>JAUKNK010000128.1:0-2470000 GCA_030765055.1 Mantis religiosa | reverse complement strand
TGTGTTTTCGTATTACCAAAATCTGAAGACGAAACAAACCTAAAAACAGAATAAAATGCTGGTATGTCAAAATTTATTACGCGATTTTTATTTTTCCCCACACTATTAAATCTATGGGAACATTTAATTGTTTTAATAATTTAACTTCGGAATTTATTTCATGGTTAAATGACCAAAAATGATCTGCTACGGCCGATTTATCAATTTGTTTATGTATATAATGTTATGAAAATAAATAGTCATTTTATTTTTAAATTGATAATTAACCCTTTTAACATAAATTTGCTGTTTTTAATAGTTTGATTTATAGATTAATAAATATACCCTTGAATAAAGAATAATTTAATAAAGAATATAAACATATTATTAATACTGCTTTAATTAATGGTTTTAATAAAGATTATATACAAAAAAAGATTGAAAAATTTAAATATAAAAAACCTGTTAATGATATTTCTACTCTTAAAAAATAAAAGATGACTATAAATTTAAAAAATTTACTTACCATCCTTGGGTTAATAAACATTTTCAAAACATTTTTAAAGAAGTTGGTATAACTTTAGTTCCTCAAAATAAATATAGTATTAAAAATTTATTAGATTATTCTAAAAAAGATATTATTCTTAATAATAAAAAATATGGTATTTATCAATTTAATAGTTTAGATTGTGATCAGGATTATATTGGAAAGATGAAACGTAGTTTGAAAACCAGAAAGAAAGAACATTTTCGTAACATTAAGTATAAACAAATTGATAAATCGGCCTAGATCATTTTTGATCATTTAACCATGAAATAAATCCTGAAGTTAAATTATTAAAACAATTAAATGGCCCGATAGATTTGATAGTGTGGGAAAAAATATTTATTTTAAAAAATAAAAATCGCGTAATGAATTTTGACATACCGTAAATTGATTCTGTTTTTAGGTTTGTTTCGTCTTCAGATTTTGGTAATAAGAAAAAACATGGTATCCTTGACGACGAAGTGTGTTGACTGACGATGCGAGCAAATGTTCGTGAAATCGATTTTAAAAAGAAGAAAGAAATATTAACATCAACTTCTTAAGATAAGTGGACATTAATTAACAAATATTTTTATTTGTGTAATAAAGAATCGATTTTGCATAGCGCTATGTTCATACTTGTTATGTTTTACGTGCTAAAAGCTATGTACTTTGGGTATTGTTGCGAACCCGATCGCGATAGCGCGGCTTGTGTACACAAAAAGCCTGGAGATTAGAAATAATGATAGCGCGAGATGAAAGACCCGCCGGCACCGATAGGGTTACGCTTCTGGAAGGTGGTAGAACATTCGATTCCTCTTTGGTCCAGAAATATCTCGAATTTACGAAGCAGGTGACGGCTCGCAAAGTGAGTCAGTTGTAAACAGTGAGAAGTAGTTTTTGTGAAACAAAAGAGAACTGGAAGTGTTATTGTAACGAGAGCTAATGATGTAATCTGCTGTCAGTGTTATTGTCATCGACCTTGGTAGACTGTATATGTGATGTAATGTTGTTACGTGAGAATTGAACAGTGTATTGCTACGGAAATAAAGGAGATTTTTAATTTCTGCATCTCGGCTCACTCAATTCTAACCTATGGCATTCCAGTATGGGGCATGTCCGCAAATCTTTATGCCATCTTTAAATTACAAAACAAAATACTCAAAATAATGAAGCAAGTACCTATAAGAACGCCTAGTAGGATAGTATTTAAGGAATTAAACATTTTACCTCTCCCTTCCACATATATTCTGGAAACATTATGCATGCTTCATCCATAAAAATAGAAATCTCTTCGAAACAAATGACACAACACCAGATCATTAAATCACATACATAGCACATTCTGTGTGTGTGTGTGTGTGTGTGTGTGTGTGTGTGTGTGGTGTGTGTGTGTGTGTGTGTGTGTGTGTGTGTGTGTGTTTGTAATTTTACGTCCTCCAACGTTGTCATATCGGACGATGAATGGAATGGGTGAAATGATGCTCAAATGAACCCAGGGTCCATAGAGCTTAGAGTTACCCGACATTCGTCTTTCAGGATAAGGGAAAACCCCGGAAAAACCTTATCCAGGTAACTTACCCTGAGCGAGATTCGAACTCGGGACCTCTTGAACGTGAGACAGACTCGCTACCACCACGCTACCGAGGCGGGCACCCCACCACATTCTGTTGTAGTAGCATTACTGACCATGGGACTAGCCTATACAATACATTACCTGGACATTTCAAAGATCAGGTTTATAGCAAATTTAAATGTGCATTAACAACAGCACTCTTAAAACATGTACCTTTTAGCATCCAGCAATTTAAAGACATACATTTGTAATAACTTTGTAAATACTACTTCTTGTATAAGCTACTTCATATTGTATGTACTGTTGTATTTTTTTTTTTTTGTAATTTACCTCCTCCCCAACGTTGTTATATCGGACGGTGAATGAATTGGGTGAAATGGTGCTCAAATGAGTCCAGGGTCCTTGGAGCTTAGAGTTACCCGACATTCGTCTTGGAGGATAAGGGAAAACCCCGGAAAAACCTTATCCAGGTAACTCACCCTGACCGAGATTCGAACATAGTATTATGTTATATAATTATGTAGTATTACTGACGAAGCCATGATTTATTTATATATATATAAATCAAAAGGTGAATAAAGTATCGTATTACTTATCTCACTTCACAGAATACGCGGAAACCAGGCAACACTGAATAGATTTTCATATTGAAGAAGTTAATTTACAGTCTGTAGAAATAATTACAGTGGTTGTAGACTCTTCTGTTCATCTAGTAGAGCATGAAGATGTGTAGGAATGTTATGAAGAGTCCCATAGGTTAAGTAGCGGGTACATTCATTTATATGATTTACTGATAATGGCTCACAGTGTGCAGGTAATGTATGTCCAGCTCTAAGTCTGGAGAGTAATATTTGCTGTTTTCGACTTGTATGTTTATAAAGACACTGAGTAGAAGCCTCAATATTTGTTCTTATAATAAGGAATAAGTTGTATTGGTGTAATCAAATAGTGTAGTATATATACGACTGAAATTACATACTGGAGGCAGCTTTATTTGTAAAAAACAAATAGATTTAACTTTCAAAACAATGGAAGTGTTCATATGCATTATACGAGGCACTTAACCTCAATCAGAATGGAGTACTGCATTCCTGTACAATAGTTTATAATTCCCTTCCTAATGACATCTAAAGCATAGACAACTACAACGTGTTTAAAACTAGAACAAAGGAGCACTGCTTTTACACAGTAAAGGAATATCTGCAATTTAACAAATCCATAAAACGTGAATTTACTTAGCTTGTTCATTTCTCTCATTTATAATTATATCCAATGTGTGTTACATTATAACTGAATGTAGGTTAGGTATATTTGATGTTTAACTTTGTAATATTAAGTGTAAATTTACTGATCAAGGTACTATGTACAGATTTGATTTTAAAGAAAGAATAAATTTGAATTGAATTGCAGCGGCAGCTAAAGGAATCGCGGTGGTTAGACAATAAATTGATCTTATACGTGATATATAATTTAAGAGGACAGTTTTTGTATAACATGAACCGTGACGTGTTAGTAGGCTAACATTAGAATATCAAATGTTTCGTGTGTAGTCTGGTAAGTGTAAGTAAAGGGAATCAATGAGCGTGAACTTTCTCTGTGCCACATCGTTGACCACGTCTCTTCAATTAAAGCTGTAAAACCACGAGGTAGGAATAAAGATGTTCATAATGCAGCAGTAACACACAAAACCATACGTGTGTGTGTGTAGACATGTGGAACGCTCTGAATATGTGACCACAACGTGTGAATTACTTGCTGCTCCGGTCCTTTTCCATCGCTCCCATCTCTTTAACTTCACGTAACGCTCTGAAAGATAACTTAGCTACCTCCTCCCCCACCCGCCCCTCTGCCTTTCCCCAGTGTCCTGACTACAATAAAACTTTGTGGTTTGCAATTCAGGAGCATCAGTCAGCAAAGCTTCCTCTCGTCACATCACAGCAGATCACTTACAAAGAATCTTCTCAGGATGTATGCCTTGAGGGTGTTCCTCGTTGCTCTCGCGGTCGTCAGTAGTGTTGCCGAAAATGAAACACTCGATTATTTTGCTTCAGGACTCAAAGTCATGTACCAAACTTATCAGCAATGCAAAGATGAGAAGATCCTAGATCCTGTGTCATGTCTGAAGATGAAGGCGTTGAAAGTGACCGACAAGTTGGCCAGATCCGAGTCCATTTCGCTTTTAGAGGGCGTCAGCATCGTTAAGGCAGAACATGTGAACGAACGAACCGGGAAGAAGATGGAAGAGCCAGAACTTCCTGAGGTGAACATAGCGAGTCTCCCAATGGATGATGTGGGTCGTCAGAGGAAGATGGATGAGCTGATAGCTACTAGGTTGGTGCGATTCTTCCAGACACACACTCTACAGTTGGATATGTCCAAGTTTCTGCTCAGTGAGGATAACCAAGTATCCGAAGGTGAGATGTCTTCTTATCTTATTAAATACAGGTAAAGGCAGTGGCGGCTCGTGCCGAAAAATAACAGCGTGCTGCGAGAAGAAGTCTCGAAAAATGAAGTTATGATATAAACAGAATTTCTACTTTCTTTTGCTTTTTGTTCAATATTTAGATCGGGTATTGATCTTCCTAACATTTTTATACTAATCCTTTCTTCTAATGCTTGCCATGTGGAGCCAGTTTTCAGAAGTTCATTAACCGTGATCATTATTTATTGGTTAAAGTTGTAATATTAAATTACTCATACACTGAATAAAGTGAATTTATAACACATTTCACACTCTCACACAAAATAAAGAAACTTATATTAGCCACTAACGTTACACAAAGAAATACTTGGATACAATGCGAGCCTACGAACCACATTCATTTGTTATGGTCACGAGAATGTAGTATCGTGCCAACATGATAGGTGCATCACAAACAATCTGCCCTGCGATTTTATAACCATTATATATTGGATCTGTTTACGTAATTAGTTTCTAGAACTAAAATGTAAAGCAATGACATTGTTAGATAATATTCAATGTATATTCAAGTTCTACAGCTGTAACTATGAGTGTTGGTGGCCCTGCTTCACCATGCAGCGAATGATAACCGCGCAACAGAGGTCCAGAGGTAGTCCTAGTCGGGCGGAGCTTCTCCCCGTCCAGGTGTCTTATGCCGCAGTACCTAGCCGCTTTGCGGCTTTACCTGCGAAATGAGTCTAGTGTGATGTTATGTTCTGCTAGGGGTAGGTTGTGAGTTTTAGGGAAATTTGGGTTGGGATGCCCTTGAATAATCTAAGAAGGCAGCTGCTTTATGGCTTTCCCCCGTTTTGGGAGAAACGATTTGATGTTTTTGCTCCTTTTTTGTTACGGGTTGCATATCGCTTGAGCCATCAGGCGTAATATGGTCCTAGAGATATATGGGGGTTTCTCTCGGGTTAACCAAGGGGCCCCAAAACATCTCTTGGTAGTTTGTACGATGGCAAGCGTCTATGTTCCCTCTGGTCATATCTGCCCAGGGTGTTCACACAAGGGTTGTTATGGGTTTGGATTTTGTCGTACATTGATCGTGCCCTCTCGTGGATGACATCGACAATGTACCGGATCTTGGAATGTTCATGAAGGATATGGGCGGGAAATCTCCAGTCTGTATCGTATATGATACAAATACACACACACACATATTATGAGGCAACCCTCTACCGCCTCCGGGCGGCCGTAGCCTGGCCGGAGGTACCCAATTCCCCGTGGGTGTCGGGAACACACTGCCCCCTCGAGTCCAACCCAATCCGAACTACCCCTACGGGAGGGGCTCGGCAGTACGGCCCGAGGTTCCTCTAGTAACGTCAGAGGTAGTACCACGAGTGCTAAGGGTCCATAGCGCTCGTACCACAGCAGCTGCAGGGGACGGATCCCCTCCCCTGCGGGAACCATGAACAAACATCGGCGCATGGACTAGGTGAGTTACGCAGATTTTTTCCGGCAACACGCTGTCATTTTTCCGCATGAGCCGCCACTGCTGTTGTCTAACTAGTCATTGAGTGTTCATTTTAAAATTTATCTACAGAAATCACAAACATCTGAAAAGCATATATAGATTTATAACAATATAAAACAATCTAAATATTTTCTCCGGGTTTATCACCATAAGAACTCTTAAACTCTTATGAAATAACACTTTTCTCTGGAAGTTTTTGTCAGTAATTTTGCAGATAAGATTATTATTTTATGTCAATCACATTAACAGTATGATGTTCTGATTATTATGATGATGTCATTAGCTTACTGTTTCCTATCTGCCATGCCACGTTTTCTAAAGTAAATAATACTTATACAGCAGTAATAACCTAAAATGGAAATATTCGTGGTTTAAATAATGTTGTAATAACGGAAGCTTAAAGATAAAATTCCATTTTATTTGCTAGTGACGTCATCTAGCTAAAAATAAGACCTGAAGCTTTCCTGGCGACGAATGCGCTCACTTTCTTCTCGGTCAGCCAGCCAGGTGAAAAGATTAGATATCGACGTTTCGGAATTGTACATCTCTCCCAGCATCAGGATGTTTATTAAATGTTATAACCACAAATGAAATGCTGGATATAACTCAACTATAAACAAAGACAAAACACTATCAAAATTCGCATTACTGAACAAAAGACTGTCTTGAGTAAATTAAATGCCAGGTCAGGAGATGGAAGATGATTAGATCTCAACGTTTCGGGAGTGTACATCTCTCCCATCATCAGAATATTTATAAAATGTTATAACCACAAATGAAATACTGGATATAACTCAACTATAAACAAAGACATATATCCAGTGATACATTTGTGGTTATAACATTTAATAAATATTCTGATGATGGGAGAGATGTACACTCCCGAAACGTTGATACCTAATCATCTTTTCACCTGGCTGACTGCCCGAGAAGAAAGTGAGTCATCTAGCTATTTTGCTCCATGAGATTGTTTAAGGATATCATGATTGAACATTTGAAATCCTGAACTAATAACGGTAGTTTTTTTAAGATTTGTACTACAGATGTAACTTAGTGGAAATATGATACAGCCCAAATTTTGTGTATTTCATTTTGATAGTTTGGAAAATATGGTCAAATTTATTTATTTTTAGTTACGTTACCTAAAAGGTCCCTTGCGACAAAATAAGTTAAGGGTAGAGCCAGACTGAAAAATGCAATGTCATAGTCGGGATTTGAACCACGGATTTTCTACTTTCCGTCCAGCCGCTCTAACCATTGAGCTACTATGGCCAACGTGCCGATATGACATTAAATTCTCCAACAGACTCGTGTTTTCCCGGTAAACCACTAGAAGTTCTCATAAACACATAAGACAACTACCTTAATGACGACTTACTATGCTGTAAGTACTTTAAGGTCCGGGCTTTATAGTTCGGTCCACTATTAGGTACAACAGACTCGTGTTTTTCCCGGTAAACCACTAGAAGTTCTCATAAACACATAAGACAACTACCTTAATGACGACTTACTATGCTGTAAGTACTTTAAGGTCCGGGCTTTATAGTTCGGTCCACTATTAGGTACAACAGACTCGTGTTTTTCCCGGTAAACCACTAGAAGTTCTCATAAACACATAAGACAACTACCTTAATGACGACTTACTATGCTGTAAGTACTTTAAGGCCCGGGCTTTATAGTTCGGACCACTATTAGGTACAATCAATGGAAATTAATTGTTCTTTCACACTAGCCGTGTGTAGGACCGCTATAGGAGGGTAGAGTCAGACTGAAAAATTCAATGCCATAGCCGGGATTCGAACCACTGATGTTGGCACGTTGGCCATTGTAGCTCAATTGTTCAGAGCGGCTGGACGGAGACCAGAAGATACGTGGTTCAAGTCCCGGTTTGCCCGCCTCGGTAGCGTAGATGGTAGCATGTCTGCCTCACGTTTAAGAGGTCCCGAGTTCGAATCCCGGTCAGGGTGAGTTACCTGGATAAGGTTTTTTCTGGTGTTTTCCCTTATCCTGAAAGACGAATGTCGGGTAACTCTAAGCTCTATGGACCCCGGACGCATTCAGCATCATTTCACCCATTTCATTCATCGTCCGATATGACTAAATGTTGGAGCACGTAAATTATATATATAACATCCCGGTTATGGCATTGAATTTTTCAGTCTGGCTCTACTCTTTCATAGTGCATCCTACACACGGCTAGTGTGAAAAAACAATTAATTTCCAAAATAACTTAAAATTTTGGTCTAATATTTTAACAACAGGTTCGCAATACATACGTTTTTGAATGTGCCCTAGGTTTCTCAATAACTTTAAGCTTTAGAGTTATGAATGTGGCTTTTTTGTCCAAAATTTGAAATTCTTGTGTTTTGAAGTAAAGAAAGTGTACTTAAATACATGTCACAATAAAACCCAGGGCAATTTCTATTCGCTGTGTCTCTCTAAACATCTGTAGCAAGTTTCATTAGTCTAACACTAAATCTGTGACGCAAGAAACATCTTAAACGATGAAAAATGCTGGAATGTTTAATAGCGAGAAAACGAGGATCAAGAATTCGAATTCATATCTAACACTAGCATTCACGTAACTCTCAAACTAGATTAGAGCATTTAAAAATGACTTGCGGATGTTATATAAGCTTTTTTTCATTCAGGAAGGCTTATACTATTTTATAAACTAAAAGGAGGAAAAGGTGATTTTTCGAAAATGTTTGTAGAGCGCATTGTTGTGATATAGAAACTCTTTGGACTAATTAGTGATATCAGAAGGTTGCGTGTTCAAATCGCGTCGGTGTCACCAAATTGTAATAAAAATGTTTACGAGGTATTTCTTAATCTTTCTTTCAATTGTTCATTTTTTACTATGTACATTTTTCAGTGGCTCCTGATATCACGAATTAGTCCAAAGAGTTTCTATGTCACAACGGTGCCCTCTACATGTTTAACTCTAAGAACTGTGTGACACAACGCTATTACTACAGTCTTTTATTATTTTTATAGCATTTTAATATATTGCACATATTAAAAAATATGAGCTGTAGTGTGGTTTACATGTTACCATTTATTTACTATAATTCGATGCCTACGTCAGAGTCATAATTTCGACACTGCTACCTTTCTTTAATTTAGAAAATGCTTATAAATAAGAAGAGGGAAATTAGAACACTATCATCATATCACTATATACCTGAGAATATAGTATAAAAAGGGCAAGAACTTAAGACACCTAACCTAATAAGTTTGCTACGCCCAGACCAAGAATTACGTTCGTTTCCAAAGAACTGAGGGTGAGAGCACGCGACACCTGATAGCGACCTTGGGTACAGATGTATTATTTTATTTTGACAGCCAAGAGCAGGTGCAGGTCGCCCAGGTTCTCCCGGGCGGAGGGTTACGCGCATCGGTACCTATCCGTTGTGCGGATTTACCCGTGCGGTATAAAAGATATAGTAATATGCTCGAGCGTGCGTGTCGTTGCGTAAGACGGCGCAGTTGGCCTCTACTTGTGCTTCTGGTACCGGGATGTGTCTCCGATGAAAGGGGACAGTGCCCGTTCCACCTCGCTTTGGGCGGTCGCTAGCGATCCGTCAAGCAGAGGGGGGGGGGGGGGGGGGAACAGTAGCGAGAGGCCAGATGGAGTTTTGGTGTTTAGGTTTAGGGTTTATCCAGGTCGTGCGCACGCCTTCGGGCGCAACTGCAGGTGTTAACCTTCCAGCCGAAACCAAGGCGCGCTGTGACCTGGTGGTGATTGGGGATGAAGGAGGAGAGACAGACTTTACTACCCAAGGGCATCCTTGGGGAGGCGGTAGCTCCTCCGTCTCTTGGGGAGTCAGTGGTCGTATTGACCCAGTGTATTTACCAGATGGTTAGGGTGAGGAGTGATCTTGGCATACAACGTACGCGTTCGCTCACGCACGACGTCCTCAACGTATGTTATGCCAGACTGGGTGTGCAGGAAGTGTGATGGGAACCTGCGGTCGGTACCGTAGATCATCCTTAGGGTTCTGTTCTGCACGGCTTGCAGCCTGTGGAGGGTGGTATGAGCCACCGAACCCCAGACCTCGCATCCATACAGGATCAGAGGCGAAACGATCGCACGATACGCCCGCAGTTTGAGGCGGATGGGCATTGTAGATCGGAAGATGGGGTAGAGTTGCCTGAGCGTAGCGTGGCCGAGGCCACCCTTTGCCCTGACATGCGGAGTGAAAGTGAGGCCGCGGTCCAGTTGGATTCCCAGGTATTTGGCGGTTCTTCTCCACCGCAACCGCAGATCCCCTTCCGGGCGCCAGCTACGGGTTTTAGGCAGCATGAGAGCAGAGTTCTTCTGCAGGCTAATGGCCATCCTCCACTTCTCACTCCACCTGCCAATGGCGAGGAACTGTTGCTGTAGAGGGGGGAGACAGTAGCGGATGTTCATTTTCTGCGCCAGTATGAGGACGTCGTCGACATACTGAGACAAAACAGTGCGCGGTTCTGTTGGTAAGTCAGACATGTAGGCGGCGAAGAGTAGCGGAGACAGAACACTGCCTTCCGGGACTCCAGCCGCCATGGCTCTGACAGAGGATAGCTTCCCCTTGACCGGCACCCTGAAGGTGCGGTCCTTGATGAAGCTGCTGAGTATTGCCAGGTAGGGAGGGGGGGAGTTGTGCTTCTTTAAGTATGAACAACAGCCCCTGGTGCCACGTAGTGGCGAATTCTTTCTCCACGTCCAAGAGCACAGCGATGGTTTTGAGGTTGCCCTGGAAGCCCAGAGCAGCCTTCTCTGCCAACCGCAGTAGCTGCAGACTCTCAGCGCCAGTATTGCAGCTGTTTTAAATTAAGTTGTAATTCTTACTGTCGTCGTTATCTCCACGCTTTTGTTGCATCTTAAATAGTACATAAGTGTTTGGAACAAATCCCTGTTCTCCTCCAACATACAAAATAAAAACTGTCAGCCTTTCGACATCGCTGCAGAGTCCAGGCATGTGCTGCATTGATATAAGTTTCACTTCACTGCGATATCTCTGAATATTTCATAAACACTCAAGTCTTTTTGTCCGTATGGTACGATGTCTGTCACGATTGGGTTTCTACATAGCTTCAAAAGAACTCTTCTTAATGTTCAGATGCTGCCTTGGAATTCGATTGGGTTTCTTCCATAGCTTCAAAAGAACTCTTATTAAGAAGAGTTCAGACACTGCCTTGAAAGTCGATAGAATTTTGAAGCTTCACAAGCACTTTCTTCAGAGTTAGTCTTTGTCTTTTAGTGTTTTAAAAATGTTTCACGGTTCACCTAACTACTTCTGAATTAAAAACATCCAAATTAGATTTTGTGCATGTTCTTAATGTTTGTTTACTGCACATAGAGAAGGACGTTGTTGCACTAGCATCAATGGTAGTAACTTTCCTAGACAACTGTTGCCTCAGATACCCTTTCGTAGACCCAGACCATTGGGTCTGGATTGGTTATTACTTCTCGTGTTTTTAAATGTACCACCTTATTTTCTAAATGCTCTCTTGGAACCAGGAGATATCCACATTTTGAAACAAGGTGTAGCTCTGCACTTGTTTACTTGCTCTGATCTACCCTCCCCTTCAGTTGTAACCGTTCTGAAGTGGACTCGTCCAGATACCATTGCACATCGCTCTCCATCAAGATATAAAATTATATCTGTACGACGATTACGTCGCCTTCCTGAGGATGCGGAAAGACTCCCAACCATCCATCCCAGCGCAGTCCAAGGCGCACTCCAGCGTCTCAAACCAAAAAAGGCGGCGGGGCCTGATAGGCTGACACCCCTCATGCTCCCCCATCTTCCCTTCAACGCGGTTCTGTTCTTAACCAGGGTTTCCAGTATGTGTCTTACCCTTGGGCACTTTCCACGAGAGTGGAGGGAGGCCCGGATGATATGCATATTGAAACCTGGGAAGAATCCGGTACATCCTTCCAGGTACCAATCCATCAGCCTCCTTTCCACCCTCTCGAAAGTTCTCGAGAGGTTGATTCTCACACGATTGTCCCCCATTCTGGGAGACATACAAGCCATTCCCGACCATCAGTTTGGATTTCGTCCTGGGCACTCGACAGTCCAGCAGTTACTGCGTGTGGTGGAGACCGCCACCCTGGATTTCCAGGAAGGCACCTTCATGGCTGCGGTTTTGCTGGATGTCGAGAAGGCCTTCTCTACGACATGACATGCCGAGCTCCTATATAAATTGATCCAACTGGGGCTCCCAACAGAAATGATCAATATCCTACACAGGTTCTTGCGACACCGCACATTCCAAGTCACAGTCACGGGAAAAACATCAACACTTACACCAGTGAGAGGCGGAGTCCCCGGAGGCTCTGTACTATCTCCCACCTTATTCAACGTCTTTATGGGAGATTTCCCAACAGAGCCACGAGTCGAAATGACACAATACGCTGACGACATGCTTCTATTCTGCAAAGACAAACTCATCCTTATAGCCTTCAAACTTATACAGAGACACCTCCGTCTCACACAACACGCCATCTCCGTCGGCATTGGCAGCTGTCCGTTAATCCGGACAAAAGCCAGGCCATACTTTTCACAAAGCGCCACACCTCCGCAGACTGCCCCAACTTCAGCTACCGAGGTGGAAGGATAGAGGAGACTAACTCTGTCCGGTACCTAGGTGTCAACTTGGACAGGGGTCTAACTTTTCGCCAGCACATCAAGGACCTCTCGGCAAGGGTAAAAGGAGCAATTGCTTCCCTGTAGCCAATGCTGGGGTTGAGCTCGATGCCGCTTGGTTTGAGGTTATACCTCTTCCGAGCATTGGTAATCCCCGTGATGCTATTTGCCTGCGAGATCTGGGGCATGGCTGGCATGGCTTCAACGTGCACAGAATAGAGGACTACGGTCTATCTATTCTGTGGGTGGCTACTTTTCTACCAGGTTGCTTCATGAAGCCTCGGGTCTTCCATATGTGGAGGATGAAATTAGGCGTCGGGCATCAAATTGATATGCAACTTTACCAACACATAGAAGTGCCCTTGTTACATCAATGGGAGATTGTGACCCCACTAGACGCCGTTCTAGACTGTTCCGGTTACCCCGCATGGCTTGCGGGCACCCAAGATAACACAGGGGCTAAACCTAACAGCAGCTAAAGCTGAGCTCCACATAATTCTTCTAAGTGGTTTGGTAACAAAATTTTTCCCAACTTAAACAAAATTAAAACACCAGGGTGCAAGGTATTGGATCCTGTCCTACAACCCGAAGATACAAAATTGTAACCTCATAAACAACTCAAATCTCAGAAACCACATCTCATCCTACAAAATCCCGAATTCAAATACATTACATGCGGTAAAAGCCTTAACGGGTGGGCACGCAGCAAAAACCTTCTGGCTGTATACAACTAGCCAGCACTTCGGTCGGTCAGTCAGTCGACAATAACAAACAGAGGCTCTTGACTAAGCGCGTATATATGAAGTGTGAGAAAGTCTCTAAGCTCATTCATTCTCTTTTTTAAACAGATAAATAGGCCTATTGAAATAACATTGTTTAAAGTTTAATTATAATCAGTAATTTTATTGCAATGTAGAACTGCATTCATTTGTAAATTCTCGAATTTGAAGCTTGTTCTGACAAAATATATTTTTATTAAGAGAATGTTCTCTCTACATTGCATGATGTGATTGGAGCGTACTTGAAACAGTTTATGTTTGAATCTGTGTTGCTATTTAAACAATTTCGCACTTCCACACACTTTCGAATATGATGGATAGATTTTAAGAACACATTGAAGCTTTTGTTTAACACAATTACTATTAGTATAATTAGGGACTTCATTTATTTGTTCCCAAACATTTTCCACCGCCTGCACATTTCAATATTCCAAGTCTCACCTCAGAACCTCCCTCGGAACGTGACGTGTACTGTATGCCCATGAAGGGCTTGAACTGTTTGTCTGCTCCGGTAGCAGATCTGTTTACTAGGAAATAGTGAATGAGTCACCCATGCTGCCAGATCTGATATTTGTTGCAGCGATAGGTATTATGTATAGGTCACAACACTTGTGTATTTTAAACGAACTTTCCATTCTTATCATACTCGCAAGACAAGCATACACCATGAGGAAACAGTAAAGGTAGATTAATGAAAATTAATTGTTCTTTCACACTAGCTGTATGTAGGACGCAGTATGAAAAGATAGAGCCAGACTGAGAAATTCAATGCTACAGCTGGGATTTGAACCACAGATCTTCTGGTCTCTCTCCAGGCGCTCTAAACCATTGAGCTACTATGGCCAACGTGGCAACATCCGTGGTTCAAATCCCAGCGGTAGCATTGAATTTTTCAGTATGGTTCTACCCTCTCATAGTGCATCCTACACATGGCTAGTGTGACAGAACAATTAATTTTCATTAATTGTACCTAATAGTGGTCCGAACTATAAAGCCTGGGCCAAGTACCTACAGCACAGTAAGTCGTCATTAAGATAGTTGTCTCATGTGTTTATGAGAACTCCTAGTGGAATCAAATAACACTGACACTTCTGCCCTGAAAGGGACCACCAGATGAAAGATGATCTGTATAATTAAGCTATCCAGCATTTGTCTGGTGACCGGTTAAAATCACCAAAAGAAACCCATGGGTCAGTTAGGTCGGCCACAGGAACTGAACCAAGGCCTCATGAATTCGGCTCACAGACTAAACCACCTACGCTAATCCTGCTTGATACATTTTCCAGATAAATCTTTGCAGAACAAATTCAGTCACACCATTAATGTCAGCTACAGCCAAATACTTTTTCAGATATATCGAGATTCAACTGTATTGGAACACCACAGTGAAGCGAAAAATTATTAAATTTTAGATGAGTCGCGTTTTTTTACACATCTGCTTCACTTTCGTACCTATTTTGAGGACATGTTTCGCAAATCTTCGCTTGCATCTACGGCTCTTGTGCGACTGACGCTAGATCCAGCGGTGTGGGTAATTCTGGGGTTGTTGCTGCCATCTGTTGATTTAGTGATGAACTGAAATGTGGGATTCTCTTCTAGCGGGATTTCAAAGTTCATTAGTTGGTTTTTATGTTTTTCTATGTATATCCTCTCCCATATGACGAGTTCACTATGTTTTTGTACGTATTTTAGTAATTTTGTGCTATCTTCAATTTCATGATTTTCAGACCAGAAATGAGCTGCTATTGCGGACTTATCAATATTTTTGTATCTTAAGTGCCTGAAGTGTTCTTTCTTTCTAGTGCCTATGTTCCTTTTTGTCCTTCCTATGTAAATTTTTTCACAGTCTTTACACTTAATTTTGTAAATGCCTGACTTTTCCTCTGGTTTTATCTTATCAGTATTATTACTGTGAAGTAGGTTTTTAATGTTGTAATTGTTTTTTGGTGCCAATGTTATATTGTATTTCTTGAATATTTTTTGGAACTTTTTTGTGGCCCAGGGGTGGTAAGTAAATTTAGCAAATCTAGTTTCTTGTTTTATTGGTGTGAGAGCTGTGATCTGTTTTAATTTCTTTTGAAGTTTGAATAATTTTAGTTTTTTATCTACAAGGTTTTTTCCATATCCATTTTTGATTGCAGTTTTTAAGATTTGATGGTATTCGTTTTGATATTCTTGTTGGCTGAGAGGTAGATTTACTAATCTGTGTGTTAGACTGTTGATGGTTGCATGTTTGTGTGGAATTGGGTTGAAACTATTTGCTTTGATGTAATTATCTGTGTGTGTTGCTTTTCTATGAATGCCAAATTCTAGTTTTTCATTGCCTTTTTTGATTTTAAGGTCTAAAAAAGGTAGAGTACAGTCCTCTTCAGTTTCTACTGTGAATTGTATGCTGGGTTCTTGCAGGTTGAGTAGTTTCAAAGCATCATCTATTAGTTTGTAGGGCACTATTGCAAAGATGTCGTCTACGTATCTGTACCATGTTTTAAACATATGAGGGAAGGCTTTAGTAATATGTGTTTCGAAAAAGCTCATGTATAGATTGGCCAAAAATGGTGATAATGGGCTTCCCATAGCTAGTCCTGAAATTTGTTTATAATATTTTCCATCGAAGACAAAATAATTTTGATGTATACATAATTCAGTCATTGCCACATATTCTTCTATTGCATTGGCATCCAGGTTTATAGAATTTAGCCATTTTTTCAGTTGAATCAAAAGTTTGTCTAATGGAATGCTAGGGAAGAGGGAGCGGACATCAAAGGATACTAAAGTGTCATGAGGTTTAAGTTTAAGATTTTGAATTTTTTCTACCAGGTCTAAAGAGTTTTTTATACTCTGAGTATGGAATTGTGGAAAGGACTGAAATTTTTTGGTTAGCCATTTTGCCAGAAGGTAAGTAGGAGTGTTTATATTATTTACAATGGGTCTCATGGGTATGTTGGGTTTGTGTATTTTAGGCAAACCATATATTCTTGCAAGGGTAGGGTTGTCTGGTTGTCTGGTTTTTAACAACTACAGAACAAAAAACTATCAAACCAGACAACCCTACCCTTGCAAGAATATATGGTTTGCCTAAAATACACAAACCCAACATACCCATGAGACCCATTGTAAATAATATAAACACTCCTACTTACCTTCTGGCAAAATGGCTAACCAAAAAATTTCAGTCCTTTCCACAATTCCATACTCAGAGTATAAAAAACTCTTTAGACCTGGTAGAAAAAATTCAAAATCTTAAACTTAAACCTCATGACACTTTAGTATCCTTTGATGTCCGCTCCCTCTTCCCTAGCATTCCATTAGACAAACTTTTGATTCAACTGAAAAAATGGCTAAATTCTATAAACCTGGATGCCAATGCAATAGAAGAATATGTGGCAATGACTGAATTATGTATACATCAAAATTATTTTGTCTTCGATGGAAAATATTATAAACAAATTTCAGGACTAGCTATGGGAAGCCCATTATCACCATTTTTGGCCAATCTATACATGAGCTTTTTCGAAACACATATTACTAAAGCCTTCCCTCATATGTTTAAAACATGGTACAGATACGTAGACGACATCTTTGCAATAGTGCCCTACAAACTAATAGATGATGCTTTGAAACTACTCAACCTGCAAGAACCCAGCATACAATTCACAGTAGAAACTGAAGAGGACTGTACTCTACCTTTTTTAGACCTTAAAATCAAAAAAGGCAATGAAAAACTAGAATTTGGCATTCATAGAAAAGCAACACACACAGATAATTACATCAAAGCAAATAGTTTCAACCCAATTCCACACAAACATGCAACCATCAACAGTCTAACACACAGATTAGTAAATCTACCTCTCAGCCAACAAGAATATCAAAACGAATACCATCAAATCTTAAAAACTGCAATCAAAAATGGATATGGAAAAAACCTTGTAGATAAAAAACTAAAATTATTCAAACTTCAAAAGAAATTAAAACAGATCACAGCTCTCACACCAATAAAACAAGAAACTAGATTTGCTAAATTTACTTACCACCCCTGGGCCACAAAAAAGTTCCAAAAAATATTCAAGAAATACAATATAACATTGGCACCAAAAAACAATTACAACATTAAAAACCTACTTCACAGTAATAATACTGATAAGATAAAACCAGAGGAAAAGTCAGGCATTTACAAAATTAAGTGTAAAGACTGTGAAAAAATTTACATAGGAAGGACAAAAAGGAACATAGGCACTAGAAAGAAAGAACACTTCAGGCACTTAAGATACAAAAATATTGATAAGTCCGCAATAGCAGCTCATTTCTGGTCTGAAAATCATGAAATTGAAGATAGCACAAAATTACTAAAATACGTACAAAAACATAGTGAACTCGTCATATGGGAGAGGATATACATAGAAAAACATAAAAACCAACTAATGAACTTTGAAATCCCGCTAGAAGAGAATCCCACATTTCAGTTCATCACTAAATCAACAGATGGCAGCAACAACCCCAGAATTACCCACACCGCTGGATCTAGCGTCAGTCGCACAAGAGCCGTAGATGCAAGCGAAGATTTGCGAAACATGTCCTCAAAATAGGTACGAAAGTGAAGCAGATGTGTAAAAAAACGCGACTCATCTAAAATTTAATACTTTTTCAGATGTTTAGGAGTGTGGCAGTAGCCACGGCATATCGAGAAACATAAAAATAGTCTATGTATAAAGAAGGATAAGTGTTTAGCTATAGAATTTCATCACATAAACAACAAAACATTAAACTTTTCTACTATACAACTAGAAGGAACAAATGTAATATATTCAAGTAAATCAAAATGTTTAGGAATAGTTATTGATGAAAATCTCAGTTTTAAAACTCATATTACTGAATTAATTAAAAAACTGGAACAAATCTGCTTCCAAATTAACATCCTTAAACACTGGGTGAGTAAAAATACTCTTAGGGTCATGTATTTCTCCAAATTTCACTCATTAATTTCATATGGAATATCCTTGTGGGGAAATAGTAGTGTAGCTATTAAAATATTCAAATTACAAAAAAGAGTCATTAGAATTATTCTCAATTTACCTTCTGTTGTCAGCTGCAAACCATTCTTTAAAGAACTAAACATTTTGTCATTACCCTGTATATATTTATATGAAACAATTGTATTAATGCAAACACGCATCAAGGATTTTACCATAAATTCTGAAATTCACTGTCATAACACAAGAGATAAAGCAAAACTACATATAACCCCATATAACAAAAAATTTTTTGAAAATAGTTTCAACAAATTACCTATTGGAATAAAAAATACAAATTCCTTTCCACGCTTCAAAAAACATCTCAAGCAATTTTTAATTGAAAAATGCTATTACTCAACGGATGAGTTTTTGCATTACTGAAGTATTCACTTGTATTTAACAATATATAAACTTAATCTACATGGACAATATAATTTTTTTATTACTATTGTTAATTCTCACAATATTACAATTAACTGTTTAAAATAATGACAAATCCACATGTATATGTTAAATTGATGAATAAATAAATGAAATGAAAATGAAAACATCTAAATAATAACAGCACCTTAGGTAATATTGACAAATATAAACTAAATATAACATATATTTAGAAACAGCTAATACCACAGAAAAGCAATTTAGAATCAATAAGCACATCTGTTAATATCAATTTAATATTCTAATTTATACAGAACGTAGTAAGAAGGAGAAGAAGAAGTATGGAGTGCTGCTGCTACTAGCCGCTATGATGAAGGGTGGGATGATTGCCCTGGCTATGAAGAAGCTTGCCCTAATTGCAGGCAAGGCTCTCATCGTTGCTAAAATTGCCCTGGTCATCGCCTCCATTGTGGGTCTCAGCAAGTTCATGAACAAGGGCGGCGGTGAAGACAAAACAACATACGAGGTCATCAAGCATCCTCACGTGAGCTACTCAAGCAGCTATGGCGATGAGCATCATGGTGGAGGAGGACATTATGGCAGGAGTTTTGATGCTAGTGCTGCACATCCCTTGGCTTACAGAGGCCAGATGCCTGTGAGTTCTGCGTGACACTGTGTCTATTATTAGGTTATTTAAGTTATTGCTTACTGCTCTTTTATTTATTTCACATGCTTCTGGTTGTAAACATGTCATATAACCCTCTCTACCAGTTCTGCAGTTCTAGTTTGTACACTGCTACACTTAAATAATGCGAGGGTGGGTCAAAAAGTAATTATTCCTTTTTTCTCTCTTTTAATTGCCAAGAAAATTGAATCCAGTTTACATAGTTTGAAGACTACAACATTGATGATTAATTTGTCACTATTCAATATAATCTCCGTCTTTTCCACAGTTTTGGTCCACCTTTTAACTAGGACATGTATTCCAGTGTGGTAAAACACACAGTCTTGCTTCCTAAGCCGTTGACGCACAGACGTTTTCACAGCCTCCTCATCTTCAAAATGAATCCCACGATGAGCTACTTTTAGTGGCCCGAACAGATGGAAGTCTGATGGTGCCAGGTCAGTGAGGTAAGACTTGCCATCCCAATTTCTCAATTTCTGCAGTGGTGTAAAGGCTGGTGTGTGGTCTTGTACTGTCATGCAAAAGAAGAACATCTGCCATAGTTTTTGTTGCGCGAACTCAGCGAAGATGTGCTTTCAGAATTTTGAGAGTTCTGACGTATTGGACACAATTTATTGTGCATCCCTACTCCAAAAAATCAATCATAAGCACACCCTCTGCATCCCAAAACACTGTCGCCATAACTTTCCCTGCCGACCGCTGAGTTTTTAATTTTTTTTTCTTCGGTGACGTTGTTTGATGCCATTCCATTGACTGCCTCTTTGATTCAGGTTCAAAAAAATGAACCCACGTTTCGTCTCCAGTAACAATTTTTTCCAGAAATTCCTCTCCCTCCAAATTGAAGCGCTTCAAGTGTTCGGAAGCTATTGTTTTCCTTGTTTCTTTGTTTTGGGTGGTTAACATTCTTGGTACCCAACGTGAAAAAACTTTTGAGTAACCCAGTTGTTGAATAATCGTCATCATACTGCCTTTACTGAGGTAGGTAATGTGACACAATTCACCTGTTGTTACCCGGTGATCACCACGAATGATGTCATCGACTTGCTGAATGTTGAGATTGGAGTCACCGGCCTGCCGCTTCGCTTTTCATTTACCAATGGTGTTTGCCCTTCAGCTTTGTTACAGCGACGAACCCATCGTCTAATCGTCTAACCCATCTGTGGGGGGACCGCCACATGCATGCTCCAAGGTGAAAAACATCGCTCTTTTGAACTACAATAACGTCATGGTTGTCAGATTTTCTGTCTTAGCAATATTGCTCCATTATAAGTTACACAATTGGAAGAATTATAAAGGAAGGATAATAACAATTACCTTAAAATTGTTTCAAAATTATGTGGCTATATACAGGAATTATATGTTAGGTTTTCATTACCTTTCAATTACTAAGACAAGTATATGTATTAACTTGGTTGACTTAAAAGTTCTAATATTTGTTCTAGTTAGACATACATTGACAGTAAACAAGAGATGATGTAAACTATTATGTGTTTCAAATGTGAAGAGTTCTCGCCTGTAGCGTATCAGATGCATTAGAACCTGTTACCCCCACTCTTTTTATATTTCCCCCCTCTCTCACTTGCAACTCTTCTTGGCGCTAAACATAAGGGAACGCAAACTGAATTTTCCAAAATTTTATAAGAATGCAGTTGTTGAAACCACAATTGCAACATGGACATTGTATATTATACATATGTTTTAAGTATATACTTTAAAGATAATTATATTTTATGAATTACTTATTTTTCTAATCCAATGAAAATGCCTGCGGTGCATCCATACAGCTGTGATGTTACTTACATTAAGAGATAATTTGTCATTGTCATTGTCTTCATCGTCTGAGTACTGCAAATTTATGATGACAGGTTCCAAAATCTTGCCATGTGCTATTTCTTTCCAAAAGTCTTCTTCTTGTAGTTTATCTGATGTCTCACGCAGTTTTCCGAGTCTTGTTGTGTTCCTTGTCAATTTCTTCATGAATAAGTTGTTCAGTGTCAGTCAGTTTAAAAATATTATTTCTATTTGGCAACATAATTTGAGCCCAGATTAACTCATTTGGATTGTTCTGGCAGTTGTAAGGAGGGAGGTGGTTCATAATACCTCATGTCTCATTTCAATTGCAAGGTGATCCAGTTGATACACTTTTCCTGGTTTTTAAATGGAAGAACAACAGAATAATATTGCTTTGAACTCTCTAGAATAAATAGAGATTACGAACCATTCATAAACAAAGATATAATGTGACCAGACACGTTCTGCTAGGCAAGTAGGAAGTGTATTGTTTCCTCTCATTCAAAGTTAACAACTACATTGACTTATAATGCTATTTATTTCATTGTTTACGATGTGATGCATTGCTGTAATATAATAGTACTTCATTTTTTATTTTTGTAATTTACGTCCTCTAACATTAAGTCACATCGCAAGATGAATGAAATGGGTGGAATGATGCTCAAATGAGTCCGGGGTCAACAGAGGTTAGAGTTACCCGACATTTGCCTTTCAGGATGAGGGAAAACCCCGGAAAAACCGTATCCAGGTAACTCACCCTGACCGAGATTCAAACTCAGGACCTCTTGAACATGAGGCAGACATGCTACCATCTACGCTACCGAGGCAGGCAGTACTTCATTTTTATTAGGAAAACTATATGATCTAAAGATATGGGGCCTTTACGGTTATGTTAAATACATTAATCTCTCCTTCCTCATGGATCATTTTTTGCAAAATCTGAATTTGTGTCTTAGCATGGTTAGTATTTATTAGAGATTAATTAGTTTGCTGCTACTCACACACCACTTACCGGGAATACAATAGGACAACACCGCAGGACTGCGATTGGTTGCTCACCTAGAAGCGCTCAAGGACAAACACCTTCCCATTAGAAACAGATAATATAAGTTTATGCTTATAAATATGAATATAAATATGAAATTACATTAATGTACTTATATATACACACTAAACCTATTAAGACATTTTTAAATATGCAGAAGTTATCACATAAGAGGAAGATAACTTCAGAAACCTGAGATACAACAAAAAGTTACTTTAACGACTGACAATGACTGCATTAATACCTATTTTTAAAATGTTACTATGTTTACTGCAAAACTTGTTTTCTAGTGAAAAGAAATAATTCAATGTTAAAGACTAGAAAACTCTACTGACATACTGTGTATTTGAAACTAATGGGCTTCTCAAAGTCTTTTAAACTGACTCCAAAGGAAATCCGTGTCACATACATTTTTCCATATAATGTGAACTTGACTGTATATACTTCTGTATGAAATTAAAACTAAAGTTTTAGTTTAATGTTTAAAAGTATGTGTTGTTTAGTGTCATTAATCGACTCCCTTTAAATTTAATTAATGTTTAATGTTTATTTATTCGTCATCCAGAATATAAATATAAACAAATTATATACATAAGCACATTACTCACAGACATGGACTCGTGCGCAGGCGCACACACACACACACACACACACACACACACACACACACACACACACACACACACACACACACACACACACACACACACACACACACACACACACACACACACACACAATACTTAAGAATACAATTTACAATTCCCTCTTTTGTTGTTCATAAAACTCATGCATACAATAAAACGGATTTCTTGTACAATCTATTTTTAAATGCTAGAATATTCAAACTCCTTAATTCTAGTGGAAGCGCATTGAAAACTTATATACCGATTACTTTGTGGTTGTTAATTTTTTTTTGCAATCTATGGTATGGCATATCAATTACATTATTATTTCTTGTCTCATGTTTATGTATTCCATTTCTAGTTTTATAATCATGTAGATCCTCTTTGATCTTAACCAATATGTCATAGATATATAAATTTGGAATTCCCAATTTAACAAATAATGGTTTACAGTGTTCAGTTTTGTTTGAATTTGTCAGTATTCTAACAATCTTTTTTTGAATTCTTAAAATTTCAACTATTCTAGAATTATATGTGTTATATGTGTTTGGGGGAATTTAGTAACAGTGACGTCAAAATTAATCTCAGAAACTATTTGTAGTTGGTTTATTAATACTCGTCACTTACTTGTTTATATTTATGAGACTAGTTTCAAAGGCATTCGCCTGCATTTTCAATCTCTTTCCAACTGGAATCTGTTGTTGTCTGCTCTCTCTCTGATGACAAGAAAGTGACGAGTATTAATAAACCAACTACAAATAGTTTCTGAGATTATTCTAGAATTGCTACCCCATAGAACTAACTCATATCTAAAAGCATTTTGAAAAAACGAGTAATAAGGCATTAATACAATTTTTTCTGAAACTACTCTTTTTAAATTTGCTAACAAAAATACCACTGATGACAATTTTTTACACACTTGGTCTATATGTGGATTCCAGGTTACTTTTTTTTATCTATAACTACACCTAAGAGTTTAACTGTTTCATTTAGACTTTCATCTTGTTCAACATTTTTTAAGGTAAATAAAATACTCTGTGTTTTGCTTTCACTCATATAAAACCCATTGCTTTTATACCAGAGTTTTGATTTTGCTATTGTTGTTTTTGCTAGTTGTAACAGTGATTTGTAATCTTTGTGAGTGCTTAGAAAAGATGTATCGTCAGCATATACTACCGTGTGACATGACAAACATTTTGAGACATCATTAATCATAAGTAAAAAGAGCAAAGGGCCCAAAACTGATCCTTGGGGAACACCTGTGTTTACTTCCAATACCTGAGATTCTTTCCCTCCTACCGATACAATTTGCTGTTGATTTTCCAGATGAGATTTAAAGATTTTTATGTTTCTTATGCCATAATCCACATCTGTTTTGCAACAAACTAATTTTTAAATTGCAGAAAAGAAAGTGATCCACCTACCTTAGTGATAAATGTATAGAACTAAGTGAATAAGCTTTAAGTTATATATAATTTATGTGTATTTATGTATATTGTGATTCTGTTTACTATTTATTGTCTTATATTGAATCAATCAATCGTTGTTTAATAATTTTTGTTGTAATCTATATTATTTATTTAAACTCAAATAAATGGTTCACATAAGCATTTTGTTGTCTTTTATATGAATATTTCCTACACACTTATTTCACCAAGGAAGTGTTTAATACTTTCCGAAGATTAAGCTATGAGTAAATAAATGTCTTAAGTTGCATAAAACCTTAGAAGAGAAGTACTTAACAATTTAATTTCATAAGAGTAACAGCTGACTGCTGTAATGCTGTTAATGATAAGAATCCCCAACAAAATCAAATGATCACAGTGAGATAGAGTTTTTGAAATGAACTGAAGTTTATAGCAATATAATAATTCTCATAAGAGGAAAAAGCCGATTATATATTCTCTCAAACTTCCACGGCCAGCACTTAAAATATCTTGGCTATCTGGTTTTTGCCGCGTCAAATTGTTTAAAATAACCAACGGTTCGACCATCTTGTCATGGTCGTCTTCAAAGACAAACTGCACTGCTTGCCATGCGATGTGATGCTGGCTGGCTGTATATAGCTGCGTGCCCACCGTTAAGGATTTTACCACAGGTAAGGTATTTCGGGATTTTGTAGGATGTGATGTGGCTTTTGAGATCTGTGTTATTTTATAAGGTTACAGTATTGTACCTTGGGGTTGATGGACAGAATGCAATGCCTTGCACCTTGGTGTTTTAATTTTGATTTAATTTGGGAAAAGTTTTGATGCCAAACAGTTTAGAAAAATTATGTGGAGCTCAGCTTTAGGTGCTGTTTGGAGTAGCCCCTGGGTTATCTCGGGTTATCTCCCGATGTTGTCTAGAACGGCGTCTAGTGGGGTCATAATCTCCCAATGATCTGATGAGGGCGCTTCTATGTGTTGGTAAACTGGCGTATAATTTTGATGCCAGACGCCTAATTTCATCCTCCACGTATGGAAGACCCGAGGCTTCAGGAAGCAACCTGGTGAGAAAGTAGCGACCCACAGAATATATAGACTGTAGTCCTCTATTCTGGGCACGTTGAAGCCATGCCAACCAGCTATCTGCGGCCATGTCCCAGATCTCGCAGGCATAAAGCATGACAGGAACTACCAGCGCTCAGAAGAGGTATAACCTCAAGCCAAACGGCATCGAACTCGACCCCAGCATTGGATACAGGGAAGCAATTGCTCCCTGTACCCTTGCCGCTAGGTTTCTGATGTGCTGGCGAAAGGTTAGACCCTTATCCAAAGTAACTCCTAGGTACCGGACGAGTTAGTCCACTCTATTCTTCGGCCTCGGAAGCTGAAGCTGGAGAACTTTGCGGGGGTGTGGTGCTTAGTAAAATGTTTGGCATGGCTTTTGTGCGGATTAACGGACATCCGCCAACGCCGACACTACTGTTGTGTGAGACGGAGATGTCTCTGTATAGGGTTGAAGGCTCTGAGGATGTGTTTGTTTTTGCAGAACAGAAGCACGTTGTCAGCATATTGTGCCATTATGACTCGCGGCTCTGTGAGTAGATCTGCCATAAAGACGTTGAATAGTGTGGGAGATAGTACAGAGCCTTCGAGGTCTCCGCCTCTCACTGGTCTAAGTGTTGATGTTTTCCCCGCAACTGTGACTTTAAATGTGCAGTGTCGCAAGAAGCTGTGTATGTTGATAATTTGGGTAGGGAGCCCCAGTTGGATCAGTTTATACAGAAGCCCGGCATGCCATGTCGTAGAGAAGGTCTTCTCGACATCCAACGAAACCGCAGCCATAAAGGCACCTTTCTGGAAGCTCAGGGTGGCGGTCTCCACCACACGCAGTAACTGCTGGACTATCGAGTGCCCAGGACGAAATCCAAACTGATAGTCGGGGATGGCTTGAATGTCTCCCAGAATGGGGGACAATCGAGTGACAATCAGCCTCTGGAGAACTTTGGAGAGGGTGGAGAGGAGGCTAATGGATCGGTAGCTGGAAAGAAGTATGAAGTAAAGATATTCATAGCAAGGCTGGATGGCAGAAGGAGAAGAGGAAGATTCAGAAAAAGGTAGATAGATGATGTAGAAGATGACTTGAGAAAGTTGGGGCTTAAAGGCTGGAGAAGAAAAGCAGAGGACCGAGTAGAATGGAAAAGGGTGATTAGGGATGCCAATGGCCTGTAGTGCCAACCATCATCATCATCATCATCATCATCATCATCATCATCATCATCATCATCATCATCATCATCATCATCATCATCATCATCATCATCATCATCGTCATCATCATCATCATCGGGATAGGGAGTGTATGAGTACACATTACTAGTATCATTGCATATTATGCGATTTCCTCATATTATTAAAGATATCAATCAACAATATTTTCCCAAAATATATGTGAATTTAGAGTACTACTTACCTATGTGAAGAGAGGTAATAAAGGTTAAAGGACGATGTCTCTGATGCTAGGACTATCTACGAAACTATTGTATCTAATATTTTAAAACGACAAAACCATGTCAAAGATCGTTGTAAATGAATATAGCTCTTCTATATCCAGCAGAGCATCTGAATTGCAAAGACTCGGATAATAAAATGTTTTATTGGTTTTATATCCCAACAGGTAATTGAAGAAAGAAACAAGAAAGAATCTGACAAGATTTCTATACAAAAGTGAATTGAGAAGATATTGACACATTGCTTCACTCACACTGTTTATTCACAGGACATGTTTCAAGAGCTCTTGCTCCTATCATCAGCTGATACTCGACTAGTGCAAGTTGTAGTGGTTTCCTCTTTCTCCGTATTGTCAATAGATGGCGTGATGTACTTGCCAAAGATGTCCGGTGGTGGGTTTCAAAATTCATGACTCTATGACGATTTTTGTTGATGAAGATTTTTTCCCATACAGAAAGGTCTATGGGGTGATTAACATATTTTATTAGAGATGTTTCCAAGTTGATGTCATGTCTAGTATTCAAAAAATGAAAAGCCACTGCTGATTTTTCTGTTTCACCATTTTTAATGTTTCTTATATTTTTCTTTAGTTCTGATGTTAATACTTCTTTTTGTTTTTCCTATATAAATTTTAGGGCAAGTTTCACATTTGATCTCATAGATTCCTGGTTTTTCTTTGGTAGTGATTGAATTTTTGGGAGGGCCTTTTAACAAATTTCTGATATTAAACCTATTTTGAGGTGCAAGAGTTATGTTGTGTTTTGAGAAGATTTTTTGGAATTTGTTATAGACTGATGGGTGGAAGGTGAATCACGCCATCTATTGACAAAATGGAGAAAGAGGAAACCACTACAACTTGCACTAGTCGAGTATCAGCTGATGATAGGAGCAAGAGCTCTTGAAACATGTCCTGTGAATAAACAGTGTGAGTGAAGCAATGTGTCAATATCTTCTCAATTCACTTTTGTATTAATTTGTGCTTCACTGTCCCTACGCTTCTTCCAAGTTTATACTTTGAAGATTTCTATGCTACAGATGCAATGCTATATAGAGACTGGACGACATCTGACTACGAGGTTGGCAACACATGTATTCCAGGACAAGATTTGTAATAACACCAAGTACGACGAACCACGCATGTGGTCTGAGATATGATACATACAAGTGTGCAAGAATAAAACAGAAATCATGAAACATCATGGTACATTGTGAGCAAACGAAGACATACACATTTGAGTGCAATTTCTTTAATTATCGGTTTTATTTCAGAACATATGCGTCATACTTGTACCTAAAGAAATAAAAACGACTACTGGACCGACCGAGATGCTGGCTGGCTGTGTATAGCCAGAAGGTTTTTGCTGCGTGCTCAGACGTTAAGGGTTTTAGCGCAGGTAAGGTATTTCATTTTGGGATTTTGTAGGATGTAATGTGGGTTTTGAAATTGAAGATTCTTGTGAGGTTACAATTATGTACCTTTAGGTTAAAAGGACAGGATCCGATACCTTGCACCCTGGTGTTTTAGTTTTCTTTAAGTTGGGGAAAATTTTGGTGCCAAACAGTTTAGAAGAATTATGTGGAGCTGAGCTTTAGCTGCTGTTAGGATTAGCTCCTGGGTTATCTCTGGTGCTTGCATATTTTAGACGTTTTTAGTGCATATAAGTACGATGTCTAATTAACGATAACGATAACTGCGTAAACACGTATCCAATGAGTAAGAGACCGTAAGTATACTACACACAGCAGAATTTAGTAAGCAGCTTTAACAGTGACTATACTTGTGAGTAACGTAAAAAAGTGTGTTAAAAAGCAGAACTCTGTAGAAAATGAAACAAAAGGTACATTTCCTAAACTACTGACCAATAGTCATTAAAAGCCCCAAGAATGCAAAGTAGAAGTACGGTATATTGGTTCATTTTTAAGAGGAATCAATTTATATTCAATTCTACATTTTCTGAATGACACCGAAAAGAGAGAATATCTCATCAAGTTGCCAGTCTAATAATAATTTATTACCTTGAGTCAGACACTGCACATTTGTACGTATTGTCAGGAAAGAGAATGGAACAAAACAATTTATCAGTAATAAGTCTCTGTGAAGATGAAAGTTGTCTTCCGGGCTTATGGGCCGTGGTCTAGAAGTTCTTGAAGGAACCGACGTTTCGCCAGGAGCTGCGCCTAGCATCCTCAGGGTTGATCCGTCTGCTGTAGAAGTCAGGAGTCGAATGAAGCGAGACACGCCGTGGGGTCGTTGAAGGGTTGTCCTCCTCCGTGGAGGAGGGTCCCTTCGACTTTTGCCATACCAGGACTAGGTCCCTTACCTGGCATGGTGGTATTTTATAAGGGATGGTGGTTAGATGGTGGCGATTAAGTTGAGATTAGTATAAAAAGTAAGGATATTTCATTTATGGGAAAGAGACTTGAGGTTATTGAGGTCCAAGGACAAGTCTGGGACGTTTATATGTCTCCCCGGGGTCAAGGTCGTATTCCCCGAGACCACATCTAAGATTATTGAAACTGGAAGGTAATTTGGAATAGAAGGCATGGGATAGATGCAAGATGTAGTCAAAAAGTTTTCGGAAGGATAGATCAGAGTGGATATTTTCATTTGGGATGTACCAATCGGCAGCAACTGCTGGCCGAAGGTAACAGTTTTGGAGAATCTGAAGTTTGGAGAAATGGGACTTGGCCGCTGCACCCCAGAAGCGGGTGTCCGCACATCCTAATTTATATTGGCTGGAGAGGGGCGGGGCTAAGGCAGATCGCATTCTAATTGGCTCTGGTTGGGAAGTGGCTGTTTCATGTCTTTACTGTTTCTGTATTCATGTACGTGTGATTACTCCGGAGCCTATACCCTATTTTCAGATCAACCATGCCGATCCGACTCAAACTCCAACTGTATCGGGCAATCATTCCGCCTATGATTTTGTACAGCTGTGAGATCTGGGGAACAGTGGCTAATACCACCTTCGTCAGGCTTCAGACGCTGCAGAACAAGGCACTCCGCATCATCTACGATACAGGCTGGAGATTCCCGGCTCATATCCTACATGAGCACTCCCAGATCCCGTACATTGTCGATGTCATTCGCGAGAGGGCACGATCAATGTACGACAAAATCCAAATTCACCCCAACCCGTTAGTGAACTCCCTGGGAAGGTATGACCCGAGAGATCATAGACGCTTGCCGTCCTTCAGACTGCCGAGAGACGTCTTGGGACCCCTTGGGCAACCCAAGGAAAACCCCAGATATCTCTGGGACCAATTTTTTACGCCGATGGACCAAGCGCTACACAACCTTAAATCGTGTCTCCCAAAAAGGGGGAACGATTAAGTGCAGCTGCCCACGACAAAAGGGGCAACCCATTCCAAATATCCAATACTTTCAAACACCCCAGCAGAACATGGAACTACTAGCTCATTTCGCAGGTTAAGCCGCAAAGCGGCTAGGTACTGCGGCATAAGACACCCGGACGGGGATAGCCCCGCCCGACTAGGACTACCTCTGGACCTCTGGTACGTATGATTGAAGTCCCTGTAATGCGGGAACCCAGGCTTTATTTATGCGAAGTGATTCTTCTTTGCGGTTAAAATTATTTTTGTGTTTAAATATTTCAATGGCTTCTCTCTGTAGGCGGGCATGGTAGCTGACACTTGATGAGAGGACTGTAGTCATGTAATACATGTTCTGCAACCGAAGATTTTTCTATTTGTCCTAACCTGCAGTTTCGGCTGTGTTCTTTTAATCTGGTTTATCTGGTTTTAATCTGGTTTGTTGTAACAAACAACAACCTTCTCTTTGACAAAGTATAAACATCTTGAAGTACAGACCAATATTAAGTAATATCCCGGAAATGGTTACAACAACAAATATTATTTCACGTAATTGAGTACTTAACGTCATCTACATTTTTTAAGTTTTAAGAATTTGTCGATCTTTTATTATTTACTAATTAAGTAAACGTCATTCACAATGAAGATGGCTTTAAAATATATTTGTGAAAAAATGAAGAAGCACGTTTAAATTGTTATAAAAATATATTAAACATTTTTAACTTAATCAAAATCCTTAGAGGCGTTTTGAGAAAATCAAAATTTCCGAAACTGTTCACATGTAACGAATAGTTATGAAGGAGTTATAGTTTTTGTAATCTTGCTGATTGGATGAACTTATATATCGTGTTTGTTATTTAAACAAGATTTGATTTGAGCTCGTCGTTTGTTTACGGTCACGTGTTAACATTTATTTGGTTTAGTTTTATTTTAATGAGATGTACACGGCTCTGTAGTAATACTTTGTATGTTTTATCTACATTAATATTATAGCGAGAATAAATCTATGTGTGGAAGTAAAAGACTACTCAACTACTCAATCCTTGTTGTTGATACTGAACAACTCTGTTCTTCCACAGAGACAGACATTCAACTGTCATTTATTTAGTAAGAGTTGGTAATTATGTAATATTTCACACTTACATTTGTATCATCATACACTGCCACACGTGATTTTATATTTCTTCAAATACTTATCTCAAGTAACATAAGAATAAAATAAAACAAATAATTTGTGTCTTTTTATATCATTTACAGTTTGCGAGGTATTCGTTACTTTTAGATTACGCCTTACAATTGATTTACATCTTTAAAATGTTAAGTACCTTCTTGTATTTCTCTTGATGTCATGGTCAGCTTATATAATATAAAAGTCAACATACAGCGGTCTACTTGTTAAACATTTGTTAAACATTAATTTCCACTAAAACGTGTATTTCTGCTGAAATATCGAAGTTGAATACAGCATCTCCTTTACTTACCTTACGTAGCAAAAAAAAAAAAAAAAAAAAAAAAAAAAAATGGGTAGAGAATGTCATGATAATTACGATGATCAAGTCTTCTTTTTCTTACTGTCAAGCTTATTTAGTTAATTGTTTAAATTTGGAAGGATTCTATTTTTCTCTGTAGCTCAATCTGAGTTACTTCTGTTAATATACTTCCAATCCATACTTGATTGTGTTTGTAAAATACTTGGCTTTGAACTGCTTATACAAATAGCTCTAGAATGTGAAAATAATATGAAACGTTTTATAACTATTAGTATTATTACAAAATATAAAACTCTCTTAAAACTATGTAGCGGTTAATTTATAAGAAGTGAACATATATAAACTCTCGCGGATACAAAGTGGACATTCCATGTAGTATATAAGAACGGCTAGCATGACAACTTAGCGGGGAGGTCCGATGCTACAGGGTCGCTCTTAGGAGCTTATACTAACACTTAGAAGTGAAGAAACGTTCAGTTGAAACTTGGCGCGAAATGCGACTCTAGGCCACAGAGTACAAAGTGGCACCAACCCATGTAGTGGCCATGACCTCCCTTTTGATAAATTTTACAAAAATGTACTAGTGATTCATAAATTATTATTTAAACATCTCCGGTTTGCAGTCAACATTTGTATTAGGTGGTTTCATAAGTAAAGTCAGTTTTTTGGTGTCGAAGGATAGAGTGGTCTAACTCTGTCCAGTACCTAGGAGTAAACTTGGACAGAGGTCTAACTTTTCGCCGACACACCAGGGACCTTTCGGCGAAGGTAGGGGGAGCAATTGCTTCCCTGTACCCAATGCTGGGGTCGACCTCGATGCCAGTCCGCATGAAGTTGTATCTCTTCCGAGCGCTGGTAATCCCGGTGATGCTATATGCCTGCGAGATCTGGGGCATGGCAGCAGACAGCTGGATAGCATGGCTTCAACGTGCACAGAATAGAGGACCGCGGTCTATCTATTCTGTGGGACGTTATTTCCCTACCAGGTTGCTCCACGAAGCATCGGGTCTTCCATACGTGGAGGATGAAATTAGGCGCTGGGCTTCAAAATTATACGCAAGTTTACCATCACACAGAAGCGCCCTTGTCAGATCATTGGGAGATTATGACCGCACTAGACGCCGATCTAGACTGCATCGGGTTCCCCGTATGGCGTGCGGGCACCCTGGATAACCCCGGAGCTAATCCTATCAGCAGCCTAAGCTGAGCTCCTCATAATTCTTCCAAGCTGTTTGGCATCTAAATTTCTCCCCAACTAAAATTTAAAACAAAAACAAAAATTGGGTGCTAAGTACTGCATCCTCCCCTTCAACCCAAAGGTACTTTGGTAACCTCTAAATTAACTCCCAATCAAAAAACCTACATCACCTTCATCCTTAACAATTCAATACTAATCCTACCTGCGGTAAAACCCTTAATGGGTGGGCACGCAGCTAAAACCTTCTGGCTGTATACAGCCAGCACGAGCGAGCGGGCGAGCGAGCTTAGCGGGGAGGCCCGATGCTACAGGGTCGCTCTTAGGAGCTTATACTAACACTTGCTGTTCATCACTACTTGGCGCTGGATGCGGCACTAGGCCATAGTGTAAAAAGTTGCGCTAACCCATGTAGTGATCATGACCTTCCTTTAGATCAATTTTACAAACATTTACTACTGATACATAAATTACTAGTCACACATCTCGGTATTTTCAGTATGTATTACGTGGTTTCATAAGTAAAGTCATTTTTTTATATTTTGTTGTTTTGGGAAGAGTATGGGTTTCTTTGGTTTGGCAATGTTATTTACAGGAGGCCATGTCTACAATAGTGCTACGTATATTGCGAGAATGTATTACTCGACAAAGCGTTGAGGCGTATTGACCTTCAAGTGACCAGCGCTGTGATCGTCTGTTATCTGGTCGATTAAAAGAGTTAAATATTATTAAGTTGGCGTATAGTAAGTTACGAAACATTAATGGAGTACTTGGAAGCTGTGTGTGTCTGCCGTGAGAGGTTAGTCAATAGTTCTACGCAACTCGGGTATATAATCATAAAAAATAACTGTAATTATTATAAATGCATTAAATGTGCAGTCACGTAATAATTAATTATAATATTTTTCAAAGAATGAAAATGAGGCTAAACAGCCCTAGCTTCTGTAATTTCCATAACGGTAAAAATAAAGATAAAACCAACTACACTTTTGTTATTAAATGACTATCACAATTACAGGATGTGTACGGTAATACAGCTAATTTTGTAATGTAATCAATCTGTACAACGGGAATAATTTCTAAAAAGGTGATTTACTCAACTAGCAAACATATCATCAGCAAAGTTCCGACACTTAAAGATGTCTCACTGTCATTGTCCCTAATATCGACCTCGAACTTCTTGTTTCAGTAATCCATCCCTTTTACCAACAAGTATCACTTCTTTTAGTCTTCTAGCTAAAACAACTGACCTTAGTGGAAAGGTTTCCTTATGATATAATTTCAGGAATTACGTGGGTGGGTCAAAAAGTAATGCCTCCTATTTTTTCTCTTTTAATTGCCAAGAACATTGAATTCAATTTACATAGCTTGAAAACTACAACATTGACGATTAATTTGTCACTGTTCAATATAATCTCCGTCTATTTCTACAGTTTTGGTCCACCTTTTAACTATGGCATGTATTCCAGTGTGGTAGAACACACAGTCTTGCTTCCTAAGTCATTGACGTACGGACGTTTTCACAGCCTCCTCATCCTCAAAATGAATCCCATGATGAGCTTCCTTTAGTGGCCCAAATAGATGAAAGTCTGATGGTGCCAGGTCAGGGCTGCAAGACTTGCCATCCAAATTCCTCAATTTCTGCAGTGGTGTAACGGCTGGTGTGTGGTCTTTCATTGTCATGCAAAAGAAGAACATCCGCCATAGTTTATGTTGACTCATAATCATAATCGTTTATTCACCATTAAGCTTGCATGAAGCAATAGGTTTCGTCAGTTACAAAGAGTATTTACAATGTATTAACAAGTACAGAAGGTTTACAAATTAATGCATTTAAAATTCTAGGTGAAATCAGATTATTTGCATGGCTTAAGCTGGTAATTATCATAATTTAATAACTTTACTATAGTAATAATATAATAAAACAATTAGATACATACTACTATAATTTACAATAATTTTACATAAATGTACTAGCATGTATGTTATATTCTAAGTATTCTTGTACAGTATAAAATCCTTTTTGTTTAAACCAGTTTTTTAATACTGTCGCCCTGGCGGTAGACTCGCGAAGCCGAAGCCGGTGGAGATTCGGAAAACATCGGAACCAATCGTTACCGGTAGCGACAGACAGTTGAATGTAGATTTAGGAAAAATAAACAGTTTTGAGGTTCTAGCAATTTTGTAATGTTGAACAGTGTATTTCGAGGAGAATAAAGTGTAGTTTTTGTGTTTCGTAACCTTGTTTTATTATTTCACGAACCCACAAAGTCACAACTGGTGTCAGGAAGCGGGACAACAACATCACCGAACATTACGGCCATGGAATCGGCATTGGAAATGCTTTTGCCGAAGATGAACGAGTTAACAACAAAAACAGAAGCGGCAAATAACAACCTCGCCGCAGAGTTGAAAGAAATAAAGACCGAATTGACCACAGAAATGAAGGCAGCGAACAACAGTCTGGCCACGAAAATGAAGGAGGCGAACGAGGTCCTCGCCGCCAAATTTGAAGAACATTTTGCCGGCGTGAGGGATGACGTGACGGAGATGGGCAAGCGGATGGGCCAAGTGGACGAGCGCGTCGAGGACCTGGCGAACCGCTTCAATGACCTACAGGAAAATGCCGACAATAACGCCAAGTCCCTGAACGCCATGGTTGAAGAGGTCCAAGACCTCGCGAACCGCGTAAACAACCTGGAGGGAAAGGCCGACAGCAGCGTCAAGTCCCTGAACGCCATGGTGGAGGACGTCGTCGGCAGGAGACTGAAGGATTTCAAGGCTGACGCACCGGGACGCGACACAACATCGGCGCGCGTTAAACCTCCGAAATATGACGGCGCGTCAACATTCGAGGTCTTCCGCCGCCAGTTCGACACAGTGGCCAAGCACAACAGATGGTCACCGGAGGAGGAGGCCACACAGTTAATATCCAGCCTCCAGGGACGCGGAAATCCTAAACGCGGTGCAGACGACGGCGGCGCCCAAGGACATCTGGGAGGCCCTGGAGAATCGCTTCGGGAACCACCGCTTAGCCGCAGCATACCGCAGCCAGCTAAAGGCAAGATTGCAGCAGCCGGGGGAGACGCTGCAGGAGTTCGCCATAGCGATCGAGCAGCTGGCTAGCAAGGCCTTGGTTGACCTGCCACTGGAGTTCGTATCTCGGGAAGCTGCCTAAAATTTTGTCGACGGGGTACGGGACACGGAGATTCGTCAGCGCCTAATGCTCGGCGATTATAAAACCATCCACGAGGCGCTGACAGCGGCATTAAGGATGGAGGCGGCCAAGGTAACATCTATCCCGACGTCGAGAACGAGGAGTGTCCGCTACGCCGGAGACAGAAGACCAGCTAGGGGACGCCGGCGAACACCTAGTGGCCTGTGTTGGGGGTGTGGACAGCCCGGACACCTGCGGAGAGACTGCCCACACCAGGAAGAGCAGCCGGAAAACGAGTAAGGCCCGGCGTGGAGAGGGGTACGTCGGTGCCATTACCACCATCCCCTCGAGTGACAATCCGCGCCGTCAGCCGGCGGATGGATGACAACCTCATCGCGGACGGTTGGGTAAGAGGAAGGCCGTGCCGCGTGCTGGTGGACACCGGGGCGGCCGTGACCATCATCAGACCTGACGTGGCGAAGGGGTTGCCGACGAGGAAACCGAGCCGACCATACCAGCTTGTGACGGCATCGGGCGACACCATGCCTGTGCAGAAGGAGGCCCTGCTGGAGCTGAACTTGGGACGGAGTGCCGTGCGTCTGTGGGTGTTCGTCGCGGAGGTGGCTGAAGAGGTGATTCTGGGACTGGATGCCCTCAGGAGCCACGAGGCGACGGTCGACGTCGGCAGGAAGGTCCTGAGGCTCAATGGAGAAGAGGTTATACTCCGTCAACCAGAAGAGCGCCTTGGAATTTGCAGGGTCGTCTTGAGCGAAGACGTGGTTGTCCCCGCGAGGAGCGAAGTGATAGTGACGGCGCGACCTGAAGGCCAGACAGCAGGTGGGGTTCAGAGGCAGCAGGAGTACGACTTCACCTCGGAACATTGCAGAGGGAAGAGTCACGGTAACGCGGACGCTATGTCCCGAAGACCCTGTCCAAAAGAGTGCGGCCAATGCACAAGAGTGGAGGGGAAGGAGCGTGCCGCAGCAGTTCGAGTAGTTACGGCAGTGCCTGCGGATGGCTGGGATAGCGCAGGCCTGAGGAGGGAGCAGCTGGCGGACGCAGACTTGGGGCCACTCTTGAGGGATGTGGAGAACCTAGTGGACCACTTCCACGACAGGCACGAGATGGCTCGCCAGAACATCCAGAAGGCGAGCGACCGCATGAAAACCCGATACGACAGGCAAGCCAACAGCCAAGGGTTCCAGCAAGGTGACCTGGTCTGGTTGTACCGCCCGACCCGGACCAAGGGACGCTGCCCGAAGCTTCAGCAGCAATGGCAAGGACCGCACCGTATGGTGAAGAGGATTAACGACGTGGCCTACCGCATCCAGAAGGTGCCCCGAGGAAAGATGTTGGTGGTACACCTGGATCGCCTGGCCCGCTACAAAGGCACTGTTCGGGACGACCAGCCTTGAGGAGGGAGCAGTGTCGCCCTGGCGGTAGACTCGCGAAGCCGAAGCCGAAGCCGGTGGAGATTCGGAAAACTTCGGAACCAATCGTTACCGGTAGCGACAGACAGTTGAATGTAGAGTTAGGAAAAATAAACAGTTTTGAGGTTCTAACAATTATTTAATGTTGAACAGTGTATTTCGAGGAGAATAAAGTGTAGTTTTTGTGTTTCGTAACCTCGTTTTATTATTTCATGAACCCACAAATCTGTTTTGTGGCAGTTCTTTTATTTCCAGAGGAAGCTTATTGAATAATTTTAACTGTTGATAATAGTGGCTATTTATGGTCTTGCTCAATCGGTTGTGAGGTATATTTAAATTATGTTTGCATCGAGTTTCATAACTGTGTACTGAGGAATGATTTATAAATAAGTTTTGATTTTCTTTAACATGTATGATATTGGTGTATATATACATTGACGATAAAGTCATTATCTTAAGGTCTATAAAGCTAGGCTTACATGTATCCTGTTGTCCTAATCCTAGAATTAGTCTGAGAGATTTCTTTTGCCATATGAATGCACAATTACCCCAAAGCCTAACCCCATACAGTATATGAGGATGAAAGAAGGCATAGTAAGATGTTATTAACATATCTCGACTAACACATTTCTTTAGTTTCCCTAGAAGATACCAGATTCTAGCAAGCTTTTTACAAAGGTAAAGTATGTGTGTTTCCCATGTTTGTTGTCTAAATGTAATCCTAAGAGATTTACTGAATTACTGTGGGTGTCATTATGTTGCAATGTAAATAATATATTTTCAGTTTTAGACATATTTAGACTTAGATTGTTTAAAGTGAACCAGACTTTTGCACTTTCTAGGGATAGTAGCATTTGTTGCTTTACTGTATTGATACTATTGCTTTTGCTCAGTAAGGTAGTGTCGTCTGCATATAACATAGTAGTGCAAGGTAAGTTATGGCTTAAGTCATTTATATAAATTAAAAATAAGAAAGGCCCCAGTACCCATCCTTGGGGTACTCCTGCTATCACTGGAGCTAGCTCCGAGTTTTTGTTGTTCACAACTAGCATCTGCTGTCTTTGGCTAAGGTAGGATGCTAGCAAATTTTGTTTATGTCCATTTATTCCATAATAATTTAGCTTACTAATCAAAATATTATGTGAAATACAATCAAAAGCTTTGGTTAAATCTATCAAGGTAGCACCAGTTGTCTCTTTTTTTCAAAGTTACTTATAATTTCATTGATCACATATTCAACTGCTTTTTCAGTAGACAGTCCCTTTCTAAATCTGAATTGTTTGGGGTATAATAGGTTGTTGGCTGTCAAATAGTTATCAAGTTGGCTGAGAATACAGGATTCTACCACTTTGCTTATTATTGGTACTAAAAGGAAACATGGCACAATGTCTTTGATAAAATTGATGTTAAACTTAAAATGTGAGAACTTCCTAAACACATTTCTGTATTGGTTTTATATAGATTTTCCTTTAGAAAAGAAATGCTTTAAATCACAAAAAAGAAATGGTGGATAACAAAGGGAATAATTACATCCAGCAATAGACTACAGTTTTTGTCCAGCCTAGAAAAACATGGACATGTAAATAATGAGAACAAAGAGTATATCAATAGGTACCGGAAGAGCTATAAAACCATTATAACTGAAGCCAAAAGAAGGGAAAACGAAAGATTTATACCAAACTGTAACAATAACACAAAGGCCCTTTGGACATTAGTTAACCAAGAAATTGGAAAATCTTCCCCAAAAATCAATATTAATGAATTAAATATTAATATTAATAATAATAATAATAATAATAATAATAATAATAATAATAATAATAATAATAATAATAATAATAATAATAATAATAATAATAATAATAATAATAATAATAATAATAATAATAATAATAATAATAATAATAATAATAATAATAATAATAATCATAATAATAATAATAATAATAATAATAATAATAATAATAATAATAATAATAATAATAATAATAATAATAATAATAATAATAATAATAATAACAATAATAATAACAATAATAATAACAATAATAATAACAATAATAACAACAATAATAATAACAATAACAATAATAACAATAACAACAATAATAACAATAAGAACAATAATAACAATAACAACAATAATAACAACAATAATAACAACAATAATAACAACAATAATAACAATAAAACAACAATAACAATAACAGTAACAATAACTATAACAATAATAATAGATGATGATGATGATGATGATGATGATGATGATGATGATGATGATGATGATGATGATGATGATGATGATGATGATGATGATGATGATGATGATGATGATGATGATGATAATATCACAAATCCAGAGGATATTGCAGTCTTTTAATGCTTATTTCACAGACATTGCAGAAAATTTAGTAGCTCAAAATATTAACCATATAGGGTGTCAGGAGAATGGTGACAACATAAAGCAATGCAGTCAATCAATTTTTATATTGCCTGTTACGGAATTGGAATTAGGAGCTGTCCAGGGTATGAAGGCCAAATATTCATCTGGAATTGATGAAGTACCAGATGTTATCATTAAAAAAGTTATACATCAAATAGCTAAGCCACTAGTTAGTCTCTATAATGCATCATTGCAATCGGGTGTATTTCCAGATAAGTTAAAAGTATCAAAAATTAAGCCACTTTATAAAAAGGGGAGAAGAATAAAAGAGAAAATTACAGAACAATATCAATCGTATTATCATTTTCTAAAATATTTGAAAAACTGGTTCATAATAGAATGATATCATTCATCTCAAAATACAATATTTTTTCAGAGGCCCAAAACGGATTTAGAAAAAACAGATCTACCATGACAGCCATGGACAGTTTAATAAATAAAATTCAAGAAGCTATTGATAAAAAATTAGTAGTTGTGGGTTTATATTTAGACTTAACGAAAGCATACGATGTTTTAGATCATGAAATACTACTCAGGAAATTAAATAAATATGGTTTAAGGGGTATTATGAATAATTGGGTTAAATCCTATTTAAGCGATAGGAAAAAGTTTGTAGAACTTCAGTTTGAAAATAAAGGAAAATTAAATACATTCAGTCCAAAGTGAGAGAACTTAGGCGAGGAGTTCCACAAGGATCAGTCCTGGGCCACTTGTTATTTTCGTTGTACATAAATGATTGCCAACTGCCATTAATTCCACAAATGTTATTTTATTTGCAGATGACACTAACTTCCTAATAAAAGGAAACAATCAAGAAAGCGTACAGACCAAACTCAATGATACTCTATGTAAACTGCACAGATGGTTTCAGACGAATGAACTAATTATAAATAAGGATAAGACTATTGCCATTTCATTCCATACTTGCCAAAATAGCAATGTGGTCAAACCTCCAATAGTATTTGATAAAACAGCCATTAGCTACAATAATGAAACAAAATTTTTGGGATTACATATGAATGAGAACATGAAATGGACCACACATATTCAACAATTAATAAATAAACTGAGTTCCATTTGTTATTTGCTTAAACATTTGAAAAGCTTAATAAATTTAGCAGCATTGAGAAATATATATTATGGTTACTTTCATAGTCAGTTACAATATGGGATAGTGTTCTGGGAGGAAAAGGCAGATAGAGTCTTTAAACTTCAAAAAAGAGCGATAAGGATACTAAGTGGGGTGGATAACAGAACATCTTGCAGGCCATTATTCAAAAAACATCAAATATTACCTCTAGCATGTATGTATATTTTGGAATTAGTGGTCCACATAAAACAAAATAAACTAAAAATACAAAATTACAAAAATGCTGATATTCACAAATACAACGCACGTCAGAAAGATGATTTTCACATTCAAAGTTGTAAAACGGAAATCTTCAGGTCTAGTGCTATCAATAAAGGTATAAGATTATACAGCAGGCTACCAGAAAATATTAAACAAATGAAGAGCCTTATACATTTTAAAAAGGGAGGAAAACTGTTTTTACTGCAATATTCATTTTATTCTGTAAATGAGTTTTAAATGTTAATTAGTTTTAAGTGATTGTAAATAATGACAGTGACCATTAATGTAATTTTTATACTACGACGTGTCTGATATCAATCGAAAGGACAAAATAAATTGAATTAAATTGAATTAAATCATGAAGTAGAGTAAACTCCACATTTGTGAACAATTACTTTTATATAACATTTCTCTATGGTCCAAATATAGTTTATATTTATTTGATTTTTTTACTTTAGACTTTTGTTGGATCCTGTATCTGTTACAGTTTTTAGTCTTATATAACTTTTTATATTTATCTTTGTATCTTGAACTGATGTGTCCTATAACATATGTATTATGTTCCAAAGGATGAAATAAATCAGGGGCGGCTTCTCAATGGGTTAGCATGTTTGCGCTACAACCAAAATGCTGGGTCTCCCTTTAATTTCAGAGCATGTTCCATTTGGCGTTCAGTTCGACCTTGTCTAGTGCAGTAGCCCTCAGCGCGCTGTAGTGTTTGCAGGTGCCAAGTAGTTCACTCTCAGTTGCAAACCACTGGTATACAATAGGGAGGTATAGGGCAGGATGAACCTACGGCATGCTGAGGCAAGTAGGGGGGAAGGGCGGTTCTTATGGCTGCATAAGGTTGGTTAACCTCGCAGCCAGAGAATAGTGAATGCCAAGCCTTCTCCTTCTGTTTTCAGCGACACCTATTATTCTCATATTAAATGTTCGCATCGGTTAGCTATTACCACGGATTACTAATACCTACCAGAGCATAGCCGCATGTTCTGTGCCGTGTTTTGTTAGCTGTGACGTGCTTTGAGTAGTGAATAAGAGTGATTTATTTAAATACAAGTATTTATATAAGGAGAAACAATGAATTCCATAAAGTGTCTATTAGCACATTCTTTTTAAAAATGAGCGTAGAAGAAAAAACCGAAAATAAGCAACTTGGAAGTCCCACGCCAAATATAAAAATCACATAGGTAGTAAAAACAAAAACAAGATATTTGAACAGGAAATTTAACAACAATGTATATGAGAAATATAATTTGATGTGTGGTTGTAATATTAAAAATAACCTGTTTTGTTTTCCTTGTGTTCTCTTTGGCGGTGAAGATCAGTGGACAAAACATGGCGTGAATGTTTTGCAGCATCTTCATGATCGCGCTAAAAACACGTAACTTAAAAACTGCACATGAAAAACAGTTTTGCTATGCTTGGCAATGTAAGTATAGCAAAGCAGATGGACAGTGCATGTCGGAGAACAATTGAAGAACACAACCAGAAAGTGGCTCAAAATAGGTATGTTTTAAACATTACTGTTAACTGCATTAGGTTTTGTGGAGCCTTTGAGTTAGCTCTACGAGGACACGATGATTCAGCTACGTCAAGCAATCCTGGTATTTTTCGAGGACTGATTAACTTTGTGCACAGGGAGATGGGCTGGCACCTACCCTTTTTAACATAGCATTGGAATATGTTATTAGACAAATGCACGTACGAACAAACTCAACAATTTTCTATAAGTCAGTACAATTAATAGGGTACGCAGATGATATTAATATAATGGGAAGAACGAGGACAGCAGTATCTGAAGCATACAGAGAATTAAAAGAAGGAGCAAAAACAATAGGCCTGGAAATTAACATATCTAAAACAAAAGCCATGATACAAAGTAGGAGAAGAAAGTATACAGGAACACTGGAAATGGACCAACATAACATAGATATAGTAAGGAACTTTAAATATCTGGGAACAATAATTAACAACAATAACGATGAATCGGAAGAAATAAAAACAAGAATCTTAATGGCTAATAAAGTTTATTACTCACTTCACGCAATATTTAGATCTAAACAAATCCATAGGAAAAACAAAATTAGGTTATACAAAACATTAATAAAACCAGTACTGTGCTATGGAAGTGAAACATGGGTGTTGACACAGAATTTGGAAGATGCCCTAAAAACTTTTGAAAGAAAGATTCTGAGGAAAATATATGGACCAATACAGGAAGGAGGGCAATGGCGTATAAGATGGAATGAAGAATTGTACAGCATATATAAAGATATAAATATTGTTCAGGATATTAAAATCAGGAGGATGAGATGGGCAGGTCATATAATAAGAATGGAAGAAGGAAGAATACCAAAAAGAGTCCTTAATGGTAAATTCTACAACACAAGAGCAGTAGGAAGACCGAGAATGAGATGGGAAGATGCCATACAGAGAGACACACAACATATATTGGGAATACGAGGGTGGAGGAAGAGAGCTGAAGATAGAGAGGAATGGAGGCACCTGCTGAAGGAGGCCAAGGCCCAGAAGGGGCTGTAGCGCCACTCGAGAAGAAGAAGAAGATTAACTTCGTGCAGAGCTAGACTGTGTTCTGAAAAACCTATCTAAAGAATGCTACAATGTTTAAGGGGACCTCCAAGACAATCCAGAACGAAATCTTGCAATGTACACTTGAAGTCTGCCAGGAAGAGATATCAAGTCCATTTTTAGCTGCATAAATAGAAGAGTGTTATGCTGTAGAGTGTTTCTGAAATACGCATGTTGTGTTATATGCTGTGAATTACCGTTAACTTGTGTATACAGCAGTCTATAGTGGCAGGCTTAAACAACCGTTTGTTATGTGTGTTTGGAGGAATTTAGTAACAGTGACGTCAAAATTAATATAAAATTATTTGTGGTTGGTTTATTGACACTCGTCACTTACTTTTTCATATATTTATGAGAGACTAGTTTCAAAGGCCCTGGCCTCCATTTTCAATCTCTTCCCAACTGTTGGGAAGAGATTGAAAATGGAGGCCAGGGCCTTTGAAACTAGTCTCTCATAAATATATGAAAAAGTAAGTGACGAGTGTCAATAAACCAACCACAAATAATTTTATATTAAACCGTTTGTTAATTTAAAAAAATTAAATTGCATGGATAAATTTGTGAACCATAGATTTTCAGAGCCACCAGCCGCCCCTGAAATAAATACAATACAATACAATACAAGCATTTCTTTTAAGATCTCCACCAGATCTTCAGCTTTCACAGGACCTCTGCTGAAGTAGAATGCTTCTGGCTGCATCCATTTCTTATGCAGGCCCTGGACCATGAATACAAGGGCATGGTTTGTCACCGCATTGGAAGCACCTGCAGTGCCCTTGTCTTCATAGCCCATGATCCTATCTGACTTAGAGTTGTAGTCTATATGTTTCCTAATGGCCATCTCATCCAACATTAGGGAACATATACAATCCAGCTCTTCAGTCTCATGCAGTCTCATGCAGAACTCTGAACATATGATCGTTTATACCGGGAAAGAAAGGAATGTGGTATAAAAGGGAGTGCAATGTACTCTGTGAAGGAAAACGATATAGTGCTCTAAGAGCAGTATAGCACTTAGGGGAACGTTTGTAAAGGACAAGGGCTTGCAACTTGTCTTCATATGTCCACCTTCGACCTTCTGGCAAACGCTTTGAATTTCTCACCTGAGAAGTCAAAAGTTTGGCAGAACTTGCAGACATGGACTTTGAGAGAAACTCTAACATTCTTACCTCTGTATTTTTTACTATGCTACTGAGCTCTTTCAAAGTCAATGTCTGGACATTGAATCATTTCTTTAAATTGAAGTATTGTTTATGTAAGGAAGTTAATTTGCCAAAAAGTGATTTTTTTCCTAGGAGTCAACTCCTTCTGCCTGGCTACATTAACTTCAGCTAAAACCGTACTCCTCCTTTTTGACTCAGATGAACTTAGAGGTGTACTAGCTGCAGATACACCTGAAAGAACATCTTCAGAGACAGAGAAATCTAAAGGTGTAGCCAAAACATCTAAGTCAGGGGTTGAAAAAGACGTACAGCACAGGAAGCTCTTATTGTGGATGTAGCAGAGTTTGAGGAGGATGGATAAACACCAAATTGATCGGTACTGGCATTACTTACTTCAGCAGAGTCAGGGATAGTTGCTGAGACAGGCCCTGGAGATGCTTGCCCAGGTCTTAATGATGGCATAGCGCTATACTTCAGAACTTGTTGCACTTCAACTCTGAACTGATGAGGTTGAAAATGACATCTGCAGATGAACGCCATTTTCCGCTGCTTTGCCAGGAGGTCAGGGTTTATTGAAAAATGTGCCCATTTGTCATATCTGAAATTAGATGCACACAAGCTTTAAAATACATACAATGTTTGTATATAAGATATCAATTATAAATAAGATATAAATTCAGTTTTCCACCACAGGCATGATAGTTCTAAATGTATGACAGATTACAACTTCACATACCACTTTGTTTTCAATTATAAATTACAACTGTACTTGCATTAACACCACACATGGGCACACTCATTCACTTGCTCACTCACCAGTGCAAAGTGGATAACATTCCAATAATGCAAACATATGAATAAGGGCAAAATCAATTACTCTGATATGAAATGGCAATATCTGATCAATGTACAATGTGTAGAAGATATAATTAGTTTAAGTGCTTTATATTTAAAAGGGAAGCATTAAACTTATGTTAAGGGAGTAAAAACTTCCAAGAAAATTGGAAGCAGGTCACTCACTAAAATACTCATGGATTATCTCCTGAGAAATGGATCTACTAGACTGTAATACACTGCAGTAATCAAATGACAGTAATATCAATATATTTTGTAATAATTTGCAATCAATAATGACACATTCAAAGCCAACAGATATAAAAATCACCTTAACTTCTTATTTTTCTGATTCACTTTAGAACAAAATGTCAGAATAATTTTCATTAAAATATATGTATATAACAATTTGGAATGAATACTCCAGACAAATAAGGTCTACACACATTTAACCATAACTCCTCTCAGTGCATCTTAGACATTCCTGCACTATACAGTCTAGTTCTGTTCTTTGTAACACATATATCTGTGGTGAAATAAACCACAAACATATTTTAAATTTATGTCATTGGCAATTTAATAAGCCCTGACTTGTGTGATTGCCTGAGGATAAAGAATATGAATTGTGAATCAATATAACAGTTCTCAAAATCTCTTATCATGTACATGCATACTGCACTTTACGACAAACTGCTGAAATTGATCCCACATAAAACATCTTGAAACATCCAAAGTATAAACTTGAAAGAAGCGTAGGGACAGTGAAGCACAAATTAGTACAAAATTGAATCGAGAATATATTGACACATTGCTTCACTCACACTGTTTATTCACAGGACATGTTTCAAGAGCTCTTGCTCCTATCCTCAGCTGATACTCGATTAGTGCAAGTTGTAGTGGTTTCTTCTTTCTCCGTATTGTCAACAGATGGCGTGATGTACTTGTCAAAGATGTCCGGTGGTGGAGTTTCAAAATTCATGACTCTATGACGATTTTTGTTAATGAAGATTTTTTCCCATACGGAAAGGTCTATGGGGTGATTAACGTATTTTATTAGAGATGTTTCCAAATTGATGTCATGTCTAGTATTCAAAAAATGAAAAGCCACTGCTGATTTTTCTGTTTCACCATTTTTAATGTTTCTCATATGTTCTTTAGTTCTGATGTTAATATTTCTTTTTGTTTTTCCTATATAAATTTTAGGGCAAGTTTCACATTTGATCTCATAGATTCCTGGATTTTCTTTGGTAGTGATTGAATTTTTGGGAGGGCCTTTTAACAAATTTCTGATGTTAAACCTATTTTGAGGTGCAAGAGTTATGTTGTGTTTTGAGAAGATTTTTTGGAATTATAAAAAATGGCTGGAATCAATACATATAACACCTGAAGAAATAGAAGAACTTTCACAAATTACAGAAATTTGTATCAATCAAAATTTTTTCAGCTTTAATGGACAGATCTATAAACAAAAAACAGGCCTAGCTATGGGCAACCCATTGTCTCCCTTCTTGGCAGATTTATTGATGAGTGCTTTTGAAACACATATCACAAAAGCTTTTCCAAATTATTTCAAAGTGTGGTATCGCTATGTTGACGACATTTTTGCAATAGTACCTAAAAAACTCATACAAGATGGTCTTAAACTTTTGAATATACAAAATCCAGCTATAAAATTTACATTGGAAACAGAAGAGGATGGTGTGCTCCCCTTTTTGGACATCAAGATTAAAAAAATGAACAACAAACTCACTTTTGGTATTTACAGGAAACCGACACACACAGATAATTACATTAAGAACAACAGTTTCAACCCAAAACAACACCAACATGCCATTTTCAACAGTTTAATCTTTCGGATGATCAACTTTCCACTAAACAGAGAAGATTATCAAGAAGAATACCTACACATAAAAAAAGTAGCTATATCCAACGGTTTCAACCCAAATTTAGTAGACAAAACAGTTAACAGGCTCAACAAAGCTAAGAAAATAAAAGAAACCACCACCCTAGAACCTACAGGAGAAAAAGAGAAAAAACTTTTTAAAAAATTCACCTTCCACCCATCAGCCTATAACAAATTCCAAAAAATCTTCTCAAAACACAACATAACTCTTGCACCTCAAAATAGGTTTAACATCAGAAATTTGTTAAAAGGCCCTCCCAAAAATTCAATCACTACCAAAGAAAATCCAGGAATCTATGAGATCAAATGTGAAACTTGCCCTAAAATTTATATAGGAAAAACAAAAAGAAATATTAACATCAGAACTAAAGAACATATGAGAAACATTAAAAATGGTGAAACAGAAAAATCAGCAGTGGCTTTTCATTTTTTGAATACTAGACATGACATCAATTTGGAAACATCTCTAATAAAATACGTTAATCACCCCATAGACCTTTCCGTATGGGAAAAAATCTTCATTAACAAAAATCGTCATAGAGTCATGAATTTTGAAACTCCACCACCGGACATCTTTGACAAGTACATCACGCCATCTGTTGACAATACGGAGAAAGAAGAAACCACTACAACTTGCACTAATCGAGTATCAGCTGAGGATAGGAGCAAGAGCTCTTGAAACATGTCCTGTGAATAAACAGTGTGAGTGAAGCAATGTGTCAATATATTCTCGATTCAATTTTGTACCATCTTGAAACATCTTTATAACAAAATTTGTGATGTACGATCACAATACTAGGTATGCAGGTGATTTTCCACAGCAGCAACTGATGCAACTACTCTGTAATAAAAATTAGCTATGGTTCCCATGTCTGAAACTGATATGTATGCAGATTATATTTTCATTAATTACCAATTACCAATGTACTGACGTGGGCTTACATCACATTTTATTTGTTTAATTTCTTCGAGCTAGGTGTACTATGGGGCCTTACAACATAACCAAACAACCGTTGCGTAACAAATCACACGAGAGCTAGTATGAAAGTATGATTATAGTTAAGATATCGAAATTTCACATTTAAACGTATATGTAGGAGTTTCATTTGTTGATTTTTGCATTGCATCACCTTATCTGCATTATAAAATCAGTAACCAGAATACAGCTTACGATTCACATGGCAAAATAACTGTACAGCGGAATTCTCAATTAATGCAGTCATATTATTTCACCATTCAAATTCTCAAAATCCACGAAAACCTCACGTCACTGCAATACATTCCCATCAGGGTAACCAACATATACACAGAACAGACTGCTAATAAAACACATAATTTCGGAATTTCAATCTGTATTGGTTGAATTTTAGGGATTTAAGAACACTTCAGTCACTCTTTTTATGTATTCATTGGGTATTTTAGTTCATTTTTATTATATTGGCATGCTCCTGTAATAATTGACAATTTATGACACTGAACCATGCTATACAGCTGGTAGACAGAGACATCTCTTGGCAGCTACAACATTTAAAATTGAGGTGCAGCGCTCAAAACTGCACCTTTAGCCCACGGGTGTTTCGCCAATCTTAATGCGGCTCCTGTATTTCAATCTGAGTTCATTGGTGCCTACGCTTCCACCCACAGAAGAGCCAGGCCATCACCTTCTCTCGACCACGAATAGCGGATCTTCCACCAATTCGTCAGGTTGGTGAGGACGTCCATTGGAAAACTTACGATAAGTATCCTGGTGTTCCACTGGACATCAAATTGACGTGGAGAGGCCATATTACATATGTGGCTAATAAAGTTAACAAAAGAATGGGTATGCTCTACCCTCTCTATAACTGACGATCGGTGATGTCTCTGACTACAAAACTGCTCCTGTATAAGCAAGTACTCCGGCCAGCCATCACATACGCCAGGGAAATATGGGGAGTAGCAGCCAAGTCTCACCTACACTGCCCTGAAATTCTACAATCTCGATTCCTCCGCATTGCTACAGACTCACCTTGGTACATCCACAATCTAGTTATCCGACGTGACCTACGTATCCCCACAATAACAAACTACATCCATACCCTTTCGCGTTCCTTCTATCAAAACCTCTGCCACAACTTCAACTCCCTCGTCCGCGGTCTAGGTGAGTGCGACATCGATCCTGGAGAGCGCTACAACTGCCCGAGGCTGTTTCTAGGCACATAAAATAACACATCAGATGGCTTATATACAACTCCAACCTCATCTTCTGCCGCATATTATCCTTCCTTACAAAACACTCCACTGACAGTAGAGGGCCTAGCCCTGATCTGGCTTGAGACAGAAGGTCTGACATTTAGTTCTTCACTGTCCAGTTGTCATGTGTCAATCTGAGTTGTCAGGCCCTGGTTCCAACACACGATAAATCCACGTCTTATTAACAGAGATTCATGTAACAACTGTATATTTGTGAAATCAATAAGTTTTGTTCTTGATAACATTAAATAAGTTGCAATAACATGCAAGAGGCATTGAAATCACATGCCTGATAGATGCAGAGCCGCAACTTCAAGTGCAGGGTCCCTGGCAACCCACTCATTACCTGCGAGGAGGAGGACTGTCTTCAGTCATAGACTTCGCCATCACAAAGCATCTACCATATCATCTCACCCTAACATCCTTAAATGCATTGCATTCAGACCATAATCCGGTGTTGACAGAGATCAATACCAGGGTTGCCAGTCATGACATCTCGCTTCAAACGAGAGAGGTCGATTGGGAAGGCGTCAGGAATTGTCTCCGCACTTCCATCCCGCCAAACCCCAGAATCACAAACATACCCACCCTGGAGAATGCAATCTCATCCTTTACTTCCATCGTGAAGCGGACTACCCACAACCTGACAGTCCACTCCTCGGCTCCTCGCCACCCTGATGTCCTTCCTTTGGACATCATCCTTCTTATCAGAAGATCCTGGGCTGCATGGAGACTATATCAGCGTCACCGCACGCCACATAATCGAGCGCTTCTAAGACGCTTGCGTCGAGAGGTCAGTGCGCGACTGCGCGAGCACAAGGTGCAAGCGTGGGAGGACAAAATGGCCAGGTTGCGCGTTGAGGATGGCGACGTGTGGAGGATAGCCAAAGCCCTCAGAAATCACAGACGCCAATACACCTCCCCCATCCATGGCACCCAAGGCCTGGCTTACGATCCCCAAGCCAAAGCTGACGCTTTCGCTGACTATCTTGAACGTACCTTATGTCCAAGAGATGACCCCCAGGACGATAACTTTTCTGAACGTGTTCGTCGGGAGGTGCGTCGTTTCTTCCATCGCCCTCCTGAGGACGCGGTTCGACTCCCAACCATTCGTCCCAGCGAAGTCCAAGGCGTACTCCAGCGTCTCAAATCAAAAAAGGCAGCGGGGCCGGACGGGCTGACTCTCCTTATGCTCCGCCATCTTCCCTTCAACGCGGTTCTGTTCCTAACTAGGATTTTCAACATGTGCCTCACCCTTGGGTACTTTCCACGAGAGTGGAGAGGTCCGGGTGATTTGCATATTGAAACCTGGGAAAGATCCGGTTCAGCCCTCCAGCTACCGATCCATTAGCCTCCTTTCCACCCTCTCGAAAGTTCTCGAGAGGTTGATTCTCACCCGCTTGTCCCCAATATTGGGAGACATTCAAGCCATTCCCGCCCATCAGTTTGGTTTTCGTCCTGGGCACTCGACAATCCAACAGCTGCTGCGTGTGGTGGAGACTGCTGCCCTGGGTTTCCAGGAAGGCGCCTTCACTGCTACGGTTTCTTTGGATGTTGAGAAGGCCTTCTCGACGACATGGCACGCCAGACTCCTTTACAAACTGATCCAACTTGGGCTCCCAACACAAATAGTCAACATAATACACAGCTTCTTGCGACACAACACATTCCAAGTCACAGTCGCGGGGAAAACATCTACACTTAGACCAGTGAGAGGCGGTGTCCCCGAAGGCTCTGTACTATCCCCCACCCTATTCAACGTCTTTATGGCAGATTTCCCAACAGAGCCACGAGTCGAAATGGCACAATATGCTGACGACGTGCTTCTGTTCTGCAAAGACAAACACGTCCTCAGAGCCTTCAACCCCTTACAAAGACATCTCCGTCTCACACAGCAGTGGTGTAGGCGTTGGCGGATGTCCGTTAATCCAGACAAAAGCCATGCCATGCTTTTCACAAAGCGCCACACCCCCGCAGACTGCCCCAACTTCAGCTACCGAGGTCGAAGTATAGTGTGGACTAACTCTGTCCAGTACCTAGGTATCAACTTAGACAGGGGTCTAACTTTTCGCCAACACATCAGGACCGAGCGGCGAAGGTACAGGGAGCAATTGCTTCCCTGTATCCAATGCTGGGGTCAACCTCGATGCCAGTTGGCACGAAGTTATACCTCTTCCGAGCGCTGGTAATCCCCGTTATGCTTTACGCCTGCGAGATCTGGGGCATGGCCGCAGACAGCTGGCTAGCATGGCTCCAACGTGCACAGAATAGAGGACTCAGGTCTATATATTCTGTGGGACGTTAGTTTCCTACCAGGTTGCTTCACGAGGCCTCGAGTCTTCCATACGTGGAGGATGAAATAAGGCGCCGGGCATCAAAATTGACGCAAGTTTACTCAAACACAGAAGCGCCCTTGTCAGATCCCTGGGAGATTATGACCCCACTAGACGTCGCTCTAGTCAGCACCGGTTACCCCGCATGGCTTGCGGGCATCCGAGATAACCTAGGAGCAAATCCGAACAGCAGCTAAAGCTGAGCTCCACATAATCCTTCCAAGCTGCTTGGCATCAAAATTATTCCCCAAAGCAAACTCAAATAAAAACACCAGGGTGCAAGGTGTTGCATCCTGTCCATCTACCCCCAGGTACATTTTTGTAAATAACAACATTCTAAAAACCTACATTTTACCCTACAAAATCTCGAAATCTACCTTACCTGCGGTAAAACCCTTAACGGGTGGGCACGCAGCAAAAACCTTCTGGCTATGTACAAAAAAGCCACCTAACCTGTGCATACCACAGACCAGGGGGCTTCCTTTTTTCTTTTAAGTCCAGTACCTTTTTAAAAAATGGACTTTTCATCATCTTTATTGATTTCATTTGCATACAATCTTTATAAATACAATTTTATTACAAAATATCATAGGAAACAAGAATAAAATAACAAACAGAACAAGAACTAAGAACACAAACATTAAACAATATAAAAATACAACACAAATTTTTACTTAAAAACTAAACATAATGATGAAACTCCCTATATTTCTTATTAGAAAACATATCAGTAAAATTCTTAATTACTTGGAATGTATGCTTATTTCTTATTAAATCATATAAGGACTTGTTCCTCAAATGCCAATTAATATTAGCATTTTGTGCCCATCTCAGTGGACACTCCCAAAGAGAGTGCTCTGGTGTATCTATCATTCCACAAGTACAGGTGTTATCTGGAAATTGGCCAAATCTATGGAGGTGTGCCCTATATGGACCATGCCCGGTAATATAATGAATAAATCCACGTGAAGGCGTTAAAAATTTAAAACATAACCTTTCTCTTATACATGGATAAAATGAATATACCCTTCTACCAGTTCTTAACCCATCCCAAATATCCTGCCATTCACTAAGAATAATATCGTCTAACTGACATTCATCAATGATCCTTTCACCTACTAATTGACTCGCCCGAACCACGTTACCATGGCGTAGCCAATACCGGGCACCCCTCTTACGTAATTCTAAATCTAAGGGCGGCAGTCCCAGGATCACTAATAAAGCCTCAGTTGGTGTAGTGGAAAAAGCACCAATTAGACGTATTAAAATTTTTCTCTGGAGAGATCTCAAAATTTTCTGTGTGCCTAATAAAAATGCCCGATGACCCCCAACTGAAGCAGCATAAGCAACAATTGAGACCAAGACCCCATTGTTAATGACTTTAACTACATGATACGGAATTTTTTGGTGAATTTAGCAATACTATTTTATTCAAAATTCTAAAGGCCTTTGCCGAAATTTCTTCTATATGAGCTTTAAATCCCAAACCTTTGTCCAAAAATATCCCCAAATATCTGGCAAGGCTGACCCTTTTAATTGATTGTCCATACAATTTCATAATTGGTGATCTTAATAATTTTCCTTTTAAAAGTACATAACTTGTTTTCGTAGGTGATATAGATAACTTCATATCATCACACTCCTGTTGCATGGTGTTCAATACAGTACGACATTTTGTCTCCAAGGCAAGTCTGGAATCAGCTTCAATAAGCAATATAATATCATCGGCATATGCCACTAACAAACTAATGTCATTGATGTTATTAACTCTAATAAGAGCAGCACCTATACCAAGATTACAGAATAAAGGACCACAAATAGAGCAACAACCTTTTGTCAAAACTTTGGAGTATGACTCAGAAGACATTTGAAGGGTTACCAAACGATTCCTACAATAGTCTTTACAAGTCCTGTACAATTCCAATGGACAACCAATTTGAAGTAATCTATTAAATAAAACAGGCCACCATCTATATCTATTAGTATACCAACGACATATTTAAATGAAGAATCCTGAACATGATCTACTACAAGTTTATGACATCAACCGAAGATCTACCTTTGGTAAAACCAAACTGATTTGCAAATATATTTCCCACCGTACGTAGATCCTATTACATAATAGGATTTCAAATAACTTTCCTAAGACGTTTAACATACATATAGGTCTATATGAGTTCACAAGTTGGGGATCTCTATCTAGATCCTGTTTTAGAACCACTAGTCGTCCACGTTTCCAGATGTCCGGGAAACGCCCTTGGGAAATAGAAGGGATAATGACTCAGAGATTTTTCCACTTAGAGCTCTTATTACTTCAGCAGTTATACCATCCGGACCTGAAGATTTCCTAATTCGTAAGCATCCAATAGCTGCTTGAACCTCTTCAATGTTAAACCCTAAATCACTAATAATAATTGGTTCTGTTTCATCGATGTTTTCCCTGAACATCCTATTGTGATCTGAATCACTCGCTTCAATATCATCTGGCAACAAAGAATTCACTAAGTATTCATTTATTGGTCGAATTGGAGTTCACACTAACATCGATGTAACTATTACCAACCGGACTGCTAGTAACTTGGTTTCTAACTGGAGGGTTCTGCAACAACAGACAGAAAGTGATCATAACATGATTAGTTTTGATGTTAATATGCTTTTGGCAACTACTGAGGCGTTATATAATTACAATTTCCGACGAGCTGATTGGAATGGTCTAAGGGAGCATTTTATTCCACCGCGATTTGAAGATCTTGACCTGAATGTTGATAGAGCTGCGGCTGATGTCACCACGGCAATTATAAGAGCTATGAACAAATCCATTCCTCGAAACATGGTTACTAATACCATTAGGAAAGGACAGTGGAGGGACAAGTTGCAGCGTTTTCGCAGAAATTCAAGAAGGGCAAGACGGCAATACCAAAAATCTCGCTCCTTAGATGAAAGAGCAGTTCAATTATTAATATATCAACGAACGAAATTAGCCTACATTCCAATTATTAGAGAAAACTAAAAGGCAATCGTGGAATAAATTAGTAGAAGATTGTCTTCAGAGGGATGCTTGGGGTTTCCCTTATAGAATAACGAGGAACAAGTTCCACCAGGAAGACATGTCTACTCTAAGACTACCAGATGGTCAGTTTACCTCCCCCGGAAGAGAAACCCTTCTGGCTATGTACAGCCAGTCAGCACCACATGGCATGACTAACACACTAATACAGCAACTAGGCAATTACGAAACCGAATACAAAAAACACAAAAGACCGCTGTCCATATTTGATAGGACCATAGGGATGCAAGACCCAGATATAGACATCCAAGAGTATCTTAACACTCTCGTAAGACTTCCATAGAAGTAGTAAGATTACCCATGACTGCACACCACACCCTGACATTTGGCAGTTCCACAAGGCCTTGCTCTTAGTCAAGGCGGCTTTGGTGTGGAGGCAACCCCCTCCCCCCATACGTACATGACAATCGCTATGAACAATGGTTATGATCAATCTAATGCGAGCAAATTCAACTTAGAATCAACTTCATACTAGACGTAGCTTACGCATAGAACTAACAATCATACATATATACACACTAACTTTACATGTAAAGATAATGCATGACTAACGCTATCTTAGCGACCACCACTAACTTAATGACACGTTCTACCCTCTGAGGGTAGACAATACATTAACTAAGAACTAAAAACTAATGAAAATAAAGCAGTATAACTCACACATAACTATTTCCTCTATCATTGAGGATGCAACCAGTATGTTAGGACGGTGTTTCCTATTGGAAACGACACTACACCCAACCACATCCCTCACCACGAATCCGCGAGGGCATATTCAGGGCTACGGCCATGCTCATGTCCTAGCATCTAATCTCACCTTGGTTAGGCCATACGGCCAACCTCTACGCGCTCTCCATGAATCCGCAGGTGAACATAGCGGTACTGCTGGAATTCCTCACCTGACTTCCCTCCGGTGGAGTTTTTTTTAGTGGGTAGTACCTTCGGCTGAAGCTCACACTCCCAGCTGCACCATCCCAGTACAGTCGGGGTTAGTCCATAAATGGATTTTTCCTCCACTTGAAAAAAAAAAACTTAGCGGGGAGGTCCGATGCTACAGGGTCGCTCTTAGGAGCTTATGCTAACACCTATCGCAGGAAAGATAACAACTTGGCGCAAAATGCGACACCAGGTCACAGTGTAAAAAGTGGCACTAACCCATGTAGTGGCCACGACCTCCCTTTTGATCAATTTTACAAACATTTACTACTAATACATGAATTTCTATTCAAACATGTCCAGTTTGCAGTTAACATTTGTATTAGGTGATTTTATAAGTAAAGTCAGTTTCTTGATTTTGTTGTTTTGCGGAATTTATTGGTTTCTTTGGTTTGGCAATGCTATATACATGATGCCATGTCTAGTGTTTCGTACATTGCGAGCATTTATCAGTCTTCAGTTGTTAATAAACAATCACAAAATGGAGATAACAAAGTCTGAACTTAGAGCCCTTCTATAACATTACTGGAAACAAGATTACAAAGACGCTGTCACAGCTCGAAGGATATGTGGTGTGTAATGAGGACTTGTCGTTAGTGAGCGTGTGACACGATAGTACCAACGTTTCGACAATACAGACGAAAACACTGAACATTTACCACGTTCCGGAAGACCTAAGGTATGGAATATTGTAACGTTCACGGTTGCGCCAACTGGCAGGTAAATTACGCTTTCCCATTTAACGTTACTAGAGCGGGGTAGCTCAGGAGGGAGATGTTCGTACCAAGGTCCGGGTTACCAGGCAGGGTTGGCTTAAGTTAAAATTTGACATGTAGTCCTGGTTAACTAGCGTTTATTCTACAATCTACCCGAAACCAAAAGAAATTATCTATACGAGGACAATTGTGGCTTTTACCTGGCCTAAGGTTCCTGCTCCTTGCTTTTTGATGTTCATTCTTGAAGATTATAGACGTGGCCTTCAGAGAATCGGGCGACGCAGATTCCGTTAGCACGTGCGAGAGTACTCCCGCCTGGGCCAAAACCCTGGGGTTTAAATGTCGAAACTCTACCGAAGTAGCGACTGACTCACTGCTTCGTCAGCTATGTCAGCAAGGCTTTCTACCTCCGCCTAACAGCCCAGCAAACCTACGCGACCGGATGTCGCGTCTACCGATATTATTCCATCTTCCTAGTATACAAAAAAAGCAATAATACACATAGCAGAAGAAAACGGATACAACAAAAGTTTGGTGTTGAAGAAAATTAGAAAATCTAAACTAAAGAAATCCATTAAGGAAGCAACCACATTTATTAAAGAAAAAGAAAGCAACAGCATATTCAGTTCATTCACATATCATCCAAAAACATTTAATAAATTTAAAAAGATATTCAAGGAACAAAATATCATCTTGGCACCTACTAATAATACTCAATTTTAAAATTACTAAATTCAAAACCAAAAGATGAAATTCCTGCAGGTAACAAATCTGGAATATACCAAATAAATTGTAAGAATTGTGAAAAATGCTACATAGGTCAAACAAAAAGAAATTTAAAAACCAGAGTCAAAGAACACTTTAGAAAGATCAGATTGAAACAAGAAGACAAGTCAGCAGTAGCATTTCATTTTTGGAATGAAAACCATGACATTGATCCAAATCCAAAATTATTAAAAGGAGTGATAAACCAAAATAGATTGACAACATGGGAGAACATATTCATCTGGAAAAATAAGGATCGCGTAATGAGCTTTGAAATCCCGCCAGTAGATAATTTGACAAAAAAGTTCATAGTTCCACCACCAGAGAGAGCATACAACAACAGATGCCAGTTGGAAAGAGATTGAAAATGGAGGCCAGGGCCTTTGAAACTAGTCTCTCATAAATATATGAAAAAGTAAGTGACGAGTGTCAATAAACCAACCACAAATAATTTTTATATTAATTTTTACCAATTTTGTCTTTTTCAAAAGTGTATCAAAATATTAATGTCACAGTATTGAGGATACAAGTTTCGTGAGAAAATCCGCAAAAAAGTACCCGAAGTCTTTCAGAAGAACTTAGTACATGAAAGGATACCAGACATCGACACATTAAGATACTTGGGAAGTCATACAGAAGCTGTAGATCTGTACCTCATGAACTGACACCTCAACAGGCTGAACGTAGAGTGGATATCTGTCGTCAGCTTATCCGTGATCCTATAGAAGATAGATTTGTCAGGAGAATTGTCACTTGCGATGATAAATTAGTATATTACCGAAACTTCTGATTCCTCCAAACAGTGGCTTGTTCCCCGCCAAACTGCCAAAGTCATCGTTAACAGAAATCAGTTCGGTTACAAAATAATGTTGGTTATGCTGTTAAAACGGTTAAGCTGTTGATTGGTTTATCGAAGTTAATGGACGTCTTCTTTTATTTGCATATATACGATAAACCTCTCACTTAAGTACAGTACTGTAAGTAGTTTTGTGTGTGTTTCGATTATTATAAACATAATAGCCTCACATTTTATCTTTCTGCTTCACATATCACATAGATGTGTTCTGTATACTATATACAGATTAGACAGAAGAAAGGTGAAATTATACACACCATTAACTTATTATGTTAAATTAAGCTGTATTTTATTTAACAATTACTAACGGACACTGCTGTTATATAATATTTTTGTATTCCCATACCAGGCAGCTCTCTCACAACGAGGTCTGTATCGAGTGAATGTTGATTAAGATGTTATTGTTTATAGTGTGGAGTTACTTCTGATATTTAACACTGTATTTCCTGTACATCTCGCGGACCTCACAACCCAAGAACATTTATGGATATGCAATTTAAAATCAGTTAACTTTTCATCATGGAGCAGGCCGGTGCTTCAGCCGAAACAAAACACAATCGAGGCAAACGTTTAAAAAGTGGCGATAGGCGATTGATCTTCCATTGTTTTGCCGTGAGACATCAGATCAACTAGAAGAAGATGACTTTTGGAAAGAAATAGCACCTAATGATCACAATCTTTTTAACAACGTACCTTTACTCATCCTCATAATTTTGATGTTTCTTCTCAAAATAGTCTCCCCTGAATGCAATGTGCTTGTCCCAGCGTTTCTGTAAGTCTTCAAAGACATGCTGGAAAACATTTTTTGAGAGATCCTTCAAAACCGCCTCTGCAGCCTTCACCACTGCTTCTGATGATGGACAATGTCTCCCACGAAGACGTTTCTTCCAGTTAGGGAATAGAAAAAAGTCACATTAGGCTAAACCCGGACTATAGGGAGGGTGCGGGATGCACTTCACGTTGATTTTTGTATAAGCATCTTGAAGTACAGACCAATATTAAATAATATCCCGGAAATTGTTACAACAAATATTATTTCACATAATTGAGTACTTAACGTCATCTACATTTTTTTTTATGTTTTAAGAATTTGTCCATCTATTACGATTTACTAATTAAGTAAACGTCATTCACAGTGAAGACGACTTCAGAAGATAATTCTGAAGAAATAAAAACATATTTGTGAAAAAACTAAAGGTTTTGTTTTGAGTTGTACTTTGCACACGCTCGTCGATTGTTTACGGTGACGTGTTAACCAAGTGTAGGGAATAGGACTTAAGTCGTTGTGGTACAGCCAGTTGTTATTCTTCCAGAGACACGGAACCTATATAACGTTCACAAAGATATTACAACAGTCACACTTAGTAACAACTGATAACTATTTGTGACATTCTGTTTGTACCACACGTCACATTTAAAGTGAGTGAGTGTGTGGTGTTAAAGGGCCCGTCGACAACAAGGTCATTTGGGCTCACATTTAAATATAAATATTTCCACACATTTATCTACATTAATATAAATTAATGGACATATATTTATTACATAATTATTGGAGATGTGTTTAAACAAGCGTAATTTGTATCAACTTATCTTATTATGTCATTTACTGCTTCCGAGATATTCGTTACTTATTAAATCCTACATTCTGGTATATCTATAAAATACCAAGCTCATTCTTGTATTTCTCTTGATCTCATGTTAATCTTATTATAATAATAAAAACAGCAGACAGCTATCTCTTGTTAAACATTTGACTATCACTTTAGTCCCTTATATTTATTTTGTATATACAACGAAATATGTAATGACGCTACTTCTGTGAATGGGTAAGCTTGTTTAGAAGACTGACTTGAGAAAGTAGTTGGAATATGTCAACTTGGTGTTATAAGTATATGCTTTTAGATAAGAGACGATCTCTTAGTTATATTGATTCTCCGCCAGGATACATTGTTTATAACGACCTCATCTTGCTGTTCATAGATGGCACCACCTGTAACATCGTTTAGTGTAGAACAAAGTTTGTATTTATTTATAAAGTTTTATAATACAACGCAAGTATATATTTTGGTTAATGTTTAGATTCAATTTATATTTATGATGTAAAACAGGAAACAGCTGTAATATATGTTAAGGCAATATTGAAAACGAATAAATTACTGTAGGTCAGAAGAGAAGTCTTCTAAATGTTATACATATTCACAATTTTTGGTTGAGTTGAGTTGTTAAATGGTTCTATTAGTAATGATTTGTCATTACATCAAGTTGTAAATTATATTGTTGGAACATGTATACAATTATAATGAACAAAACATTTAGAAGCAGTTTCCTTATTTCACACATCTGTGTGACTTATACCGCTTTATCACAGAATGAGAGTATTTCTAGAATATCTCTCCTGTTTGGGAGGAGGTCGTTAATTCCTCGCAATAATTTATTATGTTCCAAGATTTCTATTGCTGCTCATATATTGTGTTTTCACAGTTTCCAAATTTCAGTCATATTACTTTCTCCACTCATACTTAAACAATTAAATGATATTACATATGTTTACTGATGTGAAGTGAGATAAGTACTTGCTAAATTAAATAAACTTGTTCTTCTCGATGTTTATAGTCTGCTATAGTAACAAGAAATTACTTCTAAAATCATTTGTGTACAGGGATGTAGTAGACTTAAGTCAAGGATAAATCTTTTAATAGCTGGTCGACATGTTACTGCTTTGACATTACATTCTCTTTGTACAACAAAAAGTAAATAACAAACAACACAAGTATTGTCCAATTTAAATTTAAAGAAACAAAATCACGGAAATTGTTCACTATACAAACAATATAATAATGACTTAAATTGTGTTTTAATAAGATATTAATTTTTACCAAGTTCTTGTCCATATTTTACACTTTATCTTCGTGTCTCTGTTTGGATGCTGCAGTACCAATCTGGACCTTTGAGTTTAGCTGTTGATGGACTCACAAACGTGCCATTACCTTCTTCACTAAACGGATTTTATGACATCAAAGTGAATTAAAACTTATATTACCAATTGAAGCTTGGTATGTAATTTCTGGATGGAATGCAATACCTTTTGTATTTGCTATGTAAATTATAGAATAAACAAAAAGTGTAAGTATTTAAAATTCAAACCAATAATAAGTAATAGTCATCTCAGAAATAGCTGAGTGCTTTATTGTGATGTAGACTTTTTAAGTGAAGTAAGATTATCTGTATATGTTACTGTTTATGTAAAATTACTTCTTCATTAACATTTCCTGAAACATTAGTTCTTAGATCAGAATAGGAATGTTGTTATAATGTTGTACACAGAAATGTCAGCAGATGTCGTGTCTTACAATTACATCACTTCAAATCCAATTTCAACATTTTGGGTATCTCTTAACACTGCTTTTAAAATTACTATTTAAATTGATACATTTTTCGTTTTATTAGCAATCTCCTCTAGGTTCTTATTTTGTTTTTGAACTTCTATATCAGATCTGTAAGCCTAACTTTATATTCCTTGCTTTCTTTTTCTAACTTCTGTGCTAATTCTTCTTTGTCCCTTTCTAATCTCTGTGCTGTTTCCTCCCCTATCTTCTCTAATCTTTGTACTAGTTCCTTTCTCAATTTTCTATTATCCTTTCGTGTTCTTTCTGTCATTTGTTCATTATTTTCTTTCCAGGACGTTCAATGTTACGTTAAGGGACTAAATTACTGATCTAGTATTAACCAAATTAAACTTTCACTGAAAAAACTAACAAAAGGTTTATTTTCTTACAAGCCAAACTTACATGTTTCTTTTTTTTTTTTGAACAAAGAACAAAACACAAACGTCCTTGACATAGCTTTAACTGTCCTGCCAACCTAAACACATTTCTTTTTCTTTCGTAACATCCTCCCACCTTTCAATTTTATACATGTAATTGAAACATTACAATTTTCCTTTAAATATAAACTGATTACAAATTTAAGCGGGAGGGTAGTCTGATCTTCCTTCCAGATTTGCTAGTGATCACTCGTGGGGCTTTTTCAATCTCAGAAGCATTCTCCACCACATCATGCTGCTCTTCTGGAATAGTGTCTACCTCTAAGGGGTATATATTCTGGACGGGTCGTTTTAGTTCCCCAGTTGCAGTTTTCACTTGGACCACTCGGATGACTTTGTCCTTTCCAGGGTACACTTCTACTACCTTTCCCATAGGCCACTCATATTCTTGGAGCTTCAGCCATGGTGGTCCCTCCCACAATTTCGATGACAGAAGTGTAGTCGCTGAACATCCTCTAGAGGGTAGGTCAGCTGGGTTATTTAATTCTGGTACATGGTACCAGCAGTTAGGTTCTGATATCTGCTTAATCTCTTTCATCGGTCGGTTGGTGATGGATACTAATGTTCTTTCAGCAATCTCCTTATTATTTTGTAAAAACTGTCGACTTTCCAGCCATGGTAATGCAACTTCATACCTGTCATTATCAGCAACCTTTACTGTATGTAAGAAGTAGCGACGTGCTGTTTCCTCCAAATCTTCTCTGGATTTCAGCTCTGATGGATCAGATATACCTATAACTCCCAAGTTCCATAGATCAGGTAGGGAAGCAGATTGGATGAACATAGAAGTAGCTTCTCTTGTTAACGAGTCATTCTTCTTCACTTCCATTTTTCCTGTCACCGTCCATCCAAACTCCGTCTTCACAGCAATTAATCCACATGCCAATTTACGTATCTCGCCCAATAGAATGCAATTAGCAACATCAGCTTCCAACAGCATCTCCACTTCAGGTGGATCCGATCCCACGTCCGAAAGCCATATCTTCTTCGCCTTCATTTCTTTCATCCATGGTCCAAAGTTTAACCTGCGGATCTTCCCAAAAATAGTTTTCTGTCCTATCAATTGCAGAGTAGCCGTGTGTGAGCCTTCACAACTGCCAACACATACTTTACAAATTATGCTCTTCTTCACAGGTTTCGGTGCCTCCAAACAATCTATGTACCATTGTTTCTGTTTTTAGAGGATGATACCCCATTTCATTAGCAGTTTTCTGCAAAATGTATGATCTTTGTGACCCATTATCTACCAGTGCTGTTTCAATTTTACACATAAGGTTTGTAACAACACTTATTTTGTAGCACTGTGAATGTTCATGGATATATTGCTCTCTATTTTCTCTTGGGTCTCGAGTTCAGATACTGCTTGTGCACTTAACTGTGGACACATGATAACAGTATGCTGCCGTTTGCATAAATGGCACTTCAGGGTTGCTTTACAATTTTTGGCTCGATGACCTAACCTCAAACATGAGAACCAGCACTTTTCTTTTGCTACCTTGTTACGTTTTTCTTCTAAGCTCATCTGCTGGGCGACATGACACTCCTTGCTGTCGTGTAGTTTACTGCAAAAAATGCATCGTTTTCTTTTCTCATCAGATATGCCAGCAAACAGGGAAATGGCAGTGGGCACATTTTCATCTTCAAATTATCTTCTTTTAGTTCTTCTCTGCTTTTTCTTTTCAAATAAATCAAAGCCAGCTTGGGCGAACTTTATTCTTTCTTCACCTTCTACTTCTTTCCGGAGGAAATCAAGAAGAGCTTCCAATTGGTCATTTTGTACATTGCCTGTATCAGGATTCGTCAGTGATTGGTTCCTAAGCCATGCCCTTAAAACCTCTTCTGGCAAGCACGATTCTACCAGCGGAAATAACATTGATGCATGTTTATCTCTAATTACACCAATGGATTCTAAAGCTCTCAACTGACATTCTAACTTATCATACAACGCAGCAATTCCTGATTTGTTATTCTCGCGAGTTGTATTTTGTATCACTAAATTAATAAGCTCCCTAGTATAATGCTCAATCAGCAGATCTTCACGTCCAAACCTGTTCGTCAGAGTTTCTATCACTTTAGGGTAATTCTCTGCAGTGGCCGGGAAACTGTTGACCAGCTCTCTTGTTCTGCTATTTGGCTTTGTACTTTGTACTAAATATTGAAATTTGTCTTCTGGTTCAATTTCGTTATCTTCGTGGATTCTTTTAAATATGCTCCAGAATCCTAACCAATCCTTGACTTCGCCGCCATATTGGTGTAGCTCTAACTTCGGTAATTTCAGATTCTTCTTTTGTGAACTCGAGGAAGCTATGGAGATATGATCTGCAACTGTTTGTCGACCATTAGAAATGCTTGACATTTTTAATATAATCTCGTCCATCTTATCTATATAATTCTCAATGGCATTGTACTCACGGTTATATGCATCATCATCAGTGTCACCTTCTAACCACAAATCAAGGATTTTCTCGTCCAAAGAAAATAACTCAGCAGTTAATCTCTCTAACTTTGCGTGCATCAGGTGTGTAGCTTCACTTTCTGCTTGCTCACTTGCCAAATTCTCAGTCAATTCATTATATGTTTTCGTAAATGATGCACGTATCGGCTTACGCTGTTTTTGCAATTTATCCATTTTTGTTGTTGCTTACCTTATAAAACGTGTCACTATCACGTCGTGGTCACCAAATTGTTACGTTAAGGGACTAAATCACTGATCGAGTATTAACCAAATTAAACTTTCACTCCAAAAACTAACAAAAAATGTATTTTCTTACAAGCCAAACTTACATGTTTCTTTTTTTTTTTTTCAAAGAATAAAACACAAACGTCCTTGACATAGCTTTAACTGTCCTGCCAACCTAAACACATTTCTTTTTCTTTCGTAACATTCGATCTCCTTTTTCACCTGTTATCTATTTTCTTTCATTTCATTCCTAACCTGATTTACCCCCCCCCCCCTTATTTCTATCAGAATTGTCAAATTGTAACCCATCTTCACTACAAGGTACACAAAACATTTCGCTCAGCTCATTGTTGGATACACGTTTACGTCGATCTTTGTTGTAAACGCTTATGTAGTCCACATTTCTGCTATCTTGAACACCTAAAGCCACCAAAATACCTTTGGTAAGGGCGAAAATAATTGAAAGTATGAGTAACATAAGAGAAAGTCCTATGTGTACCTCTACACATGTGCAGAGAGAGCAGTAAATCCCATATATAAGTGAAAAACTTGTGATAAATGTTTAATTACACTGAATTATTCTTCAATTTATACAGAATCAAGTCAGAGACTTATATACGGGAACCAACAATCAGTAGACAAAGAGGAAGTCATCAAATATTTATAAGTGACAGTATATGAGTGACAATCAAACATAGTAAATTAATTATTGTCTGAAATGAGCTCTTCCCAAACAGGGATATTTACTCTCACTCTGTGTTAAAATATATACTTCACCTACATTTAGTAGATGTGGTAAACACTTCCAAAAGTGATTTTCTTATATTTATACGCAAATCCCATCCAAATAAGCCTCGTGTGATATGTGATGAACATAAGAGCCATACAAAAACTATAAAAGACGTGCAGAGATATATTCCCTTTAGAAGACTTCCTCTCTCACATATAACTTTTCCTTTGTCCAATATTATAAATATTGTTGCGTTTAATGCTGTCCACATACATTGCCATATATAATTCGTAGCTAAAGAACATAATTACAATTTATTATAAAACGTTATAAATAACTACAAACTACTTCTACACTACACAATATTACAGGTGGAGCCATCTATGGACAGCAAGACGAAGTCGTTAAAAGAATGTATCCTGGCGGCCAATCAATATAATTACTTACATTGCCTATTCAATTGTCTCTACTGTAATGATATATTTATTGTCACCCAATTAGCGGAAAGCGCAACCAACGACAGCTGAGTAAGGGGGCCAGAGGCAGCCAACCACACCCTCCCATTAGTCTCTGTCACTAACTGAAGAGGATGATTAGGGAAATGACACTTGTCGCTGGCCGCCTCTTTCCCCCCTTCCACGGCCATCTGGAACTATCGCGGTAATTCACTGAAACCAGAGACTTCTAGAAGACGGTGATATTCCTATAAAAAGGGCTGCAGTGAGTGAATTGAGTCAGTCAATCAGTGCTTGACGTGCTAGCGAACGGACGAGAAGACTGTGTACGTGCATCGGAACAGTAACGGACGAACTGGTGAATCGTAATTGTGTGCATTACGTAATTCTGTGTAATTGGCAAGTGTTCAACTGTAAGTCGGTGGAAATAAAGAACATTGTTGAGTTTGTGTAATTGGACTTTTCATTTCACGAACCCACAAAGTCACACTGGAAAAGTCAGGAAGCGGGACGATAACATCACCGAACATTACGGCCATGGAATCGGCATTGGAAATGCTTTTGGCGAAGATGAACGAGTTTACAACAAAAACGGAAGCGGCAAATAACAACCTGGCCGCGGAACTGAAGCAAATGAAGACGGCCAACGACAACATCACCGAGAAGATGGAAGAAATGAAGGCCGAAATAACAGCGAAGACGGAAGAAATGAAGACCGAATTAACAGCGAAGACGGAAACGGCAAACAACAACTTGGCCACGACAATGACCGCAAAGATGGCCGAACTGACCGCGGAAATGAAGGTGGCGAACGAAGCTCTCGCCGCCAAATTTGAAGAAAAGTTGGCCGGCGTGAGGGATGACGTGACGGAGCTGGGCAAGCGGATGGGCCAAGTGGACGAGCGCATCGAGGACCTGGCGAACCGCTTCAATGACCTAGAGGAAAAGGCCGACAGTAACGCCAAGTCCCTGAACGCCATGGCGGAAGACGTCGAAGACCTTGCTAACCGCGTTAACAACCTGGAAGGAAAGGCCGACAGCAGCGACAAGTCCCTGAGCGCCATGGTGGAGGACGTCGTCGGCAGGAGGTTGAAGGATTTGAAGGCCGACGCACCGGGACGCGACACAACACAGGCAAGCGTAAACCTCCGAAATATGACGGCGAGTCAACGTTTGAAGTCTTCCGCCGCCAGTTCGACACAGTGGCCAAGCACAACAGATGGTCACCGGAGGAGGAGGCCACACAGTTAATAGCCAGCCTCCAGGGACGGGCCGCAGAAGTCCTAAACGCGGCGCAGACAACGGCGGCGCCCAAGGACATCTGGGAGGCCCTGGAGAATCGTTTCGGGAACCACCGCTTAGCCGCAGCATACCGCAGCCAGCTAAAGGCAAGGTCACAGCAGCCGGGGGAGACGCTGCAGGAATTAGCCATGGCGATTGAGCAGCTGGCTAGCAAGGCCTTGGTTTACCTGCCACTGGAGTTCATATCCCGGGAAGCCGCCTACAACTTTGTCGACGTGGTACGGGACACGGAGATTCGTCAGCGCCTAATTCTCGGCGATTATAAAACCATCCACGAGGCGCTCACAGCGGCATTAAGAATGGAGGCGGCCAAGGTAACATCTATCCCGACGTCGAGAACGAGGAGTGTCAGCTACGCAGGAGACAGAAGAGCAGCTGAGGGACGCCGGCGAACACCTAGTGGCCTGTGTTGGGGGGCGGGTTGGACAGCCCGGACACCTGCAGAGAGACTGCCCACACCAGGAAGAGCAGCCGGAAAACGAGTAAGGGCCGTCGTGGAGAGGGGCACGTCGGCGCCATAACCACCATCCCCTCGAGTGACACTGCGCGCCGTCAGCCGGCGTATGGATGACAGCCTCATCGCGGACGGTTGGGTGAGAGGGAAGCCGTGCCGCGTGCTTGTGGACACTGGGGCAGCCGTGACCATCATCAGACCTGACGTGGCGAAGGGTTTGCCAACGAGGAAGCCGAGCCGACCATACGAGCTTGTCACGGCATCGGGCAACACCTTGCCTGTGGAGAAGGAGACCCTGCTGGAGCTGACCTTGGGACGGAGTACCGTGCGTCTGTGGGTGTTCGTCGCGAAGGTGGCTGAGGAGGTGACTCTGGGACTGGATGCCCTCAGGAGCCACGAGGTGACGGTCGACGTCGGCAGGAAGGTCCTGCGGCTCAACGGAGAAGAGGTTATACTCCGTCAACCCGAAGAGCGCCTTGGAATCTGCAGGGTCGTCTTGAAGGAAGACGTGGTTGTCCTCGTGAGGAGCGAGGTGATGGCGACGGGGCGACCAGAAGGCCAGACAGCAGGTTGGGTCCAGAAGCTGCAGGAGTAGGACTTCACCTCGGAACATCGTAGAGGGAAGAGCCACGGTAACGCAGACGCCATGTCCCGAATACCCTGTCCAGAAGGTTGTGGCCAGTGAACAAGAGTGGAAGAGAAGGAGCGTGCCGCAGCAGTCCGAGTAGTTGTGGCAGTGCCTGCGGACGGCTGGGATAGCGCAGGCCTGAGGAGGGAGCAGCTGGCGGACGCAGACTTGGGGTCACTCTTGAGGGAAGTGGAGACAGGGATGAGACCAACCTGGGAGGACATCGCACCGAGGAGCACCACCTACAAGTCGTACTGGGCCCAGTGGGACTCGTGTAAGACCAGAGATGGCGTGCTGTTCCGGGTATGGGAATCACCCGATGGGAAGACGCAGAGAGAACAGTTGGTACTTCCCCGGAGTAAGGTCCCGGAAGTCTTGGAGGAAGTGCACGCCGGTACTTCGGGAGGACACCTGGGAGCGAACCGAACGATGGACAAACTACGGCAGCGCTACAACTGGCTGAGACTCCGAGCAGATGCTGAGAGATGGTGCCGTCAGTGTAACGTGTGCGCGGCGAGTCGTGGCCCCCAGACTAGGAGCCGGGGTCGCATGCAGCAGTACAACGTCGGAGCGCCATTCGAACGGATCGCCGTTGACATTGCTGGACCGTTCCCAGTTTCCGACCGAGGCAACAAGTACCTAATGGTGGTCGTGGACTACTTCACCAAGTGGCCGGAGGTGTATGCCATCCCAAACCAAGAGGCAAAGACAATCACAGACTGCCTCGAGGAGCAAGTTTTCTGTCGATTTGGGGTGCCGTTAGAGCTACACAGTGACCAGGGTACCAACTTTGAGTCCAACCTAATGAAGGAGGCACTACAAAGGCTTGGGGTGAACAAGACCTGCACGACGCCTCTACAACCCCAGTCGGATGGCATGGTCGAATGATACATCAAGACCTTAGAGGAACACCTGAGGAAGGTCGTGGCCAGCCATCAGCGAGACTGGGACGTCAAGGTGCCACTGTTCTTGCTGGCCTACCGCTCGTCTACACACCACACAACTGGGATGACGCCAGCCAGCTTAATGTTCGGCCGAGAGTTACGCCTCCCTTGTGACCTGGCTTTTGAAAGCCCTCCAGAGGCGAAGCAGCCGGTGACCGAGTATGTGGAGAACCTGGTGGACCACCTCCACGACATGCACAAGATGGCTTACCAAAACATCCAAAAGGCGAGCGACCGCATGAAGACCAGATATGACAGGCATGCCAACAGCCAAGGTTTCCAGCAAGGTGACCTGGTCTGGTTGTACCGTCCTACCCGAACCAAGGGACGCTGCCCGAAACTCCAGCAGCCATGGCAAGGACCGTACCGGGTGGTGAAGAGGATTAACGATGTGGTCTACCGCATCCAGAAGGTTCCCCGAGAGAAGATGTTGGTGGTACACCTGGATCATCTAGCTCGCTACGATGGTGCTGTTCGGGACGACCAGCTTTGAGGAGGGAGCAGTGTCACCCAATTAGCGGAAAGCGCAACCAACGACAGCTGAGTAAGGGGCCAGAGGCAGCCAACCACACCCTCCCATTAGTCTCTGTCACTAACGAGGGGGATGATTAGGGAAATGTCACTTGTCGCTGGCCGCCTCTTTCCCCCCTTCCACGGCCATCTGGAACTATCGAGGTAATTCACTGAAACCAGAGACTTCTAGAAGACGGTGATATTCCTATAAAAAGGGCTGCAGTGAGTGAATTGAGTCAGACAGTCAGTGCTTGACGTGCTAGCGAACGGACGAGAAGACTGTGTACGTGCATCGGAACAGTAACGGACGAACTGGTGAATCGTAATTGTGTGCATTACGTAATTCTGTGTAATTGGCAAGTGTTCAACTGTAAGTCGGTGAAATAAAGAACATTGTTGATTTGTGTAATTGGACTTTTCATTTCACGAACCCACAAAGTCACATTATAATGGTAGGTTGATATATCGTACTTACACTGCTTTTTGAACAAACTCTTCTACAAAGACTAAACCGTTTACAGAAGTAAAGTAGCTTCATTACACATTAGTATATACAACAGAAATATAAGGGACTGAAGTGATAGTTAAATATATCGAAATTTAACTGTATTGGAACACCACTGTGAAGCGAAAAATTATTAATTTTTAGATGAGTCGTATTTTTTACACATCTGCTTCACAGTGAAGCAGATGTGTAAAAAATACGACTCATCTAAAAATTAATGATAGTTAAATGTTTAACAAGTAGACCGCTGTATGCTGACTTATATATTATATAAGGTTTCTATGAGATCAACAGACACACAAGATGAGCTTAGCATTTTCAAGACGTAAACGAATTGGAGAATTTAAACCAAGAGTAACAAAAATCTTGACAGAGGAATAAGTTGACGTAAGTTATGTGTTTTAACCAATCACAGTTACATATGAAGTAACACCTTGTTTATTACTCTTTATATTAAGTGAGATAAATAAACGAAAGTCAACGAGTGTCATTTGTCAATGTACGGTCATAGAACTTAAGTCTAAAATATCACATAATGAGCAGCTCTTGTTATATAAGCTGTGATTGTCCAGAACAATAGAGTTGTTCAATAGTGAAACGTGTAACTCCCCCCCCCCCCCCCCAAAACACACACTCTTGTATGTTCTCTCCTTGTAATATTAGAATGGATAGAAATAGCCAAAGTATTACTACACAACAATGTACATCTGATTAAAATAAACCTGAAGTCAAAGAAATGTTATTATCAATACTTGATGCACGTTTTGATGTTTCCTAAATGTCCAAGTTTCTAATCTGAGTAGATCTGTGAAGAGTACAATTTAAAAGACAAAGTTTGGTTACATACCAAACATAATATACAAGTTCATCGACTTTCACCAATACAACAACAAGAATGACTCCAAGCCTAGCTATTCTTTGCATGTAAACGGTTTTGATTAAAGTAACAAATGCTTAAGGTGTCTCTTTTGACAATTTAAATGTATATCCGCAATTTCTGCAAATAGCATCTGAAGTCGTTTTCATTCTGAATTAGGTTTGGTTAACTGGTAAATGGCAACAAATAGACAAATTGTTAAACGTAACAATGTACACCTCTTAAATATCTCAATTTATATGAAATTCATTTTTGTGGAATTACTCATTCCCGAGACAGAATTTTTTATTTATTTTTATTTCACAATGCTTATACTTTCTCAAACAGAAAATATTTTTCGTTTCTTGTAACCTGGCCAAACAAAGGAAATAAATTTCATGCTATCACATAACCACCAGCTCGTTGATCAAAGCCCTTAACCTCCATATTGGCCAATTTGTACTGTGACAAAAGCTAAATTACGAGTTGACCTTAACTCTTTGTCAGTAACGACGTTAACCCAGTGTTAATATCTTACAAACACCTTCCCTTGTTTCAAACACATCAGTTCAATGTTGACTTATGTATCCGTTGCTCAACTGTTCTGGTAACACTGTCTGTAGACTCATCATCGTACAGACCGACTTATAACTCTGTACCGTACTGTACTCACACTTTGTCTGAACTGAACTGTCCAGGCTTCGTACCACGTTTTATACCCTACCGGTCACGTGAGAAGGCTCTGAAAGTGGAATGTTCTCGATTACCAGATTTCAAACTGGGGGGCAATGTGTTCCCGACACCCGTGGGAGATCGGGTACCTCTTCGGACGGGGTTGAGTGAAGCTAGATCAACAGGCGGCCCTACCGAGGTTGATCGGTAGCCTTCTTCTTTGGAGTTGGCACGCGTAAGTGGCGTATCCCCTTCCACCCGTCTTGTGTTTTCAGATGAGATAAAGGGGCAAGGGCCTCGTTAGCTTTTAGGTCTTGTCCCATGGGAAGAGCCTTGGAGGCGCTGGACGCCCCTTGCGGACAGCTCGGTTACTCCATGGTTGTAGAGAGAGGTCGACCCTAGTAGATACCCTCGTCCTTAGATGTTTAAATGTCCGGATCAATGTCCCAGAGTAACAAAGTTTAGGCTGAAATGGAGATCATCTGGTTACCGGTAATGACCGCAAGACATGCGGGGTAACCGGTATCGCTTTAAGCGACGCTCACGAGGTACATAATCCCCAAGGGATCTGACTAGGGCGCTCTGATGTTGAGGCAAACTGTCGAAGAATTTTGTCGCCCGGCGCCTAATTTCATCCTCCACATATCGGAGGGATGAAGCCTCGTGAAGTAGTCTCACGGGGAACCTAGTGCAAACAGAATAAATAATCCGAAGACATATATTCTGTGCACGTTGAAGCAGAACTAGGTGTGAGCCTGCGGCCATACCCCAGACTTCGCACGCATAGAGCATGATAGGGAGGACCAGAGCCATAAAGAGGCGCAACTTTAGGGGAACAGACATCGCAGACCGAAGCACAGGGTATAGTGATGCCACGACACCACACGACCGATGAGCTTGCTCCTGGATGTGCTCCCGAAAAGTTAGGCCCTTGTCCAGCTTGACTCCCAAGTACTTGATTGAATTCTCCCACCTGATCCCTTGCCCGAAGTAGGTAAATGTGGTGAAATTGGCGGGAAAGCGGCGCTTAGTGAACAATATCGCTTGGCTTTTCTCCGTATTAATGGACAATCGCCAAAGCGTGCACCAATCGTGGAGGAGGATTAGATAGCATTGGATGGGGGTTGAAGGTTCTGCGTGGACGTCTGTTTGTTGAAAATAGCAGCACGTCGTCAGCATATTGTGCTATGTTGACGTGCTGTTCAGTGGGAAGGTCAGCCACGTAGACGCTGTACGCGTCGGGGATAACACAGAACCTTCGGGGACTCCGCCGCGGATAGACCTTCATGTAGATGTTTTTCCCGCCACTGTAACAGTGAAGAATCTATGTTTTAGGAAAGAATGGAGAAGATGAAATATCTTCTTACATACAATTACTTATTCGTTCAGTATTAAGGTCACATATATTATGGGTACTGTTTGTCTTCATATCACAAGGAACAATAAAATCTAAGCTATAATTAATGAACATAATTACAATTTGTCATACAAATTTGTAAATAAATACAAAGATTGTTTCCTCGCTAACCGATGTTACAGGTGGTGCCATCTATGAACAGCAAGACGAAGTCGTTATAAACAATGCATCTTGACGGACGATCAGTATAACTAAGAGATCGTCTCTTATCTAAAATCATATACTTATGGCACTAAGTTGACATATTCCAACTACTTTCTCAAGTCAGTCTTCTAAATAGACTTACCCGTTTACAGAAGTAGCGTCATTACATATTTTGTTATATACAGAATGTTACTGAACTTTACCGAAATACTTTCAGAGCAAGTTACTAAACAAATAATTTGTAATACTCTCAGCATTAGCGTCATTAACAAAACTGTATTTTATAATTCCTTAACAGTGTGTACCATTAACTTTATAAACAAGTTCTTATGATAACTGCCGTTCCTTACCTCATATTTTATGATATAATAGATTATTAACAAACTATTTCTATTGATTTAAGAATGTTCGTTAGGTTCGTGACAAGAAGAAGCCCGAGTCTTTGTTTACATCCGTGAGAACTCTCCGTAACGCTGAGTCTGCAGAATGTGTGTCCAATACAGAGTAGAGTTCACCAGTAAATATCGGAGTTGTTGTGTCAGAGCAGTGTAAAAGGGAAACGTTGTGTGTACGTCGGAGAAACTACAAGTAGCGCAAGTTGGTACATGACACAGAGACATAAAGAAACATTAAAGAGACGTAATTGCGTTGTGTAATTGTAAAAGGATAACATAATTGTAAATTTTAATTTCGGAACAATTTTAGTAACAAATAGTCAGTTAGGTTATAGTTGTTGTTGTTGTTGTGACGATACAACTAGGGAATATAGAGACTCAAGGTCTTCAGTCAAATGTTTTAAGAGTTGGTGTATTGCGATAACTTTACGTGGTCAGGTCACACAAAACAAACAACAGCCTTCTCTTTGACAAAGTATAAACATCTTGAAGTACAGACCAATATTAAGTAATATCCCGGAAATGGTTACAACAACAAATATTATTTCACATAATTGAGTACTTAACGTCATCTACATTTTTTATGTTTTAAGAATTTGTCGATCTCTTACGATTTACTAATTAAGTAAACGTCATTCAAAATGAAGACGACTTCAGAAGATATTTGTGAAAAAAATGAAGAAGCACGTTTAAATTGTTATAAAAATATATTAAACATTTTTAACCTAATCAAAATCCTTAGAGACGCTTTGAGAAAATCAAAATTTCCGAAAATGTTCGCATGTAACGAACAGTTATGACGGAGTTATAGTTTTTGTAATGTTGCTGATTGGATGAACTTATATATCGTGTTTGTTATTTAAACAAGATTTGTTTTGAGCTCGTCATTTGTTTACGGTCACGTTTTAACATTTATTTGAGTTTAGTTTTATTTTAATGATATGTACACGGCTCTGTAGTAATACTTTGTATGTTTTATCTATATTAATATTACGAGAATAAATCTATGTGTGGAAGTAAAAGACTACTCAACTACTCAATCCTTGTTGTTGATACTGAACAACTCTGTTCTTCCACAGAGACAGACATTCAACTGTCATTTTGTTAGTAAGAGTTGGTAACTATGTAATATTTCACACTTACATTTGTATGATCATACACTGGCACACGTCATATTTATATTTCTTCAAATACTTATCTCAAGTAGTATAAGAATAAAATAAAACAAATAATTTGTGTCTTTTTATATCATTTACAGTTTGCGAGGTATTCGTTACTTTTAGATTACGTCCTACAATTGATTTACATCTTTGAAATGTTAAGTACCTTCTTGTATTTCTCTTGATGTCACGGTAACCTTATATAATATAAAAGTCAGCATACAACGGTCTACTTGTTAAACATTTGACTATCACTTCAGTCTCTTATATTTCTGTTGTATATACAAATGTGTAATGAAGCTACTTTACTTCTGTAAAGGGTCTAGTCTTTGTAGAAGACTGCGTTGAGAATATAATATGTCAACTTAGTGTTATAAACATATGTTTTTAGATAAAGGATAATGTCTTAATTATAGTGATGGCCGCCAGGAGGCATTCCTTTAACAACCTTGTCTTGCTGTACATAGATGGCTCTATCGGTAATATTGAATAGCTTAGAAGTATCATTATATTTGTTTATAAAGTCTTATAATAAAATGTAGTTATTTATTTTAAATGTTTTAGATTTAATTTATATGTATGACATAAAACAAGTAATAGCTATAACATACGTTAAGACAGTAATTGAACAAATGAATAATTGTAGTCAGAAGAGAAGTCATCTGAAGGTTATACATGTTCACAATTTTTTGAAAGTTGCTATATGGTTCTATTAGCATTCATCAGTGTCTAATTATAATGAACAAAACATTTAGAAGTACTGTCCGGCCGCTGTATGTTCGGCTCTGACATTTAGTGGCTGCAGGAGGTGGAGGGGGAAGGTTACTAGTACCAACATATAATAATGAGTAATTGAAAACATATCGTCAGAATTATCTTTATAATGAGAGTATAAGACTATATTAGCTTCAAAACATTGAAATACAACTTTTAATTTCATTATCATGCAAGATATTCTTTACAACATCACTCTATTCAAATATTTCGTTCACACCTTTCACGCACACCAACTGCTTCTGTTGGTGATACTGGGAGTCTGTACATCCGGTGTCGTGGTCAGGAAGCTAAAACTGTCTGCTAGCGCCAATCAGCGTTGTCGCTGGTAGGCGTGGCTCCCGAACTCAACACCGAGTTGCCAGCTTCAATTTGTTTGAGCCACGTGGCCTAATAGCGGCTTGCGCTGGTGAACTTTTTTCGGTATATTTTTCGTGCGTGAATTCCGATGTTTAGTGTTCGTAAGTCCTATTATTATCGCTATTATAATAATATGGCTCCTGGTTCGTGTAATATGCAAGTACTGAAATATTTAAAATACACATTGTTCCTCTGCTTGAAATTCCCGCTAAAGAACTGGCAACAGCCTGCTTCCCCCTCTCGAGAAATGTCAGAGCCGAACATACAGCGGCCGGACAGTAGTTTCCTTATTTCACACATCTGTGTGACTTATACCGCTTTATCACAGAGTGAGAGCATTTCTAGAAGATCTGTCCTGTGTGAGAGGAGGTCGTTCCAGATGACTTACTTGCAATAATTTATTATGTTTGGAGATTTCTATCGCCGCTCATATATTTTGTTTTCGTTTCCAGATTTCATTCATTTTAGTTTTTGCTCTCATGACTAAATACTTAGTTATTATTACACACAGGGGTGAAGCCGAGATAGAAGAAATGGCAACATGAGATTTTAGTTTGTCAGCAGAACATAGAGGCGCTGGCGTACTGGATGACGAAGGCGATTGGCTGATTCAAGTTATGCTAGTGGCTTGACCATCTTGAAACTGTCAGTGAGGAAGGATTGTTGTGTGTTCCTGTAAAAGAAAGAGCATTTGATAAATCGTCTCGTGATCATGGCTACTTACTCCAGGTACACAGAAATGAGAATAATCAGATATTTGTGCTTAAAATTGTCATTATTATTGGAGGTCTACTGTGAATAGCTGTTGTTTCTATAACACGTGATATAATGGATTGCTGTGAAAACCATTCACGGGGAAATAAAAGCTCTTTGGCGTTATATTACTTTGACTTTATTTTCAGATACAAAAATCAAGAAGTGAATTCCAATATTGAAGCTGAACCTCGTTGGAGATTTCAATCATGTTCCGTCACTTGCTAACTTAACCTCCAAGTTAACATACGTCAGTGAGAATGTGATGTTACTTTTACAAAACCTCCACAATCAGTTATATGAATTTCTGGATAATTTTGGTCATACCAGTTCTCTGTAGGAACGTTTTATCTCAAATTTCAAAGTGCCAGATAACATAAGACTATCTGTAAAACATGGAACGCACATATAGTTAAGACATGTGTCCCATTTATAATTTATAAATACATTAAAGATAAGAAAAATAACATTTGTGATAAAAGAACGGCTACCACAGGCCATGACAAAAACATGAAAATATTCAGATCTGTATCATTTCAGTCCTGTATTTGTTTTTGTTGACCAATTATATGTTAGTTGCTTTTGTATTGTGGTCCACATTTTTAAATACATAATGATTTGAGATTTATTTAGACATTTATAGAAGCAGTAATTTGCCTAATTAAAGTTATTTCTTCAAATGCTGCAATTAACACTCACTTTTGTTTTTAATGTTTACAGTTTCTGGATGACTAGTAGTTAGTATTGTCACGAACACGATCAGGATAACGCGGCTCGCACACAAAGGAACTGATAGACAGCACCGAGATAAATAGTATGCCGGAACAGATAAGGTTTCCCGTATGTAACATTCTAGTGATTTCTTGATTGTTATATACAACATTCGATTTCTTGTTTATTCCGGAAATATCTAGAATTTATCGATGAAGTATTTAAGAAGGCGACGACTGGCCAAACACAGTAAGGAGTTAAGAGATGTACAGTGTTGTAGCGAGAGCTGATGTGAGGTCATCGACCTTGATAGATTGTCAATGTGTATGTGACGTAATTATGCTGTAACTTGCTACTGTCGGCGTATTTATACGCAAATAAAGAACGTTTTATATTTCTACAACTCGGACTTTTAATTCTAAGAACCCACAACGTAACAATAATAATCTTTTACCTAAAACCAGTCATTCCTCTCAAACTGCTTAATGATATGGGATAGAGTAATACTGTCATTAAATTGACTTAATTGTTTTTTTGTACTTTTATTTGTGTATTGTTAATTCCTTGAAAGTTCATACAAAATTTTGAAGTAGAGAATAATGTACAGGTGCCATGTAGAAAACTCACTGCAAGACTCATCTGATCATGTTCTAAAACTGCATTGCTGCAGATTATATAAGATAATTATGCGAACTTTTAGAAAATGTAACAAATTTGAAACTGCAGTCAGAACTCTCAAAGCTCACGTAAGTATCCTTGTACGTCGTCTGTAGCAATGCAATCTGACAATTATGTTTAATTTTATTTTTGTTGGAACTTGTATCGTATTTTAATTGTTACACGTCATTTTGAACTGTACTTGTTACTTGCAGCTACAAAAGTCATTCAAATAGTGACAAGAGCACTTATAGATTTCTTATTTTTTCTCAGGTTTTGTCTTTGAAGTTGACCCAGGTATGTATGGTAGCTTTGTTCTGTCAATGAAGATGAGGTCCTCCTGTCTGTTTCAATGACGTAAACGTGAAATAAAAAAAGAAGGGGGAAAACATAAATGTTCAAAGTTCTGTAACTTTTCAAGTATTATATAGCTTTTAACTGTCTGAAAGTATAGAGCTTTTCAGTTGTTAAATAATTTTGAACATCGATTGAGTTGTTTTTGTTACGAACTCAGACATCTTTCACAGTTATAAAACGAAAAACTACTTAAGTACAAGATATCCTTTGGAATAAAAATGTTTATAATTTCGTTATTAAAACTATTGCCAGAGAATCTATTAATACAAAGTCATATTTGTGTAATATTCTATGTTGTGTTTTGTAGGAATAATCTGGCAATAAGTATAAAATCTTGATCTACCAAAATCTCTTGTTAAAACATACTGTCAGCCAATTATCGGAGGATACGACCAACTGGAGCTGGGTAGGGGACAGGAGGCATTCAGGCCACGCGCAACCATTTATCTTGTAGCGCTAACTGAAGGGATCGCAGGCCACTGTGCCGTCTCTTTCACCTTCCCCTGAGTTCTGGAACATCCAGGATATTTCATCTAACCCGGAACCTTCTAGATTGGCCAGTTGGTTCTATAAAAGCGACGCGTCGGGCTGGAGGAGAGTTCAGTTCTTGGCAAGCAATCGGAGGAGGGCCATGCTAGTGGACGGACTGGAAGACGGTGTACCTGCATCGGAGGAGTTGTGCGTCATTGCGAGTGTAGAGTGGACCTCTGACAGACGAACTGGTAAATTGTAATTGTGTGCGCTACATAGTTCTATGTAATCGGCAAGTGTTCCAACTGTAATTCGGTGGAAATAAAGAACGTTTTGAGTTTGTGCAATTGGAATTTTAATTTCACGAACCCAAAAAGTCACAACACAGTTAAAGTCAATTTAATATTGTACGTAGAGTGAGCAATTTCCGAGATATTCCTTGTTATTAGTTTCAATTTGCCAACAGTAATCTTTTCTTAAATGAGATGAAGTTATTTATTTTTGTCTTGGACTTGCAAATAGAATGGAATGTCAGAGCGACGAGCTGTTGAAACATTTGACAGTCGCATTCCCTAATACAAATGTCTTCGTGTCAGTACAGCTGACTATAGAGATCCTAACTACTACGAAAGTTGCAAGAAAAGTATACAAATAGCACGTAATTAGCATAGAATCACGGGAAAAGGCTTAAGGCTTTTTATTTATAACTTATTTGCCTGGTGCCGGTACATTGGACCCGGCTTACAGGCTCTAAATTTACATGGGTTTATAATTCTGGGTATGGTTTTTTTTATTGTCTTTGGGGTTCTTCTAAAACCCATACGGCGACCTGTTCTGAGGCCGCCGAGAACCAGTTTTATCTCATTTGTCTCTGTCTTTGTTTTTCTTGTTTTTATATTTACATACACTGCGCTTATCTTGTGTGCGCGCGCACACACACACACACACACCTGGGCATACCACGTACGTCCCAATATCACACGCACTACACTGTACAGACTTGGCTATGTACAATATTTACAATGTTCGCAGTTAGGCTGTGCGGCAGCGGGTAGCTGACTCCTGGACTGCCGATGATGGCGGCCTCTGCCGGGGAGCGTGGGCTGAGCCAGGAAGGGTTGGGCGCGCATAATTTTGCAGTCGTGTTGTTTTTCATTTTTGTTTTTCTTCAATATGCTTTGATTCTGTCGTGTTTTCAGTGCTTGGGTTCGCCTTTCCCAATATTGTGTATGCTGGGGTTTTGATGGTGTCGGATGCGAGCCCGGAGGGAAGAGGCACGTTTCTTGATGGCCTCGTTGATGTAAGGGACGTGGGTTTCTTGGTGAATGGTGGCAGTTGTTGTTCGGATAGGAGCAGACAGAATTTTGCATAGGCAGAGGTTTTGTAGGGTTTGGAGATACTTTAGGGCGGTGTTGGAGGCGTTGGCCCGGACCACGCAGGCGTACAGGACCACGGATAAAATAAAGGATCTATATAGGATGATTTTCGAGCGCAGCTTTAGCTGTTTGTTCCTAAATATGGGGGCGCACATCTTTAATCGCTTCCGACCTTTGTTGGCGCTATCTCTTATGTGGGTGGTCCAATGCATCGTGCGTGTCAACGTCACGCCGAGGTACTTGACCTGCTGACGACAGTGTAATATTTGAACATCGACTGTTAGGTCCATTGCCAAAGGGCGCCGCTTTGTAAAATGTATAAGCTGGCATTTGTTCGCATTAATTTTGATTTTCCAGTGATGAAGCCATGAAAGGAAGCGGTCAATGTACCGCTGCATCTCTAAAAGTCCATAACGAGGATTTTTATGATGGTTGTATATTGCAGCGTCGTCAGCCTACATTTCAACTTTGCATCTGGCGTCCACGGGAAAGTCGTTGGTGAACAGTATGTACAGGGAGACATAATGGCCCCCTGTGGTACGCCAGCCTGCATCACTCTCTCCTTTGAGGGGGAGCGACCCAATTGGACGTAGAAGCGCCGATTTTCTAAGAAACTATGCAGCAATGGTAGAGAATTTTGGAGGCCGGGACACTCGTGCAGTTTGTAAATCAGGCCGTTGTGCCAGCACCGATCAAATGCGGCTTCTACGTCCAAAAATAGCGACAACGTTGAAGCCCCAATGTTAAATTGCTCGGTGACGTCATCTGCTAATCTTAAGAGTTGGAGGACTGTTGAGTGTCCTTTTCTAAAGCCAAATTGCGAGTTAGAAATGTCAATCGACGAAATTTGATTTTGAAATCGAATGAGAATTATTTTCTCGAGCAATTTACCAATAGTAGGCAGGAGACTAATGGAGCGGTAATTCTGAGGCTGCCTGGTGCTTTTCCCATGCTTCGGGAGCATTATTAACTTGGCTCGTTTCCAAGTGTCCGGGAAATAATTTTTCTGCAAACAGGCATTGAAAATTTTTGTAAGTTGCACCAGGGCTTTTCTCGGGAGATGTTTGAGTTCCTCATTAGTCACCCTGTCCGGGCCGGCAGTTTTCCCATTAGGTAGCTTCCTAATGAGCTTGTAAACTTCCTACGGTGTTGTGAAGGATAAGTGTTGCTCATGCCTCTGTGCCAACCAGTTTTGTACTCATGTCTGGACATCCCGTTCCAACTCGGGGTTCGTCGCAGGGTTCTCTGTGAATTTTTCTGCCAGACAGTCTGCTAAACCTTGGCTTTCTCCTCGGTGGAGAAGTGCAGGCCGAGGCGAGTGTGCAGCACCTCTGTGCCTGAGTTGGCGCTCGAGGAGACTTTAAATGCCCTTAATCATTTCCACAAAGAATGGTCCGAATGTGTGGTGTTTAACATTTTCTGCTCCCACTGTTCAAGTTTGTTAATTTTAATTTGTTGCCGAATGATGTTGCGTAGCCATTTTGCTAGCACTTTATACTCAGGCTGGCGGGTAAGCCACCAAAATCTTGTCAAGCGCCGCCTCCTGGCAATGAGCTGCTCCACCTCAGGGTACGTGCAAAAACTAGGTGGGCTTGTGGTATAGCTGGTAGAATTTCTTTTAACCGTGTGCAGCTAGGCGGTGTAGTTTTCAATTGCGACGTCGATGTCCGCCTCGCTGTAGTATGGCAGCCCAGGCTGCGCCATCCCATGCATTTCGAATGTAAATTTGTTCTAGTCAGTTTCTGCGCGCTTCAGAGGGCCGGTCACACCGGCCGTGATGCCACCACAGATATGGAAATGTACTGGAAGTTGGTCGGAGTCTAGGCTGTGATACACAGTGAAGCTGTTTGGTAATGTCGCATTTTTTTGTAATTACGAAGTCCAAAATTTCAGGGTCGAAGTGCCCTGACTTGTGCCAAAAGGTGGGTTCGTGGGTAAATACACCTCGAGGTCTTCATTTTCTGTTATGAGGTCTCCTAGAAGATTTCCAGCCGCGTTTGCTCGACGTGAAAACCACCAAGTGTGTCGAGCGTTGAAATCTCCTGCCATTATAACGTGCTCCTCCAAAGCGAGGATTTGTTCGAGGTCGCGTCTACAGTCGGGGGAGTTGGTGGGCCGATAGAGGGCTACCAGCATCACCGTTTTGTTACTTACACGTGTTTTAAGAGCCGTACACTAACGCTGTCAATGGTGGCAGCGTAACAGAAGCATGAGCAACTGTTTTTTAGTAAAATAGCTGTTCCCCCTCCCTGTCTGCCAATCCTATCGGTCCGAAATATTTGGTAACCCCTGAGGTTAAAAGTATACTCCTGCTTTAATTTTGTTTAAAAAATGAATGCGACTACAATTTTGTTACGCCGCAGGTAGCTTTCAAGTTCGTGCTGCTGCATGTAGATGCCGTCGGCATTTCACAGGAGCGCGTGAGATAAAGATGTGCCTCTCCTTGGTTGAGCCGTTTACTCGAAGATGTCCGACAGAAGCCATATGAGGGCTTCTAGTTTCTCCCAAGGGCTGGTGCAGCCCTTAAATCTTGCGATAGAAGGCTCTACCTTTGGAGCAAGTTTCTGTAAGTTGAGCTCTTTAAACAGAGTAAAGATCTCTTTGAGACCTCCTGGGTCACCAGATGGCGCCTGGGAGGGGGGAGCGGTTGAGGGTTGGCCAGCATGTGGCGGCACTGGTGCGCTTTGCCCCTTCATGGCGCCTGCGAAAGAGACGCCATCTCTAACCAGAGCCGGGTTGGCAATGGCTCTTGGCCAGCGGCAACCCTGTAAACCTATGGATGCGCAGTAGGCTCCGGCGGGTTCGCTGGAACCAATGGATGCGCAGTGGGTCCCGGCGGTTTCGCTGGAAACCTATGTATGCGCAGTAGGTCCAGGCGGTTCCGCTGTAAACCTATGGATGCGCAGTAGATCCTGGCGGCTTCACTGGAATCCTGTGAAACCGCATAGGTCCCGGCAGTTTCGCTGGAAACATATGGATGCGCAGTAGATCCTGGCGGTTTCACTGGAATCCTGTGAAAGCGCATAGGTCCCGGCAGTTTCGCTGGAAACTTAAAGTTGTGCAGTAGGTCCCGTCGGTTTCACTGGAAACTTATAGTTTCGCAATAGGTCCCGTCGGTTTCGCTGGAAACCTATGGTCGCGCTGTAGATCCTGGCGGTTTCACTGGAATCCTGTGAAAGCGCATAGGTCCCGGCAGTTTCGCTGGAAACTTAAAGTTGTGCAGTAGGTCCCGTCGGTTTCACTGGAAACTTATAGTTTCGCAATAGGTCCCGTCGGTTCCGCTGGAAACCTATGGATGCGCAGTAGATCCCGGCGGTTTCACTGGAATCCTGTGAAACCGCATAGGTCCCGGCAGTTTCGCTAGAAACCTATGGATGCGCAGTAGATCCTGGCGGTTTCACTGGAATCCTGTGAAAGCGCATAGGTCCCGGCAGTTTCGCTGGAAACTTAAAGTTGTGCAGCAGGTCCCGTCGGTTTCACTGGAAACTTATAGTTTCGCAATAGGTCCCTCGGTTTCGCTGGAAACCTATGGTCGCGTTGTAGATCCTGGCGGTTTCACTGGAATCCTGTGAAAGCGCATAGGTCCCGGCAGTTTCGCTGGAAACTTAAAGTTGTGCAGTAGGTCCCGTCGGTTTCACTGGAAACTTATAGTTTCGCAATAGGTCCCGTCGGTTCCGCTGGAAACCTATGGATGCGCAGTAGATCCCGGCGGTTTCACTGGAATCCTGTGAAAGCGCATAGGTCCCGGCAGTTTCGCTGGAAACTTAAAGTTGTGCAGTAGGTCCCGTCGGTTTCACTGGAAACTTATAGTTTCGCAATAGGTCCCGTCGGTTTCGTTGGAAACCTATGGATGCGCAGCAGGTCCCAGCGGCAACATGGGAAACCAATGGAAGCACTGTAGGTACCGGCGGCTTCGCTGGAACCTATGGACGCACTGTAGGTCCCGGCGTAAACGTGGGAAACCTATGGATGAGCAGTAGGTCCCGGCGGTTTCGCTGGAAACCTATGGATGCGCAGCAGGTCCCGGCGGTTTCGCTGGAAACCTGTTGTTGCGCAGTAGGTCCCAGCAGCAACGAGCGAAACCTATGGTTGCGCAGTAGGTCCCAGCGCAAACGCAGGAAAATTATGGATGCGCTGTACATCCCGGCGCTTTCGCTCGAAACCTATGGGTGCGTAGTGGGTTCCGGCGGTTTCGCTGTAAACCTATGGATGCGTAGTGGGTTCCGGCGGTTTCGCTGGAAACCTGTGGATGCGTAGTGGGTTCCGGCGGTTTCGCTGTAAACCTATGGATGCGTAGTGGGTTCCGGCGGTTTCGCTGGAAACCTGTGGATGCGTAGTGGGTTCCGGCGGTTTCGCTGTAAACCCATGGATGCGTAGTGGGTCCCGGCGGTTTCACTGGAAACCTATGGATGCGCAGTAGGTCCCGGCGGTTTCTCTGTAAACCCATGGATGCGTAGTGGGTTCCGACGGATTCGCTGGAAACCTATGGACGCGCTGTATGTCCCAGCGGCAACGTGGGAAACCAATGGATGCGCAGTAGGTCCCGGCGTAAACGTGGGAAACCTATGGATGAGCAGTAGTTCCCGGCGGTTTCGCTGGAAACCTATGGATGCGCAGCAGGTCCCGGCGGTTTCGCTGGAAACCTGTTGTTGCGCAGTAGGTCCCAGCAGCAACGCGCGAAACCTATGGTTGCGCAGTAGGTCCCAGCGCAAACGCAGGAAAATTATGGATGCGCTGTACATCCCGGCGCTTTCGCTGGAAACCTATGGATGTGTAGTGGGTTCCGGCGGTTTCGCTGTAAACCTATGGATGCGCAGTAGGCCCCGGCGGTTTCGCTGTAAACCCATGGATGCGTAGTGGGTTCCGGCGGTTTCGCTTGAAACCTGTGGATGCGTAGTGGGTTCCGGCGGTTTCGCTGCAAACCTATGGATGCGTAGTGGGTTCCGGCGGTTTCGATGGAAACCTGTGAATGCGCAGTAGGCCCCGGCGGTTTCTCTGTAAACCCATGGATGCGTAGTGGGTTCCGGCGGATTCGCTGGAAACCTATGGACGCGCTGTATGTCCCAGCGGCAACGTGGGAAACCAATGGATGCGCAGTAGGTCCCGGCGATTTCGCTGGAAACCTATGGATGCGCAGTAGGTCCCGGCGATTTCGCTGGAAACCTGTGGTTGCGCAGTAGGTCCCTGCAGCAACGCGCGAAACCTATGGATACGCAGTAGGTCACAGCGGCAACGCGGGAAACCTACGGATGCGCTGTACATCGCGGCAGTTTCGCTGGATACCTGTGGATGCGATGTAGGTCCCGGCGGTTTGACTGGAAACCTATGGATGTGCAGTAGGTAGCGGCGGTTTCGCAGGGTACCTATGGATGCGCAGTGGGTACCGGTTTCACCGGGGGATACCTATGGATGCGCAGTGGGTACCGGTTTCACCGGGGGATACCTATGGATGCCCAGTAGGTCCCGACAGCACCGCGGTATACCTATTGATGTGCAGTAAGTACCGGCGACACCGCGTGTTACCTATGGGTGCGCGGTAGGTAAAGGCGGTTTCGCTGGATTCCTATGGATGCGCGGTAGGTAAATGTGGTTTCGCTTGATGCCTATGGACGCGCAGTAGGTACCGGCGGTTTCGCTTGATGCATATGGATGCGCAATAGGTACCGGCGGTTTCGTTGGATACCTAATGATGCGTAGCAGGTACCGGCGGTTTCGTTGAATACTTATGGATGTGCAGTACGTACCGATGGTTTCGCTGGATCCCTATGGATGCGCAGTAGGTAGCTGCGGGTTCGCTGGATACCTGTGGATGCGCATTAGGTAGAGGCGGCACCGCGGATACCTATGGACGCGTAGTAGGTGCGGTTGTTTCGCTGATACCTATGCATGCGGAATAGGTATCGGTGGTCCTGCGGGATACCCATGGATGCGCAGTTGGTATCGGCTTCATTACGGGATACCTATGGATGCGCAGTTGGTACCGGCTTCACCGCGGGATACCTATGGATGCGCAGTTGGTACCGGCTACACCGCGGGATACCTATGGATTCGCAGGATGGCCCGGCGGCACCGCAGGGTGCCTATGGATGCGCAGGTTTTTATATAATCTTCTTTACTATCACCCTAGCATCTAGAATCTAAACTGGGGCATAATTTCTGATCTTAGTATTATTTTTTTGCATTTGTGTTTATATAATTTGTCTGTGAAAACAATATCTGCAGATAGCTACATCTGGCTAACCTATACTTAATTAAACTAACCTATACTACAAAGATGTTTACCAGACTTCTATTAATCATGAAACACGCGTAACTCTAACACGGTATTGCTATCTGTAGCTGACATCTAAATCGTCATCATCGGAGGTTTCCTCACTTAATGCTTCCTCAATTCTGCCTTCCAGGAGCCAGTTATGTCTCCTGGTCCATCGTTGTTCACCCATTTCGTCCGAGGCGTCCTGTGTGTTTTCCTCATTGCCGTGAACACGTGACTCCTCCAGTTCCTGCAGTCTTATAGATCTACGTAGAGGTTGTCATACTTCCAATAGCCGTGGTCTGTGATTTGATTCCCCCCAATCTTCTTGCTTCAGCGTACTTCAGGCTGCCCCACTCTGAGATTTCATTTGCTATTTTTTTTGTAGAATTTCGACATCTTTCGCACCATGCTTTTTCCTGCTAATTCAGCTCTACCCTCAAGCCGCACCATGGCTCAATGGTTAGACCGCTTGGCTCTCACCAAGCCGACCCAGGTTCAATCCCAGACGACCACTAAGTGAGATTGTCGTGGACAACACGGCGCTGGGGCGGATTTTCTACAGGATGTCCGCTTTCCCCCGCCATCTCATTCCACCGGTGCTTCATCTTCATATCATGTATCATCAGTGTCATCGCCTGCAGTGCCATATGTAGTAAAAGCGGGCGTTAAACACCACACACACCAGCTCTACCCTTTCTTAAGGCATCGTGATACTTTGGGCATTAAAATACGGCATGTTCCGGTGTGTCTCTCTCTTCGCAGATTTCGCAATTATCATTTTCGTATCTGTTAATCTTCTTTAAGTACACTCCATTGGGGCCATGCCCTTGATATAGTGAATAAGTCTTTTGCTAGGTTTCATCTTGGTCAAACGCAGTCTTTCTCTAATATTTGGAAAGAGTTCATAAACCCGGAGTCCTGCTTCTGTAGTGTCCCACTCCGCTTGCCATAATCTAATTCATTCATTTCTTACATCTCTTCTGGTTGTTAGATGCCTTCCTACTATATCCTCTATCTTTTCTAGGTTTTTGCATTTCAACCAGTAGCACGCACCTCTGTATCTCACCAAGTCCATAGGCCAAATTGCTAGGGCTACTAGTAAAGCCAATTTTGGAGTTTTACCAAATTCTCCAGTACTTCTTAAAAGGAAACCTATCAGAGCCATCCTAAGTTTTTGAACATTTTTAATTACCAGTAGCCTATTTGCCCAAACAACCGCCCCACATGCTACAATTCTTGTCATTATACTCATGTGGTACGTTCTTACCAAGTCGAGGGGAATTCTGTAGTTTCGTTGTACAGTTGTAAATGTGTAGTGTTTAATGGCCGCTTTTACTACATACGGCACCGCAGGCGGTGACACTGATGTTGCATGAGATGAAGATGGAACACCGGTGGAATGAGACGGCGGGGGAAACCGGAGGTCCCGGAGAAAACCCGCCCCAACGTCGTGTTGTCTACCACAAATCTCACTTTGCGGTCGCCTGGGATCGAACCCGGGCCGCCCTGGTGAGAGCCAAGCGGTTTAACCACTGAGCCACAGCGTGGCCGTATTGTAAAGTTGTAGCTAGTTTGTGTGTTACAATTGTCGCTTTAATTCCTATTCCTTGTATGTGCGCATCAAAGTTTATTTTTTCATCTATTCTAATACCTAAGTACTTGAATTCTCTTACTCTGGATATACTCTGGTTGTAAATCTTTACTTTGGGATTTCTTTTTATAGACCCTTTGATGACCATATAAGACGATTTAGCGGGAGCTAGCTGCATCTTGCATCCTTTGCACCAATTTTCCACAATTTGTGTTATTACCGCTGTCTTTATCTCCAACTCCAAATGACTATTTCTCTCAATCAGTACCATTATATCATCTGCGTACGCGTATACGGACCTTGCCTCTTGCATTCCATTCAGTTTCTATAACAGGGTATCCCAAAACAATGGCCCTAGGACTGATCCGTGAGGGCATCCCTTAATTATTTCTCCATATACAATTCTATCCTCTCCAATAATGTTTATAAAAAAATAAAAAACCTACGGATGCAAAGTAGGTAGCGGCTTCACCGCGGGATACATATGAATGCGCAGTAGGTACCTGCGTTTTCTCTGGATGCCTATGGATGCCCAGTAGTAGTTGCTCTTATCCATTTAGCTACCACAGCCAGTGTGCCGCCCTGACATTAAATTCTCCATTTGATTCATATTTCCCTAGTACACCACTATGGACTCTCGTATTCGAGATACACCGTTTGTGGCGACTAACTGTCGTAAGTACTTGAGTCCCACGCTTCATCATATAACCCTTATTATTTTAGTTAATTCATGGGAATTAATAATGTCTTCATACTAGTCTTATATCGGCTAAGGTTTCTCATGGATAGGGCCAACAAGAAAAATTCAATGCATGGCCGGGATCTGAACCATGTATCTCACTGAACTAGGAGAAAACCATTTAAATATGTAATTATCTTCTTAATATTCTTAATGGAAAATGTGACTATCTTAACGTTATTAAAGCTTGCGATAATGTGTCTGTGCTTAAAATTATTTTGATGTGAACAACATTAGCCGAATAACAAGCAATCATGATGCTTATGTAGCTCTGTAAATACAATCTAGTTGTTTTAACGACAAATCATTTCCATTTTGAATTTGATATCTGCTATAAAGCTATTTAAACATAGGCGTACTGAATAACTGACAACAGAACGCTGTGCTTAGCAAATCATATAGAACAAAAGATTTACACACAGTGCCAAGATCTGAGTGAAAGTCTAAAATATTCAATATGAAATTCTAAAATTCTGCACAGATGCTAGCCTTGTAATTGCAGGGAAATATTTGATTTGGTATTCATGGATTGATACCCCTGGCTTATTTTTTATATCGTGTGTACATACAAGGCTGATCTGAACAAATCTCATCCTCACCCAGTGAGCGAGGCACTGCTAGCCAACTTTTGTTCTTCCGTTGATACACACGTTAAACTATCTAAAATTACAAGTCATTCCCGGCAACAATTGAGTATCGGCAGTGTGCATTGCTTTAAAACTGGAGAAATTCTTCATAAAAATGTTTAACACCCACAGAAATTCATTTGCGGGTTGTAAATGTGTATGGTAACTCTTCACCTTTAATTTCCACTGTGAAGATATGGGCAGCTGATTATAAACGTGGCCGTGAAAGCATTAAAGATGATCCATGCAAAGGACATATAAAAACTATAAATGCACCAGAAATCATTGAAAAAGTGCATGACATGAGTTTGGAAGAACAGCATACAAAGGTATGTGAAACTGTTAATGCTCTTGCAATTTCAAATAAATGAATTGGTGACAGCTTGTATCAGGAATTAAACATTAAAAGGCTTTGCACAAATGGGTCCAGCATATCCTCACTGAAAATAAAAAATGTATTTGCATGACACTTTCTGAAAAGTGTTTGGTGTATTTTCAGAACATAAGTAACATTTTACACCGATACTTTAGAATGAATGAAACATGCATTCACCACAAACCTAAATGCAAGATGCACTCGAGGAATTGGACAGACACTGGATCTTAGCTCCAAAGAAGGCAAGGACAGTGGCATCGGCGGCAAAGATCATGGCATCAGTGTCTTGGGATGCCAAAGCAATTCTCTTGCATGACTATGTCGAAAAATGTAAATCCATTACTGAAGGATACTACTCCAAACTTCTAATAATTTGTACCATCTTAAATTCAGATAAATTTGCACATTGTAAACCTCTATTTATAAAATTAATAATTATGACTGTGATAAATGTATATATTTATAATACTCCCATCTATGTAAAAAGTAACTTAACCGACCAGCTATTCAGGCAGGATATTCATAATTATAATACTAGGTTTAATTATAAACTCAATATACCATATCATAGATTAACTAAAACCTCTAACAGCTTTGAAGTATTGGGCATTAAACTATATAATCAATTACCTTTAGAATTAACTGAATTATCAGGTAATACATTTAAATGCAAAATGACATGAATGGTTAGTTTCCAAACCTTATTATTCAATACAGCAATACTTTAACAGGTGTAGTTAAACTTTGGCTTATGACATGAAGTATTCTTATTTCCTCATTTTATTTTAAGTCTTTATATCTGTATATCTAATGTAAGTATTTTATTGATTTTTTATCTTCACTGTATTATAACTGTTTTAATTTGTATTCTATTTTTGACTTTGTCTATTGCTGTAATAAGCTTAATGACAATAAAATATTATTTATTTATTTATCCATTAAAATAGACAGAAGTTAAGAAATACAAACAGGATAATGCTTTAAACAGGATAATGCACCTGCCCACAAATTGGTTTTCGCATGCACAAACTGAGGGGTCTACATTATGAAGTACTGGAACATCCACCCTATTCCCCAGATTTGTCTTCCTTGGGTTTCCACCTGTTAAACTTAAGAAATGACACGCTGATAACAGCTTTTTGTCCAATGATGTAAAAATTGCACTGTAGATGGGTACTTTGTAGCACTTCCATGGTAACACTACGAGGGGATAATAGCACTGGAACACTGCTGGACAAAATATATTGATATTAGAGGAGATTATGTTGAAAAATAAAACTACTCTAAAAGCATGAATTGTCCTTTTTCAATGTTAGGTGAGAACTGTTCAATGATCAGTGTTCAATGTTCTCAGGCTCTTTTGGCTACTAGTGACTTGAATGAACGCAAATCAATCAATCAATGACTAGATTTTCTGTTATGCTGTGCCCAATTTTCCGCTGAGGATTATTTTCTCTAGCTGCCTTACATTACGGAATGATTTCTGATGCATTCATATACTGCTATGCAAGAATGATGGAGAACATGACCTTCTTTGAACTTCTTTTCCCTAAAAACTCATTTCTATGCTTTGTCAAAACGGTACAAAAAATACATTGTTTCCAGTTAATATTTCATTTAAAAGACTTACATTTGTGTTTCTTTTCCTGAATGTATTAAAAAATGTCTTTCTAAGTCACACCTGAATTTGAAACACTTAACACATCTGTCACACTTTCGCCTGCGGTGCCGTATGTAGTAAAAGCGGGCTTTAAACACTACACATTTCATTTCATTTTTCTGTCACACTTGCATAGCCTAACGTCTGAATATAAAAGAATATGTTGGTGTAAATTGGACTTTTGTTTAAAAGACTTCTTACATAGTCACACTTGTATGTTCATGTATCTAAATGTAATGGAATATGTTGGTCTAAGTTACACTTCCCTTTAAAAGACTTATTAGATCTGTCAAATATGTATGCTCAAACATCTGAATGTGACTGCATGTGTCGAATTAAGCTGACTTTCTGTTTAAAAGATTTCTCACATTTGTCACACTTGTATGATCTTCTATCTGAATGTAACAGATCATGTTGGACTAAGTGGTGTTTCAGTTTAAAATACTTCTCACATTTGTCACACTTGTATGGTCTTGTATCTGAATGTAAGCGAATATGTCGGTTTAACTTATACTTCTGTTTAAAAGACTTCTCACACTTGATACACTTAAATGTTCTTGTATCTGAATGTAACAGAATATGTCGGCATAAGTTAGACCTCAGTTTGAAAGACTTCTCACACATGTTACACTTGTATGCTCTTGTATCTGAATGAAACGGAAGATGTTGGTCTAAGTTAGACTTCCGTTTAAAAGACTTCTCACATTTGTCACACTTGAATGGTGTGGTATCTGAATGTGAGCGAATATGTGTCTCTAAGTTAGACTTCTGTTTAAAAGATTTCTTACACTTGTTACACTTGTATGGTCCTGAATCTGAATGTAACAGAAAATGTCGGTTTAAGCTACACTTCCGTTTAAAAGATTTCTCACATTTGATACACTTGTATGGTCTTTCATCTGAATGTAACTGTACATGTCTGATTAACGCAGACTTCCATATGAAAGACTTCTCACATTTGTTACACTTGTATGGTCTTGTATCTAAATGTAACACAATATGTTGGTCTAAGTTCGACTTCTTTTTGAAGGACTTCTCACATTGGCCACATCTGTAAGGTCTTGTATCTGAATGTAATTGAACACGGTGATCATGTTTGCAGGACTTCTCACATGTTTCACACTTGTATGGTCTTGGATCAGACTTGAGTTTGAAAGACCTCTCAGATCTGTCACATTCATTTGGTGAAGTTTCTACAAAATTGGCTGTTTTCAAATCTGAAGCAATTTGTTCTATTTGGCAGCGCCCTTCTAGTTGTGAGCATGTAAGGGAAGTGGAGATACATTTTTCTTCAGAAACTCCTTGTGAATTTAACCTGAAATATTTGAAAACAAATTAACAGTGATACAGTGACTCATCGTTCCTTATATACTTCTTATTAAAATATCATGAACAATGTTGAAGCTATGGAAACATAATCAGGCTGAAAAATTCAATGCTATAGCCGGATTTGAACCACAGATCTTCTGGTTCCCGTCCAACCGCCCCAACCCTTGAACTACTATGGCCAAAGTGCCAGCATAACATTAAATTCCCCAACTCACTCGTGTTTTTCCCGGTAAACCACTTACGAGCTCGCATAAACACATGAGACCACTACCTTAATGGCGACTTACAACGTGTAAGTACTTAAAGGCCTGGGCTTTATAGTTAACCAATATTAGGTCAATTTACGGAAATTAATTGTACTTTCACACTGGCAGTATGTAGGCTAAAGTATTGTCACCCGAGCGTTGGAACACCCTATAGAACCAGCTGAGAGCGGGAAGCAGGGGAGGTCGGAGTTAGCCACGCCCCCCTCGTTTGTCTTATAGTGGTGACAGGAGGTGGCTGGGAGAAAAAACATCACTGCGCCGTCTCTTTCTGTTCCACCTGTGTTCTCGAAATTACGGGATATTTCATCTAATCTAGAACCTTCCAGATCGACCCACTGGCCCCATATAAGCAGCACGCCGGGCAAGAGTGAGTCAGTCAGAGTTCTTGGCAATCAGCGTAAGAGTTCAGTGCTAGTGTAAGGACGAGAAGACTGTGTATGTGCATCGGAGTTTACGTAATCGCGAGTGCAAGTGTAACTTTAACGGACGAACTGGTGAATTGTAATTGTGTGCAGTATGTAATTCTGTGTAATTGGCAAGTGTTAAACTGTAAGTCGGTGGAAGTAAAGAACATTGTTGAGTTTGTGTAATTGGACTTTTCATTTCACGAACCCACAAAGTCACACTGGTGTCAGGAAGCGGGAAAACAACATCACCGAACACTACAACCATGGACGCGGCATTGGAAAAGATTTTGGAGAAGATGATGGAAATGAAGGCCGAACTGACCTCGGAAATGAAGACGACAAATGAAAACCTCGCTGCAAAAACAGAAGCGGCAAACAACCTCACCGCCAAGTTGAAACAAATGAAGACGTCCAACGACAACATCACCGGGAAGATGGAAGAAATGAAGGCCGAATTAACAGCGAAGACGGAAACAGCTAACAACAACTTGGCCACGACAATGGCCTCAAAGATGGCCGAACTGACCACGGAAATGAAGGTGGCGAGCGAGGCTCTCGCCGCCAAATTTGAAGAACAGTTGGCCGGCGTGAGGGATGACGTGACGGAGCTGGACAAGTGGATGGGCCAAGTGGACGAGCGCGTCGAGGAACTGGCGAGCCGAGTTAACGACCTGGAAGGGAAAGCCGACAGCAGCGTCAAGTCCCTGAACGCCATGGTGGAGGACGTCGTCGGCAGGAACCTGAAGGATTTGAAGGCCGACGCGCCGGGACGCGACACAACATCTGCGCGTGTCAAACCTCCCAAGTATGACGGCCCGCCAACGTTTGAGGTCCTCCGCCACCAGTTCGACACAGTGGCCAGGCACAGCGGATGGTCACTGGAGGAGCAGGCCACACAGTTAATAGTCACCCTCCAGGGACGGGCCGCGGATGTCCTAAACGCGTTGCAGACAACGGCGGCGCCCAAGGACATCTGGGAGGCCCTGGAGGATCGCTTCGGGAACCACCGCTTAGCCGCAGTATACCGCAGCCAGCTAAAGGCAAGGTCACAGCAGCCAGGGAGACGCTGCAGGAGTTCGCCATAGCGATCGAGCAGCTGACTAGCAAGGCCTTGGTTGACCTGCCACTGGAGTTCGTATCCCGGGAAGCCGCCTACAATTTTGTCGACGGGGTACGGGACACGGAGATTCGTCAGCGCCTAATGCTCGGCGAATATAAAATCATCCACGAGGTGCTGAGAGCGGCATTAAGGATGGAGGCGGCCAAAGTAACATCTATCCCGACGTCGAGAACGAGGAGTGTCCGCTACGCCGGAGACAGAAGAGCAGCTGAGGGACGCCGGCGAACACCTAGTGGCCTGTGTTGGGGGTGTGGACAGCCTGGACACCTGCAGAGACTGCCCACACCAGGAAGAGCAGCCGGAAAACGAGTAAGGGCCGTCGTGGAGAGCGGCACGTCGGCGCCCTCACCACCATCCCCTCGAGTGACACTGCGCGCCGTCAGCCGGCATATGGATGACAGCCTCATCGCGGACGGTTGGGTAAGAGGAAAGCCGTGCCGCGTGCTGGTGGACACCGAGGCGGCCGTGACCATCATCAGACCTGACGTGGCGAAGGGTTTGCCGACGAGGAAGCCAAGCCGACCATACGAGCTGGTCACGGCATATGGCGACACCTTGCCTGTGGAGGAGGCCCTGCTGGAGATGACCTTTGGGCGGAGTGCCGTGCGTCTCTGGGTGTTCGTCGCGAAGGTGGCTGAGGAGGTGATTCTGGGACTGGATGCCCTCAGGAGCCACGATGCGACGGTCGACGTCGGCAGGAAGGTCCTGCGGCTCAACGGAGAAGAGGTTATACTCCGTCAGCCCGAAGAGCGTCTTGGAATCTGCAGGGTCGTCTTGAACGAAGACGTGGTTGTTCCCGCGAGGAGCGAGGTGATGGTGTCGGCGCGACCAGAAGGCCAGACAGCAGGTTGGGTCCCGAGGCTGCAGCAGTACGACTTCACCTCGGAACATCGTAGAGGGAAGAGCCACGGTAACGCTGACGCCATGTCCCAAGCACCCTGTCCAGAAGAGTGCGGCCAGTGTACAAGAGTGGAGGAGGAGCGTGCCGCAGCAGTGCGAGTAGTCACGGCAGTGCCTGCGGATGGCTGGGATAGCGCAGGCCAGAGGAGGGAGCAGCTGGCGGACGCAGACTTGGGGCCACTCCTGAGGGAAGTGGAGGCAGGGACGAGACCAACCTGGGGGGACATCGCACCGAGGAGCGCCACCTACAAGTCGTACTGGGCCCAATGGGACTCGCTGAAGAACAGAGAGAGCGTGCTGTACCGGGTATGGGAGTCACCCGATGGGAAGGCGCAGAGAGAACAGTTGGTACTTCCCCGGAGTAAGGTCCCGGAAGTCTTGGAGGAAGTGCACGCCGGTACTTCAGGACACCTGGGAGCGAACCGAACGATTCACAAACTACGCCAGCGCTACTCCTGGCTGAGGCTCCGAGCAGATGCTGAGAGATGGTGCCGTCAGTGTCACGAGTGCGCGGCGAGTCGCGGCCCCCTGACTAGGAGCTGGGGTCGCATGCAGCAGTACAACGTCGGAGCGCCATTCGAACGTCTCGCCGTTGACATTGCTCCGGAAGCGAAACAGCCAGCGACCGAGTGTGTGCAGAACTTGGTGGACCATCTCCACGACATGCACGAGATGGCTCGCCAGAGCATCCAGAAGGCGAGCGACCGCATGAAGACCAGGTATGACAGGCATGCCAACAGCCAAGGGTTCCAGCAAGGTGACCTAGTCTGGTTGTACCGTCCTACCCGGACCAAGGGACGCTGCCCGAAGCTCCAGCAGCCATGGCAAGGACCGTACCGGGTGGTGAAGAGGATTAACGACGTGGTCTACCGCATCCAGAAGGTTCCCCGAGGGAAGATGTTGGTGGTACACCTGGATCGCCTGGCACGCTACGATGGTGCTGTTCGAGACGACCAGCTTTGAGGAGGGAGCAGTGTCACCCGAGCGTTGGAACACCCTATAGAACCAGCTGAGAGCGGGAAGCAGGGGAGGTCGGAGTTAGCCACGCCCCCCTCGTTTGTCTTATAGTGGTGACAGGAGGTGGCTGGGAGAAAAAACATCACTGCGCCGTCTCTTTCTGTTCCACCTGTGTTCTCGAAATTACGGGATATTTCATCTAATCTAGAACCTTCCAGATCGACCCGCTGGCCCTATATAAGCAGCACTTCGGGCAAGAGGAGTGAGTCAGTCAGAGTTCTTGGCAATCAGCGTAAGAGTTCAGTGCTAGTGTAAGGACGAGAAGACTGTGTATGTGCATCGGAGTTTACGTTATCGCGAGTGCAAGTGTAACTTTAACGGACGAACTGGTGAATTGTAATTGTGTGCAGTACGTAATTCTGTGTAATTGGCAAGTGTTAAATTGTAAGTCGGTGGAAATAAAGAACATTGTTGAGTTTGTGTAATTGGACTTTTAATTTCACGAACCCACAAAGTCACAGTATGGAAAGATAGAGTCAAGCTGATAAATTTAATGTCATAGCCGGGATTTGAACCACGGATCTTCTGGTTGCCATCCAGCCGCTCCAACCCTTGAGGTACTATGGCCAAAGTGCCAACTGACTTTCCAACAGCACACTTTACAAATGTGAAGGAATTTGTTCCATTTGGCAGTGCTCTCTAAGTTCTGAATCGGATATATCTCTCAGTTCGGAAATTTCTTGTGAATTTAACCTGAAATATTTCAAACCAAATTAACAATACAGTGATTCATTTTCCCGTAATTATTTTTACTGAAATATCATTAACTATGATGGAGTTACTCATGGAAGGAAATGCCTCTATATTTGGTTCTCGGTAATCAGTACGGCTAGGAATTTGAGGACCTTTAAAATGTCTAAAAGCACCTTTAAAAGACCTAATAATATACCAAAATGACTTAAAAATCGGAAGAAAATATGTTAAGACGTTTTCTTAGGCTCAGTTTGTGGCCAGTGAGGGCCAGGTTTCTTCAACAAAATTGCGAATCTGCAGTGAAATCAAGCTATCCTTTCCTAAACCCTGGGCTAAGTCAGTCACAATGCTGTTTAAAAATAATTGGATATTTATAGGATTAACTGGGTTCTCTCCTGGTGCTAATGGCTTCAGTACAATAGAAAGCTTCTTTCACCTGCTACCTGCTGTAGCCAGTCTTAGAAGGGCATCATTATACAAGAGTGGTCCGGAAACTTTCGGACATGAAAAAGGGAGCACTTGTAAATAAAAACTAGTGAATTTCGTTGTTCATAAGTTGACAGTTACTAACCAAAGTTTCAGCCATTTTGGATGCTCGGTTATGTGACGGTTGTATTAGTGAGTTGATGTGTTTTTATGAAAACGGACACAATTGAGTATCCAGCTGTCATTAAATATTTGATTTTGAAAGCTGAGAGGTTAAGTAGGCACTGCTTCTATTTATAACCTTCCAGCTTCATGTGTCACTCTGATTTTCATTTTTTATTATTGTTGCGAGTTAAGGACTGATAAACATGCAGTAATTTGAAAGTGAAATATTTTGTTTGTTTACGTGTGCGGAAGCCACGAGAGACTGTGCTGGTGTGTGTTACGTCCTTCTGCGGATATCAGTTGTACATTAGTGTCTTTCTACGGAAATAAAGAGCACTTTGAATTTCTGCAAACCCAACTTTTAATTTCACGAACCCACAAAGTCATAATTGGTGTCAGGATATTGGTGATTGGTGTCATTGATATATGACAATGGGAGCTGCGCTGGCAAAGACTACAGAAGAGCTGCAGGAAATGAGGATTGACGCCCTCTCTACGAAGACGGAAGCGGCAAAAAACAGCAGGCCGCGGAAATAAAAGTGGTTGAGCTTGTCGAAGACCTGGCGAACCACGTTAATGACCCAGAGGGAAAGGCTAGCAGCAACACCAACACCCTGAACGCCATGGTGGAGGATATCGTCCGCAGAGGCTTGTAGGATTTGAAGGCAGACGCGCCGGGAGGCAACACATCATCTGCGCATGTCAAACCACCAAAGTAAGACGGCACGTCAATGTTCGAAGTCTTCCGCCACCAATTCGACACAGTACCAAGCACAACCGTGGTCGAGAGAACAAGACGCCACACAGTTAAGAGTCCGCCTCCACGGACGCGACGCAGAGGTCCTGAACACGGTCCAGAGAGCGGCGACGCCCAAGGACAGCTGGGAGGCCCCAGAAAACCGCTTCGGTAACCACCGCTTAGCCGCACCCTACCGCAGCAAGCTGAAGTCAAGGTCGCAGCAGCCAGAGGAGATGCTGCAGAAGTACGACCTGGCAATCGAGCAGTCAATCGATAGTCAATCATTGCAAGTTACCTCCCACATATCGATAAATCCTTACCTCCTTAATAAATAGTTTCCGTTAGTTACATAGAATTCCTCACCTCGGCACGTCCACTCACCACTATCAAGATTACAGGATATTTCCTTTCTGAAGATTATTCATTTTCTATTACTATGCAAAACTTTTATATTCACCACGACATTTTCCATAATAATGAGACAAGATGACAGAACATATTGTGACTTTGTGGGCTCGTGAAATGAAAAGTCAAATTTCACCACTCAAAAATGTTCTTTATTTCCACCTTATTCCAATTCCAGTTTAATGTACACATTTTACAATTTAATTTACACCATTCAACCTTGCCAGTTCGTATTTACCCGTCCGCTCAACTCAACCACACGTCCGCCCGGCTCACGGTCACTCACTCAACTGTCGCCTCGCTTGTATCGATCGCCCCGAAGTCTCTCGATTCTTCCATTATGGAGGGGGAAATCATTCTGGAACCTTCGCGCACCTTCGCGCGGTAGGAGGTGCCACCCCTTGCGTTCCCCCCCGCAACCGCCAGTCCGCATTATCGATCGGCAACGCGAGTTCGCCGTCTGCGTGACACTGCTCCCTCCTCAAAGCTGGTCGTCCCGAACAGCACCATCGTAGCGGGCTAGACGATCCCGGTGTACCACCAACATCTTCCCTCGGGGAACCTTCTGGATGCGGTAGACCACGTCGTTAATCCTCTTCACCACCCGATACGGTCCTTGCCATGGCTGCTGGAGCTTCGGGCAGCGTCCCTTGGTCCGGGTAGGACGGTACAACCAGACCAGGTCACCTTGCTGGAACCCTGGGCTGTTGGCTTGTCTGTCATATCTGGTCTTCATGCGGTCGCTCGCCTTCTGGATGTTCTGGCGAGCCATCTCGTGCATGTCGTGGAGGTGGTCCACCAGGTTCTCCACATACTCGGTCACCGGGTGCTTCGCCTCCGGAGGGCTTCCAAAAGCCAGGTCACAAGGGAGGCGTAACTCTCGACCGAACATTAAGCTGGCTGGCGTCATCCCAGTTGTGTGGTGTGTAGACGAGCGGTAGGCCAGCAAGAACAGTGGCACCTTGACGTCCCAGTCTCGCTGATGGCTGGCCACGACCTTCCTCAGGTGTTCCTCTAAGGTCTTGATGTATGTTTCGACCATGCCATCCGATTGGGGATGTAGAGGCGTCGTGCAGGTCTTGTTCACCCCAAGCCTTTGTAGTGCCTCCTTCATTAGGTTGGACTCAAAGTTGGTACCCTGCTCGCTGTGTAGCTGTAACGGCACCCCAAATCGACAGAACACTTGCTCCACGAGGCAGTCTGTGATTGTCTTTGCCTCTTGGTTCGGGATGGCATACACCTCCGGCCACTTGGTGAAGTAGTCCACGACCACCATTAGGTACTTGTTGCCTCGGTCGGAAACTGGGAACGGTCCAGCAATGTCAACGGCGATCCGTTCGAATGGCGCTCCGACGTTGTACTGCTGCATGCGACCCCGACTACTAGTCTGGGGGCTGCGACTCGCTGCGCACACGTGACACTGACGGCACCATCTCTCAGGGTCTGTTCGGAGCCTCAGCCAGTAGTAGCGCTGCCGTAGTTTGTCAATCGTTCGGTTCGCTCCCAGGTGTCTTCCTGAAGTACCGGTGTGCACTTCCTCCAAGACTTCCGGGACCTTACTCCGAGGAAGTACCAACTGTTCTCTCTGCGTCTACCCATCGGGTGACTCCAATACCCGGAACAGTACGCCCTCTCTGGTCTTCGAGTCCCATTGGGCCCAGTACGACTTGTAGGTGGCGCTCCTCGGTGCGATGTCCTCCCAGGTTGGTCTCGTCCCTGCCTCCACTTCCCTCAAGAGTGGCCCCAAGTCTGCGTCCGCCAGCTGCTCCCTCCTCAGGCCTGCGCTATCCCAGCCATCCGCAGGCACTGCCGTGACTACTCGGACTGCTGCGGCACGCTCCTTCTCCACTCTTGTGCACTGGCCGCACTCTTCTGGACAGGGTCTTCGGGACATGGCGTCAGCGTTACCGTGGCTCTTCCCTCTACGATGTTCCGAGGTGAAGTCGTACTCCTGCAGCCTCTGGACCCTACGTGCTGTCTGGCTTTCCAGGTTCTTAAAGCTCAATAGCCAGGTTAGGGCGGAATGGTCAGTTCTCAGGTGGAATGGCTGACCGTACAGGTACTTCTGGAAGTGCTCCAAGGTCTTTACTACCGCCAATAATTCTCGTCGGGTGACGCAGTAGTTCTTCTCTGCCTTGGATAGCGTCTTGCTGTAGTAGGCTATCACCCGCTCATGGCCGTCCTGGATCTGCGATAGGACACCTCCAATGCAATGGTCGCTAGCGTCGGTGTCCACAATGAAGGCGCCACCCAGTTGTGGGAAACCCAAAATTGGAGCACTGCACAGGGTTTCCTTCAGGTGCTGGAAAGCGTCTTCGGCGTCCTCCGTCCACACATAAGGTCGGTGTTCCGCTGTCAGGTGGGTGAGGGGGTTGGCGATGTTGGAGAACCCCTTTATGAAGCGGCGGTAATAACTGCACAGGCCCAGGAAACTGCGCAGCTCTTTCTTATCCCTTGGGCGAGGCCAATCTCTCACGGCCTTTGTCTTCTCCGGGTCTGTGGCCACATCGGTTGCTAAGACTATGTGGCCCATGTAGTTAACTTCCTTGCGGAAGAGCTGGCATTTCTTCGCGCTCAGCTTCAAGTTGGTCGCCTGTAGTCTCTGTAGCACCTTACTCAGATTCTCAAGGTGATCTTCAAAAGTCTTCCCGACGATGATGATGTCCAGGTATAGCAGGCAGGCATCGTAAGTCAGCCCACTCATCACTGACTCCATGAGGCGCTGGAAGGTAGCTGGTGCGTTGCAGAAGCCAAAGGGCATAACCGTAAACTGCCAGAGCCCTTGGCCCGTCGAGAATGCGGTCTTCTCCTTGTCTCTCGGGTCTAGCGCTACCTGCCAGTAGCCCGACTTCAGGTCCAGGGTCGAGAACCACTGTGCACCAGCTAGCGTGTCCAGGGTGTCGTCAATCCGGGGTAAGGGAAAACAGTCCTTCCGGGTGACAGCGTTCAACTTCCTGTAGTCTACGCAGAAGCGCAGCTCGCCGTTCTTCTTCGTCACCAAGACTACAGGGGAACACCACGGGCTGTCAGACTCTTCAATCACTCCCCTGGATCTCATGTCCTCCAGCATGTCTCGTACCGCCCCTTGCTTCGCTAGCGGAACGCGTCTATGTGGTTGCCGAATAGGCCGGGCGTCTCCGGTGTCGATGCGGTGAAGCACTTTGTCCGTGCGGCCGTAGTCACTATCGCCTTGGCTGAAGACGCGCTCGTATAGCCTCAGTAGTTGTCGAACTTTCTCCAGCTGTTCTGCGGTCAGGTGGTCGGCCGCCCTCTCCAGTAAGGTTTCTAGCCGGGGCCCCTGGTGTTGCTTCAGCGGCGGCTCCTGTGTCTTGTCGATTGCTGTTACGCTCACCACGGTCTCGCACGTTCCCAACTCCGTACGGCCTGGACGTCGTGATCGGTGTCCGTTGGATTTAGCAGTCTTACTGGCACCTCCTCTCGGCACGGCAGGAATGCCCTGGCTACACACAGTCCGTGTACAGGCGTCTTCTGGTCCAGCATCATGTTCCTGGTTCTCTGGCCCTCCAGTCGCGCCGTCACCACCACCTCGCTCCTCGCGGGGACAACCACGTCTTCGTCCAAGACGACCCTGCAAATTCCAAGGCGCTCTTCGCATTGACGGAGTATAACCTCTTCTCCGTTAAGCCGCAGGACCTTCTTGCCGACGTCGACCGTCGCCTCATGGCTCCTGAGGGCATCCAGTCCCAGGATCACCTCCTCAGCCGCCTTCGCGAAGAACACCCACAGACGCACGGCACTCCGTCCCAAGTTCAGCTCCAGCAGGGCCTCCTCCACAGGCAAGGTGTCGCCATATGCCGTGACAAGCTGGTATGGTCGGCTCGGCTTCCTTGTCGGCAAACCCTTCGCCACGTCAGATCTGATGATGGTCACAGCCGCCCCGGTGTCTACCAGCACGCGGCACGGCTTTCCTCTTACCCAACCGTCCGCGATGAGGCTGGCATCCATACGCCGGCTGACGGCGCGCAGTGTCACTCGAGGGGATGGTGGTGATGGCGCCAACGTGCCCCTCTCCACGACGGCCCTTACTCGTTTTCCGGCTGCTCTTCCTGGTGTGGGCAGTCTCTCTGCAGGTGTCAAGGCTGTCCACACCCCCAACACAGGCCACTAGGTGTTCGCCGGCGTCCCTCAGCTGCTCTTCTGTCTCCGGCGTAGCGGACACTCCTCGTTCTCGACGTCGGGATAGATGTTACTTTGGCCGCCTCCATCCTTAATGCCGCTCTCAGCACCTCGTGGATGATTTTATATTCGCCGAGCATTAGGCGCTGACGAATCTCCGTGTCCCGTACCCCGTCGACAAAATTTTAGGCGGCTTCCCGGGATACGAACTCCAGTGGCAGGTCAACTAGGGCCTTGCTAGCCAGCTGCTCGATCGCATTGGCGAACTCCTGCAGCGTCTCCCCCGGCTGCTGCGACCTTGCCTTTAGCTGGCTGCGGTATGCTGCGGCTAAGCGGTGGTTCCCGAAGCGATTCTCCAGGGCCTCCCAGATGTCCTTGGGCGCCGCCGTCGTCTGCACCGCGTTTAGGACTTCCGCGGCCCGTCCCTGGAGGCTGGCTATTAACTGTGTGGCCTGCACCTCCGGTGACCATCTGTTGTGCTTGGCCACTGTGTCGAACTGGCGGCGGAAGACCTCGAATGTTGACGCGCCGTCATATTTGGGAGGTTTGACGCGCGCTGATGTTGTGTCGCGTCCCGGCGCGTCGGCCTTCAAATCCTTCAGCTTCTTGCCGACGACGTCCTCCACCATGGCGTTCAGGGACTTGACGCTGCTTTCGGCCTTTCCCTCCAGGTTGTTTACGCGGTTCGCATGGTCTTCGACGTCTTCCACCACGGCGTTCAGGGTCTTGGCGTTATTGTCGGCCTTTTCCTCTAAATCATTAAGGCGGTCGTCTACTTCACACATCCGCTTGCCCAGATTCGTGACGTCATGTCTCACGCCGGCCAACTGTTCCTCAAATTTGGCGGCGAGAGCCTCGTTCGCCACCTTCACTTCCGTGGTCAGTTCGGCCATCTTTGCGGTCATTGTCGTAGCCAAGTTGTTGTTTGCCGTTTCCGTCTTCGCTGTTAATTCGGCCTTCATTTCTTCCATCTTCCCTAAAATCTTTTCTAATGCTGCCTCCATTGTGTTATGTCGCACTCCTGACACCAGTTGTGACTTTGTGGGCTCGTGAAATGAAAAGTCCAATTTCACCACTCAAAAATGTTCTTTATTTCCACCTTATTCCAATTACAGTTTAATGTACACAATTACAATTTAATTTACACCATTCAACCTTGCCAGTTCGTCTTTACCCGTCCGCTCAACTCAACTACACGTCCGCCCGGCTCACGGTCACTCACTCAACTGTCGCCTCGCTTGTATCGATCGCCCCGAAGTCTCTCGATTCTTCCATTATGGAGGGGGAAATGATTCTGGAACCTTCGCGCACCTTCGCGCGGTAGGAGGAGGTGCCACCGCCAGTCCACATTATCGATCGGCAACGCGAGTTCGCCGTCTGCGTGACAGTATATCTATGTAGATTATTGATTTTCTTCCCCTAGCAACCGTTTATCAATTGCTTTATATTGTCAGTACATGGCCCACTAATATTCAGAACAGAAAACAAAACTTATTTTCAAGTTCAAACTGAAACTACCATTACAAATACCCCTCTTCAAAATATATGGAATATAACTAAAGTCATTGAAAATATATTTCCATACATTTCGAAGAATGCCCCAAAACTTAACAATTTTGTTTACAATAATAATACATAACACAAATATAACATACATAAAATATAATAATCAATTAACATTGAATGAAATATAACAATAAATGAATATTGAACTACAACTTGATATTATTATAACACATGTTTTTAAATATGTATCTTTGTTTTCATGGAGGGGGGTAAATGTGCCCCGCCCCAAAATTTGCACTTAAGTATTTTTATAATTACCATTTTTAAATTTTTGCCAATGAGCAAAACATAATATAACAATATAAAGAATACAAAAATATTGATAAGTCCGCAATAGCAGCTCATTTCTGGTCTGAAAATCATGAAATTGAAGATAGCACAGTATTACTAAAATACATACAAAAACATAGTGAACTCGTCATATGGGAGAGGATATACATAGAAAAACATAAAAACCAACTTATGAACTTTGAAATCCCGCCAGAAGAGAATCCCACATTTAAGTTCATCACTTAATCAACAGATGGCAGCAGCAACCCCAGAATTACCCACACCGCTGGATCAAGCTTTAGTTGCATAAGAGCCGTAGATGCAAACGATGATTTGCGAAACATGTCCTCAAAATAGGTACGAAAGTGAAGCAGATGTGTAATAAATATGACTCATCTAAAAATTAATAATATAAAGAATATTTTTTTAACATAACAATTTGTAAACAAGTAGATAATTAAAATGATATAGCTGAAATAAAATAAATTATTGACAGTTAAATGTGTGTTTTACAATTAAATATTCACGATTTGAATGTGCAAGCTTTATACTTGTGTTCTAACCTTAAATATGCATATTTCATTTGCCTATTTATGTATGGCGATGATGTTGTCACAATATATTCACGAAATTAGTGTATCATGTATCATATTAAAGTGTTACATTACCGTGTGTATTGTGTAAATCATGACAGGATACCTGAAGGTTTTGAAGTCCCCTCATAGACTCTAGGTATTGAAGATCGTCTCAGTGGCTTCAATAACATCAGGTGGAATCTACCATACAGACTTCCATCCGTCCTCTTGACCTCAAATGTATGGTCCCCGAACTTGTTGGATACCACAAATGGTCCAACAAAGAGTAAGGCAAACTTTGCTGTCCTCTTCATCATGGCACTTGACAGATGGTGCTGTCGAACTAGTACCTCTTCACCGATGATGGGCATCCATCATTTATTCGTCCTCTTGGTCCTCCTTTTTTTCTGCGACAAATATCCTTTCAAAGGCCAGCTCTGCCTTCTCTTCTGGGGTTAGCTGTTTTCCTTTTGGGATGGTTGGCGGAATCTGCCTGAATAGGGGTGTTGGTTCTTCTTCGAGCATCAACTCTGCTGGGATGAATCCTGTCATAGCATCCTTAGTAAAGTTGATCTAATCCTCAATTCATTGGCAGTATTTAGCCCAACTTTAGTGGTTGGAGTGACACATAATACGGAAAAAGTTGGTGACATTTCGAAGACTTCTTTCTGTTAAGTTGCCCTGGGGAAAGTATACTGAAGAGTCATACAGTTTTACTCCTAAATCCTTTAATGTTTGACTGAATTTCTTGCTCATATGGACTGACAGTAGAGCTTCCATTTTCCTGTACTTAAGGATATAATCCTCTACAATCTTCTAATAGCATGATTTTGAAGTAATTTTCTTCATGGGGTAGATTTTGATGAATTTTGTAAATATGTCCTGAATCACAAAGACATATTTATAATTGTGTTGTCCAGCTGGTAACTCACATAGGAGTCGATAGTTACCAGGGCATTTTTCTTATCCCTTATAATAGCCTGAGGTTCAACATCATATTTTACATTCTATGGCTTAACGTTTTGGCAAAGATGGTAGGTCGAAATGATTTGCCTGACCTTTCTCTATTACTGTTCGACATATAAACACACTTTAATAGCAGTTGCTGTTTTGGCAATGCTGACATGTATAAGCGAGGTATGGAAGGTGGTAATTGTTTCCACTTCCATGCTCTTAGGGATAATTGCCTTCCACTTTAGGCAATCCCTGCCATGTAATTTATATAAGATGTTATTATGTATTCCTATGCTCCCTGTAGTGTTACTGTTAATCTCAGGTGATGTATTAAATAAATGTGATAAATCAATGTCTTCCCTCTGAAGATTTCCCATATTTCTAGGTTTCTTTGCGAAAGAAGTTGTTATTGTGAGGTTAAGTACCATTAAAGTATAAACTTGAAAGAAGCGTAGGGACAGTGAAGCACAAATTAGTACAAAAGTGAATCGAGAATATATTGACACATTGCCTCACTCACACTGTTTATTCACAGGACATGTTTCAAGAGCTCTTGCTCCTATCCTCAGCTGATACTCGACTCGAGTATCAATCATCTCCGGTAAGGAGCAGTATGCATGGAGGCATGAAAGTCCATCAGCGAAAACATTGATTGACCCTGCAATGTGTTTAATTTCTATGTCATGAGATGTGATTTCATGAATGTATCGTGAAATCTTTGAACTTGTGAGTTTGCACTTATGAATAAAGGACTAACTGATGTGGTCTGTGTACAATATTATCTTACAATTGAATATGTAATCTTTGAATTTAGATAAAACATAGAAAATACATGCTATTTCAAGATCTGACACATGCACTGGACTCTGTTTTTGTCAGAATTCGTGAAGCTGTAGCTATTATAGGATTTTCTCCATCCCAAACTTGGCATAAGATGGTTCCAAATGAAGTTACAGAAGCATCTATAAATATGTGGTATGGGACAGGGTTAGGGCACTCAAGTAGAATGGGTTCTTTGAATAGAGCTTTGCTTCGTTCAAACGCTGCCTAGTGGCGCTCTTCCCATTTCCATATTACTTCTTTCTTTAGAAGTTCTCTCAATGGAGAGATGACTGCAGAATAATTAACTATGAATTTCGACTGGTAATTAAGTATGCCTAGATATCTTCGAAGTTGTTTCTGGTTCTTGGAAAGTGGGATATCCTGAATATCTGTTACACGTTCTGGGTTTTGTTTTATGCCATCAGATGGAATGACATAACCTAAAAAATTTGCTTCTTTGACCAAGAACCTGGATTTTCCAAAAATTATGATCATGCCGCTCTCATGGAATTTTGATAGGATGTAGTCCAAATGTTGTAGATGCGCTTCTAAATCTGTATCACAAATCAAGTCATCTACTTAATTTACAGTGAATTCTTTCATCTCCTTGCCGAAAATTTCATGTAAAGCAAGCAGAACTAGTATTCAGTCCAAAAACGCACCTCTTAAAATTGTATACATGATTCTCATGTCTAAACCTGTATATGGACGTACTGCTGGGTCCAAAGCAATTTGAAGAAATAATTTGTTGAGGTCGATTACACTAAAGTACTTTGATTTACTCATTCGGGCCAAAATTGAATTGACAATAGGTGCGCAAAAGTGGTCCAAGAGTGTATATGAATTTAAGTATCTTGCATCAAGCGTCATTCGTACTTTTTGATTACTAGTAACCCAGCACAAAGCGCTGACATGAATAGATATTGACAATTCTATTATGTCATTTTTTAACAGTTCCTGGATTAACTCGTCTGCTTGTTTACAAATTGCATGTGGTAAGCAACATTTGTGTAAAAATGTATGAATTACAGAATTAAATCTCCCTGTTGCCAATTCCACCAGGATAGGGTTCTGTTTGGCCGGGCTCCAGTATCTGGCCAAAAATGTAGTCCTGAAGGTGGTGTAGTCCTCTAAGTTAATTCCAGTGGACTTAAACCATTTAAGGGCATTACCCTTCAATGCGTCTTTAAGTGTTAGCATTGTTATTTTGGGTGGGATTTTCTTGATCTGAAAATAATTCTCAAGTTTGCAAAGGAAATTTTTCGCACTGTCACCAGCCTCTTCGGCAAAAGATGGAATCTTAATTTCGTTTAGGATGCAACTCTGGTATTGGTATGCTAGTGTTGAGGTTAGATTCCCTTCCTCCTGTGCGATTGGGTCGAATTCTAGGTTACCTTGATCGTGACAGTGTTGTGTATATGTGTGTGTTTCTGAACGTGAAGCATTAGGTATTTGGCTACTTATACTAACATTGTCATAATTATGATCACAAACAGGTACAGTTTCTGAACTTGCCTGAATTGCAAAGACCACACATGTCAAATCATTATGACTTTCTTTTTCTTCAAGTAGATTTGTATGCAAATTTTCTATTCTTTCTTGTAAATTAGATTGGCTTTCCACTACACTGCTTATTTGTGTGGTATGGTTTCGCATTTCAGATGAAATATTGTGTACACTTGCATTATTGTACAGATTTAAGTTAGCAATTTGGTTTTCTAACATTGAGTTAACATTTGTCTGTAAATTGCTTATTTCTTGGCTAAAAATTTCCCTTAGTTCATTAGATTGACTATTCTGTACAAATTCTAACCTCCCTTGTTGTTCTCTTAGGTTAGTTATATCTTTCTCTTGTGAGCCTAATTACTTTGCACGGCTTCGATGGATTGAGAGTATTCGATTCTCAATGCCTCGAGTTTGCTTGCATTATGGTTAGAACACCCAACTTGTTCCTCTCTTAAATCTTGTATGTTCCTACGAATAGAATTCGTTTCCATATAAAAGTTTTCCTGTATAATGTCGCCAACCCATTATCTATGATAGCGCGGCTAGTGTACACAAAGAGCCAGCAAATAAGATAGCTGAGATAAAGGACTTGCCGGCAAAGATGGGCTTTCATGTTTGGAAGGTTCTAGTGATATCTGGATTGACAGAGTATAGTTGTTTTCTTATTTGTTCGATAAATCTCTCGAATTTATCAATGAGGTATTTAAGAAGGTGACGACTCACCAAGAGGAGTCATAAACAGGAGAGTAAACAGCTGTAGAGTGTGGTTGTAAGGAGAGCTAATGTTTGTTGCTGTCATCGAACTTGGTGTTATAGATTGTGATATGTAACGTAATTCTGCGGCTACGAAGTGTGTTTTGACGCAAATAAAGAACATCTGGAATATTTGCAACTTGGACTTTTAATTCTACGAACCCACAAATTCACAATAGTTTCTATTCTATTACCTAGCTGCCCTTCTGTGCTAGTAATCTGATTTGTAATTGTGTTTAGCTCCAGATCAAGTTTGTTACTAAGCATTGCACTCCCATTATCTACCTTAGCATACAATTTGCTGCTAAGTTCAGCATTCTGGCTATTTTCTCATTTACATCTCCTAGCTTGCTACTGAGTTCCGCATTCTGATTATCTTCCTGCTAAGATCTGCATTTTGACTTCGTATTTTCCTGCTCAAATCTGCATATTGACTTTCTATCTTAATATTTACATCTCCTAACTTGCTACAGAGTTCTGCATTCGGATTGTCTATCTTACTGCTCAGATCTGTCATCATCTTCGCTATCTGGCCTAAAGTTACATCTAGTGATTTGCTAACATGTCCCTCACCCTGTGCAAGCGTGTTTGCTTCAGGCACCTGTTCACTAAATTGCTGGCGATGATCCATCCTTTCTGCCAATTTACATCTGCTTCGGAGTCTCATATATTAAAGTATTTTAACTTATGGTTGGTCGCCTTGATTCTCTAACGATGTGTAAATAGTAGTATGACGTTTCTGTTGACAATTGTGTAAATAAACTTGCCACCAATTCGAAGGCCTAAAGTTGGGATGCCATTTTGTAACCAATTTATCTATTTGTAGTTAATTTCTCTCCATCTTAATCAGCCACACATTCGGGCGCCATTCTGTAACCTGATTATCTGTACATTGCAGACTGGATGCACCCCAACTGTTTCGAAGACCCAGGTTGGGAAGCCAGATGCACAGGGCTACTTCACTGTAGTTTCTTAATGATTGAGTTTGATTAAATAAGAGTCATGAGATCTCTCGTTTTCAGGTATAGTTTCTAGTAACATCAATAACATTTTGGGTAAATCTGATTTTGTAATATATAATTTAATTGTATAATCTGGATTACATTTTACTCAAACTTTCTTTCCTAGTCAATCATTGCAGGTTACCTCCAACATATCGATAAATCCTTACTTCCTTACTAAATAGTTTTCATTAATAACATAAAATTGCTTACTCCTGCAAGACCATTCATCACCATTAAAACCTTTTATCTTGCACACATCATCTTTCCACCATCAAGATTACAGAATATATCTCTTTCTGAAGATTATTGATTTTCCATTACTAAACTTTTATATTCACAGAGACATTTTTTTATCCTCCTCATGAAACCAGATTACAGAACATATATCTATGAAGATTATTGATTTTCTTCCCATAGCAACCGTTCATCACTTTTCTTTATATTGTCATTACATGGCCCACCAATATTCAGATCAGAAAACAAAACTTATTTTTAATTTCAAACAAAAACTACTGTTACAACGTAAAACTGAATTGGTTGGCACCTGGTTCAACTACCAGCCACAACCTACAGACAAGAGCGCTATTTAAATATTCAAGTTCCATAGGATGCTCCTGCACACATCACAGCTGGAAAAATGCAGAAGCCCATACTGCCATAATTAGATACATACTTATCTATAATGATAATAGCATGGTATAATATAGCACGGTAATTGATAAAATATACACTGTCTATTGCATTTTGTTCAATCTGGAAACTTGTCCAATTTGGAAATTGGTTTTGGTCCCATATGATTGCACTTACAGCAAGCTTTACTGTATACCCATTTGCATTAGTTCAAAAGCTTAATGAGACACATGCTAAACCACCATCTAAGAGTTGTATAAGAATAACAATAAACATAACACAAAAGGCAGAATGTTTGTACTTTAAAAGAGTCAAATCTTACCTTGAGGAGTTTACTGCAAAAAGGTCCCCATCCTGTAACACAAAAATTTAAATGTTCAGCATCATACAATTCTCTATTTAGTGTTAAATGTCCTACATAACATGGTTAAAAGATATGTGGAAACAAATATTTGATATTTTAACATGAAATGAGCTGTAAGAAAACCAAGAGGCCGAGAAAGTATTTAACTGTTTGATTTAGAGGACACAGAAGTTGCAAAAGAAATGTTTAATAAACCAAAGTTTATTATTAAAATGGTCACATCTTTAGAACAATTAAGACATAAACATATGAGAAGACAACAGGAGGGAAGAAAAGGCTAACAAATTAGGTTCATCTATACCAATAACACACTTGGACATGGTATAGATTATGTGACTCATTAATTCTTCATTATAAATTGTAGCTAGATCAATGATGACGATGAAAGAGTAACACCAAACAGCTTTCAGGATATAGGTCTTCTCAAAAACACTATTCCATCTGTACATACTGAAACATTTGATAATCTATTTAATATACAATGCAGGGAATGGAAGAACCCAAGTGTTAAATTGCCAATGTCCCATTTTTTTAACATACTCCTACATAATAATGTCCATCATGTCTCTAAATTCATCTAAATGTATCTAAATGATCTTATTTTCTTATCTACAAGGCTTTTTCCATATCCATTTTTATTTGCAGTTTTTAAGATTTGATGGTATTCTTTTTGATATTCTTGCTGGCTGAGGGGTAGGTTTACTAATCTGTGTGTGAGACTGTTGATGGTGGTATAAAATCTTTCAAAATTCAAAAAAGATTACAACTAATCACAGCTCTTTCACAAATGAAAGCAAAAATTACATTTGTTAAATTTACTTTCCACCCCTGGGCCACAAAAGAGTTCCAAAAAATATTCAATAAATACAATATAGCACTGGCACCTAAAAACAATTACAACATTCAAAACCTACTTAACAGTAATAATACTGATAAGATAAAACCAGAATAAAAGTCAGTCATTTACAAGATTAAATGTAAGACTGTGAAAAAATTTACATAGGAAGGACAAAAAGAAACATACGCACTAGAACGAATGAACATTCTAGGCAGTTAAGATACAAAAATATTGATAAGTCCACGATAGCAGCACATTTCTGGTCTGAAAAATCATGAAATTGAAGATAGCACCAAATTACTAAAATACGTACATAAACATAGTGAACTCATCATATGGGAGAGAATATATATAGAAAAGCATAAAAACCAACTAATGAACTTTGAAATCCCGCCAGAAGACAACCCCATATTTAAATTCATCCCAGCATCAACAGATGGCAGCAGCAACTCCAGAACTACCCACACCCCGCATTAGAGCCGATGATGCGAACGATAGTTCGCTCAACATGTCCTCAATATAGATACGTAAGTGAAGTCGACGTGTAATAAATAAGACTCATCTATAACTTAATTCTATTACCATACTTCTAAATTAACTTTTTCTAGAAGCTAGAAATACTTAGAACTGGGAGTGTGTGTGCGCGTGCGTGTGTGTGTGTGTGTGTGTGTGTGTGTGTGTGTGTGTGTGTGTGTGTGTGTGAGTGTGTGCGCACGCTTGATTTCCCAAGAATGTCAAACACTTTCTCTGCATTATCAAATTTAAAATGTACCATGAATTAGGTTTAGTTAGATCATAACAGCATTCAGGACAAAAAGGTTACAATCCTCCTGGCTCTAGACTGACATTCAAGTCTACCTTTCTTGCATATGTAAATGAATATAAAGCTACTTGGCAGCTGCAAACTGAAATGCAGTTCTGTTTTATCAAAATATCTTACTGTATGGGTGTAACCTTTTTTGAGAAAACAAAACAGGTGGTTTGTGGTTAAATTTCCCAACAGATTAAAGATTAATCACTAGGTTGCCTGTCGCTTACCAACTTTTGACTTCCTTTGGCATTAATTTTACTCTTTATTTTAAGTGCAGTAGATTGAAAAATTCTGAAACAGCACGGAATATATTGGGATGATTATTACCAAACATTCCTCAGACTAAACATAGTATGTTTCTATAGAACTTACCTTAATATTATCAGAACCTGAGGAAGGTTTTCTTTCCATAATCCATGGTTCTTCTTTAATTTCTATTTTATTATACATTTCATGATCAATGCGGTATTTGTTATCAACCATTAGAGGGTCCTCTAGAAGAAATTCTCCCGCATTCTCTGAACCAAATTCTGAAAACAGAGTACGATGTTCTATTTCTGTTATCCCATGCCTCTCCCAGTTGTTGCTGCATGTAGCACTTTCAGTCTTAATCTGGTTTGCAAGATGTTTCATAAAAGCAGTCCCTGATTTAACTTCCGTTTTGACTGTCATGTCACAATCAGTGTCAACAAGCACAGTATCAAGACTTGTGTTCATTGGAACAGCCTCATGAAGGAACTCCCTCTTGTTCAGTGAGGCTACGTCATCAGCCAAAGGTTCCTCTTCTTTGATTTTGATTTTCTTATCCATTTCAAACAGATCTGAAATGGATGGCACTTTGTTCTTAAGTTCTGGAGCTAATCTGCGAAGAAAAAAAAATCAATAAATACCATAAAATATGCACAAATTTAATCATCAGCTTCTTTGAATCCATCAATCATTGTTCAAACTACACTACTCCCCAGTATTCTCTTATTGCACAAACTACTTCTTGGAAAGCTGAATAAGACTTAAAAATTAATTATGTACAAAAATGAAGCTAGTTACAGTGAAGCAACAAATATAATTAATTACGTAGAAAATGAAGCTAGCTACAGTGAAGCAATAAATATTACACAAATATAAATATTTGTTACAAAGGCTTCACTTATATTAAGAAATTTGTGCTAATACTTCTTTCTAATGGAGATTGATTTCAAAAACACTGTTTTCATCATCAGTCAACTCTGTTGTCAAGGATTCCGGGTGCTATGTTTCTCTTATATTTTTTAATATTACCAACATCTGAAAACAAAACAAACCTAAAAACAGGATCAACTGATGGTATTTCAACATTCATTATATGTTTATTTTTTAAAATAAATATTTTTTCCCAAACAATTAAATCTATCGGATCATTTAATTGTTTTAATAATTTCACTTCAGAATTTATTTTATGGTTAAATGACCAACAATGATCCACTACGGCCGATTTATCAGTTTGTTTATACTTAATGCTACAAAAATGTTCTTTGTTTCTGGTTTCCACATTACGTTTCCTCTTTCCAATATAAACCTGATCACAATCTAAACAATTAAATTGATAACTACCAGAGTTTTTATTACTAGGAATTAGTTAATTTTTAGAAAAAGTAGTACATTTTTAATATTATATTTATTTTGAGGAACTAAAGTTATACCAACTTTTTAAAAATTTTTTCGTAACATTAAGTATAAACAAACCGATAAATCAGCCATAGCAGATCATTTTTGGTCATTTGACCGTGAAATAAATCCTGAAGTGAAATTATTAAAACAATTAAATGGTGCAATAGATTTAATAGTTTGGGAAAAGATATTTATTTTAAAAAATAAATATTGCATAATGAATTTTGAAATACCGGCAGTCGATTCTGTTTTCAGGTTTGTTTCGTTTTCAGATTTTGGTAATACTGAAGAAAACATAGGAAAATGGTAACCGCATTCCTTGACAATGGAGTTGATTGATGGTGAAAATATGTTTTTAAAATCCATCTCCATTAGTAAGAAGTATTAACACCAATTTCTGAAGGTAAGTGAAGCCTTTGTAACAAATATTTATATTTGTGTAATGTAATTAATTGTAACAGAAACTTCACTTATCTTATCTTTCACTTATCTTTATCTTTAATTTTGAATTAATAAGACAATTTAGATAAATTCTTTGAAGATAAGTGAAGTTTCTGTTACAAATAATTATATTTAAGTAGTAAGACTTAAGAAAATCAAAGACATGTTCAGGACTCAAGCTACAGATGTCTTCTTGTACCAATGCTATTATCACTCCAGCTAGCTTACTGAGGTACTGTACCAACATTGAACCTCCTAATCTGCTTAAAATGTCTGGATAGAGATTAAAAAAGCAATCTCAGATATTAAATATTCCTAATTTGACATATGTTATGAACTTTTAGGGGCTGCTCTTTATTATTATTATTATTATTATTATTATTATTATTATTATTATTATTATTATTATTATTATTATTATTATTATTATTATTATTATTATTATTATTATTATTATTATTATTATTATTATTATTATTATTATTATTATTATTATTATTATTATTATTATTATTATTATTATTATTATTATTGTTATTATTATTATTAGTATTTAGTTAACTGTTCTTCCATGTTCAGGAAATAATTTGAAAGATTAAAAGTAACAAGACTAGCTATAAAGCACGGGTCACATCAATTTTTGCGCATCATATCTCTGTATTTGCTATTGCCTTTAAGGTGTACTACAATATTTAAAACAAAGAGGTTTAATATTAACATGGATATACCATGTTCAAGTAACAGGACATCCATAGGGGGTAACAAACCTCATGGTGTGACAGTGTGATACAACTTCACGATTTAGCCTCATAAATATATTTTGCAAGTCACAATATTGTTAACTACTAAGCAGTATATGTATACTCTTCTAATAACATTACTACAAAGGCTTATCAGCTTTATGATAAATGAATAATCTTTTGCAGAAATTGTCATTTTCTTATAGGTACACTGAACTATGGGAATATAACAGGTTTTGAGATCACAACTTTGAAATTACATTCTCTCTCCATGGGCAAAAGATAATTTTTTTTCTTAGTTGTGTTATTCAGACACATACATGCATACCTAAACATGTGTATGCAAAGATATTCCTTCTTTACTTTCTCTATCCTGATATACCTATAGCTATAGTGCTCCTCTGTGTTCTGAAGGCAAGTCTCATTCCCAAGGTAGTATGGCTTCGTTCCCAAGGTAGTATGGCTTCCTTCAGAAGGGAAGTAAAGTTGGTGGTCCCATGTCTTAAATTTATGGCACATAACAGAACCCCTGCTCTTAAAAAGAGTTCTCTGACCAAAAGTAAGCGGTCGTTACACCTATTAGAGAATAAGCTACTGAGAGAAACAACAGCTATAGAGTGTACATAAATAAAGCTCAATTTCAATGTTCTCCATACTTAATTATAAGAGCCATTATATGAGATCAAAGTTCACAGAATCTGTACTTAGTAAGTTACATTACTTTGAAACATCTTTTCTTGAGCATATACAGCCAAATTTCATGAGAAACATTTAGTCTTAGAATACATGAATCTGTCTTCCACTAAATAAACACTGTCATTAAAAAATAAAACAGACACATGTATGATGTGTGAGAAACTTACGTTGAAGTTTATGAAAGATAACAATCTCTTTCAAGCGACAATGATTTCCAATACCAGCAGTCCACAGTTCAATTTCAATATATAAGAGGCAGCTTTGGACATAACACAACTGCAAAACATGGCAAGAATAGTGTTTCATGTGACATGAGCTCCAGGTAGACAAAGGAGCCAATGAAGTAGGTTCTTGCATGTTTATCTATCTAATGGGATCTTCAAAAGATATACTTATATACTCTTAACTTTGTGGGTTCATAGAATTAAAGCCGAGTTGCAGAAAAATCTCCTTTATTTCCGTAGCAATACACTGTCCAATTCTCACATAACATCACATATACACAGTCTTCCAAGGTCGATGACAATAACAACAGTGACAGCAGATTAGCTCTCGTTACAATAACACTTCCAGCTGTCTCTCTGCTTACTCTGTTTCACAACACACTGACTCATCACTAGCCATGGCTTCTTTTTATATACCTAATCGATCATTCTAGATTGTTCTCGACTTTACTCTAACATGTCACCAGATAAAACACGAATGTTCTATACTCTGTTTCATATAACCTTGCCCCGCTGACATGTATCACTCTGCGTCCAACTACCTTCCCCCTTGTCTTAATTGGCTAATGCTTTCACGCCATAGGCCATAGGCGGTGCCTTTCCGTCACATTTAAATCTGCAGTAAATTCATAATAATTGCCGGGAAGATAAATCAAATCATACAAATAAGGTTATGAAGGCATGCAAAAATACAAGTTTATAATGAAATGAGCAAGTTGGAACTTAATGACGGAGCAATGTAACTGAAACAAGTTTATAATGAAAGGCCTTTGGCCTTTTCCACTGGGATTTTTTAAACCAGCACACACACCTTTCAAAAATGCTTGTCTTTCAGTCTTAAAAGCCGTGTCACGCCATACCTTACTTTTCGTGTGTTCTTCATTCTCCCAAATCTCGTCAAGGTAGTATATTTTGTGACTTGTATCTCAGTACAGTCTGACTGTCCTTAAATAATGTCTTCGCCACACAGCAATATCGCCTCTGTTTTTAGCACATTTTTCTTGCCTCTTTTTTCATTCACAAACCCCAGCTGTATAAGCAATCTGCTGAAATTTGGTGAATCTGCATCCTCATTTACAGTAGATGAAATGTTATTTATGTTAGGGAGTTCGTTTCTAAAGAAACAACTATACACATGACGACGCACAGCACTTTTCACGTATTTTCTCCGAGCACGCGCTTTTGTTTATTCCTGCTTTTGCCTGGAGTGGTAAGTTTTCCTGTTTTCTCAATTTCACATCGCGATTTTCCTACGGATCTAACACTCACACCTGTAACTTCAGAGCACAGCTGTTCGACTTCTCTCACTGACAAAGACGGATTCTTCTCTATGAGTGCATTAAACACATGCACCGCAATTCTTTTTTCGCCTGTTTGTAAGGATTTACCCTTGCGATGCTTCAGCGAAAAACTGGCGGTAGACTCTGCCATTATTCATAGAAGTACACACGCAATAAACGATCAATAAAATAATTTAGCTTTCGCACTAGGCACAACAACCTTCGAATGCCGATATATGACTAATCCAGTTCAAAACAAGGTCAGTGATAACAGTCATATAAACAAATATGTACCGCTGAAGCACGTGTTATCGTGTCAGATGCTTGAGAGCAAAGGAACCTCCTATTTACTTTGTTTAAGAATAAACATGCATTTCAGATAAATCAACTGTGTTGCGTAATATATTTAATTAAAACAGTTACGAAAATATAAATTTGACAATTCTCTTCCAACACATAATTATATACAGATATATCACCATGTTAAATAACGAACTAATTTTTACCGCACGACAGTCTTTACCACAACAGCAGCCAATGAGAGGTGATTAGGTCACGTGAGCAGTAAGAGATACTGGGCAAGCTTACGTGAAACAAGGTTTAGAATGTAACTACATAGGTGCCGGCAAGTGTTTCACCTCTGTGATAAACTATCCATCTCTTATTAATTTTTAGATGAGTCGTATTTATTACACATCTGCTTCACTTTCGTACCTATTTTGAGGGCATGTTCATCACTAAATCAACAGATGGCAGCAGCAACTCCAGAATTACCCACACCACTGGATCAAGCTTCAGTCGCATAAGAGCCGAAGATGCAAACGATGATTTGCGAAACATGTCCTCAAAATAGGTACGAAAGTGAAGCAGATGTGTAATAAATACGACTCATCTAAAAATTAATAATTATTTCGTTTCACTGTGGTGTTCCAATACAGTTAAATCTCGATATATCCATCTCTTGTTTATCTCTTATCTTGTTTATTCTCTTATTGCGCCGAAACTTTAATGCCCGTGTCGTGACACTACTCCCTCCTCTAGGCTGGTCGTCCCAAACAGCACCATCGTATCGGGCCAGACGATCCAGGTGTACCACCAGCATCTTCCCTCGGGGCAACTTCTTGATGCGGTAGACCACATCACTATTCCTCTTCACCACCCGGTACTGTCCTTGCCACGGCTGTTGAAGTTTGTCGATCGTTCGGTTTGCTCCCAGGTGTCCACCTGAAGTCCCGACGTGCACTTCCTCCAAGACCTCCGGGACCTTACTTCGGGGAAGTGCCAACTGTTCTGTCTGCGTCTTCCCAACAGGTGATTCCCATACCCAGAACAGCACGCCCTCTCTTGTCTTCAGTGAGTCCCATTGGGCCCAGAACGACTTGTAGGTGGCGCTCCTCGGTGCGATGTCCTCCCAGACCGGCCACGTCCCAGCCTCCACTTCTCCCAAGAGTGGCCACAAGTCTGCGTCCACCAGCTGCTCCCACCTCAGGCCTGCGCTATCCCAGCCATCCGCAGGCTCTGCCGTGACTACTCGGACTGCTGTGGCACACTCCTTCTCTTCCACTCTTGTGCATTGGCCGCACTCCTCTGGGCATGGTCTTCGAGACATGGCATCTGCGTTACCGTGGCTCTTCCCTCTACGATGTTCACAGGTGAAGTCGTACTCCTGCAGCCTCTGAACCCAACGTGCTGTCTGGCCTTCCAGGTTCTTAAAGCTCAATAGCCAGGTTAGGGCGGAGTGGTCAGTCCTCAGGTGGAATGGCTGACCATACAGGTACTTGTAGAAGTGCTCCAAGGTCTTTACAACCGCCAGTATCTCTTGCCAGGTAACGCAGTAGTTCTTCTCTGCCTTGTCTGAAGACGCGCTGGTATCGTCTGAGCAGTTGTCGAACCTTCTCAAACTGTTCTGCGGTCAGGTGATCGGCCGCCCTCTCCAGTAAGACTTCCAGCCGCTGCCCCAGGTGTTGCATTGGCACCGGATCCTTCGTCTTGTGGATTGTTGTCACGATGACCACGGGCTCACACGTCCTCATCTCCGTTCCGGCCTGGACGTCGTGATCGACTCCGTTAGGTTAAGCAGCCTCACTGGCACCTTTCGGCACGGCAACAATGTTCTTCATTCGCTGTCCTTCCAGTAGCGCCGTCACCACCACCTCCTTTCTCGCGGGGACCTACGTCTTCCTTCAAGATGACCCTGCAGATTCCAAGGCGTTCTTCGCGTTGCCGGAGTATGACCTCTTCTCTATTGAGCCGCAGGACCTTTCTGCCAACGTCGACCGTCGCCTCGTGGCTCCTGACGGCATTCAATTCCAGTATCACCTCCTCAGCCACCTTCGTGACAAACACCCACAGACGTACGGCACTCCTTCCTAAGGTCAACTTTAGCAGGGCCTCCTTCTCCACAGGCAAGGTGTCACGGGATGCCGTCACAAGCTGGTATGGTAAGCTCGGCTCGGCTTCCTTGTCGGCAAACCCTTCGCCTCGTCAGGTCTGATGATGGTCACGGCTGCCCCGGTGTCCACCAGCACGCGGCATGGCTTCCCGCTCACCCAACCGTCCGCGATGAGGCTGTCATCCATACGCCGGCTGACGGCGCGCAGTGTCACTCGAGGGGATGGTAGTGATGGCGCTGACGTGCTCCTCGCCACGCCGGTCCTTACTCGTTCCTCCGGCTGCTCTTCCTGGTGTCGGTCATCTTCGCGGTCGTCGTCGCGCCCAAGTTGTTATTTGCAGCTTCCGTATTCGTTGTTAATTCGATCTTCATTTCTTCCATCTTCTCGGTGATGGTGTCGTCTGACACCAATTGTAACTTTGTGGTTCGTAGAATAAAAAGGACGACTTGCAGAAATTAAAAATCTCCTTTATTTCCGTAGCAATACACTGTCCAATTCTCACGTAACAACATCACATATACACAGTCTTCCAAGGTCGATGACAATAACAACAGTGACAGCAGATTAGTTCTCGTTACAATAGCACTTCCAGCTGTCTCTCCGCTTACTCTGTTTCACAACTAACTGACTCATCACTGGCTATGGCTTCTTTTTATATACCTAATCGATCATTCTAGATTGTTCTTGACTTTACTCTAAAATGTCACCAGATAAAACACGAATGTTCTAGAATGTAACTATATAGGTGCCGGCAAGTCTTTCACCTCTGTGATAAACTATCCATCTCTTAAATTAACTTTAAAGAGAGTCGATTAAAGACACTAGACAACACTTACTTTTAAATTTTTCCGGAACTAGTTTCAGAGGCTTTGCCTCTATCATCGGCCGGCTCTCGACTGATTCTCATTGGTGTAGCTGACGATACCTTGTCACAGGTCTCCTCTGGTGGCGGCTCAAGGAACTTGCTGAACAAATCCTTCTGGGGGATGTCGAAATTGAATACTCTGTTCCTATTTTTTGAAATGAAGATTTGTTCCCATGTGGATAGTTCTTATTTTCCTGATGTATGTTTCAGTAGTTTTGGTTCTGGATTTATGTTGTGGTTTTTTTCCCAAAAATGTGTGGCAACTGCTGATTTTTCTAATTGTTTATATTTTATGTTTCTAAAGTGTTCCTTTGCTCTTGTTTCTAAATTTCTTTTTGTTTTAGAAACAAGAGCAAAGGAACACTTTAGAAACATAAAATATAAACAATTAGAAAAATCAGCAGTTGCCACACATTTTTGGGAAAAAAACCACAACATAAATCCAGAACCAAAACTACTGAAACATACATCAGGAAAACAAGAACTATCCACATGGGAACAAATCTTCATTTCAAAAAATAGGAACAGAGTATTCAATTTCGACATCCCCCAGAAGGATTTGTTCAGCAAGTTCCTTGAGCCGCCACCAGAGGAGACCTGTGACAAGGTATCGTCAGCTACACCAATGAGAATCAGTCGAGAGCCGGCCGATGATAGAGGCAAAGCCTCTGAAACTAGTTCCGGAAAAATTTAAAAGTAAGTGTTGTCTAGTGTCTTTAATCGACTCTCTTTAAAGTTAATTTATCATAACAACATTGTTTTCAACACTTCCAAGAAAGTAATTATCCATCTCTTGTTTATCGGCGCTATCTGTTTACCCTACACGCTATCGTTAACTGCTTAGCAAGGATCATTATTACCATGAAACTATATCCGCCGACTGTCCTCTTATTGTGCCGAAACTTTAATGCCCGGACCGCGACAATACTTATTCTGTAGAACATATTGAGGCTACAATTTTGATTGCCATAAAATTGCTATGAAAAACTGAAAGCCAGCGCTGATGTGCATAACATGTTATCTGACGATGTAATAAACGTATTTTAGACTAAATTCAATGCTCAAAGAATGTACTACAAATATTTGCAAAACTAAATCTATTGTTGTTACCAAATGCTGGGCTTGACAATTAGGATTCTTGCTCTCCCATATTTCTCTGTAATGGATCCAACTGTAAGAGTCATAGGTTTGTAGATGACCTTCAGTCATCCCTTTTTCCTTTTCGCTTTGAGGACAATTTGGAACTGTGTAAGCTCATATTCTGTCAATTCCTATTCTATGTATGTGGTTAAATAATAATGTTCTGTAAGCAATTAAGTTAATTGGGAGTCGATTAATAACACAAAACAACACTCACTTTTAAATTTTCCCGGAACCAGTTTCTGAGGCCTTCCCTCTATCTTCAGCCGGACAATCTTAATCTCGCTACTGCAGTCCTTCAAGGGATATTTGGAGGAATTCTGGTTTTTTAATTCAAACATTGCCTTTTTTATTTTTTGCTTTGTTGCATAATGTTTGAGTTTGCTTGAGTTCAACTCTTACCCATCTTGAGGTCAAAGCACTTAGCTTATCACGTCAGACTGACAACATTAGAAATGGGAGGTACAAATATGAGTCACCTTAAATATGGATATAACACATGTGGTCCCCATGGAGAAACTATAAATATGAAATGCAAGACATTTTTGTAGGTCTGATAGTTCATCAAGGTCCATATAGAACGCAACAGATTTCAGCTAGCCAATTTATTCTTGATTTAGAGTAGACATGCACATCTGTAGCCAGTGTAGCCTACAGTTGAGCAGAGTCTTCAAACACACACACATACACAGAAATTGTTTGATATATAATATGTGGAAGGATTTAGCAGCTGTAATTTTGGAAAAGTCCTGACAATGTGTGCTTGTGTATAAGCCTTGTCAGATTGACATATTACTCAGATGATCCTATTGCATACAAGCAGTTATACAATGTAATATTAGAGTGTTAGGTAGGAGAACATCAGGCAGTATCTGATTTCCAAGTTACTATCACACGATACACCTAAATTTTCACAGAAGTGTTAAAATTGGCCATGAATGTTCTATAAAATGATATATTTGGAAACAAATGACATGAGGTGGATGATATAGTCTACTATATCAAAGAAATTAGAGCATTGTAAGCCACTGTTTATAGCAGCTAAAATTCCTACAGTAGTCAATTTATATATTTATGATGTGCTGGTATATATTACAGAAAATACACAAAACTATAACATAAGATATGAAATACATACAATACGCACAGCATGAAAAAACTGGATGTGTCCTTCCACAGGCTTCAGAAGACCTCTAAGTATTATAAAATAAGTGGTATAAAACTCTTCAATGTACTTCCTGTAAGAATACACAAATTACCTACTCAAATGTTTAAGGAGAAACTGTACAAATGGTTAACTGAGAACCCCTTTTATAACTTGTAAGAGTTCATAGACAAATGTAAGGAAGACATATAAAACATGTTTATTTTATGCTTCTGAAATATAGTTATATATAGTGTTTTTACTAGATTTAAGGTAGCTATTGCATGTGACGAAGCCTATTGTAATTATTAAATTTTAGATGAGTCGTATTTCTTACACATCTGCTTCACTTTCGTACCTATTTTGAGGACATGTTTCGCAAATCTTCGTTTGCATCTACGGCTCTTGTGCGACTGACGCTAGATCCAGCGGTGTGGGTAATTCTGGGGTTGTTGCTGCCATCTGTTGATTTAGTGATGGACTGAAATGTGGGATTCTCTTCTAGCGGGATTTCAAAGTTCATTAGTTGGTTTTTATGTTTTTCTATGTATATCCTCTCCCATATGACGAGTTCACTATGTTTTTGTACGTATTTTAGTAATTCTGTGCTATCTTCAATTTCATGATTTTCAGACCAGAAATGAGCTGCTATTGCGGACTTATCAATATTTTTGTATCTTAAGTGCCTGAAGTGTTCTTTCTTTCTAGTTGAATCTCGACCTATTGTAATTATTTGTAATTACTGAATGGTGAATAAATTATCATCATCATTATTACTAAAACAAGGGATGTAAGCAGTCTGGACAGTTTGACTGCAGAGCAAGTAGGTGATTATGCAAAAATGTGGATGCTCATATTTGTAAGTTTTGTGGTATGCTGACTGTTCAATTGACCCTTTTCACAAACACATGGAAAATATTAGGAATATCTATGGAGCACAGCCTCTAAATTTGGCTGACAGACCCACTGCCGATGTCACCTATACTGCATTTATCTGGACATTCATATTACATCCGTTTTAGGTATCACATATACATTAGTCTTTCTCACAGAACAGTGTCTTACTGTGGTTGTACTTTTTTTTCCACTCCAGTTCTATACAATGAATGTTTATGTCTGACACATATACACTTACTTAATTCTGTAGAGAAGTTATAAGGCAATTAGAAACTAAATTTCCTGGAGTGGAAGTTCTGTACAGGGAGGTCATTCATTTGCTTGCAAATCAATTCAGAGAGACAAGAGCATTCTTGACAGCAAAAGAAGCGTAAAAGGAATTTGTTTATGGGCCAGAATGTACACAAAATCACCATAAGGCCATTCCCAAAATCTCTTAGGCACCTTGCACAAGACAGTGACATTTTCAAAGTGTCAGCAGAGGAAGGAATATAACTTTAAAAATTCGAAATATACAAGGTTATTGTTGTCTAGGAATTACTACTAGGAGATCATTAGCATAATAAATTTTTGTAACTGAACATTAAAACAAGTTAATGGTGGAACAATTATCCAAGATTAATACTCTTCAGTGATGAAGCATAGTTTCATTTACATGGTCATGTGTTATCACCAAACAACCCAAATAATGGTACAGAAAAGCCTACTTTCCTGAATCTTCCTTGTATTTTAACAAAATCAGTGTATAATGAGTAATAAATGGATACAGAATATGTCCTAATTGTATCAGTGTACTGCTATGCAGAAAGATAGAGAAATATTGTTGTAGACCAGGATTGTAAGGGGGGGTGAAAGACTTACAAACCTAATCTGCAACTGGGGGTGCAGCTACTGAAAAGTTAGAGCGAAACAAACATCTAAGTCAAACTGAACTGAATAACTGTATTTCAAAGAAGCCTAGTATTTCTACAAGGCACTCCCTGGATCTGGAAGAGATCAGGGGCGCTTTGGTAACATTTAAATACATAATGCAACTTTACCTTTGGCGATGTGTTGTTTGTATTGCTTGGCTGTCAAAAGGTGTATGATCTGGTACGCCCTGCTGGTTATCTTCTCGTGGTAGCACTTTAAATAAACTCTTGTTGATTCTTACAGAGACCGGCAGCAAGTCCCCTCTGAACTCTGTGTGAGAGCTAACTCAACCAAGCTTAAATAGGGGTCCTACCAAAAAGTCAATTCAGCGATTCCCACGCTAACTGTTAATTTGCACCATATTGTTTACATCATTGAGAACATGTTTAAACCTGTTACTGACCAACTAAGCATTATTTCCCTTGATCAGCAGGATGTGTGATTCATTGTTTAAAACTTGGAGAACAAGTTGAGGCCTATTACAGACCACCTGTGTATTATTTCCCTAAGCAACAGGATGTATGATTCACCAGTCCAAAGTACATGTTTTGCCAGTCAGCAGAATTTACGCTTGATCATATAACTTTTATACACAGCTGTGTCCAGACTCAAGGCATCGAAAATACATGTTACAGAATAATGATTACAGAAATTTCCAAATCTTGCTCAGCCTATACATGCAACAATATTGTACTGGTACCATGTTGTTAACAGGTAACTGACATTGAATGTCGGTCTAGATATTTTCAGCAGGACTCCACCACAGTGCAAACTTCTGATATGTCATTAACCTATAGCAGAAGCTTTAGATAGAATTATTAGTTAAGTTAAATGGAAAATTCTACCTATGATGCCATAAATGAATTGATTAAGATGGGCTGCATTTCCATAATCTGTGATAAGGTATGTTTTGTATTTATTCTGATAATGCTTAATGTGATTTAAGTTTTAATTTGACCTGCAACCATATGTGACTGGGAGGCACGCCATGCCACAGCATAAAATATGTAATTGGAAGTCGGGCCATGTACCTGCTGGCAAAGTTTTCTAGCATACAAACTGTATATGCCAACACCACAAGTAGGTTAAGGAATTACTGTTTAATTTGCAAAGCTAGTTAGTGTAATCTAAGGATAAACCATGTACAAAGTGGGCTAGTTGATGTAATTTAGAAATACAAAAGACTGCTAGCTGAAAAATTTTAAATGAAGCAAAAATAAGACTTGGTTGTGTTGTACTCAATATAGTTTCACGTACTGTAGATAAATAAATCAAGAATTACTAACCCTAAAGCTAGGCTAAGTAAATGTTCTCCAGCATAAAATGACAATGTCTAGATAGATATTACAACATGAAATGTTAAGTTTTTTTTTTAAAAAAAAGCTATGCTACTTAATTAGGTTGGAAAAATTCATCAGTAAAATATTGAAAAACATAAAGAGTAAATTAACAACGTAAATGTTTAGTAATTGCTTCTGGAGTATATGTCACAACTTCAAAATGCTGTAAACCACACAAGTACCTTTCATTCCAAAATCATGCAAGAAATCAGTAAATCATATACATATGTGGATTGGACTGTCTCTTGGTTTAAAAAACAGGACTCTAAAATGAGTTGTGTTTAATGCTTGGTTTTACTACTTTGCTTTACTATAGTGAAAGCCACTATAGGTGGTTTACCGGGGAAATATACGAGTCAAATGGAGAATTTAATGTCAGAACGGCACGTTGGCCGGAAAATAGGAGATCCATGGTTCAAATCCCAGCATTGGCATTGAATTTTTCATGTTGACTATATCTATCAAAATCCTTAGCCTATATACAGCTAGTGTGAAGAAATGATTAATTTCCAACAATTAACTAAAGTACAGAGTGTATTACTAAATCGTTGAAATTTTACTACTTTGCTTTACTGTAGTGAAAGCCATTCTTAGCATCGAACGCATCTAAAATATTATTCATTTTGTTTTGTGTGCATACGAATGATAATATATATGTATAGCTCTGTTAACGAGTTTTCCGATTCAAGGTTTTAGGCTTTAGATTACACTAACCGAGCGATAATCATTGTATATGTTGTGTGAAACACACGCTGGGATGAAAGAAGCCTCTCTGTCTACATCTAGTGCCTCTTATTAGAGCATTTCACAACCAAAGTTTATGCTAGCTTTATGCATTTGTTTTCATTCAGTATTTGTTATTTATCCTGACAGGGTGTTCAAAGCAGAGTGACTTCTTATAGCTTTTTGTGTGTAATTTACGTCCTCCAACGTTAAGTCATACCGGACAGTGAATGAATTGGGTGAAATGATGCTCAAGTGAGTCAAGGGTCCATGGAGCCTAGTGTTACCCGACATTCGTCTTGAAGGATAAGGGAAAACTCCAGAAAAACCTTATCTAGCTAACTCACCCTGACCAAGAATCGAACTCAGGAGCTCTTGAACGTGAGGCAGACATACTACCATCTACGCTACTAAGGCGGGCTGATTTCTTATAGCTTTTTGTGTGTAATTTATGTCCTCCAACGTTAAGTCATACCGGACGGTGAATGAATTGGGTGAAATGATGCTCAAGTGAGTCCAGGGTCCATGGAGCTTAGTGTTACTCGACATTAGTCTTGAAGGATAAGGGAAAACCCCGGAAAAACCTTATCCAGGTAACTCACCCTGACCAAGAATCGAACTCGGGACCTCCTGAACGTGAGGCAGACATACTACCATCTACGCTACCGAGGCGGGCTGATTTCTTATAGCTATTAAGAATTAGACAAATACCACATTTGAAATTCTTAAACTTTAGTGTTAACCATGGCGTATCTAAGTAATGTAACAAATAAATTAGCTTGCATAGGATGTGTAAGGGCTTCTGAAAGAAAATGTGGAGAACTTTTTGCTGTTTGACATGATTTGGATATTGATGCCGATTATGGAGGTGTTGATGTAGGAATGACCTGCTTCCTTCAGGTGTGCATGAAGAATCAACATTGTACAGTGATCAAAACTTGAATACACATATACATATGTATAGACAAACAGACAAACTTTTTGGTGTACAGGTAACTTCTGACAGCCAACCAACTGTTTTCACAATTTTTTTCCTACTACTTAGCATCTCTCATTGTTACAGAAACATATGAGTAGGGTGAAGGAAGTCCTGACCTCTAAAGGCAATTTAGGGTCTAAGAGGTGACTTGAAAAGTAGATAGTGTGCATGTTATTTGTAAACCTACATCAGACATGTACTGGTACACAAATGGCATTATAACTGCTCCATTTTTAGAGGAAATAACAGGTCAAATATGGAAGGGATGGATCAGTTATTGCAAGCGATCCCTCTTTACAAAAAACAGTTAAATATTATAAAAAGTATTTATATACCAGCTGGATGTAACCACATACTATTGTTTAGTAATTTCCAGAGCTCTAAGCTCATGCAAGACGATGACTTACCTGGACTTACGTATAACAATAGCTCAGAACCTAATTGAGGCCTCTTCATACTAGGGGTAAGAAATCCACCACTACAGCACCCTCATACTTGACAGAAAACATTTTCCTAACAGGATACCTCCCACAACTATAAAGTCGCAACCATTTTGAAAATGTCTAGTGTGTCGTGAAAAAGCAGTTCAGAAGGAAACCAATATTATTTGCTGTGAATCTTAAGATGTGCCTTTGTTGGTTTATCCAGGTTTTGAATTGTACCATTCAAAAAGAAATCTTTAAGGGTAAGTTTTCATCTCTTATAGAACCAATTTAAATTTATTGTAAAATTGTAAGATTCAAATAATTGTCCTTAAATAAGCATTAAGTGCATGTATGTGCAGGACGCCTATACACGTACGTATCTATTTGCGGCATTTTAACTTGGACGTCATGTAGATTGAGTATGTGAATGATGAATAGGAATTTGATTAAACAACTAATACCTGCACAAAAGTTGGAAACACAACCACAAGTGCAAATTATAATCTGGACATTACTTAGCGCTACCTTGATCTCGCATATTGATAAACAATTGCTTGGTTAAATGAAGCAGAGATTGCACTGTTGTCATTTCTTTAAAGAGCATACCATACATTATCATACTTTGTTGCAATGAGGTCATAATGAAAAACACGATAAAGTATATTAATTATGCAAAGTTGCACAAAACCAAGAGAACAAGGAGAGGAAATAATTTCTGTCATATACATGTACAATTAAGCAAATATGGCTGACAATATATTCATATGATTTAGGATTTAAGATTGTCACATTTCGCATCAGCTACCTACCTCATGGCTTCACTGCCACTAGCAGAAACCTAACCACTTACATATAACCGTAGATGAAGCTGCCTCAACTCTCTTTCTTGTAAACCATAAGCATTATGGATAATTTTGTGTTGTTTGTTTGGTCACATCACCGAACAGCATCTAGGAAGTTGAACATGTCGTACAGAGAACCTCACCAAACAAATATAAATATTTTCATTCACCACCACCCCCACCACCATACATTAAAGCATGTTTTCTTTCAATTAACTTTCTTAATTCATTTATTTTATTTCGTTTTTTATCACCACCAACAAATATGAGTGGAAGAGGAAATCATTGCTTCCGCTGGTACACACATTATATAATTACTCCTCAACCAATATACCTGAACACAGCGCCTAATCAATACACCAAATTAAAAAAGGAAAGAAAATTAGATTTAAAAGATTCATGCACAAATATGCTACATAACCATGAAAATGAAACCATTTGTTTATTGAGCTAATACATTAAACCAATATAATGTACTTCACAGAGCACAGGACACTTATTATCCATTTTTGGTGAAGAAAGTCGTTTTAATTATTTTGAAAGGGCATTTAATATTCTAAAACATTCATAATATACTCTTTTATGAAACCATGTCAATTTAGCACTAGGTTTGTGTAAGTCCATTCTTATGCTATGTATAACCACATTTTGTGTTTAGTAGTCTTGATTTATTAAAAGGAAACATAATAAGCATAAAGATATATTCACAAGGAAATGTAAAATGATCAGCCTTTCAAACAGACGTTTCCATGGAGCACTTAGCTAAACGCAATGCATTGTAAACAATTGAAATGAGAAAGTTTGCAACATACATCAGTGCATAAGTAGGTACATAAGTTACCGTTACCAACAAAGTCAAAACAACGTGTAATAAAGGTATTAATATTACCTGATATGATTTCCAGTTGAGAAACTTGTTCAAGAAGCAAGCTGGCGTCATTTAACGTAAACCACGCAATATGTTGGATATTGCACAACCGGGACTTTGGATACCAAAACAGTAACGAGTTCCTTCAAAACTAAAATAAAAGCTCTGCTATATCAAACCTGGGAAAACAAACTTACATGTGTTAATTTGTAGACCGTAACTATAAATTTGTTGTTAGGATGAGATTTCGACCTGGACCCGCTGGCCAGCATTAACGTAATCTATATGGCCCTGGAAAGCGAGAATAATGTAGTGATGTATAACACCGCTATTTACTAAAAAGCTAACTAAGCTTACCAAAGAAACAATGCGGACTGAATGAAGTATAATGCACTGTCGTTCATTAGTATACTTTACGCATCTTTGAAAACAGATAAAATAACTGAGGCTAGACCACTCAATCAAAAATATTAACAATCTGAATGATCTTATTAATCCATATTCCCTTCTCAGTGATGACATTTGTCATTACCAATTTTGTTCTTTCTCTCTCACTCTAGATTACTTATCTGTTTTTAGATCAACTTACTAAACCAATTTACCTACTAAAATAATAACGGCGTTCAATTAAATCATTTCACGGTCATGTAAACCACTTGTTTAACGTCCTGAGGGAAATGATACATAAAATGAAATGTTGTGGTTACTTCAATTCTGAACCAACATTTAGCATTTACCATTAAACAAGTATCTACTTCCAGAACTGGCGGTGTAGAAGTACCTAACGAATATAAACAGAAGAGATTGCATTCATTTCTCCCAATAATTGCTTTAGATGGCGGTACTGATGCTCTTGGTTGCGATCTAGGCACTACAACTTTCTCAGATATAGTTGCCCCGTTCATATCAGATGTTTGGGTACCAGCCTCTCGTTTCGGTGACGGAGCAGCCGCCACAGAGCTGTAGGTACGGGAGCTAGTTATAGAGGACCTGTTCATACGAAGAAGTTTCCGGGCTTCCGAAAAGAATACCTTCTCTTTAACCCGGATCTCCTGAATGGCTCGCTCTTCAATATAACGGGGGCATTCTCGTGAACCTGATGGATGTTCACCGCTACAGTTAACGCATGCTTCGAGGTCATGCACATGCATTTTCATGCATGCCCTCTCCGAAGCTGACACATGTAGGTACACATTTACAGAAATCACTAGTGTGACCGGGGTAGAGGCCACGGGGCACGCTGGAAATCCTGTCCCGTATACAAGGAGCAACTTTCCCGGCTACGCGCTGGGCCCTCCGCGAGGTGGGCAAGGCAGCGCACCGAGACAGGCACCCACGATGCACGTGCCCCCTCCCTAGCCCAGCCGCATACCTCAGAGCGGCCATTCCCCAAGGGGCAACAACCACAACCACGACCCAATGCGGATCATGACCTTCCCAGGGTCCCCACCGGTCGCTCCAGCAACCCCAATCCGGCACCACAACTCCAAAACACCCCCCACGACCACAATATGCCCCACGGTACCACAGCCAAGCACCACCTCCACCACCCCAAGGATCTCACAACTACCCGCACGTAAACCAACCAGACCGCATGACCTGGACTCAGGCACGCCGAGACCTGATTAACATTGTCATCAGACTCTTTACCGAACCCGAGAACACCTCGTCCATCCTCAGGGTGTACTCGACCTTCCTCGCCCTATTCACAGACCCATACAACAACTTTACACAACCCTGACGGACCCGACTCACTTCAAAGTAATGACCTGGAATGCAAACGGCATTTATCGACGAAAAACCGAGCTAACTGACTTCGCGACGACCCACGACATTGACATCATTTTGATTCAGGAAACTAGACTCTCAGCAACAACCAGGCTTAACATTCCAGGGTACATGACCTACCGTAATGACCGCAACAGACAGGGAGGAGGCACCGCCATCATCATCAAAACAACCAAACACGAACAAGTCGCGCTCCCCCTACTCACTAGACTCGAAGCCACCGGAGTGTTTGTCACCATGAACCAAGCCCGCCTCTTAGTCATATCTGCCTGCAATCCGCCAGGACACCTAAACACAAATGATCTGGATGCTATCCTTGCCCTCAACAGAGAAGTAATCATCGCCGGTGACCTAAATGCCAAGCACCAAATATGGAACTGCCGTTCGTCCAACGTAGCAGGACAAACACTCCTTCGCCATGAAAACACGTCTACATACATCATCGTTCCTCCAGACGGACCTACCTTTATTCCCAACAATCCGAGACATCTCCTAGACATCCTAGACATCGCGATAACCAGGGGACTCACCCAGCGTGTTACACTGCACTCAATTAACGACCTCTCCTCCGATCACTTGCCCGTCATAATCACCCTCCAAGGCTCATTAGCCCCACAGACGCAGCTGCCTAAACGGAACTTCAACAGGGCCAATTGGCCAGCGTTTCAAGACACGCTGGAAACCACAATGCAGCTCAATCCCCTAAACACCACCGCGACCTAAACCAAGCAGTAACGGAGCTCACCACTAGCATCCAATTTGCCATCTCAACAGCAGACCCTATGACCAAGCACCCTCCAAAACCCAACAAGCTACCCCCCGACATTAGAACCTTCAATACAGCCCGCAACAAAGCGCGCCGCAAGTGGCAACGCACCAGGTAGCCCGCTGATCTGGAAGCGCTACAGGACCTACAGCTCACGGTACGCCAATGTACGCGAGACCACATACAAACTCAGTGGCAACACACCCTTGAAAATCTAGATTCCAACCATGCCTCCGTTTGGCGCATCTCCAAATACCTCACCAGGGAACGTACGCTAATCCCCCCACTCTGCCATCTACAACGCACCGCCACGACTGACACTGAAAAAGCAGAACTGTTGGCTGACGTACTCCAAGACACTCTGACACCCTTTACTGCTCCCTCGGACCCCCAATTTATCCGCGAGACCGAGGACATTACTAAAGACCTGCACCTTGCACGCACCCACAGCAAAATTCGCAAAACCTGCTCCTCAGAAATCAAGTGGATTATCCGGCATCTGCCCACTAGAAAGGCCCCAGGACCGGACGACATCCCAAACATCGTACTCAAGAACCTTCCCCCTAAAGCACTCGAACGCTTAACCCAAATATTCAATTTCTCTCTCGAGCGCGGATGCTTCCCCGAGCCCTGGAAACACGCAAAAGTCCTCCACTTCCCCAAGAAAAAAAAAAAATCATACGGACCCCCACAACTATCGCCCAATCAGTCTCCTTAATACACTCAGCAAAGTACTTGAAAAGGTGATCCTCAAAAGACTTAATGCCTTCATTCACAGACACCATATATTAATGCCCGAACAATTTGGATTTCGCGCACACCATTCAACCACCCTGCAACTACTACGAAAAACGGAGTTAATCACCCACGGCTTTAACACCAAACACTCCACTGGCGCCGTCCTGCTGGACTTTGAAAGCGCCTTCGACAGAGTATGGCACAGCGGTCTCTTGCGAAAACTCCATAACATACGCATTCCAGACACCATGACAAAACTAATCGCCAACTACCTCTAAAACCGCACATTTGTCTCCTTAGCAAACAACACAAAATCAACAGTACACATAGTCCGAGCCGGAGTGCTCCAGGGGAGCCTCCTCGGTCCGGTGCTATTCAACATTTACATCAACGATATCCCCAAAGCACCCAATACTCATCTCTTCCTGTATGCCGATGACACCTCTTACGTGTCGCAGGCCCGCGGCAGAAACCTTGCCAGAAACCGGCTCCAGACCGCACTGCAGAATCTCCAGCCATGGCTCCGTAACTGGCGACTAAAAGTAAACAGCCGAAAGTCCCAGGCTATAATCTTCTCCAAACGACGAACACACAGATATCCGGCACATGCCCTCACGCCTCTAAAACTATTCGACGAAAATATTCCTTGGTCCAACCAGGTAACCTACCTGGAAGTGCACATGGACCAAGGTCTCACCTGGAAAACTCACATCAAAGCAATAAAACAGAAAGCGCAAGGACAACTGAACAGACTCTAACCACTCATCAACCTCCACAATTCGCTAAGCCCAGCCCTAGGACTAACACTACAAAACACTCATCCGGCCCATCATTACCTATGCCTCCCCTGTATGGGGCTATGCTGCACCTACCCACATCAAGTCCCTCCAAACTTTTCAAAACAGAATCCTCCGCATCATTGCCAAAGTGCCACGGTTTGCCCCTGCTGGCCAATTACATGAAGAACTCAGAATGCATACAATAGAAGAATTCATCAAGCCACTTGCCTCCGACTTGTACGACAAACTACCACAAAACGCAAACATCCTTATCCAGCAACTAGGGAACTACGACACTGAACAACTCAAGCACAGGCGACCACTACAACTCTTTGACAGATCACTCACAAATCCCTTCCAAGCCATAGACATAGCCGTACACCTATTCCACACACTCCAAACACAATAAACAGTGCTAACCTCATGCATTCTCTTCCAGAAGAACGCCTAAGGATCATCCGCCAAACTCACACAAATGACATCTGTCTGATGAACACCTAACTAGCGCAAACATCACATCTGCCGAAACTGGACATCGCATTCGTCTTCAGTTAATCATTCACACCTGCTCGGTAACTATATCCGGCAACAACCCCCAAACGAACGTCCAAGCATGAGACCAACCCCACCCCCACCATGACACTGATACACACCACGATGCTTGCAGTCCAGTCAGTCAGTCCGCTAAATACTTAAATGCTAAGACCATACAAGTCACAGTCTGTCAGTCCGTCACTCACACTAACTCCTCTTAACTAACCTTAATCCTCACTAACACGCTTTACTAACTGGGTTCTACTCAGACTTCGGTATGGGTAGAAGCCAAACATTCCGTCTACGCCTGCTCGCACTGCGATCAGGCTAGTAATGCCCGTTACTAACCGGGGTGCTCAGCGGAACCCGAACACTAACGCATGCACTACACTAATAAGCACCTCCTGTTGCCCTGCATGTTATTGCATTCTTAGTCATAACAGCATGTGCATGGGGAGACGATGTAACCTCTTCAAGGCAGAGACGATCGTCACCGGGGGCGGCGGGTGTGGGGCCACCTCCTAAAAAAAACATAGTGTGACCGAACCGCTGGTATTTGTAGCACCTCAGAGGGTTAGGTATATATGGTCTAACCTCTATCACTTCATGTCGCGCCTTGATCCTCTGAGGGAGATCTACCCGATCAAAGGTCAAGAACAGGGTACGAGTAGGAGCCATTTCCCCTTGCTCTCTCCGTTGCACACGATAGACTGTTGTAACGCATTGTTCTTGAAGGTTCTCCTGAATATCCTCGTTGGACATTCCATCCAATGCGCTAGTGTTCACGACACCGCGCGAGGAATTTAGGGTCCTATGCAACTTACATTCACTGGATAACTGCTCAGCATGTTGGCTTTGAGTATCTTAGCTGCCTGGGAAGCTGAAAATGCTTCCACCAGCAGCGTGCCATTCCGAGATTTTGTACAGGACTTTACAGCACCAGCTATTTTATCAAGACCTTTCTGTATTATAAACGGATTAACCGTTGCAAAAATCTGCCTTCCTCTGTTCTTTTTATTACTAAGTAGCGAGGACCACACTCAACTACTTCTTTTACACCTTTAAAACTTTGTTTTTGATTTTTATTTACAGGGGATATAGCGAGCTCCCCGTCCCACTCACCCTGAAGTTCGGTACAATACCAAGTCCTGGCCGATTGATTAGGGGTGGGTTAGTCCCTAACCTTCCGTTTAGGCGAAGCACAAGCCAAAGTAGTGTATTAGAGATCCCCACCCTCCCCGAATTCAGAAGAACACTGTTACGAGCTCAGATACGCATCCCTCAACCAAACCTTACCACCGACACGGGTTTCCCCGCACGGCCTGCACGTGGCTCGCCCTGTTGACAGTCTCCCTCAGCCACGAAGAGGAGCCCACACGAGGGAGATTTTTGGCTCGGGACCCCGGGTGCGCCAAACCCGTACCTACCGAAGTAGGCCCCTGGGGGGTGCTCAGTGGTGGTTGAACCAATTTGTTCCTTTTCTTTGGGGCTGGGCTAGCACTTTCAGCAGGTTTTCCCGCCTTTTCCTCACTGTCGTTTGGGCAGTGAGGACAGGATCCATCCGCTCCACATCGTCAATGGAAGAGGACGGCTTACGCACTGGTAAATCCGAATCCGGTCTCTCGACTGGATCGGAAATTGCGACCACCGAAGATGGAAGTCGACGATCGGCATCCTCTCCAGATGATTCCTCAGATGTTGATGATGTTCGCGGACTTTTGCGCTGCCTAGCTTTCCTTTCATTGGTCTTAGCATTTTCCTTGAGGAAGTCCGTTCTGTCATAAGAGGTCTTAAATTTCCTTGGCGATACATTACATATTGCCGGTTCACATGTTCTTGAAGTAGATGCTTTCGGCGGTGACTTGGCAGTAACTTTCTTCTTAGGACTGGACTTGGTCGGCGCGCTCACTGATGTTCGTGTGGGTGTTTATTGCTTCGGCTGTGATCTTGGTGTAATTGATCTTTCGGATAGAACTTCCCCGTTTATTTCACTGGTTTGTGTTGCGGTTTCACGTGTAGGTACCGGTGTAGCTGCAACTGCACTATAAGTAACGGTCCTAGGTACAGAAGGCTGGCAAATACGCAAGAGTTTCCGGGCTTCCACGAAGGATACCCTCTCTCTTACCCGGGTCTCTTGGATCGCCTTCTTCATAAAACGGAGACATTCTCTGGAGTTTGCAGAGTGATTACCACTGCAGTTAACACACTTTGCGGGTGAAGTGCATGCATTGTTATGCTTGATTTCCCCGCAGGCAACGCAAGTGGCAACTCCATTACATGAATCACTCGTGTGGCCAAAGCGCTGGCATTTATAACACCCCAGAGGATTTGGTATATACTGCCTCACTTCAATAGCTTCATACCCTGCCTTAATCCTATTCGGGAGTTCTACCGGATCAAAGGTGAGAAACAGGGTACGAGTGGGCACTAGTTCACCTCGTTCTTTGCGGTGAACCCGATATACACTTGTCACACCTTGTTCCGTCAAGTTTTCCTGAATCTCCTCATTGGATATACCGTCCAATGCGCTGGTATTTACGACACTATGCGAGGAGTTTAGGGTCCTATGCAATTCAACGCGCACCGGATAGCTCGCAAGCATATTGGCTTTCAAGATTTTTGCAGCCTGCGTCTGAGAAACTGCTTCGAATAAGAGCGTGCCATTGCGAGATCGAGTATATGACTTTACAGGACCGGCAATATTATCTAAGCCCTTCTGAACAATGAACGGGTTCACGGTAGTAAACTTTCGTCCTTCCTCAGTTCTACAAACTAAATAGCGAGGACCACAAGACTCGGCTATTTCTTTTCCACGTTTAATTTTACGGTTTGCCACAAAAGTTGAATGTGTTGCATCCCCCAGTGCTCCACACGCACCACGGAACCCAACAAGGGGTCATCCCACTGGAATGACAGGGCTACACAGGGGATAGAGCGGGCTCGCCATCCCACTCACGCTGGAGTTCGGTACAATACCTAGTTCTGGTCGATTGATTACGAAGATGATGATGATGATGATTTGGACATAAGGACGCTCAACTGCTTGGTCATCAGCGTCCTTACAAAAACCAATTCATGGCAATAGGAAGATATAAATTAGTCACAATTTAAGAAACATATCAAAACAAAATAGCTATAAAATAAGTAATCCCAGATGGGTAAAAAAACAATAAAACTGTATAATTTCCCATAAAATTCCAAAAGGCATAAAAACTACTTTCAATAAAAACTTGCCATGATAAGTGCTACCTGCCCAGTGGTGGTCGAACCAATTTGTTCCTTTTCTTTGGGGCAGGGCTAGCACATTCAGCAGGTTTTTTTGTCGTTTTTAATAGACGTCCTTGCTCCATGATCCAGATCTTCTTGCTCCATTTCTTCTACGGATGAGACCCCTTTCCCGAATGAAACCTTCGGTTCAAGCACCCCAAACCGGTTGGACACCGAGATCGACGAGGACGACAGTCGTCGATCAGAGTCTTCGCCAGAAGAAGCCTCAAAGGAGGAACTTCTAGATACCCTAGGACTTTCTTTCTTGCCGGTCCTTTTGCTTGTAACCTTGAGATCTGATTTTGTGTAATTGGTCTTAAACTTTTTGAGCGGTGCATTGTAGACTATAACGGGCTTGACGGCTCGATGAGGTTGACGGCTTTGGTGGTGACAGTACGGACTTCTCCCTCGGCGATTTAGGTGAGAGAGAGGAACCGGCTTGGATGTCTTGGTAGGCTTCGGAGCTGGTGTGGCAGTAAGAACCTTGTCTGTTGTAGCAACCTCACAATCGCTGGTCTGAGTTGCGATCTCTTTCCTCGGTACCACCTTAGCAGCTATGGAGCGGTATGTACCAGATCTTGGGAGCGAGGGTAGACGAGTACGTAGGAGTTTCCGGGCATCCGAGAAGGATAACTTCTCCCTGACTCGGATCTCCTGTATCGCCTTTTCTTCTATGAAACGTGGCCACTCTCTGTGCCTGGATGGATGTTCACCAGCACAGTTGACACATTTTGCCGGAGATGTGCAGGCATCCTCGTGCTTAGACAGACCACACTGCACGCATGTTGGCACACCGCTACAAAAATCACTCGTATGACCGAAGCGTTGACATTTGAAGCACCTGAGTGGGTTTGGTATATGTGGCCTAACCTCTATGATCGCATACCCTGCCCTAAGCCTTTGCGGGAGGTCTACCCGATCAAAGGTCAGGAACAGGGTACGGATAGGCACCAATTCCCCTCGCTCTCTCCGTTGTACTCGGTATACAGCAGTGACACCGTGGTCTTGTAGGTTCTCCTTTATCTCCTCATTGGACGTCCCGTCCAACGCACGAGTGGTGACAACCCTGCGGGAGGAGTTCAGGGTCTTGTGTAGTGCAACTGTGACGGGATAGCTGCACAATAACGAAGCTTTTAAGATCGTTCCTGCCGTGGAAACAGAGTGCGCTTGCACAAGGAGCGTTCCATTTCTGGAGCGAGTACAGGACTTGACTGGACCAGAAATTTTATCCAATCCCTTCTGGATAATGAAAGGGTTCAATGTCAAAAAGTTCTTGCCTTCCTCAGTTCTGGTTACAACTACGTAGTGAGGACCACTAGACTAGACTACTTCTTTTCCACTTTTGTTAAAAATTTTGTTATTATTATTAATTACTATCATCATTATTATTAAATTTTGCCATAATAAATGGAATAAGATTAATCCTCCAGTGCTCCGCACCCACCACGGAGCCCAACAAGGGGTCATCGCAATGGGATTACAGGGCTACACAGGGGATATAGCGAGCTCGCCATCCCACTCACCCGGGAGTTCGGTACAATACCTAGCCCTGACCAAGTGATTAGGGGTGGGTTAGTCCCTCAACTCCCGTTTAGGTGAAGCAGAAAGCAAAGTAATGTATTAGAAATGCGCACCCTCCCCGAATTCAGAAGATCACTGGAACGAGCTCAGATGCGCATCCCTCAACCACCAGGACAAACCTTTCCACCAACACGGGTCTCCATGCATAGCCTACGTGGGTGGGCGTGTTGACTGTCTCCCTCAACCACGACGAGGAGCCCACTCGAGGGAGACTGTTGGTTCGGGACCCAGGGATTGCCAATTCCCATACCTACCGAAGTAGGCCCCTAGGGGCGATTGACTAGGGGTGGGCTAGTCCCTAACCTCCCGTTTAGGCGAAGCAGAAACCAAAGTAGTGTATCGGAAATGCACACCCTCCCCGAATTCCGAAGAACACTGGAACGAGCTCAGATGCGCATCCCTCAACCGCCAAGACAAACCTTTCCACCGACACGAGTCTCCACATGGGTGGGTGTTTTGTCTGATCCATCCCCACTAAGAGGAACCCTTATGGAGGGTGTCAGTTTGGCTCGGGACCCCGAAATCGCCAATATCTGTATCTACCGCAGTAGGTCCCTGTGGGGGTTTATGACAATGGAGGCGGTAAACAGCTTCACAAAGGTCACTGGACAATATCAAACTTGAAGAGTTCCAAACCTTAATTCCAACAGTGGAAAAAGAAACATTACAATTGCACCGCATGTAATGGAGAGTATTTTGAAGGTGACTGAAGTAATTTTGTAAAAAGGTTCATCAATAAAGTTTTTATAACAATACGGTTTATTTCCGGCCCCCCTCGTATTAATGATACTCTCAAGTTTATCTAAGAGAGTATCATAGCATAGCTGATGGGCTGATGCAGGTTTTTTAAATCCAATGTTCTGTAAAACAACATACGTTATATTTTCCATTGAGCTTAAAAAATTTCAATTTCAACAATCTTATTGCCAAGGTACTGTACATTATGATACAATATACTTAAGGCATTTGTATATGTTAATTTGCTAATACTTGACTCATTTATCATGGCAATACATTCTGCAGTCATCATTTAATTTCTTATAACTTCTTACTTGTTCGTAATCCCTATTTGTTTTATATTTTACTCTGCCAAAACTATTATTATTATTAGATATTATCTTGACTTTAAAAGATCAAAACTACCATTTAATATGAGTTTTTTGGTTTGCAGATGCTATGCATCTACTGAACAATTTACCAATAATTAGTGAACCCTTATATTTAAATGATGTTCATCTCTCCCAAGATCCCTATCTGTGATCCATGAGTTTCCGTCAATATACAGTTAATTTGCTCATACAGCCATTCTAGTAAAATATTTATTGCAACAATATATCGGGGTTCTTCGTCCCGACGTCTCATCTTCACTGACACTTTTACTTGAGGGAATACTTCATTAATCACTTCCACAAGCTCTTCCATTTCCTACATAATCTCATTTTGGTCCTTTGCAGTAATGATACTATTTGCTCCCGCCTGAATTATAAGAACATCAGGATCGTCTTTATTCTCCAGAAGTTTCCACTTAAGCTGTTGAAATTTTGCACCAGGATAGCAGAACAATTAAGCTTCTTCGTCTATAACCTTGTCAGTATACAGCACTAGTGAATATCCGATCACAATTGCCGTCTTATTGTAGTAACCTGTCTCATCTTAGCTAAATCCACACCTCCATTTTCAAATTTCCTCGCTGCATAGGATCCCTTTGTCCCGTATGCCAGTGTGCTTCCATCTTCAAAATGCCTCGCTACATAGGATCCCTTTGTTTCGTATGCCAGTGTGCTTCCGTCTACAAATTCCCTCGCTACATAGGATCTCTTTGTCCCGTATGCCAGTGTGCTATCTTCAAAATGCCTCGCTACATAGGATCCCTTTGTCCCGTATGCCAGTGTGCTATCTTCAAAATGCCTCACTACATAGGATCCCTTTGTCCCGTATACCAGTGTGCTATCTTCAAAATGCCTCGCTGCATAGGATCATTTTTTCCGTATACCAGTGTGCTATCTTCAAAATGCCTCGCTGCATAGGATCCCTTTTTCCCGTATGCCAGTGTGCTATCTTCAAAATGCCTCGCTGCATAGGATCATTTTGTCCCGTATACCAGTGTGGTATCTTCAAAATGCCTCGCTATATAGAATCCCTTTGTCCCGTATACCAGTGTGCTATCTTCCAATTGCCTCGCTACATAGGATCCTTTTGTCCCGTATGCCAGTGTGCTATCTTCAAAATGCCTCGCTACATAGGATCGCTTTGTCGCGTGTACCAGTGTGCTATCTTCAAATCGCATAGCTACATAGGATCCCTTTGTCCCGTATACCAGTGCTATCTTCAAATCGCCTCGCTACGTAGGATCCCTTTGTCCCGTATGCCAGTGTGCTATCTTCAAATCGCCTCGCTACATAGGATCTTGTTGTCCCGTATACCAGTGTGCTATCTTCAAATTGCCGCGCTACATAGGATCCCTTTGTCCCGTATGCCAGTGTGCTATCTTCAAATTGCCTCGCTATATAGGATCCCTTTGTCCCGTATGCCAGTGTGCTATCTTCAAAATGCCTCGCTGCATAGGATCCTTTTTTCCCGTATAACAGTGTGCTATCTTCAAATTGCCGCGCTTCTTAGAATCCCTTTGTCCCGCATGCCAGTGTGCTATCTTCAAAATGCCTCGCTACATAGGACCCCTTTGTCCCGTATACCAGTGTGCTATCTTCAAAATGCCTCGCTGCATAGGATCATTTTTTCCATATACCAGTGTGCTATCTTCAAAATGCCTCGCTGCATAGGATCCCTTTGTCCCGTATACCAGTGTGCTATCTTCAAAATGCCTCGCTCCATAGAATCATTTTGTCCCGTATACCAGTGTGCTATCTTCAAAATGCCTCGCTACATAGGATCCCTTTGTCCCGTATGCCAGTGTGCTATCTTCAAAATGCCTCGCTGCATAGGATCATTTTGTCCCGTATACCAGTGTGCTATCTTCAAATTGCCGCGCTACATAGGATCCCTTTGTCCCGTATACCAGTGTGCTATCTTCAAAATGCCTCGCTGCATAGGATAATTTTGTCCCGTATGCCAGTGTGCTATCTTCAAAATGCCTCGCTACATAGGATCCCTTTGTCCCGTATGCCAGTGTGCTATCTTCAAAATGCCTCGCTACATAGGATCCCTTTGTCCAGTATGCCAGTGTGCTATCTTCACAATGCCTCGCTGCATAGGGTCGTTTTGTCCCATATACCAGTGTGCTATCTTCAAAATGCCTCGCTACATAGGATCCCTTTTTCCCGTATGCCAGTGTGCTATCTTCAAAATGCCTCGCTGCATAGGATCATTTTGTCCCGTATACCAGTGTGCTATCTTCCAATTGCCTCGCTACATAGGATCCTTTTGTCCCGTATGCCAGTGTGCTATCTTCAAAATGCCTCGCTACATAGGATCGCTTTGTCGCGTGTACCAGTGTGCTATCTTCAAATCGCATAGCTACATAGGATCCCTTTGTCCCGTATACCAGTGCTATCTTCAAATCGCCTCGCTACGTAGGATCCCTTTGTCCCGTATGCCAGTGTGCTATCTTCAAATCGCCTCGCTACATAGGATCTTGTTGTCCCGTATACCAGTGTGCTATCTTCAAATTGCCGCGCTACATAGGATCCCTTTGTCCCGTATGCCAGTGTGCTATCTTCAAATTGCCTCGCTATATAGGATCCCTTTGTCCCGTATGCCAGTGTGCTATCTTCAAAATGCCTCGCTGCATAGGATCCTTTTTTCCCGTATAACAGTGTGCTATCTTCAAATTGCCGCGCTTCTTAGAATCCCTTTGTCCCGCATGCCAGTGTGCTATCTTCAAAATGCCTCGCTACATAGGACCCCTTTGTCCCGTATACCAGTGTGCTATCTTCAAATTGCCTCGCTACATAGGATCCCTTTGTAAAGCATGCCAGTGTGCCATCTTCAAAATGCCTCGCTACACAGGATCCCTTTGCCCCGTATGCCAGTGTGCTATCTTCAAAATGCCTCGCTGTATAGGATCCTTTTGTCCCGTATACCAGTGTGCTTGCATCTTCAAATTGCCTCGCTACATAGGATCCCTTTGTCCCGAATGCCGGTGTGCTATCTTCAAATTGCCTCGCTAAATAGGATCCCTTTGTCCCGTATACCAGTGTGCTATCTTCAAATTGCCTCGCTAAATAGGATCCCTTTGTCCCGTATGCCAGTGTGCTATATTCAAATTGCCTCGCTACATGGGATCCCTTTGTCCCGTATGCCAGTGTGCTATCTTCAAATTGCCTCGATGCATAGGATCACTTTTGCCCCTTATGCCAGTGTGCTATCTTCAAATTGCCTTGCTGCATAGGATGCTTTTGTCCCGTATACAAGTGAGTTTCCATCTTCGAATTCCCTCGCTACATAGGATCTCTTTTTCCCCTATACCAGTGTGCTTCGATCTTCGAAACCCCTCAGTATATTGAATTCCTTTGTGCCGGATATCGGTTTGCTTCGATCTTCATATTCCCCCGCTACGTATCATCTCTTTGTTTCTAAAACGCTGTTCTCCTCTGTTCCAGCTTCTTTATGGGCATTACTACTATCATTTGAGGCAATTCACTCATTGATATTCTGCATGCTTCCGTTCTTAAGAGTGCAATTCCATCTTTTTCACAACTTTTTTTTTAAATATTTTGACTAACCTTTACATGTCTTGCAATTTGGTTTTTATTCACGGGCATGTTTTCGGCATTGTTTGTTCTAGCCTTACTGTCACAAACGTCTTTTTGCTTCAGTTATTTATTTACTTCCATCATGCGTTCTATTTCACAGCGTGCTTCCTTCAAATCTCTGTTAATCGTTTCGATTATATGGTGAACCTTCTCTAGCTGTTCTGCGGTCAGGTGGTCGGCCGCCCTCTCCAACAGGCCTTTCAGCCGAGTACCCATGTGTTCCTTCGACAACGTGTCCTGTGTCTTGTCGATTGCTGTCATGCCGACCATTATCTCGCACTTCCCCAACTCTATCTCGGCCTGGATGTCATCGGTGTCATTAATTGGATAATTAATAATAATGATTAATATAATTATTAATCATTGGTTATATTATTGATTAATTGTTAATTTGATGTCATCATTATTAGGTTTAACCCTTAAAAATAAGACAGTTATAATTTTAAAAAAATTTACGTAGCACTCTTTGGCTAACCAACTCTTTCAATTTAGTATAATTTTGCTTCCTCAAAATAAATTTAATGAGTGTTCGGAAGCTTTCACGGCCGGAGTCAGAATTAACATATGATATTTCTTCCGGGCTTTGGAGCCGTGGCCTGATGGAGTTAAGCTGTCCATACGTTTCGTCCATCCCTGCGGTGGACATCATCAGTGGCGTGGTCTTAATCTTCTAGATGAAGGTTCAGGCACAACTGAGACGCTCGCTAGAGTTGTCGTATTTATACCCTGATTGGTCGTACTGGATTGCTTCGGCTGGAGCAGGGGGTGTGTCCTCGGTGGGTGGGGTTTCCCTGTACTGATAGTTAATTGGTTCGCGTGATTTTTCTGCCATAGGTTTTGTTTTAGCCGTTCCAGTATCGGATGCGATTCGCATTCGACTCGTGGAGCCACTCCTGATCGGAAGTCAAATGCAGTCACTTGGACTATACAACTCGTACCTCTTCGACTCATCCGCACCGTAGGCCAGTCACGCACGCGGACTGTACAACGCGTGTGCTTGACTGGGCCCAGCAAGAGAGCAGCAGCCCGGCGAAGCAGGCAGTGCCTTCTTCTCCCTGCGCATCATAGCCTGCGCAGCCGCCTTCATCTGCAGGCGGCCAGTAGCGCCTTCTCCTGCACTGGCAAACAGCAGCACAGCCAGCCCTCTGCTAGCGAATCTTCCGGAGTTAGCCCGTAGAGCTACTCCGCCAGCCAAGAGCGAAAAATCCAGAACCAGAGTCAGCAAGTACTCGGGACAGACCGACAGACTGACCACGACACTGCAGGCCCACAAGGTCGCAGGCAAGGGTCCTGACTTAGGTTGGGTCCCGGGGTCCGCCCCACCTGGCGCGTCGAAAGCCGTCCGATCCTCTGTGGGGAGCCGGATGGCACCTGCAATGACACAACCTACCGAAATGCCGAGTACCAGCCGGCAGGTAAGACCTGACGAAGCGAGTCAAGCACATAGCCAACCTTCCCATTCCTCAAATGGCCCGCGAGTAAACCTCGTGAAGGCAAAAGCTAGGGCCCAACTGGAGAAGAAGGCCTCTCGCCTTCTAAACCAGGGAACCGTTGTTCCCATCTCTCCGGTCACCATACCAGGGAAAAAGCCATCTCCAGCCACCCCTCTCCAGGGTATCTCAGTTCTTCTACCTGAGAGCGATACGGATGCCGAAGGGTTTACCACAGTGCAGGGAAGACGTAAAAGGCCCTCCGGTTCGAAACCGGAGGGTGCTGCCCCCAGCACCCGTGCAGCGCCCACGGATGCCAGGAGCACTCGCGCACAAAAGGCGGCCAGAATCCCGCCGATTGTGTCCGACTCCTTTCCCAAACACATTAAGGTGATGAGGGAATTGAGGGCGAGGCTCCAGGCGGATTTCCAGGCCACCAGATTCCCAAACCGGGTCGTCATCAAGACAACGACCCCGGAGGACCATGAAGCCACCAGGGAGGTGTTGCGGGGAACGGGGATTGAGTTTCATACGTTCTCGCTGCAGCGACCGAACCTGGTGCGCAGAGTTATCCGGGGTCTTGACTCGGACACCGACCCGGAAGACATCAAGGCGGGCCTGTCGGAAGAACACGGCATTGAGCCGCGTACCGTGGTCCAGCTGACCAAATCAATCCGCGAGGAGGGCAAGGAGCCTGTAAGGGCCCCAATGCCACTATTCCTCGTGATAGTGGAGAAGCAGGGAGAAGGTCTCCCTAAGATCGACGAGGTGTCCCACCTTTATAACACCAGAATAAGGTGGAGACGTACCATGGCAGAGAGGGGCCAGCCCAGTGCTTCAGGTTCTTGGGCTTCCACCATTCTAGCCATGCGTGCGAGCTTCCGACAGCGTGCATTCGCTGTGCCGGTGACCAACATGTGAAGGACTGCCCGAACCCACGTGAGGAAAAGAAATGCGCCAACTGCCGAGAGGCCCATATAGGCATCTACGGCGGGTGTCCGGCAAGACTGCGCATAGTGCAGGCTAGACAGGGCAGGGCCTCCAACAGGGAGCCAGCGCAAGTTTGGCCTGGAGTCAGTTTTGCCCAGGCACTGCGGAAGCACGAACAGGTGCTCCAGCAGGCCGGGGCGGGGCAGACTCCGGCAGCAAACCAGGCGGTAGGCTCCAGGGAAGCCGCCATCCAAACACCGGCTGCATCTGCAGCATTGCCACAGCGGCCTCCTCGACAGAAGGCCACCGCAGCCCGGCGGCAAAGCCCGCCGGCAACTGCGGCACCAACTACCAGGCAGCCTGCCCCAATCGCCACGGGGAGACAGAGCGGTACTGCCGCCACTGCTCCCCCACCTGCACCAGCTCCAGCCCCTGTGGCTGCAACAACAATAAGTGAGGAACCAAGCCTCAGCACCGCAGATCCAATGCCAGTGTGGGACACTGGCATATCCAACGAAGACCTGGCGGAATTTCAAGAGCTTTCTGCCTGGTTTGCCGAACTTATACAACGCTCCCTCCAAATTCTAAGGCGCTGCAGGGAGCAATTGACAAACCCCAGAATACCTGCTATGCAAAAGCACAGCATAATGCAACAGACTGCACGGCTTCTCTTCCCTGACTCCAGCTCATAAATGGCGATAAGAACTCAACGTTCATTGAGAGCCGCGTTCTGGAACGCAAATGCAGTCCGGGAACAGAGACCGGGCATCTTGGAATTTGAAAATGACCAAGGAATTGACCTCCTCATGCTATGCGAAACGCACCTGCATGCTGGTGCACAGTTTAATCTGCCAAGTTACACCGTCCACCGATCCGATCGAGCCGGTCGGCGGAGCGAGGGTGCAGCCATCCTTATCAAAAGCCATATCACCCATACTCGCATCACACTTCCTCCGCTACAACACTTGGAAGCGACCACCATTAGGCTCTCCTTAGACGGTTCTGACCTGGTGCTTGTGACGGTGTACGACCCGCCCAATCATCCCTTCCATGAAGCGGATTACCGGGCTCTCCTCAACCTTGATCACAGAGTGTGCATAGTCGGCGACTTCAACGCCAAACACCCAGGATGGAACAGCCGCATCCAGAATGAAAGGGGAAGGAACACCTACCGCTTAATCTGCGGAGACCCCACCCTTCATGCGCATGGCCCGCGGGGTCCAACGCACTTTCCGCCTCGAGGCAGAGCGGATATCATAGATTTCGCTATCACTAAAAACATACCATTCCATCTGGACCTCACGGCGGTAAACGCTCTGGATTCGGATCACAAGCCAGTTGTGATCGATTCAGACGCTACCGTCGCACCTCTGGCAACGGTTGACTGGGTGGACGAAGTCGACTGGGATGCCGCTATCACTACCATCCAAAACTCCGTGGAAGCCAGTCCCCGGATCGACTCCGTGGAGTCACTCGAGGCGGCAGCCAAGGAGTTCTCCACATCTATCCTCAATGCGGTCCATGCTCACACACACCGCATCCCAGTAGACGCACCAAACCCTACAGATATTCCGGGACCCATTAAGCAGCTAATCAAGGCTAAAAATGCTGTGAGAAAGCTGTGGCAGAGATTTCGGCATCCCAGGATAGGAGAAGTACACCAGAGGTTCAAGTCCATGGTAAGACGGCTCCTAAGAGCACACCGCCAAGAGGCCTGGGAAAAACTACTAAGGCACACCAATCTCCAGGAGAGAAAACCGTGGCGAATAGTCCGTAGCCTGCGGAAAGACAAAACCGTACACGAGCACCCCCTACATAGCCCTGTAGGTCGACTCGTCTACGAGTCGAAAGAAAAGGCAGATGCACTAGCAGATTATCTGGAGGCTCAATTCCAACCCAGGGTAGAGCCAATGGACGATGACCATGCTGACCTCGTGGAACAGGTGGTGGACTTCCTAGAAGCCCCGCCCCCTGACCACGAGGAGTTCCATATCCCCATCGTTACCCCTAGAGAGTTAGCGACCACGTTTAACTCTCTAAGAAACAACAAAGCACCCGGGCAGGACCGTGTCACAGCGGAAATGCTCAAGCACCTTCCACGAGGAGCCGTGATTCACTTAACCCGGATTTATAATGCGTGCCTATACATGCGCCACTTTCCAGCTATCTGGAAGGAGACGCGCGTGGTGTGCGATTTAAAGCCGGGGAAAAATCCGGTTTTTCCTTCCAGTTACCGATCTATCAGCCTTCTCCCAGTTTTATCGAAGGTCTTCGAAAAACTGCTCCTATCCCGGCTCCTTCCTCACCTAGAGGAAAGGGGCTTAATCCCGGAACATCAGTTTGGCTTCCGTTCTGGCCACTCCACGACACAGCAACTACTGCGGGTTGCCGAGAAGGCCTCCCTGGGATTCCAGGAACGGTCTAAAACGGTAGCAGTGTTGCTGGACGTGGAGAAGGCATTCGCCACTACCTGGCATGAAGGACTTATTTACAAACTCCTGGAGCATGAAATTCCCCGTCCATACATTTCCTTGGTGGCCGGTTTCCTCGGAAACCGAAGCTTCCGAGTAAAGATGGAGGGGAAGCTGTCCACAGAGCGGCCCATTGGCGCTGGAGTGCCGGAAGGCAGCGTGCTGTCGCCGGCACTCTTTGCAGCTTACATGGCTGACATACCTACACACCACAATACCCACACCTTTCAATACGCGGACGATCTAATGATCTTCGCAGTCAACAGAAACCCAAGGTATAGCTTTCGGCAGATCCAAACCCAGCTCCGGGCCATTGGCGAATGGAGCGCAAAATGGCGAATGGCGATTAACCCGGAGAAAAGCTCTGCGATTCTCCTGGCGAAAACCAGAGCCAATCGGTGGCAGCAGAACTTCGTTTTACGGCGTCGTGGAATCCCTTGGGTTCAAACGGCGAATTATCTCGGAGTGACGCTGGACCGCAAATTAACTTACGCTCCGCACGTCAAAGGCAAGGTCCAGCTTGGGCACGTCGCGCTCAGGAACCTATATCCCATATTCCGCTCAACCATGCCACTCCGTCTCAAACTCCAGCTGTATCGGGCGATCATCCCGCCCATGATCCTGTACGGCTGTGAGATCTGGGGAACAGTGGCGAATACCACTTTCGTCAGACTCCAGACGCTGCAGAACAGGGCGCTACGGGTCATCTACGATACTGACTGGAGGTCCCCGCCCATATCCTTCATGAACATTCGAACATTCCGTACATTGTCGACGTCATCCGAGAGGGCTCGTTCAATGTACGACAAAATTCAAATCCATGGCAACCCTTTGATGAACTCACTGGGCAGGTATGACCAGAGGGAGCAAAGACGCTTGCCATCATACAAACTCCCTAGAGACGTCTTGGGGCCCCTTGGTTAACCCCAGGAAAACCCCAAACTTATTCAAACTACATAACGCCTGATGGCTCAAGCGTCAGGACACCCGTACTCAAAACGGGGCAAAAGCTCTAAAACAGATCCTCCCCCAACGGGAGAAAGTAACAAACCCGCCTTCAGAGAACACTAAGGGCAACCAGTTAACACCAAATTTCAAACAAACAAAAACCTACCGCCAGCAGAACAAAATGCAACCAAACTTGAGTCACTTCGCAGGTTAAGCCGCAAAGCGGCTAGGTACTGCGGCAAAAGACACCCGGACGGGGAAAAAGAAAAATTGCCCCGCCCGACCAGGACTACCTCTGGACCTCTGGAGTATCGGATGCCAGATGTTGCTCACTTTAAGAGCCTCTCACTTTCTGTTGAAATTATTGGGGTGTTTGTAGATTTCAATACCTTCGCGTTGTAGTCTGGCGTGGTAGTATGGTGTAGAAGAAAGCACCTTCGTCTCTTCATACTGGATAATACGTTCACCATCGGCCCAAATGGCATGTTCCGCGACCGCAGACTTGTCCCATTGTCCCAGACGGCAGTTGCGCTTGTGTTCTGAAAGCCGGGTGTTGTGACTGCGTTGTGTGGTACCGACGTATACAGCACCGCAGGAACAAGGAATACGGTAGACGCCGGCTGAAGCGAGAGGGCCCCTGGGGTCTTTGGATGAGCGTAATAACGAATTAATCTGCCTAGTGCGCTTGAAAATAGTTCTGACCTTGAAGCTTTTAAGCAGGCCCTGAATTCTGTCCATCACATTCTTAAAATATGACAGGAATGCAATGCCTTTGTATTCATGCGGACTGTTCTCACAGATGGCAGGGCGAGATTTACGTGGTCGTGTAGCTCTGCGGACTTCACGTGCTGTGTAGCCGTTGGAACGTAATGCCTGTTGGAGGTGACGGAGTTCCTGTTGTAATGAGCCGGGTTCACAGATGCGGGTAGCGCGGTGCGTGAGGGTTTTTAATGATGGCACGTTTCTGTTTAGGGTGATGGCTGGAGTTTTTGTTAAGATATCTGTCTGTATGGGTAGGTTTGCGATATACTTTGTGTCCAAGTGTCCCATTTGGTTTTCTACTCCCCAGAACGTCTAAAAATGCCAGTTGTGCATCTTCTTCTTTCTGGCATACATCTGGCATCCGATACTGGAACGGCTAAAACAAAACCTAAGGCAGAAAAATCACGCGAACCAATTAACTATTAGTACAGGGAAACCCCACCCACCGAGGACACAGGCCCTGCTCCAGCCGAACCAATCCAGTACGTCCAACCAGGATATGAATACGACACCTCTAGCGAGCGTCTCAGTTGTGCCTGAACCTTCATCTAGAAGATTAAGACCACCCCACTGATGATGTCCACCGCAGGGATGGACGAAACGTATGGACAGCTTAACTCCATCAGACCACGGCTCCAAAGCCCGGAAGAAATCTCTTATGTTAATAAATTTAATATTTAAAATTACTATATTTCTCTAAAAAGGAATTCCTTATAGTAAAAATCTGGCATTTATCAGTTTAATTTTTTATATTGTGGTCAGGTATACATTGGAAGGACCAAAGGTAATTTAGAGTACAGAAAGAAAGAACATTTTTAAGGTATTAGGTATAAACCGACTGATAAATTGGCTGTAGCAGATCATATTTGGTCAATTAACCGTGAAATAAATAAAAGATTTTTATTCTTAATACAATTAAATGGTCCGATAAATTTAATAGTTTGGAAAAGAATATTTTATAAAATAGAAATAGCGTAATGAGTTTGGAAATACAATCGATTTTGTCTTGACATTTGCTTCATTTTCAGTGTTTTGTAATACTGACAAAAATATTGTGACCTCTAGTGACCGTAATGTTCATAAGATTGAGTGTGACTGACAGAGTAAATGAGTGTTAACAAAATGGAATTTAATGTTTGGAAAAAATATTTATTCAAAAAAATAGAATTGCGTAATGAACTTTGAAATGCAGACAATCGATTCAGTCTAAATTTGTTTCATTTTCAGAGTTTTGTAATACTGGCAAAAATATTGTGACTTCTAGCAACCGTAATGTTGATAAGATTGAATGTGACTGACAGCATAAATGGGTGTTAACACAAAGGAGATCTCGGAATTTCTTGTAATCTTAAACAATTTCTTTAAAGATAAATGAAGTTTTTGTTACAAATCATTTTATTAGTGTAGTATTTCTTGCTTCACTGCTCCTAGCTTAATATTTTACGTAATTACTCCCTTTCCTGATTTTCTTTTGCCAAAAGCTCTGTTTATTGAAATGAGATCTCATAGTCCATCAATCACCACTCTTTGAATTGCTGGTGATTTCCAGGAATCACCAATAAAATTTAAAATTAAATTCAATTGATATCGCTTTACTTCTCATTTCCCGATAGACATCACATCATCCCCCTTTTTAATTGTACATTCACCATTCTCAATTACTTTTTTAAATCATTTCTGCATCAACAAATAAAATGCAATCAATTGACAATACACATTATCCATTAACGAAAAATTCTTAAGTACTAGTTTCCTTACCTCACCTGTTACAAAGTAGTTGTAATAACATCACCAATTTCCCTAGAAACCATAACGATTTAAGATTTGGCAACACCTTGACCAACTGATGGAAATTAATCATTTCTACATACTAGCCATACATAGGCTAAGGTTTTTATAGTCAACTTCAAAAACCAATGCCACTGCCAGGATTTAAACCACGGATTTCCTGGTTTCCGTCCAGTTGCTCTTACCCATTTAGCTACTATGGCCAACGTACCGTCTTGACATTAAATTCTCCATTTGACTCATATTTCCCCGGTAAACCATTAGGGGCTCACGTATTCGAGATACACCGTTCGTGACGACTATCGTAAGTACTTGAGTCCCAGGCTTCTTCATTTAACTCTCATTATTTTAGTAAATTGATGGGAATTCATAATTTCTTCATACTAGCGGTATATAGGCTAAGGCTTTTGATGGATAGGGTCAACATGAAAATTTAATGCCATGGCCGGGATTTGAACAATGGATCTCACTGAACTACTCTCTGTTTCATATAACCTTGCCCAGCTGAAATGTATCACTCCGCATTCAACAACCCTCCCCCTCGCCCTAATTGGCTAATGCTTTCGCGTCATAGGCGGTGCCTTCCCGTCACATTTCGTAATAATTGCCGGGAAAATAAATAAAATCAACAAAAATCATACAAATAAAGATATGAAGGCATGCAAAAATACAAGTTTATAATGAACTGAGCAAATTTAAACAGAATGACTGAGCAATGAAACTGAAAGAGTTTATAATGAAAGGCCTTTGGCCTTTTCCACTGGGATTTTTTAAACCAGCACACATACCTTTCAAAAATGCTTGTCTTTCAGTCTTAAAAATTGTGTCACGCCATACCTTACTTTTCGTGTGTTCTTCGTGTATATTTAGTGATTTGTATCTCGGTGCAGTGTGGTTGTCCTTAAATAGCGTCTTCGACACACAGCAATATCGCCTCTGTCTTTTAGCACATTTTTCTTGCCTCTTTTTTCATTCACAAATCCCAGCTGTATAAGCAATCTGCTGAAATTTGGTAAATCTGCATCCTCATTTACAGCAGAGGAAATGTTACTCATGTTAGGGAGTTCGTTTCTAAAGAAAAACTACACACATGACGACGCACAACACTTTTCACGTATTTTTTTCCGAGCACGCACTTTTGTTTATTCCTGCTTTTGCCTGGAGTGGTAAGTTTTCCTGTTTCCTCAATTTCATGTCGCGATGTGCCTACGGATCTAACACTCACACCTGTAACTTCAGAGCTCATCTGTTCGACTTCTCTCACTGACAAAGACGGATTCTTCTCTGTGAGTGCATTAAACACATGCAACACAATTCTTTTTTCGCCTGTTTGTAAATAATTATCCTTGCGATACTTCAGCGAAAAACTTGCGGTAGACTCTGCCATTATACATATAATAAGTACATGCGCAATAAACGATCAATAAAATAATTTAGCTCCCGCACTCTCGAATGGCGATGCATGACTAATCCAGTTCAAAACAAGGTCAGTGATAAACGTCATATAAACAAATATGTCACCACTACCGCTAAATCACATGCTATCGTGCCATGTGCTTGAGAGCAAAGGGACCTCCTCTTTAATTCGTTTAAGAATTAATATGCCATTTCAGATAAATCAACTCTGTTGCGTAATATATTTAATTAAAACAGTTATGAAAATATAAATTTGACAATTCTCTTCCAACATATGATATATCGCCATGTTCAATAACGAACTAATTTTTATCGCACGACAGTCATTACCACAACAGCAACCAATGAGAGGTGATTAGGTCACGTGACCGTTAAGAGATACTGGGCAAGCTTACGTGAAACAAGGTATAGGAGAAAATCATTTAAATATGGTATCTTCTTAATATTTTTAACGGAAAATGACTATTTTAACGTTATTAAAGCTGGTGATAATATGTGTCAGTGCTTAAAATTATTTCGATGTGAACAGCATTATCCGAATAAAAAGTAATCATGATGCTTATGCAGCTCTATAAATACAATCTGGTTGTTTTAATGACAAATCATTTCCATTTTGAATTTGATACCTGGTATAGGCATACTGAACAACTGACAACAGAACACTATGCTTAGCAAATCTTTTAGAACAATAGATTTACAAGTAATGGCAAGATCTGAGTGAAAGCCTAAAATATCCAATATGAAATTCTCAAACTCTGTATGATGCTAGCCTTGTAATTGCAGGGAGATATTTGATTTGGTATCCATGGTTTGATATCCCTGGCGTACTTTTTATATTGTGTGTATATACAAGGCTGATGTGAACTGTTCTCATCCTGACCCAATGAGCGAGGCATTGCTAGCCAACTGTTTTCCTTCCGTTGATACACATGTTAAACTATCAAAAATTACAAGTCATTCCAAGCAACAATTGACTATCGGCAGTGTGCATTGCTTTAAAAATGGAGAAATTTTAGTACCATATCGCAATAAAATTGTTCATAAAAATGTTTAATATCTACAGAAATTCATTTGCGAGTTGTAAATGTGTATGGTGACTCTTCACCTTCAATTTCCACTGTGAAGATATGGGCGGCCAATTGTAAACGTGGCCATGAAAGCATTAAAGATGATCCATGCAAAGGACATACAAAAACTGTAACCACACCAGAAATCACATACAAAGGTATGTGAAACTGCTAATACTCTTGGAATTTCAAATTAATGAATTAGTGACAGCTTGCATCAGGAATTAAACATTAATAGGCTTTGCACAAATGAGTCCAGCATATTCTCATTGTAAATAAAAAATGTATTTGCACGACACTTTCTGAAAAGTGTTTGGTGTATTTTCAGAAGAACAGAAGTAACTTTTTGCGCCGATACGTTAGAATGGATGAAACCTGGATTCACAACCACAAACCTAAATGGAAGATGCAGTCGAGGAATTGGACAGAAACTGCATCTCAGCTTCAATGAAGGCAAGGACAGTGGCACTGGCGGCAAAAATCATGGCGTCAGTGTCTTGGGATGCCAAAGGTATTCTCTTGCTTGACTATGTCGAAAAATGTAAATCCATTACTGGAGGATACTACTCCAAACTTCTATGCAAACTGTATGCAAGCATTCATTAAAATAGACAGGAGTTAAGAAATGCAAATACTGCTTTAATTACGATAATGCACATGCCCACAAATGGGTTTTCGCATGCACAAACTGAGAGATCTAGTGTCCTCCATAAAAGAGATAGTCTCGGATGCCTGAGACACAGGAGATTTGGCAAAGGTTCCCACACCCTCCCTGGACATGTTTATGACACCCCATGTCAACAGTTACAGACCACTCAAAAACATTCTGACAGCTGCTACTTTTGTGAATGAATGGCCTCAGTATTAGTGTATAGAGTGAATAGGGTGCATGTGTTTTTAACGGTCTGCTCCTTGAGTAGCAGGCGTTCTCTGCCACACATTCGCTGTCCTTGTCCAACTCTGTAAGACAGCACATACCTTCCAGGGACCTTCTTTGAGTTGCTGGACTGTACATTATGTAGTACTGGAACATCCAACCTACTCCCCAGATTTGTCTTCCTTGGGTTCCCACCTGTAAAACAAACTGAAAAAATGACACGCTGATCACCGCTTTTTGTCCAATAAAGTAACAATTGCACTGTAGATAAGTACTTTGTAGTACTTGCATGGGAACACTACAAGAAGGGGATAGCAGCACTGGAACACTGCTGGTCAATATGTATTGGTATTGGAGGATATTATGTTGAAAAATAAAACTACTCTAAATGCATTAATTGTCCTTTTTCACTATCAGGTGAGAATTTCTCAATGTTCAATGTCCTCAGGCTCTTTTGGCTACTAGTGACTTGACTGAATGCAAATCAAGCACTAGATTATCTGTTATGCTCTGCCCTATTTTCCCCTAAGGATTATTTTCTCTAGATGCCTTACATTATGCTATGATTTCTGATGCATTCATATACTGCTATGCAAGAATGATGGAGAGCATGATCTTTTGAACTTCTTTTCCCTAAAAACGCATTTCTATGTTTTGTCACAACAGTACAAAAATATATCGCTCTAACTTAATATTTCATTTAAAAGACTTACTACATTTGTGTTTCTTTTTCTGAATGTATTACAAAATGTATTTCTAAGTCACACCTGAATTTTAAACACTTACCACATCTGTCACACTTGCATAGAATAACGTCTGATTATAAGAGAATATATATAAATATATAAATATTTGTTGCTTCACTGTGACTAGTTTCATTTTCTGTGTGATAAGAGAATATGTTTGTGTAAATTGGACTTTTGTTTGGAAGACCTCTTACATAGTCACTTGTATGTTCATGTATCTAAATGTAATGGAATATGTTGGTCTAGTTGTGCTTTTGCTTAAAACACTTCTCACAATTGTTTCACTTGTATCCGACCGTAAGAGAATATGTTCGTCTAAGTTACACATCTCTATAAGACTTACTAGATCAGTCACATATGTATGCTCTAACGTCTGAATGTGACTGCATGTGTCGAATTATGCCGGCTTTCTGTTTAAAAGATTTCTCACATTTGTCACACTTGTATGATCTTGTATCTAAATGTAACAGAATATGTTGCTCTATATGGTGTTTAAGTTTAAAATACTTCTTACATTTGTCACACTTGTATGGTCTTGTATCTGAATGTAAGCGAATGTGTTGGTCTAACTTATACTTCTGCTTAAAAGACTTCTCACACTTGATACACTTGAATGATCTTGTATCTGAATGTAACAGAATATGTCGGCCTAAGTTAGACCTCAGTTTGAATGACTTCTCACACATGTTACACTTGTATGGTCTTGTATCTGAGTGAAACAGAAGATGCTGGTCTAAGTTAGACTTCCGTTTAAAAGACTTCTCACACTTGTTACACTTGTATGGTCTTGAATGTGAATGTAACAGAATATGTTCGTCTAAGTTGGACTTCTTTTTGAAGGACTTCTCACATTGGTCACATTTGTAAGGTCTTGTATCTGAATGTAACTGTACATGTCTGTTTAACTCAGACTTCCATTTAAAAGACTTCTCACATTTGTTACATTTGAATGGTCTTGTATCTGAATGTAAGAGAATATGTTGGTCTAAGTTCGACTTCTTTTTGAAGGACTTCTCACATTGGTCACATTTGTAAGGTCTTGTATCTGAATGTAAATGATCATGGCGATTCAAGCTAGACTTATGTTTGAAGGATTTCTCACATGTATCACACTTGTATGGTCTTGCATGAGACTTGAGTTTGAAAGACCTCTCAGAACTTTCACATTCATATGGTGACCTGTCTACAAAATTGGCTGTTTTCAAATCCAAAGCAAATTGTTCTATTTGGCAGTGCCCTTCTGGTTGTGACAATGTAAGCGAAGTGGAGATACATTTTTCTTCAGAAACTCCTTGTGAATTTAACCTGAAATATTTGAAAACAAATTAACAGTGATACAGTGACTCATCGTTCCTTATATACTTCTTATTAAAATATCATGAACAATTACACAGAAAATTGAACACTTATCTTAAGAAGTTGATGTTAAAACTTCTTTTTTCTTTTTTTGAAAAAAAAGAAGTTTTAACATCAACTTCTTAAGACAAGTGGATTATAAGTTACAAATATTTTTATTTGTGTAATATCATGAACAATGTTGAAGCTACGGAAACATAGGCTGAAAAATTCAATGATATAGCAGAGATTTCAACCACGGATCTTCTGGTTGCCGTCCAGCCGCTCTGATTCTTGAGCTACTATGGCCAAAGTGCCAGCATGAAATTAAATTCTCCAACTGACTCTCCAACAGCAAACTTGGCTGCTTTTAGATGTGAAGGAATTTGTTACATTTGGCAATGCTCTTTAAGTTCTGAATGTATGAGGGAATCGCATATATCTCTCTGTTCAGAAACTCCTTGTGAATTTAACATGAAATATTTCAAACCAAAATAACAATACAGTGATTCATTTTCCCTTAAATATTTTTTACTGAAATATCATTAACTATGATGGAGTTACTCATGGAAGCAAATGCCTCTCTATTTGTTTCTCGGTAATCAGTACGGCTAAGAATTTGAGGACCTTTAAACTGTCTAAAAAGCACTTTTATAAGACCTAATAATATACCAAAATGACTTAAAGATCGGAAGAAAATATGTTAAGATGTTTTCTTAGGCTCAGTTTGTGGCCAGTGAGGGTCAGGATTTATTCCACAAAATTGTGAATCTGCAGTGACATCAAACTTTCCATTCCTATACCCTGGGCTAAGTCATTGTCACAATGCTGTTTAAAAATATATTTATAGAGGGTTAACTAGGTTATCTCCTGTTGCTAATGACTTCAGTACAATAGAAAGTTTCTTTCACCTGCAACCTGCTGTAGCCAGTCTTAGAAGTGCATTGTTATACTAAGGTGGTTCGGAAACTTTTGGACATGAAAAAGGCAGCGCTAGTAAATAAAAGCCAGTGAATGTCGTTGTTCATCTGTTGACAGTTACTAACCAAATTTTCAGCCATTTTGGATGCTCGGTTGTCATGTAACGGTTGTTTGAGTTGATGTGTTTTTTGATGAAAACGGACAAAATTGAGTATCCAGCTGTCATTACATATTTGCTTTTGAAAGCTGAGAGGTTAAGTAGGCACTGCTTCCATTTATAACCTTCCAGCTTCATGTGTCACTCTGATTTTCATTTTTTATTATTGTTAATTTTAAAATGGGATATACAGAATATTTTATTATTAATACTGCTTAAACATAACTTTGGCATTTATGTATATGAAAAGACAATTTTGCAAATACCTGAGTTAAATAACTAAACAATAAGTATAAATAAAATATCTGCTAAAATTAAAACACAAAGTAAACATAATCAATGATGGATGTTTTGATACTAGCATGTGTCTGCACTCAATCTTCAGGGCACAGAAAAAGTTAAATCGTACATTAAGGTGGACAAGAAACTAGAAGATACAAATCTTCTTGAATTTTGGCCCAGAGGCAAACTTTCCTCCTTCACCTGTCCGCAAGGAAACTGGAAGACTACTACCTTTCTGTCTCAGCCCACTTTACCCCAATAGGGCTCAAATCTGATAAAGACGGATGATTAACAATCATCTTTGCCTTATGTGTGCATAAAAATATAAAACTTCGATGAGAATATTATATTACAGCTGCAATAGGATTTTTTTCTGCAAACACAAGGGCAAACAGTCTATGGTCCTGTCAGGGCCTTTTTAGTTTCTGTTCACACATGAAGCCCTAAAGCAGCTAGTAGAGCTGATCCAGGCAGATGCCCAATATTACTTATAAAATAAGTTTGTAACGAGGTCATTCGTAAGCGAACGGTGACAGAGAGCGAGGAGGGGAGTGAAAGACAGCACCAAGCTACGCCCAGCATAGACGGGGCGGGGAGAGAAAGAGCAAAAGAAACATCTGGACGGTTCTCTCTCCTTCGTTTGCCACCTTGAAAGCCCGTGAATCTTTGTGAGATGTAGAGAAATTTCACCTGATGTTTAAAAGCGACTGGTTTGGTACAGACGGGCAGTTATCCCCTTGGTTGCGATTTGCGATGAGTGGGGAGGGCTCCTTTGGTCGTTATATTGCATGCCTCTCTGCCCGCGAATGTAATACTCTTGCCTTTGGCTACCATGTGGAGAATTGAGGTTATGTTCATGCTGTGGCATTCTATCTTGTCTGTGATCGTTCTGGTGTTGGGAGTTGTGACCATTACGCTCCCTGTTTTCCATGTTATTAATTCTAGCATCAGGTAGGGTTATCGGTGACCCAAATTCACTTAATTCGCTCATAACATCTCCTACGTCGACTGGCCAAGCAACTATTACGTTGCAATTCCTTTTTTGGAAGTGTTTGTAACAGTGTTGTGATAAATTAAATTTAAAGGGATTCGATGAATGACAAAATTTCTTCCTGTTTCAAACAAAATATTTCCACCAAACTTCAGGGTTAGCAATGGGCAACCCCCTTTCACCCTTCCTGGCCAATCTGTACATGAGTGCATTAGAAATAAGGATCACCAAAGGTTTCCCTTGGATGTCAAACTTCGGCAATCATATATAGATGACATCTTTGCAATAGTACCAAAAAACCACATCAGTGATGCACTAAATCTTTTAAATATCCAAGAAAAAAGCATCAAGTTCACTGTAGAAATAGAAAAAGACGAGTATTTACGATTTTTGGATCTAAAAATAATGAAAAATGAAAACAGACTAAACTTTGGCATTTACAGAAAACCAACACAGACAGACAACTACATAAAAGCTAACGGCTACAACCCAAGATCCCACAAACAGGCACTCTTCAATAGTTTAGCACACAGACTGGTCAACATCGCTCTCACAGCAGAAGAATACAAAACAGAATACAACAAAATTATTGAAATAGCACAAAAGATGACTTTCCCAAATCATTAGTACAAAAAAAGGTAAACTTAGCACAAAAGAAGCTAATAAAGGAAACCACAACTCTCTCAGCTACAGAAACTAATATGATTTTCAAAAAATTCACTTACCATCCACGGGCCTATGATAAATTCAAAAAAAGTCTGCAAAAAACAAAACATTCAACTAGCACCAATCCACCATTTCTCCTTAACCCTTTCACCAATATGGACGTCATATGACGTCCAAGTTAAAATGCCCCAAACCGATATGGACGTGTATAGACGTCCTGCGCATACATGCATTCAATGCTCATTTAACGCCAATTATTTTAATCTTGCTGTTTTACAATAAATTTAAATTAGTTCTATAAGGAATGTAACGTATCCTTAAAGGTTTCTTTTTGAATTGTACACCTCCAAACCTAGATAAACACCCAAGGGCACATCTGCAGATTCACACCAAATAATATTGGTTTCCTTGCGAACTTCTTTTTCGCAACACACTACACATTTTCGAAATGGTTACAAGATTTTTGGGTGTGGGTGGTATACTTTTAGGAAAGTGTTTTCTCTCAAGTATGAGGGATGATGTGGTGAATTTTGCTACCCCCTAGTATAAAGAGGCCTCTGAGTATTATAATACTCAATTAGGTTACGAGCTCTTTATACGCGCAAGTACAGGTAGATGAATGTCTTTTAGAGCTCTGAAAATTACTAAACAACTGTGCATAGTTACATTCAGTGGTATAAAAATACTTTTTTTTTACCATTTAACTGTTTTCCATAAAGAGGGATAGCTAGTAATAGCTGATACGCATCACCCATATTTGTCCCGCCATTTCCCCAAACAATGGAGTAGCTAACATGCCAGCTGTAGACCAGTACACGTCACTGCTACGTATGTCCTAAAGATCTCCTTCATAATCGTACAACAAATCTTCCAGATTTTCTACAGTAATATCAGAAGCCTGTACACATCATACCCAAGCTAATTTATTTGCTACATTACGGAATTAAGCCATGGTTAACATTGAAATTTAACAATTTCAAATGTGCCATACATTTAGCTCTTGATAGCTACAAGAAATCACTCTGAACACAGAGAGAGTATAAATAACTGAAATACAGAGCGAAAACTGCTGCATAAGGCTACTAGAAACCTTGGTTGAGAAACACTGTAATAACAGATGCTGACAGAGTTTTCTTTCCAGTGTGTGAGTGTGTGACGCAATATATTCTCGTCATATTATCGCTTGGTATAGCATAAATAAACTAAACTTGAACCTCAGAAGTCGCTTGCATAGCTATACATACATACTATGGCTCGTATACACACAAAACAAAATGATTCACATATTAGGCGCGTTCGGCACAAAGAATGGCTTTTGCTACAGTGAAACAAAGTAGTGAAATTTCAACAATTTATTAATGTAGTCTCTACTTTATTGTTACTGTAGATATATACTGCCTTTAATGAGTTTTAAACCAGTTTTTATTTCGTTTAAATAACTTAATAAATACGGAAGATACGGAATTGTATTTATGATGCATTTTTACAGCATTTAACAATTTAAATGTCCTGTTCTGTTTATTGGGTATCCGTTTCCGGCCTCTAAGGGGTTTAAATGGCCATCAGCGAAGCGGTTAATAAACCTAATTTGCTCAAACATCAAAGATGCCATTACGTCTAAAAAAAATCTGGTATATATCAAATTGAATGCAGTGTCTGTAGTCAAATTTATATTGGAAAACCCAAAAGAAATTTAGAAACAAGAGCAAAGGAACACTTTAGAAACATAAAATATAAACAATTAGAAAAAACCACAACATAAATCCAGAACCAAAACTACTAAAACATACATCACGAAAACATGAACTATCCACATGTGAACAAATCTTCATTTCAAAAAATAGGAACAAAGTATTCAATTTCGACATCCCCCAGAAAGATATGTTCAGCAAGTTCCTTGAACCGCCACCAGAGGAGACCTATGACAAAATATCGCCAACTAAACGAATGATAACCAGTCGATGGCCAGTTGAGGATAGAGGCAAAGTCTCTGAAACATGTTCCGGAAAAATTTAAAAGTGTCATTAATTGACTCCCTTTAAATCTAAACTATTAAGTTGTTTCGGATATGCTCTGGGAAGTGCCGAAAGACAGCAGTCATTATGTCCTGTTCATTCATACATGGTTCTATCATCCTTGCTTTAGATGTGAGCATCATACAATATTCCGTCAAGCTCTTATGAATTGCAGGATTATATCTCCCTGTGGCCAATTCCACCCGGATAAGGTTCTGTTTCGCCGGGCTCCAGTATCTGGCCAAAAATCTAGTCCTGAAGGTGGCGTAGTCCTTAAGTTAACTCCAGTGAACTTAAACCATCTAAGACCCTTCAATGCGTCTCTAAGTGTTAGCATTCCTATTTCGGATGGGATTTTCTTTATCCGAAAATAATTCTCAAGTTTACGAAGGAAATTTTTCGCGCTGTCACCAGCCTCTTCGGCAAAAGATGGAATCTTAATTTCGTTTAGGATGCAACTCTGGTATTGGTATGCTAGTGTTGAGGTTAGATTCCCTTCCTCCTGTGCGATTGGGTCGAATTCTAGGTTACCTTGATCGTGACAGTGTTGTGTATATGTGTGTGTTTCTGAACGTGAAGCATTAGGTATTTGGCTACTTATACTAACATTGTCATAATTATGATCACAAACAGGTACAGTTTCTGAACTTGCCTGAATTGCAAAGACCACACATGTCAAATCATTAAGACTTTCTTTTTAAGTAGATTTGTATGCAAATTTTCTATTCTTTCTTGTAAATTAGATTGGCTTTCCACTACACTGCTTATTTGTGTGGTATGGTTTCGCATTTCAGATGAAATATTGTGTACACTTGCATTATTGTACAGATTTAATAGGCAATTTGGTTTTCTAACATTGAGTTAACATTTGTCTGTAAATTGCTTATTTCTTGGCTAACTAGTTCCCATAGTTCATTAGATTGGCTATTCTGTACAAAATCTAACCTCTCTTGCTGTTCTCTTAGGTTAGTTATATCTTTCTCTTGTGAGCCTAATTGACTTTGCATGGCTTCGATGGATTGAGAGTATTCAATTCTCAATGCCTCGAGTTTGCTTGCATTATCGTTAGAAAACCTAACTTGTTCCTCTGTTAAATCATGTATGTTCCTACGAATAGAATTTGTTTCCATATAAAAGGTTTCCTGTATAGCGTCGCGAACCCATTATCTATGATAGCACAGCTAGTGTACACAAAGAGCTCGCAAACAAGATAGCTGGCATAAAGGACCTGCCGGTACAGATAGCGTTTCAGGTTTGGAAGGTTCTAGTGATAACTGGATTGACAGAGAATAGTTGTTTTCTTATTTGTTCCAGAAATCTCTCAAATTTATCAATGAGGTATTTAAGAAGGCGACAACTCGCCAAGAGGAGTCGTAAACAGTTGTAGAGTGTGGTTGTAAGGAGAGCTGATGTTTGTTATTGTCATCGACCTTGGCGTTGTAGACTGTGATATGTTATGTAATTCTGCGGCTACGAAGTGTGTTTTGACACAAATAAAGAACATTTGGAATATCTGCAACTCGGATTTTTAATTCTACGAACCCACAAAAGTCACAATTGTTTCTATTCTGTTACCTAGCTGTTCTGCACTATTAATCTGATTTCTAATTGTGTTTAGCTCCAGATCAAGTTGTTACTAAGCATTGCACTAACATTATCTATCTTAGCAACCAATTTGATACTAAGATCAGCATTCTGGCTATTTTCTTATTTACATCTCCTAGATTGCTAATGAGTTCTGCATTCTGATTATCTTCCTGCTAAGATCTGCATTTTGACTTTCTATTTTACTACCCAAATCTGCATATTGACTTTCTATCTTATTATTTACATCTCCTAACTTGCTACTAAGTTCCGCATTCGGATTGGCTATCTTACTGCTCAGATCTGCCATCATCTTCACTATCTGGCCTAAAGTACTAACATATGGTGATTCGCTAACATGTCCCTCACCCTGTGCAAGCGTCTTTGCTTCAGGCATCTGTTCACTAAACTGCTGGCGATGATCCATCCTTTCTGACAATTTACATCTGCTTCGGAGTCTCATATATTAAAGTATTGTCACCCAAACGTTGGAACATCCTATAGAACCGGCTTGCGGCAGCAGCAGGAGACGGGGGCGTTCGGACACGCCCCCTCATTTGTCTTATAGCGGTAACGAGGGGTGGCTGGAAAAAAAAAAACATTACCGTGCCGTCTGTTTCCGTTGCCCTTGATTTCTCGAACTTATGGGATATTTCATCAAAGCCAGAACCTTCTAGATCGGCCAGCTGACCCTATATAAGCAACACGTCGGGCTGGAGGAAAGTCAGTCATTTCTTAGGCGTAAGAGTGCAGTGCTAGTGTACGACGAGAAGACTGTGTGACTGCATTGGAGGATTGTACGTAATTGCAAGAGCAAAGTGGAATTGTAACAGACGAACTGGTGAATCGTAATTGTGTGCATTACATAATTCTGTGTAATTGGCAAGTGTTTAACAGTAAGTCGGTGGAAATAAGAACATTTTTGAGCGGAGCAATTGGACTTTTAATTTCACGAACCCACAAAGTCACAGTATTTTAACGTGCGGTTGGTCGGCTTGATTCTCTAACGATGTATAAATAGTAGTATGAAGTTTCTGTTGACCATTGTGTAAATAAACTTGCCACGAATTTGAAGCCCTAAAGTTGGGATGCCATTTTGTAACCAGTTTATCTATTCATAATTAATTTCTCTCCATCTTAATCAGCCAATGGCCACGCTGTGGCTCAGTGGTTAGACCGCTTGGCTCTCACCAAGGCGGCCCGGGTTCGATCCCAGGTGACCGCAAAGTGAGATTTGAGGTGGACACCACGGCATTAGGGCGGGTTTTTTCCGGGACCTCCGATTTCCCCCGCCATCTCATTCCACCGGTGCTGCATCTTCATCTCATGTATCATCAGTGTCACCGCCTGCGGTGCCGTATGTAGTAAAAGCGGGCGTTAAAAACTACACATTTTTTTTTTAATCAGCCACACATTCAGGGGCCATTTTGTAACCTGAATATCTGCTCATTGCAGATTGGATACACCCCGACTGTTTCGAAGACCCAGGTTGGGAAGCCAGATGCATAGGGTTACTTCACTGTAGTTTCTTGATGATTGAGTTTGATTAAATAAGAGTCATGAGATCTCTCATTTTCAGGTATGGTTTCTAGTGACATAAATAACATTTTGGATAAGTCCGATTTTGTAATATATAATTTAATTGTATATTCTGGATTACATTTTACTCAAATTTTCTTTTCTAGTCAATCATTGCAAGTTACCCCCAACATATTGATAAATCCTTACTTCCTTACTAAATAGTTTTCATTAATAACATAAAATTGCTTACTCCTTCACGTGCACTCATCACCATTAAAACTTTTTATCTTGCACACATCATCTTTCCACCATCAAGAATACAGAACATATCTCTTTCTGAAGATTATTGATTTTCTGTTACTAAACTTTTATATTCACAGAGACATTCTTTATCCTCCTCATGAAACATGAGTACAGAACTTATATCTATGAAGATTATTGATTTTCTTCCCATAGCAACCATTCATCACTTTTCTTTATATTGTCATTACATGGCCCACTAATATTCAGATCAGAAAACAAAACTTATTTTTAAGTTCAAACAAAAACTACCGTTACAACGTAAAATTGATTTGGTTAGCACCTGGTTCAACTACCAGCCGCAACCTAAGTGCTATTTAAATATTCAAGTTCCATAGGATGGATGCTCCTGCACACATCACAGCTGGAAAAATGCAGAAGCCCATACTGCCATAATTAGATACATACTTATATATAATGATAATAGCATGGTATAATATAGCACAGTAATTGATAAAATATACACTGTCTATTGCATTTTGTTCAATCTGGAAACTTGTCCAATTTGGAAATTGGTTTTGGTCCCATATGATTGCACTTACAGCAAGCTTTACTGTATACCCATTTGCATTAGTTCAAGAGCTTAATGAGACATATGCTAAACTACCATCTAAGAGTTGTATAAGAATAACAATAAGCATAACACAAAAGGCAGAAAGTTTGTACTTTAAAAGAGTCAAATCTTACCTTGAGGATTTTACTGGAGAATGGTCCCCATCCTGTAACACAATAATTTAAATGTTCAGTATCATATAATCATCTATACAGTGTTAAATGTCATACATAACATGGTTAAAAGATATGTGGAAACAAATATTTGATATTTTAACATGAAATGAGCTGTTAGAAAACCAAGAGGCCGAGAAAGTATTTAACTGTTTGATTTAGAGGACACAGAAGTTGCAAAAGAAATGTTTAATAAACCAAAATTTATGATTAAAATGGTCACATCTTTAGAACAATTAAGACTTAAACATATGAGAAGACAACAGGAGGGAAGAAAAGGCTAACAAATTAGGTTCATCTATAACAATAGCATTCTTGGACATGGTATACATTATGTGACTCATTAATTCTTCATTATAAATTGTACCTAGATCAATGATGACGATGAAAGAGTAACACCAAACAGCTTTCAGGATATAGGTCTTCTCAAAAACACTATTGCATTTGTACATACTGAAACATTTGATAATCTTATTAAATTTTAGATGAGTCGTATTTTTTACACATCTGCTTCACTTTCGTACCTATTTTGAGGACATGTTTCGCAAATCATCGTTTGCATCTACAGCTCTTATGCGACTCTTATGCGACTGTGTGAACACACACAGATAATTACATCAAAGCAAATAGTTTCAACCCAATTCCACACAAACATGCAACCATCAACAGTCTCACACACAGATTAGTAAATCTACCTCTCAGCCAGCAAGAATATCAAAACGAATACCATCAAATCTTAAAAATTTGATAATCTATTTAATATACAATACAGGGAATGGAAGAACCCAAATGTTAAATTGCCAATGTCCATTTTTTTAACATACTTGTACATAATAATGTCCATCATGTCTCTAAATTGATCTAAATGTATCTAAATGATCTTATTTTCTTATCTACAAGGCTTTTTCCATATCCATTTTTATTTGCAGTTTTTAAGATTTCATGGTATTCTTATTGATATTCTTGCTGGCTGAGGGGTAGGTTTACTAATCTGTGTGTGAGACTGTTGATGGTGGTATAAATCTTTCAAAATTAAAAAAAGATTACAACTAAACACAGCTCTTTCACAAATGAAAGCAAAAATTACATTTGTTAAATTTACTTTCCACCCCTGGGCCACAAAAGGGTTCCAAAAAATATTCAATAAATACAATATAACACTGGCACCTAAAAACAATTACAACATTAAAAACCTACTTAACAGTAATAATACTGATAAGATGAAACCAGCAGAAAAGTCAGTCATTTACAAGATTAAATGTAAGACTGTGAAAAAATTTACATAGGAAGGACAAAAAGAAACATACGCACTAGTACGAATCAACATTCTAGGCAGTTAAGATACAAAAATATTGATAAGTCCACAATAGCAGCACATTTCTGGTCTGAAAAATCATGAAATTGAAGATAGCACCAAATTACTAAAATACGTACATAAACATAGTGAACTCGTCTTATGGGAGAGAATATACATAGAAAAACATAAAAACCAACTAATGAACTTTGAAATCCCGCCAGAAGACAACTCCATATTTAAATTCATCCCAGCATCAACAGATGGCAGCAGCAACTCCAGAACTACCCACACTCCGCATTAGAGCCGATGATGCGAACGATAGTTCGCTCAACATGTCCTCAATATAGATACGTAAGTGAAGCCGACATGTAATAAATAAGACTCATCTATAACTTCATTCTATTACCATACTTCTAAATTAACTTTTTCTAGAAGCTAGAAATACTTAGAACTGGGTGTGTGTGTGTGCGTGTGCGTGTGTGCGCACGCTTGAATTCCCAAGAATGTCAAACACTTTCTCCGCATTATCAAATTTAAAATGTACCATGAATTAGGTTTAGTTAGATCATAACAGCATTCAGGACAACAAGGTTACAATCCTCCTGGCTCTAGACTGACATTCAAGTCTACCTTTCTTGCATATGTAAATGAATATAACGCTACTTGGCAGCTGCAAACTGAAATGCCGTTCTGTTTTATCAAAACATCTTACTGTATGAGTGTAACATTTTTTGAGAAAACAAAACAGCTGGTTTGCGGTTAAATCTCCAAACAGATTAAAGATTCATGAGAGAACGTAAGCTTTCACGGCCGGAGTCCATTATACAATTGGTTGTTTCCGGGCTGTTTTGCCGTGGTCTGTTGGAGTAAGAACCAAACGTTTCGCCGAACATGTGATTGAGGCGGAAGGCGAGCATGTGATACAGTTCCAGGACACCAGCATCCTTTCTACCACAGAACATTACCACACACGACTTCAGCGGGAGGCCATCGAAATTTACAAACATCCTAATAATTTCAACAGAAAGGAAGAAGCCTTAAAACTAAATAGGAACTGGCATCCTGTTCTCGAAAACAGGAAACGCCATTTAACCACCAAAAATGACGCGGACCAATCACAGGACACCATTGCCGGACTACCCAGGCTTCGCCCCCCAACTACCAGTACAAATAGCGCGACTCAGGCACTGAACGCTTCAGACGCAGCCAAACTCTCTGCAAGAAAGCTTCGACCGCGCCACTGATGATGTCTGCCGTAGTTGTGGACGAAACGTTTGGTTCTTACTCCAACAGACCACGGCAAAACAGCCCGGAAACAACCAATTGTATTACAGATTAAAGATTATTCACTAGGTTGCCTGTCGCTTACCAACTTTTGACTTCCTTTGGCATTAATTTTACTCTTTATTTTAAGTGTAGTAGATTGAAAAATTCTGAAAGAGCACGGAATATATTGGGATGATTATTACCAAACATTCCTCAGACTAAACACAGTACATTTCTATAGAACTTACCTTAATATTATCAGAAACTGAGGAAGGTTTTCTTTCCATAATCCATGGTTCTTCTTTAATTTCTATTTTATTATACATTTCATGATCAATGTGGTATTTGTTATCAACCATTAGAGGGTCCTCTAGAAGAAATTCTCCTGCATTCTCTGAACCAAAGTCTGAAAACAGAGTACGATGTTCTATTTCTGTAATCCCATGCATCTCCCAGTTGTTGCTGCATGTAGCACTTTCAGTCTTAATCTGGTTTGCAAGATGTTTCATAAAAGCAGTCCCTGATTTAACTTCCGTTTTGACTGTCATGTCACAATCAGTGTCAACAAGCAAAGTATCAAGACTTGTGTTCATTGGAACAACCTCATGAAGGAACTCCCTCTTGTTCAGTGAGGCTACGTCATCAGCCAAAGGTTCCTCTTCTTTGATTTTGATTTTCTTATCCATTTCAAACAGATGTGAAATGGCACTTTGTTCTTAAGTTCTGGAGCTAATCTGCAAAGGAAAAAAAATCCATAAATACCATAAAATATGCACAAATTTAATCATCAGCTTCTTTGAATCCATCAATCATTGTTCAAACTACACTACTCCCCAGTATTCTCTTATTGCACAAACTACTTCTTGGAAAGCTGAATAAGACTTAAAAATTAATTATGTACAAAAATGAAGCTAGTTACAGTGAAGCAACAAATATAATTAATTACGTAGAAAATGAAGCTAGCTACAGTGAAGCAATAAATATTACACAAATATAAATATTTGTTACAAAGGCTTCACTTATATTAAGAAATTTGTGTTAATACTTCTTTCTAATGGAGATTGATTTCAAAAACACTGTTTTCATCATCAGTCAACTCCGTTGTCAAGGATTCCGGGTGCTATGTTTCTCTTATATTTTTTAATGTTACCAACATCTGAAAACGAAACAAACCTAAACACAGGATCAGCTGATGGTATTTCAAAATTTATTATATGTTTATTTTTTAAAATAAATATCTTTTCCCAAACAATTAAATCTATCGGATCATTTAATTGTTTTAATAATTTCACTTCAGAATTTATTTCATGGTTAAATGACCAACAATGATCCACTACGGCCGATTTATCAGTTAGATTATACTTAATGCTACGAAAATGTTCTTTGTTTCTGGTTTCCACATTACGTTTCCACTTTCCAATATAAACCTGATCACAATCTAAACAATTAAATTGATAACTACCAGAGTTTTTATTACTAGGAATTTTTTATTTTTTAGAAAAAGTAGTAAATTTTTAATATTATATTTATTTTGAGGAACTAAAGTTATACCAACTTTTTAAAATTTTTTCGTAACATTAAGTATAAACAAACCGATAAATCAGCCGTAGCAGATCATTTTTGGTCATTTAACCATGAAATAAATCCTGAAGTGATATTGTTAAAACAATTAAATGGTGCGATAGATTTAATAGTTTGGGAAAAGATATTTATTTAAAAAAATAAATATCGCATAATGAATTTTGAAATACCGGCAGTCGATTCTGTTTTCAGGTTTGTTTCGTTTTCAGATTTTGGTAATACTGAAAGAAACATAGGAACATGGTAACCGCATTCCTTGACAATGGAGTTGAGAGATGGTGAAAATCTGTTTTTAAAATCCATCTCCATTAGCAAGAAGTATTAACACCAATTTCTTAAGGTAAGTGAAGCCTTTGTAACAAATATTTATATTTGTGTAATGTAATTAATTGTAACAGAAACTTCACTTATCTTATCTTTCACTTATCTTTATCTTTAATTTTGAATTAATAAGACAATTTACATAAATTCTTTAAAGATAAGTGAAGTTTCTCTTACAAATAACTATATTTGTGTAGTAAGACTTAAGAAAATCAAAGACATGTCCAGGACTCAAGCTACAGATGTTTCCTTGTACCAATACTATTATCACTCCAGCTAGGTTACTGAAGTACTGTACCAATATTGAACCTCCTAATCTGCTTAAAATATCTGGATAGAGATCAAAAAAGCAATCTCAGATATTAAATATTCCTAATTTGACATATGTTACGAACTTTTAGGGCTAGTTTGACAGTAATTTCATTGCATATATATATAAATTAATATTACTTGTAGATAAAACAGAATGTACTGTAAGTAATGTGAAGAGACTCTATGACTAATGTATATATAGAACCAATAAATTATAATGAAATGCAGGGGCGGCTTCTGAGGTATGGCCGCTGTGCCATGGCACCATCTGTATGAAAGCGAAAGAAAGAGAAGTGTATAATAATTGCGCAAAAGGAATTGTTTATGAGTAGTTGCTCCCTCATTTGAATAGGCGCGTTGAACGGCAGCGCTCTCTCTTGGTTGTTTTCCGTAGCTTGGTGCCGATTCCAGAAAGGCACCGTCTACGCTCATAAACGCCTGTGTTAGGGCTAGGGGCTAAGATGTCTGCTTATACACGGCTTCTTATGGAAGAAGGTCAGAGAAGGTAGTGCCGGGATTTCTCTGGTGCATAACTTAAGCTTTGCCCGTTAGAGTGCAGTAAAGCACGGGACCACGATCCTGCCACCTAGCGAAAGACAATGATAAGAATACATTTCGCGCTATACCTTCCTTTAATGCAGTGTCACCATCCTACAGCAAGTTAATTCTGAGGAACTTCAAAACGCAAATTAATGCTTAATGAAATCAGTTGCAGAAACACAACACATAGATATCCTTATAAATAAAATTAATTGGGTTTCAATGTGAATATAGTATTAGATTTTAAAATTTAGAGGCAGTATTTCAACATGTCATATTTCACAGCAGCAGTTTTGTTGGTAGAACATAAAACCCGCGCGTCCAGCATGTGTTGGACACATGTTTTCAAAGCAATGGTAGAGTAGTTCTGTATGTGCTCCTGCAATGCTGTAGTTCATCGTGAGTACAGATTTTTAAAACAGTGTTCAGTGTTTTTTAAGTTTAAATTCACAGTAAAGTTACGAACATGAACAAGGTGAGTGAATTACTGAAAACTTCATTTAGTAACAGGACTCTAAGTGAAAAAAATTCAGATAAAAACAATGGGTAGGCCACTCCCGAATCTGAATCTGCAGCAGCAAACAAAAAATTGATGCCGTAAGTTAAATCCGGATATTTATCAAAAGAACAAATGGATTTGCGGCTGTGATGAAAACAATGCAGTTTTTTGTTTTCCTTGTGTGTTATTTGAGGGAGATGTCCATTGGTGTAAGACTGGAATAACTGATATTGGGCATTTATGGTCTAAAATGAAAGTGCATGAAACATCGAAGCAACACATGGACAATGTTCTGAGTCTTTCATTTCTAGGGAAAACCAATATTCAGGACAAATTAGATTTGCAGTATAGGCAAACAGTCAACAGCCATAACAAACAAGTAGATAAGAACAGGTATATATTGAACTTAATTATAAACTGTATTCGGTTCTGTGGTGCTTTGGAGCTGGCTCTTAGGGGACACGACGAATCTGACACCTCTCAAAATAAGGTTTTTTTTTCGTGAGCTCATTCAGTTTAGTGCGGAGTTGGATAAAGAACTTCAAGTGCATCTCAGTCAGTCATCAGTATTCAAAGGCATTTCTAAGACTGTTCAAAACGAACTCCTGCAGTGCATGTTGGAAGTGTATCACGAGGAAGTGCGCAAAGAAACAAAGCGTGCATATTATGTTGCAATAATCGCGGATGAAACCACTGATGTGTCTTGCGAATTTCAGTTGATTATTGTTTTGCGATACATTGTTTATGGAACCCCCGTTGAAACATTTTGGAATTTTGTTTATCCAGAAGGTCAGAATGCTCAGTCTATCTCGGAGTGTATTCTGAAAGAAATCGAACCCTTAATTGGAGATGACTGAGCAAAACTAATAGCTCAGAGTTACGATGGTGCAAACGTTATAGTGGCGAGTCAAACGGAGTACAGAAATTAATAAAAGACATATACCCAAATGCGCACTACATTCATTGCTATGGGCACCAGTTCAACCTTATAATGTCTACTGCAGCCTCAATTAATCGCAAAGCCTGCATCTTCTTTGCACATCTTTCAGGCATTTCTTCTTTCTTTTCAAATTTGCCACAAAGATTGAAAGTGTTGCATAGCATAATTCAGAAAAGCTTACCCCGCGTGTCTCTCACAAGATGGAATTACCATTCGCGAGTAGTAAAGGATATTTATGAAGACAGGAATGAGCTTACTACTGTCATGGAAACAATTGAAACGAGTAAGAACATAAAATTACCCTCTACTATTGAAAAAGCTGGTTCATACAAACAAAGACTGCAAGATAGAGACTTCATTTTCTGGCTATCGTTTTTCTATAAGATAATGCCTCATGTGGACATACTTTTTAATCAATTTCAAAAGAAGACAACTGAACCAACCAAGGTAAAACAAGACATTAATAACTTTGAAGCAATAATGCAAAACATCAGAGATGACATTGACTCCATCACCAGTCAGGTTAGTTTTGAAAATGACGAAACAATGCCTTACAAGAGAGCAGGGGTTGATGATAATAACAAAAAGCAAAATGCTTTGGAGGTGTGTGATGCCATCTTTTGTGAAATAAAATCTCGTTTTCAGTTCACTGGGCACCTAATTGCAACCAACCTATTTGATGTAAGCCAGTTTGACAATTATGTAACACATTTCCCAGGCAAATATCTTGAAATTACAGACACATATACATTTCTGGAGAAAAGAAAGTTGAAGGGAGAGCTTCAAGTGTTCTATGCTAGGCCTGAGTTGAGAGCAGTTTCCGGTGCAGTTCCGTTTCTTTCGCTGATTCCAGAGGATGAACTCTTTGCTACTTTTGAAGAGACTGTTAAAGTTTTGAAACTGTTAATCACTATGCCTATCTCGACATCAGAAGCTGAGCAGTGCTTTTCAATGCTCAAGAGGATTAAAACTTTTCTACAAAACACAATGAAAGAAGAGCGATTGAGTGCCTTAGGAATGCTGTCCTGTGAAAAGCTGTTCGTGTGCAAAATTGACAATTTCAATTCAAAGGTGATAGATTTATTTGCCAACAAGAAGGAGCGACGAATGGATTTTCAATACCGTTCCTACTAATTCATTTGAAGCTGTCTTCATAAAGTCATGGAGTTGCTGCTTTCGGTGAGTACAATGCTTTTAACTTTTAAAAGTTAGTAATTTCACTAAACCATTTTTAAAAATTCAGATTATTCATTTTGCAGTGAAAAATTGTGTCTTGTGTGTGCGTGCGTGCGTGCGTATGTGCTCGCTTGTATGTGTTTGTGAGACAAAGATTTCTCGAGTTTGTTTCGTTTGATTTCAGCGCAAGAAAAATTATGGCTAAAGCAATAACAATAACTGTCTCTCTATCACGAAATCGTACACGAACGCTTCGTATCACATTCTCCATGAACTGTATTATCAAACTGTTACTGTACTCGTTACACCTGTGTGTAACAAGAGTACGGATGTAATAAATATCTATTTCCGTTTCCCTGTACGTTCTGTATGGTACAGTATATTATAAAATAGGTTGGATTATTGATAAGATTACCTAAATCGTTCGTAATTGGTGCAAATATTTATATTTTAACAACCCTTATTTATTTATGGCACCATCAATACAATACCTCACCGGCCGCCCCTGATGAAATGTAACAAAAAACTGTTTCATGACTTGTAGTGAGTGAGTGAGTGAGTGAGTGTGTGGTCTTTAAGGGCCCGTCGACAACAAGGTCATTTGGGCCCAAAGTCAACATTAAAACCTAAAAGCTACACTAATCAAGCTGAAAAGCTAAAATAAAATAAAAACACACAACTATTAAAAGTACATAAAAATTCATCATTGTCCTAGTTTAAAAGCTCTAAAAATTAATGAATATAAAACACAAGTCATACTTCTTTATTAAAATCGATTTTAAAAATAAACCGCAGTGCCTTACCCACGGCTACTGGGTCATCACCTAAAACACCGGGCAAGTTAGCTGCCAAGCCCAAAGACTGGCGAACGCGGGCATACTTCGGTACAGGGATATGACGTGGTGTAGATGAACCTCGAGGCATGCTGGATTCTGCTGCGAGCAGGATCGAGCAAGTAAAATATTCGACCATTTCATCGATGGTGTCGAAACCATCATCGATAAGGTTTATCAGGGAATGGAATTTTCCCCAATTAGCTTTGGAAATAATCCAGCGAGGATGTCGAGAAGGTACACATTGGCGGCCAGAAAAATGAATGTTAATGGGGTAATGATCACTGCCAAAGAGGTCGGAGAGTACTGACCACTCAAGTAGTGGTATTAATGACGGACTGCAGAAAGAAAGGTCTAGTACGGAATGTGTACCATAAGCGGATGATAGGAATGTCGGGTCACCAGTATTTAGCAGAAGCAGGTCAGACTTATCGAAGACGTCCACGAGGAGGCATCCACGGGCGTCATCAGCGTCTGATCCCCAGAGTGTGTGCTTGGCATTGAAATCTCCCACAAGGAGTAGTGGTGAGGGGAGCTGAGCCAATAGAGCTTGAAGATCACGCTCTGGAACTATACTGAGCGGCGGCAGGTACATGTTGCAGATGGTAAAACTGATGCTCTCCAGCTGTATCCGAACGGCCACAGCTTGCAATGGTGTGGTGAGAGGAACGTTAGCGGCTGAGATGTTAGGCGCCACTAAGGTAGCAACGCCACCGCTTGCACGCAGACCTGCAAGAGAGTCGCTTCTAAATGCAGAGAAAGAGTGAAGGTGTAACGAGTGATTGGGATGTAAGTGGGTTTCCTGGAGACAAATAATTGATGGTGACCGTTGAGAAACTAAATGTTGTAGGTCTTGAGCACGGGCTCGAAAACCATTGACATTCCACTGGATTATTTCCATAAAGAGTTTTTAGCGGGCCGTTTTAACCTTCTTCTTGACCTTGGCTGATTTGGGCCCTACGACTCGAAAATCGTTAGCCTCCTGTGACTCCGCTGATGTTCGGGAGTCAGAACTCCTACGGCTCGTAGAACGAGACCGGAATCTAATAGAAGGCGAACGACTTCGCGATCTATGTTGTGGCCGGGATCGGTTTTTCACATTTACTACTGGATTGTTGTTACTCGGTGATGGCTTGGTGGCTGGAGTCTGTACGGCTGAAACGGAGGCTGTGCTGGTGGATATACAAGCAGTCTGAGACGTGGGTTTAACGGCTAAAAAGTCAGTCTGCGTGGAGGCGTGGGCGACAGGGACGTGTTGAACAGCAACAGTGGTGTTGGGAGTACGGCGAGCTGCTGATGCATATCCAGTAGAAGGTGCAGGCTTTAGTTGCTCAAAGCGCCGTCGTGCCTCTGGAAAAGTCAGGCGTTCCTTTACACGTAGCTCCTGAATGCTCTTTTCGTCCATGAATCTAGGGCACTGTCGCGAACTGGAGGGGTGACTGCCGCCACAGTTCACGCAACAAGGTGTTCGACTGCAGTTTGGATCGTCGTGCTTCGGTAGGCCACATTGCTCACAAAGAGCAGGATTAGTACATGTGACCTTAGTATGTCCGAACCGCTGACATTGGAAACAGCGCATGGGGTTCGGGACATACTGGCAGACGCTAGCACGTTCATAGCCGCAATAGATGTACTCGGGTAGCTTCGTCCCGGCGAAGGTAAGAAAAACCGTACGTAGTGGGTACTCCTTGTCATCCTGTTTTCGTATTAGCCGGTACGCCTGACAAACAAGTTGATCAGAGAGGCAACTTACAATTTCTTCGTTTGCAAGACCGTCTAAGCTGGAGGTGGTGACTACTCCTCTGCAGGTGTTAAGCGTTTTGTGTGGGGCTACCCGGATAGGGTAGGAGCCCAACAAAGTCGCCTTTTGCAGTTTTCGAGACTGGTCTGCACTTGTGCTCTCCAATAGTAGGGTGCCGTCTCGGAGGCGCGTCACATTCTTAACAGGGCCACTGATCTTATCTAATTCTCGCTTAATGTAAAAAGGACTAATATCTTTAAACGTTTTGCCATCACATGCCAAGGTCATCACAATATACGGGTCGATGAAAGAGGTTTTGCGCGGATGCATTTTGAAAAGGACCCCCTTCCGGAACCATCGGCGTCAGCCTGCCATCCGGGGGTTAAACAAAGAAAGACACCGAATCTTCACGGTCTGTGCCGTCATGGGGACCCCACCCATGACCGATCTCATTTGTACCTCAGAAAAGCTACCCTTCAATATCCACTGCTTGTCCATATGGGTAAACCGTTCACCACGCACACCCCGGCTTTATGCCCCTGCCACAGGAATAACCGCCTGTGGCTCCCCACTTTAGGCCACGCTGCGCATAAAGGGCACACGCGGATTCAGGGGACTTGTGGTTGATTACACAGGGGTTCCGTCAGCGGTAACACGTCCGGTCTGTGATACTAACCCAACGGCAAACACGGCCGTCGGGAGATTAACACAGACCGGGCCCTCAAGGAGCTACGTGGGTGTACTTGACGGTGTGGACGGGCTCCGCACTAAGGCTACACATAGGGGCAGTGCGAAGGGTCCGCTCAACCTTCACTTTTGAGACCTCCGGAGAGCACACATGTCGGAAGCCGCGCTGAAAACCGTGGGACAGAACCACGGAGATAGGAGAGATCCCTGCTGGTGAGACAGGAGTTATAAACCTAAGACCTTAAGTGCTAATAATTATAATAAAAACTAGAAGGGGAAGAAGGTGATGCATACTGATCAGCAGTAGCACAGCGTGGCACAGTTGATGGAGGTGAAGGGGATGAAATGAGGGTGAGTGGCTAGGGACCCCGGGTTCGCCAATCCCGTGCCTACCGTAGTAGGTCCCTGGGGAAAAATACCAGAGCCTCTTCTGTCAGTTTTCGGGGTTACTGATGGGCCTTCTCGGCAGCCGTAGCGGTCGTGGGGTACACCAAGTCCCCACCGTACATCACCCCATCAGTCAGTCCCCTACTTCCTGTTGCCCACCCCTCGGGACGAGGACCACAGTCATGACTTGTATACTTTAAAATAAATTATATTTTGTGAATAATGATAGTTATTAGAAATTAGACATTGATGATGCTTGAAACATGTATGTATGCCTATAGGCAAATCAAAAATTATTATGATGATGATCATCATCATGATCACCATCACCATTATTTACATCCACATCATCAGCATTTACGGCTGCACCATGGCTCAGTGGTTAGACCACTTGGCTCTCACCAAGGCGGCCCGGGTTCGATCCCAGGCGACCGCAAAGTGAGATTTGTGGTGGACAACATGGCGCTGGGGCAGGTTTTCTCCGGGACCACCGGTTTCCCCCGCCATCTCATTCCACTGGTGCTTCATCTTCATTTCATGTATCATCAGTGTCACTGCCTGTGGAGCCGTATGTAGTAAAAGTGGGCATTAAACACTACAAATTTAGTAACACACATTTCGTCAGCATTTACATCTACATGATGATGACTATTATTATTATTATTATTATTATTATTATTATTATTATTATTATTATTATTATTATTATTATTATTATTATTATTTATTACTATTACTAGTACTAGTACTACTACTAGCAGCAGCAGCAGCAGCAGTATTTAGTTAACTGTTCTTCCATGTTCAGGAAATAATTTGAAAGATTAAAAGTAACAAAGACTAGCTATAAAGCATCCGAGTCACATCAATTTTTGGGCATCATATCTCTGTATTTGCTATTGCCTTTAAGGTGTACTACAATAAATCCTTTCATGGAAGTGTTGAAAACAGTGTTGTTGTATAAATTAAGTTAATTGGGAGTCGATTAATAACACAAAACAACACTCACTTTTAAATTTTCCCGGAACCGGTTTCTGAGGCCTTCCCTCTATCTTCAGCCGGACATCGACTAGTTCTCATTGGTGTAGCTGGCAATATTTTGTCTTCGGTCTCCTCTGGTGGCGGTTCGAGGAACTTGCTGAACAAATCTTTCTGGGGGATGTCGAAATTGAATACTTTGTTCCTATTTTTTGAAATAAAGATTTGTTCCCATGTGGACAGTTCTTCTTTTCCTGTTGTATGTTTTAGTAATTTTGGTTCTGGATTTATGTTGTGGTTTTTTTCCCAAAAATGCGTGGCAACTGCTGATTTTTCTAATGGTTTGTATTTTATGTTCCTAAAGTGCTCCTTTGCTCTTGTTTCTAAATTTCTTTTGGTTTTTCCAATATAAATTTGACTACAGTCACAGCATTCAATTTGATATATACCAGATTTTTTGTTAGATGGAATGGCATCTTTGATGTTTGAGCAAATTAGGTTTTTTAAGGAGTAATGGTTCACTGGAGCTAGTTGAATTTTTGTTTATTGAAGATGTGGGATAACTTCGAACAAAACTATTTGGCAATGCTAAGCAAGAAAATGAAAACAAAAACCGAAAAACTAAAGTACAAATTGACCAATTTGATGAACATTTCTTCACATCGAAACCATACCGAAAAAAAGTTTAAGAATAAGAGACACATCGGAAATAGAAACTTAAGTCCTGCAGCAATTAGTCCACACACTAAATGCAAAACAGCAACAAGTAGCGTAAACGGAAAAACAAACACGCAAAACTTTGAAAACGTTGTAAATCTATCAAATCAAAATTTCTCCACAAAAGAATTAGGTCTTCTAAACAAAGGATTAAAAACTTGCGTAAGTTTTTCAAACGAAATTGAGGACTACATTGCAGATATAAACATTTCGGCACAGTGTCTACCAGTATCAAAACAAAACCCACTTAAAAGCCAATGTGAAAATATTTTGGCAGAAATAAAAACCAGATCCGTTCAGAAGAGCAAACAAAATATCCATTCATTGAAACAAAAAAACGTCATATACACCAAGGCAGACAAAGGTAACAAAATAGTCATAATGGATAAATCTGATTACCTTGAAAAAATGGAAGAAATGCTAACTAACAGTGAATATGAAACCATTAATAAAAATCCATTAACAGCTTGCATAAAATCATTTGAAAAAACAATAGCAAAATCAAGTATAATATCAAACAAATATGCAGTTAAACCAGATAACCCAACCTTACCTAGACTTTATGGCTTACCCAAAATACACAAACCATCCATAACAATGAGACCTATAGTTAGCAGTATAAATTCACCAACATACAAACTTGCAAAATGGCTAACAAACAAATTCAACTCATTTCCAAAATTCGATAGCCTAAGCATCAAAAACACCTATGAACTTATAGAACACATTAAGGATACTGAACTAAATGAAGAAGACACACTAGTCTCATTTGACGTTAAATCACTGTTTCCCAGCATACCAGTTAAACAACTCCCAACATTGATAGAAAAATGGCTCAAATCACTTGGAATGTCATCAATTGAAATTTCAGATTACATCGAACTTACCAAATTATGCATAGAACAGAATTTCTTCCAGTTTCAAACAAAATATTTCCATCAAACTTCTGGTTTAGCAATGGGCAACCCCTTATCACCCTTCCTGGCCGATCTGTACATGAGTGCACTAGAAATAAGGATCACTAAAGGTTTCCCATGGATGTTCAAACTCTGGCAAAGATATGTAGATGACATATTTGCCATAGTGCCAAAAAAACACATCAGTGATGCACTAAAACTTTTAAATATTCAAGAAAAAAGCATCAAGTTCACTGTAGAAGTTGAAAAAGACGAGTATTTACCATTTTTAGATCTAAAAATAATCAGAAATAAAAATAGAATAAACTTTGGCATTTACAGAAAACCAACACAGACAGACAACTACATAAAAGCTAATGGCTACAATCCAAGATCCCACAAACAGGCAATCTTTAATAGTTTAGCACACAGACTGGTCAACATCCCTCTCACAGCAGAAGAATACAAAATAGAATACAACAAAATTATTGAAATAGCACAGAAAAATGACTTTCCCAAATCACTAGTAGACAAAAAAGTGAACTTAGCAAAAAAGAAGAAACTACTAAAGGAAACCACAACCCTCTCAGCTACAGAAACTAAAATGATCTTCAAAAAATTCACTTACCATCCATGGGCCTTTGATAAATTCAAAAAAGTCTTCAAAAAACATAACATTCAACTAGTTCCAGTGAACCACTACTCCTTAAAAAACCTAATTTGCTCAAACATCAAAGATGCCATTCCATCTAACAAAAAATCTGGTATATATCAAATTGAATGCTGTGACTGTAGTCAAATTTATATTGGAAAAACCAAAAGAAATTTAGAAACAAGAGCAAAGGAACACTTTAGGAACATAAAATACAAACCATTAGAAAAATCAGCAGTTGCCACGCATTTTTGGGAAAAAAACCACAACATAAATCCAGAACCAAAATTACTAAAACATACAACAGGAAAAGAAGAACTGTCCACATGGGAACAAATCTTTATTTCAAAAAATAGGAACAAAGTATTCAATTTCGACATCCCCCAGAAAGATTTGTTCAGCAAGTTCCTCGAACCGCCACCAGAGGAGACCGAAGACAAAATATTGCCAGCTACACCAATGAGAACTAGTCGATGTCCGGCTGAAGATAGAGGGAAGGCCTCAGAAATCGGTTCCGGGAAAATTTAAAAGTGAGTGTTGTTTTGTGTTATTAATCGACTCCCAATTAACTTAAGTGTACTACAATATTTAAAACAAAATGGTTTAATATTAACATGGATATACCATGTTCAAGTAACAGGACATCCATAGGGCATAACAAACCTCATGGTGTGACAGTGTGATACAACTTCACGATTTAGCCTCATAAATATATTTTGCAAGTCACAATATTGTTAACTACTAAACAGTATATGTGTCATTTACATACTCTGTATCTATCCCTACTCTTCTAATAACATTACTACAAAGGCTTATCAGCTTTATGTTAAATGTATAAACTTTTGCAGAAATTGTCATTTTCTTATAGGTACACTGAACTATGGGAATATAACAGGTTTTGAGATCACAACTTTGAAATTACATTCTCTCTCCATGGGCAAAAGATAATTTTTTTTCTTAGTTGTGTTATTCAGACACATACATGCATACCTAAACATGTGTATGCAAAGATATTCCCTCTTTACTTTCTCTGTCCTCATATACCTATAGCTATAGTGCTCCTCTGTGTTCTGAAGGCAAGTCTCATTCCCAAGGTAGTATGGCTTCCTTCAGAAGGGAAGTAAAGTTGGTGGTCCCATGTTCTTAAATTGATGGCACATAACAGAACCCCTGCTCTTAAAAAGAGTCCTCTGACCAAAAGTAAGCAGTCGTTACACCTACTAGAGAATAAGTTACTGAGAGAAACAACAGCTATAGAGTGTACATAAATAAAGCTCAATTTCAATGTCCTCCATACTTAATTATAAGAGCCATTATATGAGATCAAAGTTCACAGAATCTGTACTTAGTAAGTTACATTACTTTGAAACATCTTTTCTTGAGCATATACAGCCAAATTTCATGAGAAACATCTCAGTCTTAGAATACATGAATCTGTCTTCCACTAAATAAACACTGTCATTAAAAAATAAAACAGACACATGTATGATGTGTGAGAAACTTACGTTGAAGTTTATGAAAGATAACAATCTCTTTCAAGCGACAATGATTTCCAATACCAGCAGTCCACAGTTCAATTTCAATATATAAGAGGCAGCTTTGGACATAACACAACTGCAAAACATGGCAAGAATAGTGTTTCATGTGACATGAGCTCCAGGTAGACAAAGGAGCCAATGAAGTAGGTTCTTGCATATTTATCTATCTAATGGGATCTTCAAAAGATATACTTATATACTGTAACTTTGTGGGTTCATAGAATTAAAGCCGAGTTGCAGAAAAATCTCCTTTATTTTCGTAGCAATACACTGTCCAATTCTCACGTAACAACATCACATATACACAGTCTTCCAAGGTCGATGACAATAACAACAGTGACAGCAGATTAGCTCTTGTTACAATAACACTTCCAGCTGTCTCTCTGCTTACTATGTTTCACAACTAACTGACTCATCACTAGCCATGGCTTCTTTTTATATACCTAATCGATCATTCTAGATTGTTCTCAACTTTAATCTAACATGTCACTAGATAAAACACGAATGTTCTAGAATGTAACTACATAGGTGCCGGCAAGTGTTTCACCTCTGTGATAAACTATCCATCCCTTGTTTATCTCTTATCTTGTTTATCCTCTTATTGCGCCAAAACTTTAATGCCCGTGTCACAACACTGCTCCCTTCTCAAGGCTGGTCATCCCGAACAGCACCATCGTATCGGGCCAGACGATGCAGGTGTACCACCAGCATCTTCCCTCGGGGCACCTTCTGGATGCGGTAGACCATGTCACTATTCCTCTTCACCACCCGGTACTGTCTTTGCCACGGCTGTAGAAGTTTTGTTCATCATTCGGTTTGCTCCCAGGTGTCCACCTGAAGACCCAACGTGCACTTCCTCCAAGACCTCCGGGACCTTACTTCGGGAAAGTGCCAACTGTTCTGTCTGCGTCTTCCCAACAGGCGATTCCCATACCCAGAACAGCACGCCCTCTCTTGTCTTCAGTGAGTCCCATTGGGCCCAGTACGACTTGTAGGTGGCGCTCCTCGGTGCGATGTCCTGCCAGACCGGCCCTGTCCCAGCCTCCACTTCTCCCAAGAGTGGCCCCAAGTCTGCATCCACCAGCTGCTCCCACCTCAGGCCTGCGCTATTCCAGCCATCCGCAGGCACTGCCGTGATTACTCGGACTGCTGCGGCACGCTCGTTCTCTTCCACTCTTGTGCATTGGCCGCACTTCTCTCGGCAGGGTCTTCGAGACATGGCATCTACGTTACCGTGGCTCTTCCCTTTACGATGTTCAGAGGTTAAGTCCTACTCCTGCAGCCTCTGAACCCAACGTGCTGTCTGGCCTTCCAGGTTCTTAAAGCTCAATAGCCAGGTTAGGGCGAAGTGGTCAGTTCTTAGGTGGAATGGCTGACCATACAGGTACTTGTAGAAGTGCTCCAAGGTCTTTACAACCGCCAGTATCTCTTGCCAGGTGACGCAGTAGTTCTTCTCTGCCTTGGCTGAAGACGCCCTGGTATTGTCTGAACAGTTGTCGAACCTTCTCGAGCTGTTCTGTGGTCAGGTGATCGGCCGCCCTCTCCAGTAAGCCTTCCAGCCGGGGCCCCAGGTGTTGCGTTGGCACCGGCTCCTGTGTCGTGTGGATTGTTGTCACGATGACCATGGGCTCACACGTCCTCATCTCCGTTCCGGCCTGGACGTCGTGATCGATGTCCGCTTGGTTATGCAGCCTCACTGGCACCTCTCGGTACAGCAACAATGTTTATCCGCTGTCCTTCCAGTCGGGTCGTCACCACCACCTCCTTTCTCGCGGGGACCTACGTCTTCCTTCAAGATGACCCTGCAGATTCCAAGGCGTTCTTCGCGTTGCCGGAGTATGACCTCTTCTCTATTGAGCCGCAGGACCTTCCTGCTGACGTCGACCGTCGCCTCGTGGCTCCTGTGGGCATCCAATCCCAGTATCACCTCCTCAGCCACCTTCGCGACAAACACCCACAGACGTACGGCACTCCTTCCTAAGGTCAACTTTAGCAGGACCTCCTCCACAGGCAAGGTGTCACGGGATGCCGTCACAAGCTGGTATGGTAGGCTCGGCTCTGCTTCCTTGTCGGCAAACCGTTCGCCACGTCAGGTCTGATGATGGTCACGGCTGCCCCGGTGTCCACCAGCACGCGGCACGACTTCCCGCTCACCCAACCATCCGCGATGAGGCTGTCATCCATACGCCGGCTGACGGCACGCAGTGTCACTCGCGGGGATGGTGGTGATGGCGCTGACGTGCTCCTCGCCACGCCGGTCCTTACTCGTTCCTCCGGCTGCTCTTCCTGGTGTCGGTCATCTTCGCGGTCATCGTCGCGTCCAAGTTGTTATTTGCAGCTTCCGTATTCGTTGTTAATTCGATCTTCATTTCTTCCATCTTCTCGGTGATGTTGTCGTCATCCCACTTCTGACACCAATTGTAAATTTGTGGGTTTGTAGAATAAAAAGGCCGAGTTGCAGAAATTAAAAATCTCCTTTATTTCCGTAGCAATACACTGTCCAATTCTCACGTAACAACATCACATACACACAGTCTTCCAAGGTCGATGACAATAACAGTGACAGCAGATTAGTTCTCATTACAATAACACTTCCAGCTGTCTCTCCGCTTACTCTGTTTCACAACTAACTGACTCATCACTAGCCATGGCTTCTTTTTATATACCTAATCGATCATTCTAGATTGTTCTCGACTTTACTCTAAAATGTCACCAGATAAAACACAAATGTTCTAGAATGTAACTATATAGGTGCTGGCAAGTCTTTCACCTCTGTGATAAACTATCCATCTCTTTATATCGAGATTTAACTGTATTGGAACACCACAGTGAAGCGAAAAATTATTAAATTTTAGATGAGTTGTATTTTTTACACATCTGCTTCACTTTCGTACCTATTTTGAGGACATGTTTCGCAAATCATCGTTTGCATCTATGGCTCTTATGCGACTGAAGCTTGATCCAGCGGTGTGGGTAATTCTGGGGTTGCTGCTGCCATCTGTTGATTTAGTGATGAACTTAAATGTGGGATTCTCTTCTGGCGGGATTTCAAAGTTCATTAGTTGGTTTTTATGTTTTTCTATGTATATCCTCTCCCATTGTATCAAGGAATACAATATAACATTGGCACCAAAAAACAATTACAACATTAAAAACCTACTTCACAGTAATAATACTGATAAGATAAAACAAGAGGAAAAGTCAGGCATTTACAAGATTAAGTGTAAAGACTGTGAAAAAATTTACATAGGGAGGACAAAAAGAAATATAGGCACTAGAAAGAAAGAACACTTCAGGCACTTAAGATACAAAAATATTGATAAGTCCGCAATAGCAGCTCATTTCTGGTCTGAAAATCATGAAATTGAAGATAGCACAGAATTACTAAAATACGTACAAAAACATAGTGAACTCGTCATATGGTAGAGGATATACATAGAAAAACATAAAAACCAACTAATGAACTTTGAAATCCCGCCAGAAGAGAATCCCACATTTAAGTTCATCACTAAATCAACAGATGGCAGCAGCAACCCCAGAATTACCCACACCGCTGGATAAAGCTTCAGTCGCATAAGAGCCGTAGATGCAAACGATGATTTGCGAAACATCTCCTCAAAATAGGTACGAAAGTGAAGCAGATGTGTAAAAAATACGACTCATCTAAAATTTAATAATATCCATCTCTTGTTTATCGGCGCTATCTGTTTACACTACATGCTATCGTTAACTGCTTAGCAAGGCTCATTATTACCATGAAACTATATCCGCCGACTGTCCTCTTATTGCGCCGAAACTTTAATGCCCGTGCCGCGACAATACTTATTCTGTAGCACATATTGAGGTTACAATTTTGATTGCCATAAAATTGCTATGAAAAACTGAAAGCCAGCGCTGATGTGCGTAACATGTTATCTGACGATGTAATAAACGTATTTAAGACTAAATTCAATGCTCAAAGAATGTACTACAAATATTTGCAAAACTAAATCTATTGTTGTTACCAAATGCTGGGCTTGACAATTAGGATTCTTGCTCTCCCATATTTCTCTGTAATGGATCCAGCTGTAAAAGTCATAGGTTTGTAGATGATCTTCAGTCATCCCTTTTTCCTTTTCGCTTTGAGGACAATTTGGAATTGTGTAAGCTCATATTTTGTCAATTCCTATTCCATGTATGTGTTTGGTCAAATAATAATGTTCTGTAAGCAATATTAATCTCGCTACTGCAGTCCTTCAAGGGATTTTTGGAGTAATTTCTGGTTTTGTTAATTCAAACATTGCTTTTTTTATTTTTTGCTTTGTTACACATGTTTGAATTTGCTTGAGTTCAACTCTTACCCGTCTTGAGGTTAAAGCATTTAGCTTATCACGTCAGACTGACGACATTAGAAATGGGAGGTACAAATATGAGTCATTTTAAATATGGATATAACACATGTGGTCCCCATGGAGAGCGAATGCAGAAACTATAAATATGAAATGCAAGACATTTTTGTAAGTCTGATAGTTCATCAAGGTCCATATACAAGGAGATAGACGCAACAGATTTCAGCTAGCCAATTGATTCTTGATTTACAGTAGACATGCACATCTGTAGCCAGTGTAGCCTACAGTTGAACAGAGTCTTCAAACACACACACACATACACAGAAATTGTTTGATATATAATATGTGGAAGGATTTAGCAGCTGTAATTTTGGAAAAGTCCTGACAATGTTTGCTTATATATAAACATTGTCAGATTGACTGATATTACTCAGATGATCCTATTGCATACAAGCAGTTATACAATGTAATATTGGAGTGTTAGGTAGGAGAACATCAGGCAGTATCTGATTTCCAAGTTACTATCATAGGATACACCTAACTTTTCACAGAAGTGTTAAAATTGGCCATGAATGTTCTATAAAATGATATATTTGGAAACAAATGACATGAGGTGAATGATATAGTCTACTATATCAAAAAAATCAGAGCATTGTAAGCCACTGTTTATAGCAGCTAAAATTCCTACAGTAGTCAATTTATATATTTATGATGTGCTGGTATATATTACAGAAAATACACAAAACTATAACATAAGATATGAAATACATACAATACGCGCAACATGAAAAAACAGGATATGCCCTTCCATAGGCTTCAGAAGACCTCTCAGTATTATAAAATAAGTGGTATACAACTCTTCAATGTACTTCCTGTAAGAATACACAAATTACCTATTCAAATATATCGAGATTCAACTGTATTGGAACACCACAGTGAAGCGAAAAATTATTAAATTTTAGATGAGTCGCATTTTTTACACATCTGCTTCACTTTCGTACCTATTTTGAGGACATGTTTCGCAAATCTTCGTTTGCATCTACGGCTCTTGTGCGACTGACGCTAGATCCAGCGGTGTGGGCAATTCTGCCAACAGATGGCAGCAACAACCCCAGAATTACCCACACCGCTGGATCTAGCGTCAGTCGCACAAGAGCCGTAGATGCAAACGAAGATTTGCGAAACATGTCCTCAAAATAGGTACGAAAGTGAAGCAGATGTGTAAAAAATGCGACTCATCTAAAATTTAATAATTACCTATTCAAATGTTTAAGGAGAAACTACAAATGGTTAACTGAGAACCCCTTTTATAACTTGTAAGAGTTCATAGACAAATGTAAGGAAGACATATAAAACATGGTTATTTTATGCTTCTGAAATATAGTTATATAGAGTGTTTTTACTAGATTTAAGGTAGCTATTACATGTGACGAAGCCTATTGTAATTATTTGTAATTACTGAATGGTGAATAAATTATCATCATCATTATTACTAAAACAAGGGATGTAAGCAGTCTGGACAGTTTGACTGCAGAGCAAGTAGGTGATTATGCAAAAATGTGGATGCTCATATTTGTAAGTTTTGTGGTATGCTGACTGTTCAATAGACCCTTTTCACGAACACATGGAAAATATTAGGAATATCTATGGAGCACAGCCTCTAAATTTGGCTGACAGACCCACTGCCAATGTCACCTATACTGCATTTATCTGGGCATTCATATTATATCCGTTCTAGGTATCACATATACATTAGTCTTTCTCACAGAACACTGTCTTACTGTGGTATTACTTTTTTTTCCCAGTCCAGTTCTATACAATGAATGTTTATGTCTGACACATATACACTTATTTAATTCTGTAGAGAAGTTATAAGGCAATTAGAAACTAAATTTCCTAGAGTGGAAGTTCTGTATAGGGAGGTCATTCATTTGCTTGCAAATCAATTCAGAGAGACAAGATCATTCTTGACAGCAAAAGAAGCGTAAAAGGAATTTGTTTATGGGGCAGAATGTACACAAAATCACCATAAGGCCATTCCCAAAATCTCTTAGGCACCTTGCACAAGAAAGTGACATTTTCAAAGTGTCAGCAGAGGAGGGAATATAACTTTAAAAATACAAAATATACAAGGTTATTGTTGTCTAGGAATTACTACCAGGAGATCACCAGCATAATAAATTTTTGTAACTGAACATTAAAACAAGTTAATGGTGGAACAATTATCCAAGATTAATACTCTTCAGTGATGAAGCATAGTTTCATTTACATGGTCATGTGTTATCACCAAACAACCCAAATAATGGTACAGAAAAGCCTACTTTCCTGAATCTTCCTTGTATTTTAACAAAATCAGTGTATAATGAGTAATAAATGGATACAGAATATGCCCTAATTGTATCAGAGTACTGCTATGCAGAAAGATAGAGAAATAATTGTAAGGGGGGTGAAAGACTTACAAACCTAATCTGCAACTGGGGGTGTAGCTACTGAAAAGTTAGAGCGAAAGAAATATCTAAGTCAAACTGAACTGAATAACTGTATTTCAAAGAAGCCTAGTATTTCTACAAGGCACTCCCTGGATCTGGAAGAGATCAGGGGCGCTTTGGTAACATTTAAGTACATAACATAATGCAACTTTACCTTTGGCGATGTGTTGTTTGTATTGCTTGGCTGTCAAAAGGTGTACGATCTGGTACGCCCTGCTGGCTATCTTCACGTGGTAGCACTTTGAAATAAACTCTTGTTGATTCTTACAGAGACCGGCAGCAAGTCCCCTCTGAAATCTCCATGAAGTCTCTCCCCAGAGAGCTAACTCAACCAAGCTTAAATAGGGGTCCTACCAAAAAGTCAATTCAGCGATTCCCACGCTGTTAATTTGCACCATATTGTTTACATCATTGAGAACATGTTTAAACCTGTTACTGACCAACTAAGCATTATTTCCCTTGATCAGCAGGATGTGTGATTCATTGTTTAAAACATGGAGAACAAGTTGAGGCCTGTTACAGACCACCTGTGAATTATTTCCCTAAGCCAGCAGGATGTATGATTCACCAGTCTAACGTACATGTTTTGCCAGTCAGCAGAATTTACGCTTGATCATATAACTTTTATACACAGCTGTGTCCAGACTCAAGGCATTGAAAATACATGTTACAGAATAATGATTACAGAAATTTCCAAATCTTGCTCAGCCTATACATGCAACAATATTGTACTGGTACCATGTTGTTAACAGGTAACTGACATTGAATGTCGGTCTAGATATTTTCAGCAGGACTCCACCACAGTGCAAACTTCTGATGTCATTAACTTATAGCAGAAGCTTTAGATAGAATTATTAGTTACGTTAAATGGAAAATTCTACCTATAATGCCATCAATGAATTGATTAAGATGGGCTGCATTTCCATAATCTGTGATAAGGTATGTTTTGTATTTATTCTGATAATGCTTAATGTGATTTAAGTTTTAATTTGACCTGCAACCATAAGTGACTGGGAGGCACGCCATGCCACAGCATAAAATATGTAATTGGAAGTCGGGCCATGTACCTGCTGGCAAAGTTTTCTAGCATACAAACTGTATATGCCAACACCACAAATAGGTTAAGGAATTACTGTTTAATTTGCATAGCTAGTTAGTGTAATCTAAGGATAAACCATGTACAAAGTGGGCTAGTTGATGTAATTTAGAAATACAAGACTGCTGGCTGAAAAATTTTAAATGAAGCAAAAATAAGACTTGGTTGTCTTGTACTCAATATAGTTTCACGTACTGTAGATAAATAAATCAAGAATTACTAACCCTAAAGCTAGGCTAAGTAAATGTTCTCCAGCATAAAATGACAATGTCTGGATAGATATTACAACATGAAATGTTAAGTTTTTATTGAAAAAAAGCTATGCTACATAATTAGGTTGGAAAAATTCATCAGTAAAATATTGAAAAACATAAAGAGTAAGTTAACAACTTAAATGTTTAGTAATTGCTTCTGGAGTAGATGTCACAACTTCAAAATGCTGTAAACCACACATGTACCTTTCATTCCAAAATCATGCAAGAAATCAGTAAATCATATACATATGTGGATTGGACTGTCTCTTGGATTAAAAAACAGGACTCTAAAATGAGTTGTGTTTAATGCCTGGTTTTACTACATATGGCACTGCAGGTAGTGACACTGATGATACACAAGATCAAGATGGAGCACCGGTGAAATGAGATGGCAGGGGAAACCGGAGATACTGGAGAAAACCTGCCCCAGTACCATGTTGTCCGTAACAAATCTCACTTTGCAGTCGCCTGGGATAGAACCTGGGCTGCGTTAGTGAGAGTCGGGGGTCTAACCACTCAGAAATAGGATTCTGAAATCCAAAATAAATGTACTTTATAACTTGTGTTTTTGGAATTTCTACACATTCACTGCTCACAAACCAATACTTAATTTTAAGTGCTCCAACCAACTTATTCGTAATGACTCCAATACTCCATGGCTACTAACTACTCTTTCCCGCATCGGTATAAAAACTTCACACAGAAAATTTACATACCATCCCAGAGCTACATACTTTTTCCAAAAAGTCTTCAAAGAACACAACATTACTTTGTCACCACAGAAGAAATTCAGTGTACAACACCTTTTGAAATCATATGATAAAAAGAAGAAAATCACAGGCAAAAAAATCAGGTGTGTACTGGATAAACTGCACAGGCTGTGACAACTTTTACATTGGAAAAACTAAAAGGAATTTGAACACTAGGCATCAAGAGCATTTTAGGAACATCGGCAAAAAATAAATAGACAAACTGGTGGTAATATACCATTTTTGGAATGGTAATCATGATATAAAACAAGAAATCCACTTATTAAGAAGTGTTCAGGGTCAAACTGCACTAAAGAATTTGGGAAAAGATATTCATAAGGAAATACGAAGGAAAACTCAATCTCAACACCACCTTTGCAGAGAACTCAAACTTTAAATTTATCAAAATATCGACAGAGAACTGCCTCCGAGGAGTTCACCAAATTAACATACAATAGTGGAGGAGGTTAGGAAGGTCCTAAAGAAATGAGTTCTAGGTAAACTCTAGCAATATATGGGTCATTCAGTACTATCTTGACTCAAAATTATATGAATTTTGTGCTTCACTGTATCATAGTCCTTACTTACAGGAATATTGTTTGGTATTTAAGCCCATAATGGAAATGACAATTATAACGAGCAAGGTGAATGAAATAGTTCCAAACAGCAAGCATCTTTCAACAGCACACAACTAATCAAAACAGCGACATCAAACACTGCCTCAAAATTAACAAACACTAAATAATCCTTCATTGGAACATTAAGTTTCTAAAGCCATGTATGAGAAACAAAGTATGACCAAATTTTGTTGGAAAATTTGTACAAATCAACTGTAGCATAAACCCACAAAGATCAGCTGAAAAGAAAGTAATGGAATTAGAAATATCAAAGCTGTATATAAAGAAAATCAGATTTGGAGCTTTATGAATCACATCTGAGACTTTGCAAATCACTGGGTAACATTGTTTGGGATAGCTTAGAAAACAGCGCTTTTACACAGATATACTTTCCTGTAAACAAAGAAGCACAAAAGCAAACTTAAAAATGCGAGGTCTAATCTTGGAGAAAGCAAACATCATGGAAAGGCAGCCCACAAACATACAAAATCATAATAAAAGTGGTCAATCTGTCCAGTAAAACTTTTACACGCATGGGAATATTCTCAAAGGAAGGGTTAAAAACTTACGTAGATTTTCCAACAACATAGAAGATTACATAGTTGACATTGAAGTAGCCGCTGAAGGTCCAAATAAAAGGGAGAAATCAGCAATTAGAAGCAAATGTCAGAAGATATTACAAAAAATAGAAAGGGAAAGCACTAAACTCAAAGCATACAGGAAAATACTTAAGTCACTAAATAGAAAAAAATGTATATACAAAAGCAGACAAAGGAAATAAGACAGTCATCATGAACAAACAGGACTACAGTTCTAGAATTACAGATTTATTGGCAAGTAATGAATTCCAGGAAATAAAGTCTAGCCTGGGACTCAAGTCCTGACGGTAGTAAGTCATCAAAAATGGTGTATCTCGAATGCGATGGCCCCTAGTGGTTTACCGGGGAAATATACGAGTCAAATGGAGAATTTAATGTCAGGACGGCACGTTGGCCGGAAAATAGGAGATCCATGGTTCAAATCCCGGCCATGGCATTGAATTTTTCATGTTGACTATATCTATCAAAAACCTTCGCCTATATACAGCTAGTGTGAAGAAATGATTAATTTCCAACAATTAACTAAAGTACAGAGTGTATTACTAAATCGTTGAAATTTTACTACTTTGCTTTACTATAGTGAAAGCCATTCTTTGCATCGAACGCATCTAAAATATTATTCATTTTGTTTTGTGTGCATACGAATGATAATATATATGTATAGCTCTGTTAACGAGTTTTCCGATTCAAGGTTTTAGGCTTTAGATTACACTAACCGAACGATAATCATTGTATATGTTGTGTGAAACACACGCTGGGATGAAAGAAATCTTTCTGTCTGCATCTAGTGCCTCTTATTACAGCATTTCACAACCGAAGTTTAAGCTAGCTTTATGCATCTGTTTTCATTCAGTATTTGTTATTTATCCTGACAGGGTGTTCAAAGCAGTGATTTCTTATAGCTTTTTGTGTGTAATTTACGTCCTCCAACGTTAAGTCATACCGGACGGTGAATAAATTGGGTGAAATGATGCTCAAGTGAGTCCAGGGTACATGGAGCTTAGTGTTACCCGACATTCGTCTTGAAGGATAAGGGAAAACTCCGGAAAAACCTTATCTAGCTAACTCACCCAGTCCAAGAATCGAACTCAGGAGCTCTTGAACGTGAGGCAGACATACTACCATCTACGCTACTAAGGCAGGCTGATTTCTTATAGCTTTTTGTGTGTAATTTACGTCCTCCAACGTTAAGTCATAACGGACGGTGAATGAATTGGGTGAAATGATGCTCAAGTGAGTCCGGGGTCCATGGAGCTTAGTGTTACTCGACATTAGTCTTGAAGGATAAGGGAAAACCCCGGAAAAACCTTATCCAGGTAACTCACCCTGACCAAGAATCGAACTCGGGACCTCCTGAACGTGAGGCAGACATACTACCATCTACGCTACCGAGGCGGGCTGATTTCTTATAGCTATTAAGAATTAGACAAATAGCACATTTGAAGTTCTTAAACTTTAGTGTTAACCATGGCTTATCTAAGTAATGTAACAAATAAATTAGCTTGCATAGGATGTGTAAGGGCTTCTGAAAGAAAATGTGGAGAACTTTTTGCTGTTTGACATGATTTGGATATTGATGCCAATTATGGAGGTGTTGATGTAGGAATCACCTGCTTCCTTCAATGTGGAGAACTTTTTGCTGTTTGACATGATTTGGATATTCATGCCGATCATGGAGGTGCTGATGTAGGAATGACCTGCTTCCTTCAGGTTTGCATGAAGAATCAACATTGTACAGTGATCAAAATAACTTCAATACACATATACATATGTATAGACAGACAAACTTTTTGGTGTACAGGTAACTTCTGACAGCCTACCAACTGGCATTTTCACAATTTTTTTCCTACTACTTAGCATCTCTCATTGTTACAGAAACATATGAGTAGGGTGAAGGAAGTCCTGACCTCTACAGACAATTTAGGGCCTAAGAGGAGACTTCAAAAGTTGATAGTGTGCATGTTATTTGTAAACCTACATCAGACATGTACTGGTACACAAATGGCATTATAACTGCTCCATTTTTAGAGGAAATAGCAGGTCAAATATGGAAGGGATGGATCAGCTATTGCAAGCGATCCCTCTTTACAAAAAACAGTTAAATATTATAAAAAGTATTTATATACCAGCTGGATGTAACCACATACTATTGTTTAGTAATTTCCAGAGCTCTAAGCTCATGCAAGACGATGACTTACCTGGACTTCCGTATAACAATAGCTCAGAACCTAATTGAGGCCTCTTCATACTAGGGGTAAGAATTCCACCACTACAGCACCCTCATACTTGACAGAAAACATTTTCCTAACAGGATACCTCCCACAACTATAAGGCGCAACCATTTCGAAAATGTCTAGTGTGTCATGAAAAAGCAGTTCAGAAGGAAACCAATATTATTTGCTGTGAATCTTAAGATGTGCCCTTGTTTGTTTATCCAGGTTTTGAGTTGTACCATTCAAAAAGAAATCTTTAAGGGTAAGTTTTCATCTCTTATAGAACCAATTTAAATTTATTGTAAAATTGTAAGATTAAAATAATTGTCCTTAAGCATTAAATGCATGTATGTGCAGGACGCCTATACACGTACGTATCTGTTTGGGGCATTTTAACTTGGACGTCATATGACATCCATATCAGTGAAAGGGTTAATCAGATTGAGTATGTGAATGATGAATAGGAATTTGATTAAACAACTAATACTTGCACAAAAGTTGTAAACACAACCAAAAGTGCAAATTATAATCTGGACATTACTTAGCGCTATCTTGATCTCGCATATTGATAAACAATTGCTTGCTTAAATGAAGCAGAGACTGCACTGTTGTCATTTCTTTAAAGAGCATACAATACATTATCATACTTTGTTGCAATGAGGTCATAATGAAAAACCTGATAAAGGATATTAGTTATGCAAAGTTGCACAAAACCAAGAGAACAAGGAGAGGAAATAATTTCCGCCATATACATGTACAATTTAGCAAATATGGCTGACTATATATTCATATGATTTAGGATTTAAGATTGTCACATTTCGCATCAGCTACCTACCTCATGGCTTCACTGCCACTAGCAGAAACCTAACCACTTACATATAACCATAGATGAAGCTGCCTCAACTCTCTTTCTTGTAAACCATAAGCATTAGGGATAATTTTGTGTTGTTTGTTTGGTCACATCACTGAACAGCATCTAGGAAGTTGAACATGTCGTACAGAGAACAACCTCACCAAACAAATATAAATATTTTCATTCACCACCAACCCCACCACCATACATTAAAGCATGTTTTTTCTTTCAATTAACTTTCTTAATTCATTTACTTTATTTTGTTTTTTATCACCACCAACAAATGAGTGGAAGAGGAAATCATTGCTTCCGCTGGTACACACATTATATAATTACTCCTCAACCAATATACCTGAACACAGCGCCTAATCAATACACCAAATTAAAAAAGGAAAGAAAATTAGATTTAAAAGATTCATGCACAAATATGCTACATAACCATGAAAATGAAACCATTTGTTTATTGAGCTAATACATTAAACCAATATAATGTACTTCACAGAGCACAGGACACTTATTTATCCATTTTTGGTGAAGAAAGTCGTTTTAATTATTTTGAAAGGGCATTTAATATTCCAAAACATTCATAATATACTCCTTTATGAAAACAAGTCAATTTAGCACTAGGTTTGTGTAAGTCCATTCTTATGCTATGTATAACCACATTTTGTGTTTAGTAGTCTTGATTTATTAAAAGGAAACATAATAAGCATAAAGATATATTCACAAAGAAGTGTAAAATGATCAGCCTTTCAAACAGACCTTTCCATGGAGCACTTAGCTAAACGCAATGCATTGTAAACAATTGAAATGAGAAAGTTTGCAACATACATCAGTGCATAAGTAGGTACATAAGTTACCGTTACCAACAAAGTCAAAACAACGTGTAATAAAGGTATTAATATTACCTGATATGATTTCCAGTTGAGAAACTTGTTCAAGAAGCAAGCTGGCGTCATTTAACGTAAACCACGCAATATGTGGGATATTGCACAACCGGGACTTTGAATACCAAAACAGTAACGAGTTCCTTCAAAACTAAAATAAAAGCTCTGCTATATCAAACCTGGTAAAACAAACTTACATGTGTTAATTTGTAGACCGTAACTATAAATTTGTTGTTAGGATGAAATTTCGACCTGGACCCGCTGGCCAGCATTAACGTAATCTATATGGCCCTGGAAAGCGAGAATAATGTAGTGATGTATAACACCGCTATTTACTAAAAAGATAACTAAGCTTACCAAAGAAACAATGCGGACTGAATGAAGTATAATGCAGTGTCGTTCATTAGTATACTTTACGCATCTTTGAAAACAGTCAAAATAACTGAGGCTAGACCACTCAATAAAAAATATTAACAATCTGAATGATCTTATTAATCTATTTTCCCTTCACAGTGATGACATTTGTCATTACCAATTTTGTTCTTTCTCTCTCACTCTAGATTACTTACCTGTTTTTAGATCAACTTACTAAACCAATTTACCGACTAAAATAATAACGCCGTTCAATTAAATCATTTCACGGTCATTAAAACCACTTGTTCAACGTCCTGAGGGAAATAATACATAACATGAAATGTGGCTACTTCAATTCTGAATCAACATTTAGCATTTACCATTAAACAAGTATCTACTTCCAGAACTGGCGGTGTAGAAGTACACCACGAATATAAACAGAAGAGATTGCAAGAGACCTTAGATCAATTCATTTCTCTCGATAATTGCATTCACAAACTTCTATCAGACGCCGAATATGATGCTGACGTCATAGATTGCGATAAATACTATAACTTTGTGGGTTCGTAGAATTAAAACTCCGAGTTGCAGAAAGTAAAAATCTCCTTTAATTTCGTAGCAATACACTGTCCAATTCTCACGTAACAACATTACATCACACAATCCTCCAAGGTCGAGGACAATAACAAACTGTGTCAGCAGAATACAGTTTTAGCTCTCGTAAAACAACACAGCTGGCTATCTCTCATTTCACAACTGTTTCACAACTGACTCTAATCACTAGCCATGACTTTTTATACACAAATTCATGAACCGAGAACCTTCTGGAGCAAACAAGAAAAAACAATCATTCTCCGTTAATCGAAATATCTCTAGAACATTCCAACACTGAAACCCTATCTGAGCGGCAAGTCCTTTACCTCAGTTATCCTGCTTGCCGGCGATATCTGTTTACACTACGCGCTATCGTTAACTGCTTAACAAGGCTCATTATTACCATGAAACTTTATCCGCCGGTTATTTCCTTATTTGTGCCGAAACTTTTATGCCTGTTGCCGTGACACTGCTCCCTCCTCAAGGCTGGTCGTCCCGAACAGCTCCATCGTAGCGGGCCAGACGATCCAAGTGTACCACCAGCATTTTTCCTCGGGGCACCTTCTGGATGCGGTAGACCACGTCGAATTCCTGTTCACCATCCGGTACGGTCCTTGCCACGGCTGTGGAAGTTTATCGATTGTTCGGTTTGCTCTCAGGTGTCCTCCTGAAGTACCGGCGTGCACTTCCTCCAAGACCTCCGGGACCTTACTTCGGGGAAGTGCCAACTGTTCTGTCTGCGACTTCCCAGAAGGCGATTCCCATACCCAGAACAGCATCTGACGTTACTAGAGGAACCTCGGGCCGAACAGCCGAGCCCCTCCTTCGGGAGTTGTTCGGATTGGGATGGACTCGAGGGGGCAGTGTTTTCCCGAAACCCGTGGGAATCGGGTACGTCTTCGGACGGGGTTGAGGGAAGCCATTAAGTGTCCCGGGTACTAGCCTGCAAAGCTAGTAGAAGGTGTGCTAGATCACCAGGCAGCCCCCACCGAGGTTTTTCGGTAGTCTTCACCTTGAGTGTTGACGCGCGTAAGTGGCGTATCCACTTCCATCCCGTCTTGAGTCCATAGGACCAGATGGAGGGGCTTGTTAGTCTCTAGGTCTTGTCCTATGGAAAGCACCTCGGAGGACGCCGAGCACCCTTTGGGACAGCTCGGATACTCCCTGGTTGAAGGAAGCCCGGGTCCAGTTCCTACGGGTTCAGGACTAATGGGAGTAGAACCTCTGGACTAAACCCAGCACAGCACACCCTCTCTTGTCTTCAGTGAGTCTCATTGGGCCCAGTACGACTTGTAGGTGGCGCTCCTTGGTGCGATGTCTTCCCAGACCGGCCCCGTCCCAGCCTCCAATTCTCCCAAGAGTGGCCCCAAGTCTGCGTCCGCCAGCTGCTCCCTCCTCAGGCCTGCGCTATCCCAGCCATCCGCAGGCACTGCCGTGACTACTCGGACTGCTGCGGCACGATCCTTCTCTTCCACTCTTGTGCATTGGCCGCACTCCTCTGGTCAGGGTCTTCGGGACATGGCGTCTGGGTTACCGTGGTTCTTCCCTCTACGATATTCGGAAGCGAAGTCGTACTTCTGCAGTCTCTGAACCCAACGTGTTGTCTGGCCTTCCAGGTTTCTAAAGCTCAGCAGCCAAGTTAGGGCGCAACGGTCAGTCCTCAGGTGGAGTGGCTGACCGTACAGGAACTTGTGGAACTGCTCCAAGGCATTTACTAACGCCAGTAACTCCCGCGGGGTGACGCAGTAGTTCTTCTCTGCCTTGGCTGAAGACGCGCTGGTATCGTCTCAGCAGTTGACGAAACTTCTCGAGCTGTTCTGCGGTCAGGTGTTTGGCCACCCTCTCCAGTAAGCCTTCCAGCCGGGGCCCCAGGTGTTGCGTTGGCACCGGCTCCTGTGTCTTGTTGATTGCTGTCACGATAATCACGGGCTCGCAAGTCCCCATCTCCGTTCCGGCCTGGACGTCGTGATCGATGTCCGCTAGGTTAAGCAGCCTCACTGACACCACTCGGCACGGTAATAATGTTCTTCATTCGCTGTCCTTCCAGTCGCGCCATCACCACCACCTCGCTTCTCGCGGGGACCACCACGTCTTTCTTCAAGATGACCCTGCAGATTCAAAGGCGCTCATCGGGTTGCCGGAGTATCACCTCTTCTCCATTGAGCCGCAGGACTTTCCTGCCGACGTCGACCATCGCCTCGTGGCTCCTGAGGGCATCCAATCCCAGTATCACCTCCTCAGCCAACTTCGCGACGAACACCCACAGACTGAAGGCACTCCATCCCAATGTCAACCTTAGCAGGGCCTCCTTCTCCACAGGCAAGGTGTCACCCGATGCCGTCACAAGCTGGTATGGTCGGCTCGGCTTCCTTGTCGGCAAACCCTTCACCACGTCAGGTCTGATGATGCTCACGGCTGCCCCGGTGTCCACCAGCACGCGGCACGGCTTTCCGCTCACCCAACCGTCCACGATGAGGCTGTCATCCACAAGCCGGCTGACGGCGCGGAGTGTCACTCGAGGGGACGGTGGTAATGGCGTCGACGTTCCCCTCTCCACGACGGCCCTTACTCGTTTTCCGGCTGCTCTTCCTGGTGTGGGCAGTGTCTCTCTAGAAGTCCGGGCTGTCCACACCCCCACCACAGGCCACTAGGTCTTCGCCGGCGTCCCTCGGCAGGTCTTCTGTCTCCGGTGTAGCGAACACTCCTCGTTCTCGAATTCGGGATAGCTCTTACCTTGCCCGCCTCCATCCTTAATGCTGCCGTTAGCGCCTCGTGGATGTTTTTATAATCGCCGAGCATTTGGCGCTGACGAATCTCCGTGTCTCGTCGTCAACGAATGTATAGGCAGCCTCTCGGGATACGAACTGTGGTGGGAGGTCGACTGGGGCCTTGCTAGGCAGTTGCTCAACTGCCAGAGCGAACTCCTGGAGCTTCTACCCTGGCTGCTGTGACCTTTCCTTTAGCTGGCTGCGGTACTCTGCGACTAAGCGGTGGTTTCCAAAACGATTCTCCAAGGCCTCCCAGATGTCCTTGGGCCATGCCGTTTTCTGTACCGCGTTCAGGACTTCCGCGGCCCGTCCTTGGAGGCTGGCTATTAACTCTGTGGCCTCTTCCTCTGGCGACCATTTGTTATGCTTGGCCACTGCGTCGAACTGGCGATGGAATACTTCAAAAGTTGTCGCGCCGTCGTAATTAGGAGGTTTGACGCGCGCCGATGTTGTGTCGCGTCCCGGCGCGTCGACCTTCAAGTCCTTTAACCTCCTGCCGACGGTATCCTCCACCATGGCGTTCAGGGACTTGGCGTTACTCTCGGCCTTTTCCTCCAGGTCATTGAAGCGGTTCGCCAGGACTTCAACGCGCTCGTCCACTTAGCCCATCCATTTGCCCAGCTCCGCCACGTCATCCCTCACGCCGGCCAACTGTTCCTCAAATTTGGCAGCGAGAACCTCGATCGCCACCTTCATTTCCGTGGCCAGACTGTCGTTCGCTGCTCTCATTTCTGTGGTTAATTCAGTCTTCATTGCAGTCAGATTGTGATTTGTCGTCTCCAACTTTGCGCCCAGGTTGTTATTTGGCGCATAGGATCATTTCGTCCCGTATACCAGTGTGCTATCTTCAAATTGCCGCGCTACATAGGATACCTTTGTCCCGTATGCCAGTGTGCTATCTTCAAAATGCCTCGCTACATAGAATCCCTTTGTCCCGTATACCAGTGAGCTATCTTCCAATTGCCTCGCTACATAGGATCCCTTTGTCCCGTATGCCAGTGTGCTAATTTCAAATTGCCTCGCTACATCGGATCCCTTTGTCCCGTATGCCAGTGTGCTAATTTCAAATTGCCTCGCTACATAGGATCCCTTTGTCCCGTATGCCAGTGTGCTATCTTCAAATTGCCTCGCTAAATAGGATCCCTTTGTCCCGTATGCCAGTGTGGAATCTTCAAAATGCCTCGCTACATAGGATCCCTTTGTCCCGTATGCCAGTGTGCTAATTTCAAATTGCCTCGCTACATAGGATCCCTTTGTCCCGTATGCCAGTGTGCTATCTTCAAATTGCCTCGCTAAATAGGATCCCTTTGTCCCGTATACCAGTGTGCTATCTTCAAATTGCCTCGCTAAATAGGATCCCTTTGTCCCGTATGCCAGTGTGCTAATTTCAAATTGCCTCACTACATCGGATCCCTTTGTCCCGTATGCCAGTGTGCTAATTTCAAATTGCCTCGCTACATAGGATCCCTTTGTCCCGTATGCCAGTGTGCTATCTTCCAATTGCCTCGCTACATAGGATCCCTTTGTCCCGTATGCCAGTGTGCTATCTTCAAAATGCCTCGCTACATAGGATCCCTTTGTCCCGTATGCCAGTGCGCTATCTTCCAATTGCCTCGCTACATAGGATCCCTTTGTCCCGTATGCCAGTGTGCTATCTTCAAAATGCCTCGCTACATAGGATCCCTTTGTCCCGCAAGCCAGTGTGCTATCTTCAAATTGCCTCGCTAAATAGGATCCCTTTGTCCCGTATGCCAGTGTGGTATCTTCAAAATGCCTCGCTACATAGGATCCCTTTGTCCCGTATGCCAGTGTGCTAATTTCAAATTGCCTCGCTACATAGGATCCCTTTGTCCCGTATGCCAGTGTGCTATCTTCAAATTGCCTAGCTAAATAGGATCCCTTTGTCCCGTATGCCAGTGTGCTATCTTCAAATTGCCTCGCTAAATAGGATCCCTTTGTCCCGTATGCCAGTGTGCTAATTTCAAATTGCCTCGCTACATCGGATCCCTTTGTCCCGTATGCCAGTGTGCTAATTTCAAATTGCCTCGCTACATAGGATCCCTTTGTCCCGTATGCCAGTGTGCTATCTTCCAATTGCCTCGCTACATAGGATCCCTTTGTCCCGTATGCCAGTGTGCTAGCTTCAAAATGCCTCGCTACATAGGATCCCATTGTCCCGTATGCCAGTGCGCTATCTTCCAATTGCCTCGCTACATAGGATCCCTTTGTCCCGTATGCCAGTGTGCTATCTTCAAAATGCCTCGCTACATAGGATCCCTTTGTCCCGCATGCCAGTGTGCTATCTTCAAAATGCCTCGCTACATAGGATCCCTTTGTCCCGTATGCCAGTGTGCTATCTTCAAAATGCCTCGCTACATAGGATCCCTTTGTCCCGTATGCCAGTGCGCTATCCTCCAATTGCCTCGCTACATAGGATCCCTTTGTCCCGTATGCCAGTGTGCTATCTTCAAAATGCCTCGCTACATAGGATCCCTTTGTCCCGTATGCCAGTGTGGTATCTTCAAATTGCCTCGCTACATAGGATCCGTTTTCCAGTATGACAGTGTGCTATCTTCAAATTGCCGCGCTACATAGGATCCCTTTGTCCCGTATGCCAGTGTGCTAGCTTCAAAATGCCTCGCTACATAGGATCCCGTTGTCCCGTATGCCAGTGCGCTATCTTCCAATTGCCTCGCTACATAGGATCCCATTGTCCCGTATGCCAGTGTGCTATCTTCAAAATGCCTCGCTACATAGGATCCCTTTGTCCCGCATGCCAGTGTGCTATCTTCAAAATGCCTCGCTACATAGGATCCCTTTGTCCCGTATGCCAGTGTGCTATCTTCAAAATGCCTCGCTACATAGGATCCCTTTGTCCCGTATGCCAGTGCGCTATCTTCCAATTGCCTCGCTACATAGGATCCCTTTGTCCCGTATGCCAGTGTGCTATCTTCAAAATGCCTCGCTACATAGGATCCCTTTGTCCCGTATGCCAGTGTGGTATTTTCAAATTGCCTCGCTACATAGGATCCGTTTTCCAGTATGACAGTGTGCTATCTTCAAATTGCCGCGCTACATAGGATCCCTTTGTCCCGTATGCCGGTGTGATATCTTCAAAATGCCTCGCTACATAGGATCCCTTTGTCTCTTATGCCAGTGTGCTACCTTCAAATTGCCTCGCTACATAGCATCCCTTTGTCCCGTATGCCGGTGTGCTATCTTCAAAACGCCTCGCTACATAGGATCCCTTTGTCTCGTATGCCAGTGTGCTACCTTCAAATTGCCTCGCTACATAGGATCCCTTTTCCAGTATGACAGTGTGCTATCTTCAAATTGCCTCGCTACATAGGATCCCTTTGTCCCGTATGCCGGTGTGCTATCTTCAAAATGTCTCGCTACATATGATCGCTTTGTTCCGTATACCAGTGTGCTATCTTCAAATTGCCTCGCTACATATGATCGCTTTGTTCCGTATACCAGTGTGCTATCTTCAAGTTGCCTCACTACATAGGATCCCTTTTCCAGTATACCAGTGTGCTATCTTCAAATTGCCTCGCTACATCGGATCCCTTTGTCCCGTATGCCAGTGTGCTATCTTCAAAATGCCTCGCTACATAGGATCCCTTTGTCCCGTATGCCAGTGTGCTATCTTCAAAATGTCTCACTACATAGGATCCCTTTGTCCCGTATGCCAGTGTGCTATCTTCAAAATGCCTCGCTACATAGGATCCCTTTGTCCCGTATCCCAGTGTGCTATCTTCAAATTGCCTCGCTACATAGGATCCCTTTGTCCCATATCCCAGTGTGCTATCTTCAAATTGCCTCGCTACACAGGGTCCCTTTGTCCCGTATGCCAGTGTGCTATCTTCAAAATGCCTCGATGCATAGGATCCTTTTGTCCCATATAGCAGTGTGCTATCTTCAAAATGCCTCGCTACATAGGCTCCGTTTGTCCCATATACCAGTGTGCTATCTTCAAATTGCCTCGCTACATAGGATCCCTTTGTCCCGCATGCCAGTGTGCTATCTTCAAATTGCCTTGCTACATAGGATCCTTTTGTCCCGTATGCCAGTGTGCTATCTTCAAAATTCCTCGCTACATAGGATCCCTTTGTCCCGTATGCCAGTGTGCTATCTTCAAAATGTCTCACTACATAGAATCCCTTTGTCCCGTATACCAGTGAGCTATCTTCCAATTGCCTCGCTACATAGGATCCCTTTGTCCCGTATGCCAGTGTGCTAATTTCAAATTGCCTCGCTACATCGGATCCCTTTGTCCCGTATGCCAGTGTGCTAATTTCAAATTGCCTCGCTACATAGGATCCCTTTGTCCCGTATGCCAGTGTGCTATCTTCAAATTGCCTCGCTAAATAGGATCCCTTTGTCCCGTATGCCAGTGTGGTATCTTCAAAATGCCTCGCTACATAGGATCCCTTTGTCCCGTATGCCAGTGTGCTACTTTCAAATTGCCTCGCTACATAGGATCCCTTTGTCCCGTATGCCAGTGTGCTATCTTCAAATTGCCTCGCTAAATAGGATCCCTTTGTCCCGTATACCAGTGTGCTATCTTCAAATTGCCTCGCTAAATAGGATCCCTTTGTCCCGTATGCCAGTGTGCTAATTTCAAATTGCCTCACTACATCGGATCCCTTTGTCCCGTATGCCAGTGTGCTAATTTCAAATTGCCTCGCTACATAGGATCCCTTTGTCCCGTATGCCAGTGTGCTATCTTCCAATTGCCTCGCTACATAGGATCCCTTTGTCCCGTATGCCAGTGTGCTATCTTCAAAATGCCTCGCTACATAGGATCCCTTTGTCCCGTATGCCAGTGCGCTATCTTCCAATTGCCTCGCTACATAGAATCCCTTTGTCCCGTATGCCAGTGTGCTATCTTCAAAATGCCTCGCTACATAGGATCCCTTTGTCCCGCAAGCCAGTGTGCTATCTTCAAATTGCCTCGCTAAATAGGATCCCTTTGTCCCGTATGCCAGTGTGGTATCTTCAAAATGCCTCGCTACATAGGATCCCTTTGTCCCGTATGCCAGTGTGCTAATTTCAAATTGCCTCGCTACATAGGATCCCTTTGTCCCGTATGCCAGTGTGCTATCTTCAAATTGCCTCGCTAAATAGGATCCCTTTGTCCCGTATGCCAGTGTGCTATCTTCAAATTGCCTCGCTAAATAGGATCCCTTTGTCCCGTATGCCAGTGTGCTAATTTCAAATTGCCTCGCTACATCGGATCCCTTTGTCCCGTATGCCAGTGTGCTAATTTCAAATTGCCTCGCTACATAGGATCCCTTTGTCCCGTATGCCAGTGTGCTATCTTCCAATTGCCTCGCTACATAGGATCCCTTTGTCCCGTATGCCAGTGTGCTAGCTTCAAAATGCCTCGCTACATAGGATCCCTTTGTCCCGTATGCCAGTGCGCTATCTTCCAATTGCCTCGCTACATAGGATCCCTTTGTCCCGTATGCCAGTGTGCTATCTTCAAAATGCCTCGCTACATAGGATCCTTTGTCCCGCATGCCAGTGTGCTATCTTCAAAATGCCTCGCTACATAGGATCCCTTTGTCCCGTATGCCAGTGTGCTATCTTCAAAATGCCTCGCTACATAGGATCCCTTTGTCCCGTATGCCAGTGCGCTATCTTCCAATTGCCTCGCTACATAGGATCCCTTTGTCCCGTATGCCAGTGTGCTATCTTCAAATTGCCTCGCTACATAGGATCCCTTTGTCCCGTATGCCAGTGTGGTATCTTCAAATTGCCTCGCTACATAGGATCCGTTTTCCAGTATGACAGTGTGCTATCTTCAAATTGCCGCGCTACATAGGATCCCTTTGTCCCGTATGCCAGTGTGCTAGCTTCAAAATGCCTCGCTACATAGGATCCCTTTGTCCCGTATGCCAGTGCGCTATCTTCCAATTGCCTCGCTACATAGGATCCCATTGTCCCGTATGCCAGTGTGCTATCTTCAAAATGCCTCGCTACATAGGATCCCTTTGTCCCGCATGCCAGTGTGCTATCTTCAAAATGCCTCGCTACATAGGATCCCTTTGTCCCGTATGCCAGTGTGCTATCTTCAAAATGCCTCGCTACATAGGATCCCTTTGTCCCGTATGCCAGTGCGCTATCTTCCAATTGCCTCGCTACATAGGATCCCTTTGTCCCGTATGCCAGTGTGATATCTTCAAAATGCCTCGCTACATAGGATCCCTTTGTCCCGTATGCCAGTGTGGTATCTTCAAATTGCCTCGCTACATAGGATCCGTTTTCCAGTATGACAGTGTGCTATCTTCAAATTGCCGCGCTACATAGGATCCCTTTGTCCCGTATGCCGGTGTGATATCTTCAAAATGCCTCGCTACATAGGATCCCTTTGTCTCTTATGCCAGTGTGCTACCTTCAAATTGCCTCGCTACATAGCATCCCTTTGTCCCGTATGCCGGTGTGCTATCTTCAAAACGCCTCGCTACATAGGATCCCTTTGTCTCGTATGCCAGTGTGCTACCTTCAAATTGCCTCGCTACATAGGATCACTTTGTCCCGTATGCCGGTGTGCTATCTTCAAATTGCCTCGCTACATAGGATCCCTTTTCCAGTATGACAGTGTGCTATCTTCAAATTACCTCGCTACATAGGATCCCTTTGTCCCGTATGCCGGTGTGCTATCTTCAAAATGTCTCGCTACATATGATCGCTTTGTTCCGTATACCAGTGTGCTATCTTCAAATTGCCTCGCTACATATGATCGCTTTGTTCCGTATACCAGTGTGCTATCTTCAAGTTGCCTCACTACATAGGATCCCTTTTCCAGTATACCAGTGTGCTATCTTCAAATTGCCTCGCTACATCGGATCCCTTTGTCCCGTATGCCAGTGTGCTATCTTCAAAATGCCTCGCTACATAGGATCCCTTTGTCCCGTATGCCAGTGTGCTATCTTCAAAATGTCTCACTACATAGGATCCCTTTGTCCCGTATGCCAGTGTGCTATCTTCAAAATGCCTCGCTACATAGGATCCCTTTGTCCCGTATCCCAGTGTGCTATCTTCAAATTGCCTCGCTACATAGGATCCCTTTGTCCCATATCCCAGTGTGCTATCTTCAAATTGCCTCGCTACATAGGGTCCCTTTGTCCCGTATGCCAGTGTGCTATCTTCAAAATGCCTCGATGCATAGGATCCTTTTGTCCCATATAGCAGTGTGCTATCTTCAAAATGCCTCGCTACATAGGCTCCGTTTGTCCCATATACCAGTGTGCTATCTTCAAATTGCCTCGCTACATAGGATCCCTTTGTCCCGCATGCCAGTGTGCTATCTTCAAATTGCCTTGCTACATAGGATCCTTTTGTCCCGTATGCCAGTGTGCTATCTTCAAAATTCCTCGCTACATAGGATCCCTTTGTCCCGTATGCCAGTGTGCTATCTTCAAAATGTCTCACTACATAGGATCCCTTTGTCCCGTATGCCAGTGTGCTATCTTCAAAATGCCTCGCTACATAGGATCCCTTTGTCCCGCATGCCAGTAGGCTATCTTCAAAATGCCTTGCTACATAGGATCCCTTTGTCCCGTATGCCAGTGTGCTATCTTCAAAATGCCTCGCTACATAGGATCCCTTTGTCCCGTATGCCAGTGCGCTATCTTCCAATTGCCTCGCTACATAGGATCCCTTTGTCCCGTATGCCAGTGTGCTATCTTCAAAATGCCTCGCTACATAGGATCCCTTTGTCCCGTATGCCAGTGTGGTATCTTCAAATTGCCTCGCTACATAGGATCCGTTTTCCAGTATGACAGTGTGCTATCTTCAAATTGCCGCGCTACATAGGATCCCTTTGTCCCGTATGCCGGTGTGCTATCTTCAAAATGCCTCGCTACATAGGATCCCTTTGTCTCGTATGCCAGTGTGCTACCTTCAAATTGCCTCGCTACATAGGATCCCTTTGTCCCGTATGCCGGTGTGCTATCTTCAAAATGCCTCGCTACATAGGATCCCTTTGTCTCGTATGCCAGTGTGCTACCTTCAAATTGCCTCGCTACATAGGATCCCTTTGTCCCGTATGCCGGTGTGCTATCTTCAAATTGCCTCGCTACACAGGATCCCTTTTCCAGTATGACAGTGTGCTATCTTCAAATTGCCTCGCTACACAGGATCCCTTTGTCCCGTATGCCGGTGTGCTATCTTCAAAATGTCTCGCTACATATGATCGCTTTGTTCCGTATACCAGTGTGCTATCTTCAAATTGCCTCGCTACATATGATCGCTTTGTTCCGTATACCAGTGTGCTATCTTCAAGTTGCCTCACTACATAGGATCCCTTTTCCAGTATACCAGTGTGCTATCTTCAAATTGCCTCGCTACATCGGATCCCTTTGTCCCGTATGCCAGTGTGCTATCTTCAAAATGCCTCGCTACATAGGATCCCTTTGTCCCATATGCCAGTGTGCTATCTTCAAAATGTCTCACTACATAGGATCCCTTTGTCCCGTATGCCAGTGTGCTATCTTCAAAATGCCTCGCTACATAGGATCCCTTTGTCCCGTATCCCAGTGTGCTATCTTCAAATTGCCTCGCTACATAGGGCCCCTTTGTCCCGTATGCCAGTGTGGTATCTTCAAAATGCCTCGATGCATAGGATCCTTTTGTCCCATATACCAGTGTGCTATCTTCAAAATGCCTCGCTACATAGGATCCCTTTGTCCCGTATCCCAGTGTGCTATCATCAAATTGCCTCGCTACATAGGGTCCCTTTGTCCCGTATGCCAGTGTGCTATCTTCAAAATGCCTCGCTACATAGGATCCCTTTGTCCCGTATCCCAGTGTGCTATCTTCAAATTGCCTCGCTACATAGGGTCCCTTTGTCCCGTATACCAGTGTGCTATCTTCAAAATGCCTCGATGCATAGGATCCTTTTGTCCCATATAGCAGTGTGCTATCTTCAAAATGCCTCGCTACATAGGCTCCGTTTGTCCCATATACCAGTGTGCTATCTTCAAATTGCCTCGCTACATAGGATCCCTTTGTCCCGCATGCCAGTGTGCTATCTTCAAATTCCCTTGCTACATAGGATCCTTTTGTCCCGTATGCCAGTGTGCTATCTTCAAAATGCCTCGCTACATAGGATCCCTTTGTCCCGTATGCCAGTGTGCTATCTTCAGAATGTCTCACTACATAGGATCCCTTTGTCCCGTATGCCAGTGTGCTATCTTCAAAATGCCTCGCTACATAGGATCCCTTTGTCCCGTATCCCAGTGTGCTATCTTCAAATTGCCTCGCTACATAGGGTCCCTTTGTCCCGTATGCCAGTGTGCTATCTTCAAATTGCCTCACTACATAGGATCCCTTTGTCCCGTATGCCAGTGTGCTATCTTCAAAATGCCTCGCTACATAGGATCCCTTTGTCCCGTATGCCAGTGTGCTATCTTCAAATTGCCTCGCTACATAGGATCCCTTTGTCCCGTATGCCAGTGTGCTATCTTCAAAATGCCTCGCTACATAGGATCCCTTTGTCCCGTATCCCAGTGTGCTATCTTCAAATTGCCTCGCTACATAGGATCCCTTTGTCCCGTATGCCAGTGTGCTATCTTCAAAATGCCTCGATGCATAGGATCCTTTTGTCCCATATAGCAGTGTGCTATCTTCAAATTGCCTCGCTACATAGGCTCCCTTTGTCCCGTATGCCAGTGTGCTATCTTCAAAATGCCTCGATGCATAGGATCCTTTTGTCCCATATAGCAGTGTGCTATCTTCAAATTGCCTCGCTACATAGGCTCCCTTTGTCCCGTATGCCAGTGTGCTATCTTCAAATTGCCTCGCTACATAGGATCCCTTTGTCCCGTATGCCAGTGTGCTATCTTCAAAATGCCTCGCTACATAGGCTCCGTTTGTCCCATATACCAGTGTGCTATCTTCAAATTGCCTCGCTACATAGGCTCCCTTTGTCCCGTATACCAGTGTGCTATCTTCAAATTGCCTCGCTACATAGGCTCCCTTTGTCCCGTATACCAGTGTGCTATCTTCAAATTGCCTCGCTACATAGGATCCCTTTGTCCCGTATGCCAGTGTGCTATCTTCAAAATGCCTCGCTACATAGGCTCCGTTTGTCCCATATACCAGTGTGCTATCTTCAAATTGCCTCGCTACATAGGCTCCCTTTGTCCCGTATACCAGTGTGTTAATTTGAAATTGCCTTGCTGTATAGGATGCTTTTGTCCCGTGTACAAGTTAGTTTCCATCTTCGAATTCCTTCGCTACAAAGGATCTCTTTTTCCCCTATACCAGTGTGCTTCGATCTTCGAAACCCCTCACTATATTGAATTCCTTTGTCCCGGATATCGGTTTGCTTCAATCTTCATATTCCCCCGCTACGTACCATCTCTTTGTTTCTAAAACGCTTTTCTACTCTGTTCCAGCTTCTTTCTGGACATTACAACTATCATTTGAGGCAATTCCTTCATTGATATTCTGCATGCTTCCGTTCTTAAGAGTGCAATTCATTCTTTTTCACAGCTTTTTTTTAATATTTTGACTAACCTTTTCATCCCTTGCAATTTGGTTTTTATTCACGGGCATGTTTTCGGCATTCTTTGTTCTAGCCTTACTGTCACTAACGTCTTTTTGCTTCAGTTGTTTATTTACTTCCATCGTGCGTTCTATTTCACAGCGTGCTTCCTTCAAATCTCTGTTAATTGTTTCGATTATATGGTGAATCTTCTCTAGCTGTTCTGCGGTCAGGTGGTCGGCCGCCCTCTCCAACAGGCCTTTCAGCCGAGTACCCATGTGTTCCTTCGGCAACGTGTCCTGTGTCTTGTCGATTGCTGTCATGCCGACCATAATCTCGCACTTCCCCAACTCTATCTCGGCCTGGATGTCATCGGTGTCATTAATTGGATAATTAATAATAATGATTAATATAATTATTAATCATTAGTTATATTATTGATTAATTATTAATTTGATGTCATTATTATTTGGTTTAACCCTTAAAAATAAAAGACAATTATAATTTTAAAAAAATTTACGTAACACTCTTTGGCTAACCAACTCTTTCAATTTAGTATAATTTTGCTTCCTCAAAATAAATTTAATGAGTGTTCGGAAGCTTTCACGGCCGGAGCCAGAATTAACATATGATATTCCTTCCGGGCTTTGGAGCCGTGGTCTGATGGAGTTAAGCTGTCCATACGTTTCGTCCATCCCTGCGGTGGACATCATCAGTGGCGTGGTCTTAATCTTCTAGGTGAAGGTTCAGGCACAACTGAGACGCTCGCTAGAGGTGTCGTACTTATACCCTGATTGGACGTACTGGATTGTTTCAGCTGGAGCAGGGGGTGTGTCCTCGGTGGGTGGGGTTTCCCTGTAGTGATAGTTAATTGGTTCGCGTGATTTTTCTGCCTTAGGTTTTGTTTTAGCCGTTCCAGTATCGGATGCCAGATGTTGCTCAGTTTAAGAGCCTCTCCCTTTCTGTTGAAATTATTGGGGTGTTTGTAGATTTCAATACCTTCGCGTTGTAGTCTGGCGTGGTGGTATGGTGTAGAAGAAAGCACCTTCGTCTCTTCATACTGGATAATATGTTCACCATCGGCCCAAATGGCATGTTCCGCGACCGCAGACTTGTCCCATTGTCCCAGACGGCAGTTGCGCTTGTGTTCTGAAGGCCGGGTGTTGAAACTGCGTTGTGTGGTACCGACGTATACAGCACCGCAGGAACAAGGAATACTGTAGACGCCAGCTGAAGCGAGAGGGCCCCTTGGGTCTTTGGATGAGCGTAATAACGAATTAATCTGCCTAGTGGGCTTGAAAATAGTTCTAACCTCGAAGCTTTTAAGCAGGCGCTCAATTCTGTCCGTCATATTCTTAAAATATGACAGGAATGCAATGCCTTTGTATTCATGCGGACTATTCTCGCAGATGGCAGGGCGAGATTTACGTGGTCGGTTAGCTCTGCGGACATCACGCGCTGTGTAGCCGTTGGAACGTAATGCCTGTTGGAGGTGACGGAGTTCCTGTTGTAATGAGCCGGGTTCACGGATGCGGGTAGCGCGGTCCGTGAGGGTTTTAATGATGGCACGTTTCTGTTTAGGGTGATGGTTGGAGTTTTTGTTAAGATATCTGTCTGTATGGGTCGGTTTGCGATACACTTTGTGTCCAAGTGTCCCATTTGGTTTCCTACTCACCAGAACGTCCAAAAATGCCAGTTGTGCATCTTCTTTTTTGTGGTATCCATCTGGCATCCGATACTGGAACGGCTAAAACAAAACCTAAGGCAGAAAAATCACGCGAACCAATTAATTATCAGTACAGGGAAACCCCACCCACCGAGGACACACGCCCGGCTCCAGCCGAACCTATCCAGTACGTCCAACCAGGATATAAATACACCTCTAACGAGCGTCTCAGTTGTGCCTGAACCTTCACCTAGAAGATTAAGACCACGCCACTGATGATGTCCACCACAGGGATGGACGAAACATATGGACAGCTTAACGCCATCAGGCCACAGCTCCAAAGCCCGGAAGAAATCTCTTATGTTAATAAATTTAATATTTAAAATTACACTATTTCTCTAAAAAGGAATTCCTTATAGTAAAAATCTGGCATTTATCAGTTTAATTTTTTATATTGTGGTGAGGTATACATTGGAGGGACCAAAGGTAATTTAGAGTACAGAAAGAAAGAAAATTTTTAAGGTATTAGGTATAAACCGACTGACAAATTGGCTGTATCGGATCATATTTGGTCAATTAACCGTGAAATAAATAAAAGATTTTTATTCTTAATACAATTAAATGGTCCGATAAATTTAATAGTGTCGCCCTGGCGGTAGACTCGCCAAGCCGATGAAAAATGATGGCCGGTGGAGATTCGGAACCGATCGTTACCGGTAGCGACAGACAGTTGAATAGAGAGGAAATAAACAGTTTTAAGGTTCTCGAAATTTTGTAATGTTGAACAGTGTATTTCGAGCAGAATAAAGTGTAGTTTTTGTGTTTCGTAACCTCGTTTTATTATTTCATGAACCCACAAAGTCACAACTGGTGTCAGGAAGCGGGACAATAACATCACCGAAGATTATGGCCATGGAATCGGTATTGGAAATGCTTTTGCAGATGAACGAATTAACAGCGAAGTCGGAAGCGGCAAATAACAACTTGGCCGCGAAGATGAACGAGTTAACAAAAACAGAAGCAGCAAATAACAACCTGGCCGCAGAGTTGAAAGAAATAAAGACCGAATTGACCACAGAAATGAAGGCAGCGAACGACAGCCTGGCCACGGAAATGAAGGAGGCGAACGAGGTCCTCGCCGCCAAATTAGAGGAACAGTTGGCCGGCGTGAGGGATGACGTGACGGAGCTGGGCAAGCGGATGGGCCAAGTGGAGGAGCGCGTCGAGGACCTGGCGAACCGCTTCAATGACCTAGAGGAAAAGGCTGACAATAACGCCAAGTCCCTGAACGCCATGGTTGAAGACGTCGAAGACCTCGCGAACCGCGTAAACAACCTGGAGGGAAAGGCCAACAGAAGCGTCAAGTACCTGAACGCCATGGTGGAGGACGTCGTCGGCAGGAGACTGACGGATTTGAAGGCTGACGCACCGGGACGCGGCACAACACCGGCGCGCGTCAAACCTCCGAAATATGACGGCGCGTCAACATTCGAGGTCTTCCGCCGCCAGTTCGACACAGTGGCCAAGCTCAACAGATGGTCACCGGAGGAGGAGGCCACACAGTTAATAGCCAGCCTCCAGGGATGGGCCGCGGAAATCCTAAACGCGGTGCAGACGACGGCGGCGCCCAAGGACATCTGGGAGGCCCTGGAGAATCGCTTCGGGAACCACCGCTTAGCCGCAGCATACCGCAGGCAGCTAAAGGCAAGGTCGCAGCAGCCGGGGGAGACGCTGCAGGAGTTCGCCATAGCGATTGAGCAGCTGGCTAGCAAGGTCTTGGTTGACCTGCCACTGGAGTTCGTATACCGGGAAGCCGCCTACAACTTTGTCGACGGGGTACGGGACACGGAGATTCGTCAGCGCCTAATGCTCGGCGTTTATAAAACCATCCACCAGGCGCTGACAGCGGCATTAAGGATGGAGGCGGCCAAGGTAGCATCTATCCCGACGTCGAGAACGAGGAGTGTCCGCTACGCCGGAGACAGAAGACCAGCGGAGGGACGCCAGCGAACACCTAGTGGCCTGTGTTGGGGGTGTGGACATCCCGGACACCTGCGGAGAGACAGCCCACACCAGGAAGAGCAGCCGGAAAATGAGTAAGGCCCGGCGTGGAGAGGGGCACGCCGGCGCCATCACCACCATCCCCTCGAGTGACAATCCGCGCCGTCAGCCGGCGGATGGCGGACAATCTCATCGCGGATGGTTGGGTAGTAGGAAAGCCGTGCCGCATGCTAGTGGACACTGGAGCAGCCGTGACCACCATCAGACCTGACGTGTCGAAAGGTTTGCAGACGAGGAAGCCGAGCCAACCATACCAGCTTGTGTTGGCATCGGGTGACACCTTGCCTGTGGAGAAGGAAGCCCTGCTGGAGCTGACCTTTGGACGGAGTGCCGTGCGTCTGTGGGTGTTCGTCGCGAAGGTGGCTGAGGAGGTGATTCTGGGACTGGATGCCCTCAGGAGCCACGAGGCGACGGTCGACGTCGGCAGGAAGGTCCTGAGACTCAACGGAGAAGAGGTCATACTCCGTCAACCCGAAGAACGCCTTGGAATTGGCAGGGTCGTCTTGAGCGAAGACGTGGTTGTCCCCGCGAGGAGCGAAGTGATAGTGACGGCGCGACCGGAAGGCCAGACAGCAGGTGGGGTCCAGAGACAGCAGGAGTACGACTTCACCTCGGAACATCGCAGAGGGAACAGTCACGGTAACGCGGACGCTATGTCCCGAAGACCCTGTCCAGAACAGTGCGGCCAATGCACAAGAGTGGAGGGGAAGGAGCGTGCCGCAGCAGTTCGAGTAGTCACGGCAGTGCCTGCGGATGGCTGGGATAGCGCAGGCCTGAGGGAGCAGCTGGTGGACGCAGACTTGGGGCCACTCTTGAGGGATGTGAAGAGGATCAACGACGTGGTCTACCGCATCCAGAAGGTGCCCCGAGGAAAGTTGTTGCTGGTACACCCGGATCGCCTGGCCCGCTACGAAGGCGCTGCTCGGGACGACCAGCCTTGAGGGAGCAGTGTCGCCCTGGCGGTAGACTCACGAAGCCGATGAAAAATGATGGCCGGTGGAGATTCGGAAAACTTCGGAACCAATCGTTACCGGTAGCGACAGACAGTTGAATGTAGAGTTGGAAAAATAAACAGTTTTGAGGTTCTAGCAATTTTGTAATGTTGAACAGTGTATTTCGAGGAGAATAAAGTGTAGTTTTTGTGTTTCGTAACCTCGTTTTATTATCTCACGAACCCACAAAGTCACAATAGTGTGGAAAAGAATATTTTATAAAATAGAAATAGCGTAATGAGTTTGGAAATACAATCGATTTTGTCTTTACATTTGCTTCATTTTCAGTGTTTTGTAATACTGACAAAAATATTGTGACTCCTAGCGACCGTAATGTTCATAAGATTGAGTGTGACTGACAGAGTAAATGAGTGTTAACAAAATGGAATTTAATGTTTGGAAAAAATATTTATTCAAAAAAGTAGAATTGCATAATGAACTTTGAAATGCAGACAATCGATTCAGTCTAAATTTGTTTCATTTTCAGTTTTGTAATACTGGCAAAAATATTGTGACTTCTAGCAACCGTAATGTTGATAAGATTGAATGTAACTGAGAGCATAAATGGGTGTTAACAAAAAGGAGATCTCGGAATTTCTTGTAATCTTAAACAATTTCTTTAAAGATAAATGAAGTTTTTGTTACAAATCATTTTATTAGTGCAGTATTTCTTGCTTCACTGCTCCTAGCTTCATATTTTACGTAATTACTCCCTTTCCTGATTTTCTTTTGCCAAAAGCTCTGTTTATTGAAATGAGATCTCATAGTCCATCAAACACCACTCTTTGAATTGCTGGTGATTTCCAGGAATCACCAATAAAATTTAAAATTAAATTCAATTGATATCGCTTTACTTCTCATTTCCCGATAGACATCACATTATCCCCCTTTTTAATTATACATTCACCATTCTCAATTACTAGTTTGAATCATTTCTGCACCAACAAATAAAATGGAATCAATTGACAATACACATCCATAAACGAAAAATTCTTAAGTACTAGTTTCCTTACCTCACCTTTTAGAAAGTAGTTGCAATAACATCACCAATTTCCCTAGAAACCATTAAGAAATCCAGAATTGGCAACACCTTGACAAACTGATGGAAATTAATCATTTGTGCATACTAGCCATACATAGGCTAAGGTTTTTATAGTCAACTTCAAAAATCCAATGCTACTGCCAGGATTTAAACCACGGATTTCCTGGTTTCCGTCCAGTTGCTCTTACCCATTTAGCTACTATGGCCAACGTACCGTCTTGACATTAAATTCTCCATTTGACTCATATTTCCCTGGTAAACCATTAGGGGCTCTCGTATTCGAGATACACCGTTCGTGACGACTAACTGTCGTAAGTACTTGAGTCCCAGGCTTCTTCATTTAACTCTTATTATTTTACTAAATTGATGGGAGTTCATAATTTCTTCATACTAGCGGTATATAGGCTAAGGCTTTTGATGGATAGGGTCAACATGAAAATTCAATGTCATGGCCGGGATTTGAACAATGGATCTCACTGAACTAGGAGAAAATCATTTAAATATGGTATCTTCTTAATATTTTTAACGGAAAATTACTATTTTATCGTTATTAAAGCTGGTGATAATATGTGTCTGTGCTTAAAATTATTTTGATGTGAACAGCATTATCCGAATAAAAAGTAATCATGATGCTTATGTAGCTCTATAAATACAATCTAGTTGTTTTAATGACAAATCATTTCCATTTTGAATTTGATGCCTGGTATAGGTGCACTGAACAACTGACAACAGAACACTATGCTTAGCAAATCTTATAGAACAAAAGATTTACACGTAATGGCAAGATCTGAGTGAAAGCCTAAAATATCCAATATGAAATTCTCAAATTCTGTATGATGCTAGCCTTGTAATTGCAGGGAGATATTTGATTTGGTATCCATGGTTTGATATCCCTGGCGTACTTTTTATATTGTGTGTATATACAAGGCTCATGTGAACAGTTCTCATCCTGACCCAGTGAGCAAGGAATTGCTAGCCAACTGTTTTCCTTCCGTTGATTCACATGTTAAACTATCTAAAATTACAAGTCATTCCAAGCAACAATTGACTATCGGCAGTGTGCATTGCTTTAAAAATGGAGAAATTTTAGTACCATATTGCAATAAAATTGTTCACAAAGATGTTTAATATCTACAGAAATTCATTTGCGAGTTGTAAATGTGTATGGTGACTCTTCACCTTCAATTCCCACTGTGAAGATATGGGCGGCCGATTGTAAACGTGGTCGTGAAAGCATTAAGATGATCCATGCAAAGGATATACAAAAACTGTAACCATAACAGAAATCACATACAAAGGTATGTGAAACTGCTAATGCTCTTGGAATTTCAAATTAATGAATTAGTGACAGCTTGCATCAGGAATTAAACATTAATAGGTTTTGCACAAATGGGTCCAGCATATTCTCATTGTGAATAAAAAATGTATTTGCATGACACTTTCTGAAAAGTGTTTGGTGTATTTTCAGAAGAACAGAAGTAACTTTTTGCGCCGATACGTTAGAATGGGTGAAATATGGATTCACAACCACAAACATAAATGGAAGATGCAGTCGAGGAATTGGACAGAAACTGCATCTCAGCTCCAAAGAAGGCAAGGACAGTGGCATCGGCGGCAAAGATCATGGCATCAGTGTCTTGGGATGCCAAAGGTATTCTCTTTTTTGACTAAGTCAAAAAATGTAAATCCATTACTGGAGGATACTACTCCAAACTTCTATGCAAACCGTATGCAAGCATTCATTAAAATAGACAGGAGTTAAGAAATGCAAATACTGCTTTAATTACGATAATGCACTTGCCCACAAATGGGTTTTCGCATGCACAAATTGAGAGATCTACTGTCCTCCATAAAAGAGATAGTCTCCGACGCCTGAGACACAGGAGGGTTGACGAAGTTTCCCACACCCTCCCTGGACATGTTTATGACACCCCATGTCAACACACTTACAGACCATTCAAAAACATTCTGACGGCTGCTACTTTTGTGAATGAATGTCCTCGGTATTAGTGTATAGAGTGAATAGGGTGCATGTGTTTTTTACGGTCTGCTCCTTGTGTAGCAGGCGTTCTCTGCCACACATTCGCTGTCTTTGTCCAACTGTGTAAGACACCCCATACCTTCCAGGGACCTTCTTTGAGTTGCTGGACTGTACATTATCAAGTACTGGAACATCCACCCTACTCCCCAGATTTGTCTTCCTTGGGTTCCCACCTGTAAAACAAACTGAAGAAATGACACGCTGATCACCGCTTTTTGTCCAATAAAGTAACAAATGCACTGTAGATAAGTACTTTGTAGTACTTGCATGGGGAACACTACAAGGAGGGGATAACAGCACTGGAACACTGCTGGTCAATATGTATTGATATTGGAAGATATTATGTTGAAAAATAAAACTACTTTAAACGCATTAATTGTCCCTTTGCACTATCAGGTGAGAATTTCTCAATGTTCAATGTCCTCAGGCTCTTTTGGCTACTAGTGACTTAACTGAATGCAAATCAATCACTAGAATATCTGTTGTGCTGTGCCCTATTTCCCCCAAGGATTATTTTCTCTAGCTGCCTTATATTATGGAATGATTTCTGATGCATTCATATACTGCTATGCAAGAATGATGGAGAGCGTGACCTTTTGAACTTCTTTTCCCTAAAAACGCATTTCTATGTTTTGTCACAACAGTACACAAATATATTGCTCTAACTTAATATTTCATTTAAAAGACTTACTACATTTGTTTCTTTTTCTGAATGTATTACAAAATGTATTTCTAAGTCACACCTGAATTTGAAACACTTAACACATTTGTCACACTTGCATAGAATAACGTCTGAATGTAAGAGAATATTAAACAAATAAAAATATTTGTTGCTTCACTGTGACTAGTTTCATTTTCTGTGTGATAAGAGAATATGTTTGCGTAAATTGGACTTTTGTTTGGAAGACTTCTTACATGGTCACACTTGTATGTTCCTGTATCTAAATGTAATGGAATATGTTGGTCTAAGTTGTGCTTTTGCTTAAAACACTTCTCACAATTGTTTCACCTGTATCCGACCGTAAGAGAATATGGTCGTCTAAGTTACACTTCTCTATAAAAGACTTACTAACTCAGTCACATATGTATGCTCTATCGTCTGAATGTGACTGCATGTGTCGAATTATGCCGGCTTTCTGTTTAAAAGATTTCTCACATTTGTCACACTTGTATGATCTTGTATCTGAATGTAACAGAATATGTTGCTCTATATGGTGTTTAAGTTTAAAATACTTCTTACATTTGTCACACTTGTATGGTCTTGTATCTGAATGTAAGCGAATATGTTGGTCTAACTTATACTTCTGTTTAAAAGACTTCTCACACTTGATACACTTGAATGGTCTTGTATCTGAATGTAACAGAATATGTCGGCCTAAGTTAGACCTCAGTTTGAATGACTTCTCACACATGTTACACTTGTATGGTCTTGTATCTGAATGAAACAGAAGATGCTGGTCTAAGTTAGACTTCCGTTTAAAAGACTTCTCACATTTGTCACACTTGTATGGTGTGGTATCTGAATGTAAGCGAGTATGTTTGTCTAAGTTAGACTTCCCTTTAAAAGACTTCTCACACGTGTTACACTTGTATGGTCTTGAATCTGAATGTAACAGAATATGTTGGTCTAAGTTGGACTTCTTTTTGAAGGACTTCTCACATTGGTCACATTTGTAAGGTCTTGTATCTGAATGTAACTGTACATGTCTGTTTAACTCAGACTTCCATATAAAAGACTTCTCACATTTGTTACATTTGAATGGTCTTGTATCTGAATGTAAGAGAATATGTTGGTCTAAGTTCGACTTCTTTTTGAAGGACTTCTCACATTGGTCACACTTGTAAGGTCTTGTATCTGAATGTAACTGAACATGGTGATTTAAGCTAGACTTATGTTTGAAGGACTTCCCAAATGTTTCACACTTGTATGGTCTTGGATTAGACTTGAGTTTGAAAGACCTCTCAGAACTTTCACATTCATATGATGATCTGTCTACAAAATTGGCTGTTTTCAAATCCGAAGCAATTTGTTCTATTTGGCAGTGCCCTTTTGGTGGTGACCATGTAAGCGAAGTGGAGATACATTTTTCTTCAGAAACTCCTTGTGAATATAACCTGAAATATTTGAAAACAAATTAACAGTGATACAGTGACTCATCGTTCCTTATATACTTCTTATTAAAATATCATGAACAATTGCACAGAAAATTGAACACTTATCTTAAGAAGTTGATATTAAAACTTCTTTCTTTTTTTGAAAAAAAAAAGTTTTAACATCAACTTCTTAAGACAAGTGGATTATAAGTTACAAATATTTTTATTTGTGTAATATCATGAACAATGTTGAAGCTATGGAAACAGGCTGAAAAATTCAATGGTATAGCTGAGATTTCAACCACGGATATTCTGGTTGCCGTCCAGCCACTCTAACCCTTGAGCTATTATGGCCAAAGTGCAAGCATGGCATTACATTCTCCAACTGACTCTCCAACACCAAACTTGGCTGTTTTTAAATGTGAAGGAATTTGTTCCATTTGGTAGTGCTCTCTAAGTTCTGAATGTATGAGGGAATTGCATATATCTCTCTGTTCAGAAGCTCCTTGTGAATTTAACATGAAATATTTCAAACCAAAATAACAATACAGTGATTCATTTTCCCTTAAATATTTTTAGTGAAATATCATTAACTATGATGGAGTTACTCATGGAAGCAAATGCCTGTCTATTTGTTTCTCGGTAATCAGTACGGCTAAGAATTTGAGGACCTTTAAACTGTCTAAAAAGCACTTTTATAAGACCTCATAATATACCAAAATGACTTAAAGATCGGAAGAAAATGTTAAGACGTTTTCTTAGGCTTAGTTTGTGGCCAGTGAGGGTCAGGATTTATTCCACAAAATTGTGAATCTGCAGTGACATCAAACTTTCCATACCTAAACCCTGGGCTAAGTCATTGTCACAATGCTGTTTAAAAATAGGATATTTATAGAGGGTTAACTAGGTTATCTCCTGTTGCTAATGACTTCAGTACAATAGAAAGTTTCTTTTACCTGCAACCTGCTGTAGCCAGTCTTAGAAGTGCATCGTTATACGAAAGTGGTCCGGAAGCTTTCGGACAACATGAAAAAGGCAGCACTCGTAAATAAAAACTAGTGAATGTCGTTCATCTGTTGACAGTTACTAACCAAATTTTCACCCATTTTGGATGCTCGGTTGTCATGTAACGGTTGTTTGAGTTGATGTGTTTTCTGATGAAAACGGACAAAATTGAGTATCCAGCTGTCATTACATATTTGCTTTTGAAAGCTGAGAGGTTAAGTAGGCACTGCTTCCATTTATAACCTTCCAGCTTCAAGTGTCACTCTGATTTTCATTTTTTATTATTGTTAATTTTAAAACGGGATATACAGAACATTTTATTATTAATACTGCATAAACATAACTTTGGCATTTATGTATATGAAAAGACAATTTTGTAAATACCTGAGTTAAATAACTAAACAATAAGTATAAATAAAATATCTGCTAAAATTAAAACACAAAGTAAACATAATCAATGACGGATGTTTTGATACCTAGCATGTGTCTGCACTCAATCTTCAGGGCACAGAAAAAGTTAAATCGTACATTAAGGTGGACAAGAAACTAGAAGATACAAATCTTCTTGAATTTTGGCCCAGAGGCAATCTTTCCTCCTTCACCCGTCCGCAAGGAAACTGGAAGACAACTACCTTTCTGTCTCAGCCCACTTTACCTCAACAGGGTTCAAATCTGATAAAGAGGGATGATTAACAATCGTCTTTGCCTTATATGTGCATGAAAATATAAAACTTCTATGAGAATATTATATTACAGCTGCAATAGGACTTTTTTCTGCAAACACAAGGCCAAACAGGCTATGATCGTGTCAGGTCCTTTTTAGTTTCTGTTCACACATGAAGCCCTAAAGCAGCTAGTACAGCTGATCCAGGCAGACGCCCAATATTACCTATAAAATAAGTATTGTAACGAGGCCGTTTGGAAGCGAACGCTGACAGAGGGGAGTGAAAGAGACAGATAGCGGCAAGCTACGCCCAGCATAAACAGGGCGGGGAGAGAAAGAGCAAAAGAAACATCTGGACGGTTCTCTCTCCTTCGCTTGCCACCTTGAAAGCCCGTGAATCTTTGAGATGTCGAGAAATTTCACCTGTTTAAACGCAACTGGTTTGGTACAGACCGGCAGTGTCGGCAGGAAACCGCTAGAGTGGTCAATGCAGTGTGTGTGCGTGGACATTTGAACTGCATTGAGTTGCGGACTGATAAATGTGCAGTAATTTGAAAGTAAAATATTTTGTTTGTTTACGTGTGCGGAAACCACGAGAGACTGCTGGTGTGTGTTACGTCCTTCTGCGGATACCAGAGTTGTACATTAGTGTCTTCCTACGGAAATAAAGAGCACTTTGAATTTATGCAAATCCGACTTTTAATTTCGCGAACCTACAAAGTCATAATTGGTGTCATGAGTGGAACATATGACAATGGGAGCTGCATTGGCAAAGACTGTAGAAGAGCTGAAGAAAACGAGGACAGTGAATGACGCCCTCGCTACGAAGACGGAAGCGGCAAACAACAGCCTGGCCGCGGAAATAAAAGTGGATGAGCGATTCAAAGACCTGGCGAACCACGTTAATAACCCAGAGGGAACGGCCAACAGCAACACCAAGACCCTGAGCGCCATGGTGGAGGATATCGTATCCCATTCATGATGCCAATCTCTTAAAACCTTCCTATTGATTTCTGCTTTATTCCTACAATATTCACCTATAACTTGTTCAATTCTTAAGAAATTTTTTTCTTTTGAGCCAATAATATGCTGCTCTGTTTTATTACTAAGTCTATAGGTCAAATTGCCAAACATACTAGAAGAGCTAAAGTTGGTGTTGCTAAGATTCCTAAGCATCTTATTAAAGCTTGTCTTTCAACACTTGTAATTAATTTAATATATTTCTGATATTTTAATCCATTTTCCCATATTACAGCTCCATAACCCATTACCCCTATCATAAAGCTCATATGGTATGTTTTTACTGTATCCATAGGTAGTTTAAAGTCCTGTGGTTAATGTTGATAATTTCATCATTATTATCCTAGCCTTATTTGTTACTTGTGTTAGATGTGTATCATAATATCGTTTTCATCTAGAAATACTCCTAGATATTTGACGACTTTACTCCTTTTAATATTTTTGTTATTTATTTTAATAATAGGGACTCCTTTTAAGGCTCCTTTAAATAGAATATATGCTGATTTTTGTGGTGCAGTGGATAATTTGGATTCCTTACACCAAGAAGACAGTTGTTCCATAGTTAAATTGACTTTTCTTTCTAACTCTGAAAAACTATCACCTTCCACTAATAACAAGAGATTGTCTGCATAGGCCACAATATTCAGTGTGTTACTAGAGGCTTTTAACTGTTGAATAATCGGTTCTGTGAGCATATCCCAGAAAATTGGTCCAAGAATTGATCCCTGTGGATAACCTTTTATAATATGTCTAACTGTGATATGATTGTCTCCATTCACATTTACACTTCTATTGTTACAATAATCTTTTAAAGAGTTATATAGACATCTCCGGTAACTTTGTTCTCTCATAATTTATAACCAGATTATCTATTCGCTGCTATTAGGATGCACCTTGACTGTTTCGAAGACCCAGGTTGGGAAGCCAGATGTAACAGGGTTACTTCGCTGTACTTTGAATTGTATCTTGATGATTGAGTTTGATTAAATAAGAGTCATGAGATCTCTCGTTTTCAGGTGTGGTTTCGAGTGACATAAATGAAATTTTAGATCAGTCCAATTTCGTAATATACAATTTAATTGTATAATCTGGATTACATTTTACTTGAACTTTCTTTCCTAGTCAATCATTGCAGGTTACCTCCAACATATTGATAAATCCTTACTTCCTTAATAAATAGTTTCCGATAATTACATAAAATTCCTCACTTCTGCACTTCCACTCATCACTATCAAGATTACAGAATATTTCCTTTCTGAAGATTATTCATTTTCTATTACTATGCAAAACTTTTATATTCACCACAGCACTTTCCATAATCATGAAACAAGATTACAGAACATATATCTATGCAAATTATTGATTTTCTTCCCCTAGCAACCGTTCATCACTTTTTTTTTTGTCATTACATGGCCCACTAATATCCGGATCACAAAACAAAACTTATTTTCAAGTTCAAACAAAAACTACTGTTACAAACTATAAACTCTTTAACAATATATTTCCATACATTTCGAAGAATGCCCCAAATTTAACAATTTTGTTTACCATAATCATACATAACACAAATATAACATATATAAAATATAACAATAAATGAACATTGAACAACTTGATATTATTATAACACATTTTTTAAAATATATATATCTTTGTTTTCATGTGGGGAGGGGGCGGGGCTAAAGTATTTTTATAATTACCATTTTTAAATTATTGATAATGAACAAAACATAATATAACAATATAAAGAATATTTTTTCTTACATAACAATTTGTAAACGAGTATATAATTAAAATGAAATAACTGAAATAAAATAAATTATTGACACTTAATTAAATGTTTGTTTTACAATTAAATATTCGCGACTTAAACTTGCAAGGTTTATACTTGTGTTCTAACCTTAAATATGCATATTCCATTTGCCTGTTTATGTATGGCGATAAGGTTTTGACAATATATTCACAAAATTAGTGTATCATGTGTCGTGTTAAAGTGTTACATTACCGTGTGTATTGTGTAAGTCTTGAAAGGATATCTGAAGGTCTTGAAGTCCCCTCGTAGAATCTACATATTGAAGATCGTCTCAGTGGCTTCAAAAACATCAGGTGGAATCTACCATACAGACTTCCATCCATCATCTTGAGCTCAAATGTATGGTTCCAGAACTTGTTGGATACCACAAATGGTCCATCACAGTTACAGTACAGTAAGGCGATGATGGGCATCCATCGTCCTCTTGATTCTCTTCTTCCTCCTTTCTGCTGTGACGAATATCCTTTCAAAGGCCAACTCTGCCTTCTCTTCTGGGGTTACCTGTTTTCCTTTCAGGATGGGCGGCAGAATCTGCCTAAATAGGGGTGTTGGATCTTCTTCAAACATCAACTCTGCTGGGGTGAATCCTGTCGTAGAATCCTTAATAAAGTTGATCTAATCTTCAATCCGTTGGCAGTATTTAACCCAACTTTAGTGGTTGGAGTGACAAATAATACGGAAAAAGTTGGTTACATTCCGAGGACTTCTTTCTGTAAAGTTGCCCTGGGGAAAGTATACTGAAGAGTCATACAGTTTTACTCCTGAATCCTTTAATGTTTGAATTTCTTGCTTGTGTGGACTGAAGCATTGTCCGACAGTAGAGCTTCCATTTTCCCGTACTTAGGGATATAATCCTCTACAATCTTCTTTAGGCATGATTTTGAAGTAATTTTCTTCATGGGGTAGATATTGATGAATTTTGAAATGTGTCCTGAATCACAAAGATGTATTTATAATTGTGCTGTCCAGCTGGTAACTCACCATAGGAGAGGATGGTTACCAGGGCACTTTTCATATCCCTTATTGTTCGACATATAAAACACACTTTAATAGCAGTTGCTGTTTTGGCAACGCTGACATGTATAAGCGAGGTATGGAAGGTGGTAATTGTTTCCACTTCCATGCTCTTAGGGATAATTGCTTTCCACTTTAAGCAAACCCTGTCATATAATTTATACAAGATGTTATTATGTACTCCTATGCACACTGTAGTGTTACTGTTAATCTCGGGTGCTGTATTAAATAAATGTGATAAAAGAATGTCCTCTCTCTGAAGATTTCCCAAACTTCTAAGTTTCTTTGCGAAAGAAGTTGTTATTGTGAGGTTAAGTGCCATTAGTTTTAATGCCATGTGTAGGAGTTGCTTTCGTCTTCAGTAAGGAGTGGTTTCCACGGAAGCGTGAATGTGCATCAGCGAAATATTGTCTGACCCTGCAATGTGTTTAATTTCTGTCATGAGATGCGATTTCATGAATGTATCGTAAAATTTTTGAACTTGTGAGTTTGAACTTATTGTCGCCCTGGCAGTAGATTCACGAAGACGATGAAAAATGATGGCCGGTGGAGATTCGGAAAACTTCGGAACCAATCGTTACCGGTAGCGACAGACAGTTGAATGTAGAGTTGGAAAAATAAACAGTTTTGAGGTTCTTGCAATTTTGTAATGTTGAACAGTGTATTTCGAGGAGAATAAAGTGTAGTTTTTGTGTTTCGTAACCTCGTTTTATTATTTCACGAACCCATAAAGTCACATTATGAATAAAGGACAAACTGATGTGGTCTGTGTACAATATTATCTTGCAATTGAATATGTAATCCTTGAATTTAGATAAATTGCAGAAAATACTTGCTATTTCAAGTTCTGTGACACATGCATTGGACTCTGTTTTCATCAGACTTTGTGAAGCTGTAGCTATTACAGGATTTTCTCCATCCCAAACTTGGCATAAGACAGTTCCAAATGAAGTTGCAGAAGCATCTGTAAATATGTGGTATGGTACAGGGTTAGGGCACTCTAGTAGAATGGATTCGTTGAATAAAGCTTTGCTTCTTTCAAATGCCGCCTGGTGGCGCTCTTTCCACTTCTATTTTACTTCTTTCTTTAGAAGTTCTCTCAATGGAGAGATGACTGCAGAATAATTAAATATGAATTTCGACTGGTAATAAAGTACGCCTAGATATCTTCGAAGTTGTTTCTGGTTCTTGGGAGGTGGAATATCCTGAATATCTGTTACACGTTCTGGGTTAGGTTTTATGCCGTCAGAAGAAATGACATAACCTAAAAAATTTGCTTCCTTGACAAAGAATCTGGATCTTCAAAATTTATAGTCATGCCGCTCTCATGGAATTTTGATAGGATGTAGTCCAAATGTTGTAGATTTGCTTCCAAATCGGTATCATAAATCAAGTCATCTACATAATTTACAGCAAATTCTTTCATCTCCCTGCCGAAAATTTTATGTAAAGCACAGAGTAGTGCACCAGAACTAGTATTTAGTCCAAAACCGCACCTCTTAAAATGGTATAGATGATTCTCATGTCTAAAACCTGTATTGGACGTACTGCTGGATCCAAAGCAATTTGAAGAAATGATTTATTGAGGTTGATTACACTAAGTACTTTGATTTATTCATTCCGGCCAAAACTGAATTGACGCTAGGTGTGCAAAAGTGGCCCGAGAGTGTATATGAATTTAAGTATCTTGCATCAAGTGTCATTCATGCTTTTTGATTATTGGTAACCCAGCACAAAGTGTTGACATAAATAGACGTTGACAATTCTATTATGTCATCCTTCAACAGTTCCAGGATTAATTCTTGTTTACGAATTGCATGTGGAATGGGACAATATTTGTGTAAAAATAGTAGTAAATCCTTCACTACAAAACTGTGAACATACTTGTTGCACAATCCTATCCTCTTAGAAAATACTGGCTTCTGTTTCCTAAGGATATTAGCTAGTTTCTGTTTCTGCTCTTAGGTTAAAAGTTTCCTCAAGTTTAGATTAGATAGATGTTTCTAAGTTGTCTGGTGTATAGGTGTCTATGGACATATCTTGTGTACCGATAAAATCACTTAATTCATGTTCTTCAGACTGATTACAGCTGAAACAAGGCACTGTGTGACAAATATTAACTTCCATCTCCTGCTGGTCACAAATATGGTGCAAACTTTGTTAACTCTAACCCAACTTTGACTAAATAATAATCATCATTAATTGTAATGTGGCCCGCCTCGGTAGCGTAGATGGTAGTGTGTCTGCCTCACGTTCAAGAGGTCCCGAGTTCGAATCTTGGTCAGGGTGAGTTACCTGGATAAGGTTTTTCTCCGGGGTTATCCCTTATCCTGATAGCCGAATGATGGGTAACTATAAGCTCCATGGACCCCCGACTCATTTAAGCATCATTTTATCCAATTCATTCATTGTCCGATATGACTTAACGTTGGAGGACGTAAATTGCCAAAAAAAAATCCTACTATGCTCTACGAAAAATTTATCATCTTCTAAATCTCTCTCTCATCTTGCGTTCTGTCATCAAGGGAGAACTGTCTACCTCTAGCATGGGTAGCACTAAATAAATATTATTGTCTTTAATAGACAAAGTGTGCCTTACAAAATCTAAGATGCAAGACCATGCAATCAGTAGATCAGTACCTATGATGATGTTAGTAACCAGTTTTGATACAACTAGAACGAAAAAAATCTAGCTCATATCCGTCTAATGTAAGCTGTAACATCACTTGGAAACGGATTCTTTCCTTTTTCTTGCCAATTGCAGCAGTGCAAGAAACCCCGCAAACTGGTAGATATATAGTCTGCTGTTTACTTTTAGTGCAATGAAAAGTTCTTCATTACTTACAGTCATGGTACAACCACTGTCAACCATGGCGTACTACTCATTTCCCCATATATTTATCCTCACAAAAGGTGGATTTCTTATGTTTGTCACGTGCCTGTATGGGTTATCATTAGCTTCTCTGTTAGCAAGTTAAGTTGCCAGGGAACTCCTATTTACTGTATTATGTGCCACCCACATGGTACCCGGAGTTTCAATACCATCTTGAGTTAGTTTTCCTGCGGCTGGGGCGCAGCTACAGGAGATACTGTTATCTGTACTGCATTGAGGTTAGGTGCATCATTTGTGTTTTGTTCATTCGCTGGTGCTTATGTGTGTTGGCTAGCCTGCTCTCTGTAAAAACTTGTTTTGAATAGCCTTCCTATTTCACTTCCTGTATCCTGCCACCTACTATTTACATTTTGCTGTTATAGGGGTGAGAATACTTTATATGTCTCCTCCCACTATAGAAGCCTTGGAAATTTAAGTTGTTGATCTGATGGGATCTCCCAAAGTTATTTCTATTTCCATTATTTTGGCCATTCCTGTTAGAGTTGGTATTACTACGGCCAGAAGTTTGTTGGCCGTTATCCCTCCTTGGTTGCGATGAGTGGGGAGGGCTCCTTTGGTCGTTAGATTGCGTGCCCCTCTCCTTGCGAATGTAATGCACTTGCCTTTGGCTACCATGTGGAGAATTGAGGTTATGTTCATGCTGTGGCATTCTATCTTGTCTGTAATCGTTCTGGTGTTGGGAGTTGTGACCATTAAGCTACCTGTTTTCCCTGTTATTTCTAGCATCAGGTGGGGTTACCTGTGACCCAAAGTCACTTAATAAGCTCAGAACATCTCCTATGTCGACCGGCCAAGCAACTATTAAGTTGCAATTCCTTTCTTGGAAGTGTTTGTAACAGTGTTGTGATAAATTCAATTTAAAGGGAGTCGATTAATGTCAAAATTTCTTCCAGTTTCAAACAAAATATTTCCACCAAACTTCAGGGTTAGCAATGGGCAACCCCCTTCCACCCTTCCTGGCCAATCTGTACATGAGTGCATTAGAAATAAGGATCACCAAAGGTTTCCCTTGGAAGTCAAACTTCGGCAATCATATATAGATGACATCTTTGCAATAGTACCAAAAAACCACATCAGTGATGCACTAAAACTTTTAAATATCCAAGAAAAAAGCATCAAGTTCACTGTAGAAATAGAAAAAGACGAGCATTTACCATTTCTGGATCTAAAAATAATGAAAAATAAAAACAGACTAAACTTTGGCATTTACAGAAAACCAACACAGACAGACTACATAAAAGCTAATGGCTACAACCCAAGGTCCCACAAACAGGCAATCTTCAATAGTTTAGCACACAGAATGGTAAACATCCCTCTCACAGCAGAAGAATACAAAACAGAATACAACAAAATTATTGAAATAGCACAAAAAATGACTTTCCCAAATCATTAGTAGACAAAAAAGTGAACTTAGCAAAAAAAGAAGCTAATAAAGGAAACCACAACCCTCTCAGCTACAGAAACTAATATGATTTTCAAAAAATTCACTTACCATCCATGGGCCTATGATAAATTCAAAAAAGACTTCAAAAAACAAAAAATTCAAGTAGCATCAGTCAACCATTTCTCCTTAAAAAACCTAATTTCCTCAAACATCAAAGATACCATTACATCTAACAAAAAATCTGATATATATCAAATTGAATGCAGTGACTGTAGTCAAATTTATATTGGAAAAACCAAAAGAAATTTAGAAACAAGAGCAAAGGAACACTTTAGAAACATAAAATATAAACAATTAGAAAAATCAGCAGTTGCCAAGCATTTTTGGGAAAAAAAGCACAACATAAATCCAGAACCAAAACTACTAAAACATACATCAGGAAAACAAGAACTATCCACATGTGAACAAATCTTCATTTAAAAAAATAGGAACAAAGTTTTCAATTTCGACATCTCCCAGAAAGACTTGTTCAGCAAGTTCCTTGAACCGCCACCAGAGGAGACCTATGACAAAATATCGTCAACTACACCAATGAGAACCAGTCGATTGCCAGTTGAGGATAGAGGCAAAGTCTCTGAAACATGTTCTGGAAAAATTTAAGTGTCATTAATCGACTCCCTTTAAATTTCAACTATTAAGTTGTTTCGGATATGCTCTGGGAAATTCATTATATCCTGTTCATTTATACATGGTTCTATGATCCTTGCTTTAGATGTGAGCATTATACAGTATTCCATCAAGCTCTTATGAATTGCAGGATTATATCACCCTGTGGCCAATTCCACCCGGATAAGGTTCTGATTTGCCGGGCTCCAGTATCTGGCCAAAAATGTAGTCCTGAAGGAGGCATAGTCCTCTAAGTTAACTCCAGTGGACTTAAACCATCTAAGAAGCTTCAATGCATCTCTAAGTGTTAGCATTCCTATTTCGGATGGGATTTTCTTTATCCGAAAATAATCCTCAAGTTTACGAAGGAAAATTTTCAAGCTGTCACCAGCCTCTTTGGCAAAAGATGGAATCTTAATTTTGTTTAGGATGCAACTCTGGTATTGGCATGCTAGTGTTGAGGTTAGATTCCATTCCTCCTGTGCGATTGGGTCGAATTCTAGGTTACCCTGATCATGACAGTGTTGTGTGTATGTGTGTGTGTGTTTGTATACGTGATGCATTAGGTATTTGGCTACTTATACTAACATTGTCATAATTATGATCACAAACAGGTACAATTTCTGAACTTGCCTGAATTGCAAAGACCACACGTGTCAAATCATTAGGACTTTCTTTTTCTTTAAGTAGATTTGTATGCAAATTTTCTATTCTTTCTTGTAAATTAGACTGGTTATCCACTACACTGCTTATTTGTGTGGTATGGTTTAGCATTTCAGATGAAATATTGTGTACACTTGCATTATTGTACAGATTTAAGTTAGCAATTTGGTTTTCTAACATTGAGTTAACATTTGTCTGTAAATTGCTTATTTCTTGGCTAAAAATTTCCCATAGTTCATTAGATTGGCTATTCTGTACAAAATCTAACCTCTCTTGCTGTTCTCTTAGGTTAGTTATATCTTTCTCTTGTGAGCATAATTGACTTTGCATGGCTTCGATGGATTGAGAGTATTCAATTCTCAATGCCTCGAGTTTGCTTGCATTATCATTAGAAAACCTAACTTGTTCCTCTGTTAAATCTTGTATGTTCCCACGAATAGAATTTGTTTCCATATACAAGGTTTCCTGTATAGTGTCGCAAACCCATTATCTACGATAGCATGCTAGTGTACACAAAGAGCCGGCAAATAAGATAGCTGACATAAAGGACCTGCCGGTACAGATAGGGTTTGGAAGGTTCTAGTGATATCTGGATTGACAGAGAATAGTTCTTTTCTTATTTGTTCCAGACAACTTTTGAATTTATCAATGAGGTATTTAGGAAGGCAACAACTCGCCAAGAGGAGTCGTAAACAGGAGAGTAAACAGTTGTAGTGTTATGTAAAAAACTGAAGCTGCTGACAATGAAGTAAACTAGGTTATTAATAATAACTAAACACTAGTAACACAACTTCACTTATCTTATTTAAATCCTGGGACCGGTTTCAAAGCAAACATCTGCTTTATCCTCAGCCACTCAGCTTGACAGTAAGTGGGTGAGTGTCAAGCTGAGTGGCTGAGGATAAAGCAGATGTTTGCTTTGAAACCGGTCCCAGGATTTAAATAAGATAAGTGAAGTTGTGTTACTAGTGTTTAGTTATTATTAATAAAGTTGTAGTGTTGTTGTAACGAGAGCTGATGTTTGTTATTGTCATCGACCTTGGCGTTGTAGATTGTGATATGTTATGTAATTCTGCGGCTACGAAGTGTGTTTCGACACAAAGAACATTTGGAATATCTGCAACTCAGATTTTTAATTCTACGAACCCACTAAAGTCACAATTGTTTCTATTCTGTTACCTAGCTGCTCTTCTGTGCTGTTAATCTGATTTCTAATTGTGTTTAGCTCCAGATCAAGTTGTTACTAAGCAATGCACTAACATTATCTATCTTAGCAACCAATTTGATACTAAGTTCAGCATTCTGGCTATTTTCTTATTTACATCTCCTAGCTTGCTACTGAGTTCTGCATTCTGATTACCTATCTTCCTGCTAAGATCTGCATTTTGACTTTCTATTTTACTACTCAAATCTGCATATTGACTTTCTATCTTATTATTTACATCTCCTAACTTGCCACTGAGTTCTGCATTCGGATTGTCTATCTTACTGCTCAGATCTGCCATCATCTTCGCTATCTGGCCTAAAGTACTTACATCTGGTGATTCGCTAACATGTCCTTCACCCTGTGCAAGCGCGTTTGCTTCAGGCATCTGTTCACTAAATTGCTGGCGATGATCCATCCTTTCTGGTAATTTACATCTGCTTCGGAGTCTCATATATTAAAGTATTTTAACTTACGGTTGGTCGGCTTGATTCTCTTACGATGTGTAAACAGTAGTATGAAGTTTCTGTTGACCATTGTGTAAATAAACTTGCCACCAATTCGAAGCCCTTAAGTTGGGATGCCATTTTGTAACCAGTTTATCTATTCGTAATTAATTTCTCTCCATCTTAATCAGCCACATATTCGGGCGCCATCTTATAACCTGAATATCTGTTCATTGCAGACTGGATGCACCCCGACTGTTTCGAAGACCCAGGTTGGGAAGCCAGATGCACAGGGTTACTTCACTGTATTTTCTTGATGATTGAGTTTGATTAAATAAGAGTCATAAGATCTCTCGTTTTCAAGTGTGGTTTCTAGTGACATAAATAACATTTTCTATAAGTCCGATTTCGTAATATATAATTTAATTGTATAATCTGGATTACATTTTACTCAAACTTTCTTTCCTAGGCAATCATTGCAGGTTACCCCCAACACATCAATAAATCCTTACTTTCTTACTAAATGGTTTTCATTAATAACATAAAATTGCTTACTCCAGAACGTCCACTCATCACCATTAAAACTTATCTTGCACACATCGTCTTTCCACCATCAAGAATACAGAACATATCTCTTTCTGAAGATTATTGATTTTCCGTTACTAAACTTTTATATTCACCGGGACATTTTTTATCTTCCTCATGAAACAAGAGTACAGAACATATATCTATGAAGATTATTGATTTTCTTCCCATAGCAACCATTCATCATTTTCTTTATATTGTCATTACATGGCCAACCAATATTCAGATCAGAAAACAAAACTTATTTTCAAGTTCAAACAAAAACTACTGTTACAGCGTAAAATTCATTTGGTTAGCATCTGGTTCAACTACCAGCCGCAACCTACAGACAAAAGCGCTATTTAAATATTCAAGTTCCATAGGATGCTCCTGCACACATCACAGCTGGAAAAATGCAGAAGCCCATACTGCCATAATTAGATATATACTTATGTATAATGATAATAGCATTGTATAATATAGCACAGTAATTGATAAAATATACACTATCTATTGCATTTCGTTCAATCTGGAAACTTGTCCAATTTGGAAATTGGTTTAGGTCCCATATGATTACACTTACAGCAAGCTTTACTTTATACCCATTTGCATTAGTTCAAGAGCTTAATGAGACATATGCTAAACCGCCGAGTTGTATAAGAATAACAATAAACATAACACAAAAGGCAGAATGTTTGTACTTTAAAAGAGTCAAATCTTACCTTGAGGAGTTTACTGGAGAAAGGTCCCCATCCTGTAACACAAAAATTTAAATGTTCAGCATCATACAATCATCTATTTAGTGTTAAATGTCCTACATAACATGGTTAAAAGATATGTGGAAACAAATATTTGATATTTTAACATGAAATGAGCTGTAAGAAAACCAAGAGGCCGAGAAAGTATTTAACTGTTTGATTTAGAGGACACAGAAGTTGCAAAAGAAATGTTTAATAAAACAAAATGTATGATTAAAATGGGCACATCTTTAGGACAATTAAGACATAAACATATGAGAAGACAACAGGAGGGAAGAAAAGGCTAACAAATTAGGTTCCTCTATACCAATAGCATACTTGGACATGGTACAGATTATGTGACTCATTAATTCTTCATTATAAATTGTACCTAGATCAATGTTGACGATGAAAGGGTAACACCAAACAGCTTTCACGATATAGGTCTTCTCAACAACACTATTCCGTCTGAACATACTGAGACATGGATAATATATTGTATTTAAAATGCAAGGAATGGAAGAACCCAAGTGTTAAATTGCCAATGTCCATTTTTTTTTTTACAAACTTGTACATAATGATATCCAGGATGTATCTAAATTGATCTAAATGTATCAAATGATTTTATTTTGTTATCTACAAGACTTTTTCCATATCCATTTTTAATTGCAGTTTTTAAGATATGATGGAGTTCTTTTTGATATTCTTACTGGCTGAGGGGTAGGTTTACTAATCTGTGTGTGAGACTGTTGATGGTGGTATAAAATCATTCAAAATTCAAAAAAAGATTACAGCTAATCACAGCTCTTTCACCAATGAAAGCAAAAATTACATTTGTTAAATTTACTTTCCACCCCTGGGCCACAAAAGGGTTCCAAAAAATATTCAATAAATACAATATAGCACTGGCACCTAAAAACAATTACAACATTAAAAACCTACTTAACAGTAATAATACTGATAAGATAAAACCAGAAGAAAAGTCAGTCATTTACAAGATTAAATGGAAAGACTGTGAAAAAATTTACATAGGAAGGACAAAAAGAAACATATGCACTAGAACGATTGTACATTCTAGGCAGTTAAGATACAAAAATATTGATTAGTCCACAATAGCAGCACATTTCTGGTCTGAAAAATCATGAAATTGAAGATAGCACCAAATTACTAAAATACGTACATAAACATAGTGAACTCGTCATATGGAAGAGAATATACATAGAAAAAGATAAAAACCAACTAATGAACTTTGAAATCCTGCCAGAAGACAACCCCACATTTAAATTCATCCCAAAATCAACAGATGGCAGCAGCAACTCCAGAACTATCCACACCACTGGATCAAGCATTAGTCGCATTAGAGCCGATGATGCAAACGATAGTTCGCGAAACATGTCCTCAATATAGCTACGTAAGTGAAGTTGATGTGTAATAAATACAACTCATCTATAACTTGATTCTATTACTGTATTTCTAAATTAAATTTTACTAGAAGCTACAAATACTTAGAACTGGAATATGTATAGAAAACCAACTTTCCTTACAATGTGTGTGTGTGTGTGTGTGTGTGTGTGTGTGTGTGTGTGTGTGTGTGTGTGTGTGTGCGCGCGCATGCTGGATTTCCCAACAACGTCAAACATTTTCTCCCCCTTATCAAATTTAAAATGTACCTTGAATTAGTTTGTTAGATCAAACAGCATTCAGGACAAAAAGGTTACAATCCTCCTGGCTCTAGACTGACATTCAAGACTACCCTTCTTGCATATGTAAATGAATATAAAGCTATTTGGCAGTTGCAAACTGAAATGCAGTTCTGTTTCATCAAAATATCTTACTGTATGGGTGTAACATTTTTTGAGAAAACAAAACGGCTGATTTTCGATTAAATTTCCCAACAGGTTAATTATTAATCACTAGGTTGCCTGTCGCTTACCAACTTTTGACTTCCTCTGGCATTAATTTTACTCTTTATTTTAAGTGTAGTAGATTGAAAAATTCTGCAACAGCACAGAATATATTGGGACGATTATTATCAAACATTCCTCAGACTAAACACAGTAGGTTTCTATAGAACTTACCTTAATATTATCAGAAACTGAGGAAGGTTTTCTTTCCATAATCCATGGTTCTTCTTTAATTTCTATTTTATTATCCATTTCATGATCAATGTTGTATTTGTTATCAACCATTAGAGGGTCCTCTAGAAGAAATTCTCCCGCATTCACTGAACCAAATTCTGAAAACAGAGTACGATGTTCTATTTCTGTTATCCCATGCATCTCCCAGTTGTTGCTGTACGTAGCACTTTCAGTCTTAATCTGGTTTGCAAGATGTTTCATAAAAGCAGTCTCTGATTTAACTTCCGTTTTGACTGTCATGTCACAATCAGTGTCAACAAGCACAGTATCAATACTTGTGTTCATTGGAACAACCTCAGGAAGGAGCTCTCTCTTGTTCAGTGAGGCTACGTCATCAGCCAGAGGTTCCTCTTCTTTGATTTTGATTTTCTTATCCATTTCAAACAGATGTGAAATGCCACCTTGTTCTTAATTCCTGGAACTAATCTGTGAAGAAAAAAAAGTAATAAATACCATAAAATATGCACAAATTTAATCATCAGCTTCTTTGAATCCATCAATAATTGTTCAAACTACACTAGTCCCCAGTATTCTCTTATTGTGCTAACTACTTCTTGGAAAGCTGAATATGACTTAAAAATTAATTATGTACAAAAATGTAGCTAGTTACAGTGAAGCAACAATAACTGCAAAAATATAACTAATAACATAGAAAATGAAGCTAGCTACAGTGAAGCAATAAATATTATACAAATATAAATATTTGCTACAAAGGCTTCACTTATCTTAAGAAATTTGTGTTAATACTTCTTTCTAATGGAGATTAATTTCAAAAACATTGTTTTCATAATCAGTCAACTCCGTTGTCAAGGATTCCGGTTGCCATGACTTTTTTATGTTTTTTGAGTATTACCAACATCTGAAAAAGAAACAAACCTAAAAACAGAATCAACTGATGGTATTTCAAAATTCATTACAGAATGTTTATATTTTAAAATAAATAACTTTTCCCAAACTATTAAATCCATCAGACCATTTAATTGTTTTAATAATTTCACTTCAGGATTTATTTCATGGTTAAATGACCAAAAATGATCTGCTACGGCCGATTTCTCAAGTTTGTTTATACCTAATGCTACGAAAATGTTCTTTGTTTCTGGTTTCCACATTACGTTTCGTCTTTCCAATATAAACCTTATCAGAATCTAAACAACTAAATTGATAAATACCATATTTTTTATTATTAGGAATTTTATCTTTTTTAGAAAAAAGATATATTTATTTTGAGAAACTAAAGTTATACCAACTTTTTTAACAATTTTTCATAACATTAAGTATACACAAACTGATAAATCGACCGTAGTAGATCATTTTTGGTCATTTAACCATGAAATAAATCTTGAAGTGAAATTATTAAAACAATTAAATGGTCCGATAGATTTAATAGTTTGGGAAAAGATATTTATTTTAAAAAAATAAATATCGCAAAATGAATTTTGAAATACTGGCAGTTGATTCTGTTTTTAGGTTTGTTTCCTTTTCAGATTTTGGTAATACTGAAAAAACATAAGAACATGGTAACCGGAAATCTTGACAATGGAGTTGCCTGATGATGAAAACAATGTCTTTAAAATCGATCTCCATTAGAAAGAAGTATTAACACCAATTTCTTAAGATAAGTGAAGCCTTTGTAACAAATATTTATATTTGTGTAATGTAATTAATTGTAACAGATACTTCACTTATCTTTATCTTTAATTTTGAATTAATAAGACAATTTACATAAATTCTTTGAAGATAAGTGAAGTTTCTGTTACAAATAATTATATTTGTGTAGTAAGACTTAAGAAATCCAAAGACATGTCCAGGACTCAAGCTACAGATGTCTCCTTGTACCAATGCTATTATCACTCCACCTAGCTTACTGAGGTACTGTACCAACATTGAACCTCCTAATCTGCTTAAAATATCTGGATTAAGATCAAAGCAATCTCAGATATTAAATATTCTTAATTTGACATATGTTACAAACTTTTAGGGCTAGTTTGACAGTAATTTCATTGCATGTATATATTACTTGTAGATAAAACAGAATGTACTGTAACTAATGTGAAGAGAAATAGTAAACTCTATGACTACAGTACTAGACAATGTGATAGCTTTCATAGACCTACAACAGGAAAATTGAAGGGGATTATATTTTATAACAAATAGCCAAATTATTTAAAAACATTACCTGGAATTAGCTTCCAAAAGGAACTAAACAGGTGATTAATAGAAAGATGTATATACAGAACTGATGAATTATAATGAAAGGTAACAAAAAACTGTTTCATGAATTGTATACTTTTATATAAATTATATTTTGAGAATAATGATAGTTATTAGAAATTAGACTGTGATGAAGCTTGAAACATGTATGTATGCCTATAGGCAAATAAAAAATTATTATAATGATCATCATCCCCATGATGATCACCATCACCATAATCATCATCATTATTTACATCTACATCATCATTATTATTTACAGCTACATCATCATCACTACATCTTCATCACCATTATTTGCATCTACATCATCATTATTTACATCTACATCATCATTATTTGCATCTACATCATCATTATTATTTACATCTCCATCATCACTAATTACTTCTACATCATCATTATTTATATCTACATCATTATTTACATCTACACTATCATTTACATCTACATCATCATCAGCATTCACATCTACATCATCATTTAGTACGCCTGCCTTGGTAGTATAGATGGTAGCGAGTGTGCCTCACGTTCAAGAGGTCCCAAGTTCGAATCTCAGTCAGGGTGAGTTATTTGGATAAGGTTTTTCCGGGGTTTTCACTTATCCTGATAGACGAATGTCGGGTGAAACATGTATGGAGAGGCAAGAGATAAGGGAAATGCAGAGTGAAACAAGTATCGAGGGGCAAGGGATAAGGGAAAAGCACAGTAAAACAAGTTTGGAGGTACAAGGGATAAGGGAAAAGCAGAGTGAAACAAGTATGTAGGGGCAAAGAATCAGGAAACAGCAGAGTGAAACAAGTATGAAGGGGCAAGAGATAAGGGAAATGCATGGTGAAACAAGTATCGAGGGGCAAGGGATAAGGGAAAAGCACAGTGAAACAAGTTTGGAGGTACAAGGGATATGGGAAAAGCAGAGTGAAACAAGTATGGAGGGGGAAAGAATCAGGAAACAGCAGAGTGAAACAAGTATGAAGGGGAAAGGGATAAGGGAAAAGCAGAGTGAAACAAGTATGGAGGTACAAAGGATAAGGAAACAGCAGAGTGAAACATGTATGGAGGGGCAAAGGATAAGGGAAAAGCAGAGTGAAACAAGTATGGAGGTAGAAGGGATAAGGGAACAGCAGAGTGAAAAAAGTATGAAGGAGCAAGGGATAAGGGAAAAGCAGAGTGAAACAAGTTTGGAGGTACAAGGGATAAGGGAAAAGCAGAGTGAAACATGTATGGAGGGGCAAGGGTTAAGGGAAAAGCAGAGTGAAACAAGTATGGAGGTAGAAGGGATAAGGGAACAGCAGAGTGAAAAAAAGTATGAAGGAGCAAGGGATAAGGGGAAAAGCAGAGTGAAACAAGTTTGGAGGTACAAGGGATAAGGGAAAAGCAGAGTGAAACAAGTATGGAGGTACAAAGTATAAGGGAAAAGCAGAGTGAAATATGTATGGAGGTACAAAGTATATGGGAAAAGCAGAGTGAAACATGTATGGAGGGGCAAGGGATAAGGGAAAAGCAGAGCGAAACAAGTTTGGAGGTACAAGGGATAAGGGAAAAGCAGAGTGAAACATGTATGGAGGTATAAGGGATAAGGGAAAAGCAAAGTAAATCTAGTATGGAGGTACAAAGAATAAGGTAAAAGCAGAGTGAAACAAGTATGGACATACAAAGAATAAGGTAAAAGCAGAGTGACACATGTATGGAGGGGCAAAGAATCAGGGAACAGCAGAGTGAAACAAGTGTGGAGGTACAAGGGATCTGAAAAAAGCAGAGTGAAACAAGCGTGGAGTTACAAGGGATCAGGAAAAAGTGGAATGAGACAATTATGGAGCTACAAGGTATAAGGAAAAAGCAGACAGAGACACGTATGGAGGTACAAGGGATAAGGAAAAAGCATAGTGAAACAAGTATGGAGGTACAAGAGATAAGGAAAGGGCAGAGTGAAAGTAGTATGGAGGTACAAGGAATACGGAGAAAGCAGAGTGAAACAAGTGTGGAGGTACAAAGGATCAGGGAAAAGCAGAGTGAAACTAGTGTGGAGTTGCAAGGGATCAGAGAAAAGCAGAGCGAAACAGGTGTTGAGGTAAAGGGGTTAGGGGAAAAGCAGAGTGAAACGTGTTTGGAGGTACCAGGGATTAGGGAAAGGCAGAGTGAAAGATGTTTGGAGCTGCAAGGGGTAAGGGAAAGGCAGAGACAAATATGTATGGAAGTGCAAGGAATCAGAGAAAAGCAGAGCGAAACAACTATGGAGGGGCAAGGGATAGGGGAAAATCAGAGGGAAACATGTTTGGAGGTACAAGGGATAAGGGAAGGACAGAGTGAAACATGTACGGAGGTGCAAAGAATCAGGGAAAAGCAGAGTGAAACAAGCGTGGACATGCAAGCGATGAGCGAAAAGCAGAGCGATACGAGTATGGAAGTGAAACAGATCAGGAAAAAGCATAGCAAAACAAGTATGTAGATGCAAGGGATCAGCGAAAAGCAGAGCAAAACTAATATGGAGGTGCAAGGGATAAGGAAAAAGCAGAGTGATACAAGTGTGGGGGTGCAAGGGATATGGGAAAAGCAGAGCAAAACTAGTATGGGGGTAGAAGGGATGAGGGAAAAGCAGAGTAAATCAAGTATGGAGATGCAAGGGATAAGGAAAAAAGCAGAGTGAAACAAGTGTGGAGGTACAAGGGATTAGGGTAAAGCAGAGCAAAACTAGTATGGATGTACAAGGGATCAGGGAAAAGCAGAACAAACCAAGTATGGAGATGCAAGGGATAAGGAAAAAGCAGAGTGAAACAAGTGTGGAGCTACAAGGGATCAGGGAAAAGCAGAACAAACCAAGTATGGAAATGCAAGGGATAAGGCAAAATCGGAGTGAAACAAGTGTAGAGCTACAAGGGATCAGGGATAAGCAGAGCAAAACAAGTATGGAGGTACAAGGGATCAGGGAAAAGCAGAACAAACCAAGTATGGAGATGCAAGGGATAAGGAAAAAGCAGAGTGAAACAAGTGTGGAGGTCCAAGGGATCACGGAAAAACAGAGAAAAACAAGTATGTAGGTGCTAGGGATAAAGAAAAAGCAGAGAGAAACAAGTGTGGAGGTACAGGGGATCAGGGAAAAGCAGAATGAACAAAATATGGAGGTGCAAGTGTTAAGGGAAAAGCAGAGAAAAACGTGTGCTGATTGCACCTTTCCTTTAAGAGGCATGTACCTCAGTGTTTTTTGTTTCCCTTTTTCTCCGTGTGAGTGCGTGAAGGTTGGTTTTGTTCCTCTCTCGGACAGCTTTCCGGGCTGACGAGACTAGGTAGTCGGGGTTCTTCTTTCATAGCGCACACACAGTGATTTATACCTGTCTTAGGTCCCGGGTGCAGTTCAAAATCATTTAATAGCTGGTGTTAGAGTGACGTTTTAATGTGCACAAAGATTAACTTTCGAGGAATTTTAAGTTAAGTGTAATTGTGCAAGTAAGCTGTCAGTGTGAATAAGAGATTTATTAAAGCTTTTAAATTATCAAAGTAAGTTGTATAATTGTACCTTAGCCTCCGAGTACAGTTCAGTGGTAGCAGAGCGTGGTTATCCTATCGTCAAGTGGAGGCAGTCAAATTGGACATTGGGTATTATTTCGTATAACCATGTCGAGTGACTTTCAGCCTTTGCGCAAAAATGAAATTCTATTTGAGTTGGGGATTCGTGGACGTGACGATTTGTCGTCAGCAGATGTTCCTGCCCTGTTAGATGCCAAGACAACGATTTTGTGACATTGCCAGATACACATTTGTTGGTTATTGAATCACCATCATTATGTGAGGCCGCGCGATTGGAATTTGACGAACTGTTTTCTGATTCGAGTATGGTTTTGGGATTTTCCAAGGCCCAGGTGAGGCATTTGACTGCCAGGATTTTGAATTATGTGCAACAGATTGAATACTTCCAGGAATATTGCCCTAAGGTTAAGTTAGGAGTTGGTTTGGCCGAGCTGAGGGGGCAGTTTATGAGATATTTAGAAATGCTTGCACCCCAAGGTGAACGGGCCGCGTCGGGTGTGGTCACACAACCTGGGATGGCTCAGGTCTTGGCTTTTAAGCCGTTAAAATTACTTGATCCATTACAACAGTTGGTCGAGTCATACCAAAGCTTTAGGGTTTGTGATGTTTCTACTGCTCTTGAATTTCTTAAGTTCCCAGTAAGAGCCAAGGATTGTGTTGAGATATGCCAGGTTCCCAATCTACAACTGCTTGATGTGGTTATGTCAAAAGGGGGTGACACGGTGCGTGGTATAATTGGGCGTGTTAAGGGGAGTGTAGACCCAGTAACGGAGTTGCATGATAGTGTGTTGGAATGTTTCATACCTCGTCGGGTGTTACATGTATTAACTCAAGATCATGTTTTGAAACCCCAGGGGTTGGGGGAGTGCTTTTCCGAATATATGAGCAGGGTTAAGCTATATGCGCGTGTGTTGTGATTGCCGGATAATGAGGGGCAGATCTGTGATATTATGATTACGGGGTTGAAGCCGGCAGTACAGTCTGTTTTGCTATTTGGACCTCGTCCCACTACGTTTAAAGACATGGAGGGGCTTTTACCGAGTTTGGCAGAGTATGAAGCGTCAGAAGCTGCACGAAGCTACGAGCCATTACAAGTGTCTCTGCGTGTTCAATTTGAGCCGCGGCAGAATAACCGGGCAAATCCAGTTCAGGGTAATTTTCGCTCGCTAGGACCATGTTTCAGGTGTGGTTCGCGTGAGCATTTAGTTAGACAGTGCCCGGAAGTGAGGGGGCATGATGTGGCATCACCACCTGCGCGCGTAGACCTGCAAAGGCGTCAGGATCGACAACTAGCCACCAGCGGGATTTCTGCCTGTTGTCAGAGATTCCGTGGGATAGTCGCCAAGACCTTTAATTTGAAACCGGCAGTTAACCGCTCTCTTGGACTCCGGAAGCTCTTGCTCATTGGTACACGAGGGGTTTTATTATCGCTACCTTACTAAATTCTCAGGTAAACCGCGGCAGTGTAGGGTCGGGTGCGTGTCGGTAAATGGCCATAAATTTCAGGTGAGTGTTAAGGTTCAGTTAACCTTGCATTTTCCGCATTTTACGTGGAAACACTATTTTTATCTTCTGCCGTACTTGCCATTTCGACTGATCTTGGGCTCGGACTTTATGTCTAGAGTCGGCCTAAGGATTGATTTTCGGAATGGGGAGATTACCTTCGCGTTTTCTCCTTCTGTGCAAATCCCATTTATTAGCGACCATTTAATTAATGACAAACCTTTAGAAGAAGGCGGAGGGTTCCACCCTCTGGTTTGCAACGTAAGTAAAGTTTTCTACCATTTGGCTGAAGAGCAGAGCCGTTTGCTAGACCAACTATGTGCAAACTACGGGTCATTAACTTTAAAGAGAGTCGATTAATGACACTAGACCACACTTACTTTTAAATTTTTCCGGAACATGTTTCAGAGGCTTTGCCTCTATCATCGGCCGGCTCTCGACTGGTTCTCGTTGGTATAGCTGACGATACCTTGTCACAGGTCTCCTCTGGTGGCGGCTCAAGGAACTTGCTGAACAAATCCTTCTGGGGGATGTCGAAATTGAATACTTTGTTCCTATTTTTTGAAATGAAGATTTGTTCCCATGTGGATAGTTCTTGTTTTCCTGATGTATGTTTCAGTAGTTTTGGTTCTGGATTTATGTTGTGGTTTTTTTCCCAAAAATGTGTGGCAACTGCTGATTTTTCTAATTGTTTATATTTTATGTTTCTAAAGTGTTCCTTTGCTCTTGTTTCTAAATTTCTTTTTGTTTTTCCAATATAAATTTGACTACAGTCATTGCATTCAATTTGATATATACCAGATTTTTTGTTAGATGGAATGGCATCTTTGATATTTGAGCAAATTAGGTTTTTTAAGGAGAAATGGTTGACTGGTGCTAGTTGAATATTTTGTTTTTTGAAGACTTTTTTGAATTTATCATAGGCCCATGGATGGTAAGTGAATTTTTTGAAAATCATATTAGTTTCTGTAGATGAGAGAGTTGTGGTTTCCTTTAGTAGCTTCTTCTTTTTTGCTAAGCTCACTTTTTTGTCCACTAATGATTTGGGAAAGTTATATTTTTGTGCTATTTCAATTATTTTGTTGTATTCTGTTTTGTATTCTTCTGCTGTGAGAGGGATGTTTACCAGTCTGTGTGCTAAACTATTGAAGATTGCAAGAGCAAAGGAACACTTTAGAAACATAAAATATAAACAATTAGAAAAATCAGCAGTTGCCACACATTTTTGGGAAAAAAACCACAACATAAATCCAGAACCAAAACTACTGAAACATACATCAGGAAAACAAGAACTATCCACATGGGAACAAATCTTCATTTCAAAAAATAGGAACAAAGTATTCAATTTCGACATCCCCCAGAAGGATTTGTTCAGCAAGTTCCTTGAGCCGCCACCAGAGGAGACCTGTGACAAGGTATCGTCAGCTACACCAACGAGAACCAGTCGAGAGCCGGCCGATGATAGAGGCAAAGCCTCTGAAACATGTTCCGGAAAAATTTAAAAGTAAGTGTTGTCTAGTGTCTTTAATCGACTCTCTTTAAAGTTAATTTATCATAACAACACTGTTTTCAACACTTCCAAGAAAGGAATTACGGGTCATTTTTCGCCGACTGTTTAGGAGTAACGAATTTGGTGGAGTATGATATCCAATTAACAGATGACACCCCTGTGAAGTTACCACCCTATCGTGTTACCGCTCCTAAGATGGCGATTCTTCGTAAAAAGATCGACGAGATGTTACGGAAGGGGGTGATCAGGCCATCCACATCTAATTATAGTAGTCCGGTATTCTTGGTCCCTAAGGGCGAGGATGATTTCAGGGTAGTGGTGGACTATCGGCATTTAAATAAAAAGATAAAAATTGAGGCACAACCCATGCCGCATCTAAGTTCCGCGGCGCATTATTTCGCGGTCGCCAAAGTATTTATGAGTTTGGACTTAAATAGTGCCTACTATCAAATCCCTTTATCTGAATTGCCTAAGCCATTAACTGCATTTTCTGTTCCGTGGAGACTATATGAATTTCAAAGGATTCCCTTTGGAATTGCGACAGGAGCGCAGGTACTGTCGTGGTTACTAGACCAAATATTTTCAGATATTAAATTTAAATACGTGTATCATTATTTGGATGACGTAGTTGTCTACTCCCCCGACTTTGAGACCCATTGCCAACATTTGGCGGAGGTTTTTAACAGGCTCGAAAGTGCGGGTCTTACCTTACGCAATGAGAAATGTAAGTTTGCTACCGGGCAGATTTCCTTGTTAGGCCATATCGTATCTCCTGCTGGGGTAACGATAGATCCGGAGCGTACTAGAGTAATACGTAATTTTCCTCGTCCCAAAAACGTCAGGGCGTTGGCTACGTATGTAGGTATGGTGAACTTTTTCAGTAAGTTTATTCCGGATTTTGCGTCGCGCACGGAACCCTAAAACCTTCTTCGGCGGAAAGGGATTCCATTTAGGTGGGGCGAGCAACAGCAGCAGGCCTTTGAAGACCTTAAACAGGCAATTATGAATCCCCCGGTGTTGGCTTTCCCGGATTTTTCACGTAGGTTTGTCCTGCAGACTGATGCTAGCAGAGGGTCGGTGGCTGCCGTTTTACTCCAGGATTTTTCCATGGGGCGAAGGGCTATTGGGTATAGTTCGCGTACCCTTACCCCTGCCGAGCGGAAGTATTCTGTTTACGAACTTGAAACTTTGGCTGTGGTATTTGGTTTGGAAAAATACCGTGAATATCTGGAGCATGTTGAGTTTACCCTCGAGTGCGATAACCAGGCGCTTACGTGGTCATTGGGTACGCTGCGATCTACAGGTAGGTTAGCACGTTGGGGTTTGCCCACACATCAAAGAAAAGATCCGGATCTGCAGCGCCTTATCGATCAGCTCGAGGCTGGTGAGGTTATTTCACCGTATAGTTTGAAGGAGGGCAGAGGGTCGGTGGCTGCCGTTTTACTCCAGGATTTTTCCATGGGGCGAAGGGCTATTGGGTATAGTTCGCGTACCCTTACCCCTGCCGAGCGGAAGTATTCTGTTTACGAACTTGAAACTTTGGCTGTGGTATTTGGTTTGGAAAAATACCGTGAATATCTGGAGCATGTTGAGTTTACCCTCGAGTGCGATAACCAGGCGCTTACGTGGTCATTGGGTACGCTGCGATCTACAGGTAGGTTAGCACGTTGGGGTTTGCCCACACATCAAAGAAAAGATCCGGATCTGCAGCGCCTTATCGATCAGCTCGAGGCTGGTGAGGTTATTTCACCGTATAGTTTGAAGGAGGGTGTTTTGAAGACCAAGGCTACCATTGACGGCAAGGCCAAGGTTGTTCTGCCGCGTGCCTTAGTCCCTATGGTATTTGAATATTTCCACTCATCCCCTATAGGCGGACATTTGGGAATAGCTAAAACCAAAAACAAGATTCGCGAATATTTTGTGTGGCCGAATATGAATAAAGAAGTAGCCTCGCGAGTTAGAAGGTGTCAGCTTTGTCAAATGGCGAAACCGGCGCAATGTACTGCATGGAAGAGTTTAGCATCGGAGGTGGCAAGCAGACCTCTGGAGAAATTATTTGTTGATTTTGTCGGTCCCTTTCCTCGTTCTGCCCAGGGAAGTACATATGCCTTAGACGTGGTAGATTCGTTCAGTAAATTTGTATGGATGACAGCCTTGCCAAAGGCGCATACGCGGGGGGTAGTTAAGGTTCTTTCTTCGATATTTGCTGCCTTTGGCGCTCCCCGTTATGTGGCAACGGATAACGGTGCTCAGTTTACCTAACTTTCGCATTTAGGAACTTTTGTTTTGGTTGGGGCACTAAACCCATAACTACCACCCCCTATTACCCCCAGGCTTCCCATGCTGAAAGATTCAATAGGAAATGTGTAGTGTTTAACGCCCGCTTTTACTACATACGGCACCGCAGGCGGTGACACTGATGATACATGAGATGAAGATGGAGCACCGGTGGAATGAGATGGCGGGGGAAACCGGAGGTCCCGGAGAAAACCCGCCCCAACGCCGTGTTGTCCACCACAAATCTCACTTTGCGGTCACCTGGGATCGAACCCGGGCCGCCTTGGTGAGAGCCAAGTGGTCTAACCACTGAGCCACGGCGTGGCCGTAAAGATTCAATAGGAACCTTAAGTCAGCGTTAATAGCCTTTCATCATGATAGTCATACTAAATGGGATACAAGTTTGGCTCGATTGAAATTGGCTTTTTTTTCGGCCCGTCACGATTCGCATGGTGTTACTACTTATCAGCTTATGTTAGCATATACACCTAACTCTCCCCTAGCTAATCTTTGGCGTCTGGATGATTTGCTTCCCCACAAAGTTACTCGCGAAGAAATAGGCAGAGTATGAAAATCCGCCTTTCGCAATTTGAAGAAGTCACATGCCCATGTAAAGGAACGGTATGATGTTGATGAACGGCCTTCACCATATACTGTTGGCCAGAAAGTACTTTGTAAGCTGCATACTCAGTCTTCTAAACGCAATGCTTATGCTGCGAAGTAGGCGCCTAGGTATACAGGACCGTACGAGATCATGAGTATTTTTAAAAACGTTTCCGTGCGTTTAAGAGACCTCCGCACGGGCCACGAAAGGAGAGTCCACATCTGTCAATTGAAACCCTTTCTGTAGCGTGGTATGTTGTCTACGTCGGTTTGGGTTCCTTTGTTTGTGTCCCCTTTGTGTTGTGATGTTCTGTTACTGTTTTGGGTGGGGGTGTTTGTTTTTGTTTGGAGTGGAAGTGTGCCTTGTGTTGGGCGGGTAGTATACTTCTACGGCACTCTGGCATTTTTTTCTAGTGGCGCGTGTGTTTTGGTGCTGTGCACGTGTAAGCGAAGGTCTAGACTTTGCTCCTGTGTCTGCTGTGTGAATGCGGTGTATGTAGTCGAGTATGGTGTGTTTCTCGTGTGTTTGAAGTATATGTGGGGTGTTTGTTGTGTGCTTGCGAGGTATTTAGTAATTATGTGTGTTATGTGTTGGTGTTCTTGTGTTGTCTGGCCAGTAGAGAGTTAAATTTATGCACATTTATTGTTACAAGGCCTTGTTTATACTTCTTGTGTATCTGGTTTATGTTATTGAACTGCATATTGTTAACTTGTTGATGCTTAACTTGTTACAAATTGTTTTTGGATGAAATTTATATTTAACGTTTATATATGGGTTTTAATCGCTTAAGATTGTTGTGGCTGTTAAATAATTTAATATTGTTATGGTTGCTAAATAGTTTATATTGTTATGAACGTTAAATTGTTTTAATACTGTTATGATGGTTAAATAATGTAATTTATCACTCTGGCTGATTATAGACCAACTTAAGATGCTGGGTTTTGAAACTCATTTGACCACTTAGTGTGATTCCACGGTATTGTGGAATGTTTAAGTTTTCATTCATTTGGATTTGCACCTGGGTGTTATATTAAGACCAGTCAATTTGAAGCCTGTGTTTTGTTTCCCTTTCTGTTTGGTTTGCTTTGTGTTACAGCCTCGGCACCCTCCTTTGTTAACCGGTCCACAAAGCACCTGACCTCTGCAACTTGGCACTGTGCGGTGTTTAGCCTGGCTGTTTCCTTTTCGGAGAGACTTATCCACCGCAGTTTGGGGACGTGGAGACGTCTAACCTGGGCGTTCCATTTTCTGGGAGATTTCTGCAGGTCAGGCAAACATGCCTGCAATACTACTGGTTTGGTTTGCTGCCCGCGTTTCCGGGCCCTGGACGTCCTGAATTGCAGTCTTGGGACGGATTAGGCGTTCCAACGTCCAAAGCCAGTTTTGGAACAACGTGGGACCCGCCCATTCAGGATCCTGAACATCGTCCTTCCCGTCCCAAGAACATGAGTTGTGCTCAGTAGTGTCAGTGGCCTTAGCGGTGGCCGTGGTGACAGTGTTTGGTGCCAGTGCTATCGCGGTGACCTGTAAAATAATCTGGTGGTGTAAGGTGTGTCCTTTACCTCAATGAGACTCCATTCTCTGAATCCTTGTCTCTTTCCTGGATGACAAGCGCGTGTTTTCAGATGGCGGCAGGGAAGATTGTGCTCATTGCACCTTTCCTTTAAGAGGCATGTGCCTCAGTTGTTTGTTTCCTTTTTCTCCGTGTGAGCACGTGAAAGTTGCTTTTGTTCCTCTCTCGGACAGCTCTCCGGGCTGACGAGACTAGGTAGTCGGAGTTCTCCTTTCATAGCGCGCGCACAGTGATTTATACCTGTCTTAGCTCCCGGGTGCAGCTCAAAATCATTTAATAGCAGGTGTTAGAGTGACGTTTTAATGTGTACAAAGATTAACTTTCGAGGAATTTTAAGTTAACTGTAATTGTGCAAGTAAGCTGTCAGTGTGAATAAGAGACTTATTAAAGCTTTTAAATTATCAAAGTAAGTTGTATAATTGTACCTTAGCCTCCGGGTACATTTCAAACGTGTGGAGGTACCAGGGATAAGGGAAAGGCAGAGTGAAAGATGTTTGGAGCTGCAAGGGGTAAGGGTAAGGCAGAGTGAAACATGTGTGAAGGTGCAAGGAATGAGGGAAAAGCAGACCGAAACAAGTATGGAGGGGCAAGGGATAAGGGAAAACCAGAGTGAAACATGTTTGGATGTATAAGCGATAAGGGAAAGACAGAGCGAAACATGTATGGAAGTGCAAAGAATCAGGGAAAACCAGAGCGAAACAAGTCTCGAGGGGCAAGGAATAAAGGAAAGGCAGAGTGAAACAAGTTTGGAGGTACAAGGGATAAGGGAAGGACAGTGAAAAACATGTACAAAGGTGCAAAGAATCAAGGAAAAGCACCACAAAACAAGCGTGCACATGCAAGGAATCATCGATAGGCAGAGCGCAACGAGTATGGAGGTGAAACGTTTCAGGGAAAAGGAGGGCAAAACAAGTATGGAATGCAAGGGATCAGCAAAAAGCAGAGCAAAACTAGTATGGAGGTGCAAGGGCTAAATAAAAAGCAGAGTGAAACAAATGTGGAGGTACAAGGGATCAGAGAAAAGCAGATTGAAACAAGGGTGGAGGTACAAGGGATCAGAGAAAAGCAGAGCAAAACAAGTCTGGAGATGTAAGGGATCAGGGAAAAGCAGAGCAAAACAAGTATGGAGATGCAAGGGATCAGGGAAAGGCATAGCAAAACTTGTAAGGAGGTGAAAGGGATCAGGGAAAAGCAGAGCAAAACAAGTATGGCGATGCAAGGGATACGGACAAAGCAGAGTGAAACAAGTGTGGAGGTACAAGGGATCAGGGAAAAGTAGAGTGAAACAAGTGTGGAGGTACAAGGGATCAGGGAAAAGCAGAGCGCAAGAAGTGTGGAGGGACAAGGAATCAGGGAAAAGCAGAGCGAACAAAGTATGGAGGTGCAAGGGATAAGCGGAAAGCAGAGTGAAACATGTTTGGAGTTACCAGGGATAAGGGATAGGCAGAGTGAAAGATGTTTCGAGCTGCAAGGGGTAAGAGAAATGCAGAGTGAAACATGAATGAAGGTGCAAAGAGTCAGTGAAAAGCAGAGCGAAAAGAGCGTGGACATGCAACCGATTAGCAAAAGGCAGAGCGAAACAAGTATGGAGGTGAAATGGATAAGGGAAAAGCAGAGCAAAACAAGTATGGAGATGCAAGGCATCACGGAAAAGCACAGCAAGACTAGTATGTAGGTGAAAGGAATAAGGAAAAGGTGGAATGATACAAGCTTGTAGGTACAAGGTATTAGGGAAAAGCAGAGTGAAATAAGTATGGACGTGCAAGGGATAAGGAAAAAGCAAAATGAAACAAGTATGGAGGTACAAGGAATCTGGGAAAAGCAGAGCGAAACAAGTGTGGAGTTGCAAGGGATCAGGAAAAAGCAGAGCAGAACAAGTGTGGAGTTGCAAGGGATAAGGAAAAAGCAGAACAAAACAAGTATGGAGGTGCCATGGATCATGGAACAGCAGAGGGAAACAAGTATGGAGCTGCAAGGGATGAGGGTAAAGCACAGTGGAATCAGCTTTTTTTTTTTTTTTTGTAATTTACGTCCTCCAACGTTAAGTCATATCGGACGGTGAATGAATTGGACTAAATGCTCAAATGAGTCCAGGGCCATGGAGGTTAGAGTTACCCGATATTCGTCTTGAAGGATAAAGGAAAACCCCAGAAAAACCTTATCCAGGTATCTCACCCCGACTGAGATTCAAACTCAGGACCTCTTGAATGTGAGGTAGACATGCTAGCATCTACGCTACCGAGGCAGGCAAGAGTGGAACAAGTATTGAGGTGCAAGGGATAAGGAAAAACAAGGTGAAACAAGAATGCAGATTCAAGCAGTTAGAAAAGGGGCAAGATTTAGGCAGGGAACATCACGACGTACGAACATGTCAGCAAGAGTAAAATATGGCTATCAGGATAAATTGTCGAAAGGAAGAAATAGAATGTTGTTGTGAGAGGTACAGGAACAGACTTGAACAGATGTGTTATGGCTGCAAAAAATTTACAGAAAGGTGCTAGTAAAGTGAAATAATTAGTAATAGGGATAGGGGAAGCAAATGGAGTGATGTGTAAGCACCAGCACCAGCACTAGCACCGGCACCGGCACTGGCGGCAGCAGCATTTATTAGTTCTGTCTGATCAGGTTGTACATCTGATACAGAACACATCAAATATAATATACAAAATATTCACAATTTTTGTTTATTTTAATTTACGTTCTCCAACACTAAGTCATTTCGGACGATGAACAGAAAGGATGAAATGATGCTCAAATGAAACCAGGGTCCATGGAACTTTAAGTTAGCCAACTTTTTTTTTTTTTTTTAGCATAAGGGAAAACCTCGGAAAAAAACCTTATCCAGATAAGTCACTCTGACAAAGATTCGAACTCTGAACGTTTTGAACGAGAAGCAGACATGCTACCATCTACTCTATCAAGGTGGGCATTTACAATTTCTGTCAAATACAATACAATATAGAATTATTTACAAACTATTAAATGAAATGTGTAGTGTTTAACACACACTGTTACGATATTCACTCACACTATAAAGAATATTCTCTAATAAAAATATCTTTGTTTCTTTTTTAAAACACATTAATCTTTTTTTAAAGTTAATTGATGCTAATTAATAGTTTCTTCACACAAGCTGCATACAGGCTAAGGTTTTGGATAGAGTCAACCTGAAAAAAAAAGCCTATATAGCTAGAGTGAAGAAATGATTGTCATCAATTAACTAAAATAATAAGAGTTAAATGATGACGCCTGGGACTCAAGTACCTATGATAGGAATTTGCCACAAACGGTTATCTCGGATGCAACAGCCTCTAGTGATTTACCAAGAAAGTATGAGTCAATTGGAAAATTTTAGTGTCAGGACTGCACGTTAGCCATGGTAGCTCAATGCATAAGAGCGACTGGATGGAAAACAGGAGATCTGTGGTTCAAATCCCGGCCATGGTATTGAATTTTTCAGGTTGACTCTATCCATTTATCTTAACTTTATAAGTCACTAGCAGCTTTATAAGTCACTAAAACAGCTAGAATAAAGAATGATGATATAAGGAAACTATTTCTGATCTTCAATTTAAATGAAATATGTCAGAACGACAAAAGTAGCTAGCACATGAGAGAAAATGAATGAGGAACGTTAGCCAAAGGAAAACGAAAACCATAAGATCTAAAGAACATGCATAAATGAATTAACCATTCATTTGGACGATGCAACAAGCTTCGAAAAGGCAGAATGTTTGAAGAGGAACAGAAAACGAATGTAAAATGCACCCAGTCTGTTTTTTCCACATATAAGAAAATAACCATGTGAAAACAACAGACATGGCCATTCCCTTACTGATCATGCATAGTGGAGACTGCCAACTAAGTGATAATTGAGATCTACTGGAACAATTTTGTTTAGATTTGTTTTTCTTGAAGTATTGAGACATAACAATGCCTGCCTTGTAGATCTGGTAGTAGCATGTAGACCACAGTTCAACAGACCCAAATACTAAACTTGTCAGTGTGAAATTTTCTGATGTTTCCCCTTTACTGTAACATGAATGTTGGATAACTCTAAGCTCTATGGACCTGAGTTCATCTGAGTATCATTTCACACATATCATTCATTGTCCGACATGACTTAATGTTGGAACATGTAAATTAAAGCGATGATCACGTGTCTCTCAACTTTGGAGTTTTAAGTTCCAGTTCGGTTCAGTTTGGAGGAAAGAAAGACTTAAGTAAGGAAGAATCGTCAATCAGACCGTGAGAATACACAAAGAGTTGAGAAATCTTACCTGTTTAATTCTCAGTATAGTAACCAACTCCGATGTTAACCTTCTTTCGTTCTGCCAGTCATCTTTTTTACTTAATTTTTATTTTCATATTGCTGCAAGATCGAGTATTCATCTTCTAGTGTCCTCTTCTTCTGAGCACAAATCAGGATTAGTAAATCAGTATGTGCTTAAAGGTTACAACAAATGAAAGATAAAATATAACTGATACAATTTTCTTAATAACACAGCCAAACTATTAAACGATTGTTATTACGTCACTGCCTTCTGGATGTATAATCACGCCATTTCAAAAATGCTATCAAATACAATCATGGTAATATGATATATTTTGCTACCAAATACTATAAGTTTCAAATATCTACCTAAATTAATGACTTACTGTTGTATTAATTTGAGTTCAATGCCTCTTATTATCCTGTTTAAACATGTGATCACATATGACAACGTCCGCCTCGGTAGCGTATCTTACGTTCAAGAGGCCTCGAGTTCGAATGTCGCTCAGGGTGCGTTACCTGGATAAGCCTTTTTTTCCGGGGTAAAAATGGTAAAATCATTTCTTTGTAAAGAGGTCCACACAAATCTCTTCTATTCCCTTTATTCCTGACATTGCTCTAATTATTATTTTTCGTATAACAAATATTTGTTTCGGAAGAGCAGACTCAGACTGAAAAATTCAATGCCATAGCCGGGATTTGAAACACGGATCTCTTGTTAATAATAACTAAACACTAGTAACACAACTTCACTTATCTTATTTAATTCCTGGGATCGGTTTCAAAGCAAACTTCTGCTTTATCCTCAGCCACTCAGCCAAGAGCCAAGAGCAGGTGCGGGTCGCCCGGGTTCTCCCGGGCGGAGGGTTACGCGCCACGGTACCTATCCGCTGTGCGGATTTACCCGTGCGGTAAAATAGAACTAAGTTGTTCGCAAGCTTGCGTGTCGTTGTGTTAGACGGCGCAGTGGGCCTCTGCAGATGCTTCTGGTGCCGGGGTATTCCCCTCGGGGAACAGTGCCCGTTCCACCCTGCTTTTGCGGTCGCTAGCGAGCCGACAAGCCGTGGTGGAACCAGTAGCGAGAGGCCAGATGGAAATTAGGTTAAAGATGTTGGTGTTTCCAGGTCGTGCGCGCGCCCAGGGCACGACTGCAGGTGTTAATCTGCCAGCCGGGGCGAGGGCGCGTTTTGACCTGGTGGTGAATGTTAGGGGTAGGAGGAGAGGCAGAACCTACCACCCAAGGGCGTCCTTGGGTAGGCGATAGCTCCTCCGTCTCCTGGGGAGACGGTGGTCGTATTGACCGAGTGTGTTTACCAGCTGGTTTGGGTGGGGGGTGATCTTGGCATACAACGTGCGTGTACGTTCGCGAACGACGTCTACGACGTATGGTATGCCAGACTGGGTGTGCAGGAAGTGGGATGGGAACCTGCGGTCGGTACCGTAGATCATCCTTAAGGCCCTGTTCTGCACGGCTTGCAGCCTGCGGAGGGTGGTATGAGCCACAGAACCCAAGACCTCGCATCCGTACAGGATCAGAGGCGGGACGATCGCACGGTATGTCCGCAGTTTGAGGCGCATGGGCATTGTGGATCTGAAGATCGGGTAGAGTTGCCTGAGTGCAGCGTGGCCGAGGCCTGCCTTCGCCCTGACGTGCGGAGTGAAAGTGAGGCCGCGGTCCAGTTGGATTCCCAGGTATTTGGCGGTTCGAACCCAGGGGATTCTTCTCCGCCTTAACCGCAGGTCACCTTCTGGGCGCCAGCTACGGGTCTTAGCCAGCATAAGAGCCGAGCTCTTCTGCGGGCTAATGGCCATTCTCCACTTCTCACTCCACCTGCCAATGGCGTGGAGCTGACGCTGTAGAGGGGGGAGACAGTAGCGGACGTTCTTGTTCTGCGCCAGTATGAGGATGTCGTCGGCATACTGACACAAAACAGTGCGCGGTTCCGTGGGTAGGTCAGACATGTAGGCGGCGAAGAGTAGCGGGGACAGGACACTGCCTTCCGGGACTCCGGCCGCTATGGGTCTGACAGAGGATAGCTTCCCCTCGACCCACACCCTGAAGGTGCGGTCCTTGAGGAAGCTGCTGAGTATTGATAGGTAGGGAGGGGGGAGTTGTGCTTCTTTGAGTTTGAACAACAACCCCTGGTGCCACGTGGTGGCGAAGGCCTTCTCCACGTCCAAGAGCACAGCGATGGTTTTGAGGCCGTCCTGGAATCCCAGAGCAGCCTTCTCCGCCAAGCGCAGTAACTGCAAGGTGGTGGAGTGGCCCCGACGGAAACCGAATTGGTGATCCGGGAGTAAGTGCCTTTCCTCAAAGAGAGGAGTTAGGTGGGGGAGGAGCAATCGTTCAAAGATCTTTGAGACGATTGGGAGCAAGCTAATGGATCGGTAACTTTCCGGAAAGACGGGATTCTTGCGCGGCTTTAACATGCACACCACCCTTGCCTCCTTCCAACAAGTTGGAAAGTGGCGCAGGGTGAGGCATGCGTTGTAAATCCGTGTCAAGTGGATCACAGCTTTCCGGGGTAGGTGCTGGAGCATGGTGGCTGTGACACCATCGTGCCCAGGGGATTTATTGGGTTTGAGGCTATTGATATGGGCGGTCACCTGCTTAGGGGTGACGATGGGTAGGTGGATCTCCGCATGTGGAGGTGGTGTTGCCTCGTAGAGATATTCCACCGTGTCCTCCACATGTTCGGTGAACTCGTCGTCTTGGGGGTCTTCCCTTGGTTCGAATTGACTCTCCAAGTAGTCTGCGAAACACGTGGCTTTCTCTTGGGGCTCGAACGCGAGCCTTCCACGAGTGCCATGGAGTGGATGCCGGTGCTCGGTCCGGTCCCTTCTGAGGGAGCGGATGATCCGCCAGGGTTGCTTCTCTGTGAGATCGACCCTCTGCATTGTGTGCTCCCAGGCCGCTGAGCGGTGCGCACGTAGCAGTCTTCTTGCCAGGGACTTGAACCGCCGGTAGACTGCTTCGATCCTTGGGTGGCGGAAACGCTGCCATAGCTTCCGGACGACTGCTTTAGCTTTAAGCAGCTGCCGGAGTTCAGGAGGTATGTTTCTGTGGTTGTGGTGTTCTGATGGAATGCGGTACGTGTGCGCCCGTACCACATTTAGAATGTGTTGGGAGAAGGATGTGGCTGCCGCTTCCAGCGCCTCGATAGAATCGATTCGTGGTCGCGGGTCTATGGTTTGGTCAACACCAACTCCAATTCTCAGACCATAATACGAGTATCGATTGTAGCAAAAATGGCGCCGCTCGTGGCCCAGCATGTTATGTTATGGTTATATCCACCGAGTGAAGCATGTGTTTGTTTACTTTGATCGTATGTTTGCAGAATTAATGTAATTCACATTAAAGTGGCAACTAGTGACCAACGAGTTAGTTTATAGTGAGTTTTTAACATAACATTAAGTTATAAAGTTTATGTAAATATATAGTAGTGTGAAATATTGTCGAAAGGGTCGTTCTTATTCTGTTTCCGACTGCAAATCTAATTATGGTAGTGAACCTCATACGACAATATTCAAATTTGCTAAAGAAAAATCTTTATGGGATCAGTGGATCAGGAACATACATCGTAAAAATTTTAAAGTAAATGACAAAACTGTAGTTTGTGTTCATTATTTTGAACAGACTTTGTGGTTAAGGAAGACATTTTTCCAGCAAATGATGGTGAACCAATTCGTGTCCCTCAAAAAGTAACAAAATTAGCTGATGATGCCTAACCTACGATTTTTAAGAATCAGACATCCTATCACACAGTAAAGCTCAGGTAGAAAAGACGAAATCCTGAAGAACATATGCAAGACATTTTGCAGAGAGTGAAGAGAATGTTAATAATTGGTGTGCACAAGATGTTATTGACAGTTTTGAGTCCTTAAAAATCGAAGTGGTGAGGAAAGATTTTAACACATTCCTAGTCATTATTAAAGATGATTAGTTATGTTCTTTTCAATAACATTCAAAATCCGACCTTCACTGATGTTCCTACTCTTAATGTGAGTTTCAAAATACTGTGACTTTGTGGGTTCGTGAAATAAAAAGTCCAATTACACCACTCAAAAATGTTCTTTATTTCCACCGACTTACAGTTAAACTCTTGCCAATTACACAGAATTACGTGCTGCAACAATTACAATTCACCAGTTCGTCCGTTACAACTTCACTTGTACTCGCGATTACACAAACTCCGATACACATACACAGTTCGTACAGTCTTCCGTTGCACAACCCTTTCGTTCATTAACACGTCACTGACTAACACTGCCTTCTTACACCAAGAACTAACCAACTGACTGACTGACCAAACCAACAACTGACTGACTAACTCCGTCTGTCTGTAACCCTCTTTATATCGGAATATCCCGCCTTCTGGTGTTTACAGGATTGTTCTAGTAACAGAAAGATCGAGAAACAGGTGTAGAGAAAACAGGCGACACAGTCATGTTTTTTCCCTGACCACAGCCTGTCACCACCACAAGACAAACGAGGAGGAGGTGTGGCTAACCGAACCTCCCCTGCCTTCCGCTGCCAGCTGCTTTCACAGGGTGTTCCAGCGCTCCCGTTACAATACTTCATAACCTAAAAGTGAGTGTGTTTTGCAATATTATGAACTTACCAGTGAAAAAAATTTAGATGGTTCTTGCAATGTGAGGGAACTGCCACCCTCAAATTTGACAGATGGAGTAAACTGGACAATCTGGTGAGTTCTCTTAAATATTATAGTATAAGCAGTAGGTATGTCCTTACCAGAAAAGGTAACTATGTAAACAATATAAAAGAAACTTTATTACTTGCTGCAGATGATGATACAGTCCAGTAACATAAACTTTGCTTTAGAACAGCTGGAGCTAGCCTGTGCTAGTTGGATTAAATGTTCTCCAGATGTTTTGATATGGGCTATAAACATTTCATATGCATATCCAGAACTATACAATATGAAAAACTAATGTATTGACATTACCACATCCTGTGTATCTAAGGCAATTTTTAACAAAGATGTACAAGCACCCCTGGCTTAGAACACTCACACAAAAAAGAAAATAATATAAATGAGCCTTTACTTGTCAAAGTGAAGAAGTTTGTGAAAGTGCTGGCAAACATATTTATGAACAATTACACAAAATGCTAAATGAAAAAAAATGTATCTGAACACTTATTCAAGAAAGTGCAAAATAGAGAAACCAGAAGAAAAGCCAGTGATGAACTTCGTGATGAAGGAGCTCAAACTTAGCAGCCAGTAAATATTTCAGGTTAGCTTTTTCGTTTTCTTTTTCTTTCTTTTTTTCTTTTCTTGTGCATGTGTTCTTGATTATACCATTTCTGTTGTGTTCAAGAAAAACTTAACTTTTGTTTCATTTAATCATATTTTCCTCTGTTTTTACTGTGCAAAGTGTTAATGCTTATGAGTTGTCATGCCTTAAAAGTTAAATTTTGGTTGGAAGTATAAGGTAGGAAAAAGCAGTGGAACGTGTTACTATATGTGATAAACGATTAGGATTTGTCATGGTGCTTTTTATTTATGTTATTACACGTTTTGGTTGAAAGTATAAAGTGATAAATGCTTAAAAGTTATCTTGCTGCTTCTTAATATGGAATATATTATGTCCATTGTATATAGTTTCAAATTTTGCGTAACCAGAGTCGCTGGGCTTCGATGGGCGCCATCTTGGAATCTGTATTAAGGTCTGAGTATTGGAGTTGGTGTTGGTTTAGGTCAAGGACGGCTGCATCCCAGTCAACCTCGTATGTCCAGTCTGGATTTAACAGAGCTGGCATATCAACGTTCGAGTCCACCACGACTGGGTCGTGGTCGGAGACGAGTTCGTTGACTACAGAGAGGTCTAGATGGTATGTGAAGTTCTTGGTGATCATGATGTCGAGAACGTCCGGCCTGCCGCGGGCCGGGTAGAACGTAGGTCCTCTCGGTCCATGCGCGACGAGGTTTGGGTTACCGCTAATGAGGCGGTGACACTCGCCCACTTACTGACTGACTGACCTTGACCACTACCGGAGTTTGAAGGATAGCTCCTTATCTAACTGCCATCTACCGGGGACAACACAAACTTATTGATGATGTCTATAGGAGGGATATCAAAATTCATTACGCGATCCTTATTTTTCAAAATAAATATCTTCTCCCAAACCATTAAATCTATCGGTTCCTTCAATTGTTTCAATAATTTAACTTCTGGATTTACTTCATGATTATATGACCAAAAATGATCAGCCACTACCGATTTCTCGGTCTGTCTATATTTAATATTTCTAAAATGTTCTTTCGCTCTGGTTTCTAAATTACGCTTGGTTCTGCCAATATAGATCTTATCGCATTCTAAACAGTTAACTTGATAAATACCAGATTTTTTGTTGTGTGAAATTTTGTCTTTTTTAGAAAACTGTAGCAAATTCTTTATACTGTATTTATTATGAGGTGCTAGTATTATACCCACTTCTTTGAAAATTTTTTGGAACTTTTTATTTGCCCATGGATGATAAGTAAATTTTTTGAAAATATAATCCTTTTTTACTTTTTTAAGAGTGGAAACATCATTAACATTTTTTTGATATTTAAATTTTTCCATTCTGCTGATTATAAAATCTTTATTAAAGCCGTTAATTAAAGCAGTGTTTACAATATGTTTATATTCTGCATTAAATTCTTCTTCATTTAGAGGTATGTTTATCAATCTGTAAATCAAACTATTAAAAACAGCAAATTTGTGTGACATAGGGTTAAAACTTTTATTTTTGATATAATTATCCGTGTGAGTTGACTTTCTATAGATGCCAAAACTTAATTTATTGTTATTTTTCATTATTTTTAGATCTAGAAAGGGGATGTAGCCATTGTTTTCAATTTCTATTGTGAACTTGATAGCTTTATCCTGTGAATTTAGAATATTTAAAGACTCATCTATATATCTTTCAGGAACTATGGCAAAAATGTCATCTACGTATCTATACCATATTTTAAAAATTGAAGGAAAAGCTTTAGTGACTTCTATTTCAAAAAAAACCTCATAAATAGATCAGCAAGAAGGGTGAAAGGGTGAAAGTGTGAACTTGATAGCTTTATCCTGTGAATTTAGAATATTTAAAGCCTCATCTATATATCTTTCAGGAACTATGGCAAACGGATCTCTTGTTTTGCTGGTGGTGAATTTCCCAAGAATATAATACCAGAACGTAACAGAGAATGTACGTTTGCAAAATATGCTGTTCTGATCATTTTATAGGGAGTATATTCAGTGAGAGTTGTTATTGCATACCTATATATATTTGAATTTAATTTTTTTGCTAGTTAATTTAAACGTTAACTTTAAAGAGAGTCGATTAAAGACACTAGACAACACTTACTTTTAAATTTTTCCGGAACATGTTTCAGAGGCTTTGCCTCTATCATCGGCCGGCTCTCGACGTCTAGTGTCTTTAATCGACTCTCTTTAAAGTTAATTTATCATAACAACACTGTTTTCAACACTTCCAAGAAAGGAATTGTAATTTAAACGTGTTTCCCGTTTTAGGTTATTTTGAATAAATAGACCTAAAAACTTAGTCCCATTCTTAAAATGCAACTCGTTGTTATTTAGCATTAAAACAAAATTTCAGGCAGAAATTGATGCTCTTTTAGAAGCTGAACTAGCGTCTTCATGGAAAGTTTCGCAGATGATACCATACATGTATTGATTCATACAGAGGCATTTCTAACATCTATGAATACGAAAGTTTTGTGTTAAATTTGGTAGTGGTTAGTGTGATTTGAGGTTTAATGTGACATAAATGCATTAATGATTGGGAGACATGCTGTGCGGCTGGCAGCACAATTTTGTACAATTTTGTAGCACACATAGGTAGGCACTGTGGAAACGTAGAGTCAGACTGAAAAATTCAATGCCATAGCCGGGATTTGAACCACGGATCTTCTGGTTTCCGTCCAGCCGCACTACCATTGTGCTACTATGGCCAACGGGCCGATATGACATTAAATTCTCCAACTGACTCGTATTTTCCCGGTAAACCACATAGCAGTTCTCATAAACACATGACACAACTACCTTAATGGCGACTTACTACATGTAAGTACTTTAAGGCCCGGGCTTTATAGTTAACCACTATTAGTGTTAATTAATGGAAATTAATTATTCTTTCACACTGGCCGTGTGTAGGCTAAATTGTGGAAACGGCACGTTGGCCATAGTAGCACAATGGTAGTGCGGCTGGACGGAAACCAGAAGATCCGTGGTTCAAATCCCGGCTATGGCATTGAATTTTTCAGTCTGACTCTACGTTTCCACAATTTAGCCTACACACGGCCAGTGTGAAAGAATAATTAATTTCCGTAGGTAGGTACTGTCTAGACCAACATCATAACTCGATTAAGGAATTTCTATTTCATGTATATAACTAACCAGATGCCTCTTGAAAGAAAAACACAAAATGCACCGGCTTTGGCAGAAATATAGAGAAACTTGTTAACTTCGTCGTTTGCACCACCTCACAAGAGAGGTAAGTAAACAAATGGATGCATACCTATCGGTATTCCACTTAGCAACGACACCTCTTCAGCCTTTCACCAGAGGATCCATCCTTGTGGAAGGAAACCAAAAGAGTATAAAAAGAACCGATGCTTTTTCCACCTTTAATAAAAGATGGTAAACACTACATATCCGACTTTGAGAAGACAGCTATTCGCAGATACTCTACAACGTACCTTCTGCCCAAATCCAGTGATTAACGAAGAATTTAACCAAGAAATCGAAAGTTTTCCTGATTCTTATGCCACTGTTCCACTTTCCATTGACTTCAATTCAGCTAAAGAAATCTTGTGCATAATCCAGCAACTACCAGCAAGAAAATCGCTTGGTCATGATCTAATTCCAAATTTTTTATTGAAACATCTGACTGGCAAAGCACTTGCTATTCTAGTCACACTTTTCAACAGTTGTATGCATATGGGTTACTTTCTCAGAATATGGAAACACTCCATAATTAATGTTATCCATAATGCCCCTCAGACCCAAATAATTATTGTCCTATAAGTCTGCTACCAACTCTATCCAAAGTCTATGAAAAAATTATACTGAGGCGTTTGGCAAAATTTCTAAATGAAGTACCAGTAGTACCTCCCTTTCAATTCAGTTTTCGTCGCAAACATTGAACAACCCATCAAATTCTCCGGAGAGCAAGTGGCACAATGCTTCGAGAATAAGTATTCCTTGACTTCACCTAGGAATTTGACACAGTTTGGCATCAGGGTCTTTTATACAAAATGTTCATCAACGGCAGACTACCTCTATAAAATAGTTTCCTCTTTTCTGTCACAACGTACATTCTCAGTCCGCGTAGGTAGTAGCCACTCTTCTACCAAACCTATAACAGTAGGCGTTCCTCAAGGATCTATCTTGGGACCAGTTCTATTCAACTTGTACACCTCTGATATTCCTGCAACGCCTAGAGCTCAAATTGCTATGCATGCCGACGATACAGCAATCTTTGCAACACATCGCAATATCCACACCGCCAGAAATCATCTTCAAGGGGCCTTAAACTTAATTATACCCAGGCTTGATAACTGGCGTATTTCGCTCAACCAGCAAAAATGTGAAGCAATGATCTTTACACTATGCAGACCGGACTATCCTCCACCAGTAACACTCCCAGTGAAAGCTATACCCTGGAAAACTGAGACTGAAACAAATACCTCGGCGTACTCATGGATCGACGACTCACATGGAAACAACGCATAAGTAACAAACTCAAACTAGCTCGAGCAAGACTGGCTAAGCTTTATCCTCTTCTCAACAAAAGATCTTCACTAAAAAAGAAACTTCACACTACTCTACACGAATTTATTAAGACCACTCCTATATGCCTGCCCACTCTTGAGAGCGACCAGTCATTCCGAAATCAAACGTATCCAGACATTTCAAAACAAAGTATTGCGAATCTCAACAAATGCCCGATGGTTTGTCAGAAATAGTCAACTACACAGAGAAACTGAAATCAGAACCAATCAACAGTCAGTTTATTTAAAAGCCGAAAAGTTCTACAGCAACTTAAAACTCGTCTCATGAGCCATTCACTATTCCCTTGGCAGAAAATCCAGCTTCACAAGCCGCGTCAAGATTCGTCTACCACTGGAGCAGCTCTCACAACAAGATCTTCTGTAATACTTAAAATAATAATGTACCCACTGATGGGGGCCCAATTGGGCTTTACTCGTTTCATTGTTATTCATTGTATATTGTATGTAAACAATGTCTATGATCAATGATCTGTAGAGCACAGATGTGCCGATCGATCAATAAATGAGTTAAAAAAATGTCTTTCCTTTCCTAGCTTCTTTTTCTGTCGTTTAGTTGTTTGTCTACATCATTTTAGATAATGTTCATATTGTGACTTTGTGGGTTTGTAGACTTAAAAGTCCAATTTATCGAAATTCTAAAAGTTCTTTATCTCCATAGAAATACACTGCGTAGCAGCATAATTACATCACATATCACAATCTACAACACCAAGGTCGATGGCAATAACAAAAAGCTCTCGTTACATCAAAAACACTTTACAGCTGTTTTCAGTTTACACACAACTCTTGTTTTACAACTATCTGCTGGCGTATCACAATCTCCTTTATATCTCGTTCATAAATTAGAGAGATTTCTGGCGCAGTAAAGAAACCGAAAATTCAATCACCTTCCAGAATCGTAACTTAATCTATGCCGGCAAGCCTTTACCTCCGCGATATACTAACCGTCTGTTATTTATCGGCGCTAACGTTATTTGCCGGCTCTTTGTCTAAGCCACGCTATCGTAGATAATGGCTTCGCGACACTGTTCCCTCCTCAACGCTGGTCGTCCCGAACAGCACCATCGTGGCGGGCCAGTCGATCCAGATGTACCCCAACATCTTCCCTCAGGGCACCTTCTGGATGCGGTAGACTACGTCGTTAATCCTCTTCACCACCCACCGGTACTGTTCATGCCATGGTTGCTGGAGCTTCAGACATCGTCCCTTGGTCCGGGTAGCTCGGTACAACCAGACTAGGTCACCCTGATGGAACGCTTGGCTGTTGGCTTGCCTGTCGTATCGGGTCTTCATGCGGTCGCTCGGCTTCTGGATGTTCTGACGAGCCATCTCATGCTCGTCGTGGAGACGGTCCAACAGGTTCTCCACATATTCAGTTGCAGGCTGTTTTGCGTTCGGGGGGATTCCAAAAGCCAGATCACAGGGGAGGCGAAACTCTCGGCCGAATATTAAGCTTGCTGGCGTCATCCCAGTGGTGGCGTGTGTTGACGAGTGGTAGGCCAGCAAGAACAGTGGCACCTTGACGTCCCAGTCTCGCTGATGGCTGACCACGAGCTTCCTCAGGTGCTCTTCTAAGGTCTTGAAGTATCTCTCCACCGTGTCGTCTGACTGTGGATCTAGAGCTGTGGTGCGGGTCTTGTTCACCCCAAGTCTTTCTAGTGCCTCCTTGTTAAGGTTGGATTCAAAATTGGTGCCTTGGTCGCTGTGGAGCTCCACCGGCACCCCAAATCAGCAGAACACTTGCTCCACGGGGAAGTCTGTTATTGTCTTCGCCTCATAGTACGCGATGGCATACACCTCCGGCCACTTGGTGAAGTAGTCCACGACCACCATCAGTTACTTATTGCCTCGGTCGGACACTGGCAATGACCCAGCCATGTCGACGGTGATCCTTTCGAATGGCGCTCCGACGTTGGACTGCTGCATGCGACCCCGGCTCCTAGTCTGAGAGCCGCGACCCGCCGCGCGCACGTGACACTGACGGCACCATCTCTCAGCATCTGCTCAGAGCCTCAGCCAGTAGTAGCCCTGCCGAAATTTGTCGATCACCCGGGTTGCTCCCAGGTATCCTCCTGAAGTACCGGCGTGCACTTCCTCCAAGACCTCCGGGACCTTCTTCGGAGATGTACCAACTATTCTCTCTGCGCCTTCCCTTCAGGTGATTCCCATACCCGGAACAGCACGCCCTCTCTGATCTTCAGCGAGTCCCATTGGGCCAAGTACGACTTTTAGGTGGCACTCCTCGGTGCGATATCCTTCCAGGTTGGTCTTCCCCTTACCTCCACTTCCCTCAAGAGTGGCCCCAAGTCTGCGTCCGCCAGCTGCTCCCTCCTCAGGCCTGCGCTATACCAGTTATCAGCAGGCACTGCCGTGACCACTCGAACAGCTGCGGCACGCTTCTTCTCTTCCACACTTGTGCATTGGCCGCACTCCTCTGGGCAGGGTCTTCGGGACACGGCATCTGCGTTATCGTGGCTCTCTCCGCTACGATGTTCAGACGTGAAGTCGTACTCCTGCAGCCCCTGTACCCAGCGTGCTGTCTGGCCTTCAAGGTTTCTAAAGACCAGTAGCCAGGTTGAGGCAGAGTGCTCCGTCCTGAGGAGGAATGGCTGACAATACACGTACATGTGGAAGTGCTCCAATGTCTTTTCTACCACCAGTAACTCTCGCTGGGTGACGCAGTAGTTCTTCTATGCCTTGGATAGCGTCTTGCTGTAGTAGACTATCACCCGCTCATGGCCATCCTGGATTTGCGATAGGATACCTCTAATGCAATGGTCTTTGGCGTCGGTGTCCACAATCAAGGTGCTACCTGGTTGTGGAAATTCCAAAATTGGAGCACTGCACAGGGCCTTCTTCAAGTGCTGAAAAGCGCCTTCGGCGTCATCCGTCTACACGTATGGTTGGTGTTCCTCTGTTAGGCGGGTGAGGGGTTTGGCAATGTTGGAGAACCCTTTATGAAGCGGTGGTAATAACTGCACAGCCCCAGGAAACTGCGCAACTCTCCCTTATCATTTGGGCGAGGCCAATCTCTCACAGCCTGGGTGTTCTCCGAGTCTGTGGCCACTCCGGTTGGTGAGACCATCTGGTCCCTGTAGCTAACTTCCTTGCGGAAGAGCTGGCACTTCTTCGCGTACAGCTTCAAGTTGATTGCCTGCAGTCTCTGTAACACCTTGTTCAGGTTGTCGAGATGGCCTTCGAACGTCTTGCCGACGATGATGCTGTTGTCCAAGTATAGCAGGCATGCGTAATATATTAATAATTTCATTACTGATTCCATGAGGCTTTGAAATGTTGCTGGCGCGTTGCAAAGGCCAAAGGGCATAACTGTGAACTGCCAAAGCCCTTGGCCTGTCGAGAATGCGGGTTTCTCATTGTCTCTCGGGTCCAGAGCTACGTGCCAGTAACCCGACTTCAGGTCCAGGGTCGAGAACCACTGTACACCAGCTAGTGTGTCCTGGGTGTCGTCAATCCGGGGTAGGGGGAAGCAGTCCTTCCGGGTGACAGCGTTCAGCTTCCTGTAGTCCACGCAGAAGCGTAGGTCGCCGTACTTCTCCGTCACCAGAACTACTGGGGAACACCAAGGGCTGTCAAATTCTTCATCACTCCCCTGGATTTCATGTCCTCCAGCATGTCTCGTACCGCCGCTTGTTTTGCCAGAGAATGTGTCTAGGTAGTTGCCGAATAGGCCGGGCGTCTCCGGTGTCGATGCGGTGAACCAATTTATCCGTACGGCTGTAGTCACTGTTACCTTGGCTGAAGAAGCACTGGTATCGTCTCAGCAGTTGTCGAACTTTCTCCAGCTGTTCTGCCGTCAGGTGGTCGGCCGCCCTCTCCAGTAAGCCTTCCAGCCGGGGTGCATGTGTTGCGTCGGCATCGGTTTCTTTGTCTTGTTGATTGCGGTTACGCTGACCACGGGCTTGCACGTCCTCATCTCCGTTCCAGCCTGGACATCGTGATCGGAGTCTGTCAGGTTGAGCAGCGTCACTAGCACCTCATCTCGGCATGGCAATAATATCCTGGCTACGCAGAGTCCGTGCGCAGGCATCATCTCGTCCAGCATCATGTTCTTCGTTCCTTGGCCTTGCTCGCGCCGTCACCACCACCTCGCTTCTCGCGGGGACCACCACATTTTCCTTCAAGATGACTCTGCAGATTCCAAGGCGCTCGTCGGGTTGCCGGAGTATCACCTCTTCTCCATTGAGCCGCAGGACCTTCCTGTCGACGTCGACCGTCTCCTCGTGGCTCTCGAGGGCATCCAATCCTAGTATCACCTCCTCAGCCACCTTAGCGATGAACACCCACAGACGTACGGCACTCCTTCCCAAGGTCAACTTCAGTAGGGCCTCCTTCTCCACAGGCAAGGTGTCACCCGATAACGTCACAAGATGGTATGGTCGACTCGGCTTCCTCACGCCAAACCCTTGGCCACGTCAGATCTGATAATGGTCACGGCTGTCCTGGTGTCCATCAGAACGCAACACGGCTTCCCTCTCACCCAACCGTCCGCGATGAGGCTGCCATCCAAACGCCGGCTGACGGCGCGCAGTGTCACATCAGGGGATGGTGGTGATGGCGCCGACGTGCCCCTCTCCACGACGGCCCTTACTCGTTTTCCGGCTGCTCTTCCTGTTGTGGGAAGTCCTTCTCCAGGTGTCCCGGCTCTCCACACCCCCAACACAGGCCACTAGAACTTCGCCGGCGTTCCTCGACTGGTCTTCAGTCTCCATTATAGTTGATACTCCTGGTTCGTGACGTTGGGATAGCCGTCACATTGGCCGCCTCCATCCTCAATGCTACCGTTAGCGCTTCCTGGATGGTTTTGTAGTCGCCGAGAATTAGGCAAAAGCCAAATAATGCTGCGTGTATAACTGCTTTTAGCAAAACCCAATATATGTATTCTAAGAGTTAAAGCAAAAGTCGACAAATGGAATCGAATTACTCATAAGTGTTGTCACTCTCTTTCTCTGGCAAGAAGTTGGTAATAATGGACTAGATTGGCATGTCAAATTGTTATATATTATGTTACTCATTATTGTAGCAATATTTATCAGCAGGAAACAGTGATACAAACTTCACTCTAGTCAGAGCAGGTACAGCTTACTTTCAGTGAATTATTCACCTGATACTGTTGTATTAGTGTACAAAGAGGCACTGCAAGCTAAATCAAAATGAATGAAGATTCTTGTGATTCTGAAAACAATTCATTCAAGAAGAGATTACCTCGACCTGAACAATGAATTAAAAGATTTAAAAGTGCACTCATGGGTTTGAAGTTCTGACTAAAAGAGCTAAAAGAAAGAAGGAATGTGAAAGTGCTGAAATCTGCTATGACAGTATTACCAAGTTCCACCATCATCTAATATTAATAAAAGTGAAAAAATTTTATTATTTCTTCACCTCAGTGAGAGTAGTGCAAACCAAGAATGCAAAACGTAAGAAAACAGTGATAGTGAATTATAACTTTAGATAAAGGAATGGTGAAATAGTACCTGTGCGGCCACTTTTCAGGGAGTTCTGGCATGTCAAGGGATAGTTTATCCATTCCACCAAGTACGTTTCATGAAGGAGGAAAGTTGCCAAGGAAAAGAAGAGGAGGGGACAGAACAGGAGAGGGTCATAAGGCCCTAACTATTGCTGTTAAGGATGATATAAGAAAATATAAGTGTACAGAGCGTCGCCATGGCAGGGGGAAGCCCACAAGAGGTTGTTTGCCTTCAGATCTCACAGTGAATAAAATATTCAAGAGACTCTGTGAAGAAAGAAAAAGTGTTGGACACAAATAATGCTCTTTATTCAAAATACCAACATGTATAAGGTGCGTTCAAAAACAAACGAGCAGGAGACATAATTACAGAAACCAATACCTGTATGTTAGAAGTATTGGCCTTGGCTGTTGAGACATGTCTCACTGTGACACAAGGCGGTGAATGGCTGTCTCATAAGAGTCCTGGGACTGCGATTTGAGCCAGTTCTGCACATACAGCTGGACGTCGTCTGAGGTGAATCGTTTGCACATCAGAGTCTTTTTAAGAGGACCAAAAACGGCGTAATGACAGGGAGAGAGGTCTGGACTGTATTGAGGGTGGGCAAGAACCTCCCATTTGAATTTCTGCAGGAGTGCCGCAACTGCGTTGGCTGTATGAGACTTTGCATTTTCGTGAAGCAGTATGATCCCACTGGTGAGATTAAATGGTCATTTCAATCGTTTGGTGAAAGTTGGTCAGGGATTGCGAGAAATGCTGGATATTCACTGTGGTCCCATGCTGCAGGAAGTGTATCAGAAGGGGGCCATCTTGGTCAAAGAAGAACGTCAGCTTAACCTTTCCTACACTTGTGTGGATACTATTGGCTTTTTTTTTTCTTTTTTTTTGGTGGAGGTGGTGGTGACTGGATGCTTCCACAGGAGACTTTGTCGTTTTGATTCTGGTTCAAAGTGATGACACCAAGACTCATCTCCAGCCAGCACTGGTGCCAGGAACTCATTCCTTGCCGTTGCATATCGGGGCAGATGAACAAGACAGTGGGCCATTCGCCCGCCTCAGTAGCATAGATGGTAGCATGTATGCCTCACGTTCAAGAGGTCCCAAGTTCGAATCTCGGTCAGGGTGAGTTACCTGGATAAGGTTTTTTCCGGGATTTTCCCTTATCCTGGAAGACGAATGTCGGGTAACCCTAAGCTCCATGGACCCCGGGCTCATATGAGGATCATTTTACCCATTCCATTCATCGTCCAATATGACTTAACGTTGGAGGACGTAAATAACAAAACAAAAAAACAGAAAGAAAGAAAGAATTGGGCTATTCGACATGCTTCCTGGTGTGGTTGACTGTGGGGCACCCTTTGGGCACACACTTTGTGCAAGAGTAGTTGTTCCTTCGTGATGGTGTGAACACTTCCGACGCTCAATCTGACCTTGGCGGCTATGGCTTTCACTGTCACTCGACAGTCCTGCGTAATGAGTGCATCAACCAGCTGGACGATGTCATCGGTAATGCAGTGTGGGGCTCCAGACCATGCATCATTGGCTAACGACACCCATTCTCCCCTGAAGTGCTTGTGCCATGCCTTAACCTTTGCAATGAACATGCAGTGTTTGCCGCACACTTGTAACATTCGTCAATGAATGTCCATTCCCCTACTCATTCAGCTGTAAGAAAATGAACAACATCTCTCTGCTCTTCTTTTGATGCCTCCATTTCACTGTTTGCAATGCAACTAGCAGTGTTGGACGATTGATGCATGCTGCTGATAGCTTTGTATGGTCATGTGACGTGCATGCGTGCCCTCTGTCAATGGGCTGCGAACTTCCACGCTCTAGTTAGAACAACACTTCGTTACACACACCACTATATTACCATCCTGTCACCGGTTTGCACGTACCACAAACCAGTGCATTTCTTTTTGAATGCCCCTTATATTTTAGAAACATTTGAATTTATCATTCAGGACTTCTGATATGAATAATCTGCATACAGAAATAAAAGTGAAAACTTGACTATTACATTGTAAATATCACAATGATTCTAATACTGTACCTCATGTGCTACTGATAATTTAGTTTTTAAATCAATTATATTAAAATGTAAAGTTTGTTTTGTTGTACTGTGCTACTGTATTTCTAATATTGTTTTTGTATTCTTAAAAATGTTAAAAGCTAACAATTTAAACAGTGGAATATAACAATACTTGTAAATATGCGTTGTACAAAAGTGCAGATATGTAATACACACTAAAGCAATTAAAAATATTTATTTGTAGAACAAAATTATAATACATCATGGAACTAAAATAGACAAAATAGCCGACACCAGCAATGATTATATATTTTCACGGTAACGGGCATTAAAGTTTCAGCACAAATAGATAATAGATGGATAGGTTTCACGTAGATAACGAACTTGTGTAAACAGATAGCACCAGCAAGCAAGATAACTGAGGCAAAGGCCTCACTGGCGAAGATTAAGTTACGTTTGTCGAAGGTGATAGAATGTTCGAATTATGTAATTAGATGCCCTGTTTTCCAGAAACCTCTAGTGATTGACAGAACAGTCTGGTAATCATGAATGGAAATATAAAAAGGATTGTGACACGCCAGCAGGAGTTGTAGTTGTGAAACAGTTGTTGTAAACAAGAGTGAGTAAGCAGTAGTTGTGTGAAAAGAGTGTTATTGTAACGAGAGCGAATGATGTAATCCACTGGTTATTGTCATCGACCTTGGTAGACGATGGTGTACGTAATGTAATGCTGCGTTAATCTATAAGAGTATTTCTACGAAAATAAAGGAGAGTTTTAATTTCTGCAACTCGGCCTTTTAATTCTACGAACCCACAAAGTCACAATATGCGTAAATCAAGTTCCAAAACAAAAGTGGAAAAATCAAACCATTATGTACTGTCAAAACTTACATTTTAATATATTTCATTACAACACACCAGTTATTTCTCTGTGATCTAGAAATTATGTAAAACTCAATCTATTGAAGCATATATATCCAGAGGAAAGTAGTAAAACTCATTTTCTGAAGCTTTGCAAAAATGCTCCTCAGGTATTCTCAGCACATGAGTATTTTGAAAGAACTGTTAACACAATATAAACTAACCATAATAGATACCAACAAAGCAGGTTGTTTCAGGTATATCTAAAATCTGTGAATGCTTTGATCTTTATCCAGAGATTTTAAGCAGATTGGGAGATTAAATTGTACAGTGCATCATTAAGCTAGCTGGAGTGATAATCTGCATTGACATAAACAGACAAGTATCTAATAAAATATGTAAAATATGAAGCTATTAACAGTGAAGCAAACAAATATATACAAATATAACAATTTGTAACTTAAAACTTCACTTATTTTACAAGAAATGATGACACTTTTCTTATAAATTGTTTGGGATCGTGATTTCATGGAAATTCTTCCACATCGTCAGCCGGAACCAATAAAGCTGTCGACATCATTACAAATGCTAGATATTAACATGTTCTTGTTACTACTACCAAAATCTGAAAATAAAACAAATTTAAAAACAAAATCGACTGCAGGTGTTTCAAAATTTATTACGCGAAGTTTGTTTTTTTAAAATAAATATATTTTCCCAAACCATGAAATCTATTAGACCATTTAATTGTTTTAATAATTTAACTTCTGGATTTATTTCATGGTTAAATGACCAAAACTTATCTGCTACAGCTGATTTATCAGTCTGTTCATACTTAATGTTATGCCAATGTTCTTTCGTTCTGGTTTCTAATTTTCCTTTTTGTCTTTCCAAGAAACTTCATCACAGTCAAAACAATTAAATTGATAAATACCAGAATTTTTATTATTAGGAATTTTATCTTTTTTAGAAAAATGCAATACATGTTTAATACTATATTTATTTTGAGGAACTAAAGTTATACGAAACTCTAATACTTTTTTGAAAATGTTTATTAACCCAAGGATGGTAAGTAAAGTTTTTAAAATTATAATCGTCTTTTATTTTTTTAAGGGTAGAAATATCATTAACAGTTTTTTTATATTTACATTTTTCAATATTTTTATTTATTAAGTCTTTATTAAGACCATTAATTAAAGCAGTAATAATATGTTTATATTCTTTATTAAATTCATCTTTATTCAGGGGTATATTTATTAATCTATAAATCAAACTATTAACATTGTGGAAGAATTTCCAAGAAATTGTGATTCCCAATAATTTATAAGAAAAGTGTCATCATTTCTTATAAGATAAGTGAAGTTTTAAGTTACAAATTGTTATATTTGAATATAGACAAGTATCTTTAGTTTGAGTTGTCTTTGAATTTCTTAAGTCTGGTACAACTTTTCAAGAAGTTGTTGGTATGATAAGACAACAGCGGTTTGTAGTGTGTTATGAATAATTATTGATGGATTCCAAGAAAGTGATGTTACAACTTATTTATATATGTTTCTTTCTTTATATATTTGTTTCTGAAAATTAGATATACTTCTGTTTTCACAGCTATTTGAAATGGATACGAAAACAGATATCAAAGAAGAGGATCTCCTCACAGATGACATAGCCGCACAGTATGAGAGAGAGTTCTTTCAGAAGGTTGTTTCTATAAAGACAAGTGCTGATACTGTACTTCTGGATACTGATTGCAACATGTCTGCCAAAACAGATATTAAATTAGAGACTCCTTTTATCAAAGAACTTGTAAAACAGATTAAGACTGAAAGAGCTATATGGAGCAACTACTGCGAGATGGATAAAACCAGTGAAGTTGAACAGGATGAGGGAGAATTTCTTCCAGAGAATCCTGTACTAATGGATAAGAAATACAACAGTGATCATGAAATTGATAAGAAAATAGAAATTAAAGAAGAACCTTTGTGGTTGGAAACAGGAACTTCATCAGCTTTTGATAATATTAAGGTAAGTTGTATAAAAACCTACTGTAGTTAGGAATGTTTTGTAATAATTATCCCAATATATTCTATGCTGTTGCAGAGTTTTACGGTCTACAACATATCAAATAAAGAGTAAAATGGAGAATTTAATGTCAGGACGGCACATTGGCCATGGTAGCTCAATGAGTTAGAGCGACTGGACGGAAACCAGGAGATCCGTGGTTCAAATCCTGGCCATGGTATTGAATTTTTCATGTTGACTATTATATAGCTGCTGCACTTGGTTTTAGGAGCAGTCATTGTACTGTATATTTGATGCATTCTGTGTGCGAAACAGGCTCTGTACTGCCTACCCAAGTTGACCTTTCATAGAGGAATATGTAGACAATTGGCCACTTAACCAGTGGCTCATGAAATCATGTAATGTGTCATATTCATCATGACTACAGCCCAGATTTCTATTCCCAAATAAAATACTAAAATATGCTTGCAAATGTGTATGAAAAATTGTAAAAATATGTATGATCAGGAGCAAAAACAAAAGAACAAAACTCAAAGAAGCGGTATTTTGGGAAGGGGAGGGTAAACATACCTTATTCATGGTTGTTGAAGTGTTTAGGGAAAGTTGCTCTGAGGTTTTACAGTATGAAGCTGCTGCGACTGCCAGTGAAGAATGTTTTATAAATGAAAAGTCCTTTCTATACTGTCATAGTACAGGATGCGACTGCTTTCAGAACCATCTTTTACCAGACTTAACAGGGATGATGGTTGGCAAGCGAGAGGTTTAACATGACATTCGGAGCTTTGCATACACTTTTGCATCTTGTGGTTACTGTACACACATTATACACGAACTAGACTGTTCCTTCCAAGAGAGATGTGTCCACCTCAAGATCCACGCGAAGAGTGCCAAACAACAACCAAGACAGGTTGGTTGTACCAGTTCAGACCATTAGCTTACCCCCCTCCCCTAAGAAGCATTGCCTACTTCACCAACACTGTGCTTCCCTCTCATGAAGCTGCATGGTTTTGATTACATGTTATAATCCACTAACTATATATGGCAGGTTGCCACAATATCACATGATGTCACAGGTGAATTTGAGAGCTACACAACTCTTTATCAGTGAATTCCTCTTCTATTACAGTTTTTTTCACTGTTACCAGAACATTTTGCTGATTTTACAGATTGTTTTGTAACAAGAATTTTTATTTAATATCTAAGTTTATCAAATCTAATTTTAGCAACTGAAGAGTTTCTGCAGGCAACATATTATATCTACCAGAGAAAGAATTATTTTGAGCCTCCAATTGTGTTATAATTTCAGACAATTTCAAGAACCGCTTATGAATATACCAAATCTTTTCCTCAAAGTAGTGTTCAGAAAAAAATTCTTGGGCTATAGCAGTACTAGCTGTATCTTTTACATTTAAGGAATTTATTAGTTTTCACTTTAATGAAATGTTCTGGATAATGTATCACAGTTAAAACTGGCTCACAGTGTAAGAGCAGCTCTAGAAATGGTTAATAAAATATTTGAACTTTTTAGCTCTAGGGACAAAAACTCCACTTATTTTAAATTTGGCTTTAATTACTTCAGTGACACAATATAAATCCTGAGCAAGGCAAGTCCACAAGAAAGGTGAGGAGTCATTGATGTTCAAGAGGAATAATTTGCTATCTGCTTTCATGAACCCACTCTAGCACTAATAAGACACTGTCCTGCAGTGTCTGGCATTTAATTTATTGAAATCCAGACTTTTTCTTGTTCCAAAGGAACCACATATTTTAGAAATGATGTACATCATGAAAAGACTGTGGTACATAGCTTTTGCATGTGTAGACATATCCAGGATCCTGTTGTTTATGTACTTTTCTGAGAAACTCCAAAACTGAAAACAAGTTGGTGTACAAGACTTTAGAAAAATCTGTTGTTGAATTGTTCACTTAACTTTTAATTAATTGTCGATTTAAAGAATGTTTCTTACTACCCCAGTTCTAATATCGTGCTGCACTTATACTTTGCACAACTTCAAACTTTTGATTTGTAGAAACACACTTTTCACATACCAATTAATATAGTATTTTACCATCTTCACTCACAATATTACTTCCAAACTCATTCACATATCTACAAAATGTGGTAGACTGAGATGCTTTTGTGGGTAGCATTTCTCAAATCAAAGCACAAAACACTATTCAAATTATTGTTACCTATCAACACACAACTCAACTCTGCATGAACTATCGAGTCGAGAGGTTGATGACTGATGAAAGATGGGAAAGCACCAAAACACATGAAGACATGCCTGACACTGACTGTTAGATATCCTTTGATTGCCTTGTTTCATCCCTAATCTTAATCACACAATATTATTTCATAATAATAATTTTTTATTCACCATAATAAATCTTGTACAAAGATATAGGCTTTGGCAACACTACACACTAGGTAACTCAACATTACAAACTAGGTAACATCATATTAGAAATTATACAAGTATTTATATCACAAACTGAGGTAAGTAATACTATAAGGGGCACTTATTGAATAGGTAATTACAAGCATCACCTCAGAAGTTACACAGTTCACAAACATCACTTTAGGAAGCATTGATATAAAAATTATTTGTGGTTGGTTTATTGACACTCGTCACTTACATTTTCATATATTTATGAGAGACTAGTTTCAAAGGCCCTGGCCTCCATTTTCAATCTCTTTCCAACTGGCATCTGTTGTCTGCTCTTTCTGGTGGTGGAACTATGAACTTTTTTGTCAAATTATCTACTGGCGGGATTTCAAAGTTCATTACGCGATCCTTGTTTTTCTAGATGAATATGTTCTCCCATGTTGTCAATCTATTTTGGTTTATCACTCCTTTTAATAATTTTGGATTTGGATCAATGTCATGGTTTTCATTCCAAAAATGAAATGCTACTGCTGACTTGTCTTCTTGTTTCAATCTGATGTTTCTAAAGTGTTCTTTGACTCTGGTTTTTAAATTTCTTTTTGTTTGACCTATGTAGCATTTTTCACAATTCTTACAATTTATTTGGTATATTCCAGATTTGTTACCTGAAGGAATTTCATCTTTTGTTTTTGAATTTAGTAATTTTAAAATTGAGTATCTATTAGTAGGTGCCAAGATGATATTTTGTTCCTTGAATATCTTTTTAAATTTATTAAATGTTTTTGGATGATATGTGAATGAACTGAATATGCTGTTGCTTTCTTTTTCTTTAATAAATGTGGTTGCTTCCTTAATGGTTTTCTTTAGTTTAGATTTTCTAATTTTCTTCAACACCAAACTTTTGTTGTATCCGTTTTCTTCTGCTATGTGTATTATTGCTTTTTGTTCCTTGAAATATTCTTCTTTTTCCATGGGTATGTTGACTAGTCTGTGTGTAAGGCTGTTTATTATTGCATGTTTATGTGTAATTGGGTTGTGGCTATTATTTTTTATATAATTTTCTGAATGTGTTGGCTTCCTGTAAATTCCAAATTTTATTTTTGTATCATTCCTGATGATATTTAGATCCAAGAAAAGTAGTTGTCCATTGATTTCCTTTTCTATTGTGAATTTGATAGTCCTTTCTTGCAGATTGAGTAATTTTAATGCATCATCTAAATGTTTACTTGGTACAATTGCAAAGATGTCGTCAACATATCTATACCAAACCTTGAAGATCAATGGGAAGGACTTTTTAATTTGTGTTTCAAATGCACTCATAAATAAGTTAGCCAAAAAAGGTGAAAGTGGACTGCCCATTGTTAATCCTGATTTCTGCTTGTAGTGTTTTCCATTAAAGCTGAAGAAGTTTTGTTCAATGCATATTTTTGTTAGAGAAATATATTCTTCTGCTTCTATTGCTTCCATATCAATTGTAGCTAGCCATTTTTTTAACACAGTCTGCAATTTTTCTGTTGGTATGCTTGGAAATAAAGATGTGACATCAAATGAAACCAGTCTGTCATTTTTGTCCAAATTTATATCTTTGATTTTTTCTACTAAATCTAAAGAGTTTCTTAAATTTGCACTTTCAAATTTTGGAAAACTATTAAATTTACTTAGTAACCATTTGGCCAAATTATATGTGGGGGCATTTATGCTACTAGTAATAGGTCTCATGCCTTTCCCTGTTTTATGAATTTTTGGCAGCCCATATACTCTTGGTAATGTTGGATTATCTACTTTAATTTTGTGCAATTCTAACACACATCAAGCATTGATATGTTGACCATGTTTTAAGTATTCTTCCACTGAATAATGGCAACCTTCTCTTAAGAATGTTTTTAGAGCCAGTTTATACCTGTTTTCCAATGTTATACTTTTAATGCCATCGGGTAGTTTTTTATATAATAATACTGCCTTATGTTCGAAACTATGTGTGAATAAAGTTGTATTGTGGCTTATAATGCGTAGATCTGATTTACTTCTTATATTATGTGTATGTATCTGCGAATTTGTTTCAAATTGAGCAAGTACAATTCTTGTCCCAACTAGAGCTTCATATATATACACACACAGGGTAATGGAAGTATTTTTAGTAGTTTAAAATATGGTTTATAGCTGGTGGTGAAAGGAATATTTACTATATAACAAATAGCCCTTTTCTGCATTCTAAATATTTTTTATACATCTTTAGCATTTCCCCAGCTAAGTATACCATAAGACATTACAGAATGAAAATAAACAAAATAAATAATTTTTTATTAATTAGAGCCAACTGAAAAATTCAATGTCAAGCCGGGATTTGAACCACGGATCTACTGGATCCAGTAGATCCGTGGTTCAAATCCCGGCTTGACATTGAATTTTTCAGTTGGCTCTAATTAATCAAAAATCATCCATATACCGGAGTAATGTATTTAAAAGGATTAATTCTTTAAGGATTAATTCCTCAATATAAATTTACATTAAAAATAAATAATTCTCAACACATTTGTGTTTACAGACTCCCTCATTGATTTAATAACAAATGTAATTCTGCTTAGTTTCAATTCTAGTTGCTGAATTTGTTTTTCCCATTTTAAATGTTCATCTAACCATATTCCTAGAAATTTGGTATTTGATTCATAGAGTAGTGATTTATTCCCTAAATATATACTTGGGAATTGAGCAGTGTTATTTAATTTGTGGTGAAAGCCTATAGCTACTGATTTTTCTTCATTTATTTTTAGCTTATTTTTTAAAAACCAATTGACAATTTTTGTATTAAAAGTATTATTATAGCTTAATACCTTATTCGAGGTTTTCCCAGTCATTAATATGCTGGTATCATCCGCAAAGAGTCTCAAGTTGATGTTCTCGCCCATTTTATTTAAACCTAGACCTAAATCGTTAATATATATGAGAAATAAAAATGGGCCCAATATTGAACCCTGGGGCTCACCTTGCTGTACTATTTTCTCTGTGGATGTTTTACTTTGAATTACACCTAAGTTTTTATCTACATAGTCTAGCTGTACAAATTGACGTCTACGTTCCAGATATGATCTGAACCATTCGTAACATATTCCTCTAATACCTAACTGCATGCAACTTATCCAGTAGAATGCTATGGTCTACAAGAACAAATGCCTTTGTGAGATCAAGAAAAATACCCTCAGGACACTCTTTCCTATCTAGTGCCCTATACACATTCTCTAAAAATTTGGTCAATGCCGAGGTAGTGCAAGATGTTAAGATATTATACTTGTCGCAAAAGGAAACTAGTCATTTATGCATAATTTTTTCTATCACTTTTGAAAATACAGATAAGATAGATATTGGTCTATAGTTATTCATTATTTCTGTTGAACCTTTTTTGAATAGTGGCTTAACCTTTGAGATTTTAAAAGCATCTGGGAAAATTCCTGAAAAAAATGATAAATTTACTAAGTAACATAATGGACACTGTTTCAGCAAATGATTTGAGAACCCATCTGAGTCAATGGATTTTTTATCTTTTAGTCCTGCTATAACAAAGGCTATTTCTTCTTCGTCTGTTAGTGCTAGATACATACTGGAGTTAACTTTTTTACTTGGATAGGGAGCAGTGAATGGATTATTATTACATATTTGCTTTTGGATAACATTTGCAATTTCAAAGAAAAACGTATTGAGGCACTCAGCTGCTTCTTCAGGATCTGTTATTAGCTTATTTCCGTTTGTGAAGCATATGTCAGTTATTATTTTATGAGTGGATTCTTGTTCGGTTTTAACTATATCCCAAATTGACTTTGATTTGTTCACTGATTCCAAAATCTTTTTATTATTAAACATTTTCTTTGCGGCCCTAATTACTTTGTTATAGGTTCTCTTATAAGTATGTAAATAATCAAGAAAGACTGCTGAAACTTTATTATTCTTTGCATAAGAGACTCGGCTCTATGTTTGTTACACCAATGTAAATAAAACTTCGTGTTGTAAAGTTACAATGTAAAGTTACTCAGTGTCGATTATAAGTTATATCACCATACATCTACTTTGTTTGATGCCCAGATATACAGAGTTCTGCTTGAGCATTCATCATTTTAAAATAAATAAATGAGTTTTTTTAATACATCTTTTGCTTGATTGTTTTCAGAGGCTTTATTAATTACTTATAAAATCAATATAATTATGTAAAGGGAAAAATTACAGTTTAATATATCAAGAGTAAAATAGGCAATTTTTTATTTCAAATTTCAAATATGCATTTTTCCCTGGATTATGTATTAATAAATACTGCTGATATTGTCTAGAATACTCTGACTTACAAAACTATATCTTTTGAGCACACTAATAAGTTTATAAAATAGTACATACATTTTGCATACAAATCCAGGTTGCAATCATGACACTACTATATGTGCATGATAAGAAGAGCAATCGGGTTCCAAATCCTCATTCATTAACTTTTGTTTAACTCCATAAACATAGATGACAACTTATTATTTTAGTTAATTGATGAAAATTAATCATTTCTTCACAGTAGCCATATATAGGCTAAGGTTTTTGATAGATAGAGTCAACATGAAAAATTCAATGCAATGGCCGGGATTTGAACAACGGATCTCCTGGTTCCCATCCAGTTGCTCTAGCACATTGAGCTACACTGGCCAACGGCCGTCCTGACACTAAATTCTCCATTTGACTCGTATATTTCCCTGGTAAACCACTAGGGGCTCTCGCATCCGAGATACACCGTTTGTATCACAAACCTTAGCCTATATACGGCTAGTGTGAAGAAATGATTAATTTGCATCAATTAACTAAAATAATAAGAGTTGAACAGTGAAGCCTGGGACTCAAGTACTTACAATAGTAAGTCGCCACAAACAGTGTATCTCGGATGTGAGAGCCCCTTGTGGTTTACCGGGAAAATATATGAGTCAATAGGAGAATTTGATGTCATGATGGTAAGTTGGCCATGGTAGCTCAATGGGTTAGAGCGACTGGCCGGAAACCAGGAGATTCGTGGTTCAAATCTCGGCTATGGCATTGAATTTTTCATGTTGACTCTATCAAAAAACTTAGCCTATATACGGCTAGTGTGAAGAAATGATCAATTAACTAAAATAATAAGAGTTAAATGATGAAGCCTGGGACTCAAGTACTTACAATAGTAAGTTGCCACAAACAGTGTATCTCGGATGCGAGGGCCCCTAGTTGTTTACCGGGGAAATATACAAGTCAAATGAAGAATTTAGTGTGAGGACGGCATGCTGGCCATGGTAGCTCAATGGGTTAGAGCGACTACATGGAAACCACGAGATCCGTGGTTCAAATCCCGGCTATGGCATTGAATTTGTCATTTTGACTCTATCTATAGATGACAACTTTGAAATTTGAAATGCGCTATACACTGGCATCTAGTGGCTAATACGATAAGCTTTATCATGTCTGTCATATTTTGTTTTGACCAATTTCGAGATAATTAGCTAACCAGTTTACAACAATCATATGTTAGAATTAGAATTTTATTTCGTACTTGGCAACATATACATGTTATGAGACACGTCAAAATGTATAAATACAGTATATATATAAAGTCAAATTGATCACATACAATATACACAGTAAGCAGCTTTTCTATGGTTTCATGTGGTATTTGCATAGACTAATTTACTACAAGAAATGTCATAATATGAATATTACCTGTTTGTGAATGTACTATGCTCCAGTGCTCACTTACATGGTTATAGTTCTAAAAATTCATTAACAGTATTAAAATAGTGTGCATGCAAAAATTTCTTAACCTTATTTTTAAAGTGTTTTAATGATGCAGCTTGTTTAAATGAATTTGGAAGTTTATTGTATAACATTATTCCTTTATGGTTAAGGCTTCCTTCATAAAGGCTCGTTTGGTGTGCTCGAATTGCCAGTTTATCTTTCTTATGAGTGTGTTGGTAATGTACATCCGCATTTACTTGAAAATGATTTATATTTGTATAAACATTTGTGGATGCTATGGCTCTCGAAAGGGGACACATTATTATTCGTCTACCTCCGTATAACTGTGATCTGAATGCAATTGAGCTGGTGTGGGCAAAACTAAGGAATGTTTTCAGAGGATGCAACTTACTTCTGATATCTTTGCTTATCTTACATGTTATTTTGCTGAACTGTATATTTCAAGGTTGACTACACTGCAGAAACAAGAGCGTCAGCTCTTGCTTCTTCCTCTCTGCCTGCACCACACCGTAAATCCAGTGCTCAACTTATCTTGCGTGTACTGTAGATTGTATCCATAGCACCTGCAAAGCACACAGAAATAATGTGAGGCTGTTTTCCACCTACATGATCCTAACAAAATTAATTTTTTGTTTGTTATTAATTTGGTTCCGTAAGAAGAATGCATGTCATTATAGAGCTCTCTATATAAACACCACATCAATGTGTGATATTGTCACTGCTTGGTCCCTATGTGCTAACTGTACCACTAAATGGAGAAATGAACTTAATGCACTTAAGGTTAACACTGCCGTTAGCAGTGCGCTATGGAACATAGTTTGTGCAACAGTGCATTTCATTTCTATATATCCAATTTTTTAAAATCTTTTCAATGTAGATCAAGCATGCAGCTTCAGTTACCTTAACCCACTGGACTTTTACCTATGTATACATTTCAATGCTGAGGTGTGCAGTGAAAAACCTGCCACCTCTGCAGTAAGGGAGTGCTGTGTCTGCCTCGTACTCAAGGGGTTCTGAGATTGACTCGGTCAATATGAGTTATCTGGATTAGGTTATCTTCCACGGTTTTCCTTTATCCGAATGAATTTTTGGCGACCATAAGCTCTATGGATCCTGGGCTCATTTGAGCATCATTCCACATTTCATTCGCTGTCCCTTATAAGCTATGTTGGAGGCTGTTCAATAATAAGAAAAGTGTGTAACCTGCAACCGCAAAGCATAATGCTGGACAGTGTGGTGTAGGAATTACAGAGCAGCTTTACAGGTATTTAGTTAATGTCGAATCTTCAGCATTTCCGGAGATGCATTGTTACCGTTGTATTCCTTTTATTGCTTTAGCCAATAACTGGGCAACATGCATTTTGTGACATGTACATAGCATTGTCAGTATCAGCTCCTATGTGTGACCCAACAATTTAGATACTTCCTGGATATCATTATGTACAACTATGTGAAAAGAGTGGACATTGACACTTTTACACTTTAGGTTCCTCCAATTCCCTGCATTTTAAATGGAATAAAATGTCCCTGTTGAAGTATGTTCCGATATAATTATGTTGTTGAGATAACCTGTATTGTGAAAGCCTATGAGTTTACTGCTTTGTTATTATCATGCATCTTGGTATAATTTGTAGCAAGGAATCCACCAGCTACGGCATTGATGTCAAGTCCCCGTATGTTAGCCTTTTCTTTCCTCCTACGGTCTTCTCATAAGTTTCTGTCTTAATTTTCCTAAATGCTTGACCATTTTAATCATAGATTCTGATTTATTAATCTGTTCTTCTGTCAATTCTAACCCAAACAGATAAATAATTTTTCCACTGGTTCGTTTTCTTATAACTTACTGCATGATAAAATATCAAATATTACACAAATATAATTATTTGTAACAGAAACATCACTTATCTTAAGAGAATCGATCAGAATCGATCGTGGTATTGCAAAATTTGGTATTTTAAGTTTTTCATTTTCACATTTTGGTAGTACTGGCAAAAATGTAGTGACCTCTAGTGGTCGTTGTAACCCGTTTCTCTATTCGTAGCAGATTAGGATGCATCTTGACTCTTTGGAAGACCCAGGTCAGGAAGCCAGATATAACAGGATTACTTTGCTGTAGTTTGAATTGTTTCTTGATGATTGTGTTTGATTAAATAAGAGTCATGAGATCTCTCATTTTCTGGTGTGGTTTCTAGTGACATAAATAAAATTTTAGATAAGTCCAATTTTGTAATACATAATTTAATTGTATAATCTGGATTACATTTTACTCAAACTTTCTTTCCTAGTCAATCATGGCAGGTTACCTCCAGCATATCGATATATCCTTACTTCCTTAAAATTTTTCCGTTAATTACATAAAATTCCTCACTCCTGCACGTTCACTCATCAGTATCAAGATTACAGAATATCTCCTTTCTTGAAGATTATTGATTTTCCGTTACTATCGCTATTCCTATATTACTTTTATGATTGGCTGATTTACTGCTACGTCACCACATTACGTAATACAATTAATTATTACTATGGCCAATCACAAAATTACACATATTTTTACACATTTTTTTTATAAATTTATACATCTTTCACACCTTTTCCAAATATGAATTGAAACTACTGTTACATCGTAAGGTTGACAATAAGGTTGTTTGTGTGACTGATGATGTGGATGAATATTCACAAAATCAGAATCTCATCAATTAATAAAAAAATTCACATCATTTTCTTTTAAGATAAGTTAAATTTGTGTTACAAATAATTATATTTGTATAGTACTTTTGCTCCACTATAACTAGCTTCAATTTTTGCGTAATAATGAAGTATTAGTTTCCATGTATCGTCTAACCATGTTATGTAAGACATTTAACACGATATAGATGATTGTATGGTACTGTACATTTGAATTATTCTGTTACAGAATGGGGACCTTCCTTCAGTAAAGTCAACAAGGTAAAACTTGACTATTTTCAATTACAAGCCTACTACCTTTTGTGTTATTAGTGTTGTTTGTATATAACCTTTACATTTATGTTTCAGTACATGTCTCATTGTGCTTTTGAACTGAAACAAATGTGTATACAGTAAAAATTGCTCTAATTGATATCATATGGGATCAAAACAAATTTCCAAATTGGACATGTAAACTTACATGTGGATTGATCAAATACAAACTGTATTTTTAGTTGATCGAATAATAATGAGCTGCTTAATATTCTGCCCAAAAAATCTTTAATATCAATATTTCAATACAAATAAGTTTCAAAGTCTAGTGAAAGCATAACCATTTTCTTTTAAATAGAAGTATGTGAAAGCAGACGGAGAGTAAGCATAACTCAAAATTGAATTACTTGATAGCAAGTTTGGTATCAGAGTTCTGCTTCATGTGATTCACAAGTTTTCAAGCATATCCTCTCCTCCCAAGCTGTCCTTTATGTTGAAGATTTTTGTACTCTTAAAATAGCTTCTTTATGATTATATATGTGACTATGGTGGAATTAAAATTACTTTAGGATACTGACAGTTGCCATGAAACACGTGGTGGGAAAGCGACGTTGCTGCTTATGAACACCTTGGCACGTGCAATGGTGAGATGAAAGGCAGCCCTAAAACTACATAAATAAACTTTTTTATATTTATATTTCTAGCACATGGGAACAGTTTTGAACAACACTCTGTCAAAGCAATGTAAAGATGAAAGTGAGACAATGCTAAAAATGTTCTGCAGAGTTTAAATTTGTTTTCATAATGCTTCTGCCTTGGAGTTAGAAATCTGGATTAAGAATAAGCAAGAGAAACCTAATATACTTTTTGGCATTAAATATAATAGTTTACTGAAAGAATTTCCTGGACATACAAATAACAGAACAGTTTTTAGAATGTCTTTCTGTGTATGACATTAGATTAGCAAGTACTTATACAAAACTGAAAACCTTTCCAAAACTAACAAATTCAGAACATACATTTTAAGTTGAATTGTACTTACTGTAGGTTTAACACAAAAGATAAATTCTAAAAGCTTAGAATGTTCAGCTGTGGTTTGTTTTAAGAAAATTGACAGTAACTAACTGTTCGCATAAGAGCCGAAGTTGCAAATGATGATTTGCGAAACATGTCCTCAAAATAGGTACGTAAGTGAAGCAGATGTATAATAAATATGACTCATCTATAAATTAATAACTGTTCCCTCTTTTTTTTCCAAAATATTCACGCAGTGCACACCAGTTCCTTAACTTGTCTGCGTAGTGGAAGTATATGTCCCACTTCTGAATATTGTTTCTTGTGGGAGCAAATTCTTGGTCTACCTGGCTTTTGAGTGGTGCTTGTAGTTTGGGACATTTATCCTCAGTAAAGCACCGATGACCTACAAAATATTAATACGCTAATGAAAGAATTAACTAACAAAGAAACCAGCTGTTTTGAAAGTTAAACTATAACCAAAGAATTAGGTATGTATAGATTATGTGCGGTGAAGAGAACAAGACAAGCAAAATCTACACTTTACATGATATGTGCGTCAACGTGACAACACAGTGACTTTACATCAAAACACTCTGCAAGGATCCCAGCCCATGTTGGACTTCGGGGCAATGAAAATGCAGATCAATTATAAAAGAAAGATACAATTCAAAAAATAAAACCTGCAGGACATACTGAAATTAATAAACAACATTAAGCAACATTTTAAAAGACAGAGACTTGATGAAGAGGATAAATTAAAGATAAGGAGTATAAGAATATTAGAGATAAAGTTAATATACAAAAAATGCCAAGGAAAACTGCAGTGATCCTATCTAGGATGGAAACTGGCCATGATTGTTTCACAGAACACCTTCACAACATACACTGTCTACCTACACCCAAGAATATAGTTAGTTAGTTACTAACGCTCCCCACATGGCAACCTTGGCCTTCGGGGTAACCTCACCCCACCAAGCGATGACCGGACCCATTTCTCAGGTGGAGGCACCCAGAGGGCGGTGTCCATTACCTCCGATGATAGGGTGATAGTGAAGATGGCGGTGAGGTGAGAGGACCTACAGTTTTTACCGTGGACTCCGAACCACGTTGGGCATAGGGGATACTTCACGTGTGCTAGACAGAGGTGAAGGCGTGGATAGGGCCGACTTAAAATCGCCAACCCCAGAGCCGGGAATCGAACTCGGGACCCTTAGAACGGGAGCCGCGAACGAAACCACCGCGCTACCCCGGCGCCCTTACACCCAAGAATATTAATGGCAAGAAAGATGCCATCCTGAAGAAACACCATCTGGACAAATGTAAAGGACTTAAAAATGACAACCTACAGACTTAATATTGGGAAGCCACGGGGAAAATGATGCAGATCAGCTAATTCCCAGTGCCATTGGTGAACAGCAACACTTCAAAACATAGACAGGGGGCTTAAGGGGAATGGTTTGCGTAATTGGTTAAGTTAGCTGTTGAGGCCATAAAGAGGTCTGGTCACTGCCATAGAAACTATCCCTTCCTTAGCATTCGAGCGAACTGTTATGATCCTAAAGTAATATACATTTGACCAGAGTGTGCTTAGGCTTTCACGACTGGCATCCATTTGGAGTAAAGTTTTTCCTGGCTTGTGGCCATGGTCAACAATTAGGAATTTGTGCAAAACATCAGGAGAAATTCCTAATTTTTGGCCATGACCTACAAGCCCGAACACACTTTACTTCATATATGTAACCAGGTCCATATTTTCAACCTTTTACATTTCACTGTGTGTTGCTCATTCCTGTATTATGAATTTATGGTTATATCTTGAATTTTCTTCAAAGTCCTTACATTTTTGACATGTAAATTGTAAGTGACAGACAGAACCTTGTTGCATTTCAAATCCAGATGTACTTAATTGACAGTTAATGTGCAATCTATGTGAGCTATTAACAGTTTTGTTAGCTTGTAGGTCTCCATTCTTTTCCTTAACGCTGAGGGTATTAAACTTCAATTACAGTTCATAATGATACACTTTTGATAATTTTATTGTTTTAGCGATTTATAACCTCCGTTAAGCTACTCCACAATATGTAATGGAACCTTTCTCTTTGCATACATCACAAGTATTTTCCAGTCAATATACTACATCAATTTTCTACATAGGGATATAATTTCAGGTATACTCTACCCAATAGATTGGAACGGGTAAGAAACTTTAAATTTTTGGGCGTTCACATAGAAGATACTCTAACCTACAGTACAAACGTAGACATGGTTTGTAATAAAATGAACTCGGGACTCTACCTATTACGACAACTAGCAAAATATGGGAATATCAATACTCTTAAAACTGCGTATTATGGCATTATCTTCCCACACTTAACATATGGTATTGAAATTTGGGGGGCAACAAGTAAAACAAATATGGACAGGCTATTAAAAGTACAAAAGAAATGCATACGAACCATGTACAACCTCCGTTTTCAACAAACATGTCGGGATACATTTAAATCACAAAACATCCTAACAGTAGTATCACTCTATGTATTCAAAACCATTATACTTGTAAAAGACCGAAAACAACATAACATCCTCAATAAAGATTGCCATACATATGATACGAGGAGAGCAACTGATTACCATAGGGTGAGCACGAATAAAACTCAAACTAATAAAGATCCATTTAAAATAGGAGCCATATTGTATAATAAATTGCCATCTGTAATTAAGAATACTTCTGACTCAAAATTTAAACTGGTCTTAAAATCATACCTAATTCAAAAATGTTTCTATAGTATAAATGAACTGTAATATATATGTATGTAGTATAAATGAGTTGTATACCTATGTATATAATAAGGTTTGTATGTAAGTTAGGCATTTTGATCTTTTTAAATAACTTATACTTTTGTAAACAACTCTATATTTTGTAAATAACTTATGTATTTTGATCGTTTTGTATTTTGACTGTATAGAGATAATTGACAGTGTCAGATGCTCTTGTAAGAGTCTATTGACTGCAATAAATAAATAAATTTATACTGTTTTTATATTTAGTTTTCCTCAAAGAAACAAGAATGTAACATGAGATGTTTTTAGATGTCCGTGTCCAGGGGAACTCAAAATACAAAGCTTTCTTCTCTCATTATGGATATGTGGCAGTAAAGTAAAATCAATGCAGTGTTTTGTGATATTTCAAGTAAAACTGCTGTAATAAGATAACTAAATCTTTGTATGGTATAGTCCACATTTCTGTTTCTTGTGGGCATTGACTGATGCATTGAGGTGCTTGCTTATCCTTTATTCATGACAATCCTGAGCAGAACAAAGGTTATAGTACTGGTCTGGACACTTCCAGATTAATGTAAACAAAGTTAAGGATTTGAATAGTTATAAATAAAAGTATTGTTAACAGTGAAGCTAATTTCATGTATAAAGACTAAAATTGAGTCATACCTTTTAAAACTTGTAACTTCACTCACGTCCTTTTACCAATTCAGGAACGTTTTCGAAACAGCTGCAGTCTCATCGTCATCTGATTAGCTACTCATTACGGTTGTTGTCTGGATATGGAGACAGATCAAATCATACAATTAACACTGCTATGTATTGAGCAAAATTACTTCAAATTCAACAACAAATATTAACAAACAAAAGGCCTAGCCATGGGAAATCCACCCTTCTTAGCCTATCTGTATATGAGCAATTTGGAGACACACATCACTAAAAGCTTCTCATATATGTTTAAATTTTGGGCCAGATATGTTGATGACATTTTTGCTGTAGTCCCTCAAAAGTTTTTAAGTGACTCCTTAAAACTACTGAATATATTAGATCATCATATAAAATTCACAATGGAAGTTGAAGAAAACAATCAATTTTCTTTCTTAGATTTAATGATCATAAGACAAAATGACAGTGTATAATTTGGAATCTACAGAAAACATACTCACACAGATAATTACATAAAACGGAACAGTTTCAATCCTCTGTCACATGAATTAGCTGCTGTTAGAAGTTTGATCCATAGACTGAACATCATACCTTTAGATCAAAAACAATATAATGAGGAATTTACATATATTTTAAATACAGCACAGAAAATGGTTTCAATTCAAAGTCAACCAAAAAAATGATCATTCAGGACTACAAGCAAAAGAAATTAAAACAGATCACTACTCTTCAAAACATAAATAAAAACTGGAAGTACAAAGAATTCACTTTCCACCCTTGGGCATTTCCGAAGTTTGAATGAATATTTAAAGATTATGGCATCAGACTACCACCACAAAACAGATTCTCACTCAAGAAATTGTTAAACAATCCCTTAAAAAATGTGATCTCACCAGAACAAAAATCAGGCATTTATAAGATACATTGTTAAGACTGGCAAATTTTATATTGGTTTGACAAAGAAAAATTTAAAAACTAGATTAACAGAACACAGTAGGAACATAAAACATAAACAAACAGAAAAGTCGGGATTTGCTTTTCATATCTGGAATGATAACCATCACATTGGAGAGGAGATCAAAGTACTAAACCATTGTCAACAAAACTTGAACTCACAACTTGGGAAAAAAAAAAAATATTATTAAAAACATTCCATATATTCTAAATTTTGATGTGCCAGCAGTGAGTGGTCTACTGAACATATGTAAGGAATCTTGAGAGAGAGGGAGCCAATTACAAGAGATCCAGACAAGAACCAATTTTGATGAGTCACTAATCAGCTGATGATGAGACTGCAACAGTCTCCAAAACGTTCCTGAATTTGTAAAAGGGTGTGAGTGAAGTTACAAGTTTTAAAAGGTGACTCAGTTTTAGTCTTTAGACAAAAAACCTAAGGATAGTTATAGATAGACTCGTCATTTGCTGCTCTTATGATCTTATCTCTCAGTTTTATAATATTGCAATATATCAGTTGCTGTGCCAGATGTCACACCTTTTAAAACATAATTTACAGGTGGAAATATTACTCAGTTGCCAATTATGAATTTGCAGTTAAGGAATATCTGAACCCTGTATCATCTGTTAAGCCGACGTTTACTTCTATTCTACCCATAGCTCAATATTTATATTTTACTCGAAATTTCTATTTTGAGATCCCCTGGGCCATAAAGAGAGCACTTTTAAAAGTAAATTTCTGTTATGGTTTGACATTTAATGGCATGAAAACTGAAAAGTGACATGAATATTTTGTTAATCTCAGAAACTATTTGTAGCTGGTTTATTAATACTCGTCACTTACTTGTTTATATTTATGAGAGACTAGTTTCAAAGGTATTCGCCTCCATTTTCAAATCTCTTTCCAACTGGCATCTGTTGTTGTCTGCTCTCTCTCTCTCTGGTGGTGGAACTATGAACTTCTTTGTCAAATTATCTACTGGTGAGATTTCAAAGTTCATTACACGATCCTTATTTTTCCATATGAATATGTTCTCCCATGTTGTCAATAAATTGACAGCTGGAGGGATTAGGATCTACTTAAAGGAACTGTAATTACTGTATTTCTCCAAGAGATTACTGTCATATATCATTCCTTGTTTTACAATTTTGACAATCCTATTGTAAATATGGCAGTAAGTTGCTAGTCTTGTTTCATGATTTTTTTTTTTACAATGCTAAAAGCTCATTATTAAACTCACTGGCATTTTTAGACCAAACATAAGAAATTTTAATTCAAAGTAAAAACTAGAGGAATTATCTAATTAAAGCAATTGTAATGACTTTTCTCTCTAAGAGATGACTGTTTATATTAATATTGTTAACATGCCACTAAGTTGCTAATCCTATTTTTTGCCTTATAATCTTGGCAATGCTAAAAACTTGTATTTCAAGTTTGTTGGCAATAAAGCTCAAAATGAATTCAACCCAGAAAGAGAAAAATCAACATGCTTAGCATACTTTTCTTTGACAGATTAATAATAATAATAATAATAAAAGGCATCATAACAGCAAAATTTAAAAGCACAACATATCTACATTTTGTAGCACATACACTAGGGAGTGGAACACAACTTATAAAAAAATGATAGAACTTGCAGTTTATCAACATTTATTTCACATAAATTAGTCTACGTATAACATTCTACAAAATTTAATTTGTAATCCATAAAATAAGTAAACTTATTTTAAACAGCAAGCCTGCACCAGATCTTATGTTTTTGCGAAACTTCTTAAAATAGTGTGTATAGCAATGGCATGAGACAAAAGCATTAACAATAACTGAATTTATATTCCATTCTTAATACACATTGTTTACTTCTTTCCTTGAAATACTTCAAGGAAAGAATTTGATAGAATTTAATATTAAAAAAATGTTACGCTTTGCTATTTTTTATTCTTCAGCTAACAAGTTGAAAAGTCTGAACCATTTATAACTGGGTGTCCTTTACTAGAAATTTTTTGATAAACGGAAGCAAAGAAGTTGCACATTTTGAGTAAATGACAAGTTTGGGTTACATCTTCATTTCAAATTAACAACAAAAATTTGGAGACTAATCCGTTCAAAAGCATTAATTTGCTCTCCACAGGTATGCTTAATGAATTTTGGCATAAGTATACAATAGCACACCAGCTGTAAGTTTAAAAATTGGTACGTTTTGTTATCAAATGCTGGTTTTAGTGGAGATCTGTCGAAAACATCAGCCGTCTATGACACGCCCCTGCGACGTTGCCACATTGTAGGCTCCGGCCTGTGTAGAGTCGGCCTTGGTGGTTGGATGAACTTCTGTAATAGTAGGTTGTTAGGCAGAATTTAAAACTTAGAAATATATTTCCTTATTTCTGTATTTACATATTTTCCTGAACTATAAATTCTGTGGGCATTATGCAATTCTTATGCTTCAATATAGAGTATTTGAGAAACTATTGGTTGATTGCAGATTGTACAATAGACAGTTTCAGCTCCATAGAGCACTCTGTAGCAGGATTTCTATGTTGGAAATGGGATGCATGTTGACTGTTTCGAAGACCCAAGTCGAGAAGCCAGATATAACAGGGCTAATTCGTTGTATTTTGAGTTGTTTCTTGCTGATTGTATTTGATTAAATAAGAGTCAGGCGACTTCTGATTTTCAGGCGTGGTTCGGAATAAAGTTTCGGAGAAGTCAAATTTTGTAACAAATAATTTAATTGTACTATCTGGATTACATTGTACTTGAACTTCCTTTCCTAGTCAATTGCAGGCCACCTCCAGCATATCAATAAATTCTTACATTTTTTACAAAAACAGATCCAATTATTACATAAAACCTCCTGATCCTGCACGACTATTCATTGAACACCCGCCTTGGCCCGGGTTCGATCCCAGGTGACCACAAAGTGAGATTTGTGGTGGACAACACGGCGCTGGGGCGGGTTTTCTCTATCTTCGGTTTTTCCCGCCATCTCATTCCACCGGTGCTCCATCTTCATCTCATGTATCATCAGTGTCATCGCCTGCGGTGCCGTATGTAGTAAAAGCGGGCACCAAACACTACACATCATTATCACACTCACGATTACAGAACATCCCTACCAAGATTATTGATTTTCCATAACTATCATTACCCCTATATTAATTTTTTAATTGGCCGATTTAATGCTACGTCACCACTTTATGTCATACCATTATTACTACGGCCAATCACAAACTACACATATTTTTACACATTTTTATTTATAAATTTATAAACTTTTCACAATTTTTCTAAGTATAAATAGAAACTACCAATAATCATTTAAATCATTTCAACTCCTAAGTCACAAAGTGCTTCAATTTTGCTGCTACTGTAGTTTTCGTCAGGTGCAAGCACAAAAAAACTAGAGGAGTAAACAGAACTGCACATGAAACTTTGTATAGCTTTAATTTATCTGCAATACTGTTAGCACTGCATGGTTTGCCTATTTTCTCTCCCTGGTGTGAAATGGAATTATCTTAAGTAATTCAGCTCACAAAAAGCAGGTGAGTACATCACAGAAAACAAATAATTTATTATTATTATCATCATCATCATCATCATCATCATCATCATCATCATCATCATCATCATCATCATCATCATCATCATCATCATCATCATCATCATCATCATCATCATCATCATCAGCATTATTATTATTATTCCTGATGTTGGGCCCTGTCATTCCTGTAGTTCCTTATTTAAAACCAAAACAAAAGTGTACTCTTGCTGATGAATAGATACCTTCTCTCTTGAACTGCCTTAATATTTTAATATTAAGTTAATATGTAAATATTAATATAGTTAATATTTTAATATTGCAGCAAGCCCTGCCGAGCATGCTCCCAGCTTGAGGCATGCAGGTGATTTTGATAGACCAACAAGCACTTAAAATTGATGCATAAAGATTGTTTATATCCCATAATAAAAACTTATAGTCACGTTCAATATTATGTAAAAATATGAGCTAATCTCATCAATATAAAATATTAAATTATATACTCACTTACCATGTAATAAGAAGAAATTCTTTAATATCATTCACAGGTCAAAAGTTAATTAAATAGGTCTAATCTGTATGCTGGTGTGTAGTATTGTCTTGATTCAGAACATTCTCAAAATTTTTAGTACCACCCCAGCAAAATCATTTAAAAGGGAAAGGTTAATATTAATGGGGAAAAGAAGTTACAGTATCCCTCTATATTGCAAATGTGTGCATGAGCAAGAGCTTATCCATTTCTTTTTAAATCTCAGACAGTCCTTTTGTTTACACAGTAATCTGATATGACAAAAGAACTAAGTTTATGAAATAAGTTGTGTTTATGCCTCCTCCAGTTCATTTCTTCATCATTGTTTAAACCTAGTATCTTTGTACGAGGTACTGTATTTGAGTCATGTATTGTTTAAGGGATGTAAGTCCGAAAGTGCTGTTTTGAGATATTTATAGTTTTCAGTTTGATGTTTCTATAAATTCTAAAAAATGCATGGCTCAGGTTTCTTAAGTCTTTTAAATAAAAATTTTGTTTAATAATGAAGGTTAGTCTAACACTAATTTAATTTTAGAGTAAACAGAAATGTGTATATTAGTTGATCTCAAAATAATTGACATAAGCTACATTGTAACGTACACAGTCTTTGTGTGCTTTTTTCAGAATGTTTTACTGTAACATTTTAAATAATAAGAATAATAATAGTAGTAGTAATAATAATCATCATGTAAGCTCAAGGAAGAGCATTTTTGCTGATACAAATGAAAACATTTTCACTAATACTTTGTTAGACTTTCGTTATTCACTCTGTCAAAAATTGTAAAAGTATCAGGAATACAGCAAATAAATAAGATGAAACTTTACAACAAAATATTACTAACCATACAAAGTCAAAAGAAGCTATATACCCTATAACATTTCAGCAACAGACTGCTTCAGAATCTCCAATATCATCTTCCGTAGGTCAGGGGCTGCAGCCTCTAGAGGACTGGTGAGGCGATTTTCAAAGAAATCGTGATGCACAGGAGAAATGAATTTCAACAGATCATGCATATCCCTCTTCTTCAATGCTGATACTTCACGTTATTAGGGTAAAGCAAGGATTGCTCTATATAAGCGAAAGATCTTGGACACGCCGCGATAGTCTTAGATCTAAGGTCCTGAAGCCCGCCTTGGTAGCATAGATGGTAGCGTGTATGCCTCACGTTCAAGAGGTCCGGAGTTCGAATCTCGGTCAGGGTGAGTTATCTGGAGAAGATTTTTTCTGGGGTTTCCCTTATCCTGAAAGACGAATGTCGTGTAATTCTAAGCTCCAGGGACCCCGGACTTATTTGAGCATCATTTCATCCATTTCATTCATCATCCGATATGACAACATTGGAGGACATAAATTACACAAAAAAGGTCTTGAATGATTCTATTTCATTTAGACTGCCTTTGTAGAATGGGTGGGCTCTCTCATTTCGAATGTTCTGCATATTAATGTATTATCAGCTAACCTTGTCAACTTCATAATTTCTCTTTCGTCCGGTGATAGCTTTCTCAAGTAACTTTGTAGACAAATCCAAGTGAGACATCTGTGTTACTATGAATTTATTTATTTGTCATGCCGAAGTCATCACTGAGTACCATTCCGTGGGTAATAGATAGTCCTTCACTTTAATGCTTGCTCGAATTAACCAAAGTCCGTCCAATTTCCATACCTTCCATATTTTCAAAGATATTAGAAAAAATGATGTATATGAGGCTTCTCTCGTTTATGGAAAAACATGATTTAATTACTAACTCACAGCATGGATCTCGACACAAAAAATCAACAGAGACTGCAATATACTCTTTCTTAAATAGCGTTATAACCACTTTGGATAATAAAGATAAAGCAATTGGTATATTTTCAGATCTAAGTAAAGCATTTGATACTGGTGATCACAAAATTCTGTTAACAAAATTATTTGACTTTGGCATACGAGGACCAGCATACAGCTGGTTTGAAACTTACCTTACAAATCGAAAGCAATTAAGAGAGATTTTCGACACAAACCCTAACACATCAGACTAGATTCTACTAGGAACAATTTTTGAAACTTTTCAATTTCTCGAAAATAACTAACGGTTTTTATTAAACTACCATACTTTTAGGTCATTTTCCATAAAAATGAAATGCATATAAGAATGTTCTTTTCATCCTGAGTGGCTGGTAAACTGTAAGAGATAAGCTAAACTTCCGACTAAGGAATGAGTGTAGCTAATGCTAACAATTTGATAGTAAAATCTTCTTTCTTTCCTCTCAGTATATAGAGAATATATCTTGATTTTGAGAATTTCACTTACAATCAGGTTACGAGGACACGCCTCTTATAGTGTCTCCTATCCAGATCCCATCCTCTTGTTGACCATGGTGCATCTTAATGTAACAGATGTGATTCTGGGGACCGAGTTTCAGCTTCTTATGTGCTTCACAGCTCAACTATCCTACATATGGCATGGTTTCGAGTCTTCAAAATGTATTCTTTTGTTATAAAAGTTAACCTCATGAATAAGGTGAGTATGTGGGTTGCAGGATATTGAGTGAAAACATTTACACCAGAAACAATTTTAAGGGAATTTTATTAGTGTTATTAACTTCTATTTCACCTTATATTTGCGTTGCTGGATGCTTTTTACTATCAACTAAATGTGTGTGATAATTGTGTAAAATGACACTTCATTGGCACTTGCATTGTACTTCCTAGTTTTAATGTCCATTGTGTTTCTGATTGTTTAACAGGTCCCACCGAGACCAATTGGGAGAAACATTGTCTTACATTTAAGATACATGCATTATGAGTACTTATATACCCACCACCACAACTACACTGACACCTATAAAAGGTTAAAAAAATGAAAGATGATTATAATTTTCAAAAATTTACTTACCATCCTTGGGTTAATAAACATTTTCAAATTTTTTAAAGAATTTAGTATCTTTAGTTCCTCAAAATAAATATAGTACAAAATATTTATTGCATTTCTCTAGAAGAGGTAAAATTCCTAATAATAAAAAATCTGGTATTTATCAATTTAATTGTTTTGATTATGATAAAGTTTATATTGGAAAGACAAAATGTAATTTGGAAACCAGAACGAAAGAACATTTTCGTAACATTAAGTATAAACAAACAGATAAATCGGCCATAGCAGATCATTTTTGGTCATTTAAACATGAAATAAATCCTAAAGTTAAATTATTAAGGCAATTAAATGATGCAATAGATTTAATGGTTTGGGAAAATATATTTATTTTAAAAAATAAACATTGCATAATGAATTTTGAAACACCGGCAGTCAATTCTGTTTTTAAATTTGTTTCATTTTCAGATTTTGATAGTACTAACAAGAACATATCAACATTAGCGTTTGTAATGATGACAACAGCTTTGTTTGTGGTTCCGGCTGATGATGTGGAAGAATTTCCATGAAATCGCGATCCCAAATAATTTATAAGAAAAGTTTCATCATTTCTTATAAGATAAGTGAAGTTTTAAGCTACAATTTGTTATCTTTGTATATATTTGCTTCACTGTTAATAGCTTCATATTTTACGTACCTATATTGTTTTTCTTGTAATCTTATTTTATGTATGAACACTAAACATTTGTTTATCTGAACATTTGAAGCTTTATCTCAGAACATGCATTACAGTAGGTCAATAATAATGTAAAACATCATAAAAGTAAAATTTAAACATGATCGCATGTAATGTGCTCTATGTATTCGAAATTAAAATGCTGAAAGGAATACATAACGTTTCCTGCATAATGTAGAGCAGTGTGTATTTAAGAATGACTAAAAAAAAAAAAAATCAGAATTGCCTAATAGTTTTCAGTAGTATAGAAGGTTGCTGTAAATTCCTATTGCAGAATGGCAACTTCCTTTCTGGAACAGTTGTAAGCCGTTGGCAGTTCCATGTAGATTGCTTATATTTCTTTAGTATATTAATTTCGGAGCAAGTTTTGTTATCATGTTATAATAATTATCTGTAACAGAGCTTAAAAGAGAATATATGTATTCACCAGCAAGAGAAAGAATTTGTTGCAGTTTTAAATAAGGGCCTACCAGAATGATGTGGCTCAACACCACAAATAATTTGTATAGTCTTTTTTTGTAATAGGACAACTTACCTGCAGCGTGGTGAGTTACTACAGAAGATAATTCCATATCATATCGGAAACTGACAATATACAAATAAGCTGCTCCTAAGACATTTTGGTTAAGCATATTTTTTAAGTTTCTTTAAGCCAAGCAAGTATAACTAACCTGTGGTAGCTCTTATTTGTTTTCTCCAATAAGGTTCTTCATCTATTTTGTCCCCAAGAAATTTGTTACTTAGTACTTCACTTATGAGATTGTAATATCCAATTCTTAGGAACATTAGCTATTGACTCCTTGCTAAGATTAAATGGCAAGTAATGTATAAATATGGAAAATAACAATGCTCAAATGTATTAGAAATAGCTCACACTTACTGATAAAGGAACAAACACACAACCATAACACCAGATTCTTAAAATTATGCACATGCTATCAGCTAATACAAAACGATAGGGAAACGGAGTACTTCATGCAACCGTAAACATGTTTAATGCATTGCCAAATGACTTAAAATTAGAATATAAAATATATTGGTTTAAAAAGGTCAAAAAGTTTTATTAGAGAGTTCTTTTATAGTGTATGTGAATATCTTAATATATTATAAATAATTCTATATTGTATTGTACTTAAAATTGTGAATATTTTGTTCATTGCATTTTACGTGTTCTGTATCAGATGCATAAATGTACGAGGCGTGTCCGTAAAATAAGGTCTCCAATTTTATTTAATATAGAGAACAGGATTATTGTCAATGAATGTTACATTGATGGAAGGGCGGAACTTACAGCTATTTTTCAACGATCAATGCACTTTTGCATGTGCTGTGACAGTTTTTGTATACCCTTGTCATAGCACTCTCCCGCCAGGTTGCGCAGGTAGCGCTCAACCTCGTTTTTCAAATTATCGTCGGTCTGGTAATATGTTTCACCCAGGTGTGACTTCAACTCAAGAAACAGATGATAATCACTAAGGGCTAAGTCTAAACTGTAGGGGGGATGGGTGAGGATGTCCCATCCAAACTGGGCCAGATCAGGCATGGCATGTGCAGTATGCGATAATGCAAATGTCCGGTCAAAATCTTGTCAATCGTAGTTTTACTGACTTCAGGGGTAAGTTTGCACAGCTCGCGAACTGTCACACACCGATCTTTAAGCATTTCTTGCTCCACTTCTGCAATTGTTTCGGCTAAAACCGAAGGTAGACCAGAACGCTGTTCGTCATGGATGTGTGCACGTCTGTCTTTGAACTCTGTGACTAACTTTCGCACGTTTTTGACGTCCATACACTGTGGTCCATAACTTCGCATAAATGACGATGAATTTCAGTGTGGATAGTGCCCTTGGCACTCAAAAAACTGATCACTGCAAGCAACTCGCACTTGGCGGTGGAAGTGATAGGAAGCTCCATCGCAAACGGCTGCCCAGCCAAGACTAATGGTTGCAACGGGTTCGTTGTGGTGAGGATTAGAAAGGGTGAAACCAAGCTATACACCAGTGTTGCCAAATGTCGCGTAATTGCTTTCCTCACGGCTCCAGCACCTTGGAGACATTATTTTACGGACACGCCTCCTAGATGATTAACCAGCACTGCTGCTGGCGCCATCACCGCAACTTGTGGGACATTTGTAGTAATAACACCTGCTTCAGAATCATAACCATTTCTGTTTGTTAAGAAATATTCTAACTAATTTACAGAGATCTCGTTGAAACCACAAAAATGCTAACTATTGTAGCAAGAGGATGTCAAATACCATAGCTTAAATCAGAAAATATTGTTAATGGTAGTTCTTTTATAACCAAGGCTGCTACTAATGCAGATGTTAGTATGTTACCATTTCATTTGATAATGTTTTTCTAAACCTCAACTGCAGTGACATAATACTACTTAACCCAGAGTGCCTGCCTTGGTAGCGTAGATGGCAGCGTGTCTGCCTCACGTTCGAGAGGTCCCGAGTTCGAATCTCTGTCAGGGTGAGTTACCTGGGTAAGGTTTTTTCCGGGGTTTTCCCTTATCCTTAAACATGAATGTCGGGTAACTCTAAGCTCTATGGACCCTGGACACATTTGAGCATCATTTCACCCATTCCATTCACCGTCTGATATGACAATGTTGAAGGACGTAATATAAAAAAAAAATTAACCCAGTTGTATCGGTATTTGTCCATCATTTTATAAACGGCATCAGGAGCAAGTTTGGCTTATAATCCTGTAGAGGCTGGACAATTTCCTCATTTTGCCTGGAAATATCCCTGCAGAAAAGGAATATATTATGAATCTACAGCCTCCAACAGTAAGTCATAAGGGATAATAGAAAAGAAAATGATTACATATATGACTGAGAGATTTACACAGCTATGCTAAGTAATTTGCTGATAATTTGGTACTTCTCTCATCCCCAACATAAAGACCTTTTGCTTCTGTCCCTCAGCGAGTTATGGGATTTTTCCAAATTTCCTTTATTTCCTTATCCCACTGTGTAAGGGTGGCACTGGCTGACACATTCCTTTTAGGGAGTTACTTTGCGTTGCTGGACAGTAAGGAAAATGAGATTAGTTATGCAGACAGGTGCACAAGGGAACTTTATACCCCAGCTCGACAAATCTGAACAAACACGACTATAGATAATCCCTCACACTCGAAAAACAGAATATGATGTATCAACATGGCTAAAAAGAACAATGAACGAATAGCAAGTGCAAGAGACAGATGTCATCATTAGCAATATTGCCACATGTAAAAATGTAAGTACCCCATACTTTATACGCCAGCGCACGCTCTCTTGGGATCTTCTGAGACCAGGAAAATGTAATCTGTAGTTGTCGCTTATTTCTTATGAGTTCCAGTCAAATGAATGAACAACATATTCCAGATTAAAAGACATTGAGACAGGATGGGAGAGACAAGATTTTTGTTGTAAAACATTTAGTTTCCCGAAAATGTTCCTCTTTGTAATGTTCTTCCAGGTTGCCAGTTTGTTTTGGCTTATCATCCCTTTTAATAATTTTGGATTTCACTCAGGCTCATGTTTTTCATTTCAACATTTTAATACTGAAAATTAAGGACCAAGTAGTGAACTTCAAAATCTTACCAAATAAAGAAGCACATGGCTCCACTACCAGAGGGATCGCAGCAGACAACAGATGACAGTCGAATCTTCGAGGTTGAACATGGAAACAATGGCTTCTGGACCTAGTTCTTAATAAAATTAAAATATAAGTGACAGTGTTAAAAACTGACTAAAAATAGCATTTTTCAATTAATTTGGACGTCACTGTTACTAAACTCTTCCAAACAAGTATTATTATCCAAAACTAATATCAATGTTACTGCTAAACTCTGCCATATTGTGACCTAAACTTGGTGAGGAATTCACTCGTGGTTAATCCTGCTGCCATGTTTTCAGCTCTGTACGCAGTTGCCACAGTTACTCGCAGTCTGGCTGCACTCCCAGATCACCATAATCTTCTCCTTCTTCTTGCTCCTCTTTACTGATATCTATTTCATCACATTCCCTTTACTACTGTTTTCACTGAAGTTACTGCTGTTACTTAAGTTTCTAACCACACGTTGCAGTGCTTCTTCAAAAATGCTTCCTTCCATCCATGGTATTTATTTCTGGCACACCTCTCTTCTGTTCAACTACCTTTTCCTTTTTCTCACTGGTAACACCATTCGTTCCTTTCAGAATTACGTCCTGCACTTCATTACATGTAAAGGATAACATAAGACTTTGCCTGTTCTGAGATTAGTTCCAATAGAGTTAAAATGATAATGGTATGGAGGGAGTCAAATAATGCGACAGCCAATTTTTTTAGCAGGCTCATCTACAACATATTTTGGGAACTGAGGTTTTTGAAGATTAACTAATTCCAATAGTTCCATTTTCAGTTGTTTTAATTGCTTTCGGCCACTTTCTGCAGGCACTTGCACATCTCTTCTCTGCAGCCAGTTAATCATATCTGCTTTCAGCATTTACATCATTTACTTATAAATCATATGGCGCATTGTCCATAACAATTACAGGTCTCGTTACATTGGCTAGCAGCTCATCCTCAAAACACTTTCTAAATCAATTTCAAAAAATTTCCTCATGGAAATCTGTTTTCCTGGATCTGAACAACAGAAGTACATTTGCAACAAACCCAACTGAGCCTCCAGCAGGAGTAAAAATAAGTCTGCCTCATTTACCCAGCTTTTTCGGCACTGAATCTGCAGCAGTGTCCTCTGTCCATCCCTTTGTGCAAGTAACCCGTTTAACCCATTTCATCAAGCACACAGCTTAATTCGACCTCCCAAATACTTTTAAAAAATTGCATCTGTGTGCCACAATGTCTGCCGTTTCCTTTAGAAATTTTGTATTAGAAAAGGTCTATCTTTGAAAATCTAAGTGAAAAGCAAGAACCACCAAAGAGATCACAGTCCTCAAGAGAGGTTAACAATTTCTTAATGTTTCTGTATTCTCTTCTCTCGTAGTATGTCAATGTATAGTTTCTCTTTGAAAATTATCTGTTTCACGCATTTATCTAACTTTCTTCTTTTTCTAGGAGCTATAAGCAAAGCTGCAGCACTACATTCCTTTTGTGCCTTAGATTTTTATTGACATATATGCACAACAGTGTTTTTATGCAGTTATAACGCTGCAGCGGTTATCTCAAAAACCTACACAGAAATCAGAACCATTATCCCTCTCTTTCCAAAAACATTCTCTAACTGCACATAACAGCTCGGTAGCTTGGCTGCTTATAGTTACACCTTTCCAAAGAGACACGTCTTGCATTTACTGCAAGTTTATGACATTTTAAAGTCAACAGTGAACTTGTAGTTCTGGGAGAGAACACTAATGTCCATGAGATAATATTCTAAATATAATATAATATTGTCACAAATGACTGTATTAATTACACTCTGGTGACTCAAGTAGTAGGTGTGATGTCACTCCCTCCCCTCCTTTATGTCTAGATGAATAATCTGTAAGCAATAGACGCTCTCTCTTAAATTGACTCTTGGATAAGCAACATGTGTTTGTAGGCGACTCTGCTTCTGGACAGGTAAATGGCTATTATGGCCGCCTTTGTAATCTGCTTTTTGTAGTAAATATTTTTATTAAGTGAATTCCACATTTAATTAGCCTTACCCTACCTTTGTAGAAATGAAACCTTTATAGAAAACCCCAAACTATTGCTAAAGCATGTAGTTCCGCTCTGAGTGTTTGCTCCCGTGTTCGACCTGACCATGTGTTCCTTAATTTTCACAAACTAAGATCAGGTCGTCACACATTGGTGTTAGGCGCTGTGTATAATTATTTTGAAAGGTTCATTGTGAAAATTCAAAAAATAAATCTTTTGTGATATGTAGAAATTGTGTATAAAAAAACTGTAAGACCTCATGGAAAATGCTTTTCTTACCCTATTCATAGAAGTAGTAGTTAAAGTAAACAGGAAAAACTAATAAAAGTTCTATAAATTAACATTTTGTTAGTTAAGGAGTATGTTGTAACAACAAAACTACTCAATTGCTGAATTTACTGTGTGAAACAAGTGAAAGTGTAAGTAGAAAGCTTAACGTGTAAATGTTACGTCTTTAAAGGAATTTATTTGTTTGATTCCAGTAGGTGGAACCTCCTCTATGCGCCTAACAACTTGAAGGATTCAGTTGTTAGTTTTGGCCTCATTTTAATAATTTTTTTTATATTCCTTTTAACCCACATAGTAGTTCTGCATAAATGTGCCAAAGTGCCAAATAGTATTTTTTTTCCTTCCCTTTTGTTGCTGTTCTTAGTAATTGAACTTGTGTACTGATTACTGATCACTATTTAGTTCATGGTGTCTAAGCATACTAGGCGCCAATCTAATTTACCAATTGAACCTTTGGTAGAATCAGAACGAACCTCCAATTCTAGTGATTCTAGTGCTAATGTTGAGCTTGTGTCTACCCCAGGTCAAGCTATGGCTCCAGTACTGCAAACACCTGTATTTAGGCCTGCAATTGAACCATCGTATTTTACAAGTGCTTCTTCAGAATCACCATTTGATTTCCTTAGAAACTTTGAAATGCTAGCCTCAGCCAATGGGTGGAATGATGAAATGAAATTGAAATTTTTCCCTTGTTTCTTAAAAGAATCCTCTGTTAGCAGTTATCTTACAGCTTTTCAAAATACAAATTCAGTAGATTTGCTAGAAATGAAGCTTCACCAGAGGGTGCAGTTATATTCAGAACCTGTTATGAGTTATGTGTATGATGTGTTATCTTTGTGTGATAGGATTAATCCATGTATGATACAAGCTTAACAAATTAAACATTTATTAAAAGGTTTAAAACCTCATTATGTGCAGACTTTGGTTCCCCTAAACCCACAATCAGTTGATGAGGTTCTAACTGTCATTCGTAGAGTAGATCATGCTCAGCTTTATGTACAAAGTCGACAGCACATGCTTACTCAAAATAATATAAATGCTACAGTTCAAACTTCCTTAACTCTTAACCAGCCCTCAGTGGCAAACTGTTGCCATGGACTAGTACTGCGGCTGCGCCTTCTGTATCTATTACAGATTTAATTAGTAGAGTTGAGCAGTTATGTAACCAGTTCAATCAGTTTCAAATACCACCACCAGTGCCTGTACAGTCGAGCCAGCCTCGTTTTCATTCGCAGCATAGTTAATCTTAGGCACTGCTTCAGGTCAGTATCAGAGCGATCCATCAGTTATCTGTTATAGATGTAACAGGAGAGGCCATATGGCAAGTGTATGTCACAGTCCCCTACCTCAATCAAAAAACGACCAACGTCCAGCTTCAAGGGACCACACTTAGCAACATTACAGCAACATTCCAGTCAGGCTTCTTCACACTCATCAATACAAGGGAATATAGCTTCTGTATCGGGTCAGATATTAAATCTTACAGGTATAATCAATGATAAGAACGTTAATATTCTACTGGATACAGGTAGTGCAGTCAGTATTTTAAATGTAGCTCATGTTACTGACTTTTCTAAATTGCAACCTATTCAAACGATGTTGAGGACTGCTGGAAACAAATTGTTGGATGCACCCTATTGCATTACCATAGAATTTGTTATTCATAATACTGTTTTTCAAGAAAACGTTTTGGTAGTTAAAGATTTAGCACATGATCTCATTTTAGGTAATGATTTTTTCAATGAGCATGGTGTCGTTATTGATTATACTCAAAATTTAATTAAAATAACCATTTCTGAAGGTAACACTCTTGAAATGCCTATTCATCATGCCACTGCACCTTCTGCTGATATAGCCATTAACCCTTTGCAAGATGATGATTCTGATCAAGTAAATGCTGTTATATATTTATTAATTTATAGATGAGTCATATTTATTATACATCTGCTTCACTTACATACCTATTTTGAGGACATGTTTCGCAAGTCATTGTTTTGCATCTTCGGTTCTTATGCAACTAAAGCTTGATCCAATGGTGTGGGTAATTCTGGAGTTGCTGCTACCATCTGTTGATTTAGTGATGAACTTAAATGTGGGATTCTCTTCTGGCAGGATTTCAAAGTTCATTAGCTGGTTTTTATGTTTTTCTATGTATATTCTCTCCCATATGACGAGTTCACTATGTTGTTGTACGTATTTTAGTAATTCTGTGCTATCTTCAATTTCATGATTTTCAGACCAGAAATGAGCTGCTATTGCGCACTTATCAATATTTTTGTATCTTAAGTGCCTGAAGTGTTCTTTCTTTCTAGTGCCTTTGTTTCTTTTTGTCCTCCCTATGTAAATTTTTTCATAGTCTTTACACTTAATCTTGTAAATGCCTGACTTTTCCTCTGGTTTTATCTTATCAATATTATTACTGTAATATGAGCTGTTAAATATATTGTGGTGCAAGATGTAAAACCTCCCCCTTTAACAACTAGCTTTGTGACAATTAAACTATGATACCAGTTATGAACGATGTTGTATTGGAACCCTCTGAATTTATTATGCAGAAAAAGCATATTTCTATTCCCTCTCTATTGTGTCAGTCTTCATCGGATGTGGTTATTCCAGTTCACAATAATACTGCAGTACCTCAAACATTGTTTGCTAACACAGTATTAGCAAAAGCTTATCATGTTGCTTTAGTGCAAAGTAACTCGATTGCTGCACCTGATGTTTCTACATTAAAAGCTCCCAATTTTGACCCTAATGTAAATAGTAAATTGTCTTATTCACAAAAAGCACTGCTGCATTCTTTACTTTTAAAGTATACTCACATTTTTGCTACTTCTCTTCAGGAATTAGGTACTACTGATGTAGCTGAGTTTGAAATTAAAGTTACAAATCCAAATCCTACTAAGCAAAGACCTTATAGAGTACCAATTAAACAACGAGAAGTTATTGTTCAACAAATAAAGGAAATGAAAGATGCTGGTATAATTCAAGAGTCGCAATTCCCTTGGGCTTCGCCAGTTGTTTTAGTCAAAAAGAAAGATGGTTCTATGAGATTTTGTGTCGATTATAGAAAATTAAATGCAGTAACTGAAACATCTTCATTTCCATTGCCACTTATTGATGATTTATTAACTTATTTGGGAGATGCAAAATGGTTTGTCTCATTAGATCTTTTATCAGCTTATTTTCAAGTGTCCATTGCAGAAAATAGCAAGAAGTATTCTTCATTTGTCACTTTTCAAGGTCAGTTTGAATTTGAAAGATTATTATCTGGACTGACTAATGTCCCTCGATTTTTCAGTTACATAGCTGAAAAGTTGCTAGGTGATCTTAAGTATACGAAAGCCTTTGCTTATTTGGATAATATAATTGTATTTGTCAAAACATTTGAGGAATTATTAGCAACTTAAGAAGCTGTTTTTCAACGTGTAGAAAGTCATAATTTCAAACTTAAACCACAAAAGTGTGGTTTTTTTTTTTTTTTTTTTTGCTATGGAAAGAATTAAACTCTAAGGCTTTGAAGTTTCAAAGGATGGTATTTCCTCTGACTCAGATAAAGTTGTTTCTATTCAAAAGCTACCAATTCCTAAAAATGTTAGGGATGTTACGAAAGTTTTAGGACTTTTTAATTTTTATAGAAAATTCATTAAAAACTATGCTGCTATAGCTCAACCTTTGATACAATTAACTAGGAAAGATCAACCTTTTATATGGGGTAGTGAACAACAATTGGCATTTCAAGAGTTAAAACAATTATTAATATCTGCTCCTCTCTTGGCCCATTATACTCCAGGTGCATATACTGAGCATCATTCTGATGCTAGCGGTTTAGGTGTTGCCTGTGTACTCTATCAAAAAATTGATAATGTATTGAAACCCATTGGTTATGCTTCTAGAATATTGTCAAAATGTGAAAGAAATTATAGTGTTCTAGAATTAGAACTTTTGGCAATTGTGTTTGGCCTTACACATTTTCGTTCCTTTGTCTTTGGCTATAAAGTACATATTGTTTCGGACCACTATTCCTTGTGCTATTTAAATAATTTGAAGGATTTGACAGGCCGATTAGCTAGATGGAGTTTAAAGCTGCAAGAATTTGATTATAGCTTTGTCGCGTTTTCCTCTGTTGCAACCTCGAGATACTGAATTAGAACAATTAAATGAGCTCATTACTTGTTTGTTGTCTCCTGTTGAAGTTGCAGACCTACAAAACAAAGATCGTGCACTTATTCCCATCATTGATGCACTGAAAGTTCCTAGTTCTGCTCCTGCAAAAATTCAGAGACAAGCTCCCACCTATACACTCAAGTCTGATGTCTTGTATAGAAAGAATGCTGGTTCTATCGGTCCTCTACATTTATTGGTAATTTCAGAAGATTTTAAGCATGAAATTTTATAATCATGTCATGAAAATCCCCTTTCGGATCATTTAGGTTTTGCTAAAACATTTGCAAAGATTCACTCTCGGTACTATTGGATCGGTATGAAGAAAGATATAGAATATTTTGTTCGTTTCTGTCATAGTTGCCAAACGAGAAAAGGGCCAACTAATCGGAAACCTGCTGGTTTCCGATTCCGGTCACAGCCATTTCTAAATGTTGGGGGTATTGATTTGTTAGGTCCTTTTCCAAGATCCACTTCTGGACATAAGTATATAATTGTTGCAACAGAATATGCCTCCCGTTGGGTTGAATCTGCACCCTTGTCCTCTGCTACAATTCCACAAGTTGCTAAATTCATTTTACATAACATTATATGTCGTCATGGAGCTCCTGCTACTTTACTTTCTGATAGAGGTTCAGTCTTCCTTAGTGAAGTTACCCAAGAATTATTAAAATCTTTGTCTGTATCATCTAACTTCACTAGTGCTTATAACCCAGCCTGCAATGGATTAACTGAACGTTTTAATCAAACCCTTTTGAATATGCTTAGTCATTTTGTTGATTCTAATCAGAAAAATTGCGATGTTATATTGCCTTATGTCATTTTTTCATATAACTCCTCAGTCCAGGATACCACTAAATTTTCCCCCCTTCTTTTTAATGTATACTTTGCCTAATCAAGTTTAGTTGCAAGCCACCTCTAATGACCTTTATGTGCAGCAAACTCTTCAAGATATCCAGAAGGCTCGTGAAGTTGCTATTTGTAAAATCACTCAACAACAACTTAAGCAAAAAGTTTTGTATGGTGCTAAACATAGAGATGTTAAATTCAATGTTGGACAACTTGTAAAACTTTTTACTGCCATTCGCAAAAAGGGCAAATCTACTAAGCTGCTTCATAGGTATTTTGGACCATTTCAAATTATTAAACAAATTTCCCCTGTGACATATCGTTGGTCGACCACATGCTCCACGTACTAAACATCAAAGTGTCCATATTTCCAGAATTTTCCCTTATTATGATCCTGTAGGCCCTTATAGGTTATAAGTTTTCTCTTATATTTGAAATTTATATAACAAAATCCAACATAACAGATGCAATTTCATTTTATATGCTGTGTGTATTATTTTTTAGGCCTTACTAAAACTTATTTATTCTGTAGTAGTCTTTTCCAATGAATTTATTTTTTTTTCACGTATGTTATGTTTCAGTTATTACTGACAGTTTTTTAAAACATGTGTTTTAAATTTATGGTCAATTAGAATTATCAATACTTGACTTAGTTCCTCTTGTCCCTTTTGGGGCATAGGGCATCCATGAAACATTTCCATTCTGCTCTACGCCTCGACTTCTGCCCAAGTTTTCCCTTTTTCTGTCACTTCTTCTACAACTGTTCTTTTCCATGTTATCCTTGGGCAACCTATTTTTCATGCTCCTTGCGGATTCCAGTCAAGTACTTCTTTCTCTATTGACCCACTATTTTTTCTGATGCTGTGTCCTATCCAGTTTCACTTCCTCCTTTTAATTTCTTATCACTACTTGGTTTTGTGAAGTTGTTTTGTTACAAGCTGTGGTGTTTCATCATTTCTTAATTTTGGGATACATTTTTTTCCTTTCTCTCTCAAAATTAAAGTTCCATTTTGGCATGTTATTTTAAGAACTTTCTTCATTACATATAAGTTTATTTCTTTGTCGCGAACAATGGGAATAGCTTAAAAAAGAAGTAAATTTGGGGATTACTGTTTTTCATGATCTCCTTGGATAACTTGGGATTTTTTTTTGTGCAGTGGGTTTGTAATATGGTTACTAATGTTTGTTGTAGTAATTTCTGTTAGGCTTCATTAAATAATTTTTTTTCTTAGGCGTTGGTTTAACAAACAATTAGGAGACAGGTTATGTCTAAATTACTATTCTGGAAGTTGTGGAATTTCTGATTTTGCTTGTCCTTTGTTTCACTTAACGTTTCTTTTAGGAGTAAATATGATGTAATTTTTCTTTTCTTAATTCTTTTCAAATTGTTCCAAGTGTGTATGCAGTATCCTGATGGTTGTGGAAGAGTGCCTCAGGATCATTGTTTGTGCGTACTGTGAAATTATTTTGGCTTCAAGGATATGCTGTTATGTACCCTTGAATGCAGTGTTACTATAGAGGAAGTATTGGTGTGTCTCATAAATTTGTTCGATTCTTGTTACGTGTTTACGACAAAGAACGCCTGCACTGTATGCCCGTATCACAACTACGGCAATGAAGTTGCCTAATTATGTAGGGGTAACCTGTTTACATACACAAGGCAATGAAATTTTCAAAACAAACTTTATTTTGTGCAGTATGCACCATTATTGTCAATAACATATCTCCATTTCTCAGGAAGCTTATCAATACTATTTTTCCAAAATCTTGCAGTTTTCTGGTTGACGAACTCTTCTACGGTGAGTCTGCAATCCTCCAAGGAAGTAAGGCGTTTGCCATTAAGGAAGTTTTGTAGGGATCGGAATAAATGATAGTCGGATGGGGCAATGTCTGGAGAATAAGGCGGGTGAGGTAACACATCCCAGTCGAAATCCCGTAATTTCTGACGAGTTACCATAGAAGTGCGTGGTTTGGCATTGTCTTGATGACTCCACCATTAGATGCTAACTCTGGCCTTTTCTCTTCTAGGGCAACCTTCAGACGATCCAACTGAGAACAGTATTTCTCTGAATTAATGGTCTCCCCAGGAGGAAGAAATTCATAATAAATAATTCCTTTCCAGTCCCACCAAATGCACAGCATAATCTTCTCAGGATGAAGCCCTGGTTTAGGAATTGAGAGTGGTGGTTCCCCTTTCTTACCCAATGACTTTCTCTTTCGGATGTTGTTGTACACAATCCACTTTTCGTCTCCTTTAACCAGCTGTTTCAGAAAAGGGGCAGTTTCATTGTGTCTTATCAATGCGTCACAGATGGAAACGCGCTGAACTAAATTTTGTTCACTCAGTTCGTGCGGAACCCATACATCCCGAAGATTTACGTAACCAAGTTTCTTTAGGTGCCTGGCTACAGTTGCATGAGATAAGTTTAGCTCCTGACCTACCTCCCGAGTTGTTATTCTGGGGTTGTTTGTAATCATGTCCTTTATCCTTTCCTCATCCATAACCACAGGTCATCCAGAACGAGGTTTGTCTTTCACAGAGAAGTTCCCAGCTCGAAATCGAGTAAACCATTTTTGACATGCCCAATTCGTCACTGCATCTTCTCCGTAAACAGCACAAATTTTCCGTTGAGTTTGTGAGGCTTTTACCTTTACGGTAATAAAACAGCATTAAATGTCGAAAATGTTCCTTCTTGCCTTCCATATTACCATTCACAAGTTACAACTCCACATTGTTGCATCCACAAACTGGTACTGAAGTTTGGTTACCAATTCTTACATAAGTTGACCTATTTACCTTTGGCCGTGAGGTCGTGGTTTGTTCATAGCATTCTTTTCAGTTATTGTATTTGTAAACAAACCCCATATTGTTAGGCAACTTCTTTGATGTAAAAGTAATGGGGGCTTGCAGTGTTCTCAGGAGTTCTTAGTTGTAAACACGTAACAAGAATCGAATGAATTTATGAGACAACCCGACAGTGTGAAGTTTATGTGAAATTTCACAGGGGAGCTGTTATGTGCCTGTAGAATAGATCATGTATGGTGTTGGTGAGGCTGTGTGGTACGTCGGTGTTGAGAGATAGGTAGTGGATTTTTTTTTTCTGTACTGAATGATTATTGCAAGTGTCTTATGAATATTTTTTTTCTTTACAGCTGAAGTGCTTCAGGAAAAGTTGGTGGATATTGTACAAGCTTAATTTGTAGTTTTTCTTTCACAATGATTATTTCCATCCTTTGATAATTAACCTAATTTATTAATATACTTCTTCTAAACTTGGATTCTAGGAAAATTAAATGGTGTATCTTTATATGGACCATTATTTATGTACTGTTGTGTTTAGACAGTAGGAATAGTTATGATTGCTCATGGACACTTAAGCTCTATTATGTGTAATCTGATGATAAAACATGGTTATATGTTTGAAGTAAAGGAGTTCTGGAAAAAGTATAGATGAAATTAAGGAAATGAAGTGTATTGTTTTAATTATGTATGGTTAACATTCATCATACGTCATGATCATTCTTATGTTCAGCCCTAGCAGATAGGGCTTATTCCCCGCCCCTAGTTAGGAACAGGGATTTCTAGCTAGTTCTGGCTTCAATTTTTGATAGTTTTTTTTTAAATTCACTTAGTAATTCTGCATAAAGAGCCAAGAAGGCTTAAAAAGTTCTAAAAGCCACTCAGTTGTAGCTTCAAGGCAGTGTTGTAATGTAACAGTGGATGCTGTGAAGATTGATTTAATAGTATTTTTTGGTGTATTTTTAAGTTTTACAGGGTAAACGGGCCTGTAACATGGATTGCTTGTCAGGAAGCTGATACGTTCCTGACACAGTGTTGAGATGTAATATTTTCTGGTATTCTATGTTATGCATGTTTATTAGTGTTTGGAATGTTAACTGCTTGTTTGCATGTGTTATTTGTATATGATAATATACTGTTCATTGCATTATGTTGCATGAAGGGGGTCATGTATGTGTTTAATTAGTTATGCTAGCAGAAACAACTATGATGTCATTATATAGTCAACTTATGCCATGGCTAAGAAAATCATTTTATTATTGAATGAAACATAGGAATAAGTTTGGGTGAGAAATTGACGGTATACTAAATGTACATTAAATGGATGATTGTAATTTCAATGGAATGCTGTGTTCATCTTGTATTTGTAATCTTTTCAATATGTTACTTCAAAATATTGTGTTAATATCTGTTTTTTAAATCAATTTTTTTTCTCAAATGTGAAAGTGTGTTGCAATACACTTTATTATTAAGTGTTTCATATCAATTGTCAATTCTTTTGTCTTACAACAGAAATGTGAATACTAGTAAGCCTGCTTGTAATTACTAAAATGTCAAATGTTTGTTAGTCAAATCTAGATAGTGCCCACTAAATTTTTCAAGGGTACCCTTAATTAGTTTTATTTGTGGCCACACCCATAGTTTTGATATTGTTAATATGTACATATATATATATTTGTATTCTGTAGAGTACTTTTTCCTTCATTTATTCAAAAACTGGTGTATTGTACTTGTAATCACAGCTTATTTTTTAAATCTTTTGTATGTCACTTCCAACAACATTTCTTTGTCTCTGATACTCTTGTAAAAGTGTTCCAGTTTGGTTAGTTGAATATCATTAGGAGCCCCAGCTATAACACATTTAGCCACTATTTACTGCAACTGCAACAACCCCCCAACTTCCTGGCAGGTTTGCTAGCAACCTGTGTACCATGTATGGTCATTTACTACAGCACACTCACAATCGTCGGGTGGGGGAGGTGTTTTCCCCTCACCACAGGTTCTAGTGGACACATACAATAAGTGTTAGCCAAGTAAGGGCCGACACCACCTTATGTGCTATAATCGTATGTGGGAAATGGTTCCCCTGATTACAACAGACTAATCGTGGAGACCAGCAAGATCAGTGGTCTACTTCAACCAACAGACATCTCAAAAAAAAAAAAAAAAAAAACTTGCGTGGTGCATCTAATTCAGTGGGGTTGTTTTGTGACAGTGATTATCTTTTTGTGGCTAAATTATCAAACTAACAGTTGTGTACTGGGGACTCCACCGTTATAATCAGTGTTTTTTTAAAATAATAATAGTAATAATAATAAATAATAATAACAATAAGGAAGCTACCGCAATGTCCTGTTTATTTATGCATACTTTTTTCATTTTAAAATTTGTATGAACCAGCTAATGGACATGAATCCACTTAATGGAGATGTTAATCTTATTTTCAAGAAGGTTTTTGTTATATTCTTTTAGAGACAACATACATTTTAAATTCACATATCTGTGAACAAAACAAACGTTTTTTTTTTTTTTTTTTTTGACAAGAAGAAACAAGATTATATTAGTCAAAATGTAATGTAACACTATTTCAACATTAATGTAATATTATTTTAAGATCAATGTATCCATTGATCTTTGGGGAAGCGAGGGAGATGTCACAACTGACAATTAATTACACTCTGGTGACTCAAGTAGTAGGTGTGATGTCACTCCCTCCCCTCCTTTATGACTAGATGAATAATCTGTAAACCATAGACGCTCTCTCTTAAATTGACTCTTGGATGAGCAACATGTTTGTAGGTGACTCCACTTCTGGACAGGTAAATGGCCATTATGGCCGCCTTTGTAATCTGCTTGTTGTAGTAAATATTCTTATTAAGTGAATGATTCCACATTTAATTAGCCTTACCCTGCCTTTGTAGAAATGAAACCTTTATAGAAAAACCCCAACCTCTCACCAAAGCATGTAGTTCTACTCAGAGTGTTTGCTGCCTTGTTCCAACTGACCATGTGTTCCTTAATTTTCACAAACTAAGGTCAGTTCGTCACAATATAATGCTTAGAATTATGTATATACTAATTACTATACTATTACTGTGTGTATACTAACCAACACTCAGCTTCACTGAAATGTTTGAAGAGAATCAGATCTGCACATATATGTGAAAACGGTAAATTTCTACTAGAAGGGAAGCTGTTGCAAACTGGATGACGTTTTGCCTCTGATGCATTCTTACTGCCCGAAAGGTGGGCACACTAGTAATGCACCTTCCAACTGTGAATCACAAGAAATTTTCTCACCGAGGATATATCTGTATTTATTCAAACATGTTGTAATATTGAGTATGCTTGTATATTCATTAGAACATACAAAAGCTGCCGGTGACAATATAGCTAAACAATACACAACAAAATGTTATTTAAGTTTCTAATTCAAAATCGGAGCACTAAAGAAAATCGTTCCTACATGGAACTGTGGCCCTTTCTGGTACCTATACATACTGATGTGATTTACTAACAATTCATAATTAAACGTTATCTTACCTCTGTATTGCTTATTTTCAACTGCAAGGGTTTCTTGGTGCTACTAAAGGATATGTTATCGGTAATAGCAATTTAGCATGAAAAATATATTCCTGGAAGGCCAGTTATCCATAATATACTGTCACTCAAGTTAACAATTCATCTATTAATTTTAAGATATGCTGATATATAAGGGCACTCAACTACGGCGGTAATCAGCACCCTTTAAAAAACTAGTCATGGCAAAAGCCAGATATAAAACTTTCTAAAAAGTATACAAGTGTAACAAAACCTATTAAAATACACGTACATAAAAGACATCAATCAAAACCTACTAAAAATTTTGTTCACTAAATCCTAAACTAGAAAAGAATCTAAAATCCTTCACCACGGGTCTCCATGCACGGCCTACACGTGGGTGGGCCTGTTGACCGTCTCCCTCAACCACGAAGAGGAGCCCACACGAGGGAGACTGTTGGCTCGAGACCCCGGGTGCGCCAAACCCATACCTACCAAAGTAGGCCCCTGGGGGAATTAATTTTAAGCCTAACAAAGTGAACACTTTAGAGAGATAAGTGCAAAAGACGAGTGCAGACATACTGTAACATTTCCTTTTTAACAACATCTGTCCAACACATGAAAGTGTAAACTTAAGGAAAATTTAGTTGAATATGAGGTATTCTCATAAAAACATACCTAATGGGCATTTACCGATTAAATGAAGGAAAAAGAAAGTTCTGTTTATCTTTGGAATTAAATAAGCTTTCAAGAAAGCTTTATTTTTGAAGTTCTTTAAATCTGCATAACTGATAAAATTGAAACGAACTTGTATCCTCCTATGTTTGGGTTAGAATTGTCCAATTTTTGTCCAATCACAACACAATATGAACTACAGTGATATGTCATATGTTATTCCATAGAATCACCACAGTATTATGAAGTGACACTTGCATAACTCCATTTTGCTTTACCATGATTATAATAATTCTAGTTTTAAATTTACATTATACACATGCTACATATTTAATTTCAAATATTTAAGAGGAACAAAGTACGACCACCTTACCAACTGAATAGGAGGGTAGATCTCATTACCTTTACCCTTTGTGGTTTGATTTATAAAACTTAGGACTTGAGGATAGCAATTAAAGTTAACAAATATGCCACAGCTTGATGTTACCCAAGTTACTGAACCACATTCAACTACTGTACCGCTGATAGTTTTATAAGTTGTAGCTCAAGACTGTGACAGACAATCTATCCTCACACAGTGGTGCATAACTCCATCAAAGATCAAATCCACTTCTCTAGAATGAAATCAGAACTGCTGCCCTAAAACAAGTCACGTGTATTACTTCTGATTACATGCCCAATCTATCTCTACTTCTTACACTAATAAATCAATTTACTGGTTTGGAAACTTGACAACTGACTAAAACTTTATCACTTAAGTATGCCCTTTTATCCCCATAATCTGAGTTACTTCTCTTCAAAGCAGAAAATTGAGTGAAGCACTTACGAAACATTTTACATTGGTGTGGTTCTAACCTCATAAGTCAAATTATGTTTACAAATGAGATGACCAACTAAAGGCCTTAGTAAAAACCTTACACTGGGGTGACCTCTTCGCTCATGAACTAAATTTACGTATTTCCAAAATGGACATTTTAAGCACTTTCCCTAATGAATTAAAATATGTCTTTTCAAAGATGACAACTGTGTGAAGCTCTTATTGCAAACCTTACATTGATATGCTTTGTTACCCTCATGAATTAAGTTATGTGTTTTCAAATGTGACAACCGAATAAAGCTCTTATTACAAACTTTACATAGGTGAGCCTTCTTACCCTCATGAATTAAATTATGTGCTTTCAAAGCTGATAGGTGTGTAAACCGCTTATTACAAACCTTACATTGTTGTGGCTTCTTACCCTCATGAATCAAATTATGTTCTTTCAGATGGCACAACTGAGTAAACCTTTTATCACAAACCTTACATTGATGTGGCTTCTTACCCTCATGAACTAAATTGTGTCTTTTCAAATGCGACAAATCAATAAAGCTCTTATCACAAACTTTACATTGGTGTGGCCTTTTACCGCCATGTACTAAACTATGTCTTTTCAGTTGTGACAAATTATAAAATATCTTATCGCAAACTTTACAATGGTGTGGTTTCTTACCCTCATGATCTAAATTATGTATTTTCCAATGTGACAACCGACTGAAGATCTTATTACAAACTTTGCATTGGTGTGTCTTCTTATTCTCATGAACTATATTATGTCTTTTCAAAGCTGATGGGTCAGTAAACTGCTTATCACAAACTTTACACTGGTGTGGCTTCTTACCCTCATGAACTAAATTATGTATTTTCAAATGTGACAACTGAGTAAAGCTCTTATCACACGCTTTACATTGGTGTGGCTTATCACCTTCATGCACTAAATAATGTCTTTTTAAGTGTGACAAAAGAGTAAAGCTCTTGTCACAAACTTTACATTGCTGTGGCTTCTTACCCTCATGAAATAAATAATGTGTTTTCAAACTCCACAAATGAGTAAAGGTCTTATCACAAATCCTACATTGGTGTGGCCTCTTACCCTCATGAATTAAGTTATGTGTTTTTAAATGATACAAACGAGTAAAGCTCTTAGTACAAGTTTTACACTGATATGGTTTCTTACCCTCATGAATGAGTAAATGTCTTTTCAAACGCGACAGACAGCTAAAGCGCTTCTCACAGATACTACACTGTTGCCGAATTTCGCCTTTATGACTCAAGTTCCTGCGTTTCAAGTATAAAGGCTGTATATTCCTGTCAGCCTCAACACATTTATCATCTTGATCAGAGTGAACATATTCCTTTGCAGTTAGGACATCACATGCAGCTTCAAATATTTTATATTCATATTGCAGGTGATTGATTCCATTACAGAAACTAGTGTTTCTTGCTGGGACTTCAGCCAGGAGCACTGGTGATTTGTCATTAGCAGCTCCAGCAACGTTTTGTTGATACAATCTGAAATGTTGGAGGGATTAACATCATTCAGTATGGTGGAAAAATAAAATCTCAAAATGTAATCGACATTTGGCAATAGTTAACAAGCCAGCAAAAGGATTTAAATTTCACCAATCATTTCAAATGTTGAAATTCAATACTTTTTCCATATACACACAAGATAAAAATTGAGAGCAATCAAATATAAGTAAACAGTACATAAAGAGGCTAAAGAATATACAAATTATCGGCAGTTATTATAATAATATATTTATTGAGGTACTAAGTTTTTACAATTTTTGGACTGCCCTCTGTTTTGGCCCATGCTACTGCTGTACAGGATAGTCCATTAGTTTAAAGCCGTGATTAAGCTGATTCTCCTATTCATTTTTGATATTTGAAATTCTTTCCTCCTCATCTCCATTTCCTTACAATCAAACAGTATATGTTCTATATCCTCTTTGTCCCCACACAATGGGCACTCGTCTAAAGGGTATCCATTTCTTCAACCTCTTAATCTCCATATCCCTGCTCTTAACCATGCTAACCCCTTTGTTTCTTCGCTGCTTGTGCTATCTATATACCACTCCCTCCTCCAGCTATCTTGCAACGGAAAAAAGAAAACAAAAACTTTCTTGGAGCTCTCCCCATTTCAATTAGAGATACTTCATTTGCAGTTGATATTGGCAGCCTTAGAACTTCCTTACAAAACCCCCTGTGTACATAATCTAAAACTTCCCATCCCTTTTCCAGCACCCACATCTCAATACCATATAGCATTTGTGCCTCTGCCACCGAATTATATACCCTTTCTAAACATTTCATTTCCATTTCAGGTGTTTTATACAAACATCCTCTTACAACTGCAATTCATGCTTTCCCTTTTGCCAATGCATATTTCTTTTGCTTCTCCCATTACCCTCCTGTATCAATTTTCATTCCTAAGTAATTACATTCACATACTACTTTATATTCTATTCCCTCTTTCTGCCACTTCTCATGTTTACTCAGTTTAGTACCTTTTTTAAAAACTACAATTTGGGTTTTAGCTCTATTCACATTTAGGCCCCAATTGGCACAATATTTATCTATTTCTTGTAAAGATATTTTAACCCATTTATAGTAATAGCACCAATCACCAAGTCATCTGCAAATAATAATTGGGGATTTGCATATTAAAAATTGCTGGCAAGAAATTATTACTTATATTTTTCAATGTCACCTATGAACAAATTAAACAAAACTGGGCTTGACTTGCAGCCATGCCTTAGCCCTTTTTCCTGGTGTAATTGTCCCTAGTTATTGCTCCTTCATATTTTATACAAAATGTGTTGTCTTTGTATAACCCTTCTGGAATGGTTACCATTGTATTACTAACTCCCTTCATTAATAATTTATACCACAGCAAATTCATCTCTATTCGATCGAATGCTTTCTTGAGATCAATAAAGCGATATAAATTTTACCTTTTAAATATCTTAAATACTTGTCCACTAGTTTTTTTATAATAAAGGCATTGCCCACTGTTCTCCTACCTTTCCTAAAGTCCATTTGATATTCTGAAAGAATATTGAATTCTTCAATCCATTTTTGCATCCTATCAGCCAGTATTCCCGTAAAAATTTTACCCACATTGGACAACAGTGCTATTCGCTGATAGTTATTGGGTTTACCCAACTCCCCTTTGCCCTTGTATATTGGATGTATAATTGCTTTTCTCCAACTTTTCAGCATATAACCATTAGTTTTCATCCAGTTAAACAATGATGTTAATAATCTAACTCTGTTCTCATCTTCGCACCATACTTTAAGAAATTCTCCTGGTATACCATCTATTCCTGGAGCTTTATTTCTCTAAATTCTTCTAACCTGGTTTATTACTTCCTCTCCTGGTATATCCCTATCTAATAATTCACTAAAGTTATTCTCTATTTCTGGGATTATCCTCCCCTTGTTAGATTTTTCACATGCATATAAAATTGAGAAGTAACTTAATCACTCTTCCTGACTTATATTATGTTTGATTACATTTTTTGTACAGTGACTTTATACCCCTCCATATTTTACATTATTTTCAGCAATAGTAGTGATTAGGTTATCCACTTTCTTTTGTCTCCATTGGGATTTTGTTCATTGTAGTGGTATTTACTTTGCAAGTACTCTTCCTTAGAATGAGGATCTCCTGTTTCCCTTCACTTTACCAATTTTTCCTTATCTGTGTTTTTAATCACCCTACATTCCTCGTCAAACCAGCCATTACTAGTATTAGAGTATCCTTTATTTGTCATTTTCATCTCTTCTCCTGCCCAAGTCATAATTAAGCTCAGAATACTAATTGCATTTTCAATTTCATAATGATTTAAATTATGCATTATGCTCTGCTGGCATATGTGATTCTAATGTGTACTCAAATTTTGATTTGTTTTCTTCCTTCCATTTGTATCTTACTATTTTCCTTTTTATTACACAATCTCTGAAAGTAGTTCATTGGTTGCTCTCTGAGCGTTAATACCTGTCTACTACTAATGGAAAATCCCCACTTTTAGTGCTTATATTAGCCACTTTAAAATTACTCACTATATGACATATTGCACAACCACAACACATAGTCTATTACACTATGACCATTTGCATTTATAAAAGTAAATTCAACAAGCTCATCTTCTCCATATTTTCCATTAAGAATGTCCAATGCATTTTGCTCACTACCCTTTCTACCACCTTATCCTTGCTATGCCTAATATTCACATTTTTTCCACTTACACCAGCAGTAATTGCCATCAAAGTGTATCTTATTAATTGAATGCTTGAATAACATTTACATTTACTGTTTAGTGCCAGTTGGGCTCCGTCTTAAAATTTAAGAATAAGAAATTTTGCTCATTCTGAATGAAGATCTTAAAAGCTCCTACATTAAATACAAAGTGAATTATATTATTTAGCTGAAGAAATATTAAAATACCTATAATATGAACCATTTAACAAAGAACATTTTTAAGTGAATTAAAACCAGTGTCATCCACTGTCAAAACTTCGTCATGCAAAAACTTAGTCACTTTCACTGTTCTACAACTACACAGAACAAAAACATATCATTCCACAGCACTGGCTTGTTAATGTCTCCTTTGGAAGACCAACTAAGGCTAGTCCTAGCTTTCTGGCTGAGATAAAATGATTTGCTAATTCTCAGTTTTATATTGCTCTGGCAAAACGAAGATACTCAACCGACTACTAGAAACTACATAAGAAAGATTTTTACCACCCCTGTTATTGGCTGCCGGTCATGGTAGAAATGTTCTGCCACCGGAATGGAATCTTGTCGAAATCAAACTGTGTGGAACACATCAATACGGTACTTACTTGTAGCTTCGTCACCTCTGCTAGCTCTCCTCAAATGTTCCTATTCTTACTTACCTCGCAGTAAACAATGAAAGCGGTTGAGTGGTGTGACTCACACTTAATTCCTTTAAGTTCAGTATGCACTGCCGCCATGACACCGTTTGCTCCATATATCTGGTTGTTCTGATATGTTCCATCAACATGTTTGCTTGGGGAAATCTCTGGACAACTTCAGTATTGATCCGCCTCTCCATACACTGCAGGCTTTCCACCGCTGGTTACAACTTGAGGAAATGCCCCTAAATCTGGGAAAGGTGAGGCCGGTAAGCTCAGTTGCGCACCAGCTGTTAGTACGCGGCCTTCTTCCGGGGGGGGGCGCCCATTCCAAGTATCACTTTCTCAGTAAACCTCACGAGGAACAGCCACAAGCTCACAAACCCTCGACACTTAACGTCTAGAAGAATGCTTTCTTATTCAGACAAGGTGTTGCCCGAAGTCGTCTGTACTTTGTAGGAATATTCGGATTTCTACATGACAGGGCCTCACAGCGTCGGGTCAGAAGGTTATGCACATATCCCGCCGTCCACGATGTAGTTGCCATCCACTGTTCAGTCCAAGGCATCAGCGTCAGTCAAGAATATGGCCCTAATGTGCCGTAGCCTACCTCGGTAGCATAGATTGTAGCGTGTCTGCCTCACGTACAAGAGGTCCCGTGTTCGAATCTTGGTCAAGGTGAGTTAGCTGGATAAGGTTTTTCTGGGGTTTTCCCTCATACTTCAAGACGAATGTCAGGTAACTGTAAGCTCCATGGACCCTGGACTCATTTGAGCATCATTTCACCCAATTCATTCACCGTCCGATATGACTTAACATTGGAGGACGTAGATTACAAAAAAATAATGTGCCGTATGTCACACCAACACTTACTCCTTTCCTCCTGGCTTATTCTTTAAGTCGTTGCCAGTTCTTCATGTGTTCTAGATACATGACTCACCAATACGTTCTCTGTGGGAAAGGCTGACGTAATTGAGATGATCCTACCGCATCTGCCAACTGCTCTCTCCTCAGGGCCTTTCTTGACTTCACCTTCCGGGACGCCCCAAATGACCTTGCTGTCGACGGGCCCTAAACCCCCCCCCCTTCCGGGACGCTAACACGTACTTACAGGTCGTACGGCATGATAGCCTGCTGTCCGAAATGTTATCTTTCGCACCCAGCAAATCTACATTTTTCATAACAATCACTTTTTATCTCTTATCTCCTCCCGGCTGAATTTAACTTTCGTCATCTTTGCCATACTCTCTATGCAGGATTTCTTCCATTTTAGCCTCATTCTTGACCTCACCGGTGTTTATTTCCTTCTTATTGTTGTCTTCATTTCTTTATTCATCTTTCCCACATTGAATTTGATTTCCAATACAAATTTGTACATTCTAGAATCCACTGTAGTGATTTCTCATTCTGTCCATGCCAGATTTTAGTTTGTTCATTTAAGCTAATAAAGTTAGAAGCATCTGCTCCATCTTGCCGTCTTATCCCAATTTTTTACACCAGTATGGCTAAAATGACAAGAAGTTGCACTGAACTCACTTTGCCATTAAAGTCGTTGGCCCAATTTAATTTTTTTACAAATAAACTAACAATCCATCTCTTTCCATAGCACTGTCTTTTTATGTTTCTGGTGCAGCACAAACTCGTGCTGCTTTTCGCTCCTCAACGTTTACTAAAGCCAGTGTTCGTTGATCCAAACTGCTTGTCCATTCTCGACAAGTAGCTCCTCACTTTAACGCTGTTCAGGTTCATCGATTCATTCTAACTATATGACTGAACTGATCCACAATTACTCTGATATTCACTATTTAACTCCTAACTAGCGTATGTTCCATGCTGGCATTTGCACCCGATATTATATGCTGCTTGTCACAGAAAGTTTATGATAGTCGAAATTCTTGGAATCGGAGGAATGGAACTTGTCCAGCTAGAATATTCTAGATCTGCCGAAATCAAACGCTATGCAGCACATCAACAAGGCTCGTACTTCCGGTATCATATCTCAACTCCTGGCTGTCCTTGTATGATAATGTTTTGCTCCTCTCGCACCAAACAACAAAAACATTGAAATGGGTAACTCTCATTAGTTCTTTTGCGGAAAAAATTTAATGTCATTTCCTGATTGGGGTCTTTTTTAGCAACGTAGAAAATGATTTTTCTTCGTTTACGAGCTGTAGATTTGTTTTAAGTTCTTGATTTGCTTCTTTCAGCAGGTTGATTTCTTCAGCAGCTTTTTTTAAATCCCTATTTAGGATATAATTACCACGTGTAGCGTCGCAATCGTTTCTCCTTCTCTGGTCTTTTGGCCTATCACTTTTCTACATTTAAACAATTTCTATCTTCATTTCCCATGGTGTATTTTCCACTTTTGTACACTGTATCACTATCCTTTCCTCGATTTTCCATCGTTTTCTCATTATTTTTCAAAAATTTTTGCGCCTTACTTCTCGTCAACACTGAAACCTTAACTACTGTGTTCTCCTGAAGAAGCAAGCTAAAAACTTATCATACTACATTTTTTCTAAGATATATCAATGTACTGGGGAAAGTATACTTCTAGTTATAAGCCTACGTAGAAAACTGATTTAGTATCTTATTGATTACTAAATACTTAGCCTTATTTGAAAACAGAAAGGTTTCATTGCATATTTTGTAGTAGCTGACAGAAGTTTATAAGTTGCTGAAACAATAATAATATTACCTGAAGTGGGTTATTATAAACTGTAATTGAAATTTAAATCCTTGCCATTATAAAAGGAAAAAGAATGGGATATCAGCAAATAACATTCTGAAAATGTTTAATAGCTGAGAGAGAATTCATACTCATTCTCAATTAAACAGATGTGGATTTGAAATCCAAGAGGGTTCTATCTATCACAATTTACATGTCAAAAATGTATAATACAGGTTCATAATAAACTGGAATTTGAAGAATTTTCAAGGTAAAATGCTGTATAAATGCATGATATATGAATGAGCAACTAACAGTGAAATACATTTAAATTTATGGAAAAAATGTTGGAAATGCGAAGTTCATAACACATATTTGTGTCTCTTTACTGAATTCAATAGCTGTTTGTTCTCATTGTCAGCAGTCTTGATGAGAGCAAGACGTCTTTGAAACTGACCAAGACACAAACAACCTAAGTGTTTCAATTCAAACTAAATTTTTCTACAAATTCACAAAATATGTTCCTTCTATAAATATCTTAAACTGATGGCATTTCAATTATCCTCATAAAGAAGCTGTTTTAAGAGCACAAAAATATCTTCATCATAAGGGACTGCTTAGGAAGAGAGAATATTCTTGAAAACTTGTGCATTAATTAAAGAGACCTCTCATACCAAGGTTGCTATCAGGCAATTAATCTCTGAGTTATTCTTACTCTCCATCTCTCAACATACATGTTGTGACTTTGTGGGTTCGTGAAATAATAAAACGAGGTTATGAAACACAAAAACTACACTTTATTCTCCTCGAAATACACTATTCACCATTACAGTTTGCTAGCTAACATTAAACTGTTTATTTTGCAACAACTACATTCAACTGTCTGTCGCTACCGGTAACGATTGGTTCCGAAGTTTTCCGAATCTCCACCAGCCATCATTTTTCATCGGCTTCGCGAGTCTACCGCCAGGGCGACACTGCTCCCTCCTCAAGGCTGGTCGTCCCGAACAGCGCCTTCGTAGCGGGTCAGGCGATCCAGGTGTACCACCAACATCTTTCCTCGGGGCACCTTCTGGATGCGGTAGACCATGTCGTTAATCCTCTTCACCATACGGTACGGTCCTTGCCATGGCTGCTGAAGCTTCGAGCAGCGTCCCTTGGTCCGGGTCGGGCGGTACAACCAGACCAGGTCACCTTGCTGGAACCCTTGGCTGTTGGCTTGCCTGTCGTATCGGGTTTTCATGTGGTCGCTCGCCTTCTGGATGTTCTGGCAAGCCATCTCGTGCATGTCGTGGAGGTGGTCCACCAAGTTCTCCACATCCCTCAAGAGTGGCCCCAAGTCTGCATCCACCAGCTGCTCCCTCCTCAGGCCTGCGCTATCCCAGCCATCCGCAGGCACTGCCGTTACTACTTGAACTGCTGCAGCACGCTCCTTCCCCTCCACTCTTGTGCATTGGCCGCACTCTTCTGGACAGGGTCTTCGGGACATAGCGTCCGCGTTACCGTGACTCCTCCCTCTGCGATGTTCCGAGGTGAAGTCGTACTCCTGCTGCCTCTGGACTCAACGTGCTGTCTGGCCTTCCGGTCGCGCCGTCACCATCACCTCGCTCCTCGCGGGGACAACCACGTCTTCGTTCAAGATGACCCTACCGATTCCAAGGCACTCTTCAGTTTGACGAAGTATAACCTCTTCTCCGTTCAGCCGTAGGACCTTCCTGCCGACGTCGACCGTCGCCTCGTGACTCCTGAGGGCATCCAGTCCCAGAATCACCTCCTCAGCCACCTTCGCGACGAACACCCACAGACGCACGGCACTCCGTCCCAAGTTCAGCTCCAGTAGGGCCTCCTTCTCCACAGGCATGGTGTCGCCCGATGCTGTCACAAGTTCGTATGTCGGATCGGCTTCCTTGTCGGCAAACCCTTCGCCACGTCAGGTCTGATGATGGTCACGGCCGCCCCGGTGTCCACTAGCACGCGGCACGGCTTTCCTCTTACCCAGCCGTCCGCGATGAGGTTCTCATCCATCCGCCGGCTGACGGCGCGGATTGTCACTCGAGGGGATGGTGGTAATGGCGCCGACGTGCCCCTCTCCACGACGGCCCTTACTCGTTTTCCGGCTGCTCTTCCTGGTGTGGGCAGTCTCTCCACAGGTGTCCGGGCTGTCCACACCCTCAACACAGGCCACTAGGTGTTCGCCGGCGTCCCACAGCTGGTCTTCTGTCTCCGGCGTAGCGGACACTCCTCGTTCTCGACGTCGGGATAGATGCTACCTTGGCCGCCTCCATCCTTAATGCCGCTGTCAGCGCCTCGTGGATGGTTTTATAATCGCCGAGCATTAGGCGCTGACGAATCTCCGTGTCCTGTACCCCGTCGACAAAGTTGTAGGCGGCTTCCCGGGATACGAACTCCAGTGGCAGGTCAACCAAGGCCTTGCTAGCCAGCTGCTCGATCGCTATGGCGAACTCCTGCAGCGTCTCCCCCGGCTGCTGCGACCTTGCCTTAGCTGGCTGCGGTATGCTGCGGCTACGCGGTGGTTCCCGAAGCGATTCTCCAGGGCCTCCCAGATGTCCTTGGGCGCCGCCGTTGTCTGCACCGCGTTTAGGATTTCCGCGGCCCGTCCCTGGAGGCTGGCTATTAACTGTGTGGCCTCCTCCGGTGACAATCTGTTGTGCTTGGCCACTGTGTCGAACTGGCGGCGGAAGACCTCGAATGTTGACGCGCCGTCATATTTCGGAGGTTTGACGCGCGCCGATGTTGTGTCGCGTCCCGGTGCGTCAGCCTTCAAATCCTTCAGTCTCCTGCCGACGACGTCCTTCACCATGGCGTTCAGGGACTTGATGCTGCTGTCGGCCTTTCCCTCCAGGTCATTGAAGCGGTTCGCCAGGTCCTCGACGCGCTCGTCCACTTGGCCCATCCGCTTGCCCAGCTCCGTCACGTCATCCCTCACGCCGGCCAACTGTTCCTTAAATTTGGCGGCGAGGACCTCGTTCGCCTCCTTCATTTCCGTGGCCAGACTGTCGTTCGCTGCCTTCATTTCTGTGGTCAATTCGGTCTTTATTTCTTTCAACTCTGCGGCCAGGTTGTTATTTGCCGCTTCTGTTTTTGTTGTTAACTCGTTCATCTTCGCGGCCAAGTTGTTATTTGCCGCTTCCGACTTCGCTGTTAATTCGTTCATCTTCTGCAAAAGCATTTCCAATGCCGATTCCATGGCCATAATGTTCGGTGATGTTGTTATCCCGCTTCCTGACATCAGTTGTGACTTTGTGGGTTCGTGAAATAATAAAACGAGGTTACGAAACACAAAAACTACACTTTATTCTCCTCGAAATACACTATTCACCATTACAGTTTGCTAGCTAACCTTAAACTGTTTATTTTTCCAACAACTACATTCAATTGTCTGTCGCTACCGGTAACAATTGGTTCCGAAGTTTTCCGAATCTCCACCGGCCATCATTTTTCGTCGGCTTCACGAGTCTACCGCCAGGGCGACAATATCTATTTACTATTTAATATTGACTTTGAAATCTATTTCTACTTAAATATTGTTATTAAAGATTTTGGAGAATATAATGCGCCTCAGTTTGTATTTGATCAACGCACATGTAAATATATAGAATGCTGCGTCCTATCTGCAGATTCAGTCATGCCACAAATTTCATTATGTCATTTGATGGAGTAATTATTATACAGTAAAATTTGAAAGAGATATGTATATACTTCAAAAATCACTCTACAGCAATCAAATATATCCACCCTATACACAATAATTTTATACACATCCTCAATATGGAAATGGAAGGAAAATTTTAAAATTACTCCTCAATTGTACAACATGGAAGAAAAGACAACAGTAATGGACTACTGTATTTATTGTTGTTATTCTCATCTAAATTACCTCATTCTTTTTAGGTTCTTACTTCCTTGATTTAGACAGTTAAGAACCTTCAGCAGTTAAAATTACGTGTCCATAAAATCAGACAGATTATTAAAACTCAATGAAATGATGTGATTGACACAAATGAGAATGTTGAACCTTCTGAAATAATGATGCACTTCTAATGCTATGAAACTCAAATTTACCCAACTTTAAAAATAAAATGTGGAATAAATTGTGGGTCAAATGTGAATCACATATGGGTGGGGGGGATCTAGAGGAAAGTGTAGTGATGGAATGGAAGAGAAAATTGCCCCAGCTATTTGTACATGATATTCCTAAATGTGTATTCACCGCCAGGACGGTTTTCTCATATACTGCCTTAAAATATTTCTTATTTGAAGTGAGAAAGAGTGTCAGCATAAAACTGCTTAACAAAATACTGTATAGCTGTATGGAAAAAAAATGGAAAAGTCAATGGTTATTGGTAAGGTGACAAAATTTTGCTGTTTCAAAACTCCAGACTTCATCCAGCTTCCAGTCACACAGTAAGCAATAAAATGGAGGGGATAGTCAGTGGTCTTATGGAAGAGTGACGGAGCTCTTATAATTCCAGAATGAAAAAAGAAAATATCCAAGTATTCCTTTTCATAGATAGCGCAACATGCCACCCTAACATGAAGTTATTGAATGTAAAATTTGCTTGGATATCACCCAGTTCAACTATCATCACACAAGCATGCACCAGAGAGTTATTTACATATTCAAGTTCCATTATGGGTTTATATTAATTGTTTGAAGAAACTGCAAGTGCATTTGCTCTTGCACAGTCAGTTTTAGTCCTGAATGCAGTGAACTGAACTGGTTTTGCAGTAAGGCTGTTAAAGCCAAATAAATAATTAAAAAAAAAAGCTCTTGCACTCATTGAAGCTGCAGAAAATGCAGAAACAAGCACTGACTTAATTCAAATGTGGAACATTTCATGTAGTCCGAAGTGCTGCAGTAGAAATGATGAGCTACTGTCAAGGTTGTACTTTGGCACTAATAGAAATCCACAATGCAGATGATAAGGAAAACCAGAAAGAAAAGGAATATTCAAAAGTGGAAAATTAATATGCCTGAAAAAGCAGTTACATGCATAATCATGGATTGGCAAAATACAATAATTCTTCCAAGCTGTTGAAGTTACTCTTTAGTGCAAAAAGTTGCATAGAGAAAAACAAATGTGAACAGAAAATTCAAACAGACCTTCCTCCTGGTGGCCAAAAAAGCAAGTAACATACAAGGCAGTCAAAGATAGGAATAACAACATAAGAACCCCATAATATAAATTACAATTCAGGTTCTTATATTGTGTCAGTGTTATTAGATTGATATTTTATTGCTGTATTGTAAAAAATAACTGCAAATATGTGAACATCAACAGTACAGCAGTTGAAGTATGTAATTAAGTGCATAATCACAAATACTTACATATGTATGATGCATGGTAATCAATAAACTATACATAATCTATTGCACTTTGTGTACACTTTGTATAATCTGGAAAATTGTGCAATTTGGAAATTTGTTTACGTTCCATATGAGTGCAATTAGAGAAAATATATATAAAGTAAAAATCACACAAAAGGCAGAAGATTTGTAATTCAAAACAGTCAAGTCTTACCTTGAGGATTTTGCTGGAGGAAGTTCCCCATCCTGTAACAGAATAATTAAAATGTAAAGTTTCACATAATTATCTAAATAGTGTTAAATGTCTTATTAACACAGTTAAAAGTTTCTCTACATGTACCAGTTAATCTACTCTGTGATTGTTACATCATGCTATAGAGCATTATACTATGCTGCTTCAGGTCATTCACCTTTTTCCTTAAACATCCTCCAAAGTTCCTCATATCAGACGATGAATGAAATGGGAAGATAATGCTCAAATGAACCAGGTTCCACAGAGCTTCTGGTCCCCCTAAAATCATTCACGATAAGGGAAAATCTGAAAAAAGAACCTAATCCACCTAACTTATCTTGACTGACACTCAAACTCAGAACCTCTTGAATGTGAGACAGATAGGCTACTTGCCCACTGCAGAAGTGGCAGGTTATTCATTGCACACTATATCATTTGAGTGGATCCATAACTGAAGGTCTAATGAGTTAAGGTCACTGAACTTCCACGCTTGATCTATCCTGGAATGATTGGTATATACAGAAACTGAAATGCACAGTTGCACAAAACATACTGCATAGCAAACTGCTAAGGGCATTATGTACCTTAAATACATTGCTGGAGTGAAGAACAAAACTAGGAAAAGTGACACTGCATTACAATGAATACAGAGTGAAATAAAGTTTGGGAATCAGGGTAATCAGGAAAAGGCAAAGGGAAACAAGAATGGCAATGCAAGGGATCGGAAAACAGGTGGGAATTAGGCAATGATATAAAGATGTAGAGACATAGCAAGGTAAGGGACTGTAAGAGGTAGAGGAAAAGATATGAACAAATGTGATGCTAGTGAAGTTAAATAATTTGTATTAGGGAAAAGGAACAAAGAAATGAGATGATGTACAGAGGGGGAATATTGAAAAGATAATGTATAAAGAATGTAATTTATTGAAGAGTTGCCCACTTAGCCGAGGCCCAGCTCAGAGTTAGTCCAAGGCGTATCTCTTTTTGTACCCAATAAATTCTATTCTATTCTATTACACAAGACCAAGTACTACAAAAATGCACTATTTTAGAATTAATTTTCCTTAAAATAACTGCCAAAGTTTATATAAGTACAACAGCATGGTAATGGTATTCATATAGACCTGACTTCAGTTGATAACTATGATGGAGTTCATGATTCATATCTTACTGCTATCCAGACATATTACTCCTCACTTCTTGATTTAGAGATCAGAGCTGAGTCATGATGGCATTCTGGCTAGCACATATCACCTGATGTAATCACCATGGCCAACCAACACACGACGTAATCCTTGAATCTGCAGGTACAACAGCAGCATTTCTTCACCTGAGAACTCTACAGCGAATGCTTTTGAGTACAAAATACTAAACAGGAAACAGTTAAACTCTCAACTGGCATTAGTCCATAACTTTATTTTTCCTCCACTTAGGGAGTAAAAGAAAAAAGGACATGCTGACAGGCAGAACTGACTGTCTCTGACAATTCCTAAATGACTTACAAACAAAACGTCAGGTGAATTCTCAACAATTAAACCATGGTCAACAGTCCCAGAAACTACAATGTTGGAGTATATAATTAGTATTTACCTTAAAACAAAATAACATAACCCAGTGGTACCTAGAACATATTCAGTATCAAGTTATATACTTAACTCAACAACTGAGAATTGTATAGCTGAGCATAATAAGTTCTGCAATTGTAGCATTCTAACATGAAGGCACAATTATATGTAACATATTGATGAATTTAGAGTTTTTCACTACAACTTTTCATACTGATGTAATACACAAATTTACTCTACTGAACACTTCAACTTCAGGTATTTCAATATTTGAATAATGATCCACAATGTCATCCATGTTGCTTGAAGCTGGTGTCCATTTTTTTAATCATCCACATATTTTTGCCACACATCAGCAATAACTTCTCATTATGTAGTTTCCCACACACAACTAGATAGCCATCAAAATGCAGAAAGGTGTCAGCATTTGTACCCTTCCGTAGAGCTAGTTCATTTATAGCCACAATTTCATTACTACATGTATCATCACTCATCTTTAAGATACCAGATTTAAAGAAGCAGTTTGATTGTGGAGGATGAAGTGAATCTGCTTCTTTTTATTTAAATACATAAAATATGAAGCTCTTAACAGTGAAGCAAACAAATATATACAAATATAATAATTTGTAACTTAAAACTTCACTTATTTTATTAGAAATGATAAGTTTTATAAATTCTCCAGGATCGCAATTTCATGTAAAATTATACACATCTTCAGCTGAAAACAAGGCTGTCGCCATAGTTACATACGCTACATGTTGATATGTTCTTGTTAGTACTACCAAAATCTGAAAGTAAAACAACTTTAAAAACAGAATCGACTGCCGGTATTTCAAAATTCATTGTGCGATGTTTGTTTTTTAAAATAAATATCTTAAATCTATCAGACCATTTAATTGTTTTAATAATTTAATTTCTGTATTTATTTCATGGTTAAATGACAAAAGATGATCTTCTACGGCTGATTTATGAGACTGTTTATACTTAATGTTACGAAAATTTATTAAAAATTTATTGCATTTCTCTATAAAAAAATAAAATTCCTAATAATAAAAAATCTGGAATTTATCAGTTTAATTGTCTCGATTGTGATAAAGTTTATATTGGAAAGACAAAACTAATTTAGAAACCTGAACGAAAGAAAATTTTCGTAACATTAAGTATAAACAAACTGATAAATCGGCCGTTGCAGATCATTTAACCATGAAATAAATCCATAAGTTAAATTATTAAAACAATTAAATGGTCTGATAGATTTAATGGTTTGGGAACAGATATTTATTTTAAAAAACAAACATTGGCAGTCGATTCTGTTTTTATATTTATTTTGCATTCAGATTTTGGTAGTACTAACAAGAACGTATCAACATCTAGCATTTGTAACTATGGCGACAGCTTTGTTTTCAGCTGAAGATGTGTGTATAATTTTACATGAAATCGCGATCCTGGAGAATTTATAAAACTTATCATTTCTTATAAGATAAGTGAAGTTTTAAGTTACAAATTATTATATTTGTATATATTCTTTTTATTTGTTACTGATTCAGATGTCCAATTTCTTTAACTACTGTTCCATTAAAATCATATGCACTAGGTTTAGCATTTAATTTGCCGCAAATTGTTTTCACTGTGATTCCATGATGATCTGAGTCATTCAAACTATCCTGATATTCACAATTTCAGATAAATTTATCACTTCTTTCAGAATGACATAGAGCTGCAGCTTGTTTGTACTGGAGCCACTGTAAAGTGCCAGTTCCAAATCAGTATATCTCCCTACTTGCTAACGGCAACGTTTAGTTGATTTTGTACCCAATGTTAAAAACTCATCCAAAATAGCATTTCTGTTACTGGCGACTGTATACAGCGTGGTATAAGCAATTTTTCAGTCTGAAGAAAATTCCAATTTTGTTTTGTGTCTATTAAGTGTCAAAGCTCATATGAACTTTACTTTCTGATGTAACGCATAACATTTCCTTTTTCCTTTCTCCATGACTGATTAAAAGCAATGAGAACAGAAAAACAAAACTGCTGTTCAGCAGTTAACATGAGATACTTCTAGTTTGTTGCTACACCACTGGAGTGCCAAAAGCAAACATTTGTTTGCATCTTTATCATCAGCAATAAGCAAAATATGTTTCGCTTTTCTTTTCAGATAGCATATGCTGAATGCTCATTTAGTTACATAAAATTAAGTTGTATTTCACTGATAATTAACATGTATAACAGTAAATTACAAATAAATAAGGCTCTATTTCCATTACATAGAAAATAAAGCTAGTTACAGTGAAGTAATAAATATTTGTTAATGAATCTCCACTTATCTTAAGAAGTTGATGTTAATACTTCTTTCTTCTTTGTATGATCGATTTCGAAGGCACATCGCATTTGTCTTCAGTTGATTACAAACAAACTCCGTTGTTAAGAAAATCTCGGTTACCATGTTTTTTCTTTTGTTATGTTATATTTTCAGCATTACCAACATCTCAAGATGAAACAAAGCTAAAAACAGAATCAATTGCTGGTATGTCAAAATTCATTACGTAATGTTTATTTTTTAAAATAAATATTTTTTCCCACACTATTAAACCTATGGGGCCATTTTTGGTCATTTAACCATGAAATAAATCCCGAAGTTAAATTATTAAAATAATTAAATGGTCCCATAGATTTAATAGTGTGGGAAAATATATTTTAAAAAATAAACATTGTGTAATGAATTTTGACATACCGACAGTTGATTCTGTTTTTAGGTTTGTTTCGTCTTCAGATGTTGGTAATGCTGAAAACATAACATAAAAAAAGAAAAAACATGGTAACCAAGATTTCCTTAACAACGGAGTTTGTTTGCAATGAACTAAAGACGAAATCGATCTTAGTCTTCAAAATCGATCTTAGAAAGAAGAAAGAAGTATTAACATCAACTTCTTAAGATAAGTGGAAATGCAATAACAAATATTTATATTTGTGTAAAATTTCTATTTCCATGTTTCTAAATTACACTTTTTCTGGAAGCTACAAATATTTAAGTAGAAATACAAGGCACTTAGAACTGGGATACATATAAAAAGGCTACCTTCATTACTCTGTGTGTGTGCGTGCATGGGTGTGCATGTGTATGTGTGGGGGGGGGGGGGCGGGAGGGGGGTGCACGTTGTGCTGTTTTCTCACAATGTCAAACACATTCTTCCCCTTACCAAATTGAAAATGTACCACATATTAGGTTTAGTTACACTCATATTAGCATTCAAGAAACAAATGTTAGAGTTGTTTTGGCTCAGTAAACACACTAGCCAAATACAGGTTAAGGTATTGGATTGATAGGGTCGACATGAAAAAGTCAATGCCACAGCCAGGATTTGAACCATGAATCTACTGGTACATCCAGTAGATCTGTGGTTCAAATCCTGGCCGTGGCATTGAATTTTTCATGTTGACTCTATCAATAACACTACTTGTTACAGGTGGTGTAAAATGCACCTGCAAACTGCAAAATATCTTACTGCAAGGGTGTAATATGTTTTGAAAACACAAAAAGGTTGTTCTAAGATAAATTTCCAAAATGTTAAAGATTTATCACTGGGTTACCTGCTGCTTAACAATCCTTGACTTAATTTGCCATTGATTTTACTCTTTATTTTAAGTGTGGTAGATTGAAGTATTCTGCAATAGCACAAAATATATTGGGATGATTATTAGAAAATACTCCTCAAACTAATAACAGTAGATTTCTACACAACTTACCTCAATATTATTACAAACTGATGAACTTTCTGTTTCTAACCACCAAGGTTCTTCTTTAATTTCTATTTTATTATTCACTTCATGATCACTATTGTAGTTCTTATCCACCATTACAGGGTCCTCCTGAAGGAACTCTCTCCCATTCTGTGAACCTAAGTCTGAAAACACAGTTTGTTGTTCAACTTCACTCTTCCTGCAAGTTGCCGTTTCAGCCTTAATCTGTTTGATAAAAGGAGCCTCTGTTTTAATTTCTGTTTTGACTGTCATGTCACAATCAGTATCCGTAAGCACAGCATCAATGCCGGTCTTGATTGTAACAGTCTTGTTAAAGAACTCTCTCTCATTTTGTGCAGTTATGTCATCTGTGAAAGGATCCTCTTCTTTGATTTCTATTTTCTTATCCATTTCAAAGAGCTGTCAAATAGGTTGTTGCTCTTAATTTATGGAATAGATCTGTGGAGAAAGAAACATTAAACACCATAAAATATGAATAAATTTAACATCCGGCTTCTTAGAATCCATCAACAAACAATTTTATTGTACAAACAAATTCTTGGAAAGCTGAATCAGACTTAGAAATTTGAAGAAATGTCCAGGACTCAAACCACAGATACTTGTCTCTCTATGCCAATGCTATCCTCTCCGGGGGACGCCACCTTATCATAACACTGCGAGGAGGTTTATGTGCTCTAACGAGACTGAGAGCTATACTGATGGTAGGTATGTTACTAGAATGACCCTGGGGGTAGATTCTGTCTTAAACAATCCCCTTGGAGAATGTTCGAACTGCATTGTATTGTAGATCTTCTACTTATGCAGCGGGCTCCAGGGGTAGTGACAGATTATCCCCATACTCGTGGGACTGTTAATGAGTCTAACATATGCAAACAGCCACAGCTCTCCTTAGCTGGCAACTGTGATATAACTGCAGTAGGTCGGACACTGGCAATGAAACCCGGTGAATCAGAGTTTTCCTTTATTATGGACTCAGGTTCTAAGGGTAACATTCTCAGGGAGAGTAGGAGACCGGAGGGCTCGCTAAAGGCAAACTCCAAGGCCGAAGTCTCTAGGGCCTTGCAAAAGGAGGAACGAGAAGCTGACAAGTATAAGGTCACCGATGCAGGAGAGCTAGCCATTAAGGTGGGCTCTCTAAAGATTAAGAAGAAACAACAATTCGGAGCAGAGAAGAAGCAGAAGAGGCTGGCCAGGCCTGTGGCAGAGAGGCACAGATGTAACTTTGCCCTCTTCCTCTGCTGTGGTCAGGTCTGCACTCCCGGACCCCTCTAATGAGGGAACCACCCCTTCTTCTGTCAAGAGGTCACCAAAGCCTTTAACCAATCCCAAGTAAGGCTAACTACTCAAGCGACTGAGGGCCGAGTATCCAAGGGTTGTCCAGACTGGACTCAGGATGGCTATCGTTAATGAGGGCTATCCTGAGGCACAGATTACTCTGGAACAGTTAGTGAATATTCAGGCAGCTGTCAGCAGCCTTGTGGATGGGCTACCGGATGGTCCTGACATGGTTCCACCGTTTATTGATTGCTACCTGGCCAAAGGGGAAGCCATAGTGGTTTGCCAGGACGAGATTTCTCAGTCTGGCTTACCAATATGGTGCCCAATATGAAGGCGTAAGAAACCTCCAATCTAAAAGTGGTTAGTGTGGATGCTCTCCCTACGGATAAGAGGCTGATCGTCTGGATTCCAGTACCTCCTGTGGAGACGGACGTTATCTTCAGATGGCAGAACCTGAACATTGAAACGCAGCAGTGGAGGGTGCTAGAGCGCATGGTGGAGTCCAGAGGGGTTCGACTTGTGATTAGCATAGACTTGACCGTCACAATGGACAATCTGGAAGGAAGCAAGGAAGGAAAGAAAGGGGAAGCTCTTCTGTGGCACGGGCCTAGCTGTGTTTACCTTGCTAGGAGCTGGAGCCAGGAAGAAAGAGAAAGCATAAGAAAGCATATTATGAGTACCTGTAATGTAATTCACTGTGTGCACGGCAACCTACAGCATAGCTTCATCGCATCCAGGGTGCTTGTGTGAAGGCTAATGACTGAAAGCATACCATGGATTCATGAGGGCCATATCATGTCGCTGACAGTTGCAGGCTTTTCTATCTTTAGTGCTCACACTATAAATAGGCCTAGGGTATGTATCCTAGGTAACAGTAATGGTTGGTAATAAACCATCCCTCTTGGACCACAGACACATAGAACTTCAGTTGGCAGGCTCCCTCGATCTGAGAACCTTAAGGGTCTCCAAGAGAACCAATTGGGACTCCTATAGGGAAGACCTGTGGGGCAGAATCACTGGTGGAATGTGGAATGCCTAGAAATCCTTATAGAAGGGAAAACTACCCCAGACTACATTGGTTGGATCCGTGCAGCTCTCGGTTTCTTATGAGGACAACTGTCCACTCAGAGTTGTTGGGACGGTGAATGGAAAGTTCCGATGGAGCTCGATTTTGAGCGGCCTTCAGAACCTTGCACATCAGCTCTATAATAGAGCCAAACGTAAACAAGATATGAAGATAAATATTAAAAGCAGAAGCATTATTAACAGTGAAGTATTGTTTCTATTTGAGTTTGATTTATGAGTCACTATGTTTACACTCAAACTTCTTCAGTCGCCAAGTTGCTTCTTTGGTTTGTGATACCAAACGTCATAAATATTAAAAGCAGAAGCAAAAGCAAGTAAGTGAAGTTTGAGTGTAAACATAGTGACTCATAAATCAAACTCAAATATGACATTTTGAAGAGCTGGGACCTTCATAGGATGAACAGCAGAAGTATAAGCAAGAACTGAGGAAGTCCTCCAGGGAAGCCTGGAGAGACTTTTGTCAGATCATAAATGATCTACCAAGTATGGCTAGGTTGCACAGAATCTTAACGTGGTATTCGAGGGCCGCTTTGGTTTCACTAAGGACCTACTTTGGGACATTTACTGGCTTGGAAGAGGACAGATTACAAACCTTAATAGAGACGCATTTCCCTGGATCAGAGATGGTTAATGAGGAGGCAGTTCGTGCTCAGTCTTGCCGACCTCTTATGCAGGATCTGCGGACTGCCAAAGAAATTGTTGCCTACATGCGCATAAAGTGGGCAATACAATCTTTTGCCCCTTTCAAAAGTCCAGGGATGGATGGGATGTATCCAGCTCTGCTTCACCAGGGACAGGATTTATTCATTCCAAACCTGGTAAGAACTTTTAGAGCTTGCCTGGTGATGGGTTACGTACATCTGTTGAGGAGACAGGCAAGACTAGTTTTCATTTCTAATCCTGGGACCTTTTAGTCTGACTTCCTTTCTTTTAAAGACTTTGGAAAGGCTAGTAGAGACATATCAGAGGACTTATATCAATCGAAAGATTTCTGTGTACTGAACAACATGCCTACCAGGCTGCGAAATTGTGGATACAGAACTACATCAGCTGATTTTCGGAACTGAAGAATTGCTTGACCAAGGAGAGCTTGCCATGATAGTACTTTTAGACATAGAGCGATCTTCAATTTCACTTCATATGGCTCTATCTATAAAGGGTTGATTAGATGAGGAGTTAACTTGTGTGTAATTCGAAGAATTTTGGCATCCCTGAAAGGCCGATGGACAATAGTGTTGCTCAACCACAGCAGGCTGATGTGTACCATGTCCAGAGGCTGCCCTAAGAGAGATGTCTTATCTCCACTTATTTGGAGCCAGGTGATAAATGAATTACTTGGCAGGCTCAGTGAAATTGGAACATATGCCCAAGGCTACGCAGATGACCTCTGCATTGTTGTCAGAGATAAATTTGCTGATACAGTTTCGGGCCTTATGCAAAATGTCCTTGAAGCTGCTGAAAGTTGATGCCGTGAGATAGAGCTGTCAGCTAACCCTGATTAAAATAACTTCATTGTTTTTACAAGGAAGAGGCGGCTTGATGGACTGTACTAGCCAATCTTTTTCAGGAAGAAGTTGCTTCGAACTGGGTTGGTCAGGTATCTGGGAGTTATACGGGACTCTAGGCCAACATGGAGAGAGCACATTGGACATAAGGTGATTAAGGCCTGCAATAGGTCCTTGGTGGTGGAGACTTAAACCACAGGTGGTTTATTGGCTCTACGTCTCTATCGTTAGGCCGTCCATCACTTATGCTTAGGTGGTATGGTGGCCTTGTGTTAGGACAAGAGCTACCAAAAACAAACTAAATAAGATCCAATGCTCTGCAAGTTTGGGAATTACTGGAGCCTTGCACATCACTCAACTCAGTGCCCTAGAGGCACCGCTTGGCTTGCCCTTTTTGGATTTGTTTATCCCAGGAGAGGCTGGGGTGACAGCTCATCGTCTCTGGAGTTTGGGCTGTTGGTCTTTTAAAACTCCAGTTAAAGGACACAGAGATATTGAACAGACTTCAGAAGTTGCAGACTATCCTAGCAGTGGGTTACGACAGTACGAAGGCTGTTTATAATTTTGACTCAATATAGGGTCACTTTTCCTCCCAGAGAGGAATGGACTCATGGCCCACAGGCTCCTGAGTGTGTCAAGGTGTCTGTCTGGTACACAATGGCTCCAAGACGGATGAAAGGACTGATGCTGGCATTTATGGGCCTAAGTCGAGGCTATTGTAATCACTGGGAGGCTACTCTACAGTATTCCAGGCCAAAATATATGCTATTTTGGCCTGTGCTTATCACATCTTAGGGATGTCTTGGCAGCATGGTCGGATCAGTATCTATTCTGACAGCCAGACTGCCCTGAAGGCACTATGTGCTAGCACAAGAAGGTCTAGGTTGGTACGTGAGTGCCAAGAGATCTTGAATATCCTCTGTTCTCGCCGACCAGTACAGCTCTACTGGATTCCTGGGAATTCTGAAATCAGAGGAAATTAATTAACTGATAGGCTAGCCAGCGAGGGCTTGTCAACGTGTTAATTGATCCAGAACCTATCCTTGGTATTACCCCAAGAAGGGCCAGATGTGAGATCCTTGATTAGGTAACACTTCAACATGGCACTTCATGGTGTAATCTTACCACGGCTAGGCAGGCTCGGTCTATGATCAAGGGACCTAGCAAGAAGAACAGCAGGATTCTGCTAACCTTTATTCAGGTACAACTTAGAAGTGTTGTCGACCTGTTGACATCGCACAACACCCTGAAGAGACACTTGCATATGATGAAACTTAGTGTAGACCCCACATGCAGGAAGTGTGGTAGGGAGGATGGGTCTTCTCTACATATTCTGTGCGAATGTGAAGCACTTGCTATACTTAGACACTTCATTCTGGGCTCAGACAAACTGAGACCAGATGATATAAGAAGTACTCATCCAAGACTTATCCTGTCCTTTCTGAAGGCTACAAAACTTGAATAAGCACTCCATTAAGAGGAGCACAATGGGACTAAAATGCTGCCTATGTGCAAAGGACTGAAAGGGCGCAACCCATTTACTTTCATTCGTTCATTCATTCATGCCAATGCTATTCTCACTCTAGCTAGTTAACTGAGATACTGTACAAACATTACTCCTCCAAATCTCCTTAAGATGTCATGGATAAAGATCAAAGCAATCTCAGATATTTAATATTAATACAACCTGCTATATTGGGGACTATTTTGGTTAGTATATATTTAGTTAACTGTTCTTTCATATGCAGGAAATACCTTGAAGGATTAAAGGTAACAAAGATTAGTACTGGGGCAAGTCACTTTTGAGGCATGATATCTTTGAATTTAATATTGCCTTTAAGGTTTAAATGCAATATTTCAATCAATCAAGAACATTTAGTACTTACATGGCCATACCAGTTCTAGTAAAAGAACAATAAATCCCATGGTTTGGGAGATAGTGTGATGCAACTTTCCAATTTAGTGGCACAAATGGTTACTCATAAATATCTTATACAAATCAGAATTTTGCCAATATTAAGTTTACAGAATATTGTTAGCCATACAAACAGTATCTATGACTTATGCATGATTGGAGGAATTTTGTAACAATGACATCAAAATTAATTGAAAAAGCTATCTGTCATCGGTTTTTAACATTCCATCACTTACATTTTTATATTATTGGGGGACTAGTTTTGGAAGCCATTGCTGTCCATTATCAACCTTGGTACAACTATTGTCTGTTATTGTCTGCTCTTTTCTCTCTATGAACATCTTTGTCAAATTATCTACTGGTGGGATTTCAAAGTTCATTATTCAGTCCTTATTTTCCCATTTGAATATGTTCTCCCATGTCAGTTTGTTTTGAATTATCACCTCTTTTATCTTCATTCACTCTTGTGATAATTACGTCCTTGGATATTTTCTCGTAGACTGCTTCTCCTTCCTCTGCAGCATCCAAAGGTGCGACAACGAAGGAATTCTTCCCAAGCATCATCGATCGTATCAAGAGCAATATAAGAATTACACCAAATTTCACTTGCATAACATCTGGACACGGCAATATACGAAGCTACCTGCACAGATTTAAATCATGGACGAATCAATTTGTCCATGTAATACAGGAGAACAGACTGTGGATCATCTCTTGTTTCACTGTCCTATCCTCGGCAAACAAAGGAAGGATCTTGCAGCAGCCATAATTCACCAGGGCGGGAAATGGCCGACTGCAAAGAAGGACCTCACAAGAAGATTCATAAGACAGTTCAGCAGATTCGTAAATGCAATAGACTTTAAAAAGTTATAATAATTGTGATAGATATTGTGACCACACTGTGATTTTACGCTAGCGAAATGTCAATATATAGGAAGTCATCTTGTCAAGACATTGTTAAAAAATATGTTATGTAAATTAACTTAATTAAATTAAATTAATGAATCATTGTGACCGACACGTCAGTTCAGAAGCGCAGTACTAAGATATTATTATACTAAAATAAGTGGTTCAACAGTATTATAAAGGTCGCAGGCTAAAAAAAATAGAACAATGTACTTTGGCCAATGTATCGCAAGTCGCTCTGAACCGATGTCTCGGAATATAAAGCATGTAGTATTACATTGTAATGGGGCATGCTGCTCAGACTTTTTCAATAAAAAAAAAAAAAAAAAAAAAAAAAAAAAATCACCTCTTTTAGTAATTCTGGATTTGGGATGTATAGCTTTTGTCCCAAAAACGAAATGCTACTGCTGACTTATTGTATTTCAATTTGATGATTTTAAAGTACTCTTTGACTACATAGATCAAACTAAAAAAACCTAAATACCAGAGTTAAAGTGCACCATGTGGAGTGATGCAAATCTGCTGAAACATGTTTTCCTTCAGAATAAACATTAAATGAAGATTTAATAAATGTGTAAAATAGGAAGCTGTTAACAGTGAAGTAAACAAATATATACAAATATAACAATTTGTAACTTTAAACTTCACTTATCTTACAAGAACTGATGACACTTTTCTTATAAATTGTTCAGGATCGCAATTTCATGGTAATTTTTCCACATCCTCAGCAGGAATCTACAAAACTGTTTTCATTTTGAACGCTAGATGTTAATATGTTCTTGTTAGCACTACTAAAATTGAAAATAAAACAAATTTAAAAACAGAATCGACTGCCAGTATTTCAAAATTCATTACACAATGTTTGTTTTATAAAATATCTTTTCCCAAACCATCAAATCTATTGGACCATTTAATTGTTTCAATAATTTAACTTCTGGATTTATTTCATGATTACATGACCAAAACTGATCCGCTACGGCCGATTTATCAGTCTCTTTGTACTTAATGTTACGAAAATGTTCTTTCATTCTGCTTTCTAAATTACGTTTTGTATTTTCAATATAAACTCTATCAGAATCAAAACAAATAAATTGATAGAAACGAAATTTTTTATGATTAGGAATTTTATCTTTATTAGAGAAATGCAATAAATTTTTAATACTATAATTATTTTGAGGAAATAAAGTTATACCGAACTCTTTAAAAATTAATATAATTTTGTGCTTCATTGTATCATAGTACTTACTCTTTAAAATTTGTTTGAAAATGTTTATTAACCCAAGGATAAGTAAATTTTTTAAAATTATAATCGTCTTTTATCTTTTTAAGGGTAGAAACATCTTTAACAGTTTTTTGATCTTTACATTTATTTATTAAGACTTTATTAAAACTATTAATTAAAGCAGTATTAATAATATGTTTAAATTCTTTATTAAATTCATCTTTATTCAGGGGTATATTTATTAATCTAAAAATCAATAGTTTGATTTGTTTTATTTTCAATTTTGGTAGTACTAACAAGAACACATTAACATTCAATATTCATAACGATGATGATAGTTTGGTTGGTTCTGGCTGAGGATATGGAAGAATTTCCATGAAATCGCGATCCTGAACAATTTATAAGTTACAAATTGTTATATTTGTATATAACAATGGTCCATACACCATTTATGGTGTATGGACCCACATTCCTGTAAGCCTTATTGACAATTTGTTACTGGTGAATTCATATATCCTCTCTTTAGCTATGTTCCTGCTTTGCAAAACTACAGCATGCGGAATGCGGGCAATCTGCTTAGACTGGCAATTAGCATAAAACATTTAAAAATGTATATTGCTTTCCTGGAATAAAAATTTACAATAATGCATTCTACTTCAAAGAATAGGTAATCCTTAACACAAAATCTGCAAGAAAAGCTTAAAGTCATTCTTATACATTCTTCACTCCCTATATATTACAATATTTATTAATTCCCCATTTGCCATAAAAGATTCCAATACTTAGGTCAACATGCATGCAATGGTAATTTGGTGTTTTAAATTATATTGACTTAAAATAATGCATGTTCTAAGGTTAATGCTTGAAATGTTGGTGGTTCATGAATTTTAATTTAATACCCAATGTAAGATAAAAAGAACAGTTAAGTTATCAGAGTGATAGTTACAATGGATGTGATAAGTATGATGCATGTGTCATAAATGTAAGGTGTGTGGAATATCTGTCAGGTTGGGACCTGCGAAACTAACAACAAACAACAGAGACGTATATGCTATAAGTGTGTAAGTGAAGTGGATAAATCTGAATGTAAATATGAAAAGAAAAGAAACATTAACTATCAGTGAAGAAAAACACCCACGTGCTATGCTGCGGTTGCAATTTGTACCTTGCATTCAGTAAAGTGATCTTTTAAGAGTGTAGACATGCTTTCGTGCTTTTCAAAGTTCGTAAATATGTCACTTAGCAGCCTAGTACTAGTGTGCCTAGTAGTGACTGTGAGGCAACCCGTAAGATATTACATATTACCTAGGCAGGCTAAAATATTATTTTTCATGTGTAATCTTTTTTCAAACAATTGTCAGAGATATTTTCGAAAGTACTAATTTCGCTCAAGCCAAGAATTAATGGCACAGGCTTATCACATGAGTGCTCATACTGTGACGAACATTGTTAAAGAAGGCAAACAGTTCACCATATTAGGAGATGCTCCCATATTTAGGTCTCCTGGAAAACATAGAGCAACATTCTAATACACATTCGTATCTTCCATATTTATTAAGTATTTTAATGAAACAAACATTGGTCAAAGTACATTACAGACAGTATATAATTACGACATCATTAAAGTAGACACTCTATTCATAAATCGTTGAAATGTCACTACTTTGATTCACTGTTGGAAACACCATTCTTTCGTGGAACGCATCTAATTTGTGTACTTTTGTTTTGTATGCATATGAACTATGCTGCGTAGGCAAACTATTCTCACGTTCAAGGTCTTAAGCTTCAATTTATACCACCATGTGATAATCATTGTATATGTTTTCACACACATGCAGAAATATTAAGTGAACTTTGCTATCAGTATCTGTACATACATCTCAGCTCACTGCTACAGGGATACCGTGAGACAAAGACAGATACATCTTCTCTGTCCCCTGCTGGCTATAGACCTGGCAATGCAAAGAGAATGTGAACACTTCATTGGCTGACCCCATGTTCATTCTTATTTTGTAGCTACTCTAGACATTATTTAGCCCTCCCTTGATCTGGTGTGCTTATAAAGAATGGCTTGCTCCATGGTTAAGGGACATAAAGACAGCACACATTATTGCACAGCAACAGTGGCTGTATTGTTATCATTTCTTTAAGCAGCACACCTGCTTGTAACATTCCTGAAATGAGGTCATAATGAGAAACCTGGTAAAATTTATTAATTCTGCAGAGTTGCACAGAATTAGAAGAGGGAGAAGAAAAAAAGGAAAGTTTGCTTTCCTTTAAATCTACAATACAGCTAATATGGTTGGCAATATATTGATATGAGTGTAGGCGTAAGAGTTCATGCCATTTAAGTGATGCCTCACTGCATCTAGCTGAAGCCAAACCGCTTTCATACAACCATAGATGAAGTTGCCTCAACTCTGTCCCATGTAAAGCAGGATTATAATGTATGTGCTTGGAGATGGACCTCTCCAGGTATATTATTGTCACCGTGCGGCATTGTTGTGCTGCTGCCGCGGGCCGGAGCCGGGCGCGTCTGTAGGAGAGAAGGAGACAGACAGAGAGAGGCTCCAGAATGTTCTGCCCATTGTTGCGTCCGCGGAAGTACTCGGAAGGTCTCCGGCTTTCTAGAAACAATAGCTGGGGAAGTATAAATACCCCCGCGAGGTGTTAGAACAGCAGTTGTTTGTTGGTTATTGCGACAGTCAACGATTGAAGTGTACCGCAGCGATTTCTCTCATTTCTTTAGGAGCAGCAAAACACCGAGTCTTCCTTGAAGACAGCTAATTGTCTTTTTACTGCAGCAAAAGTCGTTTTAAATTTCTGCAAACCAGATTTCCGAATTTACGTAACCCACAAAGTCACATTAAGCTCAAATCAGGAGTAGCTTTGAATCTCTTACAAACCAACACAAATATAAACTAAGTTAGGAGTTAAATATACAAACTGTAGTTCCTAGTGATTTCTTTGTGGATCCCAATGTCCTGAAAATCTTGAGTTCGTCCCTTCCTTATTTTGAGCTTAAAGCACTTAAACACAATGCACTGGCACTTGAAATGGGAAAATTTGTAACATGCATCAGTCCATAAGTATGAAAGACGAGATACCGTTATCAATGAAGTCAAAATAATATGTATTTAAAAGATATTAACATTTACCTGAGTAGTTGTGTACGGAGCAGAAGTTAGCGATCCAGAAAACTGTATGCCAACAGCAAACTGAATCCGTGATTACTATAGACCATGCAATATGTAGGATAATGCACTTGCGGGGATTTGCAGAGCAAAGTAAGAACATGAATTCCAGCAAAACCATAGCATATGTACTTTTATATCAGACCTGCGAAAACAAGAAATTCTACTTAACCAGAAATAGGTTCATACGATTAGAGATGTCATCTAGCATCCATGGCAGTAATCCAAATGATCCTGGATGGTGAATACATCGTAGTGATGTTGAATCAAATAACCAAATAACGTCACAATTTTCCGACTACCAACGTAACCTCACTAGAGAAACTATCGGAGTGAATGAAGTATCTTAGATGGTTTACAAGTTAAGCTTAAACCATATTCCCTTTATAATGTTGATACTTGCCATATATAATCTTTTTCTCGTTCTAGGCTATTTCCCTGCTTTTAAATCGGCTTCCAAACTAATTTATCATGCTCCATACCGACTAAATAATAAGGGTGGTCAATTAGATCATTCCACGGCCTAATAAATCATTTCACTTAGCGGCCTGAGACAAATATATAGGTAGCAGGAATTGCTGACTTGAATTCTAAACAAAGATCAAGCATTTACCATAAAATAAGTATCTACTTGTAGAAATAGCAGTGCAAGAATTAGCGGATATCGTTTCCTGTATTTTCACAAGTATAATAGCTTTTGTTTTTCCGTTCTTTCGTTGAATACCAAGTATGACCAAAGCTCGGGTATCATTGAACGCGTCACACATTTATGGTATAATTCTACCTTTATCATATTGCGAATATGCTTCTTAGTTTGCCTTCCAAAGGGATTCCGCGTATACGCAGCGTAAATTCTCTATGAAAGTTAACCTTTGATAAGGCAAGTGAACGAGTTGCAGGATTCCGAAGTGGCATCTACTCCATAAACAAGTAGCAAGATATTTTCATTAATGTTATTAACTTTTGTTTCACTTTATTTTGTCTCTGCGTTCTATAATTTATTCCCATTTTTTAACTTGGGGCTACATGTGTGTAATAAATGTGTAAAACACCATGTTACCTTCCATTTCTTGAGTCAACAACACTGCTGTTTGTTCAAGTTACGCAAGACAAAGGCTCAGGGACGTTTAGCGTGACACACATTCATGCACATGCATCATAACTAGTAATGTAGCCACCACTGCAAAGTACATAGTTACCTATAATTTTGTTTTTCTTTAAACCTTATTTTATGTAACATCTTTGAAAATTTGTGAATGGCCAACATTTGAAGCATTAACCTCAGGACGTGCATTGCAGTAGGTGAATATTAATTTAAAATATCATGTCATAGTTACATACAATATTGTGTTGCAAATTTAAATGCTCAGAAGGATATTAAAGGATATTAATCCATATTGTGTATAAAGTAAGAATACTGTGACTTTGTGGGTTCGTAGAATTAAAAGGCCATTTGCAGGAATTAAAAATCTCCTTTATTTTCGTAGAAATACTCTTAAGATTACAGCAGTATTACGTTACATACACCATCAGTCTACCAAGGTCGATCACAATAACAAACAGTTTTTTTTTTTTTTTTTTTTTTTGTAATTTACGTCCTCCAACGTTAAGTCATACCGGACGATGAATGGAATGGGTGAAATGATGCTCAAATGAGCCCAGGGTCCATAGAGCTTAGAGTTACCCGACATTCGTCTTGAAGGATAAGGGAAAACCCCGGGGAAAACCTTATCCAGGTGACTCACCCTGACCGAGATTCGAACTCGGGACCTCTTGAACGTGAGGCAGACATTCTACCACCACGCTACCGAGGCGGGCTAACAAACAGTGACGGCAGATTACATCCTTAGCTCTCGTTACACAGCTGGCTGTCTCTCATTTCACAACACTGTTTCACAATTAACTCTTAGCGAGCCGTCACGTCCTTAAATACCTATTTCGTAAATTCAAAATATTTCTGGACCAAACAGGAATCGAATGTTTTATCACCTTCCAGAAGCGTAACCCTATCGGTGCCGGCAGCTCTATGATCTCGCGCTATCATTATTTCTTCCGGCATACTCCTTATCTCTAGGCTTTTTTGTGTACACAAGCCGCGCTATCGCGATCGGGTTCGCGACACTGCTCCCTCCTCAAGGTTGGTCGTCCCGAACAGCTCCATCATAGCGGGAAAGACGATCCAGGTGTACCACCATCATCCCTCGGGGCACTTTCTGGCTGTGATACACCACGTCGTTAGTCCTCTTCACCACCTGGTACTGTCCTTGCCACGGCTGTTGAAGTTTGCCGATAGTTCGGTTTGCTCCCAGGTGTCGTCCTGAAGTATCGGCGCACGCTTCCTCCAATACTTCCGGGACCTTATTTCGGGGAAGTCCCAACTGTTCTCTTTACGTCTTCCCATTAGGTGATTCCCATACCCGGAACAGCACGCCCTCTCTGATCTTCAGCGAGTCCCATTGGGCCCAGTACGACTTATAGGTGGTACTCCTCGGTGCGATGTTCTCCCAGGTTGGTCTTGTCCCTGCCTCCGGTTTCCTCAAGAGTGGTCCCAAGTCTGCGTCCGTCAGCTGCTCCCTCCTCAGGCCTGCGCTATCCCAGCCATCCGCAGGCACTGCCGTGACTACTCGGACTACTGCGGCACGCTCCTTCTCTTCCACTCTTGTGCATTGGCCGCACTCCTCTGGGCAGGGTCTTCGGGACATGGCGTCTGCGTTGCCATGGCTCTTCCCTCTACGATACTCCGAGGTGAAGTCGTAATCCTGTAGCCTCTGGACCCAACGTGCTGTCTGGCCTTCCAGGTTCTTAAAGCACAATAGCCAGGTTAGGGCGGAATTGTCAGTCCTCAGGTGGAATGGCTGACCATACAGGTACTTGTGGAAGTGCTCCAAGGTCTTTACTACCGCCAGTAACTCTCGCCGGGTGACGCAGTAGTTCTTCTCTGCCTTGGCTGAAGACGCACTGGTATCGTCTCAGCAGTTGTCGAACCTTCTCGAGCTGTTCTGTGGTCAGGTGCTCGGTCACCATCTCCAGTAAGCCTTCCAGCCGGGGCCCCAGTTGTTGCGTTGGCACCAGCTCCTGTGTTTTGTCGATTGCTGTCACGATGACCACGGGGCTCGCACGTCCCCGTCTCCGTTCCGGCCTGGACGTCGTGATCGATGTTCTCTTGGTTAAGCAGCCTCACTGGCACCTCTCGGCACGGCAAGAGTGTTCTTCATTCGCTGTCCTTCCAGTCGCGCCGTCACTACCACCTCCTCTCTCGCGGGGACCCACGTCTTCCTTCAAGATGACCCTGCAGATTCCAAGGCGTTCTTCGGGTTGCCGGAATATGACCTCTTCTCCATTGAGCCCTAGGACTTTCCTGCCGTCGTCGACCGTCGCCTCGTGGCTCCTGAGGGCATCCAATCCTAGTATCACCCCATCAGCCACCTTCGCGACGAATACCACAGACGCACCGCACTCCGTCCCAAGGTCAACTGCAGCAGGGTCTCCCTCTCCACGGTCAAGGTTTCACCCGATGCCGCCACTAGCTGGTATGGTGGGCTCGGCTTCCTCGTCGGCGAACCCCTAGCTACGTCGGGTCTAACGACGGTCATTGCTGCCCCGGTGTCTACAGGCACGCAGCACGGCTTCCCTCGTACCCAACCGTCTGCGATGAGACTGTCATCCATCCGTCGACTGACGGCGCGCAGTGTCACTCGAGGGGATGGTGGTGATGGCGCCGACGTGCTCCTCGCCACGCCGGTCCTTACTCGTTCCTCCGGTTGCTCTTCCTGGTGTCGGTCATCTTCGCGCCCAAGTTGCTATTTGCAGCTTCCGTCTTCGTTGTTAATTCGGTCTTCATTGATTCCATCTTCTCGGTGATGTTGTGGTCGTCCCGCTTCCTGACAACAATTGTGACTTTGTGGGTTCGTAGAATTAAAAGGCCGTGTTGTAGAAATTAAAAACCTTTATTTCCGTAGAAATACTCTTATAGATTACAGCAGCATTACGTTACATACACCATCAGTCTACCGAGGTCGATCACAATAACAAACAGTGACGGCAGATTACAACCTTAGCTCTCGTTACACAGCTGGCTGTCTCTCATTTCACAACACTGTTTCACAACTAACTCTTTGCGAGCCGTCACTTCCTTAAATACCTAAATCGTAAATTCGAGATATTTCTGGACCAAACAGGGATCGAATGTTCTATCACCTTCCAGAAGCGTAACCCTATCGGTGCCGGCAGGTCTTTTATCTAGCGCTATCATTATTTCTTCCGGCATACTCCTTATCTCCAGGATTTTTTGTGTACACAAGCCGCGCTATCGCGATCGGGTTCGCTACAGTACATTTAAGAATGACGAACTTTCTTGAAAATTTTACAGTTACCTAATTGTACAGCCAGCAACCGAGTATGTGGAGAGCCTCGTGCATCATCTCCACCACATGCATGAGATGGCTCGTCAGAACATACAGATGGCGACCGACCGCATGAAGACGCGGTACGACAGGCAAGCCAACAGCCAAGGGTTCCAGCAAGGTGACCTGTTTGGTTGTACCACCTAAACCGGACCAAGGGACGCTGCCCGAAACGTCATCACTCATGGCATAGCCGTACCGGGTGGTGAAGAGGATTAACGTCGTGGTCTACCGCATCCAGAAGGTGTCCCGAGGATAAATGGTGCTACACCTGGATCTTCTGGCCCGCTACGATGGTGCTGTTCAGGACGACCAGCCTTGAGGACGAAGCAGTTTTGCCGGTCGCATTGTTGCAACGGGCGTGGTGGGCGTGCACAAAGAGACAGATAAGGCATGATGATGATGATGATGATGATGATGATATATATAAGGGCGCTCAACTACGGCGGTCATCAGCGCCCTTTAAAAAACTAATCATGGCAAAAGTCAGATATAAAACTTTCTAAAAACTATACAAGTGTAAACAAAACCTATTAAAATACACGTACATAAAAGACATCAATCAAAACCTACTAAAAATTTCGTTCACTGAATCCTAAACTCTAAAATAGAAAAGCATCTTAAATCCTTCTCCACGGGTCCCACGCACGGCCTAAAAGTGGGTGGGCATGTTGACCGTCTCCCTCAACCAGGAAGAGGAGCCCACACGAGGGAGACTGTTGGCTCGGGACCCCGGGTGCGCCAAACCCGTACCTACCGAAGTAGGCCCCTGGGGGGACAGATAAAGCAGCGCGGAGATAAAAGCTTGCCGAAATAGATAAAGAAAGAGATAGATTGCTATCTGCAAGGTTAGCTTGCTTGTTTGTTATAGAACATTTGATTTATTTCTACAACAATGAGTAGAGGTATAAAAAGGAAGCCGCGACTCGCCAGTTTGGACAATCGTAATCCAAAATAATTGTGCGCGTGCAGCTGTGACTTGAAAGTGAACTCTTTTGTTTATTTACGTGTACAGAAATGACGAGAGATTGTGTTGGTTTATGTTGCGTGATCTTGCTGCAAAGGGGTTGGGGCGATATTTGGTCGAATTATTTCTCCAGCTCAATCAGCCATACGGTCGGGCGCAATATGCAGCGGCGTTTCTTCGCAGCAAGCACAATTCTTTCCCATGTCGTCAGTTTGTGCGGATCAGTTTCTTCAGGTCACTAATTGTATAGTCTGAATTGAATTTGATTAAATAAGGGTCATGAGATTTCTTGTTCTCAGATGTGGACTTTTAGTGACAGAAATAAAATTTTATGACTCCGATTTCGTAATATACAATTTAATTGTATAATCTGGATTACATTTTACTCGAACTTTCTTTCTTACTCAATCACTGTAGGTTACCTCCAGCAGATCGATAAATCCTTATTTTCAATTATAATATAATTTCTGTTAATTACTTAAAATTCCTCACTTTTGCACGTCTACTCATCACTATTACAAATACTGACTAACTCTTTTTGAACATAATTGATTTTCCGTAACTATCGTTACCCCTCTATTAAATTTATGATTGGCCGATTTACTGCTACGTCATCACAATACGTAATACAATTATTACTACAGCCAATCACAAAATTACACATATATATTTTTATATTGTCATATGGCCCACTAATAGTCATATCAGAAAACAATTTGCAACTGGATATTCATATAAAAGGTTCTAACTAAAACATATCGTTACAAATGCCCTCTTCAAAATATATGGAAAATAATTTTAATTTAAATACTTCAACAATGTGTTTCCACATATTTTGAAGAATGCCCCAAATTTAACAATTTTGTTTACAACAATGAACTATAACATATAACAATAAACATACATTGAATGAAATATAATAATAAATGAACATTTAACAACTTATCATTACTATAACACGTTTTTAAATACATATCTTTGTCTATATGAGGTAGGTGTGCGCCGCCCCAAATTTGCGTTAAAATATTTTTATAATTAACATTTTTAAATTATTGACAGTGAACAAAACATAATATAACAGTATAAAAATATTTTAACATAATTTGTAAACGACTATCTATAATTAAAGCGAAATAACCGAAATAAAATAAATCATTGACAATTAAATAAATGTGTTTTAGACGTGAGAGGTTTATACTTGTGTTCTAACCTTAAATATGAATATTCCATTTGCCTATTCATATATGGCGATACGATTTTCGCAATATATTCACAAAATTAGTGTTACATTATCGTGTGTAGTGTAAGACACGACAGGATACCTGAAGGTCTTGAAGTCCCCTCGTAGACTCTAGGTATTGAAAGTCGTCCCAGTGGCTTAAAAAACATCAAGTGGAATCTACCATACAGACTTCCATCCGTCCTCTTGACCTCAAATGTATGGTCCCCGAACTTGTTGGATATCACAAATGGTCCATCAAAGAGTAAGGTGAACTTTGCTGTTCTCTTCTTCTTGGAACTTGACAAGTGGTGCTGTCAAACTAGTGCCTCTTAACCGATGATGGGCATCCATCGTTTATTCGTCCTCTTGGTCCTCTTCTTCCTCCTTTCGAGCATCAACTCTGCTGGGGTGAATCCTGTCGTAGAATCTTTAGTAAAGTTGTTCTGATCTTCAATCTGTTGGCAGTGTTTAACCCAACTTTTGTGGTTGGAGTGACACATAATACGGAAAAGGTTGGTAACATTTTGAAGACTTCTTTCTGTAAAGTTGCCCTGGGGAAAGTATGCTGAAGAGTAATACGGTTTTACTCCTAAATCCTTTAATGTTTTATTGAATTTCTTGCTCGTGTGGACTGAAGCATTGTCCGACAGTAGAGCTTCCATTCTCCCGTACTTACGGATATAATCCTCTACAATCTTCTTTAGGCATGATTTTGAAGTAATTTTCTTCATGGGGTAGATTTTAATGAATTTTGGAAATGTGTCCTGAATCACAAAGATATATTTACAATTGTGCTGTCCAGCTGGTAACTCTCCATAGGAGTCAATAGTTACCAGGGCATTTTTCATATTTTACATTCAATGGCATAGCTTTTTGGCAAAGAAGGCAGGTCGAAATGCTTTGCCTGACCTTTCTGTATAAGTGTTTGAATATAAACACTCTTGATTAGCAGTTGCTGTTTTGGCAACGCCGACATGTATAAGCGAGGTATGGAAGGTGGTAATTGTTTCCACTTCCATGCTCTTAGGGATAATTGCCTTCCACTTTAAGCAATCCCTGCCATTTAATTTATACAAGATGTTATTATGTCTTCCTATGCTCCATGGAGTGTTACTGTTAATCTCACGTGATGTATTAAATAAATGTGATAAATAAACATCTTTCTTCTGAAGATTTCCCAAATTTCTAAGTTTCTTTGCGAAAGAAGACGTTATTGTGAGGTTAAGTGCAATTAGTTTAATTTCATGTGTAGGAGTTGCTATCATCTTCAGTAAGGAGCAGTATGCACGGAGGCATGAAAGTCCATCAGCGAAAACATTGTCTGACCCTGCAATGTGTTTAATTTCTATGTCATGAGATGTGATTTCATGAATGTATCGTGATATCTTTGAACTTGTGAGTTTGCACTTATGAATAAAGGACTAACTGATGTGGTCTGTGTACAATATTATCTTGCAATTGAATATGCAATCATTGAATTTAGATAAAGCGTAGAAAATACATGCTATTTGAAGTTCTGTGACAAATGCATTGGACTTTGTTTTTGTCAGACTTCGTGAAGCTGTAGCTCTTACATTATTTTCTCCATCCCAAACTTGGCATAAGATGGTTCCCAATGAAGTTGCAGAAGCATCTGTAGATATGTGTATGGCAAATCTAGGTTAGCGCACTCTAGTAGAATGGATTCTTTGAATAAAGCTTTGCTTCGTTCGAACGCCGCCTGGTGGCGCTCTTCCTACTTCCATTTTACTTCTCTGTTTAGAAGTTCTCTCAATGGAGAGATGACTGCAGAATAATTAAAGATGAATTTCGACTGGTAATTAAGTATGCCTAGATATCTTCGAAGTTGTTTCTGGTTCTTGGGAGGTGGGATATCCTCAATAGATTTTACACATTCTGAGTTAGGTTTTATGTCGTCAGACGAAATGACATAACCTAAAAAATTTGCTTCTTTGACGAAGAATCTGGATTTTCCAAAATTTATGGTCATTCCGCTCTCATGGAATTTTGATAGGTTGTAATCCAAATGTTTTAGATGCGTTTCTAAATCTGTATCATAAATAAAGAAGTCATCTACCTAATTTACAGCGAATTCTTTCATCTAATCGCCGAAAATTTCATGTGATGCATGGAGTAGCGCACCAGAACTAGCATTCAGTCCAAAACCGCACCTCTTAAAATGGTATACACGTTTCTCGTGGCTAAAACCTGTATATGGACGTACTGCTGGGTCCAAAGCAATTTGAAGAAATGATGTATTGAGGTCGATTACACTAATGTACAGTACACGCAAGATAAGAAGAGCACTGGATTTACGGTGTAGTGCTGGCAGAGGGGAAGTTGCGAGAGGTAACACTCTTTTGTTTATGCAGTGTGGTCAACCTTGAAAAACACAGTTCAGCAAAATAGCGTGTGAGATAAGCGAAGATATGCGCCGCAAGTGAGAGATGTGTAGCCAAATAGGAAATTGAACTCGATCCGATAAGCTGTATATTTATATACTTACTATTTATGAAACACATAAAAACAGTAAACAAATATTATGACAGCTATAAGTACTCACTAATTCGCTTTGTTATTCTTCGATTTCTGAGTCCAATGCATCAGTTTCATCGCTAGCAGCCTCTGATGTGTTGATAATTTCATCAATCGCATTATCTATTACACCATTATTTCTCCAATATTTCACTTCCAGCTCTTGGACCTTCTTGCGGTATCCTTCCCAATCCGTCGCAGTTACAGAAGAGAATGCTTCTATAGCAAGTTTCTGCAGATTGGTGGCTGACATCACCAGTAACGTTCTGTCCTCTGAAAACGTTCTTTATTTTTGCCCACGCTAGTTCAATTGCATTCACATCACAGCTATACGGAGGTAAACGAATAATAGTGTGTCCCCTTTCGATTTTGATTGTGATTCATTTGATTGTGATTCAGGGCGCTCAACAGCGCGGTCATCAGCGTCCCTAAAAGCAAAGCCTTCTAAAACCTGTCTAAAACTGGGCTAAAACTGCCATTTACGATAAAATCATTACCAAAATCTACGAATAAGTACCTAAGTCAAGGTATAAAAATGATAAAAGATCAAAAGGTTAAAATGGATCTCTGGCTAAATGATAAAATTAACACTGGATAAAAACATAAACACTTGGGCCACCGCTTGCTGGTCGTCCGCCAATACGTCTTTCAAGCTGGCCGGCAGCTCAAGAGACCAGCGAAGACGCTCCAGGTTTTGACACACTAAAATAACGTGGCAGACTGACAGCATAGCGCCCCACATAGCGGGCACATTGGCGCAGGGCTCCTGTTTAACAGATAACGATGGCTAAAAAAGCAGTCGCCAATGCGTAACCGAGCAAGAATGACTTCCTCTCGGTGAGAGGCAAGAGAGGAAGTCGCCCAGGGAATCGGAAGCGCCTTTATCTTTCTAAGTTTGTTTCTGCGGAGAGCAGACCAATCGTCCCGCCAGAACGACAGTACTGCCCTCCGCATGACGCATCTGAGGTCTTCCGAGGTTAAAAAGGGAATCCTTTCCCTAGGCTTCGTTGTCGCCGCCTTAGCTGCCGAATCCGCCAGTTCATTCCCACGCAAACCCTCGTGTCCAGGAACCCACGCACACACCACGCTGACGCCAGTGGCGTGTAGGCCGTGGAGGGCGTCCTGGATACGCTGTACAAGAGGATGGGAGTTGTACAGCTCACGAAGGCTCTGAAGAACGCCGAGGGAGTCACTGAGGACAAGGCAATCACGCAACCTTCTGCGGCGAACATGCAGAATGGCTCGGTATATGGCATAAACCTCGGCGTTGTAGATGGAGGTGCTGCCATGGAGACCGAATGTATAGGGTTCGGCCCCATGGACATAGGCACATCCAACGCCACTAGAGCTTTTGGGTCCATCTGTATAAATGACGTTAAAATCTTTATAGCCAGATAAAAATTTTAAAAATAAACGGCGGATAGTACTTGCGTCACTGCTTTCCGGTACTCCGTCATCCCAAGATCGACGGGGGATGCTGCACGCAACCAAGGAGATACACTCGTTCGCCCCTAGTAAACATCCTAGGCATCTCGAGTGCATGCCTCCTAAGAAGCTCTCGGAAGCGAAAACCGGGCAGCTTAGGACTCAGTCGGGTGTTCCTATAATGGACGTCAAATGAGGTTTCAAAAAATGGTGCAAATGTAGGATGCGAAGGCATACTGTTTAACCCACAGCCATAACTCGCTAGTAATATCTCCCGCCGATGTTGCATAGGAGGTTCTGCCGTTTCGGCGTAGAGACTTACGACTGGGCTGGTTGGAAATGTCTCAGTAGCTATACGAAGGCCGGAGTTATGCACCGTGTCCAGTTTTTTCAGCACAGATGGACGAGCAGAATCATAAACGATGCACCCGCAGTCCAGCTTAGATCGGATCAGTATGTGGTATAAGCGAAGCAGCACTGAGCGATCCACCCCCCACGATTTCCCACTAAGTACCCGCAAAAGATTAAGAGAACGCTCACATCGTGCTTTCAGCTGCGCTATGTGCGACGACCAGCTAAGCTTTATATCGAAAACCAGTCCCAAGAACCTAGTTTCATCGGCAAATGGTAAAACTTGGCGACCAAGTCAGAGCAGGGGTGGTAGCCGACGTTTCCGGCGCCAGAGATTAACACACAGTCTTCTCAGTGGAGAACCGAAAGTCGTTCTTAAGGCTCCAGTCGTGGAGGTTGTCTAAGCAATGCTGGGGACGACGCTCTAGGAACGGAGAGCGCTGAGAAGTACAGTAGATGGCGAAATCGTCCACGACTAAGCTCGATGAAACCCCTCGAGGAACACAGTTAGCGATAGAATTTATGGATATAACAAACAGTGTAATACTGAGCACTGATCCTTGTGGGACACCGTTCTCTTGGATAAAAAGGTTTGAATAGACCGAGCCGACCCTTACTCGGAAAACGCGATCGTTCATGAACTCCCTAAGGAACACAGGTAGGCGTCCACGAATATTCCAGCTGTGCAGGGTGCGTAACAGTCCGGCACGCCAACAGGTATCGTACGCTTTCTCGAGGTCGAAATATATGCCCACGGTCTGGCAGTTCTTATGAAAACCGTTCATGATCTGCGTTCACATAGACACGAGGTGGTCTACTGTCGAACGGCGGCGACGGAATCCACACTGGATGTTCGTAAGTAGGTTGTGAGTTTCCAGCCACCACACCAACCGCCCATTGATCATGCGTTCCATCACCTTGCAGACGCAACTGGTGAGGGAAATATGACGGTAGCTGGAAGGCAGATGTCGGTCCTTCCCGGGTTTCAGAATTGGAATAATGGTGGCCTCCCGCCACTTATCAGGAAAACTGCCGTCAACCCAGATACGGTTATAGACCTCGAGTAAGAAAGCCTTCCCTTCGGGAGAGAGATGTTGTAAGAATCGTACATGTATACCGTCTGGTCCTGGTGCAGGTCAGAGATGACGTTCCATTGGAGGGACACTGCTAACTGCGGCGAGCATACTGCCAAATACAGATGCGAAAAGGTGTTGAAGGCATCGGAGAGAAACGTAGGTTCTCCGGTGCTCAGGAGAACCAGGTTGTTATTGTCCAGGAAATCGGAGAGAACTCTACCCCGTGCACCAATGCGAGTGGTGCCCCAAAGAGGGTGATGGGCATTGAAGTCCCCCACCAACAGAAATGGGGTAGGTAACTGACCAACCAGATCTTGGAGCGTAAGAAGTGATAGGTCATCTGAGGGTGGAATGTAGATGTTGCAAATAACCAAGTCTATCGTCGGCAGTACTATACAGGCTGCAACGGACTGGATGTTAGTGCGTAAGGGAATGTCCTCCACATAAAGGTCACTTCGGAGCAGGATCATAGTGCCTCCGTGCGCGGGAATACCTTCCTCAGGAGCATGTTCACACCTGAATGAAGTATACCGCCTGAGGTGAAAGCAATATTGTGGCCGTAACTTTGTCTCCTGTAGGCACTCCACTAATTGATCGTACTGATGGAGCAACACATCAAGTTCAGGGTGATGTGCTCTAAGCCCACGTATGTTCCACTGCAGTATCGCCATTATAGCAATGGAATACTGGAAGAAGGGGTTAAGGCTTATATCACTTTATGATGACCTCGGTGGCCGAATTAATTTACCCTTCTTCTTTGGTTTCGGGCTAAGTTCTTTACCAGCAGGATCATTTGGTCGCTTTCTGGAAGACTTCTGGGCGACGTGGTCCATGTCCTCCTGTTCCATCTCCTAAACGGATGGAAAACTTAGGTTCAAGGGCCTCAAACCGGTTGGAGACGGTGACCCACGAAGACGACATGCGTCGGTCCGAGTCCTCACCAGAAGACTCCTCGGAGGAGGAAGTTTTAGATGCCCTGGGACTCTTCTTGCGGCTGGCCGGTTTACTGTTATCCTTAAGGAAATTGGACTTGGTATAGGTTCTCTTAAATTGTTTGGGCGGGGCATCATAAACAACTGGCTTGTTGGTCTTGCCGGAGGTTGATGGTTTGTACGGCAACAGTACTGACGATCTCCTTCCTGAGTGAGGCTTAGGCGACGAAGGTGGAGACACGGGCGTTGTTTTGACAGGCTTCGAAGATGGCAGAATAATTGCGTCAGAGATTGAGGCCCCACGTATTTCGCTGGTCTGAGTGGCGATCCCGCGCCGCGGCACCGGCTTAGCTGCTACCGAGCTGTAGGTAGCGGACCGTGGGAGGGATGGTATGCAGATACGCGCGAGTTTCCGGGCTTCCGAGATGGAAACCTTCTCTTTCACCCGGATCTCCTGAATCGCCTTCTCCTCAACGAATCGCGGGCAGTCTCGAGAGCTGGATGGGTGTTCTCCAGCACAGTTCACACATTTAACTGGCGATGTGCAGGCACTCTCATGCTGCGACATTGCGCAGTTAGAACACGTGGCCATCCCGTTGCAGCACGCGCTAGTGTGTCCGAATCTTTGACACTTAAAGCATCTTAGGGGATTCGGAATATAGGGGTGCACCTCGATGATCTCATACCCTGCCTAATCCTTTGTGGGAGATCTACCCGATCAAAGGTCAGGAACAGGGTACGGGTGGGCACCAATTCCCCTCGCTCTCGTCGCTGCACTCGGTACACAGCCGTTACACCTTGGTCTTTTAGGTTCTCCTGAATGTCTTCATTGTTCATGCCGTCCAGCGCACGGACATTTACGACACCGCGCGAGGATTTCAGGGTCTTGTGGATTGTGACGTTGACTGGGAACTGTCTAGTAAGTTCGCCCTCAGTAGGGTAGCTGCCTGGGAGACAGAATGTGCTTCTACCAGGAGCGTGCCATTTCGTGAACGAGTACAAAATTAATAACAAACCCAAAATTAATAGCAGAGACTTTTCACGATCACTTCATAAATCTTGCTGAAAATATTGTTTCACAAAGGAACTCCACAATGGGTACTTCAGTTAAAACAAATAGAGTAAATATATGTGAATCAACTATGTTCTTGTGCCCTACTGATTTCGAGGAAATCGTTTCAGTAATATCCAAATTTAAATCCAGGTACTCTTCAGGTATTGATAACGTTCCTGATTTTGTGCTAAAGAAATGTTCTATTCTCACTGCACACCCATTAGCAGACGTATGTAATAGCTCACTTGAACATGCAGTGTTTCCAGAAGCTCTAAACGCTGCTACTATACAAAAAAGGAGATAAAACCGATTTACTAATTTACAGGCCAATTTCACTCTTATCCAGCTTCTCTAAAGTACTGGAAAAGAATACTTTGGATAACAAAGACAAAATACTAGGTGCATTTTTCGACCTAACTAAAGCATTCAATGTACCAAACCTTTACTATTCCAAAAATTAGATCATATGGGTATTAGAGGGCATGCATTGGAATGGATCAAATCATATCTAAAGGACAGGAAGCAAATAGTAGAAATTTCACATACAGAAAAATATCACATTAAAGAATACCGATCAGACACAAAATATATTAAGTTTGGTGTACCACAAGGTCCTATTTTGGGTCCTATTCTTTTCTTGTTGTTTGTACATGATTTACAGTCAAATATTACAGCTAAAACAATAGTTCAATATGCTGATGACACAAATATATTAATTGAAAGCAATGCACTTGAAGAGCTACAAATCTTATCGAGCAGAATGTCCCGTAATATTTCTAAATGGTTCACCAATAATAATTTAATTGTAAACTTGGATAAGACATGTAATTCATTTTCAGTTTTCTCAAAATAAGTCTCCTGTACAATCACAATTAACATGTAATAATCACGTAATTAAGAATGTAAATACAACTAAATTTCTTGGTCTTTGGATACAGAGTAACCCAAAGTGGGAGACACATGTTGATCATCGAATTAAAAACTGAGCACAATTTCTTATAATTTCAGACAACTGATACACATAGTTGTGACGTTATTCCACCACTAGCAGCAGATAGGAAGCACGCCGACTTTTTAGAAGATCCAGGTGGTCTCGTTTCTCGATGATTAATCAACCCCAAAGTAGGAAGACATCTTTGTGACCGTCCATCATTGCATGTTAAATTGCACTTATTGATGATAGAGTTTGATTAAATATGTTATTTGATTGTATAATCTAACGTCTACTCGTCACTATTACGAATACCGAATAACTCTTTTTGAAGGTTATTAACTTTCCTTTACAATTATATTCACCGCAACATTTTTCATCGTCATGAAACAAGACTGAAGAACATATCTCTCTCTCAAGATAATAGATTTTCCGTAACTATCGTTACTCCTCTATTAATTTTGTGATTGGCTGATGTACCGCTACGTGACCGCATTACGTAATACAATTATTACTACGGCCAGTCACAAAATCACACATATATTTGTTTTTAATATTGTCATTGCATGGTCTACTAAATCATATCAGAAAATAATATACACATAAAAAGTTCTAACTAAAACCTATAGTTACAAATGCCCTCTTCAAAATATATAGAAAATAATTTAAACTTATTTAACTTAAATACTTCAACAATGTGTTTCCATATATTTTGAAGAATGCCCCAAATTTAACAATTTTGTTTACAACAATAAAGCATAACAAAAATATAACATACATAACATATAACAATAAACATACATTAAATGAAATATAATAATAAATGAACATTTAACAACTTAGCATTACTACAACACGTTTTTTTTAAATATATATCTTTGTCTTTATGAGGAGGTGTGTCCCGCCCCAAATTTGCGTTAAGTATTTTTATAATTAACATTTTTAAATTATTTACACTGAACAAACACGCTATAACAATATGAAGGATAATTTTTTACTAACATAACAATTGGTAAACGAATATATAATTAAAATTAAATAACTGAAATTTTAACAAAATTATATATACAAAATAATTGTCTGTTTTGATGTTCATGTTGGGTGATTTGCCCACATAATTGATTTTTTATAGCTGTCCAGTATCTATGACAAAGGTCATAGTCATAACTTTTGAACAGTTAGTGTGATACATTTTCCTCAGTTGGCTAACCTGATCTTTCCAAGCATCCAGAACTTGGTAAATACATCTTTTGTTTTTATGTATATTATAACTTTGTTTGGAGGTTAGGTTAGTTGTGTGTTCAAATCTTTTACAAACCTTTAACAACATTATTTCATGTGGTGTATCATACATGTGAGCACTCTGACCTTCATTGTGTATTTCTGTATGCGGGAAAATTTCGTGTACTTATACATTACAGTTCACATCAAAATACTTAGTTTGAATTTACAACATACATCTTCTGATAACCATCTGTATTATAACATTCATTGTTTGGTAAGTCAACATTTGTCCGTAAACTTATTTCTTGGCTAACTAGTTCACTTAGTTCATTAGATTGGTTATTCTGTACGAATTCTAACCTCTTGTTGTTCACTTAGGTTAGTTATATCTTTCTCTTGTTAGCCTAATTGATTCACATTATCTATCTTAGCATCTAATTTGCTACTGAGTTCTGCATTCTGATTTTCTATTTTCCTAGTCAAATCTGCATTCTGACTTTCTATCTTATTATTTACGTCTTCTATCTTATTGTTTACATCTCCTAACTTGCTACTGAGTTCTGCTATCATCTTCACTATCTGGTCTAAGGTACATACATCTGGTGATTGACTAACATGTCCCTCACCCTGTGCAAGCACGTTTGCTTCATGCAATTGTACACTAAACTGATGGCGATGATCCATCCTTTCTGGCAATTTACGTCCGCTTCGGAGTCTCATATACTGAAGCATTTTAACTTGCCGTTGGTCGTCTTGATTCTCTAACGATGTGTAGATAATAGTTAGAAGTTTCCTTTGACCGTTGCGTAAATAATCTTGCTACCAATTCAAAGCTCAACGCCATATTAGTGGCGTCATTTTTTGGTCGTCTTGTTTCTCCAACTTAAACGAGCCCCACGCTGGGCGCCAAATTTGTGACGTTATTCCACCACTCGCAGCAGATAGGAAGCACGCCGACTTTTTGGAAGATCCAGGTCGTCTCGTTTCTCGATGATTAATCAGCCCCAAAGTTGGAAGCCATCTTTGTGACCGTCCATCATTGCATGTTAAATTGCACTTCTTGATGATTGAGTTTGATTAAATATATTATTTGATTGTATAATCTAACGTCTACTCGTCACTATTACGAATACCGAATAACTCTTTTTGAAGGTTATTAACTTTCCTTTACAATTATATTCACCGCAACATTTTTCATCGTCATGAAACAAGACTGAAGAACATATCTCTCTCTCAAGATAATTGATTTTCCGTACCTATCGTTACTCCTCTATTAATTTTGTGATTGGCCGATGTACCGCTACGTCACCGCAATACGTAATACACTTAATACTAAGGGCCAGTCACAAAATTACAGATATATTTGTTTTTTAATATTGTCATTGCATGGCCTACTAAGTCATATCAGAAAACAATATTCATATAAAAAGTTCTAACTAAAACATATCGTTACATAGTTAACATAGAAACTCTCAGAAGCGTGTATTTTGCATGCACTCACTCCATTTTAAAATATGGCATAACATTATGTGGTAACTCACCACATTGTAAATCATTATTCATTATGCAAAAACGGATTCTAGGAATACTTGGAGGAGTTAAATCAACATCTACGTGCAGACCATTATTTAAAAAATTCAAAATCTTATCTCTCCCATGTATTTTTATTTTTGAAATTCTAAAATTTACAAAGACAAATTTAATGAAAGGAAATGGTCACTGTACCTTTAATGACACAGTTCATAATCATGATACTAGACAGAAAATGGATATTCGTGTGAATAGAAGTAACACAAGAGCTCATCAAAACAGTGTAATAAACCTAGGAATCCCTTTTTTTAATAAACTGCCTATAGCCAATAAAACCACTTGCAATTTTACAGCATTTAAAATGTCAGTTTTGGCATGCTTGCTAGAGCATTGTTTTTATTCTGTTAGTGAATTTATGGAAAGTTTATAATATTGTTACATTTCTGAATTAATTGTGTATATTACAAAATTCCTGAGATATCTTTATAAAACATTATGTTGTACAAACACTGACTTGTCCTTGTTGGATGTGACATGTTAATTTACAAGTATAGTTAATTGCACTGTAAATTCACAATTTGACGTGTCTTATATCATAGTACTCATGTACAATGTATGATTTACACGATGAATAAATACTCTATCTATCGATCTATCATGGAAAGATAGATTGTTTAAACCTCAGTCAGTTTACCTAATGAACTGAACAACCAAATGTAAATGGAACATTTATCTGGATTAACAAAAAGTAGCTATATTACGATTTTGTAAGAATCGGTTCCTGAGGAATACATAAAGTCATGTAAACACATCATGTTACACACCACCATATCATTGAACCTATCTTAAGTTACCTTAAGCAAAAGCTTACTAAACCTAAATGGCAATTGAAATCATCCATCAAGTGCTACTTTTGTAAAAGGGAAGGGCACATGAAAAATAGCTCCACTAATATTTGAACTGGGGTAGAAAATGGAAAAATGTTGCAACAACCTAATAATGTAAAACACATAACATTCCAAAAAGCATACAGGTGTTTGCTTCAAGATCCAAACAGGTCACATTATAACAAAACATTTAGCTAAATTGTTTTTACTTGACAACAGATTTGCCTATGTGTCCACTCTGTCTGAAAGAAGAGGACCTTGAAAATATTTTACTACAATGTACTTTCAACAAATATATAAAATATTTTTTATAAAACTAACTTGGAGGAAGCTGTTTTACATTATAGCTGATATTGCATATATGGACATACTAAGTAAACATGGCCATCTGTAATTCAACATAAGTTAATAACCAAGTAGGCCATGTAGATGATGCAACAAATGCTTAGGTTTACTGAAATCCCAAATTGTGACGTAGCACCAATCAGAATTAAGTATTACGGTAACTTGGCAACCAAAACAGAAAAAAACCAACGATTTCATTCTTGAATTCCTTCTTCTATATTTAACTCTCGAAGAGGGTAGACACGTTTTCGGTGAAAGACTTCTTGAAACTACGAGAAGTTATTGGAGTTCATCATTTACGAACGTTTAATAAACGTTTAAAATATACATCGAATACGCGACGCTATGATAAATAATTTAAGTAAAAAACCGTTGCATTATTGATAAATAAAAGGAGAAACTTAAAATATAGTAAAGGGCTATATACATCAGTGGAAAAAGTCGCATGTCAAGAAGAAAATGATGTCCAGAAACATAATTCCAAGGAAAGTGAAATGGTATTATTTTATTCCATAGTTACCCAAAAGTGAAATCTCTTTTGTATCAATACCACGCTTGAGAAGTTTCACATCTCATCGCTCGCCGCAGCTGCCGGAGAGAGGATTTACAGAAATCTTTGAGAACATCATCTTCACGGCTTTTAGATGAAATTTGATTTGATTTGATTGTGGTTTAGGGCGCTCAACAGCGCGGTCATCAGCGCCCCTAAAAAGCTACTCATGACAAGACTAGATTAAAACAACCAAGTTGTGTCCAGCCTAAAAAAACACACACACTTCGTGCGTCAAAACTAAAACATGCTTAAAAACATTCAACAGTGAAATTGGATAAAAAGTTAAAAGCTAAATTCTAAAATTGAGAGTATAAAAGAACCTAAAAACTTTGGCCACCGCTTTTTGGTCGTCCGCCAATACCTCTGGCAAGCTGGCCGGCAGCTGGAGGGACCGGCGAAGGCGAGCCAGGTTAAGGCAGCTAATTAAAACATGGCGGACAGAGAGTGCATCCCCGCAAAACGGGCAAACTGGAGCGGGGTCCTTGTTAAAACGATAAGAATGCGTAAAGAAACAGTGGCCTATGCGCAACCGAGCCAAGTGCACTTCTTCTCGACGGGATGGACGGCAAGAGGTTACCCTACACACTGGGTCGTCCTTCACAGAGCGGAGCTTATTTCTGCGTAGAGCGGACCACTCTGAGCGCCAGGAGGACAACACGGCGCTCCGCATAACAAAACGGAAGTCCTCTGAAAAGACGAATGGTACGTTGGTCTTTGGCTGAATGACAGCCGACTTTGCCGCCGAATCCGCCAGTTCATTCCCTGGTAAGCCAACGTGTCCAGGCACCCATGCACATACCACGCTAACACCCGAGGTGTCTAAAACGTGGAGGGCGTCCTGGGTTCGCTGTACAATGGGATGGTAGCTGTACAGCTGCCGAAGGCTTTGAAGAGCACACAGGGAATCACTAAAAATAACGCAGTCGCCTATCTGGTGTCGTCGTACATATAAAATGGCTCGGTAGATCGCATAAATTTCAGCACTAAAAATTGAGGTGCAGCTGTGGAAACCGAATGTATAGGGTTCGGTTCCACAGACAAACGCACACCCTACACCTTCTGGGCTCTTGGAGCCATCAGAATAAATTAAAACCCGATCGTTAAAACGGGATAAAAATTCTAAAAAACACGTACGTATACTACTGGGAGCCATCAGTGACTTCTTGCACCGTGTCATGCCCAGATCCACGTGGGGGAATTCACGTAGCCAGGGTGGGTACACTCTCTCGCTCTTAAGGAACATTTTAGGCAGATGGAGGTGAAGCCTTGTAATAAGCTCCCGAAAACGAAAACCAGGTGGCTTTGGAAAACGGGAGGTGTTCCTATAACGGTCGTCTTGTGAGGTGTTGAAAAAAGGAGCAAACGATGGATGCTTTGGCATGCAATGTAGACCACAGCCATAATTCCCTAGTAAAATATCACGCCGGCACTGCAGAGGCGGTTCTGCAGCTTCGGCATACAGGCTTATGACGGGGCTAGTGGGAAAAGCCCCAATAGCAATACGAATGCCACAATTATGGACTGCGTCCAATTTTTTCAGCACAGTGGGACGTGCTGAGGCGTATATGATGCAACCATAGTCCAACTTGGAGCGAATGAGAGTGCGGTAGAGTCGTAGCAACATCGTGCGGTCGGCGCCCCAGGACTTCCCACTGAGTACCCGCAGGATATTTAGGGAACGGTCACAGCTGGCCTTCAGTTGTGTTATATGCGAGGACCAGCTGAGCTTTCTATCAAGCACCAAACCAAGGAATCTCGTCTCGTCTGCAAACGGTAGTTTATGAGGTCCTAATCGGAGCGTAGGTGGTAATCGACTCCGATTGCGCCAGAAGTTCACGCAAATGCTTTTCTCAGCTGAGAAACGAAAACCGTTTCTTAAGCTCCAATCGCAAAGATTATCCAAGCATCGCTGTAGACGGCGCTCCAGAAACGCTGTTCGCTGGGAGGTACAGTAGACCGCAAAGTCGTCTACGAATAAGCAGGACGAGACTCCTGGAGGAACGCATTGCGAGATGGAGTTGATAGCGATAGCAAAGAGCGTGACACTGAGTACCGAACCCTGGGGTACTCCATTCTCCTGAATAAAAGGAGTAGAATAAACCGAGCCGACCCTTACTCGGAAGGAGCGGTCCGTCAGGAACTCCTGAACAAAAATTGGTAGATGACCACGAATGTTCCAGGAGTGCAGAGTGCGTAGTATTCCTACACGCCAACAGGTATCATAAGCCCGCTCTAAGTCAAAAAATATCCCAATGGTGTGGCACTTCTTAAGGAAGCCGTTCATTATTTGTGTCGAGAGCGACACAAGGTGGTCCACTGTTGAACGGCGTCGGCGGAAACCGCATTGGATGTTGGTTAGAAGGTGATGTCGTTCCAGCCACCACATTAACCGTCCGTTAATCATGCGTTCCAGCACCTTGCATGTACAACTTTTGAGAGAAATAGGGCGGTAGCTGGAAGAGAGATGCCGGTCCTTTCCGGGCTTCAGTATGGGTATTATGGTGGCTTCTCGCCACCGTTCGGGGAAACTCCCTTCCACCCATATCCGATTATAGACCTCCAGCAGGAAGGTCTTGCCCTCAGGGGAGAGCTGTTGCAGCATTTGCACGTGGATTCCGTCCGGGCCTGGTGCAGATAGTCGCGAAGCTGAAAGGGCGTGTTCCAACTCTGCCATAGTGAAGAGGCGGTTGTAATCTTCACGATTGCTGGAATGAAAGCAGAGAGCTTGAGCTTCGACCTGAGCCTTAATGGACAGGAACTCAGGCGCGTAACTATCCGAGTTGGACACTTGAGCGAAAGCACTGCCAAAAGTGTTAGCCACATCGGACGGATCCACAACGACCCCTGCACGTGTCTTCAGACCTGCAATCGGCATGTGTGTCGGTTTTCCGGCCACGCGCCTTAGCTTATTCCATACAACAGAGGAGGGTGTATGGCGATTAAAAGAAGATACAAAGGTATTCCACGATGCCTTTTTGCTGTCCCTAATTATTTGCCTGCACCTAGCACGCATTTTCTTGTAGGCAATCAGGTTATCCAAGGTAGGGTGTCTTTGGAAGAACCGCAGAGCGCGTCTGCGGGCACGAATAGCGTTCCGGCAATCAGGCGTCCACCACGGAACAGGAACTCGATGGGGAGCAGCACTAGAACGGGGAATAGCCCGCTCTGCTGCAGAAAGAATCTGCTCGGTGAGGTGTCCCACCAAGTCATTCACAGTCTCGTGCTCGTAACTAAAAACAGCCAACTGGGTGTAAAGGGCCCAGTTGGCATGATCGAAGCGCCAAGCTGGCCCACGGGTGGAGGGTACGTATGGTACCAGGAGAGTCACGAGACATGGAAAGTGATCGCTAGAGTGCAAGTCAGAGATGATATTCCATTGTAAAGAGGCTGCTAGCTGTGGTGAGCACACCGCCAAATCAAGGTGCGACATGGAGTGGAATGCATCCGAAAGAAAGGTTGGTTCTCCGGTGTTCAGGAGAACCAGGTTATTGTTGTCCAGGAATTTCGCGATGACTTTACCTCTGGCACAAGATTTGGTGGAACCCCAGAGAGGGTGGTGGGCGTTGAAGTCTCCCACCAGCAGAAAAGGTGTGGGTAACTGCAGAATCAGGTCTTGCAGCTCAGTGAGTGAGAGGTCCTCAGAAGGTGGGGCATAGATAGAACAAAGGGTGAATTGTAACGACGGCAGGGTAATGTGGACAGCCACTGATTGAATGTCTGTTTGTAGAGGTAAAGCATCGAAGTATATATCATCTCTGACCAGCATTAAAGTGCCTCCGTGCGCTGGACTACCCTCTTCTGGTTCTACATCACACCGTATAGGGGTATACCGTGAGATGTTACAGGAGGCCGTGGGACGGTTTAGATGAAAGGTTCTTCGCTTCTACATCCAGGCAAGGTTTGGCTTCTACACGCGTCACTACACCGAGGGAGCACGAAACTTTTACACATGTGGGGCGTAGACCTAACGACGGGGCGAATCCTTCAGATATGTCACCGCATCGTGCGATATAAATCCAACCCACAAAGAGGGGAACCGCTCCAACATTTAAAACAATGTTCTATGATAGAAGGTATAGTCACAAAGGAAGTGTGTTATCAGTGATAAAAATATGAAATGAGTAGGGTTTAACGTCGCTTTTACTACATACGGCACCGCAGGCGGTGAAACTGATGATACATGAGATGAAGATGGAGCACCGGTGGAATGAGATGGCGGGGGAAACCGGAGGTCCCGGAGAAAACCCGCCCCAGCTCCATGTTGTCCACCACAAATCTCACTTTGCGGTCACCTGGGATCAAACCCGGGCCGCCTTGATGAGAGCCAAGCGGGCTAACCACTGAGACACGGCGCGGCCTGTTATCAGTGATGCTGGATACATGCAATGAGCAAATGAATTATTTTTTCCTTCCTTCACTGACAAATATTTCCACGTTTCTCCATCCCCTCTTCTCTTTACTGTTCACCAACTTCCCGTCAACATACACTACCATTTCTACACGTGTTTTCTGGATACTAACACCAGATGATAATGTCAATTTGTCTGTCTCTGCTGTATCAACACTCAAGTCCTGATTTCTTCATGTTCCTCCTGTAGATTTCCTCCTCAGCAAGTCGTCAATCAATCCACATTTTGAAGTTTGGTATAAATGTACTAAATACCTTGAAAAACTATTTGTGGTCGGTTTTTCTAACACTTTGGTACTAACAGTTTTATGTTATTTAAATATATCACCTTGAAATCCCACCAGCAGATTTTAGAAACATGCTCATAGTTTCACTGCCAGAGAGAAGACAGCAGACAACATAGAAGTTAGTTGTATAGAACTGCAGATGGAAGCGATGTCTTCCGAAACTAGTCCCCCAATAGTGTAAAAATGTAACTGACAAAGTGTCAGAAAAACTTACTACAAATACTTTTTCAATTGATGTCACAGTTTTGTTTCCTGCCTTGCTATTTACTTCAATTATTCTCCATGTTTGTTGTCTTTGCTCATATGATTGACTCTAGTCACTCTATGTCACTAAAAATTAAAAATTAGTACCATAGTCTGAAAATACTTACCACCAAGGTTTATTAATTTGGATGTCACCATTACACAATGACTCCAAATATCAGTTAAATAAGTTATTTTACCTGTTGCTAAAAGTAAACTAATTCTAGATAATTCAGATTCGAATAAAAACGATTACCTCCTTTTGATGAAGTAGAAGTTATATTTCACAATATTTATATTTTAATTTTGCTGAATGTCTGTTATTTGTATTATATCTCAATTATTACATAGTTAAATACAGTAAATTAATAGTGAACAGCTTAGGTGGTTTAAGCCGTGGAATGGGAGGGGTTGAGATAATTCTCATCAGGAGCAGAGCTCAGCTTGGGAGATCATTAAGCATGGAGCTCTGCAATGTTCAGTTCTTCGTCTGCTGCTGTTAATTTATATCAACAATTTCCCTCTAGCAATTACTGTCTTGTTTGCTAAGAAGCGACAGGTGGGTAAACCTCATCCCACAAAGTTGACATCTGCAAGAAGTCTTTTCCTCATGTGTCGAATTATGCTATTTCAAATGAATCAACTGAGTAAACTTCTCACAAATTTTGCATTTGTAATTCTTTTAACCTTGTGGATCAACTTATGTGACTTAAAATTTGACAAGTAAATAAACGTCAAAATTTTTTACCCCTCATGTGTCAAATTAAGCGACTTCTTAAGGCTCGAATGAGTTAATCTCTTCTCATAAATTTCACTTTTGAGCTTTATACCCTCATGCATCAAATTATGCTCATTCAAACTAGACAAATCAGTAAACCTCTTCTCACAATGTTCACATTTGTGGGGCTGTTTTACCCTCGTGGATAAAACTATGCCTTTTCAAACTAGACAACTCGGTAAAACTCTTTTCACAATGTTCGCATTTGTGCGGCTTTTTACCCTCGTGGTACAAAATATGCCTTTTCAAACCAGATGATTCAGTAAACCTCTTACCACAAATTTGACATTTGTGCGGCTTTTTACCCTCGTGGATCAAATTATGCATTTTCAAATTACTCAATGCAGTAAACCTCTTCTCACAAATTTGACATTGGTGCGGCTTTTTACCCTCGTGTATCAAATTATGTTCTTTCAAACTAGACAATCGAGTAAATCTCTTTTCGCAAATTTCACATTTATGCGCTTTTTTACCCTCATGGCTTAAAATATGCCTTTTCAAATTAGATAATTCAGTAAATCTCCTATTACAAATTTCACATTTGTGAGGCTTTTTTCCCTCATGAATCAACTTATGCTTTTTCAAACCAGACAACTCAGTAAACCTCTTATCACAAATTTCACATTTGTGGAGCTTTTCATCCTCGTGGATCAAACTATGTCTTTTCAAAATAGACAATAGAGTAAATCCCTTCTTACAAATTTCACATTTGTGTGGCTTTCTTCTCTCGTGGATCAAATTATGTGATTTACCTTCATGAGTCAAATTATGTTTTTTCAGATTATACAACTGTGTGAACCTCTTCCCACAAATTTCACATTTATGAGGCTTTTTACCTTCATGGATCAAATTGTGCCTTTTCAAATTACACAACACAGTAAATCTCTTCTCACAAATTTCACATTTATGGGGCTTTTTACCTTCATGAATCAAATTATGCCTTTTCAAATACCCCAAAAGAATAAACTTCTTCCCACAAATCTCACACTTGTGAGGCTTTTTGCCCTTGTGGATCAAATTATGCTTCCTCAAATTAGACAATTGAGCAAATTCCTTTTCACAAATATCACATTTGTGAGCTTCCTTCCCCTCATGGATCAGATTGTGTAATTTCAAATCTGCCAACTGAGTGAATCTCGCCTCACAAAATTTACATTTGAAAGGTATTTTATTTGTGGGTATTAAAGCCTCACTGCAGCTAACATACTGATCCCTACATTCACTAGACAGTACTGAGTTAACATGTTTCTCTACAAGTGGTGCTTTTATAACACTGTTTTCTTGACTTTCACCATCAGGATTATTCCTCTCATTGGTCCATCTCGTGTTTTTCCATGAGGCTCCCACAAAGACTAATGATGAATCTTCACTGGTATCAGCAGAAACTGCTTCTGACCTTAATCTGAAAGCAAAAGCTTTTTGATATTAATCCTTCATGGTATTTACAAATTTCTTACACAGTATGTCTTTACTGTCCATTACATCACAATGTTTTTCATTAGTAAACCTTTCAAATGAAAATTGCATTAATGGTAAAACAAATCTGTTAGTGGCCATCTAAGCATGGATATTAACTGTTCTAGTTCTAAGGTAGCCAAATGGCATGATATTAAACATGGCTTTCTGTAGACAGTTTCCATCTCAGAACATTTTCGTGCAGTTGCCAATTGTCTACAATGTAGTTGGTGAATACCCCTTAAGATGGCAGCAGAAAACAATGAACAGGATGCCATCTCAGTGACATATAGTAGCACATGAACAGAACGAAGCATTTGTTTTCCAATGGACAAGGGGTTGGAGAAGCAAGGGGAAGAAAATCCGATTATGGTTTAGTTGAGTCTGGTTAGAGGAAAGGTCAGGTTTACCTGCTATCAACAAGACATTCCCCTCCTCGGACTTCCTACAGCAGGTAGGGGAAGATGAACGTAATAACGATTAATGCTACCTTTAAGCACTCTACCTAGCCATAACAATAACGATAACTACAACGATAATGGTAATGATATTGATAATAATGATAATGATGATGACGATAACGACGACGATGATAATGATGATAATAATAACAATAATAATAATAATAATTTTAGTTGTAAAATTTACTATTTAAAATAAAGTATCTGTTTAACACATATTAATTTACACATATATTGCACATTTATTGGTATAAGAGATAGTGTTCAATATCTATATCAAATAGTTCACTGAAGAAATGTGATTCACAAAATATATATCTCGTTCGACGCTTTACTGCTAATAATAATAATAATAATATTAATAATAATAATAATAATAATAATAATAATAATAATAATAATAATAATAATAAATTGTTTTTCTTGTAAAATTCTACTATTCAAAATGAAATTATCTGTTTCACACATATTTATTTATACATATATATTGCACATTTATTGCTATAACAGATAATGTTCAGTATGTATATTAAATAAACAATTTACTGAAGAAATGTGATTCAAAAAATATATATCTCGTACGAAGCTTTACTGTTAATAATAATAATAATAATAATAATAATAATAATAATAATAATAATAATAATAATAATAATAATAATAATAATAATAATAATAATAATAATAAAGAGGAGGAAGAGGAGGTTTAAGCACAACACTGTAGTAAATTATACATTTTATTATACGAGGTTCCAATTTAATATTGAATTATTTGTCTGATAAGTACTATGCTTAAACCTTAATTTTACTGTAGAATTGAATTTATTTTATGCTTGATAATTATTGAGACAGAAAATAAAGGATAATTTTCATTTAAAATAATTAATATATAGTTAAGCTGAAACTAATTTCTAAATCGATGCCTATGTGCATATGAAGAAAGGAACGGATGGAAATATTAGCTTGAACGTATATGGCACAATAAGGGATAGGGAACAAACGATTAATGGCTTAAAACCCGGTCCACCAACCATTTACATCTAAAAGAGTATTGAACCTCCTAAGAAGAGAAGCGACGAGAGATTCACAAATATGAAGTCATCTGCGCATGCTTTCTCATGCTTCCTGAACGTGATCCTCGAGGCTTTCAGGAGTTTGTTCTGCCCTGCAATACCATTCGTTAACTATAATAGCCCAAATGTGTTCAATGGGATTCAGATCTGGTGATTTGGCTGGCCAAGGGAGAGGAGAAGCTTCAGGATGTTGCTCTATCCAATCTCGCGTAAATGCGGAAATATGAATGCTGCTGTTATGAACATGGTTAATGATAGGCATATCTTCCTCAGGAAATACGGAACGAACAGCTGGTAACATGCAGCCCTCTAACACCTCCACATACTCCTCAGAATTCATTCTCGGGGATACACGGACCAGTTGACCCACACCGGCAGCCGACATCCAGTCCCAGAAAGCAATGCTAATCCTGTCGCTTCTTACTGTGGTCACTACGTGCTCTGGGTTGTAGCGTGTCTTGGCTGGACGCCAAAGTATCATCCCTCCCTCTTCGTCAGATAACACTTTCTCGTCCGTCCATACTACAGTGTCCCAGAATGTCTGAGGCATGGGAAGGAACTGGAGAGCAAATCCCACACGAGCAGCTTGATCAGCTTCTGTGAGGTTCTCTTTTCGAGCTGGCTTCCTAACATGGATCCCGGCAGCATGAAGACGCCTTCTAACAGTCGAAGGCGTTATCTGAAGTCCCATATGCCTTACGATTGATGTAGAAGGGCGGAACGGATTCTCTCTGGAATTCTGCACTATGGCTGCATCCATATCCAGGGAGGTAACCCTGGGTCTTCCGGATTTAGGTTGGGTTTTTAATACTTCTTCTCCCTCTTCCTGGAACCGCCGGATCCAGTAAAGAACGCAGTCAAGCACTCTTCCCACAGAATTAGCTATTTGTGTGGTAGTAAGACCTGCTTCCCACATGCCAACAATACAGCCCCGAGTGACTACCTAATCTTATTCACTCTAATGCACGATACAATGATACTCTTTGTCGTTTTAAAATGAAATGCAAACCACCCGCTCTTATATATACTAGGCATGTTTTTTAAGTCAATACCATTTTGCAATTCCACCGCCGCAGCGCTACGGTCGTCGTTCCGCGCATGCGCGCTGGTTACCTACATCTCTTGTCTACACACTGACGTCATTACAGTCTGATTCTTCATTGTATACGTTGGTTACTGAGTGTTTAAGATGCCTCCGACAATCGTGACTCCCGCCGATTGTGAAGTGCGGGCTGTTATACGATTTGTTAGTGCTAAAGGCGTAAAACCGACGATATTCATCGTGAGATCTGTGAAGTTTATGGACAAAACATGAGTGATGGAATGGTAAGGAAATGGGTGAGAGCATTTGAAGATGGCCGCACAAATGCCCATGATGAAGAACAGAATGTGCGTCTTTCGATCGTTACTGAAGTTTTGGTGCAGAAAGCGGACGAAAAGGTGAGAAAACAGACGCTTTACAATTTCATCATTGTGCGAATATTTTCCTCAATATTCTCGTAGTGTTTTGTATCGCATTGTGACCGAGAACTTGAAGTACCGGAAACTGTGTTCAAGTTGGGTCCCGAAAATGTTGACGGATTTGCACAAAACCCAACGTTTAGGCAGTGCATTGATTTTCTTTGAGCGGTACCACAAAGGTGAAGATTTTTTTAGACCAAATTGTTACTGGTGACGAAACATGGGTGGCCTACGTCACACCAGAATCGAAACAATCCATGGAATGGCGACATTCATCATCACCCACAAAAGTGAAGTTTAAGCAAACAATTTCCGCCCGGAAAATCATGTGCAGTTTTTTGGGACAGAAAAGGAGTATTGCTAGTGGAGTTTCTGCCTCGTAATGAGAAAATCAGTGCAGCGTCTTATTGCGATACATTGAACAATCTACGCCGTGCACTCCAGAACAAAAGACTGGCAAGTTGAGTAAGGGTATCGTTTTGCTGCATGACAATGCCCGTCCACATGTGGCTAATCGGACCAAAGATCTCATCAAATCTTTTCAATGCGAAACTCAAATCATCCTCCATACAGCCCTGATCTGGCGACCAGCAACTACAATTTGTTCCTGCACCTGAAGCAACATCTGGGCGGTCAGAGTCTTCAAGACGATAACGAAGTCAAAACAGTTGTGATACAGTGGTTAACACGTCAGGCGGCAGAATTTTATGAGGGTATTCAAAAACTGGTGCCTTATTATGACAAATGCCTGAATATTCACGGAAATTATGTAGAAAAGTATATTAAGGTACAGGCTTTCATGTAAAAATAAAATTATTGCGATATCTATGCACGTCTTTTTTAATTCCAAAACGGCATTGACTTAAAAAACATGCCTCGTATACAAAATGCAAATGTGACCTTTGACCCCGAGGTAACTACCAATCGACGACATGTCCATTTAACCACAGTGACAGTTCTATTGCCTATATAGTCCACTGAAATAAGGAACATTCAAAATATTCTTGAAGTAAATCTACATTATTTCCCTAAAATACTTCAACGAAGAAAGTGCTAACACTAACTTATTAAATTGACCGGTTTCAGCAACGGCATTTACATGGCAGTTGATTTTTCGTGATCTTTGTGTTAATTTGTTACTGGAAATGTTGTGAAGTTCACAGCCTCTAGAGCAGATAATTGCTGCACACTGCTTCGAACTATATATGCTTCAAATACGTAAAATATTTCTTGTTTAAATGTCTAATTCTGTTATAGCTGCATATTAAATTAGTATTACGCTCTTATTTGACCTTTTAGGTTTTCTTTATCATCATCGCCCGCCTCGATAGTGTGGTTGTAGCGTGTCTGCCTCACGTTTCAAGAAGTCCCGAGTTCGAATGTCGATCAGGGTGAGTCACCTGGATAAGGTTTTTCCGGGGTTTTCCCTTATCCTAAAAGACGAATGTCAGGTAACTCTAAGCTCTATGGACCCTGGGCTCATTTGAGCATCATTTCACCCATTGCATTCATCGTCCGGTACGACAACGTTGGAGGACGTAAATTACAAAAAGAAAAAGAAAACATCATCACCATCACCATTATAGAAGCTGATCAGATTAACTTAGATGCTGGCATTCTGATCCCAAGGTTGCGAGTTCAAGCCCGGTCTAGTTCCATGGTTTCTACGTGTAGCTAAAACTCAAATGCATCATATCAGCTTCACTGACATTTAAAGAACTCTTACGTGAAACCTCTGACATGCGGTTGACGCTAACGTGATTCTATATTTGAACTGTCGTCAACCAAAATAGTTATTTTATATATTTCGTTGGTCGTTAAAAGTCTAATATATATAGCCACCAAATTGAAAGCTTTCAATTTGGTGGCTATATTATTTGTCGTAGTATATTCATATAAGCTGTTCTTGAGAACTGTGACAAAGAATTAAATAATATATTTATTTTCAGCACAAGTTATAAATTTTAAATAATTATAGATATTAATTTTAAATATCACGTTTAACATTATAGTATCGCTAACCTATGAAAGGTAGAAGTATTGCCTTCCAGATAAAATTACTACTTTGAGTATAGGAAATGTATTTAAAAAGAAGAAAGGGAGATTAAAATGGTTGAGCTGTGGTGTGCGAGAGAGGAGAAAACGTTATTAAAATGATCGATAAGTACAAGGTTGATAGTAGAGTGGTATAAAACCGCCTACGTTTCATGTGGTAAAATTGTATTTATTTCCCATTGAGGCTTAAATTACCTGTGCGCCTAACTCGCTGGTCAGGTATAAGGAAACTGAATCGTCCTGGCGCAACTAATTGATAAGAAACCCGCCTCCCTCACGTAGGCCAGTCTTGCTCGCATCGGAAAACATATGCTCGCTTCTGTACAACCAGAGACCTGATGACAGAGCCAATGAATATGACATAGAAACTAAGCAAAAACCAGTGAATCTAAATAAGATCCCTTGACTTTGCATTTGCTATTTTCTCTTCATATGCATTTTAGATGCAGAAAAGAAGTTCATGGAAATACATATGGGAAAAATCTTAATTTTCTGGAAATGACAGCAGCTGGAAGACCAGATCCCGTGGAAGAAGATTGGTCTCCTTGCAGTTATTTCTTTAGTTTTATAGAAAAGGAAACAATTTCTGATATAACGCTCAAACATCTTTCTATGCCCACCAAAAGAATGGCATCGCTATAAATATGACTTCTAACGAGATTGAACAGTATTTTGGCATTCTGCTTTTCATGGGTGTAGTGAAAATGTTGCATTACAGAATGTATTGGCACCACCAATGCTGATTTCCTGCAATAGCCGACACTATTAATCACAACAGATTTGAGGTCATCAGGCAGTATTTTCATATAAATGACAATACAAAACAAAGGCCTGCATGGCTGCATGGTAATTGGATTTTTTTACCATTAATGATAATTCAGGATCCAAAGGTTTACGGGGAGGTGCTACATCATGAGGAGTCAGGAATTTTTTTTTTGGCTTCCTACATCTGATAACATTATGCTACAACATATTGCAATTTTGATTCTAAGAGCCCCTATTTCCATTTAAATGTCACAGTGAATGTGTAGGTTACACAATTTTTTGGTGCCATTTGCAATATTCTGATGGATTTTTTTTTTAAATTTCGTGGCATGTAAGCTTATAGGGAATTTTTTTTTTTGTGCTAGCATATTCAACAACACATCACACTTGCTTTTGCAGCATTGATTTGCTCTCTAGCATTTATATAGGAAGAAATAACACGTGTTCTGTAAAATTATGTCTGAAAATGCCTATATCACCAAGACTATATAAGAAATGCTGTGGAGGTGCATGAAGGTGTAAAACTGCTCCAAATTACAGTAATTTATCAGAAATAAACAAAATGCTAAGTGAAAGTGAGGTATACTTATTTTATCCTCACATTGTAACTCAATATTCATTCATCATTGAAAAGAATGAAAAACAAGCATTCCTTTCTCAAATGCTTAATCTTAAATAATGATGTACAAAAATATTAACAATGCACTCAAAAAAGGAATGTGTTGCAATCCAATTCTTCAAATTGGTGGTGTGTTATTTTATTATTTGAATGACCACACATATGCTAAGTCATGTTTCAAATGCAAGCTGAAAAGGTGTTAAATAAAAATTATATTGCTATTTCTCTTTTTCATGCGAACATGTCCATTGAATGTGTGACTAGTGATTAACAAATGAAGTGATTCATGCTCAAAGCACAAATAATACATTTAACGTATACAGCTTTTTTATGACAACTCTCCAATCCAACTTGAATCACAGTAAGACCATAAAAGTAAGATTTTTATGTTCCACAGACATTTGTCTTCTAATATACAGAGTTATTGCTGGTAAATGCCTACTACTTTAGCAACAGGACTGTGCATGGCTCTTGGCAAGTATTTCCATGCATTTAATTTTTGCACTTTTGTATCATAAAACTTTGCAAATGCAAGTAATGGTTTAATTCGTTACTGTATTTAGTTATGATAAGAAGTGGAGCATGTCAGATGAAAATACATAGTGTGTATTATACTGAAGTGTGTAAACAAGTTTTCTCACTATTCATTTATATTCACTATTATGATGAAAAGCTACATAGTGAATTAATTCAATTGTGCCTCACTTAATAGAATGTTTGCTCTTTCCAAATAAAGATGGCAAAGTTTGCAAAATCAGTGTTGCCAATAATGGGATTTGTATTCCTTTATGTATTGGTTTGCTCTGCGGCTTAGGATGTATTTCATGTTTTTGGTATGCAAAAGTTGGCAACAGGTCAACAGCTGGGGGACTGTTCAGATGATGCCTTGGGCAAGATGCATGTGCCAGTTGCAGTTTTTAATGTTCAACAATTTAACTTTAAACTCAACTACTGTTATGCACAGGTTATCAGGAACCAAATGATGTTCAGTATATATTCAGTCGTTATTCATTAAAGGAAGGATGTAAAACATGTTTTGTAAATTTTGGTAATTTTAAAAAAACAACCTTAACCATACATTTATAGTCCTAAATATTTGCATAGGTAATGTACTCAAACATATGGTAACAAACAGTAATCACTATCAGCAAGTAAGAACTTTGCTCATTGGCATTTTAAAGTAGCACTATTTTCAGACTATTTGCTCCTTTGATAGTGATGATTGAATTAGAAGCATTACTTTCGCTATGTGGAACACTTTAAGAATACAGCATTCCATAGTACATCAAGTCTTTCAGCTTTGTTTCATAGCTAACCTAACAAAAGAATGTTAATTTAATAAACGTATGGCACCTAAATGTGCACTTTTTCCTGTGGTAAGCATTCCTCAAAATTAATACTTTTGTTTTCAGGTGCAAATCAGGAAGATCAAGGTGCACATGAAGGTTCAGCTGTAGAAGGAAGAAGAGTAAGGGCCAGAGTCATCAGGCAATACTTCACATAAATCAAAACCATTCGCCATCTTAACATATAATGCCAATGAAGTGGGAGATAATCAATGAAAATAACCTATAATCTGTGTCATTTTACTGCAATGAAGCACAAATTTTACTGTTGTCAATGCATCAGAAATGAAAAACTATTGCAATAAAGCCAATGTTTTACTACAGCAAAGTGTTGATTGAGAATGATTCATACATGTAGTACATCTAGTACCTGTTCTCATCCATGTCATAATCTCCCTGCTTTTCCCTTGGTCTATGTATATATTTCTCCCTATCCCAATCCCTTTCAATTTCTCCTGTTGTAATGCAACACAATAAAAACACAAAAGTCTTTTGAAATACTCTTTATTTGTTTTTACTCAAAATTTCACACAATTTTCCCAGTGTCTCATTAATAGTGAGTAAGCTTGTGTGAATGTTATCTAATTTTTTATTTACATTTTCTGAGGCACTCTTTTGTTGCTGCTGCTGCTCCCTAAATGCCTGCAGAAGCGTGGCATCGTATGGCTCATAGCGTGTTCTTCTGTAACAAAACAAAACTTATTTGTTAAAATTTAAATACTGCAAATAAAGTAGCATTAGCACGTTCTAAGGCATGGGCAAGTACAAGCAGAGGGGTCTAGGAATGTCTAGCTATGCTGCATCATCCTAAGAAACACACTTTTTGTATTACTCTGCGCCCACGTGCACAAGAATGACAGATGACGTGACACTTCCGCCCATGTGTTACATCATATTGCATTAACAAGTTGTATGCACAAGAGTAGCTTACCAGTAGGTAAAAGATAAAGGGAGCTGTTCGTGGAAGTGCTTACAGGAAAGTGTGCTTCTTAGGACAGCAGGAGTGTACATTAGTTCCAGTGATGGAATTTCGTAGTTTGCTTCACTGAAAAGTTATGTTACTCATTCATCTGTGGGAGTTGAATAATAATCTCATGGTTGACTTGGGTCAGAACCTTCATTGACGATTTCAAAGTTACAATACCTTATCAAAAAAAAAAAAAAGAAGCTGTGATTTCAAAATGAAAAGGTTGAGTTTTAATTTGCAAATATTGTCGTACCAAATGAAAATAAGTCAACTGGTAATCATTCAGGGGAATAATGATCTGCTAAGGAAAGCATGCCCTCAGTTGTCTTTCTTTCTAATTAAAATGCTGCAGAATCCTTAAAATGTTTGGAACAGACAATTTAATTGATATCAAGCCTTACATGAAAAGAGTCAATTGGCATTAAATTTAAGGTAAATAACATAGTTGAGACATCTTTCTCCTTCAACAATCATTGTATTTCAGTGTTAACCTGTCTTTTAAGTTATGCTGTCCATAACTATGGGGGTTTGACGTTTACAGTATACAAATAAGGGAGGCTGGCTCGACACACAGTATCCTGTACTTTAGCTGAAACACATACTTTTAGCACAACCTGTTCTTTCCTTACCTCCTAGAGCCACACGGTGTTGCATGCTGTGGTGCTGGTGTTGGCGGTTCCTGTAGCAGAGGTGTTGGCGGTTCCTGTTGTGGTGATGGTGGTCCGTGTAGTGGTGATGGCAAAACTGCTGGCACTTCTTGTTTTTCAACTTCTTCAGCCACTTGGCTGTAAGAAGTTGTTGCATATGCCTGAGAAGAGAAAAAATACGTAATTTATAACAATGCTGAATTATTCCGTTGTTTAAGGACTATGATACAATGAAGCACAAAATTAATACAATTTTGAGTCGAACTAATAGTCAATGCTGCATTTATTGCTAGTATTTACCTAACGAATTTTCCTAACGAAACGCGTTCTAGGTAAATACTAGCAATAAATGGAGCATTGAGTATTAGTTCGACTCAAAATTGTATTAATGCTGAATTATTTTGCTGTAAGTGACTGAACATGCTTACAATGCTGTGCATTACATTCATTTCAATGTTGGTAGTTATCTAGATTTACAGAATTGAATTTGCACTTAAAACAATAAGATATCAAACTACTGAATATTTTTAAATTTGATATCCCTGACACTGAAGAAACCTTGACCTTAGAATCCAGAACTGTGTCAATTGCAAGCAAGTGATCTAATTGTGTGGTGAATGCTCCTCCAAAATTTAAGAACTATATGCTATAGAAACAGTAAAAATTCTAGAAATTCCCAAAGATTGTAAAATGTACCAGCTTAAAGAAGTATAAATGTGTAAATAAAGCATTTGAATTTTTTTATTCAAAAAGATGTGTGACTTAAGTTATATAATGACTACATCTGCAACCTACAATTCCTAATTTAAATTGTTTCCCCTCACTTAAAAAATGGCTGGAGTGCTACTTCAGGAAAAGTTTTGAGGAGTTACAATAACTGCCTTTAATGCATATAAAGGTATAACATATTCAACAATTGATGTGTCCAAAACATGTTTACTTCAAGCACTTAATATTATGATACATTCAAGCACTTGAATAATATTAAAAAAAAAATAAACAAATGTAAATCAATACTCACAGTTAAATCAAAGCTGTCTGCAACACCTTCAACCAGTCTTCTGATGCTCTGCGAACAAGAGCCTCGCCTTACGTTTAACGTTGCTGCTCCATTCTGTGAAAACCTAAAACAAATATTGGTTTACTAGAACCTTGTGCAGTATCTCATTTTTCTATTTACAGCCAGCAAAATAAACACAAGCAATTTAAAGTAGTCATGATGAACCACATTTAAAACATAAATGCAAAATTTTATAGAAATGTGACCAGGGTGCTTTGGCCAAGAGCAGATTGGGAAAACATATTAAAATACGTTCACGTATGTTTTAAAACCGGCTTTAATTAATTATGCATCAAAACCATGCTTGGTTATTGAGCAACATTTAATTAACCTTGCAAATCCACATTACATACAGCCACGTGGTGTTTTACGGTAAGCGGATGATTACCACGTGTTAAAATACGTTCACTTATGCTTTAAAAATTGCTGTGCTAATTAATAATTATGTATCAAAACCATGCTTGGTTTTTGAGCAACATTTTATTAACCTTGTTATCTATTCTGCAAATCCACATCAAATACAGCCACCCGGTGTTTTATGGTAAGCGGATGATTACCACGTGTTAAAATACGTTCACTTATGCTTTAAAAATTGCTGTGCTAATTAATAATTATGTATCAAAACCATGCTTGGTTTTTGAGCAACGTTTTATTAACCTTGTTATCTATTCTGCAAATCCACATCAAATACAGCCACCCGGTGTTTTACGGTAAGCGGATGATTACCACGTGTTAAAATACGTTCACTTATGCTTTAAAAATTGCTGTGCTAATTAATAATTATGTATCAAAACCATGCTTGGTTTTTGAGCAACATTTTATTAACCTTGTTATCTATTCTGCAAATCCACATCAAATACAACCACGCGGTGTTTTACGGTAAGCAGATGATTATCACGTGTTAAAATACGTTCACTTATGCTTTAAAAATTGCTGTGCTAATTAATAATTATGTATCGAAACCATGCTTGGTTTTTGAGCAACATTTTATTAACATTATCTATTCTGCAAATCCACATCAAATACAACCACGCAGTGTTTTACGGTAAGCAGATGATTACCATGTTAAAATACGTTCACTTATGCTTTAAAAATTGCTGTGCTAATTAATAATTATGTATCGAAACCATGCTTGGTTTTTGAGCAACATTTTATTACACTACTTTTCAACTTCTCTTATGTATAGTACAAACACGCGAATGTTGGAAATGGATGGTCACCATGCGTTGCAGTTTTGTGTCAAGAATTGTTATTTAGGGAAGCATTACACTTGCTGAGAATAATTATAGAGGATCAGCTTTAAAAATCCTAATACTAACATTCTAGAAAGTACAGTAAAGCATTTGCAACTTACCATTTTCCATCCCTTTACATCTTTGTGCGGCCCACCGCCGCAGCTATTTAATTGCTGCACAAGTTCACTCCACTTGGCTTCCAGCTCTTTCGGGTTATCCGAAGAAGTACGCTTGCCGTGTCACATTATTGGATTGCTTAGGCAGAAGTCAATATAAATTTTATATTGCTCCTCGGATGTCTTAACTGACCGCTTGCATTCCATCTTATTATGGTTCTTGAAGGTTCAGACGTCCGGAATAAAGTGATCGCAATTCCACTATTTGTAACAGGCGCGATGAGAGCGGTAGAAAAACAAAACATTGGCGCGACGAGCGCTGGAAAAACAAAACACGCCTGCAAAGCGTATGAATTTGCGGTGAGTCGCTCCAGGTGCTTAACAACATGGATGGGAAGATCCTTTGCCATAACAAGCATAGTTACAGAATGTGAAAACCCGCCATACTTGTTAAGCGCTCAGTTGTTAGCCGTAACAACTATTGATAGCAGTATTCTTAACCAGAAGCTACAGAATAGCCCTGTATATATGGCTAGTGTGAAGAAATGATTAATTTCCATCAATTAACTAATATTAAGTTAAAAGATGAAGCCTAGAACTCCAGTACTTACGATAGTAACTCGTCACAAACATTGTATCTCAGATGCGAGAGCCCCTAGTGGTATACTGGGAAAATATGAGTCAAATGGAGAATTTAATGTCAGGACGACACGTTGGCCATGGTTGCTCAATGGATTAGTGTGACTGGACGGAAACCAGGAGATCCGTGGTTGAAATCCCAGCCATGGCATTGAATTTTTCATGTTGACTCTATCTATCAAAGACCTTAGCCTATATACGGCTAGTATGAAGAAATGATTAATTTCCATCAATTAACTAAAATATTAAGAGTTAAATGATGAAGCCTGGGACTCAAGTACTTATGACAGTAAGTCACCACAAAAGGTGTATCTCAGATGCAAGATGCCTACCAGATGCCTACCGGGAAAATATACGAGTCAAATGAAGAATTTAACATCAGGACGGAACGTTGGCCATGGTAGCTTAATGGGTTAGAACGACTGGACGGAAAGCAGGAGATCCGTGGTTCAAATACTTGCCATGGCATTGAATTTTTCATGTTGACTATATTATCTATTGTTTTTCTCCCCTTCCTGAATTTTGACTGAAATTCTGAAAACTAATTTTCTGCGTCTGTCCATCTTTGCAATCTTTCTGCCATTATTTCTGTGTTAATTTTCCCTAATATTGCTAGTAAACTCATCCCCCTATAGTTTTGTGGTTTACTAATTTCTCCTTTGCCTTTGTAAATTGGTACAATAACACTTACTTTCCAATTTTCCAGAAATCTATTCACTTGCCCTTTTTTTCTGTTTTAAATTTTGCCATAGCTCTTACAACTTCATTTGTTTTGCCATATTCTCTCCGGAACTCTCCTGGTAGTCTATCGAAGCCCCCAGCCTTGTTCCTTCAAACCTCTCTAATTGTAAACTCACTTTGTCTACTGATTTCCCATCTAATCTATCTTGTGCCACCATCCCAATCCAAATCCATTTTATAAAACTGAATTCAGGTTGCTCGCCGATCAACTCTAATGTATTCAACCTACTCTGCAGGTACTATCTTACCATAAATGTTTCTTTTTCTGTTAATATCCTTAATTACCATACTCTTTCCGAATCTTTTTCCAAAACTGCCTAATTCAGGTTCTTACTCTTGCTTCTAACCACTCTTTTCTTTTCCTCTATATTAGGGTTTATTGACACTCGTCACTTACTTTTTCATATATTTATGAGAGACTAGTTTCAAAGGCCCTGGCCTCCATTTTCAATCTCTTTCCAACTGGCATCTGTTGTTGTCTGCTCTCTCTGGTGGTGGAACTATGAACTTTTTTGTCAAATTATCTACTGGCAGGATTTCAAAATTCATTACGCGATCCTTATTTTTCCAGATGAATATGTTCTATAATTATGCTTGTTTTTTAATTTATTTCTCTCCTAAATTCTACAGCCTCTTTCCAGTTATAAGACATGAATTGATTTACTACTGTTTCCCTTAACTGGCTTAAGATTTCTTGTGTTTCCTCCATTAAGTCTACATAAATAGGCAAATGACAGCTACTTACAGGTTCATTTCCTAGTATGAAATTTTTTTTATCTTTCCCTCTAGTTCATCACTACAAATTATTAGAGCTCGAACATTCTGACAATTTGCATTTGCAAACATATAGTCAGCTTCATATAGTCGATAGATATTAATCGAGATATTATCTGTTCGAAAATTAGATGTAAGGATTATATAAAGTACTTGAATACTCTGTATATTTAATTATTTATGAAACTTCTAAATATTTAGATTCAAAATTTGCATTTGCATCAAGTGCACATGCTTTATATATGTATTGAATTAGATCTACAATATTTTTGTAAGTAATAATTTAGTAACGTATTATATCAATATCTCCTAAGATTTGTGAGACTGACATGCAAATAATAGTTTACATGAAGTCACTTAGTCACTGTTGTTTCATCTATGGTTTTAAACACGTAAGTGCATTCACATGCTTTCTATTATGTGCTTCTCTTTGTTTGGTGACAATATTTCCTGCATCACTGAATACACATTCACAGGGAACCGATATAGCTAGTATACAAAGTAATTTCTTCGCTATGGATGAAAGAATTGGCTACTGAATAGAATGTGTCTTCCACCACTGAAGAGGATTTGCGAAGTGGTCATCCAGTTCACCCAAAGACTTGTAGACGTCAATTTATGTAGCAAGTGGTGTGAATGGAGCAGATTCCTCAACTTTGTCATTGTCATTAAAAATCAGTTTTCTCCTCTTCAAATTTACTTCTGTCATAGTTTTCGCGCTTACCACACATTTTTCTGAAAGTTTTTCCATACTAATTCTCTTGTACCTTTTGAAAGACATATCAAGGATTTAATCTCGGATTGAGAGCTGTAACTACTTAGTGCATTTCTAATTTAGGCCAGTTATTAATTATTTCTGTTAAATCTTCGACAAGAGTAGTTTTGAACCTGACCACATAAAGAGGGTCTGAATCAGCAGCTTTGAGACTTTAACCTTTCATAAGTCATTGCAGGTAGCATAACACTTGCTGTGACGTATTTACTTCCCCCAAGCAAATCACAAATATCCAAGCAAGGTTTCAGACATTCAAACATTCTTTGTGTTATTTCCCATTCAATTTCAGTTAATGGAATAATATTTGAAGGTTGGGTATCTAATATATCAATAACTGCTCTCTTAGCTGTGAGGAGACTTTCAAACATACTACAATGGAAATTAATTATTCTTTCACACTGGCCGTGTATAGGCTAAATTGTGGAAACGTAGAGTCAGACTGAAAAATTCAATGCCATAGCCGGGATTTGAACCACGGATCTTCTGGTTTCCGTCCAGCCGCACTACCATTGTGCTACTATGGCCAACGTGCCGATATGACATTAAATTCTCCAACTGACTCTTATTTTCCCGGTAAACCACTTAGGAGTTCTCATAAACACATGAGACAACTACCTTAATGGCGACTTACATATTGTAAGTACTTTAAGGCCCGGGCTTCATATAGTAAACCACTATTAGGTCAATTAATGGAAATTAATTATTCTTTCACATTGGCCATGTGTAGGCTAAATTGTGGAAACATATTGTGGAAACGTTAAGGTAGTTGTCTCATGTGTTTATGAGAACTCCTAAGTGGTTTACCGGGAAAATACGAGTCAGTTGGAGAATTTAATGTCATATCGGCACGTTGGCCATAGTAGCAAAATGGTAGTGCGGCTGGACGGAAACCAGAAGATCCGTGGTTCAAATCCCTGCTATGGCATTGAATTTTTCAGTCTGACTCTACGTTTCCATACTACAAGTACTGTTCCATCGGGTTACGTCTTGTTTTAATTTTATCTGTGGAATATTAAGATCGTTCATCATTTTAGACAGTTAATTTTCTAGGTACAGACTGTGTTTAAAGTAGCCCTCTACTTTTCTACATTTACTAAGGAGGATATCTATAGAAGCACTTTTAATTGCCTTATTGAGACTTAATTGTACAGTATGAGCAGAGCACCTAACATTGTCATATTTTGATTTCTCAATACCAAGCGCAACATTCTTAGCATTGTCTGTACAAATTGCAATGGTTTTAATTTGCAAGTTCCAATCATTTAATACCTGTTCGAACTCATTAGTACAAGTGATTGCACTGTGCTTTTCAGTTATGTTTTTCACTTATGTTGCACTGCAGAACTCCCAGTTAGAATCAATTCAGTGAGCAGTAACTCCTAAGTAACATTGATTCGCTACTGAAGTGCAGAAATCCCCTGTTAAACATATTCCGCATACTTTAATATGTCCAATAGCTTAGATCTTTATATATCGTATAACTTGTCAATTCATCTACTTATATCTTTTGATGGAAGATTATACGAACTGTTTCCAACAGCTTCTCTTAAAACTTCTTTTAGCCCTTCATCCAAAACAATATTGGTACGTCGGCTATCTTTTACAATCCATTTTATGATTTTATTTGTTAATTCAGCTTCCTTGATGTAAGTAATCTGAGGAACAGTTGGAGATGACTCGTTAGCACTTTCAAATGGATGGGTGTTTTTTAAATGTTAATTCAAACTACTAGCACTACCACTAAAACTAAATGATTTCCAACAAATTCTACAAAATTCTTTTTTTTTTATCATACACTTTACCAGATTCATTTAGCTTAAAGCCAAAATGTACACTCAGTTTCCCTTGCAAATCTTCATATGCCATAATTTTAATTCCACTCAGCACGAAACGTTTTTACTTATTTTAACTTTTTTAACACAAAACTTCCATTCACCATCACGAATTTAGAAACGTTACTGGCTTACTGCAATTTATAGCAAAGTTACACCACCACCAGCCCTGAAAAAGGTTTCAGCTATTGCTTCCATAGCTGCGTAAGCGAAGTGTTCGGTTCAAGGTTGTACAGTTCAGTTTATGCTAGCAAGCAATAAATAATCAGTTATATACATATGTTGCCACACCCAAGTTGTAAAGAAAGAAACCTGTCAGCATCTGTATGTAGTTACATACCTCTTAGAATATTTCACAACAGAAGTGTTATTTAGACACTCTCGGAGTTCAGAGTGATTTCTTTTAGCTATCAGGAGTTACATTATCTCAAAGTTCAAAGAACATTAAGTGTCTAGTGAAAGCTTGATACATTGGAAAGGCTGTTTAGGTTGGAAGCAATATATCAAAACAAAGAGGGCCAAATTTGGCTAAAAGAGTTTTGATTAATATTGAAACCCATTAAGTTTAATCGACTCGATTATTCAATTAAAAATGTTTAATCTTTAATCTAAAATAAAAAAATTAATTGATTAATCGTTTCATTTAATCACTCAGCACTAGTAACTAGTTTATTAATGTACAACAAACTGTATAAAAACTTTAAGTCCACAAATCCTTGAACTCTGCTTCTAAAGATATTGTTGCAAAGCATCGTAGACGAGCGCCAAGCAAGGGGAAAGCGGGGAGTGAAAGAGACAGATAGCGGCTAAGCCACACCCAGAAACTGCCCATCGCTGTGCACAGCACTAATCACTTGTGCAAGAGACGGGGTGGGGAGAGAAGGAACCAGGGAAGTTACTGGACTGCTACTTTCCCCTTCGCCTGCCGCCTCGAAAGGGTGTGAAGCTTCGGGAAGTTTCACCAATCTTCGTGATACAGCGAATGATTGTATAAAAGGTTGGGTTGGACTAGACAGTTCAGTTCGGCACGGAGCAGAGTCAGTGAGTTGCAGTGTGGACCTGCGGCTTACGTGTGTTACGTAATTCTGCTGTTATCAGAGGTGTACAAAGTATTTCTAAGGAAATAAAGAACATTTTGAATTTCTGCAACTTGGACATTTAATTTTACGAACCCACAAAGTCACAATATAGTATTTAATATAACTGACATCACTCTCATTCCCCTGAAGTAACAAATGATGACGTACAGTGTTGTAAATATTTAATATATACATTGTCAATATAAAATATATATTGATAAAGAAGCAAACAAGTCTTACCTTGGTGATTTTACTGCAGCAGAGTCCCAATCCTGTAACAGAATAATTCCCACCATTTAGGTTTGGTTTATTAGTAACTGTCATTAACAATTATAGGCAACAAAAGTTTGACAATATATCATGTGAAACAAAATTACTCAAATGGAGATCTTAATTAAAGAAACAGACAACTGACAAAAGTAATTGTGAAAGGAGAATTAGAATGTATGATTCAATAAGCCCAAGATTTATTAAAATTGCAAGTGTTCACATAGCTTACGTACTTTAACATTACAATCATTTAAGTTATATGTAAAACAAAGATTTGACATATGAAGCGAAACAAAACACAAAAATAGAAACTTTGGTTAAAAAGCAGAACTGGCCAAAATAATGTTTAGTAAAGATAATTCAGGATGTGTGATTGTGTTAGCTCAGGATTTAATAAAATCTAATGATACATTCACTACAAAGAGTAAACTTGTACTCAAAATCAAACAGACATAACAAATTCATGTTATATAACATTTACATAGACTGGTCATATGAGTACAAACTTTTGTTTGTGTTGATAGCATTCTATTTCATCTCCACATATTGCCAACCTATAAAGGATGGTATATCTTACGTCAGACACTGATGTATTGTTTGCTTTGTACAATAGCTTTTATCTATTTATTAACAATGAATGAATATAATTTTGAGTCAAACTAATACTCAATGCTCCATTTATTGCTAGTATTTACCTAGAACACGTTTCGTTGGGATCTTCCTAACATCAGCTGTTGTCGACTAATGGACGTTTGTTTGGTGAACTCATTGGAGGCGACAGGTGTGTCTGTCGGTATCTTGATGAACTTGAAGTTTGGGTTTTCATCAAAGGTAGTGTCGAAATTAAACAATTTTCATATTTCTTTATGAAGACTTTTTCCCACGTGGTTAAAACAGCTGGACCTTGGACACTTTTTAAGTGGATTTCTCATTCTATATCCTGATTCTCCTTCCAGAACTGGTACACTACCACTGATTTATCTATTTCTTTGTTCCTGATGTTCCTAAAATGCTCTTTAAGCCTAATGTTCAAGTTATTTTTGTTTTTCCAATGTAAAAGTTGTCATAGCCTTTGCAGTTTATCCAGTACACAGCTGATTTTTTTGTCTGTAGGTATCTCCTTTGCATTATGTGATTTCAAAAGGTGTTGTACACTAAATTTTTTCTGTGGGGCCAACGTAATATTGAAATCACATAATACAAAGGAGATACCCACAGACAAAAAATCAGATATGTACCGGATAAACTGCAAAGGCTGTGTGACAACTTTTACATTGGAAAATTAAAAAGGAACTTGAACATTAGGCTTGAAGAGCATTTTAGGAACATAAGAAATAAAGAAATAGATAAATCGCGGTAGCGTACTATTTTTGGAAAAAGAATTATGATATAGAACGAGAAATCCACTTATTAAAAAGTGTCCAAGGTCCAGCTGCATTAACCACGTGGGAAAAAGTCTTCATAAAGAAATATGAAAGAAAATTGTTTATTTCGACACTACCTTTGATGAAAACCCAAACTTCAAGTTCATCAAGATACCGACAGACACACCTGTCGCCTCCAATGAGTTCACTAAACAAACGTCCATTAGTCGACAACAGCTGATGTTAGGAAGATCCCAACGAAATGTGTTCTAGGTAAACACTAGCAATAAATGGAGCATTGAGTATTAATCTCAGAAACTATTTGTAGTTGAGATTCAACTGTATTGGAACACCACAGTGAAGCGAAAAATTATTAAATTTTAGATGAGTCGCGTTTTTTACACATCTGCTTCACTTTCGAAAGATGTGTAAAAAACGCGACTCATCTAAAATTTAATATTTGTAGTTGGTTTATTAATACTCGTCACTTACTTGTTTATATTTATGAGAGACTAGTTTCAAAGGCATTCGCCTCCATTTTCAATCTCTTTCCAACTGGCCTGAGTATTAGTTTGACTCAAAATTATATTAATTTTGTGCTTCATTGTATCACAGTCCTTACACATTGGAATGAATGAATGTTGATAGTAGTAGCTCCGTAGTAGTGGAAGAAGAGGAATGTTCATTTAGTCACCAAACAGCTGAGGATGAGATCGAATGATCTTGAAAACATTTCAATTATACAACAAGTGAAGTCTGAGTATAAATATAGTGACTCATAAATCAAACTCAAAAATTTAATTTTATACTTGAGGCTGAGAAACAAGGTCTTCATATGCAACTTACAGATCTACAGAACTGAAATTTTGCATTAAACCTGTAAGCACATTGCAAATCGGTTATATTTTTCTATCCATATTATGTTATATATTATTTTTTCAGGAATGATTTCAGTGGAACAATTTTGCTTTTATTTGGAATGAACAGCAATAGTTTCAGGTGTGACCACACATAAACATTTCATTAAATTACATTTTTATCTCAGAACTAGAAATGAAAGCAGCGGCAGTGTCAGTGGTGTGCTTCTGAGGAAATGTGGAGAACCTAAATTCTAAAGTAAAAGTCTGAATAAAGGAAATAAGGTGCAAATTTCAGATAAAGAAGATGGCAATGAAGCGCTTAAAACATCAGAATACAAGAAAATAAAAAAATTAAAATTTTCATATAAGTCACGCATGGCTTCAGTTGTTTATTATTGTTTGCAAAAAGATGAACATGGGAAGGAAATAAGACAAATATATAATGTGACACAGTATCAATCTATAACCTGGCAAAACAGTCAAGCAACAAATTAAAAATATATACAGCAGACCCTTTTTAATTCAAACACAAAGTGCAACTGAAAATAATCCAAATGAAACAAAAAAAAAAAATTAATTTAAATATATGTGTACAAGGTGTAAAATAAAGTCAAATATTGTTTGGTGTAAAATTATGTAGTTTAGTTATTATTTGAACTTAAGTTACAATTACTGTCTTTTATTCACATATTCGTCCTTATATATACTAATATCACCAATTACATAAGTTTATTTCGTAAAACGCTGAACCTAATGACAGTAAAGCTATACAAATATTACACAAACATAACACTGAGCAACCCAACCACAGGCAAGTGGCCCAAACATTGTTCTCCACGCACAGTGGTTAGGACGTAACTACCTACCACAACCACTTTTCATTAAATACAGTGTGGGAGGTGAATAAGTGTAAATAATTTTACATATACTACAGAACAATGCATATAATACATATGTGTATCTCGATTTGACTGCTTGCTAATAGCAATGTCAAATATTTCACAAAGTTGAAACGGATTTGCTGCAAATGGGATGATTGAAGATGTAGCGATGATTTATTTCTCTCAACTTTGGTGACGATCTTGTGGTATCTGCTGAGACTAGTGAAAGACAAACTGGACTTCCAAGTTCTGGGAGTGTACTGCATTCCCTGTGAATGTGGGACACTGTATATAGGACAAACCGGAAGGACCATCGCTACTAGAATAATCGAACATGAACGGAGCATTCGTTTTGATAACGACCACAGAGCCAATTTTCGGGAGACGACCATCTTAGCAAAGTGCAATAGTTACTGGGAGCGGAGAATTAAGGAGGCTTTGGCCATTTCCTCTGAAAGGAGCAAGCTTAATTGTGATGCTGGATATCAGTTCAGCTCCTCTTGGAAACCGGCCTTAAAAATGGAAATCCGTCGAATTAAGAAGCAAAGATCAATACAGCTTGATAATCAAGTTATGTAGTTAAGTTTCTTTGACACAATTTTCTATACTCACGCCATCTCCTGAGCTGGCATTTAATTTACTGAAGTCTTTTGTTCAGTAATGCAAATTTTGATAGTGTTTTGTCTTTGTTTATAGTTATGTTATATCCAGTGTTTCATTTGTGGTTATAACATTTTATAAATACCCTGATGATGGGAGAGATGCACACTCCCGAAATGTTGATAGCTAATCATCTTTTCACCTGGCTGGCTGCCCGAGAAGAAAATGAACGCATTCGTCGGCAGGAAAGCTTCAGGCCTTATGATCTTTTGGAAATCCTATAGGTTCCATGGCAGCTCTGGAGCAAGAGATCTTATTTCTGAGTGTGGCTGTGGAGCATAGGAAGTTAATATTGCTATTGTTGGGGAACGAACAACAATTCTTCTCTTTTAAATACTGTGGATTTTCAAAGTATAAAATTGAAAGAAGTGTAGAGACAGTGAAGCACAACTTAGCACAAAAGTGAATCGAGAAGATATTGACAACTGCTTCACTCACACTGTTGGTCATTCATTTAATTTACAGTGCTGCCAATTCTACAAGGTACTTTCTGTGAAAAACAGTGTGAGTGAAGCAGTGTGTCAATATCTTCTCGATTCACTATTGTGGATTTTATTCCAGTGAAACATTTTTAAATTCTGATACAATTTTAAATTATGTAAATGCTGTCATTTTAACAAACAATGATTGTTGCATCAATGTACTTTGGCCGCACCGTGGCTCAGTGGTTAGACTGCTTGGCTCTCACCAAGGTGGCCTGGGTTCGATCCCAGGTGACTGCAAAGTGAGATTTGTGTGGACAACACGGCGCTGGGGTGGGTTTTCTCCAAGATCTCTGGTTTCCCCTGCCATCTCATTCCACGGTGCTCCATCTTCATCTCATGTATCATCAGTGTCATTGCCTGCGGTGCCGTATGCAGTAAAAGTGGGCGTTAAACACTACATATTTCATTTCATCAATGAACTGCTTTTCTTTCTTGCATACTTCATTACTGCAACACAAATGAATTCATACAAAACATTTTCTGCACACTTTGGAGCAACACAGCTACACGTTTTACTCCTATGAAAGTCGCTTTCAGAAAAGATGCTAACTACAGATAATCTTCAGCTGTATTCCCTCTTAGTTACTATAACAACCAAATCACTTATCTTTTACTGGTCCACGTCACCACATTATGTATTTAGATTCTTGCAATTACCAATAACGACAATAACATTTAATAAATAATAAACAATAAACCAACCACAAATAATTTTTATAATAACATTTAACTTTACGTTGCCTCAGTTCATGACCCATCTATACCTTGTTTCACGTAAGCTTGCCCAGTATCTCTTAATGGTCACGTGACCTAATCACCTCACATTGGTTGCTGTTGTGGTAATGACTGTCGTGCAGTAAAAATGAGTTCGTTATTTAACATGGTGATATATCATTATATGCTGGAAGAGAATTGTCAAATTTATATTTTCTTAACTGTTTTAATTAAATATATTACGCAACAGTTGATTTATCTCAAATGCATGTTAATTCTTAAACGAAGTAAAGAGCGGGTTCCTTTGCTCTCAAGCACATGGCACGATAGCACGTGATTTAGCGGTAGTGGTGATATTTGTTTATATGACTTTTATCACTGACCTTGTTTTGAACTGGATTAGTCATGCATCGCCATTCGAGAGTGCGGGAGCTAAATTATTTTATTGATCGTTTACTGCGCATGTGCTTATTATATGTATAATGGCAGAGTCTACCGCCAGTTTTTCGCTGAAGTATCGCAAGGATAATTATTTACAAACAGGCGAAAAAAGAATTGTGTTGCATGTGTTTAATGCACTCACAGAGAAGAATTCGTCTTTGTCAGTGAGAGAAGTCGAACAGCTGTGCTCTGAGTTACAGGTGTGAGTGTTAGATCCGTAGGAACATCGCGACATGAAATTGACGAAACAGGAAAACTTACCACTCCAGGCAAAAGCAGGAATAAACAAAAGTGCGTCCTCGGAGAAAATACGTGAATTGTGTTGAGCGTCGTCATGTGTGTAGTTTTTCTTTAGAAACGAACTCCCTAACATAAGTAACATTTCGTCTGCTGTAAATGAGGATACAGATTTACCAAATTTCAGGAGATTGCTTATACAGCTGGGATTTGTGAATGAAAAAAGAGGCAAGAAAAATGTGCTAAAAGACAGAGGCGATATTGCTGTGTGGCGAAGACGCTATTTTAAGGACAACCACACTGCACCGAGATACAAATCGCTAAATATACACGAAGAACACACGAAAAGTAAAGTATGGTGTGACACGACTTTTAAGACTGAAAGACAAGCATTTTTGAAAGGTATGTGTTCTGGTTTAAAAATCTCAGTGGAAAAGGCCAAAGACCTTTCATTATAAACTCTTTCAGTTTCATTGCTCAGTCATTGTGTTTCAATTTGCTCAGTTCATTATAAACTTGTATTTTTGCATGCCTTCATATCCTTATTTGTATGATTTTTGTATGATTTTATTGATCTTCCCAGCAATTATTACGAAATGTGACGGGAAGGCACCGCCTATGGCCTATGACGCGAAATCATTAGCCAATTAGGGCCAGGGGGAGGGTTGTTGAACGCAGAGTGATACATTTCAGCCGGGCAAGGTTATATGAAACAGATATTAATTTTACACTTTCATTTTCGTAAAAATTAATCCTTTCATAACAATTCTAAATACATTCCTAAAAATTAAAAAACATGAAATAACCGCCACAAAGTTAAGGATACCATGTGTTTTGAACGGCCCCCTTTGTGTGCTTTGTGTTTTTACACACAGTGCACACATAATAACACCTGTGTTTACATCACGCACAAGACCCACCGTCATTTAGGTGACTTACAGCAAAGGAATAACAGCTGATATTCAGCAGCAGACTGACGTTTAGAAAGTATACAATATGAATGTTTTATATATGCTGATTTGGACATTCATTTAATTTATGGTGCTGCCAATTCTAAGAGGTACTTGTATCAGCAATGACTTCCAAATCGTATTCCTAACGGACAAACGTTCACTGCAGAGCATCAAAGACTCCTTCGTGCCCATTATGTAGATAGAGGACAACTCGTAATGCTGAAACACTACGGTGTGAAAATGAAATCTTACGTATTGTAGAAGAGAGACCTGGTATGAGTACAAGGCGCTTGACAAGGGACGTTGGTACAAGGCTTGGAGTGTGCTTCACACATTGCATAAACATCTGCTGTATCCATACCATTACCGAAGGGTACAACATCTGCAAAAAGCAGATTACGGAAGAAGAGCAGAGTTTTGTAACTAGTTCTTACAGCAATGTGAAAATGATGTGCAGTTTCCTTGCAACATGTTTACCCATGGCATACTTAATTTACACACTGTTCCATCTGGGCGGAAGAGAATCTACATGCCATTTGCTGTGGGAATTATCAACAGAGATTCGTGATAAATCTTTGGGCCGGTATCCTCGTTAATCAGCTATGGGGTCGATGGAACTGCCTAAAATGCTAGAAGGTGTTCATTATCTAAGCTGATGTGACAATCATGGCATCGACACATGGAAGCTTGTAGAGCTAATGGTGGAGATTTTGAGCACTTGTAGCGGTAAAGAAGTTAAAATCATGACGTATGCAGTGGCATAGCAATTTATTTTATTTAACCGTACCGGATATTGTACACCTATTTTTGTGTTTAGTTTTTTTTCCTGGAGTGTTTTGTAATACAGCTTAAATTTAATTCTTCTCCGTTGTAAGAGCAATGTAAGGTTTTTGATAGTCAACATGAAAAATTCAATGCCATGGCTGGGATTTGAACCATGGATCTCCTGGTTCAAATCCCGGCCATGGCATTGAACTTTTCATGTTGACTATCAAAAACCTTAGCCTATATATGGCTAGTGTGAAGAAATGATTAATTTCCATCAAATAACTTAAATGTAAGGTTGTTTGTAGTTTAAGGAACCAGAGATACAAATGCAGGTCTATTGATGTTAGCGAGTGTGTGATGTTTTAGGGCCCATCGACAGTGAGGTCATTTGCGTCCATCTATTGATGATAATGTGTTTAATGGAAATAAAATAAATTTAAATCCATCAGTTTGCCACGGCAACAGACAAAGCAGAGCAGCAGTGTGACCTCTTATGTAATCAGAGGCCTGTCAGAGGGAATACTAGCCATCCTAAAAACATTGAAACATTTCCCCCAAGAATGTCATTATCAGAAATAGTGGAAATTGCAGGTTCACCACATTGCCCTGAAACGCTGATACAAATATTTGCACTTATTCACCTCCCACCCTGTATACCAACATTTTTTCACCCTCTTTAGTTGCTGATGAAGGCCATGGAGTGTAGCATGGCTGAAAACTCGAGTATGACAGAGTTAATATGGCAGATTACCTGTGAAGCAGTTATTAGTACGTACTGGTATCAAGCTTCAACATTGCTTTCTGAGATATTAATATCAGTGGAGTTGTCAATTCCTTTACAGCAAATATGGGTGATATTTACTGTTTTATTTTTACATCTTGCAGTTTTAAAACGTTAAAAAGAGGACATTAAATTTTCTAACAGGTATATCTGCATTTATAGGTGACTTAATTAGCAACTCTATTTCATTCATTTAAGTTTGTTTTCCTCAGGTTTGTCCGATTCTAAAATATCACAAAACATTTCTGATGTAATTTCCACAAAACTTTATAGAGGTATTTTATAATCATTAACAAGTACCACCTTCACTATTTTAATAATTTTAAATATATCTCCTCACAAACACTGACATATTCACAAACTATCTCTTATGCCCAGTAATGTTGTATTTAAAAATTCAAATATTTATTCAACTGATGTACATGCTTAGGCTTTCACAGCCAGCATTAATCCAATAGACTCTATTTCCCTAGTCTTGTGGACCGTGGTCCAGAGGATCAAAATTCTCCTGATGTTTCGATCATATCTCCAACAAGCATATTCGGAGGATTCTAGCTAGGTACTTGCTGGAATGTCGTTCGGCACGAGGCCTCGTCAAATATAGCCTGGTCTGTCCATGCCTACTTGCCTGCCAATCTCCATGCGACTGAGTGTGTGATGGTATTGGTTCAGTTTGTTCTCTATGGCTTTACTTTTGTCTTGTAATACCGGTATCAACGCTTTCTGAAGATGTGATACTTCTTCCTTGCTGTTGAAATTGTTTTTAAATTGTACTTGTGAACCGGACGCACTGAAGCAAGAACTACAGCATCTGCACAGAGTGCTACAGGCCAATAGATATGCTCCAAAACAGATCAAAGGGGCCACAAACCCTAGAAGGCCGCAGGGAAGCACAGAGATGACAAAACAAGGCATTCCTACCCTACATCAGTGCGTAACAGACCGGATTGGCAAAATGTTGCAGAGAGCTGACATAAAAATGATCTTCAGGACAACCCAGAAGTTAAAACATCAATTGAGATCCACAAAGGACAGACAAGATCCTCTCGGGTTGCAATGAGTTTATCGCATACCATGCAGCCGTGGTCAGGTATACATCGGCACCACTAAGCGCAGCATACTAACCCAAATAAAAGAACAATAAAGCAATTGCCGACTTGGACAAATGGAATAATCGGCCGTAGCTGAGCAGTGCATTGCTGAGGGTCATGATATCAAGGTTGAAGAAACCACGATTTTAGACAGTACTGCCCAATATGCCAGGCTCTATTGAGAAGCTATCAAAATTCAGAAACATAAAAACAATTTCAACAGGAAGGAAGAAATATCACATCTTCACAAAGCGTGGATACCGGTATTACAAGACACAAAAGTAAAGCCATAGAGAACCAATAGCAGCACACACTCAGTCGCATGGAATGAATGAATGTATGATGTCTATGGGTGCTCAACGGCACGGTCATCAGCGCCCTTAAAAAGGCAAAACATGCTAAAATAGTAGGTAAAAGAGCTAAAATAGACCCATCCTAAATAAAATAAGATAAAACACACGCATGTTAGTAAAAACTAAAAGATACTTAAAACCATGATGCGATAAGAAGGTTTAAAAAGGTAAAATTAAGAACTAAATTCTAAAGTCAACAATTAAAAGCAGCTTAAAGACTTTGGCCACCGCTTGTTCGTCTAGCAGAATCTCTGTCAAGCTGGCTGGCAGCTGGAGAGATTGGCAAACAGCGGCTAGGTTAAAACACTCTAAAAACACATGGCAGACCGACAAAGCTCCGCCACAGTGTGGGCACACTGGAGCAGGGTCCCTTTTTAACAAAACTATGGGTAAAAATACAGTGGCCAATCCTTTAAAGAGCCAGGCTGACTTCCTCCCGACGAGAAGAATGGCAGGAGGTTACCCAGGGAATCGGGAGTTCCTTGACAGTTCTAAGTTTATTACTGCAGAGAGCAGACCACTCTTGCCACCAGCAGGATAGCACACCTCTCCACAGTACAAGATTGAAGTCCTGCGACATCACTGTGGCTACTAAAACCCCTGGGCTGTGACGTTGCCGACTTTGCAGCCATATCCGCCATTTCATTTCCCCGCACACTGGCATGTCCAGGAATCCAGACACAGACCACACTAATGCCGGTGGCAAATAGAACGTGGAAGGCGTTCTGGACACTCTGTACAATAGGATGGCAACTGTATAGGTGTCGGATGCTCTAAAGGGCACTGTGCGAATCGCTTAAAATTAACCAATTGCCCATCTGGCGTTGGCAGACATATAAAACGGCTCGATATATTGCATAAAGTTCTGCACTAAAAATGGATGTGCTGCTATGGAAGCCGAATGTATAGGGTTTGGACCCATAAACGTAAGCACATTCCAACACCGGCTGTGGTTTTTGACCTATCAGTATAAAGTAAAAATCAGTTGTTACAACCTGATAAAAACTTAAACAGCACTTGCGGATATTAGATGCATCCATCGTAGTTCTATCATATTGCGTCATGCCGAGACGTTCCACGCAACCAGGGAGGGTACATTCTCTCACCCTTAGGAAGCAGCTTAGGTAATTTAATGTCTAGCTTTCTAAGAAGTTCCCAGAAATGGAAACCGGGTGGCTTTGGGTAACGAGAGGTATTCCGATAACGAGCTCCATGAAGGTGTTACAGAAAGGCGCATACGTTGGATGTGTGCGCATGCAGATAAGACTACAGCCATAACAAGGCTAGTAAAACGTCGCGCCGGTATTGTAGTGGAGGTTCTGCAGCTTCGGCGTAGAGGCTCACTACAGGGCTAGTAGGAAAAGCCCCAATAGCTATACGTAGACCAGAATTATGGACTGTGTCCAATTTTTGCAGCACAGATGGAGGTGCTGAGGCATAAACAATACAACCATAGTCTAATTGGACCCGATCAGTGAGCGATAGAGTCATAGCAACACTGTTCGATCCCCTCCCCAAGATTTGCCACAGTCGACAGGCAAGTAGGCATGGACAGACCAGGCTATATTTGCCGAGGCCTTGTGCCGAATGACATTCCAGCAAGTATCTAGCTAGAATCCTCTGAAGATGCTCGTCAGAGATATGAGCGAAACGTCATGAGAATTTTCATCCTCTGGACCACGGCTCACAAGCCTGGGAAGTACGTTCTACTGGATTTTATCAACTGTACAATAAACAAAATTTGTACATACATGAGATATCAATAAACCTTACCTTAATTTCATTACAACCAGATGAAGTTTCTCTATCCGACCACCAAGGCTCTTCTTTAATTTCTATTTTGTTATCCATCTCTTGATTGCTGTTGTGTATTTTGACATTTGTTACATGTCCCCATGGAAGACATTTTCCTTCTTTCTCTGAGTCAATTTCTATTTTGGTCTCTAAGTTTAAGCTGCTACTGCATGTAATAGCTTCAGACTTAATCTGCTTCACATAATGCTTGATAAAATGTTCTCCATTTTCCAGTGAGGGAATGTCTGCAAAAGCTGTCTCTGATTTAACTGCTACATCACAATCATTGTCCACACCATTGTTTGTTTTCAAGGTAAAGAACTGACTCCCATTCTGTGTGACTAAGAGGGGATCCTCTTCTTTTATTTCCATGTTGTACATTTCAATAACACTGATGCACCTGATGGACTGTAAACAAATAAACACATCAGTCAAGCAAAATGAGACAGGATTACTACTCAACTCTCATGTTTCCTAAAGCCATACATGCATCTGTTAAGATAGATATTCAGCTACAAATTCAGGTGGTCAGCAAGATGCATCTTGCAATATAGATAACTAATATTTGGGTAGTATAAATACAAATGACCCCTTTTTGATCATCTATTGCTATAAACAAAGTTTTGGCTCAGTGACCTACAAAATGTTATTTCAGCTGAGTAAACAAAAACATTATTTTTCTGTCAGAAGGGGACAAATATATGATGCACTTAAATATTTACATTATAAATATACTTATCCATCTAAATATATTTATCCAAATCCTTACCCTACACACAGCTAGTGTGAAGGAATGATTGATTTCCATCATTTAACTTAAATAATAAGAGTTTAACGATGAAGTCTGGGACTCAAGTAATTTGCCACAAACCGTGTATCTTTAATACAAGAGCCCCTAGCAAATTACCGGGAAAATATACGAGTCAATTGGAGAATTTAATGTCAGAACGGCACGTTGGCCATGGTAGCTCAATGGCTAAGAGCGACTGTATGGAAACCAAGAAATCTGTGGTTCAAATCCCAGTCGTGGCATTGAATTTTTCAGTTTGACTATCACAAACCTTAGCCTATATACAGCTAGTGTGAAGAAATAATTAATTTCCACCATTTAACTTAAATAATAAGAGTTTAATGATGAAGCCTGGGACTCAAGTAATTTGCCATATTGTATCTTTAATATGAGAGCCCCTAGTGGCTTACCAGGAAAATATGAGTCTATTGGAGAATTTAATATGACGGCACGTTGGCCATGGTAGCTCAATGGCTAAGAGCGACTGGATGGAAACCAGGAGATCTGTGGTTCAAATCCCAGTCATATCATTGAATTTTTCAGTTTGACTATCCAAAATCTTAGCCTATATACGGCTAGTGTGAAGAAATGATTAATTTCCACCATTTAACTTAAATAATAAGAGTTTAATGATGAAGCCTGGGACTCAAGTAATTTGCCACAAACAGTGTATCTTTAATACGAGAGTCCCGAGTGGCAAACCAGGGAGTCAATTGGAGAAATTAATGTCATGACGGCACGATGGCCATGGTAGCTCAATGGCTTAGAGCGACTGGATGAAAACCAAGAGATCTGTGGTTCAAATCCCAGTCATGGCATTGAATTTTTCATGTTGACTCTATCCCACTCTATCCCCATGGGGAATTGGGTACCTCGGCCAGGCTACGGCCGCCCAGAGGGGGTAGAGGGTGGCCTAATAAGTCCCGGGTACTAGCCTGCAGAGCCAGTAGAAGGTGTGCTAGATCACCAGGCGGCCCCACCAAGGTTTCTTGATAGTTGACGCGTGTAAGTGGTGTATCCACCTCCATCCCATCTTGACAACAATGGGGGGGGGGGGGGGGGGTTAAGAAATCAGGTATTGCCCTATGAAAAGAGCCCCCGAGTATCCATCGCTCCTGGGTTGAAGGAGGCCAGGGTCTTTGGACCTACGGGTCCTGGACTGATTGGATAGAACCTCTGCACTTAACTGTTGACTATCTATCCAAAACCTTAGCCTTTACACGGCTAGTGTGAAGAAATGATTGATTTCCATCATTTAACTTAAATAGTACAGATAAGGTGCGTAGGGATATCGTAGCTCTGACGTCATAGCTCGGGTGTTGGCCACTTTCAGTGCATGCTACCACGGAAAATACCAACATTATGTAAGCAAACCAGCGATGCTGTAATACGTGACGTAAAGATAAATGGATCATTGCCAGATTATCATCATTATTATATACTATTATATTCTTACTATTATTATCATAATTATTTAAAAACTTAAAGGAATTTAGCAAAGTTTTGGAGTAGTCAACATTACTTAAAGCAAACCAGCGATACTACAACACCCAAATAAACTGATGTAAAGATCAGTGGATCATTACCAGAGTTATTATCATTATATATTATATTCTTACTATTATATTATTATTGCTAATAATAATAAACATAGGTTACTACGTACTGTTCTCATTACAGTATCACTAGTTTATAAGAAAAAGAAAATGTGTTGGCAATGCTCTACTGTTTTTGTGTATATCGGAGCTCCGCAGTTGGCAACAACTTGTTTTCATGACGTCATTCTGTACCAACGTAACTCTACGCACCTTATCTGTAGTTTCACAAATTTGACAACTTTGTTGATTAATTTTCTACACAACAAAAGGAGTCGTAATTGCTTTTGTTTAGGGTATTCTCATTGTTTAAAACATTTGACAAGTGTCAAACACAATGTTATAACCTTCAGCAACATTTACACACTAACATTCTATACTACTTGGGATCAAGCCCACAGTTAATGTTTACACTTAAAAGAGGCAATTAAAGTCCTAAGGACACATTTAACTTTGTGTGTGTAAATAATGATAATCTTGTGGTGTATGTTGGAGGGGTTAAATCAACATCTACGTGCAGACCATTATTTAAAAAATTTAAAATCTTACCTCTCCCATGTATTTTCATTTTTGAAATTTTAAAATTTACAAAGACAAATTTAATGAAAGGAAATGGCCACTGTACCATTAATGACACAGTTCATAATCATAATACTAGAAAGAGAATGGATATTCATGTGAATAGAAGTAACACAAGAGCTCATCAAAACCGTGTAATAAACCTAGGAATCACTTTTTTTAATAAACTGCCTATAGCCAATAAAACCACTTGCAATTCCTCAGTATTTAAAGTCAGTTTTGGCATACTTGCTAGATAAGTGTTTTTATTCTGTTAGTGAATTTATGGAAAGTTTATAATATTGTTACATTTCTGAATTAATTGTGTGTATTATAAAATTCTTGAGATATCTGTATAAAACATTATTTAGTACAAACACTGACTTGTCCTTATTGGATGTGACTTGTTAATTTACAAGTATAGTTAATTGCACTGTAAATTCAAAATTTGACGTGTCTTATATCATAGTACTAATGTACAATGCATGATTTACAAGATGAATAAATTATCTATCCATTCTCACAATTTAGGAGTTTGTGTTTGCTACAATGTATCACAGATAGCATTGAGTACAACAGAGAAAGACATTTGAAATGAAATGTGTAGTTTAACGCCCGCTTTTACTACATACGGCACCGCAGGCGATGACACTGATGATATGAGATGAAGATGGAGCATCGGTGGAATGAGATGGCGGGGTAAACCGGAGATCCCGGAGAAAACCCGCCCCAGCGCCGTGTTGTCCACCAAAAATCTCACTTTACGGTCGCCTGGGATCGACCCTGAGCCGCCTTGGTATGAGCCAAGTGGTCTAACCACTGAGCAACGGCGCGGCCGAGAAAGACATTTGGAATACTATACATGCATTAATGATAGTACTAACCTCAAGGACGGAGCAAAATGTGGCAGTTTTACATAATTTCAAGTGTTCTTATACGTGAACCATAATACTGACAAATGTGTATTACTATTATTTAATTTCCCCTTTCTCTTTGCCCGCCTCGGTAGCGTAGATGGTAGCATGTATACCTCACGTTCAAGAGGTCCCGAGTTCGAACCTCGGTAAGGGCGAGTTCCCCTATCCTTAAAGATGAATGTCGGGTAACTCTAAGCTTCAAGGACCCTGGTCTCATTAGAGCATCATTTCACCCAATTCTTTCACCGTCTGATATGACTTAACGTTGGAGGACGTAAATTACACAACAAAAAAGCCCCTTCCTCCCCAATCAAATATTCACCACTGGTTGGGATAGCACCGCCACGTGACTTTGCAGTAAACACTGTTCTGTCAGTACAACTGGCCCCAGATAACAAAGAATGTATAAACAATAAAATGTTCGGTAAGTGTTCGTCTACTGGGTTAAAAGCTGACTGTCGATTTGCGGAGGGGAGGGGTGCGGTGCGGTAACGGGCGGGATGTATGCAGTGGCGTTGCACAAATTTTATTAATTCCTTGGTAATATTTGGCAGCTATTCACCGTGATTCGTAATAAGTTAAGAATAAAGATCACTTATTAGTAATATTTCATAAAGAAGCACTTATTAGTAATATTTCGTAATAAACAATATAATTAAGAAGCACTTATTAGTAATATTTCGAAATAAACAATATTTAGAGGCTGCCGTAAGGAATGCACAATGATATGTTTTATTTATCAGTTTTACAATAATTATTATCCTTTAATAGCTCTCTCTGGACAGATAATTCAGAGAAATATCATTACATATGTACCAAGTTGATATCAGTGGCATATTTTGCTTATTTCATTCAGTATTTATAACTGTGTACTAAATGGACAAGAACTTAAGAACCAGCACATTCGCGTCACCCTGCAGCCGAAGCACTTATTAGTAATATTTCGAAATAAACAATATTTAGAGGCCGCTGTAAGGAATGCACGATGATATGTTTTATATATCAGTTTTACAATAATTATTATCCTTTAATAGCTCTCTCTGGACAGATAATTCAGAGAAATATCATTACATATGTACCAAGTTGATATCAGTGGCATATTTTGCTTATTTCATCCAGTATTTATAACTGTGTACTAAATGGACAAGAACTTAAGAACCAGCACATTCGCGTCACCCTGCAGCCGAAGCACTTATTAGTAATATTTCGAAATAAACAATATTTAGAGGCCGCTGTAAGGAATGCACGATGATATGTTTTATATATCAGTTTTACAATAATTATTATCCTTTAATAGCTCTCTCTGGACAGATAATTCAGAGAAATATCATTACATATGTACCAAGTTGATATCAGTGGCATATTTTGCTTATTTCATCCAGTATTTATAACTGTGTACTAAATGGACAAGAACTTAAGAACCAGCACATTCGCGTCACCCTGCAGCCGAAGCACTTATTAGTAATATTTCGAAATAAACAATATTTAGAGGCCGCTGTAAGGAATGCACGATGATATGTTTTATATATCAGTTTTACAATAATTATTATCCTTTAATAGCTCTCTCTGGACAGATAATTCAGAGAAATATCATTACATATGTACCAAGTTGATATCAGTGGCATATTTTGCTTATTTCATCCAGTATTTATAACTGTGTACTAAATGGACAAGAACTTAAGAACCAGCACATTCGCGTCACCCTGCAGCCGAAGCACTTATTAGTAACATTTCGAAATAAACAATATTTAGAGGCCGCTGTAAGGAATGCACGATGATATGTTTTATGTGGCATGCCAGCGCATGCGCACTCGTTCACCCCACAGCCGAACTCGGGCACATCAGATGGCAAGAAAATGTAAAGTGTTAGCGCATGCGCATTCGCGTCACCCTTGCTTGGTAACAAATTTTATTAATTCCTTTGTAATATTTCGCAGCTATTCACCGTGATTCCTAATAAGTTAAGAATTAAGAAGCACTTATTAGTGATATTTCGTAATAAATAATATTTAGGCGCCGCCATAAGGAATGCACGATGATATGTTTTATATATCAGTTTTACAATAATTATTATCCTTTAATAGCTCTCTCTGGACAGAAAATTCAGAGAAATATCATTACATATGTACCAAGTTGATATAAGTGGCATATTCTGCTTATTTCATCCAGTATTTATAACTGTGTACTAAATGGACAAGAACTTAAGAACCGAACTTGGGCGCATCAGGTGGCATGCCAGCGCATGCGCACTCGTTCACCCCACAGCCGAACTCAGGCACATCAGATGGCAAGAAAATGTAAAGTGTCAGCGCATGCGCATTCGCGTCACCCTTGTTTGGTAACAAATTTTATTAATTCCTTTGTAATATTTCGCAGCTATTCACCGTGATTCCTAATAAGTTAACAATAAAGAAGCAAACTAATTTTATTAATTACTTGGTAATATTTCGCAGCTATTCACCGTGATTCCTAATAAGTTAAAAATAAAGACGTTTTGAGGTGCGCATGTTGCCCTGGACCGAAGTGCAGTGCACAGCTAATCTTAAGCTATATACCAACCTGTCCGCGCTGGCTGCAATCTGCGTAACTACAGAGGACCGAACACTGAAGCGTGCCTTTTTATTTTCGCCTAAAAGGCGTTGGCTATGGTTTTGTGGTCGCCATTGCTGGTAATATTTAGCGGACAAGAAGCACAAAGTAACACAGGTTGTGCTGTGTGATAGCTGGTGATGTTTGTTGGCCAATCAGCAGCGTTGTTATAACAGCCAATCCGTAGCTCTACTGGCGGAAACAGCAGCCAATCACGGCCGCTCCCCTCAAGAATACTGATATTTTTCAGCAGTTCGAGTGCTCATTGTGAAGTTTAATATCCTTCAAGATGGACGCTCGTGCACTTATGGCTACCGGAAAGGTGAACTTCTCTTCTCTGTGTGCCCATTTCGGGTACTGTTTTACCCCAGAGGAAAGAAGAATAGCTAATCTTCGGGGTATTGATATTTTGAAACTATATGGCGTGCTTCCAGAAAGGGCCAATATTGGTCTCTGCGAATGTCCTCGTTGTGGAGAAGTCATGGGGACGGTGACCTCGAAAAATAGAGGAATTGGGTGGAGATATATCTGCCCAAATTATCACAGACTTGAGGCAACACGTAATACCTTCTTTCAGCGTGTGCGCCTCAACGGTGAACTAGGTACAGACAGGATCCTGAAGTTTGCCTGTCTGTGGTTGATGAAGATACCCTGCATCACCATCCAGAACCTCCTAGAGATGGCGCATGAAACTGCCATAGCGTGGAGTTCCTATTTTAGGGACGTTGCAAACAAAATTGCTTGGCACGACTTCCAGGTCCTTGGTGGCGACGGCGACATCGTCGAGGTCGACGAAACGCACCTATTTAAGCGTAAATACCATGTGGGACGGCGAGTCATGTGGCGTCATCACTGGCTGGTTGGTGCCATCAGCCGCACCACAAAACAACGCTTTGGGCTCCTGGTCCCAAATCGCAGCAGAGAAACGCTGCGACCTATCTTGCAGCTCTACGTGGACCAGGGTAGCCTATTAGTGACCGATGACTGGAGGGGTTATTGGGGCTGCGAGAATTCTTTTAGAGGCCATGGAGTGGTGGTACACCGGCGCAATTTTGTTAGCCCACCCAGAAATATGGATCCCTTGTGGGTTCCAGCTGGCACCTACAACGCCCAGTGTCTCGACCAGCAATGGATTGGACCCCCTCCAGCTCCGGGATTGGAACCGTTGCGGTACCATACACAACGTATGGAGAACTCTTGGAAGGGGTTGAAGAAGATTCTCTCTTCCTGCACGAGCATCACCAACGCTCACAGCCGCGTAGGCGAATGGATGTATAGAGAGAATATTCTGAAAACTATACCCTCTGAAACGCAGCGACTGGAAAGATTCCTGCGGGATATAGCAAGGGCTTATCCAGGTGTGGGAAAAGCACCCATGATAGCTGACATTGACAACTGTCAGTGTCATGAGTGTCTCTAACAAATTCAACATTTCTCCATTACTCGGTCACGCACCGGTAATTAAACGGCCCTTTTCAGGGCCATCACAAGGTTTCCATAGAGTGGGTTGTACTGTTCGCCACAACAAAGTCCCAGGGGAATGAGGGGAAAGAGGGTTTAGGCACTATTATTTATTATTATTATTATTATTATTATTATTATTATTATTATTATTATTAATTTTTTTTTAACCAACGACCCTGCGCTGGCACTTCCTCATTTTCTTTGTCATCCGAAGTGCTAAGTTCTTGTCCATTTAGTACACAGTTATAAATACTGGATGAAATAAGCAAAATATGCCACTTATATCAACTTGGTACATATGTAATGATATTTCTCTGAATTATCTGTCCAGAGAGAGCTATTAAAGGATAATAATTATTGTAAAACTGATAAATAAAACATATCATTGTGCATTCCTTACGGCAGCCTCTAAATATTGTTTATTTCGAAATATTACTAATAAGTGCTTCTTAATTATATTGTTTATTACGAAATATTACTAATAAGTGCTTCTTTATGAAATATTACTAATAAGTGATCTTTATTCTTAACTTATTACGAATCACGGTGAATAGCTGCCAAATATTTCCAAGGAATTAATAAAATTTGTGCAACGCCACTGCATACATCCCGCCCGTTACCGCACCGCACCCCTCCCCTCCGCAAATCGACAGTCAGCTTTTAACCCAGTAGACGAACACTTACCAAATGTTCTGTTTATATAAATATTCACATTACCATTAACTTTAAATATTGTTGTTCTAACCTTAATAGTAGGCACTGTAGCAGATATTCTGGCCGTCTTATATCCAACAGTTCACACACCAAACTACACTTTTAGCAAGACTTGTAGTAATTCATCTCTTGATATGAAGCCAAGTCTTGATACTGCTAGACTCAGTACACGACTTTCACTCTTTGATTTGTTTTACAACTTCTGTTATGACGGAACCAATCAAAACAATGAAAGCATAAATTTACTATCGTATTTATAACTTTGTAATACTCATGGCGGCTACCGCATGACAACCAGGCAACCTTATAGAAATAAAAGTGGGTAAAATTGCTCAAACTATTGCTATTAAACAATTGGTTGCAGCAATATATATATATATAAGAATTAGTATAATCATTAAATAATTAAACCTTATCTGATCCTATTATAAGTAATAATATTATAAATTATAACCCTTAAATTTTGTAAATATAAAATAATTGTGGTTCAAATACCGGGTATGACAGTCAATGTTTCAGTCTGACCACAGATGGAGTTGGTGTTGGTCTGACCAAGGCCGACTCTACTACACAGGCCGGAACTGTGGGCCGGAGCCTACAATGTGGCAACATCGCAGCGGCGTGTCATAGACTGCCGATGTTTTCGACAGATCTCCACTAAAACCAGCATTTGATAACAAAACTTACCAATTTTTAAACTTACAGCTGGTGTGTTGTTGTATACTTACGCCAAAATTCATTAAGGATACCTGTGGAGAACAAATTAATGCTTTTGAACGGATTAGTCTCCAAATTTTTGTTAATTTGAAATGAAGATGTAACCCAAACATGTCATTTACTGAAAATGTGCAACTTCTTTGCTTCTGTTTATCAAAAAACTTCCAGTAAAGGACCCAGTTATAAATGGTTCAGACTTTTCAACCTGTTACCTGAAGAATTAAAAATAGCAAAGCGTAACATTTTTTTAATATTAAATTATAAATCCATTGTATAAACTGGAGGGATTAAGATCTACTTAAAGGAACTGCAATTACTCAGTGGCGGCTGGTGGGTTAAATTATTGGTGGTGCACAAATGAAAAATAAAATACAGAGTAGTAATGACTCACCTATTTATACAGATTCTCTGCTCTACTCTCCTTAGACCTGTCGAATCTATTGATAACTTTTGCGTTGAAGTCGCTGATCTTCATAACAAAATCTCTCAATTGAAAGCATTGCTAATGCTTGTCAATCCTGTGACATTGTGTTCCTAAGGAAAGTTTTTATTCTTTTTAAAGTTGAGAAACAGCATTCTGCTTCAGCAGTGGACATTGGCATAGTTAACAGTACTCGGAGGAGTTTGACATATTCGCTGAATGTAGCACATAAATTGTTTTCCTTATTGAAGTCCATCAAGCACAAAGCACCGGACATTCCACGAAATTCCTCTCGACTGTAAATTGCAGTCAGTTCTCTACGAATTTTTGTTCCAATGATAAAAGGATAGAACCTTATTGTTTCTCTAAGGGAATCTTCTGGAAATATCTTAGAAATTTTCTTGATGAAACAAAGTTGAGGCTACCAGATGCCCCGTGAAGCTAAATCTGTCCTTTGCTTCTCTAAGAATAATGTCACATACTTCAAGAGCTTCTCTTCTTTTCACATCATGATCTTCTATTCTTCTCCTCTTAATTGCAGTTTCTTCGTGTTTCTCGATATCCACGCTATTTCTTACTTTTTGCACTTCCCTTTTAAATGCGTTTAGCTGGACGATGGCAAATGTTGCATTGCAGTTTCGTTTCTGCAGCTGATTGTACAAAATGTCCACATGTGTCATGATCTTGTAGAAGAAAGACAGCCAGAATACAAAATTATAATCTTTCAAAGTGGCCATAAACCCAGAAGCCTGAACAAGTGTGGCGTTGTTGTTTAACAGAGCTCTCTTCTGAATAACCTCCATGCATTTAATTAAATTCTCCCTGTGTTCGAAAAGCAGAGCACACAGAAGCTAAGCCTGATGGTCACGCTATAGCCGTTGCAAAGAGTAGGAGGAGCTAGGTTTATAAACCTCCATTTAAGCAATGTATAAGAAGCCACTCCCCTCTCTTCACCTTCCCGCAACCCCCGCAGAGAGCCTACATTTGGTTGAAATATTAGGTTAACTCTTCCCTGCAAACCTGTGGCTCCTACAGCTAATCACTGTTTATTTCGACTTCTGCGGTCATGGGCAGCTACAGACGATAAGCGTAATTGAAACATGTTTGTATATAAAACAATTATAATTATTAATATGATTATTATTATGATTAATTCATCTATAGTTTCTATTGCAGCAGTAAAAGTAGAACGACCATTTCTAAAACCATGTTGAGATTTAGACATGATTTTGTTTTTGTCGAAGAAGCTTATGATCCTTATTAATATAACCTGTTCAACAAGTTTAGCAAAAGTTGACGTCAAGGTTATTGGATGATAGTTACTCAGATTGGTAGCATCACCCTTTTTATGCAATGGTTTTATAATCCCCTTTTTTAAGCAGTTTGGAAAAATACCTTCGGATATGCTGGCATTTATCAGTTCATATAATAATAGTATAAGATATTTACAAGGCAGAACGCTTACTTTCTTTTTGAAAAAACCCAACTTTCTTTGGGACAAGGTTTTTGAGGGGTAGTCATGCCTAATTCAATGCCATAGCCGGGATTTACAATTAATTTATTAATAGTGGTCTAAACTATGAAGCCTGCAGAGTAAGTCACCACAAAATGGATGTATCTCGTTGTAAATGAGATTGAAGTGGTTTACCAGGAAAATACAAATCAGTTGGAGAGTTGTCATGCTGCTATGTTGCCAGGGTAGCTCAATGGCTAAGAACCGGACAGAGACCGGGAGATCTGTGGTTCAAATCCCGGTTATGGCGCATGCGCGCACACTCACACACACACACACACACACACACACACACACACACACACACACACACACACACACACACACACACACACACACAGAAAGAAAACCTATTTTTACAAAGTTCACTCTAGTTAGGCTATATAAACTTCTGTATCAAATCATGTAATTTCAAAGCTGACAAAATAACAAAACAATTTTACAAATTTCACTTTTTTCACTCTCAATATAACCTAGGCAACTTGAAATTGCATAATACCTTCGAACTCTTGTCACAAATTTCACATGAGTTGTAATTTTTTCACGCATGTGTATCCAATTTTGTCTTTTCAAATCACCCAAATAAGAAAATCTCTTCACATTTGAGAAATTGTTTAGCCATGTATATGAAATTATGTGATTTCAGATCGGAGAACAGATTAGAACTCTTCTAAGAAAATTCAAATTAGCTAGATATTTTAATCCCTATGTATCAAATTACATAATTTCAAACTAGACAGCTGAGTAAACTTGTTCGCACAAACATTACACTTGTGAGATTGTTTAGTCCCCAGGTATCAAAAGATGTGATTTCAATCAAGACAACCAACTATCTTCTCATAAATTTCACATATGTAATGCTTTATTACCCTAATGTATCAACTTATGATGCCTTTTCAAATCATACAATCGAATAAAGCTCTTTTCACAAATTTCACATTTGTGAGGTTTCTTACCTTCATGAATCAAATTATGTAATTTCAAACCAGATAGCTGAGTAAATCGCTCCCCACAAACCTTGCAAATTTCTTTAAACACATGTGTCAAAATATGTGATTTCAAATGTGACACTCTACTGAACTTCTTCTCACAAATTTCACAGGTGTAAGGTTTGTTACCCTCATGATTCAAATTATGCCTTTTCAAATCATGTAACCGAATAAAGCTCTTCTCACAAATATTACACTTGTGTTGTTTAATATCCTTGTCTGTTAATAAAGCTGTCTCATCCCTAGACCTACTAGTTTGTTGTGAGTTAACAGGCATTGTTATAACATGACTTTCTTGACCTTCCCACGAGGCTGCAGCACAGACTGATGATGAATCTTCACTAATATCAGCAGAAACTGCTTCTGTGCATGATCTGAAAACAAAAGCCGTTTGGTAACAATCAACTGAGTTACAAATTCTTCATACAGGACATTGCAATGTTAAGTAATTACTCAATGTTTCAAATTAAAATTATGTTAATGGTAAAACCAGTAAGTTGTATGAGTACAGAGGCAATTAGCAACTTTCAGCTTTGGTGTAACTACTATTCAAATTAATTTGTCTGTTTAAACTTGCAAGAAATCATTCTCTTCACAAAATGGCTAACAAAAAAGGCAGCAAAAGTCAGCAGAGTTTAAAATCGATGGAATGTTTCACACCGATTATGAAGTACGAACTGAAGATAATATTGTTGTTGTTGTTGTTGTTGTTGTTGTTGTTGTTGACTAATGGCACTGGGGATTAGTTGATTTGCATCATTTTCCCCATAGCTTCCCAATATAAAGCCTGTAGGTTCCCACTTTTAAGACCATTACATTTGTCCAAATGGTGTTTGTTCATGACATCCTCTTTACAGATACATTTGGGTGTGGGTATGCAGTGTATTTTATAAAGGTGTTCTGCAAGACAATCATGGCCATTTTCCATTCTAAATAGGGCCACTGCAGTTTTTCTTGGTAGAAGATAATATTGTTCTGCCTGACTTTTGATTTTTTATTGAATGTAATTTCTGAATCACATTTTCACACTGATTGCCAAACTGAGATTTGTTTTCATGTATCACATAAGAATCTTCTGCAATTCAAATTTATGTTTTTAATACTCTTTCATAGGATATGTACTTTAGCAATATTACCTTGTGCATATCGTTTGTTGGACAGGCTTAACAGCTTATTATTTCAATTTTATTACTTAAAATTGAAATATAAATATTGTTTATATAGTCGCAAAACCATTATTTATGATAGCGCGCCACAGAGAGATAAGGGACAGATGGTGCTGGTTGAAGATAAACAGCTTGCCTAAGCAGATAAGCATAGCATGGAGATAAAGGTTTGCAGAAATAAATAAAAAGATAAATGGAACTTTCTAGTGACATCTTGATTGTCTTACAGAACATTTGATTTCTTGTTTATTCCAAAAATGTCTAGTAATATGAGTTGTGGTATATATAAGGAAGCTGCGACTTGCCAAGGGACAGTTGTAAAGACAGTCGTAAACAGTAGAAAACAGGAGTTGTAACAAGAGTTGTTGGGTTAAACAGTGGAAGTTGAGTAAGCTCTTTGTTGTGGGAAATGACCTTGGTAGATTGTAACTGTGTATGTGACGTAATTCTGCTACTGTGAGGATAATCCAAAGTGTATTTCTACAGAAATGAAGAACATTTTGAATTTCTGTAGCTTGGACTTTTAATTCTACAAACCCACAAAGCCACAATGTTTTTATATTTATTAAAATCTAACTGTATTTCCCCTAGGGGACATACATAAATCTGCCTTCCCATTAAAATTAACCGGCAATGTTTATTCTTCGAGATGTTTATCTACAGTACCTGTATCCATCTTATCTTGAAATGTTTAATGTGTCAAGTGTTTAGTGTGTCAGGCCATAAAATTTGGTTGAAGGAAATATTTACTCTTAGAGATTGCTATTAAACCAATGATTAGAGAAGTGATCACTGAATATACTGAAGTACAATTCAACCTATGAGGCTAAAGATTTCCTTTCTGGGATAATAAACATAACCCCTTTTAAAAGTTGTTTTAACCCGTAACCAGTATGGTCCAGTTTTTGTAGCACAAATGGTATGGTGGGGTCAGGAGGACCCCATTTCATTTTTGACAATTGTGGAGAAGGGATGATAAATTGTAATAAACTAAACATGAATGTAATATTCAGTTATATTTAGAGAATAATTAGGCATAAACTACATTGTAAGCCTCTGCATATATGTCTACAAGATCTTTTTTACCATATATGTAATATTCATTACTCGAATTATGTTAGTTTTAAGAATCAGCTATTTTGAATCAAATTACATACTTTACTCTAGAAACAAAGTTTGAAATATGAAATTAAATATGAATAGTAACTAATAAAAGTGTTTAAAATGAAATGGATATAGCAACTGGACGAAACCACAGTACATGTTTACAAGCAATCCTCACAAATACTTCTTGTGCATTTGCTATGTATTGGTGTATTGCAAGTTACACAACATAATTTTGTTTTCCTAACTTTTGTTCTAGGACACTTTGCACATCTAACCCGTTTTGTTATGACTCTTGGGGATTTCGCATTTAAGCATCCTGGCAATGTTATTTCTCAACCCTCGAGGGAGATGTGGAATACTCATCCTTCTCTGTAGAAATGGTCAACAAGCTGCCATGACAGACTTGGTGAACTTGAAGCGTCATTTTTTATGGTTTTCCATTAATTATGAATGTATTACAAACATATTAAGCATGGAAATATTCAGCATTGTGTAGAAAACAGCAAGAGGCACCTTCTACAGCGTCTATTAGTAGCGTAAACAGTGCATTTTGTATCAAGTGCATCTATTCCTCCTTTTGTGGCATTGTAGAACTCATTATCTCAGTACTCAATTACCACTTTTTTTGTGAATCATCAAAATCACTAGTCACTCGCTAACTCATTTGCAATGGATAACAACCATTCCTCAAACTATGGATCATCAGCTTTTATTAGTTTCTGTGAAGTTGACGCCATCTCTCTGTAACAACATACCATGCAATATAATGCATCTGTTGACATTTCCTCCTAAAACATGCCACAATACGATATGATATACTTACGTTATCAGTATGGTGGGGTCACTCTGACCCCGCTAAGTAGAAAAACAACTGCTAATGTTGTGTACACACTCTTTTCACCACAACCTCAACAACTCAAAGTATACTGCCTGAAAGGTACTGAGAGCCACAGCCCCACATTGAGGAGAAAATAGGTTTCACATGGTAAACAGTTTTAACCGAGGTCGTCCTGACCCCGCCATACCGGTTACGGGTTAAAATTACATATTAGCTTTGTGTTGTTGGTTGTCAAGTAAAAGTGTAGTGTGTAAGTTGTCATTTTTATGCAAGAATACAACATAATAGTTTTGTTCTTAGAAATGTTGAAATGTGGTTGTGTAAATGATCCAAATCTGTTTTGCTATGTATGTGGGTTATATATGTTAGTAAAACAGGGAGAGAATGTATCAACTTATGTAGAGAAAAGTTATTTTCAACATTTTGGCATTAAGCTAAAATACCATTTTTATTAAATTTGTATGAAACTTTTGTAATATAAACCAAAATTCCTAAGAGTGGAGGTTCTTCACAGATTCCTCTAAAAAAAAACTTAAGGATGTTTTGCTTCATAATGGAAACACTCATCCTTCCATTCCTATAGCCCTCTCTTTTGTTTTTAAGGAGACATGTTGTTAAAAAAGCTACAGTACCAAATTCATCCATGGCTAGTCTGTAGAAATGTAAAGATTATTCGATCATTACTTCGTCAGCAGGCTGGCTTTAAAAAATATCCTTGTTCCTTACATAAATTGGATAGCAGAGCTATTATGTGTTTTAAATGGGAAGAGTTCTCGCCTGTAGCGTATCAGATACATTAGAGCCTTCACCATCGCCACCTTGTTATCCCCACTCTTTTTATATTTCCCTCTCTCTTGCACACTTGCAATTGTTCATGGCGCTAGACGTTAGGGAACGAAACTGAATTTTCCAAGGTTTTATAATAATGCAGTTGCTGAAATCATAAATATTCGTATATTACACTAATGGTTTTTAAACATGTAGTTTAAATTTGAGTTTGATTTATGAGTCACTATGTTTCCACTCAAACTTCAGTTACTTGTTGTTGTATAATTGAAACGTTTTCAAGATCATTCAATCTCATCCTCAGCTGTTTGGTGACTAAATGAACCTTCCTCTTCTTCCACTACTACGGAGCTCCGATCACTCTGCCATCTGGTGTTAGGGGCACTAAGTTTTAATACTTCATTTAATTTAAAACTTAGTGCCCCTAACACCAGATGGCAGAGGGATCGAAGCTCCATAGTAGTGGAAGAAGAGGAAGGTTCATTTAGTCACCAAACAGCTGAGGATGAGATCGAATGATCTTGAAAACGTTTCAATTATACAACAAGTAAGTGAAGTTTGAGTGTAAACATAGTGACTCATAAATCAAACTCAAATATGAAGAATACTTCACTGTTAATAATGCTTCTGCTTTTAATATTTATTTAGTTTAAAGTTATATATAGTTTATGAATTACTTATTTTACTAATCCAAAGAAAATACCAGCGGTGCATCTATATAGCTGTGAATGTTACTTACGTTAAGAGATAATTCGTCATTGTCATTGTCTTCAACGTCTGAGTACTGCAAATTTATGATGATAGGTTCCAAAATCACGTTACGTGCTATTTCTTTCCAAAAGTCATCTTCTTGTAGTTTATCTAATGTCTCACGTAGTTTTTGCAGTCTTGTTGTGTTCCTTGTCAATTTCTTCATGAATAAGTTGTTCAACGTCAGTCCGTTTAAAAATATTATTTCTGTTTGCAACGTAATTTGGGTCCACATTAACTCAACTGGATTCTTCTAGCAGTAGTAAGGGGAGGGGAAGGTGCATCGTATCTCATTGATCCAGCTGATACACATTTTCATGGAAGCGTAACTGAATAATACTGCTTTGAGCTCTCTAGAATAAATAGATTATGAACTATTCATAGAGAAAGATGTAATGTGACCAGACACGCTCTGCCAGACCAGCAGGAAGTTTATTGTTTCCTCTCATCGAATTTAACAAACACCTTGGCTTATTCAAAGTACATATTTCTTTTATCGCGTCATGTCAAATGTTTACGTTTCAGCTGAGTAATTTCAAATATACGTTCATGCATACATGCCAATTATATTCATTACAATGCTTACGTCAAATGCATTGTTATAATATAATGGTATCTACTTTATTTATTTGTATTAGGAGAACTATTTGAGCTAAAAATTTGGGGCTTTTACAGTTATGTTAGATACATTACTCTCTCCTTCCTCATTGATCAGTTTTTGCAAAATCTGAATTTTTGTCTTAGCGCGAATAGTATTTACTAGAGATTGATTAGTTTGTCGCTTGTCACACACCACATAGGGCGAATGCAACATGACAACATTGCAGAACTCCAATTGGTTGCTCAACTAGTAGCACTCAAGGACAAACACCTTCCCATTTCAAATATATAATAGGTCAGAACACTGGGAAAGGGAAAGCGACCATGTAGGACTAACTTAACACAGGTGAAAAAAATATATAAGTGAACCTCCTATACAAATGAACTATATATGTGATCCCTATTGTCACACGAGCGTTGGAACACCCTATGAAAGCAGCTGAGAGCGGGAGACGAGGGAGGTCCGTGTTAGCTACGCCCTCCCCTCGTTTGTCTTATAGTGGTGACAGGGAGGCTGGGGAAAGAAACATAATTGTGCGGTCTGTTTCTCTTACACCTGGTTCTCGATCCTTCTTTTACTGGAACATTCCTGTGAACACTAGAAGAACGGTGACATTCCTATAAAAAGGGTTTCAGAGAGACAGGCAGTCAGTGTTAGTCAGTCAGTTGGTTAGTGAGTGTGAGCGAGGAGACAGTCGCAGTTCTTGGTGTAAGAGTTAGTCAGTGACGTGTTAATGAACGAGAAGATTGTGCAACGGAAGACTGTACGTAACTGGTATGTGCATCGGAGTTTATGTAATCGCGAGTACAAGTGAAATTGTAATGGACGAACTGGTAAATTGTAATTGTGTGCAGCAGGTAATTCTGTGTAATTGGCAAGAGTTTAACTGTAAGTCGGTGGAAATAAAGAGCAGTTTTGAGTGGTGAAATTGGACTTTTCATTTCACGAACCCACAAAGTCACACTGGTGTCAGGAAGCGGGAAGATAACATCACCGAACATTACAGCCATGGAATCCGCATTGGAAATGCTTTTGGCGAAGATGAACGAGTTAACAGAGAAAACAGAAGCGGCAAACAACAACCTCACCGCCGAGTTGAAACAAATGAAGACGGCCAACGACAACATCACCGCGGAACTGAAACAAATGAAGACGGCCAACGACAACATCACCGCGGAACTGAAACAAATGAAGACGGCCAACGACAACATCACCGCGGAACTGAAACAAATGAAGACGGCCAACGACAACATCACCGAGAAGATGGAAGAAATGAAGGCCGAGTTAACCACAGAAATGAGAGCAGCGAACGGCAGTCTGGCCACGGAAATGAAGGCGGCGAACGAGGCTCTCGCCGCAAAGTTTGAGGAACGGTTGGCCGGCGTGACGTCACGAACCTGGGCAAGCGGAAGGGTCAAGTAGACGACCGCCTTAATGATTTAGAGGAAAAGGCCGACAACATCGCAAAACCCCTCACCCGCCTGACGGAGGAAAACCGGCCTTATGTGTGGACGGAGGACGCCGAAGACGCTTTCCAGCACCCGAAGGGGACCCTGTGCAGTGCTCCAATTTTGGGTTTCCCACAACCGGGTGGCGCCTTCATTGTGGACACCGACGCTAGCGACCATTACATTGGAGGTGTCCTATCGCAGATCCAGGACGGCCATGAGCGCACAAGAGTGGAAGAGAAGGAGCGTGCCGCAGCAGTCCGAGTAGTTGTGGCAGTGCCTGCTGAAGGCTGGGATAGCGCAGGCCTGAGGAGGGAGCAGCTGGCGGACGCAGACTTGGGGCCACTCTTGAGGGAAGTGGACGCAGGGACGAGACCAACCTGGGAGGACAACGCACCGAGGAGCGCCACCTACAAGTCGTACTGGGCCCAATGGGACTCGTTGAAGACCAGAGAGGGCGTGCTGTTCCGGGTATGGGAGTCACCCGATGGGAAGGCGCAGAGAGAACAGTTGGTACTCCCCCGGAGTAAGGTCCCGGAAGTCTTGGAGGAAGTGCACGCCGGTACTTCAGGACACCTGGGAGCGAACCGTATGATTCACAAACTACGGCAGCGCTACTTCTGGCTCAGACTCCGGGCAGATGCTGGTGGTACACCTAGACCGCCTCGCACGCGACGATGGTGCTGTTCGGGGCGAACAGCTTTGAGGAGGGAGCAGTGTCACACGAGCGTTGGAACACCCTATGAAAGCAGCTGAGAGCGGGAGACGAGGGAGGTCCGTGTTAGCTACGCCCTCCCCTCGTTTGTCTTATAGTGGTGACAGGGACGGCTGGGGAAAGAAACATAATTGTGCGGTCTGTTTCTCTTACACCTGGTTCTCGATCCTTCTTTTACTGGAACATTCCTATGAACACTAGAAGAACGGTGACATTCCTATAAAAAGGGTTTCAGAGAGACAGGCAGTCAGTGTTAGTCAGTCAGTTGGTTAGTGAGTGTGAGCGAGGAGACAGTCGCAGTTCTTGGTGTAAGAGTTAGTCAGTGACGTGTTAATGAACGAGAAGATTGTGCAACGGAAGACTGTACGTAACTGGTATGTGCATCGGAGTTTATGTAATCGCGAGTACAAGTGAAATTGTAACGGACGAACTGGTAAATTGTAATTGTGTGCAGCAGGTAATTCTGTGTAATTGGCAAGAGTTTAACTGTAAGTCGGTGGAAATAAAGAGCAGTTTTGAGTGGTGAAATTGGACTTTTCATTTCACGAACCCACAAAGTCACACTATGAAGTATTGTTGCCACCTCTCTATGTAAAATTAGCTTTACTGAAACAATTTCTGAAAACTCTAGATAAAGACGGTGAATGTTTTAAATAGCTTTGTGTCACATTTCATTCATTACTCTATGAAAAATTTAAAGCTGCTGAATTCGTTGAACCCAAATTAAAAAACTGATGCTGGACGGTCAGAGAATACTATATGAGTCAAGAAGTGAAGGACATCTGAAAGGCTTTCAGAAATGGTGTTTTTAATTTCCTTGGAAATAAACAAGACCCAAATTGTGTTAACATATTGAAAGTGATGCTACAAAATTTCAAATACATTGGTTGCAACAGAAGTGTCAAAGTACATTGTCATGGCAACAGGCATAAAAGTTTCAGCACAAATAAGAAAACAGTCGGCGGATAAAGTTTCATGGTAATAATGAGCCTTGCTAAGCAGTTAATGATAGCGCGCCTATTGTAAACAAGCACCAGCAAGAAGATATCTGAGGTAAAGGACTTGCCGGTATAGATTAAGTTATGCTTCCATAGTTTTTGGTTTCTTTATTCTTCTGGAAACTTCTGGACTGATAGAGATTGTTTGGGTTCTGGCTTATTGTAGAACAATCTAGAGTTACGAATTAGGTATTTAAGGACGTGACGGCTTGCAAAGTTTGAGTTTGTAAACAGAGTGAGTATGCAGAGTTGTGTAACAAGAGTTGTAAAACAGTGAGATGTAAAACAGTGTTGTGAACGAGAGAAAGCTGGAAGTGTTATTGTAACGAGAGGTAATCTGCTGTCACTGTTTGTTATTGTCATCGACCTTGGTAGACTGATGGTGATGTAACGTGATGCTGCTGTAATCTATAAGAGTATTTCTACGAAAATAAAGGAGATTTTTAATTTCTGCAACTCGGCCTTTTAATTCTACGAACCCACCAAAGTCACAATATTGTCTTCATTCCCATCTAAATAATTTTCCTGATAATTAGAGAGATTTTAATGAGGAACGGGGTGAAATATTTCACCAGGATATAAAAAATATGGAAATGAGGTATCAAGGGAAGTGGAGTGTTCATATGAAGCCAGACTATTGTTGGATATTAGAAAAGCACTGCTCTGAACAACATGTGGAAGGTCAAACAGGAGAAAACTTGAAGTGCAATATTCAGTTAAGGTTGTCAATGTGATTATTATTATTAATGATTAATTACTGGCAAATAAATTATAATTATGACCTAGTTTTCCATACAGAATTATTCTTGAAAGTAAATTTTATTATGTTTCACACAGCTTAACTTTCATTTCTGTTAATATGAATTTGAGTTGAGCCAGTGCTCATTGCTCCATATATTGCTAGTGTTTACCTACAATGTATTTTGTTAGGATCTTCCTAAAATCCTCAAATGATTTTTTTAGTTAATTGATGGAAATTAATCATTCCTTCATACTAGCTGTATATAGGCTAAGGTCTTTGATAGAGTCAGCATGAAAAATTCAATGCCATGGCTGGGATTTGAACCACGGATCTTCTGGTTTCCATCCAGTTGCTCTCACCCATTGAGCTACCATGGCCTTCTTGCCATCACACCATTAAATTCTCCATTCGCCTCTTATATTTTTATATTTATCTTTGTATCTTGAACTGACGTGTCCTATAACATATGTATTATGTTCCAAAGGATTAAATAAATACAATACAATATTTTCCCGGTAGACCACTAGGAGCTCTCGCATTCGAGATACACCGTTTGTGGCGACTTACTATCGTAAGTACTTCAGCCCCAGGCTTCATCATTTAAATCTTATTATTTTAGTTAATTGATGGAAATTAATCATTCCTTCATACTAGCTGTATATAGGCTAAGGTCTTTGATACAGTCAGCATGAAAAATTCAATGCCATGGCTGGGATTTGAACCACGGATCTTCTGGTTTCCGTCCAGTTGCTCTCACCCATTGAGCTACCATGGCCTTCTTGGCATCACACCATTAAATTCTCCATTTGCCTCTTATATTTTTATATTTATCTTTGTATCTTGAACTGACGTGTCCTATAACATATGTATTATGTTCCAAAGGATGAAATAAATACAATACAATATTTCCCCGGTAGACCACTAGGGGCTCACGCATTCGAGATGCACCATTTGTGGCGACTTACTATCGTAAGTACTTGAGCCCCAGGCTTCATCATTTAACTCTTATTATTTTAGTTAATTGATGAAAATTAATCATTTCTTCACACTAGCCATATATAGGCTAAGGTCTTTGATAGATAGAGATAAGGTCTTTCACTCTTATATCTGTGAAAGAACTTCCAATTCCCTGGCTTACCTCCAGTCGTTCATCTCGTCGAGAGGAGGTGAGTTTGGCTCAGTTAGGCATTGGGCACTGATTTTTTTACACATAGTTTTCTGTTTAGAAGGGAGGCTGCCCCAATCTGTCCGTTTTGTAACGAAGTGTTATCTGTCCGGCAAGTGCTGCAAGAGTGTTGCTGCCTAGCACACCTTAGGACGTCTCTGCAGCTTTTGGCCAGCTTTGCAGAAATGCTAGCAGATGATAACAAAGTAGTGGAGAAGGTTTTTAGGTTCTTTTCTAGGTTAGATTTTAGAATTTAATGAAGAGAATTTTTTACTGTTTGGCTTTATATTTCTTTTTATTTTCCTTTTGTTTTTATTGGTACATGTGTTTCTTGTGAGTTTATTTACACTTGTATTAAGTTTAGAATCCTCATGTTCCTCGTTAAAACCTCTCTAATTATCATGAAAATTGTTTAGATGGGAATAAAGACAATATACTTTGACACTCCTGTTGCAACCAATCTATTTGAAATTTTGTAGCATCACTTTCAATATTTTAACACAATTTGGGTCTTGTTTATTTCCAAGGAAATTAAAAACAACATTTCTGAAAGCCTTTCAGGTGTCCTTCACTTCTTGACTGGTATAGTATTCTCTGACCGTCCATCATCAGTTTTTTAATTTGGGGGTCAACGAATTCAGCAGCTTTAAATTTTTTATAGAGTAATGAATGAAATGTGACACAAAGCTATTTAAAACATTCACCGTCTTTATCTAGAGTTTTCAGAAATTGTTTCAGTAAATATAAAAATTATTTGTGGTTGGTTTATTGACACTCGTCACTTACTTTTTCATATATTTATGAGAGACTAGTTTCAAAGGCCCTGGCCTCCATTTTCAATCTCTTTCCAACTGGCATCTGTTGTTGTCTGCTCTCTCTGGTGGTGGAACTATGAACTTTTTTGTCAAATTATAATGAACTTTTGTCAAAGTTCATAGTTCCACCACCAGAGAGAGCAGACAACAAGAGATGCCAGTTGGAAAGAGATTGAAAATGGAGGCCAGGGCCTTTGAAACTAGTCTCTCATAAATATATGAAAAAGTAAGTGACGAGTGTCAATAAACCAACCACAAATAATTTTTATATTAATTTTGACGTCACTGTTACTAAATTCCTCCAAACACACATGTTTCAGTAAAGCTAATTTTACATAGAGAGGTGGCAACAATCCTTCATAGAGATCACATATATAGTTCATTTATAGAGGAGGTTCACTTATATATTTTTTTTCGCCTGTGTTAAGTTAGTCCTACATGGTCGCTTTCCCTTTCCCAGTGTTCTGACCTATTATATATTCCAAATGGGAAGGTGTTTGTCCTTGAGCACTAGTAGGTGAGCAACCAATTGGAGTCCTGCAATGTTTTCATATTGCATTCCCCCTATGTGGTGTGTGACAAGCGGCAAACTAATCAATCTCTAATAAATACTATTCGCACTAAGACAAAAATTCAGATCTTGCAAAAACTGATCCATGAGTAAGGAGAGAGTAATGTATCTAACATAACCGTAAAAACCCATATTTTTAGCTCAAATAGTTCTCCTAATACAAATAAATAAAGCAGATACCATTATATTATAACAATGCATTGCGACGTAAGCACTGTAATGAATATAATTGGCATGTATGCATGAACGTATATTTGAAATTACTCAGCTGAAACGTAAACACGTAAACATTTGACATGACGTGATAAAAGAAATATGTACTTTGAATAAGCCAAGGTGTTTGTTAAATTTGATGAGAGGAAACAATAAACTTCCTGCTGGTCTGGCAGAGCGTGTCTGGTCACATTATATCTTTCTCTATGAATGGTTCATAATCTCAAAGTATAAACTTGGAAGAAGCGTAGGGACAGTGAAGCACAAATTAGTACAAAAGTGAATCGAGAAGATATTGACACATTGCTTCACCCACACTGTTTATTCACAGGACATGTTTCAAGAGCTCTTGCTCCTATCATCAGCTGATACTCGACTAGTGCAAGTTGTAGTGGTTTCCTCTTTCTCCGTTTTGTCAATAGATGGCGTGATGTACTTGTCAAAGATGTCCGGTGGTGGAGTTTCAAAATGCAAATGGTGAAACAGAAAAATCAGCAGTGGCTTTTCATTTTTTGAATAATAGACATGACATCAACTTGGAAACATCTCTAATAAAATATGTTAATCACCCCATAGACCTTTCCGTATGGGAAAAAATCTTCATCAACAAAAATCGTCATAGAGTCATGAATTTTGAAACTCCACCACCGGACATCTTTGACAACTACATCATGCCATCTATTGACAAAACGGAGAAAGAGGAAACCACTACAACTTGCACTAGTCGAGTATCAGCTGATGATAGGAGCAAGAGCTCTTGAAACATGTCCTGTGAATAAACAGTGTGAGTGAAGCAATGTGTCAATATCTTCTCGATTCACTTTTGTACTACTGGTTCATAATCTATTTATTCTAGAGAGTTCAAAGCAGTATTATTCAGTTAGTCTTCCATGAAAAAGAGTATCAGCTGGATCAATAAGATACGATCCACCTTCCCCCTTACTACTGCCAGAACAATCCAATGGAGCTAATGTGGGCTCAAATTACGTTGCAAACAGAAGTAATATTTTTAAACTGACTGACATTGAACAACTTCTTCACAAAGAAATTGACAAGGAACACAAGACTGCGAAAACTACGTGAGACATTAGACAAAGTACAAGACGACCACTTTTGGAATGAAATAGCACGTAACGTGATTTTGGAACCTATCAACATAAATTTGCAGTATTCAGACAATGAAGACAATGACAATGATGAATTATCTCTTAACATAAGTAACGTTCACAGCTATACAGATGCACCACTGGTATTTTCGTTGGATTAGAAAAATAAGTAATTCATAAACAATTCATTTTAAACTAAATATTTAAACCATTTGCACAATATACGAATATCCATGTTGCCTATCATTATGTTATCACAAGTTTAATGTCTGACTTTCATAAGTATCTGGACTTGTTACCATACAAAAAAGTTAAATGGAAATCTTAGTTCCCAAATCTTTGGAAACTGCTTCTAAAGAAACAGTGTTTACATATGTATAACTTAGATGATCCTCATTCCCCACATACAACAAATGTTTTAAGTACTTGCTCAATGTTATAGTATGCTTGTTAAGTTAAATCTAGTTCTGTCACTGTATACTGTTGTAAATATATAATATGTACATTGTTGTCACAAACACATTAGACAAGAGCTATGACTTACCTTGGTGATTTTACTGCAGCAAAGTCTCCATCCTGTAAAGGAGTAATTCACAATGTTATTTAAATGTCTGGCATCACAAACCACCTGATTTGTTTTCTTTATAATTTGTCATTAAGAGTTATATGAAACAAAACAACAAAATAATAATGTATGTGTAATAAATACGACTCATCTAAAAATTAATAAAATAATTTTGGTTAAAAACTGGCCAGTTGGAAAGAGATTGAAAATGAAGGCGAATGCCTTTGAAACTAGTCTCTCATTAATATAAACAAGTAAGTGACGAGTATTAATAAACCAACTACAAATATCGAGATTTAACTGTATTGGAACACCACAGTGAAGCGAAATAATTATTAATTTTTACATGAGTCGTATTTATTACACATCTGCTTCACTTTCATACCTATTTTGAGGACATGTTTCGCAAATCATCAACAAATAGTTTCTGAGATTATTTTAGTGTTGTTTTTTTATTATAATATTGTACTTGCCCTTGTCTGTTACACTAGCAAAATTTTGAGTCTTTTGAAATGTAAATATTATATTCATTTTACAATTGCATTGTAGTGTTCTTTTTTTTTTTGTTTTTTTTATAGTATAAAAAGGCGAAATCAAAGCAACTGCAGTCATATGATACCCCGTCAACATCCAAGCAGGCCATTAGACAGATTATTTTACTTGAGCCCTCCCCATCCTTTACCACAGGCACATTTGACTGTAGTTGCAGAGATTCAAACCCATGATATTTAGCTTTGAATGGGTGGCCAACCCATTGTATATCGCTTTAACAATGGCTATTGGAACTGAATGTGTTGAGACATCACAGCAAGCCGAATGAGAACTGGTTTAGCAAGAGCAGCGTAACTAACAAAATCATTTGCCAAATAAAGCGTTAAATCATACAATACTTTCTTATAATTCCAAACAATTTTTCCAATATTATTGGAAGTACAAGCTTACAGCCTTGCCTTAATTCCATTCTTTGTTCCACTAATTCTCTTAGCCCAGACTTTTCTACTCTAGTTCCAAACTTTATTCCCTCATAAACTTTTCTAGCCCTACAATAAATTTCTTGGCAATTCCCTTCTTTTCTAATTAAAAAAAAAATGTAATTGATGGAAATTAGTCATTGCTCCACACTAGCAATGACACTGAATTTTTCAGTTTGACTCTACTTCTCCTAATCTTAAGCTACACATGACTATTGTGGAGAAGAAAAAAGAAAAAAAAAGAAGAGGAAGAAGACCGAGATCTTGCTGGTGCCTATTTTACAAACCAGACTGCATTCTACTCTTTATTATAGTTTCTTTACATTTTACATTTTCATTTCATTTTTAGTTGGTACCTAGTGGTACCAGTATAAGAGGTCTAATTATACTGGTCTAATTCTAACTTAACCTAATAGCTTATCTACTAATGCCTTCTCCGGTGATTGTCTTGGTCGGGAGTATTTGTTCAAGGGTGCCTTCCGCCGATGTACTCTTCTCTCGCCTTGATTGAGAAGGTGTTTGCTGCTTTGTTGGCCCAAACCCAGAGTCGTCTGTCCCTTATGATGTCATATATGTTGCGGTCTTGTACATGTGACATCACTGTTGTCCTTTGAGGTATTGTAAGTGGGCATTCCCATACTGCGTGCTCTGGTGTCTCTACTGTTCTCCATCGGCAGTTGTCTGAGTCCTTTAGGTTAAATCTATGGAGGTAGCTGGAGTATGGGCCATGGCCAGTCATGTAACGGATTAGTCCCCTGGATGGTGCTAAGTATTTCATTTTAAGGTGTTAATCGATGTTGGGTAGGATGTCATATGTACGCCTACCAGTTGTGCTCACCTCCCATTCTTGTTGCCATTCAGCGACAAGTACTTCCTTAATTTCTAGCTCGTCTCAGACCACGCCGCTGGGTAATTGTGCTGCATGAGTGTTGTTGTGTTTCCGGAGCCAGTAGCATGCACCTCTTCGGCAGATCTCCAAATCTAGTGGAATTAGCCCTAGCACGATGAGGAGAGCATCAGTGGGTGTCGGTTCAAATGCTCCTGTCATCATTATTAGTATTCTCCGTTGTAACTTGTGTAGTGTCCTGCTAGCTGTTTTCAGGTGGAGCCTGTGCACCCAGGCACTGGCAGCGTGTCCGACGATTGAGCTCAATAAGTTGTTGTTATAGAGTACGATGGCTTTGAATGGGATAGTGCCACAGTTTTTGCTTAATCTTGCAATTTTGGCAAGGATGTTGTGCGCCTTTTATGTTACATAGTCAATGTGTGTCTTGAACAGCAGCCCCTCTTGTAGCATTACACCCAGATAGTTGACGGATCTTGCTCTTTGTATCCGGGTGCCGCTAATTTTTAGGCAAGGATCACGGCTTAGCTTTCCTTTTAATAGGATGTACTGCATCTTCCTGGCGGATATTGTCAGTTTAACTTTCATGCACTCCTCTTGCAGAAAGGTCAGGCTGTTTGTAGCTTTTGTCTCTATGTCTTTTCGGTTGTTTCCACTGAAGAGTAGTATTATGCTTTCGGACTATTGTGGAAAATGGATTAATTTCCATCAATTAACCTAATAGTAATTAAGGCTTCACAGGTGATCTGCATCAAATTTATAAAATCAAGCTTTCAGCCATGGAGTGCACAATGACCAAAAGCTTGACTTTTATAAATTTGATGCAGATCACCCGTGAAGCCTTAATCAATAACGCTTGCCGCAAAAACTTCAGGTCTAACCTAATAGTAGTTTAACTACGAAGCCTGGGACTTAAATACTTACAGCATAGTAAGTCACAACAAACAGTGTATATCTCATTGAATAGCAGAACCCATAGTGGTTTACTGGGAAAAAATACAAGTCAGTTGGAGAATTTAATGTCATGCTGACATGTTGGCCATGGTAGCCAACAATGGTTAAGAGCAACCGAATGGAGACAGGAGTTTTGTGGTTCAAGACCCAGCTATGGCATTGAATTTTGTATTCTGACTCTATCCAAACCTTAGTCTACACACGACATGTGTGGAAGAATGATTAATTTCCATGAATTAACGTAATACTTGTATCTTTAAGTTTTTCTTTACACTTGTTTTTCCTTTACTTTTTCCAAATATTTTGATTCTTATACAGGGGCGGTTCCTCCATAAGGTTGCAGGTTTGGGCTACACCCACTGATTTTGAATGTACAACAGGTGCATTTTGCACATTAAAGCTGTACTTGTTTGCATTGTTTTATATACAAACATGTTTCAATTACGCTTATCGTCAGTAGCTGTCCATGACCACAGAAGTCGAAATAAACAGAGGCTAGCTGTAGGAGCTGCCAGGTTTGCAGCGAAGTGTTAACCCCAGATTTTGCCCAAATGTAGGCTCTCTGAGGGGGTTGCGGGAAGGTGAAGAGATGGGAATGGCTTCTTATGCATTGCTTAAATGGAGGTTTATAAACATAGCTCCTCCTACTCTTAGCAACGGCTATAGCGTGACATTCAGGCTTAGCTTCTGTGTGTCTGCTTGTTCTGTAGTGTGGTTTTGTGCTCGCAGAGCTTTGAGAAAGCTTTGTTTAAGGTTAAACTGAGTATTCTAACATTTTATTTATAGTGCTTATTGTGAGGTGTTGTTTTTGTACGTTTTTAAAATTCTGATAGAATGAATGCCGTGAAATCTTTACTGGAAAAGCCCTTTTTGCAATGGAGTGCTGAAGAAAAATCTGAAGTGAAACGAATGGGTAGGCCCACGCCAAACATTTCTATAACTCAAAGGATTAAGTCAAAAGCTACAACATTCAATAGAAAGTTCAACCCTGACATGTACAAGAAGCACGACTGGTTATATGGATGTGAAGTTAATAACTCTTTATACTGTTTCCCATGCCTGCTCTTTGGAGGAGATGATTCCTGGGTGAAGCAAGGAATGAAAGACATACAACACGTGCACGACCATGTTAAAAAGCATGAGTCCTCTTCGTCTCATATAAAAAATACATTAAGTTTAGCAATGTATGGCAATATTAATATTGCTGCACAAATGGACAGTGCATACAGAAGGAACATACAACTGCATAACGATAAAGTTACGCAGAATAGATATGTCCTAAATATCATAATAAACTGTATACGGTTTTGCGGCTCATTTGAGCTGGCTTTGAGAGGTCATGATGAATCTGATACATCTCAAAACCCTGATATCTTTCGAGGCCTAATAGATTTCAGCGCTGATCTCGATAGTGTCCTGAAGGGCCATATGGAAAAAGCAACTGTTTTTAAGGGCACTTCAAAAACTATACAAAACAAAATTCTTCAGTGTAAGTTAGAGGTATGCCAAGAGGAAATAATGAAGGAGATTAAGGATGCAGAATTCCTTGCTGTCACAGCAGATGAAACCACTTATGTTTCCTCAGTGTATCAGATGGTTATTATCTACAGATATCTTGTGAATGACAAACCCGTAGAACGACTTTGGAGTTTTGTTTGACCTGCTGGTCATGATGCAGACTCTCTTGCCACAGTCTCTGCAACTGTCAGGGTGCCCGAATAAACTTATAGCACAGACCTATGATGGTGCATCCATCATGGGAGGTAGGAAAAATGGCATTCAGGCAATTGTGAAAGAGAAGTATCCTTGTGCCTCTTATATACACTGCCATGCACATAAAGTTAATTTAATTATGCTGAATGCAGCCTCAATAAACACCAGTGTGAGGATATTTTTTGCCAATTTACAAGGAATATGCACATTTTTTTCAAATTCTCCTCAAAGAACAGCTGTGCTTGATGAAGTTGTGCAGAAGCGATTGCCACGCTCTGTTCCAACACGATGGAATTTTCATTCACGGACCGTCAATACCATTTTCAAACACAGGGAGAATTTAATTAAATGCATGGAGGTCATTCAGAAGAGAGCTCTATTAAACAACTACACCATACTTTTTCAGGCTTCTGGGTTTATAGCCACTTTGAAAGATGATAACTTTGTATTCTGGCTGTCTTTCTTCCACAAGATCATGCCCCATGTGGACATTTTGTACAATCAGCTGCAGAAACAAGACTGCAATGCAATATTTGCCCTCGCCCAGCTAAACACATTTGAAAGGGAAGTGCAAAAAGTAAGAAATAGCGTGGATATTGAGGAACACGAAGAAACTGCAATTAAGAGGAGAATAGATCATGATGTGAAAAGAAGAGAAGCTCTTGAAGTCTGTGACATTATTCTTAGAGAAGCAAAGGACAGATTTAGCTTCACGGGGAATCTGGTAGCCTCGACTTTATTTCATCAAGAAAATTTCTCCAACTATGATAAGACATTTCCAGAGGATTCCCTTAGAGAAACAATAAGGTTCTATCCTTTTATCATTGGAACAAAAATTCGTACAGAACTGGACTGTAATTTACAGTCGAGAAGAATTTCGTGGAATGTCCGGCGCTCTGTGCTTGATGGACTTCATTAAGTAAAACATTTTATGTGCTAAATTCAGCAAATGTGTCAAATTCCTGCGAGTGTTGTTGACTATGCCAATGTCTACCGCTGAAGCAAAATGCTGTTTCTCAACTTTAAAAAGAGTAAAAACTTTCCTTAGGAACACAATGTCACAGGACAGATTGTCAGCATTAGCAATGCTTTCAATTGAGAGGGAGTTTGTTATGAAGATCAGCGACTTCAACGCAAAAGTTATCAATAGATTTGCCAGGTCTAAGGAGAAGAGAGCAGAGTTTCTGTATAAATAGGTGAGTCACTACTACTCTGTATTTTATTTTTCATTTGTGCACCACCAATAATTTAATCCACCAGCTGCCACTGTTCTTATCCTGTGCAGCAATAAATCAACACCCATTTTCTACTCTCCACTTTCCCTGTTTCCATGCTCTCTCGACATGCTTCTCATTTGGCAGCTAGCATATAACTCTCAAGGAGCTACCTAATAAAAGAGATTACAAACTCCGGAGAAACTTTCTTTTGTGTGATGCGAGAATATTTTCTAGATCCCAAGGTGCAGGTATACGCATGCACAAGCAGACAACCTGCAGGTTCTTGCATTGCAGCCAACAGGAGAAAGATGTGTAACACTTGTAGCCAACCTCTGCAAAAATGTCCCAGACACCTGTCCAACACTGGTGGAGAAAGACATATGGGTGCAATTAGCACAGGTCAGTTTTGGAAAATACTGACCATGTTTTCACCCAGTGAAATTTTGTTACCTGTGCACTGCTTTGCACATAAATAATCCTATGACACTATGATAATGGAGTGCTCCATAGAAGATATATGTATGGGCTCACGGACTGTATCAGACTGGTTCAGTTACTGCCGCGAGGTGTGCATGATATCAAATGACACTAAATATACTGCAAGGGAGGAAACTGGCAGTCCTGGTTACGTCATTCAAATCAACGAGTACAACATAGGACGACGCAAGTTTCATCGTGGGCACGTCATAGTGGGCAACTGAATCCTGGGAATGATTGATGTGGAAACGAATAAAGTGCAGATGATGATATGCCCCAATAACAGAAGCGATGCTCTTTTAAGACATTAGGCAGGCTACCCTGTAGTGTAAGAACGACACTTGGTGTTTAGGCTAGGGATAGTTATGTTTAGTGTAATTAGCTAATTAGTGTAAATTAGGGACTATTGTGTGTGCTTAGTGTAATTAGTTAGCTAGGTAGTGCGATTTAGGTACTTTGTAGTTATTAAGTTAATTAGGAGTCGATTAATAACACAAAACAACACTCACTTTTAAATTTTCCCGGAACCGGTTTCTGAGGTCTTCCCTCTATCTTCAGCCGGACATCGACTGGAGATAGAGGGAAGACCTCAGAAACCGGTTCCGGGAAAATTTAAAAGTGAGTGTTGTTTTGTGTTATTAATCGACTCCTAATTAACTTAATTTATACAACAACACTGTTTTCAACACTTCCATAAAAGGATTTACTTTGTAGTTAGCTTGCTAGAGAGTATAATTTAAGAACAAATAAGTCTGTTGGCAGCAATGTGTTCAGTGGAGAATCAAGGATAGTTTGGCTGCACTGAATTCTTCAATATACCTACGTATGCAGTAAGTAAATAAATAAGCAATTAAATTGTGACTTCAGTAACGTTAAAAGAATGCCTCCAGCACGAATTTGCACTAAAAAGTAAACAAATCATATTCAACTTTATAGTTGTATATAAAAACATCAAAGTTGTATAAAAAGTATGAAGGACTTTGAAAAAAATTGCTGCGTACATATTAGAAAGAAGAGCCAAAAATCCTAACTCTATCGCAAAAACTATTTGTAGTTGGTTTATTGACACTCGTCACTTACTTTTTTATATTAATGAGACACTAGTTTCAAAGGCATTCGCCTCCATTTTCAATCTCTTTCCACCTGGCATCTGTTGTTGTCTACTCTCTCTCTCTCTCTCTCTCTCTCTCTCTCTCTCTCTCTCTCTCTCTCTGGTGGTGGAACTATGAACTTTTTTGTCAAATTATTTACTGGTGGGATTTCAAAGTTCATTACGCGATCCTTAATTTTCCATATGAATATGTTCTCCCAAGTTGTCAATTTATTTTGGTTTATCACTCCTTTTAATAAATTTTTATTTGGATCAATGTCACAATTTTCATTCCAAAAATGAAATGCTACTGCTGACTTATCTTCTTGTTTCAATCTGATGTTTCTAAAGTGCTCTTTGACTCTGGTTTTTAGATTTCTTTCAGTTTGACCTATGTAGCATTTTTCACAATTCTTACAACTTATCTGGTATATTCCGGATCTGTTAACTGATGGGATGTCATCTTTTGTTTTTGAATTTAGCAATTTCAAAATTGAGTGTCCATTAGTAGGTGCCAAGACTATATTTTGTTCTTTGAAAGTTCTTTTTAAATTTATTAAATATTTTTGGGTGATATGTGAATGAACTGAAAATGTTGTTGCTTTCTTTTTCTTTTGTAAATGTAGTTGTTTCCTTAATGATTTTCTTCAGTTTAGCTTTTCTAATTTTCTTAAACAACAAACTTTTGTTGTATCCATTTTCTTGTGCTATGTGTAGTATGGCTTTTTGTTCTTTGAAGTATTCTTCTTTTTCCATGGGAATGTTGACTAACCCTTGTTTCACGTAAGCTTGCGCTGTATTTCTTAACGGTCACGTGACCTTATCACATCTCATTGGCTGCGTTGTGGTCCAGACTATTGTGCGGTAAAAATTAGTTTGTTATTTAACATGGTGATATGTTAAATTAAAAGGGAGTCGATTAATTACACTAAACAACACTTTTAAATTATTCCGGAACATGTTTCAGAGACCTTGCCTTTATCATCAGCCACTGTTTTCAGCACTTCCAAGAAAGGAATGGTGATATGTCTTTATATGTTGGAAGAGAATTGTCAAATTTATATTTTCGTAACTGTTTTAATGAAATATATTACGCAACAGAGTGGATTTATCTGATTTAACGGTAGGTCTTTTTTTTTTTTTTTAATTTACATCCTCCAACGTTAAGTTATATCGGATGATGAATGGAATGGATGAAATGATGCTCAGACATATTTGTTTATGTGACTGTTATCACTGACCTTGTTTTGAACTTGATTAGTTATATATCGCCATTCGACAGTGTGCTATGACGAGTGCGAGAGCTAAATTATTTTATTGATCGTTTATTGTGCGTGCACTTATTATATGTATAATGGCAGAGTCTTTGCCAGTTTTTTGCTGAAGCATGGCAAGGGAAAACCTTTACAAAGCGGCGAAAAAAGAATTGTAGTGCATGTGTTTAATGCACTCACAGAGAAGAATCCGTCTTTGTCAGTGAGAGAAGTCGAACAGCTGTATCCTGAACTTACAAGTGTGTTAGATGCATAGGAACATCGCAACATGAAACTAAGACAACAGGAAAACTTAACACTCCAGGGGTGATATTGCTGTGTGGCGAAGACGTTATTTAAGGACAATCAGACTGTACCGAGATACAAGTCGCAAAATATTCTACCTTGACGAGACTTGGGTGAATGAAGAACACACGACAAGTATGGCATGACACGACTTTTAAGACTGAAAGACAAGCATTTTTGCAAGGTATGTGTGCTGGTTTAAAAAATCCCAGTGGAAAAGGCGGAAGGCCTTTCATTATAAACTTGTTCCAGTTTCATTGCTCATTCATTCAGTTTCAACTTGCTCAGTTTCATTATAAACTTCATAATTTTTGCATGCCTTCATATTCTTATTTGTATGATTTTATCTATCTTCCTGGCAATTATTATGACATTTACTGCAGGTTTCTATGTGATGGGAAGGCACCCCCTATGGCCTATGGCGCGAAAGCATTAGCCAATTAGGAAGAGGGGGAAGCTAGTTGCACGTGGAGTGATACATGTCAGCGGGGCAAGGTTATATGAAACAGAGATTAGTCTGTGTGTAAGGCTGTTTATTATTGGATGTTTATGTATAACTGGGTTGTGGCTATTATTTTTTATGTAATTTCCTAAATGTGTTGGTTTCCTGTAAATTACACATTTTATTTTTCTGTTGTTCCAATTTATATTTAGATCCAAGAAAGGGAGTTGTCCATTGATTTCCTTTTCTATTGTGAATTTGATAGTCCTTTCTTGCATATTGAGTAATTTTAATGCATCATCTAAATGTTTATTCGGTACAATTACAAAGATGTCGTCAACATATCTATACCAAACTTTGAAGATCAATGGGAAGGACTTTTTAATTTGTGTTTCAAATGCACTCATAAATAAGTTAGCCAGAAAAGGTGAAAGTGGGTGGCCCACTGATAATCCTGATTTCTGCATGTAATGTTTTCCATGCATATTTTTGTTAGTGAAATGTATTCTTCTGCTTCTATTGTAGTTAGCCACTTTTTTAATAGTCTGTAATTTTTTGTTGGTATGCTTATAAATAGAGATGTGACATCAAATGAAACCAGTCTGTCATTTTTGTCCAAAATTATATCTTTGATTTTTTTCTACCAGAACTAAAGTTTTTGTTTTAAATTTGCACTTTCAAATTTTGGGAAACTATTGAATTTATTTAGTAATCATTTGGCCAAATTATATGTAGGAGCATTTATGCTACTCTGTTTTGTGAATTTTTGGCAGCCCATTCCTAGCTCTATGTTTATGCTACATTTACAGAGATAAAATTATATTAATATAATTTTGAGTCGAACTAATACTCAGTGCTCCACTTATTGCTAGTATTTACCTAGAATGCGTATTTCACCTTTTCCAAAAAGTCTTCAAAGAACACAATATTACTTTGGCCGCACAGAACAAATTTAGTGTACAACACCTTTAGTATACAACACATAATACAAAGGAGATACCTACAGACAAAATATCAGGTGTGTACCGGATAAATTGCAAGGGCTGTGACAACTTTTACATTGGAAAAACAAAAAGGAACTTGAACATTAGGCTTAAAGAGCATTTTAGGAACATCAGGAACAAAGAAATAGATAAATCGGCAGTAGCATACCATTTTTGAAAGGAAAATTATGATAGAGAAAGAGAAATTCACTTATTAAAACATGTCCAAGGTCCAGCTGCATTAACCACGTGGGAAAAAATCTTCATAAAGAAAGATGAAAGAAAATTGTTTAATTTTGACACTACCTTTCAAGAAAACCCAAATTTCAAGTTCATTAAGATACTGACAGAGACGCACTTATCACCTTTGAGGAGTTCACTGAACCGATGTCCATTAGTCGACAACAGCTGATGATGTTAGGAAGATCCTAACGAAACGCATTCTAGGTAAATACTAACAATAAGTGGAGCATTGAGTATTAGTTCAACTCAGAATTATATTAATTTTGTACTCCATTGTATCATAGTCCTTACACAATGGAAAATAGAATTATATGTTTCTTCTCAAAACATTGCTAACTTACGAAGGATGGTATACTGTATGTCAGACACTGATTACTTTTATACAGCAATTTTATGCGCTATATATTTATCAACGATGAATGAATTTCCATGTTGGATATTTTATGAGGGTCAGTTGTTAAGTCCCGACCTTACAATAAAAAAACATTTTTAATTTGTTTTTATTTAAGTTAATGATGGAAATTAATCATTCCTTCACACTAGTCATGTACAGTATGCGCAACTTATCTTAAACATTCATCTCCCAAGTCCTCACTCGGTAGGTTTCGGCTAACTCCGTAAACACAGATGGCAACTTAGAAACATGAAATGCGCTATACTAGTACACTACACTAGTACACTCTGACATCTAGTGAGTAATATGCTAAGCTTTTACACACGCTCTTTATTTTCTGTGTGCATTCGTTTTGTGCAAGTTTGAGGTTAATTACTACAGCTTAACCAGTTTGTAATTATGGCTGAGGGCACACCAAACTCATCATCATATGTACCTTCCGAGCAACGAACTCCGACTCGGAAACATGCACGTACAGTCGTGCATAGTGATGGCCGCAAAATAATAGCGAAAGTTGCAGAAAGTTGCGATATAGAAAAGGATAACAACCAGTTAATGTTCCCACTCAGCAAATCAATAGAACGAGCCGCTGCTTACACAGAAAAAAGCATCAGCACTGTCAGGCATATTAAATCGTTTTGTGCATCTCATCCCAATGAATCTCCAAAAGCACCAGGAAAAAGCAGGTGAGGCTGTGATTTGTGTACAATAATGACTAATAGTGATGTTTTCTTTCTGTCTTCTTTTCCCTTCAATCCTTTTCTTTTTGGCTTCATCCTTTTCCTTATATCTTGCTCCTTTATCTTTCTTTTTCTCTTGCTCTGAGCCCTTTGTATATTTCTACATAGCTTTCTATTTCCCTCCATTAACAAAGCTACACCGGTATTTAATACAGGCCAACAAATCTAGTAGCAAGACTTACCTATGTTGTGGATGTTATGACTCTCGAAAGGGGACACACTATTATTCGTTTACCTCTGTATAACTGTGATCTGAATGCAATTGAACTGGTGTGGGCAAAAATAAAGAACGTTTTCAGAGGACACAACGTTACTGGTGATATGTCAGCCACAAATCTGTAGAAACTTGCTATCAAAGCATTCTCTTCAGTAACTGCAACGGATTGGGAAGTATACTGCAAGAACTGGAAATGAAATATTGGAGAAATAATGGTGTAATAGAAAATGCGATTGATGAAGTTATCAACAGATCAAAGGATACTAGCGATGAAACTGATGCAGTGTACTCAGAAATCGAAGAATCACAAAGCGAATGAGTATTTATGGCTGTCATAATATTTGTTTACTGTTTTTATGAGTTTCATAAATAGTAAGTATATAAATATACAGCTTATAGGATCGAGTTAAATTTAATGTTTGTCCACAGATGTCACACTTGCGGCGCATATCTTCGCTTATATTACACACTATTTTGCTGAACTGTGTTTTTCAAGGTTGACCACACTGCAGAAACAAAAGAGTGTTAGCTCTCGCAACTTCCCCTCTACCCGCACTACCCCGTAAATCCAGCACTCTTCTTATCTTGCGCGTACTGTATAAGCTAAGGTTTTTGATGGAGTCAAACTGAAAAATTCAATGCCTTGGTCAGGATTTCAACCATCGATCTCCTGGTTTCCATTCAGTTGCTCTTATCCATTGAGCTACCATGGCCAACGTGCGTCATGATATTTAACTCTCCAATTGACTCATATTTTCTCAGTAAACCACTAGGGGCTCTCATATTCGAAATACACTGTTTGTAGCAACTTACTATTGTAAGTATTTCAGTCCAGGCTTCATTGTTAAACTCTTATTATTAACAATCATTCCAATGACAGAAACCAGAAGAGTCATGGTTCAATTGAATTTTTCAGTTTTTTTTTCTTTATTTCTCATCATAATCTCCAGAAAGGCTAATACATTTGTCTTACTGGTGTTCTAATTTAAACCTTCTCTGTTTTGCAATTTATCATGGTCTTCAAAATAGCTGTTTACCACATCAATGACCTCCTCTTTGCTGTGAAATCTTCGTCCTCCAAGAAATTTTTGAGGTTGGGGAACAGGTGGTAGTCACTGGGTCCTAGATCTGGCAACTAGGGTGGATGTTCAAGCAATTCAAACTTAAATTTGCACATTTTTCTCACTGCAATGACTGAACAATGGGCTGGCACATTGTTGTGAAAAAACAAGATCTTTTCCTTTGTCAAATGGGGTCCTTGCTTTTCACCTCATCACCCAAAACATTGCATGCCTGCATAGTAGTCACCAATAATACTTTTACCCTTTTCCAAGTAATCAATAAAAATAATTTCCTGTGCATAAAACGAGGACATTCTCTGGAGTTAGCTGAGTGATTAGCACTGCAGTTAACACACTTTGCGGGTGAAGTGCACGCATTGACAGGCTTGACTTCCCCGCAGTCAACGCAAGTGGCAACTCCATTACATGAATCACTTGTATGGCCAAAGCGCTGGCATTCATAACACCTCAGTGGATTAGGTATATGCTGCCTCACTTCAATAGCTTCATACCCTGCCTTAATCCTTTTCAGGAGCTCTACCCGATCAAAGGTAAGAAACAGGGTACGAGTGGGCACTAGTTCACCTCTTTCTTTGCGGTGAACTCGATATACATTAGTCACACCTTGTTTCGCCAAGTTTTGTTGAATCTCCTCATTGGACATACCATCCAATGCGCTGGAGTTTACAACACCACACGAGGAGTTCAGAGTCCTATGCAATTCAACGCCATCCCCAGTCGGATGGCATGGTCGAGAGGTACATCAAGACCTTAGAGGAACACTTGAGGAGGGTCGTGGCGAGCCATCAGCGAGACTGGGACGTCAAGGTGCCACTGTTCTTGCTGGCCTATCACTTATCAACACACGACACCACGGGGATCACGCCAGCCAGCTTAATGTTCGGCCGAGACTTACGCCTCCCCTGTGACCTGGCTTTTGGTAGCCCTCCAGGGGTGAGACAGCCAGCGACCGAGTATGTGGAGAACCTGGTGGACCACCTCCACGACATGCACGAGATGGCTCGCCAGAACATCCAGAAGGCGAGCGACCGCATGAAAACCCGATACGACAGGCAAGCCAACAGACAAAGGTTCCAGCAAGGTGACCTGGTCTGGTTGTACCGCCCTACCCGGAACAAGGGACGCTGCCCGAAGCTTCAGCAGCCATGGCAAGGACCGTACCGTGTGGTGAAGAGGATTAACGACGTGGTCTACCGCATCCAGAAGGTGCCCCGAGGAAAGATGTTGGTGGTACACCTGGATCGCCTGGCCCGCTACGATGGCGCTGTTCGGGACGACCAGTCTTGAGGAGGGAGCAGTGTTACCCAAACGGCAAGCCCACGATGCCGATCAATAAATGTAGGCCGGCGGAGGGAGGGGATACAGGAGGGGTAGCTGAGTCTTCATTTACCCCTCCTCCTGCCACTCGAAGTGATGCGAAGCTTCGAGAATGTTTTCCGCTCCATAAAAGGAGATTTGGGAAACTTCGGGGCCGATCGATACCGGAAGCGACAGTCAGTTGTGTGTAGTGTTGTTATGGCGTGCGTTGTGTAAGTAGAGTCGAGCGTACGTGTTAAGACGAACTGGCAAAATTTCATTGTGTACATTAAATTGTAATTGTGAACAGCGTATTGCTACGAAAATAAAGTGCAATTTTTTTGTGTTTGTAACCTCGACTTTTTATTTCACGAACCCACAAAGTCACAATATTCTCAACATCGACCATAAAAATTAATGTTTACAAAGTTGACAGCAGAGTAAAGCTATTACTACATGGTTTACATCGGCAGATCTTCATAATCTTGACAATAAAGGTAAGTTGTTACAATGTTGACAGCAGAATAAAGCTCATATTACATAGTTTACATCGGTAGATCTTCTTAATCTTGACAACTAAGTTAAGTTATTACAAAGTTGACAGCAGTATAAAGCTCTTATTACAAAGTTTACACTGGTAGATCTTTTCAAACTTGACAATAAAAGTACGTGTTATCAAAGTTGACAACAGAGTAAAGCTCTTATTACAAGGATTACATTGATGATTATTCTCCACCTCGAAAATAAAACTTAATGTTTACAAAGTGTACAGCGGAGTAAAGCTGTTATTACAAGTTTTACATTGATAGATCTTCCTAACCTCGAAAATAAATCTATGTATTTTCAAAGATGCCAACAGAGTAAAGCTTTTATTACATGGTTTACATCGGGAGATTTTCTTAATCTTGACAATAAAGTTAAGTTGTTTCAATGTTGACCGCAGAAAAGCTCATATTAAAGAGTTTACATTGGTAGATCTTCTTAACCTTGACACTGAAACGATGTGTTTACAAATTTGACACAGAGTAAATCTCTTATTACAAGGTTTACATTGGTAGATTTTCTCTATCTCCGCCTTAAAACTATGTGTTTACAAAGGCGACAAGAGGATAAAGCTCTTATTACACCGTTTACATCGGTAGATCTTCTCAACCTCGGAAATAAAACTGTGTTTAAAAGGTTGACAACAGAATAAAGCACTTATTACAAAGTTTACATTGGTAGATCTTCTTAACCTCGGCAATAAAACTATGTGTTCACAAAGTTGACAGCACAGTAAAACTCTTATTACAGAGTTTACATTGGTAGATCTTCTTAATCTTGACAATAAAACTATGTGTTCACAAAGTTGACAGCACAGTAAAACTCTTATTACAGAGTTTACATTCGTAGATCTTCTTAATCTTGACAAAAAAGTATGTACTTGCAAAGTTAACAACACAGTAAAGCTCATATTACAAAGATTACATTGGTAGATTTTCTCAAACATGACAATAAAACTATGTATTACACAAATAAATGAATCTAGTTTCAGAGGATTATGAAATATTACAGAAATAAAAATATTTGTTAATTATAATTCAGTTATCTTTTAATCTCTTAGTTATGCGAAACGTTTAAAAGTTTAACAAAGTTTAAGAAGCACAGAGCCACCCAGGAAATACTGGAAACCTATCTGGGAAAAAGGACGCTTATTCTCCAGGACATCAGGATTTCTCCTCAAGTGATACAATTTAACACCAACTGGAGTCAAGCCTACAAACTGTGAATGATCAGAAGGTTTCTTTCATCTTCAGATGTTGTTGGTGCTAGGAATGTGACATAGCAAAGAGAAAACATGATAACTGACATTTCCTTAGCAACTGAGTTTGTTTTACTGAGGATCAATGCAAAATGCCTACTTGAATGCAAAGGTCATAACAGGGTACAGCTCTTTGTACAAAGTTTACGTTGGAAGATCTTAATGTTGACAATAGAACTATGCGTTTACAAAGTTGACAACAGAGTAAATATCTTATTACAAAGTTTCCATTGGTAGATCTTCTCTACCTCCGCCTTAAAACTATGTGCTTACAAAGTTGACAACAGAGTAGAGCTCTTATTACAAAGTTTACATTGGTAGATCTTCTCAACCTCGGAAATAGAACTATGTGCTTACAAAGTAGGATAGAGAGTAAAGCTTTTATTACAAAGTTTACATTGGTAGATCTTCTTAATCTTGACCATAAAAGTATGTGTCTACAAAGTTTGCAACAGAATAAAGATACTATTACAAATCCTTTCATGGAAGTGTTGAAAACAGTGTTGTTGTATAAATTAAATTAATTGGGAGTGGATTAATAACACAAAACAACACTCACTTTTAAATTTTCCCAGAACAGGTTTCTGAGGCCTTCCCTCTATCTTCAGCCGGACATCGACCTGTTCTCTCAAGTCGATGTCCGGCTGAAGATAGAGGGAAGGCCTCAGAAACCGGTTCCGGGAAAATTTAAAAGTGAGTGTTGTTTTGTGTTATTAATCGACTCCCAATTAATTTAATTACTATTACAAAGTTTACATTGGTAGATCTTCTTAATCTCGACAGTAAAAGTACGTGTTATCAAAGTTGACAATAGAATACAGCTCTTATTACAATGATAACATTGATAGATATTCTGACCCCGACAATAAAAATTAATGTTTACAAAGTTGACAACAGTGTAAAGGTACTATTACTAAGGTTACATTGTTCGATCTTCTCAATCTTGACCATATAACTATGTGTGTACAAAGTTGACAAAAAAGTAATGCTTTTATTACAAAGTTTACATTGGTAGATCTTCTTAATCCTGACAACGAAGGTAAAATATTACAAAGTTGATAGCAATATAAAGCCCTTATTACAAAGTTTACACTGGTAAATCTTTTCAAACTTGGCAACAAAAGTACGTGTTGTCAAAGTTTCCAACAGAGTAAAGCTCTTTTTATAAGGATTACTTTGATAGATATTCTCAACATCGACAATAAAACTTAATGTTTACAAAGTTGACAGCAGAGTAAAGCTATTATTACATGGTTTACATCGGTAGATCCTCATAATCTTGACAATAAAGGTAAGTTGTTACAATGTTGACAGCAGAATAAAGCTCATATTACAAGGTACGAAAGTGAAGCAGATGTGTAAAAAATGCGACTCATCTAAAATTTAATCATATTACAAAGTTTACATTGGTAGATCTTCTTAATCTTGACAATGAAGATAAATTATTACAAAGTTGACAGCAGAATAAAGCTCTCATTACAAAGTTTACATTGGTAGGTCTTCTCAACCACGGCAATAAAACTATGCGTTTACAAAGTTGGCAACACAGTAAAGCTCTAATTGCAAAGATTCTATTGGTAGATCTTCTTTATCTTGACAATAAATTTATGTGTTTACAAAGTTGACAACAGAATAAAGATCCTATTACGAAGTTTACATTGATAGATCGCCTTAATCTTGAAAACTAAAAGTATGAGTTATCAAAGTTGACAACAGAGTAAAGCTCCTATTACAAGGATTAAAATGATAGATATTTTGAACCTCGACAATAAAACTTAATGTTTACAAAGTTGACAAGAGAGTAAAGCTATTATTACAAAGTTAACATTTGTAGATCTACTCAATCTTGACAATATATCTATGTGTTTACATAATTGACTACAGAGTAAAGCTCTTATTACAAAGTTTACATTAGTAGATCTTTTCAAACTTGAGAATAAATGTATGTATTATCAAAGTGGACAGCAGAGTAAAGCTCTTATTACAAGGATTACATTGATAGATATTCCCAACCTCGGCAATAAAACTATGTGTTTACAAAGTCGACAAAAACTAAAGCTCTTATTACAAAGTTTACATTGGTAGATCTTCTCAACCTTGGCAACAAACCTATGTGTTCACAAAGTTGGCAACAGAGTAAAGCTCTTATTACAAAGTTCACATTGGTAGATCTTCTCAATTTTAATAATAAAACTATGTTTTTACAAATTTGGCAACAGAGTAAATCTGTTACAAAGGTTACCTTGGTGGATCTTCTTAATCTGTACAATAAAACTATGTGTTTGCAAAGTTGACGATAAAACTATGTACTACACAAGAAAATGAATCTAGTGTGAGAGGATTATGAAATATTACACAAATAAAAATATTTTTAATTATAATTCAGTTACCTTTTAATCTCTTAGTTATGCGAAACGTTTAAATGTTTAACAAAGTTTAAGAAGCACAGAGCCACCCAGGAAATACTGGAAACCTATCTGGGAAAAAGGACGCTTATTCTCCAGGACATCAGGATTTCTCCTCAAGTGATACAATTTAACACCAACTGGAGTTCGAGCCTACAAACTGTGAATGACCAGAAGGCTTCTTTCATCTTCATATGTTGTTGGTGCTAGGAATGTGACATAGCAAAGAGAAAACATGGTAACTGACATTTCCTTAGCAACTGAGTTTGTTTTACTGAGGACCAATGCAACATGCCTACTTGAATGCAAAGTTGATAATAGGGTACAGCTCTTTGTACAAAGTTTACATTGGAAGATTTTCTTAATGTTGACAATAGAACTATGTGTTTACAAAGTTTACATTGATAGATCTTCTCAACCTCGGAAAAAAACTATGTGCTTACAAAGTTGGTCACAGGGTAAAGCTCTTATTACAAATTTTACATTTGTAGGTCTTCTTAATCTTGACTATAAAACTATGTGTTTACAAAAATGACAACAGAATAAAGATCCTAATACAAAGTTTACATTGGTAGATCTTCTTAATCTTGAAAATAAAAGTACCTGATATCAAAGTTGACAACAGAGTAAAGCCTTTATTCCAATGATTACATTGATAGATATTCTGAACCTCCACAGTAAAAATTAATGTTTACAAAGGCGACAGCAGAGTAAAGCTATTATTACAAAAGTTACATTGTTAGATCTTCTCAATCTTGACAGAATAACTATGTGTTTACAAAGTTGACAACAAAGTAAAGCTCCTATTACAAAGTTCACATTGGTAGATGTTCTTAATCTTGACAATAAAACTATATGTTTACACAGTTGGCAACAGAGTAAAGCTGTTATTACAAATTTTACATTGGTAGATTCTTCTCAATCTTCACAATAACTCTAAGTGTTTACAAAGTTCACACCAGAATAAAGATCCTATTACAAAGTTTACATTGGTAGATCTCCCTAATCTTGAAAAGTAAAAGTATGAGTTATCAAAGTTGACAACAGAGTAAAGCTCCTATTACAAGGATTAAAATGATAGATATGTTGAACCTCAACAATAAAACTTAATGTATACAAAGTTGACAAGAGAGTAAAGCTATTATTACAATGTTTACATTTGTAGATCTACTCAATCTTGACAATATATCTATGTGTTTACATAGTTGACTACAGAGTAAAGCTCTTATTACAAACTTTACATTGGTAGATCTTCTCAACCTTGGCAATAAAACTATGTGTTCACAAAGTTGGCAACAGCGTAAAGCTCTTATTAAAAACTTTACATTGGTAAATCTCAATCTTGGCAATAAAACTATGTGTTTACAAAGTTATAATAGAGTAAAGCTCTTATTACAAAGCTCACATTGGTAGATCTTCTTAATCTTTACAATAAAAGTACCTGATATCAAAGTTGACAATAGAGTAAAGCTCTGATTACAAGGATTACATGGATAGATATTCTCAACCTCGACAATAAAAATTAATGTTTACAAAGGCGACAGCAGAGTAAAGCTATTATTACAAAGGTTACATTGTTAGATCTTCTCAATCTTGACAGAACAACTATGTGTTTACAAAGTTGATAACAGAGTAAAGCTCCTATTACAAAGTTCACATTGGTAGATCTTCTTAATCTTGACAATAAAACTATATGTTTACAAAGTTGACAACATAGTAAATCTCTTATTACAAGGTTTACATTCGTAGATTTTCTATACCTCCGCCTTAAAACTATGTTTCCGCAAAGTTGGCAACAGTGTAAAGCTCTTATTACAAAGTTTACATTGGTAGATCTTCTCAACCTCGGAAATGAAACTATGTGCTTATAAAGTTGACAACAGAGTAAAGCTCTTATTACAAAGTTTACATTCATAGATCTTCTTAATCCTGACAACTAAGGTAAAATATTACAAAGTTGATAGCAGTACAAAGCCCTTATTACAAAGTTTACATTGGTAAATCTTTTCAAACTTGGCAACAAAAGATCGTGTTGTCAAAGTTTCCAACACAGTAAAGCTCTTTTTACAAGGATTACTTTGATAGATATTGTTACCCAAACGGCAAACCCACGATGCCGATCAATAAATGTAGGCCGGCGAGGGAGGGGAGACAGGAGGGGTAGCTGAGTCTTCGTTTACCCCTCCTCCTGCCACTCGAAGTGACGCTAAGCTTCGAGACTCTTTTTCCCCTCCATAAAAGGAGATTCGGGAAACTTCGGGGCCGATCGATACCGGAAGCGACAGCCAGTTGTGTGTAGTGTTGTTATGGCCTGCGTTGTGTAAGTAGCGTCGAGCGTACGTGTTAAGACGAACTGGCAAAATTTAATTGTGTACATTAAATTGTAATTTTGAACAGTGTATTGCGATTATAAAACCATCCACGAGGCGCTGACAGCGGCATTAAGGATGGAGGCGGCCAAGGTAGCATCTATCCCGACGTCGAGAACGAGGAGTGTCCGCTACGCCGGAGTCAGAAGACCAACTGAGGGACGCCGGCGAACACCTTGTGGCCTGTGTTGGGGGTGTGGACAGCCCGGGCACCTGCAGAGAGACTGCCCACACCAGCAAGGGCAGCGGGAAGAACGAGTAAGGCCCGGCGTGGAGAGGGAAACGTCGGCGCCGTCACCACCATCCCCTCGAGTGACGCTGCGCGCCGTCAGCCGGCGTATGGATGACTGCCTCATCGCGGACGGCAAGGAAGGAGGAAAGCCGTGCCGCGTGCTTGTGGACACTGGGGCAGCCGTGACCATCATCAGACCTGACGTGGCGAATGGTTTGCCGACTCGGAAGCCGAGCCGACCATACCAGCTTGTGTTGGCATCGGGCGACACCTTGCCTGTGGAGAAGGAAGCCCTGCTGGAGCTGACCTTGGGACGGAGTGCCGTGCGTCTGTGGGTGTTAGTCGCGAAGGTGGCTGAGGAGGTGATTCTGGGACTGGATGCCCTCAGGAGCCACGAGGCGACGGTCGACGTCGGCCGGAAGGTCCTACGGCTCAACGGAGAAGAGGTTCTACTCGTCAACCAGAAGAGCGCCTTGGAATTTGCAGGCTCATCTTGAACGAAGACGTTGTTGTCCCCGCGAGGAGCAAGGTGATGGTGACGGAGCGACCGGAAGGCCAGACGGCAAGCTGGGTTCAGAGGCTGTAGGTGTACGACTTCACCTCGGAACATCGCAGAGGGAAGAGTCACGGTAACGCGGACGCTATGTCCCGAAGACCCTGTCCAGAAGAGTGCGGCCAATGCACAAGAGTGGAGGAGAAGGAGCGTGCCGCAGTAGTTCGAGTAGTCATGGCAGTGCCTGCGGATGCCTGGGCTAGCGCAGGCCTGAGGAGGGGCCAGCTGGCCGACGCAGACTTGGGGCCACTCTTGAGGGAAGTGGAGGCAGGGACGAGACCAACCTGGGCGGACGTCAAACCGAGGAGCGCCACTTAAAAGTCTTACTGGGCCCAGTGGGACTCGTTGAAGACCAGAGAGGGTGTGGGTATGGGAATAACCCGATGGGAAGACGCAGAGAGAACAGATGATGATGATGATGAGTATAAGGGCGCTCAACTACAGAGGTCATCAGCGCCCTTTTTAAATGAAACTGGTCTAGGCAAAAGCCAGATATAAATTATTCTAAAACAGTATATGTTAAAAAAGACAAAAAATACATACGCCTTGTAAAAATAAATAAATAAATAAATAAAATAAAAATGTCATCCAAAAACCATAAATTCTATTTGCTAAATCCTAAAATCTAATCTCGAAAAGAATCTAAAAACCTTCTCCACTACTGCGTGATCGTCCGCTAGAATTTCTGCAAAGCTGACCGGCAGCTGCAGAGACGTCCTAAGGTCTGCTAGGTGAAAACACTCTAGCAGCACGTGTCGTACAGACAACGCTTCATTACAAAACGGACATAGTGGAGAAGGCTCCTTTTTAAAAAGAAAACTATGAGTAAAAATGCAGTGTCCAATTCGTAACCGAGCCAAACTCACCTCCTCGCGACGAGATGACCGACAGGAGGTAACCCAGGGAATAGGAAGTTCTTTGACAGATCTAAGTTTATTATTGCGGAGAGCAGACCACTCTTCCTGCCAGCAGGTTTGCACAGCTCTCCGCAATTCGGCCCTAAAGTCTTCCGATGTCACAGATGGTATTCGAACCCTGGGCTTCTTGATAGCCGTCTTGGCGGCTGAATCCGCCATTTCATTCCCCCGCAAGCCTACGTGACCAGGAATCCATGCACACACCACGTTAACACCAGAAGCGTGTAAAACGTGGAGGGCATCCTGTATACGCTGCACAATAGGGTGGTAGCTGTACAGCTGCCGTAGGCTTTGAAGTGCACTGAGGGAATCACTCAGGATTAAGCAGTCCCCCAACTTTCGTCGGCGTACGTGTAAAATGGCCCGGTATATTGCATAAAGCTCTGCAGTAAAAATGGAAGTGCTAGTGTGGAATCCGAATGTATAGGGTTCGGCTCCACACACGAAAGCACAACCAACGCCATTTGAGTTCTTGGAGCCATCAGTATAAATTACAAAATGGTCCTCATATCGCGATAAAAATTCTAAAAAACATGTGCGGATACTAGACATAGACATGGTAGATTTATCATATTTAGTCATGCCCAGATCAACCGGGGACGCTCTGCACAACCAAGGAGGGTATGTCCTCTCCCCCCTAGGATACATCTTGGGCATGTCAGTATCAAGATGTCTAAGGAGCTCCCGGAAACGAAAACCAGGTGGCTTTGGTTTAATAGTAGTGTTCCTATAACGCACATCCATGAAGGTATTAAAGAACGGCGTAAACGATGGATGTGTGGGCATGCAATTAAGTCCACAGCCATAATTGGCTAATAACATGTTGCGCCTGTACTGCAGAGGAGGTTCTGCAGACTCAGCATACAGGCTTATAACTCGGCTCGTTGGAAATGCCCCAACAGCAATACGTATGCCACAGTTATGGACTGTGTCTAATCTCTTCAGCACAGATGGTCGTGCTGAGCCATAAACGATACTACCATAGTCTAATTTGGAACGGATGAGTGCCCGATAAAGTCGCAATAACACTGCACGATCCGCTCCCCACGATTTTCCACTTAGTACCCGCAAGATATTCAAAGATCGGTCACATCGTGCCTTCAGTTGTGCTATATGCGACGACCAACTAAGTTTTCTATCAAATATCAATCCAAGGAACCTCGTCTCATCTGCAAAAGGTAGTAGATCAGCGCCTAGCCGGACCCTTGGAGGTAGTCGACTCTGCTGACGCCAGAAGTTTACACAGATGGTTTTCTCAGCGGAAAATCGGAAGCCGTTTTTTAAACTCCAACTCTTAAGGTTGTCCAAGGTGGTCTGAAGACGGCGCTCTAAAAACGGAGTGCGCTGAGATGTGCAGTAGATGGCAAAGTCGTCTACAAATAGGCATGACGAGACACCTGGAGGTACACATTTCGAGATAGAATTAATCGCAATAGCAAACAACGTAACACTTAGTACCGATCCCTGTGGTACACCGTTCTCTTGAACAAAAAGGTTCGAAAAAACCGAGCCAACCCTTACTCGGAATACGCGGTCTTTCAGGAATTCCTGAAGGAAGAGTGGTAGGCGTCCACGTATATTCCAGGTGTGCAGAGTACGTAGCAACCCTGCCCGCCAACACGTATCATAAGCCTTTTCGAGGTCAAAAAATATTCCGACTGTTTGACAGTTCTTAAGAAATCCGTTCATAATCTGTGTCGACATGGACACAAGATGATCCACTGTTGAACGGCGTCGTCGGAAACCGCACTGGATGTTATTCAGTAGGTTGTGCGTTTCCAGCCACCATACCAACCGCCCATTTATCATGCGTTCCATCACCTTGCATACGCAACTGGTGAGGGAAATAGGGCGGTAGCTAGAAGGGATGTGACGGTCCTTGCCAGCTTTCAAGATAGGTATAATGGTAGCTTCTCGCCACTTTTCAGGAAACGTGGCATCAACCCAAACACGGTTATACACCTCGAGCAGGAATGCCTTACCTTCAGGTGAGAGATGTTGTAACATTTGAACGTGGATTCCGTCCGGTCCTGGTGCTGTCAGTCGTGATGACGAAAGAGCGTGTTCTAGCTCTGCCAAGATGAAGAGGCGGTTATAGTCTTCAAGGTTTCTGGAACTAAACACGAAACCTTGAGATTCTACCTGAGTCTTAATTGAGATAAACTCAGGAGCATAATTGCATGAGCTAGACACCTGAGCGAAAGCACAGCCGAAGGTGTTAGCCACAACAAACGGATCAACAACAACTCCTGCAGCTGTTTTCAGACCAGCGATTGGCAAGTGGGTTGATTTTCCGGCCACGCGCCTTAATTTATCCCATACAACAGATGAGGGTGTACATCTGTTAAAAGATGATACAAATTTGTTCCATGAGGTCTTTTTGCTATCCTTAATTATTTGCCTAGATTTTGCGCGCGCTTTCTTGTACTCAATTAGATTACTTAGCGTAGGGTGTCGTTGGAATACCCTTAGAGCACGTCTACGAGCACGAATAGCATTCCGGCAGTCGTTGATCCACCATGGGACAGGAAATCGACCGGGTTGGGTAGCCGAACGTGGAATAGACTGTTCTGCAGCGGAAAGAATTTTCTCTGTGAGATGATCAACTAAATCATTCACAGAATCGTGCTCGTTGTATTCAAAGACAGCCAACTAGGTGTAAAGATTCCAGTTGGCACGATCAAAGCGCCATCTAGGGATACGTGAGGGAGACACATCTTGTGCTAAGAGACTAAGAAGACATGGAAAGTGGTCGCTGGAATGTAAATCAGAGATGACATTCCACTGTAATGAAACAGCTAGCTGGGATGAACACACTGCCAAATCGATGTGCGAATAGGTGTTAAACGCGTCTGAGAGGAATGTGGGCTCTCCGGTGTTCAGGAGAACCAAGTTATTGCTCTCCAGGAATTTTGCAATGAGGTTGCCTCTCGAACATGCCCGATTTGAGCCCCAAAGTGGGTGATGGGCATTAAAGTCTCCAACTATTAGAAATGGTGTTGAAAGTTGGGAAACCAGATCTTCAAGGTCAACTAACGAGAGGTCATCTGATGGCGGGAGATATACAGTGCAAATGCAAAATTCTATTGATGGCAGCTTAATCCTTACAGCTACAGATTGTAAATCAGACTGTAGCTGTAACGGATCTACAAATATGTCATCCCTGAGGAGCATCATAGTACCCCCGTGTGCAGGAATGCCCTCTTCTGTTTCAACATCACACCTCAGTGGTGTGTAGCGTCTGATTTTAAAGTTGTCTTGTGGTCGTAGCTTAGTCTCTTGTAAGCATACCACTAAGGGGTGATGCTTACTGAGCAAAAGTTCCAATTCTGGTCGATGCGCTCTTAATCCTCGTATGTTCCATTGTAGGATAGCCATTGGAACTATGGGATATAAGATGTAAAGGTAGTCTACATTAAGACGACTTCATGGGTGGCCGAATCAATTTGCCCTTTTTCTTTGGTGTAGGGCTAGTTTCGGCAGGTTTATCCTGCCTCTTCTTTGCTGCAGATGTAGCAGCGTGGTCAGCTGTTTCATGCTCCATATCCTCTATGGAAGAGGACGGTTTTCCTTCTACAACCTTCGATTCGAGGGGCTCGAAGCGATTGGAAATTCCGACCGACGTAGATGACGGTCGCCGGTCGTAGTCCTCCCCAGAAGATGACTCCGACGATGATCTCGGAGACGCTCTAGGGCTACGTTTCTTGGACTTTTCTGGAGCAGACTTTGTGCTTTCTTTCAGGAAGGCAGTTCTATCATACTGCGTCTTGAACTTGATCTCTGGTGCTTGGTATACAATGGGCAATTTCGTCCTGTTGTTAGACGTGGATGCTTTGTCAGGCGACTTCACTGACTTGTTATTTTCAGTAGTCTGTGTTCTCGGAGTTTTAGATGGTGCTACTGATGCTCTTGGTTGCGATCTAGGCACTACAACTTTCTCGGATATTGTTGCCCCATTTATATCAGATGTTTGGGTACCAGCCTCCCGTTTCGGTGACGGAGTAGCCGCCACAGAGCTATAGGTACGGGAGGTGGTTGAAGAGGGCTTGAGGATACATAGAAGTTTCCGGGCTTCCGAAAAGGAAACCTTTTCCTTAACCCGGATCTCCTGAATAGCTCGCTCTTCAATATAACGGGGACATTCTCGTGAACTTGATGGATGTTCACCGCTACAATTTACGCATGCTGGAGGTGATGTACATGCATTTTCATGCATGCCGGCTCCGCAGCTGACACATGTAGGTGCGCCTTTACAGAATGCACTAGTGTGACCGAACCGCTGACATTGGTAGCATCTCAGAGGGTTAGGTATGTATGGTCTAACCTCAATCACTTCATATCCTGCCCTGATTCTTTGAGGGAGATCTACCCGATCAAAGGTCAGGAACAGGGTACGAGTGGGAACCATATCCCCTCGTTCTCTCCTTTGGACACGATAGACTGCAGTTACGCCTTGTTCCTGGAGGTTCTCCTGAATATCCTCGTTGGTCATTCCATCCAACGCGCTAGTGTTTACAACACCGCGCGAGGTATTCAGGGTCCTATGCATCTCCACTTTGACTGGATAACTGCCCAGCATGTTGGCTTTCAGTATCTTTGCTGCTTGGGATGCTGTAGTTGCTTCCACCAGCAGCGTGCCATTTCTGGATTTTGTACATGATTTAACAGCACCAGCTATTTTGTCAAGACCTTTCTGTATAATAAACGGATTAACCGTAGAAAACGTTCTACCTTCCTCCGTTCGTTTAATAACTAAGTAGCGAGGACCACACTCAACTACTTGTTTATCACTGTTTTCAAATAAATCTTTTCCACGTTTATTGTGTTTTGGGGGGTGTAGTTTAGCCATAAATGTTGGTCTAAATTTCATCCCCCAGTGCTCCCCACCCACCACGGAGTCCAACAAGGGGTCATCCCACTGGGATGACAGGGCTACACAGGGGATATAGCGAGCTCGCCGTCCCACTCACCCTGGAGGTCGGTACAATACCTAGTCCTGGCCGATTGATTAGGGGTGGGTTAGTCCCTAACCTCCCGTTTAGGCGAAGCAGAAGCCAAAGTAGTGTATTAGAAATGCGCACCCTCCCCGAATTCAGAAAAAATAACTGTTACGAGCTCAGATACGCATCCCTCAACTACCAGGACAAACCTTTCCACCGACACGGGTCTCCACGCACGGCCTACACGTGGGTGGGCCTGTTGACCATCTCCCTCAACCACGAAGAGGAGCCCACTCGAGGGAGACTGTTGGCTCGGGACCCCGGGTTCGCCAAACCCGTACCTACCGAAGTAGGCCCCTGGGGGGAGAGAGAACAGTTGGTACTTCCCCGGAGTAAGGTTCCGGAAGTCTTGGAAGCAGTGCACGCCTGTACTTCAGGAGGACACCTGGGAACGAACCGGACGATTGACAAACTACGGCAGCGCTACTACTGGCTGAGGCTCCGAGCAGACGCTGAGAGATGGTGCCGTCAGTGTCACGTGTGCGCGGCGAGTCGCGGCCCCCAGACTAGGAGCCGGGGTCGCATGCAACAGTACAACGTCGGAGCGCCATTCGAACGGATCGCCGTTGACATTGCTGGACCGTTCCCAATATCCGACCGAGGCAACAAGTACCTGATAGTGGTCGTGGATTACTTCACTAAATGGCCGGAGGTGTATGCCATCCCGAACCAAGAGGCAAAGACAATCACAGACTGCCTCGTGGAGCAAGTGTTTTGCCGATTTGGGGTGCCATTAGAGCTGCACAGTGATCAAGGCACCAATTTTGAGTCCAACCTGACGAAGAAGGCACTAGAGAGACTTGGGGTTAACCAGGCCCGCACAACACCTCTACATCCCCAGTCGGATGGCATGGTCGAGAGGTACATCAAGACCTTAGAGAAACACTTGAGGAAGGTCGTGGCCAGCCACCAGCGAGACTGGGACGTCAAGGTGCCAATGTTCTTGCTGGCCTACCGCTCATCAACATACGACACCACGGGGATCACGCCAGCCAGCTTAATGTTCGGCCGAGACTTACACCCCACCTGTGGCCTGGCTTTTAGTAGCCCTCCGGGGGTGAGACACCCGGCGACCGAGTATGGGGAGAACCAGGTGGACCACCTCCACGACATAGCTCGCCAGAACATCCAGAAGGCAAGCGACCGCATGAAAACCCGATACGACAGGCAAGCCAACAGCCAAGGGTTTCAGCAAGGTGACCTGGTCTGATTGTACCGCCCTACCCGGACCAAGGGACACTGCCCGAAGCTTCAGCAGCCATGGCAAGGACCGTACCGTGTGGTGAAGAGGATTAACGACGTGGTCTACCGCATCCAGAAGGTGCCCCGAGGAAAGATGTTGGTGGTACAAATGGATAGCTTGGCCCGCTACGATGGCGCTGTTCGGGACGACCAGCCTTGAGGAGGGAGCAGTGTTACCCAAACGACAAGCCCACGATGCCGATCAATAAATGTAGGCCGGCGGAGGGAGGGGAGACAGGAGGGGTAGCTGAGTCTTCGTTTACCCCTCCTCCTTCCACTCGAAGTGACGCGAAGCTTCGAAAAGCTTTTCCCCTCCATAAAAGGAGATTCGGGAAACTTCGGGGCCGATCGATACCGGAAGGGACAGTCAGTTGTGTGTAGTGCTGTTATGGCGTGCGTTATGTAAGTAGCATGGAGCGTACGTGTTAAGACGACTGGCAAAATTTAATTGTGTACATTAAATTGTAATTGTGAACAGTGTATTGCTACGAAAATAAAGTGCAAGTTTTTGTGTTTGTTACCTCGACTTTTTATTTCACGAACCCACAAAGTCACAATATTCTCAACATCGACCATAAAACTTAATGTTTACAAAGTTGACAGCAGAGTAAAGCTATTACTACATGGTTTACATCAGTAGATCTTCATAATCTTGACGATAAAGGTAAGTTGTTACAATGTTGACAGCAGAATAAAGCTCATATTACAAAGTTTACATTGCTAGATCTTCTTAATCTTGACAACGAAGTTAAGTTATTACAAAGTTGACAGAAGTATAAAGTTCTTATTACAAAGTTTACATTGGTAGATCTTTTCAAACTTGACAATAAAAGTATGAGTTATCAAGGTTGACAACAGAATAAAGCTCTTATTACAAGGATTACATTGATGAATATTCTCCACCTCGAAAATAAAACTTAATGTATACAAAGTTTACAAGAGAGTAAAGCTATTATTACAAAATTTACATTTGAAGATCTACTCAATCTTGACAATATATCTATGTGTTTACATGGTTGACTACAGAGTAAAGCTCTTATTACCAAGTTTACATTGGTACATCTTTTCAAACTTGACAATAAATGTACGTGTTATCAAAGTGGACAGCAGAGTAAAGCTCTTATTACATGGATTACATTGATAGATATTCCCAACCTCAGCAACAAAACTATGTGTTTACAAGGTCGACAAAAGAGTAAAGCTCTTATTGCAAAGTTTACATTGGTAGATCTTCTCAACCTGGACAACTATATTATGTGTTTACAATGGTGGCAACAGAATAAAGCTCTTATTACAAAGTTTACATTGGTAGATCTTCTCAACCTTGGCAATAAAACTGTGTTCACAAAGTTGGCAACAGAGTAAAGCTCTTATTAAAAAGTTTACATTGGTAGATGTCAATCTTGGCAATAAAACTATGTGTTTACAAAGTTGACAGCACAGTAAAGCTCTTATTACAGAGTTTACATTGGTAGACCTTCTTAATCTTGACAATAAAACTATGTGTTTGCAAAGTTAACAACAGAGAAAAGCTCATATTACAAAGATTACATTGGTAGATCTTCTCAAAATTGACAATAAAACTATGTACTACACAAGAAAATGAATCTAGTTTCAGAGGATTATGAAATATTACACAAATAAAAATATTTGTTAGATATAATTCAGTTACCTTTTAATCTCTTAGTTACGCGAAACGTTTAAAAGTTGAACAAAGTTTAAGAAGCACAGAGCCACCCAGGAAGTACTGGAAACCTATCTGGGAAAAAGGACGCTTATTCTCCAGGACATCAGGATTTCTCCTCAAGTGATACAATTTAACACCAACTGGAGTCAAGCCTACAAACTGTGAATGATCAGCAGGTTTCTTTCATCTTCATATGTTGTTGGTGCTAGGAATGTGACATAGCAAAGAGAAAACATGATAACCGACATTTCCTTAGCAACTGAGTTTGTTTTACTGAGGACCAATGCAACATGCCTACTTGAATGTAAAGTTGATAACAGGGTACAGCTCTTTGTACAAAGTTTACGTTGGAAGATCTTCTTAATGTTGACAATAGAACTATGTGTTTACAAAGTTTACATTGATAGATCTTCTCAACCTCGGAAAAAAACTATGTGCTTACAAAGCTGGACACAGGGTAAAGCTCTTATTACAAATTTTACATTGGTAAGTCTTCTTAATCTTGACTACAAAACTATGTGTTTACAAAGATGACAACAGAATAAAGATCCTATTACAAAGTTTACATTGGTAGATCTTCATAATCTTGACAATAAAAGTACATGTTATCAAAGTGGACAGCAGAGTAAAGGTCTTATTCCAATGATTATATTGATAGATATTCTGAACCTCGACAATAAAAATTAATGTTTACAAAGGCGACAGCAGAGTACAGCTATTATTACAAAGGTTACATTGTTAGATCTTCTCAATCTTGACAGAATAAGTATGTGTTTACAAAGTTGACAACAAAGTAAAGCTCCTATTACAAAGTTCACATTGGTAGATCTTCTTAATCTTGACAATAAAACTATATGTTTACAAAGTTGGCAACAGAGTAAAGCTGTTATTGCAAAGTTTACATTGGTAGATCTTCTCAATCTTCACAATAACTCTATGTGTTTACAAAGTTGACAACAGAGGAAAGCTCTTATTATATGGTTTACATTGGCAGATCTTCTTAATCTGGACAGTATAACTATATGTTTTCTATGTTGACAACAAAGTAAAGCTCCAATTACAAAGTTCACATTGGTAGATCTTCTCAATCTTGAAACTATAACTATGTTTTTGTTCGCCTTTGTAAATTACGTCCTCCAACGTTATGTCATATCGGACGATGAATGAAATTGTTGAAATGATCCTAAGATGAGCCATGGGGTCCCCGGAGCTTAGAGTTACCCGAAATTCGTCTTTAGCGATAAGGGAAAACCCCAGAAAAAACCTTATCCAGGGAACTCACCCTCACTGAGATTCGAACTTGGGACCTCTTGAATTTGAAATATAACAATGTGTTTACAAAGCTGACAACAGAATAAAGCTCTTATTCCAATGATTACATTGATAGATATTCTGAACCTCGACAATAAAAATTAATGTTTACAAAGCCGACAGCAGAGTAAAGCTATTATTACAAAGGTTACATTGTTAGATCTTCTCAATCTTGACAAAATAACTATGTGTTTACAAAGTTGACAACAAAGTAAAGCTCCTATTACAAAGTTCACATTGGTAGATCTTCTTAATCTTGACAATAAAACTATATGTTTACAAAGTTGGCAACAGAGTAAAGCTGTTATTACAAAGTTTACATTGGTAGATCTTCTCAATCTTCATAATAACTCTATATGTTAACAAAGTTGACAACAGAGGAAAGCTCTTATTACAAAGTTTACATTGGTAGATCTTCTTAATCTGGACATTATAACTATACGTTTACAAAGTTGACAACAAAGTAAAGCTCCAATTACGAAGTTCACATTGGTAGATCTTCTTAATCTTGACAATAAAACTATATGTTTACAAAGTTGGCAACAGAGTAAAGCTGTTATTGCAAAGTTTACATTGGTAGATCTTCTCAATCTTCACAATAACTCTATGTGTTTACAAAGTTGACAACAGAGGAAAGGTCTTATTACAAAGTTTACATTGGTAGATCTTCTTAATCTGGACATTATAGCTATATGTTTACAAAGTTGACAACAAAGTAAAGCTCCAATTACGAAGTTCACATTGTTACATCTTCTCAATCTTCACAATAAGCCTATGTGTTTACAAAGTTGGCAACAGAGTAAAGCTCTAATTACAAAGTTTACATTGGTAGATCTTCTCAATCTGGACAATATAACTATGTTTTTGTTTGTCTTTGTAAATTACGTCCTCCAACGTTATGTCATATCGGACGATGAATGAAATGGGTGAGACTATCCTCAGATGAGCCCCGGTGTCCCCGGAGCTTAGAGTTACCCGAAATTCGTCTTTAAGGATAAGGGAAAACCCCGGAAAAAACCTTATCCAGGTAACTCACCCTCACCGAGATTCGAACTGGGGACCTCTTGAATGTGAAATGTAACAATGTGTTTACAAAGCTGACAACAGGGTAAAGCTCTTATTAGAAACTTTATATTGGTACATCCTCTTAATCCTGACAACGAAGGTAAAATATTACAAAGTTGATAGCAGTACAAAGCCCTTATTACAAAGTTTACATTGGTAAATCTTTTCAAACTTGTCAATAAAAGTACGTGTTATCAAAGTTGACAAAAAAGTAAAGCTCTTAATACAAGGATTACATTGATAGATATTCTCAACCTCGACAATAAAACTTAATGTTTACAAAGTTGACAACAGAGTAAAGCTATTATTACATAGTTTATATCGGTAGATCTTCTAATCTTGACAATAAAGGTAAGTTGTTACAATGTTGACAGCAGAATAAAGCTAATATTACAAAGTTTACATTGGTAGATCTTCTTAATCTTGACAACGAAGTTAAGTTATTACAAAGTTGACTGCAGTATACAGCTCTTATTACAAAGTTTACATTGGTAGAGCTTATCACACTTGACAATAAAAGTACATGTTATCAAAGTGACAACAGAGTAAAGCTCTTATTACAAGGATTAAATTGATAAATATTCTCCACCTCGAAAATAAAACTTAATGTTTACAAAGTGTACAGCAGAGTAAAGCTATTATTACAAGGTTAACATTGATAAATCTTCTTAACCTCGACAATAAATCTATGTATTTACAAAGATGTCAACAGAGTAACGGTTATATTACATGGTTTACATCGGTAGATCTTGACAATAAATGTAAGTTGTATCAATGTTGACCGCAGAATAAAGCTCATATTACAGAGTTTACATTGGTAGATCTTCTTAACCTTGACACTGAAGCGTTGTGTTTACAAATTTGACAACAGAGTAAATCTCTTATTACAAGGTTTACATTGGTAGATTTTCTCTACCTCCGCCTTAAAACTATGTGCTTACAAAGTTGACAACAGAGTAAAGCTCCTATTACAAAGTTTACATTGGTAGATCTTCTTAACCTCGGCAATAAAACTATGTGTTTACAAAGTTGGCAACAGAGTAAAGCTCTTATTACAAAGTTTACATTGGTAGATCTTCTTAACCTCGGCAATAAAACTATGTGTTCACAAAGTTGGCATCAGAGTAAAGCTCTTATTACAAAGTTTACATTCGTAGATCTTCTCAACCTCGGAAATAAAACTATGTGCTTACAAAGTTGACAACAGAGTAAAGCTCTTATTACAAAGTTTACATTGGTAGATCTTCTTAATCCTGACAACGAAGATAAAATATTACAAAGTTGATAGCAGTACAATACCCTTATTACAAAGTTTACATTGTTAAATCTTTTCAAACTTGGCAACAAAAGTACGTGTTGTCAAAGTTTCCAACAGAGTAAAGCTCTTTTTACAAGGATTATTTTGATAGATATTGTTACCCAAACGGCAAGCCCACGATGGCGATCAATAACTGTTGGCCGGCGGAGGGAGGGGAGACAGGAGGGGTAGCTGAGTCTTCGTTTACCCGTCCTCCTGCCACTCGAAGTGACACGAAGCTTCGAGACTGTTTTTCCCCTCCATAAAAGGAGATTCTGGAAACTTCGGGGCCGATCGATACCGGAAGCGACAGTCAGTTGTGTGTAGTGTTATGGCGTGCGTTGTGTAAGGAGCGTCGAGCGTACGTGTTAAGACGAACTGTAAAACTGTCTCGTGAAAAAAGTGTTTTGCCGATTTGGGGTGCCATTAGAGCTGCACAGTGATCAAGGCACCAATTTTGAGTCCAATCTGATGAAGGAGCCACTAGAGAGATTTGGGGTTAACAAGACCTGCACAACACCTCTACATCCCCAGTCGGATGGCATGGTCGAGAGGTACATCAACACCTTAGAGGAACACTTGAGGAAGGTCGTGGACAGCCATCAGCGAGACCGGGACGTCAAGGTGCCAATGTTCTCTCTGGCCTACCGCTCAACACACGACACCACGGGGATCACGCCAGTCAGCTTAATGTTCGGCCGAGACTTACGCCTCCCCTGTGACCTGGCTTTTGGTAGCCCTCCGGGGGTGAGACAGCCAGCGACCGAGTATGTGGAGAACCTGGTGGACCACCTCCACGACATGCACGAGATGGCTCGCCAGAACATCCAGAAGGCGAGCGACCGCATGAAAACCCGATACGACAGGCAAGCCAACAGCCAAGGGTTCCAGTAAGGTGACCTGGTCTGGTTGTACCACCCTACCCGGACCAAGGGACACTGCCCGAAACTTCAGCAGCCATGGCAAGGACCGCACCGTGTGGTGAAGAGGATTAACGACGTGGTCTACCGCATCCAGAAGGTGCCCCGAGGAAAGATGTTGGTGGTACACCTGGATCGCCTGGCCCGCTACGATGGCGCTGTTCGGGACGACCAGCCTTGAGGAGGGAGCGGTGTTACCCAAACGGCAAGCCCACGATGCCGATCAATAAATGTAGGCCGGCGGAGGGAGGGGAGACAGGAGGGGTAGCTAAGTCTTCGTTTACCCCTCCTCCTGCCACTCGAAGTGACGCGAAACTTCGAGAGTGATTTTCCCCTCCATAAAAGGAGATTCGGGAAACTTCGGGGCCGATCGATACCGGAAGCGACAGTCAGTTGTGTGTAGTTTTGTTATGGCGTGCGTAGTGTAAGTAGCGTCGAGTGTACGTGTTAAGACGAACTGGCAAAATTTAATTGTGTACATTAAATTATAATTGTGAAAGGTGTATTGCAACGAAAATAAAGTGCTTTTTTGTGTTTGTTACCTCGACTTTTTATTTCACGAACCCACAAAGTCACAATATTCTCAACATCGACCATAAAACTTAATGTTTACAAAGTTGACAGCAGAGTAAAGCTATTATTACATAGTTTACATCGGTAGATCTTCATAATCTTGACAATAAAGGTAAGTTGTTACAATGTTGACAGCAGAATAAAGCTCATATTACAAGTTTACACTGGTAGATCTTCTTAATTTTAACAATAAAACTATGTTTTTACAAATTTGGCAACAGACTAAATCTCTTACAAAGGTTACATTGGTAGATCTTCATAATCTTGACAATAAAACTATGTGTTTGCAAAGCTGACAACAGAATAAAGCTCATATTACAAAGATTTCATTGGTAGATCTTCTCAAACTTGACAATAAAACTATGTACTACACAAGAAAATGAATCTAGTTTCAGAGGATTATGAAATATTACACAAATAAAAATATTTGTTAATTATAATTCAGTTACCTTTTAATCTCTTAGTTACGCGAAACGTTTAAATGTTTAACAAAGTTTAAGGAGCACAGAGCCACCCAGGATATACTGCAAACCTATCTGGGAAAAAGGACGCCTATTCTCCAGGACATCAGGATTTCTCCTCAAGTGATACAATTTAACACCAACTGGAGTCAAGCCTACAAACTGTGAGTGATCAGAAGGTTTCTTTCATCTTCAGATGTTGTTGGTGCTAGGAATGTGACATAGCAAAGAGAAAACATGGTAACTGACATTTCCTTAGCAACTGAGTTTGTTTTACTGAGGACCAATGCAAAATGCCTACTTGAATGCAAAGTTGATAACAGGGTACAGCTCTTTGTACAAAGTTTACGTTGGAAGATCTTCTTAATGTTGACAATAGAACTATGTGTTTACAAAGTTTACATTGATAGATCTTCTCAACCTCGGAAAAAAACTATGTGCTTACAAAGCTGGACACAGAGTAAAGCTCTTATTACAAATTTTACATTGGTAGGTCTTCTTAATCTTGGCTATAAAACTATGTGTTTACAAAGGCGACAAGAGGGTAAAGCTCTTATTACACCGTTTACATTGGTAGATCTTCTCAACCTCGGAAATAAAACTATGTGCTTTCAATGTTGACAAAGTTTACATTGTTAGATGTTCTCTACCTCCGCTTTAAAACTATGTGTTTACAAAGTTGACAACAAAGTAAAGCTCTTATTACAAACTTAACATTGGTAGATCTTCATAATCTTGACAGTAAAACTGTGTTTAAAAGGTTGACAACAGAATAAAGCACGTATTACAAAGTTTACATTGGTATATCTTCTTAACCTCGACAATAAAACTATGTGTTCACAAAGTTGGTCACACAGTAAAGCTCTTATTACAAATTTTACAATATCAATAACTGTTGGCCGGCGGAGGGAGGGGAGACAGGAGGGGTAGCTGAGTCTTCGTTTACCCGTCCTCCTGCCACTCGAAGTGACACGAAGCTTCGAGACTGTTTTTCCCCTCCATAAAAGGAGATTCTGGAAACTTCGGGGCCGATCGATACCGGAAGCGACAGTCAGTTGTGTGTAGTGTTATGGCGTGCGTTGTGTAAGGAGCGTCGAGCGTACGTGTTAAGACGAACTGGCAAAATTTAATTGTGTACATTAAATTGTAATTGTGAACAGTGTATTGCTTAGAAAATAAAGTGCAATTTTTTTGTTTGTAACCTCGACCTTTTATTTCACGAACCCACAAAGTCATAACTGGCGTCAGGAGTGGGATAACGGCCATGGAATCGGCACTGGAAAAGATTTTACACAAAATGGTTGAAATGAAGGCCGAAATAACAGCAAAAACAGAAGCGGCAAATAACAACCTCACCGCCGAGTTGAAGGAAATAAAGACGGCAAATAAAAACCTCGCTACAAAAACAGAAGCGGTAAATAACAACCTGGCCGCAAAGCTGGAAGAAATGAAAACGGCTAACGATAACCTCACGGAAAAGATGGAAGAAATGAAGGTTGCGATCGAGGCCCTCGCCGCCAAATTTGAGGAACAGTTGGCCGGCGTGAGGGAGGACATCACGGGGCTCGGCAAGCGGATCGGCCAAGTGGACGAATGCGTCGGAGACCTGACAAGCCGCGTTAATGAGCTGGAAGGAAAGGCCGACAGCAGCGTCAAGTCCCTGAACGCCATGGTAGAGGACGTCGTCGGCAGGAAACTGAAGGATTTGAAGGCCGACGCGCCGGGACGCGACACATCTGCGCGCGTCAAATGCCGAAATATGACGGCGCGGCAACATTTGAGGTCTTCCGCCGCCAGTTCGACACAGTGGCCAAGCACAACAGATGGTCACCGGAGGAGGAGGCCACACAGTTAATAGCCAGCCTCCAGGGATGGGCCGCGGAAGTCCTAAACGCGGTGCAGACAGCGGCGGCGCCCAAGGACATCTGGGAGGCCCTGGAGAATCGTTTCGGGAACCACCTCTTAGCCGCAGCGTACCGCAGCCAACTAAAGGCAAGGTCACAGCAGCCGGGGGAGACGCTGCAGGAGTTCGCCATAGCGATTGAGCAGCTAGCTGGCAAGGCCTTGGTTGATCGGCCACTGGAGTTCGTATCCCGGGAAGCCACCTACAGCTTTGTCGACGGGGTACGGGACACGGAGATTCGTCAGCGCCTAATGAGTGAGTGAGTGATGATGAGTATAAGGGCGCTCAACTACAGAGGTCATCAGCGCCCTTTTTAAATGAAACTGGTCATGGCAAAAGCCAGATATAAATTATTCTAAACCAGTATATGTTAAAAAAGACAAAAAATACATACACCTTGAAAAAAAATAAAAAAAAATAAAAAAAAATAAATAAATAAAATAAAAATGTCATCCAAAAACCATAAATTCTATTTGCTAAATCCTAAAATCTAATCTCGAAAAGAATCTAAAAACCTTCTCCACTACTGCGTGATCGTCCGCTAGCATTTCTGCAAAGCTGACCGGCAGCTGCAGAGACGTCCTAAGGTCTGCTAGGTGAAAACACTCTAGCAGCACGTGTCGTACAGACAACGCTTCATTGCAAAACGGACACAGTGGAGAAGGCTCCTTTTTAAAAAGAAAACTATGAGTAAAAATGCAGTGCCCAATTCGTAACCGAGCCAAACTCACCTCCTCGCGACGAGATGACCGACAGGAGGTAACCCAGGGAATCGGAAGTTCCTTGACAGATCTAAGTTTATTATTGCGGAGAGCAGACCACTCTTCCTGCCAGCAGGTTTGCACAGCTCTCCGCAATTCGGCCCTAAAGTCTTCCGATGTCACAGATGGTATTCGAACCCTGGGCTTCATGATAGCCGTCTTGGCTGCTGAATCCGCCATTTCATTCCCCCGCAAGCCTACGTGACCAGGGATCCATGCACACACCACGTTAACGCCAGAAGCGTGTAAAACGTGGAGGGCATCCTGTATACCCTGCACAATAGGGTGGTAGTTGTACAGCTGCCGTAGGCTTTGAAGAGCACTGAGGGAATCACTCAGGATTAAGCAGTCCCCCAACTTTCGTCGGCGTACGTGTAAAATGGCCCGGTATATTGCATAAAGCTCTGCAGTAAAAATGGAAGTGCTAGTGTGGAATCCGAATGTATAGGGTTCGGTTCCACACACGTAAGCACAACCAACGCCATTTGAGTTCTTGGAGCCATCAGTATAAATTACAAAATGGTCCTCATATCGCAATAAAAATTCTAAAAAACATGTGCGGATACTAGACATAGACATGGTAGATTTATCATATTTAGTCATGCCCAGATCAATCGGGGACGCTCTGCACAACCAAGGAGGGTATGTCCTCTCCCCCCTAGGATACATCTTGGGCATGTCAGTATCAAGATGTCTAAGGAGCTCCCGGAAACGAAAACCAGGTGGCTTTGGTTTAATAGTAGTGTTCCTATAACGCACGTCCATGAAGGTATTAAAGAACGGCGTAAACGATGGATGTGTGGGCATGCAATTAAGTCCACAGCCATAATTGGCTAATAACATGTTGCGCCTGTACTGCAGAGGAGGTTCTGCAGACTCAGCATACAGGCTTATAACTCGGCTCGTTGGAAATGCCCCAACAGCTATACGTATGCCACAGTTATGGACTGTGTCTAATCTCTTCAGCACAGATGGTCGTGCTGAGCCATAAACGATACTACCATAGTCTAATTTGGAACGGATGAGTGCCCGATAAAGTCGCAATAACACTGCACGATCCGCTCCCCACGATTTTCCACTTAGTACCCGCAAGATATTCAATGATCGGTCACATCGTGCTTTCAGTTGTGCTATATGCGACGACCAACTAGGTTTTCTATCAAATATCAATCCAAGGAACCTCGCCTCATCTGCAAAAGGTAGTAGATCAGCGCCTAGCCAGAGCCTTGGAGGTAGTCGACTCTGCTGACGCCAGAAGTTTACACAGATGGTTTTCTCAGCGGAAAATCAGAAGCCGTTTTTTAAACTCCAACTCTTAAGGTTGTCCAAGGTGGTCTGAAGACGGCGCTCTAAAAACGGAGTGCGCTGAGATGTACAGTAGACGGCAAAGTCGTCTACAAATAGGCATGACGAGACACCTGGAGGTACACATTTCGAGATAGAATTAATCGCAATAGCAAACAACGTAACACTTAGTACCGACCCCTGTGGTACACCGTTCTCCTGAACAAAAAGGTTCGAAAAAACCGAGCCAACCCTTACTCGGAATACGCGGTCTTTCAGGAATTCCTGAAGGAAGAGTGGTAGGCGTCCACGTATATTCCAGGTGTGCAGAGTACGTAGCAACCCTGCCCGCCAACACGTATCATAAGCCTTTTCGAGGTCAAAAAATATTCCGACTGTTTGACAGTTCTTAAGAAATCCGTTCATAATCTGTGTCGACATGGACACAAGATGATCCACTGTTGAACGGCGTCGTCGGAAACCGCACTGGATGTTATTCAGTAGGTTGTGCGTTTCCAGCCACCATACCAACCGCCCATTTATCATGCGTTCCATCACCTTGCATACGCAACTGGTGAGGGAAATAGGGCGGTAGCTAGAAGGGAGGTGACGGTCCTTGCCAGCTTTCAAGATAGGTATAATGGTAGCTTCTCGCCACTTTTCAGGAAACGTGGCATCAACCCAAACACGGTTATACACCTCGAGCAGGAATGCCTTACCTTCAGGTGAGAGATGTTGTAACATTTGAACGTGGATTCCGTCCGGTCCTGGTGCTGTCAGTCGTGATGACGAAAGAGCGTGTTCTAGCTCTGCCAAGATGAAGAGGCGGTTATAGTCTTCAAGGTTTCTGGAACTAAACACGAAACCTTGAGATTCTACCTGAGTCTTAATTGAGATAAACTCAGGAGCATAATTGCATGAGCTAGACACCTGAGCGAAAGCACAGCCGAAGGTGTTAGCCACAACAAACGGATCAACAACAACTCCTGCAGCTGTTTTCAGACCAGCGATTGGCAAGTGCGTTGATTTTCCGGCCACGCGCCTTAATTTATCCCATACAACAGATGAGGGTGTACATCTGTTAAAAGATGATACAAATTTGTTCCATGAGGTCTTTTTGCTATCCTTAATTATTTGCCTAGATTTTGCGCGCGCTTTCTTGTACTCAATTAGATTACTTAGCGTAGGGTGTCGTTGGAATACCCTTAGAGCACGTCTACGAGCACGAATAGCATTCCGGCAGTCGTTGGTCCACCATGGGACAGGAAATCGACCGGGTTGGGTAGCCGAACGTGGAATAGACTGTTCTGCAGCGGAAAGAATTTTCTCTGTGAGATGATCAACTAAATCATTCACAGAATCGTGCTCGTTGTATTCAAAGACAGCCAACTGGGTGTAAAGATTCCAGTTGGCACGATCAAAGCGCCATCTAGGGATACGTGAGGGAGACACATCTTGTGCTAAGAGACTAAGAAGACATGGAAAGTGGTCGCTGGAATGTAAATCAGAGATGACATTCCACTGTAATGAAACAGCTAGCTGGGATGAACACACTGCCAAATCGATGTGCGAATAGGTGTTAAACGCGTCTGAGAGGAATGTGGGCTCTCCGGTGTTCAGGAGAACCAAGTTATTGCTCTCCAGGAATTTTGCAATGAGGTTGCCTCGCGAACATGCCCGATTTGAGCCCCAAAGTGGGTGATGGGCATTAAAGTCTCCAACTATTAGAAATGGTGTTGAAAGTTGGGAAACCAGATCTTCAAGGTCAACTAACGAGAGGTCATCTGATGGCGGGAGATATACAGTGCAAATGCAAAATTCTATTGATGGCAGCTTAATCCTTACAGCTACAGATTGTAAATCAGACTGTAGCTGTAACGGATCTACAAATATGTCATCCCTGAGGAGCATCATAGTACCCCCGTGTGCAGGAATGCCCTCTTCTGTTTCAACATCACACCTCAGTGGTGTGTAGCGTCTGATTTTAAAGTTGTCTTGTGGTCGTAGCTTAGTCTCTTGTAAGCATACCACTAAGGGGTGATGCTTACTGAGCAAAAGTTCCAATTCTGGTCGATGCGCTCTTAATCCTCGTATGTTCCATTGTAGGATAGCCATTGGAACTATGGGATATAAGATGTAAAGGTAGTCTACATTAAGACGACTTCATGGGTGGCCGAATCAATTTGCCCTTTTTCTTTGGTGTAGGGCTAGTTTCGGCAGGTTTATCCTGCCTCTTCTTTGCTGCAGATGTAGCAGCGTGGTCAGCTGTTTCATGCTCCATATCCTCTATGGAAGAGGACGGTTTTCCTTCTACAACCTTCGATTCGAGGGGCTCGAAGCGATTGGAAATTCCGACCGACGTAGATGACGGTCGCCGGTCGTAGTCCTCCCCAGAAGATGACTCCGACGATGATCTCGGAGACGCTCTAGGGCTACGTTTCTTGGACTTTTCTGGAGCAGACTTTGTGCTTTCTTTCAGGAAGGCAGTTCTATCATACTGCGTCTTGAACTTGATCTCTGGTGCTTGGTATACAATGGGCAATTTCGTCCTGTTGTTAGACGTGGATGCTTTGTCAGGCGACTTCACTGACTTGTTATTTTCAGTAGTCTGTGCTCTCGGAGTTTTAGATGGTGTTACTGATGCTCTTGGTTGCGATCTAGGCACTAGAACTTTCTCGGATATTGTTGCCCCATTTATATCAGATGTTTGGGTACCAGCCTCCCGTTTCGGTGACGGAGTAGCCGCCACAGAGCTATAGGTACGGGAGGTGGTTGAAGAGGGCTTGAGGATACATAGAAGTTTCCGGGCTTCCGAAAAGGAAACCTTTTCCTTAACCCGGATCTCCTGAATAGCTCGCTCTTCAATATAACGGGGACATTCTCGTGAACTTGATGGATGTTTACCGCTACAATTTACGCATGCTGGAGGTGATGTACATGCATTTTCATGCATGCCGGCTCCGCAGCTAACACATGTAGGTGCGCCTTTACAGAATGCACTAGTGTGACCGAACCGCTGACATTGGTAGCATCTCAGAGGGTTAGGTATGTATGGTCTAACCTCAATCACTTCATATCCTGCCCTGATTCTTTGAGGGAGATCTACCCGATCAAAGGTCAGGAACAGGGTACGAGTGGGAACCACATCCCCTCGTTCTCTCCTTTGGACACGATAGACTGCAGTTACGCCTTGTTCCTGGTGGTTCTCCTGAATATCCTCGTTGGACATTCCATCCAATGCGCTAGTGTTTACAACACCGCGCGAGGTATTCAGGGTCCTATGCATCTCCACTTTGACTGGATAACTGCCCAGCATGTTGGCTTTCAGTATCTTTGCAGCTTGGGATGCTGTAGTTGCTTCCACCAGCAGCGTGCCATTTCTGGATTTTGTACATGATTTAACAGCACCAGCTATTTTGTCAAGACCTTTCTGTATAATAAATGGATTAACCGTAGAAAACGTTCTACCTTCCTCCGTTCGTTTAATAACTAAGTAGCGAGGACCACACTCAACTACTTGTTTATCACTGTTTTCAAATAAATCTTTTCCACGTTTATTGTGTTTTGGGGGGTGTAGTTTAGCCATAAATGTTGGTCTAAATTTCATCCCCCAGTGCTCCCCACCCACCACGGAGTCCAACAAGGGGTCATCCCACTGGGATGACAGGGCTACACAGGGGATATAGCGAGCTCGCCGTCCCACTCACCCTGGAGGTCGGTACAATACCTAGTCCTGGCCGATTGATTAGGGGTGGGTTAATCCCTAACCTCCCGTTTAGGCGAAGCAGAAGCCAAAGTAGTGTATTAGAAATGCGCACCCTCCCCGAATTCAGAAAAAACTGTTACGAGCTCAGATACGCATCCCTCAACCACCAGGACAAACCTTTCCACCGACACGGGTCTCCACGCACGGCCTACACGTGGGTGGGCCTGTTGACCATCTCCCTCAACCACGAAGAGGAGCCCACACGAGGGAGACTGTTGGCTCGGGACCCCGGGTTCGCCAAACCCGTACCTACCGAAGTAGGCCCCTGGGGGGGCAGCGCCTAATGCTCGGTGATTATAAAACCATCCACGAGTCGCTGACAGCGGCATTAAGAATGGAGGTGGCCAAGGTAGCATCTATCCCGACGTCGAGAACGAGGAGTGTCCGCTACGCCGGAGAGAGAAGACCAGCTGAGGGACGCCGGCGAACACCTAGTGGCCTGTGTTGGGGGTGTGGACAGCCCGGGCACCTGCAGAGAGACTGCCCACACCAGAAAGGGCAGCGGGAAGAACGAGTAAGGCCCGGCGTGGAGAGGGACACGTCGGCGCCATCACCAACACGCCCTCGAGTGACGCTGCGCGCCGTCAGCCGGCGTATGGATGACAGCCTCATCGCGGACGGCTGGGTAGGAGGAAAGCCGTGCCGCGTGCTATTGGACACTGGGGCAGCCGTGACCATCATCAGACCTGACGTGGCGAATGGTTTGCCGACGAGGAAGCCGAGCCGACCATACCAGCTTTTGTTGGCATTGGGCGACACCTTGCCTGTGGAGGAGGCCCTGCTGGAGCTGACCTTGGGACGGAGTGCCGTGCGTCTGTGGGTGTTCGTCGCGAAGGTGGCTGAGGAGGTGATTCTGGGACTGGATGCCCTCAGGAGCCACGAGGCGACGGTCGACGTCGGCCGGAAGGTCCTAAGGCTCAACGGAGAAGAGGTTATACTCCGCCAACCAGAAGAGCGCCTTGGATTTGCAGGGTCATCTTGAACGAAGACGTGGTTGTCCCCGCGAGGAGCGAGGTGATGGTGACGGCGCGACCGGAAGGCCAGACGGCACGCTGGGTTCAGAGGCTGCAGGAGTACTTCACCTCGGAACATCGCAGAGGGAAGAGTCACGGTAACGTGGACGTTATGTCCCGAATAATCTGTCCAGAAGAGTGCAGCCAATGCACAAGAGTGGAGGAGAAGGAGCGTGCAGCAGCGGTTCGAGTAGTCACGGCAGTGCCTGCGGATGGCTGGGATAGCGCAGGCCTGAGGAGGGAGCAGCTGGCGGACGCAGACTTGGGGCCACTCTTGAGGGAAGTGGAGGCAGGGACGAGACCAACCTGGGCGGACGTCGCACTGAGGAGCGCAATCTACAAGTCTTATTGGGCCCAGTGGGACTCGTTGAAAACCAGAGAGGTTGTGCTGTGCCGGGTATGGGAATCACCCGATGCGAAGAGGCAGAGAAAACAGTTGGTACTTCCCCGGAGTAAGGTTCCGGAAGTCTTGAAAGCAGTGCACGCCGGTACTTCAGGACACCTGGGAACGAACCGGCGATTGATAAACTACGGCAGCGCTACTACTGGCTGAGGCTCCGAGCAGACGCGGAGAGATGGTGCCGTCAGTGTCACGTGTGCGCGGCGTGTCGCGGCCCCCAGACTAGGAGCCGGGGTCGCATGCAACAGTACAACGTCGGAGCGCCATTCGAACCGATAGCCGTTGACATTGCAGGACCGTTCCCAATATCCGACCGAGGCAACAAGTACCTGATGGTGGTCGTGATTACTTCACTAAGTGGCCGGAGGTGTATGCCATCCCGAACCAAGAGGCAAGGACAATCACAGACTGCCTCGTGAAAAAAGTGTTTTGCCGATTTGGGGTGCCATTAGAGCTGCACAGTGATCAAGGCACCAATTTTGAGTCCAATCTGATGAAGGAGCCACTAGAGAGATTTGGGGTTAACAAGACCTGCACAACACCTCTACATCCCCAGTCGGATGGCATGGTCGAGAGGTACATCAACACCTTAGAGGAACACTTGAGGAAGGTCGTGGACAGCCATCAGCGAGACTGGGACGTCAAGGTGCCAATGTTCTCTCTGGCCTACCGCTCAACACACGACACCACGGGGATCACGCCAGCCAGCTTAATGTTCGGCCGAGACTTACGCCTCCCCTGTGACCTGGCTTTTGGTAGCCCTCCGGGGGTGAGACAGCCAGCGACCGTGTATGTGGAGAACCTGGTGGACCACCTCCACGACATGCACGAGATGGCTCGCCAGAACATCCAGAAGGCGAGCGACCGAATGAAAACCCGATACGACAGGCAAGCCAACAGCCAAGGGTTCCAGTAAGGTGACCTGGTCTGGTTGTACCACCCTACCCGGACCAAGGGACGCTGCCCGAAACTTCAGCAGCCATGGCAAGGACCGCACCGTGTGGTGAAGAGGATTAACGACGTGGTCTGCCGCATCCAGAAGGCTGGATCGCCTGGCCCGCTACGATGGCGCTGTTCGGGACGACCAGCCTTGAGGAGGGAGCAGTGTTACCCAAACGGCAAGCCCACGATGCCGATCAAAAAATGTAGCCGGCGGAGGGAGGGGAGACAGGAGGGGTAGCTAAGTCTTCGTTTACCCCTCCTCCTGCCACTCGAAGTGACGCGAAACTTCGAGAATGTTTTTCCCCTCCATAAAAGGAGATTCGGGAAACTTCGGGGCCGATCGATACCGGAAGCGACAGTCAGTTGTGTGTAGTTTTGTTATGGCGTGCGTAGTGTAAGTAGCGTCGAGTGTACGTGTTAAGACGAACTGGCAAAATTTAATTGTGTACATTAAATTATAATTGTGAAAGGTGTATTGCAACGAAAATAAAGTGCTTTTTTTGTGTTTGTTACCTCGACTTTTTATTTCACGAACCCACAAAGTCACAATATTCTCAACATCGACCATAAAACTTAATGTTTACAAAGTTGACAGCAGAGTAAAGCTATTATTACATAGTTTACATCGGTAGATCTTCATAATCTTGACAATAAAGGTAAGTTGTTACAATGTTGACAGCAGAATAAAGCTCATATTACAAGTTTACACTGGTAGATCTTCTTAATTTTAACAATAAAACTATGTTTTTACAAATTTGGCAACAGACTAAATCTCTTACAAAGGTTACATTGGTAGATCTTCATAATCTTGACAATAAAACTATGTGTTTGCAAAGTTGACAACAGAATAAAGCTCATATTACAAAGATTACATTGGTAGATCTTCTCAAACTTGACAATAAAACTATGTACTACACAAGAAAATGAATCTAGTTTCAGAGGATTATGAAATATTACACAAATAAAAATATTTGTTAATTATAATTCAGTTACCTTTTAATCTCTTAGTTACGCGAAACGTTTAAATGTTTAACAAAGTTTAAGGAGCACAGAGCCACCCAGGATATACTGCAAACCTATCTGGGAAAAAGGACGCCTATTCTCCAGGACATCAGGATTTCTCCTCAAGTGATACAATTTAACACCAACTGGAGTCAAGCCTACAAACTGTGAGTGATCAGAAGGTTTCTTTCATCTTCAGATGTTGTTGGTGCTAGGAATGTGACATAGCAAAGAGAAAACATGGTAACTGACATTTCCTTAGCAACTGAGTTTGTTTTACTGAGGACCAATGCAAAATGCCTACTTGAATGCAAAGTTGATAACAGGGTACAGCTCTTTGTACAAAGTTTACGTTGGAAGATCTTCTTAATGTTGACAATAGAACTATGTGTTTACAAAGTTTACATTGATAGATCTTCTCAACCTCGGAAAAAAACTATGTGCTTACAAAGCTGGACACAGAGTAAAGCTCTTATTACAAATTTTACATTGGTAGGTCTTCTTAATCTTGGCTATAAAACTATGTGTTTACAAAGGCGACAAGAGGGTAAAGCTCTTATTACACCGTTTACATTGGTAGATCTTCTCAACCTCGGAAATAAAACTATGTGCTTTCAATGTTGGCAACAGAGTAAAGCCCTTATTACAAAGTTTACATTGTTAGATGTTCTCTACCTCCGCTTTAAAACTATGTGTTTACAAAGTTGACAACAAAGTAAAGCTCTTATTACAAACTTAACATTGGTAGATCTTCATAATCTTGACAGTAAAACTGTGTTTAAAAGGTTGACAACAGAATAAAGCACGTATTACAAAGTTTACATTGGTATATCTTCTTAACCTCGACAATAAAACTATGTGTTTACAAAGTTGGTCACACAGTAAAGCTCTTATTACAACTTTTACATTGGTAGGTCTTCTTAATCTTGACTATAAAACCATGTGTTTACAAAAATGACAACAAAATAAAGATCCTATTACAAAGTTTACATTGGTAGATCTTCTTAATCTTGACAATAAAAGTACGTGCTATCAAAGTTGACAACAGAGTAAAGCTCTTATTCCAATGATTACATTGATAGATATTCTGAACCTCGACAATAAAAATTAATGTTTACAAAGGCGACAGCAGAGTAAAGCTATTATTACAAAGGTTACATTGTTAGATCTTCTCAATCTGGACAGTATAACTATGTGTTTACAAAGGTGACAACAGAGGAAAGTTATTATTACAAAGGTTACATTGTTAGATCTTCTCAATCTTGACAGAATAACTATGTGTTTACAAAGTTGGCAACAGAGTAAAGCTCTTATTACATAGTTTAGATTTGCATATCTTCTCAATCTTGCCAATTTAATTATGTTTCTGATTGTCTTTGTAAATTACGTCCTCCAACGTTAAGTCATATCGGACGATGATAGAGATGGGTGAAGTGATGCACAGATGAGCCCCGGGGTCCACGGAGCTCAGAGTTACTCGAAATTCGTCTGTCAGGATAAGGAAAACCCCGGAGAAAACCTTATCCAGGTAACTCACCCTGACCGAGATTCCAACTCGGGACCTCTTGAATGTGAAATATAACGATGTGTTTACAAAATTGGCAACAGAGTAAAGCTCTTATTACAAAGTTTACATTGGTATATCTTCTTAATCCTGGCAACGAAGTTAGGTCATTACAAAGTTTACAGCAGATTAAAGCTCTTATTAAAAAGTTTACATTGGTATATCTTTTAAACTTGACAATAAAAGTACGTGCTATCAAAGTTGACAACAGAGTAAAGCTCTTATTACAAGGATTACATTGATAAATATTCTCCACCTCAAAAATATAACTTAATGTTTACAAAGTTTACAGCCGAGTAAAGCTATTATTACGAGGTTTTCATTGATAGATCTTCTTAACCTCGACAATAAATCTATGTATTTACAAAGATGTCGAAAGAGTAAAGCTTTTATTACATGGTTTACATTGTTAGATCTTCTTAATCTTGACAATAAAGGTAAGTAGTTTCAATGCTGACCGCAGTTAAGCTCATATTACAGAGTTTACATTGGTAGATCTTCTTAACCTTGACACTGAAACGATGTGTTAACAAAGCTGACAACAGAGTAAATCTCTTATTACAAGGTTTACATTCGTAGATTTTCTATACCTCCGCCTTAAAACTATGTGTTTACAAAGGCGACAAAAGAGTAAAGCTCTTATTATAAAGTTTACATTGGTAGATCTCCTCAACCTCGGAAATAGAACTATGTGCTTACAAAGTTGGAAACAGAGTAAAGCTCTTATTACAAAGTTTACATTGGTAGATGTTCTCTACATCCGCCTTAAAACTATGTGTTTACAAAAGTTGATAACAGAGTAAAGCTCTTATAACAAAGTTCACATTGGTATATCTTCTTAACCTCGGCAATAAAACTATGTGTTTACAAAGTTGACAACAGAATAAAGATCCTATTACAAAGTTAATTGGTAGATCTTCTTAATCTTGACTATAAAAGTGCGTGTTATCATAGTTGACAACAGAGTAAAGCTCTTATTACAATGATTACATTGATAGATATTCTGAACCTCGACAAGAAATCTATGTATTTACAAAGATGTCAACAGAGTAAAGCTTTCATTACATGGTTTACAATGGTAGATCTTCTTAATCTTGACAATAGGGGTAAGTCGTTACAATGTTGAACGCAGAATAAAGGTCATATTACAAAGTTGACAACAGAGTAGATCTCTTATTACAAGGTTTACATTCGCAGATTTTCCCTACCTCCGCCTTAAAACTATGTGTTTACAAAGGCGACAACAGAGGATCATTGCAAAATGCCTACTTGAATGCAAAGCTGATAACAGGGTACAGCACTTACTTGAAAGTTTACATTGAAAGATCTACTTAATCTTGACAATAGAACTATGTGTTTACAACGTTGACAACAGAGTAAAGCTCTTATAACAAAGTTCACATTGGTAGATGTTCTCTACCTCCGCCTTAAAATTATGTGTTTGCAAAGTTCACAACATAGTAAAGCTCTCATTACAAAGTTTACATTGGTATCTCTTCACAACCTTGACAATAATACGGTGTGTTCACAAAGTTGACAACAGAGTAAAGCTCTTATTACAAAGTTTACATTGGTAGCTCCTCTTAAGCTTCACAATAAAGCTATGTACTTAGAAAATTGACAACAAGCTAAAGCTCTTATTCAAACTCTACATTGGTAGAGCTTCTTAACAAATGAAAATAAAACAGTTGTGTGCAAAGTTGACATTAGAGTAAAGCTCTTCTTACAATGTTTACATTGACAGACCTTCTTAACCTTCACAATAAAACTAAGTTTTTACACACTTGACAGTACAGTAAGCTCTTATTACAAAGTTCACATTGGAGGATCTACTTATCCTGACCTGAGTGTTTACAAATTTGACAATTGGTAAAGCTCTTATTACAAAGTAGAGTGAAGCTCTTATTACAAAGGTTACATTGCTAGTTCTTCTTGACATTGATAATAAAATGATGTGTTTACAAAGTTTACAACAGAGTAGAATTCTTATTACCAACTTAACATTGGTAGATGTTCTTAATCTTGACAATAAAATTGTGTTTCAAAAGTTGACAACAGAATAAAGCTCTTATTACAAAGTTTGCATTGGTAGATATTCTTAACATGGACACTGAAACGATGACAATAAAACTATGTGTTTACAAAGTTGACAGCACAGTAAAGCTCTTATTACAGAGTTTACATTGGTAGATCTTCTGAATCTTGACAATAAAACTATGTGTTTGCAAAGTTAACAACAGAGTAAAGCTCATATTACAAAGATTACATTGGTAGATCTTCTCAAACTTGACAATAAAACTATGTACTACACAACAAATGAATCTAGTTTCAGAGGATTATGAAATATTACACAAATAAAAATATTTGTTAATTATGATTCAGTTATCTTTTAATCTCTGAGTTATGCAAAACGTTTAAAAGTTTAACAAAATTCAAGAAGCACAGAGCCTCCCAGGAAATACTGGAAACCTATCTGGGAAAAAGGACGCTTATTCTCCAGGACATCAGGATTTCTCCTCAAGTGATACAATTTAACACTAACTGGAGTCAAGCCTACAAACTGTGAATGATCAGCAGGTTTCTGTCATCTTCAGATGTTGTTGGTGCTAGGAATGTGACATAACAAAGATAAAACATGATAACCGACATTTCCTTAGCAACTGAGTTTGTTTTACTGAGGACCAATGCAACATGCCTACTTCAATGCAAAGGTGATAACAGAGTACAGCTCTTTGTACAAAGTTTACGTTGGAAGATCTTCTTAATGTTGACAATAGAACTATGTGTTTACAAAGTTTACATTGATAGATCTTCTCAACCTTTGAAAAAAACTATGTGCTTACAAAGCTGACAACAGAGTAAAGCTCTTATTACAATGATTACATTGATAGATATTCTGAACTTCGACAATAAAAATTAATATTTACACAGTTGACAGCAGAGTAAAGCTATTATTACAAAGGTTACACCGTTAGATCTTCTCAATCTTGACAGAATAACTATGTGTTTACAAAGTTGACCACAAAGTAAAGCTCTTATTACAAAGTTCACATTGGTAGATCTTCTTAATCTTGACAATAAAACTATATGTTTACAAAGTTGGCAACAGAATTAAGCTCTTATTACAAAGTTCACATTGGTAGATCTTCTTAATCTTGACTATAAAACTATGTATTTTCAAAATTGACAACAGAATAAAGCTCTTATTACAAAGTTCACATTGGTAGATCTTCTTAATCTGTACTATAAAACTATGTGTTTTCAAAATTGACAACAGAATAAAGCTCTTATTACAAAGTTCACATTGGTAGATCTTCTTAATCTTGACAATAAAACTATATGATTACAAAGTTGGCAACAGAATAAAGCTCTTATTACAAAGTTCACATTGGTAGATCTTCTTAATCTGTACTATAAAACTATGTGTTTTCAAAATTGACAACGGAATAAAGCTCTTATTACAAAGTTCACATTGGTAGATCTTCTTAATCTTGACAATAAAACTATATGTTTACAAAGTTGGCAACAGAATAAAGCTCTTATTACAAAGTTCACATTGGTAGATCTTCTTAATCTTGACTATAAAACTATGTGTTTTCAAAATTGACAACAGATTAAAGCTCTTATTACAAAGTTCACATTGGTAGATCTTCTCAACATCGGAAATAGATCTATGTGCTGACAAAGTTGGAAACAGAGTAAAGCTCTTATTACAAAGTTTACATTGGTAGAAGTTCTCTACCTCCGCCTTAAAACTATGTGTTTACAAAGTTGACAACAGAGTAAAGCTCTTATTACAAAGTTCACATTGGTAGATCTTCTTAACCTTGAGAATAAACTTATGTGTTTACAAAGTTGACAACAGAATAAAGATAGTATTACAAAGTTCACATTGGTAGATCTTCTTAACCTTGAGAATAAACTTATGTGTTTACAAAGTTGACAACAGAATAAAGATTGTATTACAAAGTTTACATTGGTAGATATTCTTAATCTTGACAATAGAAGTACGTGTTATCAAAGTTGACAACAGAATAAAGCTCTTATTACAAGGTTTACATTCATAGATCTTCTTCACGTCGACAATAAATCTATGTATTTACAAAGATGGCAACAGAGTAAAGCTTTCATTACATGGTTTACAAAGGTAGATCTTCTTAATCTTGGGCCCAAATGACCTTGTTGTCGACGGGCCCTAAAACACCACACACTCACTCACTCTTCTTAATCTTGACAATAGGGGTAAGCTGTTACAATGTTTACCTGGACACTGAAACAATGTGTTTACAAAGTTGACAACAGAGTAAAGCTCTTATTACAAAGTTCACATTGGTAGATCTTTTTAATCTTGACAATGAAGGTAAGTTATTACAAAGTTGACAGCAGAATAAAACTCTTATTACAAAGTTTACATTGGTAGATCTTTTCAAACTTGACAATAAAACTACGTGTTATCAAAGCTGACAACAGAGTAAAGCTGTTATTACAAGGATTACATTGATAAATTTTGTCCACCTTGAAAATAAAACAATGTTTACAAAGTGTACAGCAGTGTAAAGCTATTATTACAAGGTTCACATTGATAGATCTTCTCAAACTCGGCAATAAATCTATGTATTTACAAAGATGTCAACAGAGTAAAGCTTTTATTACGTGGTTTACATCGGTAGATCTTCTTAATCTTGACAATAAAGGTAAGTTGTTACAATGTTGACTGCAGAAAACCTCATATTACAAAGTTTACATTAGTAGATCTTCTTAACCTTGACACTGAAATGATGTGTTTACAAAGTTGACAACAGAGTGAATCTCTTATTACAAGGTTTACATTGGTAGATTTTCTCTACCTCCGCCTTAAAACTATGTGTTTATAAAGGCGACAACAGAGTAAAGCTCTTATTACAAAGTTTACATTGGTAGTTCTTCTCTACTTCCGCCTTAAAACAATGTGTCTACAAAGTCAACATCAGAAAAAGGCTCTTATTACAAAGTTTACATTGGTAGTTCTTCTCTACTTCCGCCTTAAAACTATGTGTTTACAAAGTCAACATCAGACTAAAGCTCTTATTACAAAGTTTACATTGGTAGTTCTTCTCTACTTCCGCCTTAAAACTATGTGTTTACAAAGTTGACCACAAAGTAAAGCTCTTATTACAAAGTTCACATTGGTAGATCTTCTTAATCTTGACAATAAAACTTTATGTTTACAAAGTTGGCAACAGAATAAGGCTCTTATTACAAAGTTCACATTGGTAGATCTTCTTAATCTTGACTATAAAACTATGTATTTTCAAAATTGACAACAGAATAAAGCTCTTATTACAAAGTTCACATTGGTAGATCTTCTTAATCTGTACTATAAAACTATGTGATTTCAAAATTGACAACAGAATAAAGCTCTGATTACAAAGTTCACATTGGTAGATCTTCTTAATCTTGACAATAAAACTATATGTTTACAAAGTTGGCAACAGAATAAAGCTCTTATTACAAAGTTCACATTGGTAGATCTTCTTAATCTGTACTATAAGACTATGTGTTTTCAAAATTGACAACAGAATAAAGCTCTTATTACAAAGTTCACATTGGTAGATCTTCTTAATCTTGACAATAAAACTATATGTTTACAAAGTTGGCAACAGAATAAAGCTCTTATTACAAAGTTCACATTGGTAGATCTTCTTAATCTTGGCTATAAAACTACGTGTTTTCAAAATTGACAACAGATTAAAGCTCTTATTACAAAGTTCACATTGGTAGATCTTCTCAACATCGGAAATAGATCTATGTGCTGACAAAGTTGGAAACAGAGTAAAGCTCTTATTACAAAGTTTACATTGGTAGAAGTTCTCTACCTCCGCCTTAAAACTATGTGTTTACAAAGTTGACAACAGAGTAAAGCTCTTATTACAAAGTTCACATTGGTAGATCTTCTTAACCTTGAGAATAAACTTATGTGTTTACAAAGTTGACAACAGAATAAAGATAGTATTACAAAGTTCACATTGGTAGATCTTCTTAACCTTGAGAATAAACTTATGTGTTTACAAAGTTGACAACAGAATAAAGATTGTACTACAAAGTTTACATTGGTAGATATTCTTAATCTTGACAATAGAAGTACGTGTTATCAAAGTTGACAACAGAATAAAGCTCTTATTACAAGGTTTACATTCATAGTCCTTCTTCACGTCGACAATAAATCTATGTATTTACAAAGATGGCAACAGAGTAAAGCTTTCATTACATGGTTTACAAAGGTAGATCTTCTTAATCTTGGGCCCAAATGACCTTGTTGTCGACGGGCCCTAAAACACCACACACTCACTCACTCTTCTTAATCTTGACAATAGGGGTAAGTTGTTACAATGTTTACCTTGACACTGAAACAATGTGTTTACAAAGTTGACAACAGAGTAAATCTCTTATTACAAGGTTTACATTGATAGATATTCACTACCTCCGCCTTAAAACTAGGTGTTTACACAGGCGACAACCGAGTAAAGCTCTTAATACAAAGTTTACATTGGTAGATCTTCTCAACCTCGGAAGTAAAACTACGTGCTTACGAAGTTGGAAACAGAGTAACGCTCTTATTACAAAGTGTACATTGATAGATCTTCTCAATCTCGGAAAAATCTATGTGTCTACAAAGTTGGGTAGAGAGTAAAGCTCTTATTACAAAGTTTACATTGGTAGATCGTCTTAATCTTGACTATAAAAATATGTGTTTACAAAATTGACAACAGAATAAATATCCTATTACAAAGTTTACATTGGTAGATCTTCTTAATCTTGACAATAAAGGTACGTGTTATCAAAGTTGACAACAGTAAAGCTCTTATTACATTGATTACATTGATAGATATTCTGAACCTGGACAATAAAAATTAATGTTGACAAAGTTGACAGCAGAGTAAAGCTATTATTACAAAGGTTACATTGTTAGATCTTCTCAATCTTGACAGTATAACTATGGGTTTACAAAGTTGACAACAACTTTAAAGCTCCTATTACAAAGTTTACATTGGTAGATCTTTTCATACTTGACAATAAAAGTGTGTGTTATCAAAGTTGACAACAGAGTAAAGCTCTTATTACAAGGATTACATTGATAAATATTCTCCACCTCGAAAATAAAACTTAATGTTTACAAAGTGTACAGCAGAGTAAAGCTATTATTACATGATTTACATTGGTAGATCTTCTTAACCTTGACACTGAAATTATGTGTTTACAAAGTTGACAACAAAGTAAAGCTCTTATTTCAAAGTTTACATTGGTAGTTGTTCTCAATCTTGACAAAAAAAAAACTATGTGTTTGCAACGTTGACAACAGAGTAAAGCTCTTATTGCAAAGTTTACATAGGTAGATCTTCTCAACCTCGGAAATAAAACTATATGCTTACAAAGTTGGCAACACAGTAAAGCTCTTATTACAAAGTTCACATAGGTAGATCTGCATAATCTGGCAAATAAAACTAAGTGTTTACAAAGTTGACAACAGAATGAAGATCATATTACAAAGTTTACTTTGGTAGATCTTCTTAATTTTGACAATTAAAGTACGTGTTATCAACATTAATAACAGAGTAAAGCTCTTATTACAAGGATTACACTGATAGACATTCTGAACCTCGACAATCAAACCTAATGTTCACGTAGTTGACAGGAGAGTAAAGCTATTATTACAAAGTTAACATTTTTAGATCTTATCAAGCTTGACAATATAACTATGTGTTTACAAAGTTGACAACAGAGTAAAGCTCTTATTACAAAGTTCACATTGGTAGATCTTTTTAATCTTGACAATGAAGGTAAGTTATTACAAAGTTGACAGCAGAATAAAACTCTTATTACAAAGTTTACATTGGTAGATCTTTTCAAACTTGACAATAAAACTACGTGTTATCAAAGCTGACAACAGAGTAAAGCTGTTATTACAAGGATTACATTGATAAATTTTGTCCACCTTGAAAATAAAACAATGTTTACAAAGTGTACAGCAGTGTAAAGCTATTATTACAAGGTTCACATTGATAGATCTTCTCAAACTCGACAATAAATCTATGTATTTACAAAGATGTCAACAGAGTAAAGCTTTTATTACGTGGTTTACATCGGTAGATCTTCTTAATCTTGATAATAAAGGTAAGTTGTTACAATGTTGACCGCAGAAAACCTCATATTAAAAGTTTACATTAGTAGATCTTCTTAACCTTGACACTGAAATGATGTGTTTACAAAGTTGACAACAGAGTGAATCTCTTATTACAAGGTTTACATTGGTAGATTTTCTCTACCTCCGCCTTAAAACTATGTGTTTATAAAGGCGACAACAGAGTAAAGCTCTTATTACAAAGTTTACATTGGTAGATCTTCTCAACCTTGACAATAAAACGTGTTTACAAAGTTGGCAACAGTGTTAAGCTCTTACTACAAAGTTAACATTGATAGATCTTCTAAACCTCGGCTATAAAACCATGTGTTTACAAACTTGCCAGCAGAGTAAAGCTCTTATTACAAGGATCACAATGATACAATATTCTGAACCTCGACAATAAAACTTAATGTTTACGAATTTGACAGCAGAGTAAAGCTATTATTACAAAGTTTACATTGGTAGATCTTCTCAATCTTGACAACGAAGGTTATTTATTACAAAGTTGACAGAGGTATAAACTTCTTATTACAAAGTTTACTATGGTAGATCTTTTCAAACTTGACAATAAAAGTAAGTTATTACAATGTTGACAGCAGAATAAAGATCATATTACAAAGCTTACATTGGTAGATCTTCTCTACTTCCGCCTTAAAACTATGTGTTTACAAAGTCCACATCAGAGTAAAGCTCTTATTACAAAGTTTAAATTGGTAGCTCTTATCTACTTCCGCCTTAAAACTATGTGTTTACAAAGTCGACATCACAGTAAAGCTCTTATTACAAAGTTTACATTGGTAGTTCTTCTCTACTTCCGCCTTAAAACAATGTGTCTACAAAGTCAACATCAGAAAAAGGCTCTTATTACAAAGTTTACATTGGTAGTTCTTCTCTACTTCCGCCTTAAAACTAGGTGTTTACAAAGTCAACATCAGACTAAAGCTCTTATTACAAAGTTTACATTGGTAGTTCTTCTCTACTTCCGCCATAAAACTATGTGTTTACAAAGTCAACATCAGACTAAAGCTCTTATTACAAAGTTTACATTGGTAGTTCTTCTCTACTTCCGCCATAAAACTATGTGTTTACAAAGCTGGCAACACAGTAAAGCTCTTATTACAAAGTTTACATTGGTAGATCTTCTCAATCTTGACAATAAAACTATGTGCTTACAAATTTGACAACAGAGTAAAGCCCTTATTACAAAGATTATATTGGTACGTCTTCCCAACCATGACAATAAAACATTGTGTTTACAAAGTTGACAACAGGGTAAATCTCCTATTATAAAGTTCACATTGGTAGATATTCTTAATCTTGACAACAAAGCTATTACAAAGTTGACAGCATTATAAATCTTTTATTACAATGTTTACATTGGTAGATTTTTTCAAACTTGACAGTAGAAGTACATGTTGCCAAAGTTGAGAACAGAGTAAAGCTCTTATTACACGGATTACATTGATAGATCTTCTTAACCTTGACAATAAACGTAAGTTATTACAATGTTGACAGCAGAATAAAGCTCTTATTACAAAGTTTACATTGGTAGTTTTTCTCAATCTTGACATAAAACTATGTGTTTGCAAATTTGACAACATAGTAATGCTCTTATTACAAAGTTTACATTGGTAGCTCTTCTTAAGCTTGACAATAAAGCCATGTATTTACAAAATTGACAACAAAGTAAAGCTCTTATTAAAAGTCTAAATTGTTAGAACTTCTTAACTGCGAAAATAAAACAAGTTTACAAAGTTTACATTGGTAGACCTTCTTAACCTTGACAATAAAACTGTGTTTTACACACTTGACAGTACAGTAAGCTCTTATCACAAAGTTTACATTGGTCGTTCTTCTAAAGCTTGACAATAAAGCTATGGGTTTACAAAGTTGTCAACATAGTAAAGCCCTTATTACAAAGTTGACATTGTTAGATCTTCAATATCTTGACAATAAAACTATGTGCTTACAAAGTTAAAAACTGAGTAAAGCTCTTTATTAGAAACTTACAATGGTAGATCTTCTCAAATTTGACCAAAAAACTATGTATTTACAAAGTTGACAACAGAGTAAAGCACTCATTATAAAGTTTACATTGGTATATCTTCTTGACCACGACAATAAAATGTGTTTACAAAGTTGAAAACAGAGTCAAGCTCTTATTTCAAACTTACATTGGTAGGTCTTCTCAAACTTGACAAAAAACTATGTATTTACAAATTTGACAACAGAGTAAAGCTCTTATTACAAAGTTTACAGTGGTAGATCTTCTCAAACTTGACAAAAAACTATGTATTTACAAAGTTGACAACAGAGTAAAGCTCTTATTACAAAGTTTAGATTAATAGATCTTTTTAACCTCGGCAATAAAACTATGTGTTCACGAAGTGGGCAAGAGAGTAAAGCTCTTGTTACAAACTTTACATTGGTAGATCTTCTTAACCTTGACAATAAGACAATGTGTTTACAAAGTTGATAATAGAGTAAAGCTCGTATTACAAACTTTACATTGGTAGACATTCACAATTTTGACAGTAAAACTATGTTTTTACACAGTTGGCAACTGAGTAAAGCTCTTATTACAAAGTTTTTGGTAGATCTTCATCATCTTGACAATAAAACTATGTGTTTACAATGTTGACAGCAGAATAATGCTCTTATTACAAAGTTTACATTGGTAGATATTCTCAAATTTGACAATAAAACTATGAGTGAGTGAGTGATGATGAGTATAAGGGCGCTCAACTACAGAGGTCATCAGCGCCCTTTTTAAATGAAACTGGTCATGGCAAAAGCCAGATATAAATTATTCTAAAAACAGTATATGTTCAAAAAGACAAAAAATACATACGCCTTGAAAAAAAAATAAATAAATAAATAGAATAAAAATGTCATCCAAAAACCATAAATTCTATTTGCTAAATCCTAAAATCTAATCTCGAAAAGAATCTCAAAACCTTCTCCACTACTGCGTGATCGTCCGCTAGCATTTCTGCAAAGCTGACCGGCAGCTGCAGAGACGTCCTAAGGTCTGCTAGGTGAAAACACTCTAGCAGCACGTGTCGTACGTGTCCTCTAGAAGAAAATCTCCCTCATTTTGTGAAGTAAAGTCTGAAAAAAGAATCTGTTCCTCCATTTCTGCTAAGTAGCGAGGACCACACTCAACTACTTGTTTATCACTGTTTTCAAATAAATCTTTTCCACGTTTATTGTGTTTTGGGGGGTGTAGTTTAGCCATAAATGTTGGTCTAAATTTCATCCCCCAGTGCTCCCCACCCACCACGGAGTCCAACAAGGGGTCATCCCACTGGGATGACAGGGCTACACAGGGGATATAGCGAGCTCGCCGTCCCACTCACCCTGGAGGTCGGTACAATACCTAGTCCTGGCCGATTGATTAGGGGTGGGTTAGTCCCTAACCTCCCGTTTAGGCGAAGCAGAAGCCAAAGTAGTGTATTAGAAATGCGCACCCTCCCCGAATTCAGAAAAAATAACTGTTACGAGCTCAGATACGCATCCCTCAACTACCAGGACAAACCTTTCCACCGACACGGGTCTCCACGCACGGCCTACACGTGGGTGGGCCTGTTGACCATCTCCCTCAACCACGAAGAGGAGCCCACTCGAGGGAGACTGTTGGCTCGGGACCCCGGGTTCGCCAAACCCGTACCTACCGAAGTAGGCCCCTGGGGGGAGAGAGAACAGTTGGTACTTCCCCGGAGTAAGGTTCCGGAAGTCTTGGAAGCAGTGCACGCCTGTACTTCAGGAGGACACCTGGGAACGAACCGGACGATTGACAAACTACGGCAGCGCTACTACTGGCTGAGGCTCCGAGCAGACGCTGAGAGATGGTGCCGTCAGTGTCACGTGTGCGCGGCGAGTCGCGGCCCCCAGACTAGGAGCCGGGGTCGCATGCAACAGTACAACGTCGGAGCGCCATTCGAACGGATCGCCGTTGACATTGCTGGACCGTTCCCAATATCCGACCGAGGCAACAAGTACCTGATAGTGGTCGTGGATTACTTCACTAAGTGGCCGGAGGTGTATGCCATCCCGAACCAAGAGGCAAGGACAATCACAGACTGCCTCGTGGAGCAAGTGTTTTGCCGATTTGGGGTGCCATTAGAGCTGCACAGTGATCAAGGCACCAATTTTGAGTCCAACCTGACGAAGAAGGCACTAGAGAGACTTGGGGTTAACCAGGCCCGCACAACACCTCTACATCCCCAGTCGGATGGCATGGTCGAGAGGTACATCAAGACCTTAGAGAAACACTTGAGGAAGGTCGTGGCCAGCCACCAGCGAGACTGGGACGTCAAGGTGCCAATGTTCTTGCTGGCCTACCGCTCATCAACATACGACACCACGGGGATCACGCCAGCCAGCTTAATGTTCGGCCGAGACTTACACCCCACCTGTGGCCTGGCTTTTAGTAGCCCTCCGGGGGTGAGACACCCGGCGACCGAGTATGGGGAGAACCAGGTGGACCACCTCCACGACATAGCTCGCCAGAACATCCAGAAGGCAAGCGACCGCATGAAAACCCGATACGACAGGCAAGCCAACAGCCAAGGGTTTCAGCAAGGTGACCTGGTCTGATTGTACCGCCCTACCCGGACCAAGGGACACTGCCCGAAGCTTCAGCAGCCATGGCAAGGACCGTACCGTGTGGTGAAGAGGATTAACGACGTGGTCTACCGCATCCAGAAGGTGCCCCGAGGAAAGATGTTGGTGGTACAAATGGATAGCTTGGCCCGCTACGATGGCGCTGTTCGGGACGACCAGCCTTGAGGAGGGAGCAGTGTTACCCAAACGACAAGCCCACGATGCCGATCAATAAATGTAGGCCGGCGGAGGGAGGGGAGACAGGAGGGGTAGCTGAGTCTTCGTTTACCCCTCCTCCTTCCACTCGAAGTGACGCGAAGCTTCGAAAAGCTTTTCCCCTCCATAAAAGGAGATTCGGGAAACTTCGGGGCCGATCGATACCGGAAGGGACAGTCAGTTGTGTGTAGTGCTGTTATGGCGTGCGTTATGTAAGTAGCATGGAGCGTACGTGTTAAGACGACTGGCAAAATTTAATTGTGTACATTAAATTGTAATTGTGAACAGTGTATTGCTACGAAAATAAAGTGCAAGTTTTTGTGTTTGTTACCTCGACTTTTTATTTCACGAACCCACAAAGTCACAATATTCTCAACATCGACCATAAAACTTAATGTTTACAAAGTTGACAGCAGAGTAAAGCTATTACTACATGGTTTACATCAGTAGATCTTCATAATCTTGACGATAAAGGTAAGTTGTTACAATGTTGACAGCAGAATAAAGCTCATATTACAAAGTTTACATTGCTAGATCTTCTTAATCTTGACAACGAAGTTAAGTTATTACAAAGTTGACAGAAGTATAAAGTTCTTATTACAAAGTTTACATTGGTAGATCTTTTCAAACTTGACAATAAAAGTATGAGTTATCAAGGTTGACAACAGAATAAAGCTCTTATTACAAGGATTACATTGATGAATATTCTCCACCTCGAAAATAAAACTTAATGTATACAAAGTTTACAAGAGAGTAAAGCTATTATTACAAAATTTACATTTGAAGATCTACTCAATCTTGACAATATATCTATGTGTTTACATGGTTGACTACAGAGTAAAGCTCTTATTACCAAGTTTACATTGGTACATCTTTTCAAACTTGACAATAAATGTACGTGTTATCAAAGTGGACAGCAGAGTAAAGCTCTTATTACATGGATTACATTGATAGATATTCCCAACCTCAGCAACAAAACTATGTGTTTACAAGGTCGACAAAAGAGTAAAGCTCTTATTGCAAAGTTTACATTGGTAGATCTTCTCAACCTGGACAACTATATTATGTGTTTACAATGGTGGCAACAGAATAAAGCTCTTATTACAAAGTTTACATTGGTAGATCTTCTCAACCTTGGCAATAAAACTGTGTTCACAAAGTTGGCAACAGAGTAAAGCTCTTATTAAAAAGTTTACATTGGTAGATGTCAATCTTGGCAATAAAACTATGTGTTTACAAAGTTGACAGCACAGTAAAGCTCTTATTACAGAGTTTACATTGGTAGACCTTCTTAATCTTGACAATAAAACTATGTGTTTGCAAAGTTAACAACAGAGAAAAGCTCATATTACAAAGATTACATTGGTAGATCTTCTCAAAATTGACAATAAAACTATGTACTACACAAGAAAATGAATCTAGTTTCAGAGGATTATGAAATATTACACAAATAAAAATATTTGTTAGATATAATTCAGTTACCTTTTAATCTCTTAGTTACGCGAAACGTTTAAAAGTTGAACAAAGTTTAAGAAGCACAGAGCCACCCAGGAAGTACTGGAAACCTATCTGGGAAAAAGGACGCTTATTCTCCAGGACATCAGGATTTCTCCTCAAGTGATACAATTTAACACCAACTGGAGTCAAGCCTACAAACTGTGAATGATCAGCAGGTTTCTTTCATCTTCATATGTTGTTGGTGCTAGGAATGTGACATAGCAAAGAGAAAACATGATAACCGACATTTCCTTAGCAACTGAGTTTGTTTTACTGAGGACCAATGCAACATGCCTACTTGAATGTAAAGTTGATAACAGGGTACAGCTCTTTGTACAAAGTTTACGTTGGAAGATCTTCTTAATGTTGACAATAGAACTATGTGTTTACAAAGTTTACATTGATAGATCTTCTCAACCTCGGAAAAAAACTATGTGCTTACAAAGCTGGACACAGGGTAAAGCTCTTATTACAAATTTTACATTGGTAAGTCTTCTTAATCTTGACTACAAAACTATGTGTTTACAAAGATGACAACAGAATAAAGATCCTATTACAAAGTTTACATTGGTAGATCTTCATAATCTTGACAATAAAAGTACATGTTATCAAAGTGGACAGCAGAGTAAAGGTCTTATTCCAATGATTATATTGATAGATATTCTGAACCTCGACAATAAAAATTAATGTTTACAAAGGCGACAGCAGAGTACAGCTATTATTACAAAGGTTACATTGTTAGATCTTCTCAATCTTGACAGAATAAGTATGTGTTTACAAAGTTGACAACAAAGTAAAGCTCCTATTACAAAGTTCACATTGGTAGATCTTCTTAATCTTGACAATAAAACTATATGTTTACAAAGTTGGCAACAGAGTAAAGCTGTTATTGCAAAGTTTACATTGGTAGATCTTCTCAATCTTCACAATAACTCTATGTGTTTACAAAGTTGACAACAGAGGAAAGCTCTTATTATATGGTTTACATTGGCAGATCTTCTTAATCTGGACAGTATAACTATATGTTTTCTATGTTGACAACAAAGTAAAGCTCCAATTACAAAGTTCACATTGGTAGATCTTCTCAATCTTGAAACTATAACTATGTTTTTGTTCGCCTTTGTAAATTACGTCCTCCAACGTTATGTCATATCGGACGATGAATGAAATTGTTGAAATGATCCTCAGATGAGCCATGGGGTCCCCGGAGCTTAGAGTTACCCGAAATTCGTCTTTAGCGATAAGGGAAAACCCCAGAAAAAACCTTATCCAGGGAACTCACCCTCACTGAGATTCGAACTTGGGACCTCTTGAATTTGAAATATAACAATGTGTTTACAAAGCTGACAACAGAATAAAGCTCTTATTCCAATGATTACATTGATAGATATTCTGAACCTCGACAATAAAAATTAATGTTTACAAAGCCGACAGCAGAGTAAAGCTATTATTACAAAGGTTACATTGTTAGATCTTCTCAATCTTGACAAAATAACTATGTGTTTACAAAGTTGACAACAAAGTAAAGCTCCTATTACAAAGTTCACATTGGTAGATCTTCTTAATCTTGACAATAAAACTATATGTTTACAAAGTTGGCAACAGAGTAAAGCTGTTATTACAAAGTTTACATTGGTAGATCTTCTCAATCTTCATAATAACTCTATATGTTAACAAAGTTGACAACAGAGGAAAGCTCTTATTACAAAGTTTACATTGGTAGATCTTCTTAATCTGGACATTATAACTATACGTTTACAAAGTTGACAACAAAGTAAAGCTCCAATTACGAAGTTCACATTGGTAGATCTTCTTAATCTTGACAATAAAACTATATGTTTACAAAGTTGGCAACAGAGTAAAGCTGTTATTGCAAAGTTTACATTGGTAGATCTTCTCAATCTTCACAATAACTCTATGTGTTTACAAAGTTGACAACAGAGGAAAGGTCTTATTACAAAGTTTACATTGGTAGATCTTCTTAATCTGGACATTATAGCTATATGTTTACAAAGTTGACAACAAAGTAAAGCTCCAATTACGAAGTTCACATTGTTACATCTTCTCAATCTTCACAATAAGCCTATGTGTTTACAAAGTTGGCAACAGAGTAAAGCTCTAATTACAAAGTTTACATTGGTAGATCTTCTCAATCTGGACAATATAACTATGTTTTTGTTTGTCTTTGTAAATTACGTCCTCCAACGTTATGTCATATCGGACGATGAATGAAATGGGTGAGACTATCCTCAGATGAGCCCCGGTGTCCCCGGAGCTTAGAGTTACCCGAAATTCGTCTTTAAGGATAAGGGAAAACCCCGGAAAAAACCTTATCCAGGTAACTCACCCTCACCGAGATTCGAACTGGGGACCTCTTGAATGTGAAATGTAACAATGTGTTTACAAAGCTGACAACAGGGTAAAGCTCTTATTAGAAACTTTATATTGGTACATCCTCTTAATCCTGACAACGAAGGTAAAATATTACAAAGTTGATAGCAGTACAAAGCCCTTATTACAAAGTTTACATTGGTAAATCTTTTCAAACTTGTCAATAAAAGTACGTGTTATCAAAGTTGACAAAAAAGTAAAGCTCTTAATACAAGGATTACATTGATAGATATTCTCAACCTCGACAATAAAACTATGTATTTACAAAGATGTCAACAGAGTAACGGTTATATTACATGGTTTACATCGGTAGATCTTGACAATAAATGTAAGTTGTATCAATGTTGACCGCAGAATAAAGCTCATATTACAGAGTTTACATTGGTAGATCTTCTTAACCTTGACACTGAAGCGTTGTGTTTACAAATTTGACAACAGAGTAAATCTCTTATTACAAGGTTTACATTGGTAGATTTTCTCTACCTCCGCCTTAAAACTATGTGCTTACAAAGTTGACAAAAGAGTAAAGCTCCTATTACAAAGTTTACATTGGTAGATCTTCTAATCTTGACAATAAAGGTAAGTTGTTACAATGTTGACAGCAGAATAAAGCTAATATTACAAAGTTTACATTGGTAGATCTTCTTAATCTTGACAACGAAGTTAAGTTATTACAAAGTTGACTGCAGTATACAGCTCTTATTACAAAGTTTACATTGGTAGAGCTTATCACACTTGACAATAAAAGTACATGTTATCAAAGTGACAACAGAGTAAAGCTCTTATTACAAGGATTAAATTGATAAATATTCTCCACCTCGAAAATAAAACTTAATGTTTACAAAGTGTACAGCAGAGTAAAGCTATTATTACAAGGTTAACATTGATAAATCTTCTTAACCTCGACAATAAATCTATGTATTTACAAAGATGTCAACAGAGTAACGGTTATATTACATGGTTTACATCGGTAGATCTTGACAATAAATGTAAGTTGTATCAATGTTGACCGCAGAATAAAGCTCATATTACAGAGTTTACATTGGTAGATCTTCTTAACCTTGACACTGAAGCGTTGTGTTTACAAATTTGACAACAGAGTAAATCTCTTATTACAAGGTTTACATTGGTAGATTTTCTCTACCTCCGCCTTAAAACTATGTGCTTACAAAGTTGACAACAGAGTAAAGCTCCTATTACAAAGTTTACATTGGTAGATCTTCTTAACCTCGGCAATAAAACTATGTGTTTACAAAGTTGGCAACAGAGTAAAGCTCTTATTACAAAGTTTACATTGGTAGATCTTCTTAACCTCGGCAATAAAACTATGTGTTCACAAAGTTGGCATCAGAGTAAAGCTCTTATTACAAAGTTTACATTCGTAGATCTTCTCAACCTCGGAAATAAAACTATGTGCTTACAAAGTTGACAACAGAGTAAAGCTCTTATTACAAAGTTTACATTGGTAGATCTTCTTAATCCTGACAACGAAGATAAAATATTACAAAGTTGATAGCAGTACAATACCCTTATTACAAAGTTTACATTGTTAAATCTTTTCAAACTTGGCAACAAAAGTACGTGTTGTCAAAGTTTCCAACAGAGTAAAGCTCTTTTTACAAGGATTATTTTGATAGATATTGTTACCCAAACGGCAAGCCCACGATGGCGATCAATAACTGTTGGCCGGCGGAGGGAGGGGAGACAGGAGGGGTAGCTGAGTCTTCGTTTACCCGTCCTCCTGCCACTCGAAGTGACACGAAGCTTCGAGACTGTTTTTCCCCTCCATAAAAGGAGATTCTGGAAACTTCGGGGCCGATCGATACCGGAAGCGACAGTCAGTTGTGTGTAGTGTTATGGCGTGCGTTGTGTAAGGAGCGTCGAGCGTACGTGTTAAGACGAACTGTAAAACTGTCTCGTGAAAAAAGTGTTTTGACGATTTGGGGTGCCATTAGAGCTGCACAGTGATCAAGGCACCAATTTTGAGTCCAATCTGATGAAGGAGCCACTAGAGAGATTTGGGGTTAACAAGACCTGCACAACACCTCTACATCCCCAGTCGGATGGCATGGTCGAGAGGTACATCAACACCTTAGAGGAACACTTGAGGAAGGTCGTGGACAGCCATCAGCGAGACCGGGACGTCAAGGTGCCAATGTTCTCTCTGGCCTACCGCTCAACACACGACACCACGGGGATCACGCCAGTCAGCTTAATGTTCGGCCGAGACTTACGCCTCCCCTGTGACCTGGCTTTTGGTAGCCCTCCGGGGGTGAGACAGCCAGCGACCGAGTATGTGGAGAACCTGGTGGACCACCTCCACGACATGCACGAGATGGCTCGCCAGAACATCCAGAAGGCGAGCGACCGCATGAAAACCCGATACGACAGGCAAGCCAACAGCCAAGGGTTCCAGTAAGGTGACCTGGTCTGGTTGTACCACCCTACCCGGACCAAGGGACACTGCCCGAAACTTCAGCAGCCATGGCAAGGACCGCACCGTGTGGTGAAGAGGATTAACGACGTGGTCTACCGCATCCAGAAGGTGCCCCGAGGAAAGATGTTGGTGGTACACCTGGATCGCCTGGCCCGCTACGATGGCGCTGTTCGGGACGACCAGCCTTGAGGAGGGAGCGGTGTTACCCAAACGGCAAGCCCACGATGCCGATCAATAAATGTAGGCCGGCGGAGGGAGGGGAGACAGGAGGGGTAGCTAAGTCTTCGTTTACCCCTCCTCCTGCCACTCGAAGTGACGCGAAACTTCGAGAGTGTTTTTCCCCTCCATAAAAGGAGATTCGGGAAACTTCGGGGCCGATCGATACCGGAAGCGACAGTCAGTTGTGTGTAGTTTTGTTATGGCGTGCGTAGTGTAAGTAGCGTCGAGTGTACGTGTTAAGACGAACTGGCAAAATTTAATTGTGTACATTAAATTATAATTGTGAAAGGTGTATTGCAACGAAAATAAAGTGCTTTTTTGTGTTTGTTACCTCGACTTTTTATTTCACGAACCCACAAAGTCACAATATTCTCAACATCGACCATAAAACTTAATGTTTACAAAGTTGACAGCAGAGTAAAGCTATTATTACATAGTTTACATCGGTAGATCTTCATAATCTTGACAATAAAGGTAAGTTGTTACAATGTTGACAGCAGAATAAAGCTCATATTACAAGTTTACACTGGTAGATCTTCTTAATTTTAACAATAAAACTATGTTTTTACAAATTTGGCAACAGACTAAATCTCTTACAAAGGTTACATTGGTAGATCTTCATAATCTTGACAATAAAACTATGTGTTTGCAAAGCTGACAACAGAATAAAGCTCATATTACAAAGATTTCATTGGTAGATCTTCTCAAACTTGACAATAAAACTATGTACTACACAAGAAAATGAATCTAGTTTCAGAGGATTATGAAATATTACACAAATAAAAATATTTGTTAATTATAATTCAGTTACCTTTTAATCTCTTAGTTACGCGAAACGTTTAAATGTTTAACAAAGTTTAAGGAGCACAGAGCCACCCAGGATATACTGCAAACCTATCTGGGAAAAAGGACGCCTATTCTCCAGGACATCAGGATTTCTCCTCAAGTGATACAATTTAACACCAACTGGAGTCAAGCCTACAAACTGTGAGTGATCAGAAGGTTTCTTTCATCTTCAGATGTTGTTGGTGCTAGGAATGTGACATAGCAAAGAGAAAACATGGTAACTGACATTTCCTTAGCAACTGAGTTTGTTTTACTGAGGACCAATGCAAAATGCCTACTTGAATGCAAAGTTGATAACAGGGTACAGCTCTTTGTACAAAGTTTACGTTGGAAGATCTTCTTAATGTTGACAATAGAACTATGTGTTTACAAAGTTTACATTGATAGATCTTCTCAACCTCGGAAAAAAACTATGTGCTTACAAAGCTGGACACAGAGTAAAGCTCTTATTACAAATTTTACATTGGTAGGTCTTCTTAATCTTGGCTATAAAACTATGTGTTTACAAAGGCGACAAGAGGGTAAAGCTCTTATTACACCGTTTACATTGGTAGATCTTCTCAACCTCGGAAATAAAACTATGTGCTTTCAATGTTGACAAAGTTTACATTGTTAGATGTTCTCTACCTCCGCTTTAAAACTATGTGTTTACAAAGTTGACAACAAAGTAAAGCTCTTATTACAAACTTAACATTGGTAGATCTTCATAATCTTGACAGTAAAACTGTGTTTAAAAGGTTGACAACAGAATAAAGCACGTATTACAAAGTTTACATTGGTATATCTTCTTAACCTCGACAATAAAACTATGTGTTCACAAAGTTGGTCACACAGTAAAGCTCTTATTACAAATTTTACAATATCAATAACTGTTGGCCGGCGGAGGGAGGGGAGACAGGAGGGGTAGCTGAGTCTTCGTTTACCCGTCCTCCTGCCACTCGAAGTGACACGAAGCTTCGAGACTGTTTTTCCCCTCCATAAAAGGAGATTCTGGAAACTTCGGGGCCGATCGATACCGGAAGCGACAGTCAGTTGTGTGTAGTGTTATGGCGTGCGTTGTGTAAGGAGCGTCGAGCGTACGTGTTAAGACGAACTGGCAAAATTTAATTGTGTACATTAAATTGTAATTGTGAACAGTGTATTGCTTAGAAAATAAAGTGCAATTTTTTTGTTTGTAACCTCGACCTTTTATTTCACGAACCCACAAAGTCATAACTGGCGTCAGGAGTGGGATAACGGCCATGGAATCGGCACTGGAAAAGATTTTACACAAAATGGTTGAAATGAAGGCCGAAATAACAGCAAAAACAGAAGCGGCAAATAACAACCTCACCGCCGAGTTGAAGGAAATAAAGACGGCAAATAAAAACCTCGCTACAAAAACAGAAGCGGTAAATAACAACCTGGCCGCAAAGCTGGAAGAAATGAAAACGGCTAACGATAACCTCACGGAAAAGATGGAAGAAATGAAGGTTGCGATCGAGGCCCTCGCCGCCAAATTTGAGGAACAGTTGGCCGGCGTGAGGGAGGACATCACGGGGCTCGGCAAGCGGATCGGCCAAGTGGACGAATGCGTCGGAGACCTGACAAGCCGCGTTAATGAGCTGGAAGGAAAGGCCGACAGCAGCGTCAAGTCCCTGAACGCCATGGTAGAGGACGTCGTCGGCAGGAAACTGAAGGATTTGAAGGCCGACGCGCCGGGACGCGACACATCTGCGCGCGTCAAATGCCGAAATATGACGGCGCGGCAACATTTGAGGTCTTCCGCCGCCAGTTCGACACAGTGGCCAAGCACAACAGATGGTCACCGGAGGAGGAGGCCACACAGTTAATAGCCAGCCTCCAGGGATGGGCCGCGGAAGTCCTAAACGCGGTGCAGACAGCGGCGGCGCCCAAGGACATCTGGGAGGCCCTGGAGAATCGTTTCGGGAACCACCTCTTAGCCGCAGCGTACCGCAGCCAACTAAAGGCAAGGTCACAGCAGCCGGGGGAGACGCTGCAGGAGTTCGCCATAGCGATTGAGCAGCTAGCTGGCAAGGCCTTGGTTGATCGGCCACTGGAGTTCGTATCCCGGGAAGCCACCTACAGCTTTGTCGACGGGGTACGGGACACGGAGATTCGTCAGCGCCTAATGAGTGAGTGAGTGATGATGAGTATAAGGGCGCTCAACTACAGAGGTCATCAGCGCCCTTTTTAAATGAAACTGGTCATGGCAAAAGCCAGATATAAATTATTCTAAACCAGTATATGTTAAAAAAGACAAAAAATACATACACCTTGAAAAAAAAAATAAAAAAAAATAAAAAAAAAATAAATAAGTAAAATAAAAATGTCATCCAAAAACCATAAATTCTATTTGCTAAATCCTAAAATCTAATCTCGAAAAGAATCTAAAAACCTTCTCCACTACTGCGTGATCGTCCGCTAGCATTTCTGCAAAGCTGACCGGCAGCTGCAGAGACGTCCTAAGGTCTGCTAGGTGAAAACACTCTAGCAGCACGTGTCGTACAGACAACGCTTCATTGCAAAACGGACACAGTGGAGAAGGCTCCTTTTTAAAAAGAAAACTATGAGTAAAAATGCAGTGCCCAATTCGTAACCGAGCCAAACTCACCTCCTCGCGACGAGATGACCGACAGGAGGTAACCCAGGGAATCGGAAGTTCCTTGACAGATCTAAGTTTATTATTGCGGAGAGCAGACCACTCTTCCTGCCAGCAGGTTTGCACAGCTCTCCGCAATTCGGCCCTAAAGTCTTCCGATGTCACAGATGGTATTCGAACCCTGGGCTTCATGATAGCCGTCTTGGCTGCTGAATCCGCCATTTCATTCCCCCGCAAGCCTACGTGACCAGGGATCCATGCACACACCACGTTAACGCCAGAAGCGTGTAAAACGTGGAGGGCATCCTGTATACCCTGCACAATAGGGTGGTAGTTGTACAGCTGCCGTAGGCTTTGAAGAGCACTGAGGGAATCACTCAGGATTAAGCAGTCCCCCAACTTTCGTCGGCGTACGTGTAAAATGGCCCGGTATATTGCATAAAGCTCTGCAGTAAAAATGGAAGTGCTAGTGTGGAATCCGAATGTATAGGGTTCGGTTCCACACACGTAAGCACAACCAACGCCATTTGAGTTCTTGGAGCCATCAGTATAAATTACAAAATGGTCCTCATATCGCAATAAAAATTCTAAAAAACATGTGCGGATACTAGACATAGACATGGTAGATTTATCATATTTAGTCATGCCCAGATCAATCGGGGACGCTCTGCACAACCAAGGAGGGTATGTCCTCTCCCCCCTAGGATACATCTTGGGCATGTCAGTATCAAGATGTCTAAGGAGCTCCCGGAAACGAAAACCAGGTGGCTTTGGTTTAATAGTAGTGTTCCTATAACGCACGTCCATGAAGGTATTAAAGAACGGCGTAAACGATGGATGTGTGGGCATGCAATTAAGTCCACAGCCATAATTGGCTAATAACATGTTGCGCCTGTACTGCAGAGGAGGTTCTGCAGACTCAGCATACAGGCTTATAACTCGGCTCGTTGGAAATGCCCCAACAGCTATACGTATGCCACAGTTATGGACTGTGTCTAATCTCTTCAGCACAGATGGTCGTGCTGAGCCATAAACGATACTACCATAGTCTAATTTGGAACGGATGAGTGCCCGATAAAGTCGCAATAACACTGCACGATCCGCTCCCCACGATTTTCCACTTAGTACCCGCAAGATATTCAAAGATCGGTCACATCGTGCTTTCAGTTGTGCTATATGCGACGACCAACTAGGTTTTCTATCAAATATCAATCCAAGGAACCTCGCCTCATCTGCAAAAGGTAGTAGATCAGCGCCTAGCCAGAGCCTTGGAGGTAGTCGACTCTGCTGACGCCAGAAGTTTACACAGATGGTTTTCTCAGCGGAAAATCAGAAGCCGTTTTTTAAACTCCAACTCTTAAGGTTGTCCAAGGTGGTCTGAAGACGGCGCTCTAAAAACGGAGTGCGCTGAGATGTACAGTAGACGGCAAAGTCGTCTACAAATAGGCATGACGAGACACCTGGAGGTACACATTTCGAGATAGAATTAATCGCAATAGCAAACAACGTAACACTTAGTACCGACCCCTGTGGTACACCGTTCTCCTGAACAAAAAGGTTCGAAAAAACCGAGCCAACCCTTACTCGGAATACGCGGTCTTTCAGGAATTCCTGAAGGAAGAGTGGTAGGCGTCCACGTATATTCCAGGTGTGCAGAGTACGTAGCAACCCTGCCCGCCAACACGTATCATAAGCCTTTTCGAGGTCAAAAAATATTCCGACTGTTTGACAGTTCTTAAGAAATCCGTTCATAATCTGTGTCGACATGGACACAAGATGATCCACTGTTGAACGGCGTCGTCGGAAACCGCACTGGATGTTATTCAGTAGGTTGTGCGTTTCCAGCCACCATACCAACCGCCCATTTATCATGCGTTCCATCACCTTGCATACGCAACTGGTGAGGGAAATAGGGCGGTAGCTAGAAGGGAGGTGACGGTCCTTGCCAGCTTTCAAGATAGGTATAATGGTAGCTTCTCGCCACTTTTCAGGAAACGTGGCATCAACCCAAACACGGTTATACACCTCGAGCAGGAATGCCTTACCTTCAGGTGAGAGATGTTGTAACATTTGAACGTGGATTCCGTCCGGTCCTGGTGCTGTCAGTCGTGATGACGAAAGAGCGTGTTCTAGCTCTGCCAAGATGAAGAGGCGGTTATAGTCTTCAAGGTTTCTGGAACTAAACACGAAACCTTGAGATTCTACCTGAGTCTTAATTGAGATAAACTCAGGAGCATAATTGCATGAGCTAGACACCTGAGCGAAAGCACAGCCGAAGGTGTTAGCCACAACAAACGGATCAACAACAACTCCTGCAGCTGTTTTCAGACCAGCGATTGGCAAGTGCGTTGATTTTCCGGCCACGCGCCTTAATTTATCCCATACAACAGATGAGGGTGTACATCTGTTAAAAGATGATACAAATTTGTTCCATGAGGTCTTTTTGCTATCCTTAATTATTTGCCTAGATTTTGCGCGCGCTTTCTTGTACTCAATTAGATTACTTAGCGTAGGGTGTCGTTGGAATACCCTTAGAGCACGTCTACGAGCACGAATAGCATTCCGGCAGTCGTTGGTCCACCATGGGACAGGAAATCGACCGGGTTGGGTAGCCGAACGTGGAATAGACTGTTCTGCAGCGGAAAGAATTTTCTCTGTGAGATGATCAACTAAATCATTCACAGAATCGTGCTCGTTGTATTCAAAGACAGCCAACTGGGTGTAAAGATTCCAGTTGGCACGATCAAAGCGCCATCTAGGGATACGTGAGGGAGACACATCTTGTGCTAAGAGACTAAGAAGACATGGAAAGTGGTCGCTGGAATGTAAATCAGAGATGACATTCCACTGTAATGAAACAGCTAGCTGGGATGAACACACTGCCAAATCGATGTGCGAATAGGTGTTAAACGCGTCTGAGAGGAATGTGGGCTCTCCGGTGTTCAGGAGAACCAAGTTATTGCTCTCCAGGAATTTTGCAATGAGGTTGCCTCTCGAACATGCCCGATTTGAGCCCCAAAGTGGGTGATGGGCATTAAAGTCTCCAACTATTAGAAATGGTGTTGAAAGTTGGGAAACCAGATCTTCAAGGTCAACTAACGAGAGGTCATCTGATGGCGGGAGATATACAGTGCAAATGCAAAATTCTATTGATGGCAGCTTAATCCTTACAGCTACAGATTGTAAATCAGACTGTAGCTGTAACGGATCTACAAATATGTCATCCCTGAGGAGCATCATAGTACCCCCGTGTGCAGGAATGCCCTCTTCTGTTTCAACATCACACCTCAGTGGTGTGTAGCGTCTGATTTTAAAGTTGTCTTGTGGTCGTAGCTTAGTCTCTTGTAAGCATACCACTAAGGGGTGATGCTTACTGAGCAAAAGTTCCAATTCTGGTCGATGCGCTCTTAATCCTCGTATGTTCCATTGTAGGATAGCCATTGGAACTATGGGATATAAGATGTAAAGGTAGTCTACATTAAGACGACTTCATGGGTGGCCGAATCAATTTGCCCTTTTTCTTTGGTGTAGGGCTAGTTTCGGCAGGTTTATCCTGCCTCTTCTTTGCTGCAGATGTAGCAGCGTGGTCAGCTGTTTCATGCTCCATATCCTCTATGGAAGAGGACGGTTTTCCTTCTACAACCTTCGATTCGAGGGGCTCGAAGCGATTGGAAATTCCGACCGACGTAGATGACGGTCGCCGGTCGTAGTCCTCCCCAGAAGATGACTCCGACGATGATCTCGGAGACGCTCTAGGGCTACGTTTCTTGGACTTTTCTGGAGCAGACTTTGTGCTTTCTTTCAGGAAGGCAGTTCTATCATACTGCGTCTTGAACTTGATCTCTGGTGCTTGGTATACAATGGGCAATTTCGTCCTGTTGTTAGACGTGGATGCTTTGTCAGGCGACTTCACTGACTTGTTATTTTCAGTAGTCTGTGCTCTCGGAGTTTTAGATGGTGTTACTGATGCTCTTGGTTGCGATCTAGGCACTAGAACTTTCTCGGATATTGTTGCCCCATTTATATCAGATGTTTGGGTACCAGCCTCCCGTTTCGGTGACGGAGTAGCCGCCACAGAGCTATAGGTACGGGAGGTGGTTGAAGAGGGCTTGAGGATACATAGAAGTTTCCGGGCTTCCGAAAAGGAAACCTTTTCCTTAACCCGGATCTCCTGAATAGCTCGCTCTTCAATATAACGGGGACATTCTCGTGAACTTGATGGATGTTTACCGCTACAATTTACGCATGCTGGAGGTGATGTACATGCATTTTCATGCATGCCGGCTCCGCAGCTAACACATGTAGGTGCGCCTTTACAGAATGCACTAGTGTGACCGAACCGCTGACATTGGTAGCATCTCAGAGGGTTAGGTATGTATGGTCTAACCTCAATCACTTCATATCCTGCCCTGATTCTTTGAGGGAGATCTACCCGATCAAAGGTCAGGAACAGGGTACGAGTGGGAACCACATCCCCTCGTTCTCTCCTTTGGACACGATAGACTGCAGTTACGCCTTGTTCCTGGTGGTTCTCCTGAATATCCTCGTTGGACATTCCATCCAATGCGCTAGTGTTTACAACACCGCGCGAGGTATTCAGGGTCCTATGCATCTCCACTTTGACTGGATAACTGCCCAGCATGTTGGCTTTCAGTATCTTTGCAGCTTGGGATGCTGTAGTTGCTTCCACCAGCAGCGTGCCATTTCTGGATTTTGTACATGATTTAACAGCACCAGCTATTTTGTCAAGACCTTTCTGTATAATAAATGGATTAACCGTAGAAAACGTTCTACCTTCCTCCGTTCGTTTAATAACTAAGTAGCGAGGACCACACTCAACTACTTGTTTATCACTGTTTTCAAATAAATCTTTTCCACGTTTATTGTGTTTTGGGGGGTGTAGTTTAGCCATAAATGTTGGTCTAAATTTCATCCCCCAGTGCTCCCCACCCACCACGGAGTCCAACAAGGGGTCATCCCACTGGGATGACAGGGCTACACAGGGGATATAGCGAGCTCGCCGTCCCACTCACCCTGGAGGTCGGTACAATACCTAGTCCTGGCCGATTGATTAGGGGTGGGTTAATCCCTAACCTCCCGTTTAGGCGAAGCAGAAGCCAAAGTAGTGTATTAGAAATGCGCACCCTCCCCGAATTCAGAAAAAACTGTTACGAGCTCAGATACGCATCCCTCAACCACCAGGACAAACCTTTCCACCGACACGGGTCTCCACGCACGGCCTACACGTGGGTGGGCCTGTTGACCATCTCCCTCAACCACGAAGAGGAGCCCACACGAGGGAGACTGTTGGCTCGGGACCCCGGGTTCGCCAAACCCGTACCTACCGAAGTAGGCCCCTGGGGGGGCAGCGCCTAATGCTCGGTGATTATAAAACCATCCACGAGTCGCTGACAGCGGCATTAAGAATGGAGGTGGCCAAGGTAGCATCTATCCCGACGTCGAGAACGAGGAGTGTCCGCTACGCCGGAGAGAGAAGACCAGCTGAGGGACGCCGGCGAACACCTAGTGGCCTGTGTTGGGGGTGTGGACAGCCCGGGCACCTGCAGAGAGACTGCCCACACCAGAAAGGGCAGCGGGAAGAACGAGTAAGGCCCGGCGTGGAGAGGGACACGTCGGCGCCATCACCAACACGCCCTCGAGTGACGCTGCGCGCCGTCAGCCGGCGTATGGATGACAGCCTCATCGCGGACGGCTGGGTAGGAGGAAAGCCGTGCCGCGTGCTATTGGACACTGGGGCAGCCGTGACCATCATCAGACCTGACGTGGCGAATGGTTTGCCGACGAGGAAGCCGAGCCGACCATACCAGCTTTTGTTGGCATTGGGCGACACCTTGCCTGTGGAGGAGGCCCTGCTGGAGCTGACCTTGGGACGGAGTGCCGTGCGTCTGTGGGTGTTCGTCGCGAAGGTGGCTGAGGAGGTGATTCTGGGACTGGATGCCCTCAGGAGCCACGAGGCGACGGTCGACGTCGGCCGGAAGGTCCTAAGGCTCAACGGAGAAGAGGTTATACTCCGCCAACCAGAAGAGCGCCTTGGATTTGCAGGGTCATCTTGAACGAAGACGTGGTTGTCCCCGCGAGGAGCGAGGTGATGGTGACGGCGCGACCGGAAGGCCAGACGGCACGCTGGGTTCAGAGGCTGCAGGAGTACTTCACCTCGGAACATCGCAGAGGGAAGAGTCACGGTAACGTGGACGTTATGTCCCGAATAATCTGTCCAGAAGAGTGCAGCCAATGCACAAGAGTGGAGGAGAAGGAGCGTGCAGCAGCGGTTCGAGTAGTCACGGCAGTGCCTGCGGATGGCTGGGATAGCGCAGGCCTGAGGAGGGAGCAGCTGGCGGACGCAGACTTGGGGCCACTCTTGAGGGAAGTGGAGGCAGGGACGAGACCAACCTGGGCGGACGTCGCACTGAGGAGCGCAATCTACAAGTCTTATTGGGCCCAGTGGGACTCGTTGAAAACCAGAGAGGTTGTGCTGTGCCGGGTATGGGAATCACCCGATGCGAAGAGGCAGAGAAAACAGTTGGTACTTCCCCGGAGTAAGGTTCCGGAAGTCTTGAAAGCAGTGCACGCCGGTACTTCAGGACACCTGGGAACGAACCGGCGATTGATAAACTACGGCAGCGCTACTACTGGCTGAGGCTCCGAGCAGACGCGGAGAGATGGTGCCGTCAGTGTCACGTGTGCGCGGCGTGTCGCGGCCCCCAGACTAGGAGCCGGGGTCGCATGCAACAGTACAACGTCGGAGCGCCATTCGAACCGATAGCCGTTGACATTGCAGGACCGTTCCCAATATCCGACCGAGGCAACAAGTACCTGATGGTGGTCGTGATTACTTCACTAAGTGGCCGGAGGTGTATGCCATCCCGAACCAAGAGGCAAGGACAATCACAGACTGCCTCGTGAAAAAAGTGTTTTGCCGATTTGGGGTGCCATTAGAGCTGCACAGTGATCAAGGCACCAATTTTGAGTCCAATCTGATGAAGGAGCCACTAGAGAGATTTGGGGTTAACAAGACCTGCACAACACCTCTACATCCCCAGTCGGATGGCATGGTCGAGAGGTACATCAACACCTTAGAGGAACACTTGAGGAAGGTCGTGGACAGCCATCAGCGAGACTGGGACGTCAAGGTGCCAATGTTCTCTCTGGCCTACCGCTCAACACACGACACCACGGGGATCACGCCAGCCAGCTTAATGTTCGGCCGAGACTTACGCCTCCCCTGTGACCTGGCTTTTGGTAGCCCTCCGGGGGTGAGACAGCCAGCGACCGTGTATGTGGAGAACCTGGTGGACCACCTCCACGACATGCACGAGATGGCTCGCCAGAACATCCAGAAGGCGAGCGACCGAATGAAAACCCGATACGACAGGCAAGCCAACAGCCAAGGGTTCCAGTAAGGTGACCTGGTCTGGTTGTACCACCCTACCCGGACCAAGGGACGCTGCCCGAAACTTCAGCAGCCATGGCAAGGACCGCACCGTGTGGTGAAGAGGATTAACGACGTGGTCTGCCGCATCCAGAAGGCTGGATCGCCTGGCCCGCTACGATGGCGCTGTTCGGGACGACCAGCCTTGAGGAGGGAGCAGTGTTACCCAAACGGCAAGCCCACGATGCCGATCAAAAAATGTAGCCGGCGGAGGGAGGGGAGACAGGAGGGGTAGCTAAGTCTTCGTTTACCCCTCCTCCTGCCACTCGAAGTGACGCGAAACTTCGAGAATGTTTTTCCCCTCCATAAAAGGAGATTCGGGAAACTTCGGGGCCGATCGATACCGGAAGCGACAGTCAGTTGTGTGTAGTTTTGTTATGGCGTGCGTAGTGTAAGTAGCGTCGAGTGTACGTGTTAAGACGAACTGGCAAAATTTAATTGTGTACATTAAATTATAATTGTGAAAGGTGTATTGCAACGAAAATAAAGTGCTTTTTTTGTGTTTGTTACCTCGACTTTTTATTTCACGAACCCACAAAGTCACAATATTCTCAACATCGACCATAAAACTTAATGTTTACAAAGTTGACAGCAGAGTAAAGCTATTATTACATAGTTTACATCGGTAGATCTTCATAATCTTGACAATAAAGGTAAGTTGTTACAATGTTGACAGCAGAATAAAGCTCATATTACAAGTTTACACTGGTAGATCTTCTTAATTTTAACAATAAAACTATGTTTTTACAAATTTGGCAACAGACTCAATCTCTTACAAAGGTTACATTGGTAGATCTTCATAATCTTGACAATAAAACTATGTGTTTGCAAAGTTGACAACAGAATAAAGCTCATATTACAAAGATTACATTGGTAGATCTTCTCAAACTTGACAATAAAACTATGTACTACACAAGAAAATGAATCTAGTTTCAGAGGATTATGAAATATTACACAAATAAAAATATTTGTTAATTATAATTCAGTTACCTTTTAATCTCTTAGTTACGCGAAACGTTTAAATGTTTAACAAAGTTTAAGGAGCACAGAGCCACCCAGGATATACTGCAAACCTATCTGGGAAAAAGGACGCCTATTCTCCAGGACATCAGGATTTCTCCTCAAGTGATACAATTTAACACCAACTGGAGTCAAGCCTACAAACTGTGAGTGATCAGAAGGTTTCTTTCATCTTCAGATGTTGTTGGTGCTAGGAATGTGACATAGCAAAGAGAAAACATGGTAACTGACATTTCCTTAGCAACTGAGTTTGTTTTACTGAGGACCAATGCAAAATGCCTACTTGAATGCAAAGTTGATAACAGGGTACAGCTCTTTGTACAAAGTTTACGTTGGAAGATCTTCTTAATGTTGACAATAGAACTATGTGTTTACAAAGTTTACATTGATAGATCTTCTCAACCTCGGAAAAAAACTATGTGCTTACAAAGCTGGACACAGAGTAAAGCTCTTATTACAAATTTTACATTGGTAGGTCTTCTTAATCTTGGCTATAAAACTATGTGTTTACAAAGGCGACAAGAGGGTAAAGCTCTTATTACACCGTTTACATTGGTAGATCTTCTCAACCTCGGAAATAAAACTATGTGCTTTCAATGTTGGCAACAGAGTAAAGCCCTTATTACAAAGTTTACATTGTTAGATGTTCTCTACCTCCGCTTTAAAACTATGTGTTTACAAAGTTGACAACAAAGTAAAGCTCTTATTACAAACTTAACATTGGTAGATCTTCATAATCTTGACAGTAAAACTGTGTTTAAAAGGTTGACAACAGAATAAAGCACGTATTACAAAGTTTACATTGGTATATCTTCTTAACCTCGACAATAAAACTATGTGTTTACAAAGTTGGTCACACAGTAAAGCTCTTATTACAACTTTTACATTGGTAGGTCTTCTTAATCTTGACTATAAAACCATGTGTTTACAAAAATGACAACAAAATAAAGATCCTATTACAAAGTTTACATTGGTAGATCTTCTTAATCTTGACAATAAAAGTACGTGCTATCAAAGTTGACAACAGAGTAAAGCTCTTATTCCAATGATTACATTGATAGATATTCTGAACCTCGACAATAAAAATTAATGTTTACAAAGGCGACAGCAGAGTAAAGCTATTATTACAAAGGTTACATTGTTAGATCTTCTCAATCTGGACAGTATAACTATGTGTTTACAAAGGTGACAACAGAGGAAAGTTATTATTACAAAGGTTACATTGTTAGATCTTCTCAATCTTGACAGAATAACTATGTGTTTACAAAGTTGGCAACAGAGTAAAGCTCTTATTACATAGTTTAGATTTGCATATCTTCTCAATCTTGCCAATTTAATTATGTTTCTGATTGTCTTTGTAAATTACGTCCTCCAACGTTAAGTCATATCGGACGATGATAGAGATGGGTGAAGTGATGCACAGATGAGCCCCGGGGTCCACGGAGCTCAGAGTTACTCGAAATTCGTCTGTCAGGATAAGGAAAACCCCGGAGAAAACCTTATCCAGGTAACTCACCCTGACCGAGATTCCAACTCGGGACCTCTTGAATGTGAAATATAACGATGTGTTTACAAAATTGGCAACAGAGTAAAGCTCTTATTACAAAGTTTACATTGGTATATCTTCTTAATCCTGGCAACGAAGTTAGGTCATTACAAAGTTTACAGCAGATTAAAGCTCTTATTAAAAAGTTTACATTGGTATATCTTTTAAACTTGACAATAAAAGTACGTGCTATCAAAGTTGACAACAGAGTAAAGCTCTTATTACAAGGATTACATTGATAAATATTCTCCACCTCAAAAATATAACTTAATGTTTACAAAGTTTACAGCCGAGTAAAGCTATTATTACGAGGTTTTCATTGATAGATCTTCTTAACCTCGACAATAAATCTATGTATTTACAAAGATGTCGAAAGAGTAAAGCTTTTATTACATGGTTTACATTGTTAGATCTTCTTAATCTTGACAATAAAGGTAAGTAGTTTCAATGCTGACCGCAGTTAAGCTCATATTACAGAGTTTACATTGGTAGATCTTCTTAACCTTGACACTGAAACGATGTGTTAACAAAGCTGACAACAGAGTAAATCTCTTATTACAAGGTTTACATTCGTAGATTTTCTATACCTCCGCCTTAAAACTATGTGTTTACAAAGGCGACAAAAGAGTAAAGCTCTTATTATAAAGTTTACATTGGTAGATCTCCTCAACCTCGGAAATAGAACTATGTGCTTACAAAGTTGGAAACAGAGTAAAGCTCTTATTACAAAGTTTACATTGGTAGATGTTCTCTACATCCGCCTTAAAACTATGTGTTTACAAAAGTTGATAACAGAGTAAAGCTCTTATAACAAAGTTCACATTGGTATATCTTCTTAACCTCGGCAATAAAACTATGTGTTTACAAAGTTGACAACAGAATAAAGATCCTATTACAAAGTTAATTGGTAGATCTTCTTAATCTTGACTATAAAAGTGCGTGTTATCATAGTTGACAACAGAGTAAAGCTCTTATTACAATGATTACATTGATAGATATTCTGAACCTCGACAAGAAATCTATGTATTTACAAAGATGTCAACAGAGTAAAGCTTTCATTACATGGTTTACAATGGTAGATCTTCTTAATCTTGACAATAGGGGTAAGTCGTTACAATGTTGAACGCAGAATAAAGGTCATATTACAAAGTTGACAACAGAGTAGATCTCTTATTACAAGGTTTACATTCGCAGATTTTCCCTACCTCCGCCTTAAAACTATGTGTTTACAAAGGCGACAACAGAGGATCATTGCAAAATGCCTACTTGAATGCAAAGCTGATAACAGGGTACAGCACTTACTTGAAAGTTTACATTGAAAGATCTACTTAATCTTGACAATAGAACTATGTGTTTACAACGTTGACAACAGAGTAAAGCTCTTATAACAAAGTTCACATTGGTAGATGTTCTCTACCTCCGCCTTAAAATTATGTGTTTGCAAAGTTCACAACATAGTAAAGCTCTCATTACAAAGTTTACATTGGTAGCTCTTCACAACCTTGACAATAATACGGTGTGTTCACAAAGTTGACAACAGAGTAAAGCTCTTATTACAAAGTTTACATTGGTAGCTCCTCTTAAGCTTCACAATAAAGCTATGTACTTAGAAAATTGACAACAAGCTAAAGCTCTTATTCAAACTCTACATTGGTAGAGCTTCTTAACAAATGAAAATAAAACAGTTGTGTGCAAAGTTGACATTAGAGTAAAGCTCTTCTTACAATGTTTACATTGACAGACCTTCTTAACCTTCACAATAAAACTAAGTTTTTACACACTTGACAGTACAGTAAGCTCTTATTACAAAGTTCACATTGGAGGATCTACTTATCCTGACCTGAGTGTTTACAAATTTGACAATTGGTAAAGCTCTTATTACAAAGTAGAGTGAAGCTCTTATTACAAAGGTTACATTGCTAGTTCTTCTTGACATTGATAATAAAATGATGTGTTTACAAAGTTTACAACAGAGTAGAATTCTTATTACCAACTTAACATTGGTAGATGTTCTTAATCTTGACAATAAAATTGTGTTTCAAAAGTTGACAACAGAATAAAGCTCTTATTACAAAGTTTGCATTGGTAGATATTCTTAACATGGACACTGAAACGATGACAATAAAACTATGTGTTTACAAAGTTGACAGCACAGTAAAGCTCTTATTACAGAGTTTACATTGGTAGATCTTCTGAATCTTGACAATAAAACTATGTGTTTGCAAAGTTAACAACAGAGTAAAGCTCATATTACAAAGATTACATTGGTAGATCTTCTCAAACTTGACAATAAAACTATGTACTACACAACAAATGAATCTAGTTTCAGAGGATTATGAAATATTACACAAATAAAAATATTTGTTAATTATGATTCAGTTATCTTTTAATCTCTGAGTTATGCAAAACGTTTAAAAGTTTAACAAAATTCAAGAAGCACAGAGCCTCCCAGGAAATACTGGAAACCTATCTGGGAAAAAGGACGCTTATTCTCCAGGACATCAGGATTTCTCCTCAAGTGATACAATTTAACACTAACTGGAGTCAAGCCTACAAACTGTGAATGATCAGCAGGTTTCTGTCATCTTCAGATGTTGTTGGTGCTAGGAATGTGACATAACAAAGATAAAACATGATAACCGACATTTCCTTAGCAACTGAGTTTGTTTTACTGAGGACCAATGCAACATGCCTACTTCAATGCAAAGGTGATAACAGAGTACAGCTCTTTGTACAAAGTTTACGTTGGAAGATCTTCTTAATGTTGACAATAGAACTATGTGTTTACAAAGTTTACATTGATAGATCTTCTCAACCTTTGAAAAAAACTATGTGCTTACAAAGCTGACAACAGAGTAAAGCTCTTATTACAATGATTACATTGATAGATATTCTGAACTTCGACAATAAAAATTAATATTTACACAGTTGACAGCAGAGTAAAGCTATTATTACAAAGGTTACACCGTTAGATCTTCTCAATCTTGACAGAATAACTATGTGTTTACAAAGTTGACCACAAAGTAAAGCTCTTATTACAAAGTTCACATTGGTAGATCTTCTTAATCTTGACAATAAAACTATATGTTTACAAAGTTGGCAACAGAATTAAGCTCTTATTACAAAGTTCACATTGGTAGATCTTCTTAATCTTGACTATAAAACTATGTATTTTCAAAATTGACAACAGAATAAAGCTCTTATTACAAAGTTCACATTGGTAGATCTTCTTAATCTGTACTATAAAACTATGTGTTTTCAAAATTGACAACAGAATAAAGCTCTTATTACAAAGTTCACATTGGTAGATCTTCTTAATCTTGACAATAAAACTATATGATTACAAAGTTGGCAACAGAATAAAGCTCTTATTACAAAGTTCACATTGGTAGATCTTCTTAATCTGTACTATAAAACTATGTGTTTTCAAAATTGACAACGGAATAAAGCTCTTATTACAAAGTTCACATTGGTAGATCTTCTTAATCTTGACAATAAAACTATATGTTTACAAAGTTGGCAACAGAATAAAGCTCTTATTACAAAGTTCACATTGGTAGATCTTCTTAATCTTGACTATAAAACTATGTGTTTTCAAAATTGACAACAGATTAAAGCTCTTATTACAAAGTTCACATTGGTAGATCTTCTCAACATCGGAAATAGATCTATGTGCTGACAAAGTTGGAAACAGAGTAAAGCTCTTATTACAAAGTTTACATTGGTAGAAGTTCTCTACCTCCGCCTTAAAACTATGTGTTTACAAAGTTGACAACAGAGTAAAGCTCTTATTACAAAGTTCACATTGGTAGATCTTCTTAACCTTGAGAATAAACTTATGTGTTTACAAAGTTGACAACAGAATAAAGATAGTATTACAAAGTTCACATTGGTAGATCTTCTTAACCTTGAGAATAAACTTATGTGTTTACAAAGTTGACAACAGAATAAAGATTGTATTACAAAGTTTACATTGGTAGATATTCTTAATCTTGACAATAGAAGTACGTGTTATCAAAGTTGACAACAGAATAAAGCTCTTATTACAAGGTTTACATTCATAGATCTTCTTCACGTCGACAATAAATCTATGTATTTACAAAGATGGCAACAGAGTAAAGCTTTCATTACATGGTTTACAAAGGTAGATCTTCTTAATCTTGGGCCCAAATGACCTTGTTGTCGACGGGCCCTAAAACACCACACACTCACTCACTCTTCTTAATCTTGACAATAGGGGTAAGCTGTTACAATGTTTACCTGGACACTGAAACAATGTGTTTACAAAGTTGACAACAGAGTAAAGCTCTTATTACAAAGTTCACATTGGTAGATCTTTTTAATCTTGACAATGAAGGTAAGTTATTACAAAGTTGACAGCAGAATAAAACTCTTATTACAAAGTTTACATTGGTAGATCTTTTCAAACTTGACAATAAAACTACGTGTTATCAAAGCTGACAACAGAGTAAAGCTGTTATTACAAGGATTACATTGATAAATTTTGTCCACCTTGAAAATAAAACAATGTTTACAAAGTGTACAGCAGTGTAAAGCTATTATTACAAGGTTCACATTGATAGATCTTCTCAAACTCGACAATAAATCTATGTATTTACAAAGATGTCAACAGAGTAAAGCTTTTATTACGTGGTTTACATCGGTAGATCTTCTTAATCTTGACAATAAAGGTAAGTTGTTACAATGTTGACTGCAGAAAACCTCATATTACAAAGTTTACATTAGTAGATCTTCTTAACCTTGACACTGAAATGATGTGTTTACAAAGTTGACAACAGAGTGAATCTCTTATTACAAGGTTTACATTGGTAGATTTTCTCTACCTCCGCCTTAAAACTATGTGTTTATAAAGGCGACAACAGAGTAAAGCTCTTATTACAAAGTTTACATTGGTAGTTCTTCTCTACTTCCGCCTTAAAACAATGTGTCTACAAAGTCAACATCAGAAAAAGGCTCTTATTACAAAGTTTACATTGGTAGTTCTTCTCTACTTCCGCCTTAAAACTATGTGTTTACAAAGTCAACATCAGACTAAAGCTCTTATTACAAAGTTTACATTGGTAGTTCTTCTCTACTTCCGCCTTAAAACTATGTGTTTACAAAGTTGACCACAAAGTAAAGCTCTTATTACAAAGTTCACATTGGTAGATCTTCTTAATCTTGACAATAAAACTTTATGTTTACAAAGTTGGCAACAGAATAAGGCTCTTATTACAAAGTTCACATTGGTAGATCTTCTTAATCTTGACTATAAAACTATGTATTTTCAAAATTGACAACAGAATAAAGCTCTTATTACAAAGTTCACATTGGTAGATCTTCTTAATCTGTACTATAAAACTATGTGATTTCAAAATTGACAACAGAATAAAGCTCTGATTACAAAGTTCACATTGGTAGATCTTCTTAATCTTGACAATAAAACTATATGTTTACAAAGTTGGCAACAGAATAAAGCTCTTATTACAAAGTTCACATTGGTAGATCTTCTTAATCTGTACTATAAGACTATGTGTTTTCAAAATTGACAACAGAATAAAGCTCTTATTACAAAGTTCACATTGGTAGATCTTCTTAATCTTGACAATAAAACTATATGTTTACAAAGTTGGCAACAGAATAAAGCTCTTATTACAAAGTTCAAATTGGTAGATCTTCTTAATCTTGGCTATAAAACTACGTGTTTTCAAAATTGACAACAGATTAAAGCTCTTATTACAAAGTTCACATTGGTAGATCTTCTCAACATCGGAAATAGATCTATGTGCTGACAAAGTTGGAAACAGAGTAAAGCTCTTATTACAAAGTTTACATTGGTAGAAGTTCTCTACCTCCGCCTTAAAACTATGTGTTTACAAAGTTGACAACAGAGTAAAGCTCTTATTACAAAGTTCACATTGGTAGATCTTCTTAACCTTGAGAATAAACTTATGTGTTTACAAAGTTGACAACAGAATAAAGATAGTATTACAAAGTTCACATTGGTAGATCTTCTTAACCTTGAGAATAAACTTATGTGTTTACAAAGTTGACAACAGAATAAAGATTGTACTACAAAGTTTACATTGGTAGATATTCTTAATCTTGACAATAGAAGTACGTGTTATCAAAGTTGACAACAGAATAAAGCTCTTATTACAAGGTTTACATTCATAGTCCTTCTTCACGTCGACAATAAATCTATGTATTTACAAAGATGGCAACAGAGTAAAGCTTTCATTACATGGTTTACAAAGGTAGATCTTCTTAATCTTGGGCCCAAATGACCTTGTTGTCGACGGGCCCTAAAACACCACACACTCACTCACTCTTCTTAATCTTGACAATAGGGGTAAGTTGTTACAATGTTTACCTTGACACTGAAACAATGTGTTTACAAAGTTGACAACAGAGTAAATCTCTTATTACAAGGTTTACATTGATAGATATTCACTACCTCCGCCTTAAAACTAGGTGTTTACACAGGCGACAACCGAGTAAAGCTCTTAATACAAAGTTTACATTGGTAGATCTTCTCAACCTCGGAAGTAAAACTACGTGCTTACGAAGTTGGAAACAGAGTAACGCTCTTATTACAAAGTGTACATTGATAGATCTTCTCAATCTCGGAAAAATCTATGTGTCTACAAAGTTGGGTAGAGAGTAAAGCTCTTATTACAAAGTTTACATTGGTAGATCGTCTTAATCTTGACTATAAAAATATGTGTTTACAAAATTGACAACAGAATAAATATCCTATTACAAAGTTTACATTGGTAGATCTTCTTAATCTTGACAATAAAGGTACGTGTTATCAAAGTTGACAACAGTAAAGCTCTTATTACATTGATTACATTGATAGATATTCTGAACCTGGACAATAAAAATTAATGTTGACAAAGTTGACAGCAGAGTAAAGCTATTATTACAAAGGTTACATTGTTAGATCTTCTCAATCTTGACAGTATAACTATGGGTTTACAAAGTTGACAACAACTTTAAAGCTCCTATTACAAAGTTTACATTGGTAGATCTTTTCATACTTGACAATAAAAGTGTGTGTTATCAAAGTTGACAACAGAGTAAAGCTCTTATTACAAGGATTACATTGATAAATATTCTCCACCTCGAAAATAAAACTTAATGTTTACAAAGTGTACAGCAGAGTAAAGCTATTATTACATGATTTACATTGGTAGATCTTCTTAACCTTGACACTGAAATTATGTGTTTACAAAGTTGACAACAAAGTAAAGCTCTTATTTCAAAGTTTACATTGGTAGTTGTTCTCAATCTTGACAAAAAAAAAACTATGTGTTTGCAACGTTGACAACAGAGTAAAGCTCTTATTGCAAAGTTTACATAGGTAGATCTTCTCAACCTCGGAAATAAAACTATATGCTTACAAAGTTGGCAACACAGTAAAGCTCTTATTACAAAGTTCACATAGGTAGATCTGCATAATCTGGCAAATAAAACTAAGTGTTTACAAAGTTGACAACAGAATGAAGATCATATTACAAAGTTTACTTTGGTAGATCTTCTTAATTTTGACAATTAAAGTACGTGTTATCAACATTAATAACAGAGTAAAGCTCTTATTACAAGGATTACACTGATAGACATTCTGAACCTCGACAATCAAACCTAATGTTTACGTAGTTGACAGGAGAGTAAAGCTATTATTACAAAGTTAACATTTTTAGATCTTATCAAGCTTGACAATATAACTATGTGTTTACAAAGTTGACAACAGAGTAAAGCTCTTATTACAAAGTTCACATTGGTAGATCTTTTTAATCTTGACAATGAAGGTAAGTTATTACAAAGTTGACAGCAGAATAAAACTCTTATTACAAAGTTTACATTGGTAGATCTTTTCAAACTTGACAATAAAACTACGTGTTATCAAAGCTGACAACAGAGTAAAGCTGTTATTACAAGGATTACATTGATAAATTTTGTCCACCTTGAAAATAAAACAATGTTTACAAAGTGTACAGCAGTGTAAAGCTATTATTACAAGGTTCACATTGATAGATCTTCTCAAACTCGACAATAAATCTATGTATTTACAAAGATGTCAACAGAGTAAAGCTTTTATTACGTGGTTTACATCGGTAGATCTTCTTAATCTTGATAATAAAGGTAAGTTGTTACAATGTTGACCGCAGAAAACCTCATATTAAAAGTTTACATTAGTAGATCTTCTTAACCTTGACACTGAAATGATGTGTTTACAAAGTTGACAACAGAGTGAATCTCTTATTACAAGGTTTACATTGGTAGATTTTCTCTACCTCCGCCTTAAAACTATGTGTTTATAAAGGCGACAACAGAGTAAAGCTCTTATTACAAAGTTTACATTGGTAGATCTTCTCAACCTTGACAATAAAACGTGTTTACAAAGTTGGCAACAGTGTTAAGCTCTTACTACAAAGTTAACATTGATAGATCTTCTAAACCTCGGCTATAAAACCATGTGTTTACAAACTTGCCAGCAGAGTAAAGCTCTTATTACAAGGATCACAATGATACAATATTCTGAACCTCGACAATAAAACTTAATGTTTACGAATTTGACAGCAGAGTAAAGCTATTATTACAAAGTTTACATTGGTAGATCTTCTCAATCTTGACAACGAAGGTTATTTATTACAAAGTTGACAGAGGTATAAACTTCTTATTACAAAGTTTACTATGGTAGATCTTTTCAAACTTGACAATAAAAGTAAGTTATTACAATGTTGACAGCAGAATAAAGATCATATTACAAAGCTTACATTGGTAGATCTTCTCTACTTCCGCCTTAAAACTATGTGTTTACAAAGTCCACATCAGAGTAAAGCTCTTATTACAAAGTTTAAATTGGTAGCTCTTATCTACTTCCGCCTTAAAACTATGTGTTTACAAAGTCGACATCACAGTAAAGCTCTTATTACAAAGTTTACATTGGTAGTTCTTCTCTACTTCCGCCTTAAAACAATGTGTCTACAAAGTCAACATCAGAAAAAGGCTCTTATTACAAAGTTTACATTGGTAGTTCTTCTCTACTTCCGCCTTAAAACTAGGTGTTTACAAAGTCAACATCAGACTAAAGCTCTTATTACAAAGTTTACATTGGTAGTTCTTCTCTACTTCCGCCATAAAACTATGTGTTTACAAAGTCAACATCAGACTAAAGCTCTTATTACAAAGTTTACATTGGTAGTTCTTCTCTACTTCCGCCATAAAACTATGTGTTTACAAAGCTGGCAACACAGTAAAGCTCTTATTACAAAGTTTACATTGGTAGATCTTCTCAATCTTGACAATAAAACTATGTGCTTACAAATTTGACAACAGAGTAAAGCCCTTATTACAAAGATTATATTGGTACGTCTTCCCAACCATGACAATAAAACATTGTGTTTACAAAGTTGACAACAGGGTAAATCTCCTATTATAAAGTTCACATTGGTAGATATTCTTAATCTTGACAACAAAGCTATTACAAAGTTGACAGCATTATAAATCTTTTATTACAATGTTTACATTGGTAGATTTTTTCAAACTTGACAGTAGAAGTACATGTTGCCAAAGTTGAGAACAGAGTAAAGCTCTTATTACACGGATTACATTGATAGATCTTCTTAACCTTGACAATAAACGTAAGTTATTACAATGTTGACAGCAGAATAAAGCTCTTATTACAAAGTTTACATTGGTAGTTTTTCTCAATCTTGACATAAAACTATGTGTTTGCAAATTTGACAACATAGTAATGCTCTTATTACAAAGTTTACATTGGTAGCTCTTCTTAAGCTTGACAATAAAGCCATGTATTTACAAAATTGACAACAAAGTAAAGCTCTTATTAAAAGTCTAAATTGTTAGAACTTCTTAACTGCGAAAATAAAACAAGTTTACAAAGTTTACATTGGTAGACCTTCTTAACCTTGACAATAAAACTGTGTTTTACACACTTGACAGTACAGTAAGCTCTTATCACAAAGTTTACATTGGTCGTTCTTCTAAAGCTTGACAATAAAGCTATGGGTTTACAAAGTTGTCAACATAGTAAAGCCCTTATTACAAAGTTGACATTGTTAGATCTTCAATATCTTGACAATAAAACTATGTGCTTACAAAGTTAAAAACTGAGTAAAGCTCTTTATTAGAAACTTACAATGGTAGATCTTCTCAAATTTGACCAAAAAACTATGTATTTACAAAGTTGACAACAGAGTAAAGCACTCATTATAAAGTTTACATTGGTATATCTTCTTGACCACGACAATAAAATGTGTTTACAAAGTTGAAAACAGAGTCAAGCTCTTATTTCAAACTTACATTGGTAGGTCTTCTCAAACTTGACAAAAAACTATGTATTTACAAATTTGACAACAGAGTAAAGCTCTTATTACAAAGTTTACAGTGGTAGATCTTCTCAAACTTGACAAAAAACTATGTATTTACAAAGTTGACAACAGAGTAAAGCTCTTATTACAAAGTTTAGATTAATAGATCTTTTTAACCTCGGCAATAAAACTATGTGTTCACGAAGTGGGCAAGAGAGTAAAGCTCTTGTTACAAACTTTACATTGGTAGATCTTCTTAACCTTGACAATAAGACAATGTGTTTACAAAGTTGATAATAGAGTAAAGCTCGTATTACAAACTTTACATTGGTAGACATTCACAATTTTGACAGTAAAACTATGTTTTTACACAGTTGGCAACTGAGTAAAGCTCTTATTACAAAGTTTTTGGTAGATCTTCATCATCTTGACAATAAAACTATGTGTTTACAATGTTGACAGCAGAATAATGCTCTTATTACAAAGTTTACATTGGTAGATATTCTCAAATTTGACAATAAAACTATGAGTGAGTGAGTGATGATGAGTATAAGGGCGCTCAACTACAGAGGTCATCAGCGCCCTTTTTAAATGAAACTGGTCATGGCAAAAGCCAGATATAAATTATTCTAAAAACAGTATATGTTCAAAAAGACAAAAAATACATACGCCTTGAAAAAAAAAAAATAAATAAATAGAATAAAAATGTCATCCAAAAACCATAAATTCTATTTGCTAAATCCTAAAATCTAATCTCGAAAAGAATCTCAAAACCTTCTCCACTACTGCGTGATCGTCCGCTAGCATTTCTGCAAAGCTGACCGGCAGCTGCAGAGACGTCCTAAGGTCTGCTAGGTGAAAACACTCTAGCAGCACGTGTCGTACAGACAACGCTTCATTGCAAAACGGACATAGTGGAGAAGGCTCCTTTTTAAAAAGAAAACTATGAGTAAAAAAGCAGTGCCCAATTCGTAACCGAGCCAAACTCACCTCCTCGCGACGAGATGACCGACAGGAGGTAACCCAGGGAATCGGAAGTTCTTTGACAGATCTAAGTTTGTTATTGCGGAGAGCAGACCACTCTTCCTGCCAGCAGGTTTGCACAGCTCTCCGCAATTCGCCCCTAAAGTCTTCCCATGTCACAGATGGTATTCGAACCCTGGACTTCATGATAGCCGTTTTGGCTGCTGAATCCGCCATTTCATTCCCTTGCAAGCCTACGTGACCAGGGATCCATGCACACACCACGTTAACGCCAGAAGCGTGTAAAACGTGGAGGGCATCCTGTATACGCTGCACAATAGGGTGGTAGTTGCACAGCTGCCGTAGGCTTTGAAGTGCACTGAGGGAATCACTCAGGATTAAGCAGTCCCCCAACTTTCGTCGGCGTACGTGTAAAATGGCCCGGTATATTGCATAAAGCTCTGCAGTAAAAATGGAAGTGCTAGTGTGAAAGCCGAATGTATAGGGTTCGGTTCCACACACGTAAGCACAACCAACGCCATTTGAGTTCTTGGAGCCATCAGTATAAATTACAAAATGGTCCTCATATCGCGATAAAAATTCTAAAAAACATGTGCGGATACTAGACATAGACATGGTAGATTTATCATATTTAGTCATGCCCAGATCAACCGGGGACGCTCTGCACAACCAAGGAGGGTATGTCCTCTCCCCCCTAGGATACATCTTGGGCATGTCAGTATCAAGATGTCTAAGGAGCTCCCGGAAACGAAAACCAGGTGGCTTTGGTTTAATAGTAGTGTTCCTATAACGCACATCCATGAAGGTATTAAAGAACGGCGTAAACGATGGATGTGTGGGCATGCAATTAAGTCCACAGCCATAATTGGCTAATAACATGTTGCGCCTGTACTGCAGAGGAGGTTCTGCAGACTCAGCATACAGGCTTATAACTCGGCTCGTTGGAAATGCCCCAACAGCTATACGTATGCCACAGTTATGGACTGTGTCTAATCTCTTCAGCACAGATGGTCGTGCTGAGCCATAAACGATACTACCATAGTCTAATTTGGAACGGATGAGTGCCCGATAAAGTCGCAATAACACTGCACGATCCGCTCCCCACGATTTTCCACTTAGTACCCGCAAGATATTCAAAGATCGGTCACATCGTGCTTTCAGTTGTGCTATATGCGACGACAACTAAGTTTTCTATCAAATATCAATCCAAGGAACCTCGCCTCATCTGCAAAAGGTAGTAGATCAGCGCCTAGCCGGAGCCTTGGAGGTAGTCGACTCTGCTGACGCCAGAAGTTTACACAGATGGTTTTCTCAGCGGAAAATCGGAAGCCGTTTTTTAAACTCCAACTCTTAAGGTTGTCCAAGGTGGTCTGAAGACGGCGCTCTAAAAACGGAGTGCGCTGAGATGTACAGTACACGGCAAAGTCGTCTACAAATAGGCATGACGAGACACCTGGAGGTACACATTTCGAGATAGAATTAATCGCAATAGCAAACAACGTAACACTTAGTACCGATCCCTGTGGTACACCGTTCTCTTGAACAAAAAGGTTCGAAAACACCGAGCCAACCCTTACTCGGAATACGCGGTCTTTCAGGAATTCCTGAAGGAAGAGTGGTAGGCGTCCACGTATATTCCAGGTGTGCAGAGTACGTAGCAACCCTGCCCGCCAACACGTATCATAAGCCTTTTCGAGGTCAAAAAATATTCCGACTGTTTGATAGTTCTTAAGAAATCCGTTCATAATCTGTGTCGACATTGACACAAGATGATCCACTGTTGAACGGCGTCGTCGGAAACCGCACTGGATGTTATTCAGTAGGTTGTGCGTTTCCAGCCACCATGCCAACCGCCCATTTATCATGCGTTCCATCACCTTGCATACGCAACTGGTGAGGGAAATAGGGCGGTAGCTAGAAGGGAGGTGACGGTCCTTGCCAGCTTTCAAGATAGGTATAATGGTAGCTTCTCGCCACTTTTCAGGAAACGTGGCATCAACCCAAACACGGTTATAGACCTCGAGCAGGAATGCCTTACCTTCAGGTGAGAGATGTTGTAACATTTGAACGTGGATTCCGTCCGGTCCTGGTGCTGTCAGTCGCGATGACGAAAGAGCGTGTTCTAGCTCTGCCAAGATGAAGAGGCGGTTATAGTCTTCAAGGTTTCTGGAACTAAACACAAAACCTTGAGATTCTACCTGAGTCTTAATTGAGATAAACTCAGGAGCATAATTGCATGAGCTAGACACCTGAGCGAAAGCACAGCCGAAGGTGTTAGCCACAACAAACGGATCAACAACAACTCCTGCAGTTGTTTTCAGACCAGCGATTGGCAGGTGGGTTGATTTTCCGGCCACGCGCCTTAATTTATCCCATACAACAGATGAGGGTGTACATCTGTTAAAAGATGATACAAATTTGTTCCATGAGGTCTTTTTGCTATCCTTAATTATTTGCCTAGATTTTGCACGCGCTTTCTTATACTCAATTAGATTACTTAGCGTAGGGTGCCGTTGGAATACCCTTAGAGCACGTCTACGAGCACGAATAGCATTCCGGCAGTCGTTGGTCCACCATGGGACAGGAAATCGACCGGGTTGGGTAGCCGAACGTGGAATAGACTGTTCTGCAGCGGAAAGAATTTTCTCTGTGAGATGATCGACTAAATCATTCACAGAATCGTGCTCGTTGTGTTCAAAGACAGCCAACTGGGTGTAAAGATTCCAGTTGGCACGATCAGAGCGCCATCTAGGGATACGTGAGGGAGACACATCTTGTGCTAAGAGACTAAGAAGACATGGAAAGTGGTCGCTGGAATGTAAATCAGAGATGACATTCCACTGTAATGAAACAGCTAACTGGGATGAACACACTGCCAAATCGATGTGCGAATAGGTGTTAAACGCGTCTGAGAGGAATGTGGGCTCTCCGGTGTTCAGGAGAACCAAGTTTTTGCTCTCCAGGAATTTTGCAATGAGGTTGCCTCTCGTACATGCCCGATTTGAGCCCCAAAGTGGGTGATGGGCATTAAAGTCTCCAACTATTAGAAATGGTGTTGAAAGTTGGGAAACCAGATCTTCAAGGTCAACTAACGAGAGGTCATCTGATGGCGGGAGATATACAGTGCAAATGCAAAATTCTATTGATGGCAGCTTAATCCTTACAGCTACAGATTGTAAATCAGACTGTAGCTGTAACGGATCTACAAATATGTCATCCCTGAGGAGCATCATAGTACCCCCGTGTGCAGGAATGCCCTCTTCTGTTTCAACATCACACCTCAGTGGTGTGTAGCGTCTGATTTTAAAGTTGTCTTGTGGTCGTACCTTAGTCTCTTGTAAGCATATCACTAAGGGGTGATGCTTACTGAGCAAAAGTTCCAATTCTGGTCGATGCGCTCTTAATCCTCGTATGTTCCATTGTATGATGATGATGATGATGATGATGATGATGAGTATAAGGGCGCTCAACTACAGAGGTCATCAGCGCCCTTTTTAAAGGAAACTGGTCATGGCAAAAGCCAGATATAAATTATTCTAAAACACCATAAATGTGTTAAAAAAAGACAAAAAATACATACACGTTGGGAAAAAAGAAAAAAAAATGTCATCCAAAAACCATAAATTCTATTTGCTAAATCCTAAAATCTAATCTCGAAAAGAACCTAAAAACCTTCTTCACTACTGCGTTATCGTCCGCTAATATTTCTGCAAAGCTGACCGGCAGCTGCAGAGACGTCCTAAGGTCTGCTAGGTGAAAACACTCTAGCAGCACGTGTCGTACAGACAACGCTTCATTACAAAACGGACATAGTGGAGAAGGCTCCTTTTTAAAAAGAAAACTATGAGTAAAAATGCAGTGCCCAATTCGTAACCGAGCCAAACTCACCTCCTCGCGACGGGATGACCGACAGGAGGTAACCCAGGGAATCGGAAGTTCTTTGACAGATCTAAGTTTATTATTGCGGAGAGCAGACCACTCTTCCTGCCAGCAGGTTTGCACAGCTCTCCGCAATTCGGCCCTAAAGTCTTCCGATGTCACAGATGGTATTCGAACCCTGGGCTTCATGATAGCCGTCTTGGCTGCTGAATCCGCCATTTCATTCCCCCGCAAGCCTACGTGACCAGGGATCCATGCACACACCACGTTAACGCCAGAAGCGTGTAAAACGTGGAGGGCATCCTGTATACGCTGCAAAATAGGGTGGTAGTTGTACAGCTGCCGTAGGCTTTGAAGTGCACTGAGGGAATCACTCAGGATTAAGCAGTCCCCCAACTTTCGTCGGCGTACGTGTAAAATGGCCCGGTATATTGCATAAAGCTCTGCAGTAAAAATGGAAGTGCTAGTGTGGAATCCGAATGTATAGGGTTCGGTTCCACACACGTCAGCACAACCAACGCCATTTGAGTTCTTGGAGCCATCAGTATAAATTACAAAATGGTCCTCATATCGCGATAAAAATTCTAAAAAACATGTGCGGATACTAGACATAGACATGGTAGATTTATCATATTTAGTCATGCCCAGATCAACCGGGGACGCTCTGCACAACCAAGGAGGGTATGTCCTCTCCCCCCTAGGATACATCTTGGGCATGTCAGTATCAAGATGTGTAAGGAGCTCCCGGAAACGAAAACCAGGTGGCTTTGGTTTAATAGTAGTGTTCCTATAACGCACATCCATGAAGGTATTAAAGAACGGCGTAAACGATGGATGTGTGGGCATGCAATTAAGCCCACAGCCATAATTGGCTAATAACATGTTGCGCCTGTAGTGCAGAGGAGGTTCTGCAGACTCAGCATACAGGCTTATAACTCGGCTCGTTGGAAATGCCCCAACAGCTATACGTATGCCACAGTTATGGACTGTGTCTAATCTCTTCAGCACAGATGGTCGTGCTGAGCCATAAACGATACTACCATAGTCTAATTTGGAACGGATGAGTGCCCGATAAAGTCGCAATAACACTGCACGATCCGCTCCCCACGATTTTCCACTTAGTACCCGCAAGATATTCAAAGATCGGTCACATCGTGCTTTCAGTTGTGCTATATGCGACGACCAACTAAGTTTTCTATCAAATATCAATCCAAGGAACCTTGTCTCATCTGCAAAAGGTAGTAGATCAGCGCCTAGCCGGAGCCTTGGAGGTAGTCGACTCTGCTGACGCCAGAAGTTTACACAGATGGTTTTCTCAGCGGAAAAACGGAAGCCGTTTTTTAAACTCCAACTCTTAAGGTTGTCCAAGGTGGTCTGAAGACGGCGCTCTAAAAACGGAGTGCGCTGAGATGTACAGTAGACTGCAAAGTCGTCTACAAATAGGCATGACGAGACACCTGGAGGTACACATTTCGAGATAGAATTAATCGCAATAGCAAACAACGTAACACTTAGTACCGACCCCTGTGGTACACCGTTCTCCTGAACAAAAAGGTTCGAAAAAACCGAGCCAACCCTTACTCGGAATACGCGGTCTTTCAGGAATTCCTGAAGGAAGAGTGGTAGGCGTCCACGTATATTCCAGGTGTGCAGAGTACGTAGCAACCCTGCCCGCCAACACGTATCATAAGCCTTTTCGAGGTCAAAAAATATTCCGACTGTTTGACAGTTCTTAAGAAATCCGTTCATAATCTGTGTCGACATGGACACAAGATGATCCACTGTTGAACGGCGTCGTCGGAAACCGCACTGGATGTTATTCAGTAGGTTGTGCGTTTCCAGCCACCATACCAACCGCCCATTTATCATGCGTTCCATCACCTTGCATACGCAGCTGGTGAGGGAAATAGGGCGGTAGCTAGAAGGGAGGTGACGGTCCTTGCCAGCTTTCAAGATAGGTATAATGGTAGCTTCTCGCCACTTTTCAGGAAACGTGGCATCAACCCAAACACGGTTATACACCTCGAGCAGGAATGCCTTACCTTCAGGTGAGAGATGTTGTAACATTTGAACGTGGATTCCGTCCGGTCCTGGTGCTGTCAGTCGTGATGACGAAAGAGCGTGTTCTAGCTCTGCCAAGATGAAGAGGCGGTTATAGTCTTCAAGGTTTCTGGAACTAAACACGAAACCTTGAGATGCTACCTGAGTCTTAATTGAGATAAACTCAGGAGCATAATTGCATGAGCTAGACACCTGAGCGAAAGCACAGCCGAAGGTGTTAGCCACAACAAACGGATCAACAACAACTCCTGCAGCTGTTTTCAGACCAGCGATTGGCAAGTGGGTTGATTTTCCGGCCACGCGCCTTAATTTATCCCATACAACAGATGAGGGTGTACATCTGTTAAAAGATGATACAAATTTGTTCCATGAGGTCTTTTTGCTATCCTTAATTATTTGCCTAGATTTTGCGCGCGCTTTCTTGTACTCAATTAGATTACTTAGCGTAGGGTGTCGTTGGAATACCCTTAGAGCACGTCTACGAGCACGAATAGCATTCCGGCAGTCGTTGGTCCACCATGGGACAGGAAATCGACCGGGTTGGGTAGCCGAACGTGGAATAGACTGTTCTGCAGCGGAAAGAATTTTCTCTGTGAGATGATCAACTAAATCATTCACAGAATCGTGCTCGTTGTATTCAAAGACAGCCAACTGGGTGTAAAGATTCCAGTTGGCACGATCAAAGCGCCATCTAGGGATACGTGAGGGAGACACATATTGTGCTAAGAGACTAAGAAGACATGGAAAGTGGTCGCTGGAATGTAAATCAGAGATGACATTCCACTGTAATGAAACAGCTAACTGGGATGAACACACTGCCAAATCGATGTGCGAATAGGTGTTAAACGCGTCTGAGAGGAATGTGGGCTCTCCGGTGTTCAGGAGAACCAAGTTATTGCTCTCCAGGAATTTTGCAATGAGGTTGCCTCTCGAACATGCCCGATTTGAGCCCCAAAGTGGGTGATGGGCATTAAAGTCTCCAACTATTAGAAATGGTGTTGAAAGTTGGGAAACCAGATCTTCAAGGTCAACTAACGAGAGGTCATCTGATGGCGGGAGATATACAGTGCAAATGCAAAATTCTATTGATGGCAGCTTAATCCTTACAGCTACAGATTGTAAATCAGACTGTAGCTGTAACGGATCTACAAATATGTCATCCCTGAGGAGCATCATAGTACCCCCGTGTGCAGGAATGCCCTCTTCTGTTTCAACATCACACCTCAGTGGTGTGTAGCGTCTGATTTTAAAGTTGTCTTGTGGTCGTAGCTTAGTCTCTTGTAAGCATACCACTAAGGGGTGATGCTTACTGAGCAAAAGTTCCAATTCTGGTCGATGCGCTCTTAATCCTCGTATGTTCCATTGTAGGATAGCCATTGGAACTATGGGATATAAGATGTAAAGGTAGTCTACATTAAGACGACTTCATGGGTGGCCGAATCAATTTGCCCTTTTTCTTTGGTGTAGGGCTAGTTTCGGCAGGTTTATCCTGCCTCTTCTTTGCTGCAGATGTAGCAGCGTGGTCAGCTGTTTCCTGCTCCATATCCTCTATGGAAGAGGACGGCTTTCCTTCTACAACTTTCGATTCGAGGGGCTCGAAGCGATTGGAAATTCCGACCAACGTAGATGACGGTCGCCGGTCATGGTCCTCCCCAGAAGATGACTCCGACGATGATCTCGGAGACGCTCCAGGGCTACGTTTCTTGGACTTTTCTGGAGCAGACTTTGTGGTTTCTTTCAGGAAGGCAGTTCTATCATACTGCGTCTTGAACTTGATCTCTGGTGCTTGGTATACAATGGGCAATTTCGTCCTGTTGTTAGAAGTGGATGCTTTCTCAGGCGACTTCACTGACTTGATATTTTCAGTAGTCTGTGTTCTCGGAGTTTTAGATGTTGTTACTGATGCTCTTGGTTGCGATCTAGGCACTATAACTTTCTCGGACATTGTTGCCCCGTTTATAACAGATGTTTGGGTACCAGCCTCCCGTTTCGGTGACGGAGTAGCCGCCACAGAGCTATAGGTACGGGAGGTGGTTGAAGAGGGCTTGAGAATACATAGAAGTTTCCGGGCTTCGGAAAAGGATACCTTTTCTTTAACCCGGATCTCCTGAATAGCTCGCTCTTCAATATAACGGGGGCATTCTCGTCAACTTGATGGATGTTCACCGCTACAATTTACGCATTCCGGAGGTGATGTACATGCATTTTCATGTATGCCGGCTCCACAGCTGACACATGTAGGTGCGCCTTTACAGAATGCACTAGTGCGACCGAACCGCTGACATTGGTAGCATCTCAGAGGGATAGGTATGTATGGTCTAACCTCAATCACTTCATATCCTGCCCTGATCCTTTGAGGGAGATCTACCCGATCAAAGGTCAGGAACAGGGTACGAGTAGGAACCATATCCCCTCGTTCTCTCCTTTGGACACGATAGACTGCAGTTACGCCTTGTTCCTGGAGGTTCTCCTGAATATCCTCGTTGGACATTCCATCCAACGCGCTAGTGTTTACAACACCGCGCGAGGAATTCAGGGTGCTATGCATCTCCACTAAGACTGGATAACTGCCCAGCATGTTGGCTTTCAGTATCTTTGCTGCCTGGGATGCTGTAGTTGCTTCCACCAGCAGCGTGCCATTTCTAGATTTTGTACATGATTTAACAGCACCGGCTATTTTGTCAAGACCTTTCTGTATAATAAACGGATTAACCGTAGAAAAAGCTCTACCTTCCTCCGTTCGTTTAATAACTAAGTAGCGAGGACCACACTCAACTACTTGTTTAACACTGTTTTCAAATAAATCCTTTCCACGTTTATTGTTTTTTGGGGGGTGTAGGTTAACCATAATATTAGGTCTAAATTTCATCCCCCAGTGCTCCCCACCCACCACGGAGTCCAACAAGGGGTCACCCCACTGGGATGACAGGGCTACACAGGGGATATAGCGAGCTCGCCGTCCCACTCACCCTGGAGGTCGGTACAATACCTAGTCCTGGCCGATTGATTAGGGGTGGGTTAGTCCCTAACCTCCCGTTTAGGCGAAGCAGAAGCCAAAGTAGTGTATTAGAAATGCGCACCCTCCCCGAATTCAGAAAAAACTGTTACGAGCTCAGATACGCATCCCTCAACCACCAGGACAAACCTTTCCACCGACACGGGTCTCCACGCACGGCCTACACGTGGGTGGGCCTGTTGACCATCTCCCTCAACCACGAAGAGGAGCCCACCCGAGGGAGACTGTTGGCTCGGGACCCCGGGTTCGCCAAACCCGTACCTACCGAAGTAGGCCCCTGGGGGGAGTTCCATTGTAGGATAGCCATTGGAACTATGGGATATAAGATGTAAAGGTAGTCTACATTAAGACGACTTCATGGGTGGCCGAATCAATTTGCCCTTTTTCTTTGGTGTAGGGCTAGTTTCGGCAGGTTTATCCTGCCTCTTCTTTGCTGCAGATGTAGCAGCGTGGTCAGCTGTTTCCTGCTCCATATCCTCTATGGAAGAGGACGGTTTTCCTTCTACAACTTTCGATTCGAGGGGCTCGAAGCGATTGGAAATTCCGACCGACGTAGATGACGGTCGCCGGTCGTGGTCCTCCCCAGAAGATGACTCCGACGATGATCTCGGAGACGCTCTAGGGCTACGTTTCTTGGACTTTTCTGGAGCAGACTTTGTGCTTTCTTTCAGGAAGGCAGTTCTATCGTACTGCGTCTTGAACTTCATCTCTGGTGCTTGGTATACAATGGGCAATTTCGTCCTGTTGTTAGAAGTGGATGCTTTCTCAGGCGACTTCACTGACTTGATATTTTCAGTAGTCTGTGTTCTCGGAGTTTTAGATGTTGTTACTGATGCTCTTGGTTGCGATCTAGGCACTAAAACTTTCTCGGATATTGTTGCCCCGTTTATATCAGATGTTTGGGTACCAGCCTCCCGTTTCGGTGACGGAGTAGCCGCCACAGAGCTATAGGTACGGGAGGTGGTTGAAGAGGGCTTGAGAATACATAGAAGTTTCCGGGCTTCCGAAAAGGATACCTTTTCTTTAACCCGGATCTCCTGAATAGCTCGCTCTTCAATATAACGGGGGCATTCTCGTGAACTTGATGGATGTTCACCGCTACAATTTACGCATTCCGGAGGTGATGTACATGCATTTTCATGCATGCCGGCTCCACAGCTGACACATGTAGGTGCGCCTTTACAGAATGCACTAGTGTGACCGAACCGCTGACATTGGTAGCATCTCAGAGGGTTAGGTATGTATGGTCTAACCTCAATCACTTCATATCCTGCCCTGATCCTTTGAGGGAGATCTACCCGATCAAAGGTCAGGAACAGGGTACGAGTAGGAACCATATCCCCTCGTTCTCTCCTTTGGACACGATAAACTGCAGTTACGCCTTGTTCCTGGAGGTTCTCCTGAATATCCTCGTTGGACATTCCATCCAACGCGCTAGTGTTTACAACACCGCGCGAGGAATTCAGGGTCCTATGCATCTCCACTTTGACTGGATAACTGCCCAGCATGTTGGCTTTCAGTATCTTTGCTGCCTGGGATGCTGTAGTTGCTTCCACCAGCAGCGTGCCATTTCTAGATTTTGTACATGATTTAACAGCACCAGCTATTTTGTCAAGACCTTTCTGTATAATAAACGGATTAACCGTAGAAAAAGTTCTACCTTCCTCCGTTCGCTTAATAACTAAGTAGCGAAGACCACACTCAACTACTTGCTTAACACTGTTTTCAAATAAATCCTTTCCACGTTTATTGTTTTTTGGGGAGTGTATGTTAACCATAAATGTTGGTCTAAATTTCATCCCCCAGTGCTCCCCACCCACCACGGAGTCCAACAAGGGGTCACCCCACTGGGATGACAGGGCTACACAGGGGATATAGCGAGCTCGCCGTCCCACTCACCCTGGAGTTCGGTACAATACCTAGTCCTGGCCGATTGATTAGGGGTGGGTTAGTCCCTAACCTCCCGTTTAGGCGAAGCAGAAGCCAAAGTAGTGTATTAGAAATGCGCAACCTCCCCGAATTCAGAAAAATACTGTTACGAGCTCAGATACGCATCCCTCAACCACCAGGACAAACCTTTCCACCGACACGGGTCTCCACGCACGGCCTACACGTGGGTGGGCCTGTTGACCGTCTCCCTCAACCACGAAGAGGAGCCCACACGAGGGAGACTGTTGGCTAGGGACCCCGGGTTCGCCAAACCCGTACCTACCGAAGTAGGCCCCTGGGGGGAATAAAACTATGTATTTACTAAGTTGACAACAGAGTAAAGCTCTTATAACAAAGTTAACCTTGGTAGTTCTTCTTAACAATAAAACTATGTATTACACAAAAACATGAATCTAGTTACAGAGGAATATGAAATTTTACACAAATAAAAATATTTGTTAATTATAATTCAGTTATCTTTCAAACTCTTAGTTATGCGAAGCGTTCAAAAGTTTAACAAAGTTTAAGAAGCACAGAGCCACCCAGGAAGTACTGGAAACCTATCTGGGATAAAGGACGCTTATTCTCCAGGACATCAGGATTTCTCCTCAAGTGATACAATTTAACACTAACTGGAGTCAAGCCTACAAACTGTGAATGATCAGAAGGTTTCTTTCATCTTCATATGTTGTTGGTGCTAGGAATGTGACATAGCAAAGAGAAAACATGGTAACTGACATTTCCTTAGCAACTGAGTTTGTTTTACTGAGGACCAATGCAAAATGCCTACTTGAATGCAAAGTTGATAACAGGGTACAGCTCTTTGTACAAAGTTTACGTTGGAAGATCTTCTTAATGTTGACAATAGAACTATGTGTTTACAAAGTTTACATTGATAGATCTTCTCAACCTCGGAAAAAAACTATGTGCTTACAAAGCTGGACACAGAGTAAAGCTCTTATTACAAATTTTACATTGGTAGGTCTTCTTAATCTTGGCTATAAAACTATGTGTTTACAAAGGCGACAAGAGGGTAAAGCTCTTATTACACCGTTTACATTGGTAGATCTTCTCAACCTCGGAAATAAAACTATGTGCTTTCAATGTTGGCAACAGAGTAAAGCCCTTATCACAAAGTTTACATTGTTAGATGTTCTCTACCTCCGCTTTAAAACTATGTGTTTACAAAGTTGACAACAAAGTAAAGCTCTTATTACAAACTTAACATTGGTAGATCTTCTTAATCTTGACAGTAAAACTGTGTTTAAAAGGTTGACAACAGAATAAAGCACTTATTACAAAGTTTACATTGGTATATCTTCTTAACCTCGACAATAAAACTATGTGTTCACAAAGTTGGTCACACAGTAAAGCTCTTATTACAAATTTTACATTGGTAGGTCTTCTTAATCTTGACTATAAAACCATGTGTTTACAAAAATGACAACAAAATAAAGATCCTATTACAAAGTTTACATTGGTAGATCTTCTTAATCTTGACAATAAAAGTACGTGATATCAAAGTTGACAACAGAGTAAAGCTCTTATTCCAATGATTACATTGATAGATATTCTGAACCTCGACAATAAAAATTAATGTTTACAAAGGCGACAGCAGAGTAAAGCTATTATTACAAAGGTTACATTGTTAGATCTTCTCAATCTGGACAGTATAACTATGTGTTTACAAAGGTGACAACAGAGGAAAGTTATTATTACAAAGGTTACATTGTTAGATCTTCTCAATCTTGACAGAATAACTATGTGTTTACAAAGTTGGCAACAGAGTAAAGCTCTTATTACATAGTTTAGATTTGCATATCTTCTCAATCTTGCCAATTTAATTATGTTTCTGATTGTCTTTGTAAATTACGTCCTCCAACGTTAAGTCATATCGGACGATGATAGAGATGGGTGAAATGATGCACAGATGAGCCCCGGGGTCCACGGAGCTTAGAGTTACTCGAAATTCGTCTTTCAGGATAAGGGAAAACCCCGGAGAAAACCTTATCCAGGTAACTCACCCTGACCGAGATTCCAACTCGGGACCTCTTGAATGTGAAATATAACGATGTGTTTACAAAATTGGCAACAGAGTAAAGCTCTTATTACAAAGTTTACATTGGAATATCTTCTTAATCCTGGCAACGAAGGTAAAATATTATAAAGTTGATAGCAGTATAAAGCCCTTATTACAAAGTTTACATTGGTAAATCTTTTCAAACTTGAAAATAAAAGTTTGCGTTATCAAAGTCCAACAGAGTAAAGCTCTTATTACAAGGATTACTTTGATAGATAGTCTCAACCTCGATAATAAAACTTAATGTTTACAAAGTTGACAGCAGCGTAAAGCTATTATTACGTGGTTTACATCGGTAGATCTTCATAATTTTCACAATAAAGGTAAGTTGTTACAATGTTGACAGCAGCATAAAGCTCATATTACAAAGTTTACATTGGTAGATCTTCTTAATCTTGACAACGAAGTTAGGTCATTACAAAGTTGACAGCAGATTAAAGCTCTTATTACAAAGTTTACATTGGTATATCTTTTAAACTTGACAATAAAAGTACGTGTTATCAAAGTTGACAACAGAGTAAAGCTCTTATTACAAGGATTACATTGATAAATATTCTCCACCTCGAAAATATAACTTAATGTTTACAAAGTTTACAGCCGACTAAAGCTATTATTACGAGGTTTTCATTGATAGATCTTCTTAACCTCGACAATAAATCTATGTATTTACAAAGATGTCGAAAGAGTAAAGCTTTTATTACATGGTTTACATTGTTAGATCTTCTTAATCTTGACAATAAAGGTAAGTAGTTACAATGCTGACCGCAGTTAAGCTCATATTACAGAGTTTACATTGGTAGATCTTCTTAACCTTGACACTGAACGATGTGTTAACAAAGCTGACAACAGAGTAAATCTCTTATTACAAGGTTTACATTCGTAGATTTTCTATACCTCCGCCTTAAAACTATGTGTTTACAAAGGCGACAAAAGAGTAAAGCTCTTATTACAAAGTTTACATTGGTAGATCTCCTCAACCTCGGAAATAGAACTATGTGCTTACAAAGTTGGAAACAGAGTAAAGCTCTTATTACAAAGTTTACATTGGTAGATGTTCTCTACATCCGCCTTAAAACTATGTGTTTACAAAGTTGATAACAGAGTAAAGCTCTTATTACAAAGTTCACATTGGTATATCTTCTTAACCTCAGCAATAAAACTATGTGTTTTCAAAGTTGACAACAGAATAAAGATCCTATTATAAAGTTAATTGGTAGATCTTCTTAATCTTGACTATAAAAGTGCGTGTTATCAAAGTTGACAACAGAGTAAAGCTCTTATTACAATGATTACATTGATAGATATTCTGAACCTCGACAAGAAATCTATGTATTTACAAAGATGTCAACAGAGTAAAGCTTTCATTACATGGTTTACAACGGTAGATCTTCTTAATCTTGACAATAGGGGTAAGTCGTTACAATGTTGAACGCAGAATAAAGGTCATATTACAAAGTTGACAACAGAGTAGATCTCTTATTACAAGGTTTACATTCGCAGATTTTCCCTACCTCCGCCTTAAAACTATGTGTTTACAAAGGCGACAACAGAGGATCAATGCAAAATGCCTACTTGAATGCAAAGCTGATAACAGGGTACAGCACTTACTTGAAAGTTTACATTGAAAGATCTACTTAATCTTGACAATAGAACTATGTGTTTACAACGTTGACAACAGAGTAAAGCTCTTATAAAAAAGTTCACATTGGTAGATGTTCTCTACCTCCGCCTTAAAATTATGTGTTTGCAAAGTTCACAACATAGTAAAGCTCTCATTACAAAGTTTACATTGGTAGCTCTTCACAACCTTGACAATAATACGGTGTGTTCACAAAGTTGACAACAGAGTAAAGCTCTTATTACAAAGTTTACATTGGTAGCTCCTCTTAAGCTTCACAATAAAGCTATGTACTTAGAAAATTGACAACAAGCTAAAGCTCTTATTCAAACTCTACATTGGTAGAGCTTCTTAACAAATGAAAATAAAACAGTTGTGTGCAAAGTTGACATTAGAGTAAAGCTCTTCTTACAATGTTTACATTGACAGACCTTCTTAACCTTGACAATAAAACTAAGCTTTTACACACTTGACAGTACAGTAAGCTCTTATTACAAAGTTCACATTGGTAGATCTACTTATCCTGACCTGAAGGTTTACAAAGTTGACAATTGGTAAAGCTCTTAACACAAAGTAGAGTAAAGCTCTTATTACAAAGGTTACATTGCTAGTTCTTCTTGACATTGATAATAAAATGATGTGTTTACAAAGTTTACAACAGAGTAGAATTCTTATTACCAACTTAACATTGGTAGATGTTCTTAATCTTGACAATAAAATTGTGTTTCAAAAGTTGACAACAGAATAAAGCTCTTATTACAAAGTTTGCATTGGTAGATCTTCTTAACATGGACAATGAAACGATGACAATAAAACTATGTGTTTACAAAGTTGACAGCACAGTAAAGCTCTTATTACAGATTTTACATTGGTAGATCTTCTTAATCTTGACAATAAAACTATGTGTTTGCAAAGTTAACAACAGAGTAAAGCTCATATTACAAAGATTACATTGGTAGATCTTCTCAAACTTGACAATAAAACTATGTACTACACAACAAATGAATCTAGTTTCAGAGGATTATGAAATATTACACAAATAAAAATATTTGTTAATTATGATTCAGTTATCTTTTAATCTCTTAGTTATGCAAAACGTTTAAAAGTTTAACAAAATTTAAGAAGCACAGAGCCACCCAGGAAATACTGGAAACCTATCTGGGAAAAAGGACGCTTATTCTCCAGGACATCAGGATTTCTCCTCAAGTGATACAATTTAACACCAACTGGAGTCAAGCCTACAAACTGTGAATGATCAGCAGGTTTCTGTCATCTTCAGATGTAGTTGGTGCTAGGAATGTGACATAACAAAGAGAAAACATGATAACCGACATTTCCTTAGCAACTGAGTTTGTTTTACTGAGGATCAATGCACCATGCCTACTTGAATGCAAAGGTGATAACAGAGTACAGCTCTTTGTACAAAGTTTACGTTGGAAGATCTTCTTAATGTTGACAATAGAACTATGTGTTTACAAAGTTTACATTGATAGATCTTCTCAACCTTGGAAAAAAACTATGTGCTTACAAAGCTGACAACAGAGTAAAGCTCTTATTACAATGATTACATTGACAGATATTCTGAACTTCGACAATAAAGATTAATATTTACAAAGTTGACAGCAGAGTAAAGCTATTATTACAAAGGTTACACCGTTAGATCTTCTCAATCTTGACAGAATAACTATGTGTTTACAAAGTTGACCACAAAGTAAAGCTCTTATTACAAAGTTCACATTGGTAGATCTTCTTAATCTTGACAATAAAACTTTATGTTTACAAAGTTGGCAACAGAATAAGGCTCTTATTACAAAGTTCACATTGGTAGATCTTCTTAATCTTGACTATAAAACTATGTATTTTCAAAATTGACAACAGAATAAAGCTCTTATTACAAAGTTCACATTGGTAGATCTTCTTAATCTGTACTATAAAACTATGTGATTTCAAAATTGACAACAGAATAAAGCTCTTATTACAAAGTTCACATTGGTAGATCTTCTTAATCTTGACAATAAAACTATATGTTTACAAAGTTGGCAACAGAATAAAGCTCTTATTACAAAGTTCACATTGGTAGATCTTCTTAATCTGTACTATAAGACTATGTGTTTTCAAAATTGACAACAGAATAAAGCTCTTATTACAAAGTTCACATTGGTAGATCTTCTTAATCTTGACAATAAAACTATATGTTTACAAAGTTGGCAACAGAATAAAGCTCTTATTACAAAGTTCACATTGGTAGATCTTCTTAATCTTGACTATAAAACTATGTGTTTTCAAAATTGACAACAGATTAAAGCTCTTATTACAAAGCTCACATTGGTAGATCTTCTCAACATCGGAAATAGATCTATGTGCTGACAAAGTTGGAAACAGAGTAAAGCTCTTATTACAAAGTTTACATTGGTAGAAGTTCTCTACCTCCGCCTTAAAACTATGTGTTTACAAAGTTGACAACAGAGTAAAGCTCTTATTACAAAGTTCACATTGGTAGATCTTCTTAACCTTGAGAATAAACTTATGTGTTTACAAAGTTGACAACAGAATAAAGATAGTATTACAAAGTTCACATTGGTAGATCTTCTTAACCTTGAGAATAAACTAATGTGTTTACAAAGTTGACAACAGAATAAAGATTGTACTACAAAGTTTACATTGGTAGATATTCTTAATCTTGACAATAGAAGTACGTGTTATCAAAGTTGACAACAGAATAAAGCTCTTATTACAAGGTTTACATTCATAGATCTTCTTCACGTCGACAATAAATCTATGTATTTACAAAGATGGCAACAGAGTAAAGCTTTCATTACATGGTTTACAAAGGTAGATCTTCTTAATCTTGGGCCCAAATGACCTTGTTGTCGACGGGCCCTAAAACACCACACACTCACTCACTCTTCTTAATCTTGACAATAGGGGTAAGTTGTTACAATGTTTACCTTGACACTGAAACAATGTGTTTACAAAGTTGACAACAGAGTAAATCTCTTATTACAAGGTTTACATTGATAGATATTCACTACCTCCGCCTTAAAACTATGTGTTTACACAGGCGACAACCGAGTAAAGCTCTTAATACAAAGTATACATTGGTAGATTTTCTCAACCTCGGAAGTAAAACTACGTGCTTACGAAGTTGGAAACAGAGTAACGCTCTTATTACAAAGTGTACATTGATAGATCTTCTCAACCTCGGAAAAATCTATGTGTCTACAAAGTTGGGTAGAGAGTAAAGCTCTTATTCCAAAGTTTACATTGGTAGATCGTCTTAATCTTGACTATAAAAATATGTGTTTACAAAATTGACAACAGAATAAATATCCTATTACAAAGTTTACATTGGTAGATCTTCTTAATCTTGACAATAAAAGTACGTGTTATCAAAGTTGACAACAGTAAAGCTCTTATTAATTTGATTACATTGATAGATATTCTGAACCTGGACAATAAAAATTAATGTTGACAAAGTTGACAGCAGAGTAAAGCTATTATTACAAAGGTTACATTGTTAGATCTTCTCAATCTTGACAGTATAACTATGGGTTTACAAAGTTGACAACAACTTTAAAGCTCCTATTACAAAGTTTACATTGGTAGATCTTTTCATACTTGACAATAAAAGTATGTCTTATCAAAGTTGACAACAGAGTAAAGCTCTTATTACAAGGATTACATTGATAAATATTCTCCACCTCGAAAATAAAACTTAATGTTTACAAAGTGTACAGCAGAGTAAAGCTATTATTACATGATTTACATTGGTAGATCTTCTTAACCTTGACACTGAAATTATGTGTTTACAAAGTTGACAACAAAGTAAAGCTCTTATTTCAAAGTTTACATTGGTAGTTGTTCTCAATCTTGACAAAAAAAAACTATGTGTTTGCAACGTTGACAACAGAGTAAAGCTCTTATTGCAAAGTTTACATAGGTAGATCTTCTCAACCTCGGAAATAAAACTATATGCTTACAAAGTTGGCAACACAGTAAAGCTCTTATTACAAAGTTTACATAGGTAGATCTTCATAATCTGGCAAATAAAACTAAGTGTTTACAAAGTTGACAACAGAATGAAGATCATATTACAAAGTTTACTTTGGTAGATCTTCTTAATTTTGACAATTAAAGTACGTGTTATCAACATTAATAACAGAGTAAAGCTCTTATTACAAGGATTACACTGATAGACATTCTGAACCTCGACAATAAAACCTAATGTTTACGTAGTTGACAGGAGAGTAAAGCTATTATTACAAAGTTAACATTTTTAGATCTTATCAAGCTTGACAATATAACTATGTGTTTACAAAGTTGACAACAGAGTAAAGCTCTTATTACAAAGTTCACATTGGTAGATCTTTTTAATCTTGACAATGAAGGTAAGTTATTACAAAGTTGACAGCAGAATAAAACTCTTATTACAAAGTTTACATTGGTAGATCTTTTCAAACTTGACAATAAAACTACGTGTTATCAAAGCTGACAACAGAGTAAAGCTGTTATTACAAGGATTACATTGATAAATTTTGTCCACCTTGAAAATAAAACAATGTTTACAAAGTGTACAGCAGTGTAAAGCTATTATTACAAGGTTCACATTGATAGATCTTCTCAAACTCGACAATAAATCTATGTATTTACAAAGATGTCAACAGAGTAAAGCTTTTATTACGTGGTTTACATCGGTAGATCTTCTTAATCTTGACAATAAAGGTAAGTTGTTACAATGTTGACCGCAGAAAACCTCATATTACAAAGTTTACATTAGTAGATCTTCTTAACCTTGACACTGAAATGATGTGTTTACAAAGTTGACAACAGAGTGAATCTCTTATTACAAGGTTTACATTGGTAGATTTTCCCTACCTCCGCCTTAAAACTATGTGTTTATAAAGGCGACAACAGAGTAAAGCTCTTATTACAAAGTTTACATTGGTAGATCTTCTCAACCTTGACAATAAAACATGTTTACAAAGTTGGCAACAGTGTTAAGCTCTCACTACAAAGTTAATATTGATAGATCTTCTAAACCTCGGCTATAAAACCATGTGTTTACAAACTTGCCAGCAGAGTAAAGCTCTTATTACAAGGATCACAATGATACAATATTCTGAACCTCGACAATAAAACTTAATGTTTACGAATTTGACAGCAGAGTAAAGCTATTATTACAAAGTTTACATTGGTAGATCTTCTCAATCTTGACAACGAAGGTTATTTATTACAAAGTTGACAGAGGTATAAACTTCTTATTACAAAGTTTACTATGGTAGATCTTTTCAAACTTGACAATAAAAGTAAGTTATTACAATGTTGACAGCAGAATAAAGATCATATTACAAAGTTTACATTGGTAGATCTTCTCTACTTCCGCCTTAAAACTATGTGTTTACAAAGTCCACATCAGAGTAAAGCTCTTATTACAAAGTTTAAATTGGTAGCTCCTCTCTACTTCCGCCTTAAAACTATGTGTTTACAAAGTCGACATCACAGTAAAGCTCTTATTACAAAGTTTACATTGGTAGTTCTTCTCTACTTCCGCCTTAAAACAATGTGTCTACAAAGTCAACATCAGAAAAAGGCTCTTATTACAAAGTTTACATTGGTAGTTCTTCTCTACTTCCGCCTTAAAACTATGTGTTTACAAAGTCAACATCAGACTAAAGCTCTTATTACAAAGTTTACATTGGTAGTTCTTCTCTACTTCCGCCTTAAAACTATGTGTTTACAAAGCTGGCAACACAGTAAAGCTCTTATTACAAAGTTTACAGTGGTAGATCTTCTCAATCTTGACAATAAAACTATGTGCTTACAAATTTGACAACAGAGTAAAGCCCTTATTACAAAGATTATATTGGTACGTCTTCCCAACCATGACAATAAAACATTGTGTTTACAAAGTTGACAACAGGGTAAATCTCCTATTATAAAGTTCACATTGGTAGATATTCTTAATCTTGACAACAAAGCTATTACAAAGTTGACAGCATTATAAATCTTTTATTACAATGTTTACATTGGTAGATTTTTTCAAACTTGACTTAAGAAGTACATGTTGCCAAAGTTGAGAACAGAGTAAAGCTCTTATTACACGGATTACATTGATAGATCTTCTTAACCTTGACAATAAACGTAAGTTATTACAATGTTGACAGCAGAATAAAGCTCTTATTACAAAGTTTACATTGGTCGTTTTTCTCAATCTTGACATAAAACTATGTGTTTGCAAATTTGACAACATAGTAATGCTCTTATTACAAAGTTTACATTGGTAGCTCTTCTTAAGCTTGACAATAAAGCCATGTATTTACAAAATTGACAACAAAGTAAAGCTCTTATTAAAAGTCTAAATTGTTAGAACTTCTTAACTGCGAAAATAAAACAAGTTTACAAAGTTTACATTGGTAGACCTTCTTAACCTTGACAATAAAACTGTGTTTTACACACTTGACAGTACAGTAAGCTCTTATCACAAAGTTTACATTGGTCGTTCTTCTAAAGCTTGACAATAAAGCTATGGGTTTACAAAGTTGTCAACATAGTAAAGCCCTTATTACAAAGTTGACATTGTTAGATCTTCTCTATCTTGACAATAAAACTATGTGCTTACAAAGTTAAAAACTGAGTAAAGCTCTTATTAGAAACTTACATTGGTAGATCTTCTCAAACTTGACAAAAAACTATGTATTTACAAAGTTGACAACAGAGTAAAGCACTCATTATAAAGCTTACATTGGTATATCTTCATGACCACGACAATAAAATGTGTTTACAAAGTTGAAAACAGAGTAAAGCTCTTATTTCAAACTTACATTGATAGGTCTTCTCAAACTTGACAAAAAACTATGTATTTACAAATTTGACAACAGAGTAAAGCTCTTATTACAAAGTTTACAGTGGTAGATCTTCTCAAACTTGAGAATAACTCAATGTGTTTACAAAGTTGACAACAGAGTAAAGCTCTTATTACAAAGTTTAGATTAATAGATCTTTTTAACCTCGGCAATAAAACTATGTGTTCACGAAGTGGGCAAGAGAGTAAAGCTCTTGTTACAAACTTTACATTGGTAGATCTTCTTAACCTTGACAATAAGACAATGTGTTTACAAAGTTGATAATAGAGTAAAGCTCGTATTACAAACTTTACATTGGCAGACATTCACAATTTTGACAGTAAAACTATGTTTTTACAGAGTTGGCAACTGAGTAAAGCTCTTATTACAAAGTTTTTGGTAGATCTTCATCATCTTGACAATAAAACTATGTGTTTACAATGTTGACAGCAGAATAATGCTCTTATTACAAAGTTTACATTGGTAGATATTCTCAAATTTGACAATAAAACTATGTATTTACTAAGTTGACAACAGAGTAAAGCTCTTATAACAAAGTTAACCTTGGTAGTTCTTCTTAACAATAAAACTATGTATTACACAAAAACATGAATCTAGTTACAGAGGAATATGAAATTTTACACAAATAAAAATATTTGTTAATTATAATTCAGTTATCTTTCAAACTCTTAGTTATGCGAAGCGTTCAAAAGTTTAACAAAGTTTAAGAAGCACAGAGCCACCCAGGAAGTACTGGAAACCTATCTGGGATAAAGGACGCTTATTCTCCAGGACATCAGGATTTCTCCTCAAGTGATACAATTTAACACTAACTGGAGTCAAGCCTACAAACTGTGAATGACCAGAAGGTTTCTTTCATCTTCATATGTTGTTGGTGCTAGGAATGTGACATAGCAAAGAGAAAACATGGTAACTGACATTTCCTTAGCAACTGAGTTTGTTTTACTGAGGACCAATGCAAAATGCCTACTTGAATGCAAAGGTGATAACAGGGTACAGCTCTTTGTACAAAGTTTACGTTGGAAGATCTTCTTAATGTTGACAATAGAACTATGTGTTTACAAAGTTTACATTGATAGATCTTCTCAACCTCGGAAAAAAACTATGTGCTTACACAGCTGGACACAGAGTAAAGCTCTTATTACAAATTTTACATTGGTAGGTCTTCTTAATCTTGGCTATAAAACTATGTGTTTACAAAGGCGACAAGAGGGTAAAGCTCTTATTACACCGTTTACATTGGTAGATCTTCTCAACCTCGGAAATAAAACTATGTGCTTTCAATGTTGGCAACAGAGTAAAGCCCTTATCACAAAGTTTACATTGTTAGATGTTCTCTACCTCCGCTTTAAAACTATGTGTTTACAAAGTTGACAACAAAGTAAAGCTCTTATTACAAACTTAACATTGGTAGATCTTCATAATCTTGACAGTAAAACTGTGTTTAAAAGGTTGACAACAGAATAAAGCACTTATTACAAAGTTTACATTGGTATATCTTCTTAACCTCGACAATAAAACTATGTGTTCACAAAGTTGGTCACACAGTAAAGCTCTTATTACAAATTTTACATTGGTAGGTCTTCTTAATCTTGACTATAAAACCATGTGTTTACAAAAATGACAACAAAATAAAGATCCTATTACAAAGTTTACATTGGTAGATCTTCTTAATCTTGACAATAAAAGTACGTGATATCAAAGTTGACAACAGAGTAAAGCTCTTATTCCAATGATTACATTGATAGATATTCTGAACCTCGACAATAAAAATTAATGTTTACAAAGGCAACAGCAGAGTAAAGCTATTATTACAAAGGTTACATTGTTAGATCTTCTCAATCTGGACAGTATAACTATGTGTTTACAAAGGTGACAACAGAGGAAAGTTATTATTACAAAGGTTACATTGTTAGATCTTCTCAATCTTGACAGAATAACTATGTGTTTACAAAGTTGGCAACAGAGTAAAGCTCTTATTACATAGTTTAGATTTGCATATCTTCTCAATCTTGCCAATTTAATTATGTTTCTGATTGTCTTTGTAAATTACGTCCTCCAACGTTAAGTCATATCGGACGATGATAGAGATGGGTGAAATGATGCACAGATGAGCCCCGGGGTCCACGGAGCTTAGAGTTACTCGAAATTCGTCTTTCAGGATAAGGGAAAACCCCGGAGAAAACCTTATCCAGGTAACTCACCCTGACCGAGATTCCAACTCGGGACCTCTTGAATTTACATTGGTAGATCTCCTCAACCTCGGAAATAGAACTATGTGCTTACAAAGTTGGAAACAGAGTAAAGCTCTTATTACAAAGTTTACATTGGTAGATGTTCTCTACATCCGCCTTAAAACTATGTGTTTACAAAGTTGATAACAGAGTAAAGCTCTTATTACAAAGTTCACATTGGTATATCTTCTTAACCTCGGCAATAGAACTATGTGTTTACAAAGTTGACAACAGAATAAAGATCCTATTACAAAGTTAATTGGTACATCTTCTTAATCTTGACTATAAAAGTGCGTGTTATCAAAGTTGACAACAGAGTAAAGCTCTTATTACAATGATTACATTGATAGATATTCTGAACCTCGACAAGAAATCTATGTATTTACAAAGATGTCAACAGAGTAAAGCTTTCATTACATGGTTTACAATGGTAGATCTTCTTAATCTAGACAATAGGGGTAAGTCGTTACAATGTTGAACGCAGAATAAAGGTCATATTACAAAGTTGACAAAAGTAGATCTCTTATTACAAGGTTTACATTCGCAGATTTTACCTACCTCCGCCTTAAAACTATGTGTTTACAAAGGCGACAACAGAGGATCAATGCAAAATGCCTACTTGAATGCAAAGCTGATAACAGGGTACAGCACTTACTTGAAAGTTTACATTGAAACATCTACTTAATCTTGACAATAGAACTATGTGTTTACAACGTTGACAACAGAGTAAAGCTCTTATTACAAAGTTCACATTGGTAGATGTTCTCTACCTCCGACTTAAAATTATGTGTTTGCAAAGTTCACAAAATAGTAAAGCTCTCATTACAAAGTTTACATTGGTAGCTCTTCACAACCTTGACAATAATACGGTGTGTTCACAAAGTTGACAACAGAGTAAAGCTCTTATTACAAAGTTTACATTGGTAGCTCCTCTTAAGCTTCACAATAAAGCTATGTACTTAGAAAATTGACAACACGCTAAAGCTCTTATTCAAAGTCTACATTGGTAGAGCTTCTTAACAAACGAAAATAAAACAGTTGTGTACAAAGTTGACATTAGAGTAAAGCTCTTCTTACAATGTTTACATTGACAGACCTTCTTAACCTTGACAATAAAACTAAGTTTCTACACACTTGACAGTACAGTAAGCTCTTATTACAAAGTTCACATTGGTAGATCTACTTATCCTGACCTGAGTGTTTACAAAGTTGACAATTGGTAAAGCTCTTATTACAAAGTAGAGTAAAGCTCTTATTACAAAGGTTACATTGCTAGTTCTTCTTGACATTGATAATAAAATGATGTGTTTACAAAGTTTACAACAGAGTAGAATTCTTATTACTAACTTAACATTGGTAGATGTTCTTAATCTTGACAATAAAATTGTGTTTCAAAACTTGACAACAGAATAAAGCTCTTATTACAAAGTTTGCATTGGTAGATCTTCTTAACATGGACACTGAAACGATGACAATAAAACTATGTGTTTACAAAGTTGACAGCACAGTAAAGCTCTTATTACAGAGTTTACATTGGTAGATCTTCTTAATCTTGACAATAAAACTATGTGTTTGCAAAGTTAACAACAGAGTAAAGCTCATATTACAAAGATTACATTGGTAGATCTTCTCAAACTTGACAATAAAACTATGTACTACACAAAAAAATGAATCTAGTTTCAGAGGATTATGAAATACTACACAAATAAAAATATTTGTTTAATTATGATTCAGTTATCTTTTAATCTCTTAGTTATGCAAAACGTTTAAAAGTTTAACAAAATTTAAGAAGCACAGTGCCACCCAGGAAATACTGGAAACCTATCTGGGAAAAAGGACGCTTATTCTCCAGGACATCAGGATTTCTCCTCAAGTGATACAATTTAACACCAACTGGAGTCAAGCCTACAAACTGTGAATGATCAGCAGGTTTCTGTCATCTTCAGATGTTGTTGGTGCTAGGAATGTGACATAACAAAGAGAAAACATGATAACCGACATTTCCTTAGCAACTGAGTTTGTTTTACTGAGGATCAATGCAACATGCCTACTTGAATGCAAAGGTGATAACAGTGTACAGCTCTTTGTACAAAGTTTACGTTGGAAGATCTTCTTAATGTTGACAATAGAACTATGTGTTTACAAAGTTTACATTGATAGATCTTCTCAACCTTGGAAAAAAACTATGTGCTTACAAAGCTGACAACAGAGTAAAGCTCTTATTACAATGATTACATTGATAGATATTCTGAACTTCGACAATAAAGATTAATATTTACAAAGTTGACAGCAGAGTAAAGCTATTATTACAAAGGTTACACTGTTAGATCTTCTCAATCTTGACAGAATAACTATGTGTTTACAAAGTTGACCACAAAGTAAAGCTCTTATTACAAAGTTCACATTGGTAGATCTTCTTAATCTTGACAATAATACTATATGTTTACAAAGTTGGCAACAGAATAAAGCTCTTATTACAAAGTTCACATTGGTAGATCTTCTTAATCTTGACTATAAAACTATGTATTTTCAAAATTGACAACAGAATAAAGCTCTTATTACAAAGTTCACATTGGTAGATCTTCTTAATCTGTACTATAAAACTATGTGTTTTTAAAATTGACAACAGAATAAAGCTCTTATTAAAAAGTTCACATTGGTAGATCTTCTTAATCTTGACAATAAAACTATATGTTTACAAAGTTGGCAACAGAATAAAGCTCTTATTACAAAGTTCACATTGGTAGATCTTCTTAATCTGTACTATAAAACTATGTGTTTTCAAAATTGACAACAGAATAAAGCTCTTATTACAAAGTTCACATTGGTAGATCTTCTTAATCTTGACAATAAAACTATATGTTTACAAAGTTGGCAACAGAATAAAGCTCTTATTACAAAGTTCACATTGGTAGATCTTCTTAATCTTGACTATAAAACTATGTGTTTTCAAAATTGACAACAGATTAAAGCTCTTATTACAAAGTTCACATTGGTAGATCTTCTCAACATTGGAAATAGATCTATGTGCTGACAAAGTTGGAAACAGAGTAAGGCTCTCATTACAAAGTTTACATTGGCAGAAGTTCTCTACCTCCGCCTTAAAACTATGTGTTTACAAAGTTGACAACAGGGTAAAGCTCTTATTACAAAGTTCACATTGGTAGATCTTCTTAACCTTGGGATTAAACTTATGTGTTTACAAAGTTGACAACAGAATAAAGATAGTATTACAAAGTTCACATTGGTAGATCTTCTTAACCTTGAGAATAAACTTATGTGTTTACAAAGTTGACAACAGAATAAAGATTGTATTACAAAGTTTACATTGGTAGATATTCTTAATCTTGACAATAGAAGTACGTGTTATCAAAGTTGACAACAGAATAAAGCTCTTATTACAAGGTTTACATTCATAGATCTTCTTCACGTCGACAATAAATCTATGTATTTACAAAGATGGCAACAGAGTAAACCTTTCATTACATGGTTTACAAAGGTAGATCTTCTTAATCTTGGGCCCAAATGACCTTGTTGTCGACGGGCCCTAAAACACCACACACTCACTCACTCTTCTTAATCTTGACAATAGGGGTAAGTTGTTACAATGTTTACCTTGACACTGAAACAATGTGTTTACAAAGTTGACAACATAGTAAATCTCTTATTACAAGGTTTACATTGATAGATATTCACTACCTCCGCCTTAAAACTATGTGTTTACACAGGCGACAACCGAGTAAAGCTCTTAATACAAAGTTTACATTGGTAGATCTTCTCAACCTCGGAAGTAAAACTACGTGCTTACGAAGTTGGAAACAGAGTAACGCTCTTATTACAAAGTGTACATTGATAGATCTTCTCAACCTCGGAAAAATCTATGTGTTTACAAAGTTGGGTAGAGAGCAAAGCTCTTATTACAAAGTTTACATTGGTAGATCGTCTTAATCTTGACTATAAAAATATGTGTTTACAAAATTGACAACAGAATAAATATCCTATTACAAAATTTACATTGGTACATCTTCTTAATCTTGACAATAAAAGTACGTGTTATCAAAGTTGACAACAGTAAAGCTCTTATTACATTGATTACATTGATAGATATTCTGAACCTGGACAATAAAAATTAATGTTGACAAAGTTGACAGCAGAGTAAAGCTATTATTACAAAGGTTACATTGTTAGATCTTCTCAATCTTGACAGTATAACTATGGGTTTACAAAGTTGACAACAACTTTAAAGCTCCTATTACAAAGTTTACATTGGTAGATCTTTTCATACTTGACAATAAAAGTATGTGTTATCAAAGTTGACAACCGAGTAAAGCTCCTATTACAAGGATTACATTGATAAATATTCTCCACATCGAAAATAAAACTTAATGTTTACAAAGTGTACAGCAGAGTAAAGCTATTATTACATGATTTACATTGGTAGATCTTCTTAACCTTGACACTGAAATTATGTGTTTACAAAGTTGACAACAAAGTAAAGCTCTTATTTCAAAGTTTACATTGGTAGTTGTTCTCAATCTTGACAAAAAAAAACTATGTGTTTGCAACGTTGACAACAGAGTAAAGCTCTTATTACAAAGTTTACATAGGTAGATCTTCTCAACCTCGGAAATAAAACTATATGCTTACAAAGTTGGCAACACAGTAAAGCTCTTATTACAAAGTTTACATAGGTAGATCTTCATAATCGGGCAAATAAAACTAATTGTTTACAAAGTTGACAACAGAATGAAGATCATATTACAAAGTTTACTTTGGTAGATCTACTTAATTTTGACAATTAAAGTACGTGTTATCAACATTAATAACAGAGTAAAGCTCTTATTACAAGGATTACATTGATAAACATTCTGAACCTCGACAATAAAACCTAATGTTTACGTAGTTGACAGGAGAGTAAAGCTATTATTACAAAGTTAACATTTTTAGATCTTATCAAGCTTGACAATATAACTATGTGTTTACAAAGTTGACAACAGAGTAAAGCTCTTATTACAAAGTTCACATTGGTAGATCTTTTTAATCTTGTCAATGAAGGTAAGTTATTACAAAGTTGACAGCAGAATAAAACTCTTATTACAAAGTTTACATTGGTAGATCTTTTCAAACTTGACAATAAAACTACGTGTTATCAAAGCTGACAACAGAGTAAAGCTGTTATTACAAGGATTACATTGATAAATTTTGTCCACCTTGAAAATAAAACTTAATGTTTACAAAGTGTACAGCAGTGTAAAGCTATTATTACAAGGTTAACATTGATAGATCTTCTCAAACTCGACAATAAATCTATGTATTTACAAAGATGTCAACAGAGTAAAGCTTTCATTACGTGGTTTACATCGGTAGATCTTCTTAATCTTGACAATAAAAGTAAGTTGTTACAATGTTGACCGCAGAAAACCTCATATTACAAAGTTTACATTAGTAGATCTTCTTAACCTTGACACTGAAATGATGTGTTTACAAAGTTGACAACAGAGTGAATCTCTTATTACAAGGTTTACATTGGTAGATTTTCTCTACCTCCGCCTTAAAACTATGTGTTTATAAAGACGACAACAGAGTAAAGCTCTTATTACAAAGTTTACATTGGTAGATCTTCTCAACCTTGACAATAAAACGTGTTTACAAAGTTGGCAACAGTGTTAAGCTCTTACTACTAAGTTAACATTGATAGATCTTCTAAACCTCGGCTATAAAACCATGTGTTTACAAACTTGCCAGCAGAGTAAAGCTCTTATTACAAGGATCACAATGATACAATATTCTGAACCTCGACAATAAAACTTAATGTTTACGAAGTTGACAGCAGAGTAAAGCTATTATTACAAAGTTTACATTGGTAGATCTTCTCAATCTTGACAACGAAGGTTATTTATTACAAAGTTGACAGAGGTATAAACTTCTTATTACAAAGTTTACTATGGTAGAGCTTTTCAAACTTGACAATAAAAGTAAGTTATTACAATGTTGACAGCAGAATAAAGATCATATTACAAAGTTTACATTGGTAGTTGTTTTCAATCTTGACATAAAACTATGTGTTTGCAAAGTTGACAACAGAGGAAAGCTCCCATTACAAAGTTTACATTGGTAGATCTTCTCTACTTCCGCCTTAAAACTATGTGTTTACAAAGTCGACATCAGAGTAAAGCTCTTATTACAAAGTTTAAATTGGTAGCTCTTCTCTACTTCCGCCTTAAAACTATGTGTATACAAAGTCGACATCACAGTAAAGCTCTTATTACAAAGTTTACTTTGGTAGTTCTTCTCTACTTCCGCCTTAAAACAATGTGTCTACAAAGTCAACATCAGAAAAAGGCTCTTATTACAAAGTTTACATTGGTAGTTCTTCTCTACTTCCGCCATAAAACTATGTGTTTACAAAGTCAACATCAGACTAAAGCTCTTATTACAAAGTTTACATTGGTAGTTCTTCTCTACTTCCGCCTTAAAACTATGTGTTTACAAAGCTGGCAACACAGTAAAGCTCTTATTACAAAGTTTACATTGGTAGATCTTCTCAATCTTGACAATAAAGCTATGTGCTTACAAATTTGACAACAGAGTAAAGCCCTTATTACAAAGATTATATTGGTACGTCTTCCCAACCATGACAATAAAACATTGTGTTTACAAAGTTGACAACAGGGTAAATCTCCTATTATAAAGTTCACATTGGTAGATATTCTTAATCTCGACAACAAAGCTATTACAAAGTTGACAGCATTATAAATCTTTTATTACAATGTTTACATTGGTAGATTTTTTCAAACTTGACAGTAGAAGTACATGTTGCCAAAGTTGAGAACAGAGTAAAGCTCTTATTACACGGATTACATTGATAGATCTTCTTAACCTTGACAATAAACGTAAGTTATTACAATGTTGACAGCAGAATAAAGCTCTTATTACAAAGTTTACATTGGTCGTTTTTCTCAATCTTGACATAAAACTATGTGTTTGCAAATTTGACAACATAGTAATGCTCTTATTACAAAGTTTACATTGGTAGCTCTTCTTAAGCTTGACAATAAAGCCATGTATTTACAAAATTGACAACAAAGTAAAGCTCTTATTAAAAGTCTAAATTGTTAGAACTTCTTAACCGCGAAAATAAAACAAGTTTACAAAGTTTACATTGGTAGACCTTCTTAACCTTGACAATAAAACTGTGTTTTACACACTTGACAGTACAGTAAGCTCTTATCACAAAGTTTACATTGGTCGTTCTTCTAAAGCTTGACAATAAAGCTATGGGTTTACAAAGTTGTCAACATAGTAAAGCCCTTATTACAAAGTTGACATTGTTAGATCTTCTCTATCTTGACAATAAAACTATGTGCTTACAAAGTTAAAAACTGAGTAAAGCTCTTATTAGAAACTTACATTGGTAGATCTTCTCAAACTTGACAAAAAACTATGTATTTACAAAGTTGACAACAGAGTAAAGCACTCATTATAAAGCTTACATTGGTATATCTTCTTGACCATGACAATAAAATGTGTTTACAAAGCTGAAAACAGAGTATAGCTCTTAATTCAAACTTACATTGGTAGGTCTTCTCAAACTTGACAAAAAAACTATGTATTTACAAATTTGACAACAGAGTAAAGCTCTTAATACAAAGTTTACAGTGGTAAATCTTCTCAAACTTGAGAATAATTCAATGTGTTTACAAAGTTGACAACAGAGTAAAGCTCTTATTAGAAAGTTTAGATTAATAGATCTTTTTAACCTCGGCAATAAAACTATGTGTTCACGAAGTGGGCAAGAGAGTAAAGCTCTTATTACAAACTTTACATTGGTAGATCTTCTTAATCTTGACAATAAGACTATGTGTTTACAAAGTTGATAATAGAGTAAAGCTCGTATTATAAACTTTACATTGGTAGACATTCACAATTTTGACAGTAAAACTATGTTTTTACAGAGTTGGCAACTGAGTAAAGCTCTTATTACAAAGTTTTTGGTAGATCTTCATCATCTTGACAATAAAACTATGTGTTTACAATGTTGACAGCACAGTAAAGCTCTTATTACAAAGTTTACATTGGTAGATATTCTCAAATTTGACAATAAAACTATGTATTTACTAAGTTGACAACAGAGTAAAGCTCTTATAACAAAGTTAACCTTGGTAGTTCTTCTTAACAATAAAACTATGTATTACACAAAAACATGAATCTAATTACAGAGGAATATGAAATTTTACACAAATAAAAATATTTGTTAATTATAATTCAGTTATCTTTCAAACTCTTAGTTATGCGAAGCGTTCAAAAGTTTAACAAAGTTTAAGAAGCACAGAGCCACCCAGGAAGTACTGGAAACCTATCTGGGATAAAGGACGCTTATTCTCCAGGACATCAGGATTTCTCCTCAAGTGATACAATTTAACACTAACTGGAGTCAAGCCTACAAACTGTGAATGACCAGAAGGTTTCTTTCATCTTCATATGTTGTTGGTGCTAGGAATGTGACATAGCAAAGAGAAAACATGATAACCGACATTTCCTTAGCAACTGAGTTTGTTTTACTGAGCATCAATGCCAAATGCCTACTTGAATGCAAAGGTGATAACAGAGTACAGCTCTTACTACGAAGTATACAGTAGTAGATCTTATTAATCTTGACAATAAAACCATATGTTTACAAAGTTGACAATAGAGTAAAGCTCTTATTACAAAGTTTACATTGGTAGATCTTATCTACCACCACCTTAAAACTATGCGTTTACAAAGTCGACAACATAGTAAAGCTCTTATTACACAGTTTACATTGGTAGATCTTCTCAACCTCGGCAATAAAACTATGTGTTTACAAAGTTGGCAACACAGTAAAGCTCCTATTACAAACTATACTGTGATAGATCTTCTTAACTTTGAAAATAAAACTATGTGTTTACAAAGCTGATAATAGAGTAAGGCTCTTATTACAAAGTTTACATTGGTAGATCTTATCTACCACCACCTTAAAACTATGCGTTTACAAAGTCGACAACATAGTAAAGCTCTTATTACACAGTTTACATTGGTAGATCTTCTCAACCTCGGCAATAAAACTATGTGTTTACAAAGTTGGCAACAGAGTAAAGCTCCCTACAAACTATACTGTGATAGATCTTCTTAACTTTGAAAATAAAACTATGTGTTTACAAAGCTGATAATAGAGTAAAGCTGTTATTACAAAGTTTATATTGGCAGATCTTCTCAACCTCGGCAATAAAACTATCTGTTTACAAAACTGACTAAACAGTAATGCTCTTATCACAAACTTTACAGTCGTACATGTTCTCAAACTGGACAATAAATCTCTGTGTTTAGAAAGTTGACGGCAGACTAAAGATCTTATTACAAAGTTTACATTGGTAGATCTTCTTAAGCATGACAATAAAAGTATGTGTTTACAAAGCTGACAACAGAGAAAAGCTGTTATTATAAAGTTTACATTGGTAGAACTTCTTAACGTTGATAATTAAACTATGTGTTTACAACATTGGCCAGAGAGTAACGCTCTTATTAGAAAGTTTAATCTGGTAGATCGTCTTAGGCTTCACAATAAAACTATGTGTTTACAAAGTTGACAACAGAGTAAAGCTCTTATTACAAAGTATACAGTGGTAGATCTTCTTAAACTCGACAATAAATCTATGTGTTTACAAAACAGACATAACGGTAAAGCTCTTATTACAAAGTTTATATTGGTAGATGTTCTCCACCTCGACAGTAAATCTATGTGTTTACCAAGTAAACGACAGACCAAAACTCTTATTACAAGGTTTACACTGGTAGATTGTCTTAGACTTCACAATACAACTATGTGTTTACAAAGTTGACAATGTAAAGCTGTTATTACAAGGCTTAGATTGGTAGTTCTTCTTAATCTTGAGAATACAGCTCTGTGTTTACAAAGTTGAAGACAGACTAAAGCTCTTATTACAAAGCTTACCTTGGTAGATATTCTTTATCGTAACAATAAAACTATGTGTTTACAAAGTTGACAACAGAGTAAAGCTCTTATTAAAGTTTACATTAATAGTATTTCTCATGCTCGGCAATAAAACCATGTTTTTAAAAAGCTGACATTATAGTAAAGCTCTAATTACAAAGTTTTCATTTGTAGATTATCTCAACCCTGGGATTTAGTCATCTTTCACTGCAGGCTGGAGCAGGAGAAACCTGTTTCTGAGCTGCAGTATATTTATAAAGTTTGCGTGTTCCTGTTAAAGAACTATGTTGAAGGTTTTGCGCTTTGTTTGAAGGGAGCTTATAATTTTGCACAGCTGGTCATTTTTATATCACAAATGTTCTTTAAGGTAGATGCCATATTAATTTCATCCTACTCTCCTCCTCCAGAACCGTGGGACCTTCTGTTATACCTCAGCGTTGAAATTGGAAATGAAATATTACTCTATATTTGTGCATACTACCCACCAAGTTTAGAGATGCATACTAACCGAAATACATTAACAAACAATGAATCACCATAATGAAAGTACTGTATTCTCATTTGTTTACAGCAAGTAAAAATAACATTCAACTTATAGAAGTGACATTAAATAAAAGAGCACTCAAAACTCTTACCTTCAATGATACAATAGACTTCTGAAGTTAGATGCAGCAGGAACTTGTAACACAATACACTCAATTGAACTGCTCATATAAACAATAGGCAATACACCAACTCCGCTTAAGTACTTATGAAGCAGCATCATCAGCGCTTCACTTTGAATATTGTATTTATCTGCCACTTTCTTTATCAGCTTGGAAACACCAACTGTTCCATGCTACCTAATGTCCCATGTTACTCGGCCTTCACCTAATAAAATTAACTGTTCACCAGATGTAGAACGTTAAACTATCTTATATCACCTTCCCTATCAGCTTTCTTAGTACCTGCTGTTGTTTCGCAATGTTACAAAGTATATGTGTTAAATTATTAGATGATTACAATATAAGCTGAAGATTGTATTTGTGTTTTAATAAAATTTTAATTGATTTCTGATGAATAGTTTAAATTTCTGTTAAAGATGCCCCTCAAAAATATCCTTGTTTGATGTAACGGTTTAAATTAGCATAATTCGACAGTAAAACCACGTGTTTACAAATATTGACAATAGAGTAAACCTCTTATTACAAAATTTACAATGGTAGAACTTTTAAATCTTGACAGTAAAACTATGTGTCTAAGAAGTTGACAACAGAGTAAAACTCTGATTACAAAGTATACAGTGGTAGATTTTCTTAGCCTCGACAATAAAACTATTTGTTTACAAAAATGACTAAACAGTAGTGCTCTTATTACAAAGATTACAGTGGTACATGATCTCAAACTCCACAATAAATCTCTGTGTTTACAAAGTTGACGGCAGACTAAAGATCTTATTACAAAGTTTACATTGGTAGATCTTCTTAACTTTGACAATTCAACTATGTGTTGACAATTCTGACGACAGAGTAAAGATCTTACTACAAAGTATACATTAGTAGATCTTGTAAAGCTAAACAATACAACTATGTGTTTACAAAGTTGACGACAGAGTAAAGCTCTTATTACAAAGATTACATTGGTAGATCTTATGAACCTTGACAGTAAAACTACGTGCTGACAAATCTGACGACAGAGTAAAGCTCTTATTACAAAGTTTACATTAGTAGATCTTCTTAAGCTTAACAATAAAACAATGTGTTAACAAAGTTGACGGCAGGGTAACGCGCATATTACAAGGTTTCCATTGGTAGATCTTCTTAACCTTGACAATACAACTATGCATTTACAAAGTTGACAACAGAGTAAAGCTCTTATAACAAAGTATACATTGGTGGATCTTTATCTTGAGAATGAAACTATTTGTTTACAAAGCTGACAATAGAGTACAGCTTTTATTACAAAGTTTACATTGGTCGATCCTCTTAACCTTCACAATACAGCTATGTGTTTACAAAGTTGACAACAGAGTAAAACTCTTATTACAAAGTTTACATTGGTATATCTTCTTAACCTTGACAATACAACTATGTGCTTACAAATTTGACAACAGAGTAAAGCTCTTATTACAAAGTTTACATTGGTATATATTCTTAACCTAAACAATACCACAATGTGTTTACCAAGTTGACATATGCTGATGACACATCAATTATTTGTTGGGGTAAAACTGAAGATAACTTAATTACTAATATACATTCAGGCACAGATAAAATATTCAAATTTCTGGTTAGCAACAACCTGGTTAATAATCTAGATAAGACAAGCATAATATATTTTAAAATCAGTAAACTCCTCTCTAGTAATATAAGAATTAAAATTGAAAATGAAGAATTAGAAACATCAGACAATCACTTATTCCTTGGACTACATATGGACAAAAATTTATCTTGGACAAATCATGTAAACTCTGTATGTAATAAAATTAGTAAGGGTATTTATTTGTTAAATTATATGGCACATTATCTGGATAAAACTCATTTAAAATGGATTTACTTTGGAATTATACACTCTCATTTAAATTATGGTGTACAACGTATAAAGATAATTTAAAGCGGCTACTTGTATTACAGAAAAGGTGTGTAAGAACCATATGCTCACTAAATTCCAGGGACTCCTGTAAGGAAGTTTTTAAAAGTGAAAGAATATTAACTGTGGTGTCATTATACATTTATAGGGTTATTCTTTTAGTCAGACAAAAATCAGATATAAAGATTAATAGCAATGTACACACATACGATATTAGAACCAAAAGCAATATGTATAGGGAAGGGAAAGGAAAGAAGTTTTTTGACAAGAATCCCTTTGTGATTGGAAAAGTATTATACAATAAATTACCATTCAATATTAAACAAACATCAGGTCCAGAGTTTACTAAGCAGTTAAAAAATTATTTAATCAATAGTGCTTTCTATGATATAGATGAATATTTGTATATAAGCTAAATAAAAAACCTGTAATGTATATGTGACATAGGCTATATGACATAACACTAATCCGAATTTGTAAATTGCTTGTTACATACGTTTGAGACTACATGCTGATACAACAAGGAAGATGACGTGGACGCCTGGACCTTCCTCACCCTGTGGATTTTACAACTTAAGATGATGTGTATGAGCTTTCAAACCTCTATTAATATCACACTAATTGTTAAAAGGACTAATGTTTATAGAATTATCATGTATCCTGTGTAGTTAAAATTTTTACAACTGTATATATTTAAATTATTTTTATTATTTTGACAAAGCCCAAAATTCTGTAAGAATCTCCTGGTGAATAAATATGAATATGAATATGACAACAGAGTAAAGCTGTTATTACAAAGCTTATATTAGTAAATCTTCTCAACATTTACATAAAAACTATGTATTTACAAAGCTGACAACAGAGCACAGCTCTTTTGACAAAGTTAACATAGGTAGATGTTGTCAATCTCGACAAAAAAAACTAAGTGTTTACAAAGTTGACATGAGAATAAACCTCTTATTACAAAGTTTACATTCATAGATCTTCTTAACGTTGACAATACAACTATGTGTTTACAAAGTTGACAAGAGAGTAAAGCTCTTATAAGAAAGTTTACATTGGTCGATCTTTATATTGACAATAAGACTATTTCTTTTCAAAGCTGAGAATAGAGTAGAGCGCTTATTAGAAAAATTTTTGGTAGATCCCCTTAACTTTCACAATACAACTATGTGTTTATAAAGTTGACGACAGAGTAAAGCTCTTATTGCAAAGTTTAGGTTCATAGATTTTATAAATCTTGAGAGTAAAACTATGTGCTTACAAAGTTGACCACAAAGGAGAGCTCATATTACAAAGTTTACACTGATAGATCTAACTCAATCTTGACACAACTAAGTGTTTACAAAGTTGACAACAGAGTTAAGCTCTTATTACACAGTTTCATTGGCAGTTCTTCTCAAACTCTGCAACAAAACTAGGTGTTTACAAAGGTGACAACTGAGTAAAGCTCTTACTACAAAGTTTACACTGGTAGATCATTCTTAACCCCGACAAGAAAACTAACAGTTTACAAAGTTGACAACAGAGTAAAGCTATTAATACAAAATTTACATTAGTAGATCTTATTAACCTTGATAATAAAGCTATGTGTTTACAAAGTTGACCGTAGAGTAAGGCTCTTTTTACAAAGTTTAAATTCATAGACCTTGTTAACCTCGACAATAAAAGTGTTTACAAAGTAGACTACAGAGTAAAGCTCTTATTACATTGGTAGATGATCTTAACCCTGACAATAAAACTGTGCGTTACAAAGTTGATAATAGAGGAAAGCTATTATTACAAAGCAAACATTAATAGATCTTATTAACCTGGGCATTAAAACAATGTGTTTACAAAGTGGACAATAGAGGACAGCTCTTATAAGAAAATCTACATTGATAGATCTTATTACACATTTGTTTACAAAGGTGACAAAACAGTTAAGCTCATATTACAAAGTTTACGTTGGTAGACCTTCTTAAACTTGACAATAAATCTATGTGTTTACTATGATGACAAAAGAGTAAAGCTATTATTACAAAGTTTACATTGGTAGACCTTCTCAACTTTGACAATAAAACTATGTGTTTACAAAGTTGACAACAGATTCAAGCAATTATTACAAAGTTTAGATTGGTATACCTTCTCAACCTGGACAACAAAACGTGTTTAAAAATTTAATAATAAAGAGTTTACATAGGTAGACCTTTTCAACATTGACAATAAAGCTAAGTGTTTACAAAGTTGGCAACAGAGTAAAGCTCTTATTACAAAGTTTACATTGGTATAATCTCTTAACAATGACAATACAACCATGTGTTTACTAAGTTGACGACAGACTAAAGCTCTTATTACTAAGTTTAACGTGGTAGTTCTTCCTTATCGTGACATTAAAACTATGTGTTTACAAAGCTCTAATAGAGGAAAGCCCTTAATACAAAGTTTACATTGGTAGATTTTCTTAACCTTGAAAATAACACAATGTGTTTACAAAGCTAACAATAGAGGAAAGCTCTTATTACAAAGTTTTACAGTGGTAGATCTTCTTAACCTTGACATACAACTATGTGTTTACAAAGTAACCACAGACTAAAGCTCTTTATTCAAAGTTTACCTTGGTAGATCTTCCATATGGTGACAATAAAACTATCTGTTTACAAAGCCGACAAAGGAGTAAAGCCCTTATTTGAAAGTTAACATTGGTCGACCTTTATGTTGACAATAAAACCATTTCTTTTCAAAGATGACAATAGAGTACAGCCCTTATTAGAAAATTTTTTGGTAGAGTCTCTTAACCTTTAATAATACAACTACGTGTTAACAAACTTGACGACAGAGTAAAGCTCTTATTACAAAGTTTACATGGTATATCTTAACCTTGACATTACAACTATGTGTTTACAAAGTTCACCACAGACTAAAGCTCTTTATTCAAAGTTTACCTTGGTACATCTTCCATATGGTGACAATAAAACTATCTGTTTACAAAGCCGACAAAGGAGTAAAGCCCTTATTTGAAAGTTAACATTGGTCGACCTTTATGTTGACAATAAAACCATTTCTTTTCAAAGATGACAATAGAGTACAGCCCTTATTAGAAAATTTTTTGGTAGAGTCTCTTAACCTTTAATAATACAACTACGTGTTAACAAACTTGACGACAGAGTAAAGCTCTTATTACAAAGTTTACATTGGTATATCTTAACCTTGACATTACAACTATGTGTTTACAAAGTTCACCACAGACTAAAGCTCTTTATTCAAAGTTTACCTTGGTACATCTTCCATATGGTGACAATAAAACTATCTGTTTACAAAGCCGACAAAGGAGTAAAGCCCTTATTTGAAAGTTAGCATTGGTCGACCTTTATGTTGACAATAAAACCATTTCTTTTCAAAGATGACAATAGAGTACAGCCCTTATTAGAAAATTTTTTGGTAGAGTCTCTTAACCTTTAATAATACAACTACGTGTTAACAAACTTGACGACAGAGTAAAGCTCTTATTACAAAGTTTACATTGGTATATCTTAACCTTGACATTACAACTATGTGTTTACAAAGTTCACCACAGACTAAAACTCTTTATTCAAAGTTTACCTTGGTACATCTTCCATATGGTGACAATAAAACTATCTGTTTACAAAGCCGACAAAGGAGTAAAGCCCTTATTTGAAACTTAACATTGGTCGACCTTTATGTTGACAATAAAACCATTTCTTTTCAAAGATGACAATAGAGTACAGCCCTTATTAGAAAATTTTTTGGTAGAGTCTCTTAACCTTTAATAATACAACTACGTGTTAACAAACTTGACGACAGAGTAAAGCTCTTATTACAAAGTTTACATTGGTATATCTTAACCTTGACATTACAACTATGTGTTTACAAAGTTCACCTTGGTACATCTTCCATATGGTGACAATAAAACTATCTGTTTACAAAGCCGACAAAGGAGTAAAGCCCTTATTATAAACTATATAGTGGTAGATGTTCTCAACCTCGACAATAAATATATGTGTTTACAAAGTTGACGACAGACTAAAGCTCTTATTAGAAAGTTTACATTGGTAGATCCTCTTAACCTTGACAATAAAACTATATGATTACAAAGTTGACAACAGAGTACGGCTTTTATTCCAAACTTTACATTGGTAGATTTTCTAAATTTTGACAATAAAACTATGTGGTTACAAAGTTGACAACAGAGTTAAGCTCTTATTACAAAGTTTACATCGGTAGACCATCTTAACCTTGAAAAGAAAACTAACAGTTTACAAAGTTGACAACAGAGTACAGCTATTAATAATAAATTTACAGTAGTAGATCTTCTAAACCTTGACAGTAAAACTATGTGTTTACAAAGTTGACAACAGAGTAACGCTCTTATTACAAAGATTCAATTGCTAGATCTTCTCAACCTCAGCAACAAAACTATGCGTTTACAAAGGTGACAACAGAGTAAAGCTCTTATCACAAGGCTTACATTGGAAGATCTTCTAAACCTCGACAACAAAACTACGTGTTTACAAAGTTGACAAAAGTGTAAAGCTCTTACTACATAGATTACATTAGTAGATCTTATTAACCTTGACAATAAAACTATGTGTTTACAAAGTTGACCGCAGAGTAAGGCCCTTTTTACAAAGTTTAAATTAATAGACCTTGTTAACCTCGACAACAAAACTATGTGCTTAAAAAGTTGACTACAGAATAAAGCTCTTTTTACATTGTTAGATGATCTTTACCCTGACAACAATACTGTGTGTTACAAAGTTGATAAAAGAGGAAAGCTACTATTACAAAGTTTACATTCATAGATCTTATTAACCTCGGCAATAAAACAATGGGTTTACAAATTTGACAATAGAGGACAGCTCTTATTACAAAGTCTACATTGATAGATCTTATTTACCATTTGTTTACAAAGCTGAAAAAAACAATTAAGCTCATATTACGAAGTTTACATTGGTAGACCATCTTAAGCTTGACAATAAAACTATGTGTTTACAAAGTTGACAATAGAGGACAGCTCTTATTACAAAGTCTACATTGATAGATCTTATTTACCATTTGTTTACAAAGCTGAAAAAACAGTTAAGCTCATATTACGAAGTTTAAATTGGTAGACCTTCTTAAGCTTGACAATAAATCGATGTGTTTACTAACTTGACAGTAGAGTAATGCTCTTATTACATAGTTTACAATGGTAGACCTTCTAAACCTTGCCAATAAATCTATGTGTTTACAAAGTTGACAATAGGGTAAAGCTATTATTACAAAGCTTACATTGGTAGATCTTCACAACCTTGACAATAAAACTATGTGTTTACAAAGTTCACAACTGAGTAAAGCTATTATTACAATGTTTACATTGGTAGACCTTCTCAAAATGGACAATAAAACTACTTGTTTACAAAGTTGATAATAGAGTACAGCTCTGATTACAAAGTTTACATAGGTAGACTTTTTCAACCTTGACAATAAAACTAAGTGTTTACAAAGTTGACAACAGAGTAAAGCTAGCAACACAAAGTTTAGATTGGTAGATCTTCTCAACCTGGACAATAAAACTATGCGTTTACAAAGTTGACAACAGAGTAAAGCTCTTATTACAAAGTTTACATTGGTATATCTTCTTAACCTTGACAATACAACTATGTGTTTACGAAGTTCACAACAGAGTAAAGCTATTATTACAAGTTTACATTGACAGACCTTCTAAACCTTGACAGTAAAACTATGTGTTTACAAAAATGACAACACAGTAAAGCTATTATTACAAAGTTTACATTGGTAGACCTTTTCAACCTTGACAATAAGACTAAGTGTTTACAAATTTGACAACAGAGTAAAGCTCTTGTTACAAAGCTGACATTGGTAGTCCATCTAAACCTTGACAATAAAACTATGTTTTTACAAAGTTTTCATTGATAGACCTTGTCAACCTTGACAATAATACTATGTGCCTACAAAGTTGACAACAGAGTAAGGTTCTTATTACAAAGTTTACATTGGTAGACCTTCCCAAACTTGAAATAAAACTATGTGTTTCCAAAGGTGACAACCGAGTTAAGCTGTAATTACATAGATTACATTGATAGAACTTATTGAATTTGACAACAAAACTATGTGTTTACAAAGTTGACAGTAGGGTACAGGTCTTACCACAAAGGTTATATTGGCAGATCTTTTTAACCTTAACAATAGAACAAAGAGTTGACAAAGTTTACAGGGTTAGATCTCTTTACCTCGACGACAAAATTATGTGACTGCAAAGTTGACCATGGAGTAAAGCCCAAATTACAAGTTTACATTGGTAGACCTTCTGAACCTTGACAATAAAACTATTTGCTTACAAAGTTGACAACAGAGTAAAGTTCTTATTACAATGTTTACATTGGTAGAACTTCTCAACCTGGACAATAAAACTATGTGTTTACAAAGTTGACCACAGAGTAAATCTCTTATTACAAAGTTTACATTGGTAGTTATTCTTAACCTTGTCAATAAAACTATGTGCTCACAAAGTTGACAACAGAGTAAAGCTCTTATTTCAAAGTTTACTTTGATAGATCCTCTTAAGCTCGACAGCAAAACTACGTGTTTACAAAGTTGATAATAGAATAAAGCTCTGATTACAAAGTTTACATAGGTAGACCTTTTCAACCTTGACAAACATAACTAAGTGTTTACAAAGTCGACAACAGAGTAAAGCTAGTAACACAAAGTTTAGATTGGTAGACCTTCACAACCTGGATATTAAAACTATGTGTTTACAAAGTTGAAAACAGAGTAAAGCTCTTATTACAAAGTTTACATTGAAATATCTTCTTTACCTTGACAATACAACTATGTGTTTACAAAGTTGACGACAGACTAAAGCTCTTATTACAAAGTTTACCGTGGTTGATCTTCCTTATCGTGACCTTATAACTATGTGTTTACAAAGCTTTAATAGAGTAAAGCCCTTAATACAAAGATTACATTGGTAGATCTTCTCAACCTCGGCAATAAAACCATGTGTTTATAAACTTGTCTACAGAGTAAAGCCCTTATTACAAAGTTTACATTTGTAGATTTTCTCAACCTCGACAGTAAAACCATGTGTTTACAAAGTTGACAAGAGAATAAAGCTGTTATTACAAAGTTTACACGGGTAGATTATCTCAACCTCGAACGTAAAGCCATGCGTACAAAGCTGAAAATAGAAAAAAGTGCTTATTGAAAAGTTTTAATTGGTAGATCTTCTCAACCTCGGCGATAAAACCATGTATTTACAAAGTTGTCAACACAGTAACGCTAAATTATTACAAAGTTTACTTTGGTAGATTTTCTCAACCTCGGCAGTTAAACTATGAGTTTACAAAGTTGACAAGAGAGCTAAGCTCTTATTACAAAGTTTACAATCATAGATTTTCTCAACCTCGACAGGAATACCTTGTGTTTACAAAGCTCGCAACAGAGTATAGCTCTTTTTGAAAAGTTTATATAGTAGATTTTCTCAACCTCGACAGTAATACCATGTGTTCACAGAGCTGACAATAGGGTACAGCCCTTAAAAAAAAAAAAATGGGTAGTGCTTAACGCCCGCTTTTACTACATAAGGCACCGCAGGCGATGTACAGCCCTTATTACAAAGTTTACATTGATAGATCTTCTTAACTTTCACAATACAACTATGCGTTTTGAAAGTTGACAACAGAGTAAAGTTCTTATTACAAAGTTTACATTGGTAGACCTTCCCAAACTTGAAATAAAACTATGCGTTTCCAAATTTGAATTCGAGTAAAGGTATTATTACAAAGTTTACATTGGTAGACCTTCTAAACCTTGACAATAAAACTATGTGTTTACAAAGGTGACAACCGAGTTAAGCTGTAATTACATAGATTACATTGATAGAACTTATTGAATTTCACAACAAAACTATGTGCTTACAAAGTTGACAGTAGGGTACAGCTCTTACCACAAAGGTTATATTGGCAGATCTTTTTAACCTTAACAATAGAACAAAGAGTTGACAAAGTTTACAGGGTTAGATCTCTTTACCTCGACGACAAAATTATGTGACTGCAAAGTTGACCATGGAGTAAAGCCCAAATTACAAGTTTACATTGGTAGACCTTCTGAACCTTGACAATAAAACTATTTGCTTACAAAGTTGACAACAGAGTAAAGTTCTTATTACAATGTTTACATTGGTAGAACTTCTCAACCTGGACAATAAAACTATGTGTTTACAAAGTTGACCACAGAGTAAATCTCTTATTACAAAGTTTACATTGGTAGTTATTCTTAACCTTGTCAATAAAACTATGTGCTCACAAAGTTGACAACAGAGTAAAGCTCTTATTTCAAAGTTTACTTAGATAGATCCTCTTAAGCTCGACAGCAAAACTGCGTGTTTACAAAGTTGATAATAGAATAAAGCTCTGATTACAAAGTTTACATAGGTAGACCTTTTCAACCTTGACAAACATAACTAAGTGTTTACAAAGTCGACAACAGAGTAAAGCTAGTAACACAAAGTTTAGATTGGTAGACCTTCACAACCTGGATATTAAAACTATGTGTTTACAAAGTTGAAAACAGAGTAAAGCTCTTATTACAAAGTTTACATTGAAATATCTTCTTTACCTTGACAATACAACTATGTGTTTACAAAGTTGACGACAGATTAAAGCTCTTATTACAAAGTTTACCGTGGTTGATCTTCCTTATCGTGACCTTATAACTATGTGTTTACAAAGCTTTAATAGAGTAAAGCCCTTAATACAAAGATTACATTGGTAGATCTTCTCAACCTCGGCAATAAAACCATGTGTTTATAAACTTGTCTACAGAGTAAAGCCCTTATTACAAAGTTTACATTTGTAGATTTTCTCAACCTCGACAGTAAAACCATGTGTTTACAAAGTTGACAAGAGAATAAAGCTCTTATTACAAAGTTTACACGGGTAGATTATCTCAACCTCGAACGTAAAGTCATGCGTACAAAGCTGAAAATAGAAAAAAGTGCTTATTGAAAAGTTTTAATGGTAGATCTTCTCAACCTCGGCGATAAAACCATGTATTTACAAACTTGTCAACACAGTAACGCTAAATTATTACAAAGTTTACTTTGGTAGATTTTCTCAACCTCGGCAGTTAAACCATGAGTTTACAAAGTTGACAAGAGAGCTAAGCTCTTATTACAAAGTTTACATTCGTAGATTTTCTCAACCTCGACAGGAATACCTTGTGTTTACAAAGCTCGCAACAGAGTATAGCTCTTTTTAAAAAGTTCATACAGTAGATTTTCTCAACCTCGACAGTAATACCATGTGTTCACAGAGCTGACAATAGGGTACAGCCCTTAAAAAAAATGAAATGTGTAGTGTTTAACGCCCGCTTTTACTACATACGGCACCGCAGGCGATGTACAGCCCTTATTACAAAGTTTACATTGGTAGATCTTCTTAACTTTCACAATACAACTATGCGTTTTGAAAGTTGACAACAGAGTAAAGCTCTTACTACAAAGTTTACATTGGTATATCTTCTTAACCTTGACAATACGACAATGTGTTTACAAAGCTGACGATAGAGGAAAGCTCTTATAACAAAGATTACATTGGTATATCTTCTTAACCTTGACAAAACAACTATGTGTTTCCAAAGTTGACAACAGAGTAAAACTCTTTATACAAAGTTTACCTTAGTAGATCTTCCATATCGTGAGAATAAAACTATGTGATTACAAAGTTGACAACAGAGTAAGGCTTTTATTCCAAAGTTTACATTGGTAGATTTTCTAAATCCTGACAATAAAACTATGTGTTTACAAAGTTGACCACAGAGGACAGCTCATATTACACAGTTTACATTGATAGACCTACTCAATCTTGACACTGAAACTATGTGGTTACGAAGTTCACTACAGAGTTAAGCTCTTATTACAAAGTTTGCATTGGTAGACCATCATAAGCTTGACAACAAAACTAGGTGTTTACAAAGGTGACAACTGAGTAAAGCTCTTACTACAAAGTTTACATTGGTAGATCTTCTTAATCATGACAAGAAAACTAACAGTTTACAAAGTTGACAAGAGATTAAACCTATTAATAATAAATTTACAGTAGTAGATCTTCTAAACCTTGACAATAAAACTATGTGTTTACAAAGTTGACAACAGAGTAAAGCTCTTATTACAAAGTTTCAATTCCTAGATCTTCTCAACCTCGGCAACAAAACTATGTGTTTACAAAGGTGACAACAGAGTAAAGCTTTTATTACTTAGATTACGTTGGCAAAACTTCTCGACGTTGACAGTAAAACTGCGTGTTTACAAAGTTGACAACAGAGTAAAGGTCTTATTACAAAGTTTACATTGGTAGATCTTCTAAACCTCGACAACAAAACTACGTGTTTACAAAGTTGACAAAAGTGTTAAGCTCTTACTACATAGATTACATTAGTAGACCTTCTTAAGCTTGACAATAAAACTATGTGTTTACAAAGTTGAAAACAGAGTAAAGCTATTATTACAAAGTTTACATTGGTAGATCTTCTCAACCTTGACATTAAAACTATATGTTTACAAAGTTCACAACTGAAAATGCTATTATTACAATGTTTACATTGATACACCTTCTCAATTTTGAGAAAAAAACTATGTGATTACAAAGTTGACAACAGAGTAAAGCTCTTATTTCAAAGTTTACTTTGATAGATCCTCTTATGCTCGACAGCAAAAGTACGTGTTTACAAAGTTGATAATAGAGTAAAGCTCTGATTACAAAGTTTACATAGGTAGACCTTTTCAACCTTGACAATAAAACTAAGTGTTTACAAAGTTGACAACGGAGTAAAGCTAGCAACACAAAGTTTAGATTGGTAGACCTTTTCAACCTGGACAATAAAACTATGTGTTTACAAAGTTGACAACAGAGTAAAGCTATTATTACAAAGTTTACATTGGTATATCTTCTTAACCTTGACAATAAAACTATGTGTTTACGAAGTTTACAACAGAGTTAAGCTATTATTATAATTTTACATTGGTAGACCTTCTCAATTTCGACAATAAAACTATGTGTTTACAAAAATGACAACACAGTAAAGCTATTATTACAAAGTTTACATTGGTCGATCTTCTCAACGTTGACAATAAAACTATGTGTTTACAAAGTTCACAACAGAGTAAAGCTAATATTACATAGTACAGATTACTGGACCTTCTCAACCTAGACCATAAAACTACTTGTTTACAAATTTGACATTACAGTAAAGCTCTGATTACAAAGTTTACATTGATAGACCTTTTCAACCTTGACAATAAAATTATGTGTTAACAAAGTTGACAACAGAGTAAAGCTAGCAACACAAAGTTTAGATTGGTAGACCTCAACCTGGACATTAAAACTATGTGTTTACGAAGGTGACAACAGAGTTAAGCTGTAATTACATAGATTACATTGATAGAACTTATTTAATTTGACAACAAAACTATGTGTTTACAAAGTTGACAACACAGTAAAGCTCTTGTTACAAAGTTTACATTGACAGACCTTCTAAACCTTGACAGTAAAACTATGTGTTTACAAAGTTGACAACACAGTAAAGCTATTATTACAAAGTTTACATTGATAGATCTTTTCAACCTTGACAATAAAACTAAGTGTTTACAAATTTGACAACAGAGTAAAGCTCTTGTTACAAAGCTGACATTAGTAGTCCATCTAAACCTTGACAATAAAACTATGTTTTTACAAAGTTTACATTGATAGACCTTGTCAACCTTGACAATAATACTATGTGCTTCCAAAGTTGACAACAGAGTAAAGTTCTTATTACAAAGTTTACATTGGTAGACCTTCCCAAACTTGACAATAAAACTATGTGTTTCCAAATTTGAATTCGAGTAAAGGTATTATTACAAAGTTTACATTGGTAGACCTTCTAAACCTTGACAATAAAACTATGTGTTTACAAAGGTGACAACAGAGTAAAGGTATGATTACAAGTTTACATTGGTAGACCTTCTGAACCTTGACAATAAAACTATGTGCTTACAAAGTTGACAACAGAGTTAAGCTCTTATGACAAAGTTTACAGGGATAGATCTACTGAACCTCGACGACAAAATTATGTGACTGCAAAGTTGACCATGGAGTAAAGCGCTTATTACAAGTTTAGATTGGTAGACCTTCTAAACCTTGACAGTAAAACAATGTGTTTACAAAGTTGACAACAGAGTAAAGGTATGATTACAAGTTTACATTGGTAGACCTTCTGAACCTTGACAATAAGCCTATGTGCTTACAAAGTGGACAACAGAGTAAAGTTCTTATTACAAAGTTTACATTGGTAGAACTTCTCAACCTGGACAATAAAACTATGTGTTTACAAAGTTGACCACAGTGTAAAGCTATTATTAAAATGTTTACATTGGTAGATCTTCTCAACCTTGACAATAAAACTATGTGTTTACAAAGTTGACAACAGAGTAAATCTCTTATTACAAAGTTTACATTGGTAGTTCTTCTTAACCTCGTCAATAAAACTATCTGTTCACAAAGTTGACAACAGAGTAAAGCTCTTATTTCAAAGTTTACTTTGATAGATCCTCTTAAGCTCGACAGCAAAACTACGTGTTTACAATGTTGATAATAGAACAAAGCTCTGATTACAAAGTTTACATAGGTAGACCTTTTCAACCTTGACAATAAAACTAAGTGTTTACAAAGTCGACAACAGAGTAAAGCTAGTAACACAAAGTTTAGATTGGTAGACCTTCTCAATCTGGATATTAAAACTATGTGTTTACAAAGTTGAAAACAGAGTAAAGCTCTTATTACAAAGTTTACATTGATATATCTTCTTTACCTTGACAATACAACTATGTGTTTACAAAGTTGACGACAGACTAAAGCTCTTATTACAAAGTTTACCGTGGTTGATCTTCCTTATCGTGACCTTATAACTATGTGTTTACAAAGCTTTAATAGAGTAAAGCCCTTAATACAAAGATTACATTGGTAGATCTTCTCAACCTCGGCAATAAAACCATGTGTTTATAAACTTGTCTACAGAGTAAAGCCCTTATTACAAAGTTTACATTTGTAGATTTTCTCAACCTCGACAGTAAAACCATGTGTTTACAAAGTTGACAAGAGAATAAAGCTCTTATTACAAAGTTTACACGGGTAGATTATCTCAACCTCGAACGTAAAGCCATGCGTACAAAGCTGATAATAGAAAAAAGTTCTTATTGAAATGTTTTAATTGGTAGATCTCCTCAACCTCGGCGATAAAACCATGTATTTACAAAGTTGTCAACACAGTAACGCTAAATTATTACAAAGTTTACTTTGGTAGATTTTCTCAACCTCGGCAGTTAAACCATGAGTTTACAAAGTTGACAAGAGAGCTAAGCTCTTATTACAAAGTTTACAATCGTAGATTTTCTCAACCTCGACAGGAATACCTTGTGTTTACAAAGCTCGCAACAATATCAAAGAAATAAAACAGTATCAAAGTACCAAAAGAAATAAAAGATATACAATAAAGAAAGATGTGCTTAAAAGCATTGATGAATTCAAGCACAGTTGTAAATATAGCATGTAAATATTGTGACTTTGTGGGTTCGTGAAATATCAAGTCGAGGTTACAAACACAAAAAACTGCACTTTATTTTCGTAGCAATACACTCTTCATCATTACAACTCGCTAGATAACCTAAAACTGTTTATTTTAAAAACACTTCGCTCAACTGTCTGTCGCTTCCGGTAACGATCGGCCCCGAAGTTTCCCGAATCTCCACCGGCCATCATTTATTTATCAGCATCGCGAGTCTGCCGCAAGGGTAACAATATATTGTGTGTGTGTGTGTGTGTGTGTGTGTCATTAAAACTGTAAAATCATAGGTAATGATATTGCAAAATGTAATGTATATAATGTATTGTGACGTATCCTATGTAAATTGAGCATAAGGATGAAATAAAATGAAATGAAATGAAAATTGAATTCAACTATCTAGTCTTCAGGCACATGCGAGTGCCATATGTTTCACAGAAAGGGCTGTGCAAGCTGTAATTGCAATACATAAAATAAAAAACATTTGATACCAGACATGGGAGTGAAGAAAAAGAAGCACTGAATGCCGACAGCAGCATCGCCTGACAGAGCTGAAGAAAACGCCGACACAGTTCCTCCCATGGAACCTGTGGGAGAGCAGCCTGCACCGCCATCACCGAGCTCGCTCGAGCCCAGCACAGCCGCAACCATTACTCGCCCGCCGCAGCAGACAGCAGAAGAAGAAGCAGCCTCACCGCTGGCTGAACCCGCGCCACCGCCACCGCTCTGCTCGACATCTCCGCCAAGCTTCAGTGCAATGGCACGGAGAGTGCACAGGCAACTTGCCTGAGGCACTCATCCTCAGCACCGCCCGACTCCGCTGGCCTTCCCTGGTGAAGGCATCCCGCATCACCACTCACAAGGGACTTTCACCCCTTGTGAGACTGAAATTCCTTGACGAAGTGGACTACAATGCTGCGCTGCGAGACGGGCTCCCTGCCTTCGGGCAGGTGCTCCCAATTGAAGCCAGCTTGGGGGGCCGCACCACTCCATGCCGCCGCTGCTGCCAATACGGACACACCACCGTCACCTGCAGTGAGGAGCCTCGTTGCCACTACTGTGGAGCAGCGTGCCTCACTGCAGTCTGCAAGGGACATGACCTGTCGCGCCGTCCCCTCTACTGTGCTACCTGCAACACCGCAGGCCACTTCACGGGACAAGCTTCGTGCCCCCTAAATCCCAAACAACAACGCCGAACCTCTAACCGCCAACACCAGCCTCACCTTCACACTCCACTTCCTCCTCAACACCAGCCTCACCCTCCTACTTCACGCCACATCCCGCAGCAGCCACAACGCCGCACATACGCACAAATCACTCAGCACCAGGGGACGCAGACCAGCGCCGAGCACCGAGAACTTCTGCACACCTTCACCGCCACACTCGCAGATCTGCAGGCATCCATCGAGAAGCTGACGGCGTGGGTAGCTACATGGGAGGAAGCCCTGCGTCAGACGTTGGATGATGTCAGAGAAGCCGTCCAAGCCCCGCAAAGCGCTACTCAGGAAGACGCCAGCGCCACCTCCGAGGCCTTAGACTACTGCAAGGCTAAGCTCGAGAAGATCGTCGGCTACATCAACGACACCCGAGCGCCAAGCAGGAAGCTTGAGGAAGCCCTCCGCACACACCAGGGCTACATCACGCAGAGCATTGATGACCTCCGGAGAACCCTCGCTCGAGACAATGGAGCACCGCCTCCACACGCCCAGCCTTACAGAGACTCTCGCGCCCATTGGACGCCGCCGTCACAGGACCTGCCTCGCCGCAACCCTCCATGAAACCGAGCCCTTGAAGGCATCGGTTGAAGCCCCGACAACTGCGGCCCTGGCGGTTGCACATTTTACCAAAGTTAAAATTCAATAGTCACCACAGTTCACAGGTCGCAGTCAGGGTCGCCTTTATCATGGCTGCTACCTGATCACCACAAGCGGATTTTCCGCAAACCCTAGTTTCCACCCACGAACAGCCGGGTTACTTCGGCGGTACCGGCCATCAACTTCGCCTCAACAGCCCAAACTAAAATAGCACCACAGGCCCCAATAAATAGAATCACCTCAGAACAACATCCCTCCCATGCCCCATCCTTCTCCCTGCCCAGATACCCAATATACCCTGTTGTTGGTTTTTCCTATACCTTTATTCCTGTTCCCCCCACCCAAAAAAAAACCTCCGGCTGGAAATGGCAATGCAGCTATTTAAAGGAACAATTTTACCAATAATGACTTACGGCATAGAGATTATATGGCCTCACTTAACAATGAAAAATTATTCATAGGGAAAGAGTAAAACCAAGATACATAAAGAAAGCATTAGGGGTGTCAAAAACAACAAAGTCAACACTTGTATGCCTGCTGGCGAGTGAAACATTCCACATAGAGGACCTCAAGAAAATTGTGCTCCTACCAACCACCAGAGCTTCAGAGAACTTCTTAGCAACATTGAAGAGGGAAAGAAAAGAAATACAACCAGAGTTCTACTGCACAGGAGCCATGATGGACTACACATGGGCAAAGGAAAATTTCGAAATGAGGCACGTTATCACCAGGTTGGCAGTACTGAGATTCCACCACATGATATGTAAGAACAGGAACTACTGAATGTAAGCTGTTTGAAAAGGCATGCAACCACTATCACATTGAACTATTCACAAGAAGAACTAAGTCAATAAGTGAATATGCAAACATGTAACTTTACCTGGCTATTTAGCTGCAGTTAATTGTATTATATGTTTAAGGATGGACTTCTCCGTGTATAATGTGCTTGGTTACAACATTAACATTGAAACTCTTACAAACCCGTATAAATTTAAACCCAATTCAGGTTTAAAAATAAATTTTTTTAGTTCCTATGGTGTCACAATGGATGTCTATCGAAAATCTGAGTTCGTCGCTTCCTTATTTTGAGGTTAAAACTTTTTTTATAAAGTAAAAATACATATATCTATATATAGGTATATATTTTTCTTTTCCGTATTTTTAACTTCATTAACAGTATTAATCTGTGGTACTATTATATTACACCTGATATCATTTAATTTTTGGACTGTATCTAGAAACTTGTTGGTTCAATAAGAGATATTGCACCTGTCCTCCATGTACATCGCGATTTACCGAATACCAACATAACCTTACAAAAGAAACAATGCGGATTAATCAAGCTCCGTACACGAGATTGAGATTGATTGTTTAGCAATTGTGTTAGTTCATAAGCTATTCTTTATACATCGCAGGAAACAAAGAGTTAGTTAAACCAAGTGCTGGGGGTTTATTCTTCTGACTGCACTGAAACATGCACATGCTACATCAGCATGTTAAAATTATGATCTGAAGAAACTTGTTCTATGGAGAATTTTTAAACCTATTCAAGGACGATGAGGGTAAAGCAGACACTAATTATTCTAACTTCAATCAGAACTTCGGAGTCAGATCTGTCAGCCAAAAATATTAAAAATAGAATGCTAGGTCTTATTAATCCATATTCCCTTCACTATGTTAATATTTACCTTGTACAATTTTCTTCTTTCCCCTCTCTATATTCTTTTCTTGTTTTTAAATCGGTTTGCCAAAGCAATTTACCGAGATTTACAAAGATAAACTATAACGTCTATCACATTGATCATTTCACGGCCTTGTAAATCACCTAGTCAATCCAGTCACGAGAGAAATGATACATGCCATAAAGTGTTTTGGTTACTTGAATTATAAATCAAGATTAAGCAGTTACCATAAAGGAAGTACCCGTTTGCAGGAATAGCAGTGGGAATAACTTAGTGTCTTCCATATATCTGTCTACAATGTTTGAACCAAGTCTGAAGTTTTAGCAGTTAACTGCATTGATTTATGTTTGTGTAAGTTGTACGAAAGCAGTTGTTATTTTCTAGTCTCATCGGCGCTTTAATGCAGATTGTGCACGAATTCAATCAAATTAAGCTGCTTTCTATGCTTTGCATTGCGTAGCGTTACTTTTGTTTACAAAACGTTGCATTGAGTTTTTCCAGGATTTGTTTAAGTTTGAATGCTAATGTGAGCAAAGATTAGTTGTGGGTGCTTTTTGTTCTGCGGTAACTTACCGGTGTGAATGTGAACTTAAACGTAAGTGACGAAATGTATTGAACAGGTTTTCAGTGTGAATTAGTTTTGTTAGAGAAGTTTGTTTGTTAGCGGAATACCGCATTGGAATTCCGGAAATTTACTTGTGAAACAGTGGTCGTTTTGAGGAGCTAATCTAAGGTTTCCAAGTTTTGTTAGAGGTGTGTATGCATGATGGAGGCAACAGAATCACCACTTGTCAAGAGCTGCCACAATGGTTCATCTAGTGAATACAGATATAAAACCTTAGGAGTCAAGCAAAGAAAGCTGGGTATAAATATCACATCAGAATCATCAACATTACAGTCTTCGTCGTAAGAACAGATGGAAAGCTCCAAGGTCCACACTAGAAATTACGTCATCATATCCTACGCAACATCCACAGACTTGGTTTCCACTACATCAAGCTTCATCACCTTCTACGACCTCTGGTATAACTACTGATCTCAGTGTAAGTAAATCAATTCTTCGACGAGCTCAGCTTCAACTGTCACAGCCTACTCACTCACTCGATTCCAGTGTACCGCATGATGCTACCATGGATATTGACATAGTCAAATTGGGCAACTGCAACAGTTGACATCACTGCGAAACTCAAAGTAAACGCCTTTATTTGGCACCATCTTCTGAGCAGTATCTCGCGATATGCTTACGCTATTCCAACATCTAACCGATTCCATGCTTTATCTGAAAGTTGTGACCAGACAGATTCAGCTCCTAATACCGCACTCAAGGAAAAAGTTCCATCCATTTGTGTGCGCAATGTTCAGAATTACCAACTGTTCCTTCAAGATATCAAAAAATGTATACTCTCAGATTTTTATACTGAGCTCCGAGAAGCCCTGTACTTCAACTGACTTCCATCTGGACCGGACCACCAGAAACAAAGAAATTTTACAAGAGACAGAGGTGTGCCATGTGATGGTCACCATCGATGTTTTAAAAACGAACCAAAACATTACACAGTATTATAACTGCCAGCAACTGAGCCACACTTTCAGAATGTGTAACATGACCTCGCGGTGCATCCTCTGCAGTGGCATTCACTGCCTCACTGATTGCCCCAAAAATGCGAGCAGGACGTTGTGGCAGACGCATCCTGCCTGCTAAAGAGACTGTGAAATGTTTCGAAACGAACATCACCGCCACCAACTGGCAGCCATAGCCAAGGCCCATCGCACACCCAGTTCTGGTCAGAGAAGGCGCTGGAGGGCGACCACCAACTGGTTCCCTTCCCAGGCACCCACTAGTGACCTGGGTGGACTTAAGGAGCTGCTCTCCTTAATTAAAAATTTCTTCGATGCTAGCCAAGTTGCGGTCTTTCATCAAACAGTTCAAAAGCTGCAACAACACCTTGGACAAAGCCAAAATCATCATATGTGCTATCTCTATGCTCCTGGTGTAAATAGCTTTACGCAGGGGAGGTATAACTATCTTGCGCGCTCCTGTGGAATGCCAACGGCATCTACAGGCAGCGCTACAAACTTGAAAACTGCCTGCGGCGTAACAAAATTGATATCTCATTCATTTGCGAAACTAAATTAAAGCTGGAGCACACTTTTAAGCTCCAGGGGTATCACATATTTCGGACTGACAGAATTGGCAGACAAGGGGCGGGGGCAACCACTATCTCACTAAAAAATACTGTTGCTCATGGTCCTGTTACGCTGCCAGCTTTGGCAGTACTGGAGGTACAGCTCAAAAATCTGTGCAAACAATAGGACAGTGATGCTGGTAGTGCTTTATCGGCCTCCCAACTTCCCTAACTTCATACAAGACCTTGAACAAATCCTTGCTTTAGAGGACAATGTTATAATTGCAGGAGATTACAGCGCTCGACACCCATGGTGGTTTTCAGGTCGAGCGAAAGTAGTTGGGAATCTCCTGGTTGAACTTATAACTGAAAATGACAACCTCGAGGTACACCTCCCCCCACAACCCACATTTGGGCATAAAACAGGACTTGATCCTGAAATTTTGAACTTTGTGCCCACAAAAAATGCAGCACTTACAATCACAGTGTGCAATCCGACCATCTAGCTGTGCATTTCGAGACCTGCGGCTCTCTCGCGGCTGGAGATGAGCAGGTTACATGCTTGAGACTGTCATACCAAAGCGAAGCGGATATAGATGCCGCCATTGAAAACTTCACCGCCTTGCTGCGCACGGCCAAACGAAACGCTACCACATACACTACAAGTCCACCCAGTTTTTGCACATGCCCCGAAGTGGAGCAGCTCATTGCCCAACGCATTGACGAAACTGTGGTGGTACACCCGTCAGCCTGAATATAAAATGCTAGCAAAATGGCTAAGCAACATCATTTGGCAACAAATTAAACTCAACAAAATTGAACATTGGGAAAACAAGATAATAATAATAAATTCTGCTTTATTTTTGTCTCAGCATCTAGAAGCTATACCGAGACCTATTTTTACAATTATAATTATTTTCTTATTTACAATACAATTTTACATTAAGACATTAAATGGTTTTTGCAGATACATGTTATAATTACATTACAAAGACTAACCTAACTAGCTACTGTCAGTAGCTTTACATTTGCAAGGTAAACTAAACGGAAAAGGTATATAGAAAGAATATTTACAAACTTTTATTTATTAAATCTCACGTTACTATCCTATTACGTTGTCTAAGTATCTCAGACCTTCTAATTTGTGGTGACTGATTTCAAATGCCGGCCTGCAGTACTTGGTTATGTTCCCTTATACCTTGTTGTTTATATTTCTCCATAATTATAGTCAAAACCTTCCCTGCTGCCATATCAACTATTTTGAAGTCATTTGTGTTTCTAACTACGTCTCAAACATATTTACTTTCTAGCTGTTTCCTTTCCACACATAATTTATCATCATATTTATGACATTCAAATAGGGCATGTTCTGGAGTGTCTTCTAAATTACATTGATCACAAATGCTGGTGTCAGATCTTAATTTCTTGAAGTACACATTATATGGTCCATGTCCCGTTAAGTATTGGATACTTAATTTTGTTGGTACTATACCTTTTAATTTTAATCTTTCATTTATATTGGGATATAAACTATAAGTTCTTCCTTCAAGTGATGTATTCCATTCCTGTTGCCAATCTCTTAAAAGCTTCCTATTGATTTCTGCTTTATTCCTGCAATATTCACCTATAACATGATTGATTTTTAAGAAATCTTTTCTTTTGAGCCAATAATTTGCTGCTCTGTTTTATTACTAAGTCTATAAGCCAAATTGCCAAACATACTAAAAGAGCTAAAGTTGGTGTTGTTACGACTCCTAAGCATCTTATTAAAGCTTGTCTTTGAACACTTCTAATTATTGTTACCCTGGCGGCAGACTCGCAATGCCGATCAATAAATGATGGCCGGTGGAGAGAGGGGAGACAGGAGGGGTAGCTTAGTCTTTGTTTACCCCTCGTCCTGCCACTCAAAGTGACACGAAGCTTCGAGAATGTTTTCCCCCTCCATAAAGGGAGATTCGGGAAACTTCGGGGCCGATCGATACCGGAAGCGACAGTCAGTTGAGGGTAGTGTTGTTATGGCGTGCGTTGTGTAAGTAGCGTCGAGCGTATGTGTAGATTGATATTGGAAAATCAACTAATTGTGTACATTAAATTGTAATTGTGAACCGTGTATTGCTACGAAAATAAAGTGCAATTTTTTTGTGTTTGTAACCTCGACTTTTTATTTCACGAACCCACAAAGTCACATTATTTTAATATAGACAACACAAATTATGGATGAAGTCAGTGCACTGAAGTTTTATTATGCATTTATACATGCACATCTAAGTTATGGGGTCATTTTATGGGGGGCAGCAGGTAAGAAAAATATGTTAAAAACATTTAGGCAACAAAAGAGAGCAATAAAAATAATGGAAAAAATCCCTAGGAGACAATCATGTAAAAGTAGCTTTAAAACACTTAAAATACTCACATTACCCTCTTTATAGACATTTGAATGTCTCAAACATGTAATAAGAAACCACATAGAAGGAAAAAAAATAGAAACATTCATGAATATAATACAAGAACAAAACCGAACTACTTAAGAAATAGGTTCAGGGGAACATTAGCTGCCAAATGTATTTAAAGTACTGCAAAAAATTTATACAATCATTTACCTCACTCTATCAAGGCAATAAATGAAGAAGTGAAGAAAATTTACGCAATAAAGACTTACCTAGTGAAAAACGCTTTCCACTCAGTTGAGGAATACAAAAAGGGAAGAGAGACTTAGTTTATTAAATTTTATTATCAATCTATTGTGTATATCTAGAACTGCTAATAATCTGTAAATAATTTATTTGTTTTAGTATTGAACTGTAAAAATGTAATTGTAGTGTTACTTTTGACGATGCTTTGTAAAACATGTTGCAAATGGCAGAATAAAATCTGAATCTAAATTTCTGATATTTTAATCTATTTTCCCATATTACAGCTCCATAGCCAATTATCCCTATTATAAAGCTCATGTGATATATTATTACTGTATCTGTAGGTAGTTTAAAAGTCCTTGTAGTTAATGTTGATAATTTCATCATTATTTTCCTAGCGTTATTTGTTACTTCTTTTAGATGTGTATCGTAATAACTTTTTTCAACTAAAAATACTCCTAGATATTTAACAACTTTGCTTCTTTAATATTTTCATTATTTATTTTGATAATAGGGTTTCTTTTTAAGGCTCCTTTAAATAGAGTATATGCTGATTTTTGTGGTGTAATAGTTTGGATTCCTTACACCAAGAAGACAGTTGTTTCATAGTTAAATTGGCTTTTCTTTCTAGCTCCAAGCAACTATCACCTGCCACTAATAACAGGAGTTTGTCTGCATAGGCCACAATATTCAGTGTATTACTAGAGGATTTCAGCTGTTGTATAATCGGTTCTGTGAGTATGTCCCAGAACATCGGTCCAAGGACTGATCCCTGTGGACAACCTTTAGTAATTTCTCTAACTGTGGTGTGATTGTCACCCTTTACATTTACACTTCTGTTGTTTCAGTAATCTTTTAAAGAGTTATATAGACATCTCGGGTATTTTTTATCTCTCATAATTTGAAATAATTGCGGCCACCACAGGTTGTCAAAGGCTCTGGCAAATCCACAAATATTCCCACTATGTATTTTTTATTGCACTTATTGATTGTGTTTATTGTAAAATTTAGAGCATCTTTAGTGGAGCTACCCTTCCTAAAACCAAATTGATTTTCTGTCACACCCAGCATCATCCTTTATTCCAGAATTCTTTTATACAAAAGTTTTTCTTGAATCTTTGCTAGGGAATTGAGCAGACAAATTGGTCTGTATGATTTTGGATTAGCTGGGTCACAATTCTTTGATTTCTATAGGATAACTTCATCAGCTTCCTTCCAACAATACGGTATTCTTCCTTGAACAAGACATTCATTCAATAGATCACATAGATAGGGAGCGATTATGGTTTCTAATTGTTGTATAACTTCGTTGCATATATTGTCAGGTCCTGGTGCTTTTCTTGCTTTTAGATCCCTTATGACCAGCTGGACTTCTGTTAAATCAAAGAGATATATTATGTTATTTATATGTTCTTCCTGATACTTTTGTCATTTTATTTGATGATCTTCTACATCATCCTCTATGTTATCTGCAGGTAACATTATTTTCAATAATTGATTAATAGATTCAATATACGAAGTAGTATAGGTTCCATTTGCTTTTCTTATAGAAGAGATAATTTCAGGAGCTGCTATCCTTTCCATAACTATCTTGTATGGAGTACCCCAAGTATCTGCTTTTTAATTATCTTCAATAAATTGTTGCCATTTTTCTTTTCTAATTTGTTGATGCATATCTTTGTATTCCGCTTTAAGGCTTCTATATATATGTAAATTGATCTCTTTTTCTTGTGCTGTTAGACTTCTTTGATAGTGTCGCTTAGCTTTTCTGACCTTTCTCCTAATCTTTTGCAGTTTATCGTTCCAAACTTTATATGGAGTAGTTGTTTGAGTCATTTTCTTCAGTGTTTTACCCATAGCTTTTTGAATAGATACTGTTAGTTCCCTTGCTTTTCGATTTATATCATCCCCTTGATGTATCCTTTCTGGCATTATTAAAGTATCTCTTAATCTAGTCCAGTCTGCATTCTTAAGTGAATATCTCATCTTTCTATTCATGTACTCGATTCCTCCTACTTTCAATATTTCTAGATCAAAGTATATTGTATTATGATCACTGGTAGTCTGTTCCTGCCCCACTCTCCAATTAGTTATTCTTTCACTAACATACCCTCTAGCTAACGTGATATCTATGTTTTGTTGGGCATCAGCCCTATTTTGGAAAGTATATGGATTTAGTGGTTTATTTATGATATCTAGATAATGGCCTGGGCCAAATACTGGCAAGCAGCTCAACAATTGTAATAGCTTAGTACACTAAATAAATAAATAAATATAATAATAATAATAATATCTAGATTATATTCCATTATAACATCCACTAATTATTCACCTCTTTTATCAGGATGCTTACTCCCCCATAAAGCCAATTTAGCATTTGCATCCATAGTGTAAATTAAGGGTTTATTATTATACACATCTAATATCCTTTTCATTCTTTGTAAGTGGACATCAATTTCATCCTTATATTGGAAATAATGATTACATAAAAGAAATACCATACCTCTTATGCTCAATTCAACACAATTAACATATTCATTACAGAGTTGCCATATTTTAAGTACTTGAATTTTAGGATTTACTACAATAATTGTTGCCTTAAGATTATCAATCACCATCTAAGACGGCTCTGACCTTAACTGACATGTGTCTTGGTTTTCCCTTAGTTATGTATGGCTCTTGAATGCAAACTATATCTAGGTTTAAGTCATCTATTAATTTTCTTATCTCCATCATTACAGTTTTTGAGTGTTGTGCATTTATCTGTTCAAATCTTATTCTGAAGTTATTGCTATTTACATAGTCAAAATTTCCCATTTTAATTGTCATTATCTTGTCCATAATTTATCCTATTTATTAATTGCTCTAAATAAATTTGGTATAATGGACATAATTTTCTATCTTTGCAAGATGTTGAGTACCACCCATTCGGACCATTGCTTGTGGAAATTATTAAAGGCATTCAATGTCTCCTCAAACGTCAGTGCTGCCACTGAGGCCTGCACTTTTCTAAGGAGAAAGCTGAGCTATTGGCTGACTGTCTACAGGACAGATTCAGCGAAAACGCAGCAACCTACCTCGAGTTAGAGACGGAGATCAACGCTTGGGTACAAAACTGGGTGGCGCAGAAGCATGAGCAACATCTGCCCCTTACAAACCCGCAGGAAGTCTACAAGCTTATTAGGAAATTACCTAATGGGAAAGCCGCCGACCCTGACAAAGTGACTAATGAGGAACTCAAACACCTCCCGAGAAAAGCCCTGGTGCAATTCACAAAAATATTCAATGCCTGCTTGCAGCACAATCACTTCCCCAACTCTTGGAAACAAGCCAAGGTTATAATGCTCCCGAAGCAGGGGAAAAGCACTAGGCAACCCCAAAATTACTACCCCATTAGTCCCTTGTCTACTATTGGTAAATTGCTCGAGTAAAGTATACTTTCTCGACTACAAAAACAAGTTTCGGACCACAAACTTTCAAATTCTCAGTGTGGCTTTAGAAAAGGACATTCTACTGTACTTCAACTTCTCAGATTAGCAGACAACGTTACAGAGCATTTTAACAATGAGGCCTCAACGTTGGCATTATTTTTGGTCGTAGAAGCCGCCTTCGACCGGTGCTGGCACAACAGCCTCAATTTTAAGATGCACCGGAACTTTCCCGACCTCCAAATTTCAACACCCATGCTGCACAATTGGCGCTTCTACGTCCAAGTGGGTGGCTCCTTCTCAAAGGAGTCATTCAGGCTGGCGTACCACAAGGGGCGATCATGTTGCCATTCTTGTACATAATTTTCGCAAATGACTATCCTGTGGACGCCAGAGGCAGAGTGGCCATGTACGCTGACGACACTGCAATCTACAACCACCACAAAAACTATTGTTTCAGCCTTTTAGAAATACAGAGGTACATTGACCGCTTCATCTCATCACTTCACGATTAGCCCAAACAAATGCCAGCTGATCCACTTCACGAAGCAGCGCCCTTTGGCTATAGACGTAATGGTTGTGGTCAAATATTGCACGGCCATCAGCGTGACGCCATCACGAACCTTGAACTGGTCTAGCCATATAAAAGATACTGCTAACAAAGGGCGGCAGAGATTAAAGTTATGCGCTCCCATCTTCAGGAGCAAACAATTTAATTAAAATCCAAGCTTGTCCTGTACAAGGCATTTATACTGTCGGTGATCCTATATGCGTGTGTGGTCTGGCCTAACACATCAAAATCTACCCTAAAGTACCTCAAAACCATCCAAAACCTATCTGTCCCCCTTCTTATCACAAACCACCAAATCCACCTAGAAACCAGTTCCCTTACCATACCCGAGGTCATCCTCAAATGGGCCTCCTCCACCTGGGCATGCATTAAGAATCACAGAAACCCCACAATATACAATATTGTCAAAGGCGAGCCGCAGCATCACAAAATCGCCAGGATAAAGATCTTGTAGAGGATGGCGGCTCACCCAATCTGCGTGCCCAGCATCCCTCGGCCCATGGCTGCAGAGGGCTCCGCTCACGACACGGGAGATCATCACCACTCTACCTGTCGTAGCCTTAAGGACAATGTGTATATAGTTTGGCTGCTCTATCTCTGGCTCTGACATTTCTCGAGAGGGGTAAGCAGGCTGTTGCCAGTTCTTTAGCGGGAATTTCAAGCAGAGGAACAATACGTATTTTAAATATTTCATGAACCAGTAGCTATATTATTATAATAGCGATAATAGTGCTTACAAACACTAAAAATCAGAATTCATGGATGCAAAATATACCAAAGAAAGTTCACCAGCACAAGCAGCTAAAGCCATGTGACTCAAATTTAACCTGGCAACATGGTGTTGGATTCAGGAGCCACGCCTAGCAGTGACAATGACACTTTTAACTTCCTGACCACAACACCGGATGTAGAGACTACCAGTACTACCAACAGATGCAGTTAGTGTGTGTGAATGAAATATTTGAATAGAGTGGAATTGTACTGAATATCCTGCATGATAATGAAATTTTAAGTTGTATTTCAGTGTTTTATAGCTAATATAGTCCTATATTTTCATTCTAAAGATAATTTTGAGGATATGTTTTCAATTGCTCATTACTGTATGTTGGTACTATTAACTTCCCCCTCCACCTCTAGCAGCCACAAAGTGTCAGAGTCAGAGATACAACGGCTGGACTGTAGTGTATACAGTGTAAATAGTGACATCGTGTGAGGTGCGTGCGTGTGTGTACCCGCGTGAGATAAACGCTCATGTAAATATATATATATATTACTCTCAAAGAGTAATGTACGAAATTGTACAGTGTACAATGGTTTTGTTGCACAATATGATCGAGGGAGATATTAAACCGGTATCAATAACATGTATATATTCTCTATTAAATTCTTCTTTATTTAAAGACATATGTATTAATCTGTAAATCAAAATAATAAAAACAAATATTTATATGACAAAGGGTTAAAACTTTTATTTTTATGTAGTTCTCAGCATTAATTCATTTCATATAAATGCCAAAGTTTCAGTCATTCTTATTTTTTATTATCCTTAGATCTAGAAAAGGAAGGCAGTCATTATTTTCAGTTTCTTTTGTGTACTTAATAGCTTTAACTTGTAAATTTATAAGTTTTAAAGCATCATTTCTGTTTATCAGGAACAATAGCAATGTCATCTATGTATCTATAACCAAGTTTTAAAAATTAAAGCATATCCTTAAATAACTTGCGTTTCAAGAAAGTTCATAAAAATATTAGCAAGAAGAGGTGAAAGTAGATTATCAATTGCCAAACCAGAATGTTTTTAAAAAAATTGGCCATTTGAAAATTGCTTTATCCAAACAAAGATCAGTAATAGAGTCAGTCTCAAAAATTCAATGCCATGGCCGGGATTTGAACCACGGATCTCCTGGTTTCCGTCCAGTCGCTCTCACCCATTGAGCTACCATGCCCAACATGCCATCCTGACATTAAATTCTCCAGTTGATTCATATATATTGTGAGTTCGTGGGTTGGTAGAATCTTATAAATATTAAAAGCAGAAGCATTATTATCAGTGAAGTATTCTTCATATTTGAGTTTGATTTATGAGTCACTGTTTACACTCAAACTTCACTTACTTGTTGCTGTATAATTGAAATGTTTTCAAGATCATTCGATCTCATCCTCAGCTGTTTGGTGACTAAATGAACCTTCCTCTTCTTCCACTACTATGCAGAGAAGGCCAAGCAGGTCGTCCTACCCCGTTGTGCCAAATGCGGGGAAACGCATCCTGCAAGCTACAGGGGGTGCAAAACGTTTAAGTACGAACGCCACCTCCGCCAACTGGCAACTATAGCCAGGGCAAATCCTGGTTCCCAACCAGGGCCACGCCCCATTGTCAACCCGGCTCTGGTACAGCCCGGTTTCTCCTACGCGAGGACCGCGCAAATGCAAACGGCAACCATGCCACCTACAAGTGGTCCAGCATCTCCCCCCACTCAGGAATCATCATCCGACCTGAGTGGTCTGAAAGAGCTGTTTCAGCTCATCAAGGAGCTCAACCTGCCAAAAATCCTCCCAAAATTAAAATCCTTTGCTGCAACAATAAAAAGTTGCACAGGCACCATGGATAAATTAGAAGCCATCACATGCTTTTTAAGCGAAATCTTCGATTAAATGGCATCTGTAAGGGGAGGCATAACTTTAACTCATGCTCTCCTGTGGAACGCTGATGGTATCCACAGGAAGCAACACGAACTTGAAAATTACCTGCGGCGCAACAAAATTGATGTCGCATTTATTTGCGAAACAAAACTAAAAGCAGAGACAAACTTTAAGCTACAGGGGTATCAAATCTTTCGGACTGACAGATTTGGCAGACCGGGGGGAGGAACCGCCATTTTATTAAAAAACCATGTTGCTCACGCTTCCGTAACACTACCAAGATTAGCTACATTAGAGTGGACAGCACTTAAAACTCATATCAATAATAGGACAGTCATGTTGGTGGCACTTCACAAACCCCCACAACTACCACTTCATACACAAGACCTCGAGCAAATCCTCGCTATGGAGGAACATGTTATAATCGCAGGAGATTTCAACGCTCGGCACCCCTGGTGGCACGCACGCCGAGCAAACGCGGCAGGAAATCTCCTGGTAGAGTTTATAACAGAAAATGATGACATCGAGGTGCACCTCCCGGATGACCCAACTTTTTGGCACAGATCAGGACGAGAGGATCCTGAAATTTTAGACTTCGTTATTTAAAAAAATATGGCGATTGCACAAAACCTAAAAGTGTATCACAGCCTGGATTCTGACCATCTACCTGTGCATTTCGAGATAAGAGGCGCCATTTCTGCCAGCACCCCTGGAAACAGGCAACGTGCTGACACGAACTGGGATGCTTTGACGCTTGCAATGCACGGAATGGCACAGCCCAAGCTGTCATACAGCAACGAGGCGGAGATAGATATCGCCGTTGAAAATTTCACCGCCTCGCTGCGTACAGCCAGAAAAAGTGCCACCACATACACCACAAGCCCACCCAGTTTCTGCACATACCCAGAGGTGGAGCTTCTCATTGCTAGGCGAAGGCGCTTGATGAGGCTCTGGAGGTAAACCCGCCAGCCCGAATACAAAGTAGCAGCAAACTGGCTGCGTAAAACCATTCGGCGTCAAATTCATATTAACAAAATTGACCAGTGGGAAACCAAAATGAAAAGTACCACACATTTGGACCATTCCTTGTGGAAATTACTTCGGGCATTTAAGACCTCCTCAAGCGACAACACGAGCACTGAGGCCCTTCATACTCGCCTCGGCCTGCACTTCTCCGCAGAGGAGAAAGCCGAGGTGTTCGCCGATTGTCTAAAAGATAGGTTCTCAGAAAACCCAACGGTAAACCCTGCCATAGAGCGGGAAGTAAACGAATGGGTACAAACATGGGTGGCACGGAAGCGAGAGCAACCATTCCATCTTATTACGCCGCAGGAAGTTTACAAGCTCATTAGGTCACTACCTAATGGGAAAGCCGCCGGCCCTGACAGAGTGACTAATGAGGAACTTAAACACCTCCCGAGGAAAGCCCTGGTGCACCTAACAAAGATATTCAATGCTTGTTTGCAGCAAAACTACTTCCCAGCAACTTGGAAGCTAGCCAAGGTAATAATGCTTAAAAAACCAGGGAAGAGCGCCAGGCAGCCTCAAAATTTCCGCCCCATTAGTCTCCTGTCAGTAATTGGTAAACTGCTAGAAAAACTCATCCTTTCTCGACTCAAAAATCACATTTCGGAAACAGATGAACTCTCAAAATCCCAATTTGGCTTTAGAAAAAGACACTCCACAGAACTACAACTTTTGAGACTTACCGACGATATAACAGAGCAGTTTAACAATAAGGCTCCAACGTTGGCATTATTTTTGGACGTAGAAGCCGCTTTTGACCGGTGCTGGCACAAAGGCCTACTTTACAAGTTGCACCAATTTCCCGGACTCGAAAATTACCTATACCTGCTGCACAGTTTTCTAGAAAATAGACGCTTCTACGTCCAAGTGGGCCGCTCCTCTTCACATGAGCGAACCATGCAAGCTGGCGTACCACAAGGGGCAATAATGTCCCCATATTTGTATATATTATATTCTAATGACTTTCCCGTGGACGCCAGATGTAAGGTTGCCATGTATGCTGACGACACCGCCATCTACAACCACCACAAAAATGCAAAATACGGGCTTTTGGAAATGCAGCGGTACACTGACCGCTTCCTCTCATGGTGTCATGATTGGAAAATCAAAATTAATGCCGAAAAATGCCAGCTGATATATTTCTCTAACCAGCTGAACCCTCCGGCCATGGACCTAACGGTCGGTGGGCAAAGATTGCACTGTCGTCAGCATGTTAAATACTTAGGAGTCACTATGGACAGAAAACTACTCTGAAACGCCCACATACAAGATAATGCCAACAAAGGTCGGCAGAGACTAAAGTTATGCGCCCCCATCTTCCGTAGCAAGGAAGTAAAACTGAAAACCAAACTAATACTCTACAAATCATTTATTCTATCTGTGGTCCTCTACGCATGCGCAGCCTGGGCTCATGCATCGAAAACACATATAAGAAAACTACAAACTCTGCAAAACCTAGCACTAAGAAAAATTATCCGTCCCCCACTATTAACAAACAATATCACCCTCCACCAAGAATGTAACATCCCTACCATCGACTCAGCAATAGAAAAAAGAACCAGGTCGGTAGGGGCAAAAATACACTACCACAACAACCCTTTAATTAACAACATCGGTGGCGGCGAGCCTAAACACCGAAAACACAAAAGAATAAAAAAGTTCTAACGGCTCAGCCGCCACACCTGAACATCCCCATACCGACCAGCCCAAGGCAGCACATATATGGAGAGGTCGCCCAAAAGATCACCTGACCCGCACAGGAAAACCGCGGAAACCGTGTATATCTGTATATAGTGGTCTACAAGTGTGTTTATGTATGGCTGAGAAAGGAACGTGCTGGCCGCGACCTGCGTATGTGTGTGTGCGTGCGTGCGTGCGTCTAGTTAGTGTACAGTGTATATAGTTAAAAAAAAGTGTTGAAAAACAGAAAGACAAAATAAAACAATAAACTAAAGATAAAAGCTGTTCTCGGTGGACAACAGGGCCACTGTATGAGCTTTTTTGGAAAACAAAACATACGCCCTAATATGCATTTTAAAAAAATTTATATACCTATGTAAATATCTGCCTGCAAGCCCCGCCCAATGTAGGGGTACCAGGCCATGTACCTATTTAAGGCAAAATAAATAAATCAATCAATCAATCAATCAATCACTACTACGGAGCTCCGATCACTCTGCCATCTGGTGTTATGGGCACTAAGTTTTAATACTTCATTTAATGCCGGAATTTCAAAATTTATAACTTTATCACGGTTTTTGTTTAGGAATATTTTTTCACAAATATCCAATTCTATGGGTGTACTTAAAGATTTTAACAGTTTAATGTTGTGGCCAATGTTGTGGTTTTGTGTCCAAAAATGGTGTGAAACTGCAGATTTTTCTGTTTGTTTCAACTTAATGTTCCTCTGGTGTTCTTTTTGCCTGGTTAACAAATTTCTCTTAGTTTTTCCTATGTAGCTTTTTTTCACAGGTTTCACAATTAATCTGATAAATTCCTGATATCAAATTGTTGGGGATTGTATTTTTCAGTAGTTTATTTAGCAGTCGCCTGCGGTGCCGTATGTAGTAAAAGCGGGCGTTAAACACTACACATTCATTTTTTTATTTAGCAGGTTCCTCAGACTGAATTTGTTTTGGGGTGCTAGTTTTAAGTTTAGTCTTTTGAAGATTCGTTCAAATTTTCTAAAAGCCCATGGATGGTACATGAATTTTCTATATTGCCAATTTGTGTTTCTAAGTGGTGTGAGAGTGGTATTTTTTATATCATCTTCAGTTTTTCCTTTCTCTTCATCATGTTCCTTAAGATGGCTGGGTTGAATCCATTTAATACTGCTATGTCTTTTATGTGTAGTTGTTCTTTCAAAAATTCCTCCTTACCCAGTGGGATGTTTTTTAGCCGTTGAATTAGACTTCTAAAGGCAGCTAGTTGATGTGAAACTGGGTTGTATTCATTTTTCTTTATGTAATTATCTATGTGTGTGGGCTTCCTGTATATTCCAAAATCTACACCATGACGATTTCTAGTTATCTTGAGGTCCAAAAAGGGTAGGGTGTTGTCTGTTTCTACTTCCATAGTAAACTGGATGTGATTATCTTGCAGGTTTAGTAATTTTAGAGAATCTTCTCTAAGTTTTTCCGGAATGATAGCAAAAACATCATCAACATATCTCCGACAAAATTTATAAATCTGTGGGAAGGCCTTTACTATGTGTGTTTCAAAATAGCTCATGTATAGGTCTGCTAAAATAGGCGAAAGTGGGCTCCCCATAGCTAATCTTTTTTATTGTCTGTAGAATTTTTGGTTAAACATGAAGTAATTATTCCTTATGCATAAATCTGTAAGATTGATAATGTCATCTATTTCTCTGGGGTCCGTTGTAGTCTGGGTTAGCCATTTTTTGAGGAATGTAGGTATTTTTTTCTACTAGAATGCTTGTAAAAAGTGCCTTAACGTCAAAAGAAACTAGTATGTGATTTTCCGGGATGTTGCTACGTAGGAAAAACTAAGAGAAACTTGTTAACCAGGCAAAAAGAACACCAGAGGAACATTAAGTTGAAATAAACAGAAAAATCTGCAGTTTCACACCATTTTTGGACACAAAACCACAACATTGGCCACAACATTAAACTGTTAAAATCTTTAAGTACACCCATAGAATTGGATATTTGGGAAAAAATATTCCTAAACAAAAACTGTGATATAGTTATAAATTTTGAAATCCCGGTATTAAATGAAGTATTAAAACTTAGTGCCCCTAACACCAGATGGCAGAGGGTTTGGAGCTCCGTAGTAGTGGAAGAAGAGGAAGGTTCATTTAGTCACCAAACAGCTGAGGATGAGATCGAATGATCTTGAAAACGTTTCAATTATACAACAAGTAAGTAAAGTTTGAGTGTAAACATAGTGACTCATAAATCAAACTCAAATATGGTAGAATCTTGTTTGCAGAAATTTAAAACACTCTTTATTACAGAAAAAAGACATGACATTGACAAACAGTCTTCAAGGTCGTCTCATTCGCCTTCCACACATAAACAAATGAAAGAATTACAGCGGTACAGTTCAAATAACCATCACACAACTCACACAATTACAACACAACTGAGCTTTGGCTTTGCGGCGGCTCCATTCCAACATTGCGACCGGCGACACTGCTCCTTCCTCAAGGTTGGTCAACCCAAACACCACCATCGTAGGGGCCAGGTGATCCACGTGTACCACCAACGTCTTCCCTCGGGGCACCTTCTGGATGCGGTAGACCACGTCATTAATCCTCTTTACCACCCGGTGCAGTCCTTGCCACGGCTGTTGAAGTTTCGTGCAGCGTCCCTTGGTCCTGGTAGGGCGGTACAACCATACCAACTCACCTTGCTGGAACCCTTGGCTGTTGGCTTGCCTGTCATATCGGCTCTTCATGCGGTCGCTCGCCTTCTGCATGTTCTAACGAGCCATCTCATGCTTGTCGTGGAGATAGTCCACCAGGTTCTGCACATACTTGGTTGCTGGCTGTTTTGCGTCCGGCGGCCTCCCAAATACCAGGTCACAAGGGAGGCGTAACTCTCGGCCGAACATTAAGCTGGCTGGCGTCATCCCAGTGGTGTCATGTGTTGACGAGCGGTAGGCCAGCAGGAACAGTGGCACCTTGAAGTCCCAGTCTCACTGATGGCTGGCCATGACCTTCCTCAGGTGCTCTTCTAAGTTCTTGATTTATCTCTCCACCATGCCGTCCGACTGTGAATGTAGGGGTGTTGTGCAGGCCTTGTTCACCCCAAGTCTTTCTAGTGCCTCCTTCGTCAGGTTAGACTCAAAACTGGTGCCCTAGTCGCAGTAGAGCTCTAACGGCAAAATGATTGTTCCACGAGGCAGTCAGTGATCGTCTTCGTCTCCTGGTTCGGGATGGCATACACCTCCAGCCACTTGCTGAAGTAGTCCACGTCCACCATCAGGTACTTGTTGGCACGGCGGGACACTGGGAATGGTCCAGCTATGTCGACAACGATGTGTTTGAATGGCACTCCGACATACTGCTACATGCGACCTCAGCCCCTAGTCTGGAGGCCGCGAATCGCAGTGCACACGTGACATTCACGGCACCAGCTCTCAGTGGCTGCTCGGAGCCTCAGCCAGTAGTAGTGCTGTAGGAGTTTACCTATTGCTCCCAGGTGTCCTGAAGTACCGGTGTGCACTTCCTCTCTGACATGAAATAAATATTGCAATTAAAAATAAAGCTGAACACATGTCTGATGTATCACAAAGTTCAGTTCAACATGCAGTTTTCCTAGGATGATGACAAACATATGTTATAATGTAAAGAGCAGAAAAATACTCAGAAAAGTCATTCAGCACATGAAAACAAAAGACAGAGAAATGTCTGAAGAAAATTGAGGCAGGATAACATACCTTTGACAAGCAAACACATCTTCCAGTGGTAGTTGTCGGCACTTCAATTACCTTCTACCCACAAGAGACAACTTTGAATGTACACCTTAACAGCACACAACCGCAAAACAATGCAGGTATACTATTTCATGTGGAATGACAGCCAGGTAAACACAAGAATCAACAAAATAGCCTCTTTAAGGTATTTTGATGGGACTTCCCCCTGATATACTCATGCACCTATTCAGATTCCTACCAACAATAAAATAAGAATAATTATATGACTGTAATGAGCATGAGTGATGTTCTTATTAATTCTAATTTGCTTTTCATTGATAATAAATACCTATTGCTTTTTACTCATATGAAAAGTGATCAAGTTCACCATTTGATAGAAAAGAAAAAGAAGAAGGTGCACACTACCAAGTAGTCAGTTAAGTGAAATACTGATCTATTATGTGTTTCAAATGGGAAGGGTTCTGGAGTCCAGCTAATCAAATGTCGTATCACACTCAGCGTTGCCAGCTTGTTACTTCACTGCTTTCATAGCTCCCTCTCTCTCGCACACTCATACAACATGCAGGTCTGCTTGGCGCTAGATGTAACGGTAAGCAAATTATATTTTACAAACTTTTACAATAAAGCAGTTGCCAACATCAAAATTGGAAAAAGCATTTTCGCAAATTATATATATTTTAAAATACTATAACTATAATTATAGTTTATGAATTACCTGTTTTTCTAATCCAATGGAACTGCCAGTGGCTCATCAATATCACTTATGTCAAGAGATAATTCGTCATTGTCACTGTCTTCATCGTCTGAGTCTTGCAAATTTATGATTATAGGTTCCAAAATCTCGCCACGTGCTATTTCTTTCTTAAAATCGTCTTCTTGAAGGTTTTCTGCATGCCTTAAGCAGTTTGCCCAGTCCTGTTGTGTTATCTTGTCAATTTCTTTGTGAAGAAGTCGTTCAACGTCTGTCAGTCTAAAAGTATTATTTCTGTTTGCAACCCCCTTTTTATCTGAGCCCACATCTACTCAATTGGATTATATTGGCAGTGCTAAGGTGGGAGGCGTATTACCTCGTGTCCCGCTTCAATTGCAAATTAATCCAGCTGGTACACTTTTTCCGTGTTTTTAAACAGAAGTACTCTTTGCAGTAACTCATTATTAAGTTTCTGTTTCCGAAAATTTTTTGAGGAATATATACACCTTAAAAATAATACTTTAAGCCTGACTTCACAATACCTGCCTGTTTGACTCGCCACTAAATTCACCGCAAGAAGCCATTGCACTGTTTAACTCTTACACTACTGTTGTTGGATAAGTTAATAACAAAGAACTGACTAACTTGGGGAGTACCCCAAGGATCTGTGTCAAGTACTACTTTATTTAATATTAAATGACTTACCCCAAAAACTAAACAAAATAGAAAATGTTAAATGTGCCATGTATGCAGACGACATAGCAATCTGGACATCAGTTAATAACAAAGAACTGAATAAGCTACCACATGAACAAGGCATAGGAAGAACTACATAACTGGTGTTCAGGTAATGAAATGACTGTGAACTTATCCAAAACAAAATACCAAGTGTTCACACTTTGCCACACAAAACCGCTTATCAAAATAATACAAAATGGTGAGCAACTAACAGAAACAGAAAATTATAAATATCTAGGCATAACACTCTATTCTAAATTATCTTGGAAAACCCACATTAATGAAACCATAAAAAAGACCACTCAGAGTTTAACAACACTCAAAAGACTAACTGGCAGCAAATGGTGGTCCTCTGTCAATACACTCAACACCACTTATAAAAGTTACATCAAACCTTCTGCAAAATATAGAGTCAAAAAGGGATGTAAGTGCAGAAACACTTAAAATGCTAGCTCTAGAACAATTGAAGCTTATTATCCACAAGACTCATGGCTACACATATACACAGATGGCTCCCTATTTGACAAAGAAAGTAATGCTGGAGCAGGAATAAATAGTAAAATATTCAATTTTTACATCTGTTTGGGCACACTAGCAACCCACTATGATAGAGAATTATAAGCAATCAACACTTCGCTGAAACAACTCTTCAACTATGTGAACTCTTTCTCTAAAGCAGTGATTCTAAGCGATTCTAAATCAGCACTTCAAGCCCTATCCTCACTGTACCCTTACAACAATAGAATATTTGAAATTTACAGTTCATTACGAATACTACAAGGTCTAAAAAAAAAAGAAATACACTTCCAGTGGATTCCATCCCACTGTGGAATTATAGGCAATGAAATAGCAGATTCCTTGGCAAAAAAAGGAACACAAATAAAACAAAGCTGCCAACAAAAAACCTCATTCCACACATCAAAATTACATATAAACAATAGAATCAACTTATTTTGGAAAGAAGAATGCAAAGAAAAAAGTACCAACAAGCAATGGAAAATTCTACAAGGAAGTAAAACTCCCATCCCAGACTACCCAAGAAGCAGTACTGTTGCCATCTTCCCACTGATTACTGGCCACGACTGTTTGGCCGCTCATCTATACAGGATTAATATTTTTGAATCCCCGACCTTCACACTGTGTAGGGACCTGAACTCATTGATGGACAGAGATCATCTGCTCGAGTGCAGTACCCTGACAAAAACGATGGAGAACCGACAGCACAACTAGTTACACGTTATTGGGAGGCCAGAAGGAAAATGGAAATTCTCCAACTCCATGAGCATTAGCAACCAACCAACTGTTGCTGGATAAAAGAGATCATGTAGTAGCAGTGGGGGGGGGGGGGGGGACCCGGAAACAGTTTAGATTGGAATCTCAGTTACTCAGTTGAGATGGGCAGGGGTCAATAAGCACACTAATGTGAGCTTTGAGAATCTCTTTAGGAGATATGACAAGCCTGGAGTTAATGGGAATAGTCTATTTAGGATATGTAAATTCAGTAATCTCTTACGGAACACTCTTTTGGTGGAGCTCTAACCAATCAATAACAATATTCAAAATGCAAAAGAAAATACTAAGACTAATGAAGCAAGTATTACTGCATACTCCAGGTAAATCAATTTTTGATGAGTTCAACATACTTCCGCTACTGTGTATATACGAGGGTTGTTCAATAAAGAATGATCATAATTTTTTTATGGTCTTAATTTTTCGCACATTCTGTTAGATTAATGTGAAACAAACATGCCATAGCAGTTTGATTGCTGGTACTCCTGGTTCCCACCTGTGAGAACCAGGCAAGTTCAGACATGTTCAGTATCACCTACCACTGCAATGGAGGTAACATGCAGTGAAAGTTGATGTTAGAGGAAGATACAGAGTTTCTTTCAAACGTAATCACTGCTGTTGAAACTTGGCTACATCATTCTGATCCTAAGGGCAAACAGCAAAGCTCAATGTGGAAATCTCCTTCATTACCAACCCCCCAAAAAAGTAGAAGTAGTTGCTTCTGCTGGGAAAGTTATGGTCATCTCATTCTTTGATATTCATGGAATGGTTTATCAGCATGTTGTACATGCACACCCATCAGTAACTGGACAATGCTACAGTGATGTCCTGAAAACATTGCAAGTCCATATTAGGCGCAAAAGACCACATTTCCGTGAAGCAGGCTGGATGCTGCACCACGATAATGTGTGGCTGCATGCTGCCAATATTGTTGCTGAATATCTTGCAAAACTCAACGTGAAGTGCATCCCTCACACTTTTTCTATTCCCTAACTTGAAGAAACGCCTCTGTGGGAGGCATTATCCATCATCAGAAGCAGTAGTGAAGGCTGTGGAGGAAATTTTGAAGAATCTCTCAAAAAATTGTTTCCAGTATGTTTTGAAGACTGGCAGAGATGCTGGGACAAGTGCATTGCATTCAGGGGAGACTATTTTGAGAAGGGCCATCAAAATTATGAGGATGAGTAAAGGTACGTTGTCAAAAAAAAGTTGTGATCATTCTTTATTGAACAGCCCTCGTATACTTAGAAACAGTCTCTTTTATCCACAACAATATGCAATACTCTAAAAGAAATCAGGATTATCATACTTACAACACTCAAAGAACTGAGGCACTGCATTTGCAATATCACTGACTCTCAATATCATATCCCATAAAGGAATCATTCTGATCAGTAAGCTACCCAAATCCTTAAAAGCTATGCAAGGGAACATATTTAAATCCAATGTATATAAATTGGCATTAAAGTACAAATCTTACAGCATTTATGATTATCTCTGTGCAAATATCTAGCTAAGTAGACACTATTTTAGTATGTTTCTGTATATATTTAATACCTGTATATAATTAGTTTAATCCTTATCTTGTAAGTTATGACAAAGCCATATGTACAAATTGTATATCTACTCTACTCTAACACGAAGGTGAGGGTGGTTAATCACTTGATCACTTTCTTGCTCAAGAGGGAACTGGCCACTTTAGTATTATGGAAGTATCATACATTGATAGGTATGGTTATACTAGACATGGACTGCACTGGAATTCTCGAGGCAAGGATATGCTGATGCATTCAATTGCTGAGAATGTCTCATGCACACCCATGGATAGTCCCTATAGTGTTCTTGCTTCTACTTCAAGTAATATTACTCCTTTTTCAGACAAAATCAGACAATAGAACATCAAAGTCAATTAAAATAATCAACCCCAATAGCTTGGTATTAATTAATTCAAAGGTATTCCTTCATGAACAATAGTGATGACGATGATATTATTAATTATTGTCTAAGTATATTTCATAAAAAAGGAGGCTTAAGAAACAGTAGATGAAGGAAATTAATTGTTCTTTCACACTGGCCGTGTGTAGGCTAAAGTATGGAAAGATAGAGTCAGACTGAAAAATTCCATGCCATAGCCGGAATTTGAACCACTGAAGAAGAAGTGTGAAAGAACAACTAATTTTCAATAATTGACATAATAGTGGTTAACTATAAAGCCCAGGCCTTAAAGTACTTACATGTTGTAAGTTTCCATTAAGGTAATTGTCTCATGTGTTTATGAGAACTCCTAGTGGTTTACCGGGAGAAACACAAGTCAGTTGGAGAATTTAATGTCATGTTGACACGTTGGCCATAGTAGCTCAAGGATTAGAGCGGCTGGATGGCAACCAGAGGATCCATGGTTCAAATCCTGGCTATGGCATTGAATTTTTCAGTCTGACTATCTTTCCAAAGTAGAAGAACTCACTAATAATCTTGTAGCGAGATTTTTAATGCTGATTTTGTGGGATGGGATTACCCTCACCTGCACTCGTCCCACGTCGCGTCTGGGGTTGTTGGTTGAATTCAGCCCTCTGAGAAGAAAATGACGAAGAAACCACACATAGTAAGTTCTTCTCAATCCGAGCCTTCTGCTCAGATCTGGCACTCAAATGCAGCGATGTCTCTAGATCTCCAGCACTGTTCCAGTCGATGCATGAGAAAAACTCTTTAAATTCCTTGGTCTTGAGTGAGGGAATTAACTTTTCATCTATTGATAAAAAAATTATATTTTTTTAAATTAATATAATTTAAATATTTTAATTTTGTATAACAAATTCACAGAATACGTTGTAACATAGATATACATTAAACTTTATCAATGTCACTGTATTACATTTACACAGACATTGTGAATATACTTTATAATTTCTATAGACTCTTTTCTACATGCCGTTGCAACACGATCGTAAGACGCCATTTCCCCTGGATCTTTCTCCAAGATTATTGACTTTTCCTTCACTCGTTACCATAACTACCTCTCAAACTCATTTCTCACTGAGGAAGGAGGCATGGGAGAAAACATGGGACAAAGTTGAGGGCAAAATTGTAATAAGAATGCTAACAGGGAAGCAACGGAATAGAAATAAAAATGTAGGAAGATTTCTTGGTAAAATGAAAGATAAATTGGTTGATGATAGTTAAAAGCAAAAATTATGAAGGGGGGAAGGAAGTAGGGGCGAAGGAAGAATTTTGTAGGGAAAAGTAAGGGATACAGGTATTCCCTCAGTGAAGCATAAGGTTGTTATGCCAAGCTGGCTGAGGGGTGAAAGAAGGTAGTTGCTCAATTCTTGTACATAGGTTAAGGAAAAACAGCATGTAAATAATAAGGTTCTCTGTAATATAATTGTATATTATTTTCTTATGTACAAATAAAATATCAAATATCAAAAGTAAAGATGCAGCACTCAAACTTTTAAGATCAGAAATATTAAAAGCAGAAGCATTATTAACAGTGAAGTATTCAATTTTGAGTTTGATTTATGAATCACTATGTTTACACTCAAACAAGTAAATGAAGTTTGAGTGTAAACATACTGACTCATAAATCAAACTCAGAAGTTTTAAGATCAAGATTCATAATTGTAGTACGTACATTTAAAGTCAATTGAACTACACCTTTTGGAATAAAAAAAATTACTATTTTAAAATGAAGAGCTCTTCTTGTTATGATGAAATAACTACAACAATCTTAAACTCACAAATTAACATCCCCCTTAGTTACTTGAACAATAAGCCACTTCGATTCGGCAGTGGGGGTGGAGATATTTGCCGGCCAAGATAATTCCTCATCTTCGTCAGTCTGCAAGTGTGAATAAGAGTGCGAATGTGTGCATAACCTTAATGACGACAAAAAAAAACAACAAATACGAGTTAACAGCTTCGATATGTTCCAAAGGAGAACGGTCACCGATATGACCACTGGCAGGATATAAACGGAAGAAATAAAAGTCACTAATGACAGGAATTTTCCCTCACAGGAAAAAATTGTCAACTGTTCAACTTCTTTTCAAAACAGGTGAACACAATAATGTTTCAAATTATAGACCAATATCTTGCTTGCCAATGTTTTCAAAAGTTCTTGAAAAAGTAATGCTCAACAGACTGTATAAACATCTTGAATATAACAACATACTTGTCAGTGGCTACTTTAGATTCAGAAAAATAATATCAGAAATAATGCAACTTATAAACGTACGCATGAAGTGTTTACTGTCTTACATGAAAAAAAAAACATGTAGGTGGACTTTTCTGTGATCTAGCAAAGGTTTTTGATTTTGTTAATCACGACATTCTTATAGCAAAACTGGAATTCTATTGACTAAAACCCCCCAGGGGCCTACTTCGGTAGGTACGGGTTTGGCGAACCCGGGGTCCCGAGCCAACAGTCTCCCTCGTGTGGGCTCCTCTTCGTGGTTGAGGGAGACGGTCAACAGGCCCACCCACGTGTAGGCCGTGCGTGGAGACCCGTGTCGGTGGAAAGGTTTGTCCTGGTGGTTGAGGGATGCGTATCTGAGCTCGTAACAGTGTTTTTCTGAATTCGGGGAGGGTGCGCATTTCTAATACACTACTTTGGCTTCTGCTTCGCCTAAACGGGAGGTTAGGGACTAACCCACCCCTAATCAATCGGCCAGGACTAGGTATTGTACCGACCTCCAGGGTGAGTGGGACGGCGAGCTCGCTATATCCCCTGTGTAGCCCTGTCATCCCAGTGGGATGACCCCTTGTTGGACTCCGTGGTGGGTGGGGAGCACTGGGGGATGAAATTTAGACCAACATTTATGGTTAACCTACACCCCCCAAAAAACAATAAACGTGGAAAGGATTTGTTTGAAAACAGTGTTAAACAGGTAGTTGAGTGTGGTCCTCGCTACTTAGTTATTAAACGAAAGGAGGAAGGTAGAACATTTTCTACGGTTAATCCGTTTATTATACAGAAAGGTCTTGACAAAATAGCTGGTGCTGTTAAAAGATGTACAAAATCTAGAAATGGCACGCTGCTGGTGGAAGCAACTACAGCATCCCAGGCAGCAAAGATGCTGAAAGCCAACATGCTGGGCAGTTATCCAGTCAAAGTGGAGATGCATAGGACCCTGAATTCCTCACGCGGTGTTGTAAACACTAGCGCGTTGGATGGAATGTCCAACGAGGATATTCAGGAGAACCTCCAGGAACAAGGCGTAACTGCAGTCTATCGTGTCCAAAGGAGAGAACGAGGGGATATGGTTCCTACTCGTACCCTGTTCCTGACCTTTGATCGGGTAGATCTCCCTCAAAGGATCAGGGCAGGATATGAAGTGATTGAGGTTAGACCATACATACCTAACCCTCTGAGATGCTACCAATGTCAGCGGTTCGGTCACACTAGTGCATTCTGTAAAGGCGCACCTACATGTGTCAGCTGTGGAGCCGGCATGCATGAAAATGCATGTACATCACCTCCGGAATGCGTAAATTGCAGCGGTGAACATCCATCAAGTTCACGAGAATGCCCCCGTTATATTGAAGAGCGAGCTATTCAGGAGATCCGGGTTAAAGAAAAGGTATCCTTTTCGGAAGCCCGGAAACTTCTATGTATTCTCAAGCCCTCTTCAACCACCTCCCGTACCTATAGCTCTGTGGCGGCTACTCCGTCACCGAAACGGGAGGCTGGTACCCAAACATCTGATATAAACGGGGCAACAATATCCGAGAAAGTTCTAGTGCCTAGATCGCAACCAAGAGCATCGGTAACACCATCTAAAACTCCGAGAACACAGACTACTGAAAATAACAAGTCAGTGAAGTCGCCTGACAAAGCATCCACGTATAACAACAAAACGAAATTGCCCATTGTATACCAAGCACCAGAGATCAAGTTCAAGACGCAGTATGATAGAACTGCCTTCCTGAAAGAAAGCACAAAGTCTGCTCCAGAAAAGTCCAAGAAACGTAGCCCTAGAGCGTCTCCGAGATCATCGTCGGAGTCATCTTCTGGGGAGGACTACGACCGGCGACCGTCATCTACGTCGGTCGGAATTTCCAATCGCTTCGAGCCCCTCGAATCGAAGGTTGTAGAAGGAAAACCGTCCTCTTCCATAGAGGATATGGAGCAGGAAACAGCTGACCACGCTGCTACATCTGCAGCAAAGAAGAGGCAGGATAAACCTGCCGAAACTAGCCCTACACCAAAGAAAAAGGGCAAATTGATTCGTCCACCCATGAAGTCGTCTTAATGTAGACTACCTTTACATCTTATATCCCATAGTTCCAATGGCTATCCTACAATGGAACATACGAGGATTAAGAGCGCATCGACCAGAATTGGAACTTTTGCTCAGTAAGCATCACCCCTTAGTGGTATGCTTACAAGAGACTAAGCTACGACCACAAGACAACTTTAAAATCAGACGCTACACACCACTGAGGTGTGATGTTGAAACAGAAGAGGGCATTCCTGCACACGGGGGTACTATGATGCTCCTCAGGGATGACATATTTGTAGATCCGTTACAGCTACAGTCTGATTTACAATCTGTAGCTGTAAGGATTAAGCTGCCATCAATCGAATTTTGCATTTGCACTGTATATCTCCCGCCATCAGATGACCTCTCGTTAATTGACCTTGAAGATCTGGTTTCCCAACTTTCAACACCATTTCTAATAGTTGGAGACTTTAATGCCCATCACCCACTTTGGGGCTCAAATCGGGCATGTTCGAGAGGCAACCTCATTGCAAAATTCCTGGAGAGCAATAACTTGGTTCTCCTGAACACCGGAGAGCCCACATTCCTCTCAGACGCGTTTAACACCTATTCGCACATCGATTTGGCAGTGTGTTCATCCCAGGTAGCTGTTTCATTACAGTGGAATGTCATCTCTGATTTACATTCCAGCGACCACTTTCCATGTCTTCTTAGTCTCTTATCACAAGATGTGTCTCCCTCACGTATCCCTAGATGACGCTTTGATCGTGCCAACTGGAATCTTTACACCCAGTTGGCTGCCTTTGAATACAACGAGCACGATTCTGTGAATGATTTAGTCGATCATCTCACAGAGAAAATTCTTTCCGCTGCAGAACAGTCTATTCCACGTTCGGCTACCCAACCCGGTCGATTTCCTGTCCCATGGTGGACCAACGACTGCCGGAATGCTATTCGTGCTCGTAGACGTGCTCTAAGGGTATTCCAACGACCCCCTACGCTAAGTAATCTAATTGAGTACAAGAAAGCGCGTGCAAAATCTAGGCAAATAATTAAGGATAGCAAAAAGACCTCATGGAACAAATTTGCATCATCTTTTAACACATGTACACCCTCATCTGTTGTATGGGATAAATTAAGGCGCGTGGCCGGAAAATCAACCCACCTGCCAATCGCTGGTCTGAAAACAACTGCAGGAGTTGTTGTTGATCCGTTTGTTGTGGCTAACACCTTCGGCTGTGCTTTCGCTCAGGTGTCTAGCTCATGCAATTATGCTCCTGAGTTTATCTCAATTAAGACTCAGGTAGAATCTCAAGGTTTCGTGTTTAGTTCCAGAAACCTTGAAGACTATAACCGCCTCTTCATCTTGGCAGAGTTAGAACACGCTCTTTCGTCATCGCGACTGACAGCACCAGGACCGGACGGAATCCACGTTCAAATGTTACAACATCTCTCACCTGAAGGTAAGGCATTCCTGCTCGAGGTCTATAACCGTGTTTGGGTTGATGCCACGTTTCCTGAAAAGTGGCGAGAAGCTACCATTATACCTATCTTGAAAGCTGGCAAGGACCGTCACCTCCCTTCTAGCTACCGCCCTATTTCCCTCACCAGTTGCGTATGCAAGGTGATGGAACGCATGATAAATGGGCGGTTGGTATGGTGGCTGGAAACGCACAACCTACTGAATAACATCCAGTGCGGTTTTCGACGACGCCGTTCAACAGTGGATCACCTTGTGTCCATGTCGACACAGATTATGAACGGATTTCTTAAGAACTGTCAAACAGTCGGAATATTTTTTGACCTCGAAAAGGCTTATTATACGTGTTGGCGGGCAGGGTTGCTACGTACTCTGCACACCTGGAATATATGTGGACGCCTACCACTCTTCCTTCAGGAATTCCTGAAAGACCGCGTATTCCGAGTAAGGGTTGGCTCGGTTTTTTCGAACCTTTTTGTTCAAGAGAACGGTGTACCACAGGGATCGGTACTAAGTGTTACGTTGTTTGCTATTGCGATTAATTCTATCTCGAAATGTGTACCTCCAGGTGTCTCGTCATGCCTATTTGTAGACGACTTTGCCATATACTGTACATCTCAGCGCACTCCGTTTTTAGAGCGCCGTCTTCAGACCACCTTGGACAACCTTAAGAGTTGGAGTTTAAAAAACGGTTTCCGATTTTCCGCTGAGAAAACCATCTGTGTTAACTTCTGGCGTCAGCAGAGTCGACTACCTCCAAGGCTCCGGCTAGGCGCTGATCTACTACCTTTTGCAGATGAGACGAGGTTCCTTGGATTGATATTTGATAGAAAACTTAGTTGGTCGTCGCATATAGCACAACTGAAAGCACGATGTGACCGATCTTTAAATATCTTGCGGGTACTAAGTGGAAAATCGTGGGGAGCGGATCGTACAGTGTTATTGCGACTGTATCGCACACTCATCCGTTCCAAATTAGATTATGGTAGTATCGTTTATGGCTCAGCACGACCATATGTGCTGAAGAGGTTAGACACAGTCCATAATTGTGGCATACGAATAGCAGTTGGGGCATTTCCAACGAGCCGAGTTATAAGCCTGTATGCTGAGTCTGCAGAACCTCCTCTGCAGTACAGGCGCAACATGTTATTAGCGAATTATGGCTGTGGACTTAATTGCATGCCCACACATCCATCGTTTACGCCGTTCTTTAATACCTTCATGGACGTGCGTTATAGGAACACAACTATTAAACCAAAGCCACCTGGTTTTCGTTTCCGGGAGCTCCTTAGACATCTTGATACTGACATGCCTAAGATGTATCCTAGGGGGGAGAGGACATACCCTCCTTGGTTGTGCAGAGCGTCCCCGGTTGATCTGGGCATGACTAAATATGATAAATCTACCATGTCTATGTCTAGTATCCGCATATGCTTTTTAGAATTTTTAGCGCGATATGAGGACCATTTTGTAATTTATACTGATGGCTCCAAGAACTCAAATGGTGTTGGTTGTGCTTACGTGTGTGGAACCGAACCGTATACATTCGGATTCCACACTAGCACTTCCATTTTTACTGCAGAGCTTTATGCAATATACCGGGCCATTTTACACGTACACCGACGAAAGTTGGGGGACTGCTTAATCCTGATTGATTCCCTCAGTGCACTTCAAAGCCTACGGCAGCAGTACAACTACCACCCTATTGTGCAGGGTATACAGGATGCCCTCCACGTTTTACACGCTTCAGGCGTTAACGTGGTGTGTGCATGGATCCCTGGTCACGTAGGCTTGCGGGGGAATGAAATGGCGGATTCAGCAGCCAAGACGGCTATCATGAAGTCCAGGGTTCGAATACCATCTGTGACATCGGAAGACTTTAGGGCCGAATTGCGGAGAGCTGTGCAAACCTGCTGGCAGGAAGAGTGGTCTGCTCTCCGCAATAATAAACTTAGATCTGTCAAAGAACTTCCGATTCCCTGGGTTACCTCCTGTCGGTCATCTCGTCGCGAGGAGGTGAGTTTGGCTCGGTTACGAATTGGGCACTGCTTTTTTACTCATAGTTTTCTTTTTAAAAAGGAGCCTTCTCCACTGTGTCCGTTTTGCAATGAAGCGTTGTCTGTACGACACGTGCTGCTAGAGTGTTTTCACCTAGCAGACCTTAGGACGTCTCTGCAGCTGCCGGTCAGCTTTGCAGAAATGCTAGCGGACGATCACGCAGTACTGGAGAAGGTTTTTAGATTCTTTTCGAGATTAGATTTTAGGATTTAGCAAATAGAATTTATGGTTTTTGGATGACATTTTCATTTTATTTTTTTTTCAACGCGTATGTATTTTTTGTCTTTTTTAACATATTTATACTGTTTTAGAATAATTTATATCTGGCTTTTGCCATGACCAGTTTCTTTTAAAAAGGGCGCTGATGACCTCTGTAGTTGAGCGCCCTTATACTCATCATCACTCACTCACTATTGACTAAAAAATTGACATTTAAGCTGGTTTGTATCATAATGAAGGAAACCAGAGAGTTGAAATAACTAGTGGAATTAGTTATGAGAAACAAACTTCAAACCAGAAAGTAGCAACTCATGGAGTACCCAAAGGTTCAGTGTTAGGTCATCTATTTCTGATATATAAATGACTTCTTACTTTACATAAGGGACATTACAGTTCTTTTCTTCATGAAATAGTGCCCTGGTGACTAGTACAAATTTAAATGACTGTATAATTAAACTGAATAAGCTTAGAACTGTATGTCATGTTGGTTTAAAGCGAACAAATTATCTGTGAATCTAGACAATACAAAAGTGTTCAATTAGTAACTTGTCATGCCTCACACGCTCAGACAGAAATTGGGATTAATGATGTTATTTGAAGAAATTGACAGCATAAAATTTCTGAGCCTTGAAGTAGGCACATGTTCAGATTGGAAATTCCACGTAAAGTATATCTTATCTAAACTCAGCTCTGCATGTAAAGCTATCTGAGCTGGTTAACGCGACTTCTATTGATATACTTAAATTAGTGTATTCTGCATACTTTCTCTTTATCATGGAATATTATTTTGAAGCAGCACAGTAGAAAGTAAACACATATCCCTCAGGAAAAAGAAGGTTCCACTTCTAGAATCATTACTAACACCCATAGGAATGCAAAGATCATTTAGAAGGTTGAAGATATAAACACTTCCTTGTATGTATATATTCTCAATCCTAAATTTTTTTGTATGCAATTGAGCGTCATTTATAACAACTATGTTTAATTCATAGAATAACACTAAACAAAAGTGTAACATATATTATCTCAGTGCTTAAGTCTTTCAGAAAGGTGTGCATTATGAAACCATCACAATATTGGCACTGTTGCTATTGATCTTAAGGAAAAATTGATAATTTTGGTGCTTTCAAAAATGCTGTAGAGAGTACCTGTGCTGAAAATCATTTTATTCTGTACAAGATTATCTGAATGACAAATTACCCTGATAATGCTTATGTAGCTCTGTAAGTAGAATCTAACAGTATCAATCAAAATCATTGTCAATAAACTTATGATGCCTGTTCAAAGGTTATTTAAATGTATATATATTGAAGAAATGACAATGAATCGTATCCATTGCAAATCAATATAAAATGCTGAAATGTAGTGGCAAAAGCCAAGAGAAAGTTGATTAAACAAAGTGTTTAGTTATGTATCATATATAATAGCTGCCTTGCTTTCCATATTGATATATCCCATCAAACTATACCTTTACCTTTGCCCAAGTTCAATATTCATAGTCCCTTGTGGCTACAAGTGAACCCACTGAATCTACTCTGATATAATCCTGAAATGACTTCACTGTAAAGGGAAAATGATGAGTAAAGTAAAAAGGTTTCTCTGGCATTACATTTTACCCTCATGATCCAAATAATGCCTTATCAAATTTCATGAGCAAACCTATTATCACAGAAAGCTAAGAAAACTTCATGTATTATACTTTCTTGCCCTCATGAATCAAGTAATGTCTTTTCAAATTTGATAACTGATTAAATTTCTTATCACAAGTTTTGCATTGATATGACCTCTCACCCTCATGAATTAAAATATGTGTTTTCAAATCTGACAGCCGGGCAAATCTCTTATCACAAGTTTCACATTGATGTGGCTTCACACCCTCATGAATCAATATATGTCTTTTCAAATCTGATGTACGAGTAAAACTCTTATTACAAGTTTTACATTGGTTAGGATATTTACCCTCATGGAGCAAAGTATGTGTCTTCAAATTCGTCAACCTAGTAAAGCTCTTATTACAACTTTCACATTTATATGGCTTGGTATCTGCATGAGTTACAATATGCAATTTCAAACTAGACAACCGGGTAAAACTCTTATTACAAACTTTACATTGGTGTGGTTTCTTACCCTCATGAACTAAAGTATGGATTTTCAGATATGATAACAGAGTAAAACTTTTATCACAAATGTTACACTGATGCATCTTCTTATCTTCATGAAGCAAAACATGTCTTTCCAAATCTGGCATCCGAGTAAAGTTCTTATGACAGGTTTTACATTGGTGTGAGTGTTTACCCTCATGGATCGAAGTATGTGACTTCAAATGTGCCAACCGAATAAAGCTCTTATCACAAATTTTACACTGATATGGCCTGTTACCCTCATGAGACAAAACATGCGCTTTCAAACTCGACAACCGGGTAAAACTCTTACTACAAGTTTCACATTGATGTGGTTGGCTATCCTCATGAATTAAAGTATGGATTTTCAAATATGACAATTGAGTGAATCTCTTATCACAAATTTTGCATTGATGTGCCTTCTCACCCTCATGAAGTAACTTATGTCTTTTTAAACTTGAAAACTGTGTGAAGTTCTTATTACAAATTTCACAACGATGTTCCCCTTTGCCTTTACGAATGACACTCTTTGGTTTCAAGTGCATTTCAGCCCCATCAAATTTACCAGAATGTTTTGGAAGAACTTGTTCTTCTGCAGTTGGCAATTCTGTCACTTGACTTTCCTGATCTTCAAATTGAAGATCATCCTTTCCTTTAGGTAAACATGTGTATCTTCCTGAGACATCAGCAGAGGTCATTGGTGAAATGCTGCTGTTAGCTCCAGAAACTGCTAACGTACATAAACTGAAATGTTGGAGAATTAACTGTCACTAAGGAGAATTAAATATAAAAATTCTGGTTTGATAATATATAAGTGATAACTGTAGTTACAAGTTCTTTATGGAATGCAGCTGTTGCACATTGCAAATGAATAAACTTTGTTAATCCACAATAATTTTAGATAATAGCGTAATTCAAACAAAAACTTCTTAGTAGTTATGTCTCATTTTTTATTTCCAACTCCCAAGTTTGTTACATCAGATTATGAATAAATACATGAAATTATTATAAAAATTATTTGTGGTTGGTTTATTGACACTCGTCACTTACTTTTTCATATATTTATGAGAGACTAGTTTCAAAGGCCCTGGCCTCCATTTTCAATCTCTTCCCAACTGGCAACTGTTGTTATCTGCTCTCTCTGGTGGTGGAACTATGAACTTTTTTGTCAAATTATCTACTGGCGGGATTTCAAAGTTCATTACGCGATCCTTATTTTTCCAGATGAATATGTTCTCCCATGTTGTCAATCTATTTTGGTTTATCACTCCTTTTAATAATTTTGGATTTGGATCAATGTCATGGTTTTCATTCCAAAAATGAAATGCTACTGCTGACTTGTCTTCTTGTTTCAATCTGATGTTTCTAAAGTGTTCTTTGACTCTGGATTTTAAATTTCTTTTTGTTTGACCTATGTAGCATTTTTCACAATTCTTGCAATTTATTTGGTATATTCCAGATTTGTTAATTGAAGGAATTTCATCTTTTGTTTTTGAATTTAGTAATTTTAAAATTGAGTATCTATTAGTAGGTGCCAAGATGATATTTTGCTCCTTGAATATCTTTTTAAATTTATTAAAAAATTTATGCCAGAAAGCAGGCACTTTTAAAAAGATAAATCAAAAAGACAAACATAACCTAAAAGATCATCTAAACAATGTGGTACACCTATCAAACCAAAATTTTACAAAAACAGAACTGAATATGCTGAATCTAGGTTTAAAGACATGTGTAAATTATTCCAACCAAATTGAAGATTACATTGCTGACATCCAAATTGCTACACAAACACTTAATGAAGAAAGTAAAAACACAGTAAAAAACAAATGCTCCAAAATAGAAGAGATTAAAAATGAAAAGAAAAAGAATTTTAGTAACCAAATCATAAAAGCTCTTAAAAAGAAACCGGTTATTTATACTAAAGCAGACAAGGGAAATAAACTAGTAATTCTGGAAAAAGAAGAATACACAAAGAGGATGGAAGATTTGTTAGAAGACAGTAATTACCAAAAAGTAGAAACTAATCCATTAAAGTACTGCATTGAAACCACAAATAAAACGCTAAAAGAGAGCAAAATAATCAACAAAAAAGAATTGCACAAAATTAAAGTAGATAATCCAACATTACCAAGAGTATATGGGCTGCCAAAAATTCATAAAACAGGGAAAGGCATGAGACCTATTACTAGTAGCATAAATGCCCCCACATATAATTTGGCCAAATGGTTACTAAGTAAATTTAATAGTTTTCCAAAATTTGAAAGTGCAAATTTAAGAAACTCTTTAGATTTAGTAGAAAAAATCAAAGATATAAATTTGGACAAAAATGACAGACTGGTTTCATTTGATGTCACATCTTTATTTCCAAGCATACCAACAGAAAAATTGCAGACTGTGTTAAAAAAATGGCTAGCTACAATTGATATGGAAGCAATAGAAGCAGAAGAATATATTTCTCTAACAAAAATATGCATTGAACAAAACTTCTTTAGCTTTAATGGAAAACACTACAAGCAGAAATCAGGACTATCAATGGGCAATCCACTTTCACCTTTTTTGGCTAACTTATTTATGAGTGCATTTGAAACACAAATTAAAAAGTCCTTCCCATTGATCTTCAAGGTTTGGTATAGATATGTTGACGACATCTTTGCAATTGTACCAAGTAAACATTTAGATGATGCACTAAAATTACTCAATCTGCAAGAAAGGACTATCAAATTCACAATAGAAAAGGAAATCAATGGACAACTACCTTTCTTGGATCTAAATATCATCAGGAATGATACAAAAATAAAATTTGGAATTTACAGGAAGCCAACACATTCAGAAAATTATATAAAAAATAATAGCCACAACCCAATTACACATAAACATGCAATAATAAACAGCCTTACACACAGACTAGTCAACATACCCATGGAAAAAGAAGAATATTTCAAGGAACAAAAAGCAATAATACACATAGCAGAAGAAAACGGATACAACAAAAGTTTGGTGTTGAAGAAAATTAGAAAATCTAAACTAAAGAAAACCATTAAGGAAACAACCACATTTATTAAAGAAAAAGAAAGCAACAGGATATTCAGTTCATTCACATATCATCCAAAAACATTTAATAAATTTAAAAAGATATTCAAGGAACAAAATATCATCTTGGCACCTACTAATAGATACTCAATTTTAAAATTACTAAATTCAAAAACAAAAGATGAAATTCCTTCAGGTAACAAATCTGGAATATACCAAATAAATTGCAAGAATTGTGAAAAATGCTACATAGGTCAAACAAAAAGAAATTTAAAATCCAGAGTCAAAGAACACTTTAGAAACATCAGATTGAAACAAGAAGACAAGTCAGCAGTAGCATTTCATTTTTGGAATGAAAACCATGACATTGATCCAAATCCAAAATTATTAAAAGGAGTGATAAACCAAAATAGATTGACAACATGGGAGAACATATTCATCTGGAAAAATAAGGATCGCGTAATGAACTTTGAAATCCCGCCAGTAGATAATTTGACAAAAAAGTTCATAGTTCCACCACCAGAGAGAGCAGATAACAACAGTTGCCAGTTGGGAAGAGATTGAAAATGGAGGCCAGGGCCTTTGAAACTAGTCTCTCATAAATATATGAAAAAGTAAGTGACGAGTGTCAATAAACCAACCACAAATAATTTTTATATTAATTTTGACGTCACTGTTAGTAAATTCCTCCAAACACACATGAAATTATACTCAAATGGTCCGTATAGCTTAGAGTTACCTAATATCATCCTTCAGGATAAGGGAAAACACTGGACAAAACCTTTACCAAATAACTTATCGTGACCGAGATTCAAACGCAGAACCTTTTGAATGTGAAACAGACGTGTTACCAGTTGCACTTATAGGTGGGCATGACAGTCTGATATTTGTGGTAATGCAAGCAATACTTGTTTTAGGCACTCAGTTACATCAATTTCAAAGTCTGCTGTAACATTTATGCCAATGTGAGCTATCTCATTCAGGGTACACATGAGAACTAATCCCTCTAAATCATGTAACACAATTTAAATATTTTTGAGAATTCACTACCTATGCTTTGTGCTTATTTCTAATATTCCTGCTGAAATTAGTTTGTTTGTTAAACTATAGAACAATTAGATAAATCTGAACAATTATTTACTTTATACAATACATAATATTTCCAATGAAAACCAAAATATGCCATGCAAAAAAGAAAAATGTGTATCTTCCCTAAAGTTTTCATAAGATGGCCTTGGAAGTAGTCAAAACATTGTTGAAATAGTAAACAATGATCACATGACAAAGCTTTCTTGACACCAGACATGTGGTTGCCTTCTCTCATATAAACTAGTTTTATTACTACAGCAATCAAAAGTAAAATACCCTTTATGTGTAATTTGGCGAGCTTCCATTAGCCACATATGGAGAGATAAATTAAGCAATATGGCAAAAGAAGTCACACACTGAGCAAACAATGGGATTTGGTTTTAAATCTTTTTTTCAGTTCAATTTTCTATTGAGTAGTTTTGTGGAGTATCATTTTAGTAAATTTAATACAATTTTTAGTTGTACTAATACTCCATGCTCCATATAATGCGTGTTTACCTAGAAAGTGTTTAATTAGGACGTTTCTAACATCCTCAGCTAATTTCGACTGTTGTATTTTGATTTGGTAAAGTCCTTGGTGGGGATAGGGGCATCCTTGTCCTGAAGAACTTGAAGTTTAGGTTCTCTTCAAAGATGGTGTCGAAATTGAAGAGCTTTCCTTCATATTTCTTTATGAATATCTTTTCACATGTGACTAATGCAGTTGGGCCCTAAATACCTTTTAAGAAATGAATTTCTTGTTCTATATCATAATTCTCATTACAAACATGGTATGCTACTCCAGTTCATCTATTTCTTTGTTCTTGATGTTTCTAAAATGCTCTTTAAGCCTCATATTTACATTAATTTTTGTTTTGCTAATGAAAATGTCACATCCCTTGGACTTTAGCCAGTATACACTTGAGGTTTTGTTTGTCAGCTTCTCTTTCGTATTATGTGATTTCAAGAAATGTTGTACACTGAATTTGTTCTGTGGAGCCGACGAAATATCGTGTTCTTTGAAACCCTTATGGAAAAGATATGTACCTATGCAGTGGTACATAAATTTTCTGTATGAAGTTTTATTACTGATTGGGAAACAAGTAGTTATTTATGTGCAACTCTGTTGTCTTTTGGATTTATCTATTTTCTTTTTGATCAATTCAACATTGAATCCATTGTATTCTGCAATGTAAACTATATGGTTGTACTATTTCATATATTCCATCTTGTTTAATGGGATGTTAACCAATCTGTAAGTTAAGACTGTTGATATCAGATAACAGCATGCATGTTTTGTCTTGGGCTGTATCCAATTTTGTCTGCATTTCTTTCCTATACATGCCAAATTCTAGTTTTTTTCTGATTAGTTTCAAGCCTAAGAAATGGATTTCACATTTTTTCTCCTTTTCTATGGAAAATTTTATTGCGGCATTCTGCAAATTAAGTGGAACACATAGTCCACCTGTTTCTAAATTACTACCACCCAGATGTCATCCACATATGTATACCAATGTTTGAAAACTCATGGGAATGCTTTTGTGACATGAGCTTCCAAGAAGCTTGTGTAAAGCTAAACCAGGAATGGGGACAATAGGTTGCCTGTAGATAGTCCTGATTTCTGTTTGAAAATTTTTCCATTGAATGCAATAAAGGACTGTTAATGAAGATGTTTCTTAAAAGAAGGTATTCTTATATAATATTCTGGTCCAGCTGTAGGGACTGAAGCCATATTCAACATAGAAACCCCTATCGCCTTCAAAGAGTTCCCCAAATCAAAATTCAACAGTTGACATTAGCTGAGGATGTTAGGAAGGTCCTAACAAAATGTGTTCTGGATAAACACTAGCAACATATGGAGCATGGAGTACTAGTTTGACTCAAAATGATATTGATTTTTTCGCTTCATTGTATCATAGTCCTTACTCATTAAGAATTAGTAAGTTTATTCATTCTTCTATAAAACTTAGTATTACAAATCACAAGTCTAATACTAAATGTACAATACAGGTGATTCAATCTTATTATGAAAGCATGAAGAGTTTTTTCCCAAGGTCTGAGGATATGTAGAACAATTTAAGAGTAGGCCCATATTCCATTCATTCAAACAAAATGGGAGATATTAAAAACAAACATTAATGAAGTTGCAGATGAAACCTTGGGAAAGAAAGAATATATAAAGAGAACAGAATGGTCTGATGGGGAGTGCTTGACATTAATCCAAGAAAGAAATGAAGCTAGGAAAAAAAGATCCAAAGAAGAACAAGATTAACAGTGGAGTACAGAGAAAAACAAAGAAATGCAGATAGGAAATGTAGACTGAAGAAAAGACTTTTTGAGAGAAAGAGAACTGAAGAATTGGATGAAATGAAAGATAGAAATGAGGTAAAGAGGTTCTATGAGAGAACAAGAGATCTTAAAAGAGGATTCCAAGGAAGAGCGGTTTTCTTTAAGGCTAAGGATCGGAACCTTATCGGGGAAAAAAACAAAATGCTGGAAAGGTGGCAAGAGCATTTCTACGAGTTACTCACCAGAAATGAAGAAGTTGATAATGAAGAGAGAAACAGGAACGACGAAAGGGAAGAACAGGAACAGGATGAGGAAGTAGAACATCCTGATATAGTAGAAATCAGGAAGATAATCAAAGCATTAAAGAACAAAGCTGCAGGAGAAGACGGAATAGAGCCGGAATTACTGAAATATGGAGGAGAATAACTGGAGAAGACTGTTAGCGAATTAATTAAAGAAATGTGGACAAAGGAAGAAATGCCTAATGACTGGAATGTGGGAATAATCTGTCCAATACATAAAAAAGGATACAAGGCAGAGTGTGGAAATTACCATGGGATTGTACTGCTAGATGGAACTTACAAAGTTTTTAGCAAGATACTTGTCATGCGACTGGAGCGATGGTTAGAAAAGATACTTGGGGATTACCAAGCAGGATTTAGGAAACAACGCTCTACATTAGACCAGATTTTTATATTACGACAAATACTGGAAAAGTTTTATGAATATGACAGACAGCTTCATCAGCTGTATGTAGGTTTTAAACAAGCGTATGATAGCCTGGATAGAGCTAAAATTTATCAGCTAATGAGAGAGTTCGGAATACCATAGAAACTGGTGAGATTGATACGAATGACTATGGAATTGACAAGATGCAGGGTTAGAATGGAACAAGATTTATCAGGTAAATGAAATGAAATATGTAGTGTTTAACACCCGCTTTTACTACATATGGCACCACAGGCGAATTTATCAGGTATGTTCATTGTGAAGAGGGGATTGAGACAAGGAGATGTGCTATCCACACTACTGTTTAATTTAGCACTGGAAAAAGTAATCCAACAATGACCCATAAACCCTGGAGGAACCATACTTTCTAGATCAGTACAAATAGTGGCATATGCTGACGATGTGGCAATTCTCGCAAGGGATATAAGAGCTCTTGAGGAAAGTTATGTAGTGTTGGAAGAGAAAGCACAAGATCTAGGACTGGTAGTGAACGTTAGTAAAACCAAATATATGAAGAAAGGAGGTGATGGGGATGCAAGAAGAAGAGAACCTACAGTTATATTACATGAGAAAGAATACCAAAGAGTGGAAAAATTTAAATACCTGGAATCTATAGTAACAGTAGATAATAAAATATCAGTGGAAATTCAAGAAAGAATAACAAACGGTAACAGATGTTTCTATGCCTTGCAGAATATGTTTAAATCAAGGGACGTCAGTAGGAATACTAAAAATATATACAACTGTACTGAGACCAATAGTAATGTATGGTTCAGAAAGCTGGGTGTTGACAACCAGAGAAGAACAATGGTTATTATGGTGGGAAAAGAAGATCCTGAGAAATATATTTGCAGTGATAAGGGACTTGGACAGATGGAGAATGCAGACTAGCTTCGAGTTACAGTGCCTATTTGGACAACCAAATACAGTAGTCAAAATTAAACAAGGAAGAATAAGGTCGATTGGCCATGTGCAGAGAATGCCGGAAACCAGTGTAGTTAAGAAGATCAAAGTATGGGGTAACACAACTAAGGTAAATTTTAACAAAATCTTTGTATTGTAGAAAAAAGCTGTCAGACACCTTGGGAATCTAAAATATAACGAATCTTGTCATCCAATACTTATAAAATTGAAACTTCTAACCCTTCCTAGCTTATACATATACCAGACAATAATGCACCTTTGGAAATTTGACCTACACCTTGAAACCAACTCTGATAGACACAATCATAACACTAGACATAAAGACGACTTAGCGATTCCTACCCATAGATTGCACTTTTATGAGAAGATACCCAGTTTTATTGGCATAAATCAAGAATTGTAAAGATAATAAATTTAAATCAATGCTGAAATGTTTCCTAATTGACAAAGCCTATTATAGTGTGGATGAGTTTATTAATACTAGTTAGAACTTTATTTTTATAAAGATTATTGTTGTTATTATCATCATCATTATTAGTGTGTATGGATTTATTAAAGCAAGTTAGTATTCTATTTATATCACACAACTTGTATAGCTCTGTTCTTAAATTGACTAAAGCTATATTAGTGTGGATTAATTTATTAATAGTCTAGTTAGTACCTCATAAATCTGTATAAATTCATATGACATTGTTCTTTTGTGTATTTAACACTATACTGAACTGAAAATAAATAAAAATATTCATAGGAAAGCTATGGCAGAAGGAGAAGAAGACCCAGGAAAAGATGGGTAGATGATGTAGAAGATGAAATGAGAAAGTTGGGGATTAAAGGCTGGTGAAGAAAAGCAGAGGACCAAGTAAAATGGAAGAGGGTGGTTAGGGAGGCCAAGGGTCTACATGGCCTGTAGCGCCAACTATCATCATCATCATCATCATCATCATCATCATCATCATCATCATCATCATCATCATCATCACCTTCCATTCGTAATTATAGGGATTTACTCAGCAAGTTAGTGGAAACTATCACAGGACAAATGTAATCAATAATGTCACCCCTGCTAAGGTGCTTCAGGCAAAATTAGAACTAAGTAGACATAAATGATCATTGAACTGCTAGTGCCATAGGTGACAAGGTAACATCATAGTTTAGAGTTCTAAGAAAACATCTTGGTTTGTTTCAAGATACACTGAAATCAATATTTGCACGCAAATAAAGTTACATACAGGACAGGTATTACCTTGCTATATATGTGCTAGCATTAATTTAAATTAATGATTGAACATTGTTGTTTAGACAAAGGACACTACTTTCTTTATGGTAGACTTAATTACAGAATTTGGTAAGAAAATGACCGTCAAAGTTTAATACAAAGTGTTCATGATTTAAAATATGCTGTATGGTGTGGTTTCAATTCACAATTCATTATTGGTCCTTATATCCTCAAAACAGGATACAATAGAAATGAACAGACTGTTGCTGTGTATAGTTAGTGCTGCTATGTCATGCTACAAACTTTGTCACCCTTCAACTATGTATCATGATAATCCTGCTCCATAGCTACATGGATGCAAACCAATTACCCAGATCTTTGGCAATTATGCCATTTTAGACACTTTTCAAGAAACTGGCTGTCATGACAGATCTAAAGTAAATAAGAAAATGACTGGGGTTTAACCCTTTCACCGATATGGACGTCATATGACATCCAAGTTAAAATGCCCCAAACCGATATGGACGTGTATAGACGTCCTGCACATACATGCATTTAATGCTCATTTAATGCCAATTATTTTAATCTTGCTATTTTACAATAAATTTAAGTTAGTTCTATAAGGAATGTAAACGTATCCTTAAAGGTTTCTTTATGAATTGTACACCTCCAAACCTGGATAAACACCCAAGGGCACATCTGCAGATTCACACCAAATAATATTGGTTTCCTTGCGAACTTCTTTTTTGCAACACACTACACATTTTCGAAATGGTTACAAGTTGTTTGGTTGTGGGTGGTATACTTTTAGGAAAGTGTTTTCTCTCAAGTATGAGGGATGATGTCATGGTGAATTTCCTACCCCCTAGTATAAAGAGGCCTCTGAGTATTATAATACTCAATTAGGTTTCGAGTTCTTTATACGCGCAAGTACAGGTAGATGAATGTCTTTTACAGCTCTGAAAATTACTAAACAACTGTGCATAGTTACATCCAGTGGTATAAAAATACTTTTTTTTTTACCATTTAACTGTTTTCCGTAAAGAGGGATAGCTAGTAATAGCTGATCCGCATCACCCATATTTGACCCGCCATTTCCCCAAACAATGGAGTAGCTAACATGCCATCTGTAGATAGATAGATAGTTTTATTCACCTTAGGAATATACAATATTCATGGCTTCGTCAAATTTGTACCCATAAGAATAATACATTTCTTATGAGTAATACAATTATGAATAATACAATAGTAATTAAATAATACAATAGTAGTTAAATAATACAATAGTGATTAAAGTAATGCAGTAGTAATTAACAGAATAATAATACAAATAGTAATTAAGAATAATGCAACTTAGGTCACATAATAGTTTAATGTATTACATTTTTAAGAACTAGGCTGTAAGAGACATAATTTTTACCAAGAAAAAAATCAATATTTACTTTATTATTTAATTTTACTTCTTAGAAACTCATCTGTTGTCTGTGACATTACTTTTAGTAGGATATTTTTTACAGCTTTTCTGAATATTACAAGTATCACCTCCAAAGTTGCACAGGTATTTATTCACAAACATCATTTTAGGAAGCATTGATATGTTGATCATGTTTTAAGTATTCTTCCACTGAATAATAGCAACCTTCTCTTAAAAATGATTTTACAGTCAGTTTAAACCTTTTTTCCAATGTTATACTTTTAATGCCATCGGGCAGTTTGTTATATAATATACAATTATATGGCCAGCTACAGTGTATCTAGAAATTCACCTATATCATAATATGAATCACTTAATAAAATTTTTTTCAACGATAGTTTGAAACACCTCATGGATTTTATGTTTTTCAGATTGGCCGGTAGTTTATTATACAGAGTGACTGCTGAATATCTAACTCCTTTGGAATAAAGTGTAGTTCTATGTGTTATTGTTCTTAAGTCTGTTTTATCTCTGGTGTTATGATGATGTATTTGATTATTTGTGGTGAAATTTTCAAGGTTTTCTTTTGTATAACATAGCAAACAGTATATATACAGACTGGGCAGAGTCAAGATTTTCAACTCCTTAAAGAAGTTCCTGCAGGAGTCATATTTTTTTCCTGACATTAGGCATCTAACAATCCTTTTTTGTACTTTAAAAACCAAGTGACTGTCTTTACTATCCCCCCAAAACATAATGCCATACCTCATTAGACTTTCTGCATATGCAAAATATAAGGTTCTCATGTCACTTGCATACAACTCATTTTTTATTACTCTTAATGAGAAGTAGAATTTATTTAACTAGACCAGCACATATCACTGCTACGTATGTCCTAAAGATCTCCTTCATAATCGTAAAACAAATCTTCCAGATTTTCTACAGTAATATCAGAAGCCTGTACACATCATACCCAAGCTAATTTATTTGCTACATTACGGAATTAAGCCATGGTTAACATTGAAATTTAACAATTTCAAATGTGCCATTCATTTAGCTCTTGATAGCTATAAGAAATCACTCTGAACACAGAGCGAAAACATTGCATAAGGCTACTAGAAACCTTGGTTGAGAAACACTGTAATAACAGATGCTGACAGAGAGTTTTCTTTCCAGTGTGTGAGTGTGTAACGCAATATATTCTCGTATTATTATCGCTTGGTATAGCATAAATAAACTAAACTTGAACCTGAGAAGTCGCTTGCATAGCTATACATACATACTATGGCTCGTATACACACAAAACAAAATGACTCACATATTAGGCGCGTTCGGCACAAAGAATGGCTTTTGCTATAGTGAAACAAAGTAGTGAAATTTCAACAATTTATTAATGTAGTCTCTACTTTATTGTTACTATAGATTTATACTGCCTTTAATGAGTTTTAAACCAGTTTTTGTTTCGTTTAAATAACTTAATAAATACGGAAGATACGGAATTGTATTTATGATGCATTTTTACAGCATTTAACAATTTAAATGTCCTGTTCTGTTTATTGGGTATCCGTTTCCGGCCCCTGAAGGGTTTAAATGGCCATCGGCGAAGCGGTTAAGGACCCATTGACAGCTCAGTCAAAATCTCAATATGACTGTCTTTTGGTTAAGGGATTACCATACAGAACAAGTTTTCTTGGCACATGCAACAACCCAATAAAATTTAAGTTAATTGATGGAAATTAGTCATTTCTTCACACTAGTCGTATACAGGCTAAGGTATTGGATCGATAGTCAAATCTGAACCACAGATCTACTGGTTTTTGTCCAGTCGCTCTTACCCATTGAGCTACCAATGGATAAGAATGACTGGATGGAAACCAGTAGATCTGTGGTTCAGATCCCAGCCGTGGCATTGAATTTTTCAAGTTGACTCTATCAATCCAATAGAAATTGAAAAAAATATATATCTTGCAACAAATTACTAATATTCCAAGACATCATTTTAAAAATGGTCACACTGAGTTGCAGAAGGAAAGGTGTGTAGTAACAGGAGAATGAAGATCTTCCCAATGTTTTATATAAGCCCATTGTTTTCCAGTATGTGACTTCTCTTTTTGCTTTCTTTTCCTATTTTAAATATCACCATATTTATAACAGTTTAAAGTTTGAAGTCACTTTTGAAAGACCATATTTATTAGCATATTGCAATCCAGATTACAGACTGGTTAGTAGAACCCACAAGAACAACTCATTCTTTGCTTTCTCTGGGGACTATAAGCTTAGTATCTGCATCAGTTCTCAAAACTTGAGTTAATATTGAGAACAAAGTCACAAACTATCATACCTTTAAATTTGTTTGGCCCACCTCTCAATTGTGGGGCACCATGTCTGCATCTCATTCAAGAGGTCCTGAGTTGGAATCTAGACAGGATTTCTTTTGGGAGTTTCCCTTATCCTGGCCACGTTGTGGCCCAGTGGTTAGACTGCTTGGCTCTAACCTAGGCAGCTCTGGTTCAAACCCAGTTGACTGCAAAGTGAGATTTGTGATGGACAACATGGTGCTGGGACGGATTTTCTCTGGGATCTCTGGTTTCCTGCCATCTCATTCCACTGGTACTCCATCTTTATCTAATGTATCATCAGCGTCACTGCCTGGGGTACCACATGTAGTAAAAGTACGGGTTAAACTCTATACATTACATTTCCCTTATCCTGTAACATGAATGTTGGGTAACTCTAAGCTCTATGGACTCTGAGCTCATTGGAGCATCTTTCAACCATTTCATTCCTTGTCCAATATGATTTAACATTGGAGGATATAAATTAAAAACTAAATAAATAAATGTGAATTCATTTGTGTGTCTTCTGCCTAAGCATATAATCTTCACCTTTGCAAAGAAGACAATCCTCATGGTAAAAATCATAGCTTGAACATCAGAAAATCATACAGATTAGTATTATGGAGAACCATTTCTTTAGAAAGGGCAGAGCCAGACTGAAAAGTTGAATGCCATAGCTGGGATTTGAACCATGGATCTTCTGGTCTTCGTCCAGCCGCTCTATACCATTGAGCTACTATGGCCAACGTGCCGACATGACATTAAATTCTCCAACTGAATTGTGTTTTTCCCGGTAAATCATTAGGAGTTCTCATACACACATGAGACAACTACCTTAATGGCGACTTACTATGCTGTGAGTGCTTTTAAGGCCCGGGCTTTATAGTTCTGACTACTATTAGGTACAATTAATGGAAATTAATTGTTCTTTCACACTAGCCATGGTTACAAACGTCATATCAAAATAGGAAGATAAGTCTGCAGTAAGATATCACTTTTAGAAAAAAGATATCACTTTTAGAATAAAAAACATGACCTGGAATCAAATACAAAATTATTAAAAGGCATGATAAGCCATAAGAAACTCAAAAAATATGAGAACATACTAATATGGAAATGTGAAGACTGACTAATACATTTAAAAATTCCACTAGTGGACAATTTAATAAAAAAGTTCCCTGTTCCACCAATAGAGAGAAAACTGCAGGCAATGACAACAAATGCCTTCTGAAAATAATCCCTCAAAAATGTTAAAAGTGAGTGTAATAGAGTGATAAAAACTACTACAAATGGATGTATTTAGTAAGTTCAGAGTTTGACTGATGTTGGTCACAGCAATTTCACTAGCTTAAATGTTTAGCAATTATCTTTGAGGAGATAAGCACAAGCAAAGAGCATGCTAGATTTACAATACTGTGACTTTCTGGGTTCGTAGAATTAAAAGTTCAAATTGCAGATATTCCAAATCTTAGCCTATCTACGGCTAGTGTGGAGAAATGATTAATTTCCATCAATTAACTAAAATAAGAGTTAAATGATGAAGCCTGGGACTTAAGTACTTACAATAGTAAGTCGCCACGAACGGTGTATCTCGGATGCGAGAGGCCCTAGTGGTCTACCGGGGAAAATATACGAGTCAACTGGAGAATTTAATGTCAGGAAGGCACATTGGCCATGGTAGCTCAAAGGTTAAGAGCGACTGGACGGAAACCAGGAGATCCGTGGTTCAAATCCCGGCCATGGCATTGAATTTTTCATGTTGACTCCATCCATCAAATATCTTAGCCTATCTACGGCTAGTGTGGAGAAATGATTAATTTCCATCAATTAACTAAAATAAGAGTTAAATGATGAAGCCTGGGACTTAAGTACTTACAATAGTAAGTCGCCACGAACGGTGTATCTCGGATGCGAGAGGCCCTAGTGGTCTACCGGGGAAAATATACGAGTCAACTGGAGAATTTAATGTCAGGAAGGCACATTGGCCATGGTAACTCAAAGGTTAAGAGCGACTGGACGGAAATCAGGAGATCCGTGGTTCAAATCCCGGCCATGGCATTGAATTTTTCATGTTGACTCCATCCATTCCAAATGTTCTTTATTTCCGTAGAAATACACTGTGATCAGTTCTCACATAACAGAATTACGACACATACACACAGTCTACCAAGGTTGATGACCAAACAGCGTTCTGATTACATCACTTTACAACATCAACTCTCGTTACAACTACACTCTACAGCTGTTTACTCCTCTCTGTTTACGACTGCCCCTTGGCGAGTCGTCGCTCCCTTAAATATCTCATTGATAATTCTAGATTTTTCAGAATAAACAAGAAATCGAATATCGAGATTGAACTATATTGGAACACCACAGTGAAGTGAAATAATTATTAATTTATAGATGTGTAATAAATACGATTCATCTATAAATTAATAAGAAATCGAATGTTCTATACAACAATCAAGATATCACTAGAATGTTCCATACAGGAAATCTCATCTGTGCTGGCAAGTCCTCTATCTCCCACTATGTTTATCTGTTCTGGCATACTCTTTATATCCGTGCTGCCTATCAGTTCCTTTGTGTGCACAAGCCGCGTTATCGCGATTGGGTTCATGACAATACACTTTGTTGCAGATAAAAGGAAACTGTAGGATGCTGCAACGATGATAAAATCTTCTAAAGATAGATAGATGTATGTTTAATTGCACTCAGCATCTGAAGAGGCATTCACTTACTCTGAGACTTCAAATTTGAAACCAACAGCAAACAGTATATTGTAAATTATTAATGTCACCAAGTAATTGACATAAATGGAATTTTAATGAGATACACAGTTTTTGTATGAAAAGTTTATGTCCATCTCTTATAATTTAAATGTAATAACATTTTTTATAATAGTCATTCATAAAGAACTTCTTTAAAAGCAAATTACTGGCATGGCGAGTGAATGAATTCTAATTTAAGGAAAAGTTAACTCCCAATCAAAATGCTAATATTACTTACACTTTGTGAGCTGACCTCGTTAAACAGCCACCTGAATGTTTTATTTACTTTAAATATTTGGTAGAGAGAGTACAAATCTGATTTGTATTTGATCTACCTTCATATAATGACATAAAACTCTCCATGAATCTGTGGACTGAGTCATACTACAAATTTTGATACATAATTCGAAAAATTGATTATCATATTTCCATTTGTATGAGTTTAAGAATGGAAGAGGGCATTTTCCTACAGCATAATGTAGCAGGTATATTATTAATAATACACATGACACAAAAAACAGATGGCTTGTATCTGAAAAGTCAAATCTTACCTGGAAGATTTTACTTGAGGCAAGTCCCCATCCTGTAACAGAATAATTTAAATGTACAGTTTTATACAGTCATCATCGCTTAGTTAAAGGTCCTACATAACATGGTTAGGAGACATGTAAAAACAAACATTTGACGTTTCTTTGCGTAATGAGGTGTAACAGGACCAAGCAATAGAAAAAGATTTTAACTGTTAGTACAGAAAACACAGAAATAGCAAAAGGAATATTCACCAAATCAGAATATATGATACAATTCATAAAGAAATTAAGAGTGAAATGTCTGAAATTATCGTCAACACATCAGAGGATACTAGTGATGAAAGTGATGCACCAGACTTGAAGAATCAGAAAGTGAATGAGTATTTATAACTGTCATAATATTTATTTTCTATTTTTATGTTATATAAATAGTAAGTATATAAATATACAGCTTATTGGATCGAGTTCAATTTACTATTTGTCCACATATCTCACACTTGCGGCACATATCTTCGCTTATCTTACATGCTATTTTGCTGAACTGTGTTTTTCAAGGTTGACCACACTGAAGAAACAAAAGTGTGTTAGCTCTCACTTGTTCCCCTCTGCCCGCACCACAATGTAAATCCAGCGCTCAACTTATCGTATGCATATAGTATATTACCATTATGCTTCAGTGGTGGAATTTAGTAACAATGACATCAAAATTAATTAAAAAAACTATTTTCAACTGATTTTTAACACTTCTCAGTTTGTTCTGATTCATCACCTCTTTTAATAATTTTGGATTTGGGTCAAGGTCATGGTATCTGTTCCAGAAGTGGAATGCTATTGCTGACTTATCTTTTTGTTTTAATTTGTTGTTTGTGAAATGCTCTTTGACATCAAGTCAGCAGTAGCATTGTACTTTTGCAAAAAAAAAAAAAGACCCAAATCCAAAATTATTAAAATTTTTGATAAACCAAAACAAAGTAATGTCAGAATACATTAATATGGAAAAATAAGGACCAACTAATGATGTGTGTTTGGAGAAATTTAGTAACAGTGATGTCAAAATTAATCGTCAAAACTATTTGTAGCCATGGAAATTAACTGTTGTTTCACACTGGCCATGTGTGAGCTTAAGTATGGAAAGGTAGAGGCAGACTGAAAAATTTAATGCCATAGCTGGGATTTGAACCACGGATCTTCTGGTCTCCATCCAGCCGCTCTAACCAATTGAGCTACTATGGCCAACGTGCGGACTTACTAAACCACCCTCTAAAAATAGCATACCAAAAACTCAATTATGAGGCATTTACCAAATGAGCTGCTAGGATTGCGACAAGATATACAATGGTAAGATAAAAAGGCATCTAGGAACAAGAATGAAAGAACACTTCAGAAATAATAAATTCAAACACATGGACAAGTCGGCCATAGCACATCACTTTTGGTCTGAGAATCACAACATAAAACAAGAAATAGAACTGATCAAACAGGCAAAGAAACCTCTGGAACTAAAGATTTGGGAAAACATATTTATTACAAAGAAACAGGACCTCTTGATGAATTTTGAAAATCCCCGCCGTAGATGACGTCATCAAACTTACCAGGACATTAGATGGCAGCATGACACCAAGCCAGATGCAGACACCGGATGCATCATCAATCAACCACAGAACTGACGATAGGGAAGAGGTTCCCAGAAACTAGTCTTCATCAAAAAACTTGTAAGTGGAGAAAAGTATATACAAGGTTGACTCATTTGCCTAATTTTAGTAACAATGGCACTCCACTTTCTGAAATACTTCTTTTTATTCTATATAATCACTTAAATTATCCTTACTTGGACATTTTTCGGAAAACAGTTTGTCCCCATCGTCAGCAGTTATCTGACTGGTTGGATCCGTGGTTTCCTGAAGTGAGCTGGTTGTCTGTGGTGGCATCTGTTGTCTGTGAGATGAACTTCCAAACAGAGTTTTCAGGCGGCAATTCGAAATTTAAAGTATACTGTTTGTTTTGTATAAATAACAACTTTTCCCAAACATTGAGTTCGGCTGCATTACTCGTTGGCTTTAACAGTTTTATATTTGGTGCAATTTCATGATTGGTAGACCAGAAATGGTGGGCTATTGTTGATTTTTCTATTTGTTTGTATTTCACACATCTCATATGTTCCTGTAATCCAATATGTAAACTTCTTTTGGTTTTTCCTATGTAGAACTTATTGCAGTCTGAGCAGTTGATTTTGTGTATACCTGATTTCTTGTTTTCAGGTACTGGGTCTTTCAGGTTGTTGCATAAAAGGTTTTTAAACTTTATTTATTGGGGCTAGGGTGATGTTGTACTTCTTGAATATCTTGTTGAATTTATGATGCACTCTGGAATGATATGTGAATTTCCTGAACTGTGTCTCGGTTTTTTATTCTGTTAATTTTGTGGTATCCGGTAATATACACAAAAGCGGACAAAGGCAACCAAATAGTAATCCTAAATAGTTCAGATTACATCTTTAGAGCAGAAAACACAAAGTAATGAATTCACAAAATTGGAAAGTGACCCTCTAAAACTCTCTATGAAAGAATTCGAAGAACCTTAAAAGAAGTCCGGATATTATCTGATTTACAGAAATGTAAAGTCAAACCAGACCACCCAGTATTACCGAGACTTTATGCGTTGCCGAAAATTCATAAACCAGGAGAGAAAATGAGGCCCATAATCAATATAGACGCACCTACTTACAAGTTAGCCAAACATCTAGCACATAGTTTCATCACTGCCACAGTTCCACAGCCTAGCCATTAGAAATTCATTAGAATTAATAGACAGGATCTCAAATTTGCATTTGGACACAGAAGACAAACTAGTATCATTTGATGTCACCTCTCTTTTTCCCAGTATTCCAACAGATGAACTCATGTTACTCCTCAGGAATTGGTTCATACAGACTAACATTTCAGCAGAACAAATAGAATTTAAGGATAATTTAAGTGATGTTTGTGTTTGAATTACCGACTCATTACTTTCAAATGTTAAATACATCACTGCTTCTAACCTTTTGCTTCAAATATGACTACAAATAGTTTTTATGACCGAGTAATGAACTTTGAAATCCCACCAGTCAATAATTGATAAAGTGGTTCATACTTCCACCAGAGAGAGGACAACAGATGATAATTGGACCTCCGAGATTGAGGATAAAGGGAACAGCTTCCAAAACTTGTCCCTAAATAATATAAAAATGAGGTGTTAAGAACTAATACAAATAGTTTTTCTGAGTTTAACTTCAATTTAACTTTCTACATAACTTACCTTAATATCATCTCCAACAAATGAAGATACTATTTCTGGACACCAAGGTTCTTCCTCAATTTTTGTTTTGTTGTCCATTTCATAATCAGTATTGTACTTTTTATCCTTCATCAAAGGATCCTCTAGAAGAAAATCTCCCTCATTTTGTGAAGTAAAGTCTGAAAAAAGAATCTGTTCCTCCATTTCTGCTGTGTTATCAATGTGCCAGCTGTTGCTGCATGTAACAGTTTCAGACTTAATATGCTTTAAGGGATGTTTGGTAAAAGGAATCTCTGATTTAATTTCTGTTTTGATTGGCATGACACTATCGTCATCCTGAACCACAGCATCGCTGTTTGTGTTCATTGGAACAATCTCTTTCTCATACTGTGAAGCCATGTCATCTGAGAGAGAATCCTCTTCTTTGATTTCTATTTTGGTATCCATTACTGAATTTGATGGAGCTGTTTTGAATTGCAGTTTCAACTCTGTGGACAAAGAAATATATTACGTATACCATAAAACATATAATATTAACCATCATGTTCTTTGAATACATCAACTGTTGCTGAATCATGTCACACATCTCTAATGCTTTCTTACAAAAAATTGTACTTTGTGGCAAGTTGAATCTGATTTAAGAAAATTCAATGTGACGTCTGGTACTCAAACCATGTATCTTTGCCTCTTTATGCCAAAGCTATATCACTCAGTTATCGGGCTGAGATATCTGTACTTTCTCAAATATTTCAAGTATCATGGAAAACATTTAAACCAACCTTAGATACCACCTCAAAATCAACACATGCAATATGCAACTGTTACGGCTATTTTCTATTCAAAATTGTTACTTCATACAGCAAAAAAATTACAAAGCACTTGCAAGATTACAAGTCACCTTTGACATATAATGATGTGAAGCTTTAGTAAGAGTATTCATCAAATGCCTCGAAAGAAAATGGAACTGTTAACGTCAAGAACATGGCAGAGCCTCCTATGGTGTCTCTCAACCCCATTTTTTGGGGTTACATAAAGGGCAAGTGCTGCTCAGAAACCACGTGTCTTCCTACCAGCCATCTGTGAAGTGGACGCTTTAGGCCGACTATTAAGGGATCCACAAGAACCTGTCAGTGATATTCGGCCTAAGAAGTTGAAGAAATCCACCAAAGCTAGTGATAGCAAAGCTTCAACTAGCAGAAGCCATCAAAGCAACGTGATGGAAAGAAATGGTGAATGTGTGTTCATCGTGCTATGGTCACTACCTAGTCTTACCATAAATACTGTCACAAACTTTTGAGGGTGGCTGTACCTCCAGCCGGAGGAGCTGGCACATTCCAGAGCGGTAGCAGGTAGCCTGAGTCATTGATGGAGCAGCTGTGGAAGTGTAAAGTTGTATTGTAAAATCTTCAAGATGGAATGGGGTGACTATGAAAATTGTGTGGCTGTGTTAGCGCTATAAAGGGTAGGTAAATCACCAAGTGAGATTTTCAAAACTCTCCAGAAACTGAAATTCACAAAGAGGTTTGTCTATCGCACTATCCAGCATTTCGATGAGACTGGAGATGTGAAAGATCGCCCACGGGAAGGAAGACCACGCACAGTTCGGACTCCAAAATTTGTGAAAGCAGTGGTGGCTCGTGTGCGGAGAAATCCTGTAAGAAGGCAGTCGGTGATGGCTCAAGAGCTAAACATTTCAAAAATGTCTATGTCTCGCACATTGAGGAGTGACTTGGGACTCCATGCTTATAAACGACGCTAGAGACTCCTAAAATCAAAGCGCTTGCTAAAGCGTTATGCTGCAAATGGGCACCGACGAATTCTTTTCACTGATGAAAAAATTTTCAATGTTGAGGAGACTTTCAATGCCCAAAATGACAGGGTATATGCTACGTCATCTAGAGAAGCTGGTGAAAAGGCTCCAAGAATCCAGAGGGGTCATCATTCTGCATCAGTCATGGTGTGGTGGGGTGTGAGCTACAAGGGCACAACAGAGCTCCATTTTTGTGAAAAAAATGTGAAAACAACTGCACAAGTGTATCAGAACACAGTGCTTCAACAAATAGTTAAGATCCTTTTATGGAAGTGTTGAAAACAGTGTTGTTGTATAAATTAAGTTAATTAGGAGTCGATTAATAACACAAAACAACACTCACTTTTAAATTTTCCCGGAACCGGTTTCTGAGGTCTTCCCTCTATCTTCAGCCGGACATCGACTAGTTCTCATTGGTGTAGCTGGCAATATTTTGTCTTCGGTCTCCTCTGGTGGCGGTTCGAGGAACTTGCTGAACAAATCTTTCTGGGGGATGTCGAAATTGAATACTTTGTTCCTATTTTTTGAAATAAAGATTTGTTCCCATGTGGACAGTTCTTCTTTTCCTGTTGTATGTTTTAGTAATTTTGGTTCTGGATTTATGTTGTGGTTTTTTTCCCAAAAATGCGTGGCAACTGCTGATTTTTCTAATTGTTTGTATTTTATGTTCCTAAAGTGTTCCTTTGCTCTTGTTTCTAAATTTCTTTTTGTTTTTCCAATATAAATTTGACTACAGTCACAGCATTCAATTTGATATATACCAGATTTTTTGTTAGATGGAATGGCATCTTTGATGTTTGAGCAAATTAGGTTTTTTAAGGAGTAATGGTTCACTGGAGCTAGTTGAATGTTTTGTTTTTTGAAGACTTTTTTGAATTTATCAAAGGCCCATGGATGGTAAGTGAATTTTTTGAAGATCATTTTAGTTTCTGTAGCTGAGAGGGTTGTGGTTTCCTTTAGTAGTTTCTTCTTTTTTGCTAAGTTCACTTTTTTGTCTACTAGTGATTTGGGAAAGTCATTTTTCTGTGCTATTTCAATAATTTTGTTGTATTCTATTTTGTATTCTTCTGCTGTGAGAGGGATGTTGACCAGTCTGTGTGCTAAACTATTAAAGATTGCCTGTTTGTGGGATCTTGGATTGTAGCCATTAGCTTTTATGTAGTTGTCTGTCTGTGTTGGTTTTCTGTAAATGCCAAAGTTTATTCTATTTTTATTTCTGATTATTTTTAGATCTAAAATGGTAAATACTCGTCTTTTTCAACTTCTACAGTGAACTTGATGCTTTCTTCTTGAATATTTAAAAGTTTTAGTGCATCACTGATGTGTTTTTTTGGCACTATGGCAAATATGTCATCTACATATCTTTGCCAGAGTTTGAACATCCATGGGAAACCTTTAGTGATCCTTATTTCTAGTGCACTCATGTACAGATCGGCCAGGAAGGGTGATAAGGGGTTTCCCATTGCTAAACCAGAAGTTTGATGGAAATATTTTGTTTGAAACTGGAAGAAATTCTGTTCTATGCAATTAGACAAATGACTGCGAAAATAAGAGCATAGAAACGCTTTGACGTAACTTATAACCTCTCAGGTCATGAGTTTAATGAAATGAACTGATTTTTTTTCTAATCTTGGTTACAAGAAGCCACAAATCGCATTAGATATCGTGTGAGATTTTGGAGTGTGCTTACGTTATAAAAAAGAAGAGGATTTTAGAGTCCATTACGATAAAATTATGTACGAAAAATGGCTCAAATCACTTGGAATGTCATCACTTGAAATTTCAGATTACAGCGAACTTACCAAATTATGCATAGAACAGAATTTCTTCCAGTTTCAAACAAAATATTTCCATCAAACTTCTGGTTTAGCAATGGGAAACCCCTTATCACCCTTCCTGGCCGATCTGTACATGAGTGCACTAGAAATAAGGATCACTAAAGGTTTCCCATGGATGTTCAAACTCTGGCAAAGATATGTAGATGACATATTTGCCATAGTGCCAAAAAAACACATCAGTGATGCACTAAAACTTTTAAATATTCAAGAAGAAAGCATCAAGTTCACTGTAGAAGTTGAAAAAGACGAGTATTTACCATTTTTAGATCTAAAAATAATCAGAAATAAAAATAGAATAAACTTTGGCATTTACAGAAAACCAACACAGACAGACAACTACATAAAAGCTAATGGCTACAATCCAAGATCCCACAAACAGGCAATCTTTAATAGTTTAGCACACAGACTGGTCAACATCCCTCTCACAGCAGAAGAATACAAAATAGAATACAACAAAATTATTGAAATAGCACAGAAAAATGACTTTCCCAAATCACTAGTAGACAAAAAAGTGAACTTAGCAAAAAAGAAGAAACTACTAAAGGAAACCACAACCCTCTCAGCTACAGAAACTAAAATGATCTTCAAAAAATTCACTTACCATCCATGGGCCTTTGATAAATTCAAAAAAGTCTTCAAAAAACAAAACATTCAACTAGCTCCAGTGAACCATTACTCCTTAAAAAACCTAATTTGCTCAAACATCAAAGATGCCATTCCATCTAACAAAAAATCTGGTATATATCAAATTGAATGCTGTGACTGTAGTCAAATTTATATTGGAAAAACAAAAAGAAATTTAGAAACAAGAGCAAAGGAACACTTTAGGAACATAAAATACAAACAATTAGAAAAATCAGCAGTTGCCACGCATTTTTGGGAAAAAAACCACAACATAAATCCAGAACCAAAATTACTAAAACATACAACAGGAAAAGAAGAACTGTCCACATGGGAACAAATCTTTATTTCAAAAAATAGGAACAAAGTATTCAATTTCGACATCCCCCAGAAAGATTTGTTCAGCAAGTTCCTCGAACCGCCACCAGAGGAGACCGAAGACAAAATATTGCCAGCTACACCAATGAGAACTAGTCGATGTCCGGCTGAAGATAGAGGGAAGACCTCAGAAACCGGTTCCGGGAAAATTTAAAAGTGAGTGTTGTTTTGTGTTATTAATCGACTCCTAATTAACTTAAATAGTTAAGAACCTCAACAACACACTCTTCCGTGGACAGAGATGCACCTTCCAGCAGGATTATGCCCCATCACACAAGGCTGGTTCAACCCAGGAGTGGCTGAGGTCAAATGTTCCAGACTTCATTTCTACTTTAGACTGGCCATCTGCTAGTCCGGACCTAAACCCTTTGGACTACAAATTGTGGTCCAAGCTTCAGGAGATGGCTTGCAAGAAGAGACATCCCAATATTGAAAGTTTGAAGCGCTCTCTTCTGAAGGCAGTTGCCGAGTTCCCTCTTGATGTGGTGCGTAATGCAATTGATGAGTGGCCACAAAGACTTAAGGACTATGTGCTTGCTAATGGAAGCCATTTTGAATAATTATATGTGATTTCAATTCTCTATAAATCTATGTAACTAATGGTATAAGGATATTAAAATATCTCCAAGCATTTTGTGTCAGTTGAATTAGAATGTTGTGACAGTATTTATGGTAAGACTAGGTATAACGATGACAAAAATAGTGAAACATGGATTCAGTGCACAGAATGCTATAATTGGTTTCATGAAAAGTGCCAGGGACTTTCCGCTAATAAATATAACTTCAAGTGCTTTGGCTGCACTTCAAATGCAGAACAGAAACTATTACCACGAAATTACACCTAGAGTACCACAAAATTACCCTTAGTGGTTCTGAGATGCTAAATTTGTGACCTTATTTACTTCCAAACCTGATGGCTAATTGATTAACTACTCCACTGAAGTAGGTCAATTTCCTGTAATTTTGAAACTAGGATTAATCAAACCCATATTTAAAAAAGGGGATGAACAGGATGTCAGTAACTACAAGCCGATCACCTTAACATCAGAAATAGCTAAGCTTTTTGAACAAATTTTATTAGAAAGATTAATTATTTAAATAAACATAATGTAGTACAAGATTTTCAACATGGGTTTAGAAAAGGTTGTTCCAGTCTCTGCAGTCATACAGTATATACATGAAATAAAAAGTAAATTAGAATCTAATAATAAGGCAAGCTTACTATTTTTTGACCTGACTAAAGCATTTGACTGTGTTGATCATGGCAACTTGTTACACAAACTAAGAAATTACGGGATAAGGGGACTACCTCTGGAATTGTTTTCCAGTTACCTAAATGGCCGGAAGCAGTATACAGAAGTAAATCATAAAATGGGAAAGATTTTTAAACAAAATACAATCAAAATAGAAACAGTAAAATATGGAGTACCTCAGGGAACAGTACCACAGCCTCTGCTTTTCATTATATATGTTAATGATATTATTTGTCCACAAAATACAGCTATAATAACTTATGCAGATGACACAACTGCCATATTGTGACTTTGTGGGTTCATAGAATTAAAAGTCCAATTTTCCAAAATTTTAAAGGTTCTTTATTTCCGTAGAAATACACTGATTACTTCTCATGTAACAACATTACATCACATATACAACACAATCTTCCAAGGTCGATGAAAGTAACAAACAGCTCTCATTATAACAACACTTTACAGCTGTTTACTGCTCGCCTCACTGTTATACAACTGTCTGCTGGCGTGTCACAATTGCTTATATATCTCATTCATAAATTCGAGATGTTTCGAGTACAAACAAAAACCCAACTTTTCTCTGTCAATAACGATATCACTAGAACTTTCCAAACGTGAAATCCTATCTGTGCCGGCAAGTCCTTTATCTTAGCAATCTTTATTTGCCGGCTCTTTGTGAACACTAGCCGCGCTATCGTTAAGTGCTTATGCAAGCTCTTTATCGCCCTGAAACACTATCTGCCATCTGTTATCTATTTGCGTCGAAACTTTAGTGTATGTTACCGCGACAATACGCTGGAACAAGATATTGGAAGCTCTAAACAAAAATTTAAATCACACTAATCAAAAACTTTGAATCCATAAATTTAAAATGTAACATGCTAAAAACTAAAGTAATGTGGTCCAATACATAAAAAAATTACTTCCAATACAGAATTGCAAATAAACACCACCACCATTGAATAAGTAAAATCATATAGGTTTCTTGGAATAATTGTCGATAAACGTTAACATGGACTAAACATATAGATTATATAGAAGCACCTGAAACTATCATCGTCATTAGCGGTGTGCTAAGAAGACGTGATGTGACGGTAAAGAAAGTTATAAAATCAACAAAGAACTGAATTGGCTATGCTCCACCAAACAGTGTACTTTCTTAGATGTGAACTTATGGCTGACAGAAAGCCAATTTGGAAGAGATGGTATGCATTTTAACTGCAGAGGGTTCTACAAATTTGGCAAGCTGTTGTGTGATGTTATAGGTACAGTGCTACAGGGAAACTAATTTGCTCAGTGGTAGATGTCAAGTGACAGAGGAAAATAACTCTAGTGTAAAAAAATACAAGACTCTTACTGAATTTAAAAGAATATTGACCAATAATAATGACCGGGTGAATGCTACTGCAAGGTATCCTTGGATAAAAATGAAGGTAAAATAACCAGAAATAGTAACTTTAAAGATGAGGTGTTTCGACTTTTTCACTTAAATATGCAGTACTTAAGTAATAAGCTGTTGCATTTGAGTACTTAGCAAACACAATAAAGCCCCAGGTTGCCACATTAACAGAACATGGAATGAATTATGACCAGCTAGAACTTTTAAATATTTGTAAGTATAGCTTAGTGAGTAAGTATGCTAGATCTACATTCAAAAGTGGAGGGGTAGCAATTTTCGCCCAGAATGGATTGGATGTAACTCCCTTGAATCTAGAAAAATATTGCTCAGAAAAAGTAATGGAACTGGCAGCTATCAAGGCAATAACAAAATCAGAAAGTGTATATGTTTTTGGGGTCTATAGAGGAACTAATACAAAAATTGTTCTTGCAGGGGATTTCAACATACATCTGGATCCAATGGACTGTAACTATAAAAAACTATCAGAGGTTCTAACATCCTTTAATCTTGTTGAACTAATCCACACTCCTACAAGGGTTATGAACATCTCAAAAACAATAATTGATCATGTTGTTACTAACATTGATGAACAAGTCCTAAAAGCCTGTGTACTTAATACCTACATATCTGACCACTATGCACAATGTATTGATTTTGCACACATAGGCTACAGAACACACAATTTAACATTAATAAAAAAGCAAAGACAGTTAAAAGAATGGTGCTTGGACTTGCTTGTAAATTCTTTAAGTGTTGAATCTTGGGATAGCATGTATACAAGCAGTAATATAAATGACAAATGGGACGAATTCTACAGGATTTTTAATGCATACTTTGACCATTGCTGCCCAATAAAAGTAATAAAACTACAGAAAAATGTTAAAAAACCAATCAAATTTACTTCTCACTTAAACTAAAGCAAGAAATGAAAGAATTGCATCAGATACAGAAATACACAGGTTTGGCATTTTATAGAGAAAAGTACAAAACTACCAGAAAACAATATTTTAATTATCTTGATATCTTAAGAGCAGATTCATATAAATATAGACTAAATAAATCTAGTAATATTTCAAAAACAGCATGGGGTTTCATAAATGAAAACAGACAGAATAAGATAACTACAAAAAATATGAACCTTAAATTAGATGGGGAAACAATTAACGATCCTGTATTAATTAGTTAGTGAAATATTTAATGAATTCTTTCTAAATGTAGGTACAAAATTTTAAACATGCAAGGATAGCATAAATCATGATATTGGCTCTAAAACAAGTTCATCCTTATTCTTAAATCTGACATCAGAAAAGGAGATAATAGGTATAATATCAGACTTAAAAAATAAATCATCACATGGGTGGGATGAAATAAGCCCCATAATTTTAAAGCATTGTAAATATGTCATAGCAAAGCCCATTTCGTACCTTTTTAACAATTCAACAGAGAAAGGTGAATTTCCTCACTGTCTCAAAACAAGCATAGTGCGGCCCATGTATAAAAAATATGAACATGATATAAACAACTATAGGCCCATTACATTAACCTCTGAATTAGCAAAAAATATTTGAAAAAGTAATCTTAAATAGACTTTTATCATTTCTGAAGAAAAACATAATTCAAGGTTTCCAGCATGGCTTCAGAAAAGGTCTGTCAACAATTACTGCTGTTGCAGAGTTTGTACACTAGGCTTCTATAAGGTTAGAGAATAATGAAAAGGTCGGAGCCTTATTTTTTGACTTATCAAAAGCATGTGATTGTGTCGATCATGACATTCTTATTAAAATATTGGACAATTATGGTATAAGAGGAATACCCAAGAGCTTAATTACTTTTTACTTGAAAGGTAGAACACAATACACACAAATTAATTACCAAAATGCAAACTATCTACACATCTATTACTCCACTTGTAAGACTGTAAAATATGGGGTTCCTCAGGGTAGCATTTTAGGACCAATTCTGTTCTTTATGTGTATAAATGATTTACCTACTACTCACAATGCAAGTATAATATCTTATGCAGATAATACAACTATCATCTGCTCTGCTGTAAATAACAATAATTTAATTTAGGATATGAGCTCTCTGGGAGAATGTTTGTCAAATGCAACATGGAAACACCACATCAATGCAAATTAGCCTGACAAATAAGACTCACTTTAACATCAATCTACAGATAGATAACTCTAGCATAAAGGATATAAGTGGCCATAAATTCCTAGAGCTTTATCTGAACAATAAATTAACATGGTGTAGTCACATCGATTATCTATGTAAAAAAATTAGTAAATGAATATTTCTAATTAGGCATTTTAAGCCAATCGGTGATACCAAACTAGTAAAAGGTATTTATTATGGTGTTATCTTCCCATACCTGTCATATGGAATTAAAATATGGGGAAGTTGTCTAAGGGTTCATCTGGACAGGGTATTCATTCTACTGAAAAGGTGTACTAGGATAATTTTTAACTTAAAAAATACTGATTCTTGTGTAGATATTTTCAAACAAAACAGAATGTTCACACTGCACTCACTATATGTATATAAGGCAATTCTTTTTGTTGTAAGATAAATTTGAAGACTGCTGATGTACACAATTATAATACCAGAGGCAACAATGACTATTTTAGAGACTGTACTTCTAAACGATCTACTGATAGAAATGCTCTTATAATGGGACAGATTTTATTTAATAGACTGCCAACATCAATTAAAGCATTAAATGGTACAAAGCAATTTCAAAACAAATTAAAATACTTTTTAATGGATAAATGTTTGTACAACACTGATGATCTGTAAATATGTTTTTATACTTATTAAATTAAAGATGAGTCGTATTTATTACACATCAGCTTCACTTACGTACCTAATTTGAGGACATGTTTCACGAACCATCGTTTGCGTCATCGGCTCTTATGCGACAATGCGAATGATGGTTCGTGAAACATGTCCTCAAATTAGGTACGTAAGTGAAGCTGATGTGTAATAAATATGACTCATGTATAATTTAATAATTATTTCACTTCACCGTGGTGTTCCAATACAGTTAAATTTCAATATGTTTTTATATTGTTTATATTTTGTTCTATATCCTATAATTGTAAACTTTTAGATATATTAAATTTTAGATGAGTCGCATTTTTTACACATCTGCTTCACTTTCGTACCTATTTTGAGGACATGTTTCGCAAATCTTCGTTTGCATCTACGGCTCTTGTGCGACTCAGCCGTAGATGCAAACGAAGATTTGCGAAACATGTCCTCAAAATAGGTACGAAAGTGAAGCAGATGTGTAAAAAATGCGACTCATCTAAAATTTAATAATTTTTCGCTTCACTGTGGTGTTCCAATACAGTTGAATCTCGATATTTTAGATATATATTTGATTATATAGTATATTTTATATCTGACAATGTCAGAAGCTTGTACAAGTATTGTGACTTTGTGGGTTCGTGAAATAACAAGTCGAGGTTACAAACAGAAAAACTACACTTTATTTTCCTAGCTATACACCGTTCACCAACACAAATAGCTAGATCACCTCCAAACTGTTTATTTTCCCAAACACTACGCTCAACTGTCTCTTCCGGTAACGATCGGCCCCGAAGTTTCCCGAATCTCCACCGGCCATCATTTATTCATCGGCTTCACGAGTCTACCGCCAGGGTGACAGTGCTCCCTCCTCAAGGCTGATCGTCCCGAACAGCGCCTTTGTAGCGGGCCAGGCGATCTAGGTGTACCACCAACATCTTTCCTCGGGGCACCTTCTGGATGCGGTAGACCACGTCGTTAATCCTCTTCACCACACGGTACGGTCCTTGCCATGGCTGCTGAAGCTTCGGGCAGCGTCCCTTGGTCCGGGTCGGGCGGTACAACCAGACCAGGTCACCTTGCTGGAACCCTTGGCTGTTGGCTTGCCTGTCGTATTGGGTTTTCATGCGGTCGCTCACCTTCTGGATGTTCTGGCGAGCCATCTCTTGCATGTCGTGGAGGTGGTCCACCAAGTTCTCCACATCCCTCAAGAGTGGCCCCAAGTCTGCGTCCGCCAGCTGCTCCCTCCTCAGGCGTGCGCTATCCCAGCCATCCGCAGGCACTGCCGTGACTACTCGAACTGCTGCGGCACGCTCCTTCCCCTCCACTCTTGTGCATTGGCCGCACTCTTTTGGACAGGGTCTTCGGGACATAGCGTCCGCATTACCGTGACTCTTCCCTCTGCGATGTTCCGAGGTGAAGTCGTACTCCTGCTGCCTCTGGACCCAACGTGCTATCTGGCCTTCCGGTCGCGCCGTCACTATCACTTCGCTCCTCGCGGGGACAACCACGTCTTCGTTGAAGATGACCCTGCAAATTCCAAGGCGCTCTTCTGGTTGACGGAGTATAACCTCTTCTCCGTTGAGCCTCAGGACCTTCCTGCCGACGTCGACCATCGCCTCGTGGCTCCTAAGGGCATCCAGTCCCAGAATCACCTCCTCAGCCACCTTCGCGACGAACACCCACAGACGCACGGCACTCCGTCCCAAGTTCAGCTCCAGCAGGGCCTCCTTCTCCACAGGCATGGTGTCGCCCGATGCCGTCACAAGCTCGTATGGTCGGCTCGGCTTCCTCGTCGGCAAACCCTTCGCCACGTCAGGTCTGATGATGGTCACGGCCGCCCCGGTGTCCACCAGCACGCGGCACGGCTTTCCTCTTACCCAGCCGTCCGCGATGAGGTTGTCATCCATCCGCCGGCGCGTATTGTCACTCGAGGGGATGGTGGTAATGGCGCCGACGTGCCCCTCTCCACGCCGGCCCTTACTCGTTTTCCGGCAGCTCTTCATGGTGTGGGCAGTCTCTCCGCAGGTGTCCGGGCTGTCCACACCCCCAACACAGGCCACTAGGTGTTCGCCGGCGTCCCACAGCTGGTCTTGTCTCCGGCGTAGCGGACACTCCTCGTTCTCGACGTCGGGATAGATGCTACCTTGGCCACCTCCATCCTTAATGCCGCTGTCAGCGCCTCGTGGATAGTTTTATAATCGCCGAGCATTAGGCGCTGACGAATCTCCATGTCCCGTACCCCGTCGACAAAGTTGTAGGCGGCTTCCCGGGATACGAACTCCAGTGGCAGGTCAACCAAGGCCTTGCCAGCTAGCTGCTCAATCGCTATGGCGAACTCCTGCAGCGTCTCCCCCGGCTGCTGTGACCTTGCCTTTAGTTGGCTGCGGTAAGCTGCGGCTAAGCGGTGGTTCCCGAAACGATTCTCCAGGGCCTCCCAGATGTCCTTGGGCGCCGCCGTTGTCTGCACCGCGTTTAGGACTTCTGCGGCCCGTCCCTGGAGGCTGGCTATTAACTGTGTGGCCTCCTCCTCCGGTGACCATCTGTTGTGCTTGGCCACTGTGTCGAACTGGCGGCGGAAGACCTGAAATGTTGACGCGCCGTCATATTTCGGCGGTTTGACGCGCGCAGATGTTGTGTCGTGTCCCGGCGCGTCGGCCTTCAAATCCTTCAGTTTCCTGCCGACGACGTCCTCTACTATGGCGTTCAGGGACTTGACGCTGGTGTCGGCCTTTCCCTCCAGGTCGTCAACGCGGCTCGCCAGGTCCTCGACGCGCTCGTCCACTTGGCCCATCCGCTTGCCCAGCTCCGTCACGTTATCCCTCACGCCGGCCAACTGTTCTTCAAACTTCACGGCAAGGGCCTCGTTTGCCGCTTTCATCTCCGTGGCCAGGCTGTCGTTCGCTGCCCTCATTTCTGTGGTCAATTCGGTCTTTATTTGTTTCAACTCCGCGGCCAGGTTGTTATTTGCCACTTCTGTTTTTGCAGCGAGGTTTTCATTTGCCGTCTTCATTTCTTCCATTTTCTCTAAAATCGTTGCCAATGCAGCTTCCATTGTCGTATATCCCACTTCTGACACCAGTTGTGACTTTGTGGGTTCGTGAAATAACAAGTCGAGGTTACAAACAGAAAAACTACACTTTATTTTCCTAGCAATACACCGTTCACCATCACAAATAGCTAGATCACCTCCAAACTGTTTATTTTCCCAAACACTATGCTTAACTGTCTCTTCCGGTAACGACCGGCCCCGAAGTTTCCCGAATCTCCACCGTCCATCATTTATTCATCGGCTTCGTGAGTCTGCCGCCAGGGTGACACTATATTAACAGTAATAAAGAATATGAATATGTAATAATATTAGTAAATCCATATACTTGCTTAGGTATTTTGAAAGTTACAAAGACACTAAGCTTCTGCAGATGATTTATTTTGGATGTACATAACCTTATTTCAACTATGGAATCGAAATATGGAGTACAGCCGCCATATTTGATATGGACAGGTTACTAATTTTACAGAAGAAATGCATTACATTGATTTATAACCTAAAAGCAAGGGAGTCATGCAGAGAAACATTTAAAAACTCAAAATATGTCACAGTTTATTCTCTGTATGTATACAGAACTATATTATTCATAACCGATAGACTTGCATTAGTACAAAACGTCCAAATTCACAACTACAGTACAAGGAATGGCGATAACTATCACATGTATAATATTAGCAGGTCTGTCACGTAATATCAGAGGGATCAAACTGTACAATAAACTACCTAGTGAGATAAAAATTTTCACGAATAGCTGAAAACCAAAATTTAAAAGTAAATTAAAACAATATATGTTAAATAAATGTATATACAGCCTAGATGAACTGTAAATTATATATGTAAAGATTTGGTACTAGCATACATATTTTAAAATAATAATGTCATATTGTAAAATAATTTGCATAGAAATGACATGTCCAAAATCAATGTACAACTGATAAACTGGACCAATAAAATATCAATATCAATATTGAGTTCAAATATTAAATGTATTTTAGTTCTGTGGTTATAATACAAAATAATGATACAAAGTGATTTTCAACTTCAAATTCTATTTCCAAAAGCTTCCAAATGATCATAAGCTTAGTGCCAGGAAATTTGCCAATTTTGCCTTATATCCTGCCATTACCCTATCAGAACATCTTATATGATATGACAAGAGCAAAGCTTTTGTGTTGCTTTGTGCAACTCTGCAAGTGCACAATTAATTTCCATTTGATATGCCATAGTAAAGAGCAGACCATAGTCTTCCTGTTATTCCCATAATTTTACTAAGCTTCTATAATTGGAAATTAATTGTTCTTTCACACTGGTCGTGTGTAGGCTAAATTGTGGAAACATAGAGTCAGAATGAAAAAATTCAATGCCATAGCCAGGATTTGAACCACAGATCTTCTGGTTTCCGTCCAGCCGCTCTACCATTGAGCTAATATGGCCAACGTGCCGATATGACATTAAATTCTCCAACTGACTCGTATTTTCCCAGTAAACCACTTAGGAGTTCTCATAAACACATGAGACAACTACCTTAATGGTAACTTACTACATGTAAGTACTTTAAGGCCCGGGTTTTATAGTTAACCATTATTAGGTCAATTATTGGAAATTAATTGTTCTTTCACACTGGCCGTGTGTCAGTTAAATTGTGGAAACGTAGAGTCAGAATGAAAAATTCAATGCCATAGCCGGGATTTGAACCACAGATATTCTGGTGTCCGTCCAGCCGCTCTACCATTGAGCTACTATGGCCAACTTGCTGATATGACATTAAATTCTCCAAATGACTCGTATTTTCCCGGTAAACCACTTAGGAGTTCTCATAAACACATGAGACAATTACCTTAATGGCAATTTACTACATGTAAGTACTTTAAGGCCCGGGCATTATAGTTAACCACTATTAGGTCAATTATTGGAAATGAATTGTTCTTTCACACTGGCCGTGTGTAGGTTAAATTGTGGAAACGCAGAGTCAGAATGAAAATTTCAATGCCATAGCCGGAATTTGAACCACGGATCTTCTGGTTTCCATCCAGCTCGCTCTACCACTGAGCTACTATGGCCAACGTGCCGATATGACATTAAATTCTCCAACTGACCCGTATTTTTCCGGTAAACCACTTCATAAACACATGAGACAACTACCTTAATGGCGACTTACTACATGTAAGTACTTTAAGGCCCGGGCTTTATAGTTAACCACTATTAGCTCAATTATTGGAAATTAATTGTTCTTTCACACTGGCCGTGTGTATGCTAATTTGTGGAAACATAGAGTCAGAATGAAAAATTCAATGCCATAGCCCGGATTTGAACCACGAATCTTCTGGTTTCCGTCCAGCTGCTCTACCTTGGAGGTACTATGGCCAACGTGCTGATATGACATTAAATTCTCCAACTGACTGGTATTTTCCTGGTAAACCACTTAGGAGTTCTCATAAACACATGAGACAAGCACCTTAATGGCGACTTACTACATGTAAGTACTTTAAGGCCCGGGCTTTATAGTTAACCACTATTAGGTCAATTATTGGAAATTAATTGTTCTTTCACACTGGCCGTGTGTAGGCTAAATTGTGGAAACGTAGAGTCAGAATGAAAATTTCAATGCCATAGCTGTGATTTGAACCACGGATCTTCTGGTTTCCATCCAGCTCGCTCTACCATTGAGCTACTATGGCCAACGTGCCGATATGACATTAAATTCTCCAATTGACTGGTATTTTCCTGGCAAACCACTTAGGAGTTCTCATAAACACATGAGACAACCACCTTAATGGCGACTTACTACATGTAAGTACATTAAGGCCCGGGTTTTATAGCTAACCACTATTAGGTCAATTATTGGAAATTAAGTGTTCTTTCACACTGGCTGTGTGTAGGCTAAATTGTGGAAACGTAGAGTCAGAATGAAAAATTCAATGCCATAGCCGGGATTTGAACCACAGATATTCTGTTGTCCGTCCAGCCGCTCTACCATTGAGCTACTATGGCCAACGTGCCAGTATGACATTAAATTCTCCAACTGACTCGTATTTTCCTGGTAATCCACTTAGGAGTTCTCAAACACAGGAGACAACTACCTTAATGGCGACTTACTGACCGAGATTCGTACTCGGGACCTCTTGAACGTGAGGCAGACTTGCTACCATCTACGCTACCGAGGCGAGCATTGTTTAGACTTGGATAGAAGCTTTGTTCATATTGTAACACTAATTTATTTTTCATTCCTAGAACACGTTCTGCTAATTTTCTGGTTTGTAATGAAGTTACATTGTGAGGAAACTGAGTGACAAAAGAATAGAGATCAAATTCAAATATTTCTATTTTATGTGACAGGTTTACAATATGCATATATGTCTACTATAACAGAAAAACATACGTTCATACTGAAATAAGTGTTCATTGACTTATTTCGTATATTGTTCATGGTATACTTTTATGGCTGCATAATTAGCTTTGCAGTGCATTGAACTGCATTGCAGTATATAGTTTTTTGTAGTTATCGTATCAACGCACCAGGCCAAATTATGCACCTTTATATTACGCAGCAAACCCACCTCTCAAATATTATATTTACCTGCTGGTAGAGGGAGACCTCAAAGCTGTTGTCAATACATCTAATATGATCGCAAGCCGCTAGGGGAATCGTATATAAACTCGCTCCATCAGCGACACTGCTGATGACATCAAATTTTGTGCAGTAAGATTACAGATAAAAATGAACACAGTGTACTAACAAAGTATTCCTGCTACAAAAAAAGAGCAGTACGATTAATTCTGGGATTGAAACAATCACATTCTTGCAGACAAACTTTCAAAACACAAATATCTTACCCTATACTCTCTATATATCCATGAAGTCATGTTACAATCATATAGCAGACAAATTGTAGGTAAAAGCAATAATCAAATACACAAGCACTTCACTAGAGAAAACAAAAACATTCCTATTGACACACACAGATTACAAATATATAACAACAAATCTACTGCTGCAGCACATGACTCATATACGTAATAAGTTTCCTGCCTATTTAAAACATATTGATAATATAAATAAATTCAGGAAGGAATTAAAGAAATTCTGCCTGGAAGACGGCTTCTATTCATTTTACGAATATCTGGAAGAATTTAATTACTGCATAAATAAGCAGTACATATTATGTGAATTGTAATGTATTATATACTGTAAACTGTGTGTGTGTGTGTGTGTGTGTGTGTGTGTGTGTGTGTGTGCATGCGTGCGTGTGTGTGTGTGTGTGATTGTTTACTCTAAATGTTGTTTTACACTGCGTCATTATTTCTGTACACATATATAAACCGCCGAGGTCACGCCCAACATTCTTGTAGTAGAAGATGCCCACTGATCAGTAGTTTAACCTAATCAACATAAAATCAAGAAAGGATTTAGGTTATTTTTACATACTCACTCCCATATACAATATCTAGTACTTTAATAGGTTAAACTGCACAGAAGACGGCGTACCCTTCGGTTGGTATGGGATGACATCATGGAGACAAGCTGTTGCCAACTGCAGAGTTGTGAAATGTGCCAGCACATCAAAATGTTGCAAACAAATTTTCTTTTTCTTGTTATAAAGTTGCAGTACTTTATAATGTAAGGGAATTGGCAGTATATTGATAAGAAAAGATAGTTTAAATGATGAATTATGAGTGAATTTAAAATTTAATAAATGTAAAAATATGCTTAACACATGTAAAAATGATGAAATAGCAGCAGCATCGGGAACATGCCATTGTATACATTATACAAACGCAATACATTGCAAAGCATAATTCTATATCACAAGTAAAAATAAACTAAATTTGCATTTCCATACAATTTTATTTCTGTCAAAGGTGTTCTTGGTTTTTCATGTAAACATTTCAGAAGACGAATCAGAATCAAAATGCAATGTTTGTTGTTACATAGCGCTTGCCTAAATATTAAAAAATATATATATATATATATTGAAATTATTTATTTCGTGAAGCAATGTAATTAAATTCAATTTTTTTTTTTTTCTCTGTATAAAACCTGTTGTGCTCGCGTGTTGTAGTTTCGCTAGTTTGCTTCCGTAGTGTTAGTATCTTCAGGGAAAGCATGCTTTCACTGTTGGCAACGCTCCAACCAGTACGTCACGCCTGTCGTGTGCAGTTAAACCCTTTAATAGAATAATAAATTCAACAAGTGAATTTTCAATAGCTAGAGCACAAAGTCAGGGAAGGTGATTTGATGATTTACATTATTAACCTAGTTGAATTTTCTGATGAAAATTTACTGGTGATTGTTTAGTCGTTCATAATTATACATAATGCAGTGTACTCGAGGAGGTGGATGTATTACTACTAGTGATACGTTTGCCATAGCTTTACTCGTGGTGGGGAGCCAACAAGCAAAAAGAACTGTAGATTTATTCAATTAAGCTTCACTGAAACATGCATATGCAAAAAATATGATCAGAAGTTTTTTGAAACCATCACGGACCATTACGTTACAATAATTAGAATTATTCTAACCTGAACCAGAACTTCGGTCCCAGACCACTCAGCCATAAATATTAAAAATGTCTTTATTAATCCATATTCTATTCACATTATTGTTATTTGCCATATATCACTTTTCTTCTTTTGTCACTTCGGCTTACTTTCTTGTTCAAAAATCGGCTTGGCCAAACAGTTTTCTATTAGTTATACCGAAACGTCGGCCAGTTGGATCATTTCACGGCCTTATAAATCACATTTATTTTGCTTATTTTCATTCTGTAATGTCTTATGGTATACTTAGTTGGGGAAATGCTGAAGATGTATCAAAAATATTTAGACTGCAGAAAAGGGCTATTAGTTATATAGTAAATATTCCTTTCACCACCAGCTGTAAACCATATTTTAAACTACTAAAAATACTTCCATTACCCTGTGTGTATATATATGAAGCTCTAGTTAGGACAAGAATTGTACTTGCTCAATTTGAAACAAATTCGCAGATACATACACATAATATAAGAAGTAAATCAGATCTACGCATTATAAGCCACAATACAACTTTATTCACACATACTTCGAACATAAAGCAGTATTATTATATAACAAACTACCCGATGGCATTAAAAGTATAACATCGGGAAAAAGGTTTAAACTGACGGTAAAATCATTTTTAAGAGAAGGTTGCTATTATTCAGTGGAAGAATACTTAAAACATGATCAACATATCAATGCTTCCTAAAATGATGTTTGTGAATAAATACCTGTGCAACTTCGGAGGTGATACTTGTAATATTCAGAAAAGCTGTAAAAAAATATCCTACTAAAAGTAATGCCACAGACAACAGATGAGTTTCTAAGAAGTAAAATTAAATAATAAAGTAAATATTGATTTTTTGGGGTAAAAATTATGTCTCTTACAGCCTAGTTCTTAAAAATGTAATACATTAAAGTATTATGTGACCTAAGTTGCATTATTCTTTATTACTATTTGTATGATTATTCTGTTAATTACTACTGCATTACTTCAATCACTATTGTATTATTTAACTACTATTGTATTATTTAATTACTATTGTATTATTCATAATTGTATTACTCATAAGAAATGTATTGTCACCCTGGCGGTAGACTCGCGAAGCCGATGAACAAATGATGGCCGGTGGAGATTCGGGAAACTTCGGGGCCGATCGTTACCGGAAGAGACAGTTGAGAGTAGTGTTTTGAGAAAATAAACAGTTTTTGAGGTTGCTAGAAAATTGTAATGTGAAGAATGTATTTGCTACGAAAATAAAGTGTAGTTTTTGTGTTTTGTAACCTCGTCTTGTTATTTCACGAACCCAAAAAGTCACATCTGGTGTCAGAAGTGGGATATACGATAATGGAAGCTGCATTGGCAAAGATTTTAGAGAAAATGGAAGAAATGAAGACGGCAAATGAAAACCTCGCTGCAAAAACAGAAGCGGTAAATAACAGCCTGGCCGCGAAGCTGGAGACTACAAATGACAACCTGGCCGCGGAGTTGAAACAAATAAAAACCGAATTTACCACAGAAATGAGGGCAGCGAACGACAGCCTGGCCACGGAGATGAAAGCGGCAAACGAGGCCCTTGCCGTGAAGTTTGAAGAACAGTTGGCTGGCGTGAGGGATAACGTGAAATGTTTATCATCAATGGGAAGTGGTCACTGCCCATAGTGTAAGTGTATTTCCTAACTGTAGCCTTAGATGCTGTGTCCGCTGATTACTTGAGTTATAAACCAATATTAGGCATTTACCATATAGTTGCACAAATAGCAGTGCAAGAATTAACAGATTTTCACAGGTATGATATCTGTTCACCTAATAACCATAGCTCAGGGACATCGGAAATGTCACATTTCCTATCATATTGGAAATTATTGTTTTAGTTTGCTATTCAAAGGTAATTAGCAGCTGCAGTATCCTACGTATGCCGTGGTATAGCAACTTCACAAGTTAAATGTTCTAGGAAAGCTAATCTTATAAATAAGGTGGGTACGTGGGTTACGGAATTCCGAAATGATAATATTTGCTCCAGATAAAATTATTAATGTAATTTCATTAATGTTACAAACGTTTGTTTTACTTTATTTTAACCCCAATGGCTACTCTTTTTTAACCTGTGGACTACACCTGTGTAATAAATGTGTAAAATGATATGTCAGTGGTACCTCCCATTTCTGTTGTCATCAAAGACCGATGTGATTTTGTTAAACTTACTGATTTTTGTTTGGATCAAATTTTTTTCTCTTTTAATGGTGAATTTTTTCGGCAAACTTCTGGCTTAGCAATGGGTAATCCTCTTTCACCTTTTCTTGCTGATTTTTATGAGGTTTTTTTTTTCGAAATTCAAGTCACTAAAGCTTTTCCTTTGATTTTTAAAACATGATATGGATATCTTGATGACATTTTTGCTATTGTTCCTGATAAGAAAATTAACGATGCTTTAAAATTACTAAATTTACAAGATAAAGCTATAAAATTCACATTAGAAACTGAAATTAATGGATTTCTTCCTTTTCTAGATTTGAAAATAATAGATAACAAATTAGATTTTGGTATTTATAGGAAATCTACACATATTGATAATTACATAACCCTTTTCCACATAAATTTGCTGTTTTTAATAGTTTGATTTATAGATTAACAAATATACCCCTGAATAAAGAAGAATTTAATAAAGAATATAAACATAGTATTAATAGTACTTTACTTAATGGTTTTAATAAAGATTTTATACAAAAGAAGATTGAAAAATTTAAATATAAAAAAGATAAAATTCATAATAATAAAAATCTGGTATTTATCAATTTAATTTTTTAGATTGTGATGAGGTTTATATCGGAAAGACGAAACGTAGTTTGTAAATCAGAAAGCAAGAAAACATTTTCGTAACATTAAATATAAACAAATTGATAAATCGGCCGTAACAGATCATGTTTGCTCATTTAACCCTGAAATAAATCCCGAAGGTGGATTATTAAAACAATTGAATGTTCCCATAGAGTAAATAGCGGAGGGGAATATTTATTTTAAAAAATAAACATCGCGTAATGAATTTTGACATACCGGCAATTGATTCTGTTTTTAGGTTTGTTTCGTCTTCAGATTTTGATAATACGTAAATACATGGTATCCTTGACAACGAAGTGTGTTGACTGAAGATGTGGGCAAATGTCTATGAAATCGATCTTGTGATCTTGTATAAATAAGTTAATTAGCAAACACTTTTATTTGTATAAAGACTGATGTGTTTCTTTGTCACGTCCCACCGAGAGTAAATCTCAGGATGTTGAGCATGTTACACATTTATCGTAGATGCATTGTGACTACATCACAGATTAATACCAGATTCTCAACTCCGTGTTAAAAACTGAAGACGCATAGAGCGCTCCTCCTGTACCTTTCGATGCTAGCTAAGTGAACTAACCATGCCGTCGGAAATGCAGTGAGCCTCTATTTCGACCGAGCTATGGTACATTTGCCTCCCCCCCCCCCCTTCGCTGCTGTGTTCATTGAATGAATCCAACATCTTTCGAAGCCTAATTTCGTGCACCAACGAATAATTTACGGTACAATTCATTTATCATATATTAGCATAATATGCTAAGTAAATGTGCGTAAATTATTCATTAATGTGCGAGATGTGACTTCGAAAGAAGTTGACCAATTAAATTAGGGGGGGGGGGGGAAGATCTCAGAAGCCACTTCCAAACTTGATCTTTTTCCTGTTGCCACTAAGCATTATAGCTTTTATATTCATGTAATAAATGAACAAGTAGATCTTTAAGAAACAATTGCAACTTTGACAGAGTGAGATTACTCAAGATGTTGTCAAGGTTATACATAACACCTGTACTTCCTTTCCCTGAAGTGTGAATTCCTAAGCTTGTTACTGTGATAATTACAAGAAAACCTGACACTGAATCAATGCATTCTACAGGTACTGGAAAACAGGAAAGGATATCACAAGGTCACGAGTAATGCAATTTCTTTGTACACAGAATAATGTTGAAAAATTCCCTGGAAGGAAAGTGTCAAAAAGAAAAAACAACAAAAAACATTATTAAAGAAATGTATATATAAATTGTAAGTTAAGATACAAATAACTATGTACAAAAAAATAGCACTATCTCTTTAAAAGGAAACAAAATAGCTCTGTTAATAGCTTATATTTACTAAGAATTTCAAAAGCTCTATAGTACATACATCATTTTCAGCACAAGTTTACATAAGAATATTCAAAGAGAAACCTGAAAGTTGTGATTGATTCCTTGATATTAGTAAAACCTCACAAATTAGTACATGAGGCAAAGACATACATTGAATAAAAGACACTATTTTATATACTTCTAATCACTTTGGTTGGATTATCATTCACACATGCGGTATAAATGATTATGATTTTAATGAAAAATACAGTTCAATGAATCTAAGAAGAATATTAAGTACATAAAAACTGTATCATTCATTTAAAATTGTCCTAAGCTTAACTTTGTCTTTGAAACACAGGAATATTACAGCCTTAAATTTGTAAATGCTTTAATGACATATGTAAGCACAGTAATAAATGCTGAAAAAGAAAATAAGCAGGTTTAAATATAAATTTTAATGCAAAGAGCATCTTCCAACAGGACAAAATTTTATCTAATTATCTGACTGAAGTATGATTTGCTTGGTACAGTAACTGTTTTGGTAAATGACTTACTCTAACTTGATAAGACATTAAGCTATATATGTACTAAGATGACAATTGGTGCTCTCTGCATAGTGTAAACCTCTCAGGCTATGACATACAATTGAATGTGTGTCACATAAGTAAATCAATGAAAGGTTACACTCAGAACTATTACTGCTGTTTGTGGTCTTAATTATGCTGTGAAAGTGCTGGAACTGTCTGCATCGTTAATAGGTCTAATTAAAATGTTTACACATCTAAGCATTATTTCTTTTGACAATCCATAATTCCTTATGTGTTCAATGGAATGAAACAATAAGTGCATTACATAGGTGTGGCTATATCTCCTTTTCAAAATTATGTGGCTTTGCATCACTGCATGTAACGCATGTTGGCTGTTAAGATCAAATACCCAGAGTTTGCCCGAGTAGCTCTGCAATATATTTGGGATGCTATCAACAGTGTAGATGCTGAAAGATATTTCAGTAAATATAATTTGACTGAAAGTGACAGGAAGACTCAAATGATAGTAAAAAATGTTCAAATATGTTCAGTGCCTTCATTCAACAGCATTACTGAATCATAAACTAGGATAATTTAGTGCATTTTCTTTCTATTGTGTTCTACATCAGTATGGATTTATCTTTTTTGTGTTATTCAATAAGCTTTAGTATGTATCAGATTGTTCTATATTCCTGCGTATTGCTTTAACCTATATTAATGTGAAAAAAATTAACACTTTATGCACCCTTAACTCACCATTGTTAATAACCCTCCATATATGTGTTTTAAATTTCATATAAATATTAATATTAATAATTTAACAAAATTAACTCTAACTGAACCCATACTACCAACCACCACCACCCATACCCATACCACCAACCACCACCACCACCCATACCCATACCACCAACACCCACACCCATACCACCAACCACCAACACCCACACCCATACCACCAACCACCACCCATACCCATACCACCAACCACCACCCATACCACCAACCACCACCACCCATACCCATACCACCAACCACCACCACCCATACCCATACCACCAACCACCAACACCCATACCACCAACCACCACCACCCATACCCATACTACCAACCACCACCACCCATACCCATACTACCAACCACCACCACCCATACCCATACTACCAACCACCACCACCCATACCCATACTACCAACCACCACCACCCATACCACCAACCACCACCACCCATTCAACCAACCACCATCACCACCCTTACACATACCACAACCCATCACCACCACCCACCAGCAATACCCATACCACCATACACCACCACCCACCTCCACCACCAATACGAATAGCACCAACCACCACCACCCATACCACCACTCACCACCACCGCCACCCACAACCAATACCCATACCACCACCCAACACCACCCATGCCACCACTACCCACCACCAATACCCATACCACCAACCACCACAACCCACCATCACCACCCACCACCAATACCCATACCACCATCCACCATCACCCCTACCACCACCCACCAGCAATACCCATACAACCACTCACAACCACCCATACCACAACCACCAATACCCATACCACCAACCACCACCACCCATACCCATACTACCAACCACCACCACCCATACCCACAGCACTCACCATCACCAACCACCACCACCACCCATACACATAACACCACCACCAACAACCCATACACACACCACCGCCCACAAACACCTATACCCATACAACCACCCATACCCATTCCACCACCCACCACCACCCATAACACCACCACCCATCACCAGCAATACCAACACCACCCATACCCATAGAGGCACCACCCACCGCCACCTATACCCATACCGCCACCCACCACCACCACTATTAGCAGTAGTAGATATAACACTAGTATATATAACACTAGCAGATATAACAGTACCATATATAACAAACAAACAGATACATAACCCATAGTTATATATATAATTGTGGTGATATATATAATTGTTTTATATATGTAGTGATATATAATTGCAGTAATATATATAAATAATTGTACTATTACTGTTATTACGATATATTAGGTAAGAACCACAGAGATAGATCGACGACCTTCGACTTTTCACGCTTGTTGCCAAGGTTGGCAATGGCAGTCGGTCCGTCCAACAACATGACGCGTGTCTGATGACGGTGTGTTTTTTTCATTTCAGGAGTAATTAAGCTGTTTCCAGGCCGGCGTGCGGGATTTCTTCACATTAGACTTGCAGTAATATTCTGATCTTCATATTTAATACTTTACAGTGTATGTGGCTTCAGGAATTGCGTGTGTTCATGACATATTTACCTAATGGCTATGATTCACACGAGGACACACTTATTTACGTGTATATTTCGACAGCGAGTGCATCCCTTGTAGTGCTAACGTTATCATTTGTGCAGCATATATTTCAGTTCATCATATTTGACAATGTACTGTGTTTGGCTTCAGTAATTGCGTGTGTGCATGACATATTTACCTAATGGCGATAATTCACCCCACGAGGACACACATATTTACGTGTATATTTCTACAGCGAGTGCATCCCTTGTAGTGCTAACATTATCATTTGTGCAGCATATATTTCAGTTCATCATATTTGACAATGTACTGTGTTTGGCTTCAGTAATTGCGTGTGTGCATGACATATTTACCTAATGGCGATAGTTCACCCCACGAGGACACACTTATTTACGTGTATATTTCGACAGCGAGTGCATCCCTTGTAGTGCTAACGTTATCATTTGTGCAGCATATATTTCAGTTCATCATATTTGCCAATGTACTGTGTTTGGCTTCAGTAATTGCGTGTGTGCATGACATATTTACCTAATGGCGATAATTCACCCCACGAGGACACACATATTTACATGTATATTTCTACAGCGAGTGCATCCCTTGTAGTGCTAACATTATCATTTGTGCAGCATATATTTCAGTTCATCATATTTGACAATGTACTATGTTCCGCTTCAGTAATTGCGTGTGTGCATGACATTTTTAGCAGTGTACACTAAAACTTTCTATGGCAGATAATAAATAAGCTTTGAATGCTATACCATCACTCAGAAAAACTACTCATAGCCTTGAAACCCTTAACAAATGCTCCTAAGACTATATGTATGCTTTCAATGCTATATCAACAGTCAGAAAACATAATCATAGACCTGAGAAACTTAGTAATTGTTCCAAACACTATAAGTATGCTTTGAATACTTTATCAACAGTCAGGAAACCTAATCATAGACTTGAGAAGCTTAGTAATTGTTCCAAACACTATAAGTATGCTTTGAATACTTTATCAACAGTCAGGAAACCTAATCATAGGCTTGAGAAACTTAGTAATTGTTCCAAACACTATATGCAAGGTTTGAATACTTTATCAACAGTCAGGAAACATAATCATAGACTTGAGAAGCTTAGTAATTGTTCCAAACACTATATGTATGCTTTGAATACTTTATCAACAGTCAGGAAACCTAATCATAGGCTTGGGAAGCTTAGCAATTGTTCCAAACACTATATGTATGTTTTGAATGCTATATCAATACTCAGAAAACCCACTCATAGGCTTGGGAAGCTTAGAACTTGTTCCAAACACTATAAATAAGCTTTGAATTCTTTATCAGCATTAAGATAACCTAGTCATAGGCTTGAGAAGCTTAGCAATTGTTCCAAACACTATAAGTATGTTTTGAATGCTATATCAATACTCAGAAATATGTGCAGGCATCTTCGTGCTTTGACAGGCCACACTCCACGAATATGCGCACACCACTACAGAAATTGCTGGTATGGCCAAAATGTTGACAGTTGAAGCACCGCAGTGGGCTAGGGATATAGGGCCTAATCTCGATGGCCTCATACCCTGCCCTCAGCCTTTGCGGGAGGTCTACCCGATTATAGGTCCGGAACAGGGTACGGGTAGGGACCAGTTCCCCTAGCTGCACGCGATATACATTTATTACACCTTGCTCCCTTAGATTCTCCTTCAGCTCCTCACTGGACATACCGTCCAAAGCGCGGGTGGTGACAACTCCACGTGAGGAGTTCAGGGTCTTGTGCAATGCGACGGTAACCGGATAGCTGCCCAACAACGTAGCCTTCAATATCGTCGCCGCCTGTGAAACAGAGTGCACCTCCACAAGCTGCGTGCTGTTTCTTGAGCGAGTACAGGACTTTACCGGACCAGCTATCTTGTCGAGACCCTTTTGGATGGTAAAAGGGTTCAGTGACATGAAGTTCTTGCCTTCTCATTTCTGATACTTACTAAGTAGCGAGGACCACAGGACTCGACTACTTTTCCATTTACATTCACAACAGTAGTAGATTTGGATCTCGGTGCCATTGCGGTAATATCCTCCACCATTGCAAACGTCTCCGATGGCGTGCTCACATCCTGGGCACCACCCCGGCGTAGGTAACAGTCCTGGCCTGGACCATGTTCACCTTAGGGTCACACCTCCCAGTGTAAAGACAGAGGGACCCAATCGCCTTCAGGAGTGTAACCGCTCATGCAATGGCCCCTCCCCGGGACTGACCTTTATCAGCGGATACGAACACAGTCCTACATGGTAACAAGGGGCTGGCAGTTACGCGTTACCCAGTCACCCCTTGCGCTTCCCTCTCCAACCACCCGCGCTATGTTACCCGTCAGACATGTGTTCAGGGAGGAAAAAGAAAAGGAACAAAAATAAATGGGGTCAAACACCAAAGTGGACCATATTTTGGGCGTTTGAAGGAACACTCTCACATCGCGGGGAACCCAATCGACAGATTACACCAGAGCCTCTTCTGCCAGTTTTCGGGGTTACTGATGGGCCTTCTCGGCAGCCGTAGCAGTCCTGGGGTACACCAAGTCCCCACCGCACATCCCCACATCAGACAGTCCCCTACTTCCTTGTCCCACCCCTCGGGACCGCAGAGGTTGGATTTTGAGGGGCAAGATGGGGCATATGTGCGAAACACTTCACTATCTGGGACACTTCCGTTTACAGATTGCAACAGTCTTTTGGTATTTTCCTCAGCTGCAGGATTTGATGGAGTACAAACTACTATATGTAATGGATTGTCTTTTAAGTAGTAGAGCTGTATCATAGCTTCCACTGCTCTTTAAGCAGTTTTCTGTTTCGAAGATGATTATGTTTAAGGGCGCTTAACTGCGAGGTCATCAGCGCCCCTAAACACACAAACCTTCTGAAAGCGATCTAAAGGATGGCTCAGAACCTTCAGTCGAGCTAAAAGCATAACTAAAAGATACACATATCAAGATCTGAAAGTATAAAACGTTAAGAAATTCAACAGTATATCTGTCTAGAAGCTAAAATTAACACGAAAATCAAACTTGTAAACATTGTAAGTCCATATCAGGCACAAAGTATCACATTATCGTGAAGCAGACTGGATGCTGCACCACGATAATGCGCGGCCGCATATTGCCAATGTTGTTGCTGAATATCTTGCAAAAGTCAACGTGAAGTGCATCCCTTAACCACCCTATAGTCCGGATTTAGCGCCATATGACTTTTTTCTATTCCCTAACTTGGATAATGCCTCCCATGAAGGCGTTTCTTCATCTTCAGAAGCATTGGTGAAGCCTGCGGAGGCGATTTTGAAGGAACTCTCAAAAATGGTAACCAGCATGTCTTGGAAGACTGGCAGAAACGCTGGGACAAGTGCATCGCATTCAGGGGAGACTATTTTGAGGACCATCAAAATTATGAGGATGAGTAAAGGTATGTTGTCAAAAAAAAAATGTGAACATTATTTATTGAACAGCCCTCGTAATACTAATATCATGTACGGAACCGGGCCAAAGTGTAACTATGTTTCTGATTAGCAGGTTACTGTCAGTAATAAATATTAAAAGCAGAAGCATTATTAACAGTGAAGTATTCTTCATATTTAAGCTTGATTTATGAGTCACTATGTTTACACTCAAACATCACTTACTTGTCGTATAATTGAAACGTTTTCAAGATCATTCGATCTCATCCTCAGCTGTTTGGTGACTAAATGAACCTTATATTTGGGAAAAAATATTCATAAACAAAAACCGTGATAAAGTTATAAATTTTGAAATCCCGGCATTAAATGAAGTATTAAAACTTAGTGCCCCTAACACCAGATGGCAGAGTGATTGGAGCTCCGTAGTAGTGGAAGAAGAGGAAGGTTCATTTAGTCACCAAACAGCTGAGGATGAGATCGAATGATCTTGAAAACATTTCAATTATACAAGTAAGTGAAGTCTGAGTGTAAACATAGTGACTCATAAATCAAACTTAAATATGTCAGTAATAACTTGAACATTAATGGACAAATTTCCCTTGCGGTATATTTCCGCTCTGTTTCCTCCAGGGGATTGTATTCTTCAGTAACCTTCATAACTTGTTTTGATAGTCTATACCTCCATAGACAATCTTGTTCTGATATCATTTCTCCTAATATACCGTACTCTATTACAAATGATGACGATTTGCGTTCAACTTCAAGGCCATCAGTGCCCGTTAAAAACAATTGTGGCAGAAGACATGTATTAGCTTACACACTAAGCAAAAATATATATCTATTTAAAATAAACATGTAAAAGAAAAAAACAATACAAAACTTATAAAGGAACTTAGGACAATGGATAAAATACAAATATTGCTATAGAATATTACATGTGAATATAAAACAAAGATATAGTGAGTGTGTGGTGTTTTAGGGCCCGTCGACAACAAGGTCATTTGGGCCACAAAGATATATATCTATAACAGTGGCAGAAGCCAGCGATAGACTATCAAACAAAAAATATACATATTTAAATAACAGTCGTTTGCTTTTATAGTCTAAGACCTAAAATCAATTCTAGCAATGTAACGTATCACTTTTCCCACCGCAGAGTTATTGTCTGACAGCATCTCCGTAAAGCTTATGGAGTTGAGCGCCCTTAAATATAAATCATAGTAGTGAGACAAGGTGAATCAGCAATCAACAGCTATTATCATTACTAAAATTAGGCAAGTGAGTCAACCTTGTATATACTTTTCTCCACTTACAAGTTTTTTATGAAGACTAGTTTCTGGGGACTTCTCCCCTATCGTCAGCTCTGTGGTAGACTCACAGAGCTGACGATAGGGGAGAAGTCCCCAGAAACTAGTCTTCATAAAAAAACTTGTAAGTGGAGAAAAGTACATACAAGGTTGACTCACTTGCCTAATTTTAGTAACAATGGCACAATGGCACACTTCCATGAAAGGATTTATTTAATGGCACTCCACTTTCTGAAATACTTCTTTTTATTCTAGCTATTATCATTGTTACCACAGATACTTTTGAATTACTGCCAATGATGGATAGTTGTACTCATCTTTCTTGTCATAGTTGCTGCAGTGACGGCATTGTTTCACTCTTTTAAGATGGAGCATACATGCGAAACACTTCACTATTGACAATATTTATTTGCTTTTTCTAGTTTAGACTTTTGTTGAATCCTGTATGTTACAGTTTTTAGTCTTATGTAACTTTTTATATTTATCTTTGTATCTTGAACTGACGTGTCCTATAACATATGTATTATGTTCCAAAGGATGAAATAAATACAAATACTATCTGGGATACTTCCATTTACAGATTGCAACAGTCTCTAGGTACTTTCCTCAGGCTGCAGGATTTGATGGAGTACAAACTAATATGTGACATGCATTGTCTTTTAAGTAGTAGAGCTGTATCATCGCTTCCACTGCTCTTGAAGCAGTTTTCGGTTTCGAAGATGATTGTTAAGTTTAAGGGCACTTAACTGCGAGGTCATCAGCGCCCCTAAACACACAAGCTTTCTGAAAGCGATCTAAAGGATGGCTAAAAACCTTCAGTAGAGCTAAAAGCATAACTAAATGATACGTATATCAAGATCTGAAAGTATAAAACGTTAAGAAGTTAAAAAGTATTTCTGTCTAGAAGCTAAAGTTAACATTTAAAATCAAACTGAAACCCTTGTTCACTAGATTCTGGCCGTCCGCCAGTACCTCAGCCAAGCTGGCCGGCAGCTGGATGAATGATCTGTGTTTACGGGCGCTCAAATTCAAGGTCATCAGCACCCGTTAAAAACAATTGTGGCAGAAGACATGTATAAACCTTGGGCCATATTGACAGTCGGAAGATAGTCTAGACCAAAGTGATAACTAAGTTGGTCCGGACCAAAGGCGGCATGCGCGAGTCCTATAGAGTTCTAAACTAACCAGTGTATCTACAAGTTTATAAATCTCTGTGGTAGTTTCACAGCTGTTTCTTTGATCATTCTTACGGTTGTTGCTGCAATTTGAGGTTCGTTTGGTGTGCTAGGAATTATCGAGTGGAATGGTGCCGGCGAAAACCGCACTGCACGTTCGCCAGAAGGCCCCTGGATTCTGGCCACCAAGTCAACCGCGCGTTTATCATGCGTTCCATAACCTTGCAGACGCAACTGGTTAGGGAAATTGGGCGGTAACTGGAAGGTAGTTGGCGATCCTTCCCTGGCTTCAAAATGGGGACGATGATAGCCTCACGCCAGACTGTCGGAAAAAAATACCATCCTGCCAGACACGGTTATGTCTGCAGTAAAAAAAGCTTACTCTCCATGGACAAATGTTGAAGACACATTACGTGTACACCATCGGGACCGGGAGCTGAAGGCCTAGAGGCCAGGGCGAACTCTAATTCCCGCAAGGCAAAGGGACTGTTATAGTCCTCGTTGGTACCAAAGCGGAAAAACAAGTCTAGGGCCTTAATGAGGAAGGAGAGGGACTCATTGCAGGTGAGAATGGTACACTTAGACAAAATTAATCACCGAGAAAAGCTGCAAGAAATCCCAGAAATGGTGGAACTAACTCAGACTGTTAACGAACCACCCTACATAATAGGAATGATATACAACGAAGAAATTAAGATTACTATCGACAGCGGCTCCTCCATATCAGCTTGCAGTTAGTTTCTTTGAAAGGATGAGAAGTAAAAATCATAATTTTAAGAGTAGTACAGACATCTTGTTTACTAGCGGTTGGTGGATCAAGGCAGAAAATAAATAAACAGGTTTTATTTCCAGTTGTGATAAATGGAATGTTGTTAGAGATTGTATTCTTTGTTTTACAGAGATTAACCATTGAAATTCTGTGGGGAAATGACCTGTATGAATTAAATGCGAAGTTAGATTATGAAAGTAGAGTAATTCATTTAAATAAAGGGGGAATGGAAACAATTGTTTTTATTGAGGATTCTACAGTAAAAGTTGTAGATGACCGCGGAGGAAAAGCAAATGCAAACAGGAATTTTTCCTGGAACTGTTAAGAGTAGGCAATGGCGACAATGTTGTGAGAATAAGGCTGCAACTACATAATGTTTCCTCCCAGGAAGTAACGGAAGAAAGGAAAGTCATGACCACAGGTGGACGAATGATGAAATCGTTCGGTTTGGAAGTAGAAAGTACAATGTCTGACGAGGATGAAGTTTGGTCAACCCTGCCTGAACCACCGTTGAGACAGTGTGAGAGTAGAGCAGACCCATTCAGTGACAGCGTAATGGACAGGTTGCGAGAGATCAACGTCTTAGATAAGCAACAAAAAACAGGAACTCTACTACGTGCTGATGAAGCACTGAGCCGTATTTTCAAATAAGATTGTTGTATGAAAAGGTTTTACCTATAGTTTTGAAATAGCTGAAGTACCACCATACAAATATAAATGCAGAATGATACCGCCCGACATTAAAGCAGTCAACAAAGAAATCAAAAGAATGCAAACAAACGGCATCCTTCAAATCTCACAATCCTGTTATTTAAATCCACTATGTATAATATGCAAATCAAATCCTCCCTTGCAATCAAATCATCCCCCACAATCAGTGCGAATTACTCTTGATTCCCGTCACGTCAATAAATTTATAACACCTGATCACTTTAGACCATTGCCAATAGAAGAAATCTTAGCAGGAATAGGGTGCAAGAAGTACTTTTCATCGCTGGATATTACTTGCTCATATCTTCAAATAAAATTAAATCTGCGATTGTGGAAATATACTTGTTTTCTGCATGAAGGTAAGGTTTGGACCTTCACAAGATGTCCAAGGGAGCTGTGTGACATTTGATGGGTGCGGGTTTACACTGGATGATGAATAAGATAAAGTCCAACGTGAAACATATGTACGAAGAGGTTATCGGTTTGAAGCATTTGATATCTAAACTCACAAATTCTAACATCTGTGCTTCTAAGAATAAGGATGGATCTCAGGAAGTTGTACGTCAATTACGATGACGATTTGCAATTATAAAGTCGGGAAAGGGAAAAGGAGGAAATCGACGACGATTTTGAATACATGACAAGATAGTTAAAACTTGCGGAAAAATAAACTTTATTTCCTTTTCGACAAAGAAAAACAATGAATGAGCGGTAGATTTTTTATATCATTTATGAAGTAAAAAAATAACATTCGGAATGAGTTATTAACAATTTTCGTTTAAAACAATTGAATGAGCGGTACATATTTTGTATACTGTTAATAAAGTCCAAAGATAATAACATTCGGAATGAGGAATTAAAGATTTTGTTTTAAAAAATAAGCGATACCCATATGTGTATATATTGATTACTCTGTGTTAATTTGTTTGAAAAAAGTGATACTACATACATTTGAAAAATTCGGTGATAATTTTTGTTGTTTAGAAAAAAGAGTGCTACAATTAGGACACTTGACAGCCTTCGTCGTCGTCCATGACGGTATATTGTGCGTCAGGTACGTTGCACACAGAGGTCAGCAACGCAACCTGATCACCGTGATCTAGAGTCCACGCAGTTAACCAGTTGTTTCTAATGTTGATCGTCAGCACGTGGGACCTTGTGTGGCACAAATTTATGTGCGACAATGTCATGATTAAATAGATGCCCCAAATTTGATACGGTCGCGACATACCCGTGGGGAACTTAGCCCCGTCGGTATCGTCACCATGCACCCCAGCGGAATGACATGCCCACCAAGGCAGGATATAACATCCTGTATGGGTTCTTATCGGGTGCATGGCAGAGAGGTTTAAAAATTGTACCGGAAAACGTTTACCATTGGTATGCCCGCTAAAACTGTCGCCATCATGGTTACCGTCGTCGTGGCCATCAGAGTCGAAGTGACTGCCCGAGCCAATCGTGTTTAGGTCGGACACGAAGTCCGTGGTCTCTTGTTCCATCCCGGCGTAATCGGTCACGTCGGTCTGAAACATGTCGGTCACATCCACCAGGCAATGCTGTAAGTTAGCTGCAAGTGCCCTAACTATAGCTCTACTGATTCTGAGCAATTTTCTAAAGGGGCGCCTCGGCCCTTGAGGTTCCTGTTGCGAAGATGACGGCTGCGCTGAACTCCCTGGCCCTTCCGCAGCAGGCAGGTCCATAGCCGGTGGAGATGACTCGTTCAAAGGGCTCCTCTGCTGCTGCTGGAACTGCAAGGGTACCCCAGGAAACGGGATCTGGACTCGGACAGCACTATCTGCAGCACCAATCCGCTTCGCCAAGGATTTCCTTAGCGTCAACAGAATTTCCCTGGTGAGCGGGATGAAGTCAGGAACTGGCGGCAGTTCTCCACCCAGTCGCTTGCTGCCACTAGATAAGTCCAGCGGAACGTCGGCGCCGTCTCCATTTGCAAACAGGTCCAATGGAATATTCGCTGGCCTGTCGAAGTAAGGACGTCTCGAAGATGAAGCAGAACAACTCGCATTTCTGGTGTTGAAATTGAAGTACATGTTGGCTTCATTGGTTGCAAAACTGACTTTCTGAGAAGCAATCAGAAATCGGTATGATTATATCAGATGATTTGTGTTAGAGAGCGTTCAACTTCAAGGTCATCAACACCCGTTAAAAACAATTGTAGCAAATGACAAAAAACCTAGACTTACACACTAAGTAAAAATATATCTATTAAAATAAACATATAAAAGAAAACCAAAAATAAAACATTTATAAAGGTAAATACAACAATAGATAAAATACAAAACTTTCGGGAAAGGGACCTAATGGATAGTTTTTGTTTGTTTAGTTCTGCGCCTGCTTATTGTGAAATGTGTGGCTCACAGAGCACAGTTTATTAAGTGCAAACAGTGTGAACTAGCACTTATTAAAAGAAACGTGCGATTGTTGTGCAAGGCGTGTGTAAATTATACGCACCAAAAGTCCCACGCCAAGCCAGCTGCTCCCAGCAGCCCTTGCGGCTGGGGAGCAATGAACTTGAAGCTAAGATGGCGGCTACCCCCACCACTACTACTGCTGCAGCAGCAGCAGTCCATCTCCAAGCTGCCAACGCATCAGTGCATTTCCTAGCGCCCAGTCAGCTGGCTGGCACAGTACTGTTGCCAGCAGGAGATCGGCCCGCTATTGTTATACCATCCACCAACCAGGCACCGCCCACTGAACCGCCTACCGCAGCAGTGCCAATGGACACCTCGAACACTGAGGAAGACCGACAGGCATGAGCTTTCCTGAAGCTGGAAAAGGAAGTAAAGGATTTCCAGTAGATCCAATACTATCAGCAAATGCTCTCCAACATGGAGCCTGAGTCCCGCGATTTTAGCAAAATTGCCAACGACCTTGCTGGCTGTTACCAGGACCACGCCGTGAAGAAATGGCAACTGGTACAGCTCACCGAAGGCTGGCACGCGGCACCGGCGCGTAAACGCCCACACCACCACAGCAGCCGGGAGAATGACTCAGACAGTGAGCGCCCCGGCACCAAGCTCGGTGGTAAGAACAAAACAAAGCATCTTCGAAGATGCACCACGCCGCCTGCCTTTACTTGCGGCATAACAAAACAGATATCGCATTCATTTGCGAAACTAAATTAAAACCGGAGCATACTTTTAAGCTCCAAGTGTTTCACATTTTTCGAACTGATAGATTTGGCAGATGAGGGGGGGGGGAACTGCCGTATTATTAAAAAGCACAATTGCTCATGCTCCTGTTAATTTGACAGCTTTGGCAGCACTGGAGTGCACAGCAATAAAAATTTGTGTTAACAACAGAACGGTTATGTTGGTAGCACTTCACGGGCATCCCCACTCACCTAACTTCATACAAGACCTCGAACAAATCCTCGCAGTAGAGGACCGTGTTATAATTGCAAGAGATATCAACGCTCGACACCGTGGTGGTTTTCTAGTCGAGCAAACGCGACTGGAAATCTCCCGGTTGAAGTTATAACTGAAAATGACGATTTCAAGGTACACCTCACACCAGAACCAACCTTTTGGCATAATTCAGGACACGATCCTGAAATTTTGGATTTCGTAATTATTGAACAGTGGGAAAACAAAATGCTGAGTACCACCCATTCAGACCAGTTTGTGAAAATTATTAGACCTTTAAGGTCTCAAATGCCAGCACCGCCACCCAGGCGCTCCAAACTCAACTCGGCCTGCACTTCTCCAAGGAGAAAGCCGAGGTTTTCGCTGACTGTAAGACAGATTCAGCGAGAACCCAGCCAACCCCCAGCTGGAGCGGGAGGTTAATACATGGGTACAAAACTGGGTGGCGTAGAAGCATAAGCAACAAATTCCCCTCACAACACCCCAGGAAGTCTACAAACCCATTAGGAAACTACATAATGAGAAAGCCGCCGGCCCGGACAAGGTGACTAATGAGGAACTAAAACACCTCCCTAGAAAAGCCCTGGTGCAACTCACCAAAATCTTCAACGCTTGTTTGCATCAAAACCACTTCCCCGACACTTGGAAACGAGCCAAGGTGATGTTACCGAAGCAGGGGAAAAGCATCAGGCAGCCACAAAACTACCGCCCCATTAGTCTTTTGTCTACTGTTGGTAAATTGCTCGAAAAAATCATACTTTTTTGACTGCAAAAACAGGTTTCGGACAGTGAACTTTTAAATTCTCAGTTTGGATTTAGAAAAAGCCATTCCACTGAACAACTTCTAAGGCTAGCTGATGACGTCACCGAGAAATTTAACAATGGGGCTTCAACGTTGGCGTTATTTTTGGATGTAGAAGCCGCCTTCGACCGGTGCTGGCACAACGGCCTCATTTGTAAGATGCATCGGAACTTTCCCGGCTTCCAAAATTCAACACCTATGCTGCATAGTTCTTTGAAAGATCTGCACTTCTACGTCCAAGTGGGTGGCTCCTCCTCTAAGGAGAGAGTCATGCAGGCTGGCGTACCACAAGGAGCGATCATGTCGCCATTCTGGTACATAGTTTTCACAAATGACTACCCTGTGGACGCCAGATGCAAAGTGGCCATGTACGCCGACGACACTGCTATCTACAACCACCACAAAAACTATCGTTAAGACCTATTAGAAATGCAGCTATATACTGACCACTTCCTCTCATGGTTCCATGATTGGAAAGACAACATTTATCCAAACAAACGCCAGGCAATCCATTTTACTAAGCGGCGCCCTTTGGCTATGGACCTAACGGTCAGTGGTCAATTGCAGTCATCAGCAAGTCAAATACTTAGGCATGACGTCACGTACAATGAACTGATCAACCATATCAACCTATATCAAAGATACCGCCAACAAAGGGCGGCAGCGATTAAAGTTATGCGCCCCATCTTCAGGAGCAAACAAATTAAATTGAAGACGAAACTTGTCTTGTACAAGTCCTTCATCCTATCAGTGGTCCTGTACGCGTGTGTGGCTTGGTCCAACGCTTCTAAATCCACCCTGCAGTACCTCCAAACCATCCAGAACCTTTTCTTAAGAAACATCCTATCCGTTCCTCTCAGTACAACCAACAGCCGATCATGAGGAAAGTATCTCCCCTTCCATACCCGAGGCCATTCTGAAAAGGGGCCTCCTCCACCTGGGCGAGTATACACCACAAAAACCCAGCTATATACAATATTGGCAGAGGCGAGCCACAACATCGTAAACACTCTAGAATAAAAATATTATAAACAACGGCGGCTCGCCCAGTCCGTGCACCCAGCACCCCGACCCATGGGTGCACAAACTTACGGCAAGAGGCTCCTGCTCACGGCAGGGGAGATTGTCACCACTGCAGTGATTGATTGCAGTAAGGCAGAACTGTTAATAGTGATACCGTGTGTGAGTGCATGTGTGAATGTACGGGCATGTTGTAAACGCCCTTGTAAATATGTACATATATATGTCGGTAGTGCATCATAGCGAGTGTTTAGTTATAAGTGTATGCATTACAGGAGTATTTAGACAGATTCCTCGCAGCAGAACGGGATTTCTTCACAGCAGAAACGGTGAGTGTTACTCTGTTCTTCATATCCAGCCTTCAGTCTTCACGGTCATCTTCGCCAAAGGGGAACAAAGAACGGGACTTCTGTGCAACGTGGCGAACAGGACCGTAATCAGCATAGAGGAACTGGAATTTAACGACAAATCGTGACATTTCGCACAACCTCGTGCATTTATCCTTGTCATGGATTACTCCGTCTTTATTGCTCGCAAAGATTCGTAACGACCATGGCCCAATGGTACGTGCACCTCAAACGAAATGCGCAACCTTGCAAATGAAATGTGTAGTGTTTAACGCCCACTTTTACTACATACGGCACCGCAGGCGGTGACATTGATGATACATGAGATAAAGATGGAGCACCGGTGGAATGAGATGGCGGGGAAAACCGGAGGTCCCGGAGAAAACCCGCGATCCGAAACCCAACGACTCGCCTGCCCCAAGAGTTGAACCACGAAGGAATCCTCAAACACATACCTAATGACATGTACATTAATTACATGTTTAGCTCTCGTATCTGTGACGCATCTTCTTTCTAGAACACACCCTACTGCTCCTTAACCTGCCAGCAGTTTGCACAGCTCTCCGCAAACACGTGCCTCTCTCTTTTACACGTGTAAAAGTTGACGCAGACTTTGTTTTCTGTGGAGAAGCGCAATCCATTTTTTGTACTCCAATCGTGGAAATTGCCTAAACATTGCTGCAGACAGCGCTTCACGAATGCAGTGCGTCGTGAAGTGCAGTACACGGTGAAGTCGTCTACGAACAAGCACGATCAAACTCTTCGAGGAACGCATTTGGAGATAAGAGTTGATGGCAATAGCGAATAGTGTAACGCTCAGCACCGATCCTTGAGGAACGTTCTCTTGGACAAAAATGTTCAAAAAGACTGAGCCGACCCTTAATCGGAAAATGCGGACGCTCATGAACTCCCGAAGGAAAACAGGTAGACGTCCACGTACATTCCAGCTGTGCAAGGTGCGTAATAGACCTGCACACCAACACGTATCATAAGCCTTCTCCAGATCGAAAAATATGCCGACGGTGTGACAGTTCTTCATGAAGCCGTTCACGATGTGTCGACATCGCCACCAGATGGTCCACTGTGGAGCGGTGACGTCGGAATCCACACTGTATGTTTGTCAGAAGGTTGTGAGTTTCCAGCCACCACACCAACTGCGAATTAATCATATGTTCCATCACCTTGCAGACGCAACTGGTGAGGGAAATAGGACGGTAGCTGGAAGGCAAATGTCGGTCCTTCCCAGCTTTCAAAATGGGTATGATGGTGGCCTCCCGCCACTTCTCAGGAAAAGTGCCGTCAACCCAGACACGATAATGCAACTCCAGTAGGAACGCCTTCCCTTCGGGAGAAAGTTGTAACAGTCGCACATGGATGCCGTCTGGTCCTGGTGCAGATGGTGGCGAAGATAAAAGAGTGTGTTCTAACTCAGCCATGGTGAAGAGGCACTTGTCTTCAAGGTTTCTAGAGCAGAAAGAGTAACCTTGAGATTCCTCCTGAGTCTTAATTTGGAGAAAATCGGGCGAGTAATTATCTGAGCTAGACACTTTAGCGAACGCGCTGCCGAAAGTATTAGCCACATCGTGCTGGTCAACAACGGCACCTGTAGCGCTTTTAAGACCGGCGATTAGCATATATGTGGATTTCGCGGCCACACGCCTTAACTTATCCCATACGACTGAGGAAGGTGTATGTTGATTGAAAGATGACACGAAGTTGGCCCATGAAGCCTTTTTGCTATTCTTAATCACTTGTCTGGATTTCGCACGCATTTTCTTGTACTCGATCAGATTATCGAGAATATGGCGCCGCTGAGTCTAAAAGAAATTCTTTTTCAAAAGAAACAAAGAGAAAATCAAGGCCCTTATTGGTCGTCATCTCTGGGGAGCCTTCAAATCAAACAATGAAGATCTGGAAAGTTTATATGCTACAAATGGCACTGGTAGACCAACTTTTAGAGCAACTATGCCCTTGAAACGTCTTATTTGTATTGCGCTGTCTTTGTTTTGATGATTCAACAACCCGTGATGCCAGAAAACCCAGATATAAACTGTACCACACCTTTTGGCTATTTAGTTCATTTGTTAAAGCTTGTAAAGAAACCTATTCTCTTGGAGAATGTCACCATGGACGAAATGCTTGTTGGATTCCATGGCAGATGTGCTTTCAGGATGTACATTCCTTCCAAGCCAAGAAAATATGGAATAAAAATATTCATCCTGGCTGCTTCCAAAATTCATTACTGTTTGAATGCAGCAATTTATAGGGAAAATCAGCTGTAACCACCCACAGTGTATGCTCATTCCAATAGCAGTTGTCATGCGGTTGGTTGAACCAATTAGAAGAAGCAACAGAAATGTAACTGGTGTCAACTGGTTCTCAAATGTTGAACTGGTTAATGAGTTGTCGAAATGCCATTTGACTTATATTGGCACTATAAGGAAGAATGAGGCGGAACTACCATCGAACTTTTCGACAGCAAAAGGTAAAAATGTGTCTTCCTCAATCTATGGATACTCTGGCTGCATAACGCTACTTTCACACATACCCAAAAAGAACAAGGTAGTGAACATATAAACAATGCACCATGATGACTGTGAGGTGGAACATAAGCCTGAAATTATACACAATAGAACAAAAGGAGGTGTTGATACTCTTGATGAAAGCTCATAGTTATACAACTTCCAGTAGGACAAAGTGATGGCCAACGGTAATGTTAAAGGTGCTCAATGTATCCATCTAAGAAAGATAGGAAAGCATCACAAAAGTGTGCCACATGTCGATCGCCATTGTGTTTGGAATGTCCCAGTGCTTTGTGCTCTGTTTCGGTGGTTTGGACGAGTAAAAATACTGACTTTAACTGGTAAAAACAAAAACCTGAGTTTGTTAAGCAAGTTCTGCTATTTTTTACCATTTTCATAGCCAATGTATGTCATTCGGCTGAGAATGTCACAGAACCTTCCCAGAAGCTATGCCTGCAGAAATCTTTATACTGTATTTGAACTTTTCTTTTGGTTTATAGCTTTGAAGAACAGTCCATTTTGATTGAAAATGTGTAATTTCTGTTATATAGATTAATGTTTGTAACTCATTGAGTAGGACTTGACAAATGTTTTTTGTGTTTTAGCTATCTTCTGTGGTCACTGCTGTTAATTCCTTGCACTGACAATTCTTTACATTGCGATACTTTATGTTTCCATACACATCTGGACCAAACATATTCAATAGTATTATTTGAAGCAAAAGGTTAGAAACAGTGATGTATTTAACATTTGAAAGTAATGAGTCGGTAATTAAAACACAAACATCACTATTTAAAGTCACACAAGTAAGGCAGCAATCAGAGTATGTACACAAAATTCACTGGATATACTAAACGGATAAGGCATCCTTCACAACAGTAGGTGTCAGATCTTGGCTAGATGTTTTTCAACAGGCTGTTACTGAATTGTTCTGAGTGTCAAACAATTGCTAGGCAGGGTACTGAAACCATATCTAATCAGCAGGGATAGGAAGTTCGTAACGATTTCCTTGAGCAGTGTAAGAGTGACCAGGCACGGGTATAACTACATAGCACTACTAGCAGGAGCAAGGTTCATTCTAGAATGCAACTCATTACTGTAACTTGTATCCTAAATAATACATATTACATGTTTAGCACATGCTTTACACCGAGTAGTTATGCAGATGTAGACAGCTTTGTAGCTCACATGAAAATGCTATTTTTGAAGGCATCTTACAGGATTGCAAAGTTCAGAGTTAGCACCAGACATATTGATACCATCACAGCCAGTTGTCACCAGATGGGTAACTTGGCTAGAGGCTGTAATCTATTATGCCGAACATTATGACAAAATTGTTTTGGTATTAGCCAATTTAGAAACTGATAGCAGTTCTAGCATACAAACTGCCAAATGTCCAGTAACAAACAGTTTCGTAGAAATATATTATTGATTGCACATTTGTTCAAAGAATTACCCAGTACTATCACACTGTTACAGCCCAGAGGTATGGAGCTGACTGAATCTAAACAGCATGTAGCACTGTCAAAACGAATTACCAAACCTCGAGCATTCTACCTGAAATAAAGATGAAAATGAAAAGTGTAATTGAAAAGAATGCAGGGTTTGGTGCAATTTACTGCATACGAGATGCACTTTTGGATCCCAACAAAAGCTATGATACTAGAATATTTCAAATATGCCCCCATCAAATCACGTGAGGTCAAAGGAACATTTTCGCAGTCTAAATCTTATCTGATGGGACGTAGAATGAGTTTTTCATTTGAAAGGCATCAGAGGTTCACTATTGTTTTAATAATATGGCTGCAGATGTGTAAATATGTAATATAATTGCTGCTTTGGTATTTTATGCAGTAAGTCTTCAGATATTTAAGAAATAATTTTATTATTTGGGTATTATTTTACATTCGATCAGGAAATAGTACAACCCGCATTATAATTGCTTGGGTGTTGCCATAATGTGCCTATTTAAATAATGAAATCAGCCAGAGACAAGCCTGTATGTACTATATAAGAATTTGTATGTTGTATATTGTATGTATAAATAGGCATGCATTTACGAATGTCCCACAGGATATTTTTGTTCTCTGGGCAAACGGTTTCAACGCCCTTCCACGTGCGCTTTTATCTATGACTTGTTTGGATGCCGGGAGGTCGGTCGCAACGTTTACAGGGAAGGGCAACGGGGTACAAACTTCCTAGCTCTGCTAATCGGCAATTTCTGACCTGAGCCTCATTCTCCTGAGACCTTCTTTCCTCTGGCAAATTGCACACAGAGCTTTTCTAAAAACTATGTGCTCTTTTGGATTTAGCAGCACTAGTTTATAATAAAAAGAAATTTGTTGGAGGCATTTCGATTATTTGCATATGAATTGATAAGCTTGCTATATAGTATTCCCATTAGTCTCCCCAGTTTATAATAAAATGAAATGTGTTGGCGACATCGACCTTATTCGCATATTAAGATTATAACACAGTAATCCCATTATCGTATCACTAGTTTACAGTAGAAAATGTGTTGGCAATGTTTGTGTTCATTTTTGTCACAGCTTTGCAGTTAGTATCCACTTGTTTACATGTCATCACTCCATACCAACATAACTCTACACCATCAAAGTGCACCTTTACCAATAAATTAACTTACTAAAGAGAATGCGTAATTTCAATTTGAAATGAATGTCTTAAAATTATTTCAAATTTCACAGAACTGATGCACTGAGAATTGATTCCCTTTCAAACAAAGTTAATTTGAAAATTAACAAATGTGGAGTGAGTGAGTGTGTGGTGTTTTAGGGCCCGTCGACAACAAGGTCATTTGGGCCCGAACAAATGTGGAGTATGCGAACAAGGAGAGTCAAGTAATGACAAATTTTTGGTAAAGATGCACTTTGACAGCGTACAGTAATGTTGGTATGAAATGATGTAATGGACACAAGCTGTTGCCAACTGCAGGGCTCTGATATACACAAATACAGACAAATGTTGCCAACACATTTTCTATTTCTTGTTATCAACAAGAGATACTGCAATGGGAATACTGATAGTAAACTTCATATTATTCATATGCAAAAAGAGTTAATGTCACCAACAAATGTTCTTTTTCTCATAATACTACACAGTAAGCTAATCAATTATTAGTCTTATTAAACCGACAATATTCTAATGCATAAGAAGCGGATAATGATGTATAGTTTGACGTATGCAAGTAACTGTAATGATATATGGCAATGTATAATGACATTGACAATAGTAATTATATTAATAACCAATTTTCTATCATCCTGAACCTGTCAAGACTTGAGTGGGTATGCAATGATCTACTGATATAGTTTTCTTGGCAAAAGTGCAGAATATGTCCAAAGAGAAATTGTGGACATTCTTTAGAACATGTCCCGCAATAAATTTTGTCTAAGTCCAACATTGGATGCCCGCACAAGCGCTGGCGGAACCTGCCTAAGTGGCCACGCAGTTGTAGTGCTCCTGACACAGTTATTGGCATAAGCTTCTGTTGCCAACCTTTGCACCATCACCCACGCATCTGTTTTGCAGATGTTCGAAACTTCACTGTTAGCAAGGTAGTAGCTTAACTGTAAAATATGAAAATGAATTTTCCACCAGGACCCGGGCATTCAGTAAAGAAAGTTATTCGGTGGAAGCTCTATCTGAAATCAATGTCTCAATTTATTAGTTTCATCGATCTTGCACCTTTATGCGAAAATGAGGAAAAATGCATGCAGTTTTTGTATGATGAAAGTTTATTAAGGACTCGAACGTTGTGCCGGGAGTGCAATGCCATCCTACATCCCGAACAAAATGGGGGCGGAAATTCCAAATATTTTCCTGCAGGAGAGGACATAATAAGCAATGTTCCGAGTCCATCACTATAGGTACGTGGTTTCAGAAAACCAAATTGCCACCTGCGCAAGTGCTCCTACTTATATACAGTTTTGCCAGCAAGCTGTCTTACGAGCAAGCTGTTGTGCAGTGTTCTCGTGGAGATAGCAATTTAAGCCAAGCAACAAGTCGAGTCCTGGCACTCTTGGAAAACGTCGTGTAGGCAATTGTGGATGCTTATATTCAGATTAACAGAAGAATTGTTGAAGTCAGAACGGTATTCCCAGGTGGTCAGACGTGGAAGCCATTAAGAAGACATCATAAGCAAAATTAACAGAAGAATTTTTGAAGTCAGAACGGCAATACCAGGTGGTCAGTTGTGGAAGCCATTAAGAAGACATGGAGAAAAGCCAAGCAACAACAGCCGACTGGTTCAGCTATTGCCGAGTAATTTGTATAACATAAATTAATCACAAATACCTGAAATTGATGAATGCAAAATTGAACGGCAAAAATACCATCGCGGCCGTGTCGTGGAAGGAAATTGGATCCTCGGGATTGACGTCACAAATGAAGTGCGAATGACTGTATCCAGTTAACAGAAGAGAGTTGTAACCCTTTTATACTGATTGTGGAGCATGTTGAACTCGCCAGTACAATCCATACCGACTGTTGGGGTGGGTAGTGGATTAATGGCTGGGGATTTGCAGCACATCTTAACAGTGAACCACAGCTTGCATTTCGTGGATCCAGTAACTAATGTTCACACGAACAATATTGGGTAGCATAGGCGATCTCTCCGGCATCGTCTATCGAGGGGCGGCATCCGAAAGGACCAAACTGATGTGCACCTTGCAGAGTACCTGTGGCGGCAAGATCTCAGGAACACATTAGCATACCCCTTCCAGGAACTGATCAAAGACATTCGACAGGTTTATCCTGTTGTATAGTGCACATATTGTAAGACGTATGATTACTAGCTTTATTTTTAAATTTTAAATGTAGATAAGAGAAGACCATCCATTATTTAAATGTTCATTGACTACAACTTTATTTATTCTTTTTTAAATGTAGACTATATTTTATTATTTTCACTATCTTTTGTAATTTACATCTCCAAAGTTAAGTCATATTTTAAATATAACTAAGAAAAAGTAATTTAAGTAATATCGAAAGTTAACTTTTTAAAAGTAATGTAGTTGTTAGATCAATGTTGGTAGTGTTGCAAATGTTCTGCTACTGACGTTGGCACATGTCACTTCGGCAGCTTCCGTCAGCGCTCGTGCATGCCTCCGATGTTGGACTTAAGACAAAATTTTGTCTGGGGACTTGTTCTAAAGAAGAGCCGAAATCGTGGCTCTCGCATCTTAGCTCGGATGTTGCCAACTTCCAGAACATGCTACCGCAAAAAATACCAATATTACGCAAGCAAGCCAGCGATACTGTAATATGCGACGTGAAGATCAGTGGATCATTGCCAGTTATTTATCATTATTATATATTATTATATTCTTGCTGTTATTATCATAATTATTACAAAACTTAAAGGAATCTAGCACAAAATTTTGGAATAGTTCATTACGTCAGCAAACCAGCAATATGACACCCAAATAAACTGACGTAAAGATTAGTGGATCATTGACAGAGTTATCAATATATTTTCTGATATTCTATTATAATTAGTTAAAAGCTTAAATGAATCTAGCACAAAGTTTTGGAATAGTCCACCTTACGTAAGTAAACCAGCGATACTGTAATACCCAAATAGCCTGACGTAAAGATTAGTGGATCATTGCCAGAGTTTTATTCTTATTGTTAATAATTATAATACAATTATAACAGTAATAAACAAAGCTCACTACGCACTATTTCCATTATTATTGCTGGTTTATAATACGAAAACGAAAATGTGTTGGCAACGTTCCGCAGTTTTCGCGTAAATCGGAGCGCCGCCGTTCGTCACAAATCGTTTTCTTTACGTCATTCAGTACCAACATAACTCTGCACACCTATTCTACACTGTTACCGTTTACGTAACTATTACAGTATCGCTATTTTGCTTACGTAATGGTGGTGAAGCTTTGGTTGTTTGCAACGCTTGACCCATGACGTCACGCCCGCCATAATCTTACGCCGTCCAAATGCATCCTTACGTTTTTCATATATTTGATGCACATCTTCATCACATTCTCCCATTTAAGATATCTGCAATTTCCTTCTGAACAACGCGAATAACAAGCAGAGGTAAATGATGTCATTTTACAAACGCTACAGAGAGAAAATCAGGGGAAGGGAATTGAGCCAGTGGTCGCGTACCATGGAACACAATTACTGACCCACACTCCTCGATGTATAATAACCCTCTATATCCCGGCTATGTTTTGTAACTTTGGGCCCTTCTATGTACCTAGTTAATAATCACGTTTATGCTTTGTGCAATAGGGTAACGATATATATGCGCATTATATAGCGATTCCGGGACCGCCAACCATATGGAATTGCTTTAGTGATTTCAAGTTTATATCAACCAGATACTTACAGTTTCTACAAAATTGAGCACTCATAAAATTAACGGCACCTCGTTATCTTCACATGCACTATTATTCACAGCATTCTACTTAGAATGCTAAAATTCAAATACTTACACCACTTAACAATAAACACTGAAGGAATTGATCACACACATTGTTAATACAATCTTTTCAAAATCAATTCGGCTATTACTAAATGCCTGAAACTCATTTCACAAACATCTGCGGAGACGCCAAGACACAATGATGCCACGCTGTGATGCCACCAAGCCAAGCGCGCCACGCGAAGCGCACAGAACTGCAATATCATCTCTGCTGCCAACTCTGGAAATTGTAATCCACCAAATCCTTCCTTCAAAAAAGATCAGAGAAATACTAAAATAGCTAGCATACTAAAAATTCGAAATCTTCCCAATCTAATAATGAATTTTGACAAAATAGGATAACTAGCTATACAATAAAAATATGAAATTTGAAATGGTGAAGGCCGAAGCAATTAAATCGGTCTCGGAAGCAATGTTACAACCACAGACTAATACCAGATTCTGAACTCCGTGTTAAAAACTGAAGACGCATAGGGCACTTCACCTGTACCTTTCGATGCCAGCCACGGATTAATACCAGATCTCAACTCCGTGTGATGCCAGTTAAGTGAACTATTAACCAACATGTCGTCGGAAATGCAGTGAGCTTCTATTTCGGCCGAGCTATGGTACATTCGCCTCCCGCCGCCCCAAGCCCTTCAGCGCACCATCATCTTTCGAAGCCTTTTCTCGTGCACCGGCGAATTATTTACGGCACAATTCATTTATCACATATTAGCATGATACGCGTTAATTATGCTGAGTAAATATGCGTAAACTATTCATTAATGTGCGCGATGTTACTTCGAAAGAAGTTCACCAATTAAATTAGGAAAAAAAGGTCTCAGAGGCCACTTCCAAACTTGATCTTTTTGCTGTTGCCACTAAGCATTATAGTTTTTATATTCATGTAATAAATGAATAAGTAGATCTTTAAGGAACAATTGCAACTTTGACAGTGAGTTTACTCAAGATGCTGTCGAGGTTATACATAACACTTCTTTTGCCTGAAGTGTGAATTCCTAAGCTTGTTACTGTGATAATTGCAAGAAAACCTGACACTAAATCAATGCATTCTACAGGTACTGGAAAACAGGAAAGGATATCACAGGGTCATGAGTAATGCAATTTCTTTGTACACAGAATAATGTTGAAAAATTCCCTGGAAGGAAAGTGTCAAAAAGAAAAAACAACAAAAAACGAAAAACATTATTAAAGAAATGTATATATAAATTGTAAGTGAAGATACAAACAACTATGTACAAAAAATAGCACTATCTCTTTAAATAGAAAACAAAGAAGCTGTGTTAATAGCTTATATTTACTAAGAATTTCAAAAGTTCTATGGTACATACATCATTATAGGCACACGTTTATATAAGAAAATTGAAAGAAAAACCTGAAATTTGTGATTGATTCATGATATTAGTAAAACCTCACAAATTAGTACATGAGGCAAAGACATACATTGAATAAAATACACTATTTTATATACTACTAATCACTTCGGTTGGATTATCATTCACACATGCGGTATAAATGATTATGATTTTAATGAAAAATACAGTTCAATGAATCTAAGAAGAATATTAAGTACATAAAAACTGTATCATTCATTTAAAATTGTCCTAAGCTTAACTTTGTCTTTGAAACACAGGAATATTACAGCCTTAAATTTGTAAATGCTTTAATGACATGTATAAGCACAGTAATAAATGCTGAAAAAGAAAATAAGCCGTTTTAAAAATAAATGTTAATGCAAAGTGCAGCTTCCAACAGGACAAAACTATGTCAGTAAAACTCGTGGGAAACATATCGAACATACATTATCGTGTATAATTACGTAAGTTACATATATTGTGCGGTACTACAATATTTTCTTTGTCAAATCTGCCAAAACTTCGATGATGGCGATACTTGGGAATTCTATACCTCTTCATGCTTTGAATTTGTTCAACTATGTCCTCGGACAAATAATAGTTACATTTCGCAGTATTTATAACTCAAAGTCTTATTACCCAAATAGTGTAAGGTTCTCAGTTTTAAACTGTTTCCCTGTTTTTGATTTATTGCATCTACTTGGCTTAAGACCCTTTCAAAATTTACCAAGGAATCTCTATACAACTTTAGTCCGAAATTCAATCGTATCTAGCAGGCATTACAGTCCACTTTATGTGCTGAATGCTTTTTTTTTCTACGGGTTATCTGTTAATGTAATGATATTGGGATCCAATACAAAGACAACTGATTATTCTATTATTGGGCAGTTACTTGCTTCAGACGCTCTCCAGGATATAAAAGTGGTATATGTTTAAGAAACTGAACTTATTGACGTAACTTTATAACTTGATCAACACAGTTTTGTCTGGCATTCAGATTCAAGGTAGAGATGTGGGTACAAGTGATTCACAACTTTAGAATTCAAAACATGCAACAGGAATCCAGATTTTGTAAATTTGGAACACAATGACTTGAGAATGATTAAGTCATTTGATGGCCTTGTGAGATCCTAACTTATGGATTCAAATTTCTGATTCACATTCTTAGGTTCCTGTAGAACAGGTTTAAGGGAAATAACACTTAAGTAATTGGATTTGTCCTTGTTCAAAAAAAATAAAGCTCAGCCACTAGCGTTCTTTCGATCTTGAGATTTGAAAATGAGTTTTAAGCTCAAACCACTGTTGCAAAATTGCCATACTGTAACTTCAATGGATAACACTCTCATTCAACTCATCTGTGACACCTTTTACATCCAACTGACAAAACAATCTAGGGAGTCCCAACTTCGAGTCAGTTGGAAATGTGTCTGTACATCATGAATGCATCATATAAATGCCAGTAATCTAATCTCCCATTAGCTAGAAACGTGGTCAGGCTTATCAAATTACGCTATTCTTATATTAGTTTTATAATAAGTACGTGTGGAAGATGATGATTAAAGATTTCTGTAAAAGCTGATTAGCCATAGTTTTCACTTGCTTATCATATCAATTAAGTTATTTATTTGATACATTTGATTTTCTAGCACCAGTTCAGGCACTAATTGAGGAACGTGTTTTCAAAACTTGATAGATGCAAAATTTTACGAAATTTAGTTATATATAGTATCGGCATAATTTTCACCTTGTACATCATTCTGCGAAGTCAGATTTTGCAAAATTCAATTCATGTCCTGTGTAGATGGTAGGAAATATTAGCAGTTTTTTCAAAACTTGATAGATGCACTTGCTCAGTTAAAACAAAAGTCGATAGATGCAATTTTATGATTTTATGATCCAGCGTTTAGCAACCTCAATTCTATGAAACTCATGTTGGCATTGATTGCCATCTTACTATTGCTATTCTTGGAATTCTCAATCATTCCTGCAAGCTTTGTACACTACTGCACCGTTGGCAATAACTCCAAACTCAGGTTGTGCGCTTGGACTTCACATTAATTTCTGAAATCTTTGTTATACTTACATGACATTTTTATTCTTAGTTGAGAAACTACACTGTAGTATGCACAATGGACAGAAGCTCAGATTGTGAAACTGTAAGTCGCAGAATGCGTGGGAGGTAGACATTGCAAAAACAAGGAAAGGAAATCAAAATGCAAGTCAAGGAAAGCTCATACTCCAGCAATTTCATGTTCATATGGTCTTGAGGTCACTTCACGAAATCCTAAAAGTAAAGGGCATAAGCTGTGTGATGTAGCTGATTTGACTTATAATGATATAAGTGGATTTCACCAACATCTTTCCGTGCTCAACTAAATAGATCAAGATAAATTTCTTATGAAATATATAAGTATTATATCTCCTAACCGCAGAGTGGTGAAGAAAGAAGCTGCAAATAGAAAGCAGACTGTCAGCATTAAATACAGTGTGAGAACTAATGATGGCCAAGTACAGTCACCGCAGTGGAAATCTTTACATTTTAAACACAAGGATAATCTTTGCATGCACAATGCGCTCAGTTTGTCCTTCTCCTACCACTACACAAAAAGGCGGGCAAAGTTGCAAATCATGTGATTCTCAAGTGCACAGCAGCAACTTCTTTTCATTAGCAGCCCAGGTCTCAGTCTGCCTCTGGTATTTGCATAGAGCAAGTTGTTTATTGTGTGTTGCTACCATCCGATTTTTGATCTCAGTGCTCTTTTTAAAGGTGTGTATTTCTGCATCCAATACACAAAATGGGACGCAAGAAGCTCACTTGTGTGGAGAAGACTCGTGCTTTAACTCTGTTAGAGGTAGGTACCTCTGTAATTCGTATAGCTGCTGATCTAAAGGTTTCAAGACAACCCATTTACGATCTAAAAAATGCAGCAGCACCTTTGCCACGTGACACCACACCAACTCAAAAAACAGGCTCAGGTGGTAAAAGAAAGACTTCTCCAAGGACTGATGACCCTCTAAAACATGAAGTGATAGCTAATCCGTGGATTACAGCAGCACCTTTGCCATGTGGCACCACAACAACTCAAAAAACAGGCTCAGGTGGTAAAAGAAAGACTTCTCCAAGGACTGATGACCTTCTAAAACATGAAGTGATAGCTAATCCATGGATTACAGCAGCACCTTTGCCATGTGGCTCCACACCAACTCAAAAAACAGGCTCAAGTGGTAAAAGAAAGACTTCACCAAGGACTGATGACCTTCTAAAACATGACGTGATAGCTAATCCATGGATTACAGCAGCAGCTTTAAAAAAGAACAATCCAGAACTGCTCTAAAGTGTTGCAATCTGGTCCATTGAGCAACGTCTTCAAAAAAACTTAGGTTTATCAATTCATTGTGCTGCCAAGAAGCCTCTTCTAACTGAAGCTATGATGAAGAAAAGAGTACATTTCTGCAAAACATATCAGCACTGGACATCAGAGAACTGGCGCAAAGTAATGTTTTCTGATGAAAGCACTTTCAAATTGGACAGAGGAAAGTCCAAAAAGGTGAGAAGGCGAAAATATGTGTCACAGTATGATCTAAAGTTTTCGGTCAAAACTTTTAAACATCCAGAAAGTGTGATGGTATGGGGTTCCTTTAGTGGTAATTGTGGTAGAGGTGGCTTGTACCTTCTCCCTAAAAATGCAACAATGAAGGGAAGTAACTATTTAGAAGTGTTGCAACAGCATCTGGTCACATATTGGCCAATTCGTCAGTGTCAGTTCTGTATGCATGATGGTGCTCCTGCTCACAGAGCAAAGATGGTTCAGAAGTTCCTAAAAGACAATAATATACCTGTACTTGACTGGCCTGGTAATTCTCCTGACTTAAATGCAATAGAAAATGCTTGGGATCAAATGAAAAATAAAATTGAAGAGCTGCAACCATCAGATATTAAGGAGCTGCAGGAGGTCTTGAAGAAGTTATGGGTGGAAATGGACAAAAAATATTTTGAAAATCTAGCACATTCGATTCTCAGGTGATACAAGTTAAGGGAAATATGACCAAGTGGTAATTGTACGGAGAAGTTCAAAGTAAAACCATAAAAAGTCAGTGTTTGCTGTTTTTATTATCATGTAAAGATTTCCATTGCGGCCACTGTATTGTCAGTATGCACTGCAAGCTTCATTATCTCTACTAACCAGAAAATTTCACTTATCTGGGAATGAGCCAAAGGAAATTAGAGGAGGTGACTGAACAGGAAGATTACAGAAGGACATTTAAGTTAATTGATGGAAATGAATCATTTCTTTACACTAGCCATATAGAGGCTAAGGTTTTTGATATATAGTGGTTCAAATTCCGGCCATGGTATTGAAGTTTTCAGGTTGACTATCAAAAACCTTAGCCTATATATGGCTATTATGAAGAAATGATTAATTTCCATCAATTAACTTAATAAGACTTTAATGATGAATACTGAGATTCAAGTACTTATGATAGTAAATTGCCACAAACAGTGTATCTCGGATACGAGAGCCCCTAGTGGTTTGCAACAAAAGAAGATTAAGAAATTTACCAGTCTGCTCATTGTCAAAATATAAATACATATTTTACAACTTCTTCAATCTTTAATTCTGTACACCACACACTGACACATGCTCAATCTGCAAAGTGGGACTGATGAAAATTAAGACAGAGGCAGATGTGGAACAGAACAACGAACTAAGAACCATGCACACGTTGCACAAGCTGCATTAAAAAAGGTTTTATCTGATATTGAAAGAGGAAAATGCAGAGGCAGTCACTATTTATTTTGATATGCAGTAGAATCAACCACTGCCTAAACTTTCTGTTAGCAAGGTATTCTAGGCAAGGCAGGTGTGACTGTATAATCTATGCATAATGATTCCATCTAACACCCAGAACAAAGACAAAATTTCCTTGTATTAATGGATGGAAACTGAATCTGCTAAAGGCTACAACCAGGTTACCTCAGCTTTACACCACTTCTTCTTGCAACTGGAAGAAAGGATGTCCAGCAACTCTCCTTCTACCATTCGTTTATTTTCAGACTCCTGCTCTAGTCAGGACAAGAACAGTATGATGAGTTCATGCGTATTGCTTTCCTAGAGAAAACATTTTCCCACACTTCACATATCTACCAAATACGTGGGCACAGTTCTATGCTTCCTGATAAGAGCTTTAGGAAGATTCGAAAAAGAGTTAAGGAAAAAAAAAAAAACAGAATATCTTGAGTCCTGATGATTACCATCAGATATTGAAAAATCACGGTTGTGTGGAACTGTTGTTCAAAGACTGGAAAATTAAGGACTTGAAAGAAAGAGCAAAACAAACACTGAAGTCAAGCCTTCCTTTCAAAATTAATACTCAGCAAATCATAATATATTCCAAGCAATCAAAACAAGACCATAAGGTATGTGTAGAAGTTCAAAATACATATTCTGCTTTGCCTGTGAAGGTGGATGTGATGAAACGTGCAGCAAGTCCTGCAGAAAATTTCTGCTTGGATCTCAAAATGTTCCCAAATGGATGTTCCAAATCTAGCTAAATTGTCTGAAATTCCAGAAATTGCAAATGAATTTTATAAATTTGTTCTAGACGATACTAATAAAGGTTAAAGCTGTAACCAGATTTTTTATTCGTTTGAGACAGGATGCACTTTGACTGTTTCGAAGACCCAAGTCGGTAAACCAGATGTAACAGGTTTACTTAGTTGTAGTTTGAATTCTTTCTTGATGATTGTGTTTTATTAAATAAGAGTCATGAGATCTCATCATTTTTTTATACTGTCATTTACTGGTGCACTAATAGTCAGCTCAATAAACAAAACTCATTTACAGTTCAAACAAAAACTACCGTTACAAAGCTTACATATTCATATTGTTTGAAATTTCTTTGTATGTATTCAATATTTGTTATTAAATAAAACAAACATATATTGTTATTGTGAATGTAGCAGTACTTAGTTTCTAAGTTCATACCTAATCAAATAATCCTTATAAACATTAATATGTTGGCTGTATAATACATCATATATTACAAACAAGTGAAAATAAATAAAAAATACAAAAATTAAAAGTAACAAAAACAATAAATGACAAAACTTCATGTGTCAATTTCTCGCTCATGCAGAAAAGTTAATCAGCATCTATTGGGTTTTTAAAAAACTCTACATTTTCAAACCTCATATTTCCACTAGTTAAACTATTCTATTTGTTTCTTTTCACATTCAATCAGACAGTTTCAGGAAGGAGAATTGAATGATTAATATAATAATAATATTTAATAATATTTATTTACTTTTAGACATCATTACAAATTACACAGAAAATGAAGCTAGTTACAGTGGAGTAACAAATATTACACAAATAAAAATATTTGTTAATTAATCTCCACTTATCTTAAGAAGTTGATGTTAATACTTCTTTCTTCTTTCTAAGATCGATTTCACGAATATTTGCTAGCATCATCAGTTAACACACTTTGTCGTAATGTTTTTTCGTATTACCAACATCTAAAGACGAAACAAACCTAAAAACAGAATCAATTGCCAGTATGTCACAATTCATTAAGCGATTGTAATTTTTTAAAATAAATAATTTTTACCACACGATTAAATCTATGGGACCATTTAATTGTTTTCATAATTTAACTTCAGGTTTTATTTCATGGTTAAATGACCAAAAATGATCTGCTACGGCCGATTTATCAGTTTGTTTATATTTAATGTTACGAAAATGTTCTATCTGTCTGGTTTCCAAATTACGTTTCGTATTTCCAATATAAACTTTATCACAATCTAAACAATTAAATTGAAAAATACCAGATTTTTTATTATTAGGATTTTTATCGTTTTTAGAAAATTGTAATAAATATTTAATACTATATTTATTTTGAGGAACTAAAGTTATACCAATTTCTTTAAAAAAAATTTGAAAATGTTTATTGACCCAAGGTAGAAAAGTAAATTTTTTAAGTTTATAATCATCTTTTACTTTTTTAAGAGTAGAAATATCATTAATAGTTTTTTGATATTTAAATTTTTCAATCTTCTTTTGTATAAAACCTTATTAAAACCATTAATTAAAGCAGTATTAATAATATGTTTATATTGTTTATTAAATTCTTCTTTATTCAGGGGTATATTTATTAATCTACATATCAAACTTTTAATAACAGCAAATATATGTGAAAAAGGGCTAAAACTTTTATTTGTATGTAATTATAATATGAGTAGATTTCCTATAAATACCAACATTTAATTTGTTATTATTTTCAAATCTAGAAAAGGAAGAAATCAATTAATTTCAGTGAAATCGACCTTAAAAAGAAGAAAGGAGTATTAACATCAACTTCTTAAGATAAGTGGAGAGTAATTAACAAATATTTTTATTTATGTAATCATTACAAATGTTTCAAGCTTTGTCAGTTCTAATACATTTATATTGTTATTTACAATTTTATATATTTACAATTTTTACATATAAAATTTAATAACATAACTGTATCAACTGTAGGTAGTACAGATACAGTTATAGTTTGTCAAATCTATACAGTCATCTTTCAATTAGATATGTCTTTAATGCTGGCTTAAAGTTTATTATTATTTAACTGCTTTAATTGAGTAGGGAGTCTATTGTATAGCCTACTGCCAATTATAAAATTGTTTCCCTGCTCTGTTGCCTTTTCATTGATAGTTACATTAATAGTGTTATCACTGTTACTAAGCTCAAATAACATAACTTTACTTTTCCCTGCATTAACATTTAAGATTATTTTTCCTAAAATATTCAACCAGTGCTGCGCTAATCAATTAGTCTTGCCAATAAATAGAAAATAGCGCTGTTCTCAGGAACACACGTTGTGCATCTATCGAGTATTGCAAAAATGCTCCTCACTTAATACCTGATAAATACACCAAATTCTTACCATGGTACTAATTAAGTAAATGTGGCATTGGATGCATTTAAAAACTACCGTATCTGATGGTGTAAACACAGACTAGCAACACTGAATCTCATGTAAAAAAAGAAAAAGAAGACCTAATTTACAAGGGAGGTAGATTCACAATAGAACGACTTTGAAAAATTTTCGATAGTTGCGTACCAACTGAATTAAAGGGAATTGTCACTGTCATCCAGCACAAGAACCAGAGTAGTGGCATCCGGCACTGCCACCCATTTGGTGTACATCTTGGCGCCAGAGGCACACAGAGAGGCCAACCGACACCATCGTCGTCAATACAGCACAAAAACTTTTGTAACCTAACATTACCTACCGGATGAAGTCTCTTCCTAATGTTTCTTCACCACTTGAACCTTTATATTTGGAAAACTTAGGCTCCTCTCCTGCATTATTTGCTCATTTGTAAAAGTATCTGGGAGATCGCTAATCTGAAAGCCCCGTTGAGAGAGTTTATGTTCACAGTTTCTAAAATATTTTTAATTACCATGTAGGTATATCACATTTAAAGAATAATGTTATCATCGTCATCGTCATCATCATCATCATCATCATCATCATCATCATCATCATCATCATCATCATCATCATCATCATCATCGTTATTATTATTATTATTATTATTATTATTATTATTATTATTATTACTATTATTATTATTACTATTATTATTATTACTATTATTATTACTATTATTATTACTATTATTACTATTATTATTATTACTATTATTATTATTACTATTATTATTGTTATTATTATTGTTATTATTGTTATTATTATTATTATTATTATTATTATTATTATTATTATTATTATTATTATTATTATTATTATTATTATTATTATTATTATTATTATTATTATTATTATTATTATTATTATTATTATTATTATTATTATTATTATTATTATTATTATTATTATTATTATTATTATTATTATTATTATTATTATTATTATTATTATTATTATTATTATTATTATTATTATTATTATTATTATTATTATTATTATTATTATTATTATTATTATTATTATTATTATTATTATTATTATTATTATTATTATTATTATTATTATTATTATTATTATTATTATTATTATTATTATTATTATTATTATTATTATTATTATTATTATTATTATTATTATTATTATTATTATTATTATTATTATTATTATCACATTAGCGGAAGGCACGACCGGCGACAGCTGGGAAGGGACCTGAGGCAGCCGAGCACGCCCTCCCATTAATCTCAGTCACTAACTGAGAGGTGATTGGGGAAATGTCACTCGTCGCTGGCCACCTCTTTCCCCTTCCCCTGTCTTCTGGAACTTTAGCGGTAATTCACTGAAACCAGAGACTTCTAGAAGACGGTGATATTCCTATAAAAAGGGCTGCAGTGAGTGAATTGAGTCAGTCAGTCAGTTCTTGGCGAGTTGTGAGGGGACGGACTGCGTACGTGCGTCGAAGGAGTTGACGTAATTACGAGTGCAAGTGGAACTGTAACGGACGAACTGGTGAATCGTAATTGTGTGCATTACGTAATTCTGTGTAATTGGCAAGTGTTCAATTGTAAGTCGGTGGAAATAAAGAACATTTTTGAGTGGTGCAATTGGACTTTTCATTTCACGAACAGACAACGTCACACTGGTGTCAGGAAGCGGGACGATAACATCACCGAACATTACGGCCATGGAATCGGCATTGGAAATGCTTTTGGCGAAGATGAACGAGTTAACAACAAAAACAGAAGCGGCAAATAACAACCTCACCGCCGAGTTGAAACAAATGAAGACGGCCAACGACAACATCACCGCCGAGTTGAAACAAATGAAGACGGCCAACGACAGCATCACCACCGAGTTGAAACAAATGAAGACGGCCAACGACAACATCACCGAGAAAATGGAAGAAATAAAGACCGAATTGACCACAGAAATGAGGGCAGCGAACAACAATCTGCCCACAGAAATGAAGGAGGCGAACGAGGTCCTCGCCGTCAAATTTGAGGAACAGTTGACCGTCATGAGGAATGACGTCACGAAGCTGGGCAAGGGGATGGGTCAAGTAGACGACGGCCGTAATGATTTAGAGGAAAAGGCCGACAATAACGCCAAGACCCTGAACGCCGTGGTGGAAGACGCCGAAGACCTTGCGAACCGCATAAACAACCTGGAGGGTAAGGCCGACAGCGGCGTCAAGTCCCTGAACGCCATTGTGGAGGACGTCGTCGGCAGGAAGCTGAGGGATTTGAAGGCCGACGCGCCGGGACGCGGCACAACATCTGCGCGCGTCAAACCTCCCAAATATGACGGCGCGTTAACGTTTGAAGTCTTCCGCCGCCAGTTCGATGCAGTGGCCAAGCACAACAAATGGTCGCCAGAGGAGGAGGCCACACAATTAATAGCCAGCCTCCAGGGACGGGCTGCGGAAGTCCTAAACGCGGTGCAGACAACGACGGCGTCCAAGGACATCTGGCAGGCCCTGGAGAATCGTTTCGGAAACCACCGCTTAGCCGCAGCGTACCGCAGCCAGCTAAAGGCCAGGTCACAGCAGCCGGGGGAGACGCTGCAGGAGTTCGCCCTGGCAGTTGAACAACTAGCAAGCAAGGCCCTAGTCGACCTCCCACCAGAGTTCGTATCCCTGGAAGCTGCCTACACATTCGTGGAAGGGGTAGGAGATACGGAGATTTGTCAGCGCCTAATGCTCGGCGATTATAGCACCATCCACGAGGCGCTGACGGCATCATTATGGATGGAGGCGGCTAAAGTAACAGCTATCCCGACGTCGAGAACGAGGAGTGTCAGCTACACCAGAGACAGAAGACCAGCCGAGGGACGCCGTCGAACACCTAGTGGCCTGTGTTGGGGGTGTGGACAGCCCGGACACCTGCAGAGAGACTGCCCACACCAGGAAGGGCAGCTGGAAGAACGAGTTGGGCCCGGCTTGGAGAGGGGCACGTCGGCGCCATTACCACCATCCCCTCGAGTGACACTGCGCGCCGTCAGCCGGCGTATGGATGACAGCCTCATCGCGGACGGTTGGGTGAGAGGGAAGCCGTGCCGCGTGCTGGTGGACACTGGGGCAGCCGCGACCATCATTAGACCTGACGTGGCGAAGGGTTTGCCGACGAGGAAGCCGAGCCGACCATACGAGCTTGTCACGGCATCGAGCGACACCTTGCCTGTGGAGAAGGAAGCCCTGCTGGGGCTGACCGTGGGGTGGAGTGCCGTGCGTCTGTGGTTGTTCGTCCCGAAGGTGGCTGAGGTGATTCTGGGACTGGATGCCCTCAGGAGCCACGAGGTGACGGTCGACGTCGGCAGGAAGGTCCTGCGACTCAACGGAGAAGAGGTTATACTCCGTCAACCCGAAGAGCGCCTTGGAATCTGCAGGGTCGTCTTGAACGTAGACGTGGTTGTCCCCGCGAGGAGCAAGGTGATGGTGACGGCACGACCGGAAGGCCAGACAGCACGTTGGGTCCAGAGGCTGCAGGAGTACTACTTCACCTCGGAACATCGTAGATGGAAGATCCACGGTAACGCTGACGCCATGTCCCGAAGACCCTGTCCAGAAGAGTGCGGCCAGTGCACAAGAGTGGAGTAGAAGGAGCGCGCCACAGCAGTCCGAGTAGTCACGGCAGTGCCTGCGGATGGCTGGGATAGCGCAGGCCTGAGGAGGGAGTAGCTGGCGGACGCAGACTTGGGGCCACTCCTGAGGGAAGTGGAGGCAGTGACGAGACCAACCTGGGAGGACATCGCACCGAGGAGCGCCACCTACAAGTCGTACTGGGCCCAATGGGACTCGTTGAAGACCAGAGAGGACGTGCTGTTCCGGGAATGGGAGTCACCCGATGGGAAGACGCAGAGAGAACAGTTGGTACTTTCCCGGAGTAAGGTCCCGGAAGTCCTAGAGGAAGTGCACGCCGGTACTTCAGGAGGACACCTGGGAGCGAACCGAACGATTGACAAACTACGGCAGCGCTACTACTGGCTGAGACTCCGAGCAGATGCTGAGAGATGGTGCCGTCAGTGTCACGTGTGCGCGGCGAGTCGCGGACCCCAGACTAGGAGCCGGGGTCGCATGCAGCAGTACAACGTCGGAGCGCCATTCGAGCGGCTCGCCATTGACATTGCTGGGCCGTTCCCAGTTTCCGACCGAGGCAACAAGTACCTAATGGTGGTCGTGGACTACTTCACCATGTGGCCGGAGGTGTATGCCATCCCAAACCAAGAGGCAAAGACAATCACAGACTGCCTCGTGGAGCAAGTGTTCTGTCGATTTGGAGTGCCGTTGGAGCTACACAGTGACCAGGGTACCAAGTTTGAGTCCAAGCTAATGAAGGAGGCACTACAAAGGCTTGGGGTGAACAAGACCCGCACGACGCCTCTACATCCCCAGTCGGATGGCATAGTCGAAGGGTACATCAAGACTTTAGAGGAACACCTGAGGAAGGTCGTGGCCAGCCATCAGCGAGACTGGGACGTCAAGGTACCACCGTTCGTGCTGGCCTACCGCTCGTCTACACACGACACAACTGGAATGACGCCAGCCAGCTTAATGTTTGGCCGAGAGTTACACCTCCCTTGTGACCTGGCTTTTGGAAGCCCTCCGGAGACGAAGCAGACGGTGACCGAGTACGTGGAGAACCTGGTGGGTCACCTCCACGACATGCACGAGATGGCTCGCCAGAACATCCAGAAGGCGAGCGACCGCATGAAGACCAGATATGACAGGCAAGCCAACAGCCAAGGGTTCCAGCAAGGTGACCTGGTCTGGTTGTACCGTCCTACCCGGACCAAGGGACGCTGCCCGAAGCTCCAGCAGCCATGGCAAGGACCGTACCGGGTGGTAAAGAGGATTAACGACGTGGTCTACCGCATCCAGAAGGTTCCCCGAGGGAAGATGTTGGTGGTACACCTGGATCGTCTAGCCCGCTACGATGCTGCTGTTCGGGACGACCAGCTTTGAGGAGGGAGCAGTGTCACCCAATTAGCGGAAGGCACGACCGGCGACTGCTGGGAAGGGACCAGAGGCAGCCGAGCCACGCCCTCCCATTAATCTCAGTCATTAACTGAGGGGTGATTGGGGAAATGTCACTCGTTGCTGGCCCCCTCTTTCCCCTTCCCCTGTCGCCTGGAACTTTCGCGGTAGCTCACTGAAACCAGAGACTTCTAGAAGACGGTGATATTCCTATAAAAAGGGCTGCAGTGAGTGAATTGAGTCAGTCAGTCAGTTCTTGGCGAGTTGTGAGGAGCGCCCAGTGAGGGGACGGACTGCGTACGTGCGTCGGAGGAATTGACGTAATTACGAGTGCAAGTGGAACTGTAACGGACGAACTGGTGAATCGTAATTGTGTGCATTACGTAATTCTGTGTAATTGGCAAGTGTTCAATTGTAAGTCGGTGGAAATAAAGAACATTTTTGAGTGGTGCAGTTGGACTTGGACTTTTCATTTCACGAACCCACAAAGTCACATTGTTATCATCATCATTATCATTATTATAAAACCGTTATTCGAGTGTTATTCGTTGTTCCACTGATCATTAAGTTTCGGCAAATGAATGACGGCTGCAGGCCTTAGATGTAGAACACCGCCGTTTCAAATAACCGTAAAATGTAGACATTTATTTGTCATATATTTGGTAATTGTTCTTGATTTTTTAATAATTAGTATAAAAGCTGTCGATATAATTATATAGGTTGCTCGTATAACTTACAGAATTTGACGCCATCTTTCACTTAAAACGTTACACTTACACGTGGAACAAATGTAATGTAGTTCTGACAAAGAATACGTAATTGTATTTTACTAGCTTAACTTTTGCATAATCTTGAGCATAAAAATAAATAATCCAACCATATTTTCTTTAAACCCCGCAGCCCTCGATGTTAATGAGGACTGTTAATCCACATGCATTAATAAACCAGACTATCTGTAAGCAGTGGAGAGTGTTGCGTTACTGAAATTAGTTATTTGTATTAAGGCGTATCTCACCTATATCGCATGTTCATTAGGTGCAGTATCTAGTGTTGCATACTGTATTCATGGGATCCAAAGGTGCTCGTTGTCGACGTTCCTTAAACCCCAAATCACTCATTCACTAACTGTATTCGGTTATAAATTCAATAACAGTACTATATTCATGCTGTTTATATTTCAGCGGAATGAACTTCTACCACCGTACTTTAACTTGGATATAGGAAACGCCAGAAATTTGAAAATAAACAGTTCTCGATTAGGGGCGGAAACCTTTACATTTACAGTTGTTCCGCACGCACCCTTCACCTTTTATAACATCACGTCTACCTGACAGTGAATAGAGACGTTAAGATGAGAAGCTTGAATAAATTTTTTTTATTTATTTTAAAGTGAGCTTTATTTAAACTATTTATTACAAAATTAAAACAACAGTTCATTTGGGGGGGGGTCCGAACCCCCCCTTAAATACGTCCCTGGTTGGTACTATCGTTGTGTCACACGCTCACTAACGACAAGTCTTTATTATACATCACATATCCTTCGAGCTGTGGCAGCGTCTTTGTAATCTTGTTTCCAGTAATGTTTTAGAAGTACTCTAAGTTCAGACTTTGTTATCTCCACTTTGTGATTGTTTATTAACAACTGAAGACTGATACATTCTCACAATGTACGCAACACTAGACATGGCTTCTTTTAAATAGCATTGCCAAACCTTGCCGGTCCTCGTAGCCATGGTCGTTAGAACGTATGTCTCTAGCGTTCCACCGCGTAGAGGGTCGCGGGTTCGAGTCCCGCTCTGGGCATGAGTGTTTATGTGTGTAGCGTATGTGTGTGAAACTACAGAAAACAGGTAATTAAACGGAAAGAATAAGAAACGGTTAAATAAGGAAAAGAAATATATATATATACATAGATATATATTTTAAGAAATAAAAAAATACCAAGGAAGCACAATAAATTCCCCAGAACACCAAGAAACTGACTTTACTTATGAAACCACGTAATACAAATGTTGACTGCAAACCGGAGAGGTTTAAATAATAATTTATGAATCACTAGTACATTTTTGTAAAATTGATCAAAAGGGGGGTCATGGCCACTACATGGGTTAGTGCCACTTTGTACTCTGTGGCCTAGAGTCGCATTTCGCGCCAAGGTGTTCTCTCAGATTTCTTATGCGCAGTAAGTGTTAGTATAAGCTCCTAAGAGCGACCCTGTAGCATCGGAACTCCCCGCTAAGTTGTCGTGCCAGCCTTCTTATATACTACATGGAATGTCCACTTTGTATCCGCGAGAGTTTATATATGTTCACTTCTTATAGATTAACGCGTACATAGTTTTAAGAGAGTTTTACATTTTATAATAACATTAATAATTTTAAAACGTTTCATATTACTTTCGTATTCTAGAGCTATTTGTAAAAGGAGTTCAAAGCCACATAGTTTACAAATACAAACAAGTATGGATTGGAAGTATATTAACAGAATTAACTCAGATTGAGCTACAGAGACAGACAGAATCGTTCTAAATTTAAACAGTTAACTAAATAAGCTTGACAGTAAGAAAAAGAAGACCTGATCTGATCATCAGTGTTTATCATGACATTCTCTACCCATCTGCTACGTAAGGTAAGCAGAGGAGATGCTGTATTCGATTTCGATATTTCAGCAGAAATACACGTTTTATTGGATATTAATGTTTAACAAATGTTTAACAAGTAGACCGCTGTATGCTGACTTTTATATTATATAAGGTTACCATGACATCGAGAGAAATACAAGAAGGTACTTAACAGTTTAAAGATGTAAATCAATTGTAAGACGTAGTCTAAAAGTAACGAATACCTCGCAAACTGTAAATGATATAAAAAGACACAAATTATTTGTTTTATTTTATTCTTATATTACTTGAAATAATAGTGTATGATGATACAAATGTAGGTGTGAAATATTACATAATTACCAACTCTTACTAAATAAATGATAGCTGAATGTCTGTCTCTGTGGAAGAAGAGTTGTACAGTATCAACAACAAGAATTGAGTAGTTGAGTAGTCTTTTACTTCCACACATAGATTTATTCTCGTTGTAATATTAATAAAGATAAAACATACAAAGTATTACTACAGAGCCGTGTACATCTCATTAAAATAAAACTAAACTCGAATAAATGTTAACAAGTGACCGTAAACTAACGACGAGCTCAAAACAAATCTTGTTTAGTAACAAACATGATATATAAGTTCATCCAATCAGCAAAATTAAAAAAAAAAAAATTATAACTCCTTCATAACTGTTCGTTACATGCGAACATTTTCGGAAATTTTGATTTTCTCAAAACGCCTCTACGGATTTTGATTAAGTTAAAAAATTAATATATCCTTATAACAATTTAAACGTGCTTCTTCATTTTTTCACAAATATCTTTTGAAGTCGTCTTCATTTTGAATGACGTTTACTTAATTAGTAAATCGTAAGAGATCGACAAATTCTTAAAACATAAAAAATGTAGATGACATTAAGTATTCAATTACGTGAAATAATATTTGTTGTTGTAACCATTTCCGGGATATTACTTAATATTAGTCTGTACTTCAAGATGTTTATACTTTGTCAAATAGAAGGTTGTTGTTTGTTTTGTGTGACCTGACCACGTAAAGCTATCGCAATACACCAACTCTTAAAACATTTTACTGAAGACCTTGAGTCTCTATATTCCTACTTCTATCGTCACAACAAGACCAACTTAACTGACTTTATTTGTTACTAAAACTCTCAGCCCAGTTTAAAAATAAACGAAATGTTATTCCAAAAAATGTAAATCACATTAAAACACCCAACTTAAGTTAGAGTTTTTGTAGAGATTTTATATTTTGAATGAACCATAAACCAAAATTTTCTCAACAGGAATACGTTATGTTGTCTGTCTGTCCGTGTTCGCGCGTGTGTCCGCGCGTGTGTGTGCGCGCGTGTGTGTACGTGCGTGTGTGTGCGCGCGTATGTGTGCGCGCGCGTGTGTGTGGGTGCGTGTGCGTGTACCTGTGCGTGTGCGTGTGTGTGAGTGTGTGTGTGTGTGTGTGTGTGTGTGTGTGTGTGTGTGTGTGTGTGTGTGTGTGTGTGTGTGTGTGTGTGTGAACATCATAACTCAAACAGAATATAAACGAATCTTTAAAATTACTAAATTTGCAAGATAAAGCTATAAACTTCACATTAGAGATTGAAATTAATGAAATTCTTCTTTTTCTACTTCTAAAGATAAGAACTAATAATAAATTAAACTTTGGTATTTATAGGAAGTCTATTCATGGATAGAGTCGACATGAAAAATTCAATGCCATGGCCGGGATTTCAACCACGGATCTCCTGGTTTCCGTCCAGCCGCTCTAACCTTTGAGCTACCATGGCCAACGTGCCTTCCTGACATTAAATTCCCCAGTTGACTCGTATATTTTCCCCGGTAGACCACTAGGGGCTATCGCATCCCAGATACACCGTTTGTGGCGACTTACTATTGTAAGTACTTACGTCCCAGGCTTCATTTAACTCTTATTATTTTAGTTAATTGATGGAAATTAACTAGTCTAGTCATATTGAAAATTACATAAAAATATAAGTTTTAACACTTTTTCGCAAAAATTAGCTGTTTTTAATAAATTGATTTATAGATTGATAAATATACCCCTGAATAAAGAAGAATTTAATAAAGAATATAAACATATTATTAATACTGCTTTACTTAATGGTTCTAATAAAAATATAAATAAAAAACTGAAAAATTCAAATATCAAAAAAGCATTAATGATATTTCTACCCTTAAAAAGTAACAGAGGATTATAATTTAAAAAAATTACTTACCATCCTTGGATTAATAAACATTTTCAAAAAAAAATTAAAAAGTTTGGTATAACTTAAGTTGCTCAAAATAAATGTACAAGGGTGGGTCAAAAAGTAATGGCTCCTATTTTTTTCTCTTTTAATCGCCAAGAAAATTGAATCCAATTTACATAGCTTGAAAACTACAACATTGATGATTAATTTGTCACAATTCAATATAATCTCCGTCCTTTTCCACAGTTTTGGTCCACCTTTTAACTAGAGCATGTATTCCAGTGTGGTAAAACACACGGTCTTGCTTCCTAAGTCATTGACGCACGGACGTTCTCACAGCCTCCTCATCTTCAAAATGAATCCCACGATGAGCTTCCTTTAGTGGCCCGAACAGATGAAAGTCTGATGGTGCCAGGTCAGGGCTGTAAGACTTGCCATCCAAATTTCTCAATTGTGGTAACCTGGATAGAGAAAAAAACTAGTGTAATAATTACAGGATTTGACTTTTATAGCATAAGTGGGATGAAGAACCAAAGGAAATGCAGAGCTTCAGGGGGTTTAGGCTGTTTTATAAAGAAAGATAAATGTCTTAAGGTGAAAGAAGAGAAAGATCTGTCAAGCAGATCATTGTTATGGATCTCCATAGGGGACATGTATCAAAATGGGGGAACTGTCTGTATTGCCACATTGTATAACCCACCTACTGTATCAGAGTTCTGTGACCCAAATGTGTTTAGGAAACTAGGTTGGGGTATAGAAGTGTTGGAAAATAAGTATGGGTAAGTTGAAATAATAATTGTAGGTGATTTAAATGCAAGAATAGGGGAACACCAGGTTAAGTGGATTAATCCAAGTGATGAAGCTAAGAAGGAACTTGAAATAGAGATCAGGCATAGTAAAGACAAGGGAGGAGACTTTTAGATTTCTGTGAGGAGAATAATCTTATGATCTGTAATGGCCTGAAAGCGGGTGACAAAGGGAATTCACATTTTCTAATAAAAATGGCCAAAGTGTGGCAGATATTTTAATGTATTCTGTAGGAATGGATGAATGGATCCTAGATTTTGAAGTTATGAATGTTTTAACATCAAGCTGTCCCTTTCCATTAAGATTAGAGTTAGGGGAAGGCAACAAGCGTATGAAGAATGTCTCAGTGTGGTGGAAGTGTATAAGTGGAAAGAAGAGTTGCATAAAACATTTGTTAATGAATTGAATTCAGAGAGTAGTAAAATCTTACAAGTTAGGGTACAAAGCTTAACTGAGAATAAAATAGAGCAAGACTTAGAGGCACTGGAATATATTGTTAAAAGGGCAGGGGCCGGTATGAAAATGGGGGTTTCTAAAGGCATCAGTAGGCAGTGGTTTGACAAGCATTGCCAGGTGGCAAAGGCAAGAGTAGCACAGGAATTAAAGAACTAGCGGCAATCAGGGGAAAAAAAGGAAAGGGAAAATTTCCTGATCTTGAGATGGGCATACAGGCGTCTAATGAAACAAAAAAAGAGGGAATGGGGTGAGAAAATAGGCAGAATGCTAAATGAAACAGCAAGAGTACATGACACTAAGAAAATTTGGTCAATAATAAGAGGGCTATAAAAGAGGTGGGGAAACATGAGTATATAGGTGCAGATCAATGGTGTGCATACTTTGAATGACTGTTAGGACAAGATAGTTATATCAGGGTGAAAAGAAGTTTGTTAGGGAGTCCGCAAATAAGTAATGAATTAGATAGATATATCTCGGATGCTGAATTTTGTGAACAAATAAGGAGGTTAAAAGCTAACAAAGCTAGTAGTATTGATGGTATACCAGGAGAATTTTGGAAGGCTTGGGCACTCGATGAAACTAGGAGGAAAGTAGTGAAAAAATTATTCAATAAAATAATGGAAAAAAAGAAAATTCCTAGGAAATGGAGAACAAGCATGGTATTGCCAATTTACAAGGGAAAGGGAGATAAAATTAACCCAGCTAACTTCAGAGGGATGAGTTTATTGTCTATTCTAGGGAAGATCTTCACTGGAATTCTATCAAATAGGTTGCAAAATTGGGTTGAGAAGGAGAATAAACTATCGGAGTTCCAAGCAGGTTTTAGACTGGGCAGGAAAACATCGGACAACACCTTTATTATTAAAACACAAATATCTGAGCAATAAAAGGGGAAGGGCATATATGATATTTATTGATCTAGAAAATGCATTTGCTTCTATTAATAGAGATGCATTGTGGATAAAATTAAGCAGTAAGCTGATAAGTCAGGCATTTATGATGATATACCAAGAGAATGAGTTGTGTATAAAAATACCAGGCAACAAAGCAACTATATCGAGTAAGGCAGGAGTACGGCAGGGATGTAAACTTAGTTCAGTATTATTTAATCTTTTGTATCGATGGAATTTTAGGGAAGATATCAAGTTGTAGGGTACATTCAGCAGTTATTAATAATAAAGAAATACCGCGGCTACTGTTTGCAGATGACCTAGTAGTTGGGTCCATATCAAGTGGAGGGCTGAGAAGAGCAATCGAGGCAGCCAATTCTTATTGCAATAAATGGGGTTTGAAAGTGAATGAAGACAAAACAAAGATTATGGTATATCGAGATTTAACTGTATTGGAACACCACAGTGAAGTGAAAAATTATTAATTTTTAGATGAGTCGTATTTATTATACATCTGCTTCACTTTCGTACCTATTTTGAGGACATGTTTCGCAAATCATCGTTTGCATCTACGGCTCTTATGCGACTAAAGCTTGATCCAGCGGTGTGGGTAATTCTGGGGTTGCTGCTGCCATCTGTTGATTTAGTGATGAACTTAAATGTGGGATTCTCTTCTGGCGGGATTTCAAAGTTAATAAGTTGGCTTTTATGTTTTCTTTATGTATATCCTCTCCCATATGACGAGTTCACTATGTTTTTGTACGTATTTTAGTAATTCTGTGCTATCTTCAATTTCATGATTTTCAGACCAGAAATGAGCTGCTATTGCGGACTTATCAATATTTTTGTATCTTAAGTGCCTGAAGTGTTCTTTCTTTCTAGTGCCTATGTTTCTTTTTGTCCTCCCTATGTACATTTTTTCACAGTCTTTACACTTAATCTTGTAAATGCCTGACTTTTCCTCTGGTTTTATCTTATCAGTATTATTACTGTGAAGTAGGTTTTTAATGTTGTAATTGTTTTTTGGTGCCAATGTTATATTGTATTTCTTGAATATTTTTTGGAACTTTTTTGTGGCCCAGGGGTGGTAAGTAAATTTAGCAAATCTAATTTCTTGTTTTATTGGTGTGAGAGCTGTGATCTGTTTTAATCTCTTTTGAAGTTTGAATGATTTTAGTTTTTTATCTACAAGGTTTTTTCCATATCCATTTTTAATTGCAGTTTTTAAGATTTGATGGTATTCGTTTTGATATTCTTGCTGGCTGAGAGGTAGATTTACTAATCTGTGTGTGAGACTGTTGATGGTTGCATGTTTGTGTGGAATTGGGTTGAAACTATTTGCTTTGATGTAATTATCGGTGTGTGTTGCTTTTCTATGGATACCAAATTCTAGTTTTTCATTGCTTTTTTTGATTTTAAGGTCTAAAAAAGGTACAGGAGAGTCCTCTTCAGTTTCCACTGTGAATTGTATGCAGATGGCAGCAGCAACCCCAGAATTACCCACACCGCTGGATCAAGCTTTAGTCGCATAAGAGCCGTAGATGCAAACGATGATTTGCGAAACATGTCCTCAAAATAAGTACGAAAGTGAAGCAGATGTGTAATAAATACGACTCATCTAAAAATTAATAAAGATTATGGTCTTCAAAAAAGGATACAGGTTGCGTAAGGATGAGAAATGGGATGTTAATAGAAGAGAAATAGAGGTAGTAAGGAGATTTGATTATTTGGGTACAAGGTTGAGTTCAGATGGCAGCTGGAAAGACTAAAAAATATGTCTGTGGTAAAAGGTAAAATGGCCATGAAAGTGATAAGATCATGCTATAGTAAACTGCCAGATATAAATGTCAAATGGTTGGGGAGGATTTATACGGCAGTAGTAGATAATAGAATGTTACATGGATCAGAGATTTGGGGAGTAGATGAGGCTTGGAGAGAGACTGATAGAGTGCATAGATCCATTTGTAAATACATATTGGGATTACCAATAGCATCACCTAATGGGGCAGCACAATTAGAACTAGGCAGGCATTCTACTAAAATTAAAATCTTGTCAAGGGCAATGAAATATTTATATAGAATCACTAACTTGGAAGATGGCAATATAATTAAAGAATGTTTTCATATTCAAAAGAGAAGTAACTGGGGTGGGTCTTGGGCACATAAAATGTATGACTTGTTGAAGCAGATAGGTATGGATCATTCTTGGATAAATGCAGAGTATGGGTATAGAGGCTTCTGGAAAGAAGTTAAGCTAAGATTAGAAGATATTAACAGACAAGACATATTCACCAATACAAGTCACAAAAGATCACAGAGATTATATAGAGAAATAAAAACAACCTGGGGGAGGGAAGCATATATAGATATATGTAGTAAGTTAAGGCGAGAAGGTTTTGCTTGGGCGAGAACAGGAGTGAGAAACTTGAAAGGTATAGGTCAAGAGAGAGAGCTATATAAATGTCCATTGCGTGGAGAAGAGAATGCAGATTTCCATTGTATATTAAATTGTAGTCAAACAAATATATGGAGAGAGCAGGTTTGGCTATGTAAATGGGACGATTTGGGGGATGAAGTGTTAATTAGAAAAATGTTATCAGTAAAAGGGGAAATATAGGGAATTATTTAGGGAAAGTTAAAGAGAGATGGCTAAGAACAATTAAGAGAAAAATGTAGAGTGGGATAGGTGAAATGGCAGAAAGTGTAAAAAGGAGTAGAGGACCTCCAATACACAAAAACCTAGGGTTAGGTGTATGGGGACCGAACTACTATTCAATGGTGGGTAACATGATAGGATTTTCAGGATTTAGGAATATATGGCATATTTCAGTATGGATTTTATAATTGTAATCTGGATTTTGTATTTCCATTTGTTGATGTAAAAGGAAATAAATTACTACTTACTACTAGTAACTCTTAGTAACTCATGGAGTACCCCAAGGTTCCGTGTTAGGGCCTTTATTATTTCTGATCTATATAAATGACCTCTCACTTTACATAAAGGACATTGCAGGTACAGTTCTTTCCGCTGATGACACTAGTGTCCTGGTGACCAGTACAAATTTAAACGAGTGTATAATTAAAATGAATTATGTTTTGAACTGTATGTCATGCTGGTTTAAAGCGAATAAATTATCTGTGAATCTGCAACTGGTACACTGTACACTATACTAATACGGCTGTTGAGGACCGTAACAATCACACTATATTTAAAACACGCTCTTTCTTGCCCTTAACTCCATGTGCTATGCGGAATTCCAAAGCCAGTCGTGTCCGTACGGTACATTTCGGAGAAGCTCGTATTAGTCTAGCGATGTAAGGTTCCGAAGCCTTGGCAAGTTGAATCCTGCATTCCTCCCCCTCGTCTCTCTCTGCCCCTTACCGTAGAGAAGGCTGCAACAGTAGCTACCGAAGCTCTGCTTGCTCCTCTGTTCAGTGGTAGGGAAAGAGAGATATTCCATCCTACGCACTAATTATTTATGGGGGAAACTGGCTGATATTGCAATTATTATTAATATTGCTTATTTATTTCTAGTTTACTTTAGATATGGGCTTCGGTGATAGCTTTGACAGTCCATAATATATGCCACTGAGCGAGAGATAGAGTACAATAAAGGATTAGTTTACCAAATTGAATAGCAACTATTGGCTACGCAGACGGCGGCAAAACGAAATATGAAATTTAAGAAAATATCAAGTGGTCTTTGAATAAGGTTGAAATATAAAAGATCAAACAGGAATTATCCCTGATTCCCGAAAAACGAATTCTGGAAGGAAGGAAAATTCTAAAGGAAATAATCGTTAACTTGGATGGTAAAGAACTAAAGTTCAATAAGCACATAAAATACTTAAGCATACCAAATGGAATATAATATGAGTATGCGGCCACATAAAAGATATGTTTCTGGAATTGCTTTAGGACATTTAAAGTCAAATACGAGAGAACCTAAGTCAGAAAAAAAGCAGCATACCTACAATTGTAGTAAACTCAACAATATCATACTACGCATCTTTTGGGTTAATCTGTCTGGAAAAGAAGCAAACTTTCAAAATAATTGTGAAATGTCCAACGAAAGGTAGCAATCAGAATATCTGGTGTGTACACAACTTTCCCACAAGAGCTGGGACCACATCCATCCACTTAGTGACTAAAGAGCACACATTCATATATGATAAAGGAAAAAGAACTGAGTGTAGGCTTTAGGGAAACCACGATAAAAATTTGCAAGTAAAATGGGAATTAGAAACTAAAACAGCTCAGTGGACAAAGACTTTGAAACTGGAGATAGAACCCGCCTCGGTAGCGTAGATGGTAGTGTCTCTGCCTCACCTTCAAGAGGTCTCGAGTTAGAATCTCGATCAGGGCGAGTTACCTGGATACGGGGTTTTTCCGGGGTTTTCTCATGTCCTGAAAGGTGAATGTCGGGTTATTCTAATCCCCATGGACCCCGGACTCATTTGAGCATCATTTTACCAGTTTCATTGATCATCTGATATGACTTAATGCTGGAGGACGTAAATTTAAAAAGAACTGGAGAAAGAAACCTGTGATTACATGGGAAGCATCATGAAGTTGGATTTTATTTAACCCATACATGCGTAAAATATGAAGCTATTAGCAGTGAAGCAAACAAATATATACAAATATAACAATTGTAAATTAAAACTTCACTTATCTTATAAGAAATGGTGATAATTTTCTTAGAAATTCTCCGGAATCGCGATGTAAAACCTTTACATATCCTCAGCCGGAAACAACAAAGCTGTCATCATCGTTATTGTCGCGCGAGCGCTGGAACACCCTGTGGAAGCAGCTGGGAGCGGAAGACAGGGGAGGTTCGTGTTAGCCACACCTCCCCCTCGTCTGTCTTATAGTGGTGACAGGCGGTGGTCGGAGGAAAAACATCAGTGTGCCGTCTGTTTCTCTTCCACCTGTGTTCTAGAAATTACGGGATCTTTCATTATTACTGGAACCTTCCTGTAGAAGCCAGAAGACGGCGATATTCCTATAAAAAGGGGCTGCCGGAGCGAAGTGAAGTCAGTTAGACAGTTAGTGTGTTAGTGAGTGAGGAGACAGCCGCAGTTCTTGGTGTAAGGGTTAGTGTTTGTCGTGCTAGTGAAGTAGCGCCGTGCAACGGAAGAATTTGTGTAATTGTGTACGTGCATCGGAACGGTAACGGACGAACTGGTGAATCGTAATTGTGTGCATTACGTAATTTTGTGTAATTGGCAAGTATTTAACTGTAAGTCGGTGGAAATAAAGAACATTTTTGAGTGGTGAAATTGGACTTTTCATTTCACGAACCCACAAAGTCACATTATGAACGCTAGATGTTAATATGTTCTTGCTAGTATTACCAAAATCTGAAAATAAAACAAATTTAAAAACAGAATCAACTGCCAGTATTTCAAAATTCATTACGCGATGTTTATTTTTTAAAATAAATATATTTTCTCAAACTGTTAAATCTGTCGGACCATTTAATTGTTTTAATAATTTATTTAATGGATAAATGATCTGCCACAGCCAATTTATCAGTTTGTTTATACTTAATGTTACGAAAATGTTCTTTCGTTCTGCTTTCTAAATTACGTTTTGTCCTTACAAAACAAGTTGTATCACAATCGAAACAATTAAACTGATAAATACCAGATTTTTTATTATTAGGAATTTTATCTTTTTTAGAGAAAAGCAATAAATTTTATACCATATTTATTTTGAGGAACTAAAGTTATACCAAACTCTTTAAAAAAGTTTTGAAAATATTTTTTAATCCAAGGATGGTAAATTAATTTTTAAAAATTTAATCGTCTTTCATTTTTCTAAGGGTAGAAATATCATTAACATTCTTTTGATATTTGAATTTTTCAATTTTTTATGTATAAACTCTTTAGTAAAACCATTAATTAAAGCAGTATTAATATTTGTATATTATTTATTAAATTCCTCTTTATGCAGGGGTATATTTATTAATCTATAAATCAAACTATTGAAAACAGCAAATTTATGAGAAAAGGCTTAAAACTTCTATCTTTTATGTAGTTATCAATATGAGTAGACTTCCTATAAATAACAAAGTTGAATTTATTATTATTTATTATTATCTTCAGACCTAGAAAACAAAGAAATCCATTAATTTCAGTTTCTAATGTAAATTTTATAGCTTTATCGTGCAAATTTAGTAATTTTAAAGCATCGTTTATGAGTTTATCAGGAATAATTGCAAAAGTATTATCAACATATCTATATCAAACTTTAAAAATTAAAGGGAATGCTTTAGTGATTTTTGGCTTAGCAATGGGTAATCCTCTTCCACCTTTTCTGGCTGATCTTTTTATGAGGTTTTTGGAAATAAATATATACATGGTGTTCATTTTTATCTGTGATTTTACTGCACAAAATTTGACGTCATCATTAGCATCGCTGATGGAGCGAATTTGTATACGATTCCCCTAGCGGCTTGCGATCGTATTTGATGTGCTGACAGCAGCTTTGAAGCCTCCCTCTACCGGCAGGTAAATATACCATTTGAGAGGTGGGTCCTGTCCGTGTAACATAAAGGTGCAGAATTTCGCAGGTGCGTAGATAAGATAACTGTTTATAAAAAACTATATATTGCTATGTAATGCACTGCAAAGCTAATTATGCAGCCATAAAAGTATATCATGAAGAATATATGAAATTATAAGTCAATCAACACTTATTTCACAATGAACATTTGTTTTTCTGGTATAGGAGACATACATGAAATAGAAATATTTCAATTTGATCTCAATTCTTTTCTAATAACAACAGTCTCCTCACAATGTTAACTTCATTACAAACCAGAAAATTAGCAGAACATGTTCTAGGAATGAAAAATAAATTAGTGTTGCAATATGAACAACGCTTTTATCCAAGTCTGAACAAGAAGATATCTCTAGTACATAGTCTTATGTGTCCATTTTCTTATATTTCCTTTGTCTCTTCCCCTTAAGCACTGTCTGTATTGTGAGAAGGTATGCTTGAGGCCTTTCTGTCATAACATTGTTTATTGCTTCTAGATCGGGACCAATTACTTTATAGCGTGCAGTGTCTCTCTTTGTGAATAACTGATCCTGTATCTTCTAAATGTTTGATGCACCTTTTGGTTTTAAAAGACATAAGGATACCAACATTAATAGACATTTTAATTAAGTATGAGAATGACAGAAAGTGTATATCCTATACTGATAAAACATAAGTGTTTAAGTTGCAAACAAAAGTATGTCAGTTTGACGGTACCTTGACACTTTTGACGTCATTACGCTCCGAGGGACTTGTCTGAATGCTGGATAGCTTTGCATAAACTCCTCTTTGGAGCGGTTTAAATTATATTTATATGTTGACCAATTTTAATGTACGAAAGTAGCACTCAACCTTGAAGACGCGGGGCTCTTGCATTCATATCCAGGGGAAGTTGGTTGTATTAGTATATTACGCCAACCACACTAAGAGTGCTGTAATTTGCTTACTGTCCCGCAAAAACTACCACTTCTTCTCTGTAGAGGGCACTGTGATTTCAAGATAGACTCACCAGTCAACTATGACGTCATTCTTGCTCTATCGGAGTTCGGGAAATATCGAATAAACATGAACACCGTGTATGTATATATTTATTTATAACATCTCTTATAAATATCCGGATGATGGGAGCGATGTGTGCTCCCGAAACTTTAATTTCTAATTGTCTCTTCACCTAGGTTGTTTCCCCGAGAATATCTTGAATAATTCAATTGTTTTACTCAGCATTACAGAGAGTAAAATTACAAAGAAAATAAATATTTTAAAATTCAAAAGTTCAAGGGGATAGATATATATCAGGGACGTATTTAACTGGGGTGTCCAGGAGGTCCGGACCCCCCCAAATAAATTATCATCTCAAACTTTTAATAAATAGTTGAAATAAACTTTGATTTAAAATAAACCGAAAAGTTTATTCAAGCTTCTAATCTTAACGTCCCTATTCCATGTCAGGCAAACATGAAGTTATTTAAGAGATAAACAAAAGGTTACTTCACAGCAGCTGCAGAACCCGTTAAAATACACAAATACAACAATGTACTGCGAAGTTAACCAATTCCTATATATTATAATTTCTTGATTACAATTCCCACATAGTTACTTAAAGGTATGTAACCTTTTAACTTCTAAGTTCCTATTCCCCTATTTCATTCAAGGAGAACTAATACTTCAAATGCACCAATGAGTGGCTCGCTTTCTAAATATGTGATTACTGTTCTTATCCCAGGTATAAGAACAAAATATGTGCAATGCGCAAGGCCTTTCTACACACTTTATTCAAGGAAACAAGAGAAAAACAAACTTCTCTAAGAACAATTTGTAGAAGCTTAGGTGGAGAAAGTCATGTAAGTGTAATATATTACATGTGCTTTATATTTTACTAACATGATAAAAGTGCATTCCTGATTATTTACTAAAAGCAAATAATTCAACATAGATTTTTTGGACCCCCCCCCCCCCAGAAACTGACTTCTAAATACGTGCCTGGGGAGTACCTTCTAAGCCTGAATGTCACGCTATAGCTGTTGCTAAGAGTAGGAGGAGTTAGGTTTATAAACCTCCATTTAAGCAATGAATAAGAAGCCACTCCCATCTCTTCACCTTCCCGCAACCCCCTCAGAGAGCCCACATTTGGGCGAAACCTGAGGTTAAAACTTCGCTGCAAACCTAGCGGCTCCTACAGCTAACCTCTGTTTATTTCGACTTCTGTGGTCATGGACACCTACAGAGGACAAGCGTAATTGAAACATGTTTGCATATAAAGCAATGCAAACAAGTACAGATTTAATGTGCAAAATGCACCTATTGTATATTCAGAACCAGTGGGTGTAGCGCAAAGCTGCAACCTTATGGAGGAACCACCCCTGAATAAACCCCCCACATCGTTTTTACAAGAAGTTTAAGCTCTAACAATTTTTAAAAAGAGCTGAAGAAATTTCTAATTCAGAGTGACAACAGTGGAGGAGTACCTACAATATAAATGTATATCTTTTCTTATACATCGAACTTGCTTGTGTAATAAACTATTATTCTTGTAAATTTTGTATGTATTTTGATAAAGGCAATAATTATGATATCACAGAGTAAATTGATGTCTAGGAGAGAATGAAATTTCGTGCTACATTAATAATGTCCCTGGAGATCATCACTGCCCTTCACCAAGACAATAAACATTCACATTCCAGAGATTCTCCACTTTTAATTTCTGTCATCGTATTTCTCATAGCTTGAGATAATGACCGCTAAAAAGAGGAGAAAAGTCAGTGTACTGCAAAAATAACTAATTAGGTTAATGAAACTACAAGGAAACTGACTCCCTTTGCATCTAAAACTTATTGACATGCCGCTAAGTGGCTGCTACGTAGGCACAGGATTGGCAATCCCGGAGTTCCAAGACAAATCTCTCGATTGGGTTCCCTGAGTGATGGTGTGGAGACGCCCAAGTCTCTGGTTCACAACAGAGCTTCAATCCTTCATCTACATTCAGTCTGAACACGGTCTGAAAGAAGCCACCTGCGTAAAACAGCCGATGCGGATGCGCAGGTGTTGACTGGGTAAAGCTTAATATCCAGTTTACAGTAATTACTTACAGCTGTGTTCATATGTGCAGATAAAGGCCAATCCCCGGAGGCACCACTGAATGAGCTGATGGTGATCGAGTGCCACTGTCTTATCACTGGGAGATGTGACTCTAGGATGAGCAAGGTGCTGATCAGGACCCTCACTTAAGAGGCGGTGGGCCCAGGATGTGAACATGCATTTGGAAACATTTGCAATGGGGAGGATACTTTCACCATGACAGCTAAAGCACAAAACAAACCAAAAGATTTAGTTTGTGCATTGGCAGCCTTTTGGACACACGTGTGATTTTTGTAACAGAGCTGCTTCCTACAGTGGCTAAGGAGAAATAACACATGATGCAGTGCTGCCCCTGCAACATGTGTCAACTGCAAAGGAAGTCATTCATCCAACACAACTCCCCAATTTTAGAGAAAAAGCCGATCCAAGTGATGCGCGCAAGGAAAGAGTTCCATAGCCCCAGGAAACCCCTACGTATTCGTCATCCTTCTATCCTAGGTCGGGTAATTACATCGTAATTGCAGTTAAACCTGTACCTAGACGCGCAATCGCAACACAAATTGGCAATTTAAACGGGACAAAAATATTTACACCAAGATCACAGCCAAAGCATCCGATATTAAGGAAATGTGTGTAGTGTTTAGCGCACGCTTTTACTACTTACGGCACCGCAGGCGATGAAACTGATGGTACATAAGATGAAGATGGAGCACCGGTGGAATGAGATGGCGGGGAAACCGGAGGTCCCGGAGAAAACCCTCCCCAGCGCCGTGTTATCCATCACAAATCTCACTTTGCGGTCGCCTGGGATCGAACTCGGACCGCCTTGGTGAGAGCCAAGCGTTCTAACCACTGAGCCACGGCGCGGCCCCGATATCAAGGGTACAATAATGTACATGCCTTCGAATTTCAGCCCTAAGAAGAAATATTCACCCAAACCGCCGCCCAATGCTTCAACTCTAAGAATGGCTTTTAAACCAGTAATATATAATGCATGACTTAAAAATTCAAGACCGCCTATGAAAGAACTATTTTCTCAAGCAGAAGAATAAAATTGCCATCAAATCAGCAAGCCAAAACAAAAATGCACGACCATCTCCTCCCAGGTCCCATTCTGAGGGATCTTCTGGATGGAACTGTGATCGGCTTTTATCATTTTCATCGATGTCAGTTTCCAATCGGTTCGAACAGATTGGCAATGAAACAAAAACCTCTCGAAAAACGTGTTAGCATAACACACACAAAGGGTAAGTTGACTCGACCACCATTGAAGTCATTATAAGACAGGGTTACTATTGGCATCTTACTCCGTTTTGATACCATATTTATTCTACAACAGCACCCACGTCCGTTGCTTAACAATGAAGAACCTTTGGTCGTGTGCTCACAAGACACTAAGCTACGAATAAGCTTCCCTCTACGATGTTCGGAGGTGCAGTCGTACTCCTGCAGCCTCTGGACCTGAGCTTCCTGGTTTCTAAAGCTAAGAAGCCAGGTTGGGGCGCAGTGATCAGTCCTGAGGTGGAATGGCTGACCATACATGTACTTGTGGCAGTGCTCCAGCGGCTCTCGCAGGGTGACGCAGTAGTTCTGCTGTGCTTCGGACAGCGTCTTGCTGTAGTAGGCTATCACTACCACTGTCCCAAAGGATCTTTTAAAATCCAGGTGGTATACAACATTAAGGTGCGATCTGGCAAACGATGTGGCTAGTTCTGCAGACGGATGCGCTATGATGCTCCTCGGGGATTATATATCACCCTATCAGTTTCTGTAGGTATTTAACTACCATCGGTCTGATTTGCTATTTGCAGTATTTATGTAGCAAAATCTGAGGACGTCTCCGTTACTGAATTAGAAGATCTGGTTTCTCAGTAATCAACACCTTTTCTGTTGGTGTTGCACCTAAATGTCCATCACCTCTCTGGAGCTCAATTTGAGCTTGTGCGAGAGGCAAACTAATCTTGTGCTTCAGATAAGTCATAACATGTTTCTCATGAACACCGGAGAACGTAAGTTCCTTTCTGATGCATTCAACAGCTTTGCTCAGATTAATTTGACATTCTCTTCACCTCAGTTAGCATTTTGCTTAGAATAGATTTCATCCCAGAATTACCTTATAGTGGCCATTTTCTTTGTTTTATTAGAGTCTTGGCAGAAGGTGTGTGTTCCGCACGTCTGCCTAACTGACGCTTTGAGTGTGCAAATTGGTTGCTTTATACACATTTCAATTACAACAAGCACAACTCTGTGAACCATCTAGTTCAATATCTCACAGAGAGGATTCTCTCGCTTGCTGAACATTCCATTCCACTATCGACTACGTACGCACGACAATTTCCTGTCCCCTTGTGGACAGATGATTCCTTAAGTGCTATTCGTGTTCTTAGGATTTTCCAGCGACACCCTACACAGGATAGCCTGATCGAGTACAACAAAAACGTACAAAGAGCTTAAGCGATGGTCGAATCTATGAGGAACTGCTCGCTATGTGATGATTTTTAAACTGAATGGCAAAAAGATACAAGAAATGGTTAAGGAATTCCCATTTCAGAAAAATACAGCAATTAGAACATTCAAACAAATAACAAGCAATGTCTAATACTGTTCACTCGACATAAACTGGGTATTTAACGGCATCTACATTTGCACAGTAAGATTTTCCTCATCTGTTTTGCCTGTTCATTCAAAATGAAGATGATTTCTGACAACATTCCCACCCAGTTCGGGATACATATTTAGTTTGTCATGATACTATATTAAACATATAGTATCATGAAAGCCGATTGTGAGAAAAAAAATTCTAAACACATCGCACATAAAGGATTATCTGGATGTGAGTGATTTCTTGAAAATATTCATGTCTAATGCTTGGAAAATGCTGAATATAAATAGAAAGTTTATTTTCCCGATTTTTCATTTGTTAGAAATGCTGCTCTCACATAAACAACATATACACGAGAGCGCGTATTTCAAGGATTTCAAAACATGCATTTTGACTGAAATCTTACTGTCAAATTTTTGGGTGGAATGCAATACTTTCCTATTTATCATTGAGGCATATTGATCTCCAGGAGATAGCGATGTATTCGTTCCTTATTTTGTTTATAGAAGAGGGAAATATTAGTAGCCTGGCGTATAGTAAGACGAATCAGAAATTGAGCACTTCTCTGATATGAAAATAGCAAATAATTACTATATATGGAAATACAAACTACCATTGCAGACGCCCGTATGTTGCCTCTTCATTCTCCTTATAACAATATTCAATCACGTTATATCACATTGATCATATATGCAACAAAATGAGGTCAGGGTTATTCGTAATGAAAAAAAGCTGAACATAGTGGATGTTAATACACAAACAATGCTATATTATGGATTCATATACCCGGTATATCATATGGGTTAACAGTGTGGGGACGTTGTGCTAAAAAACACGCTAACCGAGTATTTCTTCTCCAAAAAGAGCAATAAGACTAATTATAGGAATGAAACTGAGTCTTGTAGGCAAACCTTCAAAAACCTAAATATTTTAACTATATATTTACTATACATATATGAAGTAATAGTAGAAATAATTAACAGGCGAGATAAAGTTAAACAAATAAAGAAATTCATAAGCACTACACCAGAGGAAATACAAATTTTCATTTGCAGTCACACCGATTAGAACTATATAAAACCAGATCTACTGCTGCAGCTCATGAACTGTATAATAAACACCCTACCTATCTGAAAAATATTCATAATCTTAAAATATTCAAGATAAAATTAAAGAAATATTGTATGGAAGGTTGCTATTATTCAATTGATGAATATCTTATATAATATTGACTAAATAAATAATATTTGTGTACTATAAGTGTAATAGTGAATAGTTTGTGATTTATTATTGTAATTAGGTTATTCTAGAACTTGTTTATGTAGATATTTAACTATGTGATTTTCTGGTTGCATATATTTAACTTGACGATGCTTTGAATATGTTTGGTATTCTTTTAAGCAGATAATGAATGAATGAATGAATGAATGAATGAATGATAGAATGAATGTGTGTTCTTGCGCATGTCGATGAGTGACACGTTGCTGTTCAGAAGACATGATTTCATCTGAAGAGAGTTTACATTCACTGTCGCGCCGTGTATGTGCGATAGACTGGCATAAACATGTCTGTTGGTTTCCTTTAGATACATATCTAAGTTTTGCCTTGTAGTACTTAAGGTTATATCTTGAATTCGAACTTTTATGCTGAATACAATACTTTTTATATACACTGTAGTCTAATTTAGATTCAATGAGTTGCGTAATATGTACATATATTCACTGCACTCTCTATACGTCGAATGTTTGTGTGAATCATTATTTCGCTAATTATTAAGGTAAAAGAGAAACATGTCTTCGGAATTAAACGTTACAAGTTCTATGTGACGTAAGTAAACACTAACGATATAAAAGTAAAGAAATGTGACTATTTGTTTATTACTACCTGTATGTCATAGTAAAGGACTTTCATCGTGGATGATAAAGAAAACTCTCTAATGAAGCAGAATAAAACGGAATTATCAAACTTATTGTGGTTGGTAGTATAGTCCCTTCTTCGGGCAACTACATTCTTTGATCAGCTAGCTGCTGGGTTTCATTTTAGATCCTCTGTGGCGATTGGTCTTCTGTGCTGCTGTGAGCTTGTCTTGGCTTGACGTGGCACCGTGGCACACATATGCTGGGGTGGCTTGGCGTCAGTGCAGCAAATGGCGTCTGAGAATACAGTTCGGAAAGTAATAATTGTGGAATTTGATTGCAAATGCTCGTATTAACAGTGTGTGGGATAGCTCTTTCAGTGCTTATTATTGTCTGAGGTATGTAAGTGTGTCTTATCTTGTTAGCATTCTAAATAAAAAGAATTAAATGCTGTTCTAAGCTTATAAAGTGTAATCCGTGTGAACAAAGAAGCGACGCATGTACTTCACTTTTTCGCTGTTCGACAAAATATTCTAAAATTCTAGACGTTTGTTAATCCAAATTGACTTGTAATCTCAAGGGAAAGTTTAGTATATTCACGGTCCAAGGATGGCTATTAGCGGAAAATTAATAAACTGCAGAACAGCGACCTCGGGATTTTTTGTTTGTTTGTTTGTTTAGGAAGCTGTACTTCAGCATATTCAACTTCCTCATAAGAGCAAAATTTTCTTCTAAGTTTTACCAGGTTTTTTATCTGCTTTGCCACTGAACAATTCTCAGTCATATAACTCTGAAACATCACAATAACTGTTTTGAAGTAGACTAATTCTTGGAAATGCTGCAACCCACTCAAGCACCTAATCAATAACGTTCTTAGCACGCCACATACAAGATACCGTGCTCGACCTCGGGAATTTCGGAATAGACTTAGGTAGCTGGAACGTTGCTAACAGTAAAAAAACAGGCTTCGTTGAAAATACCAACAAAACATAGCTAACGTAATGCGTAGGATACTGGCCACACTAGAGTGGGTAAATGATATACTAAGTAACAAAAGCTTCAATAATTTACACGGCGTGAGAATATGGCGAACGTGATTACGTAAGCAAGCTGGCAGTAGATCATTGCCATAGTTCTTAATAATAATAATAATAATAATAATAATAATAATGACAGCGCTTCGGTGTATTCATGTATTAAGCTTACTACGCAGTATTCCCATTACAGTATCGCTAGTTTATAATACAAAAAATAAAAAGTATTGGCGACGTTTCTCTATATTCGCGTATGAATGTTGAAAAGTTTACTACGCAATATTTCCATTACAGTATCGCTAGATTATAAGGAAAAGAAAAAGTTTCTGTATTCGCCAATAACAGTGCTTCGCATTTGGGAACAACTTGATTCCGTGACGTCATTCCATACCAACACAACTATACGCCGTGTAATGGCTATTGGAGTAAGAATATGGCGGGCGTGGCTCCAGGGTTGCGAAAATCAAAAAAAAAATTACATAGGCAAAATAGAAATACTGTGATGCGTAAGGAAACTGTGGCAATGGATCATTGCCTGCCCTTAGTCTCGGCACCTTCTCGATAATGATAGAAAGTGGTTATTATATTGCTATCATCCATCATCACCATTATACATTGCCAGTTTCCTTACACATTAGAGTATTGCCAGTATTAGCATTAGTTTATTTCAATCATACAATATACACAGTTGGTGTTATTGAAGATCACGCCGGAAGCAATTATAATGGATAAGATACAAATTACAATTTTACAATTAGTGGTACTAGACATCAATATTAATAAATGGTAATAATTCTTATATAATAATTTAATATGCACGCAAAACCAGGTGTAAGTTATACAGAATATATTATTGAATACAAATAATTGTGCATCATTGATAACAAAACCAGTTAACAAAGAAGAAAACTACAAAAGTAGGATACTTCTAAACATTGCAACAGGAGTATGGTTACGTCAGAACAGTCCCTGACTACTGCGGTCAGCATAAACACATGATATACATTAACTACGTTCTACCATGCCGTGCGCTGCAGGCTGTTCATTATTTCACTACGCTTTACTACTCTGTGCGTCACAAAGGGTTAACAGAGCAGATAAACAGTTGAAACCCCTGTGCGGTGCATCTCTTGCCTTGTGGTGGGTAGACAGTATTTATTTCTTGAAGCAGTATAATCAAATTCAAATTTTATTTTTACGTATCACATCTGTTCTTGCTCACATGTTACAGTATTACTAGTTTGCCTGGTAGTGTTGGTATTTTCAGCAAAATGTTGGCAATGCTCAGCCATGAAGTCACGCTCTTATTATAGCTTTGCTGTATTTGTGCAGTTTAAGTGTACAACAATGTAACAGGAATAGCAAGATATGCTGTCTTGGCTTATTTCAGAACACTGCAGTTGGAGTCATTCTGTACTGTAGCAGATGAAGCCGCTGTTCTGCAGTTTAACCATTTCATGTGGCACAAAGTATACGTGTAATTTCCAACAGCTGAAATATTAAGGGCTGTAAGCATCAACAGTGAGCCGAAATACTTGTCTGATGTAAGAGCAGAGCACGGCAATTTTGTACTCTAGTTTCCAGTCCATAGTGCAATTCTCTTCTGCTTATATTTCCCCACCTAAGCAAGTGTGTAATGTCTTGTCTGCATCAGTTTCCTTAGCTTGCCATTCACATGCTCAAGAAATAATTTACATATGTTAAAGTTGATTGTAGTGAATGAGATGTGTTTGCGGATTCAGAATTACCATCTCGTTACCGCCATTCTGTTCTTTCTCTTGCATACATACGACTCTTCTTCGTGCTAGATGTAAGCGAACACAAATTGAATTTTCCAAACTTTTATAATTAAGTGGAAATTATAATGGTAACATGGATATTTGCATATTATGCATATGTGCATGATTGTAATTATAATTTATGAATAACTTATCTTTCTAATCCATTGAATTCGTCAGTGGTGCATGCAATGTCACTTACGTCAAGAGACAATTTGTCATTGTCTTCTCATCTGAGTATTGCAAATTTATAGTGTTAGGGTGCAAATTCTTGACACGTGCTATCTCTTTCCAAATGTTTTGTAATGTATTTGCATATGTCAGTTTTCCCAGTCTTGCGCGTCACATTTTCGGTGAATAAATTCTTAAACGTCAGTCAGTTGGAAAGTATTATGTGTGCAACGTAATTTGTGCCCACATTAATTCAATTGTATTGTACTGGCAGTGGAAATGGGGAACACGGGTTATCTTTTCTCATTTCTGTTGCAAGTTGATCGCTCTGACATATTTCTCCCTGGTTTTTAAACTGAAGAGCAGCTGAATACTGCTTTGAACTGTAGAGTAAATAGAGATTACAAACCATTCATAAACATAGACACATGTCACATTTTGCCATACAGCATTCTTACCGGCCAGCAGGAAGTGACTACTCTATCTCAAGTTTGGCTTGTTCAAGGTGCTTTTATCACATCATCTCAAATCTTTACATTTCACTTCTGAGTAATTACAAATACACATACATGCTAACATGACAACCAGTAATGTTCATTACAATACTTAGGTCAAGAGACAGTTCATCATTGTCTTCTTGTCTGAGTATTGCAAATTTATGATAGGCTCCAAAATCTTGACATGTGCTATTTCTTTCCAAAAGTCTTGTAATTTATTTCCATATCTGGCAGTTTTCCCAGTCTTGTTGCCAAATTTTCCGTGAATAAGTTGTTAAATGTCAGTCAGATGAAAAGTATTGTTTGCAACGTAATTTGAGCCCACATTAATTCAATTGTATTATACTGGCAGTGGAAATGGGAAACTGATTATCTTGCCTCATTTCTGTTGCAAGTTGATCCATCTGATATATTTCTCCCTGGGTTTTAAACTGAAGAACAGCTGAATACTGCTCTGACCTCTGTAGAGTAAATAGAGATTACCAACCATTTATAAACATAGAAAAATGTCATATTCTGCCATGTGACATTCTTACCAGTCAGCAGGAAGTGACTACTCTACTTCGAGTTTGACTTATTCAAAGTAGCTCTTTTATCACATGTCAAATGTTTACATTTCACTTGTGAGTAATTACAAATACAGGTACATGCACACATAACCAGTAATGTTCATTACAATACTTTGGTCACGATACATTGTTTGTATTAGGAAAACTTTGGGCTAAAAATGAGTTTTTGATATGTTGGATAAATTACTCTCAACCTTCCTAAGAGATCACATCTTGTAAAATCTGAATTTTTGTCTTAGCGCAAATAGTATTTATTAGAGATTGACTCATTTGGCACTTGTCTCCTACCACTTATTGAGAGTGCAATATGACAACACTTGAGGACTCTGATTGGTTGTCCACCTAGTAGCATTCAAGTACAAACAGCATCTCACTTGAAACACAAAATTTTAATGCATTGAGAGCAAGGCAATTTGGCTCTTCTTTAGAATATGTCCCACAAGAAATTTTGTCCAAATCATATGCATGCGCAAGGGCTGGCGGAAACTTCCAAGGTGTCCATGGAATTGCAACTTGCTATATGATTGAACTTATTCAATTTTGTAATTTTGAAGTCGTTTTCCACGAGCATTTCAGCTAGACTGGTTAATTTGCCATCAAGGAATTTAAAGCTATCCAAAAATCTGAAATGAATGTTCTCTAACCCTTGCTGAATGAAATATAACGTTTGAAATTTTGTGCAATACATGAAATCGGTTTATCATATGCCAGGTGTCATCAGAAAGTGTTCCATGCAAAATGATAGGTATGAAATCACGGTATGAAAGTTTTGGGAAATCACGATCAAAAGTTAAGCACCATTCTTTTTAAATTACATGTACTCTCAGAGCACGCCTGCTCCATATTCCTGCTCAGTTAGGTTTTCCTCATCTTGTCTTCCCTTTTCTTACTTATAGCTACATTCAAGCAACTGAGCTGTTCTTTTTGCCTCTGAGATTCGACAAATTTTTTTAGACAGGCCGCGCGGTTTTTCAGTGGTTAGATCGCTTGGCTCTCACCAAGGCGGCGCGGGTTCGATCCCAGGTGACAGCAAAGTGAGATTAGTGGTGGACAACACGGCGCTGGTGCGGGTTTTCTCTGGGATCTCCGGTTTCCCCCGCCATTTCTTTCCACCGGTGCTCCATGTTCATCTCATGTATCATCAGTGTCATCGCCTGCAATGCCGTATGTAGTAAAAGCGGGCGTTAAACACTACACATTTTACATTTTTTAGACATGCTGCCCTCATTTTCACCAATCTATGTACCTATTTTTTGTCATTGCTTTAAGCCTACAACTGCACCCACCATTATAACAAATAACACTATCATACACACCAATTTTTAAAGTTTTTGGCCCAACATGCAGTGTTTGGAATTCTTTGCCATATTAGATTATGAATGCTTTCATTTGGGTTTTGGGTTTGACCATGCACTTTTCCAGTAATTCATCTTGAGAAAGTTCCCTAAATACTGGTTTAATTGCAATGAGAGCCTCTTGTGGAAGAGTGTTATTAAATTTTTTTCTAATCTGAGCTCTTTGAAAGCCACACCATGAATCTGCACCTTTGGGATACTAACGATGCTGTGGATTACTACCTGTTAATAATTTATGAAAGTAACTGGCCCCGATGGCTTGTTTCATTTCTGCAATTGTTTTACCTTTATTTGTCCTGATTGGTAGTCCATAATACTGCAGGCCACGCCGTGGCTCAGTGGTTAAACCGCTTGGCCCTCACCAAGGCCTTCTCGGAAGCTCGGGCGTACTCGCCAACCGTCGGTTGCTAGGTCCGTTAGTAACAGCGCAGCTGTAGCTAAGCCGGTACCTAGACGCGAAATCGGAACTCAAACTGGCGATTTAAACGGCGCAACAATTGCAGAAAAAACAATAGCACCTAGGCTACAGACAAAGCAACAGTCATCAGCAAGTGTAGCAGTGTGCACACCTAGCGAAGCCAGTCGTGGAAAGCTGTCATCCAAATCACCGCCAAGACCATCGACCTCAAAAAGTTCTGAGGCAGTTACATGTAACGCACCAGCAAAACAGTTAAAGAAAGCGTATGTAAGAAGCGACTCTCTGCAAGATAAAAATACTTGTAGCAAGTCGGCAAACCGGCGGAAGTGTCCGCGGCCATCTCCTCCGAGATCGTCTTCTGACGACTCTTCCGGAGAGGCGATTATCGTCGTCGTCGATCTCCGTTTCCAATCGGTTCGAGGCTCTCGAACCGAAGTTCTCCATCGGGAAACGTGCCTCAGAAGAGGAGATGGAACAGGAGGATCCCGTCCATACTGCCCGAGGGGCAGTGAAAAAGAGGCAGGAAAAATCTCCTGAAAAGGGTGTTAGCCCAACACCGAAGAAAAAGGGTAAATTGATTCGGCGGCCCTTAAAGTCGTCATAAGCTAAAGCAAATCTACTACCATGTCTATTATTCATTGGAACTTACGCGGAATCAGAACACACAGACCCGAGCTAGAATTGTTGCTCAATAAACACGAACCACTCGTCATTTGCCTACAAGAGACTAAGATGCGTCCTTTAGACGACTTCAAAATCAGAGGCTATACTCCACTAAGGTGCGATGTTGAACCTGAGGAGGGTATGCCTGCGCATGGAGGCACTATGATGCCTCAGAGATGACATTTTTGTTGAATTTTTACCTTTACAGTCTGACATCCAATCAGTTGCTGTACGCATCTGACTTCCATCCATATATTTTGCTATCTGCAACATTTATCTACCACCTACCGATGACCTCTCGCTTACTGACTTACAACATCTGGTCTGCCAGCTACCAACACCTTATCTGCTAGTGGGAGACCTAAATGCACACCATACTCTATGGGGTGCTCCTCGAGCATGTGTGAGAGGCAAATTAATCGCAAGTTTCATAGACAGCAATAACCTGGTTCTCCTGAATACCGGAGAACCCCGTTTTTATCCGATGCATTCAACACCTTTTCACACATTGACGTGGCCATCTGTTCGCAACAGCTAGCAGTCTCCCTTCAATGGAATGTCATCTCTGACCTACATTCTAGTGACCACTTTCCGTGTCTTGTCAGTCTCTTAGCACGAGATCCGTGTTCCGCACGTCTGCCCAGCTGGCGCTTTGATGGTGCCAACTGGAATGTCTACAAGCAGTTGGCTGTCAACTATGACCACGCGTCTGTGGAGGACTTAGTTGAGCATTTCACGGTGACGAATCTTTCGGCAGCAGAACAATCTATTCCGCGAACGAGAACGCACACCCGTCGTTTCCCTGTCCCATGGTGGACAGATAATTGCCGGACTGCTATTCGGGCTCGGAGGCGCGCTCTTAGGAATTTCCAGCGGCGCCCTACTCTGGATAATCTGATCGAGTACATAAAAATGCTTGCGAAATCCAGACAGGTGATTAAGGATAGCAAAAAGACCTCATGAACCAACTTCGTGTCATCGTTCAATCAACAAACACCTTCCTCAGTCGTATGGGATAGGTTAAGGCGCGTGGCCGGAAAGTCCACATACATGCCAATCGCCGGTCTTAAAAGCGCTACAGGTGCTGTTGTTGATCAGCACGATGTGGCTAATACTTTCGGCAGTGCGTTTGCTCAAGTGTCTAGCTCAAATAATTACTCGCCTGAGTTTCTCCTAATTAAGACTCTGGAGGAATCCAAAGGTTTCTCCTTCTGCTCTAGAAACCTTGAAGACTACAATCGCCTCTTCACCATGGTAGAGTTAGAGCACGCGCTTTCATCTTCGCGGGCATCTGCACCGGGACCAGACGGCATCCATGTGCGATTGTTGCAACAACTTTCTCCCGAAGGGAAGGCGTTCCTACTAGAGATGTATAATCGTGTGTGGGTTGACGGCACTTTTCCTGAGAAGTGGCGGGAGGCCACCATCAAACCCATTTTGAAAGCCGGGAAGGACCGCCATCTGCCTTCCAGCTACCGTCCTATTTCCCTCACCAGTTGCGTATGCAAGGTGATGGAACGCATGATCAATGGGCGGTTGGTGTGGTGGCTGGAAACTCACAACCTCCTGACAATCATCCAGTGTGGATTCCGACGTCGCCGCTCCACAGAGTAGACCATCTGGTGTCGATGTCGACACAAATCATGAACGGCTTTATGAGGAACTGTCAGACCGTCGGCATATTTTTCGATCTGGAGAAGGCCTATGATACGTGTTGACGTGCAGGTATCCTACGCACCTTGCGCCATGGGCGCCTACCTGTTTTCCTTCGGGAGTTCATGAGCGACCGCGTTTTTCGGGTCAGGGTCGGCTCAGTTTTTTCGAATCTTCGTAGAAGAGAATGGTGTTCCTCAAGGATCGGTGCTGAGCGTTACACTGTTCGCTATTGCCATCAACTCTATTTCCCAATGTGTTCCTCGTGGAGTTTCATCGTGCTTGTTCGTAGACGACTTCGCCGTGTACTGCACTTCACGACGCACTGCATTCGTGGAGCGCTGTCTGCAGCAATGTTTAGACAATCTCCGCGATTGGAGTGCTAAAACGGCTTCCGATTCTCCACAGAAAAGTGTCTGCGTCAACTTCTGGCGCAATAGGAGTCGTTTACTACCTTCACTCCGACTCGGTCCACACCTCTTACCATTTGCAGATGAAACGAGGTTCCTGGGACTGATCTTTGACCGGAAGGTTAGCTGGACATCTCATATAGCAGTGCTGAAAGCACGATGTGAGCGTTCTCTTAACATACTGCGGGTACTTAGTGGACGATCGTGGGGAGCGGATCGCTCAGTTCTGCTTCGTTTGTATCGCACACTGATCCGATCCAAATTGGACTATGGGTGCATCGTTTATGCTTCAGCTCGTCCATCTGCGCTGAAGAAACTAGACACGGTTCATAACTCTGGGCTTCGTATCGCTATTGGAGCATTTCCAACTAGCCCAGTGGTGAGCCTCTACGCCGAAGCAGCAGAACCTCCTCTGCAACATCGCCGCGAGGTTTTGCTGGGGAATTACGGCTGTGGGCTAAATAGTATGCCTTCGCATCCGACGTATGCACCGTTTTTCGACACCTTACTTGACGGACGTTATAGGAGCACGAGTATAAACCCGAAGCCGCCAGGTTTTCGGTTCCGGGAGCTCCTAGGGAGTCATGCACTCGAAATGCCTAGGATGTTACCCAAGGGCGAAAGAGTGTATCCTCCATGGTTGTGTGTAGGATTCCACGTAGATCTTGGGATGACGGTGCACAGGAAGGCTTCGACGCCCTCGTGTAGTATCCGCAGTAGTTTTTTAGAGTTTGTAACTTATAAGGACCATACTTTAATTTATACAGATGGATCCAAAAGCGATACAGGTGTTGGATGTGCTTACATCCATGGAGCCGAACCCTATACATTCGGTTTCCAAGGCAGTACTTCCATTTATAGTGCAGAGCTCTATGCAATATACCGAGCCGTCATACATGTTCGCCGAAGAAAGTTAGGTAATTGTCTTATCCTAAGTGATTCCCTAAGCGCACTTCAGAGCCTTCCTGAGTTGTACAACCAACACCCAATTGTGCAACGCATACAGGATGCACTCCACGTTTTACACGTCTCTGGCGTTAGCGTGGTGTGCGCATGGATTCCTGGCCACGTAGGCCTGCATGGGAACGAACTGGCGGATTCGGCAGCAAAGGTGGCAAGCGTAGAACCGAGTGTCAACATCCCTTTTGTCACCGCGGAAGACTTTAGGCTTGTGCGTAGAGCGGCACTGTCGCGCTGGCGTGATGAGTGGTCTGCTCTGCGTAATAACAAGCTGAGAAGGGTAAAAGAGCTTCCGGATAACTGGGCGACCTCCTATCGCTTATCGCGTCGGGAGGAGGTGAGTTTGGCTCGGTTGCGTACTGCTTCTATTTGCGAGTCATGTGGTCAGGCTCTCTCGGTCCGTCATGTGCTGCTCGAGTGTATTCACCTAGCAGTCCTGCGGGAGTCTATGCAGCTGCCGGTCAGCTTGACGGAGATCCTAGCAGACAATAACTCTGCGGTGGAAAAAGTCCTGAAGTACATCGCCAGAGTTCCGTTAGGAATTTAATAGTTTATGCTTTTATCGTGTTATTTTATACGTTTTTAGTTTTATAGTCTATTGCTGGTTTCGGCCGCCTTTTGTTATAAATATATTTTTGTTTTATTTATACATGTTATATCTATTGCGTTTTTGGATTTTAGCAATAAAGAGTGTTTTGTTTTTGTATTTCTTTTAAATGTTTATTTTTATAGATATATTTTTACTTAGTGTGTAAGTTTTTTTAGTGTCATTCGCACAATTGTCTTTAATGGGCGCTGATGACCTAGCAGTTGAGCGCCCATAAATACAAATCATCATCTCACCAAGGCGACCCGGGTTCGACTGTTTGTATATTCACCAGCACTACCTCCGCTTCAACCGTACAAACTCCAGCCACCAAGCCATCAGCGGGTAACAACCATCCCGTAGTAAATATGAAAAGCCGATCCCGGCCACAACATAGATCGCGAAGTCGCTCACCTTCTGTGAGATCCCGGTCTCGTTCTACGAGCCGTAGGAGTACTGACTTTCGCACATCAGCGGAGTCACAGGAGGCTAACGATTTTCGAATCGTAGGGCCCAAATCAGCCAAGGTCAAGAAAAAGGTTGAAACGGCCCGCTAAAAGCTCTTTATGGAAATAATCCAGTGGAATGTCAATGGTTTTCGAGCTCGTGCTCAAGACCTACAACATTTAGTTTCTCAACGGTCACCATCAATTATTTGTCTCCAGGAAATCACTTACATCCCAATCACTCGTTACACCTTCACTCTTTTTCCGCATTCAGAAGCGATTCTCTTGCAGGTATGCGTGCAAGCGGTGGCGTTGCTACCTTAGTGGCGCCTAACATCTCCGACGCCAACGTTCCTCTCACCACACCATTGCAAGCTGTGGCCATTCGGATACAGCTGGAGAGCATCAGTTTTACCATCTGTAACATGTACCTGCCGCCGCTCAGTATAGTTACAGAGCGGGATCTTCTAGCTCTATTGGCGCTGCTCCCCTCACCACTACTCCTTGTGGGAGATTTGAATGCCAAGCACACGCTTTGGGGATCAGACACTGATGACGCCCGTGGATGCCTCCTCGTAGACGTCTTCGGTAAGTCTGACCTGCTTCTGCTAAATACTGGTGACCCGACATTCCTATCATCCGCTTATGGTACACATTCCGTACTAGACCTTTCTTTCTGCAGTCCGTCATTAGTACCACTACTTGAGTGGTCAGTACTTTCCGACCTCTTCGTCAGTGATCATTACCCCATTAACATACATTTTTCTGGCCGCCAATGTGTACCTTCTCGACATCCTCGCTGGATTATTTCCAAAGCTAACTGGGGAAAATTCCAATCCCTCATACACCTCATCGACGGTGGTTTTGACACCATCGACGAAGTGGTTGAATATTTTACTTGCTCGATCCTGCTCGCAGCAGAATCCAGCATTCGAGGTTCACCTACACCACGTATTCCTGTACCGTGGTGGTCTGAGGACTGCAGTTCGGCAATCAAAGCACGCAAACGTGCTTTGCGCGTTTTTCAGCGGCACCCGACGGAAGGGAACTTCGTCGCATTCAAACGTGCTCGCGCTAGGGCACGCTTTATACTGCGCAACGCAAAGCGTAAATCTTGGGAAGCCTATGTGTCTTCGCTTTACCGGCGCAGCTCTACCCAACAAGTATGGTCAGCTGTTCGGCGGATGTATGGCAAGTATCGCCGGACGGTAATTCCCGGCCTTGCCATCAACGGTTCCATGTGCACCACCGAGCAGGACACAGCTGAAGCCCTAGCTACCTTATTTGCTGCTACTAGCCAAACTGCCCGCTATGACGCTCTCTTCCTGCCTATTAAGGAAAAGGCGGAGCGGGTACCACTGAATTTTAATAGTGACTGCACCGAGCCGTACAACCAACCTTTTACCGCAGCTGAGCTCGCCCATTCTCTGGCGTTAGCTAAGGATTCTTCTCCAGGTCCAGATGACGTACACCGACAGAAAGCTGCTACATCTTCCATCTGAGGCGCTATGTTTCCTTTTAAACATCTATAACCGCATTTGGCATGAGCGGGTTTACCCTTCCTCCTGGCGAGAGGGTATTGTCATCCCCTTCCCTCGACCCGGAAAGGACCGCACGCTATCATCTAGCTACCGCCCCATTTGCCTGACGAGTGTCATCTGTAAGACCTTCGAGCGAATGATAAACGCTCGGTTAAATTGGTGGCTAGAAAAACAACCATCTGTCCAACTTAGAATGCGGTTTTCGTCGCCATCGCTCAAGTGTCGATAATCTAACACGCCTTGAGGGGTATATTTCCGATGCGTTTCTACTGAAACAGCACGCCGTGGGCGTGTTCCTCGACCTGGAGAAGGCTTATGACACCACCTGGCGGTACGGCATGCTCCGTAACCTACATGGTTACGGTATGCGTGGTCATCTACCCGAATTCCTATGCAACTTTTTAAAACTTCGCCGTTTTCGGGTTCGCATAGGAAACACGATATCACGGGAGCGGATACAGGAGAACGGCGTACCTTCAAAGGTCAATTTTGAGCGTCACCCTTTTTGCCGTAGCGATTAACGGCATCACTAGTGCCGTTCGAAGTGGAATTCCATCATCCCTCTATGTTGACTTCGCAGTTTATTATAGGTCTGCCAACATAGATCACATTGAGCGCCAACTGCAGCTGACCATTACCCAGCTGGCAGCTTGGGCGCTTCAAACCGGCTTCCGTTTTTCAGCTGCGAAGACGCAGTGTATCCACTTTCACCGCCTACAAGGTATTCACCCGCCTCCTGATCTTCATTTGAACGGCACACCCCTGCCATTTGTCTCGCACCTAAAGTTCTTGGGCCTCTACTTGGACCGACAACTAAATTGGGAGCACCACATTCGTCACCTTCGAGCCTCTTGCGATCGTTCTCTCGAACCTCCACTCCATATACGTCGCTCGCTGTTACTCTGCTCATACGTTTCGAATTTGGCAAGTTATCCCAATCATCCTTGTTTTAAACCAGTTCTGTGTCCAGATTTAGTCCACCGTTATATGCGCCCTGGTCCTCGGACTAGCCCCGTGGGAATAAGATTTCGGGATGTACTACATTCGCATGGCCTCGGAATGCTTCGCGTGGAGAGGTCGTCCATCTGCCCCTATCCTGCATGGCAGCTCAATCGTGCGCGGTTCGATCTTGCTTTTTCAAACAAATCTAGACTCGCTACTCCACATCCGGTGTTCCAACTACTTTTTGCCGAATTACTGGGCCGTTACCCTATGATCCGGTCTTTACAGACGGTTCTCAGCTAACGCTACGGGTTGCGCGTTCTTCGTTAACGGTGAGGCTCACAAATTTCGACTTCTGGACTCAACTTCGGTCTTCTCAGCAGAGCTGTATGCCATCTATTTGCTCCTTTTTATTTGCAAGTTAGCCCCTGGCTCTTTTATTGTTTGCACCGACTCTCTGTGCTCTTCAGGCCTTGAAACAGCACACTGCCGCTCACTCTTTTAAAAATACAGGCCCAGATCTCGCAAATGCTCGGTCGAGGATACCATTGTTTTTACTTGGACCCCAGGCCATGTGGGCATTTCCGGGAACGAGGAGGCGGACGCGGCTGCTAAGTCCGCTTGCCGTTTGCCCCGGAGTTCAACAACTACGGTGCCATACCAGGATGTGCAACGTTTTTTCCGTCGCCAGCTCCTATCTGCTTGGCAGCAATCCTGGACAGCTTTAGAAGACACACAACTCCGGGCAATAAAGGAAAGCGTACAACCCTGGCTAACTTCCTGCAGGGATAACCGGCGAGCCGAGCTGATACTCACCCGGCTGAGAATTGGGCACACGAGCAACTCATGGCCATCTGCTAAGAGGGGAACCGGCCCCTGTGTGTGCCTTGTGTTCAGTACGCCTCACGGTGCGGCACGTATTGCTGCATTGCCCGCAGTACGCCCGCTTTCGCCAGTCTTTGGGCTTGGGGACTAACTTGCAAGGTGTTTTAGGTGACGACCCAGTGGCCGTGGATAAGGCACTGCGGTTTGTTTTTAAAATAGGTTTTAATAAACAAGTGTGACTTGTATTTTATATTTATTACTTTTAGAGTTTTTAAAGTAACACTCTTTAGATCGTTTTTAATGTTCTTTTAGCAGTTGAGTGTTTTTATTATATTTTACCGTTTTAGCTAAATTTTTATAGCTTCTAGGTTTTGGTATTGACTTCGGGCCCAAATGACCTTGTTGTCGACGGGCCCTTAAACACCACACACTCACTCACTCACCCCCCTAAAGCTACACACAGGGGCAGTGCGAGGGGTCCGTTCAACCTTCACTTTTGAGACCTCCGGAGAGCACACATGTTGGAAGCCTCGCTGAAAACTGTGGGACAGAACCACGGAGATAGGAGAGATCCCTGTTGGTGAGACAGGAGTTATAAACTTAAGACCTTAAGTGCTAAAAAATATAGCAAAAAACTAGAAGGGGAAGATGATGCTTACTGATAAGCAGTAGCAGAGCGTGGCGCAGTTGATGGAGGTGAGGGGGATGAATTGAGGGTGAATGGCTGGGGACCTCGGGATCGCCAATCCCGTACCTACCGTAGTAGGTCCCTGGGGAGGAACACCAGAGCCTCTTCTGCCAGTTTTCGGGGCTACTGATGGGCAGAAGTGAGATAGATGATTTGCCATACAACAGATGGTTTACATCTGTTAAAAGATGAGACAAAGTTGTTGCAGGAAATCTTTTTTGCTATCCTTAATTAGGGATACGTGAGGGAGACACATCTTGTGCTAAGAGACTAAGAAGACATGGGAAGTGGTCGCTGGAATGTAAATCAGAGATGACGTTCCTTTGAAATGAAACTGCAAACTGGGATGAACATACTGCCAAATCGACGTGCGAATAGGTGTTAAAGGCGTCTGAAAGGAACGCTCCGGTATTCAGCAGAACCAAGTTATTGCTCTCCAAGGGTTTCACAAGGACGTTGCCTCTCGAACATGCCCGAGTTGAGCCTCAAAGTGGGGAGGCACTCTGTAATTTCCTTGACAAATACAATCATCGTATCACTGACATGGTCTTCTGCTAGCAATTTCTTCTTGATAAATTGTCCCTTCATTAAAGTCAGCTCCGAAATGGTACTTATTCCATCTTTCCTGCATAGCTCTGCGAAGGTCTTCTTCTGTAATAGTGTTGAGAAAACCCTGTTTTAAGAGATTCTTAGTCAGCTATGCCTACTTAAAGACTACTGTTTCTGGGGCACACCACGTGGAGGTGATCTCTTATCGCACCCCAAAAATTTCTACTTTTGTTATAACTATTTTGCTCTCTTCGTTCTACTAGAACTCGTCAATGCGTTTTGTGTTTTCTTGGTCCATAATTTAACTTCCATAAATTTACAAGCTCATTCAGAAAGAATTCGTTACAGTTCTGCATTAAGTTCATTCGTATAAAACAGAATGTCATTAATTTATGCTCATAGGCAAGAGTTTTCAGACATTTTCTTATATCCCTCGTTTCCTCAAGATCGTTCAGGCTATTGGCAATCCTATTGTCAAGTGTAATTGTAGACTCGTTTTTTACCCTCCAAGTCGAGTTCTTTTCTCTCGAAGAGGTATCCCTGGCATTCTGCATCATCCTTCAAGGCCTTAACTAGCGCGAGTATATTACGGTGTGGTCTTCGCACGATTTTGTTGAACCGGTGGTTCCAACCTTCGACAGCATTGTTGGTTCTGTGACATTTTCCATGACAGTTCCATAACTCTGTTGGTATTGAAAGATTATCTAACCACTGTTCCACAAAGTAGTCGCAGAACAAACTTAATTGCTCATTCTCTGGCGAGTTTTCTTCTATAATGAGCCAACCATCGTCAATTGAGAGCATTCGCTGAAGCGATCAGATTGAGTGACACTGGCAACTTTTTGTCATATTCCTTTCTCTTGAAATAAACATGTGGCGACGAATGACTTGCTATTCAAATCTAACAATGTTACGTTCCTGCTGAATTTTCTTTTCTTCCCAGGAGTTGTAAGCACTGCTGATGGGCCGCATTTCTCTTCAATGTAAATATTTGTCTTCCCTTAACACAGTTCCTTTGAATATGTTTAAATATGCTGTGGTTCTCTCTACCTTCTGCACGGAAAGAAGAGGTCCACCATTTCCCTTTTGTTTTTCAAAGTACTCTCTTAGGACACAAATATTCTGGGCCTGAGCTTTTATAGTTATTCCCGTACCCTATGCACGCATTTGGCTTTACCCAGACTATAAGCCATTTTTGCACAAAAGGTAACGAAACGAGGTCCACTACAATCTGTTACGTTTGCAGCACCAGTAAAATATATAACAAACTAGAATGTCTCTAGGTACAGTGTTGTAATTCGTCCACAAATCAGAATCTCACTCTGTACTTATAACAATATACTGCTGCGAACGCAAAACGCGCAAGGAGGAAGTGGGAACAACTGAGGAATGAATGCGCATAATGCAACGTGGGTGATGACACCTCCGCTGACGTGATGTATTTGTAACACGATTGGATGCGATAAGGCGAGCCTCCTTAAGTGCCCGTTATGAGCTGCCTGAGTCACGCGGCTGTTATTGATTCTCCCAGAGTCAGCAACAGTGATGTCAAGTTTTAGCAAAATACTGAAATTCGTCATAGTCGCAATATGCCCTTTCACAACACCTACGGGCTCTACCACCAGAACAGGCTTGTCTAACCACTTCTTACGGCTGTCGATATCTATTTCCTTTTCTTGAAAAGCACCTCTTTTGCTTTCAATTTCTTATGGGATTGCATTGTACACCCCATCAGCCTGTTTGATCTCAATGTTCCCAAACGAAATATATTCAGTTGCCAACTCTGCAAAGAGCGGAAATATGAACCAATTATCAAACTATAGCTAATGATTTATCTGCTTGGGAATGAGCAGAATGACGCAGCACTGCATTTGCACACGCTCCTAAATCCTTCATTCCAGGCAGTGGATTACTTTTCCTACAATAAACTTGAAAATTGTACACATAAAATGCAAATGTTTTAGTCCCGTTAGCAACCTTTTTTTGGCATGTACTGTTTCAAACTGGACTTCCCCTTGAAAGGGACCATTTGTTCATCCACACAATTTATGGCCGCAGAGTATAGCATTGAACTTCTGCAAAAGACCGCTAAGTAGTGTTATTTGGCAAAGTTTTTCTGCCTTCCATCATATTAGCATACTCAACACATTCGAAATCCATTGAATTCCAAATAAGGAAGAGCAGTATAATCTTGAACGTAGCAACTGGATAAGGGACATACAAAGCACGGTCCTCATGAACTGTTCTAATTCAGCACCTATCGACAGAAGTGATTTAGATAGATTTTTTTGTACTGAATACTAATAAGATTGCTGACATTTTCCAGGTTGTCATCACTATCTTTTAAACAATGAATTGGTTCCCAGGTTGTTGCGGCGTCTGGAATACAACCTAACCACTGTGGAATGTCACGGTCACTTCTTGCCCTAGGCACATTTTTCCAATTTTTGGTTGCTCCATTTTATATTGAAGGACCTGATGTAGCAGAATTGTTAGCATTTTCTCTAATAAATAATAAAGAATACAAAATTATAAAATTACCAGTTTCAAAATTCCTGTACGCGAGTGTGTACCAAATTTAGAATATAATAATACAGGTTGCAATTTTTGTTACACCTGTTAACATGACAAACCTTAACCATTCGATATTAGATTGTTAAAGCTATTAGATAAATATTTACCGAACGGTTTGATTTTAAATTGGAAATTGACCGAAGAACAAACGGAATTGTTGATGCTACATAATGTAATTGACGATGTTAACACTTATTTTGCAAATAATTATATTAATGTATTTGGAAGAGGTGGGGATTGTGAATGGAAGTTCAATTTAGGAGGTAAACAAATAGTGGGCAGGATTAAACGTGGAGCTATCTGGTCTGCTGAAGGTACGTTAAATATTAGATCTGAATGCAGTGCTAATACAGAAAAAGGTCGTGTACCATTAAACAGTTTACGAAACAAACTAGTGGAAAAATCTAAAGCAGCTGTTAATAGAGTTAAGCAAAAAAAGGAACGTGAGTGCATTAAGGAGGTTGAGCATTTAAATGAGAATTATATACTGCTTTGGTAGATCATAATCTTAAAACTTGCAAAAGGCAACTAAAACACTACAAGATTTGAAGGAGGCTAGTTATTGGACAGCATAATTTAACACAACTTCAAAATATAATTAATAAAATAAATACTAACGGTAATATGTACGAAGAGGTCATCTGGTTAAAAACTTTTAATATCTAATTTAACTAATTCTGATCTATGTGCTGCTAAAACAAATCAATTGGAAGAACGGTTGTATATTATGACAACGATTTAGAAATAACTAATCAGGAAGAGGAAGGAGATAAAAAGAACAGCTTTGCGTACACATGAAAACAGGTAAACATGTGATATATATTATATATATTTCTTGGTTATAACTAAAACCTTTACAGTGTTTATTGAAATTTACATAAAATACGTTATAGCATTGAAGAAGAATACTGTTATTTTTAAAATAATAAATAGTGAAACAAAAAGGCTACCGTACATGCGAGGGCCGTTTTTTTTCAACCTCCGATAGGCTATAAATAAAACACAAGTTCATATAAAACAATAATTTTATTACCAAAAAATAGTACACTTATGGTTACTTTTCGACATAATCACCGAAGAGATTGAGACATTTGTTCATATCTGTGGACAAGCTTTTCAATTCCCTTTTCAAAGAAAGTTGCCGCCAGTGAATTCAAGTAGTCCTTGACGTTCGTTTGAAGGTTCTCATTGGTTTGAAATCGCTTCCAACCAAGCCACGTCTACAGTTGAGGAAAAAGGTGAAAGTCACTGGGTGCTAAGTCAGAACTGTATGGCGGATGATCGAAAATGTCCCATCCAAATTGGTCGAGAAGCCGTTGAGTTGCTGTCGCAGTGTGTGGACGGGCATTATCGTGGATCAGAACAACTCCAGCAGTCAGCCTTCCTCTTCGTTTGTTCTGAATGGCTCTACGTAAACGTAAAGTTTCGCAATAAACAGCTGAAGTTATTGTGGTTCCGGGCTGCATAAACTCCACAAGCAACACACCTTGTTGGTCCCAAAACACAGTATTGCACGGTATTTTAGGTGACGACCCAGTGGCCGTGGATAAGGCACTGCGGTTTGTTTTTAAAATCGGTTTTAATAAACAAGTCTAACTTGCATTTTATATTTATTAATTTTAGAGATTTTTAATTATTAGTCTTTAGATGGTTTCTTTTTATGTCGTTTTAACAGTTGAGTGTTTTTATTATATTTTACCTTTTAGCTAATTTTTTATAGCTTTTAGGTTTTAGTGCTGACTTCGGGCCCAAATGACCTTGATGTCGACGGGCCCTAAAACTCCACGCACTCACTCCCCCAAAACACAGTAGCCATCGTCTTTCTGTTGAATGTTTGTTTGAATTTCTTTGGTTTGTTTGGTGAATTTGAATGCATCCATTGTGATTGCCGTTTCGTTTCCGGTGTGTCGTATTGAACCCAAGTTTCATCCCGTCACGATTGATTTCAAAAAGTTGTCTCCATCGTGATAACGCTCAAGGAACTCCAAAGCTGATGCCATTCGTCCAGATTTGTGGTTGTCAGTCAACATTTTTGGGACCCAACGTGCACAGTTTTTTGTAGCCTAACCTTTCAGTAACAATCAAGTACAAAACAGACCTTGAAACTTCTGGAAACTCCGTAGACAAAGCAGTGATGGTGAATCTGCGGTTTTCTTTAACCATTCTGTCAACTCGTTGAACAAGGTCATGTGAAACGACAGATTTGCGTCCTTGACCCCCTTCATGCACATCATTACGACCATCTTTAAGCTTTCGACACAATTCACGAACACCATTACTCATGAAGTTTTCGCCATACACACGACTCATCCTCCGATGGATTTGTGCAGCACCATGGCCTTCAGCCTGTAGAAAACGAATTACACTTCGCAATTCGCACTTGGCGGCATCAATAATGGCGGCCATGTTTACGTGGCTGTAGCACAACGCCGACTGACGACTGAATGTCAACAATGGCGGAGTGTGTAGTGCGAGAGCTGCGCAGTTGCCGACAGCGCATACCCGCTTTCTGCTGCCCGCGTAGCGTCGGCATGGAGCGATCGGAGGTTGAAAAAAAAAACAGCCCTCGTACAACAATAATACTGAGTTGAGCTGTCCCATGTTTAAACAAAAATTAACAATTGATAGTATCTTCGCAACAGATTCTCTTATTGTATAATGTAGCGGAGGTACAGTGCATGCTGCCAAGTACAGTAATGTTACTGATTCCCCGCTCGCTACGGTGTACGCGCTTTCTGAATGATTAATTAATTCAATGGTTAGTTTATGAGGTCCTGAGTCGCACAATACTTTAGTCGCTGCCGGTATGCCTTTTCTAGTAGTGTTTCATAATTGGTTCACAATAACCTTCCTGTATTTGTACATTTAAACTTGTCTGGACTCGCCCAATACGTCCTGTTTCTATATTGCAGGAAGTGATACTTGCTACAACAAAGCCAGTAAGTGGGCTTTCCAATAGGGTGTATCGCATTCAGATTTAAAAATTCATATTGAAAGGCTCTATTTGTCATTGTATAATTAGTCGTGTTATTATCGTCATTGTCATCGTTCTCCTCATCATTGCTTTCTAAATGTAATAAGGCAGTCTGATCTTCAAAGTCAGTCTCGTCATTGTTTTCATCTTCAATGTCTTGTATGTGAACTTCAAACATGTTTAATGTCGGTTAGTCTGTTGCAAATTTCATTCCGGCATTCCGGCAGTCGTTGGTCCACCATGGGACAGGAAATCGACCGGGTTCGGTGGCTGAACGTGGAATAGACTGTTCTGCAGCGGAAAGAATTTTAAGAGCTTCAATATATGTGCATATATAAAAACAAATTAAGTGTTTTACATGTTAAAAATCCTTATATCTAAGTGCAAATTAATGTTCACATTTTAAAAAGAATTTAAATATTGTCATGGGCAAGCCTAACTGAATCTAAACGTTAAACACTACATTTAAAGAGTAACTCGGCCAATTCACAGAATGATCACAATTTAATTTAACAGAGAGAGAGAATCAAATACAATTTACCTTAGTTAACCTTGTCACCAAAGTACGGTGAAACCATCGTTGTCCCGGGCAGAAGTAGCAAGGTGAAGACACACAGAGGCCCTACTGACATCCGTCGCACTCCGAGGGTGAACGTTATATCCTCGAGTTAGGAAGCTTCTGTCCACTCAGCTTGGGGACTTTCCTTCCACCCCACGCGTAAAAGGAATTTCCCCTACCCACGCCCACTAACAAGGCTGACGCAATCGAATGTTGTCAAGCTTTAAGAACTCCTACCGCCTCTGAAGTATTGGTAGCCTACTTTACTGGTAGATTAATCAAAGGATATTAGAAGTGGCTTCACTTTGCCTAAATATACATACAGACATAATCAGAAATGTAACCCCCCAGTCATAAGTTTACCCCAAATGCCCACCGAGATATCATGGTTTTGATTTTCGAATAATTCAATGTCATGAAGAGCCACAGGGAAGTATATTACTTGAACATTAATTTCGCGATATATATATTTACTGCTTGTGCTAGCTCTATACCTGTTTTGGCGAGCGCGAAATTTTGCTGCCAGCATACATTATGCAAAACATTTAGTCTGTATTCCGAATATTTACGACAGAAGCGGCTTAAAGCAGCTCGCGTTTAACGGGTCGTATTGAAATGCGCCTAAAGTTAATGAATCTATCCTATAAAGAGGTTTCGAACTGGCTTTTGTTTCAAAATTCTCTAGATGAGCCATTATGGACTGTTACAATTCAGATTTGTTTGTCGATTGCAATATAGCATCCATTTTACTGTTAAAGTTAATCGATTCAATTGTTTCATTATCGGGAGAAGTTATGTATTGGCATGCTAAAGTTCCACCTAATTTAATTCCTGATTTGTAAGTTATGGACTTCTGGATTTATTGGTGACAATTGCTTTGCACAAGTTCAAGAATGTTGATGGATCTAGCTCGTGTATAGAATTCTTTATGGTACCTGTAATGATGCTGTGCTGGAATGCTGATTGGCTAGTAATGCATTCCGATACGTTGTCGATGTGTGTGAAATTAAATGTGTAGTGTTTAACGCCCGCTTTTACTACAGACGGCACCGCAGGCGTTGACACTGATGATACACGAGATGAAGATGGAGCACCGGTGGAATGAGATGGCTGGGGAAACCGGAGGTCTCGGAGAAAACCCGCCCCAGCGCCGTGTTGTCCATCATAAATCTCACTTTGCGGTCACCTGTGATCGAACCCGGTCCGCCTTGGTGAGAGCCAAGCGGTCTAACCACTGAGCCACGGCGCCTCCCTGTTGATGTGTGTCGGCTGCTTTGAACTACTTGCACGAATCTCTTGCGACTCGTTACACCTTCTGAAATTATGGATTAAACATGTCAGAAAAGACGACTACTTAATTACACTTTTTGAATAATTAACATATCAATGTTAAACATGCAGCATCTGTGCAGAAAACATTATTCATCACACTTTAAAATAATAAACATTTAGAACAGTAAGAGCATTGCATTCCTAATAATGGATTTATTGATTTGTACATGTCTTTTATCAAAATTTGAACATGTTTTACGTAACATGTTTCCTGGAAAAGAAATATACATAATATATGATCGATACATTCCTTTGTATATGGCTACTAGTTTTTTCATTGGTTAATTGAGTTGCTGAACTTCCAGTCGATTGACTGCAGATATGCATTCATGATTTTCAAAATCTTAAATGTTCAAGCATTCTTACTCTTATTGATTTGCCTTTTATATAAAATGACTAATTCGTTGGGTATTCCATACATAAATGTTAACAGAATTTGTGCTTGAATCCATTTTCCAGTTTCTTCATCGGCATACACGAAACTCCAACCTTCCTGGTTCACAGCGTCCATTTGAGCTGCAGTCATGTTCTTAAATCTCTCGGACCAAAAAATAACCCGGCATTCTGGTAGCTTAAGTACGACTATCACCGTATCTCATCTTCACGATTTTGTCATCGTGTATGGCTTGTGGCATATCTCTGGGAATCTCGTAGCCTCTTCGTAGTGAGCTTCGGCAAGCTGATTTAAATCGTGAAGAATCGACTTAAAATTATAAAATCACACATTTTATTTAACTCTTCAGTTCATAACGTGAAAATTACTGTACACATCCATAATGCTTACGTTCATGTTAAGGCTGTCTGCAACGTTTCAGTTGCGGATGTGCTGTTTTGTTTGTTCGGTTCACTGCGTCGTTACCTTAGCACCCGCTCTTAAAATTTCCATTCTTGCTGTAACATGTTTGCACATGTCCTTAAGTTCATGCTTCTGCTTCTTTCACTATAAACTATTAGACTTGGAGTTTTAACCTGTCATCTTATATATCTACTAGTTAAAAATAAAAGAATCTGAGATCTATAGTTATTAAGCTATATATACTCTTTAGAAAGTTTCCACCCGTCCTTACACTGCGCGCGCAGTCGTGTAGCGATTGTTTATTGGGATATTGCTGCCTGCACGCTGATTGGCTAGGTTGTGCGAAGTGGAATATGTCGCACCCACTCTGATGTTTGTAGCGCTTCAGATTTATGGAGAATTTATGTATTGACATGTTAAAGTACTGCCTGATTTAATTCCTGATTTTTTAGCTGTGGCCTTCTGGATTTCATTGGTAACAAAGGGTTGGCACAAGCTCAAGCTCGACGATGCATATAGGTCGTGTATAGACATTGCCGTACACCGTTATGTTTGTTTATATACTCTTGTTTAATTTTTTGTTTCCTTTTCAACTAGTTCTTGGTACTATTGGTTGTCGAAGGGCGCCTATGACCGCGCTGTTGAGCGCCCTATACCATAATTATCACCAACCTCTCCCTCTTCCTAACTACTCGCCTCTCCATTGAGCAGGCCAGTTGCTCTGCCAAACTGCTCAGATCTTACACTTGGGATGTGGCTGAAGCACCTAGCCGCCAGTTAACTCGGGGCATTCGAACCATGTCCACCAGAACAGGCAAGCCCACCCTGATGAACCTCCACAAAGTGATACCTGGGCTAAATAAAGAGTTCTATACACAAATAACTAAACATATATACCATAGAGAAAGAGGTCTGAAAAATAGCAATTAGATAACCCTTAGATTTTACGCTTTGCTTGTGATGTGTATAAGGGCGCTCAACTACGGCGGTCATCAGCGCCCTTACAAAAACAAGTGATAGCAAAAGCCAGATATAAAAATTTACAAAAACTAAGTATAAATAAAACTATTAAAATTGCACTCACAGATATATGTATATATACATATATTTAAAAAAAGAAGAAAACGAAATATCAATCAAAACCTACTAAAAATTTCCTTCACTAGATCCTAAAGAGACTGAAGCAGCTAGTCGCCAGTTAACTCGGGGCATTCGAACCATGTCGTACCATCAGAACAGGCAAGTCCACTCTGATGAACCTCAACAATCAGTGATACCCAGGCTATGAGCTTCTGTTCCAGAAGAACTTTTCAATCAAATTATAATAAGCTTAATTTTTCATACATCAATAATGGAAAGGATCGTTGCCTCCAGTGCTGTATATGCCAACGAATTCTACAGAACAGATCCCTTGATCGTCTTATAACTCACCGAGCAATGTGCAGTAGTGATAATATCTGCGGGCAGGGCTTCATTGCAGGATGGTGAGATTTCAAAATCTTTTGTGCCATCTAAGTATGCAGATCCTGAATCATGCCTACATCACCATGGTGGCAGAGTTGCTGTAATACCCAATTGTGAAGACAGAAGATTAATGTTACTTAAGGATGAAAAACCGACAGTCATCGCAGAGTCAATGGAAAAATATAAAAATGTTGGTGTTCAAGTAAATATCCAGTATTTCCGTGAAGATACTCCTTCAAGTGATCAGCATTTAGTAAAGCAAGCTGAAAATAACCAAGTCTAAATGTACATAGAGGATGTGTGCCATTTGCAAAAGTCACGATGTGATCCAAATAGACTTGTAAATCGTCTTAACCCTTTAAGTACCACGAAGCCAAGTATCATACTGATATTTATGTAACTGTGTACAATTACTTATTACTTCCAGAAGCTATTCTCAAACATTTTTTGTTTCAAATCTTTTTAATACTTTTTATGAATGTGGTTTCATGGTGAAACCACTAGGCCTCAGGAGCCTGAAAGCAGTTTTTTTAAATAAAAATAAAGGCAATGTGGTTAATAATGGGTTTATTGATGATAGTTATACATTTATACCTTATAAGAAAGCATGAATTCAATGGGGAATAATCTGTAAACTGTATGAAAGTTACGTAGGTGAAAGTTCAAATTGACAGAAAATACATTTCATCAAAAGTTTATCACTCTCATTTGTGATCCTTTGCAAAGCAGTTTTTGGCATGATTCATGCAAAGTCCAACGCCACATGTATCACAGTACCATCTTGTACGATGAGGCTGGGCTCGTGTGCTGCAAAATGCACACCTACGTGATGTGCCTTTTACTGGCATATGAGCGGCTTTATCAAGGCGCTTCTCAAGTGAAACACGTGGCTTGTAACAACTCTGCTTTTTCAGAGAACCTTTTAAAATTCTTGGACAAGATTTTGAGGCACCAATAACACCTGCAATTACAGCAAGTCGAAACTGCTTCAGTGGCAGTGCTGTGCTATTTTCACTCCTCTCCTGGAAAATCAAACAGGAGTTCACCACAGCTACATCCAAAAAGTGCCGCCCCTCAAAATCCAACCTCTGCGGTCCTCGTCCCGAGGGGTGGGCAACAGGAAGTAGGGGACTGACTGATGGGGTGGTGTACGGTGGGGACTTGGTGTACCCCACGACCGGTACGGCTGCCGAGAAGGCCAATCAATAACCCCGAAAACTGGCAGAAGAGGCTCTGGTAATTTCCCCAGGGACCTACTACGGTAGGTACGGGATTGGCGATCCCGGGGTCCCTAGCCACTCACCCTCAATTCATCCCCTTCATCTCCATCAACTGCCACGTTGAGCTACTGCTTGTCAGTAAGCATCACATTCTTCCTCTTCTAGTTTATTATTATTATTATTATTATTATTATTATTATTATTATTATTATTATTATTATTATTATTATTATTATTATTATTATTATTATTATTATTATTATTATTATTATTAGCACGTAAGGTCTTAGGTTTATAACTCCTGTCTCACCAGCAGGGATCTCTATCTCCGTGGTTCTGTCCCACGGTTTTCAGCGCGGCTTCCGACATGTGTGCTCTCCGGAGGTCTCAAAAGTGAAGGTTGAGCGGACCGTTCGCACTGCCCCTATGTGTAGCCTTAGGTGCGGAGCCCGTAGCTCCTTGAGGGCCCGGTCTGTGTTAATCTCCCGACGGCCGTGTTGCCGTTGGGTTAGTATCACGGACCGGACGTGTTACCGCTGACGGAACCCCGGTGTAATCAACCACAAGTCCCCTGAATCCGCGTGTGCCCTTTATGCGCAGCGCGGTACGGCATACTCCGTAACCTTCATAATTACGGTATGCGTGGTCTTCTACCCGAGTTTTTATGCAATTTTTTAAAACTTCGCCGTTTTCGTGTGCGCATAGGAAAAACGATATCCTAGGAGCGGATACAGGAGAACGGTGTACATCAAGGGTCGATTTTGAGCGTCACCCTTTTCGCCGTAGCGATTAACGGCATCACTAGTGCCGTTCGAAGTGGAATTCCATCATCCCTCTATGTTGACGACTTCGCAATCTATTATAGGTCAGCCAACATAGATCACTTTGAGCGCCAACTACAGCTGACCATTACCCAGCTAGCAGCTTGGGCGCTTCAAACCGGCTTCCGTTTTTCAGCTGCGAAGACGCAGTGTATCCACTTTCACCGCCTACGAGGTATTCACCCGCCTCCTGATCTTTATTTGAACGGCACACCCCTGCCATTTGTCTCGCACCTGAAGTTCTTGGGCCACTACTTGGACCGACAACTAAATTGGGAGCTCCACATTCGTCACCTTCGAGCCTCTTGCGATCGTTCTCTTCGGGTGCTGAAGGTATTATCTGGAACATCTTGGGGGGGGGGGATCGCACTGTAATGTCGAGGCTGTACCGCTCTCTGGTTCGGTCCAAGCTGGACTATGGCAGTTTTATTTATGGCGCAGCGACCGGCTCTAAACTTCGCCTTTTAGACACCGTGCATCACACTGGCATCCGCCTACCCACAGGATTTTTCCGCACCAGTCGAGTCGACTGCCTGTATGCAGACTCAGGCGAACCTCCACTCCATATTCGTCGCTCGCTGTTACTGTGCTCATACGTGTCGAAGTTGACAAGTTATCACAATCATCCTTGTTTCAAACCAGTTCTGTGTCGAGATTTAGTCCACCGTTATATGCGCCCTGGTTCTCGGACACGCCCCGTGGGAATAAGATTTCGGGATCACCTACATTCCCATGGCCTCCGAATGCCTCGCGTGGAGAGGTCGTCCATCTGCCCTTATCCTGCATGGCAGCTCAATCGTGCGCGGTTCGATCTGACTTTCAAACAACCCTAGACTCGCTACTCCACATTCGGTGTTCCAACAACTTTTTGCCGAATTACTGGGCCGTTACCCTATGTTCCGGTCTTTACAGACGGTTCCCAGTTAGGTGAGGCTCATAAATTTAGACTTCTGGACTCCATTTCGGTCTTCTCAGCAGAGCTGTATGCCATCTTTTATTTGCTCCTTTTTATTTGCAAGTTAGCTCCTGGCTCTTTTATCGTCTGCACTGACTGCCTAATTGCGCTTCAGGCCTTGCAACAGCACACTGCCACTCACACACTGGTTTTGAAAATACAGACCCAGATCTCGCAAATGCTCGGTCGGGGATACAATTTTGTTTTTACTTGGACCCCAGGCCATGTTGGGATTTCCGGGAACGAGGAGGCGGACGCGGCTGCTAAGTCCGCTTGCCGTTTGCCCCGGAGTTTAACAACTACGGTGCCGTACCAGGATGTGCAACGTTTCTTCCGTCGCCAACTGCTATCTGCTTGGCAGCACTCCTGGACAGCTTTGGAGCGCACACGACTCCGGGCAATAAAGGATAGCGTACAACCCTGGCTAACTTCCTGCAGGGATAACCGGCGAGCGTAGGTTATACTCACCCGGCTGAGAATTGGGCACACACGAGCAACTCATGGCCATTTGTTAAGAGGGGAACCGGCCCCTGTGTGTGCTCTATGTGCAGTACGCCTCAGTGTGCGGCATGTATTGCTGGATTGCCCGCAGTACGCCCTCCTTCGCCAAAACACCTTCATGGACGTGCGTTATAGGAACACTTCTATTAAACCAAAGCCACCTGGTTTTCGTTTCCGGGAGCTCCTTAGACATCTTAATACTGAAATGCCCAAGATGTATCCTAGGGGGCAGAGGACATATCCTCCTTGGTTGTGCAGAGCGTCCCACGTTGATCTGGGTATGACCACACATGATAAATCTACCATGTCTATGTGTAGTATCCGCACATGCTTTTTAGAATTTTTACCGCGATACCAGGACCACGTTAAAATTTACACCGATGGGTCCAAGAATTCCGATGGTGTTGGTTGTGCTTACGTGTGTGGAACCGAACCCTATACATTCGGATTCCACACTAGCACTTCCATTTTACCGCAGAGCTCTATGCAATATACCGGGCCATTTTACACGTACGTCGACGAAAGTTGGGGGACTGCTTAATCCTGAGTGGTTCCCTCAGTGCACTTCAAAGCCTACGGCAGCTGTACAACTACCACCCTATTGTGCAGCGGATACAGGATGCCCTCCACGTTTTACACCTTTCTGGCGTGAGCGTGGTGTGTGCATGGATTCCTGGTCACGTGGGCTTGCGGGGGAATGAAATGGTGGATTCGGCAGCCAAGACGGCTACCATGAAGCCCAGGGATGGACTACCATGTCTGACATCGGAAGATTTTAGGGCCGTATTACGGAGAGCTGTGAAAACCTGCTGGCAGGAAGAGTGGTCCGCTCTACGCAATAATAAACTTATATCTATTAAGGAACTTCCGATTCCCTGGGTTACCTCCTGTCGGTCATCTCGTCGCGAGGTGACTTTGGCTCGGTTGCGCATTGGGCATTATTTTAGCCACAGCTTTTTATTGAATAGGACCCCGGTTCCCGTTTGCCCACTGTGCAGTGCTGACCTGACTGTCCGTCACTTGCTGTTAGATTGTTTTAGCTTGGCACATGTCCGCAGCTCTCTCCAGCTGCCGGCAGCTTGGCGGAGATCCTCGCGGATGACGAAACGGCGGTGGGCAAAGTTTTAGCGTTTGTTTCAGCTGTGGATTTTAGAATTTAACCTCAAGTATCTCGTTTTGTTGTTTTTTGTATATATGTGCGTGCAGTTTTAATAGGTTTATATATAATTATATATATATTTTTAGAAATTTTTATATCTGGCTTTTGCCATGACTTGCTTTTTAAATGGCGCTGATGACCGCCGTAGTTGAGCGCTCCTATACACATCGTCATCACTAATAATAGTAAAACTAGTTCCTGTTCGTGACAAACCAAACAGCGCTAAGAGTCCTGCCTCTGTCGCTTCACGCGGTGTAAAGGAGTTTCCGCCGCATTGCGCGATTTCGCAAGGTTTTGCAAAATGGGCCGCCGATCCTCTAAGCTGGCGGGCACGTTGGAGCAGCTGTTCTCGCACCAGCCGTTACTATGCTGGAGCAACAATGACCCCGGTGACCATAGGATAGAGGTTTCTCCTCGTCGGAGTCTTATTTAATTTTCGGGGTGTGCAAGAGATTACCCGGACCAGTGATGGGTCCGGGGGAGGAAATGTTGCTCAAAGCTGAGTTCAGCAGGGGGAAGGTGTGGAACTGGGGGCGGAGGACGAAGTAGACAGGAGGCGGGTGGTAAGGAGAATATGGGGTCAGTGGCTGGACTGAAATGTCTTGTAGGGTAACAGACTGCAGCTGTCCAAAGGAAGAGGAGCAAAATCGAGGAACGCTACAAGCAACAGGTGGGGAGGTGTTTTGAGGGGTGGGTGAGGATTGGGTAAGCGGAGAAAAACTGCTTTGGAGAGAGCAAAGGAACCTGGAGAATGTAGGGTAACTTCAGGGTGAAAAGGAGAGTTACTCATAGAATAGAGAAGTGGCGCAACAGCTAAAGAATCGAGGAAATTTTGTGCGGAGTAAAACCCGCTGGCGGTGCTGGAGCCTGATGGTTCTGAAGGCGAGATTACCTGCACAGACGAGAGTAGTACGCACCCCTCTGGAGCCAGACGGTCAAAGTCCTATCCTGGCGCCAGTAGTTGACCTTGAAGGTACACTAATGACGCCAATGTCGACCTCGACATCATAACCTTTGTGCCTTTCCTTTTTTGTGGCGCCAGGATCGGACGATCCCGCCCGGCTCCAGAAGGGCACTTTTTGCAATCACATCATTTCAACATCATCTTGAATACAGAAGTGGCAATCGGATATATAAGGTGGAAGTCCGTCTATGTGAGTTTCGCAGGTGGGTAGATTAAAGTGCTTGGTGCAGCGACTATATTTGGCAAACACCTGTTGGCACTCTTCATTTTAATTTTCGCATACGCAGTCCACGTCACGAGGAGGAAATTGTTGCAGGAATAATGGCAGCGAAACTAATAGACGTACCGGTGTTAGCTGGGATAAACTTTCAAATTCGGATAGATATTGGTACAGAACCAGGTCGATTTATTCAATAATACATTGGTATCTAGAAAAAATAGTTATAAAAATAGATCAGACCTAGGATAATGTAGATGACGAACGAGAGAGAAAAATAAATTGGGTGGGTAGTGTTGATAATGTTTATACCGTTAGGTATGTTTTATTTTATTTTGATCCGGTTATTGCGATGCACTACTACTACAAAGTGAGTGCAAGTTTTACGGCTGTACTGTGAAACCTAATTAGATGAGAACAAAACTGTGCTTAAATAAACATTTACAAAAATAAAGTTTAATTACACAACTTTTATGAAGAATGCGTACCATTTTTTTAGGTACCTTTGTGTTGAGACCAATTTTTTGAACCGGATGAGCAGAGATGTTGCACTGGTTATTTTACTGCAGCTGATACCGATGTGAGCAGAACGAACTCGAACTTTATACTGACTGGAGGTTGGTACTGCCAGAATCCTTTAGTAGGTTACGACATGCAATAAACACGTGATTGGATGGTGTGTATCACGTGATGTAATGCGTTGCACAGTCTTGTACAGCTGCTAACGTTATATTTTAATCATGTGATTGGATAGTAGTTAACACGTGATTGAATAGTGACTGTCATGTGATGCAATGCGTTGCATGAACAATGTTTTACAGCTTTTGGCGTCATATTTTAATCACGTGATGTATATATGAGCTATATATGTTTACCTGGTAGGTGTCTTTTATTATGTGGTGATGTTTGCAGTAGCGGTACTGAGTTTTATTGCTGCACTAACAGGTGCTGAAACTAGTTGTGTAACTTTTGGAAGATGTGGATTTATTATTAACGATGCTACAGGACATTTGCAAAATGCAACTATATGTGAGGAAAATCATGAATTATTCTCTAATTGCTCGTGTATTTATAAACGAGATAGTAAATGTCTGAGGGTTCTTTAATGAATATTGAGAACTTAAATAACGTGTATACTTGCGTGAAACCTATAACAAAATGTCTTTATGGAGGTCTTTGCGGTAAATTGTTTAATGGAGATTTACATATAGGAAATATGCAATGCGATATGGGTTTTGTAGTAAATGAGGTTTGTGAATGTGAGCAAAACTTTGTGTAATACAATAGGTTGTAACTTTGCTGGCGCACTTGTTAAAATGTTAACAAACGGAATATTAGTAGAAATGATGCATTGTAGGAAATCGTTAAATACGATTGGCCGGTTGGGTTTAATTTAAATTGGAAATTAACCGAAGAACAAATAGAGTTGATGATGCTATACAGCGTGATAGACGACATGAACTCCTATTTTGCAGATAATTATATTCATGTGTTTGGAAAGTGTGGAGAAGTTGAGTGGAATTTAAGCAAAGGCGGGAGACAGGTTTCAGGTAGAATTAAGCGCGGAGCTTCTTGGTCAGCTGAAAGTTCCTTAAACAATAGATCTGATTGTGGCGCCAGTGTAACAGAAATGGACGTGTGCCAGTAAATATTTTGCGAAAGGTCGTAGCGAAAAATGTAAAGCAGCTATTCAAAAAGTTAGGCAGAAATCTGAACGAGAATGTAATAAGAAAGTTGCGGATTTTAATGATGAACTAGATACTGCTTGAGCAGATGATAATCTTAGGGAAAGCTTAAAAAAGCCACTGAAACATTACAAAGTATGAATGAAGCTTTGGCTATTAGACAACGTAAGTTAGGACATCAAATTATAATTAATAAGATAAAGGCTAACGTGAATAATATGCACGAAGAGGTTATTGGATTAAAAGCTTTAATTTTTAATCTGACGAATTCTAATGTATGTGCTGGTAAGACTAAAAAATTACAAGAGGAATTGTATATTAATTACGACGACGACTTAGTTTTAGCAAGTCAGGACGACGAAGGAATTAAGGATGATGACTGCATATTGAACAAAATAGGTAAAACTTTAACATATGTTTATTTTGTTACTTATATGCATGTCTATTTGATCACTTTTGTTAGTACTATACAATTTTAATGAATATATTTTTAATCAGGTTAATAGTGATGAACACTAACTACTTTTACCTAATTACTATGTTAATTATTATTACTGAAAAAGCGTGTACTAAATTTTGATATTAACGCCCCGAATAGTACCATATAATTTTATTATTAGTGTACATAATGCCTCTGTTAGTACTATACAGAGACTATGTTATTTATTACTGACACTGAATGTGCTAAATTTTTATACTAACGCCCTGAATAGTATAATACAATTTTATTAGTATTATTATATGCATTACTTAATTTAAGTGAGCTAACCTTAGCATTAGCTTCAAAATTATTTTAACACATTTATACATATTAGCAGTAACAGGCATTAAAATCATAACTGATATTATGAACCGAGCTAATCTGTAACTTTAGCTCGCAATCATCAGCATCAGAATTACAGCAGGTTCGCCTTTAACCTGCTCTCTTGAGCTGCCGGCCAGCTTGAAAGACGTATTGGCGGACGACCAGTAAGCGGTGGCCAAAGTTTTAAAGTTTTTATCCAATGTTAATTTTATCATATAGCCTGAGATCCATTTTCAACTTTCATCTTTTTTATACCTTGACTTAGGTACATATTCGTAGATTTTAGTGACGATTTTACTGTAAATGACAGTTTTAGCCTAGCTTTAGAATGTTTTAGAAGGCTTTACTTTTAAGGGCGCTGATGACCGCGCTGTTGAGCGCTTCGAATCACCATCAAATCAATCAATTCGCCTTTAACAATTTTTACACTCACTAGCTGAAATAATGTCAAACAGCGTGTAATTCGTTTGGGGTACGTTTATTGCAGTAAACGTAACTAACCCGACAAACACCCCTCTCGGTATTATAGAGAAAATTTGAATAGTTAATTTACAAGCTCATGGGGGTGCTGCTCACAAATTGTTTTGCTAACGCAATGTTGTCTTTGTACAGTCTTTTGCGTGATATTGTACCAAAAATCCTTTTGGTACTTGTACTCTCAGTCCTGTTCTAATTCGTTGCAAAGTCCCCGGCCGAATTGTGTAGTGCGCTGCACTAGAAACAAGTATTCCTGTACGGGTTCGCACTGCGTGCGAAGCATACATGTCAACAAATTCGTACTGAATTTTTGAGGTTATATTTAATGAATATCCACAAAACGAGTCAGATCTTCCGTCGTTGTCATTGTCATCGTTATTGTTATTTTCATTCTCGTCATTTTGATTGTTAGTATTGTCATTCTCGTCATTTTGATTGTCGTCAATATCGCCATTCTCATGATTTTCATTGTAATGGTCATTGTCATCCGATAAGAATATTGTTTCTTCGTCTTCAATGTCAATTTGTCTATTTAAAGTGTTATTTACTTGCTGTATTTCAGATGTTTCTGCCTCTTGAAAGAGGCGGCGGAACGCGAAACTTTTAAATGGCTGATCTTCAGTTTGAACCCCCTTGCTGATCATGTCTCCTTTACAAGGCTTTACGCTGCAAATGACACTTCCCACATAAGTAGGCAGTTGCTGGCGTTCTTCCGTATAGGCGGATAGGTGCTGGGGCTCGCCTACCTCGTTTGCTGCCAAGTACTGAGGCTCGCCTACCTCGGTTGCTGCCAGGTGCTGGGGGTGGTCTTCATAGGTTGTTGCCAGGTGCTGGGGGTGGCCTCCATAGGTTGTTGCCAGGTGCTGGGACTGGCCTTCTGCACCCTTGTCAACCCAGTTTTCCGCACAACGAGCACAGGTGTCGTTTTTATGCTAGTAGCAGGTTGCACCGGTATATTTATGTTTAAATCAATCTGGCAACCTGGTTCCTGCTCCAGCATTGTTTTTTAAACAGTTTTTAAGAATTGCTGGGTGATCGGTATCAGCTCAGGTAGTGGCGTAATTCCACTTAAGATTTTTTACTTAAATCTAATGGTCTTCAGTACCGCCAAGTTTTAATGACAAATTTAAAGGTGCGTTACCCGCATATGCTGCTGAACGGTAGGCGAAGTTCCAGAACATGTTGCTGCTGTTATTGATGCTTAAATGTCGCTTGTTGACACTAATCACCACTTATGATATGCCAGGAGATGATTGCGAGCTGGTATATATATTCCAAAATAGCGTGTTTTAAACACGTGCACAAACGATATTTGTCACAACTAACATTGATCTATAACCTTTAACTTTTATTGAACTATATGTGCGTAAATCCAATCACCCGGAATAGCTTTTGTACTAGAGCGGAACAATGTGCAGTCACCCGGAATAACTTTTCCAGTCAAGCAAAAGAAATTCCGGTCTTCCGTAATAACCTTTAATCTTTCTTGGCCTTCAAGCTACTGATGCAACATTTTATGAAACAGCGCTGCACAGTAACATACAGGAACTGAGAAAGAAAGCATACATCTGCTTCGAATCGTAATGGAATGGATTCATTGGGTTTTTACGCAATATTTAGACTTCGTAGATCAAAGATTGCTAAATTATCAACCGAAGTTTTTATGGCATGTCCATAGCAAATTCAGCTTATCGAAATAGAAATTTTAATATCAGCGCTAGACGTTTTGAGAAATTATCTATAGAAGTTATTCTAAATTCAATTGAACGCGTTTTGCAAAGTAATGAAGATTTTTTCTTAAACGGTACTTTCACATTTACTTAAGTATATACACAAATACCAGAAGGAGATTGTTTTAATGAATGTGAACTATGTAAAGGTATTATTCTTATTTAAAATGATGGACTTTGTTTACCTTGAGCTATAGCTGTGTTCATAGCAAAGGGTAATAACGATCCAGATTATAAGAGTGTTAAACAAACTGAAACTGTGCAACATCGTAAAGCATTTCTATTATCTCAATTGGTTGACAAAAGTGAGAATTATTGTGTAGAGGACGTAAAGCATTTTGAAATAGCCTTAAAAGGTTATTGTTTCACTGTTTTTGATGATCACAATGGAAACAATGTATTGTACAAATCAATAACTAACAGTGATAAATATATTGACTTAATATATCACAATCACCATGCCCCTCAAAATCCAACCTCTGGTCCTCGTCCCGAGGGGTGGGCAACAGGAAGTAGGGGACTGACTGATGGGGTGATGTACGGCGGGGACTTGCTGTGCCCCGGGAACGCTACGGCTACCGAGAAGGCCCATCAGTAACCCCGACAACTGGCAGAAGAGGCTCTGGTATTTTTCCCCAGGGACCTACTACGGTAGGTACGGGATTGGCGATCCCGGGGTCCCTAGCCACTCGCCCTCATTTCATCCCCTTCACCTCCATCAACTGTGCCACGCTCTGCTACTGCTGATCAGTATGCATCACTTTCTTCCCCTTCTAGTTTTTTATTTAATTATTAGCACTTAAGGTCTTAGGTTTATAACTCCTGTCTCACCAGCAGGGATCTCTCCTATCTCCGTGGTTCTGTCCCACGGCTTTCAGCGCGGCTTCCGACATGTGTCCTCTCCGGAGGTCTCAAAAGTGAAGGTTGAGCGGACCCTTCGCACTGCCCCTATGTGTAGCCTTAGGTGCGGAGCCCGTCCACACCGTCAAGTACACCCACGTAGCTCCTTGAGGACCCGGTCTGTGTTAATCTCCCGATGGCCGTGTTGCCGTTGGGTATCACGGACCGGACGTGTTACCGCTGACGGAACCCCGGTGTAATCAACCACAAGTCCCCTGAATCCGCGTGTGCCCTTTATGCGCAGCGCGGCCTAAAGTGGGGAGCCACAGGCGGTTATTCCTGTGGTAGGGGCATAAAGCCCGGGGTGTGCGTGGTGAACGGTTTACCCATACGGACAAGCAGTGGATGTGGAAGGGTAGCTTTTCTGAGGTACAAATGAAATCGGTCATGGGTGGGGTCCCCATGACGGCACAGACCGTGAAGATTCGGTGTCTTTCTTTCTTTAACCCCCGGATGGCAGGCTGACGCCGACGGTTCCGGATGGGGTCTATATCATGTCTCCGCGCAAAACCTCCTTCATTGACCCTTATTTATTGATGACCTTGGCATGTGATGGCAAAACCTTTAAGGATATTAGTCCATTTTATATAAAGCGTGAAATAGATAAGATCAGTGGCCCTGTCAAAAACGCTACACGTCTCCGAGACGATAGCTTACTGTTAGAGAGCTCAACTGCAGACCAATCTAAAAAACTGCAAAAAGCGTCTTTGTTGGGCTCCTACCCAATCCGGGTAGTCCCACACAAAACGCTGAACACCTGTAGAGGAGTAGTCACCACCTCCAGCTTAGATGGTCTAGCTAATGAAGATATTGTAAGTTTCCTCTCTGACCAACTTGTTTGTCAGGTGTACCGGCTTACACGAAAGCAAGATGGCAAGGAGTACCCATTACGTAGGTCTTTCTAACTTTTGCTGGGACTAAGTTACCCGAGTACATCTATTGCGGCTATGAACGTGCGAGCGTCCGCCAGTATGTCAGGAACCCCTTGCGCTGTTTCCAATGTCAGCGGTTCGGACATACTAAGGTCACATGTACCAATCCTGCTCTTTGTGAGCAATGTGGCCTACCGAAGAACGACGATCCTAACTGCAGTCGAACACCTTGTTGCGTGAACTGTGGCGGCAGTCATCCCTCCAGCTAGCGACAGTGCCCTAGATTCATGGACGAAAAAAGTATTCAGGAGCTACGTGTAAAGGAACGCCTGACTTTTCCAGAGGCACGACGGCGCTTTGAGCAACTAAAGCCTGCTACTACTACTGGATATGCATCAGCAGCTCGCCGTACTCCCAACACCACTGTTCCTGTTCAACACGTCCCTGTCTCCCACGCATCCACGCAGACTGACTTTCTAGCCGTTAAACCTACGTCTCAGACTGTTTGTATATCCACCAGCATAGCCTCCGTTTCAGCCGTACAGACTCCAGCCACCAAGCCATTACCGAGTAACAACAATCCAGTGGTAAATGTAAAAAACCGATCCCGGCCACAACATAGATCGCGAAGTCGCTCGCCTTCCATTAGATCCCGGTCTCGTTCTACGAGCCGTAGGAGTTCTGACTCCCGAACATCAGCGGAGTCACAGGACGCTAACGATTTTCGAGTCGTAGGGCCCTAGTCAGCCAAGGTCAAGAAAAAAGTTAAAACGGCCCGTTAAAAACTCTTCATGGAAATAATCCAGTGGAATGTCAATGGTTTTCGAGCTCGTGCTCAAGACCTACAACATTTAGTTTCTCAACGGTCACCATCAATTATTTGTCTCCAGGAAACACACATCCCAATCACTCGTTACACCTTCACTTGCGTGCAAGCGGTGGCGTTGCTACCTTAGTGGCGCCTAACATCTCAGCCGCCAACGTTCCTCTCAGCACACCATTGTAAGCCGTGGCCGTTCGGATACAGCTGGAGAGCATCAGTTTTACCATATGCAACATGTACCTGCCGCCGCTCAGTATAGTTCCAGAGCGTGATCTTCTAGCTCTATTGGCTCAGCTCCCCTCACCACTACTCCTTGTGGGAGATTTGAATGCCAAGCACACGCTCTGGGGATCAGACACTGATGACGCCCGTGGATGCCTCCTCGTAGACGTCTTCGATAAGTCTGACCTGCTTCTGCTAAATACTGGTGACCCGACATTCCTATCATCCGCTGATGGTACACATTCCGTACTAGACCTTTCTTTCTGCAGTCCGTCATTAGTACCACTACTTGAGTGGTCAGTACTTTCCGACCTCTTTGGCAGTGATCATTACCCCATTAACATTTATTTTTCTGGCCGCCAATGTGTACCTTCTCGACATCCTCGCTGGATTATTTCCAAAGCTAACTGGGGAAAATTCCAATCCCTCATACACGTCATCGACGATGGTTTCGACACCATCGATGAAATGGTCGAGTATTTTACTTGCTCGATCCTACTCGCAGCAGAATCCAGCATTCCTCGAGGTTCAACTACACCACGTCGTATCCCTGTACCGTGGTGGTCCGAGGAATGCAGTTTGGCTATCAAAGCACGCAAACGTGCTTTGCGCGTTTTTCAGCGGCACCCGACGGAAGGGAACTTCGTTGCCTTCAAACGTTCTCGCGCTAGGGCACGCTTTATACTGCGCAACGCAAAGCGTTAATCTTGGGAAGCCTATGTGTCTTCGCTTTCCCGGTGCAGCTCCACCAAACAAGTTTGGTCAGCTGTTCGGCGGATGTATGGCAAGTATCGCCGGACGGTAATTCCCGGCCTTGCCATTAGCGGTTCCATGTGCACCACCGAGCAGGACATAGCTGAAGCCCTAGCTACCACATTTGCTGCTACGAGCCAAACTGCCCGCTATGACGCTCTCTTCCTGCCTATTAAGGAAAAGGCGGAGCGGGTACCACTTAATTTTAATAGTGACTGCACCGAGCCGTACAACCAACCTTTTACAGCAGCCGAGCTCGCCCATTCTCTGGCGTTAGCAAAGGATTCTTCTCCAGGTCCCGATGACGTACACCGGCAGATGCTGCTACATCTTCCATCTGAGGCGCTAAGTTTCCTCTTAAACATCTATAACCGCATTTGGCATGAGCGGGTTTTCCCTTCCTCCTGGCGAGAGGGTATTGTCATCCCCATCCCTCGACCCGGAAAGGACCGCACGCTACCATCTAGCTACCGCCCCATTTGCCTGACGAGTGTCATCTGTAAGACGTTGGAGCGAATGATAAGCGCTCGGTTAAATTGGTGGCTGGAAAAACATAACCATCTGTCCAACTTATAATGCGGTTTTCGTCGCCATCGCTCAAGTGTCGATAATCTAACACGCCTAGAGGGGTATATTTCCGATGCCTTTCTGCTGAAACAGCACGCCATGGGCGTGTTCCTCGACTTGGAGAAGGCCTATGACACCACCTGGCGGTACGGCATACTCCGTAACCTACATGGTTACGGTATGCGTGGTCATCTACCAGATATCCTATGCAATTTTTTAAAACTTCGCCGTTTTTGTGTGCGCATAGGAAACACGGTATCCTCGGAGCGGATACAAGAGAACGGCGTACCTCAAGGGTCGATTTTAAGCGTCGCACTTTTTGCCGTAGCTATCAATGGCATCACTAGTGCCGTTCGAAGCGGAATTCAAACATCACTCTATGTTGACGACTTCGCACTTTATTATAGGTCAGCCAACTTAGATCACATTGAGCGCCAAATGCAGCTGACCATCACCCAGCTAGCAGCTTGGGCGCTACAAAACGGTTTCCGCTTTTCAGCTGCGAAGACCCAGTGTATCCACTTTCACCGCCTACGAGGTATTCACCCGCCTCCTGATCTTCATTTGAACGGCACACCCCTACCATTTGTCTCGCAGCTGAAGTTCTTGGGCCTCTACCTGGACCGACAACTAAATTGGGAGCACCACATTCGTCACCTTCGAGCCTCTTGCGATCGTTCTCTTCGGGTGCTGAAGGTATTTTCTGGAGCATCTTGGGGGGGCGATCGCACGGTAATGTTGAGGCTGTACCGCTCTCTGGTTTGGTCCAAGCTGGACTATGGCAGTTTTATTTATGGCGCAGCGACCGCCTCTAAACTTCGCCTTTTAGACACCGTGCATCATACTGGCATCCGCCTTGCCACAGGAGCTTTCCGCACCAGTCGAGTCGACTGCCTGTATGCAGACTCAGGCGAACCTCCACTCCATATTCGTCGCTCGCTGTTACTCTGCTCATACGTTTCAAAGTTGGCAAGTCATCCCAATCATCCTTGTTTTAAACCAGTTCTGTGTCCAGATTTAGCCCACCGTTATATGCGCCCTGGTTCTCGGACTCGCCCCTTGGGAATAAGATTTCGGGATCTCCTGCATTCCCATGGCCTCCGAATGCCTCGCGTAGAGAGGTCGTCCATCTGCCCTTATCCTGCATAGCAGCTCGATCGTGCGGTGTTCGATCTCGCTCTTTCAAGCAACCCTAGACTCGCTACTCCACATTCGGTGTTCCAACAACTTTTTGCCGAATTGCTGGGCCGTTACCCTATGTTCCGGTCTTTACAGACGGTTCTCAGTTAGGTAGCGCTACGGGTTGCGCATTCTTCATTAACGGTGAGGCTCATAAATTTCGCCTTCTGGACTCCACTTCAGTTTTTTCCGCAGAACTGTATGCCATCTTCTATTTGCTCTTTTTTATTTGCAAGTTAGCTCCCGACTCTTTTATTGTCTGCACTGATTCTCTGAGTGCGCTTCAGGCCTTGCAACAGCACACTGCCGCTCAGACCCTAGTTTTAAAAATACAGGCCCAGATCTCACAAATGCTCAGGCGCGGGTACAATTTTGTTTTTACCTGGACACCAGGCCATGTGGGGATTACCGGGAACGAGGAGGCGGACGCGGCTGCAAAGTCAGCTTGCCGTTTGCCCCGGAGTTTAACAACCACTGTGCCATACCAGGATGTGCAACGTTTTTTTCGTCGCCAACTCTTCTCTGCTTGGCAGCACTCCTGGACAGCTTTACAAGGCACACAACTCCGGGCAATTAAAGAGAGCGTACGACCCTGGCTAACTTCCTGCAGGGATAACCGGCGAGCCGAGGTGATACTCACCCGGCTGAGAATTGGGCACACACGAGCTACTCATGGTCATTTGTTGAGAGGGGAACCGGCCCCAGTGTGTGCTCCGTGTGCCGTACGCCTCACTGTGCGGCATATTTTACTCGATTGCCCACAGTACGCCCGCGATCGCCAGTCTTTGGGCTTGGGAGCTAACTTGTTTAGTATTTTAGGGGACGACCCAGTGGCCGTGGATAAGGCATGCGGTTTGTTTTAAAAATAGGTTTTAATAAGCAAGTCTGACTTGTGTTTTAAATTTATTAATTTTAGAGTTTTTAAATTTTTAGTACTGGGATGATTTTAATGTGCTTTTAATAGTTGAGTGTTTTAATTGTATTTTACCTTTTAACTGAGTTTTTATAGTTTTTAGGTTTTTAGTGCTGACTTGGGGCCCAAATGACCTTGTTGTCGACGGGCCCTTAAACACCACACTCACTCACTCACTCGTCGACACCGTCGTCGAGGCGAGAGCCGTGCGCGTTGCCATAATCGACCGAATCGTTTTCGGCCACGACATCTCTCATCTCTACGCCATCCTCGCCGGGGTCGGCAGGTTCGAAGGGTCTGTAAATTTCGACATTTCGCGACTTCTTTCGATACGGCTTGAACTGTGCATCTCTCCAATCGCCGCTGCCCTCTTTAGCTCTTTCTTTTACAATCTCGTTTAATAATCTCTTAATAACCTTCTCGTTAGGGCGCGTCATCGATTCGGCGTTATCACGCATGGCTAACTGTTGCTCTTTGGCGTAAGGCGCGTAGCGCGCACGTCTGCGGACGTCGCTGTCCCTGCGAGTCATTTTTCCGTCGTACCTAGGCGTCGCGAAGGTGGAGTCTGCGTTTTCGGGTATTGCTTCGTCATCGTTTACGGCGTCGGGTTCCCCGATGTCGCGAACGCTGCCGTCGGTCGAAATCTCGGCAACGTACGGTCTCTCCGGCGGAATTGCGGATGCCGAACTTTCGCCGCCTTTTCTATTACTCTTAAAAGGCGCCTTGAGGGGGCAGCGTTTTGATGCTCTGTTCGGACGCTTCGCGGGGCTGAAAAATGCTTCGAGGCTGGAAAGCCGGTGCTTTGGCCTTTTTATTCTCTCGCCAAAGTCTTCGTTTGCCGTTCTCTTACCCGCCCTGCTGTCACGATTCGATTTCGGATGTTTGACCTTGCGTCCAAATAAGTCTTGATCTGCCGTTCGTTTCGTGGATCGTTTAACGTCGTTTATAGGGTTAAAGAATGATTCGATATTTAAAGGTTGGTACCATGACAACTTAATTTCCCGATTCCAGTCTTCCTCGGCCGATCTCTTTGCCGCAGCTTTGTCGCCGCGATCTAATCTCGAATGTTTGGCGTTATGGCCAAATAAATCCTGCTGAAACGTTCGCTTTGCGCACGTCTCGGCGACACGATCCACCTTCGGATATTTCGCATGATGCGCAAATCGATCGTTATCCCTCGCCGCGCGTTTTTCGGCCGTGTCGGAATCTGTATCGAATCGTGGGAACTTAACGTTGCGATAGTAGTTATGATTTTCGTTAGCCGATCGTTTCGGAATTTGCAACGATTCGGTATTTCTCAACTGACTGACGTCGTAATTTAAGACGTCTTGATGCGGCAACGATCGCGACGACATGATAACAAATGTGACGCTTCTTTATTCTACGCGGGGATTTTTATACCCGAACGGAAATGTGTCGAATTCGTCTGCTCGTTTTCGTTTCGTGACCACCATGCGAAATATTTTTGTAACTGGCTGGGTGACCAACGTCCATAAGGGTTTTCTGGTAATTTGCGTATTGCAGAGGTTAATCGTCAGATCGTTATCCCTCAGTACGATGTCGCGCATGACGCCCGTGTTGACTTTGTTCAGATTGTGACAATTTAAAGTGATTCCCTTAATTTTACACATCACTTTCGTTCGATCACCGTATCGTATTCTGTAGCCGTAACTCCTCGGTCCCGTGGATACAAATTGATCGATGTAGGCATTCTCTCCATATTTCTCCAACTCTTTGGTCATGCAACCTAAAAACGGACCGGTGGCAGACAGCCACGGCCCTGGTCGCCATGTCGTGATAACCGAATCTGTGTCGAAGTACAAAACGCGTTCTCCTAGCCTCTTCAGATACGCGTAAAGTTCGAGTCGAGCATGCGCCGTGGTATACGCGGCGTTGACTACGTTGGTTGTCGGATTCCGTTTCAGGCCCGCTTTCACGTTTTTCCACACGACATAATATCGTCCGTAGCCGGTAGGTACGTTTGAACCTCGACGCTCGGATTGTTTAGTAATTCTATTAATCGCGAATAGTCTTTCACCAATTCGCAGACGGGCAAATTATCTTTTTGTCCATATTTCGCCCAGAACGAATTGAGCATTAGCTTGGCCATCTCGCGTCTACCCGGATTGGAACGCACGGCATCGTAATCCAGCTTAACGCCCTCTGTCAATTCAAAATCCGTGATAAATTTTCGCTTCTTATCCTCGGTATCGCAATCGGCAGGCCAGGCCGAGGATTCGGTCTTAATTTTTAAGAAAAAATTCACGTAGTTTTCGAATAATCCTTTTTGACCGGTGACCAAGTCGTGTTGCACCATTTCGTATTCCCATATTTCGAAAATTTCCAACATGACATAATTTTCCTCGAGAGCCGCTCTGACTTCGTCGACGACCCACGTCCCTAGAAGACTTCTCTGATCGTCGTCGTGACGGCAGTCGTCCAAGTTTTGCAACTGCGCGCATAAATTGCATAGAGGAAACATTAGCTTTCCGTTAACTCGCACGGGCAGGACGGCGAGGTATAGGGTCACGGGCGGTAATATCTTTCACCTAATTAGCCCGCCTTTTACGGAATCCAGATCTGGAAAATCTTTAGTGTGCACCTTCGGATGACCGACCGGATACGGCTTGGTCTTGTTTACAAAGGGGTATAAACTGCATACGTCGTAGTAGTATATCTTTTCGTCGGTATCGGCGGTTTCGCGGTACAACTTGGTGCAGTTGGTGCGTCCGCCGTAAAAGGCATCCCGAGGTTCCAGAGGTTCGGGAATTTCAAAACCTCTGACGTGCTCCGCCAGATCGACGTTCGCTTTGCACATTGCGTTAAATTCGCATTTCCACATTTCGGTGACTTCGTATCCGGCGTTTCTCATCTTTTCGGTTAATTTTTCCGTGGATTCGAACCTGGAATTCATGGTTTCGTTACCACTGTTATGTAACACGGCCGAACTGTTGACGAAACAGAGCTTGCAACCGTGAAAGTAGCAACCGTGAAACATGTACACGTGCTTGACGTCGCCGTCTTCTCTGTATCCGTCGACCTTGTGTTTTAAAATTTTCACTTCGCGAGAGTTAAGAGCATGGCGAATTGAAATGTGTTGGCTTTGTTCCAACCAGCTCAACCATATCAAGGTGATGCCCGATTGCTTATCCGCTAAGCGGTATCCTCCGACAGGAAGAATAGAGATGGTATCCTCGGGCATGAAACGGTGCCTGTAGACGTTCATGCAAGCATTTGCAATCGTGACGCACTCCCTAAACGGATCGATTTTATTTTCCTGCATATATTCGCTTCTAAATTTGGACACGCCAAAGCACAAGACCTGCACGTTCGTCTGACAATACGTTACCATTTCTTTTCTCATGTCGAACACGTAATCGGATGCCACCTGTTCGGCGTGCCACTTTTCGAACTCATTTTTGCCATCCACAGACATCTTTTCGGGGCAGAAGTATTTTTGGTCGGGTATGGGACCGATGTAATTCTTGTTTCCGGTAGTGTTAAATAGATAAGGAAAGTATCCCTTAACTTTTAGATCGAACGTTTTTGAAAATTTTGCGAGCGAAAATGGTATAAAATTTAAGGAATCTAAAAAAGTAATGTTTTTGTACTTTATCTTGTATATGCGATTGCCATTCATTATTAATTCGGGAGTCCACTTCAGGGCTCCCACCATGTACCGAAGCAATATGTGACCGTCGTAGGATTTCAAGTTGTGAGCGATAACAACCATGTCTTTGAACGTCGTGCGCGGCAAAAGAATGTAGTCGAACAGTTCGCGGGTCGGATCACTTTCGAACACCCATTCCTTGACGCCGCAGTGTTCGCAACGATGCATTCTGCGACAGACGTCGAAACAGTGGTTACATGCCTGGTAAACGGCGCACAGATTTGCCTCGTGCTCGAAAGCATCTTTTGCGGTTCCAAACGGTTTCTCTTGCATGCACTCAAAGTCTACGAATAAAAATAAAACGTTCTTACTCAGCGGTTTTCTGCGATAGCGTCTGATGTAGCTCTCGTGGTCGCCTGAGAAATAGTTTCAGCATGTTGTGGAATATCTTTCCTCGCACGCATGAGGAACCTTCCTGCGTTTCAGGTTAAACATCTTATTGCACGTGAGGCAAACCTTTTCAACGTCGCACACCGACGTGTGACCGCCGTAAAACGCACCTTTTAGTAAATGATTGTCGTAGCACGTCTGGCCCTTAAAGTCTCGGTTACAACCGGAGCACGTCACGTATCGATCGAAAGAAGATACGCAGGAGAGATGACATTTGGAGCAGGCATGTTCGCAGCGATGCAGTTCCTTCTTATTTTGAGAAACGAAGTTGCATCGCCTACAATAATACCTGCACTTAAACGCTCCATGCAAATCTACAATCGCGTTAAAGTGATTGTCGTGATACAACAAATCCACATATTTATCGCTATCGTTTTTCGACTTGTACAGAATCTTATTGCCGCGATGTCCGTCGAAAACCGTGGAAAAATAGTGCTTCAAACTCTTCTCAAATTCGCTCACGTGCTCTATGCTGGATTGCGATGTCGGCTTTTGAAAAAGATCACTTAGGATCATTGCATTGCGCTTTTGTACGTGTTCCGCTCTTTTCACCGAATTATAGTTTGGGTCTCGGGTAATTTTCGATATGCAGACCGCTATGGCTCTAGGCAAGCAAAGCGAGTCCGTATTGTTAATAACGATGATGCCCTTATTCCTGAAACAAGTCTCACATTCGTTAAAACAGTTGCCTTCTAAAATTTTCGTGTATATGCACGTGAATTTTAATGTTCCGGTCAGAAAGAAGTTCTCGTTACTTTGCAAAGTTTTTTCTAGCGCGTTTAGTATAACCTCCACTTTTAGCTGGTCGAAACGTCTGACGGTGATGTTAAAATCTCTATTCGGATAAGCGGAATTTGAAATGGACATGCCGAAATAACTGGGCTCGTTATTTAATAAACGCTCGTTCACAAATTCTAAGTACTGAGAAAACACCCAAAGAATCCATTCCATTAAGTCTATTTCTTCATCGTCGGGAATGGGAGCGACTATCACTTGAGTTTCCGAATATCCTCGAAGAAAATCTGTCAAGAACCCTGCAACGTTCGCGAACAATTGTAAAAGTTATCACTGTAACTTACCAAGACTCGAACCAAAGACGTATGCCTTCCTGCAGACTGTCCCACCTACGTTACACGTTTAAACGTAGCACCAGGAATGATGCAATATGCTATTGTGCATTGCGTTTTAGATGACGCGGCTTTTATCCTACTCTTGCGCAAGGTCCTTCCGCCACTGACACGTGCGAGCCGACGCTGGCATGAAGTCAGCGCTTTGAAAGGTTATTCCGGTTCGTTGCATTGACGTCAATGCACTGAAGCGTGATAACACGCGAGCTGTTGTTTTCGAGAATAACGTGTCCAAGGTCGTTACAGTTACTGAATTGACGTGCGTGCAGCGAAGCGTGCTAATCTGCCATCTGTTGTTTTCGAGAGCAACAGATCCAAAGGTTATTACGGTCCATTGAATTGACGTCAATGCAGTGAAGCATGATAATCCGCCATCTGTTTTTTTCCGGAATAACAGATCCAAGTGTCGTTACGGTCCATTGCATTCACGTCAATGCGATAAAGCATGGCGACCTGCCACATGTTGTTTACGAGAGTAAAGCATGTCATCACGCACATCGATGCTTCATCGCGTGTCTTATCGCCTCTTCTGCATATATAGCCGCTGCTATAATCCCACACTATCATATCGACATTCGATCTGCTTTCGAGAAACATCCAGTTTTTTTTCTCAAAAGACGACGCGTTAAAAATGGACTTCAACTTTAACATCGGAAGTGAAAGTTCTTCTGCCTCACGTTCGAGAGATCCTCGCCTCGACAGGCCGGCTAATATTCCGCTGGACCTGTCGGCAAATGGAGACGGCGGCGACGTTCCGCTGGACTTATCCAGCAAGCGACTGGGAGGGGAGCTGCCGCCGGTTCCCGACTTCATCCCCCTCACCAGGGAAATTCTGGCCACGCTGAGGAAGTCCTTGGCAATGCGGAATGGCGCTGAAGACATCAGCGTTCGAGTCCGGCTCCCGTTTCCCGGGGAACCCGTGCCGTTGCAGCAGCAGCAGCAGCAACAGCGGGAGGAACCGCTGCCCGCCGACGATCTCCAGGAGTCTACCGCTGCACCCCGTCAGCAGCAAGATTCATCTCCCGCAATGCCTGGCGAGTCCCAACCCGGTCCTCTGATGATCGAGGAGTCCTCTAACGAGTCGTCTCAGGCGCCGATGGACCTGCCTGCTGCCGAAGAACCAGAGACGTCGGCGCAGCCGTCGTCCTCGCAACAGGTACCTCAAGGGCCGAGGCGCCTCTTTAGACAATCTATTAGAATACGAAGAGCTAGGGTTAGGACGCTTGTAGCTAACCTGCGTCATTGCCTCGCGGACGTGACCGACATGTTCCAGACTGACGTGCCCGATAACGCCGCGATGGAACAAGAGACCCCGGACTTCGTGTCCGAGCTGAATGCGATGGGCTCGGGCGTTAACTTCGACGACGACGACAGTAACCCTGACGACGATAACCAAGACGACGGCGACAGTTGTCAGGGGTATACGATGGAAAACAACGTTTTCCAATATGAATTTTTGACCGTGGGTGCCATGCACCCAATCAGAACCCATACGGGATATGTTATATCCTGTCTGGGTGGTCATGTGATTCCCCCGGGGTGCATCGCGACGATACCGACGGGGCTAAAGATTAAGGTTCCCCAAGGGTATGTCGCAACGGTGTCAAATTTGGGGCACCTGTTGAATCGCGACATCACTGTCGCGCACAAAGTTACCTGTAGCACGACGTCCCACGTGTTGACCATTAACATAAGGAGTAATTGCCTGACTGCCTGGACTCTAGATCACGGCGACCAGGTTGCGTTGCTGACCTTCTCGGTGTGCAACGTACCTGACGCACAATACACCGTAATGCAGGACGGTGTCTGTGAAGCGTGTTAAACCCTAGCTCTTCTTTTCTACGCAGCAACGGCAACAACAAAAATCAAAATAATGTATCACTTTCTGATTAAAACACATTAACTCAGAATGTTACTCTTCTTTCTGTCTTTGTCGTCAATAAAAGAAAATAAACTATATATATTTTTTCCGCAACTCTTAGCTATCTTGTCATGTATTCGAAATCGTCCTCGATTTCTTCCTTTTCCCTTTCCCCGCTCGTTATCTGTAAATCGTCGTCGTAATTGACGTACAACTCTTCCTGAGATCCATCCTTATTCTTGGAAGCGCAGATGTTGGAATTCGTGAGATTGCCTATCAAATGTTTCAAACCTATGACCTCTTCGTACATGTGATTCACGTTGGACTTTATCTTATTCACTATACTTCGAAGTTGCGTCAGATTGTGCTGTCTAATATCCAAGGCCTCCTTCAGCTCTCTCAAAGCTTGGTCCGCCTTCGACAACCTTTCCCTAAGATCGTCGTTATCTCCCAAAGCGGTATCTAATTCGTCGTTCAAATTTGCAACTTTAGCATTACACTCTCGTTCCAACTTCTGCTTAATTCTATTCATGCCGGATTTACATTTTTCGGCGACAACCTTGCGCAAAGAATTGACTGGCACGCGACCCGACGATGCGGTCGCCGTGCCGGCGCCGCATTCGGATCTTATATTTAAGGTGCCTTCGGCGGACCAGGTGGCTCCGCGCTTGATCCTACCCGCAACCCTCTTTGCTCCCAAGTTCAGATCCCACTCGCCATTTCCGCAAGTCCCAAACACGTAAAGATAATTATCCGCAAAGTACGCGTTCATGTCGACGACGCTGTACAACATCACCAACTCCGCCTGCTCTTCTGTCAATTTCCAGTTCAAACCCAGACCGGGCGGCAATTCCCTCTTATCTATCAAATTCTTGCAGTTCATCATCTCCACCAGAATCGAAGCGTTGCCGCTCGCCGTCATGTCGACGGGTTTGCCCGTAAAGGCGCACCCCGCATCGTCGACGCCTCCCGAGCCCCTCACGCATTCGCAAACGTCGTTCGCGACGAAACCTCGCCCGCATTCCATGTTTCCCACGTGCAAATTTCCGTAAAACATCCTACCGCACCGACGCCCCGACGAACACCTGGTCACCGGTCTCAAACAATCGTACACGTGGTTCAAGCTCTCCACGTTCATCAAAGCACCCTCGAACCTACACGCGCTGTTCGGCTCGTACATGCAGGAACAATTGGAATGCAATTCGTAGTTCTCGCTCCAGCGTAAACCCGCACCTGCTGAACGTCAGGCAGCTCCCTTGCGTGCCGGTCAGCGCGCCCAAACAAACCAAAACCGCCGTCGCCACCAACCTGGCCAAAACGCCCTCCGTAACGATAGCAAATAAAAAAAAACGTAAATTGTCGACCCGTCGACGCTATATATACCCCCTCGAACGCATTGCGCAACATGACCCGTTGTTGTGCAACGTGCATTACCTCACCACCTAAAAATAACCATAACGTTATCGATGATGCCACGCTGCGTCACGTGACTCGCTCAAGCGACCAATCGGAACGCAGCTGTCAAACGTCGTATATACCCCCTCCAACATGTGCGCGTTCGTCAGTTAGTCTTCGACAGCGCAACGGAACGGTCGCATCGCGGAGCTCGTTCTCTCTCTCTCTCTGGATGAAAAGAAACAACGAAAGGTACGTACGCACGCACACTTTTCCACTTTCTCGCGCAACACTCCTCTTTTTTGTTAAAAATGATGTAAACTAAGAAGCGAGCGCCCTTGCGTCGCGACGAAAAGAGTCAAATTTTCATTATTTGTTTTAGCTTTTTTTCTCGCATGATTCTTTTTTTTCTTTTTCTTGCGCTTAGGCCGTCGACGCCTGAGAAGGAAAAGAGGGAGAAGGAGGAGAAGAAGAAGAGCAACCGACGAGAGCGGAGCAGCGCGCCATGGCCGAACAACGCGTCGATCAGCTCGTGCAAAGATACCTCGCCAACCACCGGCAACTATCGCAGCTCGACCCCAAGGATCTCGACGCCTTGACGCTTCTGCCTCTCACCCTGGAGCGATTTCCTCCTCGAGACGTGGACGACGCCTGGAGCAATCTCAGTGCGCAGTGCAAAAACGCGTTCGCTCCCTATCGTCGATGCAAGGTGCATTTCAATCTCCCTTCTTGGTCCACGCACGTGGACGCACTGGCGCAGTTCGTCAAAGATTGCCATTTCTGTGTGCCGCCATTTGTATCAGATCAATAGAAAATAAAAAAAAAGACGCCCTCCCGGAGGCACGCTGTCGAAGGTCGCGCCGGCGCCTAAGAGGGGGAGAAAGGTGGAGCCACGCCTCGCGCACGTGGAGGCCAAGGACGTGTCCTCGAACTTTGGGCTGAGGTTATCGACGTCAACAACAAAACACCAGTCAAAACATAACCTCAACCCCAAAGTTCAAGGACATGACCTTGACCTCAATGCACAAAAGCGTGACTCATCTGACCTATTGCGCCGGAGTGACCTTTGACCGTCTGCCTCCGGGAGGGTATTCACTACTGGTGCACTAGCTGCAGATACATTAGAAAAAACATCTTCAGACAAGAGAAATCTAGTATGACAGTTGGGGTTGAAAAAGGCGGACAGCACAGGAAGGCTTTATTGTGGATGTAGCAAAGTTTGAGCAGGACGGATAAACATCGCCCCTCAAAATACAACCTCTGCGGTCCTGGTGCCGAGGGGTGGGCAACAGCAAGTAGGGGACTGACTGATGGGGTGATGTACGGTGGGAACTTGGTGTACACCAGGACCGCTACGGCTGCCGAGAAGCCCCATCACCAACCCTGAAAACTGGCAGAAGAGGCTCTGGTAAAATCTCTCGACTGGGTTCCTCTGTGGGGTGAGAGTCTTCCTTCAAACGCCCAAAATATGGTCCACTACGGTGTTTGACCCCATTTATTTTTTGTTCTTTTTCTTTTTCCTCCCTGAGAAAATGTCTGATGGGTAACAGCGCGGGTGGTTGGAGAGGGAAGCGCAAGGGGTGACTGGGTAACGCGTAACTCCCAGCCCCTTGTTACCATGTAGGACTGTGCTCGTATCCGCTGATAAAGGTCAGTCCCGGGGAGGGGCCATTGCGTGAGCTGTTACACTCCTGAAGGCGATTGGGTCCCTCTGTCTTTACACTGGGACGTGTGACCCTAGGGTGAGCAAGGTCCAGGCCAGGACTCTCACCTAAGCCGAGGTGGCGCCCAGGATGTGAGCACGCCATCGGAGACGTTTGCAATGGTGGAGGACATTACCGCAATGGCACGTGTTCTTAAATCTAAAACTGTGAAGGATATTGGAAAGGAAGTAGTAGAGCCCTGTGGTCCTCGCTACTTGGTGATAAGCAGAACGGAGGAGGACAAGAAATTTACATCAGTGAACCCTTTCGTCTTCCAGAAGGGATTAGACAAAATAGCTGGTCCGGTAAAATCATGTACTCGTTCGCGCAATGGCACGCTGCTGGTGGAAGCGCATTCCGTCTCCCAGGCAGCAGCGATCTTAAAGGCCAACATTTTCGGCAGTTATCCGGTGAGCGTTTCCGTACACAAGACCCTGAACTCCTCGCGTGGTGTGGTGAACACCCGTGCGCTGGACGGAATGACCTACAAGGAGATCCAGCAGAACCTGAAAAACCAAGGCGTGACAGCTGTATATCGTGTTCAGCGAAGAGAGCGAGGGGAATTTGTGCCTACCCGTAAGCTGTTCCTGACCTTTGATCGGGTAGATATCCCACAAAGGCTCAGGGCAGGGTATGAAGTCATCGAGGTACGGCCATATATTCCGAACCCCTTACTTTGCTACAGATGTCAGCGCTTCGGCCACACTAAGGACTTCTGTAATGGTGCGCCTACGTGTATGAATTGTGCGATGTCGCTGCACGAAGGTGAGTGCACATCACCCTAAAATGTGTAAACCGTGCTGGCGAACACCCTTCCAGCTTCAGAGATTGCCCACGATTCCGCGAGGAAAAGGAGATTCTGGAGATCCGGGCGAAAGAAGATATCCTTCTCGGAAGCCCGGAAACTCGCACGTACTCGCTTGCCCTCCGTTGCGATGTCCGTACCTATAGCTCAGTTGTAGCTAAGCCGGTCCCGCGACGGGAGATGGCAACTCAGACCAGCGATATTCGTGAGGCCAGTATCTCAGACAGAATCCTTATTCCAACAGGAGCTCCGAAGCCTGTCAAGAGATCTCAATCTACTTCTACCTCGTCGAAAGCACCAGCAGGGAAGGAAACACCTCCCAGGTCTCCGGTCAGAGCATCGAGCTCTACGAAGCCTGCTAAGCCAGTTGTGTACGAGGCACCACCCAAAACTTTCAAGACCAGCTATCAGCGGTCAGATTTCCTTAAGGATACGGGTCGTCCGGTGCGCAGAAAGAAAAGTCCTCGGGCATCCAAAAGTTCCACCTCTGAGGAATCTTCCGGAGAGGTGTCGGATCGACGACCGTCATCTCCGTTGATCTCTCTTTCCAATCGGTTTGAGGCTCTCGAACCGAAGTTCTCAATAAGGAAAGGGACCTCATCCGCTGGAGAAATTAACAAGAGGATACGCAGCACACAGTCCGGACGTCTAGTAAAAAGCGCCAGGATAAACCAGACGTAAAAGGTGTTAGCCCCACACCGAAGAAAAAGGGTAAACTCGTTCGGCCACCGTCGAAGTCACCATAACGTTGCGTAACTATTACCATCTTATCCCATACCTCCAATGGCTATTCTTCAATGGAACATTCGCGGATTTCGAGCACATCGAGCAGAACTTGATTTGTTGCTCAATAAGCATAACCGTAAAGTCGTGTGCTTACAAGAGACTAAGCTACGTCCCCAAGACACCTTTACACTCCGGCGGTACACGTCATTTAGGCATGACCTTGATCCGGAAGAGGGACTTCCAGCGCATGGAGGCACTATGGTGCTCGTCAGAGATAATACATATGTAGATATTATACCTTTACAGACTGCCATACAGTCGGTTGCTCTACGGATTATTCTCCCGTCTGCAGTGTCTATCTTCCGCCATCGGCTGACCTCCCTGCACCCTTTCTGTTGATAGGAGACCTAAATGCCCACCACCATCTCTGGGGCTCAGCTCGAACCTGTGCGAGAGGCAAAGTTACTGCCGAATTCCTTGACAGCAGCAACCTGGTTCTCTTAAACACCGGAGAACCTACGTTTCTATCTGATGCCTTCAACACCTTCTCGCATCTCGACTTGGCATTTTGTTCACCTCAGCTAGCACTTTCCCTACAATGGAGTATCATCTCTGACCTACATTCTAGTTATCACTTTCCGTGCCTTGTTAGTCTCTTAGCACACGACTTAAACTCCGCCCGTTTGCCTACCTGGCGCCTCAATCACGCCAACTGGACCCTTTACACCCAGCTGGCTGTTTTTAGTTACGACGCGCACGATTCTGTGCACGCCTTAGTTGAGCATCTTACAGAGCAGATCCTTTCCGCCCCGGAACATTCCATTCCTCGCTCAACCACCAATCATCGTCGCCCTCCTGTTCTCTGGTAGACGACCGATTGTCGGAATGCTATTCGGGCTCGTAGGCGTGCTCTCAGGATTTTCCAGCAACATCCTACACTGGAGAACCTGATTGAGTATAAGAAAATGCGTGCCAGGTCTAGGTATGTAATTAAGAATAGCAAAAAGACCTCATGGATTTCATTTGTGTCCTTCAATCGCCAAACACCTTCCTCTGTTGTATGGGAAAAGATACGGCGCGTGGCTGGCAAATCGACCCACATAGCAATCGCTGGTCTGAGAACTCCTGCAGGCATCATCGTGGATCCATTGGAAGTGGCTAACACCCTTGGCAGTGCTTTCGCTCGCCTGTTCAGCTCCGATTAGTATGCACCCGAGTTTCTCTGAATTAAAACTCGGGTAGAATCTCAAGGTCTCTGCTTTCGATCTCGAAACCTCGAGGACTATAACCGCCTTTTCACCATGGCAGAGTTGGAACACGCTCTTTCAGCATCGCAACTATCAGCGCCAGGGCCGGATGGTATCCACGTCCGCATATTAAAACAGCTCTCTCCTGAAGGCAAGACATTCCTGCTGGATCTCTATAACCGTATATGGGTTGATGGCAGTTTCCCTGAAAAGTGGTGGGAGGCCACAATCATACCTATTTTGAAACCCGGAAAGGACCGTCATATCTGCTCTAGCTACCGTCCTATTTCTCACCAGCTGTCGTGGTTGAGGGAGAAGGTCAACAGGCCCACCCACGTGTAGGCCGTGCGTGGAGACCCGTGTCGGTGGAAAGGTCAGTCCTGGTGGTTGAGGGATGCGTATCTGAGCTCGTAACAGTGTTTTTCTGAATTCGGGGAGGGTACGCATTACTAATACACTGCTTTGGCTTCTGCTTCGCCTACACGGTAGGTTAGGGACTAACCCACCCCTAATCAATCGGCCAGGGTTAGGTATTATACCGAACTCCAGGGTGAGTGGGACGGCGAGCTCGCTATATCCCCTGTGTAGCCCTGTCATCCCAGTGGGATGACCCCTTGTTGGGCTCCGTGGTGGGTGGGGAGCACTGGGGGATGAATCTTAGGCCAACTTTCATGGTAAACCTTAAAAACAATCACAATAATAATAAATCATTTAACCAAGCTGGAAAGGAAGTAGTCGAGTCTTGTGGTCCTCGCCACTTAGTTGTAACAAGAGAGGAGAAAGGTAAAAACTTTTTAACAGTGAACCCTTTTATCATCCAGAAGGGATTAGATAAGATTACCGGTCCAGTTAAGTCCTGTACGCGCTCCAGAAACGGCACGCTCCTTGTGGAAGCACACACGACTTCCCAGGCGGCAACATTAATAAAGGCCACGTTATTGGGCAGCTATCCCGTCACAATTGCGGTGCACAAGACCCTAAACTCCTCCCGCGGGGTCGTTACCACTCGTGCGTTGGACGGGATGTCAAATGAGGAAATAAAGGAGAACCTACAAGACCAGGGTGTCACTGCAGTATACCGGGCGCAACGTAGAGAGCAAGGGGAATTGGTGCCTACCCGTACCTTGTTCCTGACCTTTGATCGGGTAGATTTCCCGCAAAGGCTTAGGGCAGGGTATGAATCCATAGAGGTTAGGCCATATATACCAAACCCATTCAGGTGCTTTAAATGTCAGCGCTTCGGTCATACGAGTGATTTTTGTTGCGGTGTGCCAACATGCGTGCAGTGTGGTCTGTCTAAGCACGAGGATGCTTGCACATCCCCGGCAAAATGTGTCAACTGTGCTGGTGAACATCCATCCACCCACAGAGTGCCCACGTTTCCTAGAGGAAAAGGAGATACAGGAGATCCGAGTAAGGGAGAAGTTATCCTTCTCGGATACCCGTAAAGTCTTACGTACTCGTCTACCCTCGGTGCCAAAGTCCGGTACCCACAGCTCCGTAGCTGCTAAGGTTGCACCGAGGAAAGAAATCGCAACTCAGACCAGCGATTGTGAGCCTAGTATAACAGACAAGGTCCTTACTGGCACACCAGCTCGAAAGCCTACCAAGCAATCCGGGCCGGCTCCTCTCTCACCTAAATCGTCGAGGGAGAAGTCCGCACCGACATCACCAAAGCCGTCAACCTCATCGACCGTCCAGCACGGTATAGTTTACGATGCACCGCCCAAAGAGTTTAAGACGAATTATTCAAAATCAGACTTCCTCAAGGTTACTAACAAAGGCACCGGCAAGAGAAAAAAGTTCTAGGGCATCTTCTGAAGGGTCTTCTGGTGAAGAAACGGATCGACAACTATCATCGTCGATCTCTATGTCCAATCGGTTTGAGGTCCTCGAACCTAAGTTTTCTATAGGAAAAGGGGCCTCATCCGTGGAAGAAATGGACCAGGAAGACACGGACCACACTGCAAGAACGGCAATAAAAAAGCGCCAGGACAAACCGTCACACCGTCAAGTACACCCACGTAGCTCCTTGAGGGCCCGGTCTGTGTTAATCTCCCGACGGCCGTGTTGCCGTCGGGTTAGTATCACGGACCGGACGTGTTACCGCTGACGGAACCCCGGTGTAATCAACCACAAGTCCCCTGAATCCGCGTGTGCCTATTACACGCATGCGCGGCCTAAAGTGGGGAGCCTCAGGCGGTTATACCTGTGGTAGGGGAATAAAGCCGGGGTGTGCGTGGTGAACGGTTTACCCATACGGACAAGCAGTGGATTTTGAAGGGTAGCTTTTCTGAGGTACAAATGAGATCGGTCATGGGTGAGGTCCCCATGACGGCACAGACCGTGAAGATTCGGTGTCTTTCTTTCTTTAACCCCCGGATGGCAGGCTGACGCCGACGGTTCCGGATGGGGGTCCTATTCAAAATGCATCCGCGCAAAACCTCTTTCATCGACCCTTATTTAGTTATGACTTTGGCTTGTGATGGGAAAACTTTTAAAGATATCAGTCCGTTTTATATAAAGCGTGAAGTTGACAAAATCAGCGGCCCGGTCAAGAACGCTACGCGTCTCCGAGACGGTAGCTTACTATTAGAGAGCACCAGTGCAGACCAGTCTCGCAAACTACAAAAGGCGACTTTGTTGGGCTCCTACCCTATCCGGGTAGCCCCACACAAAACACTCAACACCTGTAGAGGAGTAGTCACCACCTCCAGCCTAGATGGTCTTGCAAATGAAGAAATAGTAAGTTGCCTCTCTGACCAGCTTGTTTGTCAGGCGTACCGCTTAACACGGAAACAAGATGGCAAGGAGTACCCACTACGTACGGTATTTCTAACGTTAGCTGGGACGAAGTTACCCGAATACATATATTGCGGCTATGAACGTGCTAGCGTCCGCCAGTATGTCCCGAACCCCATGCGCTGCTTCCAATGTCAGCGGTACGGACATACTAAGGTCACATGTACCAATCGTGCTCTTTGTGAGCAATGTGGCCTGCCGAAGCACGAGGATCCAAACTGCACTCGAACACCCTGTTGCGTGAACTGTGGCGGCAGTCACCCCTCCAGTTCGCGACAGTGCCCAAAATTCATGGACGAAAAGAGCATTCAGGAGCTACGTGTAAAGGAACGCCTGACTTTCCCAGAGGCACGACGGCGCTTTGAGCAATTAAAGCCTGCTACTACTACTGGATATGCCTCAGCAGCTCGCCGTACTCCCAACACCACTGTTGCTGTTCAACACGTCCCTGTCGCCCACGCATCCACGCAGACTGACTTTCTAGCCGTTAAACCTACGTCTCAGACAGTTTGTATATCCACCAGCACTACATCCGCTTCAACCGTACAGACTCCAGCCACCAAGCCATCAGCGGGTAACAACCATCCCGTGGTAACTGTGAAAAACCGATCCCGACCACAACATAGATCGCGAAGTCGTTCGCCTTCTATTAGATCCCGGTCTCGTTCTACGAGCCGTAGGAGTTCTGACTCCCGAACATCAGCGGAGTCACAGGAGGCTAACGATTTTCGAGTCGTAGGGCCCAAGTCAGCCAAGGTCAAGAAAAAAGTTAAAACGACCCGTTAAACACTCTTCATGGAAATAATCCAGTGGAATGTCAATGGTTTTCGAGCTCGTGCTCAAGACCTACAACATTTAGTTTCTCAACGGTCACCATCAATTACTTGTCTCCAGGAAACCCACTTACATCCCAATCACTCGTTACACCTTCACTCTTTCTCAGCATTTAGAAGCGAGCCCCTCAAAATCCAACCTCTGCGGTCCTCGTCCCGAGGGGTGGGCAACAGGAAGTAGGGGACTGACTGATGGGGTGATGTACGGTGGGGACTTGGTGTACCCCAGGACCGCTACGGCTGCCGAGAAGGCCCATCAGTAACCCCGAAAACTGGCAGAAGAGGCTCTGGTGAAATCTCTCGATTGGGTTCCTCCGCGAGGTGAGAGTGTTTCTTCAAACGCCCAAAATATGGTCCACTTCGGTGTTTGACCCCATTTATTTTTTGTTCCTTTTCTTTTTCCTCCCTGAACACATGTCTGACGGGTAACATAGCGCGGGTGGTTGGAGACGGAAGCGCAAGGGGTGACTGGGTAATGCGTAACTCCCAGCCCCTTGTTACCATGTAGGACACCCTGGTCTTGTTTCCGATGCCTTCAACACTTTCTCCCATCTGGATTTGGCGGTATGCCAACCACAGCTAGCAGTCTCCCTACAATGGAACGTCACCTCTGACCTACACTCTAGTGACCATTTCCCCTGTCTTATTAGCCTCCTAGATCAGAACGTGTGTTCCACGCGCTTGCCTACCTGGCGTTTCGATCAAGCCAACTGGGCCCTTTACACTGGTCACCAAGAGCACGCATTGGTCGAACATCTTAGCGAGCAGATACTTTCAGCCGCAGAACGATCAATTCCGCGTACGTCACCGAATCCTCGTCGACGTCCTGTCCCATGGTGGACGGATGAATGCCGGGATGCCATCCGTGATCGTAGGCGTGCCCTGCGGGTTTTCCAACGCCACCCCACGCTGGAGAACCTTATTAAGTACAGGAAGCTGCGTGCCAGGTCTAGGCAAGTTATTACGCAGAGCAAAAAGACATCTTGGAACGCTTTTGTGTCGTCTTTCAATCGCCATACACCTTCATCTGTAGTATGGGATAGGTTTAGGCGCGTGGCCGGAAAATCAACTCGCCTACCGATAGCTGGTTTGGAGACTCCTTCAGGAGTCGTTGTGAATCCGTTTCATGTGGCTAACACCCTTGGAAGTGCTTTCGCTCATGTGTCTAGCTCAGATAATTATACACCTGAGTTCCTCGCAACTAAGAATCAGGTGGAGTCTCAAGGTTTCTGCTTTCTTTCTAGAAACCTTGAAGACTACAATCGCCTGTTCACCATGGCAGAGCTAGAACACGCACTTTCATCCTCCCGACCATGTGCACCAGGACCAGACGGTATCCACGTGCGATTATTACACCATCTCTCTCCTGAAGGGAAGGCTTTCCTACTCGAGGTCTATAACCGTATCTGTGTTGACGGCAGTTTTCCTGAAAAGTGGCGTGAGGCCACCATTATCCCAATTTTGAAACCTGGAAAGGACCGCCATCTTCCTTCCAGCTACCGTCCTATTTCCCTCACCAGTTGCGTCTGCAAGGTGATGGAACGCATGATCAATGGGCGGTTGGTGTGGTGGCTGGAAACTCGCAACCTACTGACGAACATCCAGTGTGGTTTCCGCCGTCGCCGTTCGACACTAGACCACCTCGTGTCTATGTCAACGCACATCATGAACGGTTTCCTTAAGAACTGTCAGACCGTCGGCATCTATTTTGACCTCGAGAAAGCGTACGATACCTGTTGGCGTGCAGGCCTCTTACGCACCCTGCACGGCTGGAATATTCGTGGACGCCTACCTGTGTTCCTTCGGGAGTTTATGAACGATCGCGTTTTCCGAGTAAGGGTCGGCTCGGTCTACTCAAACCTTTTTATTCAAGAGAACGGGGTTCCACAAGGGTCAGTGCTCAGCGTTACACTGTTTGCTATAGCCATAAATTCTATCGCTAACTGTGTTCCTCGGGGCGTTTCATCGTGCTTATTCGTTGACGACTTTGCGGTCTACTGTACTTCTCAGCGTACTCCGTTCCTAGAGCGTCGTCTACAGCATTGCTTAGACAACCTTTACGACTGGAGCTCTAAGAACGGCTTTCGGTTCTCCACTGAGAAGACTGTGTTAACTTCTGGCGTCGGAAACGTCGACTACCACCCCTGCTCCGACTTGGTCAAGTGCTACCATTCGCCGATGAAACTAGATTTCTCGGACTGGTTTTTGATAGAAAGCCGTCCTGGTCCCCGCATATAGGACAGTTGAAAGCACGATGTGAACGTTCTCTAAATCTTTTGCGGGTACTTAGTGGGAAATCGTGGGGAGCGGATCGTGCAGTACTGCTCAGCTTATACCGCACACTAATCCGTTCGAAGCTGGACTATGGGTGCATCGTTTATACTTCAGCTCGACCATCAGTGCTGAAGCTCCTAGACACGGTCCATAACTCTGGCATTCGTATAGCTACTGGGGCGTTTCCAACTAGCCCAGTCGTAAGTCTCTACGCCGAAGCGGCAGAACCTCCTTTGCGATATCGGCGTGACGTGTTGCTGGGGAACTATGGCTGTGGACTACTAAGTATGCCTGGGCATCCGACGTTTGCATCCTTCACCGAAACGTGCTATGACATACATTATAGGAACACCCGATTAAGTCCTAAGCCGCCAGGTTTTCGCTTCCGGGAGCTTCTTCGGCGGCATGCTCTCGAGCTACCCCGGTTGCTTCCTCGGGGTGAAAGGGTGTATCCGCCATGGCTGTGTGCTGCACCTGCCGTGGATCTCAGTATGGCTGCGCACGGCAAGTCCATAACCCCCACGAGTACTCTCCGCACTTTGTTTTTAGAATTTTTATCGAATTATGAACGCTTTATTTTAATTTTTACTGACGGGTCCAAGAGCTCTGCTGGTGTTGGATGCGCGTATGTCCATGGGGCCGAACCCTTTACATTCGGTCTCCATGGCAACACCTCCATTTACACTGCAGAGCTCCATGCAATATACCGAGCCATCTTACATGTTCGCCGCAGAGGGTTGGGTGACTGCCTCATTTTAAGCGACTCCCTTAGCGCACTCCAGAGCCTACGTGCGCTGTACAACCACCATCCTCTCGTACAGCGGATCCAGGATGCCCTCCACGTATTGCACGCCTCGGGCGTTAGCGTGGTGTGTGCCTGGGTTCCTGGTCACGTGGGCCTGCGCGGGAACGAAATGGCAGATTCGGCAGCCAAGGTGGCAACCATTGATCCCAGTGTTACCATCTCATGTGTGACGGCGGAGGACTTTCGGCTTGTTGTGCGTAGGGCGGCGCTCTCGTGCTGGCGCGACGAGTGGTCTGCTCTCCGTGACAACAAGCTCCGAATGGTAAAAGAACATCCGAATCACTGGGTGACCTCCTGTCGCGTATCGCGGCGGGAAGAGGTCATTTTGGCTCGGTTGCGCATTGGACACTGTTATTTTAGCCATAACTTTTTAATAAACTGGACACCGGCTCCAGCCTGCCCGTTCTGCGGTGCCGACCTGTCGGTGTGCCATGTATTTTTAGACTGCTTTAGATTCGTACGTCTCCGGAGGTCTCTCCAGCTGCCGGCCAGCGTGGCAGAGATACTCGCGGATGACGAGACGGCAGTGGGTAAAGTTTTAGCGTTTGTTTTATCTATAAATTTTAGAATTTAGGCCCTACAAACCTGGGTATTTTAACCATTCTAACCTCTTTTATAGTTTTATTGGCTTTTAGTTTCCTTTTTGGTAGCATTTCCTACTGTTGTGCGGGCGTTTTTATCTTGTTTTTTAATTGATTGAGAGCCGTTTAGTCTCCTAGAGTTTTAGTCTTTTAGTTTTGTAGAGTTTTAGCCTTTTTATTGATGTTTAGCTCCGCTGATTTTTATGGGCGCTGATGACCCAGCAGTTGAGCGCCCTTAAAACACAATCATCATCATCATCATCATTTAGAAGCGACTCTCTTGCAGGTGTGCGTGCAAGCGGTGGCGTTGCTACCTTAGTGGCGCCTAACATCTCAGCCGCCAGCGTTCCTCTCACCACACCATTGCAAGCTGTGGCCGTTCGGCTACAGCTGGAGAGCATCAGTTTTACCATATGCAACTTGTACCTGCCGCCGCTCAGTATAGTTTCAGAGCGTGATCTTCAAACTCTATTGGCTCAGCTCCCCTCACCACTACTCCTTGTGGGAGATTTGAATGCCAAGCACACGCTCTGGGGATCAGACACGGATGACGCTCGTGGATGCCTCCTCGTAGACGTCTTCGATAAGTCTGACCTGCTTCTGCTAAATACTGGTGACCCGACATTCCTATCTTCCGCTTATGGTACACATTCCGTACTAGACCTTTCTTTCTGCAGTCCGTCATTAGTACCACTACTTGAGTGGTCAGTACTTTCCGACCTCTTTGGCAGTGATAATTACCCCATTAACATTCATTTTTCCGGCCGCCAATGTGTACCTTCTCGACATCCTCGCTGGATTATTTCCAAAGCTAATTGGGGAAAATTCCATTCCCTGATAAACCTTATCGGTGACGGTTTCGACACCATCGACGAAATGGTCGAATATTTTACTTGCTCGATCCTGCTTGCAGCAGAATCCAGCATTCCTCGAGGTTCATTTACACCACGGCATATCCCTGTACCGTGGTGGTCTGAGGAATGCAGTTTGGCAGTCAAAGCACGCAAACGTGCTTTGCGCGTTTTTCAGCGACACCCGACTGAAGGGAACTTTGTCGCCTTAAAACGTTCTCGCGCTAGGGCACGCTTTATACTGCGCAACGCTAAGCGTACATCTTGGGAAGCCTATGTGTCTTCGCTTTCCCGGCGCAGCTCTACCCAACAAGTATGGTCAGCTGTTCGGCGGATGTATGGCAAGTATCGCCGGACGGTAATTCCGGGCCTTGCCATCAACGGTTCCATGTGCACCACCGAGCAGGACATAGCAGAAGCCCTAGCTACAACATTTGCTGCTACTAGCCAAACTGCCCGCTATGACGCTCTCTTCCTGCCTATTAAGGAAAAGGCGGAGCGGGTACAACTAAATTTTAACAGTGACTGCACCGAGCCGTACAACCAACCGTTTACCGCTGCCGAGCTCGCCCATTCTCTAGCGTTAGCAAAGGATTCTTCTCCAGGTCCCGATGACGTACACCGACAGATGCTGCTACATCTTCCATCTGAGGCGCTATGTTTCCTGTTAAACATCTATAACCGCATTTGGCATGAGCTAGTTTTCCCTTCCTCCTGGCGAGAGGGTATTGTCATCCCCATCCCTCGACCCGGAAAGGACCGCACGCTTCCATCAAGCTACCGCCCTATTTGCTTGACGAGTGTGCTCTGTAAGACCTTCGAGCGAATGATAAACGCTCGGTTAAATTGGTGGCTAGAAAAACATAACCATCTGTCCAACTTGCAATGCGGTTTTCGTCGCCATCGCTCAAGTGTCGACAATCTAACACGCCTTGAGGGTTATATTTCCGATGCGTTTCTACTAAAACAGCACGCCGTGGGTGTGTTCCTCGACCTGGAGAAGGCCTATGACACCACTTGGCGGTACGGCATACTCCGTAACCTTCATAGTTACGGTATGCGTGGTCATCTACCCGAGTTTTTATGCAATTTTTTAAAACTTCGCCGTTTTCGGGTTCGCATAGGAAACACTATATCACGGGAGCGGATACAGGAGAACGGTGTACCTCAAGGGTCGATTTTGAGCGTCACCCTTTTCGCCGTAGCGATTAACGGCATCACTAGTGCCGTTCGAAGTGGAATTCCATCATCCCTCTATGTTGACGACTTCGCTATCTATTATAGGTCTGCCAACATAGATCACATTGAGCGCCAACTGCAGCTGACCATTACCCAGCTAGCAGCTTGGGCGCTTCAAACCGGCTTCCGTTTTTCAGCTGCGAAGACGCAGTGTATCCACTTTCACCGCCTACGAGGTATTCACCCGCCTCCTGATCTTTATTTGAACGGCACACCCCTGCCATTTGTCTCGCACCTGAAGTTCTTGGGCCTCTACTTGGACCGACAACTAAATTGGGAGCACCACATTCGTCACCTTCGAGCCTCTTGCGATCGTTCTCTTCGGGTGCTGAAGGTATTATCTGGAGCATCTTGGGGGGGCGATCGCACGGTAATGTTGAGGCTGTACCGCTCTCTGGTTTGGTCCAAGCTGGACTATGGCAGTTTTATTTATGGCGCAGCGACCGCCTCTAAACTTCGCCTTTTAGACACCGTGCATCACACTGGCATCCGCCTTGCGACAGGAGCTTTCCGCACCAGTCGAGTCGACTGCCTGTATGCAGACTCAGGCGAACCTCCACTCCATATTCGTCGCTCGCTGTTACTGTGCTCATACGTGTCGAAGTTGGCAAGTGATCCCAATCATCCTTGTTTTAAACCAGTTCTGTGTCCAGATTTAGTCCACCGTTATATGCGCCCTGGTTCTCGGACTCGCCCCGTGGGAATAAGATTTCGGGATCTACTATATTCGCATGGCCTCCGAATGCCTCGCGTGGAGAGGTCGTCCATCTGCCCCTATCCTGCATGGCAGCTCAGTCGTGCGCGTTTCTTTCTCGCTCTTTCAAACAACTCTAGACTCGCTACTCCACATTCGGTGTTCCAACAACTTTTTGCCGAATTACTGGGCCGTTACCCTATGTTCCGGTCTTTTCAGACGGTTCTCAGTTAGGTAACGCTACGGGTTGCGCGTTCTTCGTTAACGGTGAGGCTCACAAATTTCGACATCTGGACTCAACTTCGGTCTTCTCAGCAGAGCTGTATGACATCTTTTATTTGCTCCTTTTTATTTGCAAGTTAGCCCCTGGCTCTTTTATTGTTTGCATCGACTCTCTCAGTGCTCTTCAGGCCTTGCAACAGCACACTGCCGCTCACTCCCTTGTTTTAAAAATACAGGCCCAGATCTCGCATTTGCTCGGTCGAGGATACCATTTTGTTTTTACTTGGACCCCAGGCCATGTTGGGATTTCCGGGAACGAGGAGGCGGACGCGGCTGCTAAGTCTGCTTGCCGTTTGCCCCGGAGTTTAACAACTACGGTGCCATTCCAGGACGTGCAACGTTTTTTCCGTCGCCAACTACTATCTCTTTGGCAGCACTCCTGGACAGCTTTGAAAGGCACACAACTCCGGGCAATAAAGGATAGCGTACAACCCTGGCTAACTTCTTGCAGGAATAACCGGTGAGCCGAGGTGATACTCACCCGGCTGAGAATTGGGCACACACGAGCGACTCATGGTCATTTATTAAGAGGGGAACCGGCCCCAGTGTGTGCTCCGTGTGCCGTACGCCTTACTGTGCGGCATATATTACTGGACTGTCCGCAATATACCCGCGTTAGCCAGTCCTTAGGCTTGGGAGCTAACTTGCCCGGTATTTTAGGTGACGACCCGGTGGCCGTGGATAAGGCACTGCTGTTTGTTTTTAAAATCGGTTTTAATACACAAGTATGACTTGTATTTTATATTTAATTTTAGAGCTTTTTATTATAACAGGATGTGTTTTTATGTACTTTTAATAGTTGAGTGTTTTTATTTTATTTTAGCTTTTTAGCTTAATAGTGTAGCTTTTAGGTTTTTTAATTTTGACTTCGGGCCCAAATGACCTCGTTGTCGACGGGCCCTTAAACACCACACACTCACGCACTCACTCGTGCTTGTTCGTAGACGACTTCGCCGTGTACTGCACTTCACGACGCACTGCATTCGTGGAGCGCTGTCTGCAGCAATGTTTAGACAATCTCCGCGATTGGAGTGCTAAAAACGGCTTCCGATTCTCCACAGAAAAAAACTGTCTGCGTCAACTTCTGGCGCAATAGGAGTCGTTTACCACCTTCACTCCGACTCGGTCCACACCTCTTACCATTTGCAGATGAAACGAGGTTCCTGGGACTGATCTTTGATCGGAAGCTTAGCTGGACATCTCATATAGCAGTGCTGAAAGCACGATGTGAGCGTTCTCTTAACATACTGCGGGGAGCACACAATTTGATAGCTGCGCCGAAACCGTGGGACAGGACCACGGATATAGGAAAGATCCCTGATGGTGAGCCAGGGGTTAATAAACCTAAGGGCCTTAAAACTATGGACAAGGTAATAAGCCTGGAAGAGGAAGAAACCTAATCATACAGTGAAATGGGTATGAGAAGATGACGATGGGGATGATTGGCTCGGGACGCCGGGATCGCCAATGCCCGTACCTACCGTAGTAGGCCCCTGGGGGGGGGGGGGTTTATCGTGTACTGTTATAAATGTATTTGTAGAAATATCTTCTACTACATCTATTTGTTGAGTTGGATTGTCGTCGCTCGAACGTTTATTTGCTATAGATACCACTTTTGTAAGAATATCAACCTCATGATGTGATTGATCTTCCACAATATTTTCACCCTCACTATTCGTTGAGTACAACTAGTGGTTTGGTGGATATGGCTCCTTTTAGCTCGACATTTTTGAGCTACTGTTCTCGTCCTGTTCACAGAAATTGGATTTCTTGACTGGCGGCCTGAAAGTGCATCTACCTCTTCACAATCTGGATCAGTTGTAGGTCGATCACATTCATCACTACCATTTGTCTCGGGAAGACACACTTCACCTTCGGATTCAGATATTTCTGCAATATTTTTATCATGCGCACTTGTAATCCATCTCATTCCAATACGTTTTAAATGACTAAAAGTCTCTTCATAACTATCGGTTGTGAGAAGATCTCCTAACGCAATCAAATTATGCTTTGATATCTTCCTGGTGTCATATTCATCTCCCAGATAATACCTAAATTCTGTGTCATAATTCGTACAGGCATGCTTAAAAGTTATACATGTACATCCTATACTATGACCTGTAGATGGTAAGGTCAACCAATGGGCAGATAACATTGTCATCCAAGTTTGCAAATCGGCGTAAAACTTTTGTGCATCTATTTCTCCTGTCTCCATATAATATCGACATGGATGTGGTGCTGAAGCATGAAATATAGTTCTTAATGCAGCAGCTAACTGGATTACACTGATTTCACTTTGCCTTTGCTCTGCCATCTTTATTCTATGTACATATATTTAATACGCAAGCATATAATTTATACATAACATAGAACATTTAAAACCCTGTTTCCTAAAAGGCAGGATTTTATTTATATACACCGGCAACACACTTTGCTTTCGCGGTCTGTTAGCTTTGGTGCATATATATTTTCACTTACGGTCCGAAGACTTTGTAAGGCTAGTTTTTCATCTTTACCAAGAACAGTCAACTAGAAACTGGGCTTTACACAGAGATTTCAACATTTATACGAATATTGCTATCATCACGTAACTACAATATTCAGATAGTATGTAACTGTTTTACGTGAGCTCTGTCCCTTACGTAAATAATTAAACACACAACGTAAATCATATACATGTAAAATAACGTAACTGAACCACGATATTCACATGTACGTTTTACACATACAAATTAACATTTTTTCACCTACAACGTTACTTTTACGTGTAACAACAAAACGTAACTAACATGCATGTGAAATAACGTAACTGAACTACGATATTCACATGTACGTAACTATTACACATGAAAATTAACGTTTTTCACCTACAACGTTCACTCTCAATTACTAATGTCTTCCTTTAATCGCCATACGCCTTCTTCCGTAGTATGGGATAGGCTCAGACGCATGGCCGGTAAACCGACTCACATGCAGATTGCAGGTGTGAAGACTCCTGCAGGAGTCGTTGTGGATCCGTTTGACGCGGCTAACACTCTCGGCAGTGCTTTCGCTCACGTGTCTAGCTCCGATCATTATGCACCTGAGTTTCTCGGAATTAAGAATCAGGTGGAATCTCAAGGTTTCTGCTTTCGTTCTGGCAACCTTGAAGACTACAATCGCCTCTTCACCATGGCAGAGCTAGACCACGCACTTTCATCCTCGCGATCATCTGCACCAGGACCAGACGGCATACACATACGACTTCTACAGCATCCTTCTCCCGAAGGGAAGTATTTCCTCCTTGCCGTCTATAACCGCATCTGGGTTGACGGCTGTTTTCCCGATAAATGGCGCGAGGCCACCGTCATACCGGTTTTGAAGGCTGGGAAGGATCGTCATCTGCCTTCCAGCTATCGGCCTATTTCTCTCACCAGTTGCGTCTGCAAGGTATTGGAGCGCATGATTAATGGCCGTTTGACGTGGTGGCTTGAGTCCCGGAACCTCCTGTCGAACTTCCAGTGCGGTTTTCGTCGTCGCCGTTCTACGGTCGACCATCTAGTCTCTCTTTCCATCCAGATCATGGACGGCTTTCTAAGAAAGTGCCAAACAGTTGCAGTGTTTTTTGACCTGGAGAAGGCTTATGACACTTGCTGGAGGTATGGCATTCTACGTACGCTCCACGAATGGAATTTTCGTGGTCGCCTCCCTCTGTTTCTCCAGGAGTTTATGCGGGACCGCATCTTTCGGGTTCGCGTGGGCTCGATTTTATCGCGGTGTTTTACTCAGGAGAACGGAGTACCGCAGGGTTCGGTACTCAGCGTCACCCTATTTGCCATTGCGATCAACTCCATCGTGGACTGTGTCCCTCACGGAGTGTCTTGTTCACTGTTCGTTGACGATTTCGCCATCTACAGTAGTTCTCGGCGCACCTGTCTTTTAGAACGCCGTCTCCAAGTCTGTCTCGACCGCTTGTACACTTGGAGTATTGAGAACGGTTTTAAGTTCTCAGTTGAAAAAACCGCCTGTGTAAACTTCTGGCGCCGCAAGGCATTCCTTGCTCCTACTCTCCATCTCGGTCCAGGCGTTCTTCCTTTTGCAGACGAGGTCAAGTTTCTCGGACTGGTGCTTGATCGCAAACTTAGCTGGCATTCCCATATTTCGTATCTCAAGGGTAGGTGTGACCGTTCCCTTAATATTTTACGTATTTTAGCTGGCACATCCTGGGGAGGCGATAGGACTGTTCTTTTACGCCTATATCGCGCTCTGGTCCGGTCGAGGCTCGACTACGGTTGCATTGTGTACTCTTCGGCTCGACCATCTGTTTTAAGTCGTCTCGACCCTATACATCACAGAGGTATACGCTTGAGTATCGGGGCTTTCGTAACGAGTCCAGTCATCAGCTTGTGTGCCGAAGCTGCTGAGCCTCCCCTTTCTTATCGGCGTGATGTTCTTCTATGTAGCTATGCTTGCAGACTCTCTAGTCTGCCGCAACATCCGTCTTTTAAGTTCTTTTTTAATGACTCATTGGATCGCCATTATTTATCCCGTCCATCAGCTCTACTACCCCCTGGAGTTCGGTTCCGGTCCCAGCTGCGCCTCATGGCCGTTACGTTGCCGGCTTCCCTACCCCTCGGAGAAGCACGCTTTCCCCCGTGGCTCCGCTCGAAGGTTCGCTTTGACTTCTCCTTGCTGTCCACGCCCAAGTCGACCTGCCCGGCTTCGTCTATTCGCTCCTCTTTTCTAGAACTCCAGTCACGTTTCACCCAGTGCTGCTTCGTGTATACAGACGGCTCAAAGGACGACCGGGGAGTAGGTTCTGCCTTCATCCATGAGAACCGGACTTTTAGCTTTCATCTTTTATCGCAGTGTTCCACTTTTACCGCCGAGCTCCATAGTATCTACCAAGCGCTTTTATATGTCCGTCAGCAAGCAATGCCGTCCTGGGTCATTGCCTCTGACTGCTTGAGTGCCCTACAAAGCATTAAATCGCTGTACAGTTACCACCCTCTTGTACAGCGTGTCCAGGATGTCCTCCACTCGATCGCTAATGCTGGCGTTAGTGTGTCGTTTGTGTGGGTCCCTGGACACGTAGGGCTGCCGGGCAATGAAGCTGCCGACGTTGCTGCTAAAGGTGCTATTTTAAATCCGCAGTGTGTTAGTTCCATTATTACTTGGACAGATCTTCGTCGAGCTCTACGTAAGCTTATCCTAAAACGTTGGGACGAAGATTGGAATGGGGTTCTGGGCAACAAGCTGCGGGAGCTAAAACCGCACCCGGTACCCTGGTGTACTTCTTCGCGTAGTCGCCGCCGTGAAGAAGTCGTTTTAGCCCGTCTCCGCATTGGACACTGCCTTTTTAGCCACCGGTATTTTTTATCCTCTGACCCTGCACCAATGTGTGCTCACTGTCGGAAGCCTTTGGCTGTCCGACATATTTTAACAGAATGCCGGTTTTTAGCACCGACGCGTAACTCCCTCCGTTTCCCGAGTACGCTTAGTCAGGTGTTGGCGGACAACCTGAGTGCCGTGGAGCGAGTTTTAGCTTTTATACGCCTTAGCGGTATGCACAGCCGCATCTAGCTCCATGAGGGCTTTTAGTGTTTTTATTGTATAGGTTTTAGCCTTTTATTGACCCATTTTTACACGCTTTTCCGGTTTTAATGTGTTGTTTTTAACTGTGTAGACTTTTTACCTTTGTACGGGCGCTGATAACCGCCGCAGTTGTGCGCCCTAAAACCTAATTCTACTACTACTACTCTCAATTACTAATACTACATGATGTGCGAAGATTAACAATTTAAGTTCTAATACAACATGTACGATTTCATATTTACTTGCAAGTAACTACATTATCACTTTTTTATGAAATTTTTAAATGAATATGCTCACCTTTTGACGGCATTACGGGCTGCTTAAAAAAGAGAATTTATGTCGTTTGAAGCCACTTTCTAGAGTTTCCTTGCCATGGTATTGGAGTATGCAGTCACCACGGTTTAGTAGATCTTTCTGCGCTGCGGTCATGTGTTTGAATTTCTCCGGGAGGAAGACTTGGAATTCTGACGTTTCGACGACCACCCGCTCACCATATCTGGTCTTCACGGTTTTGACGGATCGAATGATGTATTGGACGGACTGATCTAATTCACGTAGTTTCTTTGTGGGAAGATGTGTTCCACCTTCAGCTAGTTGATTTAGCTGGAGCATCTCATGGTCTGAAATAAGCATATAAGCACTACCGAATCAGTATTACTTCCACACTCTTCGTAAACAGAGATAAAAAAAGAAATACAGTATACAGCTTTTCTATCTTACCTGTAGGATCCATATTTCCAGAGCATCGACTGACTCCTTACTCATCAGTGCCAGCGTATTTATTGAGAGAGGCTCCGCCCTCCTTCCAGGAGAGCTTTTACTTTCTACATCTTGAGTTAGGAGTTAAAAGTTATTACTAGTGACTTTATTATCATAGTTTAAACTTTATATAGATCCAACATTTTTACACCCCACCATATCTCTCCTTCCCAAACACCATGTTGCGCGCGCACACTCACTGTGATTCGTTCCCTACATCTTGGAGGGGGATATAGTTACACATTTCTTTACGCACGCATACTTGTACAAAATATATTTTTCTGAACATTTGATTTTTTTACATTTGGTATACTAACACATTCATAGTATTGTTTCATCATTCGTACAAATATATAGATTCAATCGTTTAATTATAAATACATTGTTTTTTCGTTTGACAGAAAGTTCAACTTGGATACGACAGTAAGAATTTTTTGGCCACCCCTATCACCAGTCTGGAGATATTACCTCTTTTTTTCTCTCTCTCGCCCGCATAGCGATGGAGTGAAGTTCAGTGGAGTATTCGTAATACTCAGGGGAGATTGTCTAGACATTTTTTATATGGAGGGTGATATCTTGCCGGGGATAGTGATGACACCTGTACTATGGAACCCTGCTTGCGTATGTATATATACGTATATGTATATATGTATATATATTATCATAATGACTGAACTGATTATATTAATCCTATATACTTAAAGATGAGATAATTTTCTCTCGATATCTTTATCATTCTTAAATAGATGGATAGTGCTTTTATTTTATTTTGAATGTTATGTTCCACTTTTATCATGCTTAGAGGGAATATTCTTTTTAAAATATTCAATCATCTTCTTAACACGTATTCTCTCACTGCACACATTTTATACTTCACTGTTTCCTCAAACTTGTACTTACAACTCATTTGACCTTTTTTAGTATTGTTACACTATTTCTTAGAGAGAGAGAGAGAGAGAGAGAGAGATGGATGATACATTATTTTTCTTTTCAATGTTATGTCACACTTTTATCATGCTTAGAGTGAGTGTGGTGTTTTAGGGCCCGTCGACAACAAGGTCATTTGGGCCCGAAGTCAACACTAAATCCAAAAAGCTATAAAATTTTTGCTAAAAAGGTAAAATATAATAAAAACACTCAACTGTTAAAAGGCCCTAAAAACGATCTAAGGACTAATAATTTAAAATCTGTAAAAGTAATAAATATAAAATACAAGTTAGACTTGCTTATTAAAACCTATTTCAGAAACAAACCTCAGTGCCTTAACCACGGCCACTGGGTCGTCCCCTAAAATACTGCGCAAGTTAGTTCCCCAGCCCCAAGACTGGCGAACGCGGGCGTACTGCGGGCAATCGAGTAATATATGCCGCACAGTGAGGCGTACTGCACACGGAGCACACACAGGGGCCGGTTCCCCTCTTAATAGATGGCCATGAGTCGCTCGTGTGTGCCCAATTCTCAGCCGGGTGAGTATCACCTCGGCTCGCCGGTTATCCCTGCAGGAAGTTAGCCAGGGTTGTACGCTCTCCTTTATTGCCCGCAGTTGTGTGCCACGCGTGAAACCTGTTTCTGAGATGGAACCAACCTCACTCATTACTGACAGTACAGCAATAGAAAACCTTAATGACAAATTGGTATTGACGCAGCAAAAATGTGCCGAAGCCCATAATCTGAACGTACAGGAAACAAACAAGTTATTTGAGCTACTAAAAGACAATTCAGATGTTTTCAGTAAGAAACCAGGTTTGTGCACCGTATATTCGCACAGTTTTCAGGTTGAGAATTATTAAGCCGTATGTGCATAAATATAACAATCTTCCTATAGCGCTAAGAGAACAAGCTCAAAGCGTCATTTCTGAAATGATAAATGACAATATTATTGAACCAAGCGAATCTGATTATATAAATTCTTTATGTTGGACATATAAAAAGGACAAGAATGATCTTCGTGTGACCCTAGACGGCAGAAAATTAAATGCATACATGAAAGCCGATCATTTCCAGAATGAAAGCATAAATCAAATAATTACCAAACTTTCTAGAGGAAGATATATATCATCAATTGATTTAACTTCTTCATTTTGGCAAATAAACTTAGATGAAGTAGTCAGGGACTACACTGCCTTCATTTTCCTAGGTATTGAAATGAGATACCAACGGGTACCATTTGGATTGAAAAACTCAGGATGTGTACTTCTTAGAGCGTTGCATGAAGTTTTCAAAAGCAGTGCAGACTCCTTCTTAATTAGATATGTAGCTGATTTTCTCCTAATTGGTGAAGATTTCCAGCAACACATGGAAAATTTAAAATTTGTACTCAAGAGAATTCATGAATGTGGCATGACAACCTTCAAAAATCAAATTTTTGTGTAAAAGAAGTGGAATTTCTGGGTTACGTCATCAATGAAAGGGGAATGAAACCAAATCCGAAAATAATAGAAGCTATTTAAGAATACCACCACCGAAGAATATTAAACAGTTAAGGAGAATTTTTGGTTTTTTGAATTTTAATAGTCGTTTTGTTCCACGTTATGCGCAAGATATAGCCTCCATGCGTCAGTTGTTACAAAAAGGTGAAAAATGGAAGTGGACAATGGAACTTCAAGAATGTTTTGAAAAGATAAAGGAACTCTTTGCGTCATCTATATTGTTGGAACGACCACATGAAGTCTGGAAGTATGAAATATTCGTCGATGCATCTTCTGGAGGATATGGTGCTTTATTGGGCCAACGAGAAGAGAATGGAGATTTTCATGTCATTGACACAGCTTCAAGAGGACTGAACTGGAACTAGGCGCTCTTTATTTCGCTCTTACACGTTTTAAAAGCTACATATATCAGAAGAAAGTTAAAATATTTTCTGATCATATCAGTTTAACCTTCATAAACAAATGTAAATTAACTTCAACCAAAATATCTAGATATGTACATGCCATTACCAGTTTTGACATTGAAATCGTTCACATCCCTGGAAAATTGAACAAGTTCAGTGATTTATTATCTCGACTGAATTTTGTCACTGGAATTCCAGAAAGCACAGAAAAACCGAAACGAGAGATAAAAGTGCTACAATTAGATATAATATTAAGTAAAGAAACGGCAAATCAGGTGCAGAAAATAGGAGAACTGCAAAAGACACATAAGAAAATAGTTAAATTGTTAGAATTATCACCCAGGTTAGGTGAAGAAAATAGTTCCAGCACTGCTATAAACGACGGATTGCTTTATAAGAGGCATGGAAAGATTACGCCTAAATGGAAAGAATTTATTCCTAAATGTATGGAAGCAGCTATAATTATGGTTTTTCACATCAATCTCATTCACTCTGGAACCGACAGGACCTGCAGTGTTATTTTAGAGAACATGTACATTCCGAAATTGAGAGAGAAGGTTAGAAAGCTAATAGCGAGATGTAATACGTGTAAAAAATGTAGACAGAAGAATATTGCGTACCAGTACGATAGCAACTCCATAGTACGAGAACAACCAAGAGAATTAATCTGTCTAGACATATATGGTGAACCTCCACAGTCAAAATTTGGGAATAAATGTATTTTAGTTTGTTTTGATGTTTTCAGCAAATATTTACGAATTTTCCCCCTTAAAAGCCCAATAGCCAGGCTTGCCTAACTAAACTGCTAAATTACTACATTCCGGAAGAAGGAAAAATTAGAGCTGTCTTAAGGGTATGTATGACTGAAATTTTCAAATTCTGAACTAATAATGCTAGCTTTTCCAAATTTACACCATATGTGTACTATAATGTAAACATGTTACAACCTAAATTTAAACCATTTTTCTCCAGCAGTTTAGAAATTATGATAAATTTTGTATGTTTTTTGTTACGTCACTAAAAAAGTCCCTTGCGACAAAATATTTTGAATTTTGGTCTAATATTTTAGCCCTATGTTCATAATACACATACTTGTTGAAATTGCTCTGGGTTTTTCTGTGTCTCCTTTAGTCTAGGTCACAAAAATTTTCTAATTTACAAATATTCTTGTTTTGTCTAAAAAAAACTAAGTTTTGGGTTTGAAAATTAAAAATATATGCTTATATACATTTCACAGATTTCTTTTTCCTCTCCTCTGTTGCTGCTTTTTCCACCTTTTTCTTCTTTAAATGTTGCTTTTCTTCTGCACAACTTAGCTTCTTGCTTTGCAGGATACGAGTCTGATCTCGCTGCACTGAAGTTTTCCTTGCTGAGTCTACTACACTTTCACCTCTGATATTTTGCTGCAGCTCCAATGACTTAAGACTACCCATGTTAAACTCACTGATGCTTTTAATAACAGCAAGATCCAATGTTTGTTTTGATATGAAAAGTTCCTTTGGGCACTTATTCCATATGACATGATGCAAAGATTCATTGGCATTCTGTGTTTTTCCTGTTTTGCACCTCTAGTAATGTTGTAGAAGCCAGCCTCTGATATATTGGCAACATTTTAGGAACTATTTTGTCTGAAAGCCTTATTTTTCTTTTCTTGAATTGAAAATTTAAGAACGGAAAACAGACAAAGAATGTGGATGTAGGCAAAAGAGGGCGTGACTGACAGAGTTTAAAGGTCACCGACATTTAAATAAGCATTTAAAAATGGCGTTCGGAGGCAAATTATGCATTTTTCACATTCGGGAATGTCTAAATTATTTTATAGAATTAAAATAAAAAAGTCGTTATTTTCACGATTTTCATGAAATTTCAGTCATACATACCCTGACTGACAACGCCACAATATTTTCTGGAAGCAAGTTTTCAAAAGGAATCAAAGGCGCAGGGATTAAGCAATATTTTTGTTCAAGGTATAGACCACAAGCCAACCCAACAGAAAGATCAATAAAAGATATTGGGATATTTTTGAGAATCCTTTGTAATACGCGCCACAGCCAAAGGTTTTCATATATTCCACAGATTGAGAGAATTCTAAATGAAACGCCAAGTCCAGTGACCGGTTTTAAGCCTGTGGAAATAATGAAAGGAAAGATAATCGATACAATAGGATTTAAAGGTCCTCAACCTATAAAAGTAAAGGAGAACATTGAAATAGAGGCAGAGGAGATATGCAAGATTGCGGCTGAAAGAATTCAGAAGAGGGCAAACAAAAGAAAATTGAAACAATTTAAACATGAAAGGAATCGAATGGAACATTCAAGAGGGTGATTTAGTCTTAATAAGAAACAAAACACTTTCAAGTAAAATCAAGAAGGAAAACCAAAGATTGATGTTATATTTTAAAGGTCCATATAAGGTCACAAAGGTATTTTCGACTGACACCGGAGAAATCGTGGAAGACAAAAGTGGTAAAATTTTGGGAACATTCCATAAGGAATTACTGATTGAATTCTACTTTTTACTAAGAACACTGGAAATTCGTAAATTTGTGAATTCGTCATAGTAAAATTTATCCGCTGTAGTGTTTTTTTTTATTTATCCTGCAGATTTGAAATTTTAGGTACATACCTAACAGCGTACCTTCCACGACCCCGTGCAAGACATAAACCAGACATCCACCATGTATGCTTATGGTTCCCTTGACGTAGAGGTCTTCATCCAGGGGCTAACACATGGAGGTATAACCAATGCCAAAGTTGAGCACAGTGATACAGGATTGTTGCGAAAGAAAAAGAAATGTGTTTAGTTGGCAGGACAGTTAAAGCTATAATGTATATAACATTTGTGTTTTGTTGCTTTGGAAAAAAGAAACATGTATGTTTGGATGGTAAGAAAATAAATGTTTTGTTAGTTTTTGCAGTGAATTTTAATTTGGTTAATACTAGATTAGTGATTTAGTCCCTTAACGTAACAATTTAGTGACCCCGACGTGATAGTGATTCTTTTTACAAGGTAGGCTGCAAAAACAGCGTAAGCCGATACGTGCATCATTTACGAAAACATATAATGAATTGACTGAGAATTTGGCAAGCGAGCAAGCAGAAAGTGAAAATACACACCTGATGCACACAAAGTTAGAGAGATTAACTGCTGAGTTATCTTCTTGGGACGAGAAAATTGCATCCATGTTCTGAAATAGTGTTTAGAATGTTTAATGATTATTAAATAAGGAAACAACAAAGGAGAAAAATCAATACTAAATTATTAGATCATGTACATAATTGGGAATAAAGATGAGTATTCCCTTTTATTTTAAAACAGCGTTAAATTATTGCATTTAAATTATATCTGGAGTGTTAACACAGTAACACTTCAACATACTACAATGGAACAGTAAATATTAAGTTGTGTTCATCCAGTATGAAGCAATGTGTCATAAAACTTCCTTGCTTGATCTGCTGTATGAAGCTTCGTCAGTTCCTTGTTCTACGATGTCCGTCCCCAAGCGGTGTTCTGAGGCGCTCTGCCCGACGTCACGTGCTACCGTGCCATGTCCTTGAGAGCAGAGTGAGTGAGTGTGTGGTGTTTTAGGGCCCGTCGACAGCAAGGTCATTTGGGCCCGAAGTCAACACTAAAACCTAAAAGCAACAGATATTTAGCTAAAAAGGTAAAATATAATAAAAACACTCAACTATTAAAAGGAAAAAAAAACATCTAAAGACCAATAATTTAAAATCTCTAAAATTAATAAATATAAAATACAAGTCAGACTTGTTTATTAAAACCGATTTCCGCAACAAACAGCAGTGCCTTGACCACGGCCTCTGGGTCGTCCCCTAAAACACCGAGCAAGTTAGTCCTTAGGCCCAAGACTGGCGAACGCGGGTGTACTGCGGGCAATCAAGCAATACATGCCGCACAGTGAGGCGTACTGCACACGGAGCACACACAGGGGCCGGTTCCCCTCTTAACACATGGCCATGAGTCGCACGTGTGTGCCCAATTCTCAGCCGGGTGAGTATCACCTCGGCCCGCCGGTTATCCCTGCAGGAAGTTGGCCAGGGTTGTACGCTCTCCTTTATCGCCCGTAGTTCTGTGCCTTCCAAAGCTGTCCAGGAATGCTGCCAAGCAGATTAGGAGTTGGCGACGGAAAAAACGTTGCACATCCTGGTATGGCACCATAGTTGTTAAACTCCGGGGCAAACGGCAAGCGGACTTAGCAGCCGCGTCCGCCTCCTCGTTCCTGGAAATCCCCACATGGCCTGGGGTCCAAGTAAAAACAAAATTGTATCCGCGACTGAGCATTTGCGAGATCTGGGCCTGTATTTTCAAACCAAGGGTGTGAGCGGCAGTGTGCTGTTGCGCCACCAGGGGCCTACTTCGGTAGGTAGGGGTTTGGCGAACCCGGGGTCCCGAGCCAACGTTCTCCCTCGTGTGGGCTCCTCTTCGTGGTTGAGGGAGACGGTCAACAGGCCCACCCACGTGTAGGCCGTGCGTGGAGAACCGTGTCGGTGGAAAGGTTTGTCCTGGTGGTTGAGGGATGCGTATCTGAGCTCGTAACAGTGTTTTTCTGAATTCGGGGAGGGTGCGCGTTTCTAATACACTACTTTGGCTTCTGCTTCGCCTAAACGGGAGGTTAGGGACTAACCCACCCCTAATCAATCGGCCAGGACTAGGTACTGTACCGACCTCCGGGGAGAGTGGGACGGCGAGCTCGCTATATCCCCTGTGTAGCCCTGTCATCCCAGTGGGATGACCCCTTGTTGGACTTCGTGGTGGGTGGGGAGCACTGGGGGATGAAATTTAGACCAACTTTTATGGTTAACCTACACCCCCAAAAAACAATAAACGTGGAAAGGATTTGTTTGAAAACAGTGTTAAACAAGTAGTTGAATGTGGTACTCGCTACTTAGTTATTCAACGAACGGAGGAAGGTAGAACGTTTTCTACGGTTAATCCGTTTATTATACAGAAAGGTCTTGACAAAATAGCTAGTGCTGTTAAATCATGTACAAAATCTAGAAATGGCACGCTGCAGGTGGAAGCAACTACAGCATCCCAGGCAGCAAAGATACTGAAAGCCAACATGCTGGGCAGTTATCCAGTCAAAGTGGAGATGCATAGGACCCTGAATTCCTCGCGCACTGTTGTAAACACTAGCGCGTTGGATGGAATGTCCAACGAGGATATTCAGGAGAACCTCCAGGAACAAGGCGTAACTGCAGCCTATCGTGTCCAAAGGAGAGAACGAGGGGATATGGTTCCCACTCGTACCCTGTTCCTGACCTTTGATCGGGTAGATCTCCATCAAAGGATCAGGGCAGGATATGAAGTGATTGAGGTTAGACCATACATACCTTACCCTCTGAGATGCTACCAATGTCAGCGGTTCGGTCACACTAGTGTATTCTGTAAAGGCGCACCTATATGTGTCAGCTGTGGAGCCGCCATGCATGAAAATGCATGTACATCACCTCCGGAATGCGTAAATTGTAGCGGTGAACATCCATCAAGTTCACGAGAATGCCCCCGTTATATTGAAGAGCGAGCTATTCCGGAGATCCGGGTTAAAGAAAAGGTATCCTTTTCGGAAGCCTGGAAACTTCTATGTAACCTCAATGTACCCCACGACCGCTACGGCTGCCGAGAAGGCCCATTAGTAACCCCGAAAACTGGCAGAAGAGGCTCTGGTATTTTTCCCCAGGGACCTACTACGGTAGGTACGGGATTGGCGATCCCGGGGTCCCTAGCCACTCACCCTCATTTCATCCCCTTCACCTCCATCAACTGTGCCACGCTCTGCTACTGCTGATCAGTATTCATCACCTTCTTCCCCTTCTAGTTTTTTATTATAATTATTAGCACTTAAGGTCTTAGGTTTATAACTCCTGTCTCACCAGCAGGGATCTCTCCTATCTCCGTGGTTCTGTCCCACGGTTTTCAGCGCGACTTCCGATATGTGTGCTCTCCGGAGGTCTCAAAAGTGAAGGTTCAGCGGACCCTTCGCACTGCCCCTATGTGTAGCCTTAGGTGCGGAGCCCGTCCACACCGTCAAGTACACCCACGTAGCTCCTTGAGGTCCCGGTCTGTGTTAATCTCCCGACGGCCGTGTTTGCCGTTGGGTTAGTATCACGGACCGGACGTGTTACCGCTGACGGAACCCCGGTGTAATCAACCACAAGTCCCCTGAATCCGCGTGTGCCCTTTGTGCGCAGCGCGGCCTAAAGTGGGGAGCCACAGGCGGTTATTCCTGTGGTAGGGGCATAAGGCCGGGGTGTGCGTGGTGAACGGTTTACCCATACGGACAAGCAGTGGATATTGAAGGGTAGCTTTTCTGAGGTACAAATGAGATCGGTCATGGGTGGGGTCCCCATGACGGCACAGACCGTGAAGATTCGGTGTCTTTCTTTCTTTAACCCCCGGATGGCAGGCTGACGCCGACGGTTCCGGATGGGGGTCTATATCATGTCTCCGCGCAAAACCTCCTTCATTGACCCTTATTTATTGATGACCTTGGCATGTGATGGCAAAACGTTTAAGGATATTAGTCCATTTTATATAAAGCGTGAAATAGATAAGATCAGTGGCCCTGTGAAAAACGCTACACGTCTCCGAGACGGTAGCTTACTGTTAGAGACCTCAATTGCAGACCAGTCTAAAAAACTGCAAAAAGCGTCTTTTTGGGCTCCTACCCTATACGGGTAGTCCCACACAAAACGCTGAACACCTGTAGAGGAGAAGTCACCACCTCCAGCTTAGATGGTCTTGCGAATGAGGAAATAGTAAGTTGCCTCTCTGACCAACTTGTCTATCAGGCGTACCGGCTTACCCGAAAACAAGATGTCAAGGAATACCCCTTACGTACAGTCTTTCTAACTTTTGCTGGAACTAAGCTACCTGAATTTATCTATTGCGGCTATGAACGTGCTAGTGGCCGTGGATAAGGCACTGCGGTTTGTGGCGGAAATTAGTTTTAATAAACAAGTCTGACTTGGATTTTATATTTAGTAATTTTAGAGCTTTTAGCTATTAGTATTGGGTTGAGTTTTTATGTACTTTTAATTGTTGAGTGTTTTTATTTTATTTTACCTTTTTATCTAAATTTGTGTAGCTTTTAGATTTTGGCCTTGACTTCGGGCCCAAATGACCTTGCTGTCGACGGGCCCTAAAACTCCACACACTCACTCACTCACTTAGGTCTGTCAAAGAACTTCCGATTCCCCGGGTTACCTCCTGTCGGTCATCTCCTCGCGAGGAGGTGAGTTTGGCTCGGTTACGAATTTTGCACTGCTTTTTTACTCATAGTTTTCTTTTTAAAAAGGAGCCTTCTCCACTGTGTCCGTTTGGCAATGAACCGTTGTCTGTACGACAGGTGCTGCTAGAGTGTTTTCACCTAGCAGACCTTAGGACGTCTCTGCAGCTGCCGGTCAGCTTTGCAGAAATGCTAGCGGACGATAACGCAGTAGTGAAGGTTTTCAGATTCTTTTCGAGATTAGATTTTAGGATTTAGCAAATAGAATTTATGGTTTTTGGATGACATTTCTATTTTTTTCTCAACGCGTATGTATTTTTTGTCTTTTTTTAAACATATTTATAGTGTTTTAGAATAATTTATATCTGGCTTTTGCCATGACCAGTTTCTTTTACAAAGGGCGCTGATGACCTGTGTAGTTGAGCGCCCTTATACTCATCATCACTCACTCCTGTCGGTTGTGGTTACGTGTGTGGAACCGAACCCTATACATTCGGATTACACACTAGCACTTCCATTTTTACCGCAGAGTTCTATGCAATATACCGGGCCATTTTACACGTACGTCAACGAAAGTTAGAAAACTGCTTAATCCTGAGTGATTCCGTCAGTGCCCTTCAAAGTCTACGGCAGCTGTACAACTACCACCCTATTGTGCAGCGGATACAGGATGCCCTCCACGTTTTACACGCTTCTGGCTTGAGCGTGGTGTGTGCATGGACCCTTGGTCACGTAGGCTTGCGGGGGAATGAAATGGCGGATTCGGCAGCCAAGACGGCTACCATGAAGCCCAGGGTTCGAGTACCATGTGTGATATCGGAAGATTTTAAGGCCGTATTGCGGAGAGCTGTGCAAACCTGCTGGCAGGAACAGTGGTCGGCTCTCCGCAATAATAAACTTCGATCTGTGAAAGACCTTCCGATTCCCTGGGTTACCTCCTGTCGGTCATCTCGTCGCGAGGTGATTTTGGCTCGGTTGCGCATTGGGCACTGCTTTTTTAGTCAGTTTTCTATTTAATAGGGAGCCTTCTCCACTGTGTCCGTTTTGCCAAGACCCCGCAGGGGCCTACTTCGGTAGGTACGGGTTTGGCGAACCCGGGGTCCCGAGTCAACAGTCTCCCTCGTGTGGGCTGCCCCTCAAAATCCAACCTCTGCGGTCCTCGTCCCGAGGGGTGGGCAACAGGAAGTAGGGGACTGACTGATGGGGTGATGTAAGGTGGGGACTTGGTGTACGCCAGGACCGCTACGGCTGCCGAGTGAGTGAGTGATGATGAGTATAAGGGCGCTCAACTACAGAGGTCATCAGCGCCCTTTTTAAATGAAACTGGTCATGGCAAAAGCCAGATATAAATTATTCTAAAACAGTATATGTTAAAAAAGACAAAAAATACATACGCCTTGAAAAAAAAAATAAATAAAATAAAAATGTCATCCAAAAACCATAAATTCTATTTGCTAAATCCTAAAATCTAATCTCGAAAAGAATCTAAAAACCTGATCTGCGTGATCGTCCGCTAGAATTTCTGCAAAGCTGACCGGCAGCTGCAGAGACGTCCTAAGGTCTGCTAGGTGAAAACACTCTAGCAGCACGTGTCGTACAGACAACGCTTCATTACAAAACGGACATAGTGGAGAAGGCTCCTTTTTAAAAAGAAAACTATGAGTAAAAATGCAGTGTCCAATTCGTAACCGAGCCAAACTCACCTCCTCGCGACGAGATGACCGACAGGAGGTAACCCAGGGAATAGGAAGTTCTTTGACAGATCTAAGTTTATTATTGCGGAGAGCAGACCACTCTTCCTGCCAGCAGGTTTGCACAGCTCTCCGCAATTCGGCCCTAAAGTCTTCCGATGTCACAGATGGTATTCGAACCCTGGGCTTCATGATAGCCGTCTTGGCTGCTGAATCCGCCATTTCATTCCCCCGCAAGCCTACGTGACCAGGAATCCATGCACACACCACGTTAACACCAGAAGCGTGTAAAACGTGGAGGGCATCCTGTATACGCTGCACAATAGGGTGGTAGCTGTACAGCTGCCGTAGGCTTTGAAGTGCACTGAGGGAATCACTCAGGATTAAGCAGTCCCCCAACTTTCGTCGGCGTACGTGTAAAATGGCCCGGTATATTGCATAAAGCTCTGCAGTAAAAATGGAAGTGCTAGTGTGGAATCCGAATGTATAGGGTTCGGTTCCACACACGAAAGCACAACCAACGCCATTTGAGTTCTTGGAGCCATCAGTATAAATTACAAAATGGTCCTTATATCGCGATAAAAATTCTAAAAAACATGTGCGGATACTAGACATAGACATGGTAGATTTATCATATTTAGTCATGCCCAGATCAACCGGGGACGCTCTGCACAACCAAGGAGGGTATGTCCTCTCCCCCCTAGGATACATCTTGGGCATGTCAGTATCAAGATGTCTAAGGAGCTCCCGGAAACGAAAACCAGGTGGCTTTGGTTTAATAGTAGTGTTCCTATAACGCACGTCCATGAAGGTATTAAAGAACGGCGTAAACGATGGATGTGTGGGCATGCAATTAAGTCCACAGCCATAATTGGCTATTAACATGTTGCGCCTGTACTGCAGAGGAGGTTCTGCAGACTCAGCATACAGGCTTATAACTCGGCTCGTTGGAAATGCCCCAACAGCTATACGTATGCCACAGTTATGGACTGTGTCTAATCTCTTCAGCACAGATGGTCGTGCTGAGCCATAAACGATACTACCATAGTCTAATTTGGAACGGATGAGTGCCCGATAAAGTCGCAATAACACTGCACGATCCGCTCCCCACGATTTTCCACTTAGTACCCGCAAGATATTCAAAGATCGGTCACATCGTGCCTTCACTTGTGCTATATGCGACGACCAACTAAGTTTTCTATCAAATATCAATCCAAGGAACCTCGTCTCATCTGCAAAAGGTAGTAGATCAGCGCCTAGCCGGAGCCTTGGAGGTAGTCGACTCTGCTGACGCCAGAAGTTTACACAGATGGTTTTCTCAGCGGAAAATCGGAAGCCGATTTTTAAACTCCAACTCTTAAGGTTGTCCAAGGTGGTCTGAAGACGGCGCTCTAAAAACGGAGTGCGCTGAGATGTACAGTAGACGGCAAAGTCGTCTACAAATAGGCATGACGAGACACTTGGAGGTACACATTTCGAGATAGAATTAATCGCAATAGCAAACAACGGAACACTTAATACCGATCCCTGTGGTACACCGTTCTCTTGAACAAAAAGGTTCGAAAAAACCGAGCCAACCCTTACTCGGAATACGCGGTCTTTCAGGAATTCCTGAAGGAAGAGTGGTAGGCGTCCACGTATATTCCAGGTGTGCAGAGTACGTAGCAACCCTGCCCGCCAACACGTATCATAAGCCTTTTCGAGGTCAAAAAATATTCCGACTGTTTGACAGTTCTTAAGAAATCCGTTCATAATCTGTGTCGACATGGACACAAGATTATCCACTGTTGAACGGCGTCGTCGGAAACCGCACTGGATGTTATTCGGTAGGTTGTGCGTTTCCAGCCACCATACCAACCGCCCATTTATCATGCGTTCCCTCACCTTGCATACGCAACTGGTGAGGGAAATAGGGCGGTAGCTAGAAGGGAGGTGACGGTCCTTGCCAGCTTTCAAGATAGGTATAATGGTAGCTTCTCGCCACTTTTCAGGAAACGTGGCATCAACCCAAACACGGTTATAGACCTCGAGCAGGAATGCCTTACCTTCAGGTGAGAGATGTAACATTTGAACGTGGATTCCATCCGGTCCTGGTGCTGTCAGTCGCGATGACGAAAGAGCGTGTTCTAGCTCTGCCAAGATGAAGAGGCGGTTATAGTCTTCAAGGTTTCTGGAACTAAACACGAAACCTTGAGATTCTACCTGAGTCTTAATTGAGATAAACTCAGGAGCATAATTGCATGAGCTAGACACCTGAGCGAAAGCACAGCCGAAGGTGTTAGCCACAACAAACGGATCAACAACTCCTGCAGTTGTTTTCAGACCAGCGATTGGCAGGTGGGTTGATTTTCCGGCCACGCGCCTTAATTTATCCCATCCAACAGATGAGGGTGTACATCTGTTAAAAGTTGATACAAATTTGTTCCATAAGGTCTTTTTGCTATCCTTAATTATTTGCCTAGATTTTGCACGCGCTTTCTTATACTCAATTAGATTACTTAGCGTAGGGTGTCGTTGGAATACCCTTAGAGCACGTCTACGTGCACGAATAGCATTCCGGCAGTCGTTGGTCCACCATGGGACAGGAAATCGACCGAGTTGGGTAGCCGAACGTGGAATAGACTGTTCTGCAGCGGAAAGAATTTTCTCTGTGAGATGATCGACTAAATCATTCACAGAATCGTGCTCGTTGTATTCAAAGACAGCCAACTGGGTGTAAAGATTCCAGTTGGCACGATCAAAGCGCCATCTAGGGATACGTGAGGGAGACACATCTTGTGCTAAGAGACTAAGAAGACATGGAAAGTGGTCGCTGGAATGTAAATCAGAGATGACATTCCACTGTAATGAAACAGCTAACTGGGATGAACACACTGCCAAATCGATGTCCAATAGGTGTTAAACGCGTCTGAGAGGAATGTGGGCTCTCGGGTGTTCAGGAGAACCAAGTTATTGCTCTCCAGGAATTTTGCAATGAGGTTGCCTCTCGAACATGCCCGATTTGAGCCCCAAAGTGGGTGATGGGCATTAAAGTCTCCAACTATTAGAAATGGTGTTGAAAGTTGGGAAACCAGATCTTCAAGGTCAACTAACGAGAGGTCATCTGATGGCGGGAGATATACAGTGCAAATGCAAAATTCGATTGATGGCAGCTTAATCCTTACAGCTACAGATTGTAAATCAGACTGTAGCTGTAACGGATCTACAAATATGTCATCCCTGAGGAGCATCATAGTACCCCCGTGTGCAGGAATGCCCTCTTCTGTTTCAACATCACACCTCAGTGGTGTGTAGCGTCTGATTTTAAAGTTGTCTTGTGGTCGTAGCTTAGTCTCTTGTAAGCATACCACTAAGGGGTGATGCTTACTGAGCAAAAGTTCCAATTCTGGTCGATGCGCTCTTAATCCTCGTATGTTCCATTGTAGGATAGCCATTGGAACTATGGGATATAAGATGTAAAGGTAGTCTACATTAAGACGACTTCATGGGTGGCCGAATCAATTTGCCCTTTTTCTTTGGTGTAGGGCTAGTTTCGGCAGGTTTATCCTGCCTCTTCTTTGCTGCAGATGTAGCAGCGTGGTCAGCTGTTTCCTGCTCCATATCCTCTATGGAAGAGGACGGTTTTCCTTCTACAACTTTCGATTCGAGGGGCTCGAAGCGATTGGAAATTCCGACCGACGTAGATGACGGTCGCCGGTCGTGGTCCTCCCCAGAAGATGACTCCGACGATGAACTCGGAGACGCTCTAGGGCTACGTTTCTTGGACTTTTCTGGAGCAGACTTTGTGCTTTCTTTCAGGAAGGCAGTTCTATCATACTGCGTCTTGAACTTGATCTCTGGTGCTTGGTATACAATGGGCAATTTCGTCCTGTTGTTAGAAGTGGATGCTTTCTCAGGCGACTTCACTGACTTGTTATTTTCAGTAGTCTGTGTTCTCGGAGTTTTAGATGTTGTTACTGATGCTCTTGGTTGCGATCTAGGCACTAGAACTTTCTCGGATATTGTTGCCCCGTTTATATCAGATGTTTGGGTACCAGCCTCCCGTTTCGGTGACGGAGTAGCCGCCACAGAGCTATAGGTACGGGAGGTGGTTGAAGAGGGCTTGAGAATACATAGAAGTTTCCGGGCTTCCGAAAAGGATACCTTTTCTTTAACCCGGATCTCCTGAATAGCTCGCTCCTCAATATAACGGGGGCATTCTCGTGAACTTGATGGATGTTCACCGCTACAATTTACGCATTCCGGAGGTGATGTACATGCATTTTCATGCATGCCGGCTCCACAGCTGACACATGTAGGTGCGCCTTTACAGAATGCACTAGTGTGACCGAACCGCTGACATTGGTAGCATCTCAGAGGGTTAGGTATGTACGGTCTAACCTCAATCACTTCATATCCTGCCCTGATCCTGTGAGGGAGATCTACCCGATCAAAGGTCAGGAACAGGGTACGAGTAGGAACCATATCCCCTCGTTCTCTCCTTTGGACACGATATACTGCAGTTACGCCTTGTTCCTGGAGGTTCTCCTGAATATCCTCGTTGGACATTCCATCCAACGCGCTAGTGTTTACAACACCGCGCGAGGAATTCAGGGTCCTATGCATCTCCACTTTGACTGGATAACTGCCCAGCATATTGGCTTTCAGTATCTTTGCTGCCTGGGATGCTGTAGTTGCTTCCACCAGCAGCGTGCCATTTCTAGATTTTGTACATGATTTAACAGCACCAGCTATTTTGTCAAGACCTTTCTGTATAATAAACGGATTAACCGTAGAAAAAGTTCTACCTTCCTCCGTTCGTTTAATAACTAAGTAGCGAGGACCACACTCAACTACTTGTTTAACACTGTTTTCAAATAAATCTTTTCCACGTTTATTGTTTTTTGGGGGGTGTATGTTAACCATAATATTAGGTCTAAAATTCATCCCCCAGTGCTCCCCACCCACCACGGAGTCCAACAAGGGGTCACCCCACTGGGATGACAGGGCTACACAGGGGATATAGCGAGCTCGCCGTCCCACTCACCCTGGAGGTCGGTACAATACCTAGTCCTGGCCGATTGATTAGGGGTGGGTTAGTCCCTAACCTCCCGTTTAGGCGAAGCAGAAGCCAAAGTAGTGTATTAGAAATGCGCACCCTCCCCGAATTCAGAAAAACACTGTTACGAGCTCAGATACGCATCCCTCAACCACCAGGACAAACCTTTCCACCGACACGGGTCTCTACGCACGGCCTACACGTGGGTGGGCCTGTTGACCGTCTCCCTCAACCACGAAGAGGAGCCCACTCGAGGGAGACTGTTGGCTCGGGACCCCGGGTTCGCCAAACCCGTACCTACCGAAGTAGGCCCCTGGGGGGACGGCTGCCGAGAAGGCCCATCAGTAACCCCGAAAACTGTCAGAAGAGGCTCTGGTATTTTTCCCCAGGGACCTACTACGGTAGGTACGGGATTGGCGATCCCGGGGTCCCTAGCCACTCACCCTCAATTCATCCCCTTCGCCTCCATCAACTGGGCCACGCGCTGCTACTGCTGATCAGTATGCATCACCTTCTCCTTCTAGTTTTTATTATAATTATTAGCACTTAAGGTCTTAGGAGAGATCCCTGCTGGTGAGACAGGAGTTATAAACCTATCTCCGTGGTTCTGTCCCACGGTTTTCAGCGCGGCTTCCGACATGTGTGCTCTCTGGAGGTCCCAAAAGTGAAGGTTGAGCGGACTCTTCGCACTGCCCCTATGTGTAGCCTTAGGTGCGGAGCCCGTCCACACCGTCAAGTACACCCCCGTAGCTCCTTGAGGGCCCGGTCTGTGTTAATCTCCCGACGGCCTTGTGCCGTTGGGTTAGTATCCCGGACCGGACGTGTTACCGCTGACGGAACCCCGGTGTAATCAACCACAAGGCCCCTCAAAATCCAACCTCTGCGGTCCTCGTCCCGAGGGGTGGGCAACAGGAAGTAGGGGAAGCATTTGTGTCTTCGCTTTCCCGGCGCAGCTCTACCCAACAAGTATGGTCAGCTGTTCGGCGGATGTATGGCAAGTATCGCCGGACGGTAATTCCCGGCCTTGCCATCAACGGTTCCATGTGCACCAACGAGCAGGACAAGGCTGAAGCCCTAGCTACCATATTTGCTGCTACTAGCCAAACTGCCCGCTATGACGCTCTCTTCCTGCCTATTAAGGAAAAGGACGAGCGGGTACCACTTAATTTTAATAGTGACTACACCGAGCCGTACAATCAACCTTTCACCACAGCCGAGCTCGCCCATTCTCTGGCGCCCCTCAAAATCCAACCTCTGCGGTCCTCGTCCCGAGGGGTGGGCAACAGGAAGTAGGGGACTGACTGATGGGGTGATGTACGGTGGGGACTTGGTGTACCCCACGACCGCTACGGCTGCCGAGAAGGCCCATCAGTAACCCCGAAAACTGGCAGAAGAGGCTGTGGTATTTTCCCCCAGGGACCTACTACGGTAGGTACGGGATTGGCGATCCCGGGGTCCCTAGCCATTCACCCTCAATTCATCCCCTTCATCTCCATCAACTGTGCCACGTGTAGCTACTGCTTGTCAGTAAGCATCACCTTCCCCTTCTAGTTTTTTATTATAATTATTAGCACTTAAGGTCTTAGGTTTATAACTCCTGTCTCACCAGCAGGGATCTTTCCTATCTCCGTGGTTCTGTCCCACGGTTTTCAGCGCGGCTTCCGACATGTGTGCTCTCCGGAGGTCTCAAAAGTGAAGGTTGAGCGGACCCTTCGCACTGCCCCTATGTGTAGCCTTAGGTGCGGAGCCCGTCCACACCGTCAAGTACACCCACGTAGCTCCTTGAGGGCCCGGTCTGTGGTAATCTCCCGACGGCCGCGTTTTGCCGTTGGGTTAGTATCACGGACCGGACGTGTTACCGCTGACGGAACCCCGGTGTAATCAACCACAAGTCCCCTGAATCCGCGTGTGCCATTTATGCGCAGCGCGGCCTAAAGTGGGGAGCCACAGGCGGTTATTCCTGTGGTAGGGGCATAAAGCCGGGGTGTGCGTGGTGAACGGTTTACCCATACGGACAAGCAGTGGATATTGAAGGGTAGCTTTTCTGAAGTACAAATGAGATCGGTCATGGGCGGGGTCCCCATGACGGCACAGACCGTGAAGATTCGGTGACTTTCTTTCTTTAACCCCCGGATGGCAGGCTGACGCCGACGGTTCCGGATGGGGGTCTATATCATCATGTCTCCGCGCAAAACCTCCTTCATTGACCCTTATTTGTTGATGACCTTGGCATGTGATGGCAAAACCTTTAAGGATATTAGTCCATTTTATATTAAACGTGAGCTCGATAAGATCAGTGGCCCTGTGAAAAACGCTACCCGTCTTCGAGACGGCAGCTTACTATTAGAGACCACAACAGCGGACCAATCTAAAAAACTGCAGAAAGCGTCTTTGTTGGGCTCCTACCCTATCCGGGTAGCCCCACACAAAACGCTCAATACCTGCAGAGGAGTAGTCACCACCTCCAGTTTAGATGGTCTAGCAAATGAAGAAATAGTAAGTTGCCTCTCCGACCAACTCGTTTGTCAGGCGTACCGGCTAACACGAAAGCAAGATGGCAAGGAGTACCCACTACGTACGGTTTTTCTAACTTTTGCTGGGACTAAGTTACCCGAGTACATCTATTGCGGCTATGAGCGTGCGAGTGTCCGCCAGTATGTCCCGAACCCCATGCGCTGTTTCCAATGTCAGCGGTTCGGACATACTAAGGTCGCGTGTACCAATCCTGCTCTTTGTGAGCAATGTGGCCTAGCTAAACACGACGCGCCAAACTGCAGCCGAACACCTTGCTGCGTGAACTGTGGCGGTAGTCATCCCTCCAGCTCGCGACAGTGTCCTAGATTCATGGACGAAAAATGCATTCAGGAGCTACGTGTCAAACAACGCCTGACTTTTCCAGAGGCACGACGGCGCTTCGAACAACTAAAGCCTGCTACCACTACTACTGGATATGCATCAGCAGCTCGCCGTACTCCTAATACCACTGTTGCTGTTCAACACGTCCCTGTCGCCCACGCATCCACGCAGACTGACTTTCTAGCCGTTAAACCCACGTCTCAGACTGTTTGTGTATCCACCAGCACAGCCTCCGCTTCAGCCGTACAGACTCCAGCCACCAAGCCATCAGCGGGTAACAACCATCCCGTAGTAAATGCGAAAAACCGATCCCGACCACAACATACATCGCGAAGTCGCTCGCCTTCTGTTAGATCCCGGTCTCGTTCTACGAGCCGTAGGAGTTCTGACTCCCGATCATCAGCGGAGTCACAGGGGGCTAACGATTTTCGAATCGTAGGGCCCAGGTCAGCCAAGGTCAAGAAAAAAGTTAAAACGGCCCATTAAAAACTCCTCATGGAAATAATCCAGTGGAATGTCAATGGTTTTCGAGCTCGTGCTCAAGACCTACAACATTTAGTTTCTCAGCGGTCACCGTCAATAATTTGCCTCCAGGAAACCCACTTACATCCCAATCACTCGTTACACCTTCACTCTTTTTCGGCATTTAGAAGCGATTCTCTTGCAGGTATGCGTGCAAGCGGTGGCGTTGCTACCTTAGTGGCGCCTAACATTTCCGCCGCCCACGTTCCTCTCACCACACCATTGCAAGCTGTGGCCGTCCGGATACAGCTGGAGAGCATCAGTTTTACCATCTGTAATATGTACCTGCCGCCGCTCAGTATAGTTACAGAGCGGGATCTTCTAGCTCTAGTGGCTCAGCTCCCCTCACCACTACTCCTTGTGGGAGATTTGAATGCCAAGCACACGCTCTGGGGATCAGACACTGATGACGCCCGTGGATGCCTCCTCGTAGACGTCTTCGATAAGTCTGACCTGCTTCTGCTAAATACTGGTGACCCGACATTCCTATCATCCGCTTATGGTACACATTCCGTACTAGACCTTTCTTTCTGCAGTCCGTCATTAGTACCACTACTTGAGTGGTCAGTACTTTCCGACCTATTTGGCAGTGATCATTACCCCATTAACATTCATTTTTCTGGCCACCAATGTGTACCTTCTCGACATCCTCGCTGGATTATTTCCAAAGCTAACTGGGGAAAATTCCAATCCCTCATACACCTCATCGACGATGGTTTCGACACCATCGACGAAATGGTCGATATTTTACTTGCTCGATCCTGCTCGCAGCAGAATCCAGCATTCCTCGAGGCTCACCTACACCACGTCGTATTCCTGTACCGTGGTGGTCCGAGGAATGTAGTTTGGCTGTCAGCGCATTTTTCAGCGGCACCCGACAGAAGTGAACTTCGTCGCCTTCAAACGTTCTCGGGCTAGGGCACGCTTTATACTGCGCAACGCAAAGCGTAAATCTTGGGAAGCATTTGTGTCTTCGCTTTCCCGGCGCAGGTCTACCCAACAAGTATGGTCAGCTGTTCGGCGGATGTATGGCAAGTATCGCCGGACGGTAATTCCCGGCCTTGCCATCAACGGATCCATGTGCACCACCGAGCAGGACATAGCTGAAGCCCTAGCTACCACATTTGCTGCCACGAGCCAAACTGCCCCCTATGACGCACTCTTCCTGCCTATTAAGGAAAAGGCGGAGCGGGTATCACTTAATTTTAATAGTGACTGCACCGAGCCGTACAACCAACCCTTTACCGCAGCCGAGCTCGCCCATTCTCTGGCGTTAGCAAAGGATTCCTCTCCAGGTCCCGATGACGTACACCGACAGATGCTGCTACATCTTCCATCTGAGGCGCTAAGTTTCCTCTTAAACATCTATAACCGCATTTGGCATGAGCGGGTTTTCCCTTCCTCCTGGCGAGAGGGTATTGTCATCCCCATCCCTCGACCCGGAAAGGACCGCACGCTACCATCTAGCTACCGCCCCATTTGCCTAACGAGTGTCATCTGTAAGACGTTGGAGCGAATGGTAAGCGCTCGGTTAAATTGGTGGCTAGAAAAACATAACCATCTGTCCAACTTACAATGCGGTTTTCGTCGCCATCGCTCAAGTGTCGATAATCTAACACGCCTAGAGGGGTATATTTCCGATGCCTTTCTGCTGAAACAGCACGCCGTGGGCGTGTTCCTCGACTTGGTGAAGGCCTATGACACCACCTGGCGGTATGGCATACTCCGTAACCTACATGGTTACGGTATGCGTGGTCATCTACCAGATTTCCTATGCAATTTTTTAAGACTTCGCCGTTTTCGTGTGCGCATAGGAAACACGGTATCCTCGGAGCGGACACAGGAGAACGGCGTACCTCAAGGTTCGATTTTAAGCGTCGCACTTTTTGCCGTAGCTATCAATGGCATCACTAGTGCCGTTCGAAGCGGAATTCCAACATCACTCTATGTTGACGACTTCGCACTTTATTATAGGTCAGCCAACATAGATCACATTGAGCGCCAACTGCAGCTGACCATCACCCAGCTAGCAGCTTGGGCGCTACAAAACGGTTTCCGCTTTTCAGCTGCGAAGACCCAGTGTATCCACTTTCACCGCCTACGAGGTATTCACCCGCCTCCTGATCTTCATTTGAACGGCACACCCCTGCCATTTGTCTCGCACCTGAAGTTCTTGGGCCTCTACTTGGACCGACAACTAAATTGGGAGCACCACATTCGTCACCTTCGAGCCTCTTGCGATCTTTCTCTTCGGGTGCTGAAGGTATTATCTGGAGCTTCTTGGGGGGGGGCGATCGCACGGTAATGTTGAGGCTGTACCGCTCTCTGGTTCGGTCCAAGCTGGACAATGGCAGTTTTATTTATGGCGCAGCGACCGCCTCTAAACTTCGCCTTTTAGACACCGTGCATCATACTGGCATCCGCCTTGCCACAGGAGCTTTCCGCACCAGTCGAGTTGACTGCCTGTATGCAGACTCAGGCGAACCTCCACTCCATATTCGTCGCTCACTGTTACTCTGCTCATACGTTTCGAAGTTGGCAAGTTATCACAATCATCCTTGTTTTAAACCAGTTCTGTGTCCAGATTTAGTCCACCGTTATATGCGCCCTGGTTCTCATACACGCCCCGTGTGAATAAGATTTCGGGATCTAATACATTCGCATGGCCTCCGAATGCCTCGCGTGGAGAGGTCGTCCATCTGCCCTTATCCTGCATGGCAGCTCAATCGTGCGCAGTTCGATCTCGCCCTTTCAACCAATTCTAGACTCGCTACTCCACATTCGGTGTTCCAACAACTTTTTGCCGAATTACTGGGCCGTTACCCTAACTATGTTCCGGTCTTCACAGACGGTTCTCAGTTAGGTAACGCTACGGGTTGCGCGTTCTTCGTTAACGGTGAGGCTCACAAATTTCGCCTTATGGACTCCACTTCAGTTTTTTCCGCAGAACTGTATGCCATCTTTTATTTGCTCCTTTTTATTTGCAAGTTAGCTCCTGGCTCTTTTATCGTCTGCACTGACTGCCTGAGTGCGCTTCAGGCCTTGCAACAACACACTGCCACTCACACACTGGTTTTAAAAATACAGACCCAGATCTCGAAAATGCTCGATCGGGGATACAATTTTGTTTTTACTTGGACCCCAGGCCATGTTGGGATTTCCGGGAACGAGGAGGCGGACGCGGCTGCTAAGTCTGCTTGCCGTTTGCCCCGGAGCTTAACAACTACGGTGCCATTCCAGGACGTGCAACGTTTTTTCCGTCGCCAACTACTATCTGCTTGGCAGCACTCCTGGACAGCTTTGGAAGGCACACAACTCCGGGCAATAAAGCAGAGCGTACAACCCTGGCCAACTTCCTGCAGGGATAACCGGCGAGCCGAGGTGATACTCACTCGGCTGAGAATTGGGCACACACGAGCGACACATGGCCATCTATTAAGAGGGGAACCGGCCCCTGTGTGTGCCCCGTGTGCAGTACGCCTCACGGTGCGGCACGTACTGCTTGATTGCCCGCAGTACGCCCGCGTTCGCCAGTCAATAGGCTTGGGAGCTAACTTGCCCAGTATTTTAGGTGACGACCCAGTGGCCGTGGATAAGGCACTGCGGTTTGTTTTTAAAATCGGTTTTAATACACAAGTATGACTTGAATTTTATATTTATAAATTTTAGAGGTTTTAAATTATTTTGACTGGGATGACTTTTTATGTACTTTTAATAGTTGAATGTTTTTATTTTATTTTACCGTTTTAGCTTGATTAGTGTAGCTTTTAGATTTTAATGTGTGTTTTACCTTTTTAACTAAATTTTTATAGTTATTAGGTTTTAGTGTTGACTTGGGGCCCAAATGACCTCGTCGACGGGCCCTTAAACGCCACACACTCACCCCCATTCTCTGGCGTTAGCAAAGGTTTCTTCTCCAGGTCCCGATGACGTACACCGACAGATGCTGCTACATCTTCCATCTGAGGCGCTATGTTTCCTTTTAAACATCTATAACCGCATTTGGCATGAGCGGGTTTTCCCTTCCTCCTGGCGAGAGGGTATCGTCATCCCCATCCCTCGACCCGGAAAGGACCGCACGCTACCATCTAGCTACCGCCCCATTTGCCTAACGAGTGTCATCTGTAAGACGTTGGAGCGAATGATAAACGCTCGGTTAAATTGGTGGCTAGTAAAAGATAACCATCTGTCCAACTTGCAATGCGGTTTTCGTCGCCATCGCTCAAGTGTCGATAATCTAACACGCCTTGAGGGGTATATTTCCGATGCCTTTCTACTGAAACAGCACATCGTGGGCGTGTTCCTCGACCTGGAGAAGGCCTATGACACCACCTGGCGGTACGGCATACTCCGTAACCTACATGGTTACGGTATGTGTGGTCATCTACCCGAATTCCTGTGCAATTTTTTAAAACTCCGCCGTTTTCGTGTGCGCATAGGAAACACTATATCACGGGAGCGGATACAGGAGAACGGTGTACCTCAAGGGTCGATTTTGAGCGTCACCCTTTTCGCCGTAGCGATTAACGGCATCACTAGTGCCGTTCGAAGTGGAATTCCATCATCCCTCTATGTTGACGACTTCGCAGTTTATTATAGATCAGCCAACATAGACCACATTGAGCGCCAACTGCAGCTGACCATCACCCAGCTAGCTGCTTGGGCGCTTCAAACTGGCTTCCGTTTTTCAGCTGCGAAGACACAGTGTATCCACTTTCACCGCCTACGAGGTATTCACCCGCCTCCTGATCTTCATTTGAACGGCACACCCCTGCCATTTGTCTCGCACCCGAAGTTCTTGGGCCTCTACTTGGACAGGCAACTCAACTGGGAGCACCATATTCGTCACCTTCGAGCCTCTTGCGATCGTTCTCTTCGGGTGCTGAAGGTATTATCTGTAGCATCTTGGGGGGGGGGGGGGGCGATCGCACGGTAATTTTGAGGCTGTACCGCTCTCTGGTTCGGTCCAAGCTGAACTATGGCAGTTTTATTTATGGCGCAGAGACCGCCTCTAAACTTCGCCTTTTAGACACCGTGCATCATACTGGCATCCGCCTTGCCACAGGAGCTTTCCGCACCAGTCGAGTCGACTGCCTGTATGCAGACTCAGGCGAACCTCCACTCCATATTCGTCGGTCGCTGTTACTCTGCTCGTACGTGTCGAAGTTGGCAAGTTATCCCAATCATCCTTGTTTTATACCAGTTCTGTGTCCAGATTTAGTCCACCGTTATATGCGCCCTGGTTCTCAGACACGCCCCTTGGGAATAAGATTTCGGGATCTACTACATTCGCATGGCCTCCGAATGCCTCGCGTGGAGAGGTCGTCCGTCTGCCCCTATCCTGCATGTCAGCTCAATCTTGCGCAGTTCGATCTCGCTTTTTCAAACAACTCTAGACTCGCTACTCCACATTCGGTGTTCCAACAACTTTTTGCCGAATTACTGGGCCGTTACCCTAACTATGTTCCGGTCTTTACAGACGGTTCTCAGTTAGGTAACGCTACGGGTTGCGCGTTCTTCGTTAACGGTGAGGCTCACAAATTTTGACATCTGGACTCAACTTCGGTCTTCTCAGCAGAGCTGTATGACATCTTTTATTTGCTCCTTTTTATTTGCAAGTTAGCCCCTGGCTCTTTTATTGTTTGCATCGACTCTCTCAGTGCTCTTCAGGCCTTGCAACAGCACACTGCCGCTCACTCCCTTGTTTTAAAAATACAGGCCCAGATCTCGCATTTGCTCGGTCGAGGATACCATTTTGTTTTTACTTGGACCCCAGGCCATGTTGGGATTTCCGGGAACGAGGAGGCGGACGCGGCTTCTAAGTCTGCTTGCCGTTTGCCCCGGAGTTTAACAACTACGGTGCCATTCCAGGACGTGCAACGCTTTTTCCGTCGCCAACTACTATCTGCTTGGCAGCACTCCTGGACAGCTTTGAAAGGCACACAACTCCGGGCAATAAAGGATAGCGTACAACCCTGTCTAACTTCCTGCAGGGATAACCGGCGAGCCGAGGTTATACTCACCCGGCTGAGAATTGGGCACACACGAGCTACTCATGGCCATTTGTTAAGAGGGGAACCGGCCCCTGTGTGTGCTCCATGTGCAGTACGCCTCACTGTGCGGCACATATTAATGCTGGTTTGCCCGCAGTACACCCGCGTTCGCCAATCTTTGGGCTTGGGGGCTAACTTGCACGGTGTTTTAGGTGACGACCCAGTGCCGTGGATAAGGCACTGCGGTTTGTTTAAGAAATATGTTTTAATAAACAAGTCTAACTTGTATTTTATATTTATTAATTTTAGAGATTTTAAATTATTAGTTTTTAGATGGTTTTATGTGCTTTTAATGGTTGAGTGTTTTATTTTATTGTCCGTTTTTATCTAAATATTTGTGCCCCTCAAAATCCAACCTCTGCGGTCCTCGTCCCGAGGGGTGGGCAACAGGAAGTAGGGGACTGACTGATGGGGTGATGTACGGTGGGGACTTGGTGTACCACAGGACCGCTACGGCTGCCGAGAAGGCCCATCAGTAACCCTGAAAACTGGCAGAAGAGGCTCTGGTATTTTTCCCCAGGGACCTACTACGGTAGGTACGGGATTGGCGATCCCGGGGTCCCTAGCCATTCACCCTCATTTCATCCCCTTCACCTCCATCAACTGTGCCACGCTGTGCTACTGCTAATCAGTAAGCATCACCTTCTTCCCCTTCTAGTTTTTATTATGATTATTAGTACTTAAGGTCTTAGGTTTATAACTCCTGTCTCACCAGCAGGGATCTATCCTATCTCCGTGGTTCTGTCCCACGGTTTTCAGCGCGGCTTCCGACATGTGTGCTCTCCGGAGGTCTCAAAAGTGAAGGTTGAGCGGACCCTTCGCACTGCCCCTATGTGTAGCCTTAGGTGCGGAGCCCGTCCACACCGTCAAGTACACCCACGTAGCTCCTTGAGGGCCCGGTCTGTGGTAATCTCCCGACGGCCGCGTTTTGCCGTTGGGTTAGTATCACGGACCGGACGTGTTACCGCTGACGGAACCCCGGTGTAATCAACCACAAGTCCCCTGAATCCGCGTGTGCCTATTACACGCATGCGCGGCCTAAAGCGGGGAGCCACAGGCGGTTATTCCTGTGGTAGGGGAATAAAGCCGGGGTGTGCGTGGTGAACGGTTTACCCATACGGACAAGCAGTGGATTTTGAAGGGTAGCTTTTCTGAGGTACAAATGAGATCGGTCATGGGTGAGGTCCCCATGACGGCACAGACCGTGAAGATTCGGTGTCTTTCTTTTTTAACCCCCGGATGGCAGGCTGACGCCGACGGTTCCGGATGGGGGTCTATATCATCATGTCTCCGCGCAAACAATCTTTCATTGACCCTTTTTTGATAATGACCTTGGCTTGTGATGGGAAAACGTTTTAGTCCATTTTACATAAAGCGCGAACTAGATAAAATCAGCGGTCCGGTCAAAAACGCTACGCGTCTCCGAGACGGTAGCTTACTATTAGAGACCTCAACTGCAGACCAGTCTAAAAAGCTGCAAAAAGCGTCTTTGTTGGGCTCCTATCCTATCCGGGTAGCCCCACACAAAACGCTGAATACGTGTAGAGGAGTAGTCACCACCTCTAGCTTAGATGGTCTTGCGAATGAAGAGATAGTAAGTTGCCTCTCTGATCAACTGGTTTGTCAGGCGTACCGGCTTACCCGAAAACAAGATGGCAAGGAATACCCCTTACGAACAGTCTTTCTAACTTTTGCTGGAACTAAATTACCTGAATTTATCTATTGCGGCTATGAACGTGCTAGCGTCCGCCTACCGAAGCACGACGATCCAAACTGCAGCCGAACACCTTGTTGCGTGAACTGTGGTGGCAGTCACCCCTCCAGTTCGCGACAGTGCCCTAGATTCATGGACGAAAAGAGCATTCAGGAGCTACGTGTAAAGGAACGCCTGACTTTTCCAGAAGCACGGCGGCGCTTCGAACAACTGAAGCCTCCTAGCACTACCACTGGATATGCATTAGCAGCTCGCCGTACTCCGAATACCACTGTTGCTGTTCAACACGTCCCTGTCGCCGATGCATCCACGCAGACTGACTTTCTAGCCGTTAAACCCACGTCTCAGACTGTTTGTATATCCACCAGCACTACCTCCGTTTCTGCCGTACAGACTCCAGCCACCAAGCCATCAGGGAATACCAACAATCCCGTAGTAAACATGAAAAACCGATCCCGGCCAACACATAGATCGCGAAGTCGCTCGCCTTCTATTAGATCCCGGTCTCGTTCTACGAGCCGTAGAAGTTCTGACTCCCGAACATCAGCGGAGTCACAGGACGCTAACGATTTTCGAGTCGTAGGGCCCAAATCAGCCAAGGTCAAGAAAAAGGTTAAAACGGCCCGCTAAAACCTCTTTATGGAAATAATCCAGTGGAACGTCAATGGTTTCCGAGCTCGCGTTCAAGACCTACAGTGTTTAGTTTCTCAACGGTCACCATCAGTTATTTGTCTCCAAGAAACCCATTTGCATCACTATCACTCATTACACCTAAGCACTTTTTCGGCATTTAGGAGAGACTCCGTTGCAGGCACACGAGCAAGCGGCGGCGTTGCTACTTTGGTGGCGCCTAACATCTATGCCACCAATATACCATTAACCACGCCGTTGCAAGCTGTCGCTGTTCGTATACAGCGAGAGAGCATCTCTTTTACCATCTGCAACATTTACCTGCCCCCGCTCTGTGTAATTCAAAAGCAGGATCTTCAGGCTCTTTTGGCTCAGCTCCCCTCACCGTTACTCATCTTGGGAGATCTGAATGCCAAACACACGCTCTGGGGCTCCGACATTGATGATGCTCGTGGCTGCCTCATAGTAGACACGTTTGATTCGTATGACCTGATTTTGCTGAACACTGGTGACCCGACATTCTTGTCATCCGCTTATGGTACGCACTCGGTACTAGACGTCTCTTTCTGTAGCCCGGTATTGGTTCCACTCCTTGAGTGGTCTGTGCTTTCCGACCTCTTTGGGAGCGATCATTACCCAATTAACATCCGTTTATCCGGCCGCCACCATGCGCCTTCGCGACATCCTCGCTGGATTATTTCCAAGGCTGACTGGGAAAAGTTTAATTCCCATATACACCTCACCGACGATGGTTTTGACACCGTCGATGAAATGGTGGAATATTTTACATGTTCCATCCTGCTCGCCGCTGAATCCAGCATTCCTCGAGGTTCTCCTACCCCACGTCATACCCCTGTACCCTGGTGGTCTGAGGAATGCGGTGTGGCTATAAAAGCACGCAAACGTGCTTTACGGCTTTTTCAGTTGCATCCGACGGAAAAGAACTTCGTTGCTTTTAAACGTTCTCGAGCTAGGGCACGTTTTGTGCTTCGCAATGCGAAACGAACATCCTGGGAAGCCTACGTGTCTTCCCTTTCTCGTCGCAGCTCCACCAAACAGGTATGGTCAGCTGTTCGGCGGATGCATGGCAAGTATCGCCGAACGGTCATTCCCGGACTTGCCCTCAACGGTTCCATCTGCACTGCCGAGCAAGATATAGCCGAAGCCCTTGCCACCTCATTCGCTGCTACTAGCCAAACGGCTAGTTACGACGCCCTCTTCCTTCCTATTAAGGAAGCTGCGGAGCGAACAAAACTAAATTTTAATAGCGAATGTAATGAGCCGTACAACCAGCCTTTTACCGCTGCCGAACTTTCACATTCCTTAGCCCTAGCCAAGGACTCTTCTCCCGGTCCCGATGACATCCACAGACAGATGCTGCTACATCTTCCACCCGATGCGATGTCTTTCCTGGCATGTATAACCGCATCTGGCATGAGCGGGTCTTTCCATCTTGCTGGCAAGAGGGTATTGTCATCCCTATCCCTCGACCCGGAAAGGACCGCACACTTCCATCAAGCTACCGCCCCATTTGCCTGACGAGAGTCGTCTGTAAGACCTTTGAGCGAATGGTAAACTCTCGGTTAGTGTGGTGGCTCGAAACTAATAACCAGCTGTCCAACCTTCAATGTGGTTTTCGTCGCCATCGCTCTAGTGTTGACAATCTAACACGCATTGAGGCTTACATTCATGATGCCTTTCTACTGCAACAGCATGTGGTGGGAGTATTCTTTGACCTGGAGAGGGCTTATGACACCACTTGGCGGTATGGCATACTACGTAACCTTCACAATTACGGTATGCGAGGCCACTTACCGGAATTTTTAAGAAATTTTTTAGCACTACGTCGTTTTCGTGTCCGAATAGGGAACAGTATCTCAAGGGAGCGGATCCAGGAGAATGGTGTACCTCAAGGGTCGATCCTCAGCGTCGCCCTTTTTGCCGTGGCTATTAACGGCATCACTAGTGTCGTTCGCGGCGGAATTCCGTCGTCCCTGTATGTTGACGACTTCGCTATATATTATCGATCTTATAACTTAGATCATATAGAGCGTCAACTGCAGTTGACCATCAACGAGCTGGCAGCCTGGGCGCTTCGCACCGGCTTCCGTTTTTCTCCTGCGAAGACACAATGTGTCCACTTCCATCGTCTACGAGGTATTCACCCTCCACCAGATCTCCACTTGAACGGCACACCCCTGCCGTTTGTCTCGCACCTGAAGTTCTTGGGCCTCTACTTGGACAGACAACTCAACTGGGAGCGCCACATTCGTCACCTTCGAGCCTCATGCGATCGTTCTCTGCGGGTGCTGAAGGTATTATCTGGAGCATCTTGGGGGGGCGATCGCACGGTAATGTTGAGGCTGTATCGCTCCCTGGTCCGATCCAAGCTGGACTACGGCTGTTTTATTTATGGCGCAGCGACCGCCTCTAAACTTCGCCTTTTAGACACCGTACATCATACAGGTATCCGCCTTGCCACAGGAGCTTTCCGCACAAGTCGCGTCGACTGCTTGTATGCCGACTCCGGCGAGCCTCCACTTTCTATTCGTCGCTCGACGCTACTCTGTTCCTACGTAGCAAAGTTGGCAAGTTACCCAAACCATCCTTGTTTTAAACCAGTTCTGCATCCCGAGTTAGCCCACCGTTATACGCACCCTAGTTCTCGGACACGCCCAACCGGAGTAAGATTCCGGGAACTCTCCCGTACACACGATCTCCGAATGCCTCGCGTGGAGCGGTCTTCCCTGGGTCGTTATCCCGCATGGCAGCTCCAGCGTGCGCGGTTCGATCTTGCTCTTTCCACCAACTCGAGACTAGCTACCCCACATTCGGTATTCCAACAACTTTTTGCCGAACTACTGGACCGTTACCCTAATTATGTTCCGGGCTTTACAGATGGTTCCCAGTTGGGTAGCACTACGGGTTGCGCATTCGTCATTAACGGCGAGGCTCATAAATTTCGCCTCTTGGACTGCACCTCTGTTTTTTCTGCAGAACTGTATGCCATCCTCTATCTGCTCCTTTTTATTTGTAAGTTAGGTCCTGGCAATTTTATCGTTTGCACTGACTCTCTAAGCGCTCTTCAGGCCTTGCAACAGCACATTGCAACTCACACGCTAGTTTTAAAAATTCAGGCCTTGATCTCGCAAATGCTTAGTCGCGGATACCATTTTGTTTTTACCTGGACCCCAGGCCATGTGGGCATTCCTGGGAATGAGGAGGCGGACGCGGCTGCTAAATCCGCTTGCCATTTGCCCCGGAGTTCAACAACTACGGTGCCTTACCAGGATGTGCAACGTTTTTTCCGTCGCCAAATCCTATCTGCTTGGCAGCACTCCTGGACAGCTTTGGAAGGCACACAACTCCGGGCAATAAAGGAGAGCGTACAACCCTGGCTAACCTCCTGCAGGGATAACCGGCGAGCCGAGGTGATACTCACCCGGCTGAGAATTGGACACACACGAGCCACTCACGGCCATTTATTAAGAGGGGAACCGGCCCCAGTGTGTGCTCCATGTGCAGTACGACTCACTGTGCGGCATGTATTGCTAGACTGCCCGCAGTACGCCCGCGTTCGCCAGTCAGTAGGCTTGGGAACTAACTTGCTAAATATTTTAGGTGACGACCCAGTGGCCGTGGATAAGGCACTGCGGTTTATTTTTAAAATCGGTTTTAATACGCAAGTATGACTTGTATTTTATATTTATTACTTTTAGAGTTTTTAAATTTAGTCTTTAGATCGTTTTTAATGTCCTTTTAGCAGTGTTTTTATTATATTTTACTTTGTTTTAGCTAAATTTTATAGCTTTTAAGTTTTAGTGTTGACGTAGGGCCCAAATGACCTAGTTGTCGACGGGCCCTAAAACAGCACACACTCACTCACTCTAAATTTTTGTAGGTTTTAGGTTTTATTATTGACTTCGGGCCCAAATGACCTTGCTGTCGACGGGCCCTAAAACCCCACTCACTCACTCACTATAAACACTTAAATTTCTGTCTTAAATTCTATTTGATTTCTAATCTCCTCCAAAATCCCTGATACGGTCTCCTTTGACAAACGATAGCGTTGTCGGAACTCTTCGTCGTCCCACTCCCCGAAATTGTCTTTCCGCATTCTAATTCTTTTGGCTCCTCTTCCATCAAACAAATATTGTGCCAGCAGATCGTCTACAGAATCGCTTTCGACATCCAATCCGTGCTGGAGGTACGCCATTTTCTTTGTTGTGTGTGAAGGTAAACTTGAAGTTATCTCACTAACCGCTACTCAAGGTGAGGGTTAGTTTACCTCCAGAAATAACCCTCAGTTAGCCCTTAACCGAAGATCGTAATACCGACATCTGCGTGTAACTCCAAGTTAACTGTTAACCAACACCTTAACCGGAGATCGTAATACAGGCCCGTAGACTGATTTTAGCCCCATTGGATATCAAGGGCGCTGATGACCTTGTAGTTGAGCGTCCGTAAACCCAATTATCCATTCATATGTTTTTAATCAAAATTATCATAGAGGATATGGAGCATGAAGAGCCCACCGTCACTGCCAAAACGGCAGTGAAAAAAGTGAATAGTTTTTACTGTGCTGTTATCTTAATTGTGTAAGTTTATTTTATGTGCAATTTTATTTTTTATTGTTTATGATTTATGGTTTTAATTATGACTTTCGCTATGACGTTTTTAGAGGGCATTGGTGACTATGTAGTTTGCCCCCCCCCCAGGGGCCTACTACGGTAGGTAGGAGTATTGGCGATCCCGGGGTCCCGAGCCAAATCTCTTGATTGGGTGCCTCTTGAGTGGTGAGAGCTAATGCCAAACGACCAAACAAGGTCCACATCTGTGTTTTGCCCTAATCTAAGTAAATTATATTTCAGTAAGCCACGGCGCAGCCGGAGCCGAGCCAGAGCGGGACCGGTGTGTTGGACGGAGCCAAGGCAGAGTTGGGTTGCAGAATGACATTGGAGCTAGGCTGGAGCTAAGCCAGACCGGGACCTAAGGTGGGCCGGATGCTAGCCAGAGCCAAATTAGAACGCATTTAGAGTGAAGTTGGAGTGAGGTTAGAGAGAAGCCGGAGCGAAAACAGAGCCAAGCCGGAGTGGGACCGAGTGTTGACCGGAACCTGGTCAGAGCGAAGCCAGAGCCAAGCTAGAGAATGAAGTTTGTGTGAGGCCAGAGCTAGACGGGAGCGGGGCCGGTACGTAGCCAGAGCCAATTTAGAGTGAAGTTACAGTGAGGTTAGATAGGGTCAGAGCGAAGCCAGTGTTACGTCAGAGCGGGACCGGAGTGGTGACCGGAACCTAGCCAGAGCGAAGCCTAAGCCAAGCCAGAGTTAAGTTAAAGAATGAAGTTACAGTGAAGCCAGAGCGAAGCGGAAACCAAGCCAGAGTCCCGTTAGAGTGAGAGCGAGATAGGATCGAAGCGGTAGAGAAGCCAGAGCAAAGCGAAAGCAAATCCAAAATGGAGCCAGAGCACAGCAAGAGCAAAGACAATGCAAAGTTAAAGCAAGGCCAAGGCAGAGCTAAAGCGCAGCCAACGCAAACACAAAGCAGAGCCAGAGGAAAGTCAAAGCAAAGTTAAATTTAGTGCCCATTGCCCAAAACATTCTTTAGCTAGGCATTTTTACTATGCCGGAGTAAAACTGTATACCAATAAATTGCTCAATTTCATTACGGTTAGTATTAATACCAGTAAATGCTTTTTGCACGGAATATAGAATTTTCTGCTCAGTAAAGCTTGATATCATTGCATCATCACAAAAATTGTTGAAAGTACATTAGAGTCACATCATTATATGCAGGAGGAGAATATTGGTGGACACAAACTAAGTCCTCAGTCTCAATTTCACGAAATCTTCATATTGGTGTAAGATTGAGTTCACCCTCCCTTGTGTGTCATCATTCCCACCAGACAGAGGTATGTCATCTACATTAACTTTATCTTGATTTCTAAACTCAACAGTCAGGTTTTGGGGGATGTCTGTTACATGGCAACAACTCAGTTGCGCTCTCTCCATCTATATCTGAAAGAATGCCCTCAACAGTCAAGTCTCCTTAGAGAAGTAAAAGGAGTTCCTGCAGAGCTTCCTTTCCGGTTAAAGTTCAACTCATCTGCAATGAGTAACAGTAAAATAAAATGTGACTATAATATAAATATTATGCTTGCTTATCCTTTATCACACTCTGAAATGTTTTCGAGTTCAATACGTGGCGTATAGTTAGATTCGCAGCATAACAAAAACTACGGGTAAGTAATATATTCGTTTGAAACAAAATGCCCAGTTTAGTCAAATGGCGTCACTCTTATTTGACGCTAATTCAGTGGTACAGATGACGTAGCTTTGGTTATATTATTGGAAAGAAATATACTCGAATGCTTTAACAACCAGAAAACATTTCTCCACTGAGAAATAATATATAACTTACCTTGTTGCTCACAAAATGCTTGGCACTGGCAAAAGGACTGCCTAACCTAAACAGCACCAACAAAAGAAAGTAGACGTACTTACCACTGAACTGCAAGTATTGATACTAGCGTTATCAGATACCTCTGTGGGAGCCTCCTGCCAATGACTGATGCTGACAAATGGCACCTATGGCCAAAACAGAAGCTGTTACATGTAAATAGATTGTGATGTCATATGGCATCATTTGCCTTGGAGGGGTTATATACACATCTATGTGATGTGCAACAGAACATTTTGACGACTACTAAAGCACTTACCACAATATGTGATTTAAATGAATTACTTTCTACATTTATCTCCACATATAAGGGTTTCGAGCCAGGTATAGTGATGTAGAGCCATCGAAGTTTTGGGAGTGTGCATCGCTCCCATCAGGATGATGATACTTGACTTTCCAGATGTTCTTTGAATCTGAGTGGTTTTCATAAGTTCCACTACATTCCTCCATTCATTCGGCGGCATTTGGACTACCATCGTATTGTGTGGAGTATCCAGGATGCTGTTCACGCTTTACGCGCCACCTGCGGTAGCCTGGTGGTTGGGACATGGATTTCTGGTCACGTTGGCTTCCCGGGGAATGAAATGGTGCATTCGGCAGCACAGATTGTCCCATTGTAAGATTTTAGACTTTGATTATGGAGATCCATGCACTGTAGCTGGCACCAAGAGTGGTCGACTGTCTGCGGTTATTGATGGTACTTCTGTCTTCCTGGGTAACTTCCTGTCGTTTATCTCGTCGAAGGAAGATGAGTTAGGCACCTCTGCTGATTGCATTTTCACCCATAGTTATTTACTAAGAGGACACCTTGCTCCAGTTTGCCCGCTTTGTACTGAAGTTGTCTCGGTCCGTCATTTGTTGCTAGTGTTGCCTAGCACTGGAAGTTTCTTCAGCAGCCGGTCACCTATGGGGAGATATTAGGGGATTCCCAAGTTGGTGGAGAATGTTTTGAAAACTTTTTCAACGTTTAATTATAGAATTTATTGAAGAGAATGATCTTTTATGCCTTTTGGCCTTTATTTGGAAAAAGGAAACATTCTATTAAGTGAGGTATAACTGAATCAGTGTTGCCAACAATGGGATTTATATACCCTGATGTTTAGGTTTGCTTTGCAGCTTAGGGTCCATTTCCTGTTTTTGGTATGCAAAACTTGGCAACAGGTCGACAGCTGGGGTCTTAGGCGAGATGCATGTGCTAGTCATGAGGCAATACTAAACATAAGCCAAAAAATTCATAACCATTTAACAACCTATACAATGCATATGAAGTGGGAGATAATCAAGGAAAATAACCCATGCATGTCAGTCACATTTTACTGCAGTGAATCACAAATTTTACTTTTAATACATCACAAATGAAAGACTATTGCAATAAAGCCAATATTTTACTACAGGAAAGTGTTGATTGAGAATGAATCATGCAGTAGATCTATTAAGTACCTGTTCTCAACCATGTCATAATCTCCCTTTCTGCTTTTGCCTTGGTCTATGTATATATTTCTCCCTTCCCCAGTACCATTTAATTTCTCCTGTTGTACTGCAACACCAATAAAAACACCAAATTCTTTTCAAATACTCTTAGTAATATTTCACATAACTTTGTAAGTGTTTAATGCTGGCTAGGTTCATGTGAATATTATGTAATTTGGCATTTAAAACTTGTGCGGCTTTCTTTTGTTTCTGCTGCTGTTGTCTGAGTGCCTCAAGAAGTGTCGCATCATATGGCTCATAGCATGTTTTTCTGCAACACACCGAAACTTGTTTGCAAACATTTAAATACTGCAAATAGTGACATCAGTTGTGCGAGTACAAGCAGAGGGGTCTTAGTAGACATGCCTAGCTACTTAATTCGAGTGATGGGACTTCAGTTTGCTTCAGTGGAAAGTTATGTTACTCGTTCATCTTTGGCAATTGAATAATCTCACGGGTCAACTTTATTGATGATTTCAAAGTCCGAATACCTTATTTAAGAAAAGGGGGGAGGAGGTGGCTGGATTTCAAAATGAAAAGGGTGAGTTTTAATTTGCAAATATTGTAAACCAAATGAGAATGTATGAACTGGTAATCATTCAGGGGAATGTTAAGGAGAGCAAAAAGATATCTTGGATTGCTTTTGTATCGTCGCTTAACCCTTTCACTGCTGAAGTGTTAACAGGCTCACAGACCCTCCTTGCTAAATTATTTTAGATAAACATTAATTAGTATATTCTTTAAAATACCATGCAGAATTAACATATAATATTGTGAAACACTCATCAAAGTTGCAGACGAGTGCCGAGTAACAATTAAAAAAAAAGTTTCAAAATAGGTAAAAGCTGTCACACGCAACTCACTTTACAAAGGGTTGTCCAAGGGCCACTAAAACACTTTTAAACAGCTGCTATATGATCTCAATTTTGATGTCTTTTAAAGTGACACTACCAGAATATTGATGAGCAGAAATTTATTAACAATTCAGGGGTTTCCAAATTTTAATGTAATAGTATGCTTTTTGTGAGTATTTAGCAGATTTGGCTATAAATATATAGGTAGGTAGAAATTACTACCTCTACTTTCAAAATATGATTTGTCTATGGTAAATTTCAAAATAGGAGTGCAAACACAAACTCAAATTGCATATGGCACACATACTTCGACTTTTTTTCTGGCCAATAGTGGTGTTGGAGCATACATGATATCTTCTGGAACTTTTTTTTTATTTGGTGTTGATGGTAGGCTAGGCGCTGATCTGCTACCTTTTGCAAATGAGACGAGGTTCCTTGGAGTGATATTTGATAGAAAACTTAGTTGGTCGTCGGATATAGCACAACTGAAAGCACGATGTGAGCGATCTTTAAATATCTTGCGGGTGCTAAGTAGAAAATCGTGGGGAGCGGATCGTGCAGTGTTATTGCGACTTTATCGCGCACTCATCCGTTCCAAACTAGTTATGGTAGTATCGTTTGTGGTTCAGCACGACCATCTGTGATGAAGAGATTAGACACAGTCCATAATTGTGGCATACGTATAACAGTTGGGGCATTTCCAACGAGCCGAGTTATAAGCCTGTATGCTGAGTCTGCAGAACCTCCTCTGCAGTACAGGCGCAACATGTTATTAGCCAATTATGGCTGTGGACTTAATTGCATGCCCACACACCCATCGTTTACGCCGTTCTTTAACACCTCCATGGACTTGCGTTATAGGAACACTTCTATTAAACCAAAGCCACCTGGTTTTCGTTTCCGGAAGCTCCTTACCCATCTTGATACTGAAATGCCCAAGATGTATCCTAGGGGGGAGAGGACATACCCTCCTTGGTTGTGCAGAGCGTCCCACGTTGATCTGGGCATGACCAAATATGATAAATCTACCATGTCTATGTCTAGTATCCGCACATGTATTTTTGGAATTTTTATCGCGATATGAGGACCATTTTATAATTTATACTGTTGGCTCCAAGAACTCAAATAGTGTTGGTTGTGCCTACGTGTGTGGAACCGAACCGTATATATTCGGATTCCACACTAGCACTTCCATTTTTACAGCAGAGCTTTATGCAATATACCGGGCCATTTTACACGTACGTCGACGAAAGTTGGGGAACTACTTAATCCTGAGAGATTCTCTCAGTGCACTTCAAAGCCTACGGCAGCTGTACAACTACCACCCTATTGTGCAGCGTATACAGGATGCCCTCCACGTTTTACACGCTTCTGGCGTTAACGTGGTGTGCGCATGGATCCCTGGTCACGTAGGCTTGCAGGGGAATGAAATGGCGGATTTGGCAGCCAAGACGGGTACCCTGAAGCCCAGGGTTCGAGTACCATTTGTGACATCGGAAGATTTTAGGGACGTATTGCGGAGAGCTGTGCAAACCTGCTGGCAGGAAGAGTGGTCCGCTCTCCGCAATAATAAACTTAGAAGTGTCAAAGAACTTCCGATTCCCTGGGTTACCTCCTGTTGGTCATCTTGTCGCGAGGAGGTGAGTTTGGCTCGGTTGCGTATATGGCACTGCTTTTTTACTCATAGTTTTATTTTTGAAAAGGAGCCTGCACCACTGTGCCCGTTTTGCAATGAAGTGTTATCTGTACGACACGTGCTGCTATAGTGTTTTCACCTAGCAGACCTTAGAACGTCTCTGCAGCGGCCGGCCAGCTTTGCAGAAATGGTTGAGGACGATAACACAGTGGTAGAGAAGGCTTTTAGGCTCTTTTCTAGGTCAGGATTTAGTGAAGGAAATATTTAGGTTTTGATTGATATTTCTTTTTACTTTTTTTTTAAATGTACGTGCAATTTTAATAAGTTTATATACACTCAAAGGCCTTTGATCTAGTCGACCGTGATATATTATTACACAAGTTGTATAATTATGGTATCAGAGGAGTTCCATTTGAATGGTTTAAATCGTACCTAATAAATAGAAAGCAGTTAACCAAAATTGAATATGTAGTAAATGGTTCGAAGGAGATTAAAGCTGCTCGCTCTAGTGTAAAAAAACATTAAATATGGAGTTCCGCAGGGCTCGGTATTGGGTCCCTTATTGTTCCTATTGTATATTAATGACCTGGCCAAAAACAACCAATGCATTAATACTAAATTTACTCTGTTTGCTGATGATACCAGTGTTCTCATTTCTGGGAAAAACAAACAAGAACTCAAAGCAAACGTTGATGGGGTAACAGACTATGTTTCAAATTGGTTTAAAGACAAACTTATTATTACTAAGAGCAAAAGCATCGCTGTAGGTTTCCATCATAAAGTCAACAAAAATGTAAGTTTCCCTAATATATGCTTAGAGAATGAATCAGTAACTACTACAGATAAAATTAAATTTCTTGGAGTTTGGGTAGATAGTAATCTAGATTGGGGAACTCATATTGATGCTTTATCCAAAAAACTATGTCAAACTTGTTTTGCACTATATACTTTAAGATCATCAGTCAATCTTGATGTGCTTAAAATAGCCTATTTTGCCTACTTTCACTCGCAGTTATCCTATGGCATAATATTCTGGGGAAAGACGAGCTATACGAAAAGAATGTTTATAATACAAAAAAGGGTCATACGTTTAATGATGAATCTTTCCAGTACCACAAGTTGTAGACCTTATTTCAGATCATTGAATATTCTGTCAGTTCCATCTATATATCTCTATGAGGTGCTGGTGATCGCTCACAAACAGTTAAATATTTTTGTCACAAACGCTGAAATACATAGTCACAACACTAGAGGTAAATCACATCTTCATGTTACAGGGCATAAGAGAACCCTATATGAAAAAAGTATACACTATAACTGTATTAAATTGTACAACAAACTTCCTCAATATTTCAAAGAATTACCAAATTTAACAATATTTAAAAGGAAATTAAAGAAGTATCTAATACAAAGATGTTTTTGTTCAGTAAATGAATACCTTGATGAACAGTGAATCAATTTTGTTAGACATATGTATTATATATATTGCAATCTTTAATCTTTTTAGTAACTGCAAAATGTTGATATTGTTTCTTTAAATATTGAACAAATTAGTTTAAGTTTCTAAAATAAAATAGAAAGTAAAAAATGTTCTATAAGGAAACATACTTAAGTATTGTTTATCCGATCATGTGTTTACTGTTAATCTGTAATGTAAAATTGTATTGACGAAGCCGATATTTCTGTAATTGGAAATCTTATGGTGAATAAATTTGATTTGATTTATATAGCTTTTAGAAATGTTATATCTTGCGTTTGCCATGACAAGCTTTTTAAAGGGCGCTGATGACCGCCGTAGTTGAGCGCCCTTATACTCATACTAGATAAAATGTCGTTCTGTCAAGTCTTGCGGGTTGGTCACCAGATAAAGGCCTAACAGTTTTACTTGTTAGTCTTGATGTATGAAATTCCTGTAATAGTTCAGTAATTAGAGTAAGTTGAATGTCAGCGAGAGTAACATGCTTACCAGTTTTGAAATTATATAGTGAATGTGCATTTAAAAGTGTCATGTTTAACAGATGCAAAAATTTTCTATACCACTTCAAAGTATTCCTTACATACTCGAGGGAGCCAAGCATCATGTCTGATCTGTCAACAGCACCCATATCTTTATTGTAGTCCATAACACGGCCAGGTTTCATTATTTGCATGTTAGTCTTTTTGTCTACTTCGCCTGTTGGTCTCATTGAGTGTGTGGAAAGTAGGTAGCATACAAACCTCCCGTCTGTTCATCCACTTTAGTGCTAACATATTGCCTGTATGTGCAGATTCTAATTGTCCCTTCTCTAATTTTGCTGTGAGTCTTGGCATTCCTTTGTTGTTCGTTCCAGCAGTGCCGCAAGCATTTGTTTCATTTATATGTAGCCAATTATAAAGAAGGGGACTCGAGTACCAATTGTCTAGCCACAAATTATGCCCTTTATGCAGGTACTTTGTAGCGATGGTTTGTACCACAGACCCTGACACCCCAAGGTCATGGTTATCAACAATTTCTGTGGCATTGCCCGTGTATACAATGAAGTCTAGAATATAGCCAGTCTTACAATCACAAAGCACAAACACCTTTACACCAAACCTGTGTCCTTTGGAAGGATGCATTGTTTGAACGAAAGGCGACCTTTGAATAGCATAAGGCTTTCGTCAATGCAGCGCTTTTTAAAATGGTGAGAATAATTCGCTGAGAGTGCGTCTAAAATGTTCAATAACAGTTCTCCCTTTGTGCAATCTGTCTCCTTTATATTGTGTCTTATTGCCATTGAAGTGTAAAAGTCTTAGAAGTAAAAGATACCTATCACTGTACAAGTAGTCTACAAATTGCGGAGTAGCAATAGGGGGATTTTTTGTCCAATATTCTGCTATTGTATGCTTCTTTAGTCAAGGCAAAGAAAATGTATAGTTCTTCGGGAGAAGTATCTGTCCAAGTCTGTAGTCGAAAATGGGGGCTTGGTAATTTTTAACACAAGAACGTGAATACATATTGCTCTCATTTGCAATACGATACATAATATGCAATGGTAAGCATAACTTGAAAATATTACCCACTGTAAAATTTTCATTCAAATCTGCTTGCATACCTGAATTTTGCTCATCAAAAGGGTAAATTACTGGCCTGAATGGACCCTGTTGCCACTGAAAGAAACAATCACTACTACTTCTTTTAGCATCTTGCGTGGGTTCAGATTCTACTTCACTGTCATCACTCTCACTATTTATAATATTACCATTGTTACAACTTTCACTTTCACTGTCACCAAACTCAAAATATGACAAATCGGATGATACTGCTTCAAACTCTGCTAATAAATCTGCATCCTGAACATGTGACTGCTTGCTGGAGAAAGCCATGATTTTGTACAGCCTGTTTCACGTGACCGGCTTGCACCACGTGCAAATCCCTGGGAAAAATTAACTATGCAGGGCTTCAGATTTTATATGATAGACAGCAACACACAGCAGAGAAACAGTTAAAACTTGAACCAATACAATCCTAATAGATGGCAGACCAACACTGCTTAGAGAATGCTACATTTAGTGATCTTCATTTCTATTTACTGGCATCAACTGCTGTGTGTCGGCAACGCTCTGTCATTGGCAAGGAGAACAGTGAATCACGCTAAGGTTAGCCTCTACGCCGAAGCGGCAGCACCTCCTCTGCAATATCGGCGCGACGTTTTGCTGGGGACTTATGACTGGATTAAATACCATGTCATCGCATCCGACGTTTGCACCCTTTTTCGACACGTTCTTTGATGTCCAGTATAGGAACACCCGTGTCAGTCCAAAGCCTCCAGGGTTTCGGTTCCGGGAGCTGCTTAGGAGGCACGCACTCGAGATGCCTAGAGTGCTTCCTAGGGGCGAGCGAGTGTATCCTCCTTGGTTGCGCGGAACATCACACATAGATCTGAGTATGACGCGCTATGCGAAATCTGACATGGCTCCCAGTAGTATCCGTACTTGTTTTTTAGAATTTTTATCTTGTTTGACTGATCGAATTTTAATTTATACTGATGGCCCAAAGAGCACGTGTGGGGTTGGGTTTGCTTTTGTCTATGAAACCGAACCCTATACATTCGGATTCGATAGCAGCACACCCATGTTTAGCGCTGAACTTCATGCAATTTACCGAGCTATTTTATATGTACGTCGACGAATATCCTCAGATAGAATGATGCTCCAAGCGACCGCACTCCTTACAGCTAGTCTCTATAATGAAAGCAAAGACCGCCAACTCGCGTAGGACGATGATTCAAATGGGCAATACCAACTCATTGTTGCGTCCTCCCCTTCCTCCAAAAATATCTGATTCCCAACAATATTTTATCATAATTGTCAAAAAGCTGATAATTGAGTGTTACTAAGAACTTTGGAACAGCGATTTCTTCGATTCTTAAGTTTTAAATAAGGCTCCTATCCGTCATATTGATCAAGTTACCCCAGCCATCCCGTACTAGTCTTCCTGAGCAAGTTTTAACTGACCAGCCTGATGTCATGAATATTTTTCGATGCCATTAATTGCACGTCTTGCACAGAACAGCAAATGCCATTTAAGCAGCCATTTGCAACATGACGTACATTGTGATTATAAGCAAAATGCCAATTCCAAAAATCTCCTGAAATATATACAATTCAATTACACATTTTGTTGGGCACGGTGTTTTAGGTGACGACCCATTGGCCGTGGATAAGGCACTGCGGTTTGTTTTTAAAATCGGTTTTAATAAACAAGTCTGACTTGTATTTTATATTTATTACTTTTAGAGTTTTTAAATTATTAGTCTTTAGATCGTTTTTAATGTCCGTTTAACAGTTGAGTGTTTTTATTATATTTTACCGTTTTAGCTAAATTTGTATAGCTTTTAGGTTTTAGTATTGACTTCGGGCCCAAATGACCTTGTTGTCGACGGGCCCTAAAACACCACACACTCAGTCACATTTTGTTGGGGGACGTTGAAATCGTTAATCTATTGCTGAATGCAAAACGCTTCATATGAAAGTACGGATGAGGCTTATCATACATTTTCTTGAACGAAAAAATTAACCGCGTGAATGGGTGTCGTAGTGTAACACGGCATATCCAGTGAATATCAATAGTACAAGAATTTGCTCATATGATTGGTTTGCTAACCCTACAACCGGCACTCATAACGAGCTTTTGAGTTGGCAATAAGCAGAAAATTAAAATGTGGAGCTGTGTCCTCAAAAATACTGATAACTGGCAGGAAGGTACACGAGATTGTATTCCTGTAATATTAATAATAATAATAATAATAATAATAATAATAATAATAATAATAATAATAATAATAATAATAATAATAATAATAATAATAATAATAATAATAATAATAATAATAATAATAATAATAAAGAGAAGGACGTTTAAGCACAACACTCTGTAGTAAATTATACATTTTATTATTTGAGGTTGCAATTGAATGTGGAATTCCTTGTCTGGTAAGTGCAATGCTTAAATCTTAATTTTACTGTAGAATTGAATTTATTTTATGCTTGCTAATAATTATTGAGACAGAAAATAAAGGATAATTTTCATTTAAAATAATATATAGGTCAAGCTGAAACCAATTTTTAAATCGATGCCTATGTGCATATGCAGAAAGGTAAGGACGGAAATATTAGCTTGAACATGTATGGCATAATACGGGATAGTGAACAAACGATTAACGGCTTAATACCCCGTCCACTAACCATTTATATCTAAAGGAGTATTGAGCCTCCTAAGAAGAGAAGCGACGAGAGCTTCACAAATATGAGGTCGTCTGCGCACACTTTCCCATGCTTCCTGAACGTGATCCTCGATGCTTTCAAGAGTTTTTTGTGCCCTGCAATCCCATTCGTTAACTATAATAGCCCAAATGTGTTCAATGGGATTCAGATCTGGTGATTTGGTGACCAAGGGAGAGCAGAAACGCCATGATGTTGCTCTATCCAATCTCGCGTAAATGCTGAAGTGTGAATTCTGCTGTTATCTTGAACATAGTTAATGATAGGCATATCTTCCTCAGGATATACGGGACGAACACTTGGTAACATGCAGCCCTCTAGCACCTCCACATACTCCTCAGAATTCAATCTCGGGGATACAAGGACCAGTTGACACACACCGGCAGCCGACATCCAGCCCCAGAAAGCGATGCTAATCCTGCCGCTGCTTACTGTGGTCACTACGTGCTCTGGGTTGTAGTGTGTCTTGTCTGGACGCCAAAGCAGCATCCTTCCCTCTTCGTCGCATGAGAACACTTTATCGTCCGTCCATACTGCAGTGTCCCACAATGTCTGAGGCATTGGAAGGAACTGGAGAGCAAATCCCACACGAGCAGCTTGATGTGCTTCTGTGAGGTTCTCTTTTCGAGCTGGCTTCCTAGTGTGGATCCCGCCCCTCAAAATCCAACCTCTACGGTCCTCGTCCCGAGGGGTGGGCAACAGGAAGTAGGGGACTGACTGATGGGGTGATGTACGGTGGGGACTTGGCGTACCCCAGGACCGCTACGGCTGCCGAGAAGGCCCATCAGTAACCCCGAAAACTGGCAGAAGAGGCTCTGGTATTTTTCCCCAGGGACCAACTACGGTAGGTACGGGATTGGCGATCCCGGGGTCCCTAGCCACTCACCCTCAATTCATCCCCTTCACCTCCATCAACTGTGCCACGCTCTGCTACTGCTGATCAGTATGCATCACCTTCTTCCCCTTCTAGTTTTTTATTATAATTATTAGCACTTAAGGTCTTAGGTTTATAACTCCTGTCTCACCAGCACTCTCCTATCTCCGTGGTTCTGTCCCACGGTTTTCAGCGCGGCTTCCGACATGTGTGCCCTCCGGAGGTCTCAAAAGTGAAGGTTGAGCGGACCCTTCGCACTGCCCCTATGTGTACTTCTGGACTCAACTTCGGTCTTCTCAGCAGAGCTGTATGCCATCTACTATATGCTCCTTTTAATTTGCAAGTTAGCCCCTGGCTCTTCTATTGTTTGCACCGACTCTCTCAGTGCTCTTCAGGCCTTGAAACAGCACACTGCCGCTCACTCTCTTGTTTTAAAAATACAGGCCCAGATCTCGCAAATGCTCGGTCGAGGATACCATTTTGTTTTTACTTGGACCCCTGGGCATATGGGCATTACCGGGAACGAGGAGGCGGACGCGGCTGCTAAGTCTGCTTGCCGTTTGCCCCGGAGTTTAACAGCTACGGTGCCGCACCAGGATGTGCAACGTTTTTTCCGTCGCCAGCTTCTATCTGCTTGGCAGCAATCCTGGACAGCTTTAGAAGGCACACAACTCCGGGCTATAAAGGAGAGCGTACAACCCTGGCCATCGTCCTGCAGGGATAACCGGCGGGCCGAGGTGATACTCACCCGGCTGAGAATTGGGCACACACGAACGACTCATGGCCACCTATTAAGAGGGGAACCGGCCCCTGTGTGTGCTCCTTGTGCAGTACGCCTCACGGTGCGGCACGTACTGCTTGATTGCCCGCAGTACGCCCGCGTTCGCCATTCAATAGGCTTGGGAGCTAACTTGCCCAGTATTTTAGGTCACGACCCAGTGGCCGTGGATAAGGCACTGCGGTTTGTTTTTAAAATAGGTTTTAATAAACAAGTGTGACTTGTATTCTATATTTATTACTTTTAGCATTTTTATAGTATTAGTCTTTAGGTCGTTTTTTAATGTTCTTTTAACAGGTGAGTCTTTTTATTATATTTTAACGTTTTAGCTAAATTTTTATAGCTTCTAGGTTTTTAGTATTGACTTAGGGCCCAAATGACCTTGATGTCGACGGGCCCTAAAACCCCACTCACTCACTCACGCCCCTATGTGTAGCCTTAGGTGCGGAGCCCGTCCACACCGTCAAGTACACCCACGTAGCTCCTTGTGGGCCCGGTCTGTGTTAATCTCCCGACGGCCGTGTTGCCGTTGGGTTAGTATCACGGACCGGAGGTGTTACCGCTGACGGAACCCCGGTGTAATCAACCACAAGTCCCCTAAGTCCGCGTGTGCCCTTTATGCGCAGCGCGGCCTAAAGTGGGGAGCCACAGGCGGTTATTCCTGTGGTAGGGGCATAAAGCCGGGGTGTGCGTGGTGAACGGTTTACCCATACGGACAAGCAGTGGATATTGAAGGGTAGCTTTTCTGAAGTACAAATGAGATCGGTCATGGGTGAGGTCCCCATGACGGCACAGACCGTGAAGATTCGGTGTCTTTCTTTAACCCCCGGATGGCAGGCTGACGCCGACGGTTCCGGAATGGGGTCTATTTCAATATGTCTCCGCGCAAAACCTCCTTTATTGACCCATATTTAGTTATGACTTTGGCTTGTGATGGGAAAACTTTTAAAGATATCAGTCCGTTTTATATAAAGCGTGAAGTTGACAAAATCAGCGGCCCGGTCAAAAACGCTACGCGTCTCCGAGACGGCAGCTTACTATTAGAGAGCACCAGTGCAGACCAGTCTCGCAAACTGCAAAAGGCGACTTTGTTGGGCTGCTACCCTATCCGGGTAGTCCCACACAAAACACTTTACACCTGTAGAGGAGTAGTCACCACCTCCAGCTTAGATGGTCTTGCAAACGAAGAAATAGTAAGTTGCTTCTCGGATCAGCTTGTTTGTCAGGCGTACCGGCTAACACGGAAACAAGATGGCAAGGAGTACCCATTACGTACGGTATTTCTAACTTTTGCTGGGACGAAGTTACCTGAATACATATATTGCGGCTATGAACGTGCTAGCGTCCGCCAGTATGTCCCGAACCCCATGCGCTGTTTCCAATGTCAGCGGTTCGGACATACTAAGGTCACATGTACTAATGCTGCTCTTTGTGAGCAATGTGGCCTACCGAAACACGACGACCCTAATTGCAGTCGAACACCCTGTTGCGTGAACTGTGGCGGTAGTCAGCCCTCCAGCTCGCGACAGTGCCCTAGGTTCAAGGGCGAAAGAAGTATTCAGGAGCTACGTGTAAAGGAACGCCTAACTTTTCCAGAGGCACGACGGCGCTTCGAACAGCCAAAGCCTGCTACCACTACTACTGGATATGCATCAGCAGCTCGCCGTACTCCTAATACCATGTTGCAGTTCAACACGTCCCTGTCGCCCACGCATCCACGCAGACTGACTTTCTAGCCGTTAAACCCACGTCTCAGACTGTTTGTATATCCACTAGCATAGCCTCCGCTTCAACCGTACAGACTCCAGTCACCAAGCCATCAGCGAGTAACAACAATCCCGTAGTAACTGTGAAAAACCGATCCCGACCACCGCATAGATCGCGAAGTCGCTCGCCCTCTATTAGATCCCGGTCTCGTTCTACGAGCCGTAGGAGTTCTGACTCCCGAACATCAGCGGAGTCACAGGAGGCTAACGATTTTCGAATCGTAGGGCCCAGGTCAGCCAAAGTCAAGAAAAAAGTTAAAACGGCCCGTTAACACCTCCTTATGGAAATAATCCAGTGGAATGGCAATGGTTTTCGAGCTCGTGCTCAAGACCTACAACATTTAGTTTCTACACGGTCACCATCAATTATTTGTCTCCAGGAAACCCATTTGCATCCCAATCACTCGTTACACCTTCACTCTTTTTCGGCATTTAGAAGCGATTCTCTTGCAGGTATACGTGCGAGCGGTGGCGTTGCTACCTTAGTGGCGCCTAACATCTCCGCCGCCAACGTTCCTCTCGCCACACCATTGCAAGCTGTAGCCGTTCGGATACAGCTGGAGAGCATCAGTTTTACCATCTGCAACATGTACCTGCCGCCGCTCAGTATAGTTCCAGAGCGGGAACTTCTAGCTCTGTTGGCTCAGCTCCCCTCACCACTACTCCTTATGGGAGATTTGAATGCCAAGCACACGCTCTGGGGATCAGACACTGATGACGCCCGTGGATGCCTCCTCGTAGACGTCTTCGATAAGTCTGACCTGCTTCTGCTAAATACTGGTGACCCGACATTCCTATCATCCGCTTATGGTACACATTCCGTACTAGACCTTTCTTTCTGCAGTCCATCATTAGTGCCACTGCTTGAGTGGTCAGTACTTTCCGACCTCTTTGGCAGTGATCATTACCCCATTAACATTCATTTTTCTGGCCGTCAATGTGTACCTTCTCGACATCCTCGCTGGATTATTTCCAAAGCTAACTGGGGAAAATTCCAATCCCTCATACACCTCATCGACGATGGTTTCGACACCATCGAGGAAATGGTCGAATATTTTACTTGCTCGATCCTGCTCGCAGCAGAATCCAGTATTCCTCGAGGTTCATCTACACCACGGCGTATCCCTGTACCGTGGTGGTCTGAGGAATGCAGTTTGGCAATCAAGCACGCAAACGTGCTATGCGCGTTTTTCAGCGGCACCCGACGGAAGGGAACTTCGTCGCCTTCAAACGTTCTCGTGCTAGGGCACGCTTTATTCTGCGCAACGCAAAGCGTAAATCTTGGGAAGCCTATGTGTCTTCGCTTTCCCGGCGCAGCTCTACCCAACAAGTATGGTCAGCTGTTCGGCGGATGTATGGCAAGTATCGCCGGACGGTAATTCCCGGCCTTGCCATCAACGGTTCCATGTGCACCACCGAGCAGGACATGGCTGAAGCCCTAGCTACCATATTTGCTGCTACTAGCCAAACTGCCCGCTATGACGCTCTCTTCTTGCCGATTAAGGAAAAGGCGGAGCGGGTACCACTTAATTTTAATAGTGACTGCACCGAGCCGTACAATCAACCCTTTTCCGCAGCCGAGCTCGCCCATTCTCTGGCGTTAGCAAAGGATTCTTCTTCAGGTCCCGATGACGTACACCGACAGATGCTGCTACATCTTCCATCTGAGGCGCTATGTTTTCTGTTAAACATCTATAACCGCATTTGCCATGAGCGGGTTTTCCCTTCCTCCTGGCGAGAGGGTATCGTCATCCCCATCCCTCGACCCGGAAAGGACCGCACGCTACCATCTAGCTACCGCCCCATTTGCCTAACAAGTGTCATCTGTAAGACGTTGGAGCGAATGATAAACGCTCGGTTAAATTGGTGGCTAGAAAAGCATAACCATCTGTCCAACTTTCAATGCGGTTTTCGTCGCCATCGCTCAAGTGTCGATACTCTAACACGCCTTGAGGGGTATATTTCCGATGCGTTTCTACTGAAACAGCACGCCGTGGGCGTGTTCCTCGACCTGGAGAAGGCTTATGACACCACCTGGCGGTACGGCATACTCCGCAACCTACATGGTTACGGTTTGCGTGGTCATCTACCCGAATTCCTATGCAACTTTTTAAAACTTCGCCGTTTTCGGGTTCGCATAGGAAACACGATATCACGGGAGCGGATACTGGAGAACGGCGTACCTCAAGGGTCAATTTTGAGCGTCACCCTTTTTGCCGTAGAGATTAACGGAATCACTAGTGCCGTTCGAAGTGGAATTCCATCATCCCTCTATGTTGACGACTTCGCAGTCTGTTATAGGTCTGCCAACATAGATCACATTGAGCGCCAACTGCAGCTGACCATTACCCAGCTAGCAGCTTGGGCGCTTCAAACCGGCTTCTGTTTTTAAGCTGCGAAGACCCAGTGTATCCACTTTCACCGCCTACGAGGTATTCACCCGCCTCCTGATCTTCATTTGAACGGCACACCCCTGCCATTTGTCGCACACCTGAAGTTCTTGGGCCTCTACATGAACTGACAACTCAATTGGGAGCACCACATTCGTTACCTTCGAGCCTCTTGCGATCGTTCTCTTCGGGTGCTCAAGGTATCATTTGGAGCATCTTGGGGGGGGGGGCGATCGCACGGTAATATTGAGGCTGTACCGCTCTCTGGTTCGGTCCAAGCTGGACTATGGCAGATTTATTTATGGCGCAGCGACCGCCTCTAAACTTCGCCTTTTAGACACCGTGCATCACACTGGCATCCGCCTTGCCACAGGAGCTTTCCGCACCAGTCGAGTAGACTGCCTGTATGCAGACTCAGGCGAACCTCCACTCTTTATTCGTCGCTCGCTGTTACTCTGCTCGTACGTCTCGAAGTTGGCAAGCTAACCCAATCATCCTTGTTTCAAACCAGTTCTGTGTCCAGATTTAGTCCACCGTTATATGCGCCCTGGTTCTCGGACACGCCCAGTGGGAATAAGATTTCGGGCTCTCCTACAATCTCATGGCCTCCGAATGCCTCGCGTGGAGAGGTCGTCCATCTGCCCCTATCCATCATGGCAGCTCAATCGTGCGCGGTTCGATATCGCTCTTTCAAACAGCTCTAGGCTCGCTACTCCACATTCGGTGTTCCAACAACTTTTTTCCGAATTACTGGGCCGTTACCCTAACTATGTTCCGGTCTTTACAGACGGTTTTCTCTATTGGCTCAGCTCCCCTCACCAGTACTCCTTGTGGGAGATTTGAATGCCAAGCACACGCTCTGGGGATCAGACAGTGATGACGCCCGTGGATGCCTCCTCGTAGACGTCTTCGATAAGTCTGACCTGCTTCTGCTAAATACTGGTGACCCGACATTCCAATCATCCGCTTATGGTACACGTTCCGTACTAGACCTCTCTTTCTGCAGTCCGTCATTAGTACCACTACTTGAGTGGTCAGTACTTTCCGACCTCTTTGGCAGTGATGATTACCCCATTAACATTCATTTTTCTGGCCGCCAATGTGTACCTTCTCGACATCCTCGCTGGATTATTTCCAAAGCTAATTGGGGAAAATTCCATTCCCTGATAAACCTTATCGATGACGGTTTCGACACCATCGACGAAATGGTCGAATATTTTACTTGCTCGATCCTGCTCGCAGCAGAATCCAGCATTCCTCGTGTTTCATCTACACCACGGCGTATCCCTGTACCGTGGTGGTCTGAGGAATGCAGTTTGGCAGTCAAAGCACGCAAACGTGCTTTGCGCGTTTTTCAGCGGCACCCGACTGAAGGGAACTTTGTCGCCTTCAAACGTTCTCGCGCTAGGGCACGCTTTATACTGCACAACGCAAAGCGGACATCTTGGGAAGCCTATGTGTCTTCGCTTTCCCGGCGCAATTCTACCCAACAAGTATGGTCAGCTTTTCGGCGGATGTATGGCAAGTATCGCCGGACGGTAATTCCGGGCCTTGCCATCAACGGTTCCATGTGCACCACCGAGCAGGACATAGCAGAAGCCCTAGCTACAACATTTGCTGCTACTAGCCAAACTGCCCGCTATGACGCTCTCTTCCTGCCTATTAAGGAGAAGGCGGAGCGGGTACAACTAAATTTTAATAGTGACTGCACCGAGCCGTATAACCAACCGTTTACCGCTGCCGAGCTCGCCCATTCTCTAGCGTGAGCAAAGGATTCTTCTCCAGGTCCCGATGACGTACTCCGACAGATGCTGCTACATCTTCCATCTGAGGCGCTAGGTTTCCTATTAAACATCTATAAACGCATTTGGCATGAGCGAGTTTTCCCTTCCTCCTGGCGAGAGGGTATTGTCATCCCCATCCCTCGACCCGGAAAGGACCGCACGCTTCCATCTAGCTACCGCCCCATTTGCCTGACGAGTGTCATCTGTAAGACGTTGGAGCGAATGATAAGCGCTCGGTTAAATTGGAGGCTAGAAAAACATAACCATCTGTCCAACTTAATATGCGGTTTTCGTCGCCATCGCTCAAGTGTCGATAATCTAACACGCCTAGAGGGGTATATTTGCGATGCCTTTCTGCTGAAACATACGCCGTTGGCGTGTTCCTCGACTTGGAGAAGGCCTATGACACCACCTGGCGGTACGGCATACTCCGTAACCTACATGGTTACGGTATGCGTGGTCATCTACCAGATTTCCTATGCAATTTTTTAAGACTTCGCCGTTTTCGTGTGCGCATAGGAAACACGGTATCCTCGGAGCGGATACAGGAGAACGGCGTACCTCAAGGGTCGATTTTAAGCGTCGCACTTTTTGCCGTAGCTATCAATGGCATCACTAGTGCCGTTCGAAGCGGAATTCCAACATCACTCTATGTTGACGACTTCGCACTTTATTATAGGTCAGCCAACATAGATCACATTGAGCGGCAACTGCAGCTGACCATCACCCAGCTAGCAGCTTGGGCGCTACAAAACGGTTTCCGCTTTTCAGCTGCGAAGACCCAGTGTATCCACTTTCACCGCCTACGAGGTATTCACCCGCCTCCTGCCCCTCAAAATCCAACCTCTGCGGTCCTCGTCCCGAGGGGTGGGCAACAGGAAGTAGGGGACTGACTGATGGGGTGAAGTACGGTGGGGACTGTGTGTACCCCAGGACCGCTACGGCTGCCGAGAAGGCCCATCAGTAACCCTGAAAACTGGCAGAAGAGGCTCTGGTATTTTCCCCCAGGGACCTACTACGGTAGGTACGGGTTTGGCGATCCCGGGGTCCCTAGCCATTCACCCTCAATTCATCCCCTTCATCTCCATCAACTGTGCCACGTGTAGCTACTGCTTGTCAGTAAGCATCACCTTCTTCCCCTTCTAGTTTTTTATTATGATTATTAGTACTTAAGGTCTTAGGTTTATAACTCCTGTCTCACCAGCAGGGATCTCTCCTATCTCCGTGGTTCTGTCCCACGGTTTTCAGCGCGGCTTCCGACATGTGTGCTCTCCGGAGGTCTCAAAAGTGAAGGTTGAGCGGACCCTTCGCACTGCCCCTATGTGTAGCCTTAGGTGCGGAGCCCGTCCACACCGTCAAGTACACCCACGTAGCTCCTTGAGGGCCCGGTCTGTGGTAATCTCCCGACGGCCGCGTTTTGCCGTTGGGTTAGTATCACGGACCGGACGTGTTACCGCTGACGGAACCCCGGTGTAATCAACCACAAGTCCCCTGAATCCGCGTGTGCCTATTACACGCATGCGCGGCCTAAAGTGGGGAGCCACAGGCGGTTATTCCTGTGGTAGGGGCATAAAGCCGGGGTGTGCGTGGTGAACGGTTTACCCATACGGACAAGCAGTGGAGAATGAAGGGTAGCTTTTCTGAGGTACAAATGAGATCGGTCATGGGTGAGGTCCCCATGACGGCACAGACCGTGAAGATTCGGTGTCTTTTTTCTTTAACCCCCGGATGGCAGGCTGACGCCGACGGTTCCGGATGGGGGTCTCTATCATCATGTCTCCGCGCAAAACCTCCTTCATTGACCCTTATTTATTGATGACCTTGGCATGCGATGGAAAAACGTTTAAGGATATTAGCCCATTCTACATAAAGCGTGAAATAGACAAAATCAGTGGCCCTGTCAAAAACGCTACGCGACTCAGAGACGGCAACCTACTATTAGAGACCACAACTGCAGAGCAATCGAAAAAACTGCAAAAGGCGACTTTGTTGGGCTCCTACCCGATCCGGGTAGCCCCACACAAAACTCTTAACACCTGCAGAGGAGTAGTCACCACCTCCAGCCTAGATGGTCTAGCGAACGAAGAAATAGTAAGTTGCCTATCTGATCAACTTGTATGTCAGGCGTATCGGCTTACCCGAAAACAAGATGGCAAAGAATACCCCTTACGAACAGTCTTTCTAACTTTTGCTGGGACTAAATTACCCGAATTCATCTATTGTGGCTACGAACGTGCTAGCGTCCGCCAGTATGTCCCGAACCCCATGCGCTGTTTCCAATGTCAGCGGTTCGGACATACTAAGGTCACATGTACTAATGCTGCTCTTTGTGAGCAATGTGGCCTACCGAAGCACGACGATCCAAACTGCAGTCGAACACCTTGCTGCGTGAACTGTGGCGGTAGTCATCCCTCCAGCTCGCGACAGTGTCCTAGATTCATGGACGAGAAAAGCATCCAGGAGCTACGTGTCAAAGAACGCCTGACTTTTCCAGAGGCACGACGGCGCTTTGAACAACTAAAGCCTGCTACCACTACTACTGGATATGCATCAGCAGCTCGCCGTACTCCCAACACCACTGTTGCTGTTCAACACGTCCCTGTCGCCCACGCCTCCACGCAGACTGACTTTCTAGCCGTTAAACCCACGTCTCAGACTGCTTGTATATCCACCAGCACAGCTTCTGTTTCAGCCGTACAGACTCCAGCCACCAAGCCATCACCGAGTAACAACAATCCAGTAGTAAATGTTAAAAACCGATCCCGGCCACAACATAGATCGCGAAGTCGCTCGCCTTCCATTAGATCCCGGTCTCGTTCTACGAGCCGTAGGAGTTCTGACTCCCGAACATCAGCGGAGTCACAGGACGCTAACGATTTTCGAGTCGTAGGGCCCAAATCAGCCAAGGTCAAGAAAAAGGTTAAAACGGCCCGCTAAAAACTCTTTATGGAAATAATCCAGTGGAACGTCAATGGTTTCCGAGCTCGCGTTCAAGACCTACAGTGTTTAGTTTCCCAACGGTCACCATCAGTTATTTGTCTCCAAGAAACCCATTTGCATCACTATCACCCATTACACCTAAGCACTTTTTCGGCATTTAGGGGAGACTCCGTTGCAGGCACACGAGCAAGCGGCGGCGTTGCTACTTTAGTGGCGCCTAATATCTATGCAACCAATATACCATTAACCACGCCGTTGCAAGCTGTCGCTGTTCGTATACAGCGAGAGAGCATCTCTTTTACCATCTGCAACATTTACCTGCCCCCGCTTTGCGTAATTCAAAAGCAGGATCTTCAGGCTCTTTTGGCTCAGCTCCCCTCACCGTTACTCATCTTGGGAGATCTGAATGCCAAACACACGCTCTGGGGCTCCGACATTGATGATGCTCGTGGCTGCCTCATAGCAGACACGTTTGATTCGCATGACCTGATTTTGCTGAACACTGGTGACCCGACATTCTTGTCATCCGCTTATGGTACGCACTCGGTACTAGACGTCTCTTTCTGTAGCCCGGTATTAGTTCCACTCCTTGATTGGTCTGTGCTTTCCGACCTCTTTGGGAGCGATCATTACCCAATTAACATCCGTTTATCCGGCCGCCACCATGCGCCTTCGCGACATCCTCGCTGGATTATTTCCAAGGCTGACTGGGAAAAGTTTAATTCCCATATACACCTCACCGACGATGGTTTTGACACCATCGATGAAATGGTGGAATATTTTACATGTTCCATCCTGCTCGCCGCTGAATCCAGCATTCCTCGAGGTTCTTCTACCCCACGTCATACCCCTGTACCCTGGTGGTCTGAGGAATGCCGTGTGGCAAAAAAAGCACGCAAACGTGCTCTGCGGCAGTTTCAGTTGCACCCGACAGAACAGAACTTCGTTGCTTTTAAACGTTCTCGAGCTAGGGCACGTTTTGTGCTTCGCAATGCGAAACGAACATCCTGGGAAGCCTACGTGTCTTCCCTTTCTCGTCGCAGCTCCACCAAACAGGTATGGTCAGCTGTTCGGCGGATGCATGGCAAGTATCGCCGAACGGTCATTCCCGGACTTGCCCTCAACGGTTCCATCTGCACTGCCGAGCAAGATATAGCCGAAGCCCTTGCCACCTCATTCGCTGCTACTAGCCAAACGGCTAGTTACGACGCCCTCTTCCTTCCTATTAAGGAAGCTGCGGAGCGAACAAAACTTAATTTTAATAGCGAATGTAACGAGCCGTACAACCAACCTTTTACCGCTGCCGAGCTTTCACATTCTTTAGCCCTAGCTAAGGATTCTTCTCCCGGTCCCGATGACATCCACAGACAGATGCTGCTACATCTTCCACCCGATGCGATGTCTTTCCTTTTAGGCATGTATAACCGCATCTGGCATGAGCGGGTCTTTCCATCTTGCTGGCAAGAGGGTATTGTCATCCCCATCCCTCGACCGGGAAAGGACCCCACACTTCCATCTAGCTACCGTCCCATTTGCCTGACGAGCGTCGTCTGTAAGACCTTTGAGCGAATGGTAAACTCTCGGTTAGTGTGGTGGCTCGAAATAAATAACCAGCTGTCTAACCTTCAATGCGGTTTTCGTCGCCATCGCTCTAGCGTTGACAATCTAGCACGCATTGAGGCTTACATTCATGATGCCTTTCTACTGCAACAGCATGTGGTGGGAGTATTCTTTGACCTGGAGAAGGCCTATGACACCACTTGGCGGTATGGGATACTACGTAACCTGCACAGTTACGGTATGCGAGGCCACTTACCGGAATTTTTAAGTAATTTTTTAGCACTACGTCGTTTTCGTGTGCGAATAGGTAGCAGTATATCAAGGGAGCGGATCCAGGAGAATGGTGTGCCTCAAGGGTCGATCCTCAGCGTCGCCCTTTTTGCCGTGGCTATTAATGGCATTACTAGTGTCGTTCGCGGCGGAATTCCATCGTCCCTGTATGTTGACGACTTCGCCATATATTATCGTTCTTGTAACTTAGACCATATAGAGCGTCAACTGCAGTTGGCCATCAACCAGCTGGCAGCCTGGGCGCTTCGCAGCGGCTTCTGCTTTTCTCCTGCGAAGACACAATGTGTCCACTTCCATCGTCTACGAGGTATTCACCCTCCACCTGATCTTCACTTGAACGGCACCCCCCTGCCGTTTGTCTCGCACCTGAAGTTCTTGGGCCTCTACTTGGACAGACAACTAAACTGGGAGCGCCACATTCGTCACCTTCGAGCCTCTTGCGATCGTTCTCTGCGGGTGCTGAAGGTATTATCTGGAGCATCTTGGGGGGGCGATCGCACGGTAATGTTGAGGCTGTATCGCTCCCTGGTCCGATCCAAGCTGGACTACGGCTGTTTTATTTATGGCGCAGCGACCGCCTCTAAACTATGCCTTTTAGACACCGTACATCATACAGGTATCCGCCTTGCCACAGGAGCTTTCCGCACAAGTCGCGTCGAATGCTTGTATGCCGACTCCGGCGAGCCTCCACTTTCTATTCGTCGCTCGACACTACTCTGTTCCTACGTTGCAAAGTTGGCAAGTTACCCAAACCATCCATGTTTTAAACCAGTTCTGCATCCCGACTTAGCCCACCGTTATATGCACCCTAGCTCTCGCACACGCCCAACCGGAGCAAGATTCCGGGAACTCTCCCGTGCACACGACCTCCGAATGCCTCGCGTGGAGCGGTCGTCCCTGGGTCGTTATCCCGCATGGCAGCTCCAGCGTGCGCGGTTCGATCTTGCTCTTTCCACAAACTCCAGACTAGCTACCCCACATTCGGTATTCCAGCAACTTTTTGCCGAACTACTGGACCGTTACTCTAATTATGTTCCGGGCTTTACAGATGGTTCCCAGTTGGGTAGCACTACGGGTTGCGCATTCGTCATTAACGGCGAGGCCCATAAATTTCGCCTCATGGACTGCACCTCTGTTTTTTCTGCAGAACTGTATGCCATCCTCTATCTGCTCCTTTTTATTGGTAAGTTAGTTCCTGGCAATTTTATCGTTTGCACTGACTCTCTAAGCGCTCTTCAGGCCTTGCAACAGCACATTGCAGCTCACACGCTAGTTTTAAAAATTCAGGCCTTGATCTCGCAAATGCTTAGTAGCGGATACCATTTTGTTTTCACTTGGACCCCAGGCCATGTGGGCATTTCCGGGAATGAGGAGGCGGACGCGGCTGCTAAGTCCGCTTGCCGTTTGCCCCGGAGTTTAACAACTACTGTGCCATACCAGGACGTGCAACGTTTTTTCCGTCGCCAACTCCTATCTGCTTGGCAGCTTACCTGGACAGCTTTGGAAGGCACACAACTCCGGGCAATAAAAGAGAGCGTACAACCCTGGCTAACTTCAGGCAGGGATAACCGGCGAGCCGAAGTGATACTCACCCGGCTGAGAATTGGACACACACGAGCCACTCATGGCCATTTGTTAAGAGGGGAGCCGGCCCCAGTGTGTGCTCCATGTGCAGTACGCCTCACTGTGCGGCATATATTGCTCGATTGCCCACAGTACGCCCGCGTTCGCCAGTCAGTAGGCTTGGGAACTAACTTGCCGGATGTTTTAGGGGACGACCCAGTGGCCGTGGATAAGGCACTGCGGTTTATTTTTAAAATCGGTTTTAATCAACAAGTCTGACTTGTATTTTATATTTATTACTTTTAGAGGTTTTAAAGTATTAGTCTTTAGATTGTTTTTAATGTCATTTTAACAGTTGAGTGTTTTATAATATTTTACCTTTCTTAGCTTAATTTTTATAGATTTTAGGTTTTATTAATTGACTTCGGGCCCAAATGACCTCGCTGTCGATGGGCCCTAAAACCCCACACAATCAATCAATCAATCACCCGCCTCCTGATCTTCATTTGAACGGCACACCCCTGCCATTTGTCTCGCACCTGAAGTTCTTGGGCCTCTACTTGGACCGACAACTAAATTGGGAGCACCACATTCGTCACCTTCGAGCCTCTTGCGATCGTTCTCTTCGGGTGCTGAAGGTATTATCTGGAGCATCTTGGGGGGGCGATGGCACTGTAATGTTGAGGCCGTACCGCTCTCTGGTTCGGTCCAAGCTGGACTATGGCAGTTTTATTTATGGCGCAGCGACCGCCTCTAAACTTCGCCTTTTAGACACCGTGCATCATACTGGCATCCGCCTTGCCACAGGAGCTTTCCGCACCAGTCGAGTCGACTGCCTGTATGCAGACTCAGGCGAACCTCCACTCCATATTCGTCGCTCGCTGTTACTCTGCTCATACGTTTCAAAGTTGGCAAGTCATCCCAATCATCCTTGTTTTAAACCAGTTCTGTGTCCAGATTTAGTCCACCGTTATATGCGCCCTGGTTCTCGGACTCGCCCCGTGGGAATAAGATTTCGGGATCTCCTACATTCCCATGGCCTCCGAATGCCTCGGGTAGAGAGGTCGTCCATCTGCCCTTATCCTGCATGGCAGCTCGATCGTGCGGTGTTCGATCTCGCTCTTTCAAGCAACCCTAGACTCGCTACTCCACATTCGGTGTTCCAACAACTTTTTGCCGAATTACTGGGCCGTTACCCTAACTATGTTCCGGTCTTTACAGACGGTTCTCAGTTAGGTAGCGCTACGGCTTGCGCATTCTTCATTAACGGTGAGGCTCATAAATTTCGCCTTCTGGACTCCACTTCAGTTTTTTCCGCAGAACTGTATGCCATCTTCTATTTGCTCCTTTTTATTTGCAAGTTAGCTCCCGGCTCTTATTGTCTGCACTGATTCTGTGAGTGCGCTTCAGGCCTTGCAACAGCACACTGCCGCTCAGACCCTAGTTTTAAAAATACCGGCCCAGATCTCGCAAATGCTCAGGCGCGGGTACAATTTTGTTTTTACCTGGACCCCAGGCCATGTGGGGATTACCGGGAACGAGTAGGCGGACGCGGCTGCAAAGTCAGCTTGCCGTTTGCCCCGGAGTTTAACAACTATTGTGCCATACCAGGAGGTGCAACGTTTTATTCGTCGCCAACTCTTCTCTGCTTGGCAGCACTCCTGGACAGCTTTACAAGGCACACAACTCCGGGCAATTAAAGAGAGCGTACGACCCTGGCTAACTTCCAGCAGGGATAACCGGCGAGCCGAGGTGATACTCACCCGGCTGAGAATTGGGCACACACGAGCTACTCATGGTCATTTGTTGATAGGGGAACCGGCCCCAGTGTGTGCTCCGTGTGCCGTACGCCTCACTGTGCGGCATATTTTACTCGACTGCCCACAGTACGCCCGCGTTCGCCAGTCTTTGGGCTTGGGAGCTAACTTGTTTACTATTTTAGGGGACGACCCAGTGGCCGTGGATAAGGCACTGCGGTTTGTTTTAAAAATAGGTTTTAATAAACAAGTCTGACTTGTGTTTTAAATTTATTAATTTTAGAGTTTTTAAATCTTTAGTACTGGGATGATTTTAATGTGCTTTTAATAGTTGAGTGTTTTAATTGTATTTTACCTTTTAACTGAGTTTTTATAGTTTTTAGGTTTTTAGTGCTGACTTGGGGCCCAAATTACCTTGTTGTCGACGGGCCCTTAACCACCACACTCACTCACTCAGACGGTTCCCAGTTGGGTAACGCTACGGGTTGCGCGTTCTTCGTTAACGGTGAGGCTCACAAATTTCGACTTCTGGACTCCATTTCAGTTTTTTCCGCAGAACTGTATGCCATCTTCTATTTGCTCCTTTTTATTTGCAAGTTAGCTCCTGGCTCTTTTATTGTCTGCAGTGATTCTCTGAGTGCTCTTCAGGCCTTGCAACAGCACACTGCCGCTCACACCCTCGTTTTAAAAATACAGGCCCAGATCTCGCAAATGCTCGGTCGCGGGTACAATTTTGTTTTTACTTGGACCCCAGGCCATGTGGGGATTTCCGGAAACGAGGAGGCGGACGCGGCTGCAAAGTCCGCTTGCCGTTTGCCCCGGAGTTTAACGACTACTGTGCCATACCAAGATGTGCAACGTTTTTTCCGTCGCCAATTCCTCTCTGCTTGGCAGCACTCCTGGACTGCTTTTGAAGGCACACAACTCCGGGCAATAAAGGAGAGCGTACCACCCTAGCTAACTTCCTGCAGGGATAACCGGCGAGCCGAAGTGATACTCACCTGGCTGAGAATTGGGCACACGCGAGCGACCCATGGTCATTTATTAAGAGGGGAACCGGCCCCAGTGTGTGCTCCGTGTGCCGTACGCCTCACTGTGCGGCATATATTACTGGACTGTCCGAAGTATGCCCGCGTTCGCCAGTCTTTAGGCCTGGGTGCTAACTTGCCCGGTGTTTTAGGTGACGACCCAGTGGCCGTGGAGAAGGCACTGCGGTTTGTTTTTAAAATCGGTTTTTATACACAAGTCTGACTTGAATTTTATACTTATAAATTTTAGAGCTTTTAAATTATGAGTCTTCAGATCGCTTTTAATGTCCTTTTGACATTTGAGTGTTTTATTGACTTTTACCTTTTTAACTGAAGTTTTATAGTTTTTAGGTTTTTAGTGTTGACTTGGGGCCCAAATTGACCTTGTTGTCGACGGGCCCTTAAACACCACTCACTCACTCTCACCGTGCGGCATGTATTGCTGGATTGCCCGCAATACACCCGCGTTCGCCAGTCTTTGGTTCCCCTATCCCTTACCCCGCCCCTTTCAATTTATATGCAAATTAGATATTCTATTGTTCCAAAGTCCCCATTTACCAACTACTACTTGATTGATGACCTGTCAAACCCCTGTCACAAGACGCCGGCACACCTGCATGTGATAAATAAAGAGGGTGCGTAAACAATGGGATGCCGACCAGGGGTGGAAAGACACGTGATGGTACCTTTAACCGCCTGGTAAGGGGTGTCCATGCCCTTACTGACTGTCTGTGGCTTGTAGTTTTATCAATGGTCCCTAATCAAACTCTGCACAAAAGAGTACTGCTTATATTGGAATAACTCCGAAACTAATTATGATAGAGAGTTCGGATAAACTTTATTACTTACATATGGTTAGCGGGGTCCACAGGGTTTATGCTGTATACCTGTAGTCCTTAGTTCGAGTCCTGAATTGTTTAATTTAAATATCTCTGTAACCAGTGGGTCCAGAGAAGTGAAATAACCTTTATATGGTTATGCTTCTCATAGTTAATCATATGCTGACAACGTGTAGCTCAAGGGTCCCTGGTTCAGTTCCCATCGTCCATTGAATTATGTAATTGTGTTCTATTTCTGATCTATTGCACATAGAACAGCAGGGGAAAGCGCAGGTTTTTTTCATTCAACATATGCTGTGAATGATTTATGATTCCGTATCCTACAGACCCGTGGTTCGATAACCGCTTCTGTCGCAATAACTTGAATCTTAAATAACTCTTGAACTAATAACGTTAGCGCAATGAAATAGCGTATACATATATACTTTAGGTCTGAATTGTTGTTGAAATGGTAATTTACGCCTTTGGATCAGGGTTCAAATCTCGGTGGGATAATTTAAATACCTTTGAATATAAATGCTTTTAGGCGTGTTGACAAGCTCACCCCATAAGATCATACATCATGACTTGTCTCATGTTGAGAAGAGATGTTTACCTTAACCGATTTACATACTTTCAAATCAAAATACTTAATCACAAAGTTTAATATATAAGCATGAGACTCAGACATAACAAGATGGCCGTAATAATTTAACTTAAGAAAAGAGAACGGATGCCCGTAGCAACAAACATAAATAGGTTAAAATATATCAAAAGGGTTCAAGAAGGTGTGTTTGAGGATGAAGTGAAGGATTCTAAGGGTGCCCCGTGGATCAGTTAAACGGTGTAATGGATGAACTTGAGAAAAATAGAACTGTTATGTTAAGATATGTGTGAAAAGAATCAAGAACACGTGGTTGAAGATGACGGAGAGGTGTCTACGGGTGGCAATGGGAGCTCCTAATGTAACTTTAAAACTAAAAGGCGGAGCTTAGTCGTGTTTATACTCGTTTGAATTGTCTAAATTTTATCTTCAAATCTAACTATTTATTTCCTTTTTCAATTTTAATTTGGCTAATTTTTTCTCTCATGTGAATTGTATAGTAGTTAAAGAATAATCGAAAACTGGAAAATTAATAGAGTTTTCTTTTAGGTTTTCTCCAATAGTAGAACCATCTTCGAACCCCTGTGGTAGCAAGATAATAGTTTTCTTTTAGGTTTTCTCCGATAGGAGCGCCACCTTCGAACTACAAAGGTGGTGGTGGTGGTGTGATGAAGTTTTTCCTTTAGGTTTTCTCCGATAGGAGTGCCACCTTCGAATCCCGTTGGTGGAGGGGATGATGAAATTTTCTATTAGGTCTGTGCTAAGTGTATAAAGAGAGCTTGATCGATCTTAGATTGTAATTACGCTAGTGTGTTTATAGCATAGCGGATCAGCTTCTACAGTGAAATTCATCATCAGTAGCGCTGATAACTTATCAAGGTGAAGAAGAGAAGTGAAAAGTGTATCAAGACACTTACTTGGCAACATATTCCCCGAGAATTAGCCTGCACACAACAAAAACTATAGCGATGGAAGCTCTGTTAGACACTATACCTGAAAATAGGTGTAGCATATGTGCAAAGAGTTTCCTGAAAAGCTGCAATAAAAAGAGACATGAGCTGGTATGTGGCCGGTTTTACGAATGTAAACATTGTGGTAATGTTTATGATACTGAGAATCGCAGAGATACTCATCAAGAACGATGCGAGAGAATAACTGCTGCTAAGAAACTCAAGATCGAGCCTACCAAACATAAATTGCTGTTAATGGTTCCTTATGAAGACGATGTCGTAGAATATGAAACAGCTTTCCAGGATCGACTGAAATCATATTTCATCCAGTGCTCTACATGCCAAGACCTGAATACATATCTCCAGGAATCAAAACAGCGGATAATTCAAGCCGTTCAGAAGCAACTGAGGATGCATAAAAGTGTGAAAATTAACCTCATGGCTGAATGTCGGTTTGTGAATGCCGTTGGTGACACTACTGATAAAGCCTTTAAAACACCAAATCAAGCAATATTTTTAGAAAGTGACTTGGACGCCATATTGGAAAGTAAATTCAAGAAACTTTGTACTGAAATGGAGGAAAGTCAACTTAAAGGAAGCAGCTGGGCTTTATTAGCTGTTGATGGTGTGCGTGTTAGGATCAACAAGAATAATGTTCTAAAAGGGAGCAGTTACATCCCTCTACCGGCTATTGTTGGAGCTAAAGGAGCCTGTATAAATCCGCACAACTATGATGATGAGAAATGTTTTATGTACGCCGTACTTGCCAAGTTCATTCACAAGGATCCTCAACGTGTTAGCAAGTATAAGAATCTTCAAGAAAGATATGACTTTAGCTGCGTCTCATTTCCTATGAGTTTGAGTGACATCCCAAAATTTGAACGAAAAAATAACATCTCTATAAATGTTTTCGGTTTGGATGAAAAGAATCAAGTGTATCCTATGAAAGTTGTCAATGAAGAACTGACTGAGCATCGCGACCTGCTTCTATTAAGCAATTCAGCTGGACGTCATCATTACGTTTATATAAAGAATTTCGAGAGACTTATTCATCAACAAAAAACCAAATGTGAGGGAAAACTCTACATCTGCAAGCGCTGTTTTACGCACTTTGATTATCGAAATGGAGTAGTTGAGAGGTTAAATGAACATAGAAAATTATGCAGCCAACACGGAGTTGCTAAGATTGTTATGCCAACTAAGGAGAAATCTATTATTAGATTCAAGAATCATGAAAGGATGTTGAAATTACCTTATGTCATATACGCTGACTTTGAAAGCATTCTTACCCCTTACCACGGGTGTTCTTCTAATGCCGAAACGTCTTATACAGTTCCATATCAGAAGCATATTCCTATGAGTTTCTGTGTTTATGTCAAATCCTCAGCTACAATTGAAGGTTTACAGACTGATCTTCCTACTGAACCCTATGTATATCGTGGTTATGTTGCTGCACTGAAGTTTATGGAGTATGTAAGTTCTCTCGCAAAGAAAATTAATGCTGTATACAAAACTGGTGCTCCATTAACTCTGACAGATAAGCAACAAAAATCATTCGAATCTTCTACAGAATGCTACTTATGTGGTAAAGAATTTACCGACGATAACTGGAAAGTACGAGATCATGATCATATAAGTGGTGAATATCGAGGAAGTCTACATAATCAGTGTAATCTAGCGTGTAAAACGCCTAATTATATTCCTGTCTTCATACATAACCTGAGTGGATATGACTCCCATTTCATTGTTAAGGAGTTAGGCTGTACTAGCGATAGAGTAGAAGTTATTCCTAGCTCTGAGGAAAGTTATATATCATTTTCCAAGTATGTTGGTGACATTAAACTTCGTTTTGTGGATACCTATCGCTTCCTTAGTACCAGCTTGGATAAACTAGCAAAAAATCTAACATCATATCCTGAAACCCAGAAGTACTTTGGAGCAGAGAAGATCGAATTGATGATGCGTAAAGGTGTGTTTCCCTATGATTACGTTACATCATGGGATGTTTTGAGTGAGACAGAACTTCCTCCGAGAGAAGCATTCTACAGTAAGTTAAACAGAGAAGAAATTAGTGATGCAGAGTATCAGCATGCAAAAACCGTATGGAGTCACTTCAACATCAGAACACTAGGCGACTACAGTGACCTCTACTAAACTTCGGATGTCCTTCTACTAGCAGATGTGTTTGAAACATTCAGAGAGCAGACCCTGAAAACCCATAAAGTTGATCCCGCACATTATTATACATCACCCGGACTTACGTGGGATGCAATGCTGTTGTACACAGGAATTGAACTGGAATTACTACAGGATTATGACCAGCTACTCATGGTTGAAGCAGGTATAAGAGGAGGATTATGCCAAGTTTCTCATCGGTATGCAGAAGCGAACAATCACTACATGAAGGAGTATGACTCAAGTAAACCCTCTCAATATATTACGTACGAGGACGCAAATAATCAATATGCGTGGGCTATGGGGAAGCCCCTTGCTTACGGGGGTTTTAAGTGGGTTTCTCCTGAAGATATCAACCTAGATATACTACGAGAAGATGACCCTCTCGGATACATCTTAGAAGTGGACCTTCAATATCCTACAGAACTCCATGACCTGCACAATGATTTACCGTTCCTACCTGAGTGTATCAAGCCCCCGGGTTCTTCTACAAGGAAACTAATTCCTCACCTTGGATCACGAACTAGGTATGTGGTGCATTACATGACCTTGAAGCAAGCCCTTAGTCATGGGTTACAACTGACTAAAATCCATCGGGTGCTACAATTTCAACAGTCATGTTGGTTAAAGCCTTATGTGGAATTCAATAACCGGCTACGACAAGGATCGAGAAATGATTTCGAGAAGGATCTTTACAAGCTTTTCAACAATGCCATGTTTGGCAAAACTATGGAAAACATCAGAAACCGACTGCATATACGACTTGTCACCGATTGGAAGACATTGGAAAAACTGGTTGCTAAGCCTACATTTATTGATAGAACTATATATGGACCTAATCTGGTTGCAGTACACATAGCGTCACGAGAGATAGTCTTCAACAAGCCTATATACATTGGGATGTGTGTGCTGGATATCTCGAAGACCTTGATGTATTGGTATCATTATGATGTGCTAATGCCGTATTACGGGCTTGAAAATCTGAAGCTCATGTACATGGATACTGACTTTCATCCATCGTGTGACTACCGGAGACATATACCAGGATAAGTTACGTTTTCTGGAACATCTGGATACTGCTGATTATCCTAGCGACCATATATGCCATTCTACAAAAAACAAGAAAGTGTTGGGAAAATTTAAAGATGAAGCCAATGGAAAAGTCATTCGTCGTTTTGCTGGACTGAGACCGAAGATGTATGCACTCGATATCGATGGAGGCATAATCAAGAAGATAAAAGGCATAAAACATAGTACCGTTAAACAGTACATAACCTTTGAGAGCTATGTGGACTGTCTTAAAAGCAGAGAAATCATAAGAACGCCAATGAACCTAATTATGTCCCGTCAACATAATGTTACGTCAGTGGAAGTGAACAAAATATCCCTATCTCCATATGATGACAAGAGAGTAATTGCAGATGATGGAGTATCCACATATGCCCATGGACATTACCGTCTTTTGAACGGCGAAAGAAAGAAGGAACCCTAGAGCACAAAAAAATAAAATAATTTTCATTCCGAGAAATAAACACTAGAACGTAGCATTAAAACATCTAAGCATGAAAACAGCTGAATAATAAGAGCAGAGGAGGGCGTTAAGTCTACCGTTCAGAAAACAAATTCTGACGCTGGTCCCAAGTCCAGAGAAAAAGACGAGGCACGTCTACCTCACCACATAAGCTAACTGAACACACTTTAGTTAATGTTAAAATAGGTAAATTTAAAAAGTAACTACTATCTCGTAATCTGAAATATCCTTGAAAAACCTTCTTAATTAGTTATAAAATGATTTAAGTAACGTAACTTGGTCTAAAATATCCCTGAAACGCGCATAAACCTCATAACATCTGAAAAAGCTTGGAAATAGCATTAGAACATTGGTTTAGCGTAACGACTTATTACAAGACGATGCATAGGGGGTAAAAGCTTGAAAAAGACACAAGAGTACGAAGACATCAATCTGCATGAAAAAATGTAAGAAAACTGTAGGCCTAGACCATTGCAAATATACCTCTAACAGTAAAGAAGATATCTCTAGCTGGCAAACTTTTAGCTATGAAGCCTATAGCTTTTAATCCTAGAGCTCCGAGATCATACCTCAATACCTAACCTCCAGATCCTACAGCTTTTAACCTCCTGACCAGCAACCTTTACCTATGAAGCTTAAAACTCTTAACCCTAGAGCCCTCAGATCATACCTCCATACGTAACCTTCAGATCCTACAGCCTTAAACTCTAGACCGAGAGATCTAACCTTGAATCCATACGACCTAGCCCCTCAAAATCCAACCTCTGCGGTCCTCGTCCCGAGGGGTGGGCAACAGGAAGTAGGGGACTGACTGATGGGGTGATGTACGGTGGGGACTTGGTGTACCCCACGACCGCTACGGCTGCCGAGAAGGCCCATCAGTAACCCCGAAAACTGGCAGAAGAGGCTCTGGTATTTTTCCCCAGGGACCTACTACGGTAGGTACGGGATTGGCGATCCCGGGGTCCCTAGCCACTCACCCTCATTTCATCCCCTTCACCTCCATCAACTGTGCCACGCTGTGCTACTGCTGATCAGTATGCATCACCTTCTTCCCCTTCTAGTTTTTTATTATGATTATTAGTACTTAAGGTCTTAGGTTTATAACTCCTGTCTCACCAGCAGGGATCTATCCTATCTCCGTGGTTCTGTCCCACGGTTTTCAGCGCGGCTTCCGACATGTGTGCTCTCCGGAGGTCTCAAAAGTGAAGGTTGAGCGGACCCTTCGCACTGCCCCTATGTGTAGCCTTAGGTGCGGAGCCCGTCCACACCGTCAAGTACACCCACGTAGCTCCTTAAGGGCCCGGTCTGTGGTAATCTCCCGACGGCCGCGTTTTGCCGTTGGGTTAGTATCACGGACCGGACGTGTTACCGCTGACGGAACCCCGGTGTAATCAACCAAAAGTCCCCTGAATCCGCGTGTGCCCTTTATGCGCAGCGCGGCCTAAAGTGGGGAGCCACAGGCGGTTATTCCTGTGGTAGGGGAATAAAGCCGGGGTGTGCGTGGTGAACGGTTTACCCATACGGACAAGCAGTGGATGTGGAAGGGTAGCTTTTCTGAAGTACAAATGAGATCGGTCATGGGTGAGGTCCCCATGACGGCACAGACCGTGAAGATTCGGTGTCTTTCTTTTTTAACCCCCGGATGGCAGGCTGACGCCGACGGTTCCGGATGGGGGTCTAAATCATCATGTCTCCGCGCAAACAATCCTTCATTGACCCTTTCTTGATTATGACCTTGGCTTGTGATGGGAAAACGTTTAAAGAGATTAGTCCTTTTTACATTAAGCGAGAATTAGATAAGATCAGTGGCCCTGTCAAGAACGCTACGCGTCTTCGAGACGGCAACTTGCTATTAGAGACCACATCCGCAGAGCAATCTAAAAAACTGCAAAAGGCGACTTTGTTGGGCTCCTACCCGATCCGGGTAGCCCCACACAAAACCCTTAACACCTGCAGAGGAGTAGTCACCACCTCCAGCTTGGATGGTCTCGCGAATGAGGAAATAGTAAGTTGCCTCTCCGATCAACTCGTTTGTCAGGCATACCGGCTAACTAGAAAACAAGATGGCAAGGAGTACCCGCTACGTACGGTTTTTCTTACTTTCGCCGGGACTAAGCTACCTGAGTACATCTATTGCGGCTATGAACGTGCTAGCGTCCGCCAGTATGTCCCGAACCCCATGCGCTGTTTCCAATGTCAGCGGTTCGGACATACTAAGGTCACATGTACCAATCCTGCTCTTTGTGAGCAATGTGGCCTACCGAAGCACGAGGATACAAACTGCACTCGAACACCCTGTTGCGTGAACTGTGGCGGCAGTCACCCCTCCAGTTCGCGACAGTGCCCAAAATTCATGGACGAAAAGAGCATTCAGGAGCTACGTGTCAAAGAACGCCTGACTTTTCCAGAGGCACGACGGCGCTTCGAACAACTGAAGCCTGCTGCCACTACTACTGGATATGCATCAGCAGCTCGCCGTACTCCTAACACCACTGTTGCTGTTCAACACGTCCCTGTCGCCCACGCATCCACGCAGACTGACTTTCTAGCCGTTAAGCCCACGTCTCAGACTGTTTGTGTATCCACCAGCACAGCCTCCGCTTCAGCCGTACAGACTCCAGCCACCAAGCCATCAGCGGGTAACAACCAACCCGTAGTAAATGCGAAAAACCGCTCCCGACCACAACATAGATCGCGAAGTCGCTCGCCTTCTGTTAGATCCCGGTCTCGTTCTACGAGCCGTAGGAGTTCTCACTCCCGATCATCAGCGGAGTCACAGGAGGCTAACGATTTTCGAATCGTAGGGCCCAGGTCAGCCAAGGTCAAGAAAAAGGTTAAAACGGCCCATTAAAAACTCTTCATGGAAATAATCCAGTGGAATGTCAATGGTTTTCGAGCTCGTGCTCAAGACCTACAACATTTAGTTTCTCAACGGTCACCATCAGTTATTTGTCTCCAGGAAACCCACTTACATCCCAATCACTCGTTACACCTTCACTCTTTCTCTGCCTTTAGAAGCGACTCTCTTGCAGGTATGCGTGCAAGCGGTGGCGTTGCTACCTTAGTGGCGCCTAACATCTCAGCCGCCAACGTTCCTCTCACCACACCCTTGCAAGCTGTGGCCGTTCGGCTACAGCTGGAGAGCATCAGTATTACCATCTGCAACATGTACCTGCCGCCGCTCAGTATAGTTCCAGAGCGTGATCTTCTAGCTCTATTGGCTCAGCTCCCCTCACCACTACTCCTTGTGGGAGATTTGAATGCCAAGCACACGCTCTGGGGATCAGACACTGATGACGCCCGTGGATGCCTCCTCGTAGACGTCTTCGACAAGTCTGACCTGCTTCTGCTAAATACTGGTGACCCGACATTCCTATCATCCGCTTATGGTACACATTCCGTACTAGACCTTTCTTTCTGCAGTCCTTCATTAGTACCACTACTCGAGTGGTCAGTACTTTCCGACCTCTTCGGCAGTGATCATTACCCCATTAATATTCATTTTTCTGGCCGCCAATGTGTACCTTCTCGACATCCTCGCTGGATTATTTCCAAAGCTAACTGGGGAAAATTCCAATCCCTCATACACCTCATCGACGATAATTTCGACACCATCGATGAAATGGTCGAATATTTTACTTGCTCGATCCTTCTCGCAGCAGAATCCAGCATTCCTCGAGGTTCAACTACACCACGTCGTATCCCTGTACCGTGGTGGTCCGAGGAATGCAGTTTGGCTATCAAAGCACGCAAACGTGCTTTGCGCGTTTTTCAGCGGCACCCGACTGAAGGAAACTTTGTCGCCTTCAAACGTTCTCGCGCTAGGGCACGCTTTATACTGCGCAACGCAAAGCGTACATCTTGGGAAGCCTATGTGTCTTCGCTTTCCCGGCGCAGCTCTACCCAACAAGTATGGTCAGCTGTTCGGCGGATGTATGGCAAGTATCGCCGGACGGTAATTCCCGGCCTTGCCATCAACGGTTCCATGTGCACCACCGAACAGGAAATAGCAGAAACCCTAGCTAACACATTTGCTGCCACGAGCCAAACTGCCCGCTATGACGCTCTCTTCCTGCCTATTAAGGAAAGGGCGGAGCGGGTACCACTTAATTTTAATAGTGACTGCACCGAGCCGTACAACCAACCTTTTACCGCAGCCGAGCTCGCCCATTCTCTGGCGTTAGCAAAGGATTCTTCTCCAGGTCCCGATGACGTACACCGACAGATGCTGCTACATCTTCCATCTGAGGCGCTGTGCTTCCTTTTAAACATCTATAACCGCATTTGGCATGAGCGCGTTTTCCCTTCCTCCTGGCGAGAGGGTATTGTCATCCCCATCCCTCGACCCGGAAAGGACCGCACGCTACCATCTAGCTACCGCCCCATTTGCCTGACGAGTGTCATCTGCAAGACCATGGAGCGAATGATAAACGCTCGGTTAAATTGGTGGCTAGAAAAACATAACCATCTGTCCAACTTGCAATGCGGTTTTCGTCGCCATCGCTCAAGTGTCGATAATCTAACACGCCTTGAGGGTTATATTTCCGATGCGTTTCTACTGAAACAGCACGCCGTGGGCGTGTTCCTCGACCTGGAGAAGGCTTATGACACCACCTGGCGGTATGGCATACTCCGTAACCTACATGGTTACGGTATGCGTGGTCATCTACCCGAATTCCTATGCAACTTTTTAAAACTTCGCCGTTTTCGGGTTCGCATAGGAAACACGATATCACGGGAGCGGATACAGGAGAACGGCGTACCTCAAGGGTCAATTTTGAGCGTCACCCTTTTTGCCGTAGCGATTAACGGAATCACTAGTGCCGTTAGAAGTGGAATTCCATCATCCCTCTATGTTGACGACTTTGCAGTCTATTATAGGTCTGCCAACATAGATCACATTGAGCGCCAACTACAGCTGACCATTACCCAGCTGGCAGCTTGGGCGCTTCAAACCGGCTTCCGTTTTTCAGCTGCGAAGACGCAGTGTATCCACTTTCACCGCCTGCGAGGTATACACCCGCCTCCGGATCTTCATTTGAACGGCACACCCCTGCCATTTGTCTCGCACCTGAAGTTCTTGGGCCTCTACTTGGACCGACAACTAAATTGGGAGCACCACATTCGTCACCTTCGAGCCTCTTGCGATCGTTCTCTTCGGGTGCTCAAGGTATTATCTGGAGCATCTTGGGGGGGCGATCGCACGGTAATGTTAAGGCTGTACCGCTCTCTGGTTCGGTCCAAGCTGGACTATGGTAGTTTTATTTATGGCGCAGCGACCGCCTCTAAACTTCGCCTTTTAGACACCGTGCATCATACTGGCATCCGCCTTGCCACAGGAGCTTTCCGCACCAGTCGAGTCGACTGCCTGTATGCAGACTCAGGCGAACCTCCACTCCATATTCGTCGCTCGCTGTTACTCTGCTCATACGTCTCGAAGTTGGCTAGTTATCCTAATCATCCTTGTTTTAAACCAGTTTTGAGTCCAGATTTAGTCCACCGTTATATGCGCCCTGGTTCTCGGACACGCCCCATGGGAATAAGATTTCGGGATCTCCTACATTCCCATGGCCTCCGTATGCCTCGCGTGGAGAGGTCGTCCATCAGCCCTTATCCTGCTTGGCAACTGGATCGTGCGCGGTTCGATCTCGCACTTTCCAGCAACTCTAAACTCGCTACTCCACATTCGGTGTTCCAACAACTTTTTGCCGAACTACTGGGCCGTTACCCTAGCTATGTTCCGGTCTTTACAGACGGTTCTCAGCTAGGTAGCACTACGGGTTGCGCTTTCTTTATTAACGGTGAGGCTCATAAATTTCGCCTTCTGGACTCTACTTCGGTCTTCTCAGCAGAGTTGTATGCCATCCTTTACCTGCTCCTTTTTATTTGCAAGTTAGCTCCTGGCTCTTTTATTGTCTGCACTGACTCTCTGAGTGCGCTTCAGGCCTTGCAACAGCACACTGCCACTCAGACCCTCGTTTTAAAAATACAGGCCCAGATCTCGCAAATGCTCATGCGCGGGTACAACTTCGTTTTTACTTGGATCCCAGGCCATGTGGGGATTTCCGGAAACGAGGAGGCGGACGCGGCTGCAAAGCTCGCTTGCCGTTTGCCCCGGAGTTTAACAACTACTGTGCCATACCAGGATGTGCAACGTTTTTTCCGTCGCCACCTACTATCTGCTTGGCAGCAATCCTGGACAGCTTTACAAGGCACACAACTCCGGGCAATAAAGGAGAGCGTACGACCCTGGCTAACTTCCTGCAGGGATAACCGGCGAGCCGAGGTGATACTCACCCGGCTCAGAATTGGGCACACACGTGCAACTCATGGCCATCTTTTGAGAGGGGAACCGGCCCCTGTGTGTGCCCCGTGTGCAGTACGCCTCACTGTACGGCATGTACTGCTGGATTGCCCGCAGTACACCCGCGTTCGCCAGTCTTTGGGCCTAAGGGCTAACTTGCTCAATGTTTTAGGGGATGACCCAGTGGCCGTAGATAAGGCGCTGCGGTTTGTGGAGGAAATTGGTTTTAATAAACAAGTCTGACTTGAATTTTATATTTATTAATTTTAGTGGTTTTAATTATTGGGTCTGGGATGAGTTTTTATGTGCTTTTAAACGTTGAGTGTTTTTATTTTATTTTAACCTTTTAGCGAAATCTGGGTAGCTTTTAGGTTTTAAAGTTGACTTAGGGCCCAAATGACCTAGTTGTCGACGGGCCCTTAAACAACACACACTCACTCACTCACACACTCCATACGACCTAACCACTAAACCTACAGTCTTTAACCTTTTGACCTACGAGCTTAAGCTATGAGACTTATATCCTTTAAACCCCAGGCCCTAAGATCATGCCTCAAGACCTAACCATGTGGCCATAAGAGATGAGGAACATAGCCAAAATACATAGTCTTTCAGATCAAAAGGCTTAATCAAAAAGTCTAAGATATAAGCGTAAGACCTCATAACATAACAAGGTAGAATAGAGTTCCTGAAAGCATAGAGAAGGTACGAAAAACAAGAAGCCCTAGCAACAAAAGAATCTCAATTTTTAGGAAAAGAGAAGCAGATACACAAAGGGTTAAATTTACTGTATAAAGATCTGTAATCAGCATATATACCTCTTGCAGTGACAAAGATAGCTCTAACACCGATATGTCTAAAAAATTTGCATCATACATACAAGTAGTTAGCATGAGAAAAGAAACATGCTTAGGATAGGTTAAGGAGGTAAAAACAGGGCAGCTTAAGAAAAGAGAACGAATGTTAATACCAGAATCAACTAGCTTGAACAATGATCAAGAAGTTAAAACCATGGGATATATTAGGTTAGGTTAAAGTGGTAGAATAGAGGAAGTTAAGGAAAGAGAACAATTAGGTTAACAGGTGCAACAAAGGAAGCCACTAGCCAAACACAGCTAGGTTACAATAAAGAATGATGAAAGAAGGTAGAAATGAATGAGTATATTAGGTTATGTTAGTTTATAATAGGATGACATAGTAAAGCATAAATGTAGGACTTGCTCGAGATTAACCGCCTTTAATCGCTGGACTAGCAAACTGAACTTCAAAATCATAAGACCATACCTCAGCCCATAAAACATAGTTAAAAGACCCTACGGCCTTTATCCTCTAGACCAACAACATTTAGCTATGAACCCTACAACTCTTAACCCTAGAGCTCCAGATCATACCTCAGGATCTACCCTCCAAATCCTACAGCTATTAACCTCCCAGACCAGCGATCTTTACCTGAGAAAACCTGAAGCTCTTAACACTAGAACCCCCCTGATCATACATAGATGCCTAACCTCTAGATCCTACAGCTCTCAACCATCCTGACTAACAGACTTCGCCTGTGAAAACTCTTAACCCTAGAGCCCCCAGATCATACCTCAGGACCTACCCTCCAAATGCTACAGTTATTAACCTCCTAGACCAGCAACCTTTGCCTGTGAAAAAGCTGCAGCTCTTAGCACTAGAAGCCCCCCCCCCCCCAGATCATACATAGAGGCCTAGCCCCTAAATCCTACAGCTCTCAACCATCCAGACCAACAGACTTCACCTGTGAAACTATTAACCCTAGAGCCTTAGATCATAGCACAAGAGCTAACCATTAAAGCCTACAGCTATTAATCTTCCATACCTGCAGCCCTACCTGTTAAAACCTGCTACCCTTAACCCTGGAGCCCCAAATCATACCTCAAGACCTAACCTCTAAGTCCTATAGCTATTAGCCTCCCAGACCAACAGTCTTTACCTAAGAAACCCTGCAACTCTTAACCCTAGAGCCTCAGATCATACCACAAGAGCTAACCATTAAATCCTACAGCTATTAATCTTCCATACCTGCAGCCCTACCTGTTAAAACCTGCTACCCTTAACCCTAGAGCCCCAGATCATATCTCAAGACCTAACCTCTAAGTCCTATAGCAATTAACCTCCCAGACCAACAGTCTTTACCTAAGAAACCCTAGAACTCTTAACCCTAGAGCCTCAGATCATACCACAAGAGCTAAGCATTAAATTCTACAGCTATTAACATCCCATACCAACAGCCTCAACTGTGAAAACCCTGCAACTCTTAGGCTGATCATGCCTCAAGACTTAACCTCTAAGTCCTATAGCTATTTAACTCCCAGACCAACAGTCTTTACATAAGAAACCCTGCAGCTCTTAACCCTAGAGCCTCAGATCATAGCTCAAGACAAGCCCTGATCACACCTCAAGATACAGCATTATAAGGTACAGCAAATTAAGAGAATTGACTGCCTACCTAAACACTGTCTAAATCCACTAAAACTACCGATTGGGCATGGCCGCCATCTTGCTCTTTTGGGTCTGTGCTGGAACCGTCCATTTTTAACTACTCAAGTCTAACTTACATTTTATATTTATTAATTTTAGAGATTTTGAATTATAAGTTTTAGGTGGTTTTTATGTCCTTTTAACAGTTGAGTGGTTTTATTACATTTTACCTTTTTAGCTAATTTTTTTATAGCTTTTAGGTTTTAGTGTTGACTTGGGGCCCAAATGACCTTGTTGTCGACGGGCCCTTAAACACCACACTCACTCACTCACGCCATGGAGCCGAACCCTATACATTCGGTTTCCATGGCAGTACTTCCATTTATAGTGCAGAGCTCTATGCAATATACCGAGCCGTCATACATGTTCGCCGAAGAAAGTTAGGTAATTGTCTTATCCTAAGTGATTCCCTAAGCGCACTTCAGAGCCTTCCTGAGTTGTACAACCAACACCCAATTGTGCAACGCATACAGGATGCACTCCACGTTTTACACGTCTCTGGCGTTAGCGTGGTGTGCGCATGGATTCCTGGCCACGTAGGCCTGCATGGGAACGAACTGGCGGATTCGGCAGCAAAGGTGGCAAGCGTAGAACCGAGTGTCAACATCCCTTTTGTCACCGCGGAAGACTTTAGGCTTGTTGTGCGTAGAGCGGCACTGTCACGCTGGCGTGATGAGTGGTCTGCTCTGCGTAATAACAAGCTGTGAAGGGTAAAAGAGCTTCCGGATAACTGGGCGACCTCCTATCGCTTATTGCGTCGGGAGGAGGTGAATTTGGCTCGGTTGCGTATTGGGCACTGCTACTTCTCACACAGTCACCTGTTGAGGAGGGTCACTGCTTCTGTTTGCGAGTCATGTGGTCAGGCTCTCTCGGTCCGTCATGTGCTGCTCGAGTGTATTCACCTAGCAGACCTGCGGGAGTCTCTGCAGCTGCCGGTCAGCTTGACGGAGATCCTAGCAGACAATAACTCTGCGGTGGAAAAAGTACTGAAGTACATCGCCAGTGTTCAGTTAAGAATTTAATAGTTTATGCTTTTATCGTCTGTTATTTTATACGTTTTTAGTTTTATAGTCTATTGCTGGTTTCGGCCGCCTTTTGTTATAAATATATTTTTGTTTTATTTATACATGTTATATCTATTGCGTTTTTTGTCTTTTAGCAATAAAGAGTGTTTTGTTTTTGTATTTCTTTTAAATGTTTATTTTTATAGATATATATTTACTTAATGTGTAAGTTTTTTAGTGTCATTCGCACAATTGTCTTTAATGGGCGCTGATGACCTAGCAGTTGAGCGCCCATAAATACAAATCATCATCACGGGGGATTGAAATAATTGGCGTCTTCCTTCTCTACCTTCTACAGGGAAAGAAGAGGTCCACCATTTCCCTTTTGTTTTTCAAAGTACTCTCTTAAGACACAAATCTTCTGGGCCTGAGCTTTTATAGTTATTCCCGTACCCAATGCACGCATTTGGCTTTACCCCGACTATAAGCCATTTTTGCACAAAAGGTAGCGAAACGAAGGCCACTACAATCTGTTACGTATGCAGCACCAGTAAAATATATAACATGAACTAGAATGTCTCTAGGTACAGTGTTGTAATTCGTCCACAAATCAGAATCTCACTCTGCACTTATAACAATATACTGCTGCGAACGCAAAACGCGCAAGGCGGAAGTGGGAACAACTGAGGAATGAATGCGTATAATGCAACGTGGGTGATGACACCTCCGCTGACGTGATGTATTTGTAACACGATTGGATGCGATAAGGCGAGCCTCCTTAAGTGCCCCTTATGAGCTGTCTGAGTCACGCGGCTGTTATTGATTTTCCCAGAGTCAGCAAATGTGATGCCATGTTTTAGCAAAATACTGAAATTCGTCATAGTCGCAATATGCCCTTTCACAACACCTACGGGCTCTACCAGAACAGGCTTGTTGGCAAACCACATCTTAATGCTGTCGATATCTTTTTCCTTTTCTTGAAATGCACCTCTTTTGCTTTCAATTTCTTATGAGATTGCATTGTACACCCCATCAGCCTGTTTGATCTCAATGTTCCCAAACGAAATATTTTCAGTTGCCAACTCTGCAAAGAGCGGAAATGTGAACCAATTATCAAACTACAGCTAATGATTTATAAGCTTGGGAATGACCAGAAAGACGCAACACTGCATTTGCACATGCTCCTAAATCCTTCATTCCAGGGAGTGGATTACTTTTTCCACAATAAACTTCAAAATTGTACACAAAATGTAAATGTTTTAGTCCCGTTAGCTAATTTTTTTTTTGCATGTACTGTTTCAAACTGGACTTCCCCTTGAAAGGGACCATTTGTTCATCCACACAATTTATGGCCGAAGAGTATAGTATTGAACTTCTGCAAAAGACCGCTAAGTAGTGGTTTTATTTTGCAAAGTTTTTCTACCTTCCATAATTCATATTAGCAGTTGTTGTAATGAAGATTCGATTTAATTTCTTCCCAACTATCCATACTCAACACATTCGAAATCCATTGAATTCCAAATAAGGAAGACCAGTATAATCTTGTACGTAGCAACTGGATAAGGGACATACAAAGCACGGTCCTCATGAACTGTTCTAATTCAGCACCTGTCAACAGAAGCGGTTTATATAGATTTTTTTGTACTGAATACTAATAAGATTGCTGAACATTTTCCAGGTTGTCATCACTAATCTTTTAAATAATGAATTGGTTCCCAGATTGTTGCGGCGTCTGGAATACAACCTAACCACTGTGGAATGTCACGGTCACTTCTTGCCCTGGGCACATTTTTCCAATTTTTGGTTGCTCCATTTTATATTGAAGTACCTGATGTAGCAGAATTGTTAGCATTTTCTCTAATAAATAATTAACAATACAAAATTATAAAATTACCAGTTTCAAAATTCCTGTATGCGAGTGCGTACCAAATTTAGAATATAATAATACAGGTTGCAATTTTTCTGTTACACCTGTTAACATGTTGACAAACGCTAACCATTCAATATTAGATTGTTAAAGCTACTAGGTAAATATTTACCGAACGGTTTGATTTTAAATTGGAAATTAACCGAAGAACAAACGGAATTGTTGATGCTATATAATGTAATTGACGATGTTAACACTTATTTTGCAAATAATTATATTAATGTATTTGGAGGAGGTGGGGATTGTGAATGGAAGTTCCATTTAGGAGGTAAACAAATAGTGGGCAGGATTAAACGTGGAGCTATTTGGTCTGCTGAAGGTACGTTAAATATTAGATCTGAATGCAGTGCTAATACAGAAAAAGGTCGTGTACCAGTAAACAGTTTACGAAAAAAAACTGTAGTGGAAAAATCGAAAGCAGCTGTTAATAGAGTTAAGCAAAAAAGGAACGTGAGTGCATTAAGAAGGTTGAGCATTTAAATGAGAATTATATACTGCTTTGGTAGATGATAATCTTAAACAAAACTTGCAAAAGGCAACTGAAGCACTACAAGATATGAAGGAGGCTAGTTATTAGACAACATAATTTAACACAACTTCAAAATATAATTAATAAAATAAATACTAACGGTAATATGTAGAAAGAGGTCATCGGGTTAAAAACTTTAATATTTAACTAATTCTGATCTATGTGCTGCTAAAACAAAACAATTGGAAGAACGGTTGTATATTGTGACGATTTAGAATTAACTAATCAGGAAGAGGAAGGAGATAAAAAGAACAGCTTTGCGTACACAAGAAAATGGGTTAACATGTTATAACTAAAACCTTTACACTGTTTATTGAAATTTACATAAAATACGTTATAGCATTTAAGACGAATACTGTTATAGTATTACTGAGAAGGCGATAATTTCTAAAATAATAAATAGTGAAACAAAAAGGTTACCGTACATACAACAATAATACTGAGTTGAGCTGTCCCATTTTTAAACAAAAATTAACAATTGATACGATCTTCACAACAGATTCTATTATTGTATAATGTAGCGGAGGTACATTGCACGCTGCCAAGTACAGTAATGTTACTGATTCCCCTCTCGATACGGTATACGCACTTTCTGAATGATTAATAAAATCAATGGTTAGTTTGAGATCCTGAGTCGCACAATACTTTAGTCGCTACCGTTATGCCTTTTCTAGTAGAGTTTCATTATAGGTTATGGCACAGTAATAACCTTCCGGTATTTGTACTTTTAAACCTGTCTGGTCTCGGCCAATACGTCCTGTTTCTATATTGCAGGAAGTGATACTTGCTACAACAAAGCCAGTAAGCGGGCTTTCCAATAGGGTGTATCGCATTCAGATTTAAAAATCCATATTGAAGGCTCTATTTGTCATTGTATAATTAGTCGTGTTATTATCGTCATTGTCATCGTCTTCATTGTTCCCATCCCTCGACCCGGAAAGGATCGCACTCTTCCATCTAGCTACCGCCCCATTTGCCTGACGAATGTCATCTTTAAGACCTTCGAGCGAATGATAAACGCTCGGTTAAATTGGTGGCTAGAAAAACATAACCATCTGTCCAGCTTGCAATGCGGTTTTCGTCGCCATCGCTCAAGTGTCGATAATCTAACACGCCTTGAGGGGTATATTTCCGATGCCTTTCTACTGAAGCAGCATGCCGTGGGCGTGTTCCTCGACCTGGAGAAGGCCCATGACACCACTTGGCGGTACGGCATACTCCGTAACCTACCCGAATTCCCATGCAACTTTTTAAAACTTCGCCGTTTTCGGGTGCGCATAGGAAAGACGATATCACGGGAGCGGATACAGGAGAACGGCGTACCTCAAGGGTCGATTTTGAGCGTCATTTTGTTTGCCGTAGCGATTAACGGCATCACTAGTGCCGTTCGAAGTGGAATTCCATCATCCCTCTATGTTGACGACTTCGCAGTCCATTATAGGTCTGCCAACATAGATCACATTGAGCGCCAACTGCAGCTGACCATCACCCAGCTAGCAGCTTGGGCGCTTCAAACCGGCTTCCGCTTTTCAGCTGCGAAGACACAGTGTATCCACTTTCACCGCCTACGAGGTATTCACCCGCCTCCTGATCTTGGCGGATTTTAGGGACACAAGCTGCTAAAAACACGTCATCCTAATGTATACCTTGTTGAGAGAGTTGACACGCGGACGTGGTAGTCGAGTGTACGTTAAATGGCTGGGATTTCCCAGAAAGGAATGGATCAATGGTAAGGATATTGTGTAAAAAGGAATTTATGTTTGATTGATAAACACCAGATATTTTCCCAAAACTTCAGTATTTTTATTTTATATACCATCATAACTAAATCCTGTAACTAAATTGTTTCTGGGTGGACACAATTCCACGTTGTGGACGCCAATTTGAAGCAATAATTTAATGGCGAGCAAATAAGTCGGCGAGCAATGAGGTTTTTCTCAGGGTATGCGTGGATGTGTGAGAAGAACTTAATAACACTGGAATGCCCGTTTCCACTTTCTTTATTTACTGCTTCTTCTTTTAAAACATCGCAATGAAAGTTGCCGACCAAGGGTTATCAATCTCTGTTCAGAGTTACTGACTGCAGAATGTTTATTACTCGATAAATTTACTCGTTCCTCATATATATACGAACCGACAAATATTCAACACGGAACCAGAGGACTGCCCTAATAGGCTTCACGCCTCGGACCGCTCTCATCGGCCTGACGCCGAAGACCCTTCTGAATGACCACAGCTGCGTGTGTGATCACTTTCACTTACTGAAAAAAACTCCTTTTCAACCAAAGATCATTTTGTAGCTGTTTTGTCACCATTGTAAATGATCCAAAGAATACTGTCACCCGAGCGTCGGAACACCCTGTAGACTGGGCAAGCAGCAGACGGGTCGGTGTTCGTCCCGCCCCCTCGTTTGTCTTATAGCGTTAAGAAGGGATGGCTGGGACAAAAACATCACGGCGCCGTCTCTTTCTGTTCCACCTGTGTTCTCGAACTTACAGGATATTTCCTCTAATCTAGAACCTTCCGATCGACCCGCTGGCCCTATATAAGCAGCACGTCGGGCAAGAGGAGTGAGTCAGAGTTCTTGGTGTAAGAATGCAGTGCTAGTGTACGACGAGAAGACTGTGTGAGAGCATCGGAAGATTGTACGTAATTACGAGTGCAAGTGAAATTGTAACGGACGAACTGGTGAATCGTAATTGTGTGCATTACGTAATTCTGTGTAATTGGCAAGAGTTTAACTGTAAGTCGGTGGAAATAAAGAACATTTTTGAGTGGTGAAATTGGACTTTTCATTTCACGAACCCACAAAGTCACAATACCCTATTCATATGTCAAGTGAGCCACTTTAGAAATCTGCTAAGGACACTGTTTCTTACATTGCTTTTGTTATAACAACTTTCCCAAGTGCTGGCCTTGCCTTTGTCGTAACAAAGAACCAACATTTCTTTGACTTCCATCATGATTCTTTACTTATGGCAAACCTTAATTTCGGTATCAATCCCCTAAAAATAATGGTTACATTTTTCAAGAGCTTCAATATATGTGCGTATATAAAAACAAATTAAGTGTTTTGCATTTTAAAAATCCTTATATCTAAGTGCAAATTAATGTTCGCATTTTAAAAAGAATTTAAATATTGTCATGGTTAAGCCTTACTGAATCTAAACGTTAAACAAATGCCCATAACGTGTGGGGGACTAGCTCAGGAACTACTCGCACTTTACATGCAACAGGTACCGGGCAAGGATCTACATTTAAAGAGTAACTCGGCCAATTTACAAATTGATCACAACTTAAACAGAGAGAGAATCAAATACAATTTACCTTAGTTAACCTTGTCACCAAAGTACGGTGAAACCATCGTCGTCCCGGGCAGAAGTAGCAAGGTGAAGACACAGAGAGAGCCCCTACTTACATCCGTCGCACTCCGAGGGTGAACGTTGTATCCTCGACAAAGGAAGCTTCTGTCCACTCAGCTTGGGGACTTTCGCTCCACCCCACGCGTAAAAGGAATTTTCCCTACCCACGCCCTTAGGCGAGTTGGCACATGCTCTGCAATGCTTAGCTGGCTACTTCTGTACAAAGAAATTCATAACGCAGAAACAATATATAGATATATATATATATATATATATATATATATATATATATTTCCCACTAACAAGGCTGACGCAATCGAATGATGTAAAGCTTTAAGAACTCTGTGTGACAAGAACTCCTACCACCTCTGAAGTATTGGTAGCCTACTTTACTGGTAGATTAATTAAAGGATATTAGAAATGTCTTCACTTTGCCACAATATACATACAAACATAATCAGAAATGTAACCCCCAAGTTATAAGTTTACCCCAAATGCCCACCGAGATATCATGGTTTTGATTTTCGAATAATTCAATGTCATGAAGAGCCACAGGGAAGTATATTTACTGCTCGTGCTGACTCTATGCCTGTTCTGGCGAGCTGGAAATTTTGCTGCCAGCATACAATATGCAAAACATTTAGGCTGTATTCCGAATATTCACGACAGCAGCGGCTTAAAGCAGCCCGGGTTTAACGAGTCGTATTGAAATGCGCATAAAGTTAATGAATCTATCCTATAAAGAGGTTTCGAACTGGCTTTTGTTTCAAAATTCTCTAGATGAGCCATTATGGACTGTTACAATTCAGATTTGTTTGTCGATTGCAATATAGCATCCACCTTACTGTTAAAGTTAATCGATTCAATTGTTTCATTATCGGGAGAAGTTATGTATTGACATGCTAAAGTTCCACCTAATTTAATTCCTGATTTGTAAGTTGTTATGGACTTCTGGATTTCATTGGTGACAACGGCTTTGCACAAGTTCAAGAACGTTGATGGATCTAGCTCGTGTATGGAATTCTCTATGGTACCGGTAATCATGCTGTGCTGAAACGCTGATTCGCCAGTAATGCATTCCGATACGTTGCCGATGTGTGTGAAATGAAATGTGTAGTGTTTAACGCCCGCTTTCACTACAGACGGCACCGCAGGCGATGACACTGATGATACATGAGATGAAGATGGAGCACCGGTGGAATGAGATGGCGGGGGAAACCGGAGGTCTCGGAGAAAATCCGCCCCAGCACCGTGTTGTCCATCACAAATCTCAATTTGCGGTCGCCTGTGATCGAACCCGGTCCGCCTTGGTGAGAGCCAAGCGGTCTAACCACTGAGCCACGGCGCGTCCCTGTCGATGTGTGTCGGCTGCTTTGAACTACTTGCATGAATCTCTTGCGACTCGTTACACCTGAAATTGTGGATTAAACATGTCAGAAAACACGACTAATTAATTACACTTTTTGAATAATTGACATCAACGTTAAACATGCAGCATCTGTGCAGAAAACAAATTGATCACACTTTGAAATAATAAACATTTAGGAGCATTGCATTCCTAATAATGGATTTATTAATTTGTACCTGTCTCTTATCAAAATTTGAACCTGTTTTACGTAACATGTTTCCTGGAAAAGAAATAAGATTATACATAATATATGATCACGATACATTCCTTTGTATATGGCTACTAGTTTTTTCATTAGTTAATTGAGTTGCTGAACTTCCAGTCGATTGACTGCAGATATGCATTCATGATTTTCAAAATCTTAAATGTTCAAGCATTCTTACTCTTATTGATTTGCCTTTTATATAAAATGACTAATTCGTTAGGTATTCCATACATAAATGTTAACAGAATTTGTGCTTGAATCCATTTTCCAGTTTCTTCACCGGAATACACGAAACTCCAACCTTCCTGGTTCACAGCGTCCATTTGAGCTGCAGTCATGTTCTTAAATATCTCGGACCAAAAAAAAAAAAAATAACCTGGCATTCTGGTAGCTTAAGTACTACTATCACCGTATCTCATCTTCACGATTTTGTCATCGTGTATGGCTTGTGGCATATCTCTGGGAATCTCTCGTAGCCTCTTCGTAGGGAGCTTCAGCAAGCTGATTTAAATCGTGAAGAATGGACTAAAATTATAAAATCACATTTTATTTAACGCTTCAGTTCATAACGTGAAAATTACTGGACACATACATAATGCTTACGTTCATGTTAACGCTGTGTGCAACGTTTCAGTTGCGGATGTGCTGTTTTGTTTGTTCGGTTCACTGCGTCGTTACCTTAGCACCCGCTCTTAAAATTTCTATCCTGGCTGTAACCTGTTTGCACATGTCCTTAAGTTCATGCTTCTGCTTCTTTCACTATAAACTATTAGACTTGGAGTTTTAACCTGTCATCTTATATATCTACTAGCTAAAAATTAAAGAATCTAAGATCTATAGTTATTAAGTTACATATACTCTTCAGAAAGTTTCCACCCGTCCTTACAATGCGCGCGCAGTCGTGTGGCGATTATTTATTGGGATATTGTTGCCTGCACGCTGATTGGCTAGGTTGTGCGAGGTGGAATATGTCGCACCCACTCTGTTTGTAGCGGTTCAGATTAATGGAGAAGTTATGTATTGACATGTTAAAGTACCGCCTCATTTAATTCCTGATGTTTTAGCTGTGGCCTTCTGGATTTCATTGGTAACAAAGGGTTGGCACAAGCTCAAGCTCGACGATGCATATAGGTCGTGTATAGACATTGCCGTACACCGGTATGTTTGTTTTATATACTCTGTTTAATTTTTAGTTTCCTTTTCAACTAGTTCTTGGTACTATTAGTTCTCGAAGGGCGCCTATGACCGCGCTGTTGAGCGCCCTATACCATAATCATCACCAAGCTCTCCCTCTTCCTAGCCGAGGTGATACTCACCCGGCTGAGAATTGGGCACACACGAGCTACTCATGGTCATTTGTTGAGAGGGGAACCGGCCCCAGTGTGTGCTCCGTGTGCCGTACGCCTCACTGTGCGGCATATTTTACTCGACTGCCCGCAGTACGCCCGCGTTCGCCAGTCTTTGGGCTTGGGAGCTAACATGCTCAGTATTGTAGGTGACGACCCAGTGGCCGTGGATAAGGCACTGCGGTTTGTTTTCAAAATCGGTTTTAATACACAAGTATGACTTGTATTTTATTATTTTATATTTGTTAATTTTAGAGCTTTTTATTAGGACAGAATGAGTTTTTATGTACTTTTAATAGTTGAGTGTTTTTATTTTATTTTAGCTTTTTAGCTTAATAGTGTAGTTTTTAGGTTTTTAATTTTGACTTCGGGCCCAAATGACCTTGTTGTCGACGGGCCCTTAAACACCACACACTCACTCACTCACTCACTCTCCCTCTTCCTAACTACTCGCCTCTCCATTGAGCAGGCCAGCTGCTCTGCCAAACTTCTCAGATCTTACACTTGGGATGTGGCTGAAGTACCTAGTCGCCAGTTAACAGGCTAAATAAAGAGCTCTATATACAAATAACTAAACATACATATATACCATAGAGAAAGAGGTCTAAAAAATAGCAATTAAATAACCCTTAGAGTTTACGCTTTGCTTGTGGCTGAAGCACCCAGTCCCCAGTTATCTCGGGGCATTCGAACCATGTCGTCCACCAGAACAGGCAAGCCCACCCTGATGAACCTCAACAAAGGAATACCCAGGCTAAATAAAGAGCTCTGTATACAAATAGCTAAACATATATACCATAGAGAAAGAGGTCTGAAAAAATAGCAATTAAATAACCCTTAGATTTTACGCTTTGCTTGTGGTGATGTGTATAAGGGCGCTCAACTACGGCGGTCATCAGCGCCCTTACAAAAACAAGTGATAGCAAAAGCCAGATATAAAAATTTACAAAAACTAAGTATAAATAAAACTATTAAAATTGCACACACAGATATATGTATATATACATATACTTAAAAAAAGAAGAAAACGAAATATCAATCAAAACCTACTAAAAATTTCCTTCACTAAATCCTAAAGTGACTGAAGCAGCTAGTCGCCAGTTAACTCGGGGCATTCGAGCCATGTCGTACCATTAGAACAGGCAAGCCCACTCTGATGAACAACAATCAGTGATACCCAGGCTATGAGCTTCTGTTCCAGAAGAACTTTTCAATCAAATTATAATAAGCTTAATTTTTCATATATCAATAATGGCCCCTCAAAATCCAACCTCTGCGGTCCTCGTCCCGAGGGGTGGGCAACTGGAAGTAGGGGACTGACTGATGGGGTGATGTACGGTGGGGACTTGGTGTACCCCAGGACCGCTACGGCTGCCGAAAAGGCCCATCAGTAACCCCGAAAACTGGCAGAAGAGGCTCTGGTATTTTTCCCCAGGGACCTACTACGGTAGGTACGGGATTGGCGATCCCGGGGTCCCTAGCCATTCACCCTCAAATCATCCCTTTCATCTCCATCAACTGTGCCACGTGTAGCTACTGCTTGTCAGTAAGCATCACCTTCTTCCCCTTCTAGTTTTTTATTATAATTATTAGCACTTAAGGTCTTAGGTTTATAACTCCTGTCTCACCAGCAGGGATCTATCCTATCTCCGTGGTTCTGTCCCACGGTTTTCAGCGCGGCTTCCGACATGTGTGCTCTCCGGAGGACTCAAAAGTGAAGGTTGAGCGGACCCCTCGCACTGCCCCTATGTGTAGCCTTAGGTGCGGAGCCCGTCCGCACCGTCAAGTACACCCACGTAGCTCCTTGAGGGCCCGGTCTGTGTTAATCTCCCGACGGCCGTGTTTGCCGTTGGGTTAGTATCACGGACCGGACGTGTTACCGCTGACGGAACCCCGGTGTAATCAACCACAAGTCCCCTGAATCCGGGTGTGCCCTTTATGCGCAGCGCGGCCTAAAGTGGGGAGCCACAGGCGGTTATTCCTGTGGTAGGGGCATAAAGCCGGGGTGTGCGTGGTGAACGGTTTACCCATACGGACAAGCAGTGGATTTTGAAGGGTAGCTTTTCTGAGGTACAAATGAGATCGGTCATGGGTGGGGTCCCCATGACGGCACAGACCGTGAAGATTCGGTGTCTTTCTTTCTTTAACCCCCGGATGGCAGGCTGACGCCGACGGTTCCGGATGGGGGTCTATATCATGTCTCCGCGCAAAACCTCCTTCATTGACCCTTACTTATTGATGACCTTGGCATGTGATGGCAAAACCTTTAAGGATATTAGTCCATTCTATATGAAACGTGAGCTTGATAAGATCAGTGGCCCTGTCAAAAACGCTACCCGTCTCCGAGACGGCAGCTTACTATTAGAGACCACAACAGCGGACCAATCTAAAAAACTGCAAAAAGCGTCTTTGTTGGGCTCCTACCCTATCCGGGTAGCCCCACACAAAACGCTCAATACCTGCAGAGGAGTAGTCACCACCTCCAGTTTAGATGGTCTAGCAAATGAAGAAATAGTAAGTTGCCTCTCCGACCAACTCGTTTGTCAGGCGTACCGGCTAACACGAAAGCAAGATGGCAAGGAGGACCCACTACGTACGGTTTTTCTAACTTTTGCTGGGACTAAGTTACCCGAGTACATCTATTGCGGCTATGAGCGTGCGAGTGTCCGCCAGTATGTCCCGAACCCCATGCGCTGTTTCCAATGTCAGCGGTTCGGACATACTAAGGTCGCGTGTACCAATCCTGCTCTTTGTGAGCAATGTGGCCTAGCTAAACACGACGACTCAAACTGCAGTCGAACACCTTGCTGCGTGAACTGTGGCGGTAGTCATCCCTCCAGCTCGCGACAGTGTCCTAGATTCATGGACGAAAAAAGCATTCAGGAGCTACGTGTCAAAGAACGCCTGACTTTTCCAGAGGCACGACGGCGCTTTGAACAACTAAAGCCCGCTACCACTACTACTGGATATGCATCAGCAGCTCGCCGTACTCCTAATACCACTGTTGCTGTTCAACACGTCCCTGTCGCCCACGCATCCACGCAGACTGACTTTCTAGCCGTTAAACCCACGTCTCAGACTGTCTATCCACCAGCACAGCCTCCGCTTCAGCCGTACAGACTCCAGCCACCAAGCCATCAGCGGGTAACAACCATTCCGTAGTAAATGCGAAAAACCGATCCCGACCACAACATAGATCGCGAAGTCGCTCGCCTTCCATTAGATCCCGGTCTACGAGCCGTAGGAGTTCTGACTCCCGAACATCAGCGGAGTCGCAGGAGGCTAACGATTTTCGAGTCGTAGGGCCCAAATTAGCCAAGGTCAAGAAAAAGGTTAAAACGGCCCGCTTAAAACTCTTTATGGAAATAATCCAGTGGAATGTCAATGGTTTTCGAGCTCGTACTCAAGAACTACAACATTTAGTTTATCAACGGTCACCATCAATTATTTGTCTCCAGGAAACCCACTTACATCCCAATCACTCGTTACACCTTCACTCCTCAGCATTTAGAAGCGACTCTCTTGCAGGTGTGCGTGCAAGCGGTGGCGTTGCTACCTTAGTGGCGCCTAACATCTCAGCCGCCAGCGTTCCTCTCACCACACCATTGCAAGCTGTGGCCGTTCGGCTACAGCTGGAGAGCATCAGTTTTACCATATGCAACATGTACCTGCCGCCGCTCAGTATAGTTTCAGAGCGTGATCTTCAAGCTCTATTGGCTCAGCTCCCCTCACCACTACTCCTTGTGGGAGATTTGAATGCCAAGCACACGCTCTGGGGATCAGACACTGATGACGCCCGTGGATGCCTCCTCGTAGACGTCTTCGATAAGTCTGACCTGCTTCTGCTAAATACTGGTGACCCGACATTCCTATCATCCGCTTATGGTACACATTCCGTACTAGACCTTTCTTTCTGCAGGCCGTCATTAGTACCACTACTTGAGTGGTCAGTACTTTCTGACCTCTTTGGCAGTGATCATTACCCCATTAACATTCATTTTTCTGGCCGCCAATGTGTACCTTCTCGACATCCTCGCTGGATTATTTCCAAAGCTAATTGGGGAAAATTCCATTCCCTGATAAACCTTATCGATGACGGTTTCGACACCATCGACGAAATGGTCGAATATTTTACTTGCTCGATCCTGCTCGCAGCAGAATCCAGCATTCCTCGAGGTTCATCTACACCACGGCGTATCCCTGTACCGTGGTGGTCTGAGGAATGCAGTTTGGCAGTCAAAGCACGCAAACGTGCTTTGCGCGTTTTTCAGCAGCACCCGACTGAAGGGAACTTTGTCGCCTTCAAACGTTCTCGCGCTAGGGCACGCTTTATACTGCGCAACGCAAAGCGTAAATCTTGGGAAGCCTATGTGTCTTCGCTTTCCCGGCGAAGCTCTACCCAACAAGTATGGTCAGCTGTTCGGCGGATGTATGGCAAGTATCGCCGGACGGTAATTCCCGGCCTTGCCATCAACGGTTCCTTGTGCACCGCCGAGCAGGACATAGCAGAAGCCCTAGCTACAACATTTGCTGCTACTAGCCAAACTGCCCGCTATGACGCTCTCTTCCTGCCTATTAAGGAAAAGGCGGAGCGGGTACAACTAAATTTTAATAGTGACTGCACCGAGCCGTACAACCAACCGTTTACCGCTGCCGAGCTCGCCCATTCTCTAGCGTTAGCAAAGGATTCCTCTCCAGGTCCCGATGACGTACACCGACAGATGCTGCTACATCTTCCATCTGAGGCGCTATGTTTCCTGTTAAAAATCTATAACCGCATTTGGCATGAGCGAGTTTTCCCTTCCTCCTGGCGAGAGGGTATTGTCATCCCCATCCCTCGACCCGGAAAGGACCGCACGCTACCATCTAGCTACCGCCCCATTTGCCTGACGAGTGTCATCTGTAAGACGTTGGAGCGAATGATAAGCGCTCGGTTAAATTGGTGGCTAGAAAAACATAACCATCTGTCCAACTTACAATGCGGTTTTCGTCGCCATCGCTCAAGTGTCGATAATCTAACACGCCTAGAGGGGTATATTTCCGATGCCTTTCTGCTGAAACAGCACGCCCTGGGCGTGTTCCTCGACTTGGAGAAGGCCTATGACACCACCTGGCGGTACGGCATACTCCGTAACATACATGGTTACGGTATGCGTGGTCATCTACCAGATTTCCTATGCAATTTTTTAAAACTTCGCCGTTTTCGTGTGCGCATAGGAAACACGGTATCCTCGGAGCGGATACAGGAGAACGGCGTACCTCAAGGGTCGATTTTAAGCGTCGCACTTTTTGCCGTAGCTATCAATGGCATCACTAGTGCCGTTCGAAGCGGAATTCCAACATCACTCTATGTTGACGACTTCGCACTTTATTATAGGTCAGCCAACATAGATCACATTGAGCGCCAACTGCAGCTGACCATCACCCAGCTAGCAGCTTGGGCGCTACCAAACGGTTTCCGCTTTTCAGCAGCGAAGACCCAGTGTATTCACTTTCACCGCCTACGAGGTATTCACCCGCCTCCTGATCTTCATTTGAACGGCACACCCCTGCCATTTGTCTCGCACCTGAAGTTCTTGGGCCTCTACTTGGACCGACAACTAAATTGGGAGCACCACATTCGTCACCTTCGAGCCTCTTGCGATCGTTCTCTTCGGGTGCTCAAGGTATTATCTGGAGCATCTTGGGGGGGCGATCGCACGGTAATGTTGAGGTTGTACCGCTCTCTGGTTCGGTCCAAGCTGGACTATGGCAGTTTTATTTATGGCGCAGCGACCGCCTCTAAACTTCGCCTTTTAGACACCGTGCATCATACTGGCATCCGCCTTGCCACAGGAGCTTTCCGCACCAGTCGAGTCGACTGCCTGTATGCAGACTCAGGCGAACCTCCACTCCATATTCGTCGCTCGCTGTTACTCTGCTCATACGTTTCGAAGTTAGCAAGTTATCCCAATCATCCTTGTTTTAAACCAGTTCTGTGTCCAGATTTAGTCCACCGTTATATGCGCCCTGGTTCTCGGACTCGCCCCGTGGGAATAAGATTTCGGGATCTCCTACATTCCCATGGCCTCCGAATGCCTTACGTAGACAGGTCGTCCATCTGCCCTTATCCTGCATGGCAGCTCGATCGTGCGGTGTTCGATCTCGCTCTTTCAAGCAACCCTAGACTCGCTACTCCACATTCGGTGTTCCAACAACTTTTCGCCGAATTGCTGGGCCGTTACCCTAACTATGTTCCGGTCTTTACAGACGGTTCTCAGTTAGTTAGCGCTACGGGTTGCGCATTCTTCATTAACGGTGAGGCTCATAAATTTCGCCTTCTGGACTCCACTTCAGTTTTTTCCGCAGAACTGTATGCCATCTTCTATTTGCTCCTTTTTATTTGCAAGTTAGCTCCCGGCTCTTTTATTGTCTGCACTGATTCTCTGAGTGCGCTTCAGGCCTTGCAACAGCACACTGCCGCTCAGACCCTAGTTTTAAAAATACAGGCCCAGATCTCACAAATGCTCAGGCGCGGGTACAAGTTTGTTTTTACCTGGACCCCAGGCCATGTGGGGATTACCGGGAACGAGGAGGCGGACGCGGCTGCAAAGTCTGCTTGCCGTTTGCCCCGGAGTTTAACAACTACTGTGCCATACCAGGATGTGCAACGTTTTTTTCGTCGCCAACTCTTCTCTGCTTGGCAGCACTCCTGGACAGCTTTACAAGGCACACAACTCCGGGCAATTAAAGAGAGCGTACGACCCTGGCTAACTTCCTGCAGGGATAACCGGCGAGCCGAGGTGATACTCACCCGGCTGAGAATTTGGCACACACGAGCTACTCATGGTCATTTGTTGAGAGGGGAATCGGCCCCAGTGTGTGCTCCGTGTGCCGTACGCCTCACTGTGCGGCATATTTTACTCGATTGCCCACAGTACGCCCGCGTTCGCCAGTCTTTGTGCTTGGGAGCTAACTTGTTTAGTATTTTAGGGGACGACCCAGTGGCCGTGGATAAGGCACTGCGGTTTGTTTTAAAAATAGGTTTTAATAAACAAATCTGACTTGTGTTTTAAATTTATTAATTTTAGAGTTTTTAAATTTTTAGTACTGGGATGATTTTAATGTGCTTTTAATAGTTGAGTGTTTTAATTGTATTTTACCTTTTAACTGAGTTTTTATAGTTTTTAGGTTTTTAGTGCTGACTTGGGGCCCAAATGACCTTGTTGTCGACGGGCCCTTAAACACCACACTCACTCACTCACTCACTCACGCCTTGAGGGGTATATTTCCGATGCGTTTCTACTGAAACAGCACGCCGTGGGCGTGTTCCTCGACCTGGAGAAGGCCTATGACACCACTTGGCGGTACGGCATACTCCGTAACCTTCATAGTTACGGTATGCGTGGTCATCTACCCGAATTCCTATGCAACTTTTTAAAACTTCGCCATTTTCGGGTTCGCATAGGAAACACTCTATCACGGGAGCAGATACAGGAGAACGGCGTACCTCAAGGGTCAATTTTGAGCGTCACCCTTTTTGCCGTAGCGATTAACGGAATCACTAGTGCCGTTCGAAGTGGAATTCCATCATCCCTCTATGTTGACGACTTCGCAATCTATTATAGGTCTGCCAACATAGATCACATTGAGCGCCAACTGCAGCTGACCATTACCCAGCTAGCAGCTTGGGCGCTTCAAACCGGCTTCCGTTTTTCAGCTGCGAAGACGCAGTGTATCCACTTTCACCGCCTACGAGGTATTCACCCGCCCCCTGATCTTTATTTGAACGGCACACCCCTGCCATTTGTCTCGCACCTGAAGTTCTTGGGCCTCTACTTGGACCGACAACTCAATTGGGAGCAGCACATTCGTCACCTTCGAGCCTCTTGCGATCGTTCTCTTCGGATGCTGAAAGTATTATCTGGAGCATCTTGGGGGGGGCGATCGCACGGTAATGTTGAGGCTGTACCGCTCTCTGGTTCGGTCCAAGCTGGACTATGGCAGTTTTATTTATGGCGCAGCGACCGCCTCTAAACTTCGCCTTTTAGACACCATGCATCATACTGGCATCCGCCTTGCCACAGGAGCTTTCCGCACCAGTCGAGTCGACTGCCTGTATGCAGACTCAGGCGAACCTCCACTCCATATTCGTCGCTCGCTGTTACTCTGCTCGTACGTCTCGAAGTTGGCAAGTTATTCCAATCATCCTTGTTTTAAACCAGTTCTGTGTCCAGATTTAGTCCACCGTTATATGCGCCCTGGTTCTCGGACACGCCCCATGGGAATAAGATTTCGGGACCTCCTACATTCCCATGGCCTCCGAATGCCTCGCGTGGAGAGGTCGTCCATCAGCCCTTATCCTGCTTGGCAACTGGATCGTGCACGGTTCGATCTCGCTCTTTCCAGCAACTCTAAACTCGCTACTCCACATTCGGTGTTCCAACAACTTTTTGCCGAATTACTGGGCCGTTACCCTAACTATGTTCCGGTCTTTACAGACGGTTCTCAGTTAGGTAACGCTACGGGTTGCGCGTTCTTCGTTAACGGTGAGGCTCACAAATTGCGACTTCTGGACTCAACTTCGGTCTTCTCAGCAGAGCTCTATGCAATCTACTATTTGCTCCTTTTTATTTGCAAGTTAGTCCCTGGCTCTTTTATTGTTTGCACCGACTGTCTAAGTGCTCTTCAGGCCTTGCAACAGCACACTGCCGCCCACTCCCTTGTTTTAAAAATACAGGCCCAGATCTCGCAAATGCTCGGTCGAGGATACCATTTTGTTTTTACTTGGATCCCAGGCCATGTGGGCATTTCCGGGAACGAAGAGGCGGACGCGGCTGCTAAGTCCGCTTGCCGTTTGCCCCGGAGTTTAACAACTAGGGTGCCATTCCAGGATGTGCAATGTTTTTTCCGTCGCCAGCTCCTATCTGCTTGGCAGCAATCCTGGACAGCTTTACAAGGCACACAACTCCGGGCTATAAAAGAGAGCGTACAACCCTGGCCAACTTCCTGCAGGGATAACCGGCGGGCCGAGGTGATACTCACCCGGCTGAGAATTGGGCACACACGAGCCACCCATGGCCATCTATTAAGAGGGGAACCGGCCCCTGTGTGTGCTCCGTGTTCAGTACGCCTCACTGTGCGGCATGTACTGCTGGATTGCCCGCAGTACGCCCGCGTTCGCCAGTCTTTCGGGTTGGGGACTAACTTGCACGGTGTTTTAGGAAACGACCCAGTGGCCGTGGACAAGGCACTGCGGTTTGTTTTCAAAATCGGTTTTAATAAACATGTGTGACTTGAATTTTATACTTATGAATTTTAGAGCTTTTAAATTATTAGTTTTTAGATCGCTTTTAATGTCCTTTTAACATTTGAGTGTTTTTATTGTTTTTTTTACCTTTTTAACTGAATTTTTACAGTTTTTAGGTTTTTAGTGTTGACTTGGGGCCCAAATGACCTTGTTGTCGACGGGCCCTTAAACACCACACTCACTCACTCACCCAACAGTGAAACAAAATTGGATTCTGAGGGCTAAATACAACTTTTCTGTAACAGTAATGAGCAATTAACAGAAGATAGAATGAACATTAAACACTCAACCGTTAAATCATAATTTATTTCTAGAGCACTTAAACTAAAAGTTAATATATTAATTCACAGGAAAATAAAATAAATCTGAACACCTTATAGATCAAAAGCATTTTCACTAACAGTTTAAAAGATAAAATACACATCTTGTGCTGTAACTATACTCTGTGTGCCTGTAGTCTATTTCTGAAATACTGCACAAATGTTCTACGCACAGCATCGCGTACTTGATTTGGGACATGCACCTCTTGAAGTCCTGATAACACACGCTCCTCTTGCAAGTATCCCTCTAACTGCTGTTGGATATCAGCCTCAACTGGAGGAAGCTCATCGTTGTTTGCTCGTGCTATATTGTGAAGCACAGCACATGCAACAATTATGTTCTGGACCCAGTTAATATCTGTCTGGATCCCCCAAGACAGAATTGGGAACCTTGCTTTTAAGACACCATAACACCTTTCCACAATATTCCTTGTTCGGATTTGTGATTCATTGTAGAGCTGCTCCTCTGCTAGTTGTGGAGCCTGCAGGGGAGGAAGGAGATACGGGCCTACTGCATATGCAGAATCACATACAACCACACTATTTCCGAATTCATTGTTTTCAATTCGATTCCTCAGTCTCGAATGGTTAAAAATGGTCGAATCATGAGCAGAACCAGGCCATCGTGCTACAATGTCTCTGATCATAAGATCAGCATGAACTAATGTCTGAACATTAAATGAAAAATATCCTTTTCGGTTACGAAAATGTTCAGCATCTTCACCACCCGGAGATTTGATATGCACATGAGTACAGTCAATGGCACCTATCACTCTTGGGAATGCTGCAATATCAAAAAACTTGCACTGGATATTCCGTATGCCTTCTCTAGTCTGAGGTAGTGTAACGTACTGTGGCCTTAATGAGGCAATGGCAGCTGTAACGTTGCTGATAACTCGGCCTGCTGTTGCTTTATGCACACCACTAGTGTCACCAATAGTAGTGTATGACCCAGCAGTTGCATAGAAGCGCAGTGTCATCAATAATTGCTCCATTGCAGGAAGACAGGAGTTTCTGAAAAGACAAAACATCCCTTTAGTTTTGTTTGTGAACAGAAATGTCAGAAGGTAAGTAATATTTCAAAAGAGATCCAGGTGCATCAGGTTCAGTGAATTCAAATTATACTATTAAAAGTAAGTGAACTTGTGCAACACAGTGATTTACTATTATGTGTGAAAAAATTTCAGTAATGACATAATCCTTATACTGTGCAAAGTGATATGATTATGGAAAGGGCAATAACATTTTATGCGGAAGGATTGCTTTTGTTTGAAACTGAGATTTATGGGTGGAAAAATTCTGCATTGGTTGAGTCCTTTATTACATTAATAACTTTTTATTTTGGTAAAATGAGTCAAAAGATGCAGTTGTCAGTAAGCTGAGGAGCTAGATGTGTCATTATTTTATTACAGTATCTGATAGCTTTATTCGGTTTAGATTACCAGGGATTAATCCTACAACAAAAGGTAACTTACAGTTCTCTTTTTAATTTATTTCTTGTTCTGACTAATAACATTTTATGGTAGTGGATTCTAAATTGTCCTACAGGGGGAGGTTGAGGAGTTAGAAAAGTTTTTCAGCACAACAAACAAATATTGTTACAAAATGAAAACTATAATAATCAGGAATGTAAATTGAGTGAAACAAATATTAAGAAAACTTTTAACTGTAGTTGCCAGGCCAATTTACTTGTAAAGTTTTCAACATGGTATCACAAATTTATGGAGTGCTTTGCTAAATTATGAACAAGAGATTTCCAGTAAAAAAAAAAAAATTATAATAAGGTCACACCACTGTTATTATTTCTGATAATAGTATTTCACAAATGTTATACTTTGGCTACAATGATTTGGTTAGTAGTTTATCCTTATGGATAAATCACCTCTTGTTATATGAATATTCATTTCACAGAGGTATATGCAAAGAGCGAAGGTCCATAAATTGCAAGTCAGCCACAAATAAAAGCAAGGTTATAGAAAACTTATATTTTTTCTTGACACTTCAACGACCACATATCAGTGACACCATTGTGTCCTAGATTGAAAAACCTAACTGAACAAACCAGTGACTTCATTTAGGTACCACAGGATACAAGATGGGCATGCTATATTTTTTACGTGTGCAATTTGCGGCAAATGTAATTATGCACTGCATTTGCACCATCTATGGTAGGTATGGCAAGAATGAGAAGTAATACTTCAATTTGCATTGAGACAGCATAAAAACTACAAAAAAACGCAATATAATTAGCGATTTGGTATTCATTAAGGCAAATTCATTATGGTATGGTACATGAAACTAGCTACATTACATATATGAACAGTGTTTGCAATAACGATTTGGACATAATACAAATTACATAACCTAAGAAATTGTTTTATTCATTGTTTGCTTTACAGCTTGTTACTTTCCTCTCGTAATGCTTTAACGAAACGAAAATTCAACATTGCGCCCACTATTAGCAAAATCGGATGTTTCTTAACTTCTATACATACCGGCCCATATTGTGTTGCGTGTATTTTCCGGTAAAGGTTTATTTATTACATGTATGTTTGTTAAAACACATTGGGATATGATCGGATAAAATATCGTACCTATTGTTTGCAACAAGTCACTGACACCATGGGTATGGATATTACCATTCCATAACCTATTACAAGATATACCTAAAGCTCATTTGGTTTATTTTATTCCATTTTCAACGTGTCACGAATATATTACATTACATATATAATATATATTATATACTACATATATATAAACACTTACCTTTCTGTCTTAAATTCTATTTGATTTCTAATCTCCTCCAAAATCCCTGATACGGTCTCCTTTGACAAACGATAGCGTTGTCGGAACTCTTCGTCGTCCCACTCCCCGAAATTGTCTTTCCGCATTCTAATTCTTTTGGCTCTTCTTCCATCAAACAAATACTGTGCCAGCATATCGTCTTCAGAATCGCTTTCGACATCCAATCTGGGCTGGAGGTACGCCATTTTCTGTTTTGTGTATGAAGGTAAACTCCGAGTTATCTCACTAACCGCTACTCGAGGTGAGGGTTAGTTAACTCCAGAAATAACTCGCAGTTAGCCCTTAACCGAAGGTCGTAATACGGACCACTGCGTGTAACTCCAAGTTAACAGTTAACCAACACCTTAACCGGAGATCGTAATACAGGCCCTTAGACAGTCAGTGCAGACGATAAAAGAGCCAGGAGCTAACTTGCAAATAAAAAGAAGCAAATAGTAGATTGCATACAGCTCTGCTGAGCAGACCGAAGTTTAATCCAGAAGTCGAAATTTGTGAGCCTCACCGTTTACGAAGAACGCGCAAACCGTAGCGCTACCAAACTGAGAACCGTCTGTAAAGACCGGAACAAAGTTAGGGTAACGGCCCAGTAGTTCGGCAAAAAGTTGTTGGAAGACCGAATGTGGAGTAGCGAGTCTAGAGTTGCTTGACAGAGCGAGATCGAACCGCGCACGATTGAGCTGCCATCCAGGATAAGGGCAGATGCACGACCTCTCCACGCGAGGCATTCGGAGGCCATGGGAATGTATGAGATCCCGAAATCTTATTCCCATGGGGCGTGTCCGAGAACCAGGGCGCATATAACGGTGGACTAAATCTGGACACAGAACTGGTTTAAGACAAGGATGATTGGGATAACTTGCCAACTTCGAAACGTATGAGCAGAGTAACAGCGAGCGACGAATATGGAGTGGAGGTTCGCCTGAGTCTGCATACAGGCAGTCGACTCGACTGGTGCGGAAAGCTCCTGTGGCAAGGCGGATACCAGTATGATGCACGGTGTCTAAAAGGCGAAGTTTAGAGGCGGTCGCTGCGCCATAAATAAAACTGCCATAGTCCAGCTTGGACCGAACAAGAGAGCGGTACAGCCTCAACATTACCGTGCTCCAAGATGCTCCAGATAATACCTTCAGCACCCGAAGAGAACGATCGCAAGAGGCTCGAAGGTGACGAATGTGGTGCTCCCAGTTGAGCTGTCGGTCTATGTAGAGGCCCAAGAACTTCAGGTGCGAGACAAATGGCAGGGGCTCTTCTGAAGTACAATTGAGATCGGTCGTGGGAGGGGTCTCCCATGACGGCGCAGACCGTGAAGGTTTGGTGTCTTTTTCTTTCACCCCCGGATGGCAGGCTGACGCCGACGGTTCCGGAAGGGGGTCCCCTAATCATGGCTCCTCCGCGCAAACCTTCCCCATTCGATTCTTTTTTGGTTGTGACCCTGACCTGCGCAAACAAGACAATGCGAGACATTAGTCCTTTTTATATCCAACGCGAGCTTGATAGGTAATGTGGCGTTCTAAAATCTGCAACTCGGTTAAGAGACGGTACCCTTTTGGTAGAAACAAAGAACCAGGATCAGTCCAGTAAGCTCCTGAAGGCTTGCTTGTTGGGTTCCTACCCCATTCGGGTAGCCCCACATAAGACTTTGAATACCTGTAGAGGGGTCGTGACAACTTCCAGTTTGGACGGCCTCTCTAACGAGGAAATAGTATCTAATTTGACTGACCAGAATGTGTGCGAGGGGTACCGTCTCCTTGGTAAACGTGATGGACAGTCTGTTCCGTTGCGGACAGTCTTCCTCACTTTCAAAGGTACCACATTGCCGGACGCTATCTACTGTGGGTACGAACGTGCTGCAGTGCGTCCGTATGTCCCAAACCCTATGCGCTGTTTTCGGTGTCAGCGGTTTGGGCATACTCAGGCCCGCTGTACTTTTGATGCTGCATGCGACCGTTGCGGTTTACCTCCTCATGGCGACGCTATATGTACTCGTGACCCGGTCTGCGTCAATTGCGGTGGTACGCATCCCTCCAGCTCCCGGCAATGTCCGCAGTTTCTTGATGAGAAGGCCATTCAGGAACTGCGCGTCAAAGAACGTCTGTCCTTTCTAGAGGAAAAAAGACGGTTTGAGCAACTGAAACTCGCTGCCAGCTTGGGTTACGCATCAGCAGTTCGCCGCTCTCCTGTGCAGGCGACGCAGTCTGTTGCCACACGGACCCTCAATGTATCGGATGCTTCAACCCAATGCGACTTGCTGGAGACTGCCAAACCTTTTAAGGCGTTGGCACCAGCAGCCCCGCCCCTCAAAATCCAACCTCTGCGGTCCTCGTCCCGAGGGGTGGGCAACAGGACGTAGGGGACTGACTGATGGGGTGATGTACGGTGGGGACTTCGTACACCCCAAGACCGCTACGGCTGCCGAGAACGCCCATCAGTAACCCCGAAAACTGGCAGAAGAGGCTCTGGTGTAATCTCTCGATTGGGTTCCTCCGCGAGGTGAGAGTGATCCTTCAAACGCCCAAAATATGGTCCACTTCGGTGTTTGACCCCATTTATTTTTCGTTGTTTTTCTTTTTCCTCCCTGAGCACATGTCTGACGGGTAACATAGCGCGGGTGGATGGAGTGGGAAGCGCAAGGGGTGACTGGGTAACGCGTAACCCCCAGCCCCTTGTTACCATGTAGGACTGTGCTCGTATCCGCTGATAAAGGTCAGTCCCGGGGAGGGGCCATTGCATGAGCTGTTACACACCTGAAGGCGATTGGGTCCCTCTGTCATTACACTGGGAGGTGTGACCCTAGGGTGAGCAAGGTCCAGGCCAGGACTCTCACCTAAGCCGGGGTGGCGCCCAGGTTGTGAGCACGCCATCGGAGACGTCTGCAATGGTGGAGGACATTACCGCAATGGGGCCTAAATTTAAACACACAACTGAGAAAGCTAATGGAAAGGAAGTAGTTGAGCCCTGTGGTCCTCACTACTTGGTGGTAACTAGAGCGGAAGAAGGCAAGAACTTTCTGTCCTTAAACCCTTTCGTCATCCAAAAGGGTCTGGATAAGATAGCTGGAGCGGTAAAGTCTTGTACTCGTTCACGCAATGGCACGCTCCTGGTAGAAGCACACTCTGTCTCCCAGGCAGCAATCTTGTTGAAAGCGAATTTGCTAGGCAGCTATCCGGTGACCATTACCGTCCACAAGAGCCTTAACTCCTCGCGCGGAGTGGTCAACACCCCTGCTTTGGATGGCATGACGGATGAGGAAATAGTAGAGAACCTCCAAGACCAAGGTGTATCGGCTGTTTATCGTGTCAAGCGAAGGGAGCGAGGGGAATTGGTGCCCACCCGTACTCTGTTCCTGACCTTTGATCGGGTAGATCTCCCACAAAGGCTCAGGGCAGGGTACGAGACCATCGAGGTGCGCCCCTATACCCCGAATCCCCTAAGATGTTACAAATGTCAGCGCTTTGGACACACCAGCGCTTTCTGCAATGGGACGCCTATTTGTTGTAACTGTGCGATGTCGCAGCACGAGAGTGCGTGCACATCGCCGGTTAAATGCGTGAACTGTGCTGGAGAGCATCCATCTAGCTCTCGAGATTGCCCACGTTTTATCGAGGAAAAGGCGATCCAGGAGATCCGGGTGAAAGAGGTGTCCTTCTCGGAAGCCAGGAAACTCGCGCGTACGCGAATACCATCCCTCCCGCGATCTGCTACTTACAGCTCAGTAGCAGCTAAGCCGGTGCCGCGACGCGAGATCGCCACTCAGACGAGCGATATACGTGAGGCCACAATCTCTGAAAAAGTTCTCATCCCATCCCCGAAGCCTGCGAAGACTACCTTGTCCGCACCTACGCCGACCAAACCTTCATCGGGAAGGAGATCGCCAGCAGAGTCGCCGGGTAAAGCCTCAACCGCCAAGAACAAGCCTATTGTATATGATGCACCACCAAAGAAGTTTAAAACCGTTTATAAGAAGTCAGATTTTCTAAAAGATACCACCAAACCGTCCAGCCCAAAGAAGAGTGCCAGGGCTTCTAAAAGCTCCTCCTCTGAGGAGTCTTCAGGTGAAGACTCGGATCGCCGCCTATCATCTTCGTCGATCTCCGTGTCCAATAGATTTGGGGTCCTTGAACCGAAGTTCTCTATCGGTAAAGGGGCCTCATCTGTAGAGGAGATGGAACAAGAGGATACGGACCACACAGGCAGGCAGGTACGCAGAAAACGACCCGACCATCCGGACGTTCAAGGGGTTAGCCCTAAACCCAAAAAGAAGGGCAAATTGATTCGGCCACCATCAAAATCCTCATAAAGCCTTAATCCCTTATTCCACTATTACACAGTTATAATGGCGATCATACAGTGGAACATACGTGGGCTAAGGGCACATCGCCCCGAGCTTGAATTGTTGATCAGCAAGCACGACCCACTAGTCGTATGCCTACAGGAGACAAAGCTACGTCCCCGTGATTCCTTCCAACTACGGCGGTATACACCCTTCAGGCGTGATCTTGCTCCTGAAGACGGTATCCCTGCGCACGGAGGCACTATGTTGCTGGTCAGGGATGACGTCTATGTGGATGATATACCCTTACGCACTAATATCCAGTCAGTTGCTGCCCGCGTAATACTGCCGACATTACAGTTGGTCGTCTGCAGCATCTACGTGCCACCTTCAGACGACCTATCACTTACAGCGCTCCAAGATCTTGTTGTGCAGTTACCCACCCCTTTTCTGCTGGTTGGAGACCTCAATGCCCATCACCCTCTCTGGGGCTCTACTCGACCTTGTGCGAGAGGTAGAGTTGTCTCCGACCTCCTGGACAGTAACAACCTGGTTCTCCTGAACACCGGAGAACCCACGTTCGTTTCCGATGCGTTCAACACCTTCTCGCATCTAGATCTGGCAGTATGCTCCACGCAGTTAGCAGTGTCCCTCCACTGGAACGTCATCTCTGACCTCCACTCTAGTGACCACTTTCCGTGTATTATCAGTCTCCCAGCACACAACGTGTGTTCCACACGCTTGCCCACCTGGCGTTTCGATCACGCCAACTGGGCCCTTTACACCCAGTTGGCAGTTTTTACTTATGAGGAGCAGGCCTCCGTCAACGAGCTCGTAGAACATCTCAGCGAGCGGATACTTTCCGCCGCAGAACGATCTATTCCGCGTTGGTCTCCCAACCCCCGTCGACGTCCTGTCCCGTGGTGGACGGATGACTGCCGGAATGCAATCCGTGCTCGTAGGCTTGCTCTGCGGGTTTTCCGACGCCACCCCACACTGGAGAACCTAATCCAGTACAAGAAGATGCGTGCCAGGGCTCGGCAAGTAATTACGGAGTGCAAAAGGGCATCTTGGAAGGGGTTTGTTTCTTCTTTTAATCGCCACACACCTTCTTCAGTAGTGTGGGATAGGTTAAGGCGCGTGGCCGGCAAATCGACCCACATACCAATTGCTGGTGTGAAAACTCCTGCAGGAGTCGTTGTGGATCCGTTGGTCGTGGCTAACACCCTCGGCAGTGCTTTTGCTCACGTGTCTAGCTCCGATCATTATTCACCTGAGTTTCTGGCACCTAAGAATCAGGTGGAATCTCAAGGTTTGGTCTTCCGTTCTGGAAAACTTGAGGAATACAATTGCCTGTTCACCATGGCAGAGCTAGAACACGCACTTTCATCTTCGCGACCATCTGCACCAGGACCAGACGGTATCCACGTGTGCTTCTTACATCTCTCTCCCGAAGGGAAAGCGTTCCTACTCGAGGTGTATAACCGTATCTGGGTTGAGGGCAGTTTTCCTGAGAAGTGGCGGGAAGCCACCGTCATCCCAATTTTGAAGGCTGGGAAGGATCGACAGTTGCCTTCCAGCTATCGGCCTATCTCTCTCACCAGTTCCATTTGCAAGGTAATGGAGCGGATGATTAATGGCCGTTTAACGTGGTGGCTTGAATCTCGGAATCTCCTGTCGAACGCGCAGTGCGGCTTTCGGCGTCGCCGTTCCACGGTCGACCATTTAGTTTCCCTCTCTACCCAAATCATGAATGCCTTTCTCAGACGGTGCCAAACCGTTGCTGTATTTTTTGATCTGGCGAAGGCATATGACACCTGCTGGAGGTATGGTATTCTCCGTACCCTCCACGGATGGAATTTTCGTGGCCGTCTCCCTATTTTTCTTCGGGAGTTCATGAAGGACCGCATCTTTCGGGTTCGCGTGGGCTCGATTTTCTCACGATTTTTTATTCAAGAGAACGGGGTACCTCAGGGCTCGGTACTTAGCGTCACACTTTTCGCCATAGCCATCAATCCTATCATCAACTGTGTTCCTCCTGGAATTTCGTCGTCCTTATTTGTAGATGACTTTGCTATCTGCCTTAGTTCTCGGCGGACCTGCCTTCTTCAGCGCCGTCTCCAATCCTGTCTCGATCGTCTTCACGATTGGAGTCTTACATCTGGCTTCACGTTTTCTGCCGAGAAAACTATCTGCGTAAACTTCTGGCGACGGAAGGCGTTTCCTCCACCTAAGTTATATCTTGGTCAGGACGTCCTCCATTTCGCAGTTGAGGCGAAATTCCTGGGCCTGATTTTCGATAGGAAACTCAGTTGGCTATCTCATATTGCTTATCTGCGAGCTAGCTGTGACCGTTCTCTGAACATTTTACGTATTTTAAGTGGCACATCGTGGGGAGCTGATCGGACTACACTGCTGCATTTGTATCGTTCTCTAGTGCGATCTAAGTTAGATTATGGCTGCATTGTATATTCTTCGGCGAGACCCTCTGTTCTCCGACGTTTAAGTGCCGTTCACCATCGTGGCATTCGTGTTGCTACTGGGGCATTTCCCACTAGCCCAGTAGTGAGTCTGTATGCTGAGGCCTCAGAACCCCCTTTATACCATCGTCGGGAGGTTCTTCTGTGCAGCTATGCGTGTAGCCTTTCCAGCTTACCTAATCACCCCAGTTTTCGGCTGTTTTTCGACGACTCTCTGGATCGCCAATATGCAGTTACACCGTCGGCCTTACAGCCCCCGGGGGTCCGCTTCCGCTCTCTTCTACAACAGGTGAATGTCGACGTAGTACCAACACTTCCTAGGGGAGAATCTCGCTTTCCTGCCTGGATACGCGACGAGGTCCGTTGCAACCTTGGGCTGGCATCCCTGGCTAAAGGTACAACACCTTTACCCATATATCGTTCCGCCTTCTTAGAGCTCAAGGCGCAATTCGGGGATTGCAATTTTATCTATACGGACGGATCAAAGAGCGAAGCTGGAGTCGGATGTGCTTTTGTTTTTAATCGTAGGAGTTTTACCTTTGGTTTACGGCGACAGTGTTCGATTTTTACCGCGGAACTTTTTAGTCTTTACCAGGCGATTTTATATATTGAGCGGCATTCCTTGCGTACCTGCGTGATCTGCACGGACTCCCTCAGTGCACTTCAAGGCCTCTTAATGCTGTACCACTACCATCCTCTGGTGCAGCGTATTCAGGATAGAGTCCATTGCCTGGCTGTCTCTGGCACCAGGATCACTTTCGTGTGGACGCCTGGTCATGTGGGAGTTCCTGGCAATGAGGCTGCAGACGCCGCGGCTAAATCTGCCATTTCCTCGCCTGGTACCTCTTTTTCTCTTGTTCCCTCAACTGATTTATTTTTATCTTTACGCCAAGCCATTACACTACGTTGGCACGATGAGTGGACGACTTTGCGTGGGAACAAGCTTAGGACGATTAAACCCCTTCCTATTGCCTGGGCAACCTCTGCCCGAGTTTCCAGGAGGGAAGAAATTATTTTAGCCCGCTTACGTATCGGACACTGTCGATTTAGCCATGGTCACTTGTTGAGGGATCAACCGGCACCAATGTGTGACCATTGCGACGCACCGCTAACGGTACGTCACATCTTAACTGCATGTCGGCTTTTAAGTCAATTACGCGTCACTCTGTCGCTGCCAGCCACCCTTTCTGCCATATTGGCAGACAGGGAGCGCGCTGTAGAAGGCGTACTTGATTTTATCCGGCAGAGTGGGTTCTGGCACCTGCTCTGACCAATCCGAGGCACCTTCTGGTTGCCGATATTTTATTTCACTTATTTTATCCTTTGCCTTCTGCATTAACCGACATGTTTTTAGTGTTTTATGGTTTATGCTTTAACCTTTTATGGACTTGTGCGATTTTACTGTTTTGAGGTGTAGGTTTTAGCTGTGTAGACCTTTTAGCTTTGTAAGGGCGCTGATAACCTTAGCAGTTGTGCGCCCTTAATCCAATTCTACTACTACTACTACCAGCAGCCTCGTCTAGCTCCTCTACTGCCCCAGTTGCAGTTTCACGTTCCGTGTCGGTCAGCACTACTCCCGGTACTTCAACGGTGTGCCGCTCCCGTAGTCGCATTCGAGGAACCGGCAGGACTTCTGTTCAGTCGGTTTTCCGATCCCCTTCTCGAAGGGACTCTTCCGACTCCCGCACATCTGAGGAGTCGCCCATGGAGCGACCATTTGTCGGTCCCAAGTGCGCCAAAAAGAGAAACGTCGTCCGACAACCTGAACCCGCATTCCTCGCGCCCTTGCAACCTTTAATGTTCTCCCTAACACCGCCGCTCCCCCCTAGTTCTTTTCCATGGCTCTCTTAACGTGGAACATTCGTGGTGTGCGCTCACATAGGGCAGAGCTCCAGCTCTTGTTGCGGTCTTACAACCCCATAGCGGTTTGTTTACAAGAGACCAAACTTCGCCCTCAGGATGCTTTTGATTTGCGTAATTATATTCCGGTACGCTTCGACCTTGTGCCGGAAGTGGGCTCTCCTACTCATGGTGGTGTCATGATTCTCACACGTGCTGATGTTTTTGGTCAACCTCTACCCCTTAACACTAGTTTGCAAGCTGTTGCCCTTCGGCTCAGTCTTCCCGGTTTATCGATTACCTTATGCACAGTTTACCTCCCCCCTTCAGACTCCGTCCTTCCTGCCGAGCTCTCTCAACTCGCTTCGCAGCTCCCCACACCCTTTCTTCTTTTGGGGGATTTTAATGCCCATCATCCGTGTTGGGGCTCTCCTAGGGCGTGTGCAAGAGGAACCCTACTTGCTGACTTCTTTGACCAGTTTCCTCTCCTTGCTTTAAACACTGGTGAACCCACCTTTTTTCCGATTCCACCGGTTCTCCCTCCCATCTCGATCTTTCTCTCTGCTCCACACAGCTTGCCCATTGTTTCCAATGGCATGTAGTATCTGACACTCATTCCAGTGATCACTGCCCATGTGTGCTAACGTTACTCTCTCACAACGTTCCCCGCTCGCGTGCACCCTCATGGCAACTCTCCAAGGCCAACTGGGCGCTCTTTTCCGAAGCTGCCACATTCAAGGATTCACAGTTTACTTCTATTGACCTTCTGGTCGACCATTTCACTTCAGTTGTTGTCTCCGCTGCCGAGCAATGTATTCCGAAATCCTCCACGGAGCCTCGGCGTTTGCCTGTCCCATGGTGGACTCTTGAGTGCCGCGATGCCCTTCGCGCACGCCGGAAAGGTCTTAGGGTATTTAAACATCACCCCACCGTCGAGAACTTGGTAGCTTATAAACAGCTGCGCGCACAAGCCCGACGTGTTTTTAGGGCTAGCAAAAGAGCGTCCTGGACTTCCTTTGTTGCCTCTTTCTCGCACACCACCCCTTCTGTGGTTTGGGAGAAACTCCGTCGTGTTGCCGGTAAACGGCCACCCTCGTCATTCCTGGACTTCAGGATGGACCTCTCACTGTTGTAGATGCGGTTGATGTTGCAAACTGCCTGGGTAGCACTTTTGCTGCAGCCTCCAGCTCTGCCAACTACGTTTCGACGTTTCGTGTCCTCAAGTCTCAGATTGAGGCCCAGGAATTATCTTTCCGCTCAGCTAACCTGGAGTGCTACAACGCAGAATTTAGCTTCCGGGAGCTGGACTCGACGTTATGCTCCTCTCCCTTATCCGCTCCTGGGCCTGATGGTGTTCACGTGGCTATGCTTCAACACCTCTCCTTTGCTAGTAAAGAGTTTCTGCTTCGCATGTACAACCGCATCTGGCGTGACGGAGTTTTCCCTACAGCTTGGCGCGAGGCAACTATCATTCCGGTCCCAAAACCGGGTAAGGACCGCCGTTTGCCCTCCAGTTACCGCCCCATCTCCCTCACCAGTACAGTGTGTAAGGTGATGGAGCGCATGATTAATGGGCGCTTACGATGGTGGCTTGAGTCGGAGAACCTTCTGTGCAACATCCAATGCGGATTTCGCCGTTACCGTTCCAGCACTGATCACCTGATTTCCCTCTCGACTCATATCATGAACGCCTACCTGCGCCGCTGCCAAACTGTGGCCGTCTTTTTTGACCTTACGAAAGCCTATGACACCTGTTGGCGGACTGGCATACTACGTACCATACATCAGTGGGGTCTTCGTGGTCGACTTCCCATTTTTCTCCGGGAATTCATGATGGAGCGGTCCTTTCGTGTTAGGGTGGGTTGTAATCTATCCCGCGTTTTCCATCAGGAAAACGGGGTACCCCAGGGTTCGGTCCTCAGCGTTACCCTCTTTGCCATCGTCATCAATCCTATCACTGAGTGCATTCCCGCTGGAATATCCTCTTCGTTATTTGTTGATGACTTCGCCGTATATTTTAGCTCTCGGCGGACGAGTATCTTGGAGCGTCGGCTCCAGGTCTGTTTAGATCGCCTTTAAACTTGGAGCCTCCACAACGGCTTCCATTTTTCCACCGAGAAGACCGTGTGCGTGAACTTTTGGCGCCGTAAGGCGTTTGATTCACCCTCACTCCACCTCGGTCCCCATACGCTTCCTTTTGCAGAGGAAGCTAAATTTTTAGGACTGGTGTTCGATAGGAAGCTTAGCTGGGATTCTCATATCGCTTCCCTGAAAGGTCGCTGTGCCCGGTCCCTCAATATCTTACGTGTCTTATCAGGTACATCCTGGGGAGCTGATCGGACCGTGCTCTTACAGCTCTATCGGTCCCTGGTACGATCAAAGCTTGACTATGGGAGTGTGGTATATTCGTCGGCACGGCCTTCCATTTTGAGCCGTTTGGATCCTGTGCACAATCGGGGGATACGTCTAGCTACTGGTGCTTTTCCAACCAGCCCCATCCCCAGTCTGTACGCTGAAGCAGCTCTACCTCCCCTGTGCTATAGGCGAGATATTCTTTTAGACACCTATGCATGCCGTCTATCCTCTCTACCCACGCACCCAACGTACAAGCCTTTCTTTGACTCGTCTCTTGATCGCCAGTACGCTGTCAGCCCCCTTGCATTACTTCCGCCCGGTGTTCGGTTTCGCCTGCTTCTTCGGGCCCTGGACGTCACACTACCGCCAGTATTACCTCGCAGGGAATCTATTTTTCCTCCTTGGTCGCGGTATGACACCCTATTCCACCTTGGGTTGACGTCGATGCCCAGGTCTGCGTTTCCGACCACTGGCATCCAATCCGCATTTTTAGAACTTCTGCAGCATTTTAAGAACTACAGTTTAATTTTTACGGACGGTTCTAAAACCGACCGAGGTGTTGGCTGTGCCTTCGTAGCTGCTGCGGAGCGTTTTACGTTTCGTCTTTCCGGACAGTGCTCGATTTTTACCGCTTAACTTTTTAGTATCTATCAAGCCCTACTTTTTATCAGCCAGCAGCACTCTAACCACTTTGCCATCTGTAGCGATTCTCTGAGTGCTCTTCAGAGCATTCGTTCGCTGTACCCCAGCCATCCCCTAGTACAGCGAATACAGGATCGGCTGCATTCGCTCGCTAATTCAGGGTTCCACGTGTCGTTCGTTTGGGTTCCCGGACACGTAGGCATTCCGGGCAACGAGGCTGCTCATGCCGCCGCGAAGTCTGCTAATTTATCCCCCAAAGTTTTTAGCAATTCTGTTCCTTTCGAGGATCTTAGTGCTTCCCTTCGCCGAGCCATCAACACTCGCTGGCATGATGACTGGTCCGCGCTCGTTGGGAACAAACTCCGGGAGGTTAAACCTCTTCCGCTTCCCTGGGCCACATCTTCACGTTCTTCTCGCAGGGAAGAAGTTATTTTAGCTAGACTTCGCATCGGGCACTGCCGTTTTAGCCATCAACACTTGTTACGCCAGGACTCAGCACCTCATTGTGCTCACTGCGGTGAGCCTTTGACGGTAGAGCACTTTTTAGTGGAGTGCCGATTTTACTCAACGTTGCGCTCCTCCTTGGGTTTGGCATCCAACCTCAGCGCAATGTTGAGGGATGATATTGCTGCTGTGCAGGGCCTCTTCGACTTTTTACAGCGCAGCGGAATGCTTCGTTCCATATGATTTCAACATCCCTCGCCGTGCCTCATTTTAGATTCATCTCGGCACTCCTATTTTAGCTATTTTAACAGTTTGAGCATCTTTCATGTTTTTTGTGTTTTTGGACCTTTTAGTGGATTTTATTGTTTTTAGCGTTTACATTTCAGTTGGGCTTTACCTAGTCTGAGCTCGGGCGCTAATGACCTCAGCTGCTGTGCGCCCCTAAGCCCCACTACTACTACTACTACTACTACTACTACTACTACTACTACTACTACTACTACTACTACTACTACTACTACTACTACTACTAAAACAGAAAAGAATCTAAATGCCTTCTCCACTACTTCGTTATCGTCCCCCAGCACTTCTGCAAGGCTGACTGGCAGCTGCAGAGATGTTCTAAGCGCTGCTAGGTGAAATCACTAGCAGTACGTGTCGTACAGATAACGCTTATTTGCAAAACGGACACAGTGAAGAAGGCTCCTTTTTAAATAGAAAACTATGAGTAAAAAAGCAGTGTCCTATGCGCAACCGAGCCAAAATCACCTCGAGATGACCGACAGTAGGTAACCCAGGGAATCGGAAGTTCCTTGATAGATCTAAGTTTATTATTGCGGAGAGTGGACCACTCTTCCTGCCAGCAGGTATGCACAGCTCTCCGCAATACGGCCCTAAAATCTTCCGATGTCACACATGGTACTCGAAACCTGGGCTTCGTGGTAGCCGTCTTGGCTGCCGATTCCGCCATTTCATTCCCCCGCAAGCCTACGTGACCAGGAATCCATGCACACACCACGCTGAATCCAGAAGCGTGCAAATCGTGGAGGGCATCCTGTATCCGCTGTACAATTGGGTGGTTGTTGTACAGCTGCCGTAGGCTTCGAAGTGCACTGAGGGAATCACTCAGGATTAAACAGTCCCCCAAATTTCGTCGACGTATCCTGTAAAATGACCCGGCATATTGTATAGATCTCTGCTGTAAAAATGGAAGTGCTTGTGTGGAATCCGAATGTATAGGGTTCGGTTCCACACACGTAAGCACAACCAACACCATCTGAATTCTTGGACCCGTCGGTGTAAATTTTAATATGGTTCTGATATCGCGATAAAAATTCTAAAAAGCATGTGCGGATACTAGACATAGACATGGTAGATTTATCGTGTGTGGTCATGCCCAGATCAACGTGGGGCGCTCTGCACAACCAAGGAGGGTATGTCCTCTCCCCCCTAGGATACATCTTGGGCATTTCGGTATTAAGATGTCTAAGGAGCTCCCGGAAACGAAAACCAGGTGGCTTTGGTTTAATAGACGTGTTCCTATAACGCACGTCCATGAAGGTGTTAAAGAACGGCATAAACGATGGATGTGTGGGCATGGAATTAAGTCCACAGCCATAATGTGCCAATAGCATGTTGCGCCTGTACTGCAGAGGATGTTCTGCAGACTCTGCATACAGGCTTATAACTCGGCTCGTTGGGAATGCCCCAACACTATACGTATGCCACAATTATGGACTTGTCTAATCTCTTCAGCACAGCCCCCCCCCCAGGGGCTCACGTTCTGTGAGTACGGGTGTGGCGACCCCGGGGTACCCTAGCCAATCATCATCCCCATCGTCACCCTCCGACCCCATCTTGGATATGCCACGTTATACGCCCCTAGTTCTAAGTTTCTTCCCCTTCTAGGTTTATTATTATATTGTAGGCTTTATGTGTTTAGGTTTACAAACTCCTGTCTCACCAACAGGGATCTTTCCTGTCTCCGTGGTTCCTGTCCCACGGTTTCGGCGCAGCTTTGAACTTGTGTGCTCTACGGAGGTGTCAAGCATGAAGCTTGAGTGGACCCTCCTCACTACCCCTTTTGTGCGGCACTAGGTGCGGAACCGTTCCATAGCCACGTACATTCACGTAGCTCCAAAGGGGCTGAGTCTCCTCGGATATCTCAGCGGCCGTGTGCCGCTGGGTGCACGGGGGAACTCGACGTTTTACCGCTGCTTGGGGCCCGGTGTAAACAACCACAAGTCCCCTGAATCCACGCCGGTTCCGTTAAGACTGCGTGGCCTAAAATGGGGAGCCACTGGTGGTTGTCCCAGTGGTATGGGCATAAAGCCGGGCCTTCCTATGGTTAAAGTGTGGTACGCCGGTAAGTGGTGATAGTCGGAGGGTAACTCCTCTGAAGTATTCTCTGAGATCGGGCCTCAGGTGGGTACCTCGGGCCGGCACAGACTGGAAGATTTCGGTGTCTTTCATTTTCATCCCCCGGATGGCAGGCTGACGCCGCCGGTTCCGGTAGGGGGACCCATAACCATGGCTCCTCTGCGCTCTTCTTTCTCAACACCACGTTTTATGTCATGAGTTTAAACAGTGAAAGCAAGAATATGACACACGTAAGTCCTTTTTATATCCAAAGAGAACTGGATACGATCTGTGGTCCAGTGAAAAATGCAACACGGTGTAGGGACGGTAGCCTGCTAATTGAGATAGCCAAAGATACCCAGGCCGAAAAATTGTTGAAAACCAGTCTGCTGGGCTCCTACCCTGTAAAGGTGGAAAAGCACAAGACCCTGAACAGTTGCCGCGGAGTTGTCACTACTGCCAGCCTAGACGGTCTCTCCACAGAAGAAATTGTCAACTATCTCAGACCAAGGGGTAATTGCAGCATTCAGGTTGATGGGGAAGGACGACCAGCCGTTTCCATTACGAACGGTCTTCCTGACGTTCGAACGTACCGTCCTCCCAACATCATCTTGTGTGGTTATGAACGCGCCTCAGTACGTCCGTATATTCCTAGTCCCATGCGTTGTTACCGCTGCCAGAGGTTCGGGCACACGCAGCAACGGTGTACAGGCTCGCCAGTATGCTTCCGCTGCGGCCGCGACGCTCACGATGGCTCCCAGTGCGCCCAGGACCCGACATGTGTCAACTGCGGCGGTACGCACCCATCGACGTCCCGCGATTGTCCTCGTTTTGTAGAAGAAAAGACCATCTAAGAGCTTCGTGTGAAAGAACATCTGACCTTTCCTGAGGCACGGAAACGTTACCATGAGCTACATCCTGTTACTACCTTAAACTATTCTGCAGCAGTTCGACAGCCTGTTCCGAAACAAGACGCCGTTGTGCAAACGTACTCTAGTCCTCCCTCTCGTGTGTTGATAGGAGTCCAAACAGATACATCTGATACGCGAGGTGGCCGTTCCCGGAAGAAATTACCCTCCACCCCTAAAGAATCCAAGGTTCCTCGTGATTCACGGGTGTCTTCTCGGGGATTGTCTGAAGAGTCCTCTGAGAGGGGCTCAGATCGGCACTGCCGATCTTCGCCGTTCTCGGGTTCCAACCGTTTCGGACTCCTCGAACCTCAGTTTTCTCTAGGAAAGGGGTCACCCCAAGAGGAGGATATGGACCAGGAGGATTCAGCTGCCATTGCTCGGGCAGCTGTTAAAAAAAAGACAAGAGGAACCTGTTGCGAAAGGTGTTAGCCCGACACCTAAGAAAAAGGGCAAGTTGATCCGGCCACCGCTATCCTCGACCTAGTGGCGTTAATTAATTGCGATCTCTCCCAGTGCATTTAACCACGGATATCCTGCACTGGAATCTACGTGGACTTCGCAGCCATCGACCGGAGCTTGAACTTCTGCTCCAGGAATGAGCCAATGGTGGTGTCTTCAGGAAACGAAACTCCGTCCACAGGACTCTTTTCAGATCAGGCGGTACTCTGTACTACGCTGTGACCGTTTGCCAGACGAGGGGGTTCCTGCCCACGGGGGCACTATGCTACTCCTCCGCAATGATCTCTTCACCGAACCTGTTTCGTTACAGTCTGATATTCAGTCTGTGGCTGTCCGTCTTACCCTGCCCTCCTTCACAATTTGCAATATCTATCTGCCTCTGTCTGACGACCTCTCGCTCAGCGATATTCAGGTTCTAGTCTCCCAGTTACCCCCGCCTTTTCTGCTGGTTGGAGACGTCAAAGCCCATCACCCACTCTGGGGCTCTCGCAGAGCGTGCGCGAAAGGCCAACTAATAGCCGATTTCTTAGATACCCATAAATCACGGTCCTGAACACCGGAGCGCCTACCTTTCTTTCTGATGCCCACCACAGCTTTTCACACCTTGATTTGGCTGTCTGTTCTGCGCCCCTGACAGTTTCCTTCCGATGGTCTGTCCTTTCTGATCCATACAGTAGCGATCACTTCCCCTTTGCTTTAGATCTTTTGCTCCCTAATACCAATTCCACGTATATCCCTAGATGGCGCTTCGATCACGCCAACTGGCACCTATTCTCTCAGTTGGCTGTGTTCAGATATAATGAAACCGACTCTGTGAATGCCCTGGTGGAGCATCTTAGGACGACCATTCTCTCCGCCGCTGAGCACTCCATTCCTCGATCGACAGCGCCGTCCCCCCCCCAGGGGCCTACTTCGGTAGGTACGTGTTTGGCGAACCCGGGGTCCCGAGCCAACAGTCTCCCTCGTGTGGGCTCCTCTTCGTGGCTGAGGGAGACGGTCAACAGGCCCACCCACGTGTAGGCCGTGCGTGGAGACCCGTGTCGGTGGAAAGGTTAGTCCTGGTGGTTGAGGGATGCGTATCTGAACTCGTAACAGTGTTTTTCTGAATTCGGGGAGGGTACGCATTAATAATACACTACTTTGGCTTCTGCTTCGCCTAAACGGGAGGTTAGGGAGTAACCCACCCCTAATCAATCGGCCAGGACTAGGTAGTGTACCGACCTCCAGGGTGAGTGGGACGGCGAGCTCGCTATATCCCCTGTGTAGCCCTGTCATCCCAGTGGGATGACCCCGTGTTGGGCTCCGTGGTGGGTGGGGAGCACTGGGGGATGAATTTTTTCGCCAACTTACATGTCAAACCTTACCCCAAAAAATAATCTAAAAACTTGCAGCAATGGAAAAGAAGTAGCCGAGTCTTGTGGTCCTCGCTACTTGGTAATTAGTCGAACTGAAGAAGGCCAAAAGTTTACGACCGTTAACCCCTTTACCATCCAGAGGGGATTAGACAAAATTGCAGGTCCGGTCAAAGCTTGTATACGATCGAGAAATGGCACGCTCCTGGCTGAGGCGCATTCTAACGCCCAGGCGGCATCGTTTCTGAAGGCAAGCATGCTAGGGAGCTACCCTATATCCGTTACGGTACATAAGACCCTGAACTCCTCGCGCGGGGTGGTAACTACCCGTGCGTTGGACGGTATGTCCAACGAGGAGATTCAGGAGAACCTGAGAGATCAGGGAGTCACATGTGTATACCGAGTGCAGCGCAGAGAACGTGGGGAATTGTTGCCTACTCGTACCCTGTCCCTTACATTTGATAGGGTAGATCTTCCTCAAAAGATTAAGGCAGGATACGAGAGAATTGGGGTTAGGCCGTATGTACCGAACCCCCTGCGGTGCTACAAATGTCAACGTTATGGTCACACTAGTCAACTGTGTAACGGATCTCCAGCATGCGTGAACTGTGGTTTGGCTTTACACGAGGGTTAGTGCTCCTCGCCCATTAAATGCATAAACTTGCCGGGGAGCATCCATCTAGCTCCAAAGACTGCCCACGGTTTGTGGAAGAAAAGGCAGTACAGGAGATCCGGGTTAAGGAGGTTTCCTTCTCGGACGCCCGGAAGCTCCTGCGAACTCGCTTGCCCTCCGTCCCTAGGTCCGGTACTTATAGCTGCCTTGGCTAAACCCGTTCCTAGGAAAGAAATTGCAACGCAAACCTGCGGTGCAGGGGAGCCTACCATCTCCAATAGAGTTCTTGTCCCGACACAAGTACGGCAGTCCACAACTCCATCACCAGCTTCGGCAAATACATCGCCTAAACGGACGAAGGAAACTAAAACCTCAGCCCCGTCCCAAGCCAAACCGTCGACTTCTACAAGGAAATATGACAAGCCTGAAATATACGATCCGCCGCCTAAAGAATTTAAGACCCGTTACCAGAGGACAGATTTCCTGAAAGATTCGACACGTACCCCCAGGAAGAAGAAAACCTCTAGAGCACCCTGAAGCTGTTCTGAAGAGCTTTCTGGGGATGAATCAGATGGACGACTGTCATCTTCGTCGATCTCTGTGTCCAATAAGTTAGAAACCCTCGTACCTAAGTTCTCTTTAGGGAAAGGGGCTTCCTCCGCCGAAGAGATGGACCTAGAGGATACCGACCCAAGAACGGCAACAAAAAAGCGCCAGGATAAACCGGCAGAAAAAGGTGTTAGCCCTACGCCTAAGAAAAAGGGTAAGCTGATTCGGCCACCGTTAAGGTCGGCTTAATGTAGACCACCTTTTACAACCTATCTCCATAGTTCCAATGGCTATCCTCCAATGGAACATGCGGGGTTTAAGAGCACATAGAGCAGAACTGGAACTTTTGCTCAGTAAGCCTAACCCCTTGGTGGTATGCTTACAAGAGACTAAGCTACGACCGCAAGACAAGTTTAACATCCGACGCTACACACCACTGCGGTGTGATATTGACACAGAAGAGGGCATTCCTGCTCGCGGGGGCACTATGATGCTCTTCAGGGATGACATATTTGTGGACCCGATACAGCTGCAATCTGATATACAATCTGTAGCTGTAAGGATTAAGCTGCCATCAATCGAATTTTGCATTTGCAGTGTATATCTCCCGCCATCAGATGACCTCTCGTTAATTGACCTTGAAGATCTGGTTTCCCAACTTTCAACACCATTTCTAATAGTTGGAGACTTTAATGCCCATCACCCACTATGGGGTTCAACTTGGGCATGTTCGAGAGGCCACCTCGTTGCAAAATTTTTGGAGAGCAATAACTTGGTTCTCCTGAATTCCGGAGAGCCAACGTTCCTTTCAGACGCCTATAACACCTATTCGCACATCGATTTGGCAGTATGTTCATCCCAGTTAGCAGTTTCATTACAGTGGAATGTCATCTCTGATTTACATTCCAGCGACCATTTCCTATGTATTCTTAAGTCTCTTAGCACACGATGTGTCTACCTCACGTATCCCTAGATGGCGCTTTGATCGTGCCAACTGGAACCTTTACACCCAGTTGGCTGTCTTTGATTACAACGAGCACGATTCTGTGAATGATCTAGTCGATTATCTCACAGAGAAAATTCTTTCCGCTGCAGAACAGTCTATTCCACGTTCGGCTACCCAACCCGGCCGACTTGCTGTCCCATGGTGGAACAACGACTGCCGGAATGCTATTCGTGCTCGTAGACGTGCTCTACGGGTATTTCAACGACACCCTACCCAAAGAAATCTAATTGAGTACAAGAAAGCGCGTTCACAGTCTAGGCAAATAATTAAGGATAGCAAAAAGATCTCATGGAACAACTTTGTCTCATCTTTTAACAGATCGACACCATCATCTGTTGTATGGGATAGGTTAAGGCACGTGGCCGGAAAATCAACCCACTTGCCAATCGCTGGTCTGAAAACACCTGCAGGAGTTGTTGATCCGTTTGTCGTGGCTAACACCTTCGGCTGTGCTTTCGCTCAAGTGTCTAGTTCAAGTAAATATGCTCCTGAGTTTATCTCAATTATGACTCAGGTAGAATCTCATGGTTTCGTGTTTAGTTCCAGAAACCTTGAAGATTATAATCGCCTCTTCACCTTGGCGGGTTTAGAACACGCTCTTTCATCATCGCGACTGACAGCACCAGGACCGGAAGGAATCCACGTTCAGTGAGTGAGTGTGTGGGGTTTTAGGGCCCGTCGACATCAAGGTCATTTGGGCCCTAAGTCAACACTAAAACCTGCAAGCTATACAAAATATTTGCTAAAAGGTAAAATATAATAAAAACACTCAACTGTTAAAAGGACATTAAAAGCCACCTAAAGACTAATACTAAAAAAAACGCTAAAAGTAATAAATATAAAATACAAGTCACACTTGTTTATTAAAAGCTATTTTAAAAACGAACCGCAGTGCCTTATCCACGGCCACTGGGTCGTCACCTAAAATACTGGGCAAGTTAGCTCCCAAGCCTATTGACTGGCGAACGCGGGCGTACTGCGGGCAATCAAGCAGTACGTGCCGCAACGTGAGGCGAACTGCACACGGAGCACACACAGGGGCCGGTTCCCCTCTTAATAGGTGGCCATGAGTCGTTCGTGTGTGCCCAATTCTCAGCCGGGTGAGTATCACCTCGGCTCGCCGGTTATCCCTGCAGGAAGTTGGCCAGGGTTGTACGCTCTCCTTTATACCCCGGAGTAGTGTGCCTTCTAAAGCTGTCCAGGATTGCTGCCAAGCAGATAGGAGTTGGCGACGGAAAAAACGTTGCACATCGTGGTATGGCACCGTAGTTGTTAAACTCCGGGGCCAACGGCAAGCGGACTTAGCAGCCGCGTCCGCCTCTTCCTTCCCGGTAATGCCCACATGGCCTGTGGTCCAAGTAAAAACAAAATTGTATCCTCGACCGAGCATTTGCGAGATCTGGGCCTGTATTTTTATAACAATTGTGTGAACGGCAGTGTGCTGTTGCAAGGCCTGAAGAGCACTGAGAGAGTCAGTGCAAATAATAAAACAGCCAGGGGCTAACTTGCAAATAAAAAGGAGCGAATAGAAAATGGCATACAGCTCTGCTGAAAAGACCGAAGTGGTGTCCAGAAGTCGAAATTTGAGCCTCACCGTTAATGAAGAACAAGCAACCCGTAGTGCTACCTAACTGAGAACCGTCCGTAAAGACCGGAACATAGTTAGGGTAACGGCCCAGTAGTTCGGCAAAAAGTTGTTGGAACACCGAATGTGGAGTAGCGAGTCTAGAGTTGCTGGAAAGAGCGAGATCGAACCGCGCACGATCGAGTTGCCAAGCGGGGTAAGGGCTGATGGACGACCTCTCCACGCGAGGCATTCGGAGGCCATGGGAATGTAGGAGATCCCGAACTCTTATTCCCATGGGGCGTCTCCGAGAACCAGGGCGCATATAACGGTGGACTAAATCTGGACACAGAACTGGTTTAAAACAAGGATGATTGGGATGACTTGCCAACTTCGAGACGTATGAGCAGAGTAACAGCGAGCGACGAATATGGAGTGGAGGTTCGCCTGAGTCTGCATACAGGCAGTCGACTCGACTGGTGGGGAAAGCTCCTGTGGCAAGGCGGATGCCAGTATGATGCACGGTGTCTAAAATGCGAAGTTTAGAGGCGGTCGCTGCGCCATAAATAAAACTGCCATAGTCCAGCTTGGACCGAACCAGAGAGCGGTACCGCCTCAACATTACCGTGCGATCGCCCCCCCCCCCACGATGCTCCAGATAATACCTTCAGCACCCGAAGAGAACGATCGCAAGAGGCTCGAAGGTGACGAATATGGTGCTCCCAGTTGACTTGCCTGTCCAAGTGGAGGCCCAAGAACTTCAGGTGCGAGACAAATGGCAGGGGTGTGCCGTTCAAATGAATATCAGGAGCCGGGTGAATACCTCGTAGGCGGTGAAAGTGGATACACTGTGTCTTCGCAGCTGAAAAGCGGAAGCTGGTTTGAAGCGCCCAAGCTGCTAGCTGGGTGATGGTCAGCTGCAGTTGGCGCTCAATGTGATCTATGTTGGCAGACCTATAATAAACTGCGAAGTCGTCAACATAGTGATGTTGGAATTCCGGTTCGAACGGCACTAGTGATGTCATTGATAGCTACGGCAAAAAGGGTGACGCTCAAAATCGACCCTTGAGGTATGCCGTTCTCCTGTATTCGCTCCCGTGATATCGTGTTTCCTATGCGAACCCGAAAATGGCGAAGTTTTAAAAAGTTGCATAGGAATTCGGGTAGATGACCACGCATACTGTAACCCTGTAGGTTACGGAGTATGCCGTACCGCCAAGTGGTGTCATAGGCCTTCTCCAGGTCGAGGAACACGCCCACGGCATGCTGCTTCAGTAGAAAGGCATCGGAAGTATACCCCTCAAGGCGTGTTAGATTATCGACACTTGAGCGATTGCGACGAAAACCGCATTGCAAGTTGGACAGATGGTTATGTTTTTCTAGCCACCAATTTAACCGAGCATTTATCATTCGCTCGAAGGTCTTACAGATGACACTCGTCAGGCAAATGGGGCGGTAGCTAGATGGAAGCGTGCGGTCCTTTCCGGGTCGAGGGATGGGGATGACAATACCCTCTCGCCAGGAGGAAGGGAAAACCCGCTCATGCCAAATGCGGTTATAGATGTTTAATAGGAAACATAGCGCCTCAGATGGAAGATGTAGTAGCATCTGTCGGTGTACGTCATCGGGACCTGGAGAAGAATCCTTTGCTAACGCCAGAGAATGCGCGAGCTTGGCTGCGGTAAAAGGTTGGTTGTACGGCTCGGTGCAGTCACTATTGAAATTAAGTGGTACCCGCTCCGCCTTTTCCTTAATAGGCAGGAAGAGAGCGTCATAGCCGGCAGTTTGGCTCGTAGCAGCAAATGTGGTTGCTAGGGCTTCAGCTATGTCGATTTAGCCATGGTCACTTGTTGAGGGATCAACCCGCACCAATGTGTGACCACTGCGACGTACCCCTATCGGTACGTCACATCTTAACTGCATGTCGGCTTTTAAGTCAATTACGCGCCACTCTGTCGCTGCCAGCCACTCTTTCTGCCATATTGGCAGACAGGGAGCGTGCTGTAGAAGGCGTACTTGATTTTATCCGGCAGAGTGGGTTCTGGCACCTGCTCTGACCAATTCGAGGCACCTTCTGGTTGCCGATATTTTATTTCACTTATTTTATCCTTTGCCTTCTGCATTAACCGACATGTTTTTAGTGTTTTATGGTTTATGTTTTAACCTTTTATGGACTTGTGCGATTTTACTGTTTTGAGGTGTAGGTTTTAACTGTGTAGACCTTTTAGCTTGTAAGGGCGCTGATAACCTTAGCAGTTGTGCGCCCTTAATCCAATTCTACTACTACTACTACACGTCATGTAATACACTGATCAAGAGTAGGTGTTTCTGCGTTTCCTACGAAGATAGTTAATCTTGCAGAATCTTTTACGGTAGGATTTATCAATATGCTTCTAAATGCAATATGCAATATATCGACATTATGTGGAGAAGAACTGGTATACTAAGTTTTATGAACACAGTTTTTTCTTTTCAAGAATGTGGTATAATTTCCGTTGAAAGAATTTTATAACACTGATGTTGATAATCACTATGGAAATTAACTAAGTCACTGGTGTTAAAACAACTTGGGTCCAAATGTTGTGGTCCGCGTCGATAGGTTCAGAGATGAGGTCCATGTTGAACTTGCTGCTGCTCTCACTGAAATCATGTGATGTGTCTCGTAATTTAATTTAACCTTCTTACTCATCCCAATGACGTCATTTGGATGACGATTTTTAATGCCGTTTTCTTCTGTTTTGGTGGAAACTCAGAATCTGGTCCGATACACTGACCTGGACCATGATAGCATTTTCCACATTGGCATTCCCAAAGATGATGCTTACATTCTCCATGTGGGCAAAACATCTTCATAAATGACAGAGTTTCTTGTTAGCGCTGGATATATATACACATTTATTTAAAAAATACTATATGAAAACTACTGATGACAACATCTCTTTTCTACTGCTCAACAAGTTCAAAAGTGTAGAAATGTCTTGTTTTATTATTTAACAATTGTTCTTCCCCCTTATACAACATTTATTTTTTGTAATTGTTGTGCAGTTAATGTTTCAAATCTCTGAGGGAGTATGAGCTCTCTGCCTTCGATTGTAGCAACTATTTTCCTCCCCCATTTTGGCTCTGCATAAGGTATCTCTTACCTTCTACCAATTCGCTTGCAGTAATGTATTTGGCTCCACCTACAAATGCGGAACCAATGTTCTGCAGCAATGTGCACATATCCATATTGTCATCGCCGGCTGCCATTTTGAAGTTTTCTCTTAGATGCAGAAGAAGCACTGAGACTATAGAATCACGATGTTTAATGTGTATGTATACTATTATCTTAGTGAATATGGTAGCACATGATGTTGACGTGTTAATTTTTCCGTCGTAGAACCACCACTTGATAAATGCTAGCCACATGATAATCACACATTGTGCGCGTGAGTGAGTGAGTGAGTGTGGTGCTTTATGGCCCGTCGACTGCAAGGTCATTTGGGCCCGAAGTCAAGACTAAAACCTAAATAGTTAAAAAGGTAAAATAAGGTAAAAACAAGTCAACGATTAAAAGTATATAAAAGATCATCCCAATACTAATAGTTAAAAGCTCTAAAATTAATAAATATAAAATCCCAGTCAGATTTGTGTATTAAAACTAATTTCCGCTACAAACCGCAGTGCCTTATCCACGGCCACTGGGTCGTCCCCTAAAACATCGAGCAAGTTAGTCCTTAGGCCCAAAGACTGGCGAACGAGGGTGTACTGTGGGCAATCCAGCAATACATGCCGCACAGTGAGGCGTACTGCACACGGAGCACACACAGGGGCCGGCTCCCCTCTTAAGAGATGTCCATGAGTTGCACGTGTGTGCCCAATTCTCAGCCGGGTGAGTATCACCTCGGCCCGCCGGTTATCCCTGCAGGAAGTTGGCCAGGGTTGTACGCTCTCCTTTATCGCCCGGAGTTGTGTGCCTTCTAAAGCTCTCCAGGATTGCTGCCAAGCAGATAGGAATTGGCGACGGCAAAAACGTTGCACATCCTGGTATGGCACCCTAGTTGTTAAACTCCGGGGTAAACGGCAAGCTGACTTAGCAGCCGCGTCCGCCTCCTCGTTCCCGGAAATCCCCACATGACCTGGGGTCCAAGTAAAAACAAAATTGTATCCGCGAAACAGCATTTGCGATATCTGGGCCTGTATTTTTATAACAAGGGTGTGAACGGCAATGTGCTGTTGCAAGGCCTGAAGAGCACTTAGAGAGTCAGTGCAGACGATAAAAGAGCCAGGAGCTAACTTGCAAATAAAAAGGAGCAAATAAAAGATGGCATACAGCTCTGCTGAGAAGACCGAAGTGGGGTCCAGAAGTCGAAATTTATGAGCCTCACCGTGAGTGAGTGAGTGAGTGTGGAGTTTTAGGGCCCGTCGACAGCAAGGTCATTTGGGCCCTAAGTCAATACTAAAACCTACACATATTTAGTTAAAAAGTACAATGAAATAAAACACTCAACCATTAAAAGCACATAAAAACCATCTAAAAACTAATAATTTAAAACATCTAAAATTGATAAATCTAAAATACAAGTTACACTTGTTTATTAAAACCTATTTCTGATATAAACCGCAGTGCCTTGTCCACGGCCACTGGGTCGTTTCCTAAAACACTGTGCAAGTTAGTCCCCAAGCCCAAAGACTGGCGAACGCGGGCGTACTGCGGGCAGTCAAGCAGTACATGCCGCACAGTGAAGCGTACTGCACATGGAGCACACACAGGGGCCGGTTCCCCTCTTAGCAGATGGCCATGTGTTGCTCGTGTGTGCCCAATTCTCAGCCGGGTGAGTATCACCTCGGCTCGCCGGTTATCCCTGCAGGAAGTCAGCCAGGGTTGTACGCTTTCCTTTATTGCCCGGAGTTGTGTGCCTTCTAAAGCTGTCCAGGATTGCTGCCAAGCAGATAGAAGCTGGCGACGGAAAAAACGTTGCACATCCTGGTACGGCACCGTAGTTGTTAAACTCCGGGGCAAACGGCAAGCAGACTTAGCAGCCGCGTCCGCCTCCTCGTTCCCGGAAATGCCCATATGCCCAGGGGTCCAAGTAAAAACAAAATGGTATCCTCGACCGAGCATTTGCGAGATCTGAGCCTGTATTTTTAAAACTAGAGAGTGAGCGGCAGTGTGCTGTTTCAAGGCCTGAAGAGCACTGAGGGAGTCGGTACAAACAATAAAAGAACCAGGGGCTAACTTGCAAATAAAAAGGAGCATATTGTAGATGGCATATAACTCTGCTGAGAAGACCGAAGTTGAGTCCAGAAGTCGAAATTTGTGAGCCTCACCGTTAAGGAAGAACGCGCAACCCGTAGCGTTACCTAACTGAGAACCGTCTGTAAAGACCGGAACATAGTTAGGGTAACGGCCCAGTAATTCGGCAAAAAGTTGTTGGAACACCGAATGTGGAGTAGCGAGTCTAGAATTGTTTGAAAGAGCGAGATCGAACTGCGCACGATTGAGCTGCCATGCAGGATAGGGGCAGATGGACGACCTCTCCACGCGAGGCATTCGGAGGCCATGCGAAAGTAGTAGATCCCGAAATCTTATTCCCACGGGGCGTGTCTGAGAACCAGGGCGCATATAACGGTGGACTAAATCTGGACACAGAACTGGTTTAAAACAAGGATGATTGTGATAACTTGCCAACTTCGAAACGTATGAGCAGAGTAACAGTGAGCGACGAATATGGAGTGGAGGTTCGCCTGAGTCCGCATACAGCCAGTCGACTCGACTGGTGCGGAAAGCTCCTGTGGCAAGGCGGATGCCAGTATGATGCACGGTGTCTAAAAGGCGAAGTTTAGAGGCGGTCGCTGCGCCATAAATAAAACTGCCATAGTCCAGCTTGGACCGAACCAGAGAGCGGTACAGCCTCAACATTACCGTGCGATCGCCCCCCCAAGATGCTCCAGATAATACCTTCAGCACCCGAAGAGAACGATCGCAAGAGGCTCGAAGGTGACGAATGTGGTGCTCCCAATTGAGTTGTCGGTCCAAGTAGAGGCCCAAGAACTTCAGGTGCGAGACAAATGGCAGGGGTGTGCCGTTCAAATGAAGATCAGGAGGCGGGTGAATACCTCGTAGGCGGTGAAAGTGGATACACTGGGTCTTCGCAGCTGAAAAGCGGAAACCGTTTTGTAGCGCCCAAGCTGCTAGCTGGGTGATGGTCAGCTGCAGTTGGCGCTCAATTTTGGCTGACCTATAATAAAGTGCGAAGTCGTCAACATAGAGTGATGTTGGAATTCCGCTTCGAACGGCACTAGTGATGCCATTGATAGATACGGCAAAAAGTGCGACGCTTAAAATCGACCCTTGAGGTACGCCGTTCTCCTGTATCCGCTCCGAGGATACCGTGTTTCCTATGCGCACACGAAAACGGCGAAGTCTTAAAAAATTGCATAGGAAATCTGGTAGATGACCACGCATACCGTAACCATAAAGGTTACGGAGTATGCCGTACCGCCAGGTGGTGTCATAGGCCTTCTCCAAGTCGAGGAACACGCCCACGGCGTGCTGTTTAAGCAGAAAGGCATCGGGAATATACCCCTCTAGGCGTGTTAGATTATCGACACTTGAGCGATGGCGACGAAAACCGCATTGTAAGTTGGACAGATGGTTATGTTTTTCTAGCCACCAATTTAACCGAGCGCTTATCATTCGCTCCAACGTCTTACAGATGACACTCGTCAGGCAAATGGGGCGGTAGCTAGATGGTAGCGTGCGGTCCTTTCCGGGTCGAGGGATGGGGATGACAATACCCTCTCGCCAGGAGGAAGGGAAAACCCGCTCATGCCAAATGCGGTTATAGATGTTTAAGAGGAAAATTAGCGCCTCAGATGGAAGATGTAGCAGCATCCGTCGGTGTACGTCATCGGGACCTGGAGAAGAATCCTTTGCTAACGCCACAGAATAGGCGAGCTCGGCTGCTGTAAAAGCTTGGTTGTACGGCTCGGTGCAGTCACTATTAAAATTAAGTGGTACCCGCTCCGCCTTTTCCTTAATAGGCAGGAAGAGAGCGTCATAGCGGGCAGTTTGGCTAGTAGCAGCAAATGTGGTAGCTAGGGTTTCAGCTATGTCCTGCTCGGTGGTGCACATGGAACCGCTGCTGGCAAGGCCGGGAATTACCGACTGGCGATACTTGCCATACATCCGCCGAACAGCTGACCAAACTTGTTTGGTGGAGCTGCGCCGGGAAAGCGAAGACACATAGGCTTCCCAAGATTTACGCTTTGCGTTGCGCAGTATAAAGCGTGCCCTAGCGCGAGAACGTTTGAAGGCAACGAAGTTCCCTTCCGTCGGGTGCCGCTGAAAAACGCGCAAAGCACGTTTGCGTGCTTTGATAGCCAAACTGCATTCCTGGGACCACCACGGTACAGGGATACGACGTGGTGTAGTTGAACCTCGAGGAATGCTGGATTCTGCTGCGAGCAGGATCGAGCAAGTAAAATATTCGACCATTGCATCGATGGTGTCGAAACCATCGTAGGTCAGGTGTATGAGGGATTGGAATTTTCCCCAGTTAGCTTTGGAAATAATCCAGCGAGGATGTCGAGAAGGTACACATTGGCGGCCAGAAAAATGAATGTTAATGGGATAATGATCACTGCCAAAAAGGTCGGAAAGTACTGACCACTCAAGGAGTGGTACTAATGACGGACTGCAGAAAGAAAGGTCTAGTACGGAATGTGTACCATAAGCGGATGATAGGAATGTCGGGTCACCAGTATTTAGCAGAAGCAGGTCAGACTTATCGAAGACGTCTGCGAGGAGGCATCCACGGGCGTCATCCGTGTCTGATCCCCACAGCGTGTGCTTAGCATTCAAATCTCCCACAAGGAGTAGTGGTGAGGGGAGCTGAGCCAATAGAGCTAGAAGATCCCGCTCTAGAACTATACTGAGCGGCGGCAGGTACATGTTACAGATGGTAAAACTGATGCTCTCCAGTTGTATCCGAATGGCCACAGCTTGCAATGGTGTGGTGAGAGGAACGTTGGCGGCGGAGATGTTAGGCGCCACTAAGGTAGCAACGCCACCGCTTGCACGCATACCTGTAAGAGAGTCGCTTCTGAATGCCGAAAAAGAGTGAAGGTGTAACGAGTGATTGGGATGTAAGTGGGTTTCCTGGAGACAAATAATTGATGGTGACCGTTGAGAAACTAAATGTTGTAGGTCTTGAGCACGAGCTCGAAAACCATTGACATTCCACTGGATTATTTCCATGAAGAGTTTTTAATGGGCCGTTTTAACCTTTTTCTTGACCTTGGCTGACCTGGGCCCTACGATTCGAAAATCGTTAGCCTCCTGTGACTCCGCTGATGGTCGGGAGTCAGAACTCCTACGGCTCGTAGAACGAGACCGGGATCTAACAGAAGGCGAGCGACTTCGCGATCTATGTTGTGGTCGGGATCGGTTTTTCGCATTTCCTACGGGATGGTTGTTACCCGCTGATGGCTTGGTGGCTGGAGTCTGTACGGCTGAAGCGGAGGCTGTGCTGGTGGATACACAAACAGTCTGAGACGTGGGTTTAACGGCTAGAAAGTCAGTCTGCGTGGATGCGTGGGCGACAGGGACGTGTTGAATAGCAGCAGTGGGATTAGGAGTACGGCGAGCTGCTGATGCATATCCAGTAGTAGTGGTAGCAGGCTTTAGTTGTTCAAAGCGCCGTCGTGCCTCTGGAAAAGTCAGGCGTTCCTTTACACGTAGCTCCTGTATGCTTTTTTCGTCCATGAATCTAGGGCACTGTCGCGAGCTGGAGGGATGACTGCCGCCACAGTTCACGCAACAAGGTGTTCGACTGTAGTTAGGGTCGTCGTGTTTCGGTAGGCCACATTGCTCACAAAGAGCAGGATTGGTACATGTGACCTTAGTATGTCCGAACCGCTGACATTGGAAGCAGCGCATGGGTTTCGGGACATACTGGCGGACGCTAGCACGTTCATAGCCGCAATAGATAAATTCAGGTAACTTAGTTCCAGCAAAAGTTAGAAACACGGTACGTAAGGGGTATTCCTTGCCATCTTGTTTTCGGGTAAGCCGGTACGCCTGACAGACAAGTTGATCAGAGAGGCAACTTACTATCTCTTCATTAGCAAGACCATCTAAACTGGAGGTGGTGACTACTCCTCTGCACGTATTCAGCGTTTTGTGTGGGGCTACCCGGATAGGGTAGGAGCCCAACAAAGACGCTTTTTGCAGCTTTTTTGACTGGTCTGCAGTTGAGGTCTCTAACAGTAACCTACCGTCTCGGATACGCGTAGCGGTTTTAACCGGGCCGCTGATTTTATCAAGTTCTCGCTTGATATAAAATGGACTAACCTCTTTAAACGTTTTCCCATCACAAGCCAAGGTCATTATCAAGAAAGGGTCAATGAAAGATTGTTTGCGCGGAGACATGATGATAGAGACCCCCATCCGGAACCGTCGGCGTCAGCCTGCCATCCGGGGGTTAAAAAAGAAAGACACCGAATCTTCACGGTCTGTGCCGTCATGGGGACCTCACCCATGACCGATCTCATTTGTACCTCAGAAAAGCTACCCTTCCACATCCACTGCTTGTCCGTATGGGTAAACCGTTCACCACGCACACCCCGGCTTTATGCCCCTACCACAGGAATAACCGCCTGTGGCTCCCCACTTTAGGCCGCGCTGCGCATAAAGGGCACACGCGGATTCAGGGGACTTGTGGTTGATTACACCGGGGTTCCGTCAGCGGTAACACGTCCGGTCGGTGATACTAACCCAACGGCAAACACGGCCGTCGGGAGATTAACACAGACCGGGCCCTCGAGGAGCTACGTGGGTGTACTTGACGGTGTGGACGGGCTCCGCACCTAATGCTACACATAGGGGCAGTGCGAAGGGTCCGCTCAACCTTCACTTTTGAGACCTCCGGAGAGCACACATGTCGGAAGCCGCGCTGAAAACCGTGGGACAGAACCACGGAGATATCCCTGCTGGTGAGACAGGAGTTATAAACCTAAGACCTTAAGTACTAATAATCATAATAAAAAACTAGAAGGGGAAGAAGGTGATGCATACTGATCAGCAGTAGCAGAGCGTGGCACAGTTGATGGAGGTGAAGGGGATGAAATGAGGGTGAGTGGCTAGGGACCCCGGGATCGCCAATCCCGTACCTACCGTAGTAGGTCCCTGGGGAAAATTACCAGAGCCTCTTCTGCCAGTTTTCGGGGTTACTGATGGGCCTTCTCGGTAGCCGTAGCGGTCCTGGGGTCACCAAGTCCCCACCGTACATCACCCCATCAGTCAGTCCCCTACTTCCTGTTGCCCACCCCTCGGGACGAGGACCGCAGAGGTTGGATTTTGAGGGGCTTGTGCGCGTGATCACGTGTTGCGACCAGTTTATTATGCAAGTGCTCGTAAAGGTCTTTAGGAGTTGCACATAGGATATATTCCGTGTACTTTGAATATGTCATAGCTTCTACTTCGTCTTTTACATCTTGCAAGTATTTTTCATAAGCTATAATTAAATTATTTACTTCTGCAATTTCTTTGTATCGATGATAAAATATATCGTTGACTATCGGATAGAGTTTAATTAAGTTTTTCCATTCTTCTTCAAGTAGAGATATATTAATCGAATCATCACCTTGGTATTGTTTTATGATTATGTTAGGGGTGCCTAACACATGTTTAACATCTAATTTTAATTCCTCATTTAAGTTTAAATCCCATTTTACTGCTTCCTTTTTAGGATTTTTATCAATAAGAGAAATACATGGAGTTATATTTTTCCAGTCTGATAACTTGTGGAGAATAATTCCACGTTCTTCTCCACATTTAGCGATAGTAATGCACAATTCACAAGGTATTTGTAAAGAAAATCCTATACTAAGAAAGTTCTTTTGTGCATGGTCCAAAAAGTACACACTGCTTCGAATACCAATTAAAGATGATAATGGTTTAGTATCCTCTTCTAGTTTCATCTTCGATTCTGGTTCTCCAGTGCTAGAACAAAAAAAATTGTCAGATGTGGGATTTGAACCCACGCTCTCTTTTCAGAGAATCAGATCTTAAGTCTAACGCCTTAGACCGCTCGGCCAATCTGACCACAGCATTATACCTCTGCCACGCAATGCGTGGTGTTACATCAGTTTAAATAGTTGTAAGGTGCGTTCTAAAACAAATGATTAATGTACACGTCATAAGATATGTAGTTTAAGGATGATTCGTGTTTTAAATTGTTAGGCAGACGTAAATCTTTTGGCTTTGGATCACACGGGTACGCGTTTCTTTTATTTACCGCATGTGAATACCATCTAGCCAGGTTCAACACCTTCCTTTGAGCACAATTAAGTGATTGTAATTTATGGCAAGGATACATGCAAGAACGTAGTATTAAATGTTACAATTGATTCGTTGTAAAATCCTAATTCTTCTTATTTATTACAGTTCTATTTGTCATTTTACGAAGAAATTCAGTCTTTTGCTCTCCTTTGGTAAAAATCACAGTAAAAAGATCTACGTTATGAAGGAGTATAGATGAAAATTGATCACATAGTCAATTTCGCCGTCATCCCATTTTAATCCGTGAATTTTTTAACTAATTTTATCATTGGTGGAAATAATTTTATCGGATAACAAGCGAAGATCTTAAGGAGGTTTAAAGATCCACGTCTGCACTTCATGATTCAAATTACATATTGAACGTTCTTTAACTACATATTCAAGCTTGTCATTTACAAAAAAAAAGTTAAAATAAATAAATCCTGTTTCTGTAGACATGTTTGTTTGTTTATTTGTGAATATAGACTAAAGTATAAATGAATGGTACACTCACCTTTATATCAATGACGTACAGGTTTGCATTGGTATTGTTGTGTTATTACAGTTATTGAGAAAGCATACATCTTTGTAGATTTTTAAAATAAGATTGTCATTAAAAGTGTAATCCGTTATTCTAAATTTAGAGTAAAATATCAGAATGGGTAAATTACAGCACCGATGCACTGCGTAGGCTATAGCATAATGACCACATGTGGAGCTAATAGAACTTTATCTTCTGTTACTGTAATGCCAATTGTTACCACAATTACGGTTTAAAAATCGTATGAAATAATGAGAAAATGGTGGCATTCCAAAACTGTCAAAATATTCTCCTATTCCACATTTTGAAATAAAAATACATATCCAGTGCTTTCCAGGTTTACTGATAGGATCTGTATTGGCTACTAACACGATAGGAAAATTTTTATGTACACGTAAAGGTAATTGATCACACGCAAAAACACCTAAGAAATACGGTTTACTATATTTATTTTTTAATAAATATTTTCGTATTTGCTCAGTATTCATGTTACATAAATTGATCTATTTGCGTCAAACTCTAAAGCACGTTGATATTCTGATAAAACAATCATACAAGCTGCTTCAGTTAAAGCCGATGCAAAACTCATTTATTGAAACATTTCCATGATGTAAACCGGAAACGTGACTTTCGCTAGCACTTTTGTCAGGAGTTAAATATGAGAAATGTGTATCCTTTCGGATAATCTTTTCTGGATATAGTGTGTCCTTTATCCTCCGGATTTAAATCTAGTGCTTTGGCGTGAGTATTAAAACATTTAACGAATTTGAAAAATGGGGTGTTAAAGGATGTGCAGGAAAAGGTTGTTCGTTTACAAAAAGTTGAAAGAAATTAAAATTAAGGTGTAAAATATTGTATGGATTTTTTAGAAAACTACCACTATATGCGGTATCTGACACAAATCCAATTGTAATTCTGCGAGGTGCTTTACCTACTAATATATCATGAAACGTTTTACTTATAGTTCCTTTCGGAATGTTAAAAGGTTGAACATCCACTTCGTCTAACATTATTTTTCCATTTACAGTATAATAAATTTTGATGGGCTAGCAGCAGGCATGCAAAAATAATGAGGTTTATAATGAAACTGAGCAAGTTGAAACTGAATGAATGAGCACTGAAACTGGAGCAAGTTTATATTAAAAGGCCTTCGGCCTTTTCCACTGGGATTTTTTTAAACCAGCACACATACTTTGCAAAAATGCTTGTCTTTCAGTCTTAAAAGTCGTGTCACACCATACTTGTCGTGTGTTCTTCATTCACCCAAGTCTTATCAAGGTAGTATATTTTGCGACTTGTATCTCGGTACAGTCTGATTATCCTTATGTCTTTACCACACAGCAATATCGCCCCTGGAGTGGTAAGTTTTCCTGTTGTCTAAGTTTCATGTCGCGATGTTCTTACGCACCTAACACACCTGTAAGTTCAGGGAACAGCTGTTCGACTTCTCTCACTAACAAAGACAGATTCTTCTCTGTTAGTGCATTAAACACATGCACCACAATTCTTTTTTCTCCTCTTTCTAAAGGTTTTCCCTTACGATGCTTCAGCGAAAAACTGGCAATAGGCTCTGCCATTATACATATAATAAGTACATGCACAATAAACGATCAATAAAATAATTTAGCTCTTGCATTCGGCATAGCACACCGTCGAATCGCGATATATGACTAATCCAGTTCAAAACAAGGTCAGTGATAAGTGATGTAAACAAATCTGTCATCACTACCGCTAAATCAGGAGCTATCATGCCATGTGCTTGAGAGCAAAGGAACCCCCTCTTTACTTCGTTTAAGAATTAACATGCATTTCAGATAAATCAACTCTGTTGTGTAATATATTTCATTGAAACAGTTAAGAAAATATAAATTTGACAATTCTCTTCCAACATAAAGATATATCACCATGTTAAATAATAAACTAATTTTTAGCGCACAACAGTCTGCACCACAACAGCAGCCAATGAGATCTGATACGGTAACATGACCGTTAAGATATATGGGGCAAGCTTACGTGAAACAAGGATTAGGTGGATCAGTCGAGGCAAGATTTTAAGCAGATTCTTTGAGTTTTCGGATGAGATATGTTTGTTCATGGAAATGTGCAGACAACCTATTCAAGAGCTAAGGAATGTTAAGTGGAAATGTGATCTTGCATTTATGGCCGATATAAGTGAACATTTGTATACTCTGAATGTTTTACTTCAAGGGAAAAACAAATTAATCACAGATAAATTCTGTAGCATTAAAGCTTTTAAAAATATGCTCTCATTATAGGAACATCAACTGTCAAATGATGACCTAGTCATTTTCCCAGGTTGGAAAGTGATCCGTGATTATGATTCCCTGGAAGTGGGATGTTATGTTGATAATCTGCAAATGCTTTCCCATGTGTTAGATGAAAGATTTCACAATCACACGGGCTTAAAAATCGATTTTGTTTCCATTTAGCATGAATATTGATGATACTCCCAAAGATGATTAACTGGAGCTAATCATCCTGACATTGAGTTAGCTCACAGTTACAGAAAGAGGAAGTTTCCTAGTTTTCCAAAGGAGGTTTACTGAATCAAGTTTCACTGAATTACACAGGCATGCACCATCTATGACTGCAATGTTTGATTCGACCTATGTACGTGAATTCTTATCTTTGGGTATGAAACGCATTAAAAAACCTTCGAGAGCCAATGAGTGATCATAACTTGAAGTGTGCACTAAGGCTCCAGAGTTGTGTTTCAAAGCCTCCAAATGTGACGAATATTGAGAAACCAAAAGGTTTCAGAAGGCAAGAATGTCTACTGAAAACTGAATGCAAGCACACTGTGTATGTCCTTAAGTGCAGAACGGTAACACTGAGTGAGGTTTATCTCCCTAGCACTCGCCAGCAGCGACCAGGCATGCTGGCACTGTGCAAACTGTACAAGCACACCGTGTATGTCCTTAAGTGCAGAATGGTAACAGCACTGCGTGAGGTGTATCTCCCTAGCACTCGCCAGCAGCAACCAGGCATGCTGGCACCGTGCAAACTGTACAAGCACATCATGTATGTCCTTAAGTGCAGAATAGTAACAGCACTGCGTGAGGTGTATCTCCCCAGCACTCGCCAGCAGCGACCAGGCATGCTGGCACCGTGCAAACTGTACAAGCACACCATGTATGTCCGTAAGTGCAGAATGGTAACAACACTGCGTGAGGTGTATCTCCCCAGCACTCGCCAGCAGCGACCAGGCATGCTGGCACCGTGCAAACTGTACAAGCACACCATGTATGTCCTTAAGTGCAGAATAGTAACAGCACTGCGTGAGGTGTATCTCCCTAGCACTCGCCAGCAGCGACCAGGCATGTAGGCACCGTGCAAACTGTACAAGCACATCATGTATGTCATGGTAACAACACTGCATGAGGTGTATCTCCCTAGCAGTCGCCAGCAGCGACCAGGCATGCTGGCACCGTGCAAACTGTACAAGCACACCGTGGATGTCCTTAAGTGCAGAATGGTAACTAAACTGCGTGAGGTGTATCTCCCTAGGACTCGCCAGCAGCGACCAGGCATGCTGGCACCATGCGAACTGTACAAGCACACCGCGTACTCTATGGTAAAGAGTTACGAGTGCCTAGTGGAAGTTTTTGTTTGTGAACTTATTAAGAAATAACGCTTCAGAGGACGATTTACTTGGAGAATTTATTGAACGAATGTAGGTGGGACTGTTTTTAATTGAAGTACATGTTAGTGATGTGGGGGGAGGCCCACAAGGATAATTATAGCATGTTTTTACTTCAAAATTGGGTTACAGAATATCTTTAATAGAAAACAAAGGAGTAACGCAACTTTTGCTAGGTTAACAAGGAGCAGTAAACAAGAGAATTCAAGATGGATGAAGTTAGTGAGGGTATTGACAGTGCCTTTAGAATGCTCTTAAATGTTACGGAGGCTAGTAAAAACTTGTGTCAAGATTTGAAGCAGGATATTGTGAAGTCGGTAAGTAGTTTACGGAAATATTTTACAAAAATGAAGGATATCGTGCATCAGAAGGAAAATGAAACCAAAAATTTACAAATGGCAGTGAAGAATTATCAGGACAGTTGAGTGTTGGCAAGAAGGCGAGAATAGCTTCACAAGTGACACCATGGGTGATATCTTCTGAACGGGTTGTGGAGCAATTTGGAGTGGAAAGGAGTTATGCTTCGGTGTTGACTGGCGCTCCACGTACAGGGGAATCTAAGTGCTTTAAACTGCTTGTTCGGAGCAAGACTAATCAAAGTGTGGAATATATAAAGACACTGGTGAAAACTAAGGTTAATCCTGTAGAGATGAAGGTTGGTGTTCAGCTTTATTGTTCGATTGTATTAGAACTTGTCCGTTCCTCAATGCCTTTACAGACTGAAGTAGATACTATTTGCAACAATATTAATAAGTGTGGAGAGGAGCTTGAGGCTACCGTCTCGAAGAAAAGAAATCCAAGAATAATTATTTTTAATGTACCAGATGAGATAACAACGGAGAATGCTGCAGAGGTTTTAACAGCACAAAATACAGAGCTGGAGAATTTCAGCAAAGAGATTCAGCCTAAATTTTCCTTTTATGATAGGAAAAAGAATTTGAATTTGGTTGTTGAAGTCACTTCAACTGTACGAAGGGAAATACTTGGCAAAAGATTAAAAATAGGATGGAATATGTGTAACTGCGATGATTGTCAAGGCTGGGCGTTGCTTCAATTGCTGTAAATATAATCATCATGCGCAGGACTGTAAAGCACAGCAAACATGTCCAAAGTGCGCTGAGAAGCATGCTCTAAAGGAATGTACTGCTAACAGAGCTACATATAAATGCATTAATTGTGTTACATATAATAAATATAATAGAGAAACAAAGTGTCAGAAAATCATTCTGCACTGAATTCGAATTGCTCCTGTTATCAAGCAGCACTTAGGCGGCTAAAAGATAATACAGACTATTAGAATGGATAGATACATCTTAACATGTTTTCAGGTTAATTTGAAACATTCAAGGATTGCGACTGCTAATTTGGTACTGCTTGTGAATGAAAAAGCTATAGATATAGTATTTATTCAGGAGCCCTACTTGATTAACAATAAACCAGCAGGTGTACCATTACATTTTAGAATATATACAGTTGGTAATACGAGTAAACGAGCAGCAATATTTATAAACAACAAAAATATTGACGCAACTACAATTGGTCAGCTTTCCGACAGCGATTGTGTCGTTATACATGTTGTATATAATAATAAAACATTTTTTGCAGCTTGTATGTACTTTGATGGGCACTTGAATATAGAAGATGACATTAACAAGATTGAAAATATTCTCCAGCATATTAAAGGAAAGGGTCTGATAATACTAGCAGATAGTAACGCCAGAAACAAACTTTGGCATGATATAATAACTAATCAGCGTGGTAGAATATTTGAAGAATTCATTACAGCAACAAATTTACATATCATAAATGAAAACAACGGCTTGCCAACTTTTGAATCCCAAACTGGAAGGAGTTGGGTCGATTTGACTATCGTTAATGACAAACTCCTTAGAGATGTAAGGGAATGGACCGTTGGAGAGCAAGAAAGCTGCTCTGATGATAAGATAATATCGTTCATAATAGGAAATGCAATCAAAACCCAAACTCGTACATTAAAGGGAATTAAATACATAACTAGCCCAGAAAATTATAAGACATTTGAGGAAACGTTGCTACGAAAGCTGACTAAAAATTTTAATTATCAGGGCAATGGACAGAGTGTGAACAGCTCGCCCATAAAGTAAAAGAAAATAACGTTGAATATACAATTGAAATGTTCTACAATAGTATGGAAGCTGCATGCAGGGAAGCAGGGGTAAGAAGCAGGCAATTAGAGGCAAATCAGTTCCCTGGTGGACCATTGAACTAACCATATTGAGGAAAAAGGTAAATGCATTAAGACGACGATATCAACGAACTATTAATAATGAGCAGTTAAGAGAAGAAAGAAGGAAGCAGTACTTGGAAGGTAATCGGCAATACCAAAGGAAAATAAATGACGAAAAGTTTAAATCCTGGAGGGAATTTTGTAATGTAACTGATGGGACTAATCCTTGGACTGTAGTCTATAAGATCGCAGCCAGTAAAATAAGATATCAGAATTCACTTACTACATTACAAAGAGAAGATGGAACCTACACTGAAGATATACCAAGCACATTAAAGTATATGCTGGAGAACTTCATTCCGGAGGATAGGGTACAAGATGACACTGAACGACAAAAAGATCTAAGGAGGCTTGCAGAGGAAGTAATTATTACCCCAGATGACAAGGAATTTACACCTAATGAAATTTGGGTTGTATTAAAAAATTTCAATCCAAAAAAGTCACTGGGAGAAGATGGAATATCTAGTGATATTCTGTTAAATGCTTCTAAAATGTTCCCATATTTCTTTACAGCAATATATAATCAATGTCTTATGGAAGGAATTTTTCCAGAAAGATGGAAGCGTTCATCTATAGTTCCTATAGTGATGATGGTGGAGTTTTTGGGCGCACGACTGCGCGGTCATTAGCGCCCTTAACAATTATATTATTTTAAAAAACTGTAATATAAAACAAGGCTAAAAGACAGTCATCCTAAATAAAAACACAGTATAAAATATACGTGTAAGAAAGACTAAAAGATTAAAATGACTAAAATTTACAACTAAATTCTAAAATTCACACTTAAAAGTAGCTGAAATGCTTTGGCCACCGCTTGTTCCTCATCCGCCAGGATCCCTGCCAGGCTGGCCGGCAGCTGGAGAGACCGGCGGACGTCTGTTAGGTAAAAACACTCTAAAAACACATGGCGGACCGATAGAGTTCCACCGCAATGCGGACACTCTGGTGCAGGGCCCTCATTCAGCATAAAACTGTGGCTAAAAAAGCAGTGGCCAATCCGTAACCGAGCCAGCCGCACCTCCTCACGACGAGAGGAACGGCAGGATGTTCCCCAGGGTATCGGAAGGGCCTTGATCGATCGGAGTTTATTTCTGCGGAGAGCAGACCACTCTTCCCGCCAGCAGGATAACAGTATAATGCTAAAATCTTCCGATGTCACCGATTCTATGCAAAACCTGGGTTGTTTCGTTGCCGTCTTGGCTGCCAAATCCGCCATTTCATTCCCCTGCAAGCCTGCGTGACCAGGAACCCATGCACACACGACGCTAACGCCTGAGGCGTGTAAGGTGTGAAGGGTGTCCTGGATAAGCTGTACAATAGGGTGGTGGGTGTACAGCGCACGCAGGCTCTGGAGTGCGCTAAGGGAATCACTTAAGATAAGGCAATTACCCAATTTCCTCCGGGGAACATGTAAAAGGGCTCGGTAAATGGCATAGAGCTCAGCAATGTATATGGAAGTGCTGCCATGGAGACCGAATGTAAAGGGTTCGGCTCCATGGACAAATGCACATCCAACACCAGCAGAGCTCTTAGACCCATCGGTATAAAATAAACTAAAATCCTTATAGCCTGATTAAAACTCTAAAAACAAACCGCGGATACTACTCGTCGGCGTCGTGGACTTGCTATGCAGCACCATGCCGAGATCTACGTGATTTGCTGCACGCATCCAAGGGGGATACAGTCTTTCGCCCTTAGGGAAGAACCTAGGCAAGTTAAGTGTAAGTCTCCCAAGGAGTTCCCGGAAGCGAAATCCTGGCGGCTTGGGCCTGAGACGTGTGTTTCTGTAACGTACGTCCAATGAGGTATCAAAAAACGGTGCACATGTAGGATGCCAAGGCATACTGCTCAACCCACAGCCATAATTTGCTAACTTTTTGCCGAACTAATGGGCCGTTACCCTAACTATGTTCCGGTCTTTACAGACGGTTCTCAGTTAGGTAGCACTACGGGTTGCGCATTCTTCATTAACGGTGAGGCTCATAAATTTCGCCTTCTGGACTCCACTTCGGTCTTCTCAGCAGAGTTGTATGTCATCCTCTATCTGCTCCTTTTTATTTGCAAGTTAGCTCCTGGCTCTTTTATTTTCTGCACTGACTCTCTGAGTGCGCTTCAGGCCTTGCAACAGCACACTGCCGCTCAGACCCTCGTTTTAAAAATACAGGCCCAGATCTCGCAAATGCTCAGGCGCGGGTACAATTTTGTTTTTACTTGGACCCCAGGCCATGTGGGGATTTCCGGGAACGAGGAGGCGGACGCGGCTGCAAAGCTCGCTTGCCGTTTGCCCCGGAGTTTAACAACTACTGTGCCATACCAGGATGTGCAACGTTTTTTCCGTCGCCACCTACTATCTGCTTGGCAGCAATCCTGGACAGCTTTACAAGGCACACAACTCCGGGCAATAAAGGAGAGCGTACGACCCTGGCTAACTTCCTGCAGGGATAACCGGCGAGCCGAGGTGATACCCACCCGGCTGAGAATTGGGCACACACGAGCCACCCATGGCCATTTGTTAAGAAGAGAACCGGCCCCTGTGTGTGCTCCATGTGCAGTACGCCTCACTGTGCGGCATGTATTGTTGGATTGCCCGCAGTACGCCCGCGTTCGCCAGTCTTTGTGCTTGGAGCCTAACTTGCACGGTGTTTTAGCTAACGACCCAGTGGCCGTGGATAAGGCACTGCGGTTTGTTTTTAAAATTGGTTTTAATAAACAAGTTTGACTTGTATTTTATGTTTACTGCTTTTAGAGTTTTTAAATTATTAGCCTTAGATCGTTTTTTTAATGTTCTTTTAACAGTTGAGTGTTTGTTTTATATTTTACCTTTTTTAGCTAAATTTTTATAACTTTTAGGTTTTAGTTTTGACTTAGGGCCCAAATGACCTTGTTGTCGACGGGCCCTAAAACACCACACTCACTCACTCACTCACTCGCAATAATTTGCTAGTAATATCTCCCGCCGATGTTGCAGAAGAGGTTCCGCCGTTTCGGCGTAGAGACTTACAACTGGGCTGGTTGGAAATGCCCCAGTAGCTATACGAAGGCCGGAGTTATGCACCGTGTCCAGTTTTTTCAGCACAGATGGTCGTGCTGAGCCATAAACGATACTCCCATAATCTAATTTGGAACGGATGAGTGCGCGATAAAGTCGCAATAACACTGTACGATCCGCTCCCCACGATTTGCCACTTAATATACGCAAGATATTTAGAGATCGGTCACATCGTGCTTTCAGTTGTGCTATATGCGACGACCAACTAAGTTTTCTATCAAATATCAATCCAAGGAACCTCGTTTCATCTGCAAAAGGTAGTACATCAGCGCCTAGCCGCAGCCTTGGAGGTAGTCGACTCCGCTGACGCCAGAAGTTAACACAGATGGTTTTCTCAGCAGAGAATCGGAAGCCGTTCTTTAAACTCCAAACCTTAAGGTTGTCCAAGGTGGTCTGAAGACGGCGCTCTATAAACGAAGTGCGCTGAGATGTACAGTAGACGGCAAAGTCGTCTACAAATAGACATGACGAGACCCCTGGAGGTGAAATTTCGAGATAGAATTAATCGCAATAGCAAACAACGTAACACTGAGTACCGATCCCTGTGGTACACCGTTCTCTTGAACGAAAAGGTTCGAAAATACCGAGCCAACCCTTACTCGGAATACGCGGTCTTTCAAGAATTCCTGAAGGAAGAGTGGTAGGCGTCCACGTATATTCCAGGTGTGCAGAGTACGTAGCAACCCTGCCCGCCAACACGTATCATAAGCCTTTTCGAGGTCAAAAAATATTCCGACTGTTTGACAGTTTTTAAGAAAGCTGTTCATAATGTGTCGACATGGACACAAGATGATCCACTGTTGAACGGCGTCGTCGAAAACCGCACTGGATGTTATTCAGTAGGTTGTGCGTTTCCAGCCACCATACAAACCGCCCATTTATCATGCGTTCCATCACCTTGCAGACGCAACTGGTGAGGAAAATAGGACGGTAGCTAGAAGGGAGGTGACGGTCCTTGCCAGCTTTCAAGATAGGTATAATGGTGGCTTCTCGCCACTTATCCGGAAACATGGCATCAACCCAAACACGGTTATAGCCCTCGAGCAGGAATGCCTTACCTTCAGGTGAGAGATGTTGCAACATTTGAACGTGGATTTCGTCCGGTCCTGGTGCTGTCATTCGCGATGATGAAAGAGCGTGTTCTAACTCTGCCAGGGTGAAGAGGCGGTTATAATCCTCAAGGTTTCTGGAACTAAACACGAAACCTTGAGTTTCTACCTGACATCTTAATTGAGATAAACTCAGGAGCATAATTACTTGAGCTAGACACCTGAGCAAAAGCACAGCCGAAGGTGTTAGCCACGACAAACGGATCAACAACAACTCCTGCAGGTGTTTTCAGACCAGCGATTGGCAAGTGGGTTGATTTTCCGGCCACGCGCCGTAACCTATCCCATACAACAGATGAAGGGGAGTGAGTGAGTGTGTGGGGGTTTTAGGGCCCGTCGACATCAAGGTCATTTGGGCCCTAAGTCAACACTAAAACCTAAAAGCTATAAAAAATATTTGCTAAAAGGTAAAATATAATAAAAACACTCAACTGTTAAAAGGATATAAAAACCATATACAGACTAATAATTTAAAATCTCTAAAATAAATATAAAATGCAAGTTAGACTTGTTTATTAAAACCAATTTTAAAAACAAACCGCAGTGCCTTATCCACGGCCACTGGGTCGTCACATAAAATACCGTGCAACTTGGTCCCGAAGCCCAAAGATTGGCGAACGCGGGCGTACTGCGGGCAATCCAGCAATACATGTGGCACAGTGAGGCGTACTGCACATGGAGCACACATAGGGGCCGGTTCCCCTCTTAACAAATGGCCATGAGTAGCTCGTGTGTGCCCAATTCTCAGCCGGGTGAGTATCACCTCGGCTCGCCGGTTATCCCTGCAGGAAGTTAGCCAGGGTTGTACGCTATTTTTATTGCCCGGAGTTGTGTGCCTTTCAAAGCTGTCCAGGAGTGCTGCCAAGCAGATAGTAGTTGGCGACGGAAAAAACGTGGCACGTCCTGGAATGGCACCGTAGTTGTTAAACTCCGGGGCAAACGGCAAGCAGACTTAGCAGCCGCGTCCGCCCCCTCGTTCCCGGAAATCCCAACATGGCCTGGGGTCCAAGTAAAAACAAAATTGTATCCGCGACTGAACATTTGCGAGATCTGGGTCTGTATTTTTAAAACCAGTGTGTGAGTGGCAGTGTGCTGTTGTAAAGCCTGAAGCGCACTTAGACAGTCAGTGCACAAGATAAAAGAGCCAGGAGCTAACTTGCAAATAAAAAGGAGCAAATAGTAGATTGCATACAGCTCTGCTGAGAAGACCGAAGTTGAGTCCAGAAGTCGAAATTTGTGAGCCTCACCGTTAACGAAGAACGCGCAACCCGTAGCGCTACCCAACTGAGAGAGTGAGTGTGGTGTTTAAGGGCCCGTCGACAACAAGGTCATTTGGGCCCCAAGTCAGAATAAAAACCTAAAAACGATAAAAACTCAGTTAAAAGGTAAAATACAATTAAAACACTCAACTATTAAAAGCACATTAAAATCATCCCAGTACTAAAAATTTAAAAACTCTAAAATTAATAAATTTAAAACACAGGTCAGACTTGTTTATTAAAACATATTTTTAAAACAAACCGCAGTGCCTTATCCACGGCCACTGGGTCGTCCCCTAAAATACTAAACAAGTTAGCTCCCAAGCCCAAAGACTGGCGAACGCGGGCGTACTGTGGGCAATCGAGTAAAATATGCCGCACAGTGAGGCGTACGGCACACGGAGCACACACTGGGGCCGGTTCCCCTCTCAACAAATGACCATGAGTAGCTCGTGTGTGCCCAATTCTCAGCCGGGTGAGTATCCCCTCGGCTCGCCGGTTATCCCTGCAGGAAGTTAGCCAGGGTCGTACGCTCTCTTTAATTGCCCGGAGTTGTGTGCCTTGTAAAGCTGTCCAGGAGTGCTGCCGAGCAGAGAAGAGTTGGCGACGAAAAAAACGTTGCACATCCTGGTATGGCACAGTAGTTGTTAAACTCCGGGGCAAACGGCAAGCTGACTTTGCAGCCGCGTCCGCCTCCTCGTTCCCGGTAATCCCCACATGGCCTGGGGTCCAGGTAAAAACAAACTTGTACCCGCGCCTGAGCATTTGCGAGATCTGGGCCTGTATTTTTAAAACTAGGGTCTGAGCGGCAGTGTGCTGTTGCAAGGCCTGAAGCGCACTCAGAGAATCAGTGCAGACAATAAAAGAGCCGGGAGCTAACTTGCAAATAAAAAGGAGCAAATAGAAGATGGCATACAGTTCTGCGGAAAAAACTGAAGTGGAGTCCAGAAGGCGAAATTTATGAGCCTCACCGTTAATGAAGAATGCGCAACCCGTAGCGCTACCTAACTGAGAACCGTCTGTAAAGACCGGAACATAGTTAGGGTAACGGCCCAGTAATTCGGCAAAAAGTTGTTGGAACACAGAATGTGGAGTAGCGAGTCTAGAATTGTTTGAAAGTGCAAAGATCGAACACCGCACGATCGAGCTGCCATGCAGGATAAGGGCAGATGGACGACCTCTCTACGCGAGGCATTCGGAGGCCATGGGAATGTAGGAGATCCCGAAATCTTATTCCCACGGGGCGAGTCCGAGAACCAGGGCGTATATAACGGTGAGCTAAATCTGGACGCAGAACTGGTTTAAAACAAGGATGATTGGGATAACTTGCCAACTTCGCAACGTATGAGCAGAGTAACAGCGAGCGACGAATATGGAGTGGAGGTTCGCCTGAGTCTGCATACAGGCAGTCGACTCGAGTGGTGCGGAAAGCTCCTGTGGCAAGGCGGATACCAGTATGATGCACGGTGTCTAAAAGGCGAAGTTTAGAGGCGGTCGCTGCGCCATAAATAAAACTGCCATAGTCCAGCTTGGACCGAACCAGAGAGCGGTTTTCTAGCCACCAATTTAACCGAGCGTTTATCATTCGCTCCAACATCTTACAGATGACACTCGTCAGGCAAATGGGGCGGTAGCTAGATGGGAGCGTACGGTCCTTTCCAGGACGAGGGATGGGGATGACAATACCCTCTCGACAGGAGGAAGGGAAAACCCGCTCATGCCAAATGCGGTTATAGATGTTTAAAAGGAAAGATAGCGCCTCAGATGGAAGGTGTAGCAGCATCTGTCGGTGTACGTCATCGGGGCCTGGAGAAGAATCCTTTGCTAATGCCAGAGAATGGGCGAGCTCGGCTGCGGTAAAAGGTTGATTGTACGGCTCGGTGCAGTCACTATTAAAATTCAGTGGTACCCGCTCCGCCTTTTCCTTAATAGGCAGGAAGAGAGCGTCATAGCGGGCAGTTTGGCTAGTAGCAGCAAATGTGGTAGCTAGGGCTTCAGCTATGTCCTGCTCGGTGGTGTACATGGAACCGTTGATGGCAGGGCCGGGAATTACCGTCCGGCGATACTTGCCATACATCCGCCGAACAGCTGACCATACTTGTTGGGTAGAGCTGCGCCGGGAAAGCGAAGACACATAGGCTTCCCAGGATTTACGTTTTGTGTTGCGCAGTATGAAGCGTGCCCTAGCGCGAGAACGTTTGAAGGCGACGAAGTTCCCTTCCGTCGGGTGCCGCTGAAAAACGCGCAAAGCACGTTTGCGTGCTTTGACAGCCAAACTGCATTCCTCGGACCACCACGGTACAGGGATACGACGTGGTGTAGGTGAACCTCGAGGAATGCTGGATTCTGCTGCGAGCAGGATCGAGCAAGTAAAATATTCGACCATTTCGTCGATGGTGTCGAAACCATCGTCGATGAGGTGTATCAGGGATTGGAATTTTCCCCAGTTAGCTTTGGAAATAATCCAGCGAGGATGTCGAGACAGTACACATTGGCGGCCAGAAAAATGTATGTTAATGGGGTAGTGATCACTGCCAAAGAGGTCGGAAAGTACTGACCACTCAAGTAGTGGTACTAATGACGGACTGCAGAAAGAAAGGTCTAGTACGGAATGTGTACCATAAGCGGATGATAGGAATGTCGGGTCACCAGTATTTAGCAGAAGCAGGTCAGACTTATCGCAGACGTCTACGAGGAGGCATCCACGGGCGTCATCTGTGTCTGATCCCCAGAGCGTGTGCTTGGCATTCAAATCTCCCACAAGGAGTAGTGGTGAGGGGAGCTGAGCCATTAGAGCTAGAAGATCACGCTCTGGAACTATACTGAGCGGCGGCAGGTACATATTACAGATGGTAAAACTGATGCTCTCCAGCTGTATTCGAACAGCTACAGCTTGCAATGGTGTAGTGAGAGGAACGTTGGCGGCTGAGATGTTAGGCGCCACTAAAGTAGCAACGCCACCGCATGCACGCATACCTGCTAGAGAGTCGCTTCTAAATGCAGAGAAAGAGTGAAGGTGTAACGAGTGATTGGGATGTAAGTGGGTTTCCTGGAGGCAAATAATTGACGGTGACCTTTCAGAAACTAAATGTTGTAGGTCTTGAGCACGAGCTCGAAAACCATTGACATTCCACTGGATTATTTCCATGAAGAGTTTTAACGGGCCGTTTTAACTTTTTTCTTGACCTTGGCAGACTTGGGCCCTACGACTCGAAAATCGTTAGCGTCCTGTGACTCCGCTGATGTTCGGGAGTCAGAACTCCTACGGCTCGTAGAGCGAGACCGGGATCTAATGGAAGGCGAGCGGCTTCGCGATCTATGCTGTGGTCGGGATCGGTTTTTCACAGTTACTACGGGGTTGTGGTTACTCGCTGATGGCTTGGTGTCTGGAGTCTGTACGGTTGAAACGGAAGTAGTGCTGGTGGATATACAAACAGTCTGAGACGTAGGTTTAACGGCTAGAAAGTCAGTCTGCGTGGATGCGTGGGCGACAGGGACGTGTTGAACAGCAACAGTGGTATTCGGTGTACGGCGAGCTGCTGATGCATATCCAGTAGTAGTGGTAGCAGGCTTCAGTTGTTCAAAGCGCCGTCGTGCCTCTGGAAAAGTCAGGCGTTCTTTGACACGTAGCTCCTGAATACTTTTCTCGTCCATGAATCTAGGACACTGTCGCGAGCTGGAAGGATGACTACCGCCACAGTTCACCCTACAAGGTGTTCGACTGCAGTTTAGGTCTTCATGTGTCGGTAGGCCACATTTCTCACAAAGTGCAGGATTGGTACACGTTACCTTAGTATGTCCGAACCGCTGACATTGAAAACAGCGCATTGGGTTTGGGACATACTGGCGGACGCTAGCACGTTCATATCCGCAATAGATGAATTCTGGTAACTTTGTCCCAGCGAAAGTGCGAAACACCGTACGCAATGGGTATTCCTGGCCATCCTGTTTCCGTGTTAGCCGGTACGCCTGACAAACCAGTTGATCAGAGAGGCAACTTACAATTTCTTCATTTGCAAGACCGTCTAAGCTGGAGGTGGTGACTACTCCTCTGCAGGTGTTTAGCGTCTTGTGTGGGGCTACCCGGATAGGGTAGGAGCCCAACAAAGTTGCTTTCTGTAGCTTCTTAGACTGGTCCGCACTTGTGCTCTTAATAATAAGCTGCCGTCTCGGAGACGCGTAGCGTTTTTCACAGGGCCACTGATCTTGTCGAGTTCGCGCTTTATATAGAAGGGACTGATATCCTTAAACGTTTTGCCATTACATGCCAAGGTCATCACTATATACGGGTCGATGGAAGAGGTTTTGCGCGGATGCATTTTGAATAGGACCCCCATCCGGAACCGTCGGCGTCAGCCTGCCATCCGGGGGTTAAAAAAGAAAGACACCGAATCTTCACGGTCTGTGCCGTCATGGGGACCTCACCCATGACCGATCTCATTTGTACCTCAGAAAAGCTACCCTTCAATCTCCACTGCTTGTCCGTATGGGTAAACCGTTCACCACGCACACCCCGGCTTTATGCCCCTACCACAGGAATAACCGCCTGTGGCTCCCCACTTTAGGCCGCGCTGCGTATAATAGGCACACGCGGATTCAGGGGACTTGTGGTTGATTACACCGGGGTTCCGTCAGCGGTAACACGTCCGGTCCGTGATACTAACCCAACGACAACACGGCCGTCGGGAGATTAACACAGACCGGGCCCTCAAGGAGCTACGTGGGTGTACTTGACGGTGTGGACGGGCTCCGCACCTAAGGCTACACATAGGGGCAGTGCGAAGGGTCCGCTAAACCTTCACTTTTGAGACCTCCGGAGAGCACACATGTCGGAAGCCGCGCTGAAAACCGTGGGACAGAACCACGGAGATAGGAGAGATCCCTGCTGGTGAGACAGGAGTTATAAACCTAAGACCTTACGTGCTAATAATTATAATAAAAAACTAGAAGAGGAAGAATGTGATGCTTACTGACAAGCAGTAGCTAAACGTGGCACAGTTGATGGAGATGAAAGGGATGAATTGAGGGTGAATGGCTAGGGACCCCGGGATCGCCAATCCCGTACCTACCGTAGTAGGTCCCTGGGGGAAAATACCAGAGCCTCTTCTGCCAGTTTTCAGGGTTACTGATGGGCCTTCTCGGCAGCCGTAGCGGTCGTGGGGTACACCAAGTCCCCACCGTACATCACCCCATCAGTCAGTCCCCTACTTCCTGTTGCCCACCCCTCGGGACGAGGACCGCAGAGGTTGGATTTTGAGGGGCGAGAACCGTCTGTAAAGACCGGAACATAGTTAGGGTAACGGCCCAGTAGTTCGGCGAAAAGTCGTTGGAACACCGAATGTGGAGTAGCGAGTCTAGAGTTGCTTGACAGAGCGAGATCGAACCGCGCACGATTGAGCTGCCATGCAGGATAAGGGCAGATGGACGACCTCTCCACGCGAGGCATTCGGAGGGCATGGGAATGTAGGAGATCACGAAATCTTATTCCCATGGGGCGCGTCCGACAACCAGGGCGCATATAACGGTGGACTAAGTCTGGACAAAGAACTGGTTTAAAACAAGGATGATTGGGATAACTAGCCAACTTAGAGGCATATGAGCAGAGTAACAGCGAGCGACGAATATGGAGTGGAGGTTCGCCTGAGTCTGCATACAGGCAGTCGACTCGAGTGTTGCGGAAAGCTCCTGTGGCAAGGCGGATACCAGTATGATGCACGGTGTCTAAAAGGCGAAGTTTAGAGGCGGTCGCTGCGCCATAAATAAAACTGCCATAGTCCAGCTTGGACCGTACAAGAGAGCGGTACAGCCTCAACCCTACCGTGCGATCGCCCCCCCTAAGATGCTCCAGATAATACCTTCAGCACCCGAAGAGAACGATCGCAAGAGGCTCGAAGGTGACGAATGTGGTGCTCCCAGTTGAGCTGTCGGTCTATGTAGAGGCCCAAGAACTTCAGGTGCGAGACAAATGGCAGGGGTGTGCCGTTCAAATGAAGATGAGGAGGCGTGTGAATATCTCGCAGGCGGTGAAAGTGGATTCACTGCGTCTTCGCAGCTGAAAAACGGAAGCCGGTTTGAAGCGCCCAAGCTGCTAGCTGGGTAATGGTCAGCTGCAGTTGGCGCTTAATGTAGTAGTAGTAGTGGTGGGGCTTTAGGGCGCACAACTGCTAGGGTTATTAGCGCCCATTACAAAACAATAACGTTAAAAAGTTGAAACTGATTCCTCGGCTAAAAGACTAAAAACTTTAAAATGGTTAAAAGGTCACCAATACAGTGCCAAAAACTATAGTAGCAGAGCAACGAGACAATAAAACTGATAAAAAAAACCTCACATAAAAGGCTAAAAGATAAAAGGTGAATTATGGGAGTCATACACGGGTGCCCAGGCTGCTGCGATGAATAAAGCGTAAAACACGATCCACTGCGCATGGAGTGTCTGCCAGCACTTCGGGCAGGGTCGTAGGCAGGTCCAAGGACACACGCAGCTGGGTTAAGAACTGGCACTGAACTAAGACATGCCGCACCGTCATGGGCTCATGACAATGAGAACAGAGCGGTGCAGCATCAGATGATAAAAGGTGACCATGGCTGAAACGGCAGTGCCCGATACGCAGTCGTGCTAAAATCACCTCTTCGCGACGAGAGGTGCGCGACGAAGTGCTCCAGATGATTGGGAGGGGCTTCACCACCCTAAGTTTGTTCCTCCGACGGGTATACCAATGGCTGCTCCACATTGACAGGATGGCGCGACGTAAATATGAGCTAAAATCATCTGAGGGAACGATAGACCCAAAACATCTGGGAGCTAAAACAGCTGCTTTCGCGGCAGCGTCGGCAGCCTCGTTTCCAGAGATGCCTACATGTCCAGGTACCCACACTAAGGATACGCAAGTGCCTGCACTGGCGAGAGTGTGAAGGCAGTCCTGGATCCGCTGTACAAGTGGATGAGAAGTGTACAGCATCCGTAGGCTCTGTAGGGCGCTCAAAGAGTCGGTGCAGAGAACACAAGACTGTAAGGCATGCCGACGAACATATAAAAGAGCTTGCTAAATACCAAACAGCTCTGCCGTAAAAATCGAGCACTGCGGTAAAAGACGAAAGCTAAAACTCTTCCGACCGTGAATAAAAGCACATCCCACTCCCGTATTGTCCTTCGAGCCATCAGTGTAAATAAAACTACCGGGTCGGTACTGCGCCTGAACTTCTAAAAAGCCCGAACGAAGGACAGAATCTGGCGTCGAACATTTCGGCATGGACAGCAGGCTCAGATTTACCTGGATCCCGGAGCGGAACCATGGGGGAAATCGGGTTTCTCCTTTGCAAAATGTCACAGGCAAATCGACGTCCAGCAGCCGAAGCAGAGAGCGAAACCGAACGCCAGGAGGAAGGAGGGCCAGGGAGCGCGCTGAGTATTGACGGTCCAGAGAATCATCAAAGAACAAGCTAAACGACGGATGTCCCGGCAAACTAAGAAGCCGGCAAGCGTAATTACACAGGAGTACATCACGGCGATAGCGAAGCGGAGGTTCAGCGGCTTCCGCACAAAGGCTCAGGACCGGACTTGTTGGAAAGGCGCCAATACTCAAACGGATACCACGGTGGTGAACAGGGTCTAGGCGTTTTAAAATCGACGGTCGAGCCGAAGAATAGACAATACAGCCGTAGTCTAGTTTGGATCGGATAAAAGAGCGATAGAGTCTTAAAAGAACTGTCCGATCTGCTCCCCAGGATGTGCCACATAAAACACGTAAAACACTAAGAGAACGTTCACACCTGGCCTTTAAAAAGGAGATATGGGATGACCAACTAAGCTTCCTATCAAACACCAATCCCAAGAATTTTGTCTCGTCTGCGTAAGGAAGTGCATCGGCTCCGAGATGCAGAGAAGGTGACGGAAATACTTTCCGGCGCCAGAAGTTTACGCAGACGGTCTTCTCGGCGGAGAACTTAAAGCCGTTTTCCACACTCCAGGTGAAGAGACGATCAAGGCACATTTGGAGGCGGCGTTGGTGGAGTGAAGTCCGCCGAGAACTACTGTAAATGGCGAAGTCGTCCACAAACAAGGAAGAAGAAATGCCCGATGGGACGCACTCTGCAATGGGTTTGATGGCAATAGCAAATAGTGTGACACTAGGTACCGAACCCTGCGGTACTCCGTTCTCTTGGCTAAAAACACGAGATAAAACCGAACCCACACGGACCCGAAAGACCCTATCTCGCAGAAACTCTCGAATAAAAAGCGGCAGTCTTCCAAGAATGCCCCATTTATGGAGGGTACGGAGAATTCCGTATCTCCAGCAAGTGTCATAAGCCTTCTCCAGGTCAAAAAACACAGCTACCGTTTGGCTCTTACGTAGAAAACCATCCATGAAGTGCGTGGATAACGAGACCAGGTGGTCGACCGTTGAACGGTAGCGACGAAAACCACACTGAACGTTAGATAGAAGGTGTTGTGATTCTAGCCACCATGTCAAACGCCCGTTTATCATACGCTCCAGCACCTTGCAAAGGCAACTGGTGGGGGAGATCGGACGATAGCTGGAAGGCAGATGGGGATCCTTTCCAGGTTTTAAGATGGGGACAATGGTGGCCTCGCGCCAAGCGGACGGAAAAGTTGCTGTGCGCCAGATATGGTTATATACTTGCAAGAGAAAGTGCTTATCTGCTGAAGACAGGTGTTGCAGCATTAGGATGTGGACTCCATCCGGCCCCGGTGCGGAAGACCTGGAACAGACCAGGGCCCGCTCCAGCTCTTGCATGGTAAAGAAGGCGTTATAACACTCACGGTTCAAGGAGTGGAAGGAGAGTTCATGACTCTCAGCCCGGTGTTTGATGGGCAGAAAGTCCGCGGAATAATGGGAGGAGCGAGAGACATCAGCAAAAGCACCTCCCAGGGCATCAGCAACCCGCTCTAGGGGAAACTATGATGTCGTTTTGAACCCGCAGGCCAGGCACAGGAACACGAGAAACTTTGCCGGCCACGCGTCGCAGCTTGTTCCAGATCACAGAGGATGGTGTGAAGCGGTTAAATGTCTCCACAAAGCGCTGCCAGGACGTCCTCTTGCTAGCCTGAATTACGCGACGGGCATTGGCTTGTAAGCGCTTAAAAGTGACCAAGTTATCCAGAGTAGGATGGCGCTTAAATGCCCGCAGTGCTGCCCGACGTGCACGCACCGCCACCCGGCATTCGTCGGTCCACCAGGGAACGGGTAAACGCCGAGGTTGGGCTGACGAGCGAGGTATAGCACGTTCGGCGGCAGAGGTGATCACAGATGTAACGTGCTCTACCATCTCGTCAACGTCTTCCGATACACGGGAGTCGAAAATAGCCAGGCTGCAAAAAAGGGGCCAGTTCGCTTTCTGGAGCTGCCAGGTGGGTACACGGGACGGTGGTGTATAATTCGAAAGCAGGTTAATCAGGCAAGAAAGGTGATCGCTGGAAAATGTGTCCGAGACGACGTTCCAATGAAAACGATGAGCAAGCTGTGCCGAGCAAACAGATAAATCCAGGTGAGCAGGGTGCTGGTTGAATCAGATATAAAGGTAGGTTCGCCTGTGTTGAGAAGAGAGAGTTGGTTCTGAAGAAAGAATTCGGCTAGGTGCTTCCCCCTTACGCAAGCCCTAGGTGATCCCCAAAGAGGGTGATGGGCGTTGAAGTCCCCCACAAGCAAGAAGGGTGTCGGGAACTGGGACACTAGATCCGAGAGGTCCGAAATGGAAAAGGGAGAAGAAGGCGGTAGATATACGGAACATAAAGTAAAAGAAAGGCCTGGGAGTGTTAGAGAAACGGCAACGGCTTGCAATGCACTAGAGAGTGGAAGAGGTTGGTAAAATATATCGTCTCGAATTAAAAGTAGAACACCCCCATGTGCAGGAGAACCGGGCTCCGGTGGTAAGTAAAATCTCACCGGAGTAAAACCAGGAAAGGTGAAAGTATCCTGCTGTTGAAGTTTCGTCTCCTGCAGACAGAAAATACTGGGGGACAGCGAATTACGCAACAATTGCAGCTCAGATTTACGCCTGCGTACGCCACGTGCATTCCACTGTATAATGGACATCCTGGGGCGAATGGAAAAGTCTGGTCACTAGAATCACCTGGTTGGCGGCTGTCGTTTTAATTTGCCCTTCTGATTCCGCGTGGGACTCGGGCTTTTGGGAGCACTTGCGTCGTGCTCCATAGGCTCCTCAGATGGAGGAGGGTCCGGGTCACTGGATATCATAGTGAGAGGCAGAAAACTGTTGCCAATACTTAAGGCTGGAGGGGAAAGCCCCTTCACGCGACTGCGCCCCCTGGTATCTTGGGAGCCAGGGCGCCGGGGAGGTGAAGGTGAGCCAGCCGGTGCGGCACACCTGCCGCTGGTGGACGCCGGAGGGTCCTTAAGGAAGTCTGATCTCTTGGGTGAAACTTTAAATTTTCGGGTCGCGGTACTGACAGAAACAGTTTTGGAGTGGGCGGTAGCGGAAGTTGGCAGTGCTACACGAGGAGCCACGGCGGAAGGTGCGGGGCAAGTTTGAGTGCCCATGTCACGCTTTGGTACTGGTTTGGAAAGAACAGAACTAAAAGTACCAAACTTCAGGAGAGAGGGCTGGCGAGCTTGATGGCGTTTGCGGGCTTCCGAGAAGGATAGATGTTCTTTCACACGCAGCTCTTGGATCGCCTTCTCATCCTGGTATCCCGGACAATCGCGAGAGGTCGCCGGGTGGGGACCTTGGCAGTTTACACAACTGGGAGCAGATGGACAAGCTCCGTCATGATCGTCCTTTCCACAGTTGGCACACACCGCGACAGCAGCCTTGCAAGAGGTCCTAGTATGACCATAGCGTTGGCACTGGTAGCAACGCATAGGCCGTGGAACATACGGGCGGACAGGAATAACTTCATAGCCTGCCTTGATCTTCTGAGGCAGGTCGAGTCGATCAAAGGTAATGAAGAGCGTGCGGCTTGGAACCAGAACACCATCACGCTTGCCTTGAACACGGCAAACGTCCGTGACACCCTGGTCCGCAAGATACCGTTGTATCTCCTCCTCCGGCATACCGTCCAGCAGGGGGCTGGTGATGACGCCCTTGGAAGAGTTGAGGCTCCTGTGTTTCTCTACACGGATGGGGTATCCGTGTAGGAGTTTTGCCTTCATTAACTTCTCAAACTGCGTGGCACTGTAACTCTCGACTAACAGGGAACCGGAACGTAGGCGGGTACAGGATTTAACTGGACCGGCGATTTTATCTAGATCCGACTGAATAACAAAAGGATTTACCTTAAGGAAAGATTGACCCTCTTCTGTACGGCGAATTACTAGGTAACGCGCAAATGACGATACGTGTACCTCTTTCATCAGTTACTTCTTTTCGTTTTTTCGGTGTAAGTGTAGCCATAAATAGCTGAAAATAAATTTCATCCCCCAGTACTCCCCACCCACCACGGAGCCCAACAAGGGGTCATCCCACTGGGATGACAGGGCTATACAGGGGATATAGTGGGCTCGCCGTCCCACTCACCCTGGAGTTCAGTGTAACACCTTGTCCTGGCCCATTGATTAGGGGTGGGTTAGTCCCTAACCTCCCGTTTAGCTGAAGCAGTAGCCAAAGTGGTATATTGGTAATGCGCACCCTTCCCGAATTCAGAAAAACACTGTTACGAGCTCAGATACGTATCCCTCAACCACCAGGACAAACATTTCCACCGACACGGTTCTCCACGCACGGCCTACACGTGGGTGGGCCTGTTGACCGTCTCCCTCAACCACGAAGAGGAGCCCACACGAGGGAGACTGTTGGCTCGGGACCCCGGGATCGCCAATACCCGTACCTACCGTAGTAGGCCCCTGGGGGAGGCGCTTAATGTGATCTATGTTGAGTGACCTATAATAGTGTGAGTGTGTAAAGTTTAAGGGCCCGTCGACAACAAGGTCATTTGGGCCCAGAGTCAATACTAAAACCTAAAAGCTATAAAAATTTAGCTTAAAAAGGTAAAATAATATAAAACACTCAACCATTAAAAGCACACAAAAAACCAGCTAAAAACTAGTAATTTAAAATCTCTAAAATTAATAAATATAAAATACAAGTTAGACTTGTTTGTTAAAACCGATTTTAAAAACAAACCGCAGTGCCTTGTCCACGGCCACTGGGTCGTTCCCTAAAATACCGTGCAAGTTAGCTCTTAGGCCCAAAGAATGGCGAACGCGGGTGATGTGATGATTTGTATAAGGGCGCTCAACTTCAGTGGTTATCAGCGCCCTTTAAAAAATTAGTTACGGCAAAGGCCAGACATAACAGGTGCTAAAAACGGATAAATAAAAACTAAAAACATACAAAAAGACACGTACGGAAGAAAACACAAACCAACAAAAACGAAGGAGAAAGAGAATTAAAAACCACCTTAAAACGTCCATAGTCAAATTCTAAAATCAAGGCGACGAAAAAATCTAAAAATCTTCTCCGCTACTGCACGATCGTCTGCCAGCATTGCTGCAAAGGTGGTCGGCAGCTGCACAGACGCCCGAAGGTGTGCTAGGTGAGGACACTCTAGAACACGTGTCGGACGGACAACGACGCATGGCAGAATGGACATAGTGGAGCAGACGCCTTTTGAAAAATAAAACTATGAGTAAAAAAGCAGTGCCCTATACGCAACCGAGCCAAAATAACCCCCTCGCGACGACTGGAACGACAGGAGGTAACCCAGGGAATCGGAAGTGCCTTAAGGGACCTAAGATGATTATTGCGGAGAGCGGACCACTCTTCATGCCAACAGGTTTCCACAGCTCTCCGCAGTAGAGCCCTAAAATCTTCCGATGTTACTGATGGTATGCGAACCCTGGGCTGTATGGTTGCCGTCTTGGCCGCCGAATCCGCCACTTCATTCCCTCGCAAGCCTACGTGACCAGGGATCCAGGCACACACCACGTTTACGCCAGAAGCGTGCAAAACGAGGAGGGCATCCTGGATACGCTGCACAATAGGGTGGTAGCTGTACAGCTGCCGTAGGCTTTGAAGTGCACTGAGGGAATCAGATAGGATAAGACAGTCCCCCAACTTTCGTCTACGCACGTGTAAAATGGCCCGGTATATTGCATACAACTCTGCAGTAAAAATGGAAGTGCTAGTGTGGAAGCCGAATGTAAAGGGTTCGGTTCCACACACGTAAGCACAACCAACACCATTTGAGCTCTTGGAGCCATCAGTGTAAATGATAAAATGGTGCTCGTATCGCGCTAAAAATTCTAAAAAGCAGAGGCGGATACCAGACATAGACATGGTAGATTTAGTATACTTAGTCATGCCCAGATCCACGTGGGACGCTCCGCGCAGCCAAGGGGGATACATCCTCTCCCCCTGAAGATACAGTTTGGGCAGCTCAGAATCAAGCTGCCTAAGGAGCTCCCGAAATCGAAAACCAGGTGGCTTTGGTTTGGTGGAACTGTTCCTATAACGCGCGTCCATAGAGGTGGTAAAGAACGGCGTATACGACGGATTTGTGGGCATGCATTTTAGTCCACAGCCATAAGTGGCGAGTAACATGTTGCGCCTGTAGTGCAGAGGAGGTTCTGCAGATTCAGCATACAGGCTAACAACACGGCTAGTAGGAAATGCTCCAACTGCTATACGAAGGCCACAATTATGGACTGGGTCTAATCTCTTCAGCACAGATGATGGTGCTGAGCCGTAAACGATACTACCATAATCTAGTTTGGAGCGGATGAGTGCGCGATAAAGGCGCAGTAGCACTGTGCGATCCGCTCCCCACGATTTACCGCTGAGTACCCGCAAGAGATTTAGGGATCGGTCACATCGTGCTTTGAGTTGCGCTATATGCGACGACCAACTAAGTTTGCGGTCAAATATCACACCAAGAAACCTCTTCTCGGCTACGAACGGGAGTACACCGGCGCCCAAACGGAGCGTTGGTGGTAGTCGACTCTGACGGCGCCAGATATTAACACATTGTGTTTTCTCGGAGGAGAAGCGAAAGCCGTTTCTTATGCTCCAAAGCTGCAAATTGTCTAAGGTGGTCTGTAGACGGCGCTCTAAAAACGGTGTGCGCGGAGATGTACAGTAGACGGCAAAGTCGTCCACAAATAGGCAAGATGAGACTCCCGGAGGAACACATTGAACGATGGAATTTATCGCAACAGCAAAGAACGTAACACTTAGGACCGATCCCTGTGGCACCCCGTTCTCTTGAACAAAGAGAGGCGAAAAAACCGAGCCGACCCTCACTCGGAAAACGCGGTCTTTCAAGAATTCCTGAAGGAAGAGGGGCAGGCGTCCACGTATCTTCCAGGAGTGCAGAGTGCGCAGCAGCCCTGCCCTCCAACACGCATCATAAGCCTTCTCAAGTTCAAAAAATATTCCGACGGTTTGAGAGTTGTTAAGGAATCCGTTCATGATCTGTGTCGACATGGATACAAGATGATCCATTGTTGAACGGCGTCGTCGGAATCCGCACTGGGTGTTACTGAGTAGGTTGTGCGTTTCCAGCCACCATACCAACCGCCCATTTATCATGCGTTCCATCACCTTGCAAACGCAACTGGTGAGGGAAATAGGACGGTAGCTAGAAGGGAGGTGACGGTCCTTGCCAGGTTTCAAAATTGGTATAATAGTGGCTTCACGCCATTTGGCAGGAAACGTAGCATCAACCCAAACACGGTTATAGACCTGGAGCAGGAAGGCCTTACCTTCAGGTGAGAGATGTTGTAACATATCAACGTGGACTCCGTCCGGTCCTGGTGCTGTCAATCGCGAAGATGAGAGAGCGTGTTCTAACTCCGCCAAGGTGAAGAGGCGGTTATAATCTTCAAGGTTTCTGGAAGTAAAATCGAAACCTTGAGATTCTACGCGATGCTTAAATGAGATGAACTCTGGAGCATAATTATTGGAGCTAGACACCTGAGCGAAAGTACAGCCGAAGGTGTTGGCCACGTCCAACGGATCAACAACAACTCCCGCAGGTGTATGCAGACCAGCGATTGGCAAGTGGGTCGATTTGCCGACCACACGCCGCAACTTATCCCATACAACAGAGGAAGGGGTACGTCTGTTAAAAGTGGATACGAAATTAGTCCACGAGGCCTTTTTGCTATCCTTAATGATTTGCCTAGCTGTTGCACGCGCTTTCTTGTACTCAATTAGATTATTGAGGGTAGGGTGTCGTTGGAATACCCTTAGAGCACGTCTACGAGCACGAAGAGCATTGCGGCAGTCGGTGGTCCACCATGGGACGGGAAAGCGACTAGGTGGTGGAGCCGAAAGGGGAATCGACTGCGCAGCAGCGGAAAGAATTGTCTCTGTGAGATGGTCAACGAGAGCGTTCACAGAATCGTGCTCGTTGTAAGAAAAGACAGCCAGCTGGGAGTAAAGGGTCCAGTTGGCACGAGCAAAGCGCCATCTAGGTATACGCGATGTAGACACATCTGGTTCTAAGAGACTAAGAAGGCAGGGGAAGTGGTCACTGGAATGTAAGTCGGAGATGACATTCCACTGTAAGGAAACCGCTAACTGGGATGAACACACTGCTAAATCAAGGTGGGAATAAGTGTGGAATGTGTCTGAAAGGAACGTCGGCTCTCCGGTATTCAGGAGAACCAAGCTATTGCGCTCCAGGAATTTTGCAATGAGGTGGCCTCTCGAGCATGCCCGATGTGAGCCCCAAAATGGGTGATGGGCATTGAAGTCCCCCACTATGACAAATGGAGTTGAGAGTTGGGAGACCAGATCTTGAAGGTCAGCTAACGAGAGGTCATCAGATGGAGGTAGATATACACTGCAAATGCAAAACTCGATGGATTGCAGCTGAATCCTTACAGCTACAGATTGGATGTCGGATTGTAGGTGTAACGGATCGGCAAATACGTCATCCCTGAGGAGCATCATAGTGCCCCCGTGAGCAGGAATGCCCTCTTCCGGTGCAATATCACACCTCAGTGACGTGTAGCGTCTCATTTGAAAATTGTCCTGTGGCCGTAGCTTAGTCTCTTGTAGGCAGACCACCAAAGGGTCATACTCATGGAGCAGAAGTTCGAGTTCTGGTCGATGGGCCCTTAAACCGCGTATGTTCCAGTGTAGGATAGCCATGGCTATAATAATGGGATATGGCGTCAGGGAAAGACACACATTACGTAGTCTGTGGCGGTGGTCGGATCAATTTGCCCTTTTTCTTGGGTGGCAAGGGTTCGGCAGGTTTGTCTTGCCGCTTCTTTGTTGCCGATGTTGCAGCGTGGTCGGAGAGTTCTTGCTCCATCTCTTCGATGGAGGAGGACCGTGTAGCTTCAGCGACTCTCGGCTCGAGAGGCTCGAACCGGTTGGAAACTACGACCGACGAAGATGACAGTCGCCGGTCTGAGTCCTCCCCAGATGACTCCGAAGATGATCGCGGAGGCGAGGATCGGGGACTTTTCTTGCCCTTACGTTTTACCGGAGCAAACTGGGAACTATCCTTGAGTAGTAGTAGTAGTAGTGGGGCTTTAGGGCGCACAACTGCTAGGGTCATTAGCGCCCAGTAAAAAACCAATAACGTCTAAAAAAAATTGAAAGTGAGTCCTCCGCTAAAACACCAAAAAACTTTACAACAGTAAAAAGGTCACCGATACAGTGCTAAGAACTGCACTACGTGAACTATGAGACACTAAAACTGATACAACTCCCACAAAAGGCTAAAAGTATGATAAAAGGATAATCTGGGTGTCATACACGTGTGCCCAGTCCGCTATAATATATGAAACGTAAAACACGAGCCACTGCACATGAAGGGTCTGCCAACACTTCAGGCAGGGTCGTCGGCATGTCCAAGGACACACGCAGCTGGGCTAAAGACTGGCACTGGACTAAAACATGCCGCACCGTCATGGGCGCGTGACAATGAGAACAGAGCGGTGTAGCATCAGAAGATAAAAGGTGACCATGGCTAAAACGGCAGTGCCCGATTCGCAGTCGTGCTAAAATCACCTCCTCGCGACGAGAGGTGCGCGACGAAGTGCTCCAGATGATTGGGAGGGGTTTTACCTTCCTAAGCTTATTCCCCCGACGGGCATTCCAATGACTGCTCCACCTTAGCAGGAGGGCGCGACGTAAATATGAGCTAAAATCGTCTGAGGGAACGCAAGAGCGAAAACATCTGGGAGCCAAAACAGCTGCCTTCGCGGCAGCGTCGGCAGCCTCGTTTCCAGATATGCCTACGTGTCCAGGTACCCACACAAAGGAGACGCAAGTGCCTGCACTGGCGAGAGTGTGAAGGCAGTCCTGGATCCGCTGTACGAGCGGATGATAGGTGTACAGCATCCGTAGGCTCTGGAGCGCACTCAGAGAATCGGAGCAGATAACCCAAGACTGTAAGGCTTGCCGACGAACATATAAAAGAGCTTGGTAAATACCGAACAGCTCTGCTGTAAAAACCGAGCACTGCGGTAAAAGACGAAAGCTAAAACTCTGCCGACCGTGAATAAAAGCACATCCCACTCCCGTATTATCCTTCGAGCCATCAGTGTAAATAAAACTGCAGGGTCGGTACTGCGCCTGAACTTCTAAAAAGCCCGAACGAAGGACTGAATCTGGCGTCGACAATTTCGGCATGGACAGCAGGCTCAGATTTACCTGGATCTCGGAGCGTAGCCATGGCGAAAATCGTGTTTCTCCTTTGCGAAATGTCGCCGGTAAATCAACATCCAACAGCCGAAGCAGAGAGCGAAAACGAACGCCAGGAGGGAGTAGGGCCAGGGAGCGCGCTGAGTATTGACGGTCCAGGGAATCATTAAAGAACGAGCTAAACGACGGATGATCCGGCAAAGTAAAAAGCCGGCAAGCGTAATTACAAAGGAGGACATCACGCCGATAGCGAAGCGGAGGTTCAGCAGCTTCCGCACACAGGCTGATGACCGGACTTGTTGGGAAGGCGCCAATACTCAAGCGGATACCACGGTGATGAACAGGGTCAAGTCTTTTTAAAATCGATGGTCGAGCGGACGAGTATACAATACAGCCGTAGTCAAGTTTAGATCGGACAAAAGAGCGATATAGCCTTAAAAGAACCGTCCGATCAGCTCCCCAGGAGGTGCCACTTAAAACACGTAAAACACTAAGAGAACGTTCACACCTGGCCTTTAAATACGAGATATGAGAAGACCAACTAAGTTTCCTATCAAACACCAATCCCAAGAATTTTGTCTCGTCTGCGTAGGGAAGGGCATCGGCTCCCAGATACAGCGACGGCGGCGAAAATGCTTTCCTTCGCCAGAAGTTTACGCAGACGGTTTTCTCGGCGGAGAACTTGAAGCCGTTTTCCACACTCCAAGTAAAGAGTCGGTCAAGACACATTTGAAGGCGGCGGTGCAGGAGAGAAGTACGTCGAGAACTACAATAGATGGCGAAGTCGTCCACGAATAAAGAAGAAGAAATGCCCAATAGGACGCACTCCGTAATGGGATCGATGGCAATAGCAAATAGTGTGACACTGAGTACCGAGCCCTGCGGTACTCCGTTCTCTTGAATAAAAGCGCGAGATAACTCCGAACCCACACGTACCCGAAACACCCTATCACGCATAAACTCTCGAATAAGTAGGGGTAACCTTCCACGAATGCCCCATTTATGGAGGGTGCGGAGAATTCCATACCTCCAGCAAGTGTCGTATGCCTTCTCCAGGTCAAAGAACACAGCAACCGTTTGGCTCCTGCGTAAAAATCCATCCATAATGTGCGTGGACAACGAGACTAGGTGGTCGACCGTTGACCGGTTGCGACGAAAACCGCACTGAACGTTTGATAGAAGACGTTGGGATTCTAGCCACCATGTCAGTCGCCCGTTTATCATGCGCTCCATCACCTTGCAAAGGCAACTGGTGAGGGAGATCGGACGATAACTGGAAGGCAGATGGCGATCCTTTCCAGGTTTTAAGATAGGGACAACGGTAGCCTCGCGCCAAGCGGTCGGAAATGTTGCTGTGCGCCAGATATAGTTATACACTTGCAAGAGAAAGAGCTTACTAACTGAGGACAGGTGTTGCAGCATTACGATATGGACTCCGTCCGGCCCCGGTGTGGAGGGTCTGGAAGTTACCAGGGCCCGCTCCAGCTCTTGCATTGTGAAGAAGGCGTTATAACACTCGTGGTTTAAGGATTGAAAAGATAGGTCATGCGTCTCTGCCCGGTGTTTGATGGGCAGAAAGTCCGGGTGATAATGGGAGGAACTAGAGATATGAGCAAAAGCTCCTCCCAGGGCATCAGCGACAGCTCTAGGGGTAACTACGGTGTTATTGTTAATCCGTAGGCCAGGCACCAGAATACGAGGAACTTTACCGGCCACGCGTCGCAGCTTGTTCCAAACCACAGAGGATGGTGTGAAGCGGTTAAAAGTCTCCACAAAACGCTTCCAGGATGTCTTTTTGCTGGCCTGTAACACGCGTCGAGCATTTGCGCGTAAGCGCGTGAACCTGATCAAATTGTCCAGGGTAGGATGACGCTTAAAAGTTCGCAGTGCAGCCCGGCGCGCACGCACCGCCGCGCGGCATTCATCGGTCCACCAGGGAACGGGTAAACGCCGAGGTTGGGCTGAAGTGCGAGGTATAGCACGTTCGGCGGCAGATGTAATCACAGATGTAACGTGCTCTACCATCTCGTCGATGTTGTCGGATACATGGTCGTCAAAGATAGCCAGGCTGCAAAAAAGGGACCAGTCAGCTTTGTGTAGCTGCCAAGTAGGTACACGGGAAGATGGTGTGTAGTTGGAAAGCAGGCTAATCAGGCAGGGAAGGTGGTCGCTGGAAAAGGTGTCAGAGACGACGTTCCCCTCAAAGTGATGAGCAAGCTGTGCCGAGCAAACGGATAAGTCCAGGTGAGAGAGAGTGCTGGTTGAATCAGAAATAAATGTAGGTTCGCCAGTGTTGAGAATTGAGAGGTGATTCTGAACAAGGAATTCAGCAAGGTGCTTCCCCCTTACGCAAGCCCTAGGTGATCCCCAAAGAGGGTGATGGGCGTTGAAGTCTCCCAACAGCAAGAAGGGTGTTGGGAGCTGGGACACCAGATCGGAGAAGTCCGCAATGGCGAAGGGAGAAGAGGGCGGTAAATAAACAGAACATAAGGTAAAAGAGAGACCTGGGAGTCTAAGAGTAACGGCTACGGCTTGCAAGGTACTATTGAGCGGAAGAGGTTGGTAAAAAACGTCGTCCCGGATTAAAAACATAACACCCCCATGTGCAGGAGAACCGGGCTCCGGTGGTAAATCAAAGCGCACCGGAGTAAAACCAGGAAAGGTGAACGTATCCTGCTGGTGAAGTTTCGTCTCCTGCAGGCAGAAAATACTGGGGGACAGCAAATTACCCAACAGTTGTAGGTCTGGTTTACGCCTGCGCACGCCACGTGTATTCCACTGTAGAATGGACATCCTGGGGTAAAGGGAAAAAGCCGGTCACTTAGTTCACTTTGCTGGTGGCTGTCGCTTTAATTTTCCCTTCGGGTTCCGTGTTGGGCTCGGGCTTTTTGGAGCACTTGCTTCGTGCTCCATAGGCTCCTCGGATGGAGGAGGGTCAGGGTCATTGGATAACGCGGTCAACGGGAGAAAACTGTTGCCAATACTCAAGGTTGGAAGGGAAGGCCCCTTCACACGGCTACGCCCCCTGGTGTCCTGGGAGCAAGAGCGCCGAGAAGGTGAAGGGGAACTGGCCGGGCCGGGACACTTGCCACTGGCAGGTGCCGGAGGGTCTTTGAGGAAGTCGGAGCGCTTTGGCGTGACTTTAAATTTCCGGGTGTCCGTACTCACTGAAATGGTTTTGGAGCTAGCGGTATTAGAAGTTGGCAATGCGACGCGAGGAGTAGCCACGGTTGAAGGCACAGGGCAAGTTTGGGTGCCCATGTCACGCTTTAGTATTGGTTTTGAAACTATGGAACTAAAAGTACCAAACTTCAGGAGAGAAGGTTGTCGAGCCTGATGTCGTTTGCGGGCTTCAGAGAAGGATAGACGCTCCTTCACCCGCAGCTCCTGGATGGCCTTCTCATCCTGGTATCGCGGACAATCGCGGGAGGTCGCCGGATGTTGACCTTGGCAGTTCACGCAACTTGGGGCAGAGGGACAAGTCCCGTCATGACTGCCCTTACCACAGTTGGCACATACCGCAACAGTAGCCTTACAAGAGGTCTTGGTATGGCCATAGCGCTGACACTGGTAGCAGCGCATAGGCCGCGGAATGAACGGGCGCACAGGGATAACTTCATATCCTGCCTTGATCTTCTGAGGCAGTTCGAGCCGATCGAAAGTAACAAAAAGTGTGCGGCTAGGAACCTGCACACCGTCACGCATGACTCGCACACGGTACACTTCCGTGACACCCTGGTCAGCCAGATAACCCTGGATCTCCTCCTCCGGCATACCATCCAACAGCGGGCTGGTGATAACGCCCTTGGAAGAGTTGAGACTCCTGTGCTTTTCTACACGGATAGGATATCCGTGCAGGAGTTTCGCTTTCATTAACTTATCAAATTGGGAGGTAGAGTAGCTTTCAACCAACAATGAACCAGACCGTAAACGTGTACATGACTTCACGGGCCCAGCGATTTTATCCAGACCTGATTGAATTACGAAAGGGTTGACCTTTAAAAATGACTGACCCTCTTCTGTCCGATGATAACTAGGTAACGCGCTGATAAAGACGTGTGTACCTCTCTTTCGTCTGCAACTTGTTTTCTGCGTTTAGGTGTAGTTGTGGCCATAAAACGTAGGAATAAATTTCATCCCCCAATGCTCCCCACCCACCACGGAGCCCAACAAGGGGTCATCCCACTGGGATGACAGGGCTACATAGGGGATATAGCGGGCTCGCCGTCCCACTCACCCTGGAGTTCAGTGTAACACCTTGTCCTGGCCGATTGATTAGGGGTGGGTTAGTCCCTAACCTCCCGTTTAGCTGAAGCAGTAGCCAAAGTGGTATATTGGAAATGCGAACCCTTCCCGAATTCAGAAAAATACTGTTACGAGCTCAGATACGCATCCCTCAACCACCAGGACAAACATTTCCACCGACACGGGTCTCCACGCACGGCCTACACGTGGGTGGGCCTGTTGACCGTCTCCCTCAACCACGAAGAGGAGCCCACACGAGGGAGACTGTTGGCTCGGGACCCCGGGATCGCCAATACCCGTACCTACCGAAGTAGGCCCCTGGGGGGCGAACGCGGGTGTATTGCGGGCAATCCAGCACACACAGGGGCCGGTTCCCCTCTTAATAGATGGCCATGCGTTGCACGTGTGTGCCCAATTCTCAGCCGGGTGAGTATCACTTCGGCCCGCTGGTTATCCCTGCAGGAAGTTGGCCAGGGTGGTACCGTCTCTTTTATCGCCCGGAGTTGTGTGCCCTCCAAAGCTGTCCAGGATTGCTGCCAAGCAGATAGCAGTTGGCGACGCAAAAAACGTTGCACATCCTGGTACGGCACCGTAGTTGTTAAACTCCGGGGCAAACGGCAAGCGGACTTAGCAGCCGCGTCCGCCTCCTCATTCCCGGAAATCCCAACATGGCCTGGGGTCCAAGTAAAAACAAAATTGAATCCCCGACCGAGCATTTGCGAGATCTGGGTCTGTATTTTTAAAACCAGTGTGTTAGTGGCAGTGTGCTGTTGCAAGGCCTGAAGCGCACTTAGGCAGTCAGTGCAGACGAGTGAGTGAGTGAGTGTGTGCTCTTTTAGGGCCCGTCGACAACAAGGTCATTTGGGCCCTACGTCAACACTAAAACTTAAAAGCTATAGAATTTAGCTAAAACAAAGTAAAATATAATAAAAACACTCAACTGCTAAAAGGACATTAAAAACGATCTAAAGACTAAAATTTAGAAACACTAAAAGTAATAAATATAAAATACAAGTCATACTTGTGTATTAAAACCGATGTTAAAAATAAACCGCAGTGCCTTATCCACGGCCACTGGGTCGTCACCTAAAATACTGAGCAAGTTAGCTCCCAAGCCCAAAGACTGGCGAACGCGGGCGTACTGTGGGCAATCGAGTAAAATATGCCGCACAGTGAGGCGTACTGCACATGGAGCACATATAGGGGCCGGTTCCCCTCTTAACAAATGGCCATGAGTAGCTCGTGTGTGCCCAATTCTCAGCCGGGTGAGTATCACCTCGGCTCGCCGGTTATCCCTGCAGGAAGTTAGCCAGGGTCGTACGCTCTCTTTAATTGCCCGGAGTTGTGTGCCTTGTAAAGCTGTCCAGGAGTGCTGCCAAGCAGAGAGGAGTTGGCGACGAAAAAAGCGTTGCACATCCTGGTATGGCACAGTAGTTGTTAAACTCCGGGGCAAACGGCAAGCGAGCTTTGCAGCCGCGTCCGCCTCCTCATTTCCGGAAATTCCCACATGGCCTGGGGTCCAAGTAAAAACAAAATTGTACCCGCGCCGTAGCATTTGCGAGATCTGGGCCTGTAGTTTTAAAACGAGGGTCTGAGCGGCAGTGTGCTGTTGCAAGGCCTGAAGCGCACTCAGAGAATCAGTGCGGACGATAAAAGAGCCAGGAGCTAACTTGCAAATAAAAAGGAGCAAATAAAAGATGGCATACAGCTCTGCTGAGAAGACCGAAGTGGAGTCCAGAAGTCTAAATTTATGAGCCTCTCCGTTAATGAAGAATGCGCAACCCGTAGCGTTACCTAACTGGGAACCCTCTGTAAAGACCGGAACATACTTAGGGTAACGGCCCAGTAATTCAGCAAAAAGTTGTTGGAACACCGAATGGGGAGTAGCGAGTCTAGAGTTGCTGGAAAGGGCGAGATCGAACCGCGCACGATAGAGTTGCCAAGCAGGGTAAGGGCTGATGGACGACCTCTCCACGCGAGGCATTCGGAGGCCATGGGAATGTAGGAGATCACGAAATCTTATTCCCATGGGGCGCGTCCGACAACCAGGGCGCATATAACGGTGGACTAAATCTGGACACAGAACTGGTTTAAAACAAGGATGATTGTAGTAGTAGTAGTGGGGCTTTAGGGCGCACAACTGCTAGGGTTATTAGCGCCCATTACAAAACAATAACGTTAAAAAGTTGAAACTGAGTCCTCGGCTAAAAGACTAAAAAAAAAAAACTTTAAAATAGTTAAAAGGTCACCAATACAGTGCCAAAAACTATAGTAGCAGAGCAACGAGACAATGAAACTGATACAAAAAAAAAACCACATAAAAGGCTAAAAGATAAAAGGTGAATTATGGGAGTCATACACGGGTGCCCAGTCTGCTGCGATGAATAAAGCGTAAAACACGATCCACTGCGCATGGAGTGTCTGCCAGCACTTCAGGCAGGGTCGTAGGCAGGTCCAAGGACACACGCAGCTGGGTTAAGAACTGGCACTGAACTAAGACATGCCGCACCGTCATGGGCTCATGACAATGAGAACAGAGCGGTGCAGCATCAGATGATAAAAGGTGACCATGGCTGAAACGGCAGTGCCCAATACGCAGTCGTGCTAAAATCACCTCTTCGCGACGAGAGGTGCGCGACGAAGTGCTCCAGATGATTGGGAGGGGCTTCACCACCCTAAGTTTGTTCCTCCGACGGGTATGCCAATCGCTGCTCCACATTGACAGGATGGCGCGACGTAAATATGAGCTAAAATCATCTGAGGGAACGCTAGACCCAAAACATCTGGGAGCTAAAACAGCTGCTTTCGCGGCAGCGTCGGCAGCCTCGTTTCCAGAAATGCCTACATGTCCAGGTACCCACACTAAGGATACGCAAGTGCCTGCACTGGCGAGAGTGTGAAGGCAGTCCTGGAGCCGTTGTACAAGTGGATGAGAAGTGTACAGCATCCGTAGGCTCTGTAGGGCGCTCAAAGAGTCGGTGCAGAGAACACAAGACTTTAAAGCATGCCGACGAACATATAAAAGAGCTTGGTAAATACCAAACAGCTCTGCCGTAAAAATCGAGCACTGCGGTAAAAGACGAAAGCTAAAACTCTTCCGACCGTGAATAAAGGCACATCCCACTCCCGTATTGTCCTTCGAGCCATCAGTGTAAATAAAACTACAGGGTCGGTACTGCGCCTGAACTTCTAAAAAGCCCGAACGAAGGACAGAATCTGGCGTCGAACATTTCGGCATGGACAGCAGGCTCAGATTTACCTGGATCCCGGAGCGGAGCCATGGGGGAAATCGGGTTTCTCCTTTGCAAAATGTCACAGGCAAATCGACGTCCAGCAGCCGAAGCAGAGAGCGAAACCGAACGCCAGGAGGAAGGAGGGCCAGGGAGCGCGCTGAGTATTGACGGTCCAGAGAATCATCAAAGAACAAGTTAACGACGGATGTCCCGGCAAACTAAGAAGCCGGCAAGCGTAATTACACAGGAGTACATCACGCCGATAGCGAAGCGGAGGTTCAGCGGCTTCCGCACAAAGGCTCAGGACTGGACTTGTTGGAAAGGCGCCAATACTCAAACGGATACCACGGTGGTGAACAGGGTCTAGGCGTTTTAAAATCGACGGTCGAGCCGACGAATACACAATACAGCCGTAGTCTAGTTTGGATCGGATAAAAGAGCGATAGAGTCTTAAAAGAACTGTCCGATCTGCTCCCCAGGATGTGCCACATAAAACACGCAAAACACTAAGAGAACGTTCACACCTGGCCTTTAAAAAGGAGATATGGGATGACCAACTAAGCTTCCTATCAAACACCAATCCCAAGAATTTTGTCTCGTCTGCGTAAGGAAGTGAGTCGGCTCCGAGATGCAGAGAAGGTGACGGAAATACTTTCCGGCGCCAGAAGTTTACGCAGACGGTCTTCTCGGCGGAGAACTTAAAGCCGTTTTCCACACTCCAGGTGAAGAGACGATCAAGGCACAGTTGGAGGCGGCGTTGGAGGAGTGAAGTCCGCCGAGAACTACTGTAAATGGCGAAGTCGTCCACAAACAAGGAAGAAGAAATGCCCGAATGGACGCACTCTGCAATGGGATTGATGGCAATAGCAAATAGTGTGACACTAAGTACCGAACCCTGCGGTACTCCGTTCTCTTGGCTAAAAACACGAGATAAAACCGAACCCACACGGACCCGAAACACCCTATCTCGCAGAAACTCTCGAATAAAAAGCGGGAGTCTTCCACGAATGCCCCATTTATGGAGGGTACGGAGAATTCCGTATCTCCAGCAAGTGTCGTAAGCCTTCTCCAGGTCAAAAAACACAGCTACCGTTTGGCTCTTACGTAGAAAACCATCCATGATGTGCGTGGATAACGAGACTAGGTGGTCGACCGTTGAACGGTAGCGACGAAAACCACACTGAACGTTAGATAGAAGGTTTTGTGATTCTAGCCACCATGTCAAACGCCCGTTTATCATACGCTCCAGCACCTTGCAAAGGCAACTGGTGAGGGAGATCGGACGATAGCTGGAAGGCAGATGGGGATCCTTTCCAGGTTTTAAGATGGGGACAATGGTGGCCTCGCGCCAAGCGGACGGAAAAGTTGCTGTGCGCCAGATATGGTTATATACTTGCAAGAGAAAGTGCTTCTCTGCTGAAGACAGGTGTTGCAGCATTAGGATGTGGACTCCATCCGGCCCCGGTGCGGAAGACCTGGAACAGACCAGGGCCCGCTCCAGCTCTTGCATGGTAAAGAAGGCGTTATAACACTCACGGTTCAAGGAGTGGAAGGAGAGTTCATGACTCTCAGCCCGGTGTTTGATGGGCAGAAAGTCCGCGGAATAATGGGAGGAGCGAGAAACATCAGCAAAAGCACCTCCCAGGGCATCAGCAACCGCTCTAGGGGAAACTATGATGTCGTTGTTAACCCGCAGGCCAGGCACAGGAACACGAGAAACTTTGCCGGCCACGCGTCGCAGCTTGTTCCAGATCACAGAGGATGGTGTGAAGCGGTTAAATGTCTCCACAAAGCGCTGCCAGGACGTCCTCTTGCTAGCCTGAATTACGCGACGGGCATTGGCTCGTAAGCGCTTAAAAGTGACCAAGTTATCCAGAGTAGGATGGCGCTTAAATGCCCGCAGTGCTGCCCGACGTGCACGCACCGCCACCCGGCATTCGTCGGTCCACCAGGGAACGGGTAAACGCCGAGGTTGGGCTGACGAGCGAGGTATAGCACGTTCGGCGGCAGAGGTGATCACAGATGTAACGTGCTCCACCATCTCAACGTCTTCCGATACACGGGAGTCGAAAATAGCCAGGCTGCAAAAAAGAGGCCAGTTCGCTTTCTGTAGCTGCCAGGTGGGTACACGGGACGGTGGTGTATAATTCGAAAGCAGGTTAATCAGGCAAGGAAGGTGATCGCTGGAAAATGTGTCCGAGACGACGTTCCAATGAAAACGATGAGCAAGCTGTGCCGAGCAAACAGATAAATCCAGGTGAGAAAGGGTGCTGGTTGAATCAGATATAAAGGTAGGTTCGCCTGTGTTGAGAAGAGAGAGTTGGTTCTGAAGAAAGAATTCGGCTAGGTGCTTCCCCCTTACGCAAGCCCTAGGTGATCCCCAAAGAGGGTGATGGGCGTTGAAGTCCCCCACAAGCAAGAAGGGTGTCGGGAACTGGGACACTAGATCCGAGAGGTCCGAAATGGAAAAGGGAGAAGAAGGCGGTAGATATACGGAACATAAAGTAAAAGAAAGGCCTGGGAGTGTTAGAGAAACGGCAACGGCTTGCAATGCACTAGAGAGTGGAAGAGGTTGGTAAAATATATCGTCTCGAATTAAAAGTAGAACACCCCCATGTGCAGGAGAACCGGGCTCCGGTGGTAAGTCAAATCTCACCGGAGTAAAACCAGGAAAGGTGAAAGTATCCTGCTGTTGAAGTTTCGTCTCCTGCAGACAGAAAATACTGGGGGACAGCGAATTACGCAACAATTGCAGCTCAGATTTACGCCTGCGCACGCCACGTGCATTCCACTGGATAATGGACATCCTGGGGCGAATGGAAAAGTCTGGTCACTAGAATCACTTGGTTGGCGGCTGTCGTTTTAATTTGCCCTTCTGATTCCGCGTGGGACTCGGGCTTTTGGGAGCACTTGCGTCGTGCTCCATAGGCTCCTCAGATGGAGGAGGGTCCGGGTCACTGGATATCATAGTGAGAGGCAGGAAACTGTTGCCAATACTTAAGGCTGGAGGGGAAAGCCCCTTCACACGACTGCGCCCCCTGGTATCTTGGGAGCCAGGGCGCCGGGGAGGTGAAGGGGAGCCAGCTGGTGCGGCACACCTGCCGCTGGTGGACGCCGGAGGGTCCTTAAGGAAGTCTGATCTCTTGGGTGAAACTTTAAATTTTCGGGTCGCGGTACTGACAGAAACAGTTTTGGAGTGGGCGGTAGCGGAAGTTGGCAGTGCTACACGAGGAGCCACGGCGGAAGGTGCGGGGCAAGTTTGAGTGCCCATGTCGCGCTTTGGTACTGGTTTGGAAAGAACAGAACTAAAAGTACCAAACTTCAGGATAGAGGGCTGGCGGGCTTGATGGCGTTTGCGGGCTTCCGAGAAGGATAGATGTTCTTTCACACGCAGCTCCTGGATCGCCTTCTCATCCTGGTATCGCGGACAATCGCGAGAGGTCGCCGGGTGGGGACCTTGGCAGTTTACACAACTGGGAGCAGATGGACAAGCTCCGTCATGATCGTCGTTTCCACAGTTGGCACACACCGCGACAGTAGCCTTGCAAGAGGTCTTAGTATGACCATAGCGTTGGCACTGGTAGCAACGCATAGGCCGTGGAACATACGGGCGGACAGGAATAACTTCATAGCCTGCCTTGATCCTCTGAGGCAGGTCGAGTCGATCAAAGGTAATGAAGAGCGTACGGCTTGGAACCAGAACACCATCACGCTTGACTTGAACACGGTAAACGTCCGTGACACCCTGGTCCGCAAGATACCGTTGTATCTCCTCCTCCGGCATACCGTCCAGCAGGGGGCTGGTGATGACGCCCTTGGAAGAGTTGAGGCTCCTGTGTTTCTCTACACGGATGGGGTATCCGTGTAGGAGTTTTGCCTTCAATAACTTCTCAAACTGCGTGGCACTGTAACTCTCGACTAACAGGGAACCGGAACGTAGGCGGGTACAGGATTTAACTGGACCGGCGATTTTGTCTAGACCCGACTGAATAACAAAAGGATTTACCTTAAGGAAAGATTGACCCTCTTCTGTACGGTGAATTACTAGGTAACGCGCAAATGACGATACGTGTACCCCTTTTTCATCAGTTACTTGTTTTCGTTTTTTCGGTGTAAGTGTAGCCATAAATAGCTGAAAATAAATTTCATCCCCCAGTACTCCCCACCCACCACGGAGCCCAACAAGGGGTCATCCCACTGGGATGACAGGGCTATACAGGGGATATAGCGGGCTCGCCGTCCCACTCACCCTGGAGTTCAGTGTAACACCTTGTCCTGGCCGATTGATTAGGGGTGGGTTAGTCCCTAACCTCCCGTTTAGCTGAAGCAGTAGCCAAAGTGGTATATTGGTAATGCGCACCCTTCCCGAATTCAGAAAAAGACTGTTACGAGCTCAGATACGCATCCCTCAACCACCAGGACAAACATTTCCACCGACACGGGTCTCCACGCACGGCCTACACGTGGGTGGGCCTGTTGACCGTCTCCCTCAACCACGAAGAGGAGCCCACACGAGGGAGACTGTTGGCTCGGGACCCCGGGATCGCCAATACCCGTACCTACCGTAGTAGGCCCCTGGGGGGAAGGATGATTGGGATAACTTGCCAACTTCGAGACGTATGAGCAGAGTAACAGCGAGCGACGAATGTGGAGTGGAGGTTCGCCTGAGTCTGCATACAGGCAGTCGACTCGACTGGTGCGGAAAGCTCCTGTGGCAAGGCGGATGCCAGTATGATGCACGGTATCTAAAAGGCGAAGTTTAGAGGCGGTCGCTGCGCCATAAATGAAACTGCCATAGTCCAGCTTGGATCGAACCAGAGAGCGGTACAGCCTCAACACATACGTGCGATCGCCCCCCCCAAGATGCTCCAGATAAAACCTTCAGCACCCGAAGAGAACGATCGCAAGAGGCTCGAAGGTGACGAATGTGGTGCTCCCAATTGAGTTGTCGGTCCAAGTAGAGGCCCAAGAACTTCAGGTGCGAGACAAATGGCAGGGGTGTGCCGTTCAAATGAATATCGGGAGGCGGGTGAATACCTCGTAGGCGGTGAAAGTGGATACACTGCGTCTTCGCAGCTGAAAAACGGAAGCCGGTTTGAGCGCCCAAGCTGCTAGCTGGGTAATGGTCAGCTGCAGTTGGCGCTCAATGTGATCTATGTTGGCAGACCTATAATAGACTGCGAAGTCGTCAACATAGAGGGATGATGGAATTCCACTTCGAACGGCACTAGTGATTCCGTTAATCGCTACGGCAAAAAGAGTGACGCTCAAAATTGACCCTTGAGGTACGCCGTTCTCCTGTATCTGCTCCCGTGATAGAGTGTTTCCTATGCGAACCCGAAAACGGCGAAGTTTTAAAAAGTTGCATAGGAATTCGGGTAGATGACCACGCATACCGTAACCATGTAGGTTACGGAGTATGCCGTACCGCCAGGTGGTGTCATAAGCCTTCTCCAGGTGGAGGAATACGCCCACGGCGTGCTGTTTCAGTAGAAACGCATCGGAAATATACCCCCTTAAGACGTGTTAGATTATCGACACTTGAGCGATGGCGACGAAAACCGCATTGCAAGTTGGACCGATGGTTATGTTTTTCTAGCCACCAATTTAACCGAGCGTTTATCATCCGCTCGAAGGTCTTACAGATGACACTCGTCAGGCAAATGGGGCGGTAGCTAGAGTGAGTGAGTGAGTGTGTGGTTTAAGGGCCCGTCGACATCAAGGTCATTTGGGCCCTATGTCAATACTAAAAACCTGAAAGCTATAAAAATTTAGCTAAAACGTTAAAATATATTAAAAACACTCACCTGTTAAAAGTACATTAAAAAAAACGACCTAAAGACTAATACTATAAAAACGCTAAAAGTAATAAATATAAAATAAAAGTCACAATTGTTTATTAAAACCTATTTTAAAAATAAACCGCAGTGCCTTATCCGCGGCCACTGGGTCGTCACCTAAAATACTGGGCAAGTTAGCTCCCAAGCCTATTGACTGGCGAACGCGGGCGTACTGCGGGCAATCAAGCAGTACGTGCCGCACCGTGAGGCGTACTGAACACGAGGCACACACAGGGGCCGGTTCCCCTCTTAGCAGATGGCCATGAGTTGCTCGTGTGTGCCCAATTCTCAGCCGGGTGAGTATCACCTCGGCTCGCCGGTTATCCCTGCAGGATGTTTGCCAGGGTTGTACGCTCTCCTTTATACCCCGTAGTTGTGTGCCTTCTATAGCTGTCCAGGATTGCTGCCAAGCAGATAGGAGATGGCGACGGAATAAACGTTGCACATCCTGGTATGGCACCGTAGATGTTAAACTCCGGGGCAAACGGCAAGCGGACTTAGCAGCCGCGTCCGCCTCCTCGTTCCCGGTAATCCCCACATGGCCTGGGGTCCAAGTAAAAACAAAATTGTACCCGCGCCCGAGCATTTGCGAGATCTGGGCCTGTATTTTTAAAACGAGGGTCTGAGCGGCAGTGTGCTGTTGCAAAGCCTGAAGCGCACTCAGAGAATCAGTGCAGGCAATAAAAGAGCCGGGAGCTAACTTGCAAATAAAAAGGAGCAAATAGAAGATGGCATACAGTTCTGCGGAAAAAACTGAGGTGGAGTCCAGAAGGCGAAATTTATGAGCCTCACCGTTAACGAAGAACGCGCAACCCGTAGCGTTACCTAACAGAGAACCGTCTGTAAAGACCGGAACATAGTTAGGGTAACGGCCCAGTAATTCGGCAAAAAGTTGTTGGAACACCGAATGTGGAGTAGCGAGTCTAGAATTGTTTGAAAGTGCGAGATCGAACTGCGCACGATTGAGCTGCCATGCAGGATAGGGGCAGATGGACGACCTCTCCACGCGAGTCATTCGGAGGCCATGGGAATGTAGGAGATCCCGAAATCTTATTCCCAAGGGGCGTGTGTGAGAACCAGGGCGTATATAACGGTGGGCTAAATCTGGACGCAGAACTGGTTTAAAACAAGGATGATTGGGATAACTTGCCAACTTCGCAACGTATGAGCAGAGTAACAGCGAGCGACGAATATGGAGTGGAGGTTCGCCTGAGTCTGCATACAGGCAGTCGACTCGACTGGCGCGGAAAGCTCCTGTGGCAAGGCGGATGCCAGTATGATGTACGGTGTCTAAAAGGCGAAGTTTAGAGGCGGTCGCTGCGCCATAAATAAAACTGCCATAGTCCAGCTTGGACCGAACCAGAGAGCGGTACAGCCTCAACATTACCGTGCGATCGCCCCCCCAAGATGCTCCAGATAATACCTTCAGCACCCGAAGAGAACGATCGCAAGAGGCTCGAAGGTGACGAATGTGGTGCTCCCAATTTAGTTGTCGGTCCAAGTAGAGGCCCAAGAACTTCAGGTGTGAGACAAATGGCAGGGGTGTGCCGTTCAAATGAAGATCAGGAGGCGGGTGAATACCTCGTAGGCGGTGAAAGTGCGTCTTCGCAGCTGAAAAACGGAAGCCGGTTTGAAGCGCCCAAGCTGCTAGCTGGGTAATGGTCAGCTGCAGTTGGCGCTCGATGTGATCTATGTTGGCAGACCTATAATAGACTGCGAAGTCGTCAACATAGAGGGATGATGGAATTCCACTTCTAACGGCATTAGTGATGCCGTTAATCGCTACGGCAAAAAGGGTGACGCTCAAAATCGACCCTTGAGGTACACCGTTCTCCTGTATCCGTTCCTGGGATATCGTTTTCCCTATCCGCACACGAAAACGGCGAAGTTTTAAAAAATTGCATAAAAACTCGGGCAGATGACCACGCATTCCGTAACCATGTAGGTTACGGAGTATGCCGTACCGCCAGGTGGTGTCATAGGCCTTCTCCAGGTCCAGGAACACGCCCACGACGTGCTGTTTCAATAAAAAGGCATCGGAGATATACCCCTCAAGGCGTGTTAGATTATCGACACTTGAGCGATGGCGACGAAAACCGCATTGCAAGTTGGACAGATGGTTATGTTTTTCTAGCCACCAATTTAACCGAGCGTTTATCATTCGCTCCAACGTCTTACAGATGACACTCGTCAGGCAAATGGGGCGGTAGCTAGATGGGAGCGTGCGGTCCTTTCCAGGACGAGGGATGGGGATGACAATACCCTCTCGCCAGCAGGAAGGGACAATCCGCTCATGCCAAATGCGGTCATAGATGTTTAAAAGAAAACATAGCGCCTCAGATGGAAGATGTAGCAGCATCTGTCCGTGTACGTCATCCGGACCTGGAGAAGAATCCTTTGCTAACGCCAGAGAATGGGCGAGCTCGGCTGCGGTAAAAGGTTGATTGTACGGCTCGGTGCAGTTACTATTAAAATTAAGTGGTACCCGCTCCGCCTTTTCCTTAATCGGCAAGAAGAGAGCGTCATAGCGGGCAGTTTGGCTAGTAGCAGCAAATATGGTAGCTAGGGCTTCAGCCATGTCCTGCTCGGTGGTGCACATGGAACCGTTGATGGCAAGGCCGGGAATTACCGTCCGGCGATACTTGCCATACATCCGCCGAACAGCTGACCATACTTGTTAGGTAGAGCTGCGCCGGGAAAGCGAAGACACATAGGCTTCCCAGGATTTACGCTTTGCGTTGCGCAGTAGAAAGCGTGCCCTAGCGCGAGAACGTTTGAAGGCGACGGAGTTCCCTTCCGTCGGGTGCCGCTGAAAAACGCGCAAAGCACGTTTGCGTGCTTTGACAGCCAAACCGCATTCCTCGGACCACCACGGTACAGGGATACGACGTGGTGTAGGTGAACCTCGAGGAATGCTGGATTCTGCTGCGAGCAGGATCGAGCAAGTAAAATATTCGACCATTTCGTCGATGGTGTCGAAACCATCGTCGATGAGGTGTATGAGGGATTGGTATTTTCCCCAGTTAGCTTTGGAAATAATCCAGCGAGGATGTCGAGAAGGTACACATTGGCGGCCAGAAAAATGAATGTTAATGGGGTAATGATCACTGCCAAAGAGGTCGGAAAGTACTGACCACTCAAGTAGTGGTACTAATGACGGACCGCAGAAAGAAAGGTCTAGTACGGAATGTGTACCATAAGCGGATGATAGGAATGCCGGGTCACCAGTATTTAGCAGAAGCAGGTCAGACTTATCGAAGACGTCTACGAGGAGGCATCCACGGGCGTCATCAGTGTCTGATCCCCAGAGCGTGTACTTGGCATTCAAATCTCCCACAAGGAGTAGTGGTGAGGGGAGCTGAGCCAATAGACCTTGAAGATCCCGCTCTGTAACTATACTGAGCGGCGGCAGGTACATGTTACAGATGGTAAAACTGATGCTCTCCAGCTGTATCCGGACGGCCACAGCTTGCAATGGTGTGGTGAGAGGAACGTGGGCGGCGGAAATGTTAGGCGCCACTAAGGTAGCAACGCCACCGCTTGCACGCATACCTGCAAGAGAATCGCTTCTAAATGCCAAAAAAGAGTGAAGGTGTAACGAGTGATTGGGATGTAAGTGGGTTTCCTGGAGGCAAATTATTGACGGTGACCGTTGAGAAACTAAATGTTGTAGGTCTTGAGCACGAGCTCGAAAACCATTGACATTCCACTGGATTATTTCCATGAAGAGCTTTTAATGGGCCGTTTTAACCTTTTTCTTGACCTTGGCTGACCTGGGCCCTACGATTCGAAAATCGTTAGCCTCCTGTGACTCCGCTGATGATCGGGAGTCAGAACTCCTACGGCTCGTAGAACGAGACCGGGATCTAACAGAAGGCGAGCGACTTCGCGATGTATGTTGTTGTCGGGATCGGTTTTTCGCATTTACTACGGGATGGTTGTTACCCGCTGATGGCTTGGTGGCTGTAGTCTGTACGGCTGAAGCGGAGGCTGTGCTGGTGGATACACAAAGAGTCTGAGACGTGGGTTTAACGGCTAGAAAGTCAGTCTGCGTGGATGCGTGGGCGACAGGGACGTGTTGAACAGCAACAGTGGTATTAGGAGTACGGCGAGCTGCTGATGAATATCCAGTAGTAGTGGTAGCAGGCTTTAGTTGTTCAAAGCGCCGTCGTGCCTCTGGAAAATTCAGGCGTTCTTTGACACGTAGCTCCTGAATGCTTTTTTCGTCCATGAATCTAGGACACTGTCGCGAGCTGGAGGGACGACTACCGCCACATTTCACGCAGCAAGGTGTTCGGCTGCAGTTTGGGTCGTCGTGTTTAGCTAGGCCACATTGCTCACAAAGAGCAGGATTGGTACAGGCGACCTTAGTATGTCCGAACCGCTGACATTGGAAACAGCGCATGGGGTTCGGGACATACTGGCGGGCACTCGCACGCTCATAGCCGCAATAGATGTACTCGGGTAACTTAGTCCCAGCAAAAGTTAGAAAAACCGTACGTAGTGGGTACTCCTTGCCATCTTGCTTTCGTGTTAGCCGGTACGCCTGACAAACGAGTTGGTCGGAGAGGCAACTTACTATTTCTTCATTTGCTAGACCATCTAAACTGGAGGTGGTGACTACTCCTCTGCAGCTATTGAGCGTTTTGTGTGGGGCTACACGGATAGGGTAGGAGCCCAACAAAGACGCTTTTTGAAGTTTCTTAGATTGCTCGGCAGTTGTGTACTCTAGTAGTAAGTTGCCGTCGCGGAGACGCGTAGCGTTTTTGACAGGGCCACTGATTTTATCGAGCTCACGCTTTATATAAAATGGGCTTATATCCTTAAACGTTTTGCCATCACATGCCAAGGTCATCAATAAGTAAGGGTCAATGAAGGAGGTTTTGCGCGGAGACATGATGATATTGACCCCCATCCGGAACCGTCGGCGTCAGCCTGCCATCCGGGGGTTAAAGAGAGAAAGACACCGAATCTTCACGGTCTGTGCCGTCATGGGGACCCCACCCATGACCGATCTCATTTGTACCTCAGAAAAGCTACCCTTCAATATCCACTGCTTGTCCGTATGGGTAAACCGTTCACCACGCACACCCCGGCTTTATGCCCCTACCACCGGAATAACCGCCTGTGGCTCCCCACTTTAGGCCGCGCTGCGCATAAAGGGCACACGCGGATTCAGGGGACTTGTGGTTGATTACACCGGGGTTCCGTCAGCGGTAACACGTCCGGTCGGTGATACTAACCCAACGGCAACACGGCCGTCGGGAGATTAACACAGACCGGGCCCTCAAGGAGCTACGTGGGTGTACTTGACGGTGTGGACGGGCTCCGCACCTAAGGCTACACATAGGGGCAGTGCGAAGGGTCCGCTCAACCTTCACTTTTGAGAGCTCCGGAGAGCACACATGTCGGAAGCCGAGCTGAAAACCGTGGGACAGAACCACGGAGATAGGAGAGATCCCTGCTGGTGAGACAGGAGTTATAAACCTAAGACCTTACGTGCTAATAAGAATAATAAAGAACTAGAAGAGGAAGAATGTGGTGCTTACTGACAAGCAGCAGCTACACGTGGCACAGTTGATGGAGATGAAGGGGATGAATTGAGGGTGAATGGCTAGGGACCCCGGGATCGCCAATCCCGTACCTACCGTAGTAGGTCCCTGGAGGAAAATACCAGAGCCTCTTCTGCCAGTTTTCGGGGTTACTGATGGGCCTTCTCGGCAGCCGTAGCGGTCCTGGGGTACACCAAGTCCCCACCGTACATCACCCCATCAGTCGGTCCCCTACTTCCTGTTGCTCACCCCTCGGGACGAGGACCGCAGAGGTTGGATTTTGAGGGGCGCCAAATTGGGGGAACAGTTGGCCGGCGTGTGGGATAACGTGACGGAGCTGGGCAAGCGGATGGGCCAAGTGGACGTGCGCGTCGAGGACCTGGCGAAGACATGCAGTAAGACTTCAGGATAGCATGTTTTCAGCCCAAATCAATGAAAACGAGCTTTTTTATGGCGGACATGTGCATGCATCTGAGGACTTCCATGTCATCATAGTTTCTAGACATCCTGGGCAAAACCAAGTGTGTATCTCATGTCTTGTATCCATTGAGCAGAAAGCTTGGAATTTCTAATTACCTAGTGGATATAAACCATGACATAATTCATAGTGAGAATATCGTTATAGGGTCTCTAAGGGCAGCAGAGACAATTCCTGGATAATTCAAGGTGCAATGGCTTCAGAGTGGATGGAGGTGAAAATGAAAGTGAAACGTCATCTCCGAGAAATTGTGAGCTTTGAATATGTACTTGGGTCATTACTTTGAAGGCAGGCCTGTTCTCAACACTGTTCCAGATGACCTTCGCAGATATATACAGGAAAGATGGAATAAGTATACCATTTCGGAGCTGACGATAATTAGGGGACAATTGATCAAGAAGAAACTGCTAGCAGAAGACCATGTAAGTGATCCGATGATTGTTAGTCGCGGATACCATTTTGTTTTTACTTGGACCCCAGGCTATGTGGGCATTTCCGGGAACGAGGAAGCGGACGCGGCTGCTAAGTCCGCTTACTGTTTGCCCCGGAGTTAAACTACGGTGCCATACCAGGATGTGCAACGTTTTTTCCGTCGCCAACTCCTATCTGCTTGGCAGCACTCCTGGACAGCTTTGGAAGGCACACAACTCCGGGCAATAAAGGTGAGCGTACAACCCTGGCTAACTTCCTGCAGGGATAACCGGTGAAAAGACTGGGTTTTTACGAGAATCAAAATAAGACACTTGGAAAATATTGTATTCCTATTGTTGCCGCCGCCGCTGCTGCTACCATTTCACCACTATTAAATTTTCTACTTAGCATGTAGGCATTTTCATAATTATTATGAGTGCTATTAACTCACATAGATATAAGTGCCTCATTCCGATTCTCCATCACTCTCAGAGTCAGCGGTAATGATGAACCTGCTATCGTTAGATTGCTGATCCCGACTAATGTATTTTTCCTCTACTTTCTTTACATGCTGCACACAACTTTTCCAGTTCTGCATCGATCCCTTCTACACAGCTTCTCAACAAGTTACAAACGCTTTCGCTGAGCGAAGGTGTTGAATTTCTCTTGCGCACTTCTCTCTTCAGTTTCGACCACACAATTTCTATGGGGTTAAAACAGCAGTGATACGGCGGCAACCTTAAAACTTCGTGCCCATATTTACGAGCGTTGTCGTCAATCACGCAATCCTTGCCCACATTTGCCTTTTTAATTTCTGCCAGGAGTACAGCTTTAATAGGCAGAGGTTCGGGTATTTCAATATTATGAACCCTCATGTATTCGACTACATCTTTTAAGTTCATCGACATTGTAGGTGTTCTGTATTTTAAACGCGAATGATAGCTAGCATTGTCCAAAACAATTATAAATTTTTCATTTCTTGGCAGGTTTGTCATAAGCCTACCATCAAACCACTTTTCAAACACTGCTGCATTCATGTCATCGTAACTGTCGGCCATTGCATCACCAATGTTTTTCGCCGATAAGAAGAGGCAGTCTTTTACCCATCCCTCGGTACTCCCAGCATGAAGCACCATAATCCTATTACCCCTCGACACAGGAGCAGGCAAGGTGCAAGCACACGTACCGTCGTCCCACCCTTTTCTCGATACGTCATGGGTATCGTACCAGGTTTCGTCTAAATAAATTATCTTGTGTCCATTACTGCGAAACTTCCTTAGCTTTGACAAGTATATATATCGCCAAGCTACAATTCTGCTGGATTCCATAATAACCCTTTTCTTATTCAAAGTTTAGTATTTGAAACCCAGCTCCTTTAGAAGATCGCGCAAAGTGCAGCGCCCATAAGGAAAATCACAAATTTCTTGCAAATGTGCAACCAATTCATCTAAGGTGGGCGCTCTCCCTTTTGCATAGAAATTATAAATTTCTCGGCGAATTAAATCGCATGTGACATTATCCACCTTAGAGAAACTTTTTTTTTTTGTTCCACACTTTGTTGGCGTCTTCGGTATTCCTTTCGTCACAAGTTTTCTAACCGTATTTCTGTGAATACCCAGAATTTTTGCAGTTTCACTACATGACCCCTTACCAAGATTAATTTTCACCACATATTTATATGCGTTCAAAACAAGCGCTGGACTTTGCTTCGAAAGAGTTCCCGTTATAACTTTGTTTTTTGAGGCTTCTCCCCTAACATAACTCGGCCCAGCAACACCTTCCAATTCATTCACACTATTGTCTTCACTTTGATTATTTTCACTTGACTGAACGTTATCTACTACTTCATTTACATTTACCACTGCTCTTCTCTCCCACGGTCTCCACATCGTGACACAACGAATGTCTGCACCTAATGAAACAGAACAACTGGAAGTCGGAAATTTGGCAACTGAGACTTCACGTGGAGTAGACATGCAACTGTCATTTTCAGAAAACCGGGGTTGGTATTGGTCCCCAACGTCAGTGTTCTCCCCGCCAAGTAGTGACCGTCATAAATCTATCTCCACACTTCAGAAATGGGTCAGGTCCTTTGAGGTCCCTCCCCCCAGGGGCCTACTACGGTAGGTACGGTAGGAGAAAAACGGAAGTCGGTGCGAAGTGCAGATGGTCAACTGCAGTTGACGCTCTATATAAGTTACCAGAACGATAATATATAGCGAAGTCAACATACAGGGACGATGGAATTCCGCCGCGAAGGACACTAGTAATGCCATTAATAGCCACGGCAAAAAGGGCGACGCTGAGAATCGACCCTTGAGGCACACCATTCTCCTGCATCCGCTCCCTTGAGATACTGTTCCCTATTCGGACACGAAAAAGATGTAGTGCTAAAAAATTACTTAAAAATTCCGGTAAGTGGCCTCGCATACCGTAACTGTGCAGGTTACGTAGTATGCCATACCGCCAAGTGGTGTCATAAGCCTTCTCCAGGTCAAAGAATACTCCCACCACATGCTGTTGCAGTAGAAAGGCATCATGAATGTAAGCCTCAATGCGTGTTACATTGTCGAAAAAAAACGTTGCACATCCTGGTATGGCACCGTAGTTGTTAAACTCCGGGGATAACGGCAAGCGGACTTAGCAGCCGCTCCACCTTCTCGTAGCGGTCCTGGGGTATACCAAGTCCCCACCGTACATCAGCCCACCAGTCAGTCCCCTACTTCCTGTTGCCCACCCCCTCGGAACGAGGACCGCAGCGGTTGGATTTTGAGGGGCTACAAGCTGCAGCCGTTCAACTTTTCTTGCCTGGTCTGTCTGTTCAGTCTATATGCCCCCCAACGATTCCACTCACTGCCAACGCCTTGCACCAGGTTTTATTGCAACTCCCTACTCCTTTTCTTCTGCTGGGGGATTTTAATGCACACCATCCCTTATGGAGATCACCTAGGGCTTGCGCGCGGGGCAACCTCCTTGCAGATCTTTTTGATTCTCACACACTGACTATTCTCAACACTGGTGACCCAACCTTTCTTTCTGACTCCTCTGGCACATTTTCGCACCTGAATCTCGCTCTGCTCTCTTCGCAGCTTGCCACTCATCTTCAGTGGCATGTCGTTCCTGACACCTACTCCAGCGATCATATCCCTTGCGTTGATCGCCTTTTGCATCACGTTCCCCACTTAAGAACACCTACTTGGCAAATATGCAAGGCGGATTGGGAACTCTTCCGCCGTCTTGCATTATTCGATGCGCCTTCTTTTCAGTCAGTGGAGTGAGTGAGTGAGTGTGTGGTGCTTAAGGGCCCGTCGACAGCAAGGTCACTTGGGCTCGAAGTCAAGACTAAAACCTAAAGGCTACACAAATTAGGCTAAAATGGTAAAATAAAATAAAATGACTCAACTATTAAAAGTACATTAAAAAGCCCATCCCAGGACTAACAATTTAAAATCTCTAAAATTAGCAAATTTAAAATATAGGTCATATAGGTCTATAAAAACCAATTTTGGCAACAAACCGCAGTGCCTTTACCACGGCCACTGGGTCGTCCCCTAAAACTGCCACCAAGTTAGTCTCCAAGCCTATTGACTGGCGAACGCGGGCATACTGCGGGCAATCAAGCAGTACGTGCCGCACCGTGAGGCGTACTGCACACGGAGCACACACAGGGGCCGGCTCCCCTCTTAACAAATGCCCATGAGTCACACGTGTGTGTCCAATTCTCAGCCGGGTGAGTATCACCTCGGCTCGCCGGTTATCCCTGCAGGAAGTTAGCCAGGGTTGTACGCCCTCCTTTATTGCCCGGAGTTGTGTGCCTTCCAAAGCTGCCCAGGAGTGCTGCCAAGCAGAGAGGAGTTGGCGACGGAAAAAACGTTGCACATCCTGGTACGGCACAGTAGTTGTTAAACTCCGGGGCAAACGGCAAGCGGATTTTGCAGTCGCGTCCGCCTCCTCGTTTCCGGATATCGCCATATGGCCTGGGGTTCAAGTAAAAACAAAATTGTACCCGCGCCTGAGCATTTGCCAGATCTGGGCCTGTATTTTTAAAACGAGGGTGTGAGCGGCAGTGTGCTGTTGCAAGGCCTGAAGAGCACTCAGAGAATCAGTGCAGACAATAAAAGAGCCAGGAGCTAACTTGCAAATAAAAAGGAGCAAATAGAAGATGGCATAAAAAATAATAAATAAAAATAAAAAAAAATAAAAAAAAATAAAATCTGCTCAACACATGCCCTGGCATCTTGAAGCTATACCAGGGCAAAGCTCTTCACAGATTTATATTCTGTATCCTCCTGTCTTATTAGTTCCATTTCAATACTTATCTTTGCAGATATTCCCTAATCCAACTTTCCAAATAATCCTAACCTACTAGCTAACTCTAACCTACTTGCTACTGGAAACCAGCAGCTTTAGAACTCATGAAAACTACGTACCCTACCTATATCATATATCCTTTTTCTAATATTTACATTCACTATTGTCCTGTACCACTAGCCACCGGAAACCAGTAGCTTTACAATTCCTCAAACTAACTCACTACATAAGTCTACTACATAAGACTTTCTATCATTTATTTGCTGTCATTTCCTATCCGACTATTGGTAGTAATATTCCTCTCGGTTAGACTTGTAGTGTTTCCACCATCATTTGGAGAGAATTCGTCCATCAGTTCAAATTTCTTTTGTAAACATTATTCTATTGCAGATGTCTGCTAACTCCGCTCTTCTTCTGAGTCTACCGCTAATCTGCTTGTCGCTCCTGCTCCCATTCTGCGTATGGATGTCCAGTATTGGCATCTCCTGTTGATCCTTTGTTGTATTTCCTGGTCACATATATGTTGTTCCTGTTGATCTTCCATTTCATTTTCTCGCCTTATTCCATCCTCTGGTTCCCTTTGTATATTCCTTTTTGACCTCCTTGGTTCTACAGCTGCCTGTTCCTCTCTCCTTCTCCGCGGTTCTCCTCTTTCACGTCTTTCTATCTGTTGTTTATATTCCTCCATGACTCGCGTAGAGATGATCTCGGCCATTTCTTCCAGTGTTCTAAAGTCCACAGGATCTCTGACGATATTATATACATATTTCCCTTGTAGCATACTTCTATGGTGTTCTAACAAATCTTTATATTTTTTACATTCAAACAATGTGTGTTCTGGTGTATCCTGTATATTGCAGCTGTCACATATATCACTATCTGAGCTTCCAATTCTTTTGAAATAGGTCCGATATGGTCCATGGCCAGTTAGAAATGGTATACCTGCTCTTCTTGGCTGTATTTGTCTTAAGCGTAATCTTTCTCTTATATTTGGAAACAAATTGTACGTTCTTCTACCTTCCTCTATGTTGTTCCATTCTTGCTGCCATTCTTCTATAAGTCTCTGATTTATTTCCTTTTTGGTAGAGCACGAATATCCTAATATTTGCTCTACTTTACTCAAGTCCCCTTTTCTAACCCAATAGTTGGCTCCGCGCTGTTTGATTATCAAGTCCAATGGCCATGTCCCCACTGCAATTAATAGTGCCATGGTAGATGTGGTCTTAACGGCTCCAATACATTTCAATAATCCTGTTCTCTGTATGGATCGTATCATCTTCACATTCTTTTTTATATTAACTCTATCAGCCCATACCCCAGCTCCATATGCTGTTATTCCCACAACAAAACTCATGTGGTATGAAGTTATAGCCTTTGGCGGTAATTTAAATGTTCTCGTTGCTAAAGTGGACAATTTCATCATTATTTTTATAGTTTTTTCTTTGGTTTTCTTTATGTGTTGCTCAAAGTTTCTCTTTTCATCCAGGTGTATTCCAAGATATTTAATTACTTTTTCCCTTTTTATATTTTCATTATCTATCTTAATAGTCGGGTCCCTAATTAACGCTCCTTTCATTAGTACATAGGCAGATTTGTTCGCTGATATTTTTAATTTGGCTTGATTACACCAGTTGTTAAATTTATTTAAAGTTGAATTCGTTTTTCTCTCTAACTCCATCCTACTATTTGCCTCTGTAATAATCAGAATGTCATCTGCATAGGCAACAATTTCGATGATATCTTGTGATACAGCTAATTCTTCTAGTATTGGCTCCGTAATGATGTCCCAGAAGAGGGGCCCCAAAATGGATCCCTGTGGGCAACCTTTGGTAATTTCTCTTGTAATTTTTCCATCTCTGCCGGTGACATGTACCCGTCTATCTTTACAATAATCTCTGAGTACATTGTATAGAACTTTTGGGTATTGTTTCGCTTCCATGATTTTAAATAGATACGGCCACCATAAGTTGTCAAAGGCTCCAGCGATGTCAATGAATACTCCTAATACATATTTATTTGTACTTCTTTTTATCGCTTCTAACGCCACATTTATGGCCACTTCAGTGGATTTCCCCTTTCTGAAGCCAAATTGTTTCTGGGTCATGCCTATCATAATTCGATATTCCTTTTTAATATTAATTTCTCTTGTACCTTTCCTATTGTATTTAATAGACATATTGGTCTGTAAGTTTTTGGCTCTGTTAGATCCTTATTTGCTGATTTTTTTAGTATTACTACCTCTGCTTCTTTCCAACAGTATGGAACTCGCCCCTGTACCGTGCATTCATTAAGTAGGCTACATAAGTATGGTGCTATAGATTCTTCCAAGTTTTGTAGAATTTCTGCATTTATATTGTCTGGTCCTGGTGCTTTTTTCTTCTTTAGTTCTCGGATTGCTAGCTTTACTTCCGAAACGTCATATGGGTAGATTACTCTTTGATTAATATATACATTTTGAAAGTCACGTCGCATAGCTTGCTGTTTCTCATTCTCTTGTTCTTGTTCGTCACTAGGAAGTAATATCTGCAACAGGTGATTCATAGAGCTTGTCCACGATTCTGTGTAAGTTCCATCAGGTTTCTTTATTGTTGAGATTACTTCCGGTGCTTTTATTTTCTCAATGACTATTTTATACGGAGTCCCCCATTCATTTTCATCCAAATTTTCCTCTATAAATCTTTTCCATGTTTCTTGTCTAGTTTCTTCCAGCTTCATCTTATATTGTTGTTTCACTTCTCTATATTCCTGAAGTCTAATCTGTTTTTCTTGCGCAGTCCGACTTAGCTGATAATATCTTCTTAACTTCCTCACTCTGCTCCTTAGTTTTTGCAGTTTGTCATTCCATACCTTATACTTTCCATCAGTACTTGTGCATTTCTTTAATGCCTGCTCAATCGCCTGTTGTATGCTTTGAGTTAATTGCTTAGCTTTTTTATCTATATTTCCTCCAATTTGTATTTCATTGGGAATTTTAACTGAACCTCTCAGTTTTGCCCAATCAGCATTCTTTATCTGATATTTTCTTTTCTTCTGATGATTTTGATGTTCCCCTTCTGTCCATGTTACTATATCATAATATATTAAATTGTGGTCACTAGTTGTTAGTTGTTGCGCCACTTTCCAATTACTGATACGATTCACAATTTCTCCTTTGGCTACCGTAAGGTCTATATTCTCCTCTGCTCCAGCTCTATTTTCAAAAGTAAATGGATTAAATGGTGTATTCATTATGATCATATCGTTCTGTAGTAATATTTCTTCTAATCTTTCCCCTTATTATCAGGATTTTTACTATACCACCTCTTTGATTTGGCATTACCATCCATACCATATATAATGGACTTTCTTGACATGTCTAGCACTCTTTCCATCTTGTCAATGTGTATTTGAATATCATCACTATATTGAAAATAATGATTACACAGGATGAAGCTTACACCATCAGTTGTTACCTCAATGCAGTTAACATGTTCGTCGCACAATTGTGTAATCTTTACCACCTGTATTTCTTTGTTGATGATTAGAATTATTGCCTTTGCTTGATCGCCCTCTACTATTATTCTAGTGAGTGAGTGAGTGTGGTGTTTAAGGGCCCGTCGACAACAAGGTCATTTGGGCCCCAAGTCAACACTAAAAACCTAAAAACTGTAAAAATTCAGTTAAACAGGTAAAAAAACAATAAAAACACTCAAATGTTAAAAGGACATTAAAAGCGATCTAAAAACTAATAATTTAAAAGCTCTAAAATTCATAAGTATAAAATTCAAGTCACACTTGTTTATTAAAACCGATTTTAAAAACAAACCGCAGTGCCTTATCCACGGCCACTGGGTCGTTTCCTAAAACACCGTGCAAGTTAGTCCCCAACCCGAAAGACTGGCGAACGCGGGCGTACTGCGGGCAATCCAGCAGTACATGCCGCACAGTGAGGCGTACTGAACACGGAGCACACACAGGGGCCGGTTCCCCTCTTAATAGATGGCCATGGGTGGCTGGTGTGTGCCCAATTCTCAGCCGGGTGAGTATCACCTCGGCTCGCCGGTTATCCCTGCAGGAAGTTGGCCAGGGTTGTACGCTCTCTTTTATAGCCCGGAGTTGTGTGCCTTGTAAAGCTGTCCAGGATTGCTGCCAAGCAGATAGGAGCTGGCGACGGAAAAAACATTGCACATCCTGGAATGGCACCCTAGTTGTTAAACTCCGGGGCAAACGGCAAGCGGACTTAGCAGCCGCGTCCGCCTCTTCGTTCCCGGAAATGCCCACATGGCCTGGGATCCAAGTAAAAACAAAATGGTATCCTCGACCGAGCATTTGCGAGATCTGGGCCTGTATTTTTAAAACAACGGAGTGGGCGGCAGTGTGCTGTTGCAAGGCCTGAAGAGCACTTAGACAGTCGGTGCAAACAATAAAAAAGCCAGGGACTAACTTGCAAATAAAAAGGAGCAAATAGGAGATTGCATAGAGCTCTGCTGAGAAGACCGAAGTTGAGTCCAGAAGTCGAAATTTGTGAGCCTCACCGTTAACGAAGAACGCGCAACCCGTAGCGTTACCTAACTGAGAACCGTCTGTAAAGACCGGAACATAGTTAGGGTAACGGCCCAGTAATTCGGCAAAAAGTTGTTGGAACACCGAATGTGGAGTAGCGAGTTTAGAGTTGCTGGAAAGAGCGAGATCGAACCGTGCACGATCCAGTTGCCAAGGAGGATAAGGGCTGATGGACGACCTCTCCACGCGAGGCATTCGGAGGGCATGAGAATGTAGGAGGTCCCGAAATCTTATTCCCATGGGGCGTGTCCGAGAACCAGGGCGCATATAACGGTGGACTAAATCTGGACACAGAACTGGTTTAAAACAAGGATGATTGGGATAACTTGCCAACTTCGAGACGTACGAGCAGAGTAACAGCGAGCGACGAATATGGAGTGGAGGTTCGCCTGAGTCTGCATACAGGCAGTCGACTCGACTGGTGCGGAAAGCTCCTGTGGCAAGGCGGATGCCAGTATGATGCACGGTGTCTAAAAGGCGAAGTTTAGAGGCGGTCACTGCGCCATAAATAAAGCTGCCATAGTCCAGCTTGGACCGAACCAGAGAGCGGTACAGCCTCAACATTACCGTGCGATCACCCCCCCCCAAGATGCTCCAGATAATACTTTCAGCACCCGAAGAGAACGATCGCAAGAGGCTCGAAGGTGACGAATGTGGTGCTCCCAATTGAGTTGTCGGTCCAAGTAGAGGCCCAAGAACTTCAGGTGCGAGACAAATGGCAGGGGTGTGCCGTTCAAATAAAGATCAGGGGGCGGGTGAATACCTCGTAGGCGGTGAAAGTGGATACACTGCGTCTTCGTAGCTGAAAAACGGAAGCCGGTTTGAAGCGCCCAAGCTGCTAGCTGGGTAATGGTCAGCTGCAGTTGGCGCTCAATGTGATCTATGTTGGCAGACCTATAATAGATTGCGAAGTCGTCAACATAGAGGGATGATGGAATTCCACTTCGAACGGCACTAGTGATTCCGTTAATCGCTATGGCAAAAAGGGTGACGCTCAAAATTGACCCTTGAGGTACGCCGTTCTCCTGTATCTGCTCCCGTGATAGAGTGTTTCCTATGCGAACCCGAAAACGGCGAAGTTTTAAAAAGTTGCATAGGAATTCGGGTAGATGACCACGCATACCGTAACTATGAAGGTTACGGAGTATGCCGTACCGCCAAGTGGTGTCATAGGCCTTCTCCAGGTCGAGGAACACGCCCACGGCGTGCTGTTTCAGTAGAAAGGCATCGGAAATATACCCCTCAAGGCGTGTTAGATTATCGACATTTCAGCGATGGCGACGAAAACCGCATTGCAAGTTGGACAGATGGTTATGTTTTTCTAGCCACCAATTTAACCGAGCATTTATCATCCGCTCGAAGGTCTTACAGATGACACTCGTCAGGCAAATGGGGCGGTAGCTAGATGGTAGCGTGCGGTCCTTTCCGGGTCGAGGGATGCGGATGACAATACCCTCTCGCCAGGAGGAAGGGAAAACCCGCTCATTCCAAATGCGGTTATAGATGTTTAAAAGGAAACATAGCGCCTCAGATGGAAGATGTAGCAGCATCTGTCGGTGTACGTCATCGGGACCTGGAGAAGAATCCTTTGCTAACGCTAGAGAATGGGCGAGCTCGGCAGCGGTAAACGGTTGGTTGTACGGCTCGGTGCAGTCACTATTAAAATTTAGTTGTACCCGCTCCGCCTTTTCCTTAATAGGCAGGAAGAGAGCGTCATAGCGGGCAGTTTGGCTAGTAGCAGCAAATGTTGCAGCTAGGGCTTCTGCTATGTCCTGCTCGGTGGTGCACATGGAACCGTTGATGGCAAGGCCCGGAATTACCGTCCGGCGATACTTGCCATACATCCGCCGAACAGCTGACCATACTTGTTGGGTAGAGCTGCGCCGGGAAAGCGAAGACACATAGGCTTCCCAAGATGTACGCTTAGCGTTGCGCAGTATAAAGCGCGCCCTAGCGCGAGAACGTTTGAAGGCGACAAAGTTCCCTTCAGTCGGGTGCCGCTGAAAAACACTCAAAGCACGTTTGCGTGCTTTGACTGCCAAACTGCATTCCTCAGACCACCACGGTACAGGGATATGCCGTGGTGTAGATGAACCTCGAGGAATGCTGGATTCTGCTGCGAGCAGGATCGAGCAAGTAAAATATTCGACCATTTCGTCGATGGTGTCGAAACCATGGTCGATGAGGTGTATGAGGGATTGGAATTTTCCCCAGTTAGCTTTGGAAATAATCCAGCGAGGATGTCGAGAAGGTACACATTGGCGGCCAGAAAAATGAATGTTAATGGGGTAATGATCACTGCCAAAGAGGTCGGAAAGTACTGACCACTCAAGTAGTGGTACTAATGACGGACTGCAGAAAGAAAGGTCTAGTACGGAATGTGTCCCATAAGCGGATGATATGAATGTCGGGTCACCAGTATTTAGCAGAAGCAGGTCAGACTTATCGAAGACGTCTACGAGGAGACATCCACGGGCGTCATCAGTGTCTGATCCCCAGAGCGTGTGCTTGGCATTCAAATCTCCCACAAGGAGTAGTGGTGGAGGGAGCTGAGCCAATAGAGCTTGAAGATCACGCTCTGGAACTATACTGAGCGGCGGCAGGTACATGTTGCATATGGTAAAACTGATCCTCTCCAGCTGTAGCCGAACGGCCACAGCTTGCAATGGTGTGGTGAGAGGAACGCTGGCGGCTGAGATGTTAGGCGTCACTAAGGTAGCAACGCCACCGCTTGCACGCATACCTGCAAGAGAGTCGCTTCTAAATGCAGAGAAAGAGTGAAGGTGTAACGAGTGATTGGGATGTAAGTGGGTTTCCTGGAGACAAATAATTGATGGTGACCGTTGAGAAACTAAATGTTGTAGGTCTTGAGCACGAGCTCGAAAACCATTGACATTCCACTGGATTATTTCCATGAAGAGTTTTTAATGGGCCGTTTTAACCCTTTTCTTGACCTTGGCTGACCTGGGCCCTACGATTCGAAAATCGTTAGCCTCCTGTGACTCCGCTGATGATCGGGAGTCAGAACTCCTCCGGCTCGTAGAACGAGACCGGGATCTAACAGAAGGTGAGCGACTTCGCGATCTATGTTGTGGTCGGGATCGGTTTTTCGCATTTACTACGGGATGGTTGTTACCCGCTGATGGCTTGGTGGCTGAAGTCTGTACGGCTGAAGCGGAGGCTGTGCTGGTGGATACACAAACAGTCTGAGACGTGGGTTTAACGGCTAGAAAGTCAGTCTGCGTGGATGCGTGGGCGACAGGGACGTGTTGAACAGCAACAGTGGTATTAGGAGTACGGCGAGCTGCTGATGCATATCCAGTAGTAGTGGTAGCAGGCTTCAGTTGTTCGAAGCGCCGTCGTGCCTCTGGAAAAGTCAGGCGTTCTTTGACACGTAGCTCCTGAATGCTTTTTTCGTCCATGAATCTAGGACACTGTCGCGAGCTGGAGGGATGACTACCGCCACAGTTCACGCAACAAGGTGTTCGACTGCAGTTAGGATCGTCGTGCTTCGGTAGGCCACATTGCTCACAAAGAGCAGGATTGGTACATGTGACCTTCGTATGTCCGAACCGCTGACATTGGAAGCAGCGCATGGGGTTCGGGACATACTGGCGGACGCTAGCACGTTCGTAGCCGCAATATATGTATTCGGGTAACTTCGTCCCAGCAAAAGTTAGAAATACCGTACGTAGTGGGTACTCCTTGCCATCTTGTTTCCGTGTTAAGCGGTACGCCTGACAAACAAGTTGATCAGAGAGGCAACTTACTATTTCTTCGTTCGCTAGACCATCTAGGCTGGAGGTGGTGACTACTCCTCTGCAGGTGTTAAGAGTATTGTGTGGGGCTACCCGGATCGGGTAGGAGCCCAACAAAGCCGCCTTTTGCAGTTTTTTAGATTGCTCTGCAGTTGTGGTCTCTAATAGTAGGTTGCCGTCTCTGAGACGCGTAGCGTTTTTGACAGGGCCACTGATTTTATCTATTTCACGCTTTATGTAGAATGGGCTAATATCCTTAAACGTTTTTCCATCGCATGCCAAGGTCATCAATAAATAAGGGTCAATGAAGGAGGTTTTGCGCGGAGACATGATGATAGAGACCCCCATCCGGAACCGTCGGCGTCAGCCTGCCATCCGGGGGTTAAAGAAAAAAGACACCGAATCTTCACGGTCTGTGCCGTCTTGGGGACCTCACCCATGACCGATCTCATTTGTACCTCAGAAAAGCTACCCTTCAATATCCACTGCTTGTCCGTATGGGTAAACCGTTCACCACGCACACCCTGGCTTTATGCCCCTACCACAGGAATAACCACCTGTGGCTCCCCACTTTAGGCCGCGCATGCGTGTAATAGGCACACGCGGATTCAGGGGACTTGTGGTTGATTACACCGGGGTTCCGTCAGCGGTAACACGTCCGGTCCGTGATACTAACCCAACGGCAAACGCGGCCGTCGGGAGATTACCACAGACCGGGCCCTCAAGGAGCTACGTGGGTGTACTTGACGGTGTGGACGGGCTCCGCACCTAAGGCTACACATAGGGGCAGTGCGAAGGGTCCGCTCAACCTTCACTTTTGAGACCTCCGGAGAGACTATTATTCTAGTTGTAGCAGCCAAATGTATAGGTTTTCCTTTAAAGCCATACGGCTCTTGTATGCATAGGATATCCAATTACCTGTCTTCTATTACCTTTCTTAATTCCTGCATCACTAGCCAATAAATCTTAGATATTCCATATTTCATTAGTGTTATTATACAAATAGCTGTATATAAAATATCGCAGTCTTACAGGCAGTCGCAGGTTCCTTACATATGTAGCAATATGTTTCTTCTTCACTTCCAATGACTGATAGGTCTTAGAAGTTGCAGTTGGTTTACCTTGTTTCCTACTTGTTTGTGATCCATGTCTTATGTTAATTATTCTCTTACTCCACTCCATTTGGGTTATCTTGTCCATAGTGTGTTCTATTAATTAACTGTTCCCAAAACATCTTATACGTTGGGCATACATTCCTATTTTGACAATGTACTTTTGTCCCAGTAGTTAGGTTTCTCTTTCTTGTGCTACATGGAATACATACGGACTTCTCTTTATCTTTAGCTTTTTGACACTCTTTCTTTGTATGATCTTGTTCCCCGCAGTGTGAGCACACAGATACCTCTTGTTTACAATATTTTGCTACGTGTCCTAGCTTTTGACACTTCATACATCTTGCTACCACAATATAATCTTTGAACTGAACCGCCTGGAAGCCAATATATATTTTATCCTTTTGAATAAGTTTATATCTTAGCCTGGGGTCTACTTCTATTACATGATGAACTGTTCTTTTATCTCTAGGCCCTGTTTTAGATCGGAAGGTTACCTTCTGGTTAAATTCTTCCCATGTCATTTCATCTTTATAATTCTGTTCATACATATTTCTTTTGGTGTCGTCTTCTTTTTCTGTGGATAAAACATCATAAATTATCATTAACGGTTGTTTTTTCTTGGCCGGTTCTACCTTAATTTCCTTATCTTTTAGATTCTGACTATTCAGTATTTTTTTGCATATCTTCCTTTGTTTCTGCCTCGACTATTACAGTTGTGTCCGTTATCCTTACATTAGTTATTTTAATTTTTTCTTCCACTGGCTTTAGATTTTTTGTAACTATGTCTTGTACCACATCTGCCCTTTTACCTTCTGTCGATCTAATCAGCACCGTATGGGTTTGCTTCTTTATAGCCCTGTCAAATTTGTCCTCCGTGTCAGTCATCCTTTGTCTCATGACCATTTGGGCATAAGAAGGCTTAGGCTGTACCAAATTGGTTTTCAGAATATTATTTTCCGCTTGTAGTATAGTTACTGTAGCAGATAACTCGTTAAAGGCTTCAGTTATCTTACCCATCTGGGCTATTATTAGTTTCTTGATTGATACACTAACTTTATCAGCAGCTATTGCTGCATTAATTTCAGTTACATATTCCATAATACTGGAAGGTATATGTTCCTTAGCTGTTGTCTCTCCCTCGACCATTTCTTTCGACGATGCACCTACAGATTTCATTGGAGACCTCTGCAGTGACCTTCTAGGTTTGAAAATTTCTTCCTCTTCCGCTCTCCCTCTTTCCGCCTGCGTTTTTAAGCTCCTCTCGGCTGCCCCGGACATACCAGGGCACCCAGGGTCGGGACGTGGACCCGGAAGCAAGTTTGGCACTTTTGTAGGGCCGCGTACCCACGCAACACTCCCTACTATCCACAGCTGGAACTCCTGACACTTTCCGGCAGGGGGTTAACTGCCAAACTCCGACCCCAGAAGATGGCATACAGTTCTGCGGAAAAAACTGAAGTGGAGTCCAGGAGGCGAAATTTATGAGCCTCACCGGTAATGAAGAATGCGCAACCCGTAGCGCTACCTAACTGAGAACCGTCTGTAAAGACCGGAACATACTTAGGGTAACGGCCCAGTAATTCGGCAAAAAGTTGTTGGAACACCGAATGTGGAGTAGCGAGTCTAGAGTTGTTTGAAAGAGCGAGATCAAACCGCGACAGATTGAGCTGCCATGCAGGATAGGGGCAGATGGACGACCTCTCCACGCGAGGCATTCGGAGGCCATGCGAATTTAGGAGATCCCGAAATCTTATTCCCACGGGGCGAGTCCGAGAACCAGGGCGCATATAACGCTGGACTACATCTGGACACAAAACTGGTTTAAAGCAAGGATGAGTGAGTGAGTGAGTGTGTAGGGTTTTAGGGCCCGTCGACAACAAGGTCATTTGGGCCCTAGGTCAACACTAAAATCTAAAAGCTACACAAAGCTAAAAGGTAAGATAAAATATAAACACTGAACTATTAAAAACACATTAAAACTCGTCCCAGTACTAAAAATTTAAAATCTCTAAAAGCAATAGATATAAAACACAAGTCATGCTTGTTTATTAAAACCGATTTTAAAAATAAACCGCAGTGCCTTATCCACGGCCACTGGGTCGTCACCTAAAATACTGAGCAAGTTAGCTCCCAAGCCCAAAGACTGGCGAACGCGGGCGTACTGTGGGCAATCCAGTAAAATATGCCGCACAGTGAGGCGTACGGCACACGGAGCACACACTGGGGCCGGTTCCCCTCTCAACAAATGACCATGAGTGCCTCGTGTGTGCCCAATTCTCAGCCGGGTGAGTATCACCTCGGCTCGCCGGTTATCCCTGCAGGAAGTTAGCCAGGGTCGTACGCTGTCTTTAATTGCCCGGAGTTGTGTGCCTTGTAAAGCTGTCCAGGAGTGCTGCCAAGCAGAGAGGAGTTGGCGACGGAAAAAACGTTGCACGTCCTGGAATGGCACTGTAGTTGTTAAACTCCGGGGCAAACGGCAAGCAGACTTTGCAGCCGCGTCCGCCTCCTCGTTCCCGGTAATCCCCACATGGCCTGGGGTCCAGGTAAAAACAAAATTGTACCCGCGCCTGAGCATTTGTGAGATCTGGGCCTGTATTTTTAAAACTAGGGTCTGAGCGGCAGTGTGCTGTTGCAAGGCCTGAAGCGCACTCAGAGAATCAGTGCAGACAATAAAAGAGCCGGGAGCTAACTTGCAAATAAAAAGGAGCAAATAGAAGATGGCATACAGTTCTGCGGAAAAAACTGAAGTGGAGTCCAGAAGGCGAAATTTATGAGCCTCACCGTTAATGAAGAATGCGCAACCCGTAGCGCTACCTAACTGAGAACCGTCTGTAAAGACCGGAACATAGTTAGGGTAACGGCCCAGCAATTCGGCAAAAAGTTGTTGGAACACCGAATGTGGAGTAGCGAGTCTAGGGTTGCTTGAAAGAGCGAGATCGAACACCGCACGATCGAGCTGCCATGCAGGATAAGGGCAGATGGACGACCTCTCTACGCGAGGCATTCGGAGGCCATGGGAATGTAGGAGATCCCGAAATCTTATTCCCACGGGGCGAGTCCGAGAACCAGGGCGCATATAACGGTGGACTAAATCTGGACACAGAACTGGTTTAAAACAAGGATGATTGGGATGACTTGCCAACTTCGAAAGGTATGAGCAGAGTAACAGCGAGCGACGAATATGGAGTGGAGGTTCGCCTGAGTCTGCATACAGGCAGTCGACTCGACTGGTGCGGAAAGCCCCTGTGGCAAGGCGGATGCCAGTATGATGCACGGTGTTTAAAAGGCGAAGTTTAGAGGCGGTCGCTGCGCCATAAGTAAAACTGCCATAGTCCAGCTTGGACCGAACCAGAGAGCGGTACAGCCTCAACATTACCGTGCGATGGCCCCCCCCCCCAAGATACTCCAGATAATACCTTTAGCACCCGAAGAGAACGATCGCAAGAGGCTCGAAGGTGACGAATGTGGTGTTCCCAATTTAGTTGTCGGTTTAAGTAGAGGCCCAAGAACCTCAGGTGCGAGACAAATGGCAGGGGTGTGCCGTTCAAATGAAGATCAGGAGGAGGGTGAATACCTCGTAGGTGGTGAAAGTGGATACACTGCGTCTTCACAGCTGAAAAACGGAAATCGGTTTGAAGCGCCCAAGCTGCTAGCTGGGCAATGGTCAGCTGCATTTGGCGCTCAATGTGATCTATGTTGGCAGACCTATAGTAGATTGCGAAGTCGTCAACATAGAGGGATGATGGAATTCCACTTCGAACGGCACTAGTGATGCCGTTAATCGCTACGGCAAAAAGGGTCACGCTCAAAATCGACCCTTGAGGTACACCGTTCTCATGTATCCGCTCCTGGGATATCGTTTTTCCTATGCGCACTCGAAAATGGCGAAGCTTTAAAAAAATTGCATAAAACTCGGGTAGATAACCACGCATACCGTAACTATGAAGGTTACGGAGTATGCCGTACCGCCAAGTGGTGTCACAGGCCTTCTCCAGGTCGAGGAACACGCCCACGGCGTGCTGTTTCAGTAGAAAGGCATCGGAAATATACCCCTCAAGGCGTGTTAGATTATCGACACTTGAGCGATGGCGACGAAAACCGCATTGCAAGTTGGACAGATGGTTGTTTTTCTAGCCACCAATTTAACCGAGCGTTTACCGTTCGCTCCAACGTCTTACAGATGACACTCGTTAGGGAAATGGGGCGGTAGCTAGATGATGATGATGATGATGTGTATACGGGCGCTCAACTACGGCGGTCATCAGCGCCCTTTAAAAAACAAGTCAAGTCATGGCAAAAGCCAGATATAAAACTTTCCAAAAATATATTATATATAAATCTATTAAAACTGCACACACATATATACTAAAATAAGAAAAAAATAATAAAAAAAAAGTTGAGATTAAATTCTAAAATCCACAGCTGAAACAAACGCTAAAACTTTGCCCACCGCCGTTTCGTCATCCGCGAAGATCTCCGCCAAGCTGGCCGGCAGCTGCAGAGACCTGCGGAGACGTGCCAAGCTAAAACAATCTAAGAGCAAGTGACGGACAGTCAGGTCACCACTGCACAGCGGGCAAACGGGAACTGGGGTTCTATTCAATAAAAAGCTGTGGCTAAAATAACAATGCCCAATGCGCAACCGAGCCAAAGTCACCTCCTCGCGACGAGATGACCGACAGGAGGTAACCCAGGGAATCGGAAGTTCCTTAATAGATCTCAGTTTATTATTGCGGAGAGCGGACCACTCTTCCTGCCAGCAGGTTAGCACAGCTCTCCGTAATACCGCCCTAAAATCTTCCGATGTCACACATGGTAGTCGAACCCTGGGCTTCATGGTAGCCGTCTTGGCTGCCGAATCCGCCATTTCATTCCCCCGCAAGCCTACGTGACCAGGAATCCATGCACTCACCACGCTCACGCCAGAAGCGTGTAAAACGTGGAGAGCATCCTGTATCCGCTGCACAATGGGGTGGTAGTTGTACAGCTGCCGTAGGCTTTGAAGTGCACTGAGGGAATCACTCAGGATTAAGCAGTTCCCCAACCTTCGTCGACGTACGTGTAAAATGGCCCGGTATATTGCATAGAGCTCTGCGGTAAAAATGGAAGTGCTAGTGTGGAATCCGAATGTATAAGGTTCGGTTCCACATACGTAAGCACAACCAACACCATCTGAATTCTTGGACCCGTCGGTGTAAATTTTAATATGGTCCTGATATCGCGATAAAAATTCTAAAAAGCATGTGCGGATACTAGACATAGACATGGTAGATTTATCGTGTGTGGTCATGCCCAGATCAACGTGGGGTGCTCTGCACAACCAAGGAGGGTATGTCCTCTCCCCCCTAGGATACATCTTAGGCATTTCGCTATTAAAACGTCTAAGGAGCTCCCGGAAACGAAAACCAGGTGGCTTTGGTTTTATAGAAGTGTTCCTATAACGCACGTCCATGAAGGTGTTAAAGAACGGCGTAAACGTTGGATGTGTGGGCATGCAATTAAGTCCACAGCCATAATTTGCTAATAGCATGTTGCGCCTGTACTGCAGAGGAGGTTCTGCAGACTCAGCATACAGGCTTATAACTCGGCTCGTTGGAAATGCCCCAACTGCTATACGTATGCCACAATTATGGACTGTGTCTAATCTCTTCAGCACAGATGGTCGTGCTGAGCCATAAACGATACTACCATAATCTAATTTGGAACGGATGACTGTGCGATACAGTCGCAATAACACTGTACGATCCGCTCCCCACGATTTTCCACTTAGTACCCGCAAGATATTTAAAGATCGGTCACATCGTGCTTTCAGTTGTGCTATATGCGACGACCAACTAAGTTTTCTATCAAATATCAATCCAAGGAACCTCGTCTCATCTGCAAATGGTAGTAGATCAGCGCCTAGCCGGAGCCTTGGAGGTAGTCGACTCCGCTGACGCCAGAAGTTAACACTGATAGTTTTCTCAGCAGAGAATCGGAAGCCGTTCCTTAAACTCCAAACCTTAAGGTTGTCCAAGGTGGTCTGGAGACGGCGCTCTATAAACGATGTGCGCTGAGATGTGCAGTAGACGGCAAAGTCGTCTACAAATAGGCATGACGAGACCCCCGGAGGTACACATTTCGAGATAGAATTAATCGCAATAGCAAACAACGTAACACTTAGCACCGATCCGTGTGGTACACCGTTCTCTTGAACGAAAAGGTTCGAAAGAACCGAGCCAACCCTTACTCGGAAAACGCGGTCCTTCAAGAATTCCTGAAGGAAGAGTGGTAGGCGTCCACGTATATTCCAGGCGTGCAGAGTACGTAGCAACCCTGCACGCCAACACGTATCATAAGCCTTTTCGAGGTCAAAAAATATTCCGACTGTTTGACAGTTTTTAAGAAATCCGTTCATAATCTGTGTCGACATGGACACAAGATGATCCACTGTTGAACGGCGTCGTCGAAAACCGCACTGGATATTATTCAGTAGGTTGTGCGTTTCCAGCCACCATACCAACCGCCCATTTATCATGCGTTCCATCACCTTGCAGACGCAACTGGTGAGGGAAATAGGACGGTAGCTAGAAGGGAGGTGGCGGTCCTTGCCAGCTTTCAAGATAGGTATAATGGTGGCTTCTCGCCACTTGTCCGGAAACGTGGCATCAACCCAAACACGGTTATAGACCTCGAGCAGGTATGCCTTACCTTCAGGTGAGAGATGTTGTAACATTTGAACGTGGATTCCGTCCGGTCCTGGTGCTGTCAGTCGCGATGATGAAAGAGCGTGTTCTAACTCCGCCAAGGTGAAGAGGCGGTTATAATCTTCAAGGTTTCTGGAACTAAACACGAAACCTTGAGATTCTACCTGAGTCTTAATTGAGATAAACTCAGGAGCATAATTACTTGAGCTAGACACCTGAGCGAAAGCACAGCCGAAGGTGTTAGCCACGACAAACGGATCAACAACAACTCCTGCAGGTGTTTTCAGACCAGCGATTGGCAAGTGGGTTGATTTTCCGGCCACGCGCCTTAACCTATCCCATACAACAGACGATGGTGTCCATCTGTTAAAAGATGAGACAAACTTGTTCCATGAGATCTTTTTGCTATCCTTAATTATTTGCCTAGACTGCGCACGCGCTTTCTTGTACTCAATTAGATTACTTTGGGTAGGGTGTCGTTGAAATACCCGTAGAGCACGTCTACGAGCACGAATAGCATTCCGGCAGTCGTTGTTCCACCACGGGACAGGAAGTCGACCAGGTTGGGTGGCCGAACGTGGAATCGACTCTTCTGCAGCGGAAAGAATTGTCTCTGTGAGATGATCAACTAGATCATTCACAGAATCGTGCTCATTGTAATCAAAGACAGCCAACTGGGTGTAAAGGTTCCAGTTGGCACGATCAAAGCGCCATCTAGGGTTACGTGAGGTAGACACACCGTGTGCTAAGAGACTAAGGAGACATGGGAAGTGGTCGCTGGAATGTAGATCAGAGATGACATTCCACTGCAATGAAACTGCTAACTGGGATGAACATACTGCCAAATCGATGTGCGAATAGGTGTTATAAGCGTCTGAGAGAAACGTTGGCTCTCCGGAATTCAGGAGAACCAAGTTATTGCTCTCCAAGAATTTTTGCAATGAGGTGGCCTCTCGAACATGCCCGAGTTGAACCCCATAGTGGGTGATGGGCATTAAAGTCTCCAACTATTACAAATGGTGTTGAAAGTTGGGAAACCAGATCTTCAAGGTCAATTAACGAAAGGTCATCTGATGGCGGGAGATATACATTGCAAATACAAAATTCCATGGTTCGCAGCTTAATCCTTACAGCTACAGATTGTATATCAGATTGCAGCTGTACCGGGTCTACAAATATGTCATCCCTGAGGAGCATCATAGTGCCCCCGTGAGCAGGAATGCCCTCTTCTGTGTCAATATCACACCGCAGTGGTGTGTAGCGTCGGATTTTAAACTTGTCTTGCGGTCGTAGCTTAGTCTCTTGTAAGCATACCACCAAGGGGTTATGCTTACTGAGCAAAAGTTCCAGTTCTGGTCGATGTGTTCTTAAACCCCGCATGTTCCATTGAAGGATAGCCATTGGAACTAAGGAGATGGGTTGTAAAATTGGTCTACATTAAGATGACTTTAACGGTGGCCGAATCAGCTTACCCTTTTTCTTCGGTGTAGGGCTAACACCTTTTTCTGCCGATTTATCTTGGCGCTTTTTTGTTGCCGTTCTGTTGTCGATATCCTCTTGGTCCATCTCTTCGGCGGAGGAAGCCCCTTTCCCTAAACAAAACTTAGGTTCGAGGGCTTCAAATTTATTGGACACCGAGATCGACGAAGATGACAGTCGTCGATCCGATTCATCACCAGAAAGCTCTTCAGAAGAAGAGCTTCGGGATACTCTAGAGGTTTTCTTCTTCCTGGGGGTACTGGTCGAATCTTTCAGAAAATCTGTCCTCTGGTAGCTGGTCTTAAATTCTTTAGGCGGCGGATCGTATATTACAGGCTTGTCATATTTCCTTGTAGAAGTCGACGGTTTGGCTTGAGACGGGGCTGAGGTTTTAGTTTCCTTCGTCCGTTTAGGCGATGTACTTGCCGACGCTGGTGATGGAGTTGTGGACTGCCGTACTTGTGTCGGGACAAGAACTCTATCGGAGATGGTAGGCTCCCCTGCACCGCAGGTTTGCGTTGCAATTTCTTTCCTAGGAACGGGTTTAGCCAAAACAGAGCTATAAGTACCGGACCTAGGAACGGAGGGTAAGCGAGTACGCAGGAGCTTCCGGGCGTCCGAGAAGGAAACCTTCTCCTTAACCCGGATCTCCTGTATTGCCTTTTCTTCCACAAACCGTGGGCAGTCTTTGGAGCTAGACGGATGCTCCCCGGCACAGTTTATGCATTTAATGGGCGAGGAGCACTCACCCTCGTGTAAAGCCAAACCACAGTTCACGCATGCTGGAGATCCGTTACACAGTTGACTAGTGTGACCATAACGCTGACATTTGCAACACCGCAGAGGGTTCGGTATATACGGCCTAACCTCAATACTCTCGTATCCTGCCTTAATCTTTTGAGGAAGATCTACCCTATCAAAAGTAAGGAACAGGGTACGAGTAGGCAACAATTCCCCACGTTCTCTGCGCTGTACTCGGTACACACAAGTTACACCCTGGTCTTTTAGGTTCTCCTGAATCTCCTCGTTGGACATACCGTCCAACGCACGGGTGGTTACCACCCCGCGCGAGGAGTTCAGGGTCTTATGTACCGTAACGGATATTGGGTAACTCCCTAGCATGCTTGCCTTAAGTAACGATGCCGCCTGGGCGTTAGATTGCGCCTCAACCAGGAGCGTGCCATTTCTCGATCGTATACAAGATTTGACCGGACCTGCAATTTTGTCTAATCCCCTCTGGATGGTAAAGGGGTTAACGGTACTAAACTTTTGGCCTTCTTCAGTGCGACTGATTACCAAGTAGCGAGGACCACAAGACTCGGCTACTTCTTTTCCATTGCTGCAAGTTTTTGTATTGTTTTTTGGGTTTAAGTTTAACATGAAGATTGGCGAAAAAATTCATCCCCCAGTGCTCCCCACCCACCACGGAGCCCAACAAGGGGTCATCCCACTGGGATGACAGGGCTACACAGGGGATATAGCGAGCTCGCCGTCCCACTCACCCTGGAGGTCGGTACAATACCTAGTCCTGGCCGATTGATTAGGGGTGGGTTAGTCCCTAACCTCCCGTTTAGGCGAAGCAGAAGCCAAAGTAGTGTATTAGTAATGCGTACCCTCCCCGAATTCAGAAAAATACTGTTACGAGCTCAGATACGCATCCCTCAACCACCAGGACTAACCTTTCCACCGACACGGGTCTCCACGCACGGCCTACACGTGGGTGGGCCTGTTGACCGTCTCCCTCAGCCACGAAGAGGAGCCCACACGAGGGAGACTGTTGGCTCGGGACCCCGGGTTCGCCAAACCCGTACCTACCGAAGTAGGCCCCTGGTGGGGTAGCTAGATGGTAGCGTGCGATCCTTTCCGGGACGAGGGATGGGGATGACGATACCCTCTCGCCAGGAGGAAGGGAAAACCCGCTGATGCCAAATGCGGTTATAGATGTTTAAAAGGAAACAGCACCTCAGATGGAAGATGTAGCAGCATCTGTCGGTGTGCGTCATCGGGACATGGAGAAGAATCCTTTGCTAACGCCAGAGAATGGGCGAGCTCGGCTGCGGTGAAAGGTTGGTTGTACGGCTCGGTGCAGTCACTATTAAAGTTAAGTGGTACCCGCTCCGCCTTTTCCTTAATAGGCAGGAAGAGAGCGTCATAGCGGGCAGTTTGGCTAGTAGCAGCAAATATGGTAGCTAGGGCTTCAGCCATGTCCTGCTCGGTGGTGCACATGGAACCGCTGATGGCAAGGCCGGGAATTACCGTCCGGCGATACTTGCCATAGATCCGCCGAACAGCTGACCATGCTTGTTGGGCAGACTGCGCCGGGAAAGCGAAGACACATAGGCTTCCCAGGATTCACGCTTTGCGTTGCGCAGTAGAAAGCGTGCCCTAGCGCGAGACCGTTTGAAGGCGACGAAGTTCCCTTCCGTCGGGTGCCGCTGAAAAGCGCGCAAAGCATGTTTGCGTGCTTTAACAGCCAAACTGCATTCCTCAGACCACCACGGTACAGGGATACGACGTGGTGTAGGTGAACCTCGAGGAATGCTGGATTCTGCTGCGAGCAGGATCGAGCAAGTAAAATTTTCGACCATTTCGTCGATGGTGTCGAAACCATCGTCGATGAGGTGTATGAGGGATATGAGGGATTGGAATTTTCCCCAGTTGGCTTTGGAAATAATCCAGCGAGGATGTCGAAAGGGTACACATTGGCGGCCAGAAAAATGAATGTTAATGGGGTAATGATCACTGCCAAAGAGGTCGGAAAGTACTGACCACTCAAGTAGTGGTACTAATGACGGACTGAAGAAGGAAAGGTCTAGTACGGAATGTGTACCATAAGCGGATGACAAGAATGTCGGATCACCAGTATTTAGCAGAAGCAGGTCAGACTTATCGAAGACGTCTACGAGCAGGCATCCACGGGCGTCATCTGTGTCTGATCCCCAGAGCGTGTGCTTGGCATTCAAATCTCCCACAAGGAGTAGTGGTGAGGGGAGCTGAGCCAATAGCGCTAGAAGATCCCGCTCTGGAACTATACTGAGCGGCGGCAGGTACATGTTACAGATGGTAAAACTGATGCTCTCCAGCTGTAGTCGGACGGCCACAGCTTGCAATGGTGTGGTGAGAGGAACGTGGGCGGCGGAAATGTTAGGCGCCACTAAGGTAGCAACGCCACAGCTTGCACGCATACCTGCAAGAGAATCGCTTCTAAATGCCGAAAAAGACTGAAGGTGTAACGAGTGATTGGGATGTAAGTGGGTTTCTTGGAGGCAAATTATTGATGGTGACGGTTGAGAAACTAAATGTTGTAGGTCTTGAGCACTAGCTCGAAAACCATTGACATTCCACTGGATTATTTCCATAGAGTTTTTAATGGGCCGTTTTAACCTTTTTCTTGACCTTGGCTGACTTGGGCCCTACGATTCGAAAATCGTTAGCTTCCTGTGACTCCGCTGATAATCGGGAGTCAGAACTCCTACGGCTCGTAGACCGAGACCGGGATCTAATAGAAGGCGAGCGACTTCGCGATCTATGTTGTGGTCGGGATCGGTTTTTCACATTTACCACGGGATGGTTGTTACCCGCTGATGGCTTGGTGGCTGGAGTCTGCACGGTTGAAGCGGATGTAGTGCTGGTGGATATACAAACTGCCTCAGACGTAGGTTTAACGGCTAGAAAGTAAGTCTGCGTGGATGCGTGGCCGAAAGGGACGTGTTGAACAGCAACAGTGGTATTAGGAGTACGGAGAGCAGCTAATGCATATCCAGTAGTAGTGGTAGCAGGCTTCAGTTGTTCGAAGCGCCGTCGTGCCTCTGTGAAAGCCAGGGGTTCTTTTACACGTAGCTCCTGAATACTTTTTTCGTCCATAAATCTAGGGCACTGTCGCGAGCTGGAGGGATGACTACCGCCACAGTTCACGCAACAAGGTGTTCGACTGCAGTTAGGATCGTCGTGTTTCGGTAAGCCACATTGTTCACAAAGAGCAGGATTGGTACATGTGACCTTAGTATGTCCGAACCGCTGACATTGGAAACAGCGCATGGGGTTAGGGACACACTGGCGGACGGTAGCACGTTCATAGCCGCAATATATGTATTCGGGTAACTTCGTCCCAGCAAAAGTCAGAAATACCGTACGTAATGGGTACTCCTTGGCATCTTGTTTCCGTGTTAGCCGGTACGCCTGACAAACAAGCTGGTCAGAGAGGCAACTCACTATTTCTTCATTTGCAAGACCATCTAGGCTGGAGGTGGTGACTACCCCTCTGCAGGTGTTGAGTGTTTTGTGTGGGGCTACCCGGATCGGGTAGGAGCCCAACAAAGTCGCCTTTTGCAGCTTTCGAGATTGGTCTGCATTTGTGCTCTCCAATAGTAGGGTGCCGTCTCGGAGGCGCGTCGCATTCTTAACAGGGCCACTGATCTTATCTAATTCACGCTTTATGTAAAAAGGGCTGATATCCTTAAACGTTTTGCCATCACATGCCAAGGTCATCACTATATACGGGTCGATGAAAGAGGGTTTGCGCGGATGCATTTTCAATAGGACCCCCATCCGGAACCGTCGGCGTCAGCCTGCCATCCGGGGGTTAAAGAAAGAAAGACACCGAATCTTCACGGTCTGTGCCGTCATGGGGACCCCACCCATGACCGATCTCATTTGTACCTCAGAAAAGCTACCCTTCAATATCCACTGCTTGTCCGTATGGGTAAACCGTTCACCACGCACACCCCGGCTTTATGCCCCTACCACAGGAATAACCCTCTGTGGCTCCCTACTTTAGGCCGCGCTGCGCATAAAGGGCACACGCGGATTCAGGGGACTTGTGGTTGATTACACCGGGGTTCCGTCAGCGGTAACACGTCCGGTCCGTGATACTAACCCAACGGCAACACGGCCGTCGGGAGATTAACACAGACCGGGCCCTCAAGGAGCTACGTGGGTGTACTTGACGGTGTGGACGGGCTCCGCACCTAAGGCTACACATAGGGGCTGTGCGAAGGGTCCGCTCAACCTTCACTTTTGAGACCTCCGGAGAGCACACATGTCGGAAGCCGCGCTGGAAACCGTGGGACAGAACCACGGAGATAGGAGAGATCCCTGCTCGTGAGACAGGAGTTATAAACCTAAGACCTTACGTGCTAATAAGAATAATAAAGAACTAGAAGAGGAAGAATGTGATGCTTACTGACAAGCAGTAGCTCAACGTGGCACAGTTGATGGAGATGAAGGGGATGAATTGAGGGTGAGTGGCTAGGGACCCCGGGATCGCCAATCCCGTACCTACCTTAGTAGGTCCCTGGGGAAAAATACCAGAGCCTCTTCTGCCAGTTTTCAGGGTTACTGATGGGCCTTCTCGGCAGCCGTAGCGGTCCTGGGGTACACCAAGCCCCCACCGTGCGTAGTCCCCTACTTCCTGTTGCTCACCCCTCGGGACGAGGACCGCAGAGGTTGGATTTTGAGGGGCGGGTTTGGTATATATTGGCGCACCTCGATGTTCTAGTACCCTGCCCTAATCCTTTGTGGGAGATCTACCCGATCAAAGGTCAGGAACAGGGTACGGGTAGGCACCAAGTCCCCTCGCTCTCGACGCTGCACTCGGTAAACAGCCGTCACACCTTGATCTTGTAGGTTCTCTACTATTTCCTCATTCGTCATGCCATCCAGAGCACGGGTGTTAACCACACCGCGCGAGGAGTTGAGGTTCTTATGGACGCTGACGTTCACCGGGTAACTGCCCAACAGGTTCGCCTTCAATGTAACTGCTGCCTGGGAGACATAATGAGTTTACACCAGGACGTGCCATTTCGTGAACGAGTACATGATTTTACAGGACCAGCAATCTTATCCAATCCTTTTTGGATGATAAAAGGTTTCAGTGGCCTAAAGTTCTTCCCTTCCTCTGTTCTAGTTACTACCAAGTAGCGAGGACCAACGGACTCAACTACTTCCTTTCCAATTACCGTCACAGTTTTCGTTTTAGAAGAGTGCACCATTGCGGTAATGTCCTCCACCATTACGAACGTCTCCGATGGCGTGCTCACATCCTGGACGCCACCCCGGCTTAGGTGAGAGTCCTGGCTTGGACCTTGCTCACCTTAGGGTCACACCTCCCAGTGTAAAGACAGAGGGACCCAATCCCTTCAGGAGTGTAACAGCTCACGCAATGGCCCCTCCCCGGGACAGACCTTTATCAGCGGATACGAACACAGTCCTACATGGTAACAAGGGGCTGGGAGTTACGCGTTACCCAGTCACCCCTTGCGCTTCCCTCTCCGACCACCTGCGCTATGTTACCCGTCAGACATGTGTTCAGGGAGGAAAAACAAAAAAAAAGGAAAATAATTGGGGTCAAACACCGAAGTGGACCATAGTTGGGCTTTGGAGGAACACTCACCTCACGGAGGAACCCAATCGAGAGATACACCAGAGCCTCTTCTGCCAGTTTTCGGGGTTACTGATGGGCCTTCTCGGCAGCCGTAGCGGTCCTGGGGTACACCAAGTCCCCACCGTACATCACCTCATCAGTCAGTCCCCTACTTCCTGTTGCCCACCCCTCGGGACGAGGACCGCAGCGGTTTGATTTTGAGGGGCTATCAGCGCCAGTTTAAAAAAAAAACTGGTCATGGCAAAAGGCAGATATTAATCTCTCTAAAACACTATATAACTAAATCTCTTAATCTCTAAAACAGGTGGAGGAAAATCTTGTCGGAATCTAGTTATTAAGAGAGGAAATTCATATGTGTAAGCTTATATACATCGGCCAGACGATTCTTGACTTATACAAATTTATCATGTTTGAATTTTATTATAATGTTCCGGAAAAGAACTTAAATGATTTAACTTTGAATTATATGGACACAGATGCATTTCTTTTTGAAACAGAACTGATATCTATGAATTTACCGAAACTCATACAGTATTTTGATACATCAAATTACCCGTCTGATGACGTATATGTGATACCTTTGGTAAACAAAAAGGTGGCCAGAGTTTTTAAAGATGAACTCTATGGTAGAGACATTTTTGTGAAGCTTAAATATATATTGTCACGCTGCAAGGGGAGGGTGAGCGGAGAGGACATAAAATGAGATGGAGAGAGGGAAGTATTTACTCTTAAGTGAAAGATGCTGACACAGCATGTGTTACATGCTTAAACAATTTCATTGAACTTTATTGTATTGACACTAAATCCTTTTTCCTCTGCTCATGACAGATATTGATTGTAATGTACATGTATGTGTGTGCGTGTGTTAATTTTGTAAAAGATTTGTGCACATTCAGTGAAAAATTGAATTTTTTGCAAAAAGCTTAAATAAGTGTAGCTGTTATGCATCAAACAAAAGATGCTAGAGGGGAGGGGTGGATTTAAATAAATATTTTCTCTAAAGTGAAAGGTGTTATTTTCATATGTAACACACATGCTGTGTGCCATAGTTATGTTTTCAAGATTTCACACCATGACGGTTTTCGTAAGCAAAAGATGATACATGTGATGACGGTTTTATATTGCTTGTTTTGCAGAAAAGAAATATTTGGGGAGGGGGGAGGGTGGGATTTAAATAAAAAGAGAGAAAGAATATTTTCTCTAAAGTGAAACAGTTCCTTTCACATTTAACAATGAGATGCTGTGTGTCATAGTTTAACGTTTCTGTCCGTACATGTCAAGATTTGGTACTAAAGAAATACAGAAGTACTTACACTTTTTATGGGTGATATATTGTTTAATAATTGTAAAAGTATAAATTATAAATTAATATTTTCATGCGACGCCGTGGAAAAAATTGTAGAACAATTAATGTGGAGTTTATTATTCTTTCTTAAATATATAGTAGTAGTAGTATTACAGTTTTGGGGGGCGCACAACTACTTTGGTTATTAGCGCCCTAACAACGCTAAAAGATTAACAGGAAAACGACAGGCATGAAGCCTTCAGGTCGGATGGGTAAAAGATTAAAACATCACTAAAACAATGCCAGTAGTGGTAAAACAATAAGAGCCAGTTTGACTGAAGGGCCGAAGAGCAGAAAAGGTGCAAAGAGAATTGTTATATACGACGATCCAAACCACTTAGGTGAATAAAGCTTAAAACTTGCTCTACGGCGCTTGATGTGTCTGCTAGCATCTCTGCCATAGTTGTTGGCAGACCTAAAGATACACGTAAGGGAGCTAAAAACTGGCACTGTGTTAAAATATGTCGCACCGTTAGTGACTTACCGCAGCGAGGGCAAACTGGTGCAGGATCTGAACACAAGAGATGGCTATGACTAAACCGGCAGTGCCCGATACGTAGTCTGGCTAAAATTACTTCTTCGCGCCGGCAACCACGGGAGGAAGTGTGCCATGGGACAGGGAGGGGTTTTACCTCCCGAAGTTTGTTCCGCTTGACAGCGCTCCAAGAATTTTTCCAGCGAGAAGCGTGAAGTCCCCGTAAAACAGCGCTAAAATCAACAGAGGGTACCTGAGAGCTAGAATACCTGGCACATGAAAGGGCAGCTTTCGCGGCGATATCAGCGTCCTCGTTACCTGGCAGGCCTACATGTCCAGGGACCCACACGAAAGACACGCTGATGCGCTCGTCAGCGAGCAAGTGAAGGCGATCCTGGACACGCTGCACTAGAGGGTGGTAGGCGTACAGCGACCTGAGGCTTTGGAGGGCGCTTAAAGAATCTGAGCAAATCACCCAGCGCTGCGAACCTTGCCTATGAATATATAAAATAGCTTGATAAATAGCAAACAGCTCGGCGGTAAAAATCGAGCACTGCGGTAAGAGGCGAAATTTAAAACTCTGGTCACGGTGAATAAAAGCACATCCGACTCCTTGGTCGTCTTTCGAGCCATCTGTGTATATAAAATTACAGGGGCCATAATGAGCCTTAAGTGCGAAAAACGACGTGCGAATGCTCGGAGGAGGGGTGGTGGATTTCGGCATAGCCGTTACCCTCAGAACAACGGGGATTTCCGAGCGGAGCCAGGGGGGAAAACGGCATTCTCCCCTGTGGAACACAGATGGCAAGGTGATGTCTAAGAGTCGCAAAAGTAAGCGAAACCGAACGCCAGGAGGGAGCAATGCTAGGGGGCGCGTCGAGTACTGGCGATCCAAAGAGTCGTTAAAAACGGTTTAAAAGAGGGATGTCCTGGCATACTTAAGAGTTTGCAGGCGTAAATGCACAAAAGGACATCGCGCCGATATGAAAGCGGTGGTTCGGCAGCTTCCGCACACAGACTCACTGTTGGGCTAGTGGGAAAGGCACCAGTACTCAACCTGATTCCACGGTGATGGATTGGATCTAGGCGACTTAAAATCGACGGACGAGCCGAGGAGTACACGAGGCAACCGTAATCGACTTTGGATCGGACTAGGCAACGGTAGAGTCGTAAAAGTATTGTCCGATTTGCGCCCCAGGATGTGCCACTTAAAACGCGTATAGGATTGAGAGAACGGTCACACCTTGCTCTTAAATACGTAATATGAGAGGACCAGCTCAGCTTTCTGTCAAAGATCAATCCTAAAAATTTTGCCTCGTCTGCGAATGGAAGGATAGCTGGGCCGAGGTGTAGAGAAGGCGATAGAAATGCCTTCTGGCGCCAGAAGTTAACGCAGACGGTCTTCTCGGCGGAAAACCTAAAGCCGTTTTCGATACTCCAAGTGTAGAGTCGATCTAGACAACCTTGGAGGCGGCGTTCGAGCAGACACGTCCGCCGAGAGCTGCAGTAGATGGCAAAGTCGTCGACGAACAAGGAGGCGGAAATACCCGGAGGTACACACGCTACAATAGGATTGATCGCAATGGCAAACAGTGTGACGCTGAGCACCGAGCCCTGCGGTACTCCGTTCTCTTGGATAAAAATACGGGATAAAACTGAACCCACGCGCACGCGAAAGACTCTATCCCTCATGAACCCTCGAATAAAAAGGGGTAGACGGCCACGGATACCCCAATTATGTAGTGTACGCAGAATACCGTACCTCCAACAGGTGTCGTACGCCTTGGCCAGATCAAAAAAGACGGCAACCGTTTGATTCCTGCACAAAAAATTGTCCATAATGTGTGTGGATAGGGATACAAGGTGATCGGTTGTGGAACGGAAGCGTCTGGAGCCACATTGGACATTGGACAACATATGTTGGGATTCCAGCCACCATGTTAACCGCCCGTGTATCATGCGCTCCATCACCTTGCAGATGACGCTGGTGAGGGAGATAGGGCGATAGCTGGAAGGTAGATGGGGGTCCTTACCAGGCTTTAAAATTGGGACGATGGTGGCCTCGCGCCAGGCGGATGGAAATGTAGCGGTACGCCATATGCGGTTGTATACACTTAGAAGAAACCTTTTTCCAAGGGAGGTAAGATGTTGCAACATAAGAAGGTGTATACCATCTGGACCAGGTGCGGAGGGTCGGGAGGAGGCTAGCGCCCTCTCTAGTTCGGCCTCGGTGAAATCCGTGTTGTAATATTCGGTATTGGAGGAGGAAAAAGAGAGCTCACGGGATTCGACGCGGTCTTTCTTGGATAGGAATGCTGCAGGATAGTGGTAGGAGCTGGAAACATCAGCGAAAGCACTACCCAAGGCGTCAGCAACGGCTCCGGGTATAACGATGGTGTCATTATTCAGTCGAAGGCCAGGAATCGTGAGCCTGGAAGCTTTGCCAGCAACGCGGCGAAGCCGGTCCCATACAAGAGAAGTCGGTGTTGAGGGATTAAACGACTCGACAAAGCGGTTCCAGGAGGCCCGTTTACTGTTTGTAATAATGCGCCGAGCTCTGGCACGAAGTTGTTTGTACGTGACCAGATTGTCAAGAGTAGGGTGGCGCCAAAATACCTTAAGTGCCTTTCTCCGTGCTTGGATCGCCGCCCTGCATTCATCAGTCCACCAAGGGACTGGCAAGCGTTTCGGGTGGGAGGAGGACCGGGGGATGGCTTGTTCGGCCGCGGATGTAATGACGGAGGTTAGGTGATCCACCATCTCGTCAACATCGCTGAAGAGGCGGTTCACGAGGACCGCCAAGCCAGAGTAAAGGGGCCACTGCGCTCTGTGGAATTGCCAGTGGGGTACACGCGACGATGATGATGATGATAGATGTATTTTAGGGCGCACAAATGCGCGGTCATAAGCGCCCATAAACATGATCAGGCTAAAAAAAACAAAAAAAAACTAAAAACACCATCCCGAATAAAAGCACTACCCGTAAAACACAGACATGTCAACAACTAAAAATTAAAAGGGTTCATGTATAAAATCCTTGTTAGATTCTAAAATTAAGGTTTAAAAACAATTTGAAAACCTTGGCCACCTCGTTAGGGTCGTCCGCCAGAACCTCTGCCAAACTGGCCCGCAGTTGGAGAGACCGGCGGAGACGTACCAGGTTATGACAATCTAAAATAACGTGGCGGACCGAGAGCGGACCACCACAAAGCGGGCAGACCGGAGCAGGGCGCTTATTTAAAAGATGGCTGTGGCTAAAAACGCAGTGGCCGATACGTAGCCGAGCAAGAATCACCTCCTCTCGCCGGGATGTACGAGAGCAAGTGGCCCAGGGAAGCGGAAGCTCCTTCACCTCTCTAAGCCGGTTCTGACGGAGACCAGACCACTCGTCGTGCCAGCACAAGAGTACTGCTCTCCGCAAAACCAACCTGAAGTCCTCCGCAGTCAGAAACGGAACAGTAACGCTGGGTCTTGTGGTAGCTGCCTTAGCTGCCGAATCTGCTAGTTCGTTACCAGTCAGTCCTGTGTGGCCGGAACCCATCCACATGTCACGCTAACACCAGACTCGCGTAAAATGTGGAGGGTGTCCTGGATACGTTGTACAATTGGATGGGAGCTGTACAACTTACTAAGGCTTTGAAGGGCACTAAGAGAATCGCTCAGAATTAGGCAGTTACCCAGGTTCCGTCGATGTACAAATAAAACTGCTCGGTAGATTGCGTACAGCTCAGCTATAAAAATGGATGTACTGCTACAGAAACCGAATGTAGAGGGTTCGGTTCCGTAGACAAATGCACAGCCGACTCCATCTGAACACTTGGAGCCATCAGTAAAAATTAAAACATGGTCATTAAAACGGGATAAAAATTCTAAAAAGCACGTACGGATACTACATGGAGCCATTGTGGATTTTGTGTACTGTGTCATGCCGAGGTCTACATGAGGAGTTCCATGCAGCCAAGGAGGGTATACTCTCTCGCCCTTACGAAACAGTTTAGGGGGTTCGATGCTAAGCCTGCCAAGAAGCTCCCGGAAGCGATAACCGGGTGGTTTGGGATCACGAAGGGTGTACCTATAACGCGCATCCAATGATTTATCAGTAAAAGCCGCAAACGTTGGATGTGTAGGCATGGAAAGAAGTCCACAGCCATAATTAGCTAATAAAACATCTCGGCGGTATCGCAAGGGAGGTTCTGCAGATTCGGCGTAGAGGCTAATAACAGGGCTGGTTGGAAAGGCTCCGATTGCAATCCGTAGTCCACTATTATGGACAGTGTCTAGTTTTTGCAGCACGGATGGACGTGCTGAGGCAAATACTATACAGCCATAATCTAATTTGGAGCGAATCAGTGCGTGGTAGAGTCGCAGCAACACTGTGCGATCCGCTCCCCAAGATTTGCCGCTTAGTACTCGCATAAGATTAAGGGTACGGTCACATCGTGCTTTCAGCTGTGCTATATGCGCGGACCAGCTAAGTTTTCTGTCGAATACCAGACCAAGGAATCTCGTCTCATCTGCAAAAGGCAGTCTATGTGGGCCCAATCGGAGTGAAGGTGGGAAATATCTCCGACGGCGCCAGAAGTTGACGCAGACTGTTTTCTCAGCAGAGAACCGGAAGCCATTTTTTGAACTCCAATCGTAAAGATTGTCTATGCACCGCTGTAACCGGCGCTCAAGAAAGAGAGTACGCTGGGACGTGCAGTAGACGGCAAAGTCGTCTACAAATAGGCATGACGAGACCCCTGGTGGAACACATTGCGATATAGAATTAATCGCAATAGCAAACAGCGTAACACTTAGTACCGATCCCTGTGGTACACCGTTCTCTTGAACGAAAAGGTTCGAAAAAACCGAGCCAACCCTTACTCGGAATACGCGGTCTTTCAAGAATTACTGAAGGAAGAGTGGTAGGCGTCCACGTATATTCCAGGTGTGCAGAGTACGTAGCAACCCTGCACGCCAACACGTATCATAAGCCTTTTCGAGGTCAAAAAATATTCCGACTGTTTGACAGTTTTTAAGAAAGCCGTTCATAATCTGTGTCGACATGGACACAAGATGATCCACTGTTGAACGGCGTCGTCGGAAACCGCACTGGATGTTATTCAGTAGGTTGTGCGCTTCCAGCCACCACACGCGACGATGGAGCAGTGTGGGAAAGCAAGCGTATGACACACGGAAAATGATCGCTGCCAAAGCTGTCAGAGCAGACGTTCCACTGCAAGCGGGGTGTAAGCTGATGGGAGCAAACTGCCAAGTCGAGGTGAGAAAAATTGCCACTGGAGTCGGACAGAAAGGTAGGTTCGCCGGTGTTTAGAACAGAGAGATTATACTGAGCAAAAAAGTCAGAGGTCGTTCCCCCTTGCACAAGCCCGTGGTGATCCCCATAGAGGGTGGTGGGCATTGAAGTCTCCCAACAGAAGATAAGGCGTCGGGAGCTGCGCCACTAAAGCTGCAAGATCAGCAATAGGGAGAGGAGATGAAGGTGGAAAATAAACAGTACACAGCGTAAATGAAAAACCAGGGAAACGTAAGCTGACTGCAACAGCTTGCAGGTGGGTGGTAAGCCTATGAGTTTGATAATAAACGTTGTCACTGATAAGTAACATAACACCGCCATGGGCAGGAGAACCAGGAGTCGGTGGGAGATCAAAGCGCACCGATGTGTAGCCAGGAAAGGTGAAAGCATCCTGGCTGTGAAGCTTTGTCTCCTGCAGACACCAAATACTGGGTGACAGCGAAGATGTGAGCATTTGTAATTCAGTTCTGCGTGTACGAATGCCACGGGTGTTCCACTGTATAATAGACATTGGGAGGCAAATAAGAAAAATAGATAGATAGATAGATACTTTATTTCACTGCTTAGAGCATGGCCCGGTGGCAGCGCTGTCAATATAATATACAATTCTCAATATAATATACAATTCAGTATGATATACAACTCCTTACAATATAATATACAATTCCTTACAACATATATACAATTCCCTTCATGCACTATGGTAACTATACAGGATTTCGTTTTAACCTCTCTTTGAAATTATTTACATTTGGAGGCAAAGTCTCCAGTAATTCTGCAGTCAAATTGTTCCAGTCATTAATTGTTATATTGGTAAAGGAAAATTTACCTATATCAGTTTTCTGTTCCCTATTTCTTATTTTTTTAGAGTGATCATTCCTTCCCCTATATGATGGTGTCAACAACAGCTTTGTTATATCTTTCCATGCAGGTTCCCCCTTATATGCTCTAAAAATTGCACATAGCCTTGCCCGTTTTCTACGTTTCTCCAATGATTCCCAGGAGGTAGCAGTGCCTGTAGGGTTTTCAAATCGCATTCCTCTATCAACAAATTTAGCTGCTCGTTTTTGGACTCTCTCGAGTGCTTGTTTTTGACCAACCCGATATGGATCACTTGACCACAGGTTGACGCTTTAATTTACCGTTATTCGTGCGCGTGGGACTGGGACTCTTAGGAGTCGTGGGATCCTCCTCCATAGGCTCGGTTGGAGGGAGAGGGACGGATTCACCGGAAACCGAACACAGGACTTCAAAGCGGTTACCGGTGGCCGTGGGGATCGCAGAACTGCGCGAAGCCCGGCTACGGCCTCTACTATCTTGGGACCGTGATCTCCGAGGTGGTGAGGGAGATGAGGCTTTCGATGCGAGCGGTTTACTAGCAGAAGCTGGAGGGTCTTTTAAGAAGTCGGAACGTTTGGGCTGGGTCTTGAATTGTCGAGGTTGAGTACTAACAACTATTTTCTTCGGACTGCGCGACCCTGAAGGGCGTCCATTCACTTTGGCCGGAGCGGCAAGAGAAGAATCCGGGCCCGTTTGGGTACCGAAATCCCGCTTAGATACTGGGGTGGAAACCACCGAACTAAACGTACCAAATTTTAAGAGAGAAGGCTGCCGAGCGAGGTGGCGTTTGCGGGCCTCTGTGAAAGAAATACGTTCTTTCACCCGCAGCTCTTGGATGGCCTTCTCGTCTAGAAACCGTGGGCAGTCGCCTGAATTAGCTGCATGAGAACCTCGACAATTTACGCAGCAGGGAGGAGTCGGACAAACACCCTCATGGGCCTCGTCGCCACAACTGGCGCAAATAGGCGTGGTTGCTTTGCAGGTTAACTTCGTGTGACCGTATCGTTGACACCGGAAGCAACGCATAGGCCGTGGAATATAGGGTCGAACGTTTATCACTTCATATCCAGCCTTAATTTTAGATGGCAGCTCTAGACGGTCAAAGGTGAGGAAAAGTGTGCGAGTCGGTACCGGAACACCGTCACGCATGGTTTTAACGCGGTACACACAGATTACGCCTTGGTCTGATAAGTAACCCTGGATTTCTGCTTCTGGCATGCCGTCCAGGAGGGAGGAAGTAATGACGCCCTTGCTTGAGTTGAGCCTTCTGTGTTTTTCGACGCGGATGGGATATCCGTGGAGTAATTTGGCTTTTAATAATCGATCGAACTGTATGGCAGTATGCGTCTCAACCAACAAAGAACCAGTTCTAAGACGAGTGCAGGATTTCACCGGGCCAGCGATTTTGTCAAGTCCCGTTTGTATAGAGAAAGGATTCACTGTTAAAAAGGTCTGAGTCTCTTCAAGTCGACTTATTACTAGGTACCGAGCGCTTGAAGCTACGGGTGCCTCTATTTCATCATTCACTTGTCGTTTTCGTTTCGGTGTAAGGTTTGCCATGAAAAGTATGGTGTTGCTTTCATCCCCCAATGCTCCCCACCCACCACGGAGCCCAACACGGGGTCATCCCCCTGGGATGACAGGGCTACATAGGGGATATAGCGAGCGCGCCGTCCCACTCACCCTGGAATTCAGTGTCACACCTTGTCCTGGCCGATTGATTAGGGGTGGGTTAGTCCCTAACCTCCCGTTTAGGTGAAGCAGTAGCCAAAGTGGTATATTGGTAATGCGCACCCTTCCCGAATTCAGAAAAGTACTGTTACGAGCTCAGATACGCATCCCTCAACCACCAGGACAAACCTTTCCACCGACACGGGTCTCCACGCACGGCCTACACGTGGGTGGGCCTGTTGACCGTCTCCCTCAACCACGAGGAGGAGCCCACACGAGGGAGACTGTTGGCTCGGGACCCCGGGTACGCCAAACCCGTACCTACCGAAGTAGGCCCCTCGGAGTTTTAAATATATAGTTAATAGTTCTATGATGTGACGGTGGGACTTCCCGTCCTATATTGTTTTGTTTTTTTGCAAACATATTTGTAAAACAGGGGGGCGGGAGGTAGGGTTGGAGGATATTAATTAAAAGAGAGAAAAATTATTTTCTCGTAAGTTAAACACTGTTTCACATTTTCACACTGACATGCTGTGTGCCACAGTTTAACGTTTCTTCCTAATATGAGCTCTTACATGTCAAGATTTGATACTAAAAAATGTGTAAGTACTTTTATTTATATAGATATCTTGTTTAATAATTGTAAAGGTATAAATTATAGATCAATGTTTTATGTGGTTGGGGGGATGTATAGCATTCAATGATGATTGTAGTTAACATTTCACGATGTGATGGTGGATGGGAATATGGGTAAAATAAAATAAATTGAGTAGAAGTACTTTCACTATTTACAGATGATATATCGTTTAATCATTGTAAAAGTATCAATTATAGACTAATACTTTCATGCGACGCTGTGGAAAAAAATGTGCAACAATTAATGTTGATTATATTTTTGTGGAAATATATAGTTAATATTCCTATGTGATGGGGTGGGGCTTCCAGTCATATTGTTTTTAATATATTTGTAAAACAGGAGATAGGGTGGGAGGATTTTAATTAAAAGAAAATATTTTTTCTTAAGTGAAACACTTTAGTAGTAGTAGTAGTAGTAGTAGTAGTAGTAGTAGTAGTAGTAGTAGTAGTAGTAGTAGTAGTGGTAGTGGTGGGGCTTTAGGGCGCACAACTGCTATGGTCATTAGCGCCCATTAAAAAACAATAACGTTAAAAGGTTCAAACGGATGTCTCAGCTAAAAGACTAAAAACTTTAAAATAGTAAAAAAGGTCACCAATACAGTGCCAAATACTGTATTAATACAACGAGACAATAAAACTGATAAAACAACCCGTTTAAAAGGCGAACAGTCAGATAAAAGTTCAATTATGGAGGTCATACACGGGTGCCCAGTCCACTGCGGTCAATAAAACGTAAAACACGATCCACTGCACGTGAAGTGTCTGCCAGCACTTCGGGCAGGGTCGTCGGTAGGTCCAAGGACACACGCAGCTGGGTTAAGAACTGGCACTGAACTAAAACATGCCGCACCGACATGGGCTCATGACAATGCGAACAGAGCGGTGCAGCATCAGAAGATAAAAGGTGACCATGGCTAAAACGGCAGTGCCCGATACGCAGTCGTGCTAAAATAACCTCTTCGCGACGAGAGGTGCGCGACGAAGTGCTCCAGATGATCGGGAGGGGCTTCACCGCCCTAAGTTTGTTCCCCCGACGGGCTTGCCAATGCCTGCTCCACATTGACAGGATGGCGCGACGTAAATAGGAGTTAAAATCATCTGAGGGAACACTAGACCTAAAACATCTGGGAGCTAAAACAGCTGCTTTCGCGGCAGCGTCGGCAGCCTCGTTTCCAGATATGCCTACGTGTCCAGGTATCCACACTAAGGATACGCAAGTGCCTGCACTGGCGAGAGTGTGAAGGCAGTCCTGGATCCGCTGTACAAGTGGATGATAGGTGTACAGCATCCGTAGGCTCTGGAGGGCACTCAGGGAATCGGAGCAGATAAACCAAGACTGTAATGCTTGCCGACGAACATATAAAAGAGCTTGGTAAATACCAAACAGCTCTGCCGTAAAAATCGAGCACTGCGGTAAAAGACGAAAGCTAAAACTCTTTCGACCGTGAATAAAAGCACATCCCACTCCCGTATTATCCTTCGAACCATCAGTGTAAATAAAACTACAGGGTCGGTACTGCGCCTGAACTTCTAAAAAGCCCGAACGAAGGATGGAATCTGGCGTCGACAATTTCGGCAGGGACAGCAGGCTCAGATTTACCTGGATCTCGGAGCGGAGCCATGGGGGAAATCGAGTTTCTCCTTTGCGGAATGGGACAGGCAAATGGACGTCCAACAGCCGAAGCAGAGAGCGAAATCGAACACCAGGAGGAAGGAGGGCCAGGGAGCGCGCTTGAGTATTGACGGTCCAGTGAATCATCAAAGAACGAGCTAAACGACGGATGATCCGGCAAACTAAGAAGCCGGCAAGCGTAACTACACAGGAGGACATCACGCCGATAGCGAAGCGGAGGTTCAGCGGCTTCCGCACAAAGGCTCATGACTGGACTTGTTGGAAAGGCGCCAATACTCAAACGGATACACGTACCCTGCACATCTGGAATATACGTGGACGCCTACCACTCTTCCTTCAGGAATTCTTGAAAGACCGCGTATTCCGAGTAAGGGTTGGCTCGGTTTTTTCGAACCTTTTCGTTCAAGAGAACGGTGTACCACAGGGATCGGTGCTAAGTGTTACGCTGTTTGCTATTGCGATTAATTCTATCTCGAAATGTGTACCACCGGGGGTCTCGTCATGCCTATTTGTAGACGACTTTGCCGTCTACTGTACATCTCAGCGCACTTCGTTTATAGAGCGCCGTCTCCAGACCACCTTGGACAACCTTAAGGTTTGGAGTTTAAAGAACGGCTTCCGATTCTCTGCTGAGAAAACCATCTGTGTTAACTTCTGGCGTCAGCGGAGTCGACTACCTCCAAGGCTCCGGCTAGGCGCTGATCTACTACCTTTTGCAGATGAGACGAGGTTCCTTGGATTGATATTTGACAGAAAACTTAGTTGGTCGTCGCATATAGCACAACTGAAAGCACGATGTGACCGATCTTTAAATATCTTGCGGGTACTAAGTGGAAAATCGTGGGGAGCGGATCGTACAGTGTTATTGCGACTGTATCGCACACTCATCCGTTCCAAATTAGATTATGGTAGTATCGTTTATGGCTCAGCACGACCATATGTGCTGAAGAGGTTAGACACAGTCCATAATTGTGGCATACGTATAGCAGTTGGGGCATTTCCAACGAGCCGAGTTATAAGCCTGTATGCTGAGTCCGCAGAACCTCCTCTGCAGTACAGGCGCAACATGCTATTAGCAAATTATGGCTGTGGACTTAATTGCATGCCCACACATCCAACGTTTACGCCGTTCTTTAACACCTTCATGGACGTGCGTTATAGGAACACTTCTATAAAACCAAAGCCACCTGGTTTTCGTTTCCGGGAGCTCCTTAGTCATCTTAATACCGAAATGCCCAAGATGTATCCTAGGGGGTAGAGGACATACCCTCCTTGGTTGTGCAGAGCGCCCCACGTTGATCTGGGCATGACCACACACGATAAATCTACCATGTCTATGTCTAGTATCCGCACATGCTTTTTGAATTTTTATCGCGATATCAGAACCATATTAAAATTTACACCGACGGGTCCAAGAATTCAGATGGTGTTGGTTGTGCTTACGTGTGTGGAACCGAACCCTATACATTCGGATTCCACACTAGCACTTCCATTTTTACCGCAGAGCTCTATGCAATATACCGGGCCATTTTACACGTACGTCGACGAAAGTTGGGGAACTGCTTAATCCTGAGTGATTCCCTCAGTGCACTTCAAAGCCTACTACCACCCTATTGTGCAGCGGATACAGGATGCCCTCCACGTTTTACACGCTTCTGGCGTGAGCGTGGTGTGTGCATGGATTCCTGGTCACGTAGGCTTGCGGGGGAATGAAATTGCGGATTCGGCAGCCAAGACGGCTACCATGAAGCCCAGGGTTCGACTACCATGTGTGACATCGGAAGATTTTAGGGCGATATTACGGAGAGCTGTGCTAACCTGCTGGCATGAAGAGTGGTCCGCTCTCCGCAATAATAAACTTAGATCTATTAAGGAACTTCCGATTCCCTGGGTTACCTCCTGTCGGTCATCTCGTCGCGAGGATGTGACTTTGGCTCGGTTGCGCATTGGGCATTGTTATTTTAGCCACAGCTTTTTATTGAATAGAACCCCGGTTCCCGTTTGCCCACTGTGCAGTGCGCACCTGACGGTCCGTCACTTCCTTTTAGATTGTTATAGCTTGGCACGTCTCCGCAGGTCTCTCCAGCTGCCGGCCAGCTTGGCGGAGATCCTCGCGGATGACGAAACGGCGGTGGACAAAGTTTTAGCGTTTGTTTCAGCTGTGGATTTTAGAATTTAACCTCAAGTATCCTTTATATATATATATGTGTTAGTGTGTGTGTGTGTGTGAGTGAGTGAGTGTGTGGCGTTTAAGGGTCCGTCGACAACGAGGTCATTTGGGCCCCAAGTCAACACTAAAACCTAATAACTATAAAAATTTAGTTAAAAAGGTACAACACACATTAAAATCTAAAAGCTACACTAATCAAGCTAAAACGGTAAAATAAAATAAAAACATTCAACTATTAAAAGTACATAAAAAGTCATCCCAGTCAAAATAATTTAAAACCTCTAAAATTTATAAATATAAAATTCAAGTCATACTTGTGTATTAAAACCGATTTTAAAAACAAACCGCAGTGCCTTATCCACGGCCACTGGGTCGTCACCTAAAATACTGGGCAAGTTAGCTCCCAAGCCTATTGACTGGCGAACGCGGGCGTACTGCGGGCAATCAAGCAGTACGTGCCGCACCGTGAGGCGTACTGCACACGGGGCACACACAGGGGCCGGTTCCCCACTTAATAGATGGCCATGTGTCGCTCGTGTGTGCCCAATTCTCAGCCGAGTGAGTATCACCTCGGCTCGCCGGTTATCCCTGCAGGAAGTTGGCCAGGGTTGTACGCTCTGCTTTATTGCCCGGAGTTGTGTGCCTTCCAAAGCTGTCCAGGAGTGCTGCCAAGCAGATAGTAGTTGGCGACGGAAAAAACGTTACACGTCCTGGAATGGCACCGTAGTTGTTAAGCTCCGGGGCTAAACGGCAAGCAGACTTAGCAGCCGCGTCCGCCTCCTCGTTCCCGGAAATCCCAACATGGCCTGGGGTCCAAGTAAAAACAAAATTGTATCCCCGATCGAGCATTTTCGAGATCTGGGTCTGTATTTTTAAAACCAGTGTGTGAGTGGCAGTGTGTTGTTGCAAGGCCTGAAGCGCACTCAGGCAGTCAGTGCAGACGATAAAAGAGCCAGGAGCTAACTTGCAAATAAAAAGGAGCAAATAAAAGATGGCATACAGTTCTGCGGAAAAAACTGAAGTGGAGTCCATAAGGCGAAATTTGTGAGCCTCACCGTTAACGAAGAACGCGCAACCCGTAGCGTTACCTAACTGAGAACCGTCTGTGAAGACCGGAACATAGTTAGGGTAACGGCCCAGTAATTCGGCAAAAAGTTGTTGGAACACCGAATGTGGAGTAGCGAGTCTAGAATTGGTTGAAAGGGCGAGATCGAACTGCGCACGATTGAGCTGCCATGCAGGATAAGGGCAGATGGACGACCTCTCCACGCGAGGCATTCGGAGGCCATGCGAATGTATTAGATCCCGAAATCTTATTCCCACGGGGCGTGTATGAGAACCAGGGCGCATATAACGGTGGACTAAATCTGGACACAGAACTGGTTTAAAACAAGGATGATTGTGATAACTTGCCAACTTCGAAACGTATGAGCAGAGTAACAGTGAGCGACGAATATGGAGTGGAGGTTCGCCTGAGTCTGCATACAGGCAGTCGACTCGACTGGTGCGGAAAGCTCCTGTGGCAAGGCGGATGCCAGTATGATGCACGGTGTCTAAAAGGCGAAGTTTAGAGGCGGTCGCTGCGCCATAAATAAAACTGCCATAGTCCAGCTTGGACCGAACCAGAGAGCGGTACAGCCTCAACATTACCGTGCGATCGCCACCCCAAGAAGCTCCAGATAATACCTTCAGCACCCGAAGAGAAAGATCGCAAGAGGCTCGAAGGTGACGAATGTGGTGCTCCCAATTTAGTTGTCGGTCCAAGTAGAGGCCCAAGAACTTCAGGTGCGAGACAAATTGCAGGGGTGTGCCGTTCAAATGAAGATCAGGAGGCGGGTGAATACCTCGTAGGCGGTGAAAGTGGATACACTGGGTCTTCGCAGCTGAAAAACGGAAGCCGGTTTGAAGCGCCCAAGCTGCTAGCTGGGTAATGGTCAGCTGCAGTTGGCGCTCAATGTGATCTATGTTGGCTGACCTATAATAAAGTACGAAGTCGTCAACATAGAGTGATGTTGGAATTCCGCTTCGAACGGCACTAGTGATGCCATTGATAGCTACGGCAAAAAGTGCGACGCTTAAAATCGAACCTTGAGGTACGCCGTTCTCCTGTATCCGCTCCGAGGATACCGTGTTTCCTATGCACACACGAAAACGGCGAAGTCTTAAAAAATTGCATAGGAAATCTGGTAGATGACCACGCATACCGTAACCATGTAGGTTACGGAGTATGCCATACCGCCAGGTGGTGTCATAGGCCTTCTCCAAGTCGAGGAACACGCCCACGGCGTGCTGTTTCAGCAGAAAGGCATCGGAAATATACCCCTCTAGGCGTGTTAGATTATCGACACTTGAGCGATGGCGACGAAAACCGCATTGTAAGTTGGACAGATGGTTGTTTTTCTAGCCACCAATTTAACCGAGCGCTTACCATTCGCTCCAACGTCTTACAGATGACACTCGTTGGGCAAATGGGGCGGTAGCTAGATGGTAGCGTGCGGTCCTTTCCGGGTCGAGGGATGGGGATGACAATACCCTCTCGCCAGGAGGAAGGGAAAACCCGCTCATGCCAAATGCGGTTATAGATGTTTAAGAGGAAACTTAGCGCCTCAGATGGAAGATGTAGCAGCATCTGTCGGTGTACGTCATCGGGACCTGGAGAGGAATCCTTTGCTAACGCCAGAGAATGGGCGAGCTCGGCTGCGGTAAAGGGTTGGTTGTACGGCTCGGTGCAGTCACTATTAAAATTAAGTGATACCCGCTCCGCCTTTTCCTTAATAGGCAGGAAGAGAGCGTCATAGCGGGCAGTTTGGCTCGTGGCAGCAAATGTGGTAGCTAGGGCTTCAGCTATGTCCTGCTCGGTGGTGCACATGGATCCGTTGATGGCAAGGCCGGGAATTACCGTCCGGCGATACTTGCCATACATCCGCCGAACAGCTGACCATACTTGTTGGGTAGAGCTGCGCCGGGAAAGCGAAGACACAAATGCTTCCCAAGATTTACGCTTTGCGTTGCGCAGTATAAAGCGTGCCCTAGCCCGAGAACGTTTGAAGGCGACGAAGTTCACTTCTGTCGGGTGCCGCTGAAAAATGCGCAAAGCACGTTTGCGTGCTTTGACAGCCAAACTACATTCCTCGGACCACCACGGTACAGGAATACGACGTGGTGTAGGTGAGCCTCGAGGAATGCTGGATTCTGCTGCGAGCAGGATCGAGCAAGTAAAATATTCGACCATTTCGTCGATGGTGTCGAAACCATCGTCGATGAGGTGTATGAGGGATTGGAATTTTCCCCAGTTAGCTTTGGAAATAATCCAGCGAGGATGTCGAGAAGGTACACATTGGTGGCCAGAAAAATGAATGTTAATGGGGTAATGATCACTGCCAAATAGGTCGGAAAGTACTGACCACTCAAGTAGTGGTACTAATGACGGACTGCAGAAAGAAAGGTCTAGTACGGAATGTGTACCATAAGCGGATGATAGGAATGTCGGGTCACCAGTATTTAGCAGAAGCAGGTCAGACTTATCGAAGACGTCTACGAGGAGGCATCCACGGGCGTCATCAGTGTCTGATCCCCAGAGCGTGTGCTTGGCATTCAAATCTCCCACAAGGAGTAGTGGTGAGGGGAGCTGAGCCACTAGAGCTAGAAGATCCCGCTCTGGAACTATACTGAGCGGCGGCAGGTACATATTACAGATGGTAAAACTGATGCTCTCCAGCTGTATCCGGACGGCCACAGCTTGCAATGGTGTGGTGAGAGGAACGTGGGCGGCGGAAATGTTAGGCGCCACTAAGGTAGCAACGCCACCGCTTGCACGCATACCTGCAAGAGAGTCGCTTCTAAATGCAGAGAAAGAGTGAAGGTGTAACGAGTGATTGGGATGTAAGTGGGTTTCCTGGAGGCAAATTATTGACGGTGACCGCTGAGAAACTAAATGTTGTAGGTCTTGAGCACGAGCTCGAAAACCATTGACATTCCACTGGATTATTTCCATGAGGAGTTTTTAATGGGCCGTTTTAACTTTTTTCTTGACCTTGGCTGACCTGGGCCCTACGATTCGAAAATCGTTAGCCCCCTGTGACTCCGCTGATGATCGGGAGTCAGAACTCCTACGGCTCGTAGAACGAGACCGGGATCTAACAGAAGGCGAGCGACTTCGCGATCTATGTTGTGGTCGGGATCGGTTTTTCGCATTTACTACGGGATGGTTGTTACCCGCTGATGGCTTGGTGGCTGGAGTCTGTACGGCTGAAGCGGAGGCTGTGCTGGTGGATACACAAACAGTCTGAGACGTGGGTTTAACGGCTAGAAAGTCAGTCTGCGTGGCTGCGTGGGCGACAGGGACGTGTTGAACAGCAACAGTGGTATTAGGAGTACGGCGAGCTGCTGATGCATATCCAGTAGTAGTGGTAGCAGGCTTTAGTTGTTCGAAGCGCCGTCGTGCCTCTGGAAAAGTCAGGCGTTCTTTGACACGTAGCTCCTGAATGCATTTTTCGTCCATGAATCTAGGACACTGACGCGAGCTGGAGGGATGACTACCGCCACAGTTCACGCAGCAAGGTTTTCGGCTGCAGTTTGGGTCGTCGTGTTTAGCTAGGCCACATTGCTCACAAAGAGCAGGATTGGTACACGCGACCTTAGTATGTCCGAACCGCTGACATTGGAAACAGCGCATGGGGTTCGGGACATACTGGCGGACACTCGCACGCTCATAGCCGCAATAGATGTACTCGGGTAACTTAGTCCCAGCAAAAGTTAGAAAAACCGTACGTAGTGGGTACTCCTTGCCATCTTGCTTTCCTGTTAGCCGGTACGCCTGACAAACGAGTTGGTCGGAGAGGCAACTTACTATTTCTTCATTTGCTAGACCATCTAAACTGGAGGTGGTGACTACTCCTCTGCAGGTATTGAGCGTTTTGTGTGGGGCTACCCGGATAGGGTAGGAGCCCAACAAAGACGCTTTCTGCAGTTTTTTAGATTGGTCCGCTGTTGTGGTCTCTAATAGTAAGCTGCCGTCTCGAAGACGGGTAGCGTTTTTCACAGGGCCACTGATCTTATCGAGCTCACGTTTAATATAAAATGGACTAATATCCTTAAAGGTTTTGCCATCACATGCCAAGGTCATCAACAAATAAGGGTCAATGAAGGAGGTTTTGCGCGGAGACATGATATAGACCCCATCCGGAACCGTCGGCGTCAGCCTGCCATCCGGGGGTTAAAGAAAGAAAGACACCGAATCTTCACGGTCTGTGCCGTCATGGGGACCCCACCCATGACCGATCTCATTTGTACTTCAGAAAAGCTACCCTTCAATATCCACTGCTTGTCCGTATGGGTAAACCGTTCACCACGCACACCCCGGCTTTATGCCCCTACCACAGGAATAACCGCCTGTGGCTCCCCAGTTTAGGCAGCGCTGCGCATAAAGGGCACACGCGGATTCAGGGGACTTGTGGTTGATTACACCGGGGTTCCGTCAGCGGTAACACGTCCGGTCCGTGATACTAACCCAACGGCAAAACGCGGCCGTCGGGAGATTACCACAGACCGGGCCCTCAAGGAGCTACGTGGGTGTACTTGACGGTGTGGACGGGCTCCGCACCTCTACACATAGGGGCAGTGCGAAGGGTCCGCTCAACCTTCACTTTTGAGACCTCCGGAGAGCACATATGTCGGAAGCCGCGCTGAAAACCGTGGGACAGAACCACGGAGATAGGAAAGATCCCTGCTGGTGAGACAGGAGTTATAAACCTAAGACCTTAAGTGCTAATAATTATAATAAAAAACTAGAAGGGGAAGAAGGTGATGCTTACTGACAAGCAGTAGCTACACGTGGCACAGTTGATGGAGATGAAGGGGATGAATTGAGGGTGAATGGCTAGGGACCCCGGGATCGCCAATCCCGTACCTACCGTAGTAGGTCCCTGGGGGAAAATACCAGAGCCTCTTCGGCCAGTTTTCGGGGTTACTGATGGGCCTTCTCGGCAGCCGTAGCGGTCGTGGGGTACACCAAGTCCCCACCGTACATCACCCCATCAGTCAGTCCCCTACTTCCTGTTGCCCACCCCTCGGGACGAGGACCGCAGAGGTTGGATTTTGAGGGGCTGTGTGTGTGTGTGTGTGTGCAGTTTTAATGGATTTATAGATAAAATATATTTTTAGAAATGTTTATATCTGGCTTTTGCCATGACTTGTTTTTTAAAGGGCGCTTATGACCGCTGTAGTTGAGCGCCCGTATACACATCATCATCATCATCATCATCAAACGGATACCACGGTGGTGAACAGGGTCTAGGCGTTTTAAAATCGAAGGTCGAGCTGACGAATACACAATACAGCCGTAGTCTAGTTTGGATCGGATAAAAGAGCGATAGAGTCTTAAAAGAACTGTCCGATCTGCTCCCCAGGATGTGCCACATAAAACACGTAAAACACTAAGAGAACGTTGACACCTGGCCTTTAAATACGAGATATGAGAAGACCAACTAAGCTTCCTATCGAGGACCAATCCCAAGAATTTTGTCTCGTCTGCGTAAGGAAGGGCATCGGCTCCGAGATGCAGAGGAGGTGACGGAAATACTTTCCGGCGCCAGAAGTTTACGCAGACGGTCTTCCGGCGGAGAACTTAAAGCCGTTTCCCACACTCCAGGTGAAGAGGCGATCAAGGCACAGTTGGAGGCGGCGTTGTAGGAGAGAAGTCCGCCGAGAACTACTGTAAATGGCGAAGTCGTCCACGAACAAGGAAGAAGAAATGCCCGACGGGACGCACTCCACAATGGGATGGATGGCAATAGCAAATAGTGTGACACTAACTACCGAGCCCTGCGGTACTCCGTTCTCTTGGCTAAAAGCACGAGATAAAACCGAACCCACACGGACCCGAAACACCCTATATCGCATGAACTCTCGAATAAAAAGCGGCAGTCTTCCACGAATGCCCCATTTATGGAGGGTACGGAGAATTCCGTATCTCCAGCAAGTGTCATAAGCCTTCTCCAGGTCAAAGCACACAGCTACCCTTTGGCTCTTACGTAGAAAGCCATCCATGATTTGCGTTGACGAGACTAGGTGGTCGACCGTTGAACGGTAGCGACGAAAACCACACTGAACGTTAGATAGAAGGCGTTGTGATTCTAGCCACCATGTCAATCGCCCGTTTATCATACGCTCCATCACCTTGCAAAGGCAACTGGTGAGGGAGATCGGACGATAGCTGGAAGGGAGATGGGGATCCTTTCCAGGTTTTAAGATAGGGACAACGGTGGCCTCGCGCCAAGCGGACGGAAAAGTTGCTGTGCGCCAGATTAGGTTATATACTTGCAAAAGAAAATGCTTACCTGCCGAAGACAGGCGCTGCAGCATTAGGATGTGTATTCCATCCGGCCCCGGTGCGGAGGGCCTGGAACAGACCAGGGCCCGCTCCAACTCTTGCATGGTGAAGAAGGCGTTATAACACTCACGGTTCAAGGAGTGGAAGGAGAGTTCATGAGTCTCAGCCCGGTGTTTGATGGGTAGAAAGTCCGCGGAATAGTGGGAGGAGCGAGAGACCTCAGCAAAGGCGCCTCCCAGGGCATCAGCGACCGCTCTAGGGGAAACTACGATGTCGTTGTTAACCCGCAGGCCAGGCACGGCAACACGAGAAACTTTGCCGGCCACGCGTCGCAGCTTGTTCCAGATCACTGATGATGGTGTGAAGCGGTTAAATGTCTCCACAAAGCGCTGCCAGGATGTCCTCTTGCTAGCCTGAATGACGCGACGGGCTTTGGCTCGTAAGCGCTTAAAAGTGACCAAGTTATCCAGAGTAGGATGGCGCTTAAATGCCCGCAGTGCTGCCCGGCGTGCACGCACCGCCACCCGGCATTCGTCGGTCCACCAGGGAACGGGTAAACGCCGAGGTTGGCCTGACGAGCGAGGTATAGCACGTTCGGCGGCAGAGGTGATCACAGATGTAACGTGCTCTACCATCTCGTCAACGTCTTCCGATACACGGGAGTCGAAAATAGCCAGGCTACAAAAAAGAGGCCAGTTTGCTTTGTGTAGCTGCCAGGTGGGTACACGGGACGATGGTGTATAGTTCGAGAGCAGGCTTATCAGGCAGGGGAGGTGATCGCTGGAGAATGTGTCCGAGACGACGTTCCACTCAAAACGATGAGCAAGCTGTGCCGAGCAAACAGATAGGTCCAGGTGAGAGAGAGTGCTGGTTGAATCAGAAATAAATGTAGGTTCGCCTGTGTTGAGAAGAGAGAGGTGATTCTGAAGAAAGAATACAGCTAGGTGCTTCCCCCTTACGCAAGCCCTAGGAGATCCCCAAAGAGGGTGATGGGCATCGAAGTCTCCCAACAACAAGAAGGGTGTCGGGAGCTGGGACATTAGACCTGAGAGGTCCGCAATGGCGAAGGGAGAAGACGGCGGTAGATAAACAGAACATAGAGTAAATGAAAAGCCAGGAAATCTAAGAGTAATAGCTACAGCTTGCAGCGTACTAGCGAGAGGAAGAGGTTGAAAGAAAACGTCATCCCGGATTAAAAGCATAACACCCCCATGTGCAGGAGAACCGGGCTCCGGTGGGAGGTCAAATCGCACCGGAGTAAAACCAGGAAAGGTGAAGGTATCCTGTTGGTGAAGTTTCGTCTCCTGCAGGCAGAAAATACTGGGGGACAGCGAATTTGCCAACAGTTGGAGTTCAGGTTTACGCCTGCGCACGCCACGCGTATTCCACTGGAGGATGGACATCCAGGTTTAGATGGCGAAAGCTGGTCGCTTAGTTCACTTAGCTGGCGGCTGACGCTTTAATTTGCCCTTATGGTTACGCATGGGACTCGGGCTTTTGGGAGCACTTGTCTCGTGCTCCATAGGCTCCTCATCTGGAAGAGGGCCAGGGTCGCTGGAGATCGAGGTCAGGGGCAAATAACTGTTTCCGATACTTAAGGGTGGAGGAGAAAGCCCCTTCATGCGACTGCGCCCCCTGGTATCCTGGGAGCGAGAGCGACGAGGAGGTGAAGGAGAACTGGCCGGAACTGAACACTTGCCACTGGTAGACGCCGGAGGGTTTTTGAGGAAGTCTGCTCTCTTAGGTGTCGTTTTAAATTTGCGGGTTTCAGTACTTACAGTTACGGTTTTGGAGCCAATGGTATCGGTAGTAGGCACAGCGACGCGAGGAGTAGCCATGGTGGACGGTATAGGGCAAGTTTGATTGCCCACGTCGCGCTTCGGTACTGGTTTTGATACGACGGAACTAAAAGTACCGAACTTCAGGAGAGAAGGCTGTCGAGCTTGATGGCGTTTGCGGGCTTCAGAGAAGGATAGACGCTCCTTCACCCGCAGCTCCTGGATGGCCTTCTCCTCCTGGTATCGCGGACAATTTCGGGAGTTCGCCGGATGTTCACCTTGGCAGTTCACGCAACTGGGAGTAGTTGGACACGCTCCATCATGACCGTCCTTACCACAGTTAACACACACCGCGACAGCAGCCTTACAGGAGGTCTTAGTATGGCCATAACGTTGGCACTGGTAACAACGCATTGGTCGCGGAATATACGGTCGCACAGGGATAACTTCATAGCCTGCCTTGATCTTTTGAGGCAGGTCGAGCCGATCAAAAGTAATGAAGAGCGTGCGGCTGGGAACCAGTACGCCGTCACGCTTGACTCGAACACGGTAAACATCCGTGACACCCTGGTCAGCCAGATACCCTTGTATCTCCTCCTCCGGCATACCGTCTACCAGGGGGCTGGTGATGACGCCCTTGGAAGAGTTGAGGCTCCTGTGTTTCTCTACACGGATGGAGTATCCGTGTAGGAGTTTTGCCTTCGTTAACTTCTCGAACTGCGTGGCACTGTAACTCTCGACTAAGAGGGAACCGGAACGTAGGCGAGTACAGGATTTGACTGGACCGGCGATTTTATCTAGACCCGACTGAATAATAAACGGATTTACCATAAGGACTGACCCTCTTCGGTACGGTGTATTACTAGGTAACGCGCAGATGACGACACGTGTACCTCTTTTTCATCAATTACTTGTTTGCGTTTTTTTTTGGAGTGAGTGTAGCCATAAGTAGCTAAAAGTAAATTTCATCCCCCAGTACTCCCCACCCACCACGGAGCCCAACAAGGGGTCATCCCACTGGGATGACAGGGCTATACAGGGGATATAGCGGGCGCGCCGTCCCACTCACCCTGGAGTTCAGTGTGAAACACTTTGTTTCACATTTTAACACTGAGATGCTGTGTGCCACAGTTTAACGTTTCTTCCTAATATGAGCTCTTACATGTCAAAATTTGATACTAAAACATGTATAAGTACCTTTATTTTTATAGACGATATATCATTTATTAATGATAATTTATGATTGTCAATAAAATTACATTTCCCCTCCACCGTCGCATAAAACATTAATCTATAATTTACCTTAATTATTTTTTTTGGGAAATATATACAATTAATGTTTCCATGGTGGTTGGGAATATGGGTAAAAAGAAAATAAAACTGAGGTTTATTTGAATAACTTCTTTTTATTTCATCGCAAAAGATCAAATATACAACACATCCCGAAATCCTTCATTTTTTGCACAGCTTTTTTATTGTAGCTACGCTACAGCACCATCTTCTTTCCACTCAGCTTTAGGGAAACCTAACCACATAACAAATAACTTACTCCCACGTCGACGCACGACTTTTTCAATCAGATAGGTATCCGGGTACCGAGTTTTTAATAATTCATGACCCTAAACTCCGCCCTGTATTTCCACTCCATCACTGTCCTGCAGAACATAACTGGAATTGTATTCCTTATCCTAATAATACGAAATATTTTAGTGCTCCAATTGGGTGTGTTCCCCTTTCTCCAGTAAGCCCTTATGCCTAGATATTCTGACAATATTTCCGATGTTGAATTTCCTGGCATTCCTCTTCTCTTTACGGAAATTGTCACGACGATACGACGTGAGGAGCAGATGTAAGTGCATCATGTATATGTGTATTCTTCATAAAATGTAAAAAGATAACCCCGACAATTTCGTCGTATTTCTCCTTTCCAGCTTTTTTTCTCAACCAATCAGAATTAAGTGTCGTGCATATTTCCTGCATTAAATCAGCTTACATGTTATGTTCAAGGTACAAACAATTTAATTATATAAAACATTTCGCACCAATATTCTTGCGTTTAGTGTAATGTCATCAGTGTACTTTCCTGTAAGTAGTAAATTAAATTTTTTATTATTAAAAACATATGGGCATTCTGTATATTTTATGTTCAAGGAACAGAACCAAATTAAGTATATAAACGTATTTCGCTGTACAGAAAAAGCGTTATACCTTCCGTGTACTTCGGTGTAAGTAGCAAATTAAGCTTTTGTCATTAAAAAATATAAGTGCATCATGTATATTCTTAATAACATTTAAAAAAACCTTTCAAGCAATTGAGTTAAACATAATTCTTCCAACATGTTCAAACGACATAGTTCACTAATCCACCACCAAAAGCGACACTAGCGCTCTACTTTCCCCTGGTGGCAGAAATATCGTTATTTCAATTGCTTGAAAAGGGGTTACAACTACTAGGGATTTTAACGTGGGACAACAGAGGGACGCGCCGAAGAGTAAGCAATGCCACACGAGGGAGGTAGTCGGCTGGGGACCCCGGGTGCCCAAAACCCGTACCTACCAGTCGAGTTGAGTTTTAAAACTCCTATAATTGAGAATGACGCTAGACATTGGGAGAATTTGCATGATGAAGATCTGCAAAAGCATTGGGATTTTCACCATTTCCTCATGATGTACCCATCACACAAGTGATTTGCAAGTATCCTGCATACATGATGCAGTTATATCTCATGCTCAGTTTGGAATGGACTACAAAGCGTATCATGGGTAAGTAGAATCTTAATTGGGTGTCAATGTAAAAGTGTTGTTATGCGTTAGACAACTAATGACAAATATGTGTATTTCAGAAATTCCCAAAGTGAAGACGTTGCATGCAAGTCCGAGCAGGATCAAGGTAAAGATGTGAGGTCCGTACTAGGATCGCCCGTTTAAGAATGTAGCTACATTCAGCCAGGTTGTGACCACATCTAAGCCCGATGAGGAACCTAAAGAAAAGTGAGTATAAATGAATGAGTGTAACAAATATTCTCGATGTTGAAACATAGTCTGTGTATGTCCACAGCCCAGGTAAGAAAGCAGAGAAGAGAACTGCAAACCGAGGTCAAAGCCAAGACGTTCGATCAAGACAGTTTCATCATAATGGTGCTCGAACACTTTACCACCTTCGCAGAAGAAACAGGAAGAATTGCGAGTGATGGTAAATAGTGTGTACATGAACGATGACATCTCCATCAGCACCGAGTATGCTGTGAACAGTGGAGTACAACGAACTCCCATCCCTTTACTTCAAAGCCTCACATGACTATAGGTTTCTCTATAAGACAAAAGAGGATCGAGAGATAATAGTATTAAGTAGTGTGTGTAGGATGTGTATATGAAAGATGCTAAGCATTCCTTCTGCACCGTAGTGTGAAAATACAATTTCTGCGTTTAATGTTATGTATGAATAAGATGAAAGAAATGACGTTCGTGAATACATGTTTAAATGCGAGTAGAATAAATCTAAATACCACTGCATTTAATTGACTTAAAACGACTAATTCCACATATTGAAAGAAATTTATATCAACTATATATTCATAAATCGTTATATTCACATGATGCAAAAAGCAGGAGTGCAAGGAAGAGGGTATAGCAGATGTGCGTTAAGGTCAATAAAAAACATAGTTGTAATATAAGAATACATATTCAAATTATTCCCTTTGTAAGGAAGGAAGTGTGGTTTAAGGGCGCACAAGCAGGAAGGTTACTAGCGCCCGGTACAGATAAAATAAAAAGATGAATACTACACGTTAACACGTGTCAAAAAAGGTAAAAACGTTAAAACGATAAAGTCCAGTGGTAAAAGCGCAGAAAGAGGTTAAATCTGGCAGATGACACCAACTCGCCGGGTTAAGGCTAAAACGCGTTCCACACCTCCCGAATTATCCGCAAAAAATGCTGGGCAATCAGCGGCCATGTGCAAGGAAACACGGACTGGAGTTAAAATGGGACAGTGTTCCAGCACATGCCGGACAGTCAACGGCGCCCCACAGCAGCGGGGAGCCGATTCTCTGCGCAACATATGCTGGTGGCTAAAACAGCAGTGCCCGATCCGAAGTCTGCACTAAACCTTGGCAGCTTTCTTTGGTCATGACGGACGAACTGGAAAAGTATGGGAAAGACGCCTACATTTCCCGCTATGCCTGCACTGGCGCCAAAGAGTTACTGTCCAGGAATTAAATGTCCAGGGACAGAAAACTTATTCGGTGTGTAAGATCAAGGGAATCACACTAACTCTGGCAACCTGAGAACGGTCAATGCCGACGTGATTCGCAAAGAGGTGCTGGAGGATCGCAACAGGATGGTTAGGCTACTCAACTGCAGAGGTTATCAGCGCCCTTTTTTTTTTTTAAAAAAATGGCTATGGCAAAAGCCACAAACCAGCAATCGTTATTGGAGAGGGAAGAAACCCTAAATGAAGTAAAGACATTTCAAATCAAACAAGTTTTCACATGTATGTATAAATCTGAATTTGTCATGTGTCAAGGAATAGAGAATTTCCCAAGTACAGAGAGCAGCAGACAGCTCCGGGAGTCATATCCCCTGCTAGTATACAACATGTAAGTAAAAGGCTTATAATATCCTTCTGATTCTTTCTTTTTCGCATTTTCACTTATAGAATAGGGGACTCATCAACAGAGAGCTTGTGACATTGTTTAAAAAAACTAATTAATTTGTCGGTAAGGTATATGAAATACTCTGCAGATTTTATTACCTCATCGGACTTATCACCTGTAGTATACTGTCACTACATAATAACAAAAGAATTTTACTGATCAAACTTATTTCTCAGATGTAAGAGATGTCTCAGTATAATCTTATCTAATTTGATTTTCCTAAAGTGATGCACATATAAACGAGAGCTCTCTGAGCTTCATTAGTAGAACATTAAAGATTTCCATAGCATTACCTGAGACTTATACAGTTTAGGTGGAACTAAGAATTTTACAGTCTCACAAATCTCAGAACTTGTATTTGTGAAAATATTTCGTGTACATACACGTTTCAATTCACATCAAAATACTTATAGTTCGAATCTGCAAAATACATCTTTTGATAACCATCTGGATTATTGCATACATTGTCCGGTAAATCAACATTAGTTTCATTTCTGTATTTAATGACATTTACAGTTTCCTTCACATTATTTATATGTGATTCTATCTCACCAGTTACTTCTACATTATATTCCTGATAACTCTGAGATTCTTTATTATCCTTATCTATTCATCTTAGTCTTGCGTACACTTTGTACTAATTTGTTTTATAATTCCTCAATGCTTACTCTGCATTTCTATAACCTCACTTTGTTGTTTAATTACATTTAATTCCTTGGCTACTTCATTTCTAAAATCCTATACCCGTTTCCTTGAACTATCTTTATCCCCTGAAACATTTTCCTTAACTTCATTTTCATTTCATTCTATCTTCAATGTTTACGAGTTCAAACCTTCACGACATTCTCTGCTACGTTTTCCCATCTCTTGTTCAAGATTTCATTTTAATTCTAACCTCATATCAGTTCCTCTATTACTCAATTTTGCTTCTAAATCGCTATAACTTGGTGCCAGTTCCTGTCTTAAATTTTGTGTAAGCTCCTGTTTCACTAGCGTCCATTTGCACTAACATTTTCAATATACCTTCATCATTACCCTTAACTACTTCCATTCTAATATCTTGTTCTACTTCTTCACTCACATATTTACTAGAGGAAGTGGTGCAAATGTGGAAGCCTGAGGGTAAAGTGGAAACGTAGACCACAGCATTTGGTAGGTGCTACAGTCTAGTGTAAACCACTTGAAACTTGTTTTAGTTCTTACTTGTCCAGTAGTGATAGAACAGTCACTTACATTGAGTCTTAGAAGCCAGCCCACACGCAGTATTTTTCCAGCATTTTGCAAGTTTTTCATTGTAAGTTTTAGGCTTGAAGTTTAAAATTTTCTTACTGGTTATCGTGCCACACAATAGACAGTTTCGGTTAAGGCTTCCTTTTAGTAGATACTATTTTAAACCATACATATGCCTTTGCATCTTAACCTAACATGACTAAATTCCAACAGGGCCAGTTGCTGGTAATGTGGAAACATTGAAGTGGCGGTAACATGGAAGCGCTTCCACTTTACCCGCAACCAAAGCAGTCTAAAATGCTTATCTAATGCAAGTTTTTCAGATGCTTTGAAAGCATAATGAAAGGAGAACCACCTGGAGCAATCGGAAGCCGCCACCCTCCCGGGTGGGTTCAAACTGATTTGTTCACCGAGTGATGTGATCATTTTGTCAAGAAAAGAAACACATCCAAGGAGTATTCTTTGTTGCTAATACTGGACGGGCACAAGAGTCATGCAAGAAACCTTGAAGACAACGAGCACGAGAGATCTCTCACTATTGTGAGCATTCCTCCCCACACATCGCACAAAACAAAACTCCTTCGTAAAACTTTCATGGGCACTCTAAAGACCTATTACAGCAAATGTCACCACGATCGTCCCATAGGACCATATATCTCCGAACTCTTTGGAAAAGCCTACCTCCAATGCCAGACAGCCTCTGTTGCCTCTAATCGATCGTACTGTTTTTGGGAAGATGGATTTCATTGCTTCTACCCTTCCCACAGCTTATCAAAATGTAGACTGTCTGCCAATGGATGTCAGTGCAGGAGTCAGCACAATGACAAAAAATAATCCTGCCAGCAACTGAGTGAGTGAGTGTGTGGTGTTTAAGGGCCCGTCGACAACAAGGTTATTTGGGCCCTAAGTCAACACTAAAGTCTAAAAGATACACAAATTAAGGTAAAAGGTAAAATAAAATAAAATCACTCAACTACTAAAAGTACATAAAAAAAGCCCATACCAAGACTAACAATTTAGAATCTCTAAAATCAACAAATTCAAAATAACACTGACCTATTAAAAGTACATAAAAACCCGTTCCAAGTCTAATAATTTAAAATCGCTAAAATTAACAAATATAAAATCCAAGTTAGACCTGTTTATTAAAACCAATTTCGGTAACAAACCGCACGGCCACTGGGTCGTCCCCTAAAATACTGGGCAAGTAAGCTCCCAAGCCTATTGACTGGCGAACGCGGGCGTACTGCGGGCAATCAAGCAGTACGTGCCGCACCGTGAGGCGTACTGAACACGGAGCACACACAGGGGCCGGTTCCCCTCTTAATCGGTGGCCATGAGTCGTTCGTGTGTGCCCAATTCTCAGCCGGGTGAGTATCACCTCGGCTCGCCGGTTATCCCTGCAGGAAGTTTGCCAGGGTTGTACGCCCTCCTTTATACCCCGGAGTTGTGTGCCTTCTAAAGTTGTCCAGGATTGCTGCCAAGCAGATAAGAGATGGCGACGGAAAAAACGTTGCACATCCTGGTATGGCACCGTAGTTGTTAAACGCCGGGTCAAACGGCAAGCGGACTTAGCAGCCGCGTCCGCCTTTTCGTTCCCGGAAATGCCCACGTGGCCTGGGGTCCAAGTAAAAACAAAATGGTATCCTCGCCCGAGCATTTGCGAGATCTGGGCCTGTATTTTTAAAACAAGGGAGTGAGCGGCAGTGTGCTGTTGCAAGGCCTGAAGAGCACTTAGAGAGTCAGTGCAAATAATAAAACAGCCAGGGGCTAACTTGCCAATAAAAAGGAGCGAATAGTAAATGGCATACAGCTCTGCTGAAAAGACCGAAGTGGAGTCCAGAAGTCGAAATTCATGAGCCTCACCGTTAATAAGAACGCGCAACCCGTAGTGCTACCTAACTGAGAACCGTCCGTAAAGACCGGAACATAGGGTGACGGCCCAGTATTTCGGCAAAAAGTTGTTGGAACACCGAATGTGGAGTAGCGAGTCTGGAGTTGCTGGAAAGAGCGAGATCGAACCGCGCACGATCGAGTTGCCAAGCGGGATAAGGGCTGATGGACGACCTCTCCACGCGAGGCATTCGGAGGCCATGGGAATGTAGGAGATCCCGAAATCTTATTCCCATGGGGCGTGTCCGAGAACCAGGGCGCATATAACGGTGGACTAAATCTGGACACAGAACTGGTTTAAAACAAGGATGCTTGGGATAACTTGCCAACCTCGAGACGTATGAGCAGAGTAACAGCGAGCGACGAATATGCAGTGGAGGTTCGCCTGTGTCTGCAGACAGGCATTCGTCTCGACTGGTGCGGAAAGCTCCTGTGGCAAGGCGGATGCGAGTATGATGCATGGTGTCTAAAAGGCGAAGTTTAGAGGCGGTCGCTGCGCCATAAATAAAACTGCCATAGTCCAGCTTGGACCGAACCAGAGAACGGTACAGCCTCAACATTACTGTGCGATCGCCCCCCCCCCAAGATGCTCCAGATAATACCTTCAGCACCCGAAGAGAACGATCGCAAGAGGCTCGAAGGTGACGAATATGGTGCTCCCAGTTGAGTTGCCTGTCCACGTAGAGGCCCAAGTAATTCAGGTGCGAGACAAATGGCAGGGGTGTGCCGTTCAAATGAAGGTCAGGAGGCGGGTGGATACCTCGTAGGCGGTGAAAGTGGATACACTGTGTATTCGCAGCTGAAAAACGGAAGCCGGTTTGAAGCGCCCAAGCTGCTAGCTGGGTGATGGTCAGCTGCAGTTGGCGCTCAATGTGATCTATGTTGGCAGATCTATAAAAAACTGCGAAGTCGTCAACATAGACGACTTCTAACTGCACTAGTGATGCCGTTAATCGCAACGGCAAAAAGGGTGACGCTCAATATCGACCCTTGAGGTACACCGTTCTCCTGTATCCGCTCCTGGGATATCGTTTTTCCTATGCGCACACGAAAACGGCGAAGTTTTAAAAAACTGCATAAAAACTCGGGTAGATGTCCACGCATGCTGTAACCATGTAGGTTACGGAGTATGCCGTACCGCCAAGTGGTGTCATAGGCCTTCTCCAGGTCGAGGAACACGCCCACGGCATGTTGCTTCAGTAGACAGGCATCGGAAATATACCCCTCAAGGCGTGTTAGATTATCGACACTTGAGCGATGGCGACGAAAACCGCATTGCAAGTTGGACAGATGGTTATGTTTTTCTAGCCACCAATTTAACCGAGCGTTTATCATTCGCTCGAAGGTCTTACAGATGACACTCGTCAGGCAAATGGGGCGGTAGCTAGATGGAATTGTGCGGTCCTTTCCGAGTCGAGGGATGGGGATGAAAATACCCTCTCGCCAGGAGGAAGGGAAAACCCGCTCATGCCAAATGCGGTTATAGATGTTTAAAAGGAAACATCACGCCTCAGATGGAAGATGTAGCAGCATCTGTCGGTGTACGTCATCGGGACCTGGAGAAGCATCCTTTGCTAACGCCAGAGAATGGGCGAGCTCGGCTGCTGTAAAAGGTTGGTTGTACGGCTCGGTGCAGTCACTATTAAAATTCAGTGGTCCCCGCTCCACCGTTTGCTTAATAGGCAGGAAGAGAGCGTCATAGCGGGCAGTTTGGCTAGTAGCAGCAAATGAGGTAGCTAGGGCTTCAGCTATGTCCTGCTCGGTGGTGCACATGGAACCGCTGATGGCAAGGCCGGGAATTACCGTCCGGCGATACTTGCCATACATCCGCCGAACAGCTGACCATACTTGTTGGGTAGAGCTGCGCCGGGAAAGCGAAGACACATAGGCTTCCCAAGATTTACACTTTGCGTTGCGCAGTATAAAGCGTGCCCTAGCGCGAGAACGTTTGAAGGCAACCAAGTTCCCTTCCGTCGAGTGCCGCAGAAAAACGCGCAAAGCACGTTTGCGTGCTTTGATAGCCAAACTGCATTCCTCGGACCTCCACGGTACAGGGATACGACGTGGTGTAGTTGAACCTCGAGGAATGCTGGATTCTGCTGCGAGCAGGATCGAGCAAGTAAAATAATTCGACCATTGCATCGATGGTGTCGAAACCATCGTCGGTCCGGCGTATGAGGGATTGGAATTTTCCCCAGTTAGCTTTGGAAATAATCCAGCGAGGATGTCGAGAAGGTACACATTGGCGGCCAGAAAAATGAATGTTAATGGGATAATGATCACTGCCAAAAAAGGTCGGAAAGTACTGACCACTCAAGGAGTGGTACTAATGACGGACTGCAGAAAGAAAGGTCTAGTACGGAATGTGTACCATAAGCGGATGATAGGAATGTCGGGTCACCAGTATTTAGCAGAAGCAGGTCAGACTTATCGAAGACGTCTGCGAGGAGGCATCCACGGGCGTCATCCGTGTCTGATCCCCAGAGCGTGTGCTTAGCATTGAAATCTCCCACAAGGAGTAGTGGTGAGGGGAGCTGAGCCAATAGAGCTAGAAGATCCCGCTCTAGAACTATACTGAGCGGCGGCAGGTACATGTTACAGATGGTAAAACTGATGCTCTCCAGTTGTATCCGAATGGCCACAGCTTCTGAATGCCGAAAAAGAGTGAAGGTGTAACGAGTGATTGGGATGTAAGTGGGTTTCCTGGAGACAAATAATTGATGGTGACCGTTGAGAAACTAAATGTTGTAGGTCTTGAGCACGAGCTCGAAAACCATTGACATTCCACTGGATTATTTCCATGAAGAGTTTTTAATGGGCCGTTTTAACCTTTTTCTTGACCTTGGCTGACCTGGGCCCTACGATTCGAAAATCGTTAGCCTCCTGTGACTCCGCTGATGATCGGGAGTCAGAACTCCTACGGCTCGTAGAACGAGACCGGGATCTAACAGAAGGCGAGCGACTTCGCGATCTATGTAGTGGTCGGGATCGGTTTTTCGCATTTCCTACGGGATGGTTGTTACCCGCTGATGGCTTGGTGGCTGGAGTCTGTACGGCTGAAGCGGAGGCTGTGCTGGTGGATACACAAACAGTCTGAGACGTGGGTTTAACGGCTAGAAAGTCAGTCTGCGTGGATGCGTGGGCGACAGGGACGTGTTGAATAGCAACAGTGGTATTAGGAGTACGGCGAGCTGCTGATGCATATCCAGTAGTAGTGGTAGCAGGCTTTAGTTGTTCAAAGCGCCGTCGTGCCTCTGGAAAAGTCAGGCGTTCTTTGACACGTAGCTCCTGAATGCTCTTTTCGTCCATGAATCTAGGACACTGTCGCGAGCTGGAGGGATGACTACCGCCACAGTTCACGCAGCGAGGTGTTCGACTGCAGTTTGGATCGTCGTGCTTCGGTAGGCCACATTGCTCACAAAGAGCAGGATTAGTACATGTGACCTTAGTATGTCCGAACCGCTGACATTGGAAACAGCGCATAGGGTTCGGGACATACTGGCGGACGCTAGCACGTTCGTAGCCACAATAGATGAATTCGGGTAATTTAGTCCCAGCAAAAGTAAGAAAGACTGTTCGTAAGGGGTATTCTTTGCCATCTTGTTTTCGGGTAAGCCGGTACGCCTGACAAACAAGTTGATCAGAGAGGCAACTTACTATTTCTTCGTTCGCTAGACCATCTAGGCTGGAGGTGGTGACTACTCCTCTGCATGTGTTAAGAGTTTTGTGTGGGGCTACCCGGATCGGGTAGGAGCCCAACAAAGTCGCCTTTTGCAGTTTACTAGATTGGTCTGCATTTGAGCTCTCCAAGAGTAAGGTGCCGTCTCGGAGACGCGTCGCATTCTTGACAGGGCCACTGATCTTATCTAATTCTCGCTTTATGTAGAACGGACTTACATCTTTGAACGTTTTGCCATCACAAGCCAAGGTCATCACTAAAAATGGGTCAGTAAAGGAAGTTTTGCGCGGAGACATGATGATTTAGACCCCTATCCGGAACCGTCGGCGTCAGCCTGCCATCCGGGGGTTAAAGAAAGAAAGAAACCGAATCTTCACGGTCCGTGATACTAACCCAACGGCAAAACGCGGCCGTCGGGAGATTACCACAGACCGGGCCCTCAAGAAGCTACGTGGGTGTACTTGACGGTGTGGACGGGCTCCGCACCTAAGGCTACACATAGGGGTAGTGCGAAGGGTCCGCTCAACCTTCACTTTTGAGACCAACCGGAGAGCACACATGTCGGAAGCCGCGCTGAAAACCGTGGGACAGAACCACGGAGATAGGAGAGATCCCTGCTGGTGAGACAGGAGTTATAAACCAAAGACCTTAAGTGCTAATAATTATAATAAAAAACTAGAAGGGGAAGAAGGTGATGCTTACTGACAAGCAGTAGCTACACGTGGCACAGTTGATGGAGATGAAGGGGATGAATTGAGGGTGAATGGCTAGGGACCCCGGGTTCGCCAATCCCGTACCTACCGTAGTAGGTCCCTGGGGGAAAATACCAGAGCCTCTTCTGCCAGTTTTCGGGGTTACTGATGAGCCTTCTCGGCAGCCGTAGCGGTCCTGGGGTACACCAAGTCCCCACCGTACATCACCCCATCAGTCTGTCCCCTACTTCCTGTTGCCCACCCCTCGGGACGAGGACCACAGAGGTTGGCTTTTGAGGGGCTCAAATATGGAGATTCCTGTTGGTGAACCTGCCCCTGATGAAGCAGATGCAACTTGCATAATTTGTGGAAATGCTTTCTCAGCGGACAATGCAGAACTTTGGGTACAGTGTTTAATTTGTGAAATGTGGAGTCATTCTGAGTGAGTGTGTGGTGTTTAAGGGCCCGTCGATAACAAGGTCATTTGGGCCCGAAGTCAATACTAAAACCTAAAAGCTATAAACATTTAGCTAAAAAAGGTAAAATATAATAAAACACTCAACTGTTAAAAGGACATTAAAACCGATCTAAAGACATACTTTAAAAACTCTAAAAGTAATAAATATAAAATGCAAGTCAGACTCAGCGATTAAAACCGATTTCGGTAACAAACCGCAGTGCCTTAATCACGGCCACTGGGTCGTCATCTAAAATACTGGGCAAGTTAGCTCCCAAGCCTACTGACTGGCGAACTCTGGCGTACTGCGGGCAATCAAGCAGTACGTGCCGCACCGTGAGGCGTACTGCACACGGAGCACACACAGGGGCCGGTTCCCCTCTTAATAGGTGGGCATGAGTTGCTCGTGTGTGTCCAATTCTCAGCCGGGTGAGTATCACCTGGGCTCGCCGGTTATCCCTGCAGGAAGTTAGCGTCATCAGTGTCTGATCCCCAGAGCGTGTGCTTGGCATTCAAATCTCCCACAAGTAGTGGTGAGGGGAGCTGAGCCAATAGAGCTAGATCACGCTCTGGAACTATACTGAGCGGCGGCAGGTATATGTTACAGATGGTAAAACTGATGCTCTCCAGCTGTATCCGAACGGTCACAGCTTGCAATGGTGTGGTGAGAGGAACGTTGGCGGCTGAGATGTTAGGCGCCGCTAAGGTAGCAACGCCACCGCTTGCACGCATACCTGCAAGAGAGTCGCTTCTAAATGCAGAGAAAGAGTGAAGGTGTAACGAGTGATTGGGATATAAGTGGGTTTCCTGGAGGCAAATAATTGATGGTGACCGTTGAGAAACTAAATGTTGTAGGTCTTGAGCACGAGCTCGAAAACCATTGACATTCCACTGGATTATTTCCATTTAGAGTGATTTAATGGGCTGTCTTAACTTTTTTCTTCACCTTGGATGACTTGGGGCCCACGATGCGAAAGGCGCTAGCGTCCTGCGACTCTCCAGATGTACGAGAGTCAGAAGAACTCCTTCGGCTCGCTGAGCGAGACCGGGATTTCTTCGAAGGTGTCCGACTGCGTGATCGGTGTGAAGGCCGCGATCTGTTTCTTACAAGCACTACTTGGTTAGCAGTACTTGTGGACGGCTTAGGTACTGGTGTCTGTGAGCTAGAGGTGGTGGCGGTGGTGGTGGTAGTAGTAGTGCTGGTAGTAGCTCTAGGTGTGTTTCGAGACGTCGGAGGAGCCGCTAGAAAATCGGTCTGTGTGGAAGCGTGAGCAATAGGGACGTGTTGGACGGCAACAGTGGTACCAGGAGTGCGGCGGACGGCTGATGCATAGTTGCTGGTGGTAGCGGGCTTAAGTTGTTCAAAGCGCCGTCGTGCCGCAGGAAATGTGAGGCGCTCCTTGACGCGCAGCTCCTGAATACTCTTTTCGTCCAGGAATCGTGGACACTGTCGCGAGCTCGAAGGGTGATCTCCGCCACAGTTAACGCAGCAGGGTTTTGGGCTGCAGTTCGGCTCCTCGTGAGCCGGAAGCCCACATCGTTCACACACAGCCGGATTATTACAAGAGCCCTTAGTATGTCCGAAGAGCTGGCACTGAAAACAGCGCATGGGGTTCGGCACATATTGACGGACGCTAGCACGTTCATATCCGCAGTAGATAAATTCCGGTAATTTCGTGCCTGAGAAGGTTAGAAAGACCGTGCGGAGGGGGTATTCTTTGCCATCCTGTTTGCGGGTTAATCAGTACGCTTGACAGACCAGCTGATCTGAGAGTCAGCTAACGATTTCCTCATTGGCAAGACCATCTAAGCTGGAGGTGGTGACTACTCCTCTACAAGTGTTTAGCGATTTGTGTGGGGCTACCCCGATTGGGTAGGAGCCCAACAAATTCGCTTTCTGTAACTTCTTAGATTGGTCTGCGCTGGTACTCTCTAATAATAACGTACCGTCCCGGAGGCGCGTCGCATTCTTAACAGGGCCACTGATTTTATCTAGTTCACGCTTTATATAGAACGGGCTTAAATCTTTGAACGTTTTGCCTTCACATGCCAAGGTCATTACTAAAAACGGCTCAATGAAAGAGGGTTTGCGCGGATACATTTTGATAAGGACCCCCATCCGGAACCGTCGGCGTCAGCCGGGGGTTAAAAAAGAAAGATACCGAATCTTCACGGTCTGTGCCATCATGGGGACCCCACCCATGACCGATCTCATTTGTACCTCAGAAAAGCTACCCTTCAAAATCCACTGCTTGTCCGTATGGGTAAACCGTTCACCACGCACACCCCGGCTTTATGCCCCTACCACAGGAATAACCGCCTGTGGCTCCCCACTTTAGGCCGCGATGCGCATAAAGGGTACACGCGGATTCAGGGGACTTCTGGTTGATTACACCGGGGTTCCGTCAGCGGTAACACGTCCGGTCCGTGATACTAATCCAACGGCAACACGGCCGTCGGGAGATTAACACAGACCGGGCCCTCAAGGAGCTACGTGGGTGTACTTGACGGTGTGGACGGGCTCCGCACCTAAGGCTACACATAGGGGCAGTGCGAATGGTGCGCTCAACCTTCACTTTTGAGACCTCCGGAGAGCACACATGTCGGAAGCCGCGCTGAAAACCGTGGTACCGAACCACGGAGATAGGAGAGATCCCTGCTGGTGAGACAGGAGTTATAAACCTAAGACCTTACGTGCTAATAAGAATAATAAAGAACTAGAAGAGGAAGAATGTAGTAGCAGTAGAGTTTCGGGGCGCTCAACTGCTTGGGTTATTAGCGCCCTAACAACACTAAAAGCTTAAAAGTAACAGGCATGTAGCCTGTGGGTGCAATGGGGAAAAGAGTAGAACCATAATTAAAAACAGTGCCAGTAACGGTAAGAATAAACACCACATTGGCAAACGGCTAAAGTGCAAAAGGTGTCAGAACAGTAAGTTATATACGGCGACCGAAGCCACTTAGTTGAATAAATCGTAATAGTTTCTCTACGGCGCCTGGAGTGTCAGCTAGGATATCGGTCATTGTTGCTGGTAGGTCCAAAGACGCACGTATGGGGGCTAAAAACTGGCACTTTGTTAAGATATGTCGCACAGTTAGTGACTCGCTGCAACGAGGGCAAACAGGTGCAGGTTCTGACTGTAATAAATGAGTGTGACTAAAACGGCAGTGCCCGATACGTAGTCTAGCTAAAGTGACTTCGTCCCGACGGCAGCCAGGGGAGGAAGTCTGCCAGGTAACAGGTAGCGGTTTTACCTCCCGAAGTTTGTTGCGCGTAACAGCGTGCCAAGATGTCTGCCAGAGGGAAGTGTGAAGACTCCGTAAAATCGCGCTAAAATCATCAGAGGGGATTTGGGAGCTGCTGCATCTACCACATGAAAGTGCAGCCTTCGCAGCGATATCAGCGTCTTCGTTACCTGATAGGCCTACATGTCCAGGGACCCACACGAAAGACACCCTAATACTAGCATTAGCGAGCATGTAAAGGCGATGCTGGACACGCTGTACAAGAGGGTGGTAGGTGTACAGCGACTTGAGGCTTTGGAGGGCGCTTAGAGAATCGGAGATCACCCAGCGCTGCAAACCTTGCCGATGAATATACAGAAGGGCTTGGTAAATAGCAAACAGCTCAGCGGTAAAAATCGAGCACTGCGATAAGAGGCGAAATTTGAAACTGCGGCTACCGTGAATAAAAGCACATCCCACGCCTTGGTTGTCCTTCGAGCCTTCCGTGTATATAAAATTACAAGGGCCATAGTGAGCCTTTAGTTCTAAAAAGGACATGCGAATAGTCGAACGAGGGGTCGTTGATTTCGGCATGGCCGTTAGCCTCAGATCGACGGAAATCTCCGAGCGGAGCCAGGGGGGAAAGAGGGATTCTCCCCGCTGAAACACGGATGGCAAAGTGATGTTCAAGAGTCGCAGAAGTAGGCGAAACCGAACGCCAGGAGGGAGCAACGCCAGGGGGCGCGTCGAGTACTGACGATCCAGAGGCGTTAAAAAAGGGTTTAAAAGAAGGATGTTCCGGCATACTTAAGAGCTTGCAGGCGTAAATGCACAAAAGAACATCGCGTCGATAGGAAAGCGGTGGTTCGGCGGCTTCCGCACACAAGCTCACTGCTGGGCTAGTGGGAAAAGCGCCAGTACTCAACCTGATTCCACGGTGGTGGATGGGATCGAGGCGACCTAGAACCGACGGACGAGCCGACGAATACACGACGCATCCGTAGTCAAGTTTAGATCGGACTAGGCAACGGTAGAGTTGTAAAAGTACGGTCCGATTTGCACCCCAGGATGTGCTACTTAAAACGCGTATGATATTAAGAGAACGGTCACACCGTGCCCTTAAATGCATAATGTGAGACGACCAGCTGAGCTTTCTGTCGAAGATCAATCCCAAAAATTTCGCCTCGTCCGCAAAAGGAAGAACAGCAGGGCCGAGGTGTAGAGAAGGCGAATGAAACGCCTTCCGGCGCCAGAAGTTGACACAGACTGTTTTCTCGGCGGAAAACTTAAAGCCGTTTTGGATACTTCAAGTGTAGAGGCGATCTAGGCAACCTTGGAGGCGGCGTTCTAGCAAACAAGTTCGCCGAGAGCTGCAATAAATTGCAAAGTCGTCAACAAATAAAGAGGCCGAAATGCCCGGTGGGACACACTCTACAATGGGATTGATAGCAATGGCAAACAGTGTGACACTGAGCACCGATCCTTGCGGTACTCCGTTCTCTTGGATAAAAACACGGGATAAAACTGAACCTACGCGCACGCGAAAGACTCTTTTCCTCATGAACTCTCGAATAAAGAGGGGTAGACGGCCTCGGATACCTCAACTGTGTAGTGTACGAAGAATGCCATACCTCCAACATGTGTCGTATGCTTTGGCGAGATCAAAAAAAACGGCAACCGTTTGATTCCTCCGCAAAAAATTGTCCATAATATGTGTTGATAGGGAGACAAGGTGATCAGTCGTAGAACGAAAGCGTCGAGAGCCGCATTGGACGTTGGACAACAAATGTTGGGATTCCAGCCACCATGTCAATCGCCCGTGTATCATGCGCTCCATCACCTTGCAGATGACGCTGGTGAGGGAGATCGGGCGATAACTGGAAGGTAGATGGGGGTCCTTACCAGGCTTTAAAATGGGGACTATGGTGGCCTCGCGCCAGGCGGATGGAAATGTGGCAGTACGCCAGATACGGTTGTACACGCTTAGAAGGAACCGTCTACCATGGGAGGTAAGGTATTGGAGCATCAGAAGGTGTATACCATCTGGGCCAGGTGCAGAGGGCCTGGAAGAAGCCAGGGCCCTTTCTAGCTCGGTCTCGGAGAAATCCGTGTTGTAAAATTCCGTGTTAGATGAGGAAAATGAGAGCTCATGGGATTCCACCCGGTCTTTCGCAGCTAAGAATGCTGCATGATAGTGGGAGGAACTGGAAACGTCAGCGAAGGCAGTGCCCAAGGCGTCCGCAACGGCTCCGGGGATAACGATAGTGTCGTTATTCAGCCTGAGGCCGGGAATCGTGAGCCTGGAAGCTTTGCCGGCGACGCGGCGAAGCCGATCCCATACAATAGAAGATGGTGTGAAGGGATTAAATTACTCGACAAAGCGCTTCCAACAGGTTCATTTACTGTCCATAATGATGTGACGAGCTCGGGCACGCAGTCGTTTATAGTGACCAGATTTTCAAGAGTAGGGTGGCGCCGAAATATTCGAAGTGCCTTCCTCCGTGCCTGGATCGCCGCCCGGCAGTCGTCGGTCCACCAAGGGACTGGCAGGCGTTTCGGATGGGATGACGACCTAGGTATCGCTTGTTCGGCAGCACAAGTGATGACGGAAGTAAGGTGATCCACCATGTCGTCGACGTTGTTAAACAGGCGGTCTTCGAAGACCGCTAAGTTTGAGTAAAGGAGCCACTGAGCTCTGTGGAATTGCCAGTGGGGTACACGTGACGATGGAACATTGTGTGAAAGCAGGCGTATAACACACGGAAAATGATCGCTGCCAAAGCTGTCAGAGAGGACGTTCCACTGTAGGCGATGTGTAAGCTGTTGGGAGCAAACAGCTAGGTCGAGGTGAGAGAAACTGCCGCTGGAATCGGAAAGAAAGGTTGGTTGGCCGGTGTTTAGAACGGAAAGATTGTACTGGGAAAAAAATTCAATGAGGTCGTTCCCCCTTGCGCTAGCCCGTGGAGATCCCCATAGGGGGTGGTGGGCATTAAAGTCTCCCAACAGAAGATAAGGCGTCGGGAGCTGCGCTACTAAAGCTGCGAGATCAGCAAGATGGAGAGGAGAAGAAGGTAGAAAATAAACAGAACAAAGTGTAAACGGAAAACCAGGAAAGCGGACGATGGCAGCAACAGTTTGCAGGTGAGTGGTGAGCCGAAGAGCTTGATAATAGATGTGGTCACAAAGGAGCATCATAACACCCCCATGGGCAGGTGAACCAGGTTCCGGTGGGAGATCGAATCGCACCGGCACGTACCCGGGAAAAGTGAAAGTATCCCGGCGCTGGAGCTTGGTTTCCTGCAAGCACAAAATACGAGGTGACAGCGACGTCGTGAGGAGCTGTAATTCGGCTTTATGTGCACGAATGCCACGTATATTCCACTGGACAATCGACATTAGGAGGTAAAGAAGAGGTTGGTTGAGCACTTTACTTGACCACAGGCTGCCGCTTCAATTTGCCTTTTTGTGTGCGCGTGGGGCTAGGACTTTTGGGAGGGGGAGGATCTTCCTCCATAGGCTCCGCTTCAAGAGGAGGCTCGGAGTCAGCGGAAACCGAAGTCAGGGCGTCGAACCGGTTACCGGTGGCCACGGGCGTTGGCGAGACTCGTGGAGTGCGGTTACGCCCTCTGCCATCTTGAGATTTAGATCTCCGAGGTGGTGAAGGAGAGGAGGCTTTTGAAACAGTCGGTTTACTGGCAGAAGTAGCCGGGTTTTTTTAGAAAGTCGGAGCGTTTTGGTTCGGTTTTAAACTTTCGAGGTTCGGTGCTGAGCGTAGTTTTCTTAGGGCTGCGTGATCCAGAAGGTGGTACCGGAAGTTTAGCCGGGACGACAACGGAGGAATCTGAGGATGTTTGGGTGCCAATATCCCGCTTGGGTACTGGAGCTGAAACCACAGAGCTAAATGTGCCAAATTTTAAAAGAGAAGGTTGGCGAGCAAGATGGCGTTTGCGGGCCTCAGTGAAAGAGAGGCGTTCTTTCACCCGCAGCTCCTGAATGGCCTTCTCATCCATATAACGTGGACAGTTGCTGGAAGATGCTGGGTGGCTACCGCGACAATTGACGCAGCAAGGAGGATTTGGACAAGCTCCGTCATGTGCGTCTTGGCCGCACACGGCGCAAATATATTGTGTTAACTTGCACGATATCTTAGTGTGGCCAAATCGTTGGCGTTGAAAACAACGCAAAGGACGTGGTATATAGGGCCGAACGTTGATTACCTCGTAGCCAGCCTTAATCTTCGCCGGGAGATCGAGCCGATCGAAGGTAAGGAAGAGCGTACGAGTGGGCACTGGAACACCATCACGCATTGCTTTTACGCGATATACGGAGGTCACGCCTTGGTTGGAGAGGTAGCCTTGGATTTCTTCTTCCTGCATGCTATCTAGAAGGTGTGATGTAATGACGCCTTTACAAGAGTTCAGGCTTCGGTGCTTCTCAACTCGGATGGGATATCCGTGGAGGAGTTTCACCTTCAGCAGTCTGTCAAACTGTAGTGTAGTGTACGTTTCAACGAGCAAGGAACCATTTCTGAGACATTTCTGTGAGAAATGTCTGAGCCTCCTCCAAACGATTTATGACTAGGTAACGAGCACCTGATGCTTCGTGTACCTCTTTTACTTCATTTGCCTGTCGTTTTCTTTTGGGTGTAAGTGTTGCCATAGAAGACATTATTTGAGTTCATCCCCCAATGCTCCCCACCCACCACGGAGCCCAACAAGGGGTCATCCCACTGGGATGACAGGGCTACATAGGGGATATAGCAGGCTCGCCGTCCCACTCACCCTGGAGTTCAGTGTAACACCTTGTCCTGGCCGATTGATTAGGGGTGTGTTAGTCCCTAACCTCCCGTTTAGCTGAAGCAGTAGCCAAAGTGGTATATTGGTAATGCGCACCCTTCCCGAATTCAGAAAAACACTGTTACGAGCTCAGATACGCATCTCTCAACCACCAGGACAAACATTTCCACCGACACGGGTCTCCACGCACGGCCTACACGTGGGTGGGCTTGTTGACCGTCTCCCTCAACCACGAAGAGGAGCCCACACGAGGGAGACTGTTGGCTCGGGACCCCGGGATCGCCAATACCCGTACCTACCGTAGTAGGCCCCTGGGGGGAGGAAGAATGTCATGCTTACTGACAAGCAGTAGCTACACGTGGCACAGTTAATGGGGATGAAGTGGATGAATTGAGGGTGAATGGCTAGGGACCCCGGGATCGCCAATCCCGTACCTACCGTAGTAGGTCCCTGGGGGAAAATACCAGAGCCTCTTCTGCCAGTTTTCGGGGTTCCTGATGGGCCTTCTCGGCAGCCGTAGCGGTCGTGGGGTACACCAAATCCCCACCGTACATCACCCCATCAGTCAGTACCCTACTTCCTGTTGCCCACCCCTCGGGACGAGGACAGCAGAGGTTGGATTTTGAGGGGCAGTAGCGATTGATTGATTTTGTGGATTTTGGGGCGCTCAACAGCGCGGTCATCAGCGCCCTAAAGGATCTATGCGTTCTAAAATCTAGATAAAACAAAATCTAAAAGAACATACATCGTAGGTAAAAAACAAGCACATCCCGTACGCCAAAGGCTAAAAGACGCGTAAAATCATAGGACAGTTAAAAGTGGATAAAAAAGTAAACACTAAAGTCTAAAATTGACATTTAAGAGTAGTTTAAAAACCTTGGCCACCGCTGTCTCTTCATCCGCGAGTATCTCCGCCAAGCTGGCTGGCAGCTTGAGAGAACTGCGGAGACGTTCAAGACTAGAACAGGCACAGAGAACATGACGGACCGTCAGCGCTGCTCCGCAAAGCGGGCAAACCGGAGCTGGAGCCCTGTTTAATAAATAACTATGGGTAAAATAGCGGTGGCCAAGGCGTAACCGAGCCAATCGCACTTCCTCCCGACGGGACGGACGGCAGGACGTTACCCAAGGGATCGGAAGAGCTTTGACACAGCGGAGCTTGTTTCTGCGCAGGGCGGACCACTCCCCTCGCCAGGATGACAACACAGCTCTGCGCAATTCTAGACGTAGGTCTTCCGATGTCACCGTGGATATGTTAACCATGGGCTGTGATGTCGCCATCTTCGCTGCTGAATCTGCTAGCTCATTCCCTGAAAGGCCCACGTGTCCGGGGACCCAAGCACACACCACGCTAACGCCGGAGGCGTGGATAACGTGGAGGGCGTCCTGGATTCGCTGTACAAGGGGATGGAAGTTGTACACCAGACGTAGGCTCTGAAGCGCGCTAAGGGAATCGCTGAGTATTAAGCAGTCACCCAGGTTTCGTCGGCGTACGTGTAGAATGGCTCGGTATAGGGCGTAAAGCTCTGCGGTAAAAATAGACGTGATGCTATGGAATCCGAATGTATATTGTTCGGATCCAGAAACATAAGCGCATCCAACGCCATTTGAGGTTTTAGAACCATCGGTAAATATTAAAACACGATCACTATAACGTGATAAAAATTCTAAAAAGTAGCTGTGGATAGTACAAGGAGCCGTCGTAGACTTGTCGCATTTGGTCATGTACAGATCGACTGATGGCGGTCCACGCAGCCAAGGAGGGTACACTCTCTCGCCCATAGAAAACATCCTAGGGATTGTAATGTTGTGTTTGCGGAGGAGCTCCCGAAGGCGAACACCGGGTGGCTTTGGACTGAGAGTAGTGTTCCGATAGCGCGCATCTAGCGTGGTGTTGAAGAATGGCGCGAACGTGGGATGCGTAGGCATGCAAAATAGTCTGCAGCCATAATTAGCTAATAAAAGAACACGCCGGTACCTAAGAGGGGGTTCAGCAGCTTCGGCGTGCAGACTGATGACCGGACTGGTAGGAAAGGCTCCAATAGCTATCCGTAGGCCGCAATTATGGACCGTATCTAACTTTTTCAACACTGATGGACGTGCTGATGAAAAAACGATGCAGCCATAATCCAGTTTGGATCGTATCAGTGTGCGGTAAAGTCGCAGCAACACTGTGCGATCTGCTCCCCACGATTTGCCACTTAGTACCCGCAGAATTTGTAGGGAACGGTCACAACGCGCTCGCAGCTGTGCTATGTGAGATGACCAGTTAAGTGCTCTGTCGAAGACCAATCCCAGGAATCGTGTGTGATCTGCATAAGTAAATGCGGGCCCAAACGGAGTGAAGGAGGTGGTCGACTCCGACGGCGCCAGAAATTCACACACATGGTTTTCTCCGCAGAGAACCGAAAGCCGTGTCTCAGGCTCCAGTCATGCAGATGGTCCAAGCATTGTTGTAAGCACCGCCCGATAAAAGGTGTGCGCGGAGAAGTGCAATAGACCGCAAAGTCATCTACGAATAAACAGGACGACACGCCTGGAGGAACATATTGCGAGATAGGATTAATAGCTATAGCAAACAGGGTGACGCTAAGGACCGAACCCTGAGGTACACCGTTCTCCTGTATAAAAGGATTTGAAAGAACCGAGCCGACCCGTACTCGGAAGAAGCGCTGTTTTAGGAACTCCTTAAGAAAAAGTGGTAGGCGGCCACGAATGTTCCAACTGTGTAGAGTACGGAGCAATCCTGCCCGCCATCAGGTATCATATGCTCTCTCTAGGTCAAAGAATATCCCAACGGTTTGACAACCCTTCAGGAAGCCGTTCATGATATGTGTCGACATCGACACAAGGTGGTCTACTGTGCAACGACGTCGACGAAAACCGCATTGGATATTTGTTAGCAGGTTGTGTCGTTCCAGCCACCACACCAGCCGTGCGTTAATCATGCGTTCAAGCACTTTGCCGACACAGCTGGTGAGAGAAATAGGACGGTAGCTAGAGCAGAGATGACGGTCCTTTCCGGGTTTCAAAATAGGTATGATTGTGGCCTCCCGCCACTTTTCAGGGAAAGTGCCATCAACCCATATACGGTTATAGAGATCCAGCAGGAATGTCTTGCCTTCAGGAGAGAGCTGTTGTAACATGCGGACGTGGATACCATCTGGCCCTGGCGCTGATAGTCGCGATGCTGAAAGAGCGTGCTCCAACTCTGCCATGGTGAAAAGGCGGTTATAGTCCTCGAGGTTTCTAGATCGAAAGCAGAAACCTCGAGATTCTACCCGAGTTTTTATTGAGAGGAACTCAGGTGCATAATTATCGGAGCTAGACACGTGGGCGAAAGCACTGCCAAGGGTATTAGCCACTTCAAACGGTTCCACGACGAAGCCTGCAAGAGTTCTCAGACCAGCGATCGGCATGTAGGTCGATTTGCCGGCCACGCGCCTTATCTTATCCCATACAACAGAGGAGGTGTATGTCGGTTGAAAGAGGACACAAATGTTTTCCAAGTTGTCTGTTTGCTATTCTTGATTATGTACCTAGACCTGGCACGCATTTTCTTGTACTCAATCAGGTTCTCCAGTGTAGGATGTCGTTGGAAAACTCTGAGAGCACGCCTACGAGCACGAATAGCATTCCGGCAATCGGCCGTCCACCAGGGAACAGGAGGGCGACGAAGGTTGGTGGTTGAGCGAGGAATAGAATGGTCCGCGGCGGAAAGGATCTGCTCTGTAAGGTGCTCAACTAAGGCGTCCACAGAATCTTGCGCGTCGTAGCTAAACACAGCCAGCTGGGTGTAAAGGGCCCAGTTGGCGTGATCGAGGCGCCAGGTAGGCAAACGGGCGGAGTGAAAGTCATGTGCTAAGAGACTAACAAGGCACGGAAAGTGATCACTAGAATGCAGGTCAGAGATGACACTCCATTGTAGGGAAAGTGCTAGCTGAGGTGAACAAACTGCCAAGTCGAGATGCGAAAAGGTGTTGAAAGCATCCGATAGAAACGTAGGTTCTCCGGTGTTCAAGAGAACCAGGTTACTGCTGTCAAGGAATTCGGCAATAACTTTGCCTCTCGCACAGGATCGAGCTGAGCCCCAGAGATGGTGGTGGGCATTTAGGTCTCCTATCAACAGAAAGGGTGTAGGGAGCTGAGAGACCAACCCCTGTAGTTCACTAAGTGAGAGGTCAGCAGATGGCGGAACATAGACACTGCAGACGGCGAATTGCACAGTCGGGAGAACAATCCGTACAGCAACCGACTGTACGGCAGTCTGTAAAGGTATAATATCTACATATGTATCATCTCTGACGAGCACCATCGTGCCTCCATGTGCTGGAATGCCCTCTTCCGGATCAAGGTCATGCCTAAATGACGTGTACCGCCGGAGTGTAGAGGTGTCTTGGGACGCAGCTTGGTCTCTTGTAAGCACACGACTTTAGGGTTATGCTTATTGAGCAACAAATCAAGCTCCGCTCGATGTGCTCGAATCCGCGAATGTTCCATTGAAGAATAGCCATTGGAGACATGGGATATGATGGTAATAGTTACGCAACGTTATGTTGATTTCGGCGGTGCTCGAACGAGTTTACCCTTTTTCTTGGGTGTGAGGCTAACACCTTTTACGTCCAGTTTATCCGGGCGCTTTTTACTAGACGTCCGGACTGTGTGGTCCGTATCCTCTTGTTCCATTTCTTCATCGGATGAGGTCCCTTTCCCTATTGAGAACTTCGGTTCGAGAGCCTCAAACCGATTGGAAACAGAGATCGACGGAGATGACAGTCGTCGATCCGAGACCTCTCCGGAAGACTCCTCAGAGGTGGAACTTTTAGATGCCCGTGGATTTTTCTTTCTGCGCATCGGCCGATCCGTATCCTTCAGAAAATCAGACCGTTGATAGCTGGTCTTAAAAGTTTTGGGTGGTGGCACGTAGACAACTGGCTTAGTAGGCTTCGTAGAGCTCGATGCTCTGACCGGAGACCTGGGAGGTGTTTTCTTCCCTGCTGGTGCTTTGGACGAGGTCGAAGTAGATTGAGATGTCTTGACAGGCTTCGGAGCTACTGATGGACTAAGGATTCTGTCAGAGATTCTAGCCTCACTGATATCGCTGGTCTGAGTTGCCATCTCCCTTCGCGGGACCGGCTTAGCTGCTACTGAGCTATAGGTACCGGACATCGCAACGGAGGGCATGCGAGTACGTGCGAGTTTCCGGGCTTCCGAGAAGGACAGCTTCTCTTTCACCCGGATCTCCTGAATCTCCTTTTCCTCGCGGAACCGTGGGCAATCTCTGAAGCTGGAAGCGTGTTCGCCAGCACAGTTCACACATTTTACGGGTGAGGTGCACTCACCTTCATGCAGCGACATCGCACAATTCATACACGTAGGCGCACCATTACAGAAGTCCTTAGTGTGGCCGAAGCGCTGACATCTGTAGCAACGTAAGGGATTCGGGATATATGGTCGTACCTCGATGACTTCATACCCTGCCCTAAGCCTTTGTGGGAGATCTACCCGATCAAAGGTCAGGAACAGGGTACGGGTAGGCACCAATTCCCCTCGCTCTCTTCGCTGGACACGATATACAGCTGTCACGCCTTGGTCTTTCAGGTTCTGCTGGATCTCCTCGTTGGTCATTCCGTCCAGCGCACGGGTGTTCACCACACCGCGCGAGGAGTTCAGGGTCTTGTGTACGGAAACGCTCACCGGATAACTGCCTAGAATGTTGGCCTTCAAAAGCGCTGCTGCCTGGGAGACGGAATGTGCTTCCACCAGCAGCGTGCCATTGCGCGAACGAGTACATGATTTTACCGGGCCAGCTATCTTGTCTAATCCTTTCTGAATGGCGAAAGGGTTCACTGATGTAAATGTCTTATCAGTCTCAGTTCTGCTTATCACCAAGTAGCGAGGACCACTAGACTCGACTACTTCTTTTCCATTTCTACAATTGTTGGGACTGTTTTTTTGTTGAAGGTTTAACATATGTATTGGCATAAATTTCATCCCCCAATGCTCCCCACCCACCACGGAGCCCAACAAGGGGTCATCCCACTGGGATGACAGGGCTACCTAGGCGATATAGCGGGCTCGCCGTCCCACTCACCCTGGAGTTCAGTGTATCACCTTGTCCTGGCCGATTGATTAGGGGTGGGTTAGTCCCTAACCTCCCGTTTAGGCGAAGCAGAAGCCAAAGTAGTGTATTAGTAATGCGTACCCTCCCCGAATTCAGAAAAATACTGTTACGAGCTCAGATACGCATCCCTCAACCACCAGGACTAACCTTTCCACCGACACGGGTCTCCACGCACGGCCTACACGTGGGTGGGCCTGTTGACCGTCTCCCTCAGCCACGAAGAGGAGCCCACACGAGGGAGACTGTTGGCTCGGGACCCCGGGTTCGCCAAACCCGTACCTACCGAAGTAGGCCCCTGGGGGGATGGAGATGCAAAGGATGTTCCCTCTTGCGGAGCGACCTACCCAGCCTATAGGTTACTTCCTGGCAGATCAGGGTGGTCAAACTATTGAGAATGTCACTCCTAAGCGTCCCCGAGCGTAAACCGGAACGCCGCAAAACATCGATGTAAGTAGTAGATAAAAGCCTTTTCTAGATACAGCGTCGCGACGCTAGACGTCGGTGGGAGGGGGGAGGGGAGGGGGTGAGGACCACCCAAGATGTTGCAGGTGGTATGGAAGGGACAGACATATCTCGACTCGCATTCCCAGGGCTTTTTTAATGGAAGCCATAAATTATTGTAAATGTATGTTTCAGATGGACGTCGCGACATCTGGCGTCTGTGGAAGGGGGAGATGAGATCGGCCACCTGTTACTTGACAAAGATTATGTGGTATGGAAGGGGCATACATGTCTCGAGAGGTTTCTGTGATATGTTGGGGAGGGTTGAGATTGAACATCTGTTAAGTGTTACCCGACGACGATGTTATGTGAAAGGATGCAGTCATGTTTGATGGCCCTCATAAATAAGGGGTCTGAGATTGAACATCTGTTACTTGACAAAGATTATGTGGGAGAAAACACTGAAATGCATTCCCAGAGATTTTTAAGGGATGTCATAAATTATTGTATATGTATTTTTCAGATACAGACTTCGCGACATCAGGCGTCTGTGGAAGGGGGAGATGAGATTGGCCACCTGTTACTCGAAAAAGATTATGTGGGAGAAAACACTGAAATGCAATCTGAAGGAAGAATTCCCATGTTTTAAGAGAAGCCATCAATTATTGTTTCCACCATCCTGTGAGAAGCAGGGCCTCTGGAACATCCGTCCCCAACTTGTAACATTTTCCACCCTACAAAGTGATAGGGGACCACCTGTCGCGCAGATTTTTTTGTTGCGAGAGGTAGTGTCCTCTCTCAAGGCAGGGCGCCAGCAATTAATGCTAATTTTTAAAAATCATTTGAAGTAAATAGTCCTCTGGTTAAGGGACACTGGGACTGAAAAATAGGCCAAAAATCTCAAAATTTACGATTTTTAGATTTATACGTATAAATGTTCCCCAAACCTTCCTATATTGAATTGTGTAAGAGTTTTTGATTTCTGCCATTTTTAAAGGTCTAGTGCAGGGTTTAAATGCTCGGAGCCTGGCCATTTAAACGCCCCCTTTCTTCCTTATCCAGCATGATGGACTCTTTTTGCCAATTTTAATCGTTTTTTGGCTGGTTTTTCCTCTAAAATTGTGTTATAATCTTGCAGCAGAGCTTTTTGCTGCTATCTGGCGACACTTCGGTGAACTATTACTACGTATTATATACAAAGTCTTTACTCAGAAAATATCAAAGCATAAATGCCATACAAAAAATTGTCAACATATTTTGAGTGTTCTCGCAACTAAGAAAATGCAAAACAACTCTTAATCTATGTGATTATTCTGTGTTTTTTGCAATAAACTTAGAGAATACTTGTTGATTCATTCTTGTTTTGACTCCTGTGTTTGGTTCAATGTATTATGGCGTCATCCTTTAGAGAAATGTGCTTTTGTTTACATGTGCTTCTGTTTATGAAATAAGTGTGTAAGCAAGTTAGTTGATTTTTCTAAGGTGTAGTGTGTTGTGAAATATATAAACAGCATAATGCATGCTACTTCTTCACGTTGGCATAAGCCGGTGAGTAGAAATAACAAAAAAAGAGACCTTGCAAAAAAACGTGGTTTAGCCAGATGGAATAAGAAACCTGTAGACCAGATTTCCATCTCAAATACACAGTTGGACACAGAAGAACATGCTAGTACTTCATCTTCACATTTGGAAATGGACATAGGTGAGCAGGCTACTGTAATTGAAACTGTAAGTATTTGTAAAACGCAGGAGAAATTTTCAAGATTTCAGAGAGATGACAGTGTAAATAGTGAATATATTTGTGGTAATGCAGGGGCAAACAGTGAGTATATTTTGGTGCACAGCAGTTCTCTGAATCAACTTCTGAGCAATGTAAAGTGTGGGGAGTGTACTAAATGCTCACTTACACTGCAATTTAGAGAAAAATATGGGTTTGCAGTAAAGTTAGTGCTAAAGTGCAGTGAGTGTGGTTTCAGCCCAGGGCAGAGTTATTCTAGTCCTAGAGTTGAGGATGAAAAGTCTAAGAGACCTCCCTTTGAAGTGAACAGGAAAATTGTGGATGCTTTTTTGGGATTGGGTGTAGGTCACAGTGGCTTAGAAAAATTTTGTTGTGCATTAGGTATGTCTGGTATGGATTCCAAAACATTTACCAGTCATATGAAGCAGGTGGCTTTTTACAGTAAAAAACTAAAAGAAAAAGCTCTCCTTCAGTCCAGGGAGGTAGTGAGAAGAGCGTACATGAAGTTAAATGGTGCTGATGAAACTGCAGATGAGAACAATGTAATTGATGTTTCTGTAAGTTATGATGGTTCATGGCACAAGCGGGGATATACATCCAACTATAATGTAGGAATTGTGATGGACATTCTAACTGGAATGGTGCTGGACTACACAGTAGTTTCCAAATATTGTGCAATGTGTGCCATTACAGCCACAGAATTGGGACATGATTCACCAGAGTTTTGCATTTGGTTTGAGGGACATTCATCTAGTGGTGAATGCAACAAAAATTATGAGGGCTCATCCACATCAATGGAGGTTTTTGCTGCAGACATACTATGGAAACGTTCAGTGTCAGAGTGTAAGATGCGCTACACAACTGTACTATCAGATGGTGATTCAAAAACATTTAATCATTTATCAAATGAAAACATATATGGTAACACAGTTGTCCTGCACAAAGAGGAGTGCATAAACCATGTTGCTAAAAGAATGGGAAGTGGGCTGCGAAACACTGTAGAAACATGGAAGAAAAAGGGAGTAAAACTTGGTGGGCGAGGATCTGGGACACTTACCAATGCCACCATTACCAAATTAACTAATTATTATAGACATGCCATAGTGAACAACATACCTAGTGTCCCTAAAATGAAAGAAGCCATTTATACAACCCTTAGTCATTATGTTTCAACGGATTCCAAGCCTCAACATAGCAAGTGTCCCCAAGGTGTCGACTCCTGGTGTTTTTACAATAAAAGCATTGCACAAGGAAAGACACCCATGAGCCATCAGAAGATGCCTGTTAAACTAACAGAGCAGTTAGTTTGCAAAATATTACCTGTTTATCAAAGACTAGCAAGTGATGAACTGTTGTCAAGGTGTGTGCGTGGTGCTACTCAAAATCAAAATGAGTCACTACATGCACTAATTTGGAGAAAATGTCCCAAAATTACTTTTGTATCCTGCAGGAGAATAGAAATTGCAGCAGCAATTGCAGTAGCAGAGTTTAATATGGGCTGTTCTGCAACTCAGGAACTAAAATGTGAGCTAACCACCAGTGCAGTGACAAGTGTGCAGAAGAAAATTGTGAAGAGACGTGACAAACGCAGAATATACGAGAACACGCGATCTTCATTGCAACATAAGAAAACAGCTCGCCTCAAAGAAAAACAGACAAAAATGCAGAGAGAGCTTGCCAGACGAAAGAGGGAGGGTCTCACATATGCTTCAGGGCAATTCTAATGTAGTAAGGTACTGATCACTTTATTTTTGGTGCATGTTTTTAGAAAAATTGATTTTTCTCCACTTTACATTTTTTAATACATTATCTGATCCACACGCATTAATTTTTGAGCTATGGCTCTGAATTTCTTTCAGCATGTGCTTCATGTATGGGTCTACAACTTCAGTCTCTGGCTATAGGATTTAAGACTTGGTTTGGCTGTAACAAAATTTTAAATGCAAAAAAATATTTAAAAAATTCAATTCAATGTTCTGCATAATTAAAAAAATAATTTCCCTAAAAGTAATGTATTGTTCTTCCAGACAGAGACTGCAGTTGTTTATATAGTTAGTGGGCATGAAAAAATAACAGAGTTATTGCAATAGAATAATTAGTGATGCGCATGCATTAATTTTAATACTGCGATAAAATTTAATTAAAACAATAATAAAAAATTAATTCCTTCAAAACTAATCATCAGAAATTACTGAAACTTGGTGTGGTGTTTTCTAATATAAAACCCTTTAGGCATGCAGAATTTGAAGTTTGTAGGTATAGAAATATAGAAAATAGAAATTTCAGTCCCGGTGTCCCTTAAGAGTGAAAATAGTACTCCATCTATAGAATAACATGAAAATTGATGGGAAAACAAAAAAAAAATAACTTCAGTGGTTGATAGCCAACGGATCTAGGTTCGAATCGCAGCGATATAACGTAAATAATGCAAATAGTTATTTAGTTTTGAGGACGCAGCACGTTTCCAAAATCTAGCGTTGGATTACTGCTTTTCCAGGCTTATTATAGAAAACAGTTAATGCATCTTATAGGGTAATGCTGCTAAATATTTAATTAACTACATTGAAGGACTCCAAATAATCTCCCATTCAAGGAAATATTTAATGTATTTCTTCATTTACAGTTGCTTGTAGGAGATCGTTCTTCAGTTCTTGTAAAAGGGTTTTAGCGCTAAGAATGAAAAGTTAACCGTAACAGGTGACCGTAATAACAAGGGACCTGCGCACTATGCACACCACTTAGAGAAAATTTAAATTGATACACTTGGAAATCAATACCATTCTTTTACTTTCAATGTTTATGGCCAATGCAGCGCGCCAGCAATTAATGCTAATTTAAAAAATCATTTGAATTAAATAGTCCTCTGGTTAAGAGCGAAAATAGTACTCCATCTATAGAATAACATGAAAATTGATGGGAAAATAAAAAGTAACTTCGAGGATTAATAGCCTTTGGATCTAGGTTCGAATCTCATGGATGTAACTCAAATAAATCTGAATATAAATAGTGTACGCATGAAACAAAAAGATTTAAAATGAATATATCAGACACATACACGCACGCACATACACACACGCACGCACATACACACAAGCAAACATGTATACGAATGTACTGAGAAGCGTCATTTGCAGTTATAACATCTTTTTCAGACTGTACCGCACGTAGAAAAGGAAATATCTCTGGATGACAGAGGGGAGAGGGAAAATCTAAAGCCTCAAAATGCTCTATACAGGGCTCGCTAGACTAGTGGAGGGGAGGATTTTGAAATCGCTATAAAAACGATTGTCTGATAGACACATTATTCAGTCTGTAATAGTGCACAGCCAACACATCAGACAACAATTTTTCCTTCTTCGGGATATTCATCCAGACTTCATTTATAAAAAGGTAAGCGATTCATTTATAATTAGTGATATAATTACAGAGAGTGTTTATTTGCAAGAAAATATATTGAAGTGAATTTTCTCTTATCAGTGATAAAAGATGTATAGACTGCGTGCATTTTTCAAGAATATTTCTTGTTCAAATCACAATCGAAATTATTATAAGATACTCATTGCTTCATAATTATACCCGTAATATTTATATTTCTAATTCAAATCACAATCGAAATTATTATAAGATACTCATTGCTTCATAATTATACCCGTAATCTTTATATTTCTAATTCAAATCACAATTGAAATTATTATAAGATGCTCATTGCTTCATAATTATACCCGTAATCTTTATTATTTCAGGAAAACAAGATGCATCCAAGAAAAAATTGGGTAAATAAATTGACCCTGGCCGGCAGAAAGCGTAAAGCTCCCGACAGCGAGCAAGGATCACCGGCGTCGCCAATATTGTCTGGGGTAGATTATGTCATTCCACCACCCCCAGATTTTCAAGATGAATGTTCCTGTCGGAATTGCGGCTATAGGATCGCACTAGAGTGGCTTGAAAACGCTAATGCCGGTATGCAATACTCTTCATTGTTTTGTATTTTTTACTTTTTACCACTTTCCCCATTGCATGCAACTATGAGTTTCTTTCAGAAGATTGTGGCAATTATTAATTAGCTTTTCCACCGTATCTCCTGATCGATAAGACATACGCCACTCTATTGTAACTTTTAAACTAAGGACCTGAACATAGGCAAATTTATACTCAAATAAATTCGTTAATTGAAATCTTCAAGTATATATAGTTATTTTTTGTATATATTAATTTAGTTATTTTACTTTCAAATTTTACATTTTAAATTTTAACTTTTGGCCTCATATGTGTTGTATAGCAGATAAAGAATAACTGTAAATGACAAAATGGATATAGTTTCAAATAAACATAGTCTCTGTATCATTTATATATTAGAAAGCTATATATCAAAGGGCATATAATGCGCATTACGCTTATCTACATTTACAGCCATCCGCCAACTAAGAAATAGAGTATAATGAAATGGTTTATGCTTCAAGCACATTTTAGTGTTGCAAAGCAGGTTGTAGTGTAATAATATTGGAATATAAGAAAAGGAATTTGCCATTAGCTATCATTGTGTGTGTTTTTCAATTATATCATTGCCGATAGTAGAGCTAGTTTCACTATATTTATTCTTACAGGATTTTAAGCTAGTAATATGATTAATTTCTCTGTTTTCAGAGCCAGGGCCAATGCCAGATCACGAAGTCGAATGGTGCGGTTGCACCAATTGCATGTACAGGATCCGCCTCTGCGAGATGTTACATCCCATGCAATGTAAGTGCATTTGACCAATTATTTTCATTAATTAGAAGCAGGCATTCTTTCCATTAATGTACTTTAACATATACATGTATATTATACTGCTTGCGCTTCCTTCTTCTTCCTTCTCCTTCCTTTTTCTCCCTCTCCTCCTTCCTTCTCCTTCTTCCTTCTCCTCCTTCCTTCTTCTCCTTCTCCTTCCTTCTTCTCCTTCCATCTTCTCCTTCCTTCTTCTCCTTCCTTCTTCTCCCTCTCCTTCTCCTTCCTTCTTCTCCCTCTCCTTCTCCTTCCATCTTCTTCCTTCTTCTCCTTCCTTCTCCTTCCTTCTTCCCCTTCTCCTTCTCATCATCATTATTATTATTATTATTATTATTATTATTATTATTATTATTATTATTATTATTATTATTATTATTATTATTATTATTATTATTATTATTATTATTATTATTATTATTATTATTATTATTATTATTAGCACATTGAATGTCTTATTGTTATTTCGAATATATGTAGCTAATATGTCTAGTTTTTCTTTATTATTGTGTAATTGCTACATGTTTCTTTTATTAAAGATGGTGAACCAATGTCCGTGCAGGAGGATCTCCAGCGTCCAGCAGCACCAGAGGTTTCAGCGCGAGACCCGAAGAGGCTCCGTCACACCAGCAGCGAAGACCACAAACCTCCCGCATCCATCAGGAACACAGGAAACCGGAGGGAGGAGGAAGCAGTGGCGGGGCCTTCAGGTCTCTGCAGGCCATCTCCTCCATCATCATCACCGGCAGAAAGGGTATGTAGAAATGATCATTTTGACCTAGAATGCAAAACTATCGAGTCAGCATTCAAGGGCCGTATTTTCAACAGCAAAATTGAAAATACGGCGGGAATAATGGTCCCCAGCGAGTTTCTGGATGAATGCAAGAGTCTCGTTATTAGAGAAATTGAATCCACATTAAAGAGGAGCATATCCGGATTAAAGATGAGTTGTTCACTGAACGCCTCATACTTAATTCAGACACCTGACCATGAAAACGTGGAATCGGTTTATTTTAATTCCAAGACTAAAGAGATCCAGCAATCATCCAACGTGGATGATATCTTCCGTGCAATGAAAAATGAAATTTTAGAAAACCTAGCCTGTTTTGAAGGCCAAGCAAGTTCAAAGACTTTGTTCGCAATCCACTCGCTAGTAAACAGCGCAGCAGAATATAATCCTCTTCGCGCTTCAGGGTATATTGAGTTGCCTGCATGCATCACGAGGAAGAAGGCTATTCTTAACATTAAGAATAATGATGATTTTTGTTTCGCTTGGTGCATGTTGGCTTCAAAATTTCCCGCCAAGGTAAATAGATGCCTTCCATCATCGTACCCTAGGAACTTGCTATTCAAAGCATTCAATTATGAGCAAATTACATTCCCATTTCCAATTGATCAAATTGAACGTTTTGAGAAGCAAAATCCTGATGTATCTATAGCTGTATTTGCTCTAAATGCCAACAACTCGGTGGAGTCTATTCGCAAACCATCAGAGAGGAAGGCTAGTCAGGTTAACCTGCTGATCATCGATGATGGTGATAAGTCTCATTACTGCCTCATTACCAACATCGAGGCTTATTAGAAGTCAGATAACTGCAAAAAGCAAGAAAATGTGGCTATGCGAGGCATGCATGACAAGGTGTCCTAATGAGGATGCCTTGAGATTGCATAAACTGAAATGCAATAAATGTCAGACACTCAAAATGCCTGCGCAGGGTGAGAGTTTGTCGTTTAATGATGATGATGATGATGTGTATAGGGGCGCTCAACTACGGCGGTCATCAGCGCCCTTTAAAAAACAAGTCATGGCAAAAGCCAGATATAAAGATTTCTAAAAATATATATTATTATCTATAAACCTGTTAAAACTGCACACATATATATACTAAAAAAAACAACAAAAAAAGATACTTGAGGTTAAATTCTAAAATCCACAGCTGAAACAAATGCTAAAACTTTGCCCACTGCCGTTTCGTCATCCGCGAGGATATCCGCCAAGCTGGCCGGCAGCTGGAGAGACCTGCGGAGACGTGCCAAGCTATAACAATCTAAAAGCAAGTGACGGACAGTCAGGTCACCACTGCACAGTGGGCAAACGGGAACTGGGGTTCTATTCAATAAAAAGCTGTGGCTAAAATAACAATGCCCAATGCGCAACCGAGCCAAAGTCACCTCCTCGCGACGAGATGACCGACAGGAGGTAACCCAGGGAATCGGAAGTTCCTTAATAGATCTAAGTTTATTATTGCGGAGAGCGGACCACTCTTCCTGCCAGCAGGTTAGCACAGCTCTCCGTAATACCGCCCTAAAATCTTCCGATGTCACACATGGTAGTCGAACCCTGGGCTTCATGGTAGCCGTCTTGGCTGCCGAATCCGCCATTTCATTCCCCCGCAAGCCTACGTGACCAGGAATCCATGCACACACCACGCTCACGCCAGAAGCGTGTAAAACGTGGAGGGCATCCTGTATCCGCTGCACAATAGGGTGGTAGTTGTACAGCTGCCGTAGGCTTTGAAGTGCACTGAGGGAATCACTCAGGATTAAGCAGTTCCCCAACTTTCGTCGACGTACGTGTAAAATGGCCCGGTATATTGCATAGAGCTCTGCGGTAAAAATGGAAGTGCTAGTGTGGAATCCGAATGTATAGGGTTCGGTTCCACACACGTAAGCACAACCAACACCATCTGAATTCTTGGACCCGTCGGTGTAAATTTTAATATGGTCCTGATATCGCGATAAAAACTCTAAAAAGCAAGTGCGGATACTAGACATAGACATGGTAGATTTATCGTGTGTGGTCATACCCAGATCAACGTGGGGCGCTCTGCACAACCAAGGAGGGTATGTCCTCTCCCCCCTAGGATACATCTTAGGCAGTTCGCTATTAAGACGTCTAAGGAGCTCCCGGAAACGAAAACCAGGTGGCTTTGGCTTTATAGAAGTGTTCCTATAACGCACGTCCATGAAGGTGTTAAAGAACGGCGTAAACGTTGGATGTGTGGGCATGCAATTAAGTCCACAGCCATAATTTGCTAATAGCATGTTGCGCCTGTACTGCAGAGGAGGTTCTGCGGACTCAGCATACAGGCTTATAACTCGGCTCGTTGGAAATGCCCCAACTGCTATACGTATGCCACAATTATGGACTGTGTCTAATCTCTTCAGCACAGATGGTCGTGCTGAGCCATAAACGATACTACCATAATCTAATTTGGAACGGATGACTGTGCGATACAGTCGCAATAACACTGTACGATCCGCTCCCCACGATTTTCCACTTAGTACCCGCAAGATATTTAAAGATCGGTCACATCGTGCTTTCAGTTGTGCTATATGCGACGACCAACTAAGTTTTCTGTCAAATATCAATCCAAGGAACCTCGTCTCATCTGCAAATGGTAGTAGATCAGCGCCTAGCCGGAGCCTTGGAGGTAGTCGACTCCGCTGACGCCAGAAGTTAACACAGATGGTTTTCTCAGCAGAGAATCGGAAGCCGTTCTTTAAACTCCAAACCTTAAGGTTGTCCAAGGTGGTCTGGAGTGAGTGAGTGTGTGCTGTTTTAGGGCCCGTCGACAACTAGGTCATTTGGGCCCTACGTCAACACTAAAACTTAAAAGCTATAAAATTTAGCTAAAACAAAGTAAAATATAATAAAAACACTGCTAAAAGGACATTAAAAACGATCTAAAGACTAAATTTAAAAACTCTAAAAGTAATAAATATAAAATACAAGTCATACTTGCGTATTAAAACCGATTTTAAAAATAAACCGCAGTGCCTTATCCACGGCCACTGGGTCGTCACCTAAAATATTTAGCAAGTTAGTTCCCAAGCCTACTGACTGGCGAACGCGGGCGTACTGCGGGCAGTCTAGCAATACATGCCGCACAGTGAGTCGTACTGCACATGGAGCACACACTGGGGCCGGTTCCCCTCTTAATAAATGGCCGTGAGTGGCTCGTGTGTGTCCAATTCTCAGCCGGGTGAGTATCACCTCGGCTCGCCGGTTATCCCTGCAGGAGGTTAGCCAGGTTTGTACGCTCTCCTTTATTGCCCGGAGTTGTGTGCCTTCCAAAGCTGTCCAGGAGTGCTGCCAAGCAGATAGGATTTGGCGACGGAAAAAACGTTGCACATCCTGGTAAGGCACCGTAGTTGTTAAACTCCGGGGCAAATGGCAAGCGGATTTAGCAGCCGCGTCCGCCTCCTCATTCCCAGAAATGCCCACATGGCCTGGGGTCCAGGTAAAAACAAAATGGTATCCGCGACTAAGCATTTGCGAGATCAAGGCCTGAATTTTTAAAACTAGCGTGTGAGTTGCAATGTGCTGTTGCAAGGCCTGAAGAGCGCTTAGAGAGTCAGTGCAAACGATAAAATTGCCAGGAACTAACTTACAAATAAAAAGGAGCAGATAGAGGATGGCATACAGTTCTGCAGAAAAAACAGAGGTGCAGTCCAAGAGGCGAAATTTATGAGCCTCGCCGTTAATGACGAATGCGCAACCCGTAGTGCTACCCAACTGGGAACCATCTGTAAAGCCCGGAACATAATTAGGGTAACGGTCCAGTAGTTCGGCAAAAAGTTGTTGGAATACCGAATGTGGGGTAGCTAGTCTCGAGTTGGTGGAAAGAGCAAGATCGAACCGCGCACGCTGGAGCTGCCATGCGGGATAACGACCCAGGGAAGACCGCTCCACGCGAGGCATTCGGAGATCGTGTGTACGGGAGAGTTCCCGGAATCTTACTCCGGTTGGGCGTGTCCGAGAACTAGGGTGCGTATAACGGTGGGCTAACTCGGGATGCAGAACTGGTTTAAAACAAGGATGGTTTGGGTAACTTGCCAACTTTGCTACGTAGGAACAGAGTAGCGTCGAGCGACGAATAGAAAGTGGAGGCTCGCCGGAGTCGGCATTCAAGCAGTCGACGCGACTTGTGCGGAAAGCTCCTGTGGCAAGGCGGATACCTGTATGATGTACGGTGTCTAAAAGGCGAAGTTTAGAGGCGGTCGCTGCGCCATAAATAAAACAGCCGTAGTCCAGCTTGGATCGGACCAGGGAGCGATACAGCCTCAACATTACCGTGCGATCGCCCCCCCAAGATGCTCCAGATAATACCTTCAGCACCCGCAGAGAACGATCGCATGAGGCTCGAAGGTGACGAATGTGGCGCTCCCAGTTGAGTTGTCTGTCCAAGTAGAAGCCCAAGAACTTCAGGTGCGAGACAAACGGCAGGGGTGTGCCGTTCAAGTGGAGATCTGGTGGAGGGTGAATACCTCGTAGACGATGGAAGTGGACACATTGTGTCTTCGCAGGAGAAAAACGGAAGCCGGTGCGAAGCGCCCAGGCTGCCAGCTCGTTGATGGTCAACTGCAGTTGACGCTCTATATGATCTAAGTTATAAGATCGATAATATATAGCGAAGTCGTCAACATACAGGGACGACGGAATTCCGCCGCGAACGACACTAGTGATGCCGTTAATAGCCACGGCAAAAAGGGCGACGCTGAGGATCGACCCTTGAGGTACACCATTCTCCTGGATCCGCTCCCTTGAGATACTGTTCCCTATTCGGACACGAAAACGACGTAGTGCTAAAAAATTTCTTAAAAATTCCGGTAAGTGGCCTCGCATACCGTAATTGTGAAGGTTACGTAGTATGCCATACCGCCAAGTGGTGTCATAAGCCTTCTCCAGGTCAAAGAATACTCCCACCACATGCTGTTGCAGTAGAAAGGCATCATGAATGTAAGCCTCAATGCGTGTTAGATTGTCAACACTAGAGCGATGGCGACGAAAACCACATTGAAGGTTGGACAGCTGGTTATTAGTTTCGAGCCACCACACTAACCGAGAGTTTACCATTCGCTCAAAGGTCTTACAGACGACACTCGTCAGGCAAATGGGGCGGTAGCTTGATGGAAGTGTGCGGTCCTTTCCGGGTCGAGGGATAGGGATGACAATACCCTCTTGCCAGCAAGATGGAAAGACCCGCTCATGCCAGATGCGGTTATACATGCCTAACAGGAAAGACATCGCATCGGGTGGAAGATGTAGCAGCATCTGTCTGTGGATGTCATCAGGACCGGGAGAAGAGTCCATGGCTAGGGCTAAGGAATGTGAAAGTTCGGCAGCGGTAAAAGGCTGGTTGTACGGCTCATTACATTCGCTATTAAAATTTAGTTTTGTTCGCTCCGCAGCTTCCTTAATAGGAAGGAAGAGGGCGTCGTAACTATCCGTTTGGCTAGTAGCAGCGAATGAGGTGGCAAGGGCTTCGGCTATATCTTGCTCGGCAGTGCAGATGGAACCGTTGAGGGCAAGTCCGGGAATGACCGTTCGGCGATACTTGCCATGCATCCGCCGAACAGCTGACCATACCTGTTTGGTGGAGCTGCGACGAGAAAGGGAAGACACGTAGGCTTCCCAGGATCTTCGTTTCGCATTGCGAAGCACAAAACGTGCCCTAGCTCGAGAACGTTTAAAAGCAACGAAGTTCTTTTCCGTCGGATGCAACTGAAAAAGCCGTAAAGCACGTTTGCGTGCTTTTATAGCCACACCGCATTCCTCAGACCACCAGGGTACAGGGGTATGACGTGGGGTAGGAGAACCTCGAGGAATGCTGGATTCAGCGGCGAGCAGGATGGAACATGTAAAATATTCCACCATTTCATCGACGGTGTCAAAACCATCGTCGGTGAGGTGTATATGGGAATTAAACTTTTCCCAGTCAGCCTTGGAAATAATCCAGCGAGGATGTCGCGAAGGCGCATGGTGGCGGCCGGATAAACGGATGTTAATTGGGTAATGATCGCTCCCAAAGAGGTCGGAAAGCACAGACCACTCAAGGAGTGGAACCAATACCGGGCTACAGAAAGAGACGTCTAGTACCGAGTGCGTACCATAAGCGGATGACAAGAATGTCGGGTCACCAGTGTTCAGCAAAATCAGGTCATACGAATCAAACGTGTCTACTATGAGGCAGCCACGAGCATCATCAATGTCGGAGCCCCAGAGCGTGTGTTTGGCATTCAGATCTCCCAAGATGAGTAACGGTGAGGGGAGCTGAGCCAAAAGAGCCTGAAGATCCTGCTTTTGAATTACACAGAGCGGGGGCAGGTAAATGTTGCAGATGGTAAAAGAGATGCTCTCTCGCTGTATACGAACAGCGACAGCTTGCAACGGCGTGGTTAATGGTATATTGGTGGCATAGATGATAGGCGCCACCAAAGTAGCAACGCCGCCGCTTGCTCGTGTGCCTGCAACGGAGTCTCTCCTAAATGCCGAAAAAGTGCTTAGGTGTAATGAGTGATAGTGATGCAAATGGGTTTCTTGGAGACAAATAACTGATGGTGACCGTTGAGAAACTAAACACTGTAGGTCTTGAACGCGAGCTCGGAAACCATTGACGTTCCACTGGATTATTTCCATAAAGAGGTTTTAGCGGGCCGTTTTAACCTTTTTCTTGACCTTGGCTGATTTGGGCCCTACGACTCGAAAATCGTTAGCGTCCTGTGACTCCGCTGATGTTCGGGAGTCAGAACTTCTACGGCTCGTAGAACGAGACCGGGATCTAATAGAAGGCGAGCGACTTCGCGATCTATGTGTTGGCCGGGATCGGTTTTTCATGTTTATTACGGGATTGTTGGTATTCCCTGATGGCTTGGTGGCTGGAGTCTGTACGGCAGAAACGGAGGTAGTGCTGGTGGATATACAAACAGTCTGAGACGTGGGTTTAACGGCTAGAAAGTCAGTCTGCGTGGATGCGTGGGCGACAGGGACGTGTTGAACAGCAACAGTGGTATTCGGAGTACGGCGAGCTGCTAATGCATATCCAGTGGTAGTGCTAGGAGGCTCCAGTTGTTCGAAGCGCCGCCGTGCTTCTGGAAAAGTCAGGCGTTCCTTTACACGTAGCTCCTGAATGCTCTTTTCGTCCATGAATCTAGGGCACTGTCGCGAACTGGAGGGGTGACTGCCACCACAGTTCACGCAACAAGGTGTTCGACTGCAGTTTGGATCGTCGTGCTTCGGTAGGCCACATTGCTCACAAAGAGCAGGATTAGTACATGTGACCTTAGTATGTCCGAACCGCTGACATTGGAAACAGCGCATGGGGTTCGGGACATACTGGCGGACGCTAGCACGTTCATAGCCGCAATAGATAAATTCAGGTAATTTAGTTCCAGCAAAAGTTAGAAAGACTGTTCGTAAGGGGTATTCCTTGCCATCTTGTTTTCGGGTAAGCCGGTACGCCTGACAAACCAGTTGATCAGAGAGGCAACTTACTATCTCTTCATTCGCAAGACCATCTAAGCTAGAGGTGGTGACTACTCCTCTACACGTATTCAGCGATTTGTGTGGGGCTACCCGGATAGGATAGGAGCCCAACAAAGACGCTTTTTGCAGCTTTTTAGACTGGTCTGCAGTTGAGGTCTCTAATAGTAAGCTACCGTCTCGGAGACGCGTAGCGTTTTTGACCGGACCGCTGATTTTATCTAGTTCGCGCTTTATGTAAAATGGACTAATCTCTTTAAACGTTTTCCCATCACAAGCCAAGGTCATTATCAAAAAAGGGTCAATGAAAGATTGTTTGCGCGGAGACATGATGATATAGACCCCCATCCGGAACCGTCGGCGTCAGCCTGCCATCCGGGGGTTAAAAAAGAAAGACACCGAATCTTCACGGTCTGTACCGTCATGGGGACCTCACCCATGACCGATCTCATTTGTACCTCAGAAAAGCTACCCTTCAAAATCCACTGCTTGTCCGTATGGGTAAACCGTTCACCACGCACACCCCGGTTTTATTCCCCTACCACAGGAATAACCGCCTGTGGCTCCCCGCTTTAGGCCGCGCATGCGTGTAATAGGCACACGCGGATTCAGGGGACTTGTGGTTGATTACACCGGGGTTCCGTCAGCGGTAACACGTCCGGTCCGTGATACTAACCCAACGGCAAAACGCGGCCGTCGGGAGATTACCACAGACCGGGCCCTCAAGGAGCTACGTGGGTGTACATGACGGTGTGGACGGGCTCCACACCTAAGGCTACACATAGGGGCAGTGCGAAGGGTCCGCTCAACCTTCACTTTTGAGACCTCCGGAGAGCACACATGTCGGAAGCCGCGCTGAAAACCGTGGGACAGAACCACGGAGATAGGATAGATCCCTGCTGGTGAGACAGGAGTTATAAACCTAAGACCTTAAGTACTAATAATCATAATAAAAACTAGAAGGGGAAGAAGGTGATGCTTACTGATTAGCAGTAGCACAGCGTGGCACAGTTGATGGAGGTGAAGGGGATGAAATGAGGGTGAATGGCTAGGGACCCCGGGATCGCCAATCCCGTACCTACCGTAGTAGGTCCCTGGGGGAAAATACCAGAGCCTCTTCTGCCAGTTTTCGGGGTTACTGATGGGCCTTCTCGGCAGCCGTAGCGGTCCTGGGGTACACCAAGTCCCCACCGTACATCACCCCATCAGTCAGTCCCCTACTTCCTGTTGCCCACCCCTCGGGACGAGGACCGCAGAGGTTGGATTTTGAGGGGCAGGTGGTCTGGAGACGGCGCTCTATAAACGATGTGCGCTGAGATGTGCAGTAGACGGCAAAGTCGTCTACAAATAGGCATGACGAGACCCCCGGAGGTACACATTTCGAGATAGAATTAATCGCAATAGCAAACAACGTAACACTTAGCACCGATCCCTGTGGTACACCGTTCTCTTGAACGAAAAGGTTCGAAAGAACCGAGCCAACCCTTACTCGGAAAACGCGGTCCTTCAAGAATTCCTGAAGGAAGAGTGGTAGGCGTCCACGTATATTCCAGGCGTGCAGAGTACGTAGCAACCCTGCACACCAACACGTATCATAAGCCTTTTCGAGGTCAAAAAATATTCCGACTGTTTGACAGTTTTTAAGAAATCCGTTCATAATCTGTGTCGACATGGACACAGGATGATCCACTGTTGAACGGCGTCGTCGAAAACCGCACTGGATATTATTCAGTAGGTTGTGCGTTTCCAGCCACCATACCAACCGCCCATTTATCATGCGTTCCATCACCTTGCAGACGCAACTGGTGAGGGAAATAGGACGGTAGCTAGAAGGGAGGTGGCGGTCCTTGCCAGCTTTCAAGATAGGTATAATGGTGGCTTCTCGCCACTTGTCCGGAAACGTGGCATCAACCCAAACACGGTTATAGACCTCGAGCAGGTATGCCTTACCTTCAGATGAGAGATGTTGTAACATTTGAACGTGGATTCCGTCCGGTCCTGGTGCTGTCAGTCGCGATGATGAAAGAGCGTGTTCTAACTCCGCCAAGGTGAAGAGGCGGTTATAATCTTCAAGGTTTCTGGAACTAAACACGAAACCTTGAGATTCTACCTGAGTCTTAATTGAGATAAACTCAGGAGTATAATTACTTGAGCTAGACACCTGAGCGAAAGCACAGCCGAAGGTGTTAGCCACGACAAACGGATCAACAACAACTCCTGCAGGTGTTTTCAGACCAGCGATTGGCAAGTGGGTTGATTTTCCGGCCACGCGCCTTAACCTATCCCATACAACAGATGATGGTGTCCATCTGTTAAAAGATGAGACAAAGTTGTTCCATGAGATCTTTTTGCTATCCTTAATTATTTGCCTAGACTGTGCACGCGCTTTCTTGTACTCAATTAGATTACTTTGGGTAGGGTGTCGTTGAAATACCCGTAGAGCACGTCTACGAGCACGAATAGCATTCCGGCAGTCGGTGTTCCACCACGGGACAGGAAGTCGACCAGGTTGGGTGGCCGAACGTGGAATCGACTCTTCTGCAGCGGAAAGAATTGTCTCTGTGAGATGATCGACTAGATCATTCACAGAATCGTGCTCATTGTAATCAAAGACAGCCAACTGGGTGTAAAGGTTCCAGTTGGCACGATCAAAGCGCCATCTAGGGTTACGTGAGGTAGACACATCGTGTGCTAAGAGACTAAGAAGACATGGGAAGTGGTCGCTGGAATGTAAATCAGAGATGACATTCCACTGCAATGAAACTGCTAACTGGGATGAACATACTGCCAAATCGATGTGCGAATAGGTGTTATAAGCGTCTGAGAGGAACGTTGGCTCTCCGGAATTCAGGAGAACCAAGTTATTGCTCTCCAAGAATTTTGCAATGAGGTGGCCTCTCGAACATGCCCGAGTTGAACCCCATAGTGGGTGATGGGCATTAAAGTCTCCAACTATTAGAAATGGTGTTGAAAGTTGGGAAACCAGATCTTCAAGGTCAATTAACGAGAGGTCATCTGATGGCGGGAGATATACATTGCAAATGCAAAATTCGATTGTTGGCAGCTTAATCCTTACAGCTACAGATTGTATATCAGATTGCAGCTGTACCGGGTCTACAAATATGTCATCCCTGAGGAGCATCATAGTGCCCCCGTGAGCAGGAATGCCCTCTTCTGTGTCAATATCACACCGCAGTGGTGTGTAGCGTCGAATTTTAAACTTGTCTTGCGGTCGTAGCTTAGTCTCTTGTAAGCATACCACTAAGGGGTTATGCTTACTGAGCAAAAGTTCCAGTTCTGGTCGATGTGTTCTTAAACCCCGCATGTTCCATTGGAGGATAGCCATTGGAACTATGGAGATAGGTTCTAAAGGTGGTCTACATTAAACCGACTTTAACGGTGGTCGAATCAGCTTACCCTTTTTCTTAGGCGTAGGGCTAACACCTTTTTCTGCCGGTTTATCCTGGCGCTTTTTTGTTGCCGTTCTGGGGTCGGTATCCTCTAGGTCCATCTCTTCGGCGGATGAAGCCCCTTTCCCTAAAGAGAACTTAGGTTCGAGAGCTTCAGACTTATTGGACACAGGGATCGACGAAGATGACAGTCGTCGATCCGATTCATCACCAGAAAGCTCTTCAGAAGAGGAGCTTCGGGATGCTCTAGTGGTTTTCTTCTTCCTGGGGGTACGGGTCGAATCTTTCAGGAAATCTGTCCTTTGGTAACTGGTCTTAAATTCTTTAGGCGGCGGATCGTATATTACAGGCTTGTCATATTTCCTTGTAGAAGTCGACGGTTTGGCTTGGGACGGGGCTGAGGTTTTAGCTTCCTTCGTCCGTTTAGGTGATGTATTTGCCGACGTTGGTGATGGAGTTGTGGATTGCCGTACTTGTGTCGGGACAAGAACTCTATCGGAGATGGTAGGCTCCCCTGCACCGCAGGTTTGCGTTGCAATTTCTTTCCTAGGAACGGGTTTAGCCAAAACAGAGCTATAAGTACCGGACCTAGGAACGGAGGGCAAGCGAGTACGCAGGAGCTTCCGGGCGTCCGAGAAGTAAACCTTCTCCTTAACCCGGATCTCCTGTATTGCCTTTTCTTCCACAAAACGTGGGCAGTCTTTGGAGCTAGATGGATGCTCCCCGGCACAGTTTATGCATTTAATGGGCGAGGAGCACTCACCCTCGTGTAAAGCCAAACCACAGTTCACGCATGCTGGAGATCCGTTACACAGTTGACTAGTGTGACCATAACGCTGACACTTGTAGCACCGCAGGGGGTTTGGTATATAGGGCCTAACCTCAATACTCTCGTATCCTGCCTTAATCTTTTGAGGAAGATCTACCCTATCAAAAGTAAGGAACAGGGTACGAGTAGGCAACAATTCCCCACCTTCTCTGCGCTGCACTCGGTACACACTTATGACTCCCTGGTCTCTCAGGTTCTCCTGAATCTCCTCGTTGGACATACCGTCCAACGCACGGGTGTTTACCACCCCACGCGAGGAGTTCAGGGTCTTATGGACAGTAACGTATATAGGATAACTCCCTAGCATGGTCGCCTTCAACAACGATGCCGCCTGGGCGTTAGATTGCGCCTCGACTAGGAGCGTGCCATTTCGCGACCGTATACAAGATTTCACCGGACCAGCAATTTTGTCTAATCCCCTCTGGATGGTAAAGGGGTTAACGGTCGTAAACTTTTGGCCTTCTTCAGTTCGACTGATTACCAAGTAGCGAGGACCACAAGACTCGGCTACTTCTTTTCCATTGCTACAATTTTTTTGATTAGATTTTTGATGAAGGTTTGACATAGAGTTGGCGAAAAAATTCATCCCCCAGTGCTCCCCACCCACCACGGAGCCCAACAAGGGGTCATCCCACTGGGATGACAGGGCTACACAGGGAATATAGCGAGCTCGCCGTCCCACTCACCCTGGAGGTCGGTACAATACCTAGTCCTGGCCGATTGATTAGGGGTGGGTTAGTCCCTAACCTCCCGTTTAGGCGAAGCAGAAGCCAAAGTAGTGTATTAGTAATGCGTACCCTCCCCGAATTCAGAAAAATACTGTTACGAGCTCAGATACGCATCCCTCAACCACCAGGACTAACCTTTCCACCGACACGGGTCTCCACGCACGGCCTACACGTGGGTGGGCCTGTTGACCGTCTCCCTCAACCACGAAGAGGAGCCCACACGAGGGAGACTGTTGGCTCGGGACCCCGGGTTCGCCAAACCCGTACCTACCGAAGTAGGCCCCTGGGGGGGCCACTGGGTCGTCCCCTAAAACACCGAGCAAGTTAGTCCCCAAGCCCAAAGACTGGCGACCGCGGGCAATCGAGCAATACATGCCACACAGTGAGACGTACTGCACACGGAGCACACACAGGGGCCGCTTCCCCTCTTAACAGATGGCCATGAGTCGCTCGTGTGTGCCCAATTCTCAGCCGGGTGAGTATCACCTCGGCTCGCCGCTTATCCCTGCAGGAAGTTAGCCAGGGTTGTACGCTCTGCTTTATTGCCCGGAGTTGTGTGCCTTCCAAAGCTGCCCAGGAGTGCTGCGAAGCAGATAGGAGTTGGCGACGGAATTGGTATGGCACCGTAGTTGTTAAACTCCGGGGCAAACGCCAAGCGGACTTAGCAGCCGCGTCCGCCTCCTCGTTCACGGAAATGCCCACATGGCCTGGGGTCCAAGTAAAAACAAAATTGTATCCGCGACTGAGCATTTGCGAGATCTGGGCCTGTATTTTTAAAACAAGGGTGTGAGCGGCATTGAGCTGTTGCAGGGCCTGAAGAGCACTTAGAGAGTCAGTGCAGACAATAAAAGAGCCAGGAGCTAACTTGCAAATAAAAAGGAGCAAATAGAAGATGGCATACAGTTCTGCGGAGAAAACTGAAGTGGAGTCCAGAAGGCGAAATTTGTGAGCCTCACTGTTAATGAAGAACGCGCAACCCGCAGTGCTACCTAATATAGAACCGTCTGTAAACGCCGGAGCATAGGGTAACGGCCCAGTAGTTCGGCAAAAAGTTGTTGGAACACCGAATGTGGAGTAGCGAGTCTAGAGTTGCTTGAAAGAGCGACATCGAACCGCGCACGATTCAGCTGCCATCCGGAACATGCAGGCATCCGGCACTGCCACCCATTTGGTGTACATCTTGGCGCCAGAGGCACACAGAGAGGCCAACCGACACCGTCGTCGTCACTACAACACAAAAACTTTCGTAACCTAACATTACCTATTTAACCGCATGGGTAAATATGCTTACCGTGGCTACTTATCAGTGTTCTGGGAATACCATGCGACCAGTACTCGCTCTTGGCTTGGTTTCGCAAGTGATACAGTTTTAACCTTTAATTTGGAAGATATATTTATGGTTTATTTTGGCTACTGCTATAGTAATCAGCTGATTAGTGGATTTCACTGAAAATATTCAATATTGAGTGTTCACGGAAAATAAATCATTTATGACCTGAATCTAAAAATAAAATTAAAAAGCAAGCACTATGGTCGTGAACCAGCAGAAAGCAGTAGGTATGCTGGCCAAGATCAATGAGGCATATGATAATCTAAGGATGAGAGTGGTCCAACTGGAAGCAGAGGCAAAAGTATTGAAGAGCATAAAGCCAGCAGAAGTTATGTTGTATGCAACACTCGTGAGATCACCAAAGTTGGATAGCAGAGTAGAAAAGGTCCAAAAAACTGCACAGAAGAAAGGACATGTGCTTTGGGTAAGTTCAGAGAAGGTGAAAGATCTGAAAGAGGTGCAATTGATTGTGACGAGTAATCTCAAACCAGCGAAGGAGGGATTAATAACATAAGAGCCACAAGAAGTAAGGTTTCAATTGAAACCGAGAGTAAGGAGGACATAGAAATGATAATTAATAGTAAAAGTCTGGAGAACAAAAGTCTTAAAATGGAAACCCCTAAGAAAAGAAATCCACTGGTTATAGTGTATGGAGTGCTAGTAGGAGAAGAAGAAAATGAGCCCAAGAAAAATATTTATGAACAGAACTTTAAAGGAATTATGACATGGGAAGAATATGACTCGAAGTTGAATTTCCGATTTAGGATTGGGAGGAGGAATCAACAAACTGTATCACGCCAAGGAAGTATCCCCGAAAATAAGAATGATGATGGTGCGAAGGGAGAAAGTATATGTAGGATTTCAGGCTGTAACGGTGAAGGATTTAGTGGCGGTTCCCAGGTGTATGAAGTGTCACGATCCAGGGCATATTGCAAAGTTTTGTCAGAAGAAGGAATCAGTCTGTGCACACTGTGGTGAGAAGGGATATGGTAGAAAGGATTGTGTGAAGAAAGGTCCAATTTGTATTCCATGTGCGAATAAACAAAAGGTATGTGACTTAAAGAATTTCCAAACTTATAAAATGAACAGGGAGAGACAAATAGCAAGAATAGATTATGGACAGGAGTAATAGGGTAAATAGGATAGTGGATACAGATAAAACCCATGGACAGAAGTGCATGAGAGTTGGGCAATTGAATGAGCAACAGAGTCGACTGGTAATGCAAGAAGTTAGAAAGTTGTCCGAGGAGATGGACCTGGATTTCATTTGCATACAGGAGCCTTATACCATAAAAGGGAAATTACCATTTATGTCTGTTATGGTGAGAGTGGTTACATATGGCCCAAATCCGAAAAACGGCAATTATGGTATTCAATAGAGAGATACAACTACTACAGTTAACTCAATTTGGTGATGAACATCTGAATTGCATTGAAATTACATACAAAGGCACTTGTACTGTAATATGTAACCAGTATTATCAGTATAGAGATGATATTGAAATACACCTGGAGTGAGTGTGTGGTGTTTTAGGGCCCGTCGACAGCAAGGTCATTTGGGCCCGAAGTCAAGACTAAAACCTAAAAGCTACACAAAGTCGGCAAAAAAGGTAAAATAAAATAAAATCACTCAACTGCTAAAAGTACATAAAAACCCCATCCCAAGACTAACAATTGAAAATCTCTAAAATAAACAAATTCAAAACTTAAGTCACATTTGTTTATAAAAACCAATTTGGGCAACAAACCACAGTGCCTTAACCACGGCCAATGGGTCGTCCCCTAAAACACCCAGCTAGTTAGTCCCCAAGCCTACTGACTGGCGAACGCGGGCGTACTGCGGGCACTCGAGTAATACGTGCCGCACATTGAGGCGTGCTGCACATGGAGCACACACTGGGGCCGGTTCCCCTCTTAACAAATGACTATGAGTCGCTCGTGTGTGCCCAATTCTCAGCCGGGTGAGTATCACCTCGGCTCGCCGGTTATCCCTGAGGGATGTTAGCCAGGGTTGTACGCTCTCCTTTATTGCCCGGAGTTGTGTGCCTTCCAAAGCTGTCCAGGAGTGCTGCCAAGCAGACAGGACCTGGCGACGGAAAAAACGTTGCACATCCTGGTATGGCACCGTAGTTGTTAAACTCCGGGGCAAACGGCAAGCGGACTTAGCAGCCGCGTCCGCCTCCTCGTTCCCGGAAATGCCCACATGGTCTGGAGTCCAAGTAAAAACAAAATTGTATCCCCGACTGAGCATTTGCGAGATCTGGGTCTGTATTTTCAAAACAAGGGTGTGAGCGGCAGTGTGCTGTTGCAAGGCCTGAAGCGCACTTAGAGAGTCAGTGCCATTTCTAGGATTTGTACATGATTTAACAGCACCAGCTATTTTGTCAAGACCTTTCTGTATTACAAACGGATTAACCGTTGAAAAAGTTCTACGTTCCTCTGTCCTTTTGATAAGTAGCGAGGACCACACTCAACTACTTGTTTAAAAGTGTTCTCAGACATGTCCTTTCCACGTTTCATAGTTTCTTGGGGGTGTAAATTTACCATAATAGTTGGTCTAGGTTTCATCCCCCAGTTCTCCCCAACCACCACGGAGCCCAACAAAGGGTCATTCCACTGGGATGACAGGGCTACACAGGGGACATAGCGAGCTCGCCGTCCCACTCACCCTGGGGTTCGGTACAATACCTAGTCCTGGCCGATTGATTAGAGGTAGGTTAGTCCCTAACCTCCCGTTTAGGCGAAGCAGGAGCCTAAGCAGTGTATTAGAAATGCACACGCTCCCCGAATTCAGAACACTGTGACGAGCTCAGATAGGCATCCCTCAAGCACCAGGACAAACCTTTCCACCGACACGGGTCTCCACGCCCGGCCTACACGTGGGTGGGCCTGTTGACCATCTCCCCCAACCACGAAGAGGAGCGCACACGAGGGAGACTGTTGGCTCGGCACCCCGGGTGCGCCAGACCCGTACCTACCGAAGTAGGCCCCTGGGGGAGACGAATAATGAGCAGTGTTAGAAATAAAGAGCAGAGTGGGGATTCATGTAGACCTTTTTCAAACAACTGATTTTACCATTAGCCTGTCTCTTTATATTGTAACTATTATTATTTGCCAAAAGTAATAGCCGACACTTTTTAATGATTGAACAAATACATAACCATAACACCAGATTCTTAAAAAATTTGCACACGCCTATCTGCTAATAGAAAACTATTGGTACAGAGTACGTCATGCACCCATAAAAATGTTTAATGCATTGCCAAATTACTTAAATTTAGAAGATGAGATAAATCAGTTTAAGGGAAAAGCAAATTAATTTTTATTAGAGTTAGTGTAAGTGAATATCTTAATAGATTTTAAATAAGACTATCTTGTATTGTATTTGACCGAAGTTGTAAATACTTTGTATATATTTGACATGTCCTATATCAGATGTACAAATGTAAAACATGATCAAACAGAACTAACAAATACTTCTACTACCACATAAGTATTCATATTGTGACTATGTGGGCTCACAGAACTAGAAGTCCAATTTGCAGGTATTCCAAATTTTCTTTATTTGCGTAAAAATACACTCACAGTAGCAGTATAACATCACATACACAACCTACCAAGGTCGTTTATCACAACAGCGTTTTGATTACACCTGTTTACATCACCTCTCGTGACAACACTTCACAGCTGTTTCCGACTCCTCCAGCATGTCACAATCTCTTATATATACCTCCACTAATAATTTCTAGACTGTTCTTAAACAAACCAGAGACCGAATTATCTCTATCAATCAAGAAGTCACTAGAAATTTCCATTTACCTCACTTGTCTGTGTCGGTATTTTATCTCCGCTATCTATATTTGCCGGCACTTTGTGTATACAAGCCGCGCTATTGTAGATAACCGGTTCGCCACAATATATAACATGAAAGCAATGTTATTTTGAAAGAAGCTGATCAACTAATTTCTGAAAAAAAGATCTCATGAAGACACCTCTAAATTTCATCGCATGCATAAATATTTTACTGTACATTTGTGCAGCATACGTAACAGTATTATACCAATGTGTCCTAGTGAGTGAGTGTGTGGGGTTTTAGGGCCCGTCGACAGCAAGGTCATTTGGGCCCGAAGTCAATAATAAAACCTAAAACCTACACAAATTTAGCTAAAAAGGTACAATAAAATAAAACAACCAATAAAAGCACATAAAAACCATCTAAAAACTAATAATTTAAAATCTATAAAATTAATAAATATAAAATACAAGTTAGACTTCTTTATTAAAACCTATTTCTGAAACAAACCGCAGTGCCTTATCCACGGCCACTGGGTCGTCCCCTAAAATACTGAACAAGTTAGCTCCTAAGCCAAAGACTGGCAAACGCTGGCGTACTGAGGGCAATCGATTAATATATGTCGCACAGTGAGACGTACTGAACACGGAGCACACACAGGGGCCGGTTCCCCTCTTAATAGATGGCCATGAGTGGCTCGTGTGTGCCCCATTCTCAGCCGGGTGAGTATCACCTCGGCTCGCCGGATATCCCTGCAGGAAGTTACCCAGGGTTGTACGCTCTCCTTTATTGCCCGGAGTTGTGTGCCTTCCAAAGCTGTCCAGGATTGCTGCCAAGCAGATAGGAGCTGGCGACGGAAAAAACGTTGCATATCCTGGTATGGCACCCAATGTGTCCTAAACTATTACTGAGTGACGAGATATGATTACCATAGAATGACTAGATCCTGATAGGCACAATGTATGACACTGCGTTAAGTAGCTAACCGTAACCATAACTGTCTTAGAATCAGTGTCCAATTTTCATTAGTTTTATGATGCCAAGCATTTCAAAAAGTTTACGACTAAAGATTGGAAAAACATATCTGATACTCAAAGATTTATAAGAACACAATTATATAACTTAAGATAAGGTTTTCCAAAAGATTTGACATATTTAACTATATGAATTGTAATGCTAACATACACACAGAAAACTACTTTTTACATTGCTTTATTCTAAGGCAAATGGTACACATAACAAAATACTGAAACAATATTTATTGTGCTTTTCCTTATTCTTTATGGTAATATTTTTCACTACGTATTTTAAGTCATTTATCAGATTATAAACTCTGAGTTTGACTGTACAGCATGCAAAATTCAACCATATTAGGTACGAGGGTGGGTCAAAATGTAATGCCCCCTATATTTTCCTTAAATACGTTATGTGAAAACTTCGAATTTGGCGCAATTCCTCAAAACTTCTGCAATCCCCTGCAGTAGTAACTTCCTAAGTCACAAGATGATCCACTGTTGAACGGCGTCGTCGAAAACCGCACTGGATGTTATTCAGTAGGTTGTACGTTTCCAGCCACCATACAAACCGCCCATTTATCATGCGTTCCATCACCTTGCAGACGCAACTGGTGAGGAGCATATGACGGTAGCTAGAAGGGAGGTGACGGTCCTTGCCAGCTTTCAAGATATGTATAATGGTAGCTTCTCGAAACTTATCCGGAAACGTGGCATCAACCCAAACACGGTTATAGACCTCGAGCAGGAATGCCTTACCTTCAGGTGAGAGATGTTGCAACATTTGAACGTGGATTCCGTCCGGTCCTGGTACTGTCAGTCGCGATGATGAAAGAGCGTGTTCTAACTCTGCCAGGGTGAAGAGTGAGTGAGTGTGTAGGGTTTTAGGGCCCGTCGACAGCAAGGTCATTTGGGCCCGAAGTCAATAATAAAACCTAAAACCTACACAAATTTAGTTAAAAAACGTCCAATAAAATAACACACTCAACCATTAGAAGCACATAAAACCATCTAAAAACTAATAATTTAAAATCTATAAAATTAATAAGTATAAAATACAAGTTAGACTTGTTTATTAAAACCTATTTCTAAAACAAACCGCGGTGCCTTATCCACGGCCACTGGGTCGTCCCCTAAAATACTAAACAAGTTAGCGCCCAAGCCCAAAGACTGGCGAACGCTGGCGTACTGAGGGCAATCGATTAATATGTGCCGCACAGTGAGGCGTACTGCACACGGGGCACACACAGGGGCTGGTTCCCCTCTTAATAGATGGCCATGTGTCGCTCGTGTGTGCCCAATTCTCAGCCGAGTGAGTATCACCTCGGCTCGCCGGTTATCCCTGCAGGAAGTTGGCCAGGGTTGTACGCTCTGCTTTATTGCCCGGAGTTGTGTGCCTTCCAAAGCTGTCCAGGAGTGCTGCCAAGCAGATAGTAGTTGGCGACGGAAAAAACGTTGCACGTCCTGGAATGGCACCGTAGTTGTTAAGCTCCGGGGCAAACGGCAAGCAGACTTAGCAGCCGAGTCCGCCTCCTCGTTCCCGGAAATCCCAACATGGCCTGGGGTCCAAGTAAAAACAAAATTGTATCCCCGATCGAGCATTTTCGAGATCTGGGTCTGTATTTTTAAAACCAGTGTGTGAGTGGCAGTGTGTTGTTGCAAGGCCTGAAGCGCACTCAGGCAGTCAGTGCAGACGATAAAAGAGCCAGGAGCTAACTTGCAAATAAAAAGGAGCAAATAAAAGATGGCATACAGTTCTGCGGAAAAAAACTGAAGTGGAGTCCATAAGGCGAAATTTGTGAGCCTCACCGTTAACGAAGAACGCGCAACCCGTAGCGTTACCTAACTGAGAACCGTCTGTAAAGACCGGAACATAGTTAGGGTAACGGCCCAGTAATTCGGCAAAAAGTTGTTGGAACACCGAATGTGGAGTAGCGAGTCTAGAATTGGTTGAAAGGGCGAGATCAAACTGCGCACGATTGAGCTGCCATGCAGGATAGGGGCAGATGGACGACCTCTCCACGCGAGGCATTCGGAGGCCATGCGAATGTATTAGATCCCGAAATCTTATTCCCACGGGGCGTGTATGAGAACCAGGGCGCATATAACGGTGGACTAAATCTGGACACAGAACTGGTTTAAAACAAGGATGATTGTGATAACTTGTCAACTTCAAAACGTATGAGCAGAGTAACAGTGAGCGACGAATATGTAGTGGAGGTTCGCCTGAGTCTGCATACAGGCAGTCGACTCGACTGGTGCGGAAAGCTCCTGTGGCAAGGCGGATGCCAGTATGATGCACGATGTCTAAAAGGCGAAGTTTAGAGGCGGTCGCTGCGCCATAAATAAAACTGCCATAGTCCAGCTTGGACCGAACCAGAGAGCGGTACAGCCTCAACATTACCGTGCGATCGCCCCCCCCCCAAGATGCTCCAGATAATACCTTCAGCACCCGAAGAGAACGATCGCAAGAGGCTCGAAGGTGACGAATGTGGTGCTCCCAATTTAGTTGTCAGTCCAAGTAGAGGCCCAAGAACTTCAGGTGCGAGACAAATGGCAGGGGTGTGCCGTTCAAATGAAGATCAGGAGGCGGGTGAATACCTCGTAGGCGGTGAAAGTGGATAAACTGGGTCTTCGCAGCTGAAAAGCGGAAACCGTTTTTAGCGCCCAAGCTGCTAGCTGGGTGATGGTCAGCTGCAGTTGGCGCTCAATGTGATCTATGTTTGCTGACCTATAATAAAGTGCGAAGACGTCAACATAGAGTGATCTTGGAATTCCGCTTCGAACGGCACTAGTGATGCCATTGATAGCTACGGCAAAAAGTGCGACGCTTAAAATCGACCCTTGAGGTACGCCGTTCTCTTGTATCCGCTCCGAGGATACCGTGTTTCCTATGCGCACACGAAAACGGCGAAGTCTTAAAAAATTGCATAGGAAATCTGGTAGATGACCACGCATACCGTAACCATGTAGGTTACGGAGTATGCCGTACCGCCAGGTGGTGTCATAGGCCTTCTCCAGGTCGAGGAACACGCCCACGGCGTGCTGTTTCAGCAGAAAGGCATCGGAAATATACCCCTCTAGGCGTGTTAGATTATCGACACTTGAACGATGGCGACGAAAACCGCATTGTAAGTTGGACAGATGGTTATGTTTTTCTAGCCACCAATTTAACCGAGCGCTTACCATTCGCTCCAACGTCTTACAGATGACACTCGTTAGACAAATGGGGCGGTAGCTAGATGGTAGCGTGCGGTCCTTTCCGGGTCGAGGGATGGGGATAACAATACCCTCTCGCCAGGAGGAAGGGAAAACCCGCTCATTCCAAATGCGGTTATAGATGTTTAAGAGGAAACTTAGCGCCTCAGATGGAAGATGTAGCAGCATCTGTCGGTGTACGTCATCGGGACCTGGAGAGGAATCCTTTGCTAACGCCAGAGAATGGGCGAGCTCGGCTGCGGTAAAGGGTTGGTTGTACGGCTCGGTGCAGTCACTATTAAAATTAAGTGGTACCCGCTTCGCCTTTTCCTTAATAGGCAGGAAGAGAGCGTCATAGCGGGCAGTTTGGCTCGTGGCAGCAAATGTGGTAGCTAGGGCTTCAGCTATGTCCTGCTCGGTGGTGCACATGGATCCGTTGATGGCAAGGCCGGGAATTACCGTCCGGCGATACTTGCCATACATCCGCCGAACAGCTGACCATACTTGTTGGGAAGAGCTGCGCCGGGAAAGCGAAGACACAAATGCTTCCCAAGATTTACGCTTTGCGTTGCGCAGTATAAAGCGTGCCCTAGCCCGAGAACGTTTGAAGGCGACGAAGTTCGCTTCTGTCGGGTGCCGCTGAAAAATGCGCAAAGCACGTTTGCGTGCTTTGACAGCCGAACTACATTCCTCGGACCACCACGGTACAGGAATACGACGTGGTGTAGGTGAGCCTCGAGGAATGCTGGATTCTGCTGCGAGCAGGATCGAGCAAGTAAAATATTCGACCATTTCGTCGATGGTGTCGAAACCATCGTCGATGAGGTGTATGAGGGATTGGAATTTTCCCCAGTTAGCTTTGGAAATAATCCAGCGAGGATGTCGAGAAGGTACACATTGGCGGCCAGAAAAATGAATGTTAATGGGGTGATGATCACTGCCAAAGAGGTCGGAAAGTACTGACCACTCAAGTAGTGGTACTAATGACGGACTGCAGAAAGAAAGGTCTAGTACGGAATGTGTACCATAAGCGGATGATAGGAATGTCGGGTCACCAGTATTTAGCAGAAGCAGGTCAGACTTATCGAAGACGTCTACGAGGAGGCATCCACGGGCGTCATCAGTGTCTGATCCCCAGAGCGTGTGCTTGGCATTCAAATCTCCCACAAGGAGTAGTGGTGAGGGGAGCTGAGCTACTAGAGCTAGAAGATCCCGCTCTGTAACTATACTGAGCGGCGGCAGGTACATATTACAGATGGTAAAACTGATGCTCTCCAGCTGTATCCGGACGGCCACAGCTTGCAATGGTGTGGTGAGAGGAACGTGGGCGGCGGAAATGTTAGGCGCCACTAAGGTAGCAACGCCACCGCTTGCACGCATACCTGCAAGAGAATCGCTTCTAAATGCCGAAAAAGAGTGAAGGTGTAACGAGTGATTGGGATGTAAGTGGGTTTCCTGGAGGCAAAATATTGACGGTGACCGCTGAGAAACTAAATGTTGTAGGTCTTGAGCACGAGCTCGAAAACCATTGCCATTCCACTGGATTGTTTCCATGAGGAGTTTTTAATGGGCCGTTTTAACCTTTTTCTTGACCTTGGCTGACCTGGGCCCTACGATTCGAAAATCGTTAGCCTCCTGTGACTCCGCTGATGATCGGGAGTCAGAACTCCTACGGCTCGTAGAACGAGACCGGGATCTAACAGAAGGCGAGCGACTTCGCGATCTATGTTGTGGTCGGGATCGGTTTTTCGCAATTACTACGGGATGGTTGTTACCCGCTGATGGCTTGGTGGCTGGAGTCTGTACGGCTGAAGCGGAGGCTGTGCTGGTGGATACACAAACAGTCTGAAATGAAATGTGTAGTGTTTAACGCCCGCTTTTACTACATACGGCACCGCAGGCGGTGACACTGATGATACATGAGATGAAGATGGAGCACCGGTGGAATGAGATGGCGGGGGAAACCGGAGGTCCCGGAGAAAACCCGCCCCAGCGCCGTGTTGTCCACCACAAATCTCACTTTGCGGTCGCTTGGGATCGAACCCGGGCCGCCTTGGTGAGAGCCAAGCGGTCTAACCAATGAGCCACGGCGCGGCCGACAAACAGTCTGAGACGTGGGTTTAACGGCTAGAAAGTCAGTCTGCGTGGATGCGTGGGCGACAGGGACGTGTTGAACAGCAACAGTGGTATTAGGAGTACGGCGAGCTGCTGATGCATATCCAGTAGTAGTGGTAGCAGGCTTCAGTTGTTCGAAGCGCCGTCGTGCCTCTGGAAAAGTCAGGCGTTCTTTGACACGTAGCTCCTGAATGCTTTTTTCGTCCATGAATCTAGGACACTGTCGCGAGCTGGAGGGATGACTACCGCCACAGTTCACGCAGCAAGGTGTTCGGCTGCAGTTTGGGTCGTCGTGTTTAGCTAGGCCACATTGCTCACAAAGAGCAGGATTGGTACACGCGACCTTAGTATGTCCGAACCGCTGACATTGGAAACAGCGCATGGGGTTCGGGACATACTGGCGGACACTCGCACGCTCATAGCTGCAATAGATGTACTCGGGTAACTTAGTCCCAGCAAAAGTTAGAAAAACCGTACGTAGTGGGTACTCCTTGCCATCTTGCTTTCGTGTTAGCCGATACGCCTGACAAACGAGTTGTTCGGAGAGGCAACTTACTATTTCTTCATTTGCTAGACCCTCTAAACTGGAGGTGGTGACTACTCCTCTGCAGGTGTTGAGCGTTTTGTGTGGGGCTACCCCGATAGGGTAGGAGCCCAACAAAGACGCTTTCTGCAGTTTTTTAGATTGGTCCGCTGTTGTGGTCTCTAATAGTAAGCTGCTGGCTCGGAGACGGGTAGCGTTTTTCACAGGGCCACTGATCTTATCGAGCTCACGTTTAATATAAAATGGACTAATATCCTTAAAGGTTTTGCCATCACATGCCAAGGTCATCAACAAATAAGGGTCAATGAAGGAGCTTTTGAGCGGAGACATGATGATATAGACCCCCATCCGGAACCGTCGGCGTCAGCCTGCCATCCGGGGGTTAAAGAAAGAAAGACACCGAATCTTCACGGTCTGTGCCGACATGGGGACCCCACCCATGACCGATCTCATTTGTACTTCAGAAAAGCTACCCTTCAATATCCACTGCTTGTCCGTATGGGTAAACCGTTCACCACGCACACCCCGGCTTTATGCCCCTACCACAGGAATAACCGTCTGTGGCTCCCCAGTTTAGGCCGCGCTGCGCATAAAGGGCACACGCGGATTCAGGGGACTTGTGGTTGATTACACCGGGGTTCCGTCAGCGGTAACACGTCCGGTCCGTGATACTAACCCAACGGCAAAACGCGGCCGTCGGGAGATTACCACAGACCGGGCCCTCAAGGAGCTACGTGGGTGTACTTGACGGTGTGGACGGGCTCCGCACCTAAGGCTACACATAGGGGCAGTGCGAAGGGTCCGCTCAACCTTCACTTTTGAGACCTCCGGAGAGCACACATGTCGGAAGCCGCGCTGAAAACCGTGGGACAGAACCACGGAGATAGGAAAGATCCCTGCTGGTGAGACAGGAGTTATAAACCTAAGACCTTAAGTGCTAATAATTATAATAAAAAACTAGAAGGGGAAGAAGGTGATGCTTACTGACAAGCAGTAGCAACACGTGGCACAGTTGATGGAGATGAAGGGGATGAATTGAGGGTGAATGGCTAGGGACCCCGGGATCGCCAATCCCGTACCTACCGTAGTAGGTCCCTGGGGGAAAATACCAGAGCCTCTTCTGCCAGTTTTCGGGGTTACTGATGGGCCTTCTCGGCAGCCGTAGCGGTCGTGGGGTACACCAAGTCCCCACCGTACATCACCCCATCAGTCAGTTCCCTACTTCCTGTTGCCCACCCCTCGGGACGAGGACCGCAGAGGTTGGATTTTGAGGGGCGGAGCTAGATGGATGCTCCCCGGCACAGCTCACACATTTCACTGGCGATGTGCTTGCACCCTCATGCTGGGACATCGCACAGTTAAAACACGTAGGCGTCCCGTTGCAGAACGCGTTAGTGTGTCCGAAGCGCTGGCACTTAAAACATCTCAGCGGATTAGGGATATAGGGACGTACCTCGATGGTCTCGTACCCTGCCCTAAGCCTTTGCGGGAGATCGACCCGATCAAAGGTCAGGAACAGGGTGCGGGTAGGCACCAATTCCCTTCCCTCTCTGCGCTGCACACGGTACACATCCGTCACACCTTGATCTTTCAGGTTTTCAATGATTTCCTCATTAGACATGCCATCCAAAGCACGGGTGTTAACCACTCCGCGCGAGGAGTTGAGCCTCTTGTGTACCGTGACATTAACCGGGTAGCTGCCTAATAGGTTTGCCTTCAGCAGGACTGCCGCCTGGGAAACAGAATGTGCCTCCACGAGTAGCGTGCCATTCCTTGAACGGGTGCAAGATTTTACTGGACCAGCTATTTTATCCAAACCCTTTTGGATAACGAAAGGGTTTAGGGACAGAAAGTTCTTACCTTCTTCCGTTCTAGTGACCACCAAGTAGCGAGGACCACAAGACTCGACTACTTCTTTTCCAATATTACCACAATTTTTGGAGTTTGTTTTTGTTGTAGGGTTTGACATAAGAGGTTGGCGTAAATTTCATCCCCCAGTTCTCCCCACCCACCACGGAGCCCAACAAGGGGTCATCCCACTGGGATGACAGGGCTACACAGGGGATATAGCGAGCTCGCCGTCCCACTCACCCTGGAGGTCGGTACAATACCTAGTCCTGGCCGATTGATTAGGGGTGGGTTAGTCCCTAACCTCCCGTTTAGGCGAAGCAGAAGCCAAAGCAGTGTATTAGTAATGCGCACCCTCCCCGAATTCAGAAAAACACTGTTACGAGCTCAGATACGACATGGAGAGATGATTTGTATTTATGGGCGCTCAACTGCTAGGTCATCAGAGCCCATTAAAGACCATTGTGCTAATGACACTAAAAAAAAACTTACACACTAAGTAAACATATATCTATAAAAATAAACATTTAAAAGAAATACAAAAACAAAACACTCTTTATTGCTAAAATACAAAAAACGCAATAGATATAACATGTATAAATAAAACAAAAATATATTTATAACAAAAGCCGGCCGAAACCAGCAAGACTATAAAACTAAAAACGTATAAAATAACAGACGATAAAAGCATAAACTATTAAATTCTTAACTGAACTCTGGCGATGTACTTCAGGACTTTTTCCACCGCAGAGTTATTGTCTGCTAGGATCTCCGTCAAGCTGACCGGCAGCTGCAGAGACTCCCGCAGGTCTGCTAGGTGAATACACTCGAGCAGCACATGACGGACCGAGAGAGCCTGACCACATGACTCGCAAATAGAAGCAGTGACCCTCCTCAACAGGTGACTGTGTGAGAAGTAGCAGTGCCCAATACGCAACCGAGCCAAACTCACCTCCTCCCGACGCGATAAGCGATAGGAGGTCGCCCAGTTATCCGGAAGCTCTTTTACCCTTCTCAGCTTGTTATTACGCAGAGCAGACCACTCATCACGCCAGCGTGACAGCGCCGCTCTACGCACAACAAGCCTAAAGTCTTCCGCGGTGACAAAAGGGATGTTGACACTCGGTTCTACGCTTGCCACCTTTGCTGCCGAATCCGCCAGTTCGTTCCCATGCAGGCCTACGTGGCCAGGAATCCATGCGCACACCACGCTAACGCCAGAGACGTGTAAAACGTGGAGTGCATCCTGTATGCGTTGCACAATTGGGTGTATACGCATCCCTGAACCACCAGGACTAACCTTTCCACCGACACGATCTGCTTCCGAGAAACATCGTTTTTGCAAAAGACGACGCGTAAAAATGGACTTCAACTTTAACATCAGAAGTGCAAGTTCTTCTGCTTCACGTTCGAGAGCGAATATTCCGCTGGACCTGTCAGCAAATGGAGACGGCGCCGACGTTCCGCTGGACTTATCCAGCAAGCGACTGGGAGAGGAGCTGCCACCGGTTCCCGACTTCATCCCCCTCACCAGGGAAATTCTGGCCACGCTGAGGAAGTCCTTGGCAAAGCGGAATGGCGCTGCAGACATCAGCGTCCGAGTCCAGCTCCCGTTTCCTGGGGAACCCATGCAGTTGCAGCAGCAACAGAGGGAGGAACCGCTGCCCGCCGACGATCTCCAGGAGTCTACCGCTGCACCCCGTCAGCAGCAAGATTCATCTCCTGCAATGCCTGGCGGGTCCCAACCCGGTTCTCTGATGATCGAGGAGTCCTCTAACGAGTCGTCTCAGGCGCCGATGGACCTGCCTGCTGCGGAAGAACCACAGACGTCGGCGCAGCCGTCGTCCTCGCAGCAGGTACCTCAAGGGCCGAGGCGCCCCTTTAGAAAATCTATTAGAATCCGAAGAGCTAGGGTTAGGACGCTTGTAGCTAACCTAAAACATTGCCTTGCGGACGTGACTGACATGTTCCAGACTGACGTGCCCGATGACGCCGGGATGGAACAAGAGACCCCGGACTTCGTGTCCGAGCTAAATGCGATGGGCTCGGGCATTAACTTCGACGCCGACGGACACGACAGTAACCCTGACGACGGTAACCATGGCGACGGCGACAGTTTTCAGGGGTATACAATGGAAAACAATGTTTTCCAATATGAATTTTTGAACATATCTGCCATACACCCAATCAGAACCCATACGGGATATGTTATATCCTGTCTGGGTGGTCATGTCATTCCGCCGGGGCTAAAGATTAAAGTTCCCCAAGGGTATGTCGCAACGGTGTCAAATTTGGGGCACCTGTTGAATCGCGACATCACTGTCGCGCATAAAGTTATTTGTCACACGATGTCCCACGTGCTGACTATCAACATTAGGAACAACTGGCTGACTGCTTGAACTCTAGATCACGGCGACCAGGTTGCGTTGCTGACCTCGGTGTGCAACGTACCTGACGCACAATACACCGTAATGCAGGACGGAGGCTATCAAGCGTGTTAAACCTAGCACTTCTTTTCTATACAGCAACGGCAACAACAAAAACTTCAAAATAATGTATCACTTTTATTAAACACATTCACTCAGAATGAAATTGTTAACATTTTTTGTTAATTCCTCATTCAGAATGTTACTCTTCTTTTTTCTTTGTCGAAAAAAGAAGAAAAGCTCTATATATTTTTACCGCAACTCTTAGCTATCTTGTCATGTATTCGAAATCGTCGTCGATTTCTTTCTTTTCCCATTCCGCACTCGTTATCTGTAAATCGTCGTCGCAATTGACGTACAACTCTTCCTGAGATCCATCCTTATTCTTTGATAGCCAATCTCACGAAGTCCAACATCTGTGCTTCTAATACTTCAAACCTATGACCTCTTCGTACATGTGATTCACGTTGGACTTTATATTATTCACTATACTTTGATGTTGCGTCAGATTGTGTTGTCTAATATCTAAGGCCTCCTTCAGCTCTCTCAAAGCTTGGTCCGCCTTCGACCTTTCCCTAGGATCATCGGTATCTCCCAAAGCAGTATCTAATTCGTCGTTCAAATTTGCAACTTTAGCATTACACCCTCGCTCCAACTTCTGCTTAATTCTATTTATGCCCGATTTACATTTTTCGGCAACAATCTTGCGCAAACTATTGACCGGCACGCGACCGGACGATGCGGCCGCCGCGCCGGCGCCGCATTCGAATCTTATATTTAAAGTGCCTTTGGCAGGTGGCTCCGCGCTTGATCCTACCCGCAACCCTCTTTCCTCCCAGGTTCAAATCCCACTCGCCATTTCCGCAAGTCCCAAGCACGTAAAGATAATTATTCGCAAAGTACGCGTTCATGTCGTCGACGACGCAGTACATTACCAACTCCGCCTGCTCTTCGGTCAATTTCCACTTCAAACCCAGACCGGGCGGCAATTCCCGCTTATCTATCAATTTCTTGCAGTTCATCTCCACTAAAATCGAAGCATTGCCGCTCGCCGTCATGTCGACGGGTTTGCCCGTAAAGGCGCACCCCGCATCGTCAACGCCTCCCGAGCCCTTCACGCATTCGCAAACGACGTTCGCGACAAAACCTCGCCCGCATTCCATATTTCCCACGTGCAAATTTCCCTAAAACATCCTACCGCACTGACGTCCCGACGAACACCTCGTCACCGGTCTCAAACAATCGTACACGTGGTCCAGGTCTGCAGGAGAAGTTTCCATTTAGGTAAAACGCAGGGACTCTGTCCTCTGCATTGTCGTGACTCCTTGGGACTGCAGCTGTCTCTCCTCTCGCCTCATCCTTCCTCCCCAGAGATACTCTACTTGGGGCTTGGGTCCAATAAACCAAGTGCAGTATCAGTGCCGAGTCCCCTTCGAACTAATCCAGTTATCGTGGATTACTTTTGCTTATGTAATAAACTGTGAGAAAAAATCTTATTAGACTAAAATGTAGCTCTGTTAAAACTGAGGGATAGAGGGGGTAACTGGACGTCAGATGACAGTCCTACCATCGTGTAATGCCAAACCACAGTTGATGCATGCAAGTTATTTTACTTGATGTGAAGCCACAGGTGCAGGACGATTGCTTGAATGATATTAAGAGAAGTCTGTTTTCCATACTTGATCCCCCCCAGGAGCGTACTTCGGTAGGTACGGGTTTGGCGCACCCGGGGTCCCGAGCCAACAGTCTCCCTCGTGTGGGCTCCTGGTCGTGGTTGAGGGAGACGGTCAACAGGCCCACCCATGTGTAGGCCGTGCGTGGAGACCCATGGAGAAGGATTCTAGATTCTTTTCTAGTTTAGAGTCTAGGATTTAGTGAACGAAATTTTTAGTAGGTTTTGATTGATATCTGCTGTGTACGTGTATTTTTAATAGGTTTTGTTACACTTGTATAGTTTTTAGAAAGTTTTATATCTGGCTTTTGCCGATGACCGCCGTAGTTGAGCGCCCTTATATATATCATATATCATCATACTCCCTGGCATGCTCGCCTTCAGTAACAATGCCGCCTGGGAGTTTGAATGTGCCTCAACCAGGAGCGTGCCGTTTCGCGATCGTATACAAGATTTGACCGGACCAGCAATTTTGTCTAATGCCCTCTGGATAGTAAAAGGGTTAACTGTCGTAAACTTTTGGCCTTCTTCAGTTCGACTGATTACCCAGTAGCGAGGACCACAAGACTCGACTACTTCTTTTCCATTGCTACCACAATTGTTTGAATTGTTTTTTGAGTAAGGTTTACAATAATAATTGGTGCAAAATTCATCCCCCAGTGCTCCCCACCCACCACGGAGTCCTACAAGGGGTCATCCCACTCGGATGACAGGGCTACACAGGGGATATAGCGAGCTCGCCGTCCCACTCACCCTGGAGGTCGGTACAATACCTAGTCCTGACCGATTGATTAGGGGTGGGTTAGTGCCTAACCTCCCGTTTAGGCGAAGCAGAACCCAAAGTAGTGTATTAGAAATGCACACCCTCCCCGAATTAAAAAAAACACTTACGAGCTCAGATGATGCATATGAGGGCGCTCAGCTGCAGAGGCTATCAGCGCCCTATTTAAAACTTCTCTAAAATACTATAAATATGTAAATATAATTACAAACTAATGCATGCACGTATAAAGGAAACTATAACAACGAAAGAAATCTAAATCTAAAAAGTCATATAGTCTATTCGTCAAATCCTAAAATCTAAAACAGAAAAGAATCTAAAAACCTTCTCCACTACTGCGTTATCGTCCGCTAGTATATCTGCAAGGCTGACCGGGAGCTGCAGAGATGTTCTAAGGGCTGCTAGGTGAACACACTCTAGCAGCACGTGTCGTACAGATAAGTCTTCTTTGCAAAACCGACACAGTGGACAAGGCTCCTTTTTAAATAGAAAATGCAGTGTGCTGTTGCAAGGCCTGTAGAGCGCTTAGAGAGTCAGTGCAAACGATAAAATTGCCAGGAACTAACTGACAAATAAAAAGGAGCAGATAGAGGATGGCATACAGTTCTGTAGCGACTTCGAAAAAGGTTATATATTTCATGTATTTAATAGTATCTACTATCCTTATGCAATATACCAGGAGTCCCTAGTTCGAATCCCATCGCCATTCGAATTCTGTAATGTTGATCTATTTCCTGATTTAGACAAAGCATAAGTATTTTCGTTTAACATATGCTGGAAAAGATTTATGATTCCGTAGTATCCTAGAGATCCATGGTTCGATTTCCTGTCCTGATGGGATAACCGTTATGTTGAATATTGATAATACAGTTAAATAAAGTGTATATACGCACCTAGGACCTTGCTTCGAATCTCAGAGAGGTTTTAAATAAATTTCAAAATATTCATATAAGGGCATCAAACTAAAATTGTTTTTTATATTAGAAAAATTAATTGGTATCTTTAAAAGCAGAAAGTTGTGGGAATTGATTCTACAAACTTAAATTTTGAACCTCCGTAACAGAAAATGTTGCAAATGTATTATTCAAAGGAAAATACTATAATTTCTCTAAAGGTTACGCTAAAAAGCTTAATTAAATACGCCTGCTCGCATGGTGGTCTGATTAAATCAACATAAGCTTCTTCATGTAAACAACTTTTTCCTTTCTTTTTCTAAATATCGGAATTATATATTTTGTCAAAAGTGAAATATATATGTATTTGTTTAGTTCTTGCATATTAATTTCAGTTAAATCTTAATATAATTAAAGCATACGGTCCAGCCTTATTATTCGTTTTTATTTATAAAAAAGGAAAAGATGACATAAAGGAAGGAATATCTCCTGGAATGGTTCTCGATGCGCGTTGGTGGAGGCGAGTTCTAAAACTGAAAAAAATATCCTCGTAGACTGTAGTGGGGGGTCGACGTAGACCTGGAGTGGGGGAGGAGTTTGAAGCCGCTATAAAACGCTAGGCTGAAACAATCATACAGTTTGTCGCATTCAACAGAAGACTGTCCGCAGAGACCAGAGCAATCTTATTTCAGGAAATTCATCTAGTTTTCATTTATAAAAAAGGTAAGCTAATTCATTTTATAATCATGCTTGATTGCACTCAAAATATATTCTTAATTACGGCAAATTAATATTTATCGATGATTGTCCCTAAACATTATTATTATTTCAGGGAAAAAGAACTGGGTCAATAAATTGACTCTGGCTGGCAGAAAACGCAAAATACCAGCAAGCGACTCCAATGAAACCCCAGCTGCGAACGGTCTGCCTTCGGCAAACGGACTGGAACCTAGCCAACCGTCGCCCATTTTGCCATAGGCGAATCATCCCTCCGCCTAAAGGTTTTGAAGAATGAGCTATAGTTGGGGACTGGTGCGTTTGTTTTAATTGTGGTTATAGGACTGCACTCGAGTGGTTGCAGAATCCAAATGATGGTATGTAATACTGCATCCTTTTTAAAAACTTTCCTCATTGCATGCAACTATCAGTTTCAAGGAAAAATCCTCTTTCACAAGATGTTTATATCTGTTTATTAAGGCTCATGGGGATCTTCAGATCCAGCTAGTTTTATTTATTTATCTTAAATTAAAATTTTTCATGTTTTCTCACATATGATTTGTACAGCAGATAAAGAATAACTGGAAACTGCATAATGAATAATAATAAAAATGGCATAGTCTCTTGGTCAAATACATTGGAAAGTTAAATATAAATGGATTTATAAGGAACAATACACTTATCTCCATGTACATATATAGGCCAACTAAGAAATAGAGTGTAATCAGATGGCTTACTTGCTTCAAGCATTTGGTGCTGCATGGAAGGATGTACAGTAATATCAGGACCATGTTAAAATTTACACCGATGGGTTAGTCCCTAACCTCCCGTTTAGCGAAGCAGAAGCCAAAGTAGTGTATTAGTAATACGCACCCTCCCCGAATTCAGAAAAACACTGTTACGAGCTCAGATAGGCATCCCTCAACCACCAAGACATACATTTCCGCTGACACGGGTCTCCATGCACGACCTACACGTGGGTGGGCCTGCTGACCTCCCTCAAACACGATGAGGAGCCCAAACGAGGGAGACTGTTGGCTTGGGACCCCGGGTGCGCCAAACCCGTACGTACCGAAGTAGGCCCCTGGGGGGTTCTCCGACGTCGGTAGCCCTGAACGACTAAAAGGCCTTGTGGATCAATTTTAGCCCCCTTGCACGTTCCGGAATGTGGAGATTTTAGAAGGGAATCCGCTTCAGGCAGGTAACGAAGAGGAATTAGCCCTTATCACTGATTATCCCTCGATGCGCCATAAATCGGCTGTTCCGCGAACGCTACCCCGAACTGGTGGACCTAGTCGGCCTGTATGAGTAGTATACTACCGCAGCGTACTTTTCCTCCGTTTCTGAAGTGCCAATGGAAGGAGTAACTATTGGAATATGCCTTTGTAGACACCGATATCTTAGTCTACCTGCACGCCCCTCAACACCGGAGAATGACACCCGATGCTGAATATTAGGGCCCCATGCTGGATCATGCCCGGCAGCCTAATGCCCAGCCACTGGAGCAGTTATTCATTCTGGGACCCGAACATTTGCGCAACTTTTGAAGGAGGTTAAGAGCATTGTCAAACTGGAGGATGTTGGCGTGGAGGTGCAACTCATCCGCAAGACCCGTGGAGAACTGCTTCTTACCGTTAATGGGGCAGCTGACAAGGCTGAACCACTGAGGAAGGCCCTTGCACAAAACCTTAAGACACGGCTGTGCACTGTACCCGTAGACTGGACACTGTACTGTACATTCATGATATTGATGCCATCACCACGGAGGCCGAAGTCCAGGAATCCATTTCCCGCGCTTTGGGAATGAGCGCAGATCTGCGGGTCACGTCTCTTCAACCCCGAGGCGAACGAAAGAGACAGGCTATGGCGCGTTTGAATCAGCTGATAACAGCAGTCCTAACCTGTGCAGTATACGCACGTGTGGTCTGTGCGATATTACCTTTGTTTTACTTTATTAACTAGTGAAATGAATAATATTTAGTGGTTCAGGTTAGTGAAAAAGTGTTGTAGGCTGTAAGTTAACCTCTGGGAACGTTCTAACGGCTTCGATGCCATATAGCATCTTCTCGCTTAAATTTAGATTGAAGCATTTATTTTAGTAAATTCTGCTTATTCTTTTATCATACGCGTGATATTACATAGTTCTATCTTGTGTTTAAATGTACAGAAAAATTATCTCCATTATTGAACGAAATAATAACGTCTGTGTTCAACCACATGGTGGACACAAGTTAATGTTATTATTACTATTATTTTCCTTTTTAGGTACTCAAGAGTTGTAAAAAATGCCTCGACGTTGTAATGTCTTTGGGTGTAGATCAAATTATGGCACAGAAAGTGAAAAAACATTTTCACTGCCAAAAGACGAAAATCTTCGTAAGATCTGGCTACGGCATATTCCGACGGATTTTTCGAAATTAAGTATCATTTTGTGTGCACAAAGCATTTTGGGGAGTCGTGTGTTATAAGAATAGTAAAGATTTCCACTTGAAAGGTAGAGTTGAAGATCCCTAAACTCACAGAAAATGCTGTACCAACAATATTTCCTAATACACCCTCTTACTGTTCTAAAACGATTCCCAAAATAAAACGTCTTGCTGATAAACAATGACGAAAATTTGGCCCAGGCATTTCGAGACAGCATTCAATCAAATAAACAGCACGTGGAAAGGGATTTAATAAATAATGTAGATAGCATTATTTCTTTTGTAGATATAAGAAAAATCAATTCCAGTAAGGCTAATTGGACAGTAATTAAGGACGAGGGAACAATTTATTTGTTTAATGGGTGTAAATAATGGCACACCTTGTGTCATTTCTTTTGTAACAGTCAAAGATGATTTAACTTATGCTGTGTAACATATCGGAAGCCTTTCACAGAATTAAAATTTAAGAAAGTTTAGGAAGGAATGTTTTAGTTAAAGCCATTTAAAGAACAGGGTAGTTTCAATAATTCTAGGAAGCCAAACAGGAAAAAACAGCAGTCTTTAAAATGTAGAATCTTTTAACTCTTTATCATTAAAAAAGGTATATTTAAGAAAATGAATTCAAGGGTTAAACACACTTAAGAACTCCAGCATACTCTTATCATGAATCAATGAGGGACTCATTAATTTTAATTATTTTTTCACCATTTATAGACAGAACAGCAGAGATGATAAACCTTGTTTCACCGTCTTCGGAAAGGACAGTCCCAATAATTGATCTAATATGGCCAGAAGCGCAGAGGCAAGGTAAAGTATTACATTTGTGAAATATATTGAACTAGTACAAACGCTATTTAAAAACCATCACCAATAATTGCAAAAGGATTTTCAAAAGGATTTAAATTTTTTTCAAGTCATCAAAACCTTTCCATTTCTAAATGTTTTTCGCTTTACTTGTAATTTCTATATAATTCGCCCACGTGATGTGAACATAAAATTTTTCTAGGAATTTTACGATTCTCTTTAATAAATTTCAGTAATTTACATTTCTCTTGAAAATTAACGTTTCTGCTCCATAGTCACTATGATTTAACTAAATTCCCATAGTCTTAATTTTGTATATTTGGATATTAATTTTTATATAGAATTTAACCTAGTAGTTTCAATAATTCTAGGAAGCCAAACAGGAAAAAACAGCGCTGTTTAAAATGTAGAATCTTTTAACTCTATATCACTAAAAAAGGTATATTTAAGAAAATGCATTCAAGGGTTCAGCATACCCTTATGAATCAATGAGGGACTCTTATTAATTTTAATTATTTTCTCACCATTTATAGACAGAACACCAGAGATGATAAACCTTGTTTCACCGTCTTCGGAGAGGACAGTCCGAATAATTGATCTAATATCGCCAGAAGCGCAGAGGCAAGGTAAAGTATTACATTTGTGAAATATATTGAACTAGTACAAACGCTATTTAAAAATCATCACCAATAATTGCAAAAGGATTTTCAAAAGGATTTGAAAATTAACGTTTCTGCTTCATAGAGTCACTATGATTTAACAAAATTCACAGTCTTAATTTTGTATATTTAGATATTAACTTTTATATATGTTTGGCTATTTATTAATTATTATTATTATTATTATTATTATTATTATTATTATTATTATTATTATTATTATTATTATTATTTCAGGAATGGAGCAACAGATGCTGCATCTCGCAGCTCAATTCAATGAGTGGCAAAGGAGATGAAGCGGGTTGCGGACCGATATAAGGAGCTGGCTGATCAATACGCCACAAGAAAGGAAATAAGAGCATTGCCGTAATTATGCTCTGCATGCAACGCACCAGCTCCAATTCGAGACACCGAGCATGCCGCAAAGGCCAGAAAAATTGTATTTATAATAAATTGAAGAACAAAAATAAACAATGTTTATATGTCTACATCAAAGATATCTTTTTATTTATTTTCACCTTAAAATTTCCATGACAATCAAATTCTTCCATTGATGATGATAGATGAATTTGAGGGCGCACAACTGCGCGGTCATAAGCGCCCATAAACATGACCAGGCTAAAAAAAAATCCTAAAAAAGATCATCCCGAATAAAAGCACTACCCGTAAAACACAGACATGTCAAGAACTAAAAATTATAAGGATTAAAAAGGGTCCATGTATAAAATCATTGTTAGATTCTAAAATTAAGGTTTAAAAGAAATTTAAAAACCTTGGCCAGCTCATTAGGGTCGTCCGCCAGAACATCTGAAAAGCTGGCCCGCAGTTGGAGAGACCGGCGGAGACGTACCAGGTCATAACAGTCTAAAATAACGTGGCGGACCGAGAACGGACCACCACAAAGCGGGCAGACCGGAGCAGGGCGCTCATTTAAAAGATGGCTGTGGCTAAAAACGCAGTGGCTGATACGTAGCCGAGCAAGAATCACCTCCTCTCGCCAGGATTTACGAGAGCAAGTGGCCCAGGGAAGCGGAAGCTCCATCACCTCTCTAAGCCGGTTCTGACGGATACCAGACCACTCGTCGTGCCAGCACAAGAGTACTGCTCTCCGCAAAACCAACCTGAAGTCCTCCGCAGTCAGAAACGGAACAGTAACGCTGGGTCTTTTGGTAGCTGCCTTAGCTGCCGAATCTGCTAATTCATTACCAGTCAGTCCCGTGTGACCAGGAATCCATCCACATGTCAAGCTAACACCAGAGTCGCGTAAAATGTGGAGGGTGTCCTGGATACGTTGTACAATTGGATGGGAGCTGTAAAACTTAGTAAGGCTTTGAAGGTCACTAAGAGAATCGCTAAGAATTAGGCAGTTGCCCAGGTTCCGTCGATGTACAAATAAAACTGCTCGGTAGACTGCATACAGCTCGGCTATAAAAATGGATGTACTGCTACGAAAACCGAATGTAGAGGGTTCGGTTCCGTAGACAAATGCACAGCCGGCTCCATCTGAACACTTGGAGCCATCAGTAAAAATTAAGTGAGTGAGTGTGTGGTGTTTAAGGGCCCGTCGACAAGGTCATTTGGGCCCGAAGTCAAAATTAAAAACCTAAAAGCTACACTATTAAGCTAAAAAGCTAAAATACAATTAAACACTCAACTATTAAAAGTACATAAAAACTCATCCTGTCCTAATAAAAAACTAAAATTAACAAATATAAAATACAAGTCATACTTGTGTATTAAAACCGATTTTAAAAACAAACCGCAGTGCCTTATCCACGACCACTGGGTCGTCACCTAAAATACTGAGCAAGTTAGCTCCCAAGCCCAAAGACTGGCGAACGCGGGCGTACTGCGGGCAATCGAGGAAAATATGCCGCACAGTGAGGCGTACGGCACACGGAGCACTCACTGGGGCCGGTTCCCCTCTCAACAAATGACCATGCGTAGCTCGTGTGTGCCCAATTCTCGCCTGAGTCTGCATACAGGCAGTCGACTCGACTGGTGCGGAAAGCTCCTGTGGCAAGGCGGATGCCAGTATGATGTACGGTGTCTAAAAGGCGAAGTTTAGAGGCGGTCGCTGCGCCATAAATAAAACTGCCACAGTCCAGCTTGGACCGAACCAGAGAGCGGTACAGCCTCAACATTACCGTGCGATCGCCCCCCCAAGATGCTCATAATACTTTCAGCACCCGAAGAGAACGATCGCAAGAGGCTCGAAGGTGACGAATGTGGTGCTCCCAATTGAGCTGTCGGTCCAAGTAGAGGCCCAAGAACTTCAGGTGCGAGACAAATGGCGGGGGTGTGCCGTTCAAATGAAGATCAGGAGGCGGGTGAATACCTCGTAGGCGGTGAAAGTGGATACACTGCGTCTTCGCAGCTGAAGAACGGAAGCCGGTTTAAAGCGCCCAAGCTGCTAGCTGGGTGATGGTCAGCTGCAGTTGGCGCTCAATGTGATCTATGTTGCCAGACCTATAATAAACTGCGAAGTCGTCAACATAGAGGGATGATGGAATTCCACTTCGAACGGCACTAGTGATGCCGTTAATCGCTACGGCAAAAAGGGTGACGCTCAAAATCGACCCTTGAGGTACACCGTTCTCCTGTATCCGCTCCTGGGATATCGTTTTTCCTATGCGCACACAAAACGGCGAAGTTTTAAAAAATTGCATAAAAACTCGGGTAGATGACCACGCATGCCGTAACCATGTAGGTTACGGAGTATGCCGTACCGCCAAGTGGTGTCATAGGCCTTCTCCAGGTCGAGGAACACGCCCACGGCATGTTGCTTCAGTAGAAAGGCATCGGAAATATACCCCTCAAGGCGTGTTAGATTATCGACACTTGAGCGATGGCGACGAAAACCGCATTGCAAGTTGGACAGATGGTTAGGTTTTTTAGCCACCAATTTAACCGAGCGTTTATCATTTGCTCGAAGGTCTTACAGATGACACTCGCTAGGCAAATGGGGCGGCAGCTAGATGGAAGTATGGGAGGAGGAGGAGGCGGCTGCGGCGAAGAATGGTGCCACAGAAGAAAGAACACACACACGTGCGCAGCAGTTAGGAAATTTTGGTATGTGTATAATATAAATTTAAAAAAAATCAGTAATTTTCGATTTGTAATAGCATTATTGTTCACCTAAAAATATCCGTATTTTCCTATGCTCCATATCCCAGCAAATTCAGCTTAATTTTTAGATAAAAGCCCTGTTCTATACCAGCATTCTCGACCGACTTGAGCTCTCCATTTCGCACACCGCTGAACCTAGCTTTATTTCTGACTCAACAGGCACCTTTTCACATTTGGATTTATGTTTTAGTTCTGCACAGCTTGCCCACCGTTTGGAGTGGAATGTTAATATCTGATGCACACTCCAGTGATCATTTTCCATGTATGATTACGCTACTCCCTTCTGGTGTATCCTCAACACCACCCTCTAGGTGGCAGTTTGCTAAGGCCGATTGGAAACTTAATTTGAATCTTGCGCAGTTCTCTAACTCTGCCTTTTCCACCGTTGACGAGATGGTGGACCACCTTACATCGGTGATTTTAACCGCCGCCGAACGTTCTGTTCCTCGTTCATCGCCTACTAGCACGCGTACTCTTGTGCCTTGGTGGACAGGCGAATGCTCGCAAGCAATTAGTGATCGAAGACGCGCTCTTCGAGTGTTTAAACGCCACCCGACCTTGGAGAACTTAGTCGCTTATAAGGCCCTACGGGCAAGGGCACGTTGTATTATCCGCACTTATAAGACTTTATGGAGTCGCTATGTGGAGAGCTTTTACTGTAACACCCCAAAAGCTGTTGTGTGGGATAAACTAATGCGCGTGGCCAGTGTACCTCAGCGCCTTCCGATAGCCGGTCTCAGAATTGGCACTGAGACCCATGTTGAGCCGCGGGTTTAGCGGCCACCTACGGCAAATCTTTCGAAGCTAATTCCAGCTCTGAACATTAGGACACAGCCTTTCTTTCCCAGAAGGCCGCGGCGGAAGCCCAAGAGTTGTCTTTCCGCTTTGGTTCCAACGAGGACTATAGCAGTCCCTTCGCTTTGCGTGAATTAGATTTCGCTCTGGCCTCTTTTAGGCCTTCAGCTCCCGGTCCCGATGGTGTCCACGTGTTGTTCTTCAACATTTGTCTGTGAAGACCAATGCAGTCTTATAACAGTGTCTGGCAGGATAGTATTTTTCCGACAGTCTGGCGTGAGGCCATCATAGTCCGCATTTTAAAGCCAAGGAATGATCGCCAACTACCTTCCAGTTACCGCCCGATTTCCCTAACCAGTTGCGTCTACAAGGTTATAGAACGCGTGATACACGCGCGGCTCACTTGGTGCCTCGAATCAAGGGGGCTTCTGGCGAACGTGCAGTGCGGTTTTCGCCGACACCTTTCCACTGTCGATAATCTTGTCCGCCTTTCGACATAAATATTCGATGGATTCGTGACCAAATGCCAGACTGTGGCCGTATTTTTTGACCTAGAGAAAGCTTACAACACTTGTTGGAAGTATGGTATCCCACGTACACTGCACCAGTGGGGCTTTAGAGGTCATCTCCCAATTTTTGCCCGCGAGTTCATGCAGGACCGGGTATTTCGGGGAGGAGTTGGTTCGATTCTTTCGCAACCTTTCATCCAAGAGAACGGAGTACCCCAGGGATCGGTTCTCAGTGTCACCCTTTTTGCTATAGCCATTAACCCTATAGTTAACTGTGTTCCTCCAGGAGTAACGACGTCGCGTTTCGTCGACGATTTCGCTATCTGCTTCACTTCTCGCCGCACTTGCCTGCTGGAACGCCGATTGCAGCGATGTCTTGACTCCCTTTACACCTGAGTCTTGCAAACGGTTTTCGTTTTTCTGCCAAGAAGACGGTATGCGTAAATTTCTGGCGTTAAAAGGTATTCCCTCCGCCCCCTCTACACCTCGGTGCAGCTCTGCAACCCTTCGCGGACGAGACGAGGTTTCTGGGGCTGATATTTGATCGAAAGCAGTGATTTTCGTCACATGTTACTTATTTAACAGCACGGTGTAAAAGTTCTCTCTCCGTTTTACGATTTATAAGTGGCAAATCCTGGGGAGCCGACCGTACTACCTAGATGCGCCTCTACCGATCGCTGGTTCGCTCCAAGCTTGAGTACGGTTGTGTTGTGTATACCTCTTGCACGTCCTTCTATCCTCCGTCACTTGAATACTATTCACCACCAAGGTGTCCGGCTAGCAACTGGTGCATTTCCAACCAGCCCAGTTTTGAGCCTTTGTGCGGAGGCTGGCGAACCTCCTTTGTCTTATCGGCGAGACACATTGCTCTGCAACTATGCTTGCAATTTGGCCAGTATGCCGCAACACCCTACTTTCGATTCTTTCCTTAACGAGTCTTTGGATTGTTTGTATGCCAGTTGTGCCCGTGCCCTGCTTCCCCCAGGTGTGCGATTTCGCAAGTTATTGAGGACTTGGCTGCTGATTTATTGATTATGTGGATTTTGGGGCGCTCAACAGCGCGGTCATCAGCGCCCTAAAGGATCTATGCGTTCTAAAATCTAGATAAAACAAAATCTAAAAGAACATACATCGTAGGTAAAAAACAAGCACACCCCGTACGCCAAAGGCTAAAAGGCGCGTAAAATTCATAGGACAGTTAAAAGTGGATAAAAACGTAAACACTAAAGTCTAAAATTGACATTTAAGAGTAGTTTAAAAACCTTGGCCACCGCTGGCTCGTCATCCGCGGGAATCTCCGCCAAGCTGGCTGGCAGCTTGAGAGAACTGCGGAGACGTTCAAGACTAGAACAGGCACAGAGAACATGACGGACCGTCAGCGCTGCTCCGCAAAGCGGGCAAACCGGAGCTGGAGCCCTGTTTAATAAATAACTATGGGTAAAATAGCAGTGGCCAAGGCGTAACCGAGCCAATCGCACTTCTTCCCGACGGGACGGACGGCAGGACGTTACCCAAGGCATCGGAAGTGCTTTGACGCAGCGGAGCTTGTTTCTGCGCAGGGCGGACCACTCCCCTCGCCAGGATGACAACACAGCTCTGCGCAATTCTAGACGTAGCTCTTCCCATGTCACCGTGGATATGTTAACCATGGGCTGTGAGGTCGCCGTCTTCGCTGCTGAATCTGCTAGCTCATTCCCTGAAAGGCCCACGTGTCCGGGGACCCAAGCACACACCACGCTAACGCCGGAGGCGTGTATAACGTGGAGGGCGTCCTGGATTCGCTGTACAAGGGGATGAAAATTGTACAACTGGCGTAGGCTCTGAAGCGCGCTAAGGGAATCGCTGAGTATTAAGCAGTCACCCATGTTTCGTCGGCGTACGTGTAGAATGGCTCGGTATAGGGCGTAAAGCTCTGCGGTAAAAATAGACGTGATGCTATGGAATCCGAATGTATATTGTTCGGATCCAGAAACATAAGCGCATCCAACGTCATTTGAGGTTTTAGAACCATCGGTAAATATTAAAACACGATCACTATAACGTGATAAAAATTCTAAAAAGTAGCTGTGGATAGGACAAGGAGCCGTCGTAGACTTGTCGCATTTGGTCATGTACAGATCGACTGATGGCGGTCCACGCAGCCAATGAGGGTACACTCTCTCGCCCATAGAAAACATCCTAGGGATTGTAATATTGTGTTTGCGGAGGAGCTCCCGAAGGCGAAAACCGGGTGGCTTTGGACTGAGAGTAGTGTTCCGATAGCGCGCATCTAGCGTGGTGTGTAAGAATGGCGCGAACGTGGGATGCGTAGGCATGCAAAATACTCTGCAGCCATAATTAGCTAAAAAAAGAACACGCCAGTACCTAAGAGGGGGTTCAGCAGCTTCGGCGTGAAGACTGATGACCGGACTGGTAGGAAAGGCTCCAATAGCTATCCGTAGGCCGCAATCATGGACCGTATCTAACTTTTTCAACACTGATGGACGTGCTGATGAAAAAACGATACAGCCATAATCCAGTTTGGATCGTATCAGTGTGCGGTAAAGTCGCAGCAACACTGTGCGATCTGCTCCCCACGATTTGCCACTTAGTACCCGCAGAATTTGTAGGGAACGGTCACAACGCGCTCGCAGCTGTGCTATGTGAGATGACCAGTTAAGTGCTCTGTCGAAGACCAATCCCAGGAATCGTGTGTGATCTGCATAAGGAAGTAAATGCGGGCCCAAACGGAGTGAAGGAGGTGGTCGACTCCGACGGCGCCAGAAATTCACACACATGGTTTTCTCCGCAGAGAACCGAAAGCCGTGTCTCAGGCTCCAGTCATGCAGATGGTCCAAGCATTGTTGTAAGCACCGCCCGATAAAAGGTGTGCGCGGAGAAGTGCAATAGACCGCAAAGTCATCTACGAATAAACAGGACGACACGCCTGGAGGAACACATTGCGAGATAGGATTAATAGCTATAGCAAACAGGGTGACGCTAAGGACCGAACCCTGAGGTACACCGTTCTCCTGTATAAAAGGATTTGAAAGAACCGAGCCGACCCGTACTCGGAAGAAGCGCTGCTTTAGGAACTCCTTAAGAAAAAGTGGTAGGCGGCCACGAATGTTCCAACTGTGTAGAGTACGGAGCAATCCTGCCCGCCAACAGGTATTATATGCTCTCTCTAGGTCAAAGAATATCCCAACGGTTTGACAACCCTTCAGGAAGCCGTTCATGATATGTGTCGACATCGACACAAGGTGGTCTACTGTGCAACGACGTCGACGAAAACCGCATTGGATATTTGTTAGCAGGTTGTGTCGTTCCAGCCACCACACCAGCCGTGCGTTAATCATGCGTTCTAGCACTTTGCAGACACAGCTGGTGAGAGAAATAGGACGGTAGCTAGAGCAGAGATGACGGTCCTTTCCGGGTTTCAAAATAGGTATGATTGTGGCCTCCCGCCACTTTTCAGGGAAAGTGCCATCAACCCATATACGGTTATAGAGATCCAGCAGGAATGTCTTGCCTTCAGGTGAGAGCTGTTGTAACATGCGGACGTGGATACCATCTGGCCCTGGCGCTGATAGTCGCGATGCTGAAAGAGCGTGTTCCAACTCTGCCATGGTGAAAAGGCGGTTATAGTCCTCGAGGTTTCGAGATCGAAAGGAGAGCCCTTGAGATTCTACCCGAGTTTTAATGGAGAGAAACTCGGGTGCATACTGATCGGAGCTAGACACGCAAGCGAAAGCACTGCCAAGGGTGTTAGCCACTTCCAATGGATCCACGATGATGCCTGCAGGAGTTCTCAGACCAGCGATTGCCATGTGGGTCCATTTGCCAGCTACGCGCCGTATCCTATCCCACACAACAGAGGAAGGTGTTTGGCGATTGAAGGAGGACACAAATGAAATCCATGAGGTCTTTTTGCTATTCTTAATTACATACCTAGACCTGGCACGCATTTTCTTATACTCAATCAGGTTCTCCAGTGTAGGATGTCGCTGGAAAATCCTGAGAGCACGCCTACGAGCCCGAATAGCGTTCCGACAATCGGTCGTCCACCAGGGAACAGGAGGGCGACGAGGAATGGTGGTTGAGCGAGGAATAGAATGTTCCGCGGCGGAAAGGATCTGCTCTGTAAGATGCTCAACTAAGGCGTCCACAGAATCGTGCGCGTCGTAACTAAAAACAGCCAGCTGGGCGTAAAGGGTCCAGTTGGCGTGATTGAGGCGCCAGGTAGGCAAACGGTCGGATTTTAAGTCGTGTGCTAAGAGACTAACAAGGCACGGAAAGTGATCACTAGAATGTAGGTCACAGATGATACTCCATTGTAGGGAAAGTGCTAGCTGAGGTGAACAAACTGCCAAGTCGAGATGCGAGAAGGTGTTGAAGGCATCAGATAGAAACGTAGGTTCTCCGGTGTTTAAGAGAACCAGGTTGCTGCTGACAAGGAATTCGGCAATAACTTTGCCTCTCGCACAGGTTCGAGCTGAGCCCCAGAGATGGTGGTAGGCATTTAGGTCTCCTATCAACAGAAAGGGTGCAGGGAGCTGAGAGACCAACCCCTGTAGTTCATTAAGTGAGAGGTCAGCCGATGGCGGAACATAGACACTGCAGACGGCGAATTGCACTGTCGGGAGAATAATACGTACAGCAACCGACTGTATGGCAGTCTGTAAAGGTATGATATCTACATATGTATCATCTCTGACGAGCACCATTGTGCCTCCATGCGCTGGAAGTCCCTCTTCCGGATCAAGGTCATGCCTAAATGACGTGTACCGCCGGAGTGTAAAGGTGTCTTGGGGACGCAGCTTAGTCTCTTGTAAGCACACGACTTTAGGGTTAAGCTTATTGAGCAACAAATCAAGCTCTGCTCGATGTGCTCGAAATCCGCGAATGTTCCATTGAAGAATAGCCATTGGAGGTATGGGATAAGATGGTAATAGTTACGCAACGTTATGTTGATTTCGGCGGCGGCCGAACGAGTTTACCCTTTTTCTTGGGCGTGGGGTAACACCTTTTACGTCCAGTTTATCCTGGCGCTTTTTACTAGACGTCCGGACTGTGTGGTTCGTATCCTCTTGTTCCATTTCTTCAGCGGATGAGGTCCCTTTCCCTATTGAGAACTTCGGTTCGAGAGCCTCAAACCGATTGGAAATAGAGATCGACGGAGATGACGGTCGTCGATCCGAGACCTCTCCGGAAGACTCCTCAGAAGTGGAACTTTTAGATGCCCGAGGATTTTTCTTTCTGCGCATCGGCCGATCCGTATCCTTCAGAAAATCAGACCGTTGATAGCTGGTCTTAAAAGTTTTGGGTGGTGGCACGTACACAACTGACTTAGCAGGCTTCGTAGAGCTCGATGCTCTGACCGGAGACCTGGGAGGTGTTTTCTTCCCTGCAGGTGCTTTAGACGAGGTGGAAGTAGAGTGAGATGTCTTGACAGGCTTCGGAGCTACTGGTGGACTAAGGATTCTGTCAGAGATACTAGCCTCACTGATATCGCTGGTCTGGGTTGCCATCTCCCTTCGCGGGACCGGCTTAGCTACTACTGAGCGATAGGTACCGGACATCGCAACGGAGGGTTGATTGATTGATTCTGGTTAAGGGCGCTCAACAGCGAGGTCATCAGCGCCCTGAAAAAGTAAGGAGGTTAAGTATCAATAAAAAGGATCTAACGGATATTCATCTTCAGCAAGATCTTGATTGGACGCTCACATATATTAAAATAGATAAAAAGAACGTAAAACCATAAAAGCGTTAAAATCAATAAAACGATTGGTACTAAATTCTAAAATTAGCAGTTAAAAAGAATTTTAAAACTTTGGCCACCACTTTCTCGTCGTTCCCCAGCACCTCTGCCAAACTGTCCGGCAGCTGGAGAGATCTGCGGAGACGCGCTGTTCCGGAACACTCTAAAAGAACGTGGCGGACTGAGACAGCTGCATCGCAGAGCGGGCAGACTGGAGCACGGCTCTTGTTCAGCAAAAAGCTATGTGTAAAAAAGCAGTGGCCAATGCGCAACCGAGCCAAAGTGACCTCCTCACGGCGGGATCGACGGCAGGAAGTGGCCCAGGGAATCGGAAGATCTTTCACTGTCCGCAACTTGTTGCTTCGCAAAGCGGACCACGCGTTGTGCCAAGAGGACAGCACAGCACTTCGCAAGTATAACTTGATATCTTCCGCAGTAGCATGATGAATAGTTACCCTCGGCAGTGTGGTTGCCATCTTCGCTGCCGAATCCGCCAGTTCGTTTCCTGCCAGGCCTACATGTCCAGGAACCCAAGCACACACCACGCTAACGCCAGAGGCGTGTAAGACGTGGAGGGCGTCCTGGATAAGCTGCACAACAGGATGGTAACTGTACAGCTGCTGTAGGCTCTGAAGTGCACTAAGGGAGTCACTTAAAATAAGGCTGTCGCCTAGGTTGCGTTGACGTACATATAAAATGGCTCGGTAAATCGCATTAAGTTCAGCACTAAAAATAGAGGTGCTGCTATGGAAACCGAATTTATAGGGTTCGGTTCCATAGACGAAAGCACATCCAACCCCACTCGAGCTCTTGGAGCCATCAGTGTAGATTAAAACCCGATCAGTAAAACCAGATAAATATTCTAAAAAACAAGTACGGATACTGCTGGAAGCCATTGAAGACTTCGCGTAGCGCGTCATGCCCAGGTCTATGTAGGATATTCCCCGCAGCCAAGGTGGATATACTCTCTCGCCCCTAGGAAACATCTCAGGGAGCTCCATGCTATGCTGCCTAAGAAGCTCCCGGAAACGAAAACCCGGTGGTCTGGGCCAAAGCGAGGAATTCCTATAGCGCGCGTCCAGAGAGGTGTTGAAAAATGCGGAGAATGTTGGGTGCGTGGGCATGCAGTGAAGGCTACAAGCATAACTGCACAGCAGCATGTCACGCCGGAACCGCAGAGGAGGTTCTGCAGATTCCGCGTAGAGGCTGACGACAGGGCTAGTCGGAAAGGCTCCAATGGCTAACCGGAGACCACAATTATGGACTGTATCTAGTTTGCTCAGCACCGATGGACGTGCCGAACCAAACACGAAACAGCCATAATCCAACTTGGATCGGATAAGTACGCGATAGAGTCGCAGTAACACTGTGCGGTCCGCTCCCCAGGATTTGCCGCTGAGTATCCGCAAAATGGTGAGAGAACGGTCACAGCGAGCTCTCAACTGTGCTATATGGGAGGACCAGCTGAGTTTCCGATCGAACACCAACCCAAGGAATCTCGTCTCTTCTTGAAAAGGGAGTAGATGTGGGCCCAATCGAAGTGATGGTGGTAAACATCTCCGAAGGCGCCAAAAGTTAACACAGTTTTTTCGGCCGAGAAACGGAAACCGTTTTTCAAACTCCAATCATGAAGGTTATCCAAGCACTGCTGTAGACGGCGCTCTAAAAATGGTGTACGCTGAGAAGTGCAGTAGACGGCAAAGTCGTCTACGAATAAGCAGGCCGAGACCCCCGGGGGAACACATTGCGATATAGAATTAATAGCAACAGCGAAAAGTGTGACGCTTAGTACGGAACCCTGAGGTACTCCGTTCTCCTGAAAAAAAGCGTTAGAAAAAGCCGAGCCGACCCGTACTCGAAAAAAGCGGTCTTTCATGAACTCTTGCAGGAAAAGTGGCAGGCGGCCACGCATATTCCAGCTGTGGAGAGTGCGTAGCAACCCTGCGCGCCAACAGGTATCATAAGTTTTCTCTAAGTCGAAGAACGGTTTGACAACCCTTCAGAAAACCGTTCATTATTTGTGTCGACATACACAACGTGGTCTACTGTGCAACGGCGTCGACGAAAACCACATTGGATATTCGTTAGCAGGTTTTGGCGTTCCAGCCACCACACCAGCCGTGCGTTAATCATGCGTTCTAGCACTTTGCAGACACAGCTGGTGAGAGAGATAGGGCGGTAGCTAGAGCACAGATGACGGTCCTTTCCGGGTTTCAAAATGGGTATGATGATGGCCTCCCGCCACTTTGCAGGGAGAGTGCCATCAACCCAAATACGATTATAGAGGTCCAGCAGGAAAGCCTTGCTTTTAGGAGAGAGCTGTTGTAACATGCGAACGTGGATACCATCCGGCCCTGGCGCTGATAGCCGTGAAGATAAAAGAGCGTGATCTAACTCTGCCATGGTGAACAGGCGGTTATAGTCCTCGAGGTTTCTAGATCGAAAGCAGAAACCTCGAGATTCTACCCGAGTTTTTATTGAGAGGAACTCAGGTGCATAATTATCGGAGCTAGACACGTGGGCGAAAGCACTGCCAAGGGTATTAGCCACTTCAAACGGTTCCACGACGAAGCCTGCAGGAGTTCTCAGACCAGCGATCGGCATGTAGGTCGATTTGCCGGCCACGCGCCTTATCTTATCCCATACAACAGAGGAGGGTGTATGTCGGTTGAAAGAGGACACAAATGTTTTCCAAGTTGTCTGTTTGCTATTCTTGATTATGTACCTAGACCTGGCACGCATTTTCTTGTACTCAATCAGGTTCTCCAGTGTAGGATGTCGTTGGAAAACTCTGAGAGCACGCCTACGAGCACGAATAGCATTCCGGCAATCGGTCGTCCACCAGGGAACAGGAGGGCGACGAGGGTTGGTGGTTGAGCGAGGAATAGAATGGTCCGCGGCGGAAAGGATCTGCTCTGTAAGGTGCTCAACTAAGGCGTCCACAGAATCTTGCGCGTCGTAACTGAAGACAGCCAGCTGGGTGTAAAGGACCCAGTTGGCGTGATCGAGGCGCCAGTTAGGCAAACGGGCGGAGTGAAAGTCATGTGCTAAGAGACTAACAAGGCACGGAAAGTGATCACTAGAATGCAGGTCAGAGATGACACTCCATTGTAGGGAAAGTGCTAGCTGAGGTGAACAAACTGCACAGTCGAGATGCGAAAAGGTGTTGAAAGTATCCGATAGAAACGTAGGTTCTCCGGTGTTCAAGAGAACCAGGTTACTGCTGTCAAGGAATTCGGCAATAACTTTGCCTCTCGCACAGGATCGAGCTGAGCCCCAGAGATGGTGGTGGGCATTTAGGTCTCCTATCAACAGAAAGGGTGTAGGGAGCTGAGAGACCAACCCCTGTAGTTCACTAAGTGAACATCAACTATAAAAATACAAAAAAAGATGAAGATAAGTATTAATCACTCTGCAGTGGATGGACAATGTCTTACCTATCAGGTTACACTGAGAAGAATCCAACATAGATTAGTAACATGGACAAAAGTAAATACAACTTGCTGTGTCTTCAAGTAAATGTTCAACACCCTAGAGTAGCAACTTCGAACTTGGTGCAACTAAGGCATGAGCAGCGTATAGACTTAGCATTTATCCAGGAGCCTAGCCCTTTAAAACCACATATTGTTAAAATCCAGTTGAACGAATTGTAAAATATACACATCCTTGATAAAATCACTGGGAAAAACGCTTAGTCAAAATCTAAAAGCAATCTAAACTAAAAAGGTTAAAACGCTAAAATATATTGACCGCTAAATGCGATATTCAATATCTAAATATCAATTAAAAAACTTAAACAGCGCTTTGTTGTTCGCTAAAACCGCAAGCAAACACACCATGTTACGACGATTTCGTTGGTGTCCGGATCAGTTTACCCTTCTTTTTGGGTGTCGGGCTAACGCCCTTACCATCCCATTTATCAGGTCGTTTTTTGAAGCCGTCCTGGCGGTCTGGGACGTGTCCTGTTCCATCTCTTCTGCGGATGAGGCCCCTTTCCCGATAGAGAACTTCGGTTCAAGGACCCCAAAACGACTGGATACCGATATTGACGAGGATGAGAAGTGCCGCTCAGAGTCCTCACACGAAGACTCCTCCGAGTAGGAAGTTTTGGCTGCCCTAGAACTCTTCTTTCGGCAGGCAGTCTTGTTGGTAACTTCGAGGAAATCGGATTTCTTATAACTGGTCTTAAACTGTTTGGGCGGGGCGTCATACCGAACGAGCTTTTCAGTCTTGGTGGAGGGTGATCCTTTAGCCGGTGACACCGCTGTGTTTACCTAGGAGCTCCGCCTCTTCATCAGGAAGGAGATCGCCAGCACTGATGGTGATGGGGTAATTATTTTCTCGGATATTGTTGCCGCACTAATATCGCTGGTCTGAGTACCGATCTGTTCTCGCCATCGGCTTAGCTGCTACTGCGCTGTAAGAGGGAGAGATGGTATGCGGGCACGCGCAAGTTTCCGGGCTTCTGACAAGGACACCTCTTCCATCCGAATCTCTTGAATCACTTTTTCCTCGATGAAACGTAGGCAATCTTTAAAGTTAGACGGATATTCTCCACCACAGTTCACACATTTAACAGGCGATGTGCACGCACCTTCGTGCAGTGGCATCGCAGTGACCACAGGTAGGCGTACCGTTACAGAACTTGCTACTGTAACCGAAGCGCTGATACTGGTAGCATCTTAACGGGTTCGGTATATATAGACGTACCTCAATGGTCTCATACCCTGCCTCAATCTTTTGTGGGAGAGTGAGTGAGTGTGGTGTTTAAGGGCCCGTCGACAACAAGGTCATTTGGGCCCCAAGTCAGCACTAAAAACCTAAAAACTATAAAAACTCACTTAAAAGGTAAAATACAATTAAAACACTCAACTATTAAAAGCAATTTAAAATCATCCCAGTACTAAAAATTTAAAAACTCTAAAATTAATAAATTTAAAACACAAGTCAGACTTGTTTATTAAAACCTATTTTTAAAACAAACCGCAGTGCCTTATCCACGGCCACTGGGTCGTCCCCTAAAATACTAAACAAGTTAGCTCCCAAGCCCAAAGACTGGCGAACGCGGGCGTACTGCGGGCAATCCAGCAGTACATGCCGCACAGTGAGGCGTACTGCACACGGGGCACACACAGGGGCCGGTTCCCCTCTCAAAAGATGGCCATGAGTTGCACGTGTGTGCCCAATTCTCAGCCGGGTGAGTATCACCTCGGCCCGCCGGTTATCCCTGCAGGAAGTTAGCCAGGGTCGTACGCTGTCTTTAATTGCCCGGAGTTGTGTGCCTTGTAAAGCTGTCCAGGAGTGCTGCCAAGCAGAGAGGAGTTGGCGACGGAAAAAACGTTGCACGTCCTGGAATGGCACTGTAGTTGTTAAACTCCGGGGCAAACGGCAAGCAGACTTAGCAGCCGCGTCCGCCTCCTCGTTCCCGCAAATCCCAACATGGCCTGGGGTCCAAGTAAAAATAAAATTGTATCCGCGATTGAGCATTTGCGAGATCTGGGTCTGTATTTTTAAAACCAGTGTGTGAGCGGTAGTGTGCTGTTGTAAGGCCAGAAGCGCACTTAGACAGTCAGTGCAGATGATAAAAGAGCCAGGAGCTAACTTGCAAATAAAAAGGAGCAAATAAAAAATGGCATATAGCTCTGCTGAGAAGACCGAAGTGGAGTCCAGAAGTCGAAATTTATGAGTCTCACCGTTAATGAAGAATGCGCAACCCGTAGCGTTACCTAACTGGGAACCGTCTGTAAAGACCGGAACGTAGTTAGGGTAACGGCCCAGTAATTCGGCAAAAAGTTGTTGGAAAACCGAATGTGGAGTAGCGAGTCTAGGGTTGTTTGAAAGAGTTAGGTCGAACCGCGCACGATTGAGCTGCCATGCAGGATAAGGGCAGATGGACGACCTCTCCACGCGAGGCATTCGGATGCCATGGGAATGTAGGTGATCCCGAAATCTTATTCCCACGGGGCGTGTCCGAGAACCAGGGCGCATATAACGGTGGACTAAATCTGGACACAGGACTGGTTTAAAACAAGGATGATTGGGATGACTTGCCAGCTTCGAGACGTATGAGCAGAGTAACATCGAGCGACGAATATGCAGTGATGATGATTTGTGTTTATGGGCGCTCAACTGCTAGGTCATCAGCGCCCATTAAAGACCATTGTGCGAATGATACTAGAAAACTTACACACTAAGTAAAAATATATCTATAAAAATAAACATTTAAAAGAAATAGAAAAACAAAACACTCTTTATTGCTAAAATACAAAAACGCAATAGATATAACATGTATAAATAAAACAAAAATATATTTATAACAGAAGCCGGCCGAAACCAGCAATAGACTATGAAAATAAAAACGTATAAAATAACAGACGATAAAAGCATAAACTATTAAATTCTTAACTGAACTCTGGCGATGTACTTCAAAACTTTTTCCACCGCAGAGTTATTGTCTGCTAGGATCTCCGTCAAGCTGACCGGCAGCTGCAGAGACTCCCGCAGGTCTGCTAGGTGAATACACTCTAGCAGCACATGACGGACCGAGAGAGCCTGACCACATGACTCGCAAATAGAAGCAGTGACCCTCCTCAACAGGTGACTGTGTGAGAAGTAGCAGTGCCCAATACGCAGCCGAGCCAAACTCACCTCCTCCCGACGCGATAAGCGGTAGGAGGTCGCCCAGTTATCCGGAAGCTCTTTTACCCTTCTCAGCTTGTTATTACGCAGAGCAGACCACTCATCACGCCAGCGTGACAGCGCCGCCCTACGCACAACAAGCCTAAAGTCTTCCGCGGTGACAAAAGGGATGTTGACACTCGGTTCTGCGCTTGCCACCTTTGCTGCCGAATCCGCCAGTTCGTTCCCATGCAGGCCTGCGTGGCCAGGAATCCATGCGCACACCACGCTAACGCCAGAGACGTGTAAAACGTGGAGTGCATCCTGTATGCGTTGCACAATTGGGTGTTGGTTGTACAACTCACGAAGGCTCTGAAGTGCGCTTAGGGAATCACTTAGTATAAGACAATTACCTAACTTTCTTCGGCGAACATGTATGACGGCTCGGTATATTGCATAGAGCTCTGCACTATAAATGGAAGTACTGCCATGGAAACCGAATGTATAGGGTTCGGCTCCATGGATGTAAGCACATCCGACACCTGTATCGCTTTTGGATCCATCTGTATAAATTAAAGTATGGTCCTTATAATAAGTTACAAACTCTAAAAAACTACTGCGGATACTACACGAGGGCGTCGTAGCCTTCCTGTGCACCGTCATCCCAAGATCTACGTGGGATCCTACACGCAACCATGGAGGATACACTCTTTCGCCCTTGGGTAACATCCTAGGCATTTCGAGTGCATGACTCCCTAGGAGCTCCCGGAACCGAAAACCTGGCGGCTTCGGGTTTATACTCGTGTTCCTATAACGTCCGTCAAATAAGGTGTCGAAAAACGGTGCATACGTCGGATGCGAAGGCATACTATTTAGCCCACAGCCGTAATTCCCCAGCAAAACCTCGCGGCGATACTGCAGAGGAGGTTCTGCTGCTTCGGCGTAGAGGCTCACCACTGGGCTAGTTGGAAATGCTCCAATAGCGATGCGAAGCCCAGAGTTATGAACCGTGTCTAGTTTCTTCAGCGCAGATGGACGAGCTGAAGCATAAACGATGCACCCATAGTCCAATTTGGATCGGATCAGTGTGCGATACAAACGAAGCAGCACTGAGCGATCCGCTCCCCACGATCGTCCACTAAGTACCCGTAGTATGTTAAGAGAACGCTCACATCGTGCTTTCAGCACTGCTATATGAGATGTCCAGCTAAGCTTCCGATCAAAGATCAGTCCCAGGAACCTCGTTTCATCTGCAAATGGTAAGAGGTGTGGACCGAGTCGGAGTGAAGGTGGTAAACGACTCCTATTGCGCCAGAAGTTGACGCAGACAGTTTTTTCTGTGGAGAATTGGAAGCCGTTTTTAGCACTCCAATCGCGGAGATTGTCTAAACATTGCTGCAGACAGCGCTCTACGAATGCAGTGCGTCGTGAAGTGCAGTACACGGCGAAGTCGTCTACGAACAAGCACGATGAAACCCCTCGAGGAACACATTGGGAAATAGAATTGATGGCAATAGCGAACAGTGTAACGCTCAGCACCGATCCTTGAGGAACACCGTTCTCTTGTACGAAAAGATTCGAAAAAACCGAGCCGACCCTTACCCGGAAAACGCGGTCGCTCATGAACTCCCGAAGGAAAACAGGTAGGCGCCCACGTACATTCCAGCCGTGCAAGGTGCGTAGGATACCTGCACGCCAACACGTATCATAGGCCTTCTCCAGATCGAAAAATATGCCGACGGTCTGACAGTTCCTCATAAAGCCGTTCATGATTTGTGTCGACATCAACACCAGATGATCTACTGTGGAGCGGCGACGTCGGAATCCACACTGGATGTTTGTCAGGAGGTTGTGAGTTTCCAGCCACCACACCAACCGCCCATTAATCATGCGTTCCATCACCTTGCATACGCAACTGGTGAGGGAAATAGGACGGTAGCTGGAAGGCAGATGGCGGTCCTTCCCGGCTTTCAAAATGGGTATGATGGTGGCCTCCCGCCACTTCTCAGGAAAAGTGCCGTCAACCCACACACGATTATACATCTCCAGTAGGAATGCCTTCCCCTCGGGAGAAAGTTGTTGCAACAATCGCACATGGATGCCGTCTGGTCCCGGTGCAGATGCCCGCGAAGATGAAAGCGCGTGATCTAACTCTACCATGGTGAAGAGGCGATTGTAGTCTTCAAGGTTTCTAGAGCAGAAGGAGAAACCTTTGGATTCCTCCAGAGTCTTAATTTGGAGAAACTCAGGCGAGTAATTATTTGAGCTAGACACTTGAGCGAACGCACTGCCGAAAGTATTAGCCACATCGTGCTGATCAACAACAGCACCTGTTGCGCTTTTAAGACCAGCGATTGGCATGTATGTGGACTTTCCGGCCACGCGCCTTAGCCTATCCCATACGACTGAGGAAGGTGTATGTTGATTGAACGATGACACGAAGTTGGTCCATGAGGTCTTTTTGCTATCCTTAATCACCTGCCTGGATTTCGCACGCATTTTTTTGTACTCGATCAGATTAGCGAGAGTAGGGCGCCGCTGGAAATTCCTAAGAGCGCGCCTCCGAGCCCGAATGGCAGTCCGGCAATTATCTGTCCACCATGGGACAGGGAAACGACGTGTGTGCGTTCTCGTTCGCGGAATAGATTGTTCTGCTGCCGAGAGAATCGTCACTGTGAAATGCTCAACTAAGTCGTCCACAGACGCGTGGTCATCATAGTTGAAGACAGCCAACTGCTTGTAGGCATTCCAGTTGGCACGATCAAAGCGCCAGCTGGGCAGACGTGCGGAACACGGATCTCGTGCTAAGAGACTGACAAGACACGGAAAGTGGTCGCTAGAATATAGGTCAGAGATGACATTCCATTGAAGGGAGACTGCTAGCTGTTGCGAACAGACGGCCACGTCAATGTGTGAAAAGGTGTTGAATGCATCGGATAAAAACGTGGGTTCTCCGGTGTTCAGGAGAACCAGGTTATTGCTGTCTATGAAATTTGCAATTAATTTGCCTCTCGCACATGCTCGAGGAGCACCCCATAGAGTATGGTGTGCATTTAGGTCTCCCACGAGCAGATAAGGTGTTGGTAGCTGGGAGACCAGATGTTGTAAGTCAGTAAGCGAGAGGTCATCGGAAGGTGGTAGATAAATGTTGCAGATAGCAAAATGTATGGATGGAAGTCGGATGCGTACAGCAACTGACTGGATGTCAGACTGCAAAGGTACAAATTCAACAAAAATGTCATCTCTGAGGAGCATCATAGTGCCTCCATGCGCAGGCATACCCTCCTCAGGTTCAACATCGCACCTTAGTGGAGTATAGCCTCTGATTTTGAAGTCGTCTAAAGGACGCATCTTAGTCTCTTGTAGGCAAATGACGAGTGGTTCGTGTTTATTGAGCAACAATTCGAGCTCGGGTCTGTGTGTTCTAATTCCGCGTAAGTTCCAATGAATAATAGACATGGTGGTAGATTTGCTTTAGCTTATGACTTTAAAGGCGGCCGAATCAATTTACCCTTTTTCTTCGGTGTTGGGCTAACACCTTTTTCAGGAGATTTTTCCTGCCTCTTTTTCACTGCCCGTTGGGCAGTGTGGACGGGATCCTCCTGTTCCATCTCCTCTTCTGAGGAGGCACGTTTCCCGATGGAGAACTTCGGTTCGAGAGCCTCGAACCGATTGGAAACGGAGATCGACGACGACGATAATCGCCGATCAGTCTCCTCTCCTGAAGAGTCGTCAGAAGACGATCTCGGAGGAGATGGCCGCGGACACTTCCGCCGGTTTGCCGACTTGCTACAAGTATTTTTATCTTGCAGAGAGTCGCTTCCTACATACGCTTTCTTTAACTGTTTTGCTGGTGCGTTACATGTAACTGGCTGAGAACTTTTTGAGGTCAATGGTCTTGGCGGTGATTTGTATGACAGCTTTCCACGACTGGGTTCACTAGGTGTGCACACTGCTACACTTGCTGATGACTGTTGCTTTGTCTGTACCCTAGGTGCTATTGTTTTTTCTGCAATTGTTGCGCCGTTTAAATCGCCAGTTTGAGTTGCGATTTCGCGTCTAGGTACCGGCTTAGCTACAGCTGCGCTTTAACTAACGGACCTAGCAACCAACGGTTGGCGAGTACGCAAGAGCTTCCGAGCTTCCGAGAAGGACACCTTCTCTTTGACCCGGATCTCTTGGATCGCACGCTCTTCTATGAAACGGGGACATTCGCGGGAATTTGATGAATGTTCACCGCTGCAGTTAATGCATGCTGGAGGTCTTGTACAAGCATCTTCGTGCAAGACGCCTCCGCAGCTAACACAAGTAGGTACACCGTTACAAAAGTCACTAGTGTGACCAAAGCGCTGGCACTTATAGCATCTCAAGGGGTTAGGAATGTATGGTCTGACTTCAATTGCTTCATACCCTGCCTTTATCCTTTGAGGGAGGTCAATCCTATCAAAGGTTAGGAACAGGGTACGAGTCGGCACCAATTCCCCGCGCTCACGTCGTTGCACGCGATACACTGCCGTGACACCTTGTTCTTGAAGGTTCTCCTGAATCTCTTCGTTGGACATACCGTCCAAAGCACGGGTGTTTACAACACCTCGCGAAGAGTTCAGGGACTTATGCACCATAACGCTGATAGGGTAACTACCAAGCATTGTAGCTTTCAGTACCGCCGCTGCCTGGGTGACGCTTTGTGCTTCAACCAGGAGTGTGCCGTTTCTCGACTTCACACACGACTTGACTGCACCAGATATTTTATCGAGACCCTTTTGAATAACAAAAGGGTTCACCGATGTAAATGTCTTACCTTCCTCTGTCCGTTTTACTACTAAGTAGCGAGGACCAAATGCCTCGGCTACTTCTTTTACCATACTGTTACACGCTGTAGTTTGAGTTTTTGGGCGCAAGGGAGCCATGATGGATAGGTCCCCCCTCCGGAACCGTCGGCGTCAGCCTGCCATCAGGGGGATAAAGAAAGAAAGACACCTAAATCTTACGGTCTGTGCCGGCCTGGGCACCCGCTTCAGGCCCGATCTCACGGAGTACTTCGGAGGAGTTACCCTCCGCCTATCACTACTGACCGGTATGCGACACGTTCACCATAGGCAGGCCCGACTTTATGCCCCTACCACTGGAATAACCGCCAATGGCTCCCCACTTTAGGCCACGCTACCTCAACGGAGTCAGCGTGGATTCAGGGGACTTGTGGTTGTTTACATCGGGCCTCAGACAGCGGTAACACGTCGGGTCTCCCCGTCCACCCCAGCGATACGCGTCCGCCGAGATGTCCGAGGGTACCCGGCCCCATCGGAGCTACGTGGGTGTACATGACAATGGAACGGCTCCGCACCTAGTGTCGCACGAAAGGGGTAGTGAGGAGGGTCCACTCAACCTTCGCGCCTGAGACCTCCGGGGAGCACACAAGTTGGAAGCTGCGCCGAAACCGTGGGACAGCACCACGGAGATAGAAAAGATCCCTGATGGTGAGTCAGGAGTTAATAAACCTAGAGACCTTAAAACTAAGAATTCATAATAAGCTTAGAAGAGGAAGAAACCTAATCCTACGGGGAAATGGGTATGAGAAGATGACAATGGGGATGAATGGCTCGGGCACCCCGGGATCGCCAATTCCCGTACCTACCTAAGTAGGCCCCTGGGGGTGACGAATATGCAGTGGAGGTTCGCCTGAGTCTGCATACAGGCAGTCGACTCGACTGGTGCGGAATGCTCCTGTGGCAAGGCGGATGCCAGTGTGATGCACGGTGTCTAAAAGGCGAAGTTTAGAGGCGGTCGCTGCGCCATAAATAAAACTGCCATAGTCCAGCTTGGACCGAACCAGAGAGCGGTACAGCCTCAACATTACCGTGCGATCGCCCCCCCCCCAAGATGCTCCAGATAATACCTTCAGCACCCGAAGAGAACGATCGCAAGAGGCACGAAGGTGACGAATGTGGTGCTCCCAATTTAACTGTCGGTCCAAGTAGAGGCCCAAGAACTTCAGGTGTGAGACAAATGGCAGGGGTGTGCCGTTCAAATGAAGATCAGGAGGCGGGTGAATACCTCGTAGGCGGTGAAAGTGGATACACTGCGTCTTCGCAGCTGAAAAACGGAAGCCGTTTTGAAGCGCCCAAGCTGCTAGCTGGGTAATGGTCAGCTGCAGTTGGCGCTCAATGTGATCTATGTTGGCAGACCTATAATAGACTGCGAAGTCGTCAACGTAGAGGGATGATGGAATTCCACTTCGAACGGCACTAGTGATGCCGTTAATCGCTACGGCAAAAAGGGTGACGCTCAAAATTGACCCTTGAGGTACACCGTTCTCCTGTATCCGCTCCTGGGATATCGTTTTCCCTATCCGCACACGAAAACGTCGAAGTTTTAAAAAATTGCATAAAAACTCGGGCAGATGACCACGCATGCCGTAACCATGTAGGTTACGGAGTATGCCGTACCGCCAAGTGGTGTCATAGGCCTTCTCCAGGTCGAGGAACACGCCCACGGTATGTTGCTTCAGTAGAAACGCATCCGAAACATACCCCTCAAGGCGTGTTAGATTATCGACACTTGAGCGATGGCGACGAAAACCGCATTGCAAGTTGGACAGATGGTTATGTTTTTCGAGCCACCAATTTAACCGAGCGTTTATCATTCGCTCTAACGTCTTACAGATGACACTTGTCAGGCAAATGGGGCGGTAGCTAGATGGTAGCTTGCGGTCCTTTCCGGGTCGAGGGATGGGGATGACAATACCCTCTCGCCAGGAGGAAGGGAAAACCCGCTCATGCCAAATGCGGTTATAGATGTTTAGAAGGAAACATAGCGCCTCAGATGGAAGATGTAGCAGCATCTGTCGGTGTACGTATTCGGGACCTGGAGAGGAATCCTTTGCTAACGCCAGAGAATGGGCGAGCTCGGCTGCGGTAAAGGGTTGGTTGTACGGCTCGGTGCAGTCACTATTAAAATTAAGTGGTACCCGCTCTGCCTTTTCCTTAATAGGCAGGAAGAGAGCGTCATAGCGGGCAGTTTGGCTCGTGGCAGCAAATGTGGTAGCTAGGGCTTCAGCTATGTCCTGCTCGGTGGTGCACATGGATCCGTTGATGGCAAGGCCGGGAATTACCGTCCGGCGATACTTGCCATACATCCGCCGAACAGCTGACCATACTTGTTGGGTAGAGCTGCGCCGGGAAAGCGAAGACACATAGGCTTCCCAGGATTTACGTTTTGCGTTGCGCAGTATGAAGCGTGTCCTAGCGCGAGAACGTTTGAAGGCGACGAAGTTCGCTTCCGTCGGGTGCCGCTGAAAAATGCGCAAAGCACGTTTGCGTGCTTTGACAGCCAAACTACATTCCTCGGACCACCACGGTACAGGAATACGACGTGGTGTAGGTGAGCCTCGAGGAATGCTGGATTCTGCTGCGAGCAGGATCGAGCAAGTAAAATATTCGACCATTTCGTCGATGGTGTCGAAACCATGGTCGATGAGGTGTATGAGGGATTGGAATTTTCCCCAGTTAGCTTTGGAAATAATCCAGCGAGGATGTCGAGAAGGTACACATTGGCGGCCAGAAAAATGAATGTTAATGGGGTAATGATCACTGCCGAAGAGGTCGGAAAGTACTGACCACTCAAGTAGTGGTACTAATGATGGACTGCAGAAAGAAAGGTCTAGTACGGAATGTGTACCATAAGCGGATGATAGGAATGTCGGGTCACCAGTATTTAGCAGAAGCAGTTCAGACTTATCGAAGACGTCTACGAGGAGGCATCCACGGGCGTCATCGGTGTCTGATCCCCAGAGCGTGTGCTTGGCATTCAAATCTCCCACAAGGAGTAGTGGTGAGGGGAGCTGAGCCAATAGAGCTTGAAGATCACGCTCTGGAACTATACTGAGCGGCGGCAGGTACATGTTGCATATGGTAAAAGTGATGCTCTGCAGCTGCAGCCGAACGGCCACAGCTTGCAATGGTGTGGTGAGAGGAACGTGGGCGGCGGAAATGTTAGGCGCCACTAAGGTAGCAACGCCACCGCTTGCACGCATACCTGCAAGAGAATCGCTTCTAAATGCCGAAAAAGAGTGAAGTTGTAACGAGTGATTGGGATGTAAGTGGGTTTCCTGGAGGCAAATTATTGACGGTGACCGTTGAGAAACTAAATAATGTAGGTCTTGAGCACGAGCTCGAAAACCATTGACATTCCACTGGATCATTTCCATGAAGAGTTTTTAATGGGCCGTTTTAACCTTTTTCTTGACCTTGGCTGACCTGGGCCCTACGATTCGAAAATCGTTAGCCTCCTGTGACTCCGCTGATGTTCGGGAGTCAGAACTCCTACGGCTCGTAGAACGAGACCGGGATCTAATCGAAGGCGAGCGACTTCGCGATCTATGTTGTGGCCGGGATCGGTTTTTTACTATTACCACTGGATTGTTGTTACTCGGTGATGGTTTGGTGGCGGGAGTCTGTACGGCTGAAACGGAGGCTGTGCTGGTGGATATACAAGCAGTCTGAGACGTGGGTTTAACGGCTAGAAAGTCAGTCTGCGTGGAGGCGTGGGCGACAGGGACGTGTTGAACAGCAACAGTGGTGTTGGGAGTACGGCGAGCTGCTGATGCATATCCAGTAGTAGTGTTAGGAGGCTTCAGTTGTTCGAAGCGCCGCCGTGCCTCTGGAAAAGTCAGGCGTTCCTTTACACGTAGCTCCTGAATGCTCTTTTCGTCCATGAATCTAGGGCACTGTCGCGAACTAGAGGGGTGACTGCCGCCACAGTTCACGCAACAAGGTGTCCGACTGCAGTTTGGATCGTCGTGCTTCGGTAGGCCACATTGCTCACAAAGAGCAGGATTTGTACATGTGACCTTAGTATGTCCGAACCGCTGACATTGGAAACAGCGCATGGGGTTCGGAACATACTGGCGGACGCTAGCACGTTCATAGCCGCAATAGATGTACTCGGGTAGCTTAGTCCCGGCGAAAGTAAGAAAGACCGTACGTAGCGGGTACTCCTTGCCATCTTGTTTTCGAGTAAGCCGGTACGCCTGACAAACGAGTTGGTCGGAGAGGCAACTTACTATTTCCTCATTCGCAAGACCATCCAAGCTGGAGGTGGTGACTACTCCTCTGCAGGTGTTAAGGGTTTTGTGTGGGGCTACCCGGATCGGGTAGGAGCCCAACAAAGTCGCCTTTTGCAGTTTTTTAGATTGGTCCGCTGTTGTGGTCTCTAATAGTAAGCTGCCGTCTCGAAGTCGGGTAGCGTTTTTTACAGGGCCACTGATTTTATCAAGCTCACGTTTTATATAGAATGGACTAATGTCTTTAAAGGTTTTGCCATCACATGCCAAGGTCATCAATAAATATGGGTCGATGAAAGAGGTTTTGCGCGGATGCATTTTGAATAGGACCCCCATCCGGAACCGTCGGCGTCAGCCTGCCATCCGGGGGTTAAAGAAAGAAAGACACCGAATCTTCACGGTCTGTGCCGTCATGGGGACCTCACCCATGACCGATCTCATTTGTACTTCAGAAAAGCTACCCTTCCACATCCACTGCTTGTCCGTATGGGTAAACCGTTCACCACGCACACCCCGGCTTTATTCCCCTACCACAGGAATAACCGCTTGTGGCTCCCCACTTTAGGCCGCGCATGCGTGTAATAGGCACACGCGGATTCAGGGGACTTGTGGTTGATTACACCGGGGTTCCGTCAGCGGTAACACGTCCGGTCCGTGATACTAACCCAACGGCAAAACGCGGCCGTCGGGAGATTACCACAGACCGGGCCCTCAAGGAGCTACGTGGGTGTACTTGACGGTGTGGACGGGCTCCGCACCTAAGGCTACACATAGGGGCAGTGCGAAGGGTCCGCTCAACCTTCACTTTTGAGACCTCCGGAGAGCACACATGTCGGAAGCCGCGCTGAAAACCGTGGGACAGAACCACGGAGATAGGAAAGATCCCTGCTGGTGAGACAGGAGTTATAAACCTAAGACCTTAAGTGCTAAGAATTATAATAAAAAACTAGAAGGGGAAGAAGGTGATGCTTACTGACAAGCAGTAGCTGCACGTGGCACAGTTGATGGAGATGAAGGGGATGAATTGAGGGTGAATGGCTAGGGACCCCGGGATCGCCAAACCCGTACCTACCGTAGTAGGTCCCTGGGGGAAAATACCAGAGCCTCTTCTGCCAGTTTTCGGGGTTACTGATGGGCCTTCTCGGCAGCCGTAGCGGTCGTGGGGTACACCAAGTCCCCACCGTACATCACCCCATCAGTCGGTCCCCTACTTCCTGTTGCCCACCCCTCGGGACGAGGACCGCAGAGGTTGGATTTTGAGGGGCTTTTGTGGGAGATCTACCCGATCAAATGTCAGGAACAGGGTACGGGTAGGCACCAATTCCGCTCGCTCCCTTCGCTGTACACGACACGAAGCTGTCACACCTTGGTTCTGTAGGTTTTCCTGAATTTCCTCATCGGTCATACCGTCCAACGCACGGGTAATTACCACTCCACGCGAGTTCAGGGTCTTGTGCACTGAGGTTCACCGGGTAGCTACCTAATAATTTCGCCCGCAATAAAACTGATGCCTGTGGACAGAAAGTGCTTCCACTAGGAGCGTGCCATTTCTTGAACGAGTACAAAATTTAACCGGACCAGGTATTCTGTCCCAACCCTTTTAGATGATGAAAGGGTTCAGTGACAGAAGGTTCGTTCCTCAGTTCAGGTTATAACGTAGTATCGAGCACCACAGGGCTCGACTACTTTTCCATTTCCCTTCACAAGTGTAGGTTTAAATTTCGGTGCCATAGCGGTGGTATCCTCCACCATTGCAAATGTCTCCAATGGCGTGCTCACATTATAGGCACCACCCCGGCTTAGGCGAGAGTCCTGGCCTGGACCTTGCTCACCTTAGGGTCACACCTCCCAGTGTAAAGACAGAGGGACCCAATCGCCTTCAGGAGTGTAACAGCTCATGCAATGGCCCCTCCCAGGGACTGTCCTTTATCAGCGGATACAAACAGTCCTACATGGTAACAAGTAGCTGGGAATTGCGCGTTACCCAGTCACCCCTTGCGCTTCCCACTCCAACCACCCGCGCTGTTATCCGTCAGACATGTGTTCAGGGAGGAAAAATAAACGTAAAATAAATAAATGCGGTCAATCGTCGAAGTGGACCATGGTTTGGGGTTACCATCGGGGTTACCGTAGCCGCAGCGGTCCTGGGGCACATCAAGTCCCCGCCGTACATCACCCCATCACTCAGTTCTCTACTTCGTGTTGCCCAGCCCTCGGGACGAGGACCACAGAGGTTGGATTTGAGGGGCAGTTAAGTTACAGAATGCTACAAATTTCAAATTGAAAAAGTATATATAATATACAGGAAAGAAGAATAACAAATGACTTAGACAAGAAAGAATATTAAAACGTTGGATTACGTCACGTCTAAGTTTGACTGGGCGTCGACGGATAACACCATCTTCAAATGCATCACCTTGCACTATATCAGAGGCAACTGCTCCGGGAAATTTAGAAGTATTTGTGATACGGAATGCACATGTTACAATTGTGCGCACGAGGCTATGATGAACATGTTTTCTGAAGTGAATAGTGAGTACATCTATCATTTTTTCCTTGCCTTACAATAGTTTCTTTTTATATAACTTTAAATTAACATTGGTCAAATTATACATATTAAATAAACAGGCATGTATAACATTGTTTTATACTAAAAAAACATTTTTGGTAGCTTCAAGTGATGTGCATTACAACTTTCATTTAATTTTTATTTAAAGCATAATGTATATATACCTATTTTTAAATAGAATCTGAAACACATCCTGTGCCAGGCTACTTAGATGATTCCTTACATTGATTGTGTACTTGCACGAACTGCACGTATAGAACCCTAGTGAAGCAGCTGCTAAACGGAACGATTGGTAATTAACACTTTATTCGTTTTGAATAGTTTCCCCTTCTTAACTGCTTCTGTGTCTACATAGAAATCAAAACCACTTGAAAAATAAATTTCAGATAACTTCAATTGTTTGAAAGAATCTCCATTATAGCTTTGCCAATCTTTAAGTTCATGAGAATTTATGCATTTCAGGTAGTTATATTACTTGTTTCTGTGTTTAGAGCCTGTCGTCCGTTGAAGATTCCTCCATTGGCAGCACAGATCAATTCCGTCACTTTGAGGATTGGAACGTTCAGACAAATCTCACTGATTTTCTTCAATCCTTTCAGGGTAAGTTTATTATTTTATTTGTTGTTATATCAGATATTAGCAAAACCACATGTAACAATTACAAGCAGTAATTCCCCTTATCTCATATTAAATCATAATCAGGAAACACTTGATTACACATAAGATCACAAAGTAGCGGAGAAGGTTTTGAGGTTCTTTTCTAGGTTAGACTTTAGAATTGTACGAAGGGAATTTTTGGTAGTTTTTATTTATATCTTTTCTATTTTTTCCGTTTGTTTTTTCTTATGTACGTGTATTTTTTGTAAGTTTACACTTGCACAGACTTTTAGAACCATAAATATGGCTTTGGAATGACTAGATTTTAAAGGGCGCTGATGACCGCTGTAGTTGAGCGCCCTTAAACACATCACATACGATTTTATTATTAATTATTATTCTTACCGTAAATATGGACATTATAGCGTTACGCTACTTTCAAAATATATGTTTAAGATTCTAGGGATTAATTATTCGATAACATTTATTCCTAATGTATACATAAATATCTTTCTTCTGCTTTGCTGATTACATTTTATTCAGACAAAATCAAATGTACTATCTTATACCTCATTCTGTTTTATTTCTGTTGTTGGTCTCTGAACCTAAGTCACACAGCCTGAAGTGCATTACTGAAATCCGACAACAGTCGACACACGAGTTCGGTCAAATTCCGCATTCTCTCAACCGCCAGGAAGCGTCATCATCCCCCCCAATAAATTCATATCTTCTGATTTAAGCTTCCTGCTGTTCAATTCTAGACACAGAAACAACCCCTTTACAGGATAATTTGTTTGCACAGCTAACAGACTTAAATAACTATATATATATATATAACTATATATATATATATATATATAGTCTATCCACGCAGTCTATAAAAAATGACGACCGACATCATCAACCTTAAAGATAGGCCAGATAGGCCTTTTTCGGCTCCGAAGGGATCTTCCCAGCGTCTCCGTGGTCTTCCAACATCTCTAATACCAACTGGTTTATACTGCAGAGGCCTGTTTGGTGAATCTTTCTTCTGGCATTCGAGAGAGATGATCTTGCCATTTCAGTTTCTACTCCCTAAGTTTGTCATTTAAAGTAAATATTTTTAGTTGTTCTCTTATTTTTTCTCTTTAAGTGTCGTCTTTAAGACTACAGCCAGCTACATACCTCAAAAATTTCATTTCAGTCGTTTCAATTATTCTTTTATCAGTTCTGTTCAAGGTCCAGGTCTCGGCTCCATAAGATATAACAGGCACTGCCGTAGTTTTATAAAACCTAATATGGTTTCTCTTCTTGTTTTACTTTTCAATGTTCCTTTTATAGTGCCATACATGTTTTGAAATTTATAGATCTTTTGTTTTAAATCTGTCACATTCATAGCATATATCACTTCCAAAGTAATTAAAATTTTTAACTTGTAGTAGTTTGTTTTTGAGGAGCATTTTGGACTGTGTTGGGTATTTACCAATAAAAGCCATCACTTTCGTTTTCTCTGCTGAACTGATAAAATTATACTTTGACATTGTTTTGTCGAGTTGGTACAAAGCTATTTGTAATCTGTGTTCAGTATCTGCCAGAATGACCTGATCATCTGCAAACGAGACTGTATTTAAGATTGTACGACCTAACTTAAAATCTACTTTCAACTGAGCTTGCCATTTTTTTTTATTTTAATGACTAAGTGATTCAAAACAATGATTCCCATCTCTTTTTTTTCTTATCATCTTCAAACCTAGGCAGAGGCAGTACATCGGGTATTGGACAGCAACCCGGAAGGAACACCAACAAAAAAAAAAAGAAAAAAGAAAACTAAAGGTAAGCCATACACAGTGAGAAAGGAAGGTTGTTGTATCTGCATTTAAAGGAAGAGTATTTAATACCAGAATTCACAACCTTCTAGAAATAGTTGACCAATGTAAATTTCTAGGAAAATGTCGACATCTTGCATTGAAAGAGATGGCTTCTTTGTCAAGCAGCAAAACCACCAGGCTTTAAAATTAACAGTTCATGTGAACTAACGTTCCTGATTCAAAAGCTTGACAAAGTGCACACGGAATTCATCTTTTCTAATAGCAAGACAAAGTTGGCGGTTCAATCTGCTAATTTAGATACCTTATACACCTCTATGAGAGATGAAATCATTGAAAATATTTCAAATTTTGAAGGCCGAGGTAGTTCAAAATCTGTCAGCAGTCCGTGCTCTTGTTATCGGATCAAGCTTTTATGATCCATTAAATGCATCGCTCTACATTGAGTTACCTGCTTCATTACAACGAAAAAATGCCGTCGTAATCTTAAAAATAAAGATGAATACTGTTTTGCATGGTATTTGCTTGCTCCAAAGTATTCTGTAAATAGGAATAATAATCATAATAATAACAATAATACTTTATTATCACCTTATGTTCTACAAGCATTGTTGAAAACAGGCAAGTCGTCAATTACATACAATTAAAGTTGCTGGATATTTTGTTATATATATACAGATATTAGAAGAAACTAAAACTTAGGTGATGTTATTCTAAATGTATAATGTCTTGTACACCTGATACAATGTCTAGGTTTTAGTCGTAAGTATTGTAAAATAAGAAACTAGCACTCAAACGATAAATTCTGAAGTTGTAGTCTTAGTTTAGAAATTCATCAAGTGAATAAAAAATATTATTAATTGAATATGATTTCAAGAAAAATTTGAATTTTGTTAAGTTACTAGACATTTTAACTTCTGCTGGGAGTTAGTTATATAGCTTGGCTCCCATGTAACTAGGAAACTTGTCACACAGGTGGAGTCTATACATCATAGTAGCGAAATTATTCTTGTTTCTTGTGTTGCGGTCATGAATATCCGAATTTGTTTGCAATGGGATGTATTTTATCATATATAAAATTGTTTTGTTGATGTACAGGCTTGTCAGCGTCATTATTTTTTGCTGACGAAAGGCTTCCCTACATGATTCCTTAGTTTTTAAATTAGATATATATCTAATTGCTGTTTTCTGTAAAGTAAAAATTTTGTGTAATATTAATTTCGAAGTATTACCCCAGATCTCCAGACCATATATGATGTGTGACTGAATGAGGGAGAAATAAATCATTCTAATAGTTGCTTCTGGGACATAGTTCTTTAGAAACTTTAAAAGAAATAAATTTTTACTTGGTTTTAATGCTAATTGGTCAACATGGGGTGTAAAAGATAATTTTTTGTCCAGTGTGACCCCAAGTAGTTGTACATTGTCAACACTATTTATCAAGTTGCTGTCAATATTTAATTGTATAGGCGCATTCATTGTCTTCGAGGCAAATGTTATGAGTTGACATTTTGATGCATTTATACCTAAGTTTAATGTAGAAACGTACTGCAATGGTTTTGTAGTTATATATAGGGTTTCTTCTAGCATTTTGCTTGATGTATTGCTGGCTATGACAGTGGTGTCGTCTGCATATTGTATTAATTTTGTATTATGTACATATTCAGCATTATCGTGTATATATAAAATAAATAAAAGAGGACCAAGCATTGATCCCTGTGGGACCCCATATGTCAGTTCCGCTGTATACGGACAGAGTGAGCAAATAACATATAGAACAGTTATTCACAACTTATAACTACCTGGTTTTTTAATTCCCTGTTAGTCCCCATGATGTTCAGAAGTTTGAAAACCAGAACGAAGACACTTCAGTAACGGTATTCGGACTTTATAGAAAAAATTCTGTTATCCCCTTATATCAAACCAAAAACATTAAAACTGTGAATGTCAACCTTCTTAGAATAGAAGAAAATACAAATATGCATTAGTCTAATAAAGAACAACTTCAAGATTAGCATCAAAACAAATAAATAAGCATCGTACCGAAAATTGGGTTTGTGAGCCTTGCATGAAACATTTTACCAAATGGGATACATTTAGAGAACACCAGCCAAGTTCAGTTCTGTGAACAGTGCTAATCGCAGCTCGACACGGGCTATCCAAAATCATTAAGCAGTTTCAATATCGCTTAGCTCATGTGTCGCCATGATGAATCATTGAGATTAAAGCTTTTTAGAGGACTTTAAACTCAAATAGCTCCAATGGTGTTGGTTGTGCTTAAGTGTGTGGAACCGAACCCTATACACTGGGATTCCACACTAGCACTTCCAGTTTTACTGCAGAGCTTTATGCAATATACCGGGCCATTTTACACGTACGTCGACGAAAGTTGGGGGACTGTTTAATCCTGAGTGATTCCCTCAGTGCACTTCGAAGCCTACGGCAGCTGTACAACTACCATCCTATTGTGCAGCGTATCCTGGAGGCCCTCCTGGTTTTACACGCTTCTGGCGTTAGCGTGGTGTGTGCATGGATCCCTGGTCACGTAGGCTTGCGGGGGAATGAAATGGCGGATTCAGCACCCAAGACGGCTACCATGAAGTCCAGGGTTCGAGTACCATCTGTGACATCGGAAGATTTTAGGGCCGTATTGTGGAGAGCTGTGCAAACCTGCTGGCAGGAAGAGTGGTCCACTATCCGCAACAAGTAACCTTAGATCTGTGAAAGAACTTCCGATACCCTGGGTTACCTCCTGTCGTTCATCTCGTCGTGAGGAAGTAAGTTTGGCTCGGTTGCGCATTTGGTAGTGCGTTTTTACTCAGATTTTCATTTAGAAAGGAGCCTGCCCCAGTCTGCGATTTGCAATGAAGCGTTATCTGTACGACACGTGCAGCTAGAGTGTTTTCACCTAGCAGACCTACCTAATAAGGCAGTGGAGGTTTTTAGATGGTTTTCAAGGTTAGATTTTAAAATTTAGGGAAGAGAATTTTTGCTGTTTATATTTATATTTTGTTTTTGTACATTGCTGTATGCATGTATTTCTGTAGGTTTATTTACGCTTTTATACAGTTTTAGAAACAACTGATTTTTGCCATGAATAATTGTTTAAAGGGCGCTGATAACCTCTGCAGTTGGGCGCCCTTATACACATGATCACTATCCGCTCCTACGGAAGTAGACCCCTGAGGGGCAGTGGCCAGTCATTTCATAAAACTACAAGCATTCCTGTGGTACAGTTGAATGAATCAAGTAACCGCAATTTACAAATTCCTTCTAAATTTCTAAAAGAAAATGTTAAGTGTGCTTTTTTATTTTGTGTTTTTATACAATCAGAATGTTGCAGCTATACAGATATTGAACATCAATTTTGTAATAAAAACTAAATTAAGTAAATAAGCACATTACAGAGTATAAACCCATCATCTATTAGAGAAACGAGGTAAGTCAATCTTTTCAATCAATTTTTGCAATAATTACAACGAATTAAGTTGATGTATTTATATATAATTACTGGACTTCAATAGAGAATACGACTAAACATCAAACAGAATGATCTGATGAGTTTATCGGCTAAACAGTTTTTTTTTTCTCTCCTGAGAAGTTCAATCCTTTCTCTGCCATCCAATTCAAATATACGCACATATTTATGTTGCAACATTAAAGAGAATAGAAGAGAATAATATACTTGTATATAGTTCTTTTGGTAGCACACACTGGGAAACTTTGCTCATCACACAATTGCAAACGCATTACTATTTTACGCAATTGCGGCTCATCTTTTCTTTTTAAGTATAGCATATTACTGGGACAGTTTGAAAAGTGTTTACTAGTTATTACATCTTGTTGAAATGTATATTGGTCCATTATTACGTTTGTCATTTTCAATATATAACATTTGAACAACTTTCCTTAACCGCTAGTGTCGTTTCAACTTGTCCTTCACTGGACAAGTGACATATCTCATACATTGTAGTACCGAAATGCAATTTTATCACTAGAAGTTTTGAGCCTTTGTACCTATACAGATATATTGGCTATGTAACTATTGTTGCATAGCCAATATGCATAATTTGTTCATGGACCACTATACTTTATATCACACTTACCAATCTGATTCTGGAAAACTTTTGAAATTCTAGATATTTGTCAACAACTTATAATGGTTAAGCTGTTTTAAACGTATTGTTACCTTTAAGCCATAGAATCAGAAACTAGATAGAAAACTAAAGTCATCGATTGTAAGAAGTCCATTAGTCTAATATGCTCTTTTCCGGGTTATTCTACAGCGGCAATGAAAATGGCGACCCGTCATATCCCTGTTCCCTGGTGGTCTTCACTGTAAAATGTAGACAGCGGCTACATCTCTGAGGTACCAGTATAGAGCTTGAGGCATATGCTGCACTTTGTCTCTTACGATTGATACATTTTACGATTACTACTGCAGCAGAGAGGAGTTTATCCAATATTTCCTCAATATACTCCGGGATCAAGAAAAGAGAATATTGACATCAGAAACTCGTACCAGTATAGAGCTTGAGGCATATGCTGCACTTTGTCTCTTACGATTGATACATTTTACGATTACTACTGCAGCAGAGTTTATCCAATATTTCCTCAATATATTCCGGGATCAAGAAACGAGAATATTGACCTCAGAAACTCGTATGATGATTATATATGTAAGGGCGCTCAACTACGGCGGTCATCAGCGCCCTTTAAAAAACTAGTCATGGCAAAAGCCAGATATAAAACTTTCCATAAAGTATACAAGTGTAACAAAACCTATTAAAAATACACGTACATAAAAAACATCAAAACCTACCAAAAAACTCTTTCACCAAATCCCAAACCCCAAAACCAGAAAAGAATCTAAAATCCTTCTCCACGGGTCTCCACGCACGACCTACACGTGGGTGGGCCTGTTGGCTCGGGACCCCGGGTGCGCCAAACCCGTACCTACCGAAGTAGGCCCCTGGGGGGGGGGCAGAAACGCGTATTGTACCCGTGAAAGAGACAGGGTTGAACAGAATATCTGAGTCCAGATCATTCCAGGTGGCAGTTAGAAGATACACACATGGAGGCGATACAGGAGATCCGGGTTAAGGAGAAAATATCCCTCTCCGAAGCCCGAAAACTTCTACGTACTCGTCAACCGTCCGTCCCGAGGTATGGTACCTACAGCTCAATAGCAGCTAAGGCGGTACCGAAAAAGAAATCGCAACCCAAACCAGCGATATCCGACAGAATTATCACTGCCACACCAGCTCGAAAGCCTACCAAGACATCCAAGCCAGCTCCTCTCTCACCTCAATCGCCGAGGGAGAAGTCCGCATCGTTATCACCGAAGCCGTCAACCTCATCGACCGTCAAGCCCGTTATAGTCTACGATGCACCGCCCAAAAAATTTAAGACCAATTACACAGAATCAGACTTCCTCAAGGTTACAAAGGGACTGGCAAGAAAAAAGTTCTAGGGAATCTAGAAGTTGCTCTTCTGAGGGGTCACCAGACTCAGATCGACATCTGTCATCATCGTCGATCTCTGTGTCCAACCGGTTTGGGGTCCTCGAACCTAAGTTTTCTATGGGAAAAGGGGCCTCATCCGTCGAAGAAATGGACCAGGAAGACAAGGACCACACTGCAAGAACGGCAACGAAAAAGCGCCAGCATAAACCGGTCGAAAAAGAAACAGGTGTTAGCCCTACACCGAAGAAAAATGGTTAACTGATTCGGCCACCGATAAAGTCGTCTTAATGTAGACCAATTTTACATCCCATCTCCATAGTTCCAATGGGTATCCTCCAATGGAACATACGGGGTTTAAGAACACATCGACCAGAACTGGAACTTTTGCTCAGTAAGCATAACCCCTTGGTGGTGTGCTTACAAGAGACTAAGCTACCACCGCAGCACAAGTTTAAAATCCGACGCTACACACCACTGCGGTGTGATATTGACAAAGAAGAGGGCATTCCTGTTCACGGGGGCACTATGATGCTCCTCAGGGATGACATATTTGTAGATCCGTTACAGCTGCAATCTGATGTACAATCTGTAGCTGTAAGGATTAAGCTGCCATCAATCGAATTTTGCATTTGCAATGCATTTGTACCGCCATCAGATGACCTCTCGTTAATTGGCCTTGAAGATCTGGTTTCCCAACTTTAAACACCATTTCTAATAGTTGGAGATTTTAATGCCCATCACCCACTTCGGGGCTCAACTAGGGCATGTTCGAGAGGCAACGTCATTGCGAAATTCTTGGAAAGCAATAACTTGGTTCTCCTGAATACCGGAGAGCCAACGTTCCTCTCAGACGCCTTTAACACCTATTCACACATCGATTTGTGCAGTGTTCATCCCAGTTAGCAATTTCATTAAGGTGGAACGTCATCTGTGATTTACAATCCAGCGACCACTTCCCATGTCATCTTAGTCTCTTAGCACAAGATGTGTCTCCCTCACGTATCCCTAGATGGCGCTTTGATCGTGCCAACTGGAACCTTTACACCCAGTTGGCGTCTTTGATTACGAGAACGATACTTTGAATGATTTGGTTGATCATCTCTGCGCTGCAGAACAGTCTATTCCACGTATGCTGAGTCTGCAGAACCTCCTCTGCAGTACAGGCGCAACATGCAAATTATGGCTGTGGACTTAATTGCATGCCCACACATCCAACGTTTACGCCGTTCCTTAATACCTACATGGACGTGCGTTATAGGAACACTTCTATTAAACCAAAGCCACCTGGTTTTCGTTTCCGGGAACTCAGACATCTGGAAACTGAAATGCCCAAGATGTATCCTAGGGGGGAGAGGACATACCTACCTTGGTTGTGCAGAGCGTCCCACGTTAATCTGGGCATGACCAACTATGATAAAGCTACCATGTCCATGTCTAGTATCCGCACATGTTTTTTAGAATTTTTATCGCGAATTCAGGACCATGTTTTAATTTATACTGATGGGTCCAAGAACTAAAATGGTGTTTGTTGTGCTTACGTGTGCGGAACCGAACCCTATATACTCGGATTCCGCACTAGCACTTCCATTTTTACTGCAGAGCTCTATGCAATATACCGGGCCATTTTACACGGACGTCGACGAAAGTTGGGGGACTGCTTAATCCTCAGTGATTCCCTCAGTGCACTTCAAAGCCTACGGCAGCTGTACAACTACCACCCTATTGGGCAGCGGATACAGGGTGCCCTCCATGTCGGACGTAATGTCGCCGCTTCTGACAAACAAGATGCACTACGCGCCTACCGGGACAGTCGTAAAGCCCTTAAAGTTGCCATTTCGACGGCTAAACGTGCTGCCTGGAGCTCCCTTTGTGCCAAAGTTGACGCTGATGTGTGGGGTCTGGGTTACCAAATTGTTACCGGGAAACTTGGCTTCCGCTCACCTATGGCTCTTAGTGATAATGAACAGCTTCACATCGCCAGAACTTTGTTACCTGCACATGCTCGGCGTATCTGGCCGGAGATTCTCGTAGACATTGCGACTATTCCCATCTGTACAGTTGCTGATATCCGCGCCGCAGGAAACCGCCTCAAGTCTGGCAAAGCCGGTTGCCCCGATGGCGTTCCTCCGGAGGTTGTGCGACTTCTTGCTGTTGAGAAACCGGAGCTTCTCCTGGACTTCTTTAATTCTATTCTGTCCTTCGGTGAATGTCCTAGTGCATGGAAACTTGGCAAACTTATTCTTCTTGCAAAACCCAGTCCGCCTGGAGGGAGTACGTCCTACAGTCCCCCCCCCCCAGGGGCCTACTTCGGTAGGTACCGGTTTGGCGAACCCGGGGTCCCGAGCCAACAGTCTCCCTCGTGTGGGCTCCTCTTCGTGGCTAAGGGAGACGGTCAACAGGCCCACCCACGTGTAGGCCGTGCGTGGAGACCCGTGTCGGTAGAAAGGTTAGTCCTGGTGGTTGAGGGATGCGTATCTGAGCTCGGAACAGTGTTTTTCTGAATTTCGGGAGGGTGCTCATTACTAATACACTACTTTGGCTTCTGCTTCGCCTAAACGGGAGGTTAGGAACTAACCCACCCCTAATCAATCGGCCAGGACTAGGTATTGTACCGACCTCCAGGGTGAGTGGGACGGCGAGCTCGCTATATCCCCTGTGTAGCCCTGTCATCCCAGTGGGATGACCCCTTGTTGGGCTCCGTGGTGGGTGGGGAGCACCGGGGGATGAATTTTTTCGCCAACCTTCATGTCAAACTTAAACACAAAAAACAATCAAAAAACTTGCAGCAATGGAAAAGAAGTAGCCGAGTCTTGTGGTCCTTGCTACTTGGTAATCAGTCGCACTGAAGAAGGCCAAACGTTTACTACCGATAACACCTTTACCATCCAGAGGGGATTAGACAAAATTGCAGGTCCGGTCAAATCTTGTATACGATCGAGAAATGGCACGCTCCTGGTTGAGGCGCAATCTAACGCCCAGGCGGCATCGTTACTTAAGGCAAGCATGCTAGGGAGTTACCCAATATCCGTTACGGTACATAAGACCCTGAACTCGCGCGGTGTTGTAACCACCCGTGCGTTGGACGGTATGTCCAACGGGGAGATTCAGGAGAACCTAAAAGACCAGGGTGTAACTTGTGTGTACCGAGTACAGCGCAGAGAACGTGGGGAATTGTTGCCTACTCGTACCCTGTTCCTTACTTTTGATAGGGTAGATCTTCCTCAAAAGATTCAGGCAGGATACGAGAGTATTGAGGTCAGGCCGTATATACCGAACCCCCTGCGGTGTTACAAATGTCAGCGTTATGGTCACACTAGTCAACTGTGTAACGGATCTCCAGCATGCGTCAACTGTGGTTTGGCTTTACACGAGGGTGAGTGCTCCTCGCCCATTAAATGCATAAACTGTGCCGGGGAGCATCCATCTAGCTCCAAAGACTGCCCACGTTTTGTGGAAGAAAAGGCAATACAGGAGATCCGGGTTAAGGAGAAGGTTTCCTTCTCGGACGCCCGGAAGCTTCTGCGTACTCGCTTGCCCTCCGTTCCTAGGTCCGGTACTTATAGCTCTGTATTGGCTAAACCCGTTCCTAGGAAAGAAATTGCAACGCAAACCTGCGGTGCAGGGGAGCCTACCATTTCCGATAGAGTTCTTGTCCCGACACAAGTACGGCAGTCCACTACTCCATCACCAGCGTCGGCAAATACATCGCCTAAACGGACGAAGGAAACTAAAACCTCAGCCCCGTCCCAAGCCAAACCGTCGACTTCTACAAGGAAATACGAACAGGCCTGTAATATACGATCCGCCGCCTAAAGAATTTAAGACCAGTTACCACAGGACAGATTTCCTGAAAGATTCGACCCGTACCCCCAGGAAGAAGAAAACCTTTAGAGCATCCCGAAGCTCTTCTTCTGAAGAGCTTTCTGGTGATGAATCGGATCGACGACTGTCATCTTCGTCGATCCCTGTGTCCAATAAGTTTGAAGCTCTCGAACCTAAGTTCTCTTTAGGGAAAGGGGCTTCCTCCGCCGAAGAGATGGACCTAGAGGATACCGACCCCAGAACGGCAACAAAAAAGCGCCAGGATAAACCGGCAGAAAAAGGTGTTAGCCCTACGCCTAAGAAAAAGGGTAAGCTGATTCGGCCACCGTTAAAGTCGGTTTAATGTAGACCACCTTTTAAACCTATCTACATAGTTCCAATGGCTATCCTCCAATGGAACTTGCGGGGTTTAAGAGCACATCGACCAGAATTGGAGCTTTTGCTCAGTAAGCATAACCCCTTGGTGGTATGCTTACAAGAGACTAAGCTACGACCGCAAGACATGTTTAAAATCCGACGCTACACACCACTGCGGTGTGATATTGACACACAAGAGGGCATTCCTGCTCACGGGGGCACTATGATGCTCCTCAGGGATGACATATTTGTAGACCCGATACAGCTGCAATCTGAAATACAATCTGTAGCTGTAAGGATTAAGCTGCCATCAATAGAATTTTGCATTTGCACTGTATATCTCCCGCCATCAGATGACCTCTCGTTAATTGACCTTCAAGATCTGGTTTCCCAACTTTCGACACCATTTCTAATAGTTGGAGACTTTAATGCCCATCACCCACTATGGGGCTCAACTCGGGCATGTTCGAGAGGCCGCCTCATTGCAAAATTTTTGGAGAGCAATAACTTGGTTCTCCTGAATTCCGGAGAGCCAACGTTCCTTTCAGACGCCTATAACACCTATTCGCACATCGATTTGGCAGTATGTTCATCCCAGTTAGCAGTTTCATTGCAGTGGAATGTCATATCTGATCTACATTCCAGCGACCACTTCCCATGTCTTCTTAGTCTCTTAGCACACGATGTGTCTACCTCACGTAACCCTAGATGGCGCTTTGATCGTGCCAACTGGAACCTTTACACCCAGTTGGCTGTCTTTGATTACAATGAGCACGATTCTGTGAATGATCTGGTGGATCATCTCACAGAGACAATTCTTTCCGCTGCAGAAGAGTCGATTCCACGTTCGGCCACCCAACCTGGTCGACTTCCTGTCCCGTGGTGGAACAACGACTGCCGGAATGCTATTCGTGCTCGTAGACGTGCTCTACGGGTATTTCAACGACACCCTACCCAAAGTAATCTAATTGTGTACAAGAAAGCGCGTGCACAGTCTAGGCAAATAATTAAGGATAGCAAAAAGATCTCATGGAACAACTTTGTCTCATCTTTTAACAGATGGACACCATCATCTGTTGTATGGGATAGGTTAAGGCGCGTGGCCGGAAAATCAACCCACTTGCCAATCGCTGGTCTGAAAACACCTGCAGGAGTTGTTGATCCGTTTGTCGTGGCTAACACCTTCGGCTGTGCTTTCGCTCAGGTGTCTAGCTCTAGTAATTATGCTCCTGAGTTTATCTCAACTAAGACTCAGGTAGAATCTCAAGGTTTCGTGTTTAGTTCCAGAAACCTTGACGATTATAACCGCCTCTTCACCTTGGCGGAGTTAGAACACGCTCTTTCATCATCGCGACTGACAGCACCAGGACCGGACGGAATCCACGTTCAAATGTTACATCTCTCACCTGAAGGTAAGGCATTCCTGCTCGAGGTCTATAACCGTGTTTGGGTTGATGCCACGTTTCCGGACAAGTGGCGAGAAGCCACCATTATACCTATCTGGGAAAGCTGGCAAGGACCGTCACCTCCCTTCTAGCTACCGTCCTATTTCCCTCACCAGTTGCGTCTGCAAGGTGATGGAACGCATGATAAATGGGCGGTTGGTATGGTGGCTGGAAACGCACAACCTACTGAATAACATCCAGTGCGGTTTTCGACGACGCCGTTCAACAGTGGATCATCTTGTGTCCATGTCGACATAGATTATGAACGGCTTTCTTAAAAACTGTCAAACAGTGGGAATATTTTTTGACCTCGAAAAGGCTTATGATACGTGTTGGCGTGCAGGGTTGCTACGTACTCTGCACGCCTGGAATATACGTGGACGCCTACCACTCTTCCTTCAGGAATTCTTGAAGGACCGCGTTTTCCGAGTAAGGGTTGGCTCGGTTCTTTCGAACCTTTTCGTTCAAGAGAACGGTGTACCACAGTGATCGGTGCTAAGTGTTACGTTGTTTGCTATTGCGATTAATTCTATCTCGAAATGCGTACCTCCGGGGGTCTCGTCATGCCTATTTGTAGACGACTTTGCCGTCTACTGCACATCTCAGCGCACATCGTTTATAGAGCGCCGTCTCCAGACCACCTTGGACAACCTTAAGGTTCTGAGTTTAAAGAACGGCTTCCGATTCTCTGCTGAGAAAACCATCTGTGTTAACTTCTGGCGTCAGCGGAGTCGACTACCTCCAAGGCTCCGGCTAGGCGCTGATCTACTACCATTTGCAGATGAGACGAGGTTCCTTGGATTGATATTTGATAGAAAACTTAGTTGGTCGTCGCATATAGCACAACTGAAAGCACGATGTGACCGATCTTTAAATATCTTGCGGGTACTAAGTGGAAAAACGTGGGGAGCGGATCGTATAGTGTTATTGCGACTGTATCGCACAGTCATCCGTTCCAAATTAGATTATGGTAGTATCGTTTATGGCTTAGCACGACCATCTGTGCTGAAGAGATTAGACACAGTCCATAATTGTGGCATACGTATAGCAGTTGGGGCATTTCCAACGAGCCGAGTTATAAGCCTGTATGCTGAGTCCGCAGAACCTCCTCTGCAGTACAGGCGCAACATGCTATTAGCAAATTATGGCTGTGGACTTAATTGCATGCCCACACATCCAACGTTTACGCCGTTCTTTAACACCTTCATGGACGTGCGTTATAGGAACACTTCTATAAAGCCAAAGCCACCTGGTTTTCGTTTCCGGGAGCTCCTTAGACATCTTAATACTGAAATGCCCAAGATGTATCCTAGGGGCGAGAGGACATACCCTCCTTGGTTGTGCAGAATGTCCCACGTTGATCTGGGCATGACCACACACGATAAATCTACCATGCCTATGTCTAGTATCCGCACATGTTTTTTAGAATTTTTATCGCGATATCAGGACCATGCAAAAATTTACACTGACGGGTCCAAGAATTTAGATGGTGTTGGTTGTGCTTACGTGTGTGGAACCGAACCCTATACATTCGGATTCCACACTAGCACTTCCATTTTTACCGCAGAGCTCTATGCAATATACCGGGCCATTTTACATGTACGTCGATGAAAGTTGGGGAACTGCTTAATCCTGAGTGATTGCCTCAGTGCACTTCAAAGCCTACGGCAGCTGTACAACTACCACCCTATTGTGCAGCGGATACAGGATGCCCTCCAAGTTTTACACGTTTCTGGCGTGAGCGTGGTGTGTGCATGGATTCCTGGTCACGTAGGCTTGCGGGGGAATGAAATGGCGGATTCGGCAGCCAAGACGGCTACCATGAAGCCCAGGGTTCGACTACCATGTGTGACATCGAAAAATTTTAGGGCGGTATTACGGAGAGCTGTGCTAACCTGCTGGCAGGAAGAGTGGTCCGCTCTCCGCAATAATAAACTTAGATCTCTTAAGGAACTTCCGATTCCCTGGGTTACCTCCTGTCGGTCATCTCGTCGCGAGGTGACTTTGGCTCGGTTGCGCATTGGGCATTGTTATTTTAGCCACAGCTTTTTATTAAATAGAACCCCGGTTCCCGTTTGCCCACTGTGCAGTGGTGACCTGACTGTCCGTCACTTGCTTTTAGATTGTTATAGCTTGGCACGTCTCCGCAGGTCTCTACAGCTGCCGGCCAGCTTGGCGGATATCCTCGCGGATGACGAAACGGCAGTGGGCAAAGTTTTAGCACTTGTTTCAGCTGTGGATTTTAGAATTTAACCTTAAGTATCTTTTTTTGTTGGTTTTTTTTAGTATATATATGTGTGTAGTTTTAACAGGTTTATAGATAATATATATTTTTAGAAATCTTTATATCTGGCTTTTGCCATGACTTGTTTTTTTTTTAAAGGGCGCTGATGACCGCTGTAGTTGGGCGCCCCTATACACATCATCATCATCATCCTACAGTCCACTCAGTTCCAGACAGGCCATGACCATTTCCAATTCTAATTGCACCGTATGGGGCTCGTTAACTCCGACCTCTGCCTTTATTGCGCCCAAACGGACACTCCGGAACATACGATTCTGGATTGCTCTCAATGGCTCGATCACCGTCACCGCTGCGACGCTAAAATCGGTCAGGTAGTTACTTTGTCAACCATTCTTCTAATTATGCTGATGTCCCGGAAAAACTAGGATGCTATTGCCACAATGATTACATCCATCCTCACGCACGGCGGTCGTCCTGCTCTTTCGCCTTAAGACGGCCGCGGCCGCTGCGTGTACTTCCAACATATCCGACCGCATCTGCTTCCTCATTAAGGCCGTAAGGTGCTCTAAACGCTCCATTGGTACGTCAGTACGTTGACCATCTTTATTGCCATTCTTCTTGGAGTAATACCGATTAGCGGTCCCAGGAAGAAGTCTCTTGTGGCTCGCAGGGGTTTTTTAGTTGATAAGAATCCAACTCGCTGAGCACGGCGTGTCTTTTGGAGAGAACGCGGATCTACGTGCAATTCGTCGGCTGCTCGAGGAAATGAGCAAATGTAGTAGGTAGTTGATGTCCATGATAAAGACTACCCCTATTACACAGGTGGACAAAAAAAGGAGTCAAACACATGGAGAAATTGACCGACACCATGCTGAGCCGCCTGAATAAACGCGTTCTCTACCCCCAGAAAATTGAGACGCAGAGTTTTGCTCTACAGGTCCGAGAGTCACATCTCTCCCGCATTGAATCCCGGAAGGATGTAGGGCTACAGGTGTATCTGAAAGGAGAAATGGAGTTGAAAGAGGTTCTTTCGACTGCTAGCAGCTTCGAGGAATTCGCACCTTTGCTGGATATGGCATGGCCGGAAAGTGTTTATGAGGCTACCAACATCCTATATGGCAATCCAAGTACTTTAGACGAAGGAGACGTAGCCATTGTCATTACTGATGATAGTGGGCAACAAGGGATGCTGAAGCAGTTTGGTGACGTTCAGCCCGAGGTAGCAGACCTCCTGACGGAGAAGCTGGAAGTGGGTAAGGTGGAATATTTAAGGACAAGTACTAATATAACAGTAGAGGCGATCAAAAGGAGCGTTCTCGGTACATCTACCTTATACCCTGTTGTGTGGATTCCAATAGTGTCAGTGACATGGAGCGGCTTTCTATCATCCTGCAGCACTGGAGTGAAAGAGTGTGTGCTGTTTTACGGCCCGTCGACAACGTCATTTGGGCATGAAGGCAACACTAAAACCTAAAAGCTATAGAAATTAAGCTAAAAAGTTAAAATACTTAACTATCAAAAGTACATAAAAAACCATCCTAAGACTAATAATTTAAAATATCTAAAATTAAGAAATGCAAAATGTAAGTCAGATTGTTTAATAAAACCGATTTCGGTAACAAACCGCAGTGCCTTAACCACGGCAACTGGGTCGTCCGCTAAAACAGCCAGCAAGTTAGTCCCCAAGCCTACTGACTGTCGAACGCGGGGGTGCTGCGGGCAATCCAGCAATACATGCCGCACACTGAGGCGTACTGCACATGGAGCACTCACAGGGGCCAGTTCCCTTCTTAACAAATGGCCATGAGTCGCTCGTGTGTGCCCAATTCTCAGCCGGTTATCCCTGCAGGAAGTTAGCCAGGGTTGTACGCTCTCCTTTATTGCCCGGAGTTGTGTGACTTCCAAAGCTGTCCAGGAGTGCTGCCAAGCAGATAGGAGTTGGCGACGGAAAAAACGTTGCACATCCTGGTATGGCACCATAGTTGTTAAACTCCGGGGCAAACGGCAAGCGGACTCAGCAGCCGCCTCCGCCTCCTCGTTCCCGGAAATGCCCACATGGCCTGGGGTCCAAGTAAAAACAATATGGTATCCGTGACTAAGCATTTGCGAGATCAAGGGCTGAATTTTTAAAACGAGCGTGTGAGCTGTAATGTGCCGTTGCAAGGCCTGAAGGGCGCTTAGAGAGTCAGTGCAAACGATAAAATTGCCAGAAACTAACTTACAAATAAAAAGGAGCAGATAGAGGATGGCATACAGTTCTACAGAAAAAAACAGGTGAAGTCCAGAAGGCGAAATTTATGAGCCTCGCCGTTTATGACGAATGCGCAACCCGTAGTGCTAACTGGGAACCGTCTGTAAAACCCGGAACATAATTAGGGTAACGGTCCAGTAGTTCGGCAAAAAGTTGTTGAAATACCGAATGTGGGGTAGCTAGTCTCGAGTTGGTTGGAAGAGCGAGAGCGAACCGCGCACGCTGGAGCTACCATTTGGGATAACGACCCAGGGACGACCGCTACACGCGAGGCATTCGGAGGTCGTGTGCACGGGAGAGTTCCCGGAATCTTACTCCGGTTGGGCGTGTCCGAGAACTAGGGTGCGTATAACGGTGGGCTAAGTCGGGATGCAGAACTGATTTAAAACATGAATGGTTTGGGTAACTTGCCAACTTCGCAACGTATGAACAGAGCAATGACGAGCGACGAATAGAAAGTGGAGGCTCGTCGGAGTCGGCATACAAGCAGTCGACGCGACTTGTGCGGAAAGCTCGTGTAACAATGCGGATACCTGTATGATGTACGATGTCTAAAAGGCGAAGTTTAGAGGCGGTCGCTGCGCCATAAATAAAACAGCCGTAGTCCAGCTTGGATCAGACCAAGGAACCATACAGCCTCAACATCACCGTCCGATGCACCCCCCCAAGATACCCCAGATAAAATCTTGAGCACCCGAAGAGAACGATCACACGAGGCTCGGAGGTGTCGAATATGATGCTCTCAGATCAATTTTCTGTCCAAATAGAGGCCTAAAAATTTCAAGTGCGGGACAAACGGCTGGGGTGTGCCGTTCAAGTGAAGATCAGGTGGAGGGTAAATACCCCGTAGACGATGGAAGTGGCCATATTGTGTCTTCGCAGGCGAAAAACGGAAGACGGTCCAAGCGCCCAGGCTGCCAGCTGGTTGATGGTCAACTGCAGTTGACGCTCTGTAGGATCTAAGTAACAACGATAATATATGGCGAAGTCATCAACATACCGGGACGATCGAATTCCGCCGCGAACGACACTAGTAATGCCGTAAATAGCCACGGCAAAAAGGGCGACGCTGAGAATCGACCCTTGAGGTACACCATTCTCCTGGATCCGCTCCCTTGATATTCTGTTCCCTATACGGACACGAAAAGCGACGTAGTACTAAAAAGTTACCTAAAATTCCGGTAAGTGGCCTCGCATACCGTAACTGTGCAGGTTACGTAGTATACCATACCGCCAAGTGGTGTCATAGGCCTTCTCCAGGTCAAAGAAAACTCCCACATGCAGCTGCAGTAGAAAGGCATCATGAATGTAAGCCTAATGCGTGTTAGATTGTCAACACTAGAGCGATGGCGACGAAAACCGCATTGAAGGTTGGACAGCTGGTTCTTGATTTCGAGCAACAAGAACCAACAGAGTTTACCATTCGCTCAAAGGTCCTACAGACGACACTCGTCAGGCAAATGGGCCGGTAACTAGATGGAAGGGTGCGGTCCTTTCCGGGTCGAGGGATGGGGATGACAATACCCTCTTGCCAGCAAGATGGAAAAACCCGCTCATGCCAGATGCGGTTATAAATTCCTAAAAGGAAAGACATCGCATCGGGTGGAAGATGTAGCAGCATCTGTCTGTGGATGTCATCGGGACCGGGAGAAGAGTCCTTAGCTAGGGCTAAAGAATGTACAAGCTCGGAAGCAGTGAAAGGATGGCTGTACGGCTCATTACATTCGCTATTGAGTGAGTGTGTGGTGTTTTAGGGCCCGTCGACAGCAAGGTCATTTGGGCCCGAAGTCAAGACTAAAACCTAAAAGCTACACAAACTTAGCTAAAAAGCTAACATAAAATAAAAACACTCAAGATTAAAAGTACATAAAAACTAAACCCCATACTAATAGTTAAAAGCTCTAAAATTAACAAATATAAAATCCAAGTCAGACTTGTTTATTAAAACTAATTTCCGCCACAAACCGCAGTGCCTTATCCACGGCCACTGGGTCGTCCCCTAAAACATCGAGCAAATTAGTCCTTAGGCCCAAAGACTGGCGAACGCGGGTTTACTGCGGACAATCCAGCAATACATGCCGCACACTGAGGCGTACTGCACACGGAGCACACATAGGGGCCGGTTCCCCTCTTAACAGATGACCATGAGTCGGAGGTGTGCCCAATTTTCAGCCGGGTGAGTATCACCTCGGCCCGCCGGTTATCCCTGCAGGAAGTTGGCCAGGGTTGTACGGTCTCCTTTATCGCCCGGAGTTGTGCCTTCTAATGCTGTCCAGATTTGCTGCCAAGCAGATAGGAGTTGGCGACGAAAAAACGTTGCACATTCTGGTATGGCACAGTGGTTGTTAAACTCCAGGGCAAACGGCAAGCGGACTTTGCAGCCGCGTCCGCCTCCTCGTTTCCGGAAATCCCCACATGGCCTGGGGTCCAAGTAAAAACAAAATTGTACCCGCGCCTGAGCATTTGCGAGATCTGGGCCTGTATTTTAAAAACGAGGGTGTGAGCGGCAGTGTGCTGTTGCAAGGCCTGAAGAGCACTCAGAGAGTCAGTGCAGACGATAAAGGAGCCAGGAGCTAGCTTCCAAATAAAAAGGAGCAAATAGAAGATGGCATACAGCTCTGCGGAGAAAACTGAAGTAGAGTCCAGAAGGCGAACTTTATGAGCCTCACCGTTAATGACGAACGCTACATTCGCTATTAAAATTGCGTTTTATTTGCTGCGTAGCATCCTTAATAGGAAGGAAGAGGGCGTCGTAAGTAGCCGTTTGGCTAGTAGCAGCGAATGAGGTGGCAAGGGCTTCGGCTCTATCTTGCTCGGCAGTGCAGATGGAACGGTCGAGAGCAAGTCCGGGAATGACCGTTCGGCGGTACTTGCCATGCATCCGCCGAACTGGTGACCATACCTGTTTGGCGGAGTTGTGTGATGATGATTTGTATTTATGGGCGCTCAACTGCTAGGTCATCAGCGCCCATTAAAGACAATTGTGCGAAGGACACTAAAAAACTTACACACTAAGTAAAAATATATCTATAAAAATAAACATTTAAAAGAAATACAAAAACAAAACACTCTATTGCTAAAATACAAAAAACGCAATAGATATAACACAAAAATATATTTATAACAAAAGGCGGCCGAAACCAGCAATAGACTATAAAACTAAAAACGTATAAAATAACAGACGATAAAAGCATAAACTATTAAATTCTTAACTGAACTCCGGCGATGTACTTCAGGACTTTTTCCACCGCAGAGTTATTGTCTGCTAGGATCTCCGTCAAGCTGACCGGCAGCTGCAGAAACTCCCGCAGGTCTGCTAGGTGAATACACTCGAGCAGCACATGACGGACCGAGAGAGCCTGACCACATGACTCGCAAATAGAAGCAGTGACCCTCCTCAACAGGTGACAGTGTGAGAAGTAGCAGTGCCCAATACGCAACCGAGCCAAACTCACCTCCTCCCGACGCGATAAGCGATAGGAGGTCGCCCAGTTATCCGGAAGCTCTTTTACCTTTCCCAGCTTGTTATTACGCAGAGCAGACCACTCATCACGCCAGCGTGACAGTGCTGCTCTACGCACAAGGCTAAAGTCTTCCGCGGTGACAAAAGGGATGTTGACACTCGGTTCTACGCTTGCCACCTTTGCTGCCAAATCCGCCAGTTCGTTCCCATGCAGACCTACGTGGCCAGGAATCCATGCGCACACCACGCTAACGCCAGATACGTGTAAAACGTGGAGTGCATCCTGTATGCGTTGCACAATTGGGTGTTGGTTGTACAACTCACGAAGGCTCTGAAGTGCGCTTAGGGAATCACTTAGGATAAGACAATTACCTAACTTTCTTCGGCGAACATGTATGACGGCTCGGTATATTGCATAGAGCTCTGCACTATAAATGGAAGTACTGCCATGGAAACCGAATGTATAGGGTTCAGCTCCATGGATGTAAGCACATCCAACACCTGTATCGCTTTTGGATCCATCTGTATAAATTAAAGTATGGTCCTTATAATAAGTTACAAACTCTAAAAAACTACTGCGGATACTACACGAGGGCGTCGCAGCCTTCCTGTGCACCGTCATCCCTAGATCTACAAGGGATCCTACACGCAACCATGGTGGATACACTCTTTCGCCCTTGGGTAACATCCTAGGCATTTCGAGTGCATGACTCCCTAGGAGCTCCCGGAACCGAAAACCTGGCGGCTTCGGGTTTATACTCGTGTTCCTATAACGTCCGTCAAGTAAGGTGTCGAATAACGGTGCATACGTCGGATGCGAAGGCATACTATTTAGCCCACAGCCGCAATTCCCCAGCAAAACCTCGCGGCGATATTGCAGCGGAGGTTCTGCTGCTTCGGCGTAGAGGCTCACCACTGGGCTAGTTGGAGATGCTCCAATAGCGATACGAAGCCCAGAGTTATGAACCGTGTCTAGTTTCCTCAGCGCAGATGGACGAGCTGAAGCATAAACGATGCACCCATAGTCCAATTTGGATCGGATCAGTGTGCGATACAAACGAAGCAGCACTGAGCGATCCGCTCCCCACGATCGCCCACTAAGTACCCACAGTATGTTAAGAGAACGCTCACATCGTGCTTTCAGCACTGCTATACGAGATGTCCAGCTAAGCTTCCGATCAAAGATCAGTCCCAGGAACCTCGTTTCATCTGCAAATGGTAAGAGGTGTGGACCGAGTCGGAGTGAAGGTGGTAAACGACTCCTATTGCGCCAGAAGTTGACGCAGTTTTCTCTGTGGAGAATCGGAAGCCGTTTTTAGCACTCCAATCGCGGAGATTGTCTAAATATTGCTGCAGACAGCGCTCCACGAATGCAGTGCGTCGTGAAGTGCAGTACACGGCGAAGTCGTCTACGAACAAGCACGATGAAACCCCTCGAGGAACACATTGGGAAATAGAGTTGATGGCAATAGCAAACAGTGTAACACTCAGCACCGATCCTTGAGGAACACCGTTCTCTTGTACGAAAAGATTCGAAAAAACTGAGCCGTACCTTACCCGAAAAACGCGGTCTAAATTTGAAGATCTGCCCATCTTCCCAAGTTTTCTTGATTACCCATCTTCCTTTTCCTTTCATGTCAGGTTTTAGAAGTGGTAATAAACTAGCAAAGCAGATTATATACTTGGCATGTAGTGTACTAGATTCTCAGGAAATTCTGTAATACATTAATTCAAACCCTTGTTTGCTTCAAATTACTTTTTATATAGGTATTCCAGTTTGTAGTGTAACATCTTTTAGGTAAGAAGGTATTCAAAGTCTTTACAATAACAGAATGTACTCATTAATTGGGAAAACGACATTGGGAAGTGATAGGCTACTCTCTCCTGTTTTAGTCAAGGTTAATGAACACTTTCGTTAGTCCTTTTCTTAATACTAAAAACGCATTCTAAAAGCTTAAAGTAAAAGACCACGGCGAGGTGTAATATCTCGGTGAATAATGAACACTTCCTGATGAAAGTCAACCAGGTGTCGTCAGGTCCTCTCGTCGACACGTGCGGGAACAAACACCCAAATGTCCAAGTATAAAATGTGTTTCCCTAGACAGACCCGGGACAGTTGTATGATCCTGTTCTGTACCTGCACCATGAGTAAGGTGTATTTCTAAGATACTGCCAGAAATAGTAATTACTGGGGGGATTGATAGCCAGTGCATTCTTATCATGCTACCATTTTATTATCATGTTATCACATTATTTGATATTAGATAATAACTCGGTCACTCAAATTATATATATTGGTGTTCGGCCGTGTTGGCGACACGGATTGTCGCGAAACGGGTCGGCAATTTTAGCCTATCGCAAACTCGGATGCACTTTTGCAGCGCCGCGAAAGTGCACTGTGCACTATAAAAGGAAGGATTTTCGTGCAATATTTCGAACTCGTCTTAAACGTCGTGAAGATGGCTAAACCGGTGACACGCTGCAACCCGTGCCGCTGGTTATTGAACCACTGATAACTATAACGATGCAGTGAACTTTATTGTTCAGTTTCTGGAGCAGGAGCAGTCAATTAAGCTGGTAATACCTCTGCAGTGTCCCTGAAGGATGGTGAGGTGATCGTTCACATTAAAACTACACTGGACCCCATTTTGGACGTGGACCACCTACAAGTGCAGGACTTTTTCGGGGAGGTGTTTGCATAGCTCACCGACCCAGATGATTTTCCCTCGGTAGCAGGATCAGCAAAGACATTTCTACGATTGCATCGCTGGTAGTTTTCTATGGTTGCACGTCAACCAAATAACGATGCAACCCCCACCACGAGGAACACTGTTAGCAGCGAAGTAACCATGTTGGAGATAGATGAAACCGATGGTCCGTTCTCGGACGTGATGGTGTCGGCAAAAGCAGATACTCTTCTAGGGTCTATCGCCCTCTGCCATTGCTATGTACCAGGTCACAACAAAGAGACAACGCCAGCGAACAGTTCGTCGGTGGATGCGAGAGGGTGGATGGAATTCTGCGACTGTGGGTGTTCACCTGTCAGAGCTCGCAGCTTGGCACGATCAGTGTAAAAGGCTTATCGTCAGGATATTTAACAAACGAGGTAATGTAGTTTACCAACGCGCCTTTGATACCGCACATGAATACATTCCCTTGTATTACACTGATAACCGTAAGTATAAATTGATAATTAAACTGGATGCAGGTCAGAACCATTAAACCGTCTTGCGATGCATGTCTAAAATACCATACACCGAACGTATGCAGTACCTGCGTTGAAACGGTAGGCACAAATGATCTGGTAAGGATTACGGATAAACCTGTTTGCATAAATTGGTATGTTTCGCAATTTTGAGGCCTACATTGACCAGGAGGTTAGGCAGAAGCCTTCGGGTTATTGCTGAAAACCTAACTTTCAGACACCATATTGACTACATATGTAAAAAGTACAAATCTTTATTTATTAAGGAACCTAGCAAAATATCTAAATTCCGAACATCTGAAATTAACCTATTATGTAATAATACATTCACATCTACAATCCACGCATTCGTTAAAAAGACTGAATAAAAAGGCAAGTATTATATTTTTATAGCTAAGATTTATTTCAGCAGTCATGGAGATCGATGGTTTGCTTATAATATACATTTTTCTTATATTTTTAATATTTATAAGTTGTATATTTTATATTTTTAAAATCCATGAACTTAAATGTACATGTACTTCTTGTAGCGGATGCGCAGAAAGAAAAATGGAAACTTTATAAATGAGCAGGTCCTTCATTATGTTCACTTGACACAATGTCAGTTGCTTCGGATCCCGTATATTTGGGAAACAATATTGTAGCAAAGGTTATAATTAATAACGAATTTCTGGTTAACGCTAGAGGTTATCAAAATAGAAATCCATTTGAAATTGCATCAGTTAAAATCTCAAAAACAAAAAGATCAAGTAATTGAAATTAAAGTGTGCAAGCATTTTGAACAAGAGCAAACAGGCAGAACATTGAAGAATTGTTCAGATTGGATCCGGACGTTCGCAAAAAGTTGATTTTACAAGTCAGAATACTATTTTATTGATCTCACATTAGGGTACCAAAGAGAATAGATTTTGGGTTACTGAACTGGGCCCTTGTGCAATTAGGCTAGCCTTGCCTTTCCATAACCAATAGTAATTAATTCTAATGAGCTAATCAATAACTAATCAATTGCTCACCGCAAATTCATACGCATTGCAGGCGTGTTTATTTTTTCCACCGCTTGTCGCACCAATGTTTTGTTCTTTCTAGCGCTCTGTCACGCCAGTACAAATAGTGGAATTGCGATCACTTTATTCCGGATGTCTGAACTTTAAAGAACCATAAGAAGATGGAACACAAGAGGGCGGTTAAGACATCTGAGGAACAGTATAAAATTTAAATTGACTTCCGCCTAAGTAATCCAATTATGCGACACGGCAGGCTCATCGCTTCGGATAACCGGAAGGAGTTGGGATCCAAGCGGAATGAGCTGATGCAACATTTAAATAGCTGCGGCAGTGGGCCGCACAATGTCACTCGTCACTCTTGCCACTTCCGAGCCACACTTCGACTGGTGTACATGGACAGCTATTTCTACCCAGCGCACGCAGCCAAGCAATAGGGCACCGGTACTTCTTGGGGGCTCACTAGCGGAAGGCAGTGGTCAGTGCACCGGATATTCAAGCTTCCGCTAGTGCACGCATCAACATCACAACTAGACACTGGTCTTACTGGCGAAGCAGCAGTAGGCCTTCATATAGCCTGACAACCAAAAAACGAGCAACCGCTCCAGCAGCAGCCAGCAGAAGAGCGAAGTTTCTTACTCCTCTCATACTGTCTTCTGTTTTTCTTTGACAAAAGACTTGACAGACCACGCGACAGCAGGGTGCGCAAGACCGTAGCCAAGGGTTTACGGACCAATGGTCAAATACCCAGAGTCCATGACTCGATCAGGCGCCTCCCTCAGGGGGGTCCGGTCCTCTGCGGACTTCCGGAGGGCAACTGCGAAGACAAGACTTACGTCGGACGATGGGCAGCAACCCTCTACCTCCACGGCACCCGATCCCGTGGCTCCACGAAAACAAGGTCCACGAAGAGGCCTTGTCCCGGTCAACTCAAGAGGATGACACCGCCGACCAGCAAGGTTTCACCATCATTCAGGGACGACGGCGGAGTAACTCTGGTCCTAAGCCAGAGGGCCAACCTGCACAGGCACCCCAACCCCTAACCAAAAGGGGATCCAAGTTTCCGCCCATCATAGCGGATAGCTTTATAAACCACGTGGGCGTCATGCGAAAGCTGGCGGCCACGCTTAAGCACCCCTTCGAGGCCAAGAGGAAGCCTCGTAAGGTTCACATCAATACCAGCAGCCCCGACGATTTCGAGGCTGCAAAGCAGGTTCTGAGGGGCTTGGAGATAGTTTTACTCCTACCCCCCCCCCCCCAGAGACCCAACGTCAAAAGACGGGTCCTGAGGGGATTGAATTCAGAGTGCCCACCAGAGGAGGTAAAACTCGCTCTGGAGCAAGAGCACGGCATTAAGGCCTCAGCTGTCGCCCAGCTGAGAAAAATAGTACACGCATAGGAAGGCTCTGTGCGTGTGCCTATGCCTCTCTTCCTCGTTGTGGTGGACAGGGTTCCTGGAGAGGCGGCTCAGCCCATCAACGCTGTTCGGGTGCTGTTCCAGTGTCGTGAAAGTCGAGCGCTTTCACGGTCAGGGTGGACCTGTGCAATGCTACATGTGTATGGGCTTCCATCACTCCAGCATGGCGTGCGAACGCAAGCTCGCATGCCTGCGGTGTGCGGGACCCCATCTCCTGAAGGATTGCAACAAAGCGCCTGAGAAGACATGTGCAAACTGCCGCCAGGATCACGTCAGCATTTACAAGGGCTGGGTGGTGCGGCAGAAAAATCATAGAGAACCGCCACGGAGGCAATGCGGATTGGCAAATGTCCGTCCCGGGATCTTATTCGTGGCAGCTCTCGGAAGAGCAGAGAGCACTCTGCAGGTAGTAGAGCAGGCGGCTCCACAGCCCACTGCACCATAATCTCCACAGGAGGCACCGCGCCCGCAGCGTGCATATAAAGACTTAAGAAGTGTTACGCGAGTGGGAGGCCGGAAACAGAGGTTGAGTCGAATGTATGGCCGGAAGTGATAACTGGCTCGCCTTTTATGAGTGATATTATTGCAGCTCTAAGGACCGAAGAAAATGAAAATATTGAACATTTAACTGGCGATCATAATGACGAAAGTGAAGATGATGGACGTAGGGATCTCACGTGGAAACATAAGGGAATTAGAACTAGAACTCAGGAAGACGAATTAGAAATCGAGTCGTAGGTGACAAGAGTCAGGGACTACAAGAGAAGTAACAGCGTACTACCCGAGAGGGTACGTGACTAATTTCTGATTTTTTCAGGGTACGCTTTGGCTAACCATGGTATCGTACGAGACCCATTAGATGTCTCGCACGAAGGACCTCTTATGACCAAGGGTTTTTTTTTTCGCCAATCAAGAGACAATCTTAGTCACCGGCAGTCGATGGACTATCACTATCGACATGCCAATTCAGCGTTATGCAAATGCTATAACTCAAATCAAAAACATTTTTAAAAAGTTAGATAAAGAGAAATCGCGCGACATGGTGCGTTTGATAGATTGTGAAGAAATCGAAAAACTTAAGAAAATATTCACTTTGCTACAAAATGAGATGGAAAATATTGAACAATACCTACCTGCCAGGGACACTAGAAGAAAAAGCGGAGCTATCGATGTAGGGGGTTGTCTTAAAAGCATTATTTGGTACTCCCGATAGGGCAGAGATTAGTAAGTCCATAAACAAATTGCTAAATATGCGATCACGACCAGCAAATTGGTACACGTTGCCGAAGTTCAACTCACTTATATCAAGGAATTAGATGAGAGGACTACCCATAATGCACAAAGATTAAAGGGATTGACTGATGAGCTAGTAACCGAGATAAGACAAATCGCCGGCAGGGGAGAGGTTATAGAAAATGATGTAGCTGAATTTAAAAATTGGGTGACCAATCAATTTAAGATATCGTCGGCTATTAGGGAACTGTCTGTATATATGATTAATTTGCAACAGCAACTAATCCAATTGCAAGAAGGCTTAGATGTGATTGCCATGGGGAGGCTTAGTAATGCTATCATGTCACCTCGGAATCTGTCCCAGATCCTACATACTGTAGGGCTTAGATTACCTTTGGGAACTTCTCTTCTAGCAGGAGCCGAGCTGTCAGATATGCACACATAAATTATGCGATGTCGTAGCTTACTCAATGCCAGCAGCGATCAGGATCTTAATAAAAGTACCTTTGAAGGGGGCTGATCGTACTCTTGACTTATACAGGGTGTCACCGTTACCAACGAGGCTAGAGGAGTTAGACAAATATATCACTATACATACATCAGTACCTTACTTGGCAGTATCTAGTGATAGAAGTACGCCTTGCACACCGACTCCCATCTCGATCAATGTAAATCCGGAACCATATCCGTATGCCCTGCGGAATTTGCCCTCTACTCCTCTGCCTCCCCCACATGTATTTCCTTCTTATTCTATGGGCAAGAAGTAAATGTCCACACCTTATGCAAAAGAGTGATCCTAAAACCTAACTTCCCTCCTGTCTGGTATCATGTGAAGTCACAAAAAGAAATTATTGGGTCTATTCAGTGTCAAAACCATTAAAGATTGCTAAGACATGCTCTGGTCGCAAGACACGTTTCAGGCCATTGATTCTATATGCAACCGGGTTGCTAACAGACAACCTCGACAGTCATTACCATTCAGACACAAAGACAGCTTCCTGCCATCGTCGGAGAGACGCAGCTCAACTTGGACGAGGAGGCTACCGCCGGCGGAGAGCCATAACCTGTCAACTCCAGTTCGACACCCTCTGGATTTAAAGAAGCTGGAAGAAATCCAGGCCGAACTCCGCATCGACGACAAACCGCCACAAGTGTCGCTTCAACATCTAACCAATAACGTGCGTGAGGCAGGCGAGTCGCTGAACCATCAGCCCGAGACGTCCGCTCAACTTTGGACAGGCGCTGGAGTACTACTGGCAGTAATGGGTGTGGTACTGGTGCTAGGACTTACCAAAAAGCACTCGTAAAAACGCCTACAACTTAGAGGAAAATGGTTTTCCCGCCAACACCCGACGCGAGCACAAGACGCCAAGGACGTGGAGGAAGGCTATCAACTCGTGAGAAACGCTGGAACCGCCGATTCGAAGCCACAAGAGGAAACCACAAGGGCGGAAACTAACATTTGTTTCGCAAAGACAAGCACATTATATTATTTGGACGATAAAAGAAGAGAAACACCAACGATGATGATGATGATGTGTATATGGGCGCTCAACTACGGCGGTCATCAGCGCCCTTTAAAAAACAAGTCATGGCAAAAGCCAGATATAAAAATTTCTAAAAATATATATTATATATAAACCTATTAAAACTGCACACACATATGTACTAAAAAAACAAGATACTTGAGGTTAAATTCTAAAATCCACAGCTGAAACAAACGAAAAAACTTTGCCCACTGCCGTTTCGTCATCCGCGAGGATCTCCGCCAAGCTGGCCGGCAGCTGGAGAGACCTGCGAAGACGTGCCAAACTAAAACAATCTAAAAGTAAGTGACGGACAGTCAGGTCAGCACTGCAGAGTGGGGAAACGGGAACCGGAGCCCTATTCAATAAAAAGCTGTGGCTAAAATAACAATGCCCAATGCGCAATCGAGCCAGTCACCACCTCGCGACGAGATGACCGACAGGAGGTAACCCAGGGAATCGGAAGTTCCTTAATAGATCTAAGTTTATTGCGGAGAGCGGACCACTCTTCCTGCCAGCAGGTTTGCACAGCTCTGCGCGATACGGCCCTAAGATCTTCCGATGTCACAGATGGTACACGAACCCTGGGCTTCATGGAATCCGTCTTGGCTGCCGAATCCGCCATTTCGTTCCCCCGCAAGCCTACGTGACCAGCGATCCCTGCACACACCACGCTAACGCCAGAAGCGTGTAAAACGTGGAGGGCGTCCTGTATACGCTGCACAATAGGGTGGTAGTTGTACAGCTGCCGTAGGCTTTGAAGTGCAGTGAGGGAATCACTCAGGATTAAGCAGTCCCCCAACTTTCGTCGACGTACGTGTAAAATGGCCCGGTATGATGATGATGTGTATAGGGGCGCTCAACTACCGCGGTCATCAGCGCCCTTTAAAAAAACAAGTCATGGCAAAAGCCAGATATAAAGATTTCTAAAAATATATATTATTATCTATAAACCTGTTAAAACTGCACACATATCTATACTAAAAAACAACAAAAAAATACTTGAGGTTAAATTCTAAAATCCACAGCTGAAACAAATGCTAAAACTTTGCCCACTGCCGTTTCGTCATCCGCGAGGATATCCGCCAAGCTGGCCGGCAGCTGGAGAGACCTGCGGAGACGTGCCAAGCTATAACAATCTGAAAGCAAGTGACGGACAGTCAGGTCACCACTGCACAGTGGGCAAACGGGAACTGGGGTTCTATTCAATAAAAAGCTGTGGCTAAAATAACAATGCCCAGTGCGCAACCGAGCCAAAGTCACCTCCTCGCGACGAGATGACCGACAGGAGGTAACCCAGGGAATCGGAAGTTCCTTAACAGATCTCAGTTTATTATTGCGGAGAACGGACCACTCTTCCTGCCAGCAGGTTAGCACAGCTCTCCGTAATACCGCCCTAAAATCTGCCGATGTCACACATGGTAGTCGAACCCTGGGCTTCATGGTAGCCGTCTTGGCTGCCGAATCCGCCATTTCATTCCCCCGCAAGCCTACGTGACCAGGAATACATGCACACACCACGCTCACGCCAGAAGCGTGTAAAACGTGGAGGGCATCCTGTATCCGCTGCACAATAGGGTGGTAGTTGTACAGCTGCCGTAGGCTTTGAAGTGCACTGAGGGAATCACTCAGGATTAAGCAGTTCCCCAACTTTCGTCGACGTACGTGTAAAATGGCCCGGTATATTGCATAGAGCTCTGCGGTAAAAATGGAAGTGCTAGTGTGGAATCCGAATGTATAGGGTTCGGTTCCACACACGTAAGCACAACCAACACCATCTGAATTCTTGGACCCGTCGGTGTAAATTTTAATATGGTCCTGATATCGCGATAAAAACTCTAAAAAGCAAGTGCGGATACTAGACATAGACATGGTAGATTTATCGTGTGTGGTCATGCCCAGATCAACGTGGGGCGCTCTGCACAACCAAGGAGGGTATGTCCTCTCCCCCCTAGGATACATCTTAGGCAGTTCGCTATTAAGACGTCTAAAGAGCTCCCGGAAACGAAAACCAGGTGGCTTTGGTGTTATAGAAGTGTTCCTATAACGCACGTCCATGAAGGTGTTAAAGAACGGCGTAAACGTTGGATGTGTGGGCATGCAATTAAGTCCACAGCCATAATTTGCTAATAGCATGTTGCGCCTGTACTGCAGAGGAGGTTCTGCGGACTCAGCATACAGGCTTATAACTCGGCTCGTTGGAAATGCCCCAACTGCTATACGTATGCCACAATTATGGACTGTGTCTAATCTCTTCAGCACAGATGGTCGTGCTGAGCCATAAACGATACTACCATAATCTAATTTGGAACGGATGAGGGTGCGATACAGTCGCAATAACACTGTCCGATCCGCTCCCCACGATTTTCCACTTAGTACCCGCAAGATATTTAAAGATCGGTCACATCGTGCTTTCAGTTGTGCTATATGCGACGACCAACTAAGTTTTCTGTCAAATATCAATCCAAGGAACCTCGTCTCATCTGCAAAAGGTAGTAGATCAGCGCCTAGCCGGAGCCTTGGAGGTAGTCGACTCCGCTGACGCCAGAAGTTAAAACAGATGGTTTTCTCAGCAGAGAATCGGAAGCCGTTCTTTAAACTCCAAACCTTAAGGTTGTCCAAGCTGGTCTGGAGACGGCGCTCTATAAACGAAGTGCGCTGAGATGTACAGTAGACGGCAAAGTCGTCTACAAATAGGCATGACGAGACCCCCGGAGGTACACATTTCGAGATAGAATTAATCGCAATAGCAAACAGCGTAACACTTAGCACCGATCCCTGTGGTACACCGTTCTCTTGAACGAAAAGGTTCGAATAAACCGAGCCAACCCTTACTCGGAATACGCGGTCCTTCAAGAATTCCTGAAGGAAGAGTGGTAGGCGTCCACGTATATTCCAGATGTGCAGAGTACGTAGCAACCCTGCACGCCAACACGTATCATAAGCCTTTTCGAGGTCAAAAAATATTCCGACTGTTTGACAATTTTTAAGAAAGCCGTTCATAATCTGTGTCGACATGGACACAAGATGATCCACTGTTGAACGGCGTCGTCGAAAACCGCACTGGATGTTATTCAGTAGGTTGTGCGTTTCCAGCCACCATACCAACCGCCCATTTATCATGCGTTCCATCACCTTGCAGACGCAACTGGTGAGGGAAATAGGACGGTATCTAGAAGGGAGGTGACGGTCCTTGCCAGCTTTCAAGATAGGTATAATGGTGGCTTCTCGCCACTTGTCCGGAAACGTGGCATCAACCCAAACACGGTTATAGACCTCGAGCAGGTATGCCTTACCTTCAGGTGAGAGATGTTGTAACATTTGAGCGTGGATTCCGTCCGGTCCTGGTGCTGTCAGTCGCGATGATGAAAGAGCGTGTTCTAACTCCGCCAAGGTGAAGAGGCGGTTATAATCTTCAAGGTTTCTGGAACTAAACACGAAACCTAGAGATTCTACCCGAGTCTTAATTGAGATAAACTCAGGAGCATAATTACTAGAGCTAGACACCTGAGCGAAAGCACAGCCGAAGGTGTTAGCCACGACAAACGGATCAACAACTCCTGCAGGTGTTTTCAGACCAGCGATTGGCATGTGGGTTGATTTTCCGGCCACGCGCCTTAACCTATCCCATACAACAGATGATGGTGTCCATCTGTTAAAAGATGAGAAAGTTGTTCCATGAGATCTTTTTGCTATCCTTAATTATTTGCCTAGACTGTGCACGCGCTTTCTTGTACTCAATTAGATTACTTTGGGTAGGGTGTCGTTGAAATACCCGTAGAGCACGTCTACGAGCACGAATAGCATTCCGGCAGTCGTTCCACCACGGGACAGGAAGTCGACCAGGTTGGGTGGCCGAACGTGGAATCGACTCTTCTGCAGCGGAAAGAATTGTCTCTGTGAGATGATCGACTAGATCATTCACAGAATCGTGCTCATTGTAATCAAAGACAGCCAACAGGGTATAAAGGTTCCAGTTGGCACGATCAAAGCGCCATCTAGGGTTACGTGAGGTAGACACATCGTGCGCTAAGAGACTAAGAAGACATGGGAAGTGGTCGCTGGAATGTAGATCAGAGATGACATTCCACTGCAATGAAACGCGAATAGGTGTTATAAGCGCCTGAGAGGAACGTTGGTTCTCCGGAATTCAGGAGAACCAACTTATTGCTCTCCAAGAATTTTGCAATGAGGTGGCCTCTCGAACATGCCCGAGTTGAACCCCATAGTGGGTGATGGGCATTAAAGTCTCCAACTATTAGAAATGGTGTTGAAAGTTGGGAAACCAGATCTTCAAGGTCAATTAACGAGAGGTCTTCTGATGGCGGGAGATATACATTGCAAATGCAAAATTCGATTGTTGGCAGCTTAATCCTTACAGCTACAGATTGTATATCAGATTGCAGCTGTATCGGGTCTACAAATATGTCATCCCTGAGGAGCATCATAGTGCCCCCGTGAGCAGGAATGCCCTCTTCTGTGTCAATATCACACCGCAGTGGTGTGTAGCGTCGGATTCTAAACTTGTCTTGCGGTCGTAGCTTAGTCTCTTGTAAGCATACCACAGAGGGCTTATGCTTACTGAGCAAAAGTTCTAGTTCTGGTCGATGTGTTCTTAAACCCCGCATGTTCCATTGGAGGATAGCCATTGGAACTATGGAGATAGGTTGTAAAGATTGGTCTACATTAAGACGACTTTAACGGTGGCCGAATCAGCTTACCCTTTTTCTTAGGCGTAGGGCTAACACCTTTATCTGCCGGTTTATCCTGGCGCTTTTTTGTTGCCATTCTGGGGTCGGTATCCTCTAGGTCCATCTCTTCGGCGGAGGAAGCCCCTTTCCCTAAAGAGAACTTAGGTTCGAGAGCTTCAAACTTATTGGACACAGGGATCGACGAAGATGACAGTCGTCGATCCGATTCATCACCAGAAAGCTCTTCAGAAGAAGAGCTTCGGGATGCTCTAGAGGTTTTCTTCTTCCTGGGGGTACGGGTCGAATCTTTCAGGAAATCTGTCCTCTGGTAACTGGTCTTAAATTCTTTAGGCGGCGGATCGTATATTACCGGCCTGTCATATTTACATTTAGAGGTCGACGGTTTGGCTTGGGACGGGGCTGAGGTTTTAGCTTCCTTCGTCCGTTTAGGCGATGTATTTGCCGACGTTGGTGATGGAGTAGTGGACTCCCGTACTTGTGTCGGGACAAGAACTATCGGAGATGGTAGGCTCCCCTGCACCGCAGGTTTGCGTTGCAATTTCCTTCCTAGGAACGGGTTTAGCCAAGACAGAGCTATAAGTACCGGACCTAGGGACGGACGGCAAGCGAGTACGCAGGAGCTTCCGGGCGTCCGAGAAGGAAACCTTCTCCTTAACCCGGATCTCCTGTATTGCCTTTTCTTCCACAAAACGTGGGCAGTCTTTGGAGCTAGATGGATGCTCCCCGGCACAGTTTATACATTTAATGGGTGAGGAGCACTCACCCTCGTGTAAAGCCAAACCACAGTTGACGCATGCTGGAGATCCGTTACACAGTTGACTAGTGTGACCATAACGCTGACATTTGGAGCACCGCAGGGGGTTCGGTACATACGGCCTAACCTCAATACTCTCGTATCCTGCCTTAATCTTTTGAGGAAGATCTACCCTATCAAAAGTAAGGAACAGGGTACGAGTAGGCAACAATTCCCCACGTTCTCTGCGCTGTACTCGGTACACACAAGTTACACCCTGGTCTTTTAGGTTCTCCTGAATCTCCTCGTTGGACATACCGTCCAACGCACGGGTGGTTACCACCCCGCGCGAGGAGTTCAGGGTCTTATGTACCGTAACGGATATTGGGTAACTCCCTAGCATGCTTGCCTTAAGTAACGATGCGGCCTGGGCGTTAGATTGCGCCTCAACCAGGAGCGTGCCATTTCTCGATCGTATACAAGATTTGACCGGACCTGCAATTTTGTCTAATCCCCTCTGGATGGTAAAGGGGTTAACGGTACTAAACTTTTGGCCTTCTTCAGTGCGACTGATTACCAAGTAGCGAGGACCACAAGACTCGGCTACTTCTTTTCCATTGCTGCAAGTTTTTGGATTGTTTTTTGGGTTTAAGTTTAACATGAAGGTTGGCGAAAAAATTCATCCCCCAGTGCTCCCCACCCACCACGGAGCCCAACAAGGGGTCATCCCACTGGGATGACAGGGGTACACAGGGGATATAGCGAGCTCGCCGTCCCACTCACCCTGGAGGTCGGTACAATACCTAGTCCTGGCCGATTGATTAGGGGTGGGTTAGTCCCTAACCTCCCGTTTAGGCGAAGCAGAAGCCAAAGTAGTGTATTAGTAATGCGTTCCCTCCCCGAATTCAGAAAAATACTGTTACGAGCTCAGATACGCATCCCTCAACCACCAGGACTAACCTTTCCACCGACACGGGTCTCCACGCACGGCCTACACGTGGGTGGGCCTGTTGACCGTCTCCCTCAGCCACGAAGAGGAGCCCACACGAGGGAGACTGTTGGCTCGGGACCCCGGGATCGCCAATACCCGTACCTACCGTAGTAGGCCCCTGGGGGGAATGGCCCGGTATATTGCATAGAGCTCTGCGGTAAAAATGGAAGTGCTAGTGTGGAATCCGAATGTTTACGGTACGGTTCCACACACCTAAGCACAACCAACACCATTGGAGTTCTTGGAGCCATCAGTATAAATTACAAAATGGTCCTCATCTCGCGATAAAAATGCTAAAAAGCATGTGCGGATACTAGGCATAGACATAGTAGATTTATCATATTTGGTCATGCCCAGATCAACGCGGGACGCTCTGCACAACCAAGGAGTGTATGTCCTCTCCCCCCTAGGATACATCTTGGGGATTTCAGTATCAAGATGTCTAAGGAGCTCCCGGAAACGAAAACCAGGTGGCTTTGGTTTAATAGAACTGTTCCTATAACGCGCGTCCATTAAGGTGTTGAACGACGTTAACGATGGATGTGTGGGCAAACAATTAAATCCACAGCCATAATTTGCTAATAAAATGTCGCGCCTGTGCTGCAGAGGAGGTTCTGCAGACTCACCATACAGGCTCATAACTCGGCTCGTTGGAAGTGCCCCAACTGCTATACGTATGCCACAATTATGTCCTGTCTAATCTCTTCAGCACAGATAGGCGTGCTGAGCCATAAACGATACTACCATAATCTCATTTGGAACGGATGAGTGCGCGATAAAGTCGCAATAACACTATACGATCCGCTCCCCACGATTTTCTCCTTAGTACCCGCAAGATATTTAAAGATCGGTCACGTGCTTTCAGTTGTGCTATATGCGACGACCAACTAAGTTTTCTATCAAATATCACTACAAAGAACCTCGTCTCATCTGCAAAGAGTGGTAGATCAGCGCCTAGCCGGAGCCTTGGAGGTTGTCGATCTGCTAACGCCAGACGTCAACACAGATGGTTTTCTCAGCGGAGACTCGGAAGCCGTTTTTTGAACTCCAATTCTTAAGGTTGTCCAAGGTGGTGTAAAGACGGCACTCTAAAAACGGTGTGCGCTGTGATGTACAGTAGACTGCAAAGTCGTCTACAAATAGGCATGACGAAACCCCCGGAGATACACATTTCGAGATAGAATTAATAGCAATAACAACGTAACACTTAGTACCGATCCCTGTGGTACACCACTTTCTTGAACATAAAGATTCGAGGTTCTGCGGACTCAGCATACAGGCTTGTAACTCGGCTCGTTGGAAATGCCCCACTTGCTATACGTATGCCACAATTATGGACTGTCTAATCTCTTCAGCACAGATGGTCGTGCTGAGCCATAAACGATACTACCATAATCTAATTTGGAACGGTTGAGTGCGCGATACAGTCGCAATAACACTACGATTCGCTCCCCACGATTTTCCACTTAATACCCGCAAGATATTTCCTAAGAGCACGCCTTAGAGCACGAATAGCATTCCGGCAATCTGCCCACCATGGGACAGGAAATCGACAGGTGTTGAATGCATCACGAAGGAACGTAGGTTCTCCTGCACTAAGGGGCACCAGGTTATTGCCGTCCATGAAATTGGCGATTAGTTTTGCCTCTCCCACAAGCTGGAGTTGAGCCCCAGACTGATAAGGATTTGGATCAGCTACCAACAGAAAAGGTTTTGGCAGTCGGAAGATCAGATGCACATCAGTAAGAGAGAGGTCATCGGAAGGCGGTCGATAAGTATTGGGAATACCGAACTGTATGGATAGAAGGTTAATGCTAACATCAACTGACTGGATATCAGACTGTAACAGTACAAATGGTACAAAGGTTATCTGAGTATCATGCCACGGTGCGTAGGAATACCCTCTTCAGCTGCAACGTCATACCTTAGTAGTGCATAGGCTGTGATTTTAACGGCGACTTGGGGACGCAGCTTACCCTCTTGTAGACACATGACCAATGCCTCGTGTTTACTAAGCAACAATTCAAGATCGGCCTATCTGTTCCAATTCCGCTTTTGCTTCAAAGCAGGTTACGCATGTAACAATGGAATAACCTTTAGCATGACTTCTGCGGTGGCCGAATCAACTTGCCCTTTTTCTTTGGTGTTTTCTCGGGGGGGGGGGGGTTTCCTGCCTCTAGCAGTATGAACAGGATCCACCTGCTCCATCTTCTCCACTGAGGAAGCCCGTTTCCCGACTGAAAACTTCGGTTCAAAAACCTCAAACCGATTGGAAACAGATCGACGACCTTGGTAATCGCCGATCAGAATCCTCTCGGGAAGATTCGTCAGAAGACGATCTATGATGTGCCATTCTCGTGAACACGATAGACGTTCACCGCTGCAGTCAACGCAAGAGCTTAGAGTTACCCGACATTCGTCTTTCAGGATAAGGGAAAACCCCGGAAAACCTTATCCAGGTAACTCACCCTAATCGAGATTCGAACTCGCGACCTCTTGAGCGTGAGGCAGACACGCTATCTACGCTACCGAGGCGGGCAGTAGTCAATGCATGCTGGAGGTGTACCTGCATCTTCATGCAAGACGCCTCCGCGGCTAACAACGTTGGCACTTATAACCCGATCAAAAGTTAGGAGCAGGGTACGAGTATGCACCAATTCCCCGCGCTCACGTCGTTGAACACGACACTGCCGTGACACCTTGGTCTTCAAGGTTCTCTTGAATCTCTTCGTTACACATAACGTCCAATGCACGGGTGTTTACAACGCAGCGCGAAAACTCGAGGGATCTATGCACCATAACTTTAGTCTGACAGCTGCCTAGCATTGTAGATTCCAACATCGCCGTTGACTAGGAGACGGATTGTGCTTCAACCAGGAGCGTACCATTCGTACACTTTGTACATGATTTAACTGCACCAGATATTTTATAGACCCTTTTGAATGATGAAATGGTTCATAACATAGAAAAGTTTTTACCTTCCTCTGTTGGACTTAAGCGAAGACCAAATGCCTACTTTTACACTTTCAGAATTTTGTGGGTTTTCTATTGGTTGTCATAGCGACAATGTCCATCATCGCAAACATCTCCAATGGCGTGCTCACATTCTGGGCGCCACCCGACTTAGGTGAGTCCTGACCTACACCTTGCTCATCTCAGGGTCACACCTCCCAGTATAAAGACAGGGACCTAATGGCCTTCAGGAGTGCATCAGCTCATGCAATGGCCTCTCCTCGGGACTGACCTGTATCAGCGGATACCAACTCAGTCCTACATGATAATTAGGAACTGGGACTTACGCGTTACGCAGCCACCGTCTGTACCCACCGCGCAACGGTATCCGTCATACCTGTGTTGAGGGAGTGACGAATTTATGGGTCAAACACAGATGTGGACCTAAGTTTTTGGGGCGTTTGGCATAAGCTCTTACCACTCAAGGGCACCCAATTGAGATTTGGCTCCCGACCCCGGGATCACCAATCCCGTATCTAACGAAGTAGGCTCTCGGTTCCAATGTCTTAAAATTATTCAATTTCAGTGTGAATGGTGCCCTTAGTTGTAAATCTATTCTCTTTAAAACATAACTTATCAAAATCTGCAATAAATATATGGATAGTATGGATGAGAGGAGAATCAAATGACATTTCTTAAATCAAAATGATGCACATTGTTAATTTGTTCCCTTCAAAACATAAGCCAACTAACATGTAATCCTTTCACGTCAAAATTGTCAGATTGTGTAGAATACGTTCCCCAAAAAATTTTGTCAGAAGTCCATCAGAGAGCTGGCGCAAGGGCTGACAAAACCTGCACAAGTGGCCATGCAATTGCAGTGCTGCTCACGTAATTACTGGCCCATGTATCTGTTGCCAACATTTGCACCAACATCTCTGGCACCTGTTTGACAATGTTCGAAATTTCACAGATGTACAGCACATGTTCCATTGTTAGAAGGAAAGCTACTTAACTCCGGAAATGAATATGAATGTCCCACCGGATCCCTGGCATTTAGTAAATATAAGTTTTTAGTTGCAAGTTGTGTCTTATACCGATGGCTCGGTTTATAAGTTTCATTGATCTTGCGCCTTTGTGCGACAATGAGGAACAGTGCATGGACCTTTATTTTTCTTGACAAGCATGCTATGTCGGAAGTGCTATGCAGTTCAACAGCCCAGAACATAAGTGTCGAAAATTTCAAATATTTTTCTGCAGGAGAGGGCATCCTGAGCAGTTCTCTGAATCTGTGGCAAAAGGTACATTGTTCTAGATCAGCAAATTGCTGCCTGTAAAAGTGCTCCACAGCTTTATGAGTAAACTTCTAATGAGCAAACTGCTACTCAAAGTTCCCATGGAGACACATCACCCACTTAACATGCCTGGTTTAGCTACTGGCGGGAGATGTGCATCTCCTCAGTGGACAAGTACATCAACAGGGGTACAATACCGTCAGCAACATCGTACAAATTGACAACTGTAAAGTAGGAAGCCAAAAATACCATCACGGCCACATCATTGAAGGAAACTGGTTCCTTCGGAAGACTGACGTGGTCACCAATGAAGTGCAAATGACTCTCCCAACAGAAGAGATGGTGTCACGCTCTTTGTACTGATCAAGGAGCATGTAGAATTCGCCAGCACAATCAATACCGATTGTTGGGGTGGATAGAGTGGATTATTGACTAGGGAATTTGCAGCGCACCTAACAATGAACCACAGCCCGCATTTTGTGGACCTAGTAACATATGTCCAGAATAACATCAAGTTACATTAAAAAACTTGACCAGCTGCAGCATCAGAAAGACAATATAGATGTACATATTACAAAACTGTGGTGACAAGAGGTAAAATACCAATTAGCAGACTCCTTCCAGGAACTAATCAACAATATTCCACAGGTTTATTCCATTACATAATGCATATAAATGTAACTAAAATAGGCAGCGCCGTGGCTCAGTAGTTAGTCCGCTTGGCTCTCATCAAGGCGGCCCGGGTTCGATCTCAGGCGACCGCAAAGTGAGATTTGTAGTGCAGAACACGGCGCTGGTGCGGGTTTTAACCGGTACCTCCGGTTTCCCCCGCCATCTCATTTCACCCGTGCTCCATCTTCATCTCAGGTACCATCAGTGTCACTGCCTGCAGTGTCGTATGCAGTAAAAGCGGGCGTTAAACACTACACATTTGTAACTAAAACATTATATTAGTGGCCTCTTTTCTTTTTCTTGTTAAATTTAATGAGAGAAGAACCCAACAATTGTTTAAATGCCTATACAATACAGTGCAATGGATTAAGGGTTGGCAACAAAAACTAGCGTGCTTGTATCAATGTTGGCAAAGGTCAAGTTGTATGCTATCAGTGCATGCGCAATAAGCACTTTCTGTAATTCTTTGTAATATAAGTACCTATTCATGAGAATAAGGAGTATTCATACTGATAAATAATGTAATAACATTGAAAGTTATTAGTAATGTAACTGCCAAATTTGGCACATCATATAGCAAGTTGCAGTTCCATGGACACCTTGGAAGTTTCCGCCAGCCCTTGTTTATGCATATGATTTGGACAAAATTTCTTGTGGGACATATTCTAAAGAGCCAGATTGTCTTGCTCTCAATCCATTAAAATTGTGTGTTTCAAGTGAGATGGTGTTTGTTCTTGAATGCTACTAGGTGGACAACCAATCAGTCCTCAAGTGTTGTCATATTGCACTATCAATAAGTGGTAGGAGACAAGTGCCAAATGAGTCAATCTCTAATAAATACTATTTGCGCTAAGACAAAAATTCAGATTTTACACAATGTGATCTCTTAGGAAGGTCGAGAGTAATTTATCCAACATATCAAAAACTCATTTTTAGCCCAAAGTTTTCCTAATACAAATAATGCATCGTGACCTAACTATTGTAATGAACATTACTGGTTATGTGTGCATGTACCTGTATTTGTAATTACAAGTGAAATGTAAACATTTGACATGTGATAAAAGAACTACTTTGAATAAGCCAAACTCGAGTTAGAGTAGTCACTTCCTGCTGACTGGTAAGAATGCCGCATGACAGAATATGACATTTTTCTATGTTTATAAATGGTTGGTAATCTCTATTTACTCTACAGATGTCAAAGCAGTATTCAGCTGTTCTTCAGTTTAAAACTCAGGGAAAAATATATCAGACGGATCAACTTGCAACAGAAATGAGGCAAGATAATCTGTTTCCCATTTCCACTGCCAGTACAATACAATTGAATTAATGTGGGCTCAAATTACGTTGCAAACAATACTTTTCATCTGACTGACATTTAACAACTTATTCACGGAAAATTTGGCAACAAGACTGGGAAAACTGCCAGATATGGAAATAAATTGCAAGACTTTTGGAAAGCAATAGCACATGTCAAGATTTTGGAGCCTTTCATAAATTCGCAATACTCAGACAAGACAATGACGAACTGTCTCTTGACCTACGTATTGTAATGAACATTACTGGTTGTCATGTTAGCATGTATGTGTATTTGTAATTACTCAGAAGTGAAATGTAGAGATTTGACATGATGTGATAAAAGCACTTTGAACAAGCCAAACTTGAGATAGAGTAGTCACTTCCTGCTGGCCGGTAAGAATGCTGTATGGCAAAATGTGACATGTCTATGTTTACGAATGCTTTGTAATCTCTATTTACTCTACAGTTCAAAGCAGTATTCAGCTGTTCTTCAGTTTAGAAACCAGGGAGAAATATATCAGACGGATCAACTTGCAACAGAGATGAGAAAAGATAACCCGTGTTCCCCATTTCCACTGCCAGTACAATACAATTGAATTAATGTGGGCTCAAATTACGTTGCAAACAATACTTTTCATCTGACATTTAACAACTTATTAACAGATAATTTGGCAACAAGACTGGGAAAACTGCCAGATATGCAAATACATTACAAAACATTTGGAAAGAAACAGCACATGTCAAGAATTTGCACCCTATCATTATAAATTTGCAATACTCAGATGAGAAGACAATGACAAATTGCCTCTTGATGTAAATGACATTGCATGCACCACTGACGAATTCAATGGATTAGAAAGATAAGTTATTCATAAATTATAATTACAATTATGCACAATTATGCACATGTGCGTAATATGCAAATATCCTTGTTACCATTATAATTTCCACTGAATTATAAAAGTTTGGAAAATTCAGTTTGTGTTCGCTTACATCTAGCACCAAGAAGAGCCGTATGTATGCAAGAGAAAGAACAGAATGGCGGTAACGAGATGATAATTCTGAATCCGCAAACGCATCTCATTCACTACAAACAACTTTAACATATGTAAATTATTTCTTGAGTATGTGAATGGCAAGCTAAGGAAACTGATGCAGACAAGACATTACACACTTGCTTAGGTGGGGAAATATAAGCAGAAGAGAACTGCACTATGGACTGGAAACTGGAGTATAAAATTGCCCTGCTCTGCTCTCACATCAGATACGTATTTCGGCCCACTGTTGATGCTTACAGCCCTTAATATTTCAGCTGTTGGAAATTACTGTGTACTTTGTGCAACATGAAATGGTTAAACTGCAGACCAGCGGCTTCATCTGCTACAGTATGGAATGACTCCAACTGCAGTTCTGAAATAAGTCAAGACAGCATATCTTGCTATTCCTGTTACATTGTTGTACACTTAAACTGCACAAAGACAGCAAAGCTATAATAAGAGCGTGACTTCATGACTGAGCATTGCCAACATTTTGCTGAAAATACCAACACTACCAGGCAAACTAGTAATACTGTAACATGTGAGCAAGAACAGATGTTATACGTAAAAATAAAATTTGAATTTGATTATACTGCTTCAAGAAATAAATACTGTCTACCCACCCCAAGGCAAGAGATGCAGCGCACAGGGGTTTCAACTGTTTATCTGCTGTTAACTCTTTGTGACGCACGGTAGTAAAGTGTAGTGAAATAATGAATAGACTGCAGCGCACAGCATGGTAGAACGTAGTTAATGTATATCATGTGTTTCTGCTGACCCCAGTAGTCAGGGACTGTTCTGACGTAGCCATACTCCTGTTGCAATGTTTAGAAGTATCCTACTTTTGTAGTTTTCTTCTTTGTTAACTGGTTATGTTATCAATGATGCACAATTATTTGTATTCAATAATATGTTCTGTATAACTTACACCTGGTTTTGCGTGCATTTTAAATTATTATTATTAATTACCATTTATTAATATTGATGTCTAGTACCACTAATTGTATATTTGTAATTTGTATCTTATCCATTATAATTGCTTCTGGCGTGATCTTCAATAACACCAACTGTGTATATTGTATGATTGAAATAAACTAATGCTAATACTGGCGATACTCTAATGTGTAAGGAAACTGGCAATGTATAATGGTGATGATGGATGATAGCAATATAATAACCACTTTCTATCATTATCGAGAAGGTGCCGAGACTAAGGGCAGGCAATGATCCATTGCCACAGTTTCCTTACGCATCACAGTATTTCTATTTTGCTTATGTACTTTTTTTGGATTTTCGCAAGCCTGGAGACACGCCCGCCATATTCTTACTCCAACTGCCATTACACGGCGTATAGTTGTGTTGGTATGGAATGACGTCACGAAATCAAGTTGTTCCCAAATGAAGCTCTGTTTTTGGCGAATACAGAAACTTTCTTTTCAACACATTTTCTTTTCCTTATAATCTAGCGATACTGTAAAGGAAATATTGCGTAGTAAACTTTTCAACATTCATACGCGAATATAGAGAAACGTCGCCAATACTTTTTATTTTTTGTATTATAAACTAGCGATACTGTAATGGGAATACTGCGTAGTAAGCTTAAAACATGAATACACCGAAGCGCTGTCAACAATTATTATTATTAATATTAATATTATTATTAAGAACTATGGCAATGCTTTACTGCCAGTTTGCTTACGTAATCACGTTCGCCATATTCTCACGCCGTGTAAATGAATCACATCTTTATTGAAGCTTTTGTTACATAGTATATCATTTACCCACTCTAGTGTGGCCAGTATACTACGCATTACGTTAGCTATGTTTTGTTGGTATTTTCAACGAAACCTGTTTTTTTACTGTTAGCAACGTTCCAGCTACCTAACTCTATTCCGACATTCCCGAGGTCGAGCACGGTATCTTGTATGTGGCGTGCTAAGGTTATTATTTAGGTGCTTGCGTGGGTTGCAGCATTCCCAAGAATTAGTCTACTTCAAAACAGTTATTGAGATGTTTCACAGTTATATGACAGAATTGTGCAGTGGAAGATGATGAAAGAGCCTAGGAAACACAAGAAGAAAATGTTGCTGCTTTTGAGGAAGTTGAATATGCTGAAGTACAGCGTCCTAAATAAAAAAAAAATTCCCGAGGTCGCTGTTCTGCAGTTTATTAATTTTCCGCTAATAGCCATCCTTGGACCGTGAATATACTAAACTTTCCCTTGAGATTACAAGTCAATTTGGATTCACAGACTCTAGAATTTTAGAATATTTTGTACAACAGCGAAAAAGTCAAGTGCATGCGTCGCTTCTTTGTTCACACGGATTACACTTTATAAGCTTAGAACAGCATTTAATTCTTTTTATTTAGAATGCTAACAATATAAGAGACACTTACATACCTTATACGATAATAAGCACTGAAAGAGCTATCCCACACACTGTTAACACAAGCATTTGCAATCAAATTCCACAATTATTACTTTCCAAAGTGTATTCTCAGACGCCATTTGCTACACTGACGCCAAGCCACCCCAGCAGATGTTGTGTGCCACGTCAAGCCAAGACAAACTCACAGCAGCACAGAAGACCATTCGCCACAGAGGATCTAAATTGAAAACTCAGCAGCTAGCTGATCAAAGAATGTAGTTGCGCCAAAGAAGTTACTATACTACCAACCACAATAAGTTTGATAATTCCGTTTTATTCTGCTTCATTAGAGAGTTTTCTTTATCATCCACACCAAAGTCCTTGACTATGACATAAATAAATAGTCGCATTTCTTTACTTTGGTATCGTTAATGTTTACTTACGTCACATAGAACTTGTAACGTTTAATCCCAAAGACATGTTTCTCTTTTACCTTAATAATTAGCGAAATAATGATTCACACAAAAATTCGACGTATAGAGAGTGCAGTGAATATATGTACATATTGTGCAACTCATTGAATCTAAATTAGACTGTATATAAAAAGTATTGTATTCCACATAAAAGTTCGAATTCAAGATATAACCTTAAGTACTACAAGGCAAAACTTAGATATGTATCTATGTTCAATCATTATATAACAAATAAGAAAATACTAATACAGTTTATTACATCTTCTGTTTCATATTACTGAGATCTTCACCTTATGACCAATGGATAGGAAGAACCGCGAGACCCTCCTCAAAGAAAGGGAAAACCGAAGATTGTTTTTTTTTTTTTTTTTTTTTTTTTTTTACCATAAAGACAGTTACATTATTATTAATCTCTGTATATGCTCTGTAAAATTTGTAAATCTTGATGTATGTAACTAAATATTGTAATATGTAAACTTTTTCAACGAAACTTGAAACATGTATGTCATGTCTATAAGTGAATAAACCATTATTATTATTATTAACAGACATGTTTATGCCAGCCTATCGCACATACACGGCGCGACAGTGAATGTAAACTCTCTTCAGATGAAATCATGTCTTCTGAACAGCAACGCGTCACACATCGACAAGCGCAAGAACTTATATTCATTCATTCATTCATTATCTGCTTAAAAGAATACCAAACATATTCAAAGCATCGTCAAGTTAAATATATGCAACTAGAAAATCACATAGTTTAATATCTACATAAACAAGTTCTAAAATAACCTAATTACAATAATAAATCACAAACTATGCACTATTACACTTATAGTACACAAATACCATTTATTTAGTCAATATTAATATAAGATATTCATCAATTGAATAATAGCAACCTTCCATACAATATTTCTTTAATTTTATCTTGAATATTTTAAGATTATGAATATTTTTCAGATAGGTAGGGAGTTTATTGTACAGTTCATGAGCTGCAGCAGTAGATCTGGTTTTATATAGTTCTAATCGGTGTGACTGCAAATGAAAATTTGTATTTCCTCTGGTGTAGTGCTTATGCATTTCTTTATTTGTTTTACCTTTATCTCGCCTGTTAGTTATTTCTGCTATTACTTCATATGTGTAAAGTAAATATATAGTTAAAATATTTAGGTTTTTGAAGGTTTGCCTACAAGACTCTGTGTCGTTCCTATAATTAGTCGTATTGCTCTTTTTGGAGAAGAAATACTCGGTAAGCGTGTTTTTTAGCACAACGTCCCCACACTGTTAACCCATATGATATATCGGGTATATGAATCCATAATATAGCATTGTTTGTGTATTAACATCCACTATGTTCAGCTTTTTTTCATTACGAATAACCCTGAGCTCATTTTGTTGCATATATGATCAATGTGATATAACGTGATTGAATATTGTTATAAGGAGAATGAAGAGGCGACATACGGGCGTCTGCAATGGTAGTTTGCATTTCCATATATAGTAATTATTTGCTATTTTCATATCACAGAAGTGCTCAATTTGTGATTCATCTTACCATACACCAGGCTACTAATATTTCCCTATTCTATAAACAAAATAAGGAACGAATACAGCGCTATCTCCTGGAGATCAATATGACTCAATGATAAATAGGAAAGTATTGCATTCCACCCAAAAATTCGACAGTAAGATTTCAGTCAAAATGCATGTTTTGAAATCCTTGAAATACGCGCTCTCGTGTATATGTTGTTTATGTGAGAGCAGCATTTCTAACAAATGAAAAATCGGGAAAATAAACTTTCTATTTATATTCAGCATTTTCCAAGCATTAGACATGAATATTTTCAAGAAATCACCCACATCCAGATAATCCTTTATGTGCGATGTGTTTAGATTTTTTTTTCTCACAATCGGCTTTCATGATACTATATGTTTAATATAGTATCATGACAAACTAAATATGTATCCCGAACTGGGTGGGAATGTTCTCAGAAATCATCTTCATTTTGAATGAACAGGCAAAACAGATGAGGAAAATCTTACTGTGCAAACGTAGATGCCGTTAAATACCCAGTTTATGTCGAGTGAACAGTATTAGATATTCCTTGTTATTTGTTTGAATGTTCTAATTGCTGTATTTTTCTGAAATGGGAATTCCTTAACCATTTCTTGTATCTTTTTGCCATTCAGTTTAAAAATCATCACATAGCGAGCAGTTCCTCATAGATTCGACCATCGCTTAAGCTCTTTTGTAAGTTTTTGTTGTACTCGATCACGCTATCCTGTGTAGGGTGTCGCTGGAAAATCCTAAGAACATGAATAGGACTCCAGGAATCATCTGTCCACAAGGGGACAGGAAATTGTCGTGCGTACGTAGTCGATAGTGGAATGGAATGTTCAGCAAGGGAGAGAATCCTCTCTGTGAGATGCTGAACTAGATGGTGCACAGTATTGTGCTTGTTGTAATTGAAATGTGTATAAAACACCCAATTTGCACAATCAAAGCGTCAGTTAGGCAGACGTGCGGAACACACACCTTCTGCCAAGACTCTAATAAAACAAGGAAAATGGCCACTATAAGGTAATTCTGGGATGAAATTCCATTCTAAACAAAATGGTAACTGAGTTGAACAGACTGTCAAATCAATCTGAGCAAAGGTGTTGAATGCATCAGAAAGGAACTTAGGTTTTCCGGTGTTCATGAGAACAAGGTTATGGCTGATCTGAAGCACAAGATTAGTTTGCCTCTCGCACAAGCTCAAGTTGAGCCCCAGAGAGGTGATGGGCATTTAGGTGCAACACCAACAGAAAAGGTGTTGATTACTGAGAAACCAGATCTTCTAATTCAGTAACGGAGACGTCCTCAGATTTTAGTACATAAAGTACCCGTATGGTCAGCCATTCCACCTCAGGACTGATCACTGCGTCCCAACCTGGCGTCTTAGCTTTAGAAACCAGGAAGCTCAGGTCCAGAGGCTGCAGGAGTACGACTGCACCTCCGAACATCGTAGAGGGAAGCTTATTCGTAGCTTAGTGTCTTGTGAGCACACGACCAAAGGTTCTTCCTTATTAAGCAACGGACGTGGGTTCTGTTGTAGAATAAATATGGTATCAAAACGGAGTAAGAGGTCAATAGTAACTCTGTCTTATAATGACTTCAATGGTGGTCGAGTCAACTTATCCTTTGTGTGTATGTGTGTGTTATGCTAACACATTTTTCGAGAGGTTTTTTTTTTCATTGCCACTCTGTTCGAACCGATTGGAAACTGACATCGATGAAAATGATAAAAGCCGATGTTGCAGGGGCAGCACTGCATCATGTGTTATTCCTCCATAGCCACTGTAGGAAGCAGCTCTGTTACAAAAATCACTTGTGTGTCCAAAAGGCTGCCAATGCACAAACTAAATCTTTTGGTTTCTTTTGTGCTTTAGCTGTCATGGTGAAAGTATCCTCCCCATTGCAAATGTTTCCAAATGCATGTTCACATCCTGGGCCCACCGCCTCTTAAGTGAGGGTCCTGATCAGCACCTTGCTCATCCTAGAGTCACATCTCCCAGTGATAAGGCAGTGGTACTCGATCACCATGAGCTCATTCAGTGGTGCCTCCGGGGATTGGCCTTTATCTGCAGATATGAACACAGCTGTAAATAATTACTGTAAATTGGGTATTAAGCTTTACCCAGTCAACACCTGCGCATCTGCATCGGCTGTTTTACGCAAGTGGCTTTTTTCAGACCGTGTTCAGACTGAATGTAGATGAAGGATTGAAGCTCTGTTGTGAACCAAAAACTTTGGCGTCTCCACACCATCACTCAGGGAGCCCAATCGAGAGATTTGTCTTGGAACTCTGGGATTGCCAATCCTGTGCCTACATAGCAGCCTCTTAGCGGCGTGTGAATAAGTTTTAGATGCAGAGGTAGTCAGTTTCCTTGTAGTTTCATTAACCTAATTAGTTAATTTTGCAGTAAACTGACTTTTCTCCTCTTTTTAGTGGTCATTATCTCAAGCTCTGAGAAATACGATGACAGAAATTAAAAGTGGAGAATCTCTGGAATGTGAATGTTCATTGTCTTGGTGAAGTGCAGTGATGATCTCCAGGGACATTATTAATGTAGCACAAAATTTCATTCTCTCCTAGACATCAATTTACTCTGTGTTATCAGAATTATTGCCTTTATCAAAATGCATTCAAAATTTACAAGAATTATAGTTTATTACACAAGCAAGTACAATGTATAAGAAAACATATAAATTTATATTTTAGATACTCCTCCACTGTTGTCACTCTGAATTAGACATTTCTTCAGCTCTTTTTAAAAATTGTTAGAGCTTAAACTTCTTTTAAAAACTATGTGGGGTTTTATTCAGGGGCGGTTCCTCCATAAGGTTGCAGGTTTGCGCTACACCCACTGATTCTGAATATACAACAGATGCATTTTGCACATTAAATCTGTACTTGTTTGCATTGTTTTATACATAAACATGTTTCAATTACGCTTATCGTCTGTAGCTGTCCATGACCACAGAAGTCGAAATAAACAGAGGTTAGCTGTAGGAGCCGCCAGGTTTGCAGCGAAGTGTTAACCTCAGGTTTCGCCCAAATGTAGGCTCTCTGAGGGAGTTGCAGGAAGGTGAAGAGATGGAAGTGGCTTCTTATGCATTGCTTAAATTGGAGGTTTATAAACCTAGCTCCTCCTACTATTAGCAACAGCTATAGCATGACATTCATGCTTAGCTTCCTTGTGTCTGTTTGTTCTGTAGTGTGGTTTCGTGCTCCCAGAGCTTTGAGAAAGCTTTGTTTAAGGTTAAACTGAGTATTCTAACATTTTATTTCTAGTGATTTTTGTGAGGTGTTGTTTATGTACGTTTTTAAAATTCTTATAGAATGAATACCATGCAATCTTTACTGGAAAAGCCCTTTCCGCAAGCAGTGCTGAAGAAAAATCTGAAGTGAAACGAATGGGTAGACCCACGCCAAACGTTTCTATAACATTCAATAGGAAGTTCAACCCTGACATGTACAAGAAGCACGACTGGTTATATGGATGAGAAGTTAATAACTCTTTATACTGTTCCCCATGCCTGCTCTTTGGAGGAGATGATTCCTGGGTGAAGCAAGGAATGAAAGACATACAACACATGCACGACCGTGTTAAAAAGCATGAGTCCTCTTCCTCTCATATAGAAAATGCATTAAGTTTAGCAATGTATGGCAATATTAATATTGCTGCACAAATGGACAGTGCATACAGAAGGAACATACAGCTGCATAACGATAAAGTTACGCAGAAAAGATATGCCCTAAATATCATAATAAACTGTATACGGTTTTGCGGCTCATTTGAGCTGACTTTGAGAGGTCATGATGAATCTGATATATCACAAAACCCTGGTATCTTATGAGGCCTAATAGAGTTCAGCGCTTATCTCGATAGTGTCCTGAAAGGCCACCTGGAAAAAGCAACTGTTTTTAAGGGCACTTCAAAAACTATGTAAAACGGAATTCTTCAGTGTATGTTAGAGGTATGCCAAGAGGAAATAATGAGGGAGATTAAGGATGCAGAATCCCTTGCTGTCATAGCAGATGAAACATCTGATGTTTCCTCACTGTATCGGATGGTTATTATTTACAGATATCTTGTGAATGACAAACCCGTAGAACGATTTTGGTGTTTTGTTGGACCTGCTGGTCATGATGCAGACTCTCTTGCCACAGTCATTAAATCTAAACTTGATCTGCAACTGTCAGGGTGCCCGAATAAACTTATAGCGCCGACCTATGATGGTGCATCCGTCATGGGAGGTAGGAAACACGGTGTTCAGGCAATTGTGAAAGAGAAGTGCCTCTTATATACACTGCCATGCACATAAATTTAATTTAATAATACTGAATGCAGCCTCAGTAAACACCAGTGTGAGGATATTTTTTGCCAATTTATAAGGAATATGCACATTTTTTCAAATTCTCCTCAAAAAACAGCTGTGCTTGATGAAGCTGTGCAGAAGCGATTGCCACGCTCTGTTCCGACACGATGGAATTTTCATTCACGGACAGTCAATACCATTTTCGAACACAGGGAGAATTTAATTAAATGCATGGAGGTCATTCAAAAGAGAGCTCTGTTAAACAACAACACCACACTTTTTCAGGCTTCTGGGTTTATGCCCACTTTGAAAGATGATAATTTTGTATTCTGGCTGTCTTTCTTCCACAAGATCATGCCTCATGTGGACATTTTGTACAATCAGCTGCAGAAACGAGACTGCAATGCAATATTCGCCCTCACCCAGCTAAACGCATTTGAAAGGGAAGTGCAAAAAGTAAGAAATAGCATGGATATTGAGGAACACGAAGAAACTGCAATTAAGAGGAGAAGAATGGAAGATCATGATGTGAAAAGAAGAGAAGCTCTTGAAGTCTGTGACATTATTCTTAGAGAAGCAAAGGACAGATTTAGCTTCACAGGGCATCTGGTAGCCACGACTATTTCATCAAGAAAATTTCTCCGACTACGGTAAGACATTTCCAGAGGATTCCCTTAGAGAAACAATAAGGTTCTAACCTTTTATCACTGGAACAAAAATTCGTACAGAACTGACTGTAATTTACAGTCTAGAATAATTTCATGGAATGTCTGGCGCTTTGTGCTTGATGGACTTCATTAAGGAAAACAATTTATGTGCTAAATTCAGGGAATATGTCAAACTTCTCCGAGTACTGTTAAGTATGCCAATGTGTACCGCTAAAGCAGAACGCCGTTTCTCAACTTTAAAAAGAGTAAAAGCTTTCCTTAGGAACACAGTGTCACAGGACAGATTGTCAGCATTAGCAATGCTTTTAATTGAGAGAGAGAGTTTGTTATGAAGATTAGCGACTTCAACGCAAAAGTTATCGATAGATTCGCCAGGTCTAAGGAGAGTAGATCAGAGTTTCTGTATAAATAGGTGAGTCACTACTTTCTGTATTTTATTTTTCATTTGTGCACCACCAATAATTTAATACAGCAACCGCCACTGGGTTTATTTAATAATTTTAAAGCCTTTGCAATATGTGAAGAGAGATAATTTATAATCATTAGCTGTAAAGTCTTGAACTGAATAAAAGCAATGGTAAAATAAATGTGCCCTGCATTGCAAAAGATGATTTTCTAGATAGATCTGGAATTGTTTTAAGTATATTTTATAGATCCTTCCAATAAAACTTTTCAGAGAATGCAAGACATTTGTCGTATTCGGTTGTGACAATGTTAATTTATTTTTTAATTCTTTCATAGGAGATATTTTATTTAATTGTCTGAGCACCTTTGCAACCACCCTCGGTTGCTCATTCCCATTAATTCCACACTGGAAAAGCACTGGTTAAATGTCAAAAGTTTTGTTAAAATACAGATTTAGAACTATAATTCCTCACGTATTGTGACAAACCAAATAAAAGCTGTTTTAAAAATTGTATAATAATTAATGTACACCTTGAACAACCTCATTTAGTTCCTGCAAGTCTTTTTAATATCTTAGAATGGTTTTTTCCTTTATGTGTCATTTCTTTAATTTGCTTTTTCCAGGTTCATTTTTGTCAAGGAAAATTCTAATTCATTGATCATATTCTGTTTTGGTTAATTGAGGACTATCATAACTTACGGTAATAGTGCTTTGTTCCTTATTTAGGGAAAAGAGTAGAAAACTACTTTCCACAAGTCAATTTTTCACGAAGGTTTTAGAACATCCATTGTTTACGTGTAGTCATTGTATTTGAACGTACAGCTGCAGAATTTCAAGTTTGTCTGAAAGCAAATAGTAATGAAATACACATATAAAATAATACACATTGAAAGCTAATAGTAATGTTTATATTTTGTTTTTGTGTGAGTTTCTAACTTGGTCGTGGTTTTCTTGTGTTTCTCATTAAACTACATACTGTTTATATATAATTGATGAGTTTTAGTGTGCCATTAAATATTGAAAAAGGTGTTCTATGCATCTAAACATGCATTAAACTGTTATATAGGTCATAGGTAAAACATTCTTTGAAACAACTGACGTTTTATCGAGATTCAACTGTATTGGAACACCACAGTGAAGCGAAAAATTATTAATAATTAATAACTGACGTTTTGTTGACTGTGTATATAGTAAGGATCAGGTATTCGGCTAAAGGACACAAGGGAAGAAACACCTAAACATAACAACACAACAATGGGAGCATACTTGAGACCTGATGTGGTAAGTAAACTAATGCTTGTGTACCAAAGTCTGGCATCACATGAAATCCTAAGGAGATGTACTTTGTTTAGGACACAAAATGCAAATTAAAGTTTACATAGCATGATATGGCATGATTGCCTAAAAGAAATATTTTTGTCAAAGAAGAGACTTCAGGTTACGTGACATCAACCATCAGTGCATTCAATTTTGGTTGTTCTGCTTCACTCAAGCTGTAGTCAGACACAATGGACACAGATTTCACCAGCATCTCTAAAAATAAGCTAAGGAAAGGACCAATTACGCTTACTTTATTCAGCAAATTCTGCACAGGTAACTACTAAAACATACAGAAGGAACCTAAAATTGAAGAAAACTGCTACAGAAGAGCGAAGGAAGAGGCAGGAGAGTTCAGCTTACTAATCTGAAGGCTTTTAGTCTTTTAGTCTTTTAAAATGTTTTGGATTTTAAAATTTGATTTACACAGTTATAGTTTTTTCAACATTTTTTGTCATTCAAAATGTTCCACGCTATGCAGTTTTGATTAGCTCCCTCTAAAATTTTCAACACATGTTCTTAGAAAGCAAACAAAGCTTACTATCATATGAATTATATTATTAAAGTTATTGATATATAAAATAAAAGGTTTAATCATTTTCGGCTTTTTTTTTTGTTTGCTCCGTGCCTGATTCCCCCCCCCCCCCCCCTCTGGAACTAAAGGCAGTATAAGAAATTCATATGATAGATCTTTTCTTCATAACCATCTGAATATTTTAAGAAGTAGAAAAATTAAAATGTTGAAAATTTTCACCAAGTGGAACGGTTTGAATTTTGCCCAAATTTTGAATTTCACAAATTAATTACTCAAAAACTATTGAAGATACAAAAACCAAATTTTGAATACTGCATCTGCTATGCATCAGAGCTAAGTGGTAAAAACTTCAGCAAGATTGGTTGAAAAATTCCGGATTTGGGGTTTTCAGTGCTGCATCCCCTTAAATAACTTCATGTTTGCCTGACAGAGAATAGGGACGTTAAGATTAGAAGCTTGAATAAACTTTTCGGTTTATTTTAAACCAAAGTTTATTTCAACTATTAACAAAAGTTTGAGATGATAATTTATTTGGAGGGTCCAGACCTCCTGGACACCCCCGTTAAATACGTCCCTGATATATATCTATCCCCTTGAACTTTTGAGTTTTAACATATTTATTTTCTTTGTAATTTTACTCTCCGTAATGCTAAGTAAAACAATTGAATTATTCAAGATTTTCTCGGGGAAACAACCTAGGTTGGAGAGACAATTAGAAATTAACGTTTCGGGAGCACACATCGCTCCCATCGTCAGGATATTTATAAGAAATGTTATAAATAAATAAATATATACATACACGGTGTTCATTTTTATTCGTTATTTCCCAAACTCCGATAGAGCAAGAATGAAGTAATAGTTGACTGGTGAGTCAATCTCGAAATCACAGTGCCCTCTACAGAGAAGAAGTGGTAATTTTTGCGGAACAGTAAGTAAATTACAGCACTCTTAGTGTGGTTGGGCTAATAACTAATACAACCAACTTCCCCTGGATATGAATGCAAGAGCACCGTGCCTTCATGGTTGAATGCTACTTTCGTACATTAAAATTGGTGCAACATATAAATATAATTTAAACCGCCTCAAAGAGGAGTTTATGCAAAGGTATCCAGCATTCAGACAAGTCCCTCGGAGCGTAATGTCGTCAAAAGTGTCAAGGTACCGTCAAACTGACATACTTTTGTTTGCAACTTAAACACTTTTGTTTTATCAGTATACGATATAAACTTTCTGTCATTCTCATACTTAATTAAAATGTCTATTAATGTTGGTATCCTTATGTCTTTTAAAACCAAAAGGTGCATCAAACATTTACAAGATACAGGATCAGTTATTCACAAAGAGAGACACTGGACGCTATAAAGTAATTGGTCCCGATCTAGAAGCAATAAACAATGTTATGACAGAAAGGCCTCAAGCATACCTTCTCACAATACAGACAGTGTTTAAGGGCAAGAGAGAAAGGAAATATAAGAAAATGGACACATAAGACTATATACTAGAGATATTTTCTTGTTCAGACTTGGATAAAAGCTTTGTTCATATTGTAACACTAGTTTATTTTTAATTCCTGGAACATGTTCTACTAATTTTCTGGTTTGTTATGAAGTTACATTGTGAGGAGACTGTGGTTATTCTAAAAGAATTGAGATCAAATTGAAATATTTCTATTTCATGTATATATGTCTACTATACCAGAGAAACAAATGTTCATTGTGAAATAAGCGTTGATTGACTTATAATTTTGTATATTCTTCATGATATACTTTTATGGCTGCATAATTAGCTTTGCAGTGCATTACATAGCAATATATAGTTTTTTTACAAACAGTTATCGTATCTACGCACCTGCGAAATTCCGCACCTTTATGTTACTAGGGCAGGACCCACCTCTCAAATGGTATATTTACGTGCCGGTAGAGGGAGGCTTCAAAGCTGCTGTCAGTACATCAAATACGATCGCAAGCCGCTAGGGGAATCGTATACAAATCGCTCCATCAGCGATGCTAGTGATGGCGTCAAATTTTGTGCGGTAAAATCACATAAAAATGAACACCATGTATATATTTATTTCCAGAAACCTCATAAAAAGATCAGCAAGAAAAGGTGGAAGAGGATTACCCATTGCTAAGCCAGAAATAGCTAAAGCATTCCCTTTAATTTTTAAAGTTTGGTATAGATATGTTGATGATACTTTTGCAATTGTTCCCGATAAACTCATAAACGATGCTTTAAAATTACTAAATTTGCAAGAATAAGCTATAAAATTTATATTAGAAACTGAAATTAATGGATTTCTTTGTTTTCAAGGTCTAAAGATAATAACACATAATAATAAATTCAACTTTGTTATTTATAGGAAGTCTACTCATATTGATAACTACATAAAGGATAGAAGTTTTAACCCTTTTTCACATAAATTTGCTGTTTTCAATAGTTTGATTTATAGATTAATAAATATACCCCTGAATGAAGAGGAATTTAATAAATAATATAGACATATTAATACTGCTTTAATTAATGGTTTTACTAAAGAGTTTATACATAAAAAATTAAAAAATTCAAATATCAAAAAAATGTTAATGATATTTCTACCCTTAGAAAAATGAAAGACGAGTAAATTTTTAAAAATTAACTTACCATCCTTGGATTAAAAAATATTTTCAAAACTTTTTTAAAGAGTTTGGTATAACTTTAGTTCCTCAAAATAAATTTAGTACAAAAATTTATTACATTCCTGTAAAAAGGAAAAGTTCCTAATAATAAAAAATCTGGTATTTATCAGTTTAATTGCTTCGATTGTGATAAAACTTATTTTGTAAGGACAAAACGTAATTTAGAAAGCAGAACGAAAGAACATTTTCGTAACATTAAGTATAAACAAACTGATAAATTGGCTGTGGCAGATCATTTATCCATTAAATAAATTATTAAAACATATAAATGGTCCGACAGATTTAATAGTTTGGGAAAATATATTTATTTTAAAAAATAAACATCGCGTAATGAATTTTGAAATACTGGCAGTTGATTCTGTTTTTAAATTTGTTTTATTTTCAGATTTTGGTAATACTAACAAGAACATATTAAGATCTAACGTTCATAACGATGACAACAGCTTTGTTGTTTCCGGCTGAGGGTATGTAAAGGTTTTACATTGCGATTCCGGAGAATTACTAAGAAAATTATCACCATTTCTTATGAGATAAGTGAACTTTTAAATTACAAATTGTTGTATTTGTATATATTTGTTTGCTTCACTGCTAATAGCTTCATATTTTATGTATGTATGGGTTAAATAAAATCCAACTACATGATGCTTCCCATGTAATCACAGGTTTCTATCTTCAGTTCTTTTTTTAATTTACGTCCTCCAGTGTTAAGTCATATTGGACGATGAATGAAATGGCTGAAATGATACTCAAATGAGTCCGGGGTCCATGGAGCTTAGAATTACCCGATATTCATCTTTCAGGACAAGAGAAAACCCTGGAAAAAACCCGTATCCAGGTAACTCGCCCTGGCTGAGATTCTAACTCAAGACCTCTTGAAGGTGAGGCAGAGACGCTACCATCTATGCTACCGAGGCGGGTTCTATCTCCAGTATTAAAGTCTTAGTCCACTGAGCTGTTTTAGTTTCTAGTTCCCATTTTACTTCCAAATTTTTATCGTGGTTTCCCTAAAGCTTACTCTCAGTTCTTTTCCCTTTATAATATATGAATGTGTGCTCTTTAGTCACTAAGTGGATGGATGTGGTCCCAGCTCTTGTGGGAAAGTTGTGTACACACCAGCTATTCTGATTGCTACCTTTCGTTGGACTTTTCACAATTATTTTGAAAGTTTGCTTCTTTTCCAGACAGATTAACCAAAAAGATGTGTAGTATGATATTGTTGAGTTTACTAGACTTGTAGGTATGCTGCTTTTGCAACACTAAAAGTATATATAGCAGCGCTAACTCCTAGACAATAAGCAGAATTGGGTTAAACATTAATTTATTAAATCTCTGAGTTGGAATATTAATAGAATCACACAGTAACATAATAGTTACTTTTAAGCAGATTCATATACCAAAGATGGCGACGTGTAGTTATGGCACGCGAAGTAAGTCATTGAAAATCAGTGAAAAGAGTGGTATTAATGGCAATAAAGCAAAAAGAGATTACAGCAACAACAATTTCAATGACGGAGAAAGCCACAGAAATGAAGACAAGACTGGGGAGGAACCCTTAATAGAATTAAAGAAACAAAATCAACAAGTGGAAGAACCGCCATCTCGGAATGGAACAACACGTGAAGCGGAGGTCATAGCGTCGCTTCAAATCATTATGGACTTATTGAACAAAGACTTAAAACAGGCTCATAAAGAAATAAGAACCTTAAAGACTGAAAACAACGAACTCAAAACGGAAAATCATCTCCTGAAGGAAAAAGCTAAACACAGAGATGACTCAAATAAAATTGTGATGAAAATGAAGGAGCCTATTCCTACAAGCAACAGGTTTAATTTGCTATCGTCATTCGATAGTGAATCTCAGCTTTCCGTTGATGAAGGACTCACTGCAAATACTGGTCTGCAGAAAAAGAAGAAAGAAACAGCAGTAAGCTCCAAATTCAAGTGGATTAACCCTAACCTCAAAATCAGGAAACGTGAAGGGGAAGGAACGGACAAGCTGGAAACGGAAAAATGCAAAGTGTTAGTGCTTGGGGATTCTATTATTAAACATGTAAATGTGGATGGGGTTAAGTTGAGGTCTCTAAGTGGAATAAATGTGCAGCAAATGTGTGGTAAACTCAATGATCCCAGCATCACTGGAAGACCAGAAGATACCAAAGTGGTTGTGCTACATGTTGGTACAAACAATCTAAAAAACTCGCGGAATGCTGAAGAGATTCTGGGTAACATGTACAATCTTATACGTGCGACCAAGAAGAAGTTTTCAAATGCTAAACTAGTAGTTAACAGTATAGTGAGAAGGCGTGACTTAGGTGATAGGTATGTAAATAGTGTTAATGAAAATATTAGATGGGCATGCCATGCTCTAAGAGCTATTTATGTGGACCTAGACAAGAAGCTGGACTACTCATGCCTTGGCAAGGATGGTCTACATCTAAACAGAAAAGGGTCGTTTACACTGAGTGAAGCTATAAAAGATGTAATAGGTGTAGTATGTAAAAGTCGGGTAAATTAGAAACGTATGAAGAAGGTGAAAAGCATGTAGGCTTTGATAGCAATCCTCCTGAGAAAGCAAATACTGGTGTAAATACTAGCTGTAAAATTAGTAACAATAGTAAATTCAACCTATCAATCTTCCACCAAAACATCCAAAGCTTAAGGAACAAAAAGTGTAATATTGAAGTACTATTAATATCTGCTTTAAAAAACTCTACAGCAATTTGTTTAACGGAACATTGGTTGGGAGAAGATGAAACTGAGTATTTTAATATACCTAACTATGTGCTAGCATCTTCCTTCTGTAGGTCAAACAAGAAAAATAGTGGATCATGTATATATGTAAATGAATCAGTTAAATTTAGGGAGATTGTTATGTTTAAATACTTAAACCAGGAGGAACACTTTGAAGCCAGCATGTGTGAACTATTAAACAGCAAACTAATTCTTATTTGTGTGTACCGAAATCCCACAAGCAATACCATAATTTTCCTTCAAAATTTAGAAATCATTTTAGACTTCTTTAAAAAGACAAAAAAATCTGTAATTATAGTAGGGGACGTGAATGTAAACTATTTAACAGAAAACGCAAATAAAAAGCAGCTGCAAAATGTCTTTAATATGTATGGAATGGAAAACATAGTTAAATTACCAACCCGTGTCTCGAATTCGTCTTATTCTGCGATTGACCAAGTAGTGCTGAATATAAATAAGTGGAAATATGAAATTCAGATTTTTGACACAGCCCTGTCAGATCATTACGCACAAATGTTAAAATCAGTTGTCCCAGTAGATCAGCATAACCCAAAACAGAATGCAAAAAAAATATTCAAAAAGGTTAGACTTGCTAATGATGACAATCTAAGCTATCTAACTTTTCTATTAAGTAAAGAATCTTGGTAAAGCGTGTAAACTGAGCAAAATCTAAACGATGCCATGAATGCATTTTTGGACACATTTAATTTTCACTTTGTAACAGCCATACCAATAGTTAAAGTAGCAATGAACAAGCTAGGTAATAAGTGGATCACAACAGGAATCCGCAAATCTGGTGATAGATTAAAATTCTTGAGCAAATTCATGAAGGAAAACAAGACTACACCGGATTTTAAGGCCTATTATGTAAAATATCGAAATATATATAATAGTTATAAGAGCAGCCAAAAAGTTACATAATGATGAAACAATAAATAAAGCAGTTAATAAAACTAAATCCATATGGCAAGTAATTAAGCACGAAATAAAAAATGGACCCAAATTGAAAGAAAATTACCATCTAGAAATTAATGGCCAAAAAGTAAGTGATCCTAAACAAATTTCGGAATTATTCAACCAGTTTTATTCAACTGTAGCGGAGAAACTGTTAAATACTCATTCTCTAGGAAAGAAGGAAAGATTAAGTGTAAAGAAAAATGAACATAGCATGTTTTTAATTCCAGTAACAGTTGAGGAAGTTAAAGATGTTATAAAAAAATTGAAGAATAAGAAATCAGTAGGAATAGACGGTTACTCTAACTGCGTCATAAACAGTTGCTCCTTATTCCTAATTGAACCACTGACGTACTTGATAAATCTTTCACTTTCAAGTGGGACGTTCCCCAACAGGTTAAAAAAAGGTAAAGTGAAACCCATCTTTAAAAAAGGTAACAAAGGGGAGGTAGGAAATTACAGGCCAATTTCCATAATTTCAACTTTTGCAAAGATCTTTGAACAAATCATGTATAAAAGAGTAACAAGCTTTTTGGAAAAATTTAAAGTAATTAATGACAATCAAAATGGTTTTCGAAAAAATAAATCAACAAGTTCTGCAATGATGAATTTCATTGAACAAGTGTATGAAACATTAGATAGTAAACAACTAGGGATAGGCATTTTTTTAGATCTTACAAAGGCATCTGACCTGGTTGATCACAAACTTTTATTAGAAAAATTATCCTCATATGGCATAAGGGGGTTAGCTTTAGATTGGTTCAGATCTTATCTGGAGAATAGAGAGCAATCGGTCGAAATAGAGTATTTTGATAGCGAAACGAGTGAAGTTAAAACTCAGATTTCAAGTAGCGCTATAATGAAATATGGGGTCCCTCAAGGTTCGGTGCTTGGACCTCTTTTATTTATAGTGTACATTAATGATTTGGCAGATAATGTAGAAAACAGAACCAATATAAATGTTACACTTTTTGCAGATGATACAACTATTTTTATCAAAGGGGTGAATAAGGAAGGGGCAGATGTACATATTGAAAATAATCTAAAATATATTAAAAAATGGTTTAGTGCCAATATGTTAATATTGAGTAAGGAGAAAACAGCAGCCCTAAGCTTCTATAATAAAATGAGTGGAAGTCAATTGTATCCAAAATTAATGCTGGGACAAGACCAAATACATTACGTACAAACTATCAAATTTCTGGGACTAATACTAGATGAAAATTTAAATTGGGAAACTCACATAGAGGCATTGACGAAAAAGCTTAGTAAAATGTGTTTCTTAATGAGGGCGATTACAGGCATGTCAAGCTTGAAAGTTCGGAGAATAGTGTACTTTTCATATATACACAGTTTGTTGGCATATGGTATAATTTTTTGGGGAAATTCTAAAGACAGTATAAAAGTATTCAGATACCAAAAGAAAATAATTAGAATCATAGCAGATGTCTCAAGCACAACTAGTTGTAAGCCATACTTCAGTAAATTAGGTATCTTACCACTGCCAAGTATATACATATATGAAACTCTTGTACATATGAAAGCAAGCCTAAGTTTATTCAAAACAAATTCTGAAATTCATATACACAACACTAGAACAAAGAATAATTTATTTGTGAAGTCACACAAAACAAAGATGTATGAAAATAGTTTCACATATGCTGGCTTACATCTTTACAATAAACTACCTGAATCTATAAAAAAGATTGAATCACAACATCAATTTAAGAAATTGTTATTAAACTTCCTTAGAGCCAATTGCTGCTACAGCGTGGATGAATTTTTAAATTTGTAAATATTTAGTTAGCTACCTTAATTATAAATATTGTACTTAGTTTTTAATTTGACGTGTCCTATAACATGTACATGTTTTAATGGATGAATCAATAAATCAAATCAAATCAAACTTTTGATTTGGAGCAGATATTTACGTCTCCACATCACAATATCTTCTTTGTCCTCTATCCTAATATCTATCAACAACCGATGGAGAGTACCTTGTGAAAAATTTTGCAAGTTTGTGTCAGAGTTTACCGCATGCAAAACCTTTAGAGTCAGTCATTAATTTCTGCAAAAATAATAATGAACTTTACTGCATATGGCACTTTTCGTAAAATCGTCATATTTCTCCACGCATTGTTTGCATTTACGCGATTTTCCCAGTGTTCTTAGAGTTCCGGATGCTTGCTGTTCCATTCTAATCCTTGTTTCACATAGGCTTGCACCCGATATCTTAACGGTCACGTGACCTTATCACCTCTCATTGGCTGCTATTGCAGTATAAACTGTTGTGCGGTAATTTAACATGTTGATATATATTTATATGTTGGAAGAGAATTGTCAAATTTATATTTTCATAACTGTCTTAATTAAATATATTACGCAATAGACTTTATTTATCTGAAATGCATTTTAATTCTTAAACGAAGTAACGTGATTTAGCGGTAGTGATGACATATTCCTTCGTTTTCCATTCTTGTGGGAAAGCTCCTCTAAGAATAAGCCTGTTTATTTGTTTTCTAGCATGTCAGGTTTTTTTTCTGCAATAGCTTTTATGAACTCAGGTGGAATAGCAGTCGATCCTACTGCTTTCCTTGTTTTTATCCGTTGCTTGGCTTCTAATCTACTTTTTTTCTTTTTGCTTACAAATGTCTTTTCTGTAATAACTATTATTCTTTGCCATATTTATGTTCTGGGAACAAAGTTTTCGTTATTCTAAGTTGTTCTTTGTAGTGGTGATCTAAACAGTCACTATTTTATATATAGAACCCCATGTGTCAACATCAATTTCAGTACATAGCTTCTTCTAGGAGTTCTTTTAGCTAGTTTAATAACATACTTAAGCGCATTTCTACTTTAACGTTTTAGGGTTTGTATTTGTGATTTTTTTTTCTTTTTTGATTTGCCCTATCACTTTGCTTCTGGAATAAGTACCTTGTCTCCTTAAATTTGCCATGTTCCAGCAATATGCTACTTTATGCTTACAGCCATCATATTTTGTTTAAGATCTTAAGTGCATACTTTTTCAGTAATTTGAAAAAAAAAAAAAACAAAACAATAGCGCATTTATATACGGTCAGAATTTTTCTAATTTTGTCTGGGTTCAGGGATCTCAAAAGGTGTATTGTCACTGATAGCCTGGTTTCGAATTTTTGGATGTAATATTCTTACGAAATACTATATACATGGTAGAGAAAGTAAAAATACCTTTTATGGATTCAAGGACTTTAAGGAATTTGTATTTTTGGTGTATTCTCGATATCAATCTTTATGGATGTATGTATTCTTTCGCTAACTGCTGTTCATAGCAGAGAAAGGGAAAGGCAAATGTTTCTTCGCAATTAAAGGTTACAAGTTCTACTTGGGTTGAACACGCTGAGAACAATAATAAGGCTGAAATTACGTTGTGAATGCAAAGAAATGCCATTATTAATTTATTACTACTCTTCGGCAAAGGCTGGAGAATGATAATGAAAACTATCTGATGATTGTGTATCAAGCCCCCCTTCCAAAAAAAAATGAACATGTAGTATGATCAGGGGGTGTTAACTGGGATACAGACTCCGAATCCGCATTAAGCTTCTCGAAGCTGTCGTCTGACAGATTGAGCGCTGCACATCAACTTTAAAATCTGTCGGTGTCAACAGATGTCTCTCTTCACTCAACTTAAAAATCTGTCGGTGTTAATGGTGTCTAAGCGAAGCCAAGTTGAACGTCAAAACTGGTCATCGATTTGTAAACTTCGCCAGATTTGTAAGGCCTGTGATGGCATATGAGCAGCAAGAAGGAAGGGAATGGACTTTTACAAAGACCTATCGGTAAGTAAGATGTTAGCATATAGCTAAATATCGAAAATTAATATCATAACTTAACCTGAATTGTACCTTCATACTTTCATTTGTAATTCTTTAGATTATGTACCACATACATGAAAAAGCATTAGTTTCATCAACCTTGTTACTTAATTATTAATGCAAGAACAATGTTTTTCTGTTTTTTTAGCTACCTCATCATCCCAGGCTACCAAGAATACAATGGCAGAAATCAAAAGTGCCGCATTATTAGAAATGTTGTGTTTATTGTTTTGGTGATGTGCAGTGATCTTCAGGAACATTATTGGTGTAAAACAAAGCTTTCTTTCTCACCTATACAGCAATTTATTGTGGCTTAACAGATATTATTTTAAAGTTTGTGTTTAATTTCAATATCAGTGGAAAATTAACAAAAACTTTGAGGAGTGCTGTGGCCAATATGTTCTAAATTTTCAGGAAAATTGAAGTTATTTTAGGCAGTTGATTGGATATATTCGTTGGTTTTGTGTTAGAAGTTTTAAATTTAAATTATTTGAGTCATATATAACAGTCCATGTAAGGTAAGTAGTTTCCAGTTTAAATTACTGCAAAAACAGTTTCTCTTACGTTAAGGGATTAAATCACTTGTCTAGTATTAACCAAATTAAACTTTCACTGCAAAAACTAACAAAACATTTATTTTCTTACAAGCCAAACTTACATGTTTCTTTTTTTCCAAAGAACAAAACACAAACGTCCTTGACATTATAGCTTTAACTGTCCTGCCAACCTAAACATATTTCCTTTTCTTTCATAACATCCTCCCACCTTTGAATTTTATACATACAATTGAAACATTACAATTTCCCTTTAAATATAAACTGATTACAAATTTAAGCGGGATGGTAGTTTGATCTTCCTTCCAGATCTGCTACTCATCACTCGTGGGGCTTTTTCAATTTCAGAAGCATTTTCCACCATATCATGCTGCTCTTCTGGAATAGTGTCTACCTCTAAGGGGTATATATTCTGGATGGGTCGTTTTAGTTCCCCAGTTGCAGTTTTCATTTGGACCACTCAGATGACTTTGTCCTTTCCAGGGTACACTTCTACTACCTTTCCCATAGGCCACTCAATCCTTCGGGTGTTGTTTCTTCCGACAAGAATATTATCTCCAATCTTCAGATCCTTTTGTAAATTGCTTTTGTTCTTTCTAGATTTAAGTATTCCAAAATATTCTGATCTGAATCTTCTACGTAGCTGTTCTCTAAGAAGTTGCACATGTCGACTTTCCAGTCATGGTAATGCCACTTCATACCTGTCATTTTCAGTAACCTTTACTGTATGTAAGAAGTAGCGACGTGCTGTTTCCTCCAACTATTCTCTGGATTTCAGCTCTGATGGATCAGATATACCTATAGCTTCTAACTTCCATAGATCAGATATGGAAGCACATTGGATGAACAGAGAAGTAGTTTCTTTTGCTAACGTGTCATTCTGCTTCACTTCCATTTTTCCTGTCACCGTCCATCCAAAATCCTTCTTCACAGCAATTAATCCACATGCCAATTTACATATCTCGCCCAATAGAATGCAATTAGCAACATCAGCTCCCAACAGCATCGCCACTTCAGGTGGATCCGATCCCACGTCCGAAAGCCATATCTTCTTCGCCTTCAGTTCTTTCATTCATGGTCCAAGGTTTAACCTGGGGATCTTCCTAAAAATCGTTTTCTGTCCTATCAATTGCAGAGTAGCCGTGTGTGAGCCTTCACAACTGCCAACACATACTTCATACAAATTATGCTCTTCTTCACAGGTTTCGGTGCCTCCAAACAATCTATGTACCATTGTTTCTGTTTTTAGAGGATGATACCCCATTTCATTAGCAGTTTTCTGCAAAATGTATGATCTTTGTGACCCACTATCTATCAGTGCTCGGACTATCTTTTCTTTACCTTTGTGTTTCAATTTTACACATAAAGTTTGTAACAACACTTGTTTTGTAGCACTGTGAATGTTCATGGATATATTGCTCTCTGTTTTCTCTTGCGTCTCGAGTTCAGATACTGCTTGTGCATTTAACTGTGGACACATGATAACAGTATGCTGCCGTTTGCATAAATGGCACTTCAGGTTTGCTTTACAATTTTTGGCTCGATGACCTAACATCAAACATGAGAAGCAGCACTTTTCTTTTGCTACCTTGTTGCGTTTTTCTTCTAAGCTCATCTGCTGGGCGACATGACACTACTTGCTGTCGTGTAGTTTACTGCAAAAAATGCATCGTTTTCTTTTCTCATCAGATTTGCCAGCAAACAGGGAATTGGCAGTGGGCACATTTTCATCTTCAAATTCTCTTCTTTTAGTTCTTTACTGCTTTTTCTTTTCGAATAAATCAAAGCCAGCTTGGGCGAACATTATTCTTTCTTCATCTTCTACTTCTTTCCGGAGGAAATCAAGAAGAGCTTCCAATTGGTCATTTTGTACATCGTCTGTATCAGGATTCGTCAGTGATTGGTTCCTAGGCCATGCCCTTGAAACCTCTTCTGGCAAGCACGATTCTACCAGAGGAAATAACATTGATGCATGTTTATCTCTAATTACACCAATGGATTCTAAAGCTCTCTACTGACATTCTAACGTATCATACAATGCAGCAATTCCTGATTTGTCATTCTTGCGAGTTGTATTTTGTATCACTAAATTAATAAGCTCCCTAGTATAATGCTCAATCAGCAGATCTTCACGTCCAAACCTGTACGTCAGAGTTTCTATCACTTTAGGGTAATTCTCTGCAGTGGCCGGGAAACTGTTGACCAGCTCTCTAGCTCTACTATTTGGCTTTGTACTTTGTACTAAATATTGAAATTTGTCTTCTGGTTCAATTTCGTTATCTTCGTGGATTCTTTTAAATATGCTCCAGAATCCTAACCAATCCTTGGCTTCGCTGCCATATTGGTATAGCTCTAACTTCGGTAATTTCAGATTCTTCTTTTCTGAACTCGAGGAAGCTATGGAGATATGATCTGCAACTGTTTGTCTACCATTAGAAATGCTTGACATTTTTAATCTAATCTCGTCCATTTAATCTCTATAATTCTTAATGGCATTGTACTCACGGTTATATGCATCATCATCAGCGTCACATTCTAACCACAAATCAAGGATTTTCTTGTCCAAAGAAGATAACTCAGCAGTTAATCTCTCTAACTTTGCGTTCATCAGGTGTGTAGCTTCACTTTCTGCTTGCTCGCTTGCCAAATTCTCAGTCGATTCATTATATGTTTTCGTAAATGATGCACGTATCGGCTTAGGCTGTTTTTGCAGTTTATCCAGTTTTGTTGTTGCTTACTTTATAAAACGTATCACTGATCACGTCGGGGTCACCAAATTGTTACGTTAAGGGACTAAATCACTGATCTAGTAGTAACCAAATTAAACTTTCACTGCAAAAACTAACAAAATATTTATTTTCTTACAAGCCAAACTTACATGTTTCTTTTTCCAAAGAACAAAACACAAACGTCCTTGACATTATAGCTTTAACTGTCCTGCCAACCTAAACACATTTCTTTTTCTTTCGTAACAGTTCACTCCTTTGATAGTAATGAACACTTTAGGAATACAGCATTCCATATTACATGCAAGTCCTTCACCTTTGTTTCATGGCTAACTTAACAAAAGAATGTTAATTTAATAAACATATGGCAGCTAAATGTGCACTTTTTCCTGTGGTGAGCATTCCTCAAAATTAATACTTTTGTGTTTTCAGGTGCAAATCAGGAAGATCAAGGTGCACATGAAGGTTCAGCTGGAGAAGGAAGAAGAGTAAGGGCAAGAGTCATCAGGCGATACTTCACATAAACCAAGACATTCCTGACAATTTAACAACTATACCATTCACCAACTTAACATATAATGCATATGAAGTGGGAGATAATCGATGAAAATAACCTATTTCACATTTTACCTATAACCTGTTACATTTTACTGTTGTCAATGTATCAGAAATGAAAAACTGCTGTAGGAAAACTTTGGCTTTATTGCAATAAAGAATGGTAACAAGATGGCGGTGGTACAAGCCGATACTGAAAGTGATATCTCGGTTTTTACTGATTTTAATCAAATAACTGATCTTTTCAATGACAAATCACGTACAAATCCAACACTCAACACCGGCCACAGCAATGGAAATGAAGGTTCTAATTTTGTGAACAATATAGGCGTGAAGAATAAGAATGATTGCTGTAGAAAATCACGTGAAAATGTGGCGTCACTTCACCATATAATCGAAATAATTAACAGAGATTTGAAGGAAGCACGATGTGAAATAGAACGCCTAATGGAAGAAAATAAACAACTGAAGCAAAATTACGTAGGTAGCAGTAAGAATAGAAGAGAGAATGAAGAAAACACGCCCGTGAATAATAAACTAAGTGCAAGGGATGTAAAGGTTAGTCGAAATATTAACAAAGTGGTGAAAAGGAATGAACTGTACACTGAGAACAGAAGCATGCAGAATACCAACGAAGGAATCGACTCAAACAACAGCTGTGATGTCCTGAAAGAAGCTGGAATAGAAGATGAGACCGGCGTTTTAGAAACAAAGAGATACTACGCAGCGAGGGAGTAAGATGATCGAAGCACACCGGTATCTGGGACAAAGAATTTCAATGCAGCGAGGGAATTCGAAGATGGAAGTGCGTCGATATTTAGACCAGATGAAACAATGTACGATAAAAAAACGGCAATTGTGATCGGTGATTCGCTAGTGAGGTATACTGACAAATTTATAGACGAAGAAGCTACAGTGTATTGCTATCCTGGTGCAAAAATTCAACACCTGAAGCGGGAACTTTTAGAGAATAAAGACGACCCTGATGTTATAATAATTCATGCAGGAACAAATAATATCATTACAGCAAAGGATCCAAATGAGATTATGGAGGAAATGGAACAGCTTGTGGAAGTGATTAATGAACTATTCCCTCGAGTAAAAGTGTGTATCAGTGGAGTGTTGAGACGTCGGGACGAAGACCCCCGATACATTGATGCAATAAATTCTGTGTTAGAATGGGTGTGTGAACAAAAGAACTGTATATTTATTGACGGAAACTCATGGATCACAGATAGGGATCTTGGGAGAGATGGACTTCACTTAAATAGAAGGGGTTCACTAATTATTGGTAAATTGTTTAATAGATACATTGCATGCTGCAAACCAAAAAACTCATATTAAATGGTAGTTGTGATCTTATAAAGTTAAGAGCAATATCTAATATTAATAATAATTTTGGCAGAGTAAAATATAAAGCAATTAAGGATTCCAAACAAATAAGAAATTATAACAAATTAAATGATGACTGCAGAATGTATTGTCATGCAAAATATGAGTCAAGTATTAGCAAAATAACAGACATAAATGACTTGAGTATAGTGTATCATAATGTACAGTCCCTTGGCAATAAGCTTCTTGAAATTGAAATTTTCTTAAACTCAATGGAAAATATTCAGGTATGTTGTTTTACAGAACATTGGATTAAAAAAACCTGCATTAGCCTAGATTCGCATATCTTTTCAAACTTTATAGTTGCAGACTTGTTCTGTAGAGAAAACTACACACATGGGGGTACCATGATTGCAGTAAAAAAAGGAATCAAATATAAGAGGTATTTAAAAACCAATATGCTAAATGAAGAACTGATATTTGAACACTCTATAATTGATATACAGGAACTAAAATTATTTATTGTATGTATCTATCGGTCTCCAAATGGGTGTTATGCTACTTTCCTAGATAAACTTGAGAGTTTGATTAATACACTCCAAAAACACTCTCGACAAATCTTTATATGTGGAGACTTTAATGTTGACTTCTTAAAAGACAACCCATCAGTACATAAATTAAAAAACTTACTAGCATTGTTCAATCTCTCAAATGTAATTAGTAACCCCACAAGATTAACTTTACAGTCAAATACGGCAATTGATGTTATAATTCTAGACAAATCTATCATTACTGTCAAGCTGGAGAATATTAACACTGGTTACTCAGATCATAATGCTATTGTATCCAATTTAACAAACTTTAGGACTAATAATGCTAAAATAACTACCCAAACATGTTATAAAAGGGTATTTTCTACTGCAAATATTCAATATTTCAATACGCTCTTAAACCTTGAAGACTGGACTGATGTCTACAATGAAAAAAGAATAGATGAAAAATTGCAAAAGTTTTTACTGACATTTTTGCATAATTTTAATACAGCTTTTCCTTATACAGTTGTTAAACAGAAGCAAACTAGTAAAAGGAAGAAATGGATAACAAAGGGAATTATTATCTCTAGCAAAAGAAAACGCTATCTAAATCAGTTGAGTAAAGTAAACAAAACTGAAGCATTTATAGAATATCATAAGAAGTATAAGCAAATATATAATAAGGTAATAAAAGCTGCAAAAAAGCAATATATAGATACTTGCATTTCAAATTCGTCGAATAAAAATAAGACTATCTGGAATATAGTAAAAAATGAAAGCACTAACAACATGGTCAGAACTAGAGACAAAATTACTTTAATAGTTGATAATACAAAATTAGATAATCCTGCTGAGGTATCAAATATCCTTAATAAACACTTTATTAGTGTTGGTGATAGAGTACCTTTGACTCATCCCAATATAACAAATACTCCTATCAAATTAATCAGAAACGATAAAAGTGTATTTCTCAAACCAGTAACTTCTGAGGAGATTCTTAAAATAATACATTCAAAAAAGAACACATTCTCTGCTGGATTTGATGATGTACCAGAGTGTATAATCAAATCTTGCAAAGAATATATAGTAGCACCATTAATGGATATATGTAATTGTTCTATATCAACAGGCAAATTTCCTAATGTCTTAAAATTAATAAAAGTTGTACCAGTATTTAAGAAGGGAGATACAAAAAATGTTGATAATTATAGACCTATCTCAGTTCAATCGGGGTTTTCAAAAATCTTGGAAACTGTTATGTTCAACAGGATATCTCCTTTTCTTGAAAAATATGTATTCAGTGATAAACAAAATGGATTTAGGAAAAATAAATCAATTTCTAATGCACTATACTCCTTTATGAAACAAACATTAGAAGGGTTTGATGCAAATAATTATACTATTGGGATTTTTATGGATTTGTCTAAGGCATTTGATCTGGTGAACCATAATATTCTATTATCCAAACTTGAAGCCTATGGTATAAGAGGGGTATCTCATGATTGGTTTGAATCCTACCTTGAGGGTAGAAGACAGTATACTGTAGTTAATAATGAATTAAATGGTCATAATATTAATTCCAATATTGAAATTGTGAGATGTGGGGTTCCACAGGGTTCTATCCTGGGACCACTGCTTTTTCTAGTATATATTAATGACCTTCCACTTAATATTCCCCATGCAGAAACTATTCTACATGCTGACGACACTAATATAATTATCAAAGGCTGCAATAATTCTGAATTGCAACATTATGCTAATACTGTGATGACAAATATGATGCATTGGCTAACTAATAATAAATTACTACTTAATATTAAAAAGACACAAAGTATGCATATTTCACTATCAAATAGAAATGAAGCTAATATAGCTCCTGTAATCGCTTTTGGCAATGAGGTAATACAATATACCAATGAAACAAAATTTTGGGGGGTAATTATTGACAAATTTTTAACCTGGAAGCCGCATATTCAGTATATTACTGCAAAAATTAATAAAGCCCACTGCATAATATCAGTGCTAAGGAAAATTTGTAATACACAAACATTAATGCTGATTTACTATTCATATGTGCAGTCTTATCTTGCATATGGTATCTTTATCTGGGGATCAGCTACCGAAATAAAAGATTTATTTGTAACACAAAAGAAAATAATAAGAAGAATGTTTAATCTAAGCAAAAGGACTCATTGTTTGTAATATTTTAAGGAAAATAATATACTAACTCTGCCATGTCTGTATATCTTAGAAACCGTATGCTTTATAAACAACAACATACAATATTTTCAAACAAATAACACTATTCATGAACATTATACTAGGAATGGTGCTAAATTACATATACTGGGATCAAGATCAAATAAAAAACTTAACTCAGTACTTCATAAAGGGGTTCACATGTATAACTTAATCTTAAAGAAAATCGAAAACAATGATAAGAAAAGATTCAGAAGAGATGTGAAATCATTTTTAATAACTCAGTGCTTCTATAGTACTCAAGAGTTCTTTGAATATTTTAGGTACCAGATTAAGTGGAGTAAATGATTACATAAGAATAATTTTATGATACTAATGGTTGACAATTCATGTAAGTTTTCTGTATTTGTTGACATTGATACAATTTAATCTGATTATTGCATGTAGAATTAATTCTGTATTTTCTGAATTTCTAGTTTGTATTGTTTGTACTGTATCTTGAAAAAGCAAATATTTCTGTACAGAAATTAAATGCTAAATAAATAAATAAATAAATAAACAATAAAGTGTTGATTAAGAATGATTCATACATGCAGTACATCTATTAAGTAACTGTTCTCATTCATGTCAATCTCCCTTCCTGCTTTTTCCTTGCTCTATGTATATACTTCTCCCTATCCCAATCCCTTTTAATTTCTCCTTTTCTCCTGTTGTAATGCAACACCAATAAGAACAGAAGTCCTTTCAAATACTCTGCATATTTTTTTTTTTTTTTTTTTTTTTTTTTTTTGCAAAATTTCACACAATTTTCCATGTGTCTCATTAATAGTGACTAAGGTTGTGTGAATGTTATCTAATTTGTTATTTAAATCTTCTGTGGCACTCTTTTGTTGCTGCTGCTGTTCCCTAAATGCCTGAAGAAGCGTGGCATCGTATGGCTCATAGCGTGTTCTTCTATAACAAAACAAAACTTTTTGATGGATAGAGTCAACATGAAAAATTCAATGCCATGGCCTGGATTTGAACCGGGAGATCCGTGGTTCAAATCCTGGCCATGGCATTGTATTTTTCATGTTGACTCTATCCAGCAAAAACCTTCGCCTATAAACGGCTAGTGTGGAGAAATGATTAATTTCCATCAATTAGCTAAAACTTAACTTATTTGTTACAATTTACATACTGCAAATAAAGTAGCATTAGCAAGTTCTAAGGCATGGACAACTACAAGCAGAGGGGTCTAGACATGTCTAGCTATACTGCATCGTCCTAAGAAACATACTTTTTGTATTACTCTGCGCCCACGTGCACAAGCGTGACAGATGACGTGACACATCCGCTCATGTGTTACATCATTTTACATTCTCCAGTTGTGTGCACAAGAGTAGCGCACCAGTAGGTAAAAGATAAATGGAGCTGTTCGTGGAATTGCTCACAGGAAAGTATACTTCTTAGGACAGCAGGACTATATATTATTTCCAGTGATCGTATTTCATAGTTTAGTAGTAGTGGTGGGGCTTTAGGGCGCACAACTGCTGGGGTTATTAGCGCCCATTAAGAAACAATAACGTTAAAAAGTCGAAACTGATTGCTCAGCTATAAGACTAAAAACTTTAAAATAGTAAAAAGGTCACCAATACAGTGCCTAAAACTGTATTAACAGAACAATGAGACAACAATACTGATAAAACAACTCACATAAAGGGCTAAAAGATAAAAAGTGAATTATGGGATTCATACACGAGTGCCCAGTCCGCTGCGATAAATAAAACGTAAAACACGATCCACTGCGCATGAAGTGTCTGGCAGCATTTCAGGCAGGGTCGTCGGCAGGTCCAAGGATACACGCAGCTGGGTTAAGAACTGGCAGTGAATTAAAACATGCCGCACCGTCAGGGGCTCATGACAATGAGAACAGAGCGGAGCAGCATCAGAAGATAAAAGCTGACCATGGCTAAAACGGCAGTGCCCGATACGCAGTCGTGCTAAAATCACCTCCTCGTGACGAGAGGTGCGCGACGAAGTGCTCCAGATGATTGGGAGGGGCTTCGCCACCCTAAGTTTGTTCCCCCGACGGGCATGCCAATGGCTGCTCCACATTGACAGGATGGCGCGACGTAAATAGGAGCTAAAATCGTCTGAGGTAACGCTAGACCTAAAACATCTGGGAGGTAAAACAGCTGCTTTCGCGGCAGCGTCGGCAGCCTCGTTTCCAGAGATGCCTACGTGTCCAGGTACCCACACTAAGGATACGCAAGTGCCTGCACTGGCGAGAGTGTGGAGGTAGTCCTGGATCCGCTGTACAAGTGGATGATAAGTGTACAGCATCTGTAGGCTCTGGAGGACGCTCAAAGAGTCGGTGCAAATAACCCAAGACTGTAAGGCATGCCGACGAACATATAAAAGAGCTTGGTAAATACCGAACAGCTCTGCCGTAAAAATCGAGCACTGCGGTAAAAGACGAAAGCTAAAACTCTTCCGACCGTGAATAAAAGCACATCCCACTCCCGTATTATCCTTCGAGCCATCAGTGTAAATAAAACTACAGGGTCGGTACTGCGCCTGAACTTCTGAAAAGCCCGAACGAAGGACAGAATCTGGCGTCGACCATTTCGGCATGGACAGCAGGCTCAGATTTACCTGGATCTCGGTGCGGAGCCATGGAGGAAATGGGGTTTCTCCTTTGTGAAATGCACAGGCAAAGCGACGTCCAACAACTAAAGCAGAGAGCGAAACGGAACGCCAGGAGGAAGGAGGGCCAGGGAGCGCGCTGAGTATTGACGGTCCAGAGAATCATCAAAGAACAAGCTAAACGACGGATGTTCCGGCAAACTAAGAAGCCGGCAAGCGTAATTACACAGGAGTACATCACGCCGATAGCGAAGCGGAGGTTCAGCGGCTTCCGCACAAAGGCTCAGGACCGGACTTGTTGGAAAGGCGCCAATACTCAAACGGCTACCACGGTGGTGAACAGGGTCTAGGCGTTTTAAAATCGACGGTCGAGCCGACGAATACACAATACAGCCGTAGTCTAGTTTGGATCGGATAAAAGAGCGATAGAGTCTTAAAAGAACTGTCCGATCTGCTCCCCAGGATGTGCCACATAAAACACGTAAAACACTAAGAGAACGTTCACACCTGGCCTTTAAAAAGGAGATATGGGATGACCAACTAAGCTTCCTATCAAACACCAATCCCAAGAATTTTTTCTCGTCTGCGTAAGGAAGTGCATCGGCTCCGAGATGCAGAGAAGGTGACGGAAATACTTTCCGGCGCCAGAAGTTTACGCAGACGGTCTTCTCGGCGGAGAACTTAAAGCCGTTTTCCACACTCCAGGTGAAGAGACGATCACGGCACAGTTGGAGGCGGCGTTGGAGGAGTGAAGTCCGCCGAGAACTACTGTAAATGGCGAAGTCGTCCACAAACAAGGAAGAAGAAATGCCCGATGGGATGCACTCCGCAATGGGATCGATGGCAATAGCAAATAGTGTGACACTAAGTACCGAACCCTGCGGTACTCCGTTCTCTTGGCTAAAAACAAGAGATAAAACCGAACCCACACGGACCCGAAACACCCTATCTCGCAGAAACTCTCGAATAAAAAGCGGGAGTCTTCCACGAATGCCCCATTTATGGAGGGTACGGAGAATTCCGTATCTCCAGCAAGTGTCATAAGCCTTCTCCAGGTCAAAAAACACAGCTACCGTTTGGCTCTTACGTAGAAAACCATCCATGATGTGCGTGGATAACGAGACTAGGTGGTCGACCGTTGAACGGTAGCGACGAAAACCACACTGAACGTTGGATAGAAGGTGTTGCGATTCTAGCCACCATGTCAATCGCCCGTTTATCATACGCTCCATCTCCTTGCAAAGGCAACTGTTGAGGGAGATCGGACGATAGCTGGAAGGGAGATGGGGATCGTTGCCAGGTTTTAAGATGGGGACAACAGTGGCCTCGCGCCAAGCGGACGGAAAAGTTGCTGTGCGTCAGATATGGTTATATACTTGCAACAGAAAGTGCTTACCTGCTGAAGACAGGTGTTGAAGCATTAGGAGGTGCACTCCATCCGGCCCTGGTGCGGAAGGCCTGGAACAGACCAGCGCCCGCTCCAGCTCTTGCATGGTAAAGAAGGCGTTATAACACTCACGGTTCAAGGAGTGGAAGGAGAGTTCATGAGTCTCAGCCCGGTGTTTGATGGGTAGAAAGTCCGCGGAATAATGGGAGGAACGAGAGACAGCGGCAAAAGCACCTCCCAGGGCATCAGCAACCGCTATGGGGGAAACTATGATGTTAACCCGCAGGCCAGGCACGGGAACACGAGAAACTTTGCCGGCCACGCGTCGCAGCTTGTTCCAGATCACAGATGATGGGGTGAAGCGGTTAAATGTCTCCACAAAGCGCTGCCAGGACGTCCTCTTGCTAGCCTGCATAACGCGACGGGCATTGGCTCGTAAGCGCTTAAAAGCGACCAAGTTATCCAGAGTAGGGTGGCGCTTAAATGCCCGCAGTGCCGCCCGGCGTGCACGCACCGCCACCTGGCATTCATCGGTCCACCAGGGAACGGGCAAACGCCGAGGTTGGGCTGACGAGCGAGGTATGGCACATTCGGCGGCAGAGGTGATCACGGATGTAACGTGCTCTACCGTCTCGCCAACGTCTTCCGATACACGGGAGTCGAAAATAGCCAGGCTGCAAAAAAGGGGCCAGTTTGCTTTGTGTAGCTGCCAGGTGGGTACACGGGACGATGGTGTATAATTCGAGAGCAGACTAATCAGGCAAGGATAGTGATCGCTGGAGAATATGTCCAAGACGACGTTCCACTCAAAACGATGAGCAAGCTGTGCCGAGCAGACAGTTAGGTCCAGGTGGGACAGGGTGCTGGTTGAATCAGATATAAAGGTAGGTTCGCCTGTGTTGAGAATAGCGAGTTTGTTCCGAAGAATTCAGCTAGGTGCTTCCCCCCTTACGCAAGCCTTAGGAGAACCCCAAAGAGGGTGATGGGCGTTGAAGTCCCCCACAAGCAAGAAGGGTGATGGGAACTGGGACACTAGATCCGAGAGGTCCGAAATGGAGAAGGGAGAAGAGGGCGGTAGATACACGGAACATAATGTAAAAGAAAGGCCAGGAAGTGTTAGAGAAACGGCTACGGCTTGCAATGTACTTGAGAGTGGAAGAGGTTGGTAAAATATATCGTCCCGGATTAAAAGTAGAACACCCCCATGTGCAGGAGAACTAGGCTCCGGTGGTAAGTCAAATCTCACCGGAGTAAAACCAGGAAAGGTGAAAGTATCCTGCTGGTGAAGTTTGTCTCCTGCAGACAGAAAATACTGGGGGACAGCGAATTACGCAACTGCAGCTCGGATTTACGCCTGCGCACGCCACGTGCATTCCACTGTATAATGGACATCCTGGAGCGAATGGAAAAGTCTGGTCAGAGGGGCAGTCTTCGAAGACCGCCAAGTTTGAGTAAAGGAGCCACTGAGCTCTGTGGAATTGCCAGTGGGGTACACGTGACGATGGAACATTGTGTGAAAGCAGGCGTATAACACACGGAAAATGATCGCTGCCAAAGCTGTCAGAGATGACGTTCCACTTTAGGCGATGTGTAAGCTGTTGGGAGCAAACAGCTAGGTCGAGGTGAGAGAAACTGCCGCTGGAATCGGAAAGAAAGTTTGGTTGGCCGGTGTTTAGAACGGAAAGATTGTACTGGGAAAAAAATTCAACGAGGTCGTTCCCCCTTGCGCAAGCCCGTGGAGATCCCCATAGCGGGTGGTGGGCATTGAAGTCTCCCAACAGAAGATAAGGCGTCGGGAGCTGCGCTACTAAAGCCGCGAGATCAGCAAGAGGGAGAGGAGAAGGTGGAAAATAAACAGAACAAAGTGTAAACGAAAAACCAGGAAAGCGGACGATGGCAGCAACAGCTTGCAGGTGGGTGGTGAGCCGAAGAGCTTGATTATAAATGTTGTCACAAACGAGCATCATAACACCCCCATGTGCAGGAGAACCAGGTTCCGGTGGGAGGTCGAATCGTACCGGCACGTAAGCGGGAAAAGTGAAAGTATCCCGGCGCTGGAGCTTGGTTTCCTGCAAGCACAAAGTACGAGGTGACAGCGACCTCGTGAGGAGCTGTAGTTCGGCCTTATGTGCACGAATGCAACGTATATTTCACTGGAAAATCGACATTAGGAGGTAAAGAAGAGGTTGGTTGAGCACTTTACTTGACCACAGGCTGCCGCTTCAATTTGCCTTTTTGTGTGCGCGTGGGGCTAGGACTTTTGGGAGGGGTAGGATCTTCCTCCATAGACTCCGCTTCAAGAGGAGGCTCGGCGTCACCGGAAACCGAACTCAGGGCGTCGAACCGGTTACCGGTGGCCACGGGCGTTGGCGAGACTCGTGGAGTTCGGTTACGCCCTCTGCCATCTTGAGACTTGGATCTCCGACGTGGTGAAGGAGAGGAGGCTTTTGAAACACACGGTTTACTGGCAGAAGTAGCAGGGTTTTTTAGAAAGTCGAAGGGTCTTGGCTGGGTTTCAAACTGTCGAGGTTCGGTGCAGAGCGGATGATGATGAGGATGATGTGTATAGGGGCGCTCAACTACGGCGGTCATCAGCGCCCTTTAAAAAACAAGTCATGGCAAAAGCCAGATATAAACCTTTCCAAAAATATATTTTATCTATAAATCCATTAAAACTGCACACACATATATATATTTAAAGAAAAAGGGAAAAAAGAATACTTGAGGTTAAAATCTAAAATCCACAGCTGAAACAAACGCTAAAACTTTGCTCACCGCCGTTTCGTCATCCGCGAGGATCTCCGCCAAGCTGGCCGGCAGCTGGAGAGACCTGCGGAGACGTGCCAAGCTAAAACAATCTAAAAGCAAGTGACGGACAGTCAGTTCAGCACTGCACAGTGGGCAAACGGGAACGGGAGTCCTATTCAATAAAAAGCTGTGGCTAAAATAACAATGCCCAATGCGCAACCGAGCCAAAATCACCTCCTCGCGGCGAGATGACCGACAGGAGGTCACCCAGGGAATCGGAAGTTCCTTGACTGATCTAAGTTTATTATTGCGGAGAGCGGACCACTCTTCCTGCCAGCAGGTTTGCACAGCTCTCCGCAATACGGCCCTAAAATCTTCCGATGTCACACATGGTAGACGAACCCTGGGCTTCGTGGTAGCCGTCTTGGCTGCCGAATCCGCCATTTCATTCCCCCGCAAGCCTACGTGACCAGGGATCCATGCACACACCACGCTAACGCCAGAAGCGTGTAAAACGTCGAGGGCATCCTGTATCCGCTGCACAATAGGGTGGTAGTTGTACAGCTGCCGTAGGCTTTGAAGTGCACTGAGGGAATCACTCAGGATTAAGCAGTTCCCCAACTTTCGTCGACGTACGTGTAAAATGGCCCGGTATATTGCATAGAGCTCTGCGGTAAAAATGGAAGTGCTAGTGTGGAATCCGAATGTATAGGGTTCGGTTCCACACACGTAAGCACAACCAACGCCATCTGAATTCTTGGACCCATCGGTGTAAATTTTAATATGGTCCTGATATCGCGATAAAAATTCTAAAAAGCATATGCAGAAACTAGACATAGACATGGTAGATTTATCATGTGTGGTCATGCCCAGATCAACGTGGGGCGCTCTGCACAACCAAGGAGGGTATGTCCTCTCCCCCCTAGGATACATCTTGGACATTTCAGTATTAAGATGTCTAAGGAGCTCCCGGAAACGAAAACCAGGTGGCTTTGGTTTAATAGAAGTGTTCCTATAACGCACGTCCATGAAGGTGTTAAAGAACGGCGTAAACGTTGGATGTGTGGGCATGCAATTAAGTCCACAGCCATAATTTGCTAATAGCATGTTGCGCCTGTACTGCAGAGGAGGTTCTGCAGACTCAGCATACAGGCTTATAACTCGGCTCGTTGGAAATGCCCCAACTGCTATACGTATGCCACAATTATGGACTGTGTCTAATCTCTTCAGCACAGATGGTCGTGCTGAGCCATAAACGATATTACCATAATCTAATTTGGAACGGATAAGTGTGCGATACAGTCGCAATAACACTGTACGGTCCGCTCCCCACGATTTTCCACTTAGTACCCGCAAGATATTTAAAGATCGGTCACATCGTGCTTTCAGTTGTGCTATATGCGACGACCAACTAAGTTTTCTATCAAATATCAATCCAAGGAACCTCGTCTCATCTGCAAAAGGTAGTAGATCAGCGCCTAGCCGGAGCCTTGGAGGTAGTCGACTCCGCTGACGCCAGAAGTTAACACAGATGGTTTTCTCAGCAGAGAATCGGAAGCCGTTCTTTAAACTCCAAACCTTAAGGTTGTCCAAGGTGGTTTGAAGACGGCGCTCTATAAACGAAGTGCGCTGAGATGTACAGTAGACGGCAAAGTCATCTACGAATAGGCTTGACGAGACCCCCGGAGGTACACATTTCGAGATAGAATTAATCGCAATAGCAAACAGCGTAACACTTAGCACCGATCCCTGTGGTACACCGTTCTCTTGAACGAAAAGGTTCGAAAGAACCGAGCCAACCCCTACTCGGAATACGCGGTCTTTCAAGAATTCCTGAAGGAAGAGTGGTAGGCGTCCACGTATATTCCAGGTGTGCAGAGTACGTAGCAACCCTGCACGCCAACACGTATCATAAGCCTTTTCGAGGTCAAAAAATATTCCGACTGTTTGACAGTTTTTAAGAAAGCCGTTCATAATCTGTGTCGACAAGGACACAAGATGATCCACTGTTGAACGGCGTCGTCGAAAACCGCACTGGATATTATTCAGTAGGTTGTGCGTTTCCAGCCACCATACCAACCGCCCATTTATCATGCGTTCCATCACCTTGCAGACGCAACTGGTGAGGGAAATAGGACGGTAGCTAGAAGGGAGGTGACGGTCCTTGCCAGCTTTCAAAATCGGTATAATGGTGGCTTCTCGCCACTTGTCCGGAAACGTGGCATCAACCCAAACACGGTTATAAACCTCGAGCCGGTATGCCTTACCTTCAGGTGAGAGGTGTAACATTTGAACGTGGATTCCGTCCGGTCCTGGTGCTGTCAGTCGCGATGATGAAAGAGTGTGTTCTAACTCCGCCAAGGTGAAGAGGCGGTTATAATCTTCAAGGTTTCTGGAACTAAACACGAAACCTTGAGATTCTACCTGAGTCTTAATTGAGATAAACTCAGGAGCATAATTACTTGAGCTAGACACCTGAGCGAAAGCACAGCCGAAGGTGTTAGCCACGACAAACGGATCAACAACTCCTGCAGGTGTTTTCAGACCAGCGATTGGCAAGTGGGTTGATTTTCCGGCCACGCGCCTTAACCTATCCCATACAACAGACGATGGTGTCCATCTGTTAAAAGATGAGACAAAGTTGTTCCATGAGATCTTTTTGCTATCCTTAATTACTTGCCTAGACTGTGCACGCGCTTTCTTGTACTCAATTAGATTACTTTGGGTAGGGTGTCGTTGAAATACCCGTAGAGCACGTCTACGAGCACGAATAGCATTCCGGCAGTCGTTGTTCCACCACGGGACAGGAAGTCGACCAGGTTGGGTGGCCGAACGTGGAATCGACTCTTCTGGAGCGGAAAGAATTGTCTCTGTGAGATGATCGACTAGATCATTCACAGAATCGTGCTCATTGTAATCAAAGACAGCCAACTGGGTGTAAAGGTTCCAGTTGGCACGATCAAAGCGCCATCTAGGGTTACGTGAGGTAGACACATCGTGTGCTAAGAGACTAAGAAGACATGGGAAGTGGTCGCTGGAATGTAAATCAGAGATGACATTCCACTGCAATGAAACTGCTAACTGGGATGAACATACTGCCAAATCGATGTGCGAATAGGTGTTATAAGCGTCTGAGAGGAACGTTGGCTCTCCGGAATTCAGGAGAACCAAGTTATTGCTCTCCAAGAATTTTGCAATGAGGTGGCCTCTCGAACATGCCCGAGTTGAACCCCATAGTGGGTGATGGGCATTAAAGTCTCCAACTATTAGAAATGGTGTTGAAAGTTGGGAAACCAGATCTTCAAGGTCAATTAACGAGAGGTCATCTGATGGCGGGAGATATACATTGCAAGTGCAAAATTCGATTGTTGGCAGCTTAATCCTTACAGCTACAGATTGTATATCAGATTGCAGCTGTACCGGATCTACAAATATGTCATCCCTGAGGAGCATCATAGTGCCCCCGTGAGCAGGAATGCCCTCTTCTGTGTCAATATCACACCGCAGTGGTGTGTAGCGTCGAATTTTAAACTTGTCTTGCGGTCGTAGCTTAGTCTCTTGTAAGCAAACCACTAAGGGCTTATGCTTACTGAGCAAAAGTTCCAGTTCTGGTCGATGTGTTCTTAAACCCCGCATGTTCCATTGGAGGATAGCCATTGAAACTATGGAGATAGGTTCTAAAAGGTGGTCTACATTAAACCGACTTTAACGGTGGTCGAATCAGCCTACCCTTTTTCTTAGGCGTAGGGCTAACACCTTTTTCTGCCGGTTTATCCTGGCGCTTTTTGGTTGCCGTTCTGGGGTCGGTATCCTCTAGGTCCATCTCTTCGGCGGATGAAGCCCCTTTCCCTAAAGAGAACTTAGGTTCGAGAGCTTCAAACTTATTGGACACAGGGATCGACGAAGATGACAGTCGTCGATCCGATTCATCACCAGAAAGCTCTTCAGAAGAGGAGCTTCGGGATGCTCTAGAGGTTTTCTTCTTCCTGGGGGTACGGGTCGAATCTTTCAGGAAATCTGTCCTTTGGTAACTGGTCTTAAATTCTTTAGGCGGCGGATCGTATATTACAGGCTTGTCATATTTCCTTGTAGAAGTCGACGGTTTGGCTTGGGACGGGGCTGAGGTTTTAGCTTCCTTCGTCCGTTTAGGTGATGTATTTGCCGACGCTGGTGATGGAGTTGTGGACTGCCGTACTTGTGTCGGGACAAGAACTCTATCGGAGATGGTAGGCTCCCCTGCACCGCAGGTTTGCGTTGCAATTTCTTTCCTAGGAACGGGTTTAGCCAAAACAGAGCTATAAGTACCGGACCTAGGAACGGAGGGCAAGCGAGTACGCAGGAGCTTCCGGGCGTCCGAGAAGGAAACCTTCTCCTTAACCCGGATCTCCTGTATTGCCTTTTCTTCCACAAAACGTGGGCAGTCTTTGGAGCTAGATGGATGCTCCCCGGCACAGTTTATGCATTTAATGGGTGAGGAGCACTCACCCTCGTGTAAAGCCAAACCACAGTTCACGCATGCTGGAGATCCGTTACACAGTTGACTAGTGTGACCATAACGCTGACACTTGTAGCACCGCAGGGGGTTTGGTATATAGGGCCTAACCTCAATACTCTCGTATCCTGCCTTAATCTTTTGAGGAAGATCTACCCTATCAAAAGTAAGGAACAGGGTACGAGTAGGCAACAATTCCCCACCTTCTCTGCGCTGCACTCGGTACACACTTATGACTCCCTGGTCTCTCAGGTTCTCCTGAATCTCCTCGTTGGACATACCGTCCAACGCACGGGTGTTTACCACCCCACGCGAGGAGTTCAGGGTCTTATGTACAGTAACGGATATAGGATAACTCCCTAGCATGGTCGCCTTCAACAACGATGCCGCCTGGGCGTTAGATTGCGCCTCGACTAGGAGCGTGCCATTTCGCGCCCGTATACAAGATTTGACCGGACCAGCAATTTTGTCTAATCCCCTCTGGATGGTAAAGGGGTTAACGGTCGTAAACTTTTGGCCTTCTTCAGTTCGACTGATTACCAAGTAGCGAGGACCACAAGACTCGGCTACTTCTTTTCCATTGCTACAATTTTTTGATTAGATTTTTGATGAAGGTTTGACATGAGAGTTGGCGAAAAATTCATCCCCCAGTGCTCCCCACCCACCACGGAGCCCAACAAGGGGTCATCCCACTGGGATGACAGGGCTACACAGGGGATATAGCGAGCTCGCCGTCCCACTCACCCTGGAGGTCGGTACAATACCTAGTCCTGGCCGATTGATTAGGGGTGGGTTAGTCCCTAACCTCCCGTTTAGGCGAAGCAGAAGCCAAAGTAGTGTATTAGTAATGCGTACCCTCCCCGAATTCAGAAAAATACTGTTACGAGCTCAGATACGCATCCCTCAACCACCAGGACTAACCTTTCCACCGACACGGGTCTCCACGCACGGCCTACACGTGGGTGGGCCTGTTGACCGTCTCCCTCAGCCACGAAGAGGAGCCCACACGAGGGAGACTGTTGGCTCGGGACCCCGGGTTCGCCAAACCCGTACCTACCGAAGTAGGCCCCTGGGGGGGGGGGTGCAGAGCGGAGGTTTCTTAGGGCTGCGTGATCCAGGTTGTACAGGAAGTTTAGCCGAGACGACAACGGAGGAATCTGAGGATGTTTGGGTGCCAATATCCCGCTTGGGTACTGGAGCTGAAACCACAGAGCTAAATGTGCCAAATTTTAAAAGAGAAGGTTGGCAAGCACGGTGGCGTTTGCGGGCCTCAGTGAAAGAGAGGCGTTCTTTCACCCGCAGCTCCTGAATGGCCTTCTCATCCATATAACGTGGACAGTTGCTGGAAGATGCTGGGTGGCTACCGCGACAATTGACGCAGCAAGGAGGATTTGGACAAGCTCCGTCATGTGCGTCTTGGCCGCACACGGCGCAAACAGATTGTGTTAACTTGGACGATAACTTAGTGTGGCCAAATCGTTGGCATTGAAAACAACGCAAAGGACGTGGTATATAGGGCCGAACGTTGATTACCTCGTAGCCAGCCTTAATCTTCGCCGGGAGATCGAGCCGATCGAAGGTAAGGAAGAGCGTACGAGTGGGCACTGGAACACCATCACGCATTGCTTTTACGCGATATACGGAGGTCACGCCTTGGTTGGAGAGGTAGCCTTGGATTTCTTCTTCCTGCATGCCATCTAGAAGGTGTGATGTAATGACGCCTTTACAAGAGTTCAGGCTTCGGTGCTTCTCAACTCGGATGGGATATCCGTGGAGGAGTTTCGCCTTCAGCAGTCTGTCAAACTGTAGTGTAGTGTACGTTTCAACGAGCAAGGAACCATTTCTGAGACGGGTACAAGACTTCACTGGACCGGCTAGTTTATCAAGTCCCAACTGTATAACAAAGGGATTTACTGTGAGAAATGTCTGAGCCTCCTCCAAACGATTTATGACTAGGTAACGAGCACCTGATGCTTCGTGTACCTCTTTTACTTCATTTGCCTGTCGTTTTCTTTTGGGTGTAAGTGTTGCCATAGAAGACATTATTTGAGTTCATCCCCCAATGCTCCCCACCCACCACGGAGCCCAACAAGGGGTCATCCCACTGGGATGACAGGGCTACATAGGGGATATAGCAGGCTCGCCGTCCCACTCACCCTGGAGTTCAGTGTAACACCTTGTCCTGGCCGATTGATTAGGGGTGTGTTAGTCCCTAACCTCCCGTTTAGCTGAAGCAGTAGCCAAAGTGGTATATTGGTAATGCGCACCCTTCCCGAATTCAGAAAAACACTGTTACGAGCTCAGATACGCATCTCTCAACCACCAGGACAAACATTTCCACCGACACGGGTCTCCACGCACGGCCTACACGTGGGTGGGCTTGTTGACCGTCTCCCTCAACCACGAAGAGGAGCCCACACGAGGGAGACTGTTGGCTCGGGACCCCGGGATCGCCAATACCCGTACCTACCGTAGTAGGCCCCTGGGGGGAGGAAGAATGTGATGCTTACTGACAAGCAGTAGCTACACGTGGCACAGTTAATGGGGATGAAGTGGATGAATTGAGGGTGAATGGCTAGGGACCCCGGGATCGCCAATCCCGTACCTACCGTAGTAGGTCCCTGGGGGAAAATACCAGAGCCTCTTCTGCCAGTTTTCGGGGTTCCTGATGGGCCTTCTCGGCAGCCGTAGCGGTCGTGGGGTACACCAAATCCCCACCGTACATCACCCCATCAGTCAGTCCCCTACTTCCTGTTGCCCACCCCTCGGGACGAGGACCGCAGAGGTTGGATTTTGAGGGGCAGTAGCGAGTCTAGAGTTGTTTGAAAGAGCGAGATCGAAACGCGCACGATTGGGCTGCCATGCAGGATAGGGGCAGATGGACGACCTCTCCACGCGAGGCATTCGGAGGCCATGCGAATGTGAGCGAGTGTGTGGTGTTTAAGGGCCCGTCGACAAGGTCATTTGGGCCCGAAGGTAACTCTAACTAAAAGCTACACAAACTAAGTTAAAAAGCAAGATAAAATAAAACACTCAACTATTAAAAGCACATAAAAAACTCATCCCAGTACTACAAATTTAAAATCTCTAAAATTAATAAATCTAAAATACAAGTCAGACTTGTTTATTAAAACCGATTTTAGCCACAAACCGCAGTGCCTTATCCACGGCCACTGGGTCGTCCCCTAAAACACCGAGCAAGTTAGTCCCCAAGCCCAAAGACTGGCGACCGCGGGCAATCGAGCAATACATGCCACACAGTGAGACGTACTGCACACGGAGCACACACAGGGGCCGCTTCCCCTCTTAACAGATGGCCATGAGTCGCTCGTAGTAGTAGTAGTGGGGCTTTAGGGCGCACAACTGCTAGGGTTATTAGCGCCCATTACAAAACAATAACGTTAAAAAGTTGAAACTGAGTCCTCGGCTAAAAGACTAAAAAAAACTTTAAAATAGTTAAAAGGTCACCAATACAGTGCCAAAAACTATAGTAGCAGAGCAACGAGACAATGAAACTGATAAAAAAAAAACTCACATAAAAGGCTAAAAGATAAAAGGTGAATTATGGGAGTCATACACGGGTGCCCAGTCTGCTGCGATGAATAAAGCGTAAAACACGATCCACTGCGCATGGAGTGTCTGCCAGCACTTCAGGCAGGGTCGTAGGCAGGTCCAAGGACACACGCAGCTGGGTTAAGAACTGGCACTGAACTAAGACATGCCGCACCGTCATGGGCTCATGACAATGAGAACACAGCGGTGCAGCATCAGATAAAAGGTGACCATGGCTGAAACGGCAGTGCCCAATACGCAGTCGTGCTAAAATCACCTCTTCGCGACGAGAGGTGCGCGACGAAGTGCTCCAGATGATTGGGAGGGGCTTCACCACCCTAAGTTTGTTCCTCCCACGGGTATGCCAATCGCTGCTCCACATTGACAGGATGGCGCGACGTAAATATGAGCTAAAATCATCTGAGGGAACGCTAGACCCAAAACATCTGGGAGCTAAAACAGCTGCTTTCGCGGCAGCGTCGGCAGCCTCGTTTCCAGAAATGCCTACATGTCCAGGTACCCACACTAAGGATACGCAAGTGCCTGCACTGGCGAGAGTGTGAAGGCAGTCCTGGAGCCGTTGTACAAGTGGATGAGAAGTGTACAGCATCCGTAGGCTCTGTAGGGCGCTCAAAGAGTCGGTGCAGAGAACACAAGACTTAAAAGCATGCCGACGAACATATAAAAGAGCTTGGTAAATACCAAACAGCTCTGCCGTAAAAATCGAGCACTGCGGTAAAAGACGAAAGCTAAAACTCTTCCGACCGTGAATAAAGGCACATCCCACTCCCGTATTGTCCTTCGAGCCATCAGTGTAAATAAAACTACAGGGTCGGTACTGCGCCTGAACTTCTAAAAAGCCCGAACGAAGGACAGAATCTGGCGTCGAACATTTCGGCATGGACAGCAGGCTCAGATTTACCTGGATCCCGGAGCGGAGCCATGGGGGAAATCGGGTTTCTCCTTTGCAAAATGTCACAGGCAAATCGACGTCCAGCAGCCGAAGCAGAGAGCGAAACCGAACGCCAGGAGGAAGGAGGGCCAGGGAGCGCGCTGAGTATTGACGGTCCAGAGAATCATCAAAGAACAAGCTAAACGACGGATGTCCCGGCAAACTAAGAAGCCGGCAAGCGTAATTACACAGGAGTACATCACGCCGATAGCGAAGCGGAGGTTCAGCGGCTTCCGCACAAAGGCTCAGGACTGGACTTGTTGGAAAGGCGCCAATACTCAAACGGATACCACGGTGGTGAACAGGGTCTAGGCGTTTTAAAATCGACGGTCGAGCCGACGAATACACAATACAGCCGTAGTCTAGTTTGGATCGGATAAAAGAGCGATAGAGTCTTAAAAGAACTGTCCGATCTGCTCCCCAGGATGTGCCACATAAAACACGCAAAACACTAAGAGAACGTTCACACCTGGCCTTTAAAAAGGAGATATGGGATGACCAACTAAGCTTCCTATCAAACACCAATCCCAAGAATTTTGTCTCGTCTGCGTAAGGAAGTGAGTCGGCTCCGAGATGCAGAGAAGGTGACGGAAATACTTTCCGGCGCCAGAAGTTTACGCAGACGGTCTTCTCGGCGGAGAACTTAAAGCCGTTTTCCACACTCCAGGTGAAGAGACGATCAAGGCACAGTTGGAGGCGGCGTTGGAGGAGTGAAGTCCGCCGAGAACTACTGTAAATGGCGAAGTCGTCCACAAACAAGGAAGAAGAAATGCCCGATGGGACGCACTCTGCAATGGGATTGATGGCAATAGCAAATAGTGTGACACTAAGTACCGAACCCTGCGGTACTCCGTTCTCTTGGCTAAAAACACGAGATAAAACCGAACCCACACGGACCCAAAACACCCTATCTCGCAGAAACTCTCGAATAAAAAGCGGGAGTCTTCCACGAATGCCCCATTTATGGAGGGTACGGAGAATTCCGTATCTCCAGCAAGTGTCGTAAGCCTTCTCCAGGTCAAAAAACACAGCTACCGTTTGGCTCTTACGTAGAAAACCATCCATGATGTGCGTGGATAACGAGACTAGGTGGTCGACCGTTGAACGGTAGCGACGAAAACCACACTGAACGTTAGATAGAAGGTTTTGTGATTCTAGCCACCATGTCAAACGCCCGTTTATCATACGCTCCAGCACCTTGCAAAGGCAACTGGTGAGGGAGATCGGACGATAGCTGGAAGGGAGATGGGGATCCTTTCCAGGTTTTAAGATGGGGACAATGGTGGCCTCGCGCCAAGCGGACGGAAAAGTTGCTGTGCGCCAGATATGGTTATATACTTGCAAGAGAAAGTGCTTATCTGCTGAAGACAGGTGTTGCAGCATTAGGATGTGGACTCCATCCGGCCCCGGTGCGGAAGACCTGGAACAGACCAGGGCCCGCACCAGCTCTTGCATGGTAAAGAAGGCGTTATAACACTCACGGTTCAAGGAGTGGAAGGAGAGTTCATGACTCTCAGCCCGGTGTTTGATGGGTAGAAAGTCCGCGGAATAATGGGAGGAGCGAGAAACATCAGCAAAAGCACCTCCCAGGGCATCAGCAACCGCTCTAGGGGAAACTATGATGTCGTTGTTAACCCGCAGGCCAGGCACAGGAACACGAGAAACTTTGCCGGCCACGCGTCGCAGCTTGTTCCAGATCACAGAGGATGGTGTGAAGCGGTTAAATGTCTCCACAAAGCGCTGCCAGGACGTCCTCTTGCTAGCCTGAATTACGCGACGGGCATTGGCTCGTAAGCGCTTAAAAGTGACCAAGTTATCCAGAGTAGGATGGCGCTTAAATGCCCGCAGTGCTGCCCGACGTGCACGCACCGCCACCCGGCATTCGTCGGTCCACCAGGGAACGGGTAAACGCCGAGGTTGGGCTGACGAGCGAGGTATAGCACGTTCGGCGGCAGAGGTGATCACAGATGTAACGTGCTCCACCATCTCGTCAACGTCTTCCGATACACGGGAGTCGAAAATAGCCAGGCTGCAAAAAAGAGGCCAGTTCGCTTTCTGTAGCTGCCAGGTGGGTACACGGGACGGTGGTGTATAATTCGAAAGCAGGTTAATCAGGCAAGGAAGGTAATCGCTGGAAAATGTGTCCGAGACGACGTTCCAATGAAAACGATGAGCAAGCTGTGCCGAGCAAACAGATAAATCCAGGTGAGAAAGGGTGCTGGTTGAATCAGATATAAAGGTAGGTTAGCCTGTGTTGAGAAGAGAGAGTTGGTTCTGAAGAAAGAATTCGGCTAGGTGCTTCCCCCTTACGCAAGCCCTAGGTGATCCCCAAAGAGGGTGATGGGCGTTGAAGTCCCCCACAAGCAAGAAGGGTGTCGGGAACTGGGACACTAGATCCGAGAGGTCCGAAATGGAAAAGGGAGAAGAAGGCGGTAGATATACGGAACATAAAGTAAAAGAAAGGCCTGGGAGTGTTAGAGAAACGGCAACGGCTTGCAATGCACTAGAGAGTGGAAGAGGTTGGTAAAATATATCGTCTCGAATTAAAAGTAGAACACCCCCATGTGCAGGAGAACCGGGCTCCGGTGGTAAGTCAAATCTCACCGGAGTAAAACCAGGAAAGGTGAAAGTATCCTGCTGTTGAAGTTTCGTCTCCTGCAGACAGAAAATACTGGGGGACAGCGAATTACGCAACAATTGCAGCTCAGATTTACGCCTGCGCACGCCACGTGCATTCCACTGGATAATGGACATCCTGGGGCGAATGGAAAAGTCTGGTCACTAGAATCACTTGGTTGGCGGCTGTCGTTTTAATTTGCCCTTTTGATTACGCGTGGGACTCGGGCTTTTGGGAGCACTTGCGTCGTGCTCCATAGGCTCCTCAGATGGAGGAGGGTCCGGGTCACTGGATATCATAGTGAGAGGCAGAAAACTGTTGCCAATACTTAAGGCTGGAGTGGAAAGCCCCTTCACACGACTGCGCCCCCTGGTATCTTGGGAGCCAGGGCGCCGGGGAGGTGAAGGGGAACCAGCTGGTGCGGCACACCTGCCGCTGGTGGACGCCGGAGGGTCCTTAAGGAAGTCTGATCTCTTGGGTGAAACTTTAAATTTTCGGGTCGCGGTACTGACAGAAACAGTTTTGGAGTGGGCGGTAGCGGAAGTTGGCAGTGCTACACGAGGAGCCACGGCGGAAGGTGCGGGGCAAGTTTGAGTGCCCATGTCGCGCTTTGGTACTGGTTTGGAAAGAACAGAACTAAAAGTACCAAACTTCAGGATAGAGGGCTGGCGGGCTTGATGGCGTTTGCGGGCTTCCGAGAAGGATAGATGTTCTTTCACACGCAGCTCCTGGATCGCCTTCTCATCCTGGTATCGCGGACAATCACGAGAGGTCGCCGGGTGGGGACCTTGGCAGTTTACACAACTGGGAGCAGATGGACAAGCTCCGTCATGATCGTCCTTTCCACAGTTGGCACACACCGCGACAGTAGCCTTGCAAGAGGTCTTAGTATGACCATAGCGTTGGCACTGGTAGCAACGCATAGGCCGTGGAACATACGGGCGGACAGGAATAACTTCATAGCCTGCCTTGATCTTCTGAGGCAGGTCGAGTCGATCAAAGTAATGAAGAGCGTGCGGCTTGGAACCAGAACACCATCACGCTTGACTTGAACACGGTAAACGTCCGTGACACCCTGGTCCGCAAGATACCGTTGTATCTCCTCCTCCGGCATACCGTCCAGCAGGGGGCTGGTGATGACGCCCTTGGAAGAGTTGAGGCTCCTGTGTTTCTCTACACGGATGGGGTATCCGTGTAGGAGTTTTGCCTTCAATAACTTCTCAAACTGCGTGGCACTGTAACTCTCGACTAACAGGGAACCGGAACGTAGGCGGGTACAGGATTTAACTGGACCGGCGATTTTGTCTAGACCCGACTGAATAACAAAAGGATTTACCTTAAGGAAAGATTGACCCTCTTCTGTACGGTGAATTACTAGGTAACGCGCAAATGACGGTACGTGTACCTCTTTTTCATCAGTTACTTGTTTTCGTTTTTTCGGTGTAAGTGTAGCCATAAATAGCTGAAAATAAATTTCATCCCCCAGTACTCCCCACCCACCACGGAGCCCAACAAGGGGTCATCCCACTGGGATGACAGGGCTATACAGGGGATATAGCGGGCTCGCCGTCCCACTCACCCTGGAGTTCAGTGTAACACCTTGTCCTGGCCGATTGATTAGGGGTGGGTTAGTCCCTAACCTCCCGTTTAGCTGAAGCAGTAGCCAAAGTGGTATATTGGTAATGCGCACCCTTCCCGAATTCAGAAAAAGACTGTTACGAGCTCAGATACGCATCCCTCAACCACCAGGACAAACATTTCCACCGACACGGGTCTCCACGCACGGCCTACACGTGGGTGGGCCTGTTGACCGTCTCCCTCAACCACGAAGAGGAGCCCACACGAGGGAGACTGTTGGCTCGGGACCCCGGGATCGCCAATACCCGTACCTACCGTAGCAGGCCCCTGGGGGGTGAGTCGCTCGTGTGTGCCCAATTCTCAGCCGGGTGAGTATCACCTCGGCTCGCCGCTTATCCCTGCAGGAAGTTAGCCAGGGTTGTACGCTCTGCTTTATTGCCCGGAGTTGTGTGCCTTCCAAAGCTGCCCAGGAGTGCTGCGAAGCAGCTAGGAGTTGGCGACGGAATTGGTAGGGCACCGTAGTTGTTAAACTCCGGGGCAAACGCCAAGCGGACTTAGCAGCCGCGTCCGCCTCCTCGTTCCCGGAAATGCCCACATGGCCTGGGGTCCAAGTAAAAACAAAATTGTATCCGCGACTGAGCATTTGCGAGATCTGGGCCTGTATTTTTAAAACAAGGGTGTGAGCGGCATTGAGCTGTTGCAGGGCCTGAAGAGCACTTAGAGAGTCAGTGCAGACAATAAAAGAGCCAGGAGCTAACTTGCAAATAAAAAGGAGCAAATAGAAGATGGCATACAGTTCTGCGGAGAAAACTGAAGTGGAGTCCAGAAGGCGAAATTTGTGAGCCTCACTGTTAATGAAGAACGCGCAACGCGCAGTGCTACCTAATATAGAACCGTCTGTAAACGCCGGAGCATAGGGTAACGGCCCAGTAGTTCGGCAAAAAGTTGTTGGAACACCGAATGTGGAGTAGCGAGTCTAGAGTTGCTTGAAAGAGCGACATCGAACCGCGCACGATTCAGCTGCCATCCGGAACATGCAGGCATCCGGCACTGCCACTCATTTGGTGTACATCTTGGCGCCAGAGGCACACAGAGAGGCCAACCGACACCGTCGTCGTCACTACAACACAAAAACTTTCGTAACCTAACATTACCTATTTAACCGCATGGGTAAATATGCTTACCGTGGCTACTTATCAGTGTTCTGGGAATACCATGCGACCAGTACTCGCTCTTGGCTTGGTTTCGCAAGTGATACAGTTTTAACCTTTAATTTGGAAGATATATTTATGGTTTATTTTGGCTACTGCTATAGTAATCAGCTGATTAATGGATTTCACTGAAAAAATTCAATATTGGGTGTTCAAGGAAAATAAATCATTTATGACCTGAATCTAAAAATAAAATTAAAAAGCAAGCACTATGGTCGTGAACCAGCAGAAAGCAGTAGGTATGCTGGCCAAGATCAATGAGGCATATGATAATCTAAGGATGGGAGTGGTCCAACTGGAAGCAGAGGCAAACGTATTGAAGAGCATAAAGCCAGCAGAAGTTATGTTGTATGCAACACTCGTGAGATCACCAAAGTTGGATAGCAGAGTAGAAAAGGTCCAAAAAACTGCACAGAAGAAAGGACATGTGCTTTGGGTAAGTTCAGAGAAGGTGAAAGATCTGAAAGAGGTGCAATTGATTGTGACGAGTAATCTCAAACCAGCGAAGGAGGGATTAATAACATAAGAGCCACAAGAAGTAAGGTTTCAATTGAAACCGAGAGTAAGGAGGACATAGAAATGATAATTAATAGTAAAAGTCTGGAGAACAAAAGTCTTAAAATGGAAACCCCTAAGAAAAGAAATCCACTGGTTATAGTGTATGGAGTGCTAGTAGGAGAAGAAGAAAATGAGCCCAAGAAAAATATTTATGAACAGAACTTTAAAGAAATTATGACATGGGAAGAATATGACTCGAAGTTGAATTTCCGATTTAGGATTGGGAGGAGGAATCAACAAACTGTATCACGTCAAGGAAGTATCCCCGAAAATAAGAATGATGATGGTGCGAAGGGAGAAAGTATATGTAGGATTTCAGGCTGTAACGGTGAAGGATTTAGTGGCGGTTCCCAGGTGTATGAAGTGTCACGATCCAGGGCATATTGCAAAGTTTTGTCAGAAGAAGGAATCAGTCTGTGCACACTGTGGTGAGATGGGATATGCTAGAAAGGATTGTGTGAAGAAAGGTCCAATTTGTATTCCATGTGCGAATAAACAAAAGGTATGTGACTTAAAGAATTTCCAAACTTATAAAATGAACAGGGAGAGACAAATAGCAAGAATAGATTATGGACAGGAGTAATAGGGTAAATAGGATAGTGGATACAGATAAAACCCATGGACAGAAGTGCATGAGAGTTGGGCAATTGAATGAGCAACAGAGTCGACTGGTAATGCAAGAAGTTAGAAAGTTGTCCGAGGAGATGGACCTGGATTTCATTTGCATACAGGAGCCTTATACCATAAAAGGGAAATTACCATTTATGTCTGTTATGGTGAGAGTGGTTACATATGGCCCAAATCCGAAAAACGGCAATTATGGTATTCAATAGAGAGATACAACTACTACAGTTAACTCAATTTGGTGATGAACATCTGAATTGCATTGAAATTACATACAAAGGCACTTGTACTGTAATATGTAACCAGTATTATCAGTATAGAGATGATATTGAAATACACCTGGAGTGAGTGTGTGGTGTTTTAGGGCCCGTCGACAGCAAGGTCATTTGGGCCCGAAGTCAAGACTAAAACCTAAAAGCTACACAAAGTAGGCAAAAAGGTAAAATAAAATAAAATCACTCAACTGCTAAAAGTACATAAAAAACCCCATCTCAAGACTAACAATTGAAAATCTCTAAAATAAACAAATTCAAAACTTAAGTCACATTTGTTTATAAAAACCAATTTGGGCAACAAACCACAGTGCCTTAACCACGGCCAATGGGTCGTCCCCTAAAACACCCAGCTAGTTAGTCCCCAAGCCTACTGACTGGCGAACGCGGGCGTACTGCGGGCACTCGAGTAATACGTGCCGCACATTGAGGCGTACTGCACATGGAGCACACACTGGGGCCGGTTCCCCTCTTAACAAATGACTATGAGTCGCTCGTGTGTGCCCAATTCTCAGCCGGGTGAGTATCACCTCGGCTCGCCGGTTATCCCTGAGGGAAGTTAGCCAGGGTTGTACGCTCTCCTTTATTGCCCGGAGTTGTGTGCCTTCCAAAGCTGTCCAGGAGTGCTGCCAAGCAGACAGGACCTGGCGACGGAAAAAACGTTGCACATCCTGGTATGGCACCGTAGTTGTTAAACTCCGGGGCAAACGGCAAGCGGACTTAGCAGCCGCGTCCGCCTCCTCGTTCCCGGAAATGCCCACATGGTCTGGAGTCCAAGTAAAAACAAAATTGTATCCCCGACTGAGCATTTGCGAGATCTGGGTCTGTATTTTCAAAACAAGGGTGTGAGCGGCAGTGTGCTGTTGCAAGGCCTGAAGCGCACTTAGAGAGTCAGTGCCATTTCTAGGATTTGTACATGATTTAACAGCACCAGCTATTTTGTCAAGACCTTTCTGTATTACAAACGGATTAACCGTTGAAAAAGTTCTACGTTCCTCTGTCCTTTTGATAAGTAGCGAGGACCACACTCAACTACTTGTTTAAAAGTGTTCTCAGACATGTCCTTTCCACGTTTCATAGTTTCTTGGGGGTGTAAATTTACCATAATAGTTGGTCTAGGTTTCATCCCCCAGTTCTCCCCAACCACCACGGAGCCCAACAAAGGGTCATTCCACTGGGATGACAGGGCTACACAGGGGACATAGCGAGCTCGCCGTCCCACTCACCCTGGGGTTCGGTACAATACCTAGTCCTGGCCGATTGATTAGAGGTAGGTTAGTCCCTAACCTCCCGTTTAGGCGAAGCAGGAGCCAAAGCAGTGTATTAGAAATGCACACGCTCCCCGAATTCAGAACACTGTGACGAGCTCAGATAGGCATCCCTCAAGCACCAGGACAAACCTTTCCACCGACACGGGTCTCCACGCCCGGCCTACACGTGGGTGGGCCTGTTGACCATCTCCCCCAACCACGAAGAGGAGCGCACACGAGGGAGACTGTTGGCTCGGCACCCCGGGTGCGCCAGACCCGTACCTACCGAAGTAGGCCCCTGGGGGGGACGAATAATGAGCAGTGTTAGAAATAAAGAGCAGAGTGGGGATTCATGTAGACCTTTTTCAAACAACTGATTTTACCATTAGCCTGTCTCTTTATATTGTAACTATTATTATTTGCCAAAAGTAATAGCCGACACTTTTTAATGATTGAACAAATACACAACCATAACACCAGATTCTTAAAAAAATTGCACACGCCTATCTGCTAATAGAAAACTATTGGTACAGAGTACGTCATGCACCCATAAAAATGTTTAATGCATTGCCAAATTACTTAAATTTAGAAGATGAGATAAATCAGTTTAAGGGAAAAGCAAATTAATTTTTATTAGAGTTAGTGTAAGTGAATATCTTAATAGATTTTAAATAAGACTATCTTGTATTGTATTTGACCGAAGTTGTAAATACTTTGTATATATTTGACATGTCCTATATCAGATGTACAAATGTAAAACATGATCAAACAGAACTAACAAATACTTCTACCACATAAGTATTCATATAGTGACTATGTGGGCTCACAGAACTAGAAGTCCAATTTGCAGGTATTCCAAATTTTCTTTATTTGCGTAAAAATACACTCACAGTAGCAGTATAACATCACATACACAACCTACCAAGGTCGTTTATCACAACAGCGTTTTGATTACACCTGTTTACATCACCTCTCGTGACAACACTTCACAGCTGTTTCCGACTCCTCCAGCATGTCACAATCTCTTATATATACCTCCACTAATAATTTCTAGACTGTTCTTAAACAAACCAGAGACCGAATTATCTCTATCAATCAAGAAGTCACTAGAAATTTCCATTTACCTCACTTGTCTGTGTCGGTATTTTATCTCCGCTATCTATATTTGCCGGCACTTTGTGTATACAAGCCGCGCTATTGTAGATAACCGGTTCGCCACAATATATAACATGAAAGCAATGTTATTTTGAAAGAAGCTGATCAACTAATTTCTGAAAAAAAGATCTCATGAAGACACCTCTAAATTTCATCGCATGCATAAATATTTTACTGTACATTTGTGCAGCATACGTAACAGTATTATACCAATGTGTCCTAGTGAGTGAGTGTGTGGGGTTTTAGGGCCCGTCGACAGCAAGGTCATTTGGGCCCGAAGTCAATAATAAAACCTAAAACCTACACAAATTTAGCTAAAAAGGTACAATAAAATAAAACAACCATTAAAAGCACATAAAAACCATCTAAAAACTAATAATTTAAAATCTATAAAATTAATAACTATAAAATACAAGTTAGACTTCTTTATTAAAACCTATTTCTGAAACAAACCGCAGTGCCTTATCCACGGCCACTGGGTCGTCCCCTAAAATACTGAACAAGTTAGCTCCCAAGCCAAAGACTGGCAAACGCTGGCGTACTGAGGGCAATCGATTAATATATGTCGCACAGTGAGACGTACTGAACACGGAGCACACACAGGGGCCGGTTCCCCTCTTAATAGATGGCCATGAGTGGCTCGTGTGTGCCCAATTCTCAGCCGGGTGAGTATCACCTCGGCTCGCCGGATATCCGTGCAGGAAGTTACCCAGGGTTGTACGCTCTCCTTTATTGCCCGGAGTTGTGTGCCTTCCAAAGCTGTCCAGGATTGCTGCCAAGCAGATAGGAGCTGGCGACGGAAAAAACGTTGCATATCCTGGTATGGCACCCAATGTGTCCTAAACTATTACTGAGTGACGAGATATGATTACCATAGAATGACTAGATCCTGATAGGCACAATGTATGACACTGCGTTAAGTAGCTAACCGTAACCATAACTGTCCTAGAATCAGTGTCCAATTTTCATTAGCTTTATGATGCCAAGCATTTCAAAAAGTTTAAGACTAAAGATTGGAAAAACATATCTGATACTCAAAGATTTATAAGCACACAATTATATAACTTAAGATAAGGTTTTCCAAAAGATTTGACATATTTAACTATATGAATTGTAATGCTAACATACACACAGAAAACTACTTCTTACATTGCTTTATTCTAAGGCAAATGGTACACATAACAAAATACTGAAACAATATTTATTGTGCTTTTCCTTATTCTTTATGGTAATATTTTTCACTACGTATTTTAAGTCATTTATCAGATTATAAACTCTGAGTTTGACTGTACAGCATGCAAAATTCAACCATATTAGGTACGAGGGTGGGTCAAAATGTAATGCCCCCTATATTTTCCTTAAATACGTTATGTGAAAACTTCGAATTTGGCGCAATTCCTCAAAACTTCTGCAATCCCCTGCAGTAGTAACTTCCTAAGTCACAAGATGATCCACTGTTGAACGGCGTCGTCGAAAACCGCACTGGATGTTATTCAGTAGGTTGTACGTTTCCAGCCACCATACAAACCGCCCATTTATCATGCGTTCCATCACCTTGCAGACGCAACTGGTGAGGAGCATATGACGGTAGCTAGAAGGGAGGTGACGGTCCTTGCCAGCTTTCAAGATATGTATAATGGTAGCTTCTCGAAACTTATCCGGAAACGTGGCATCAACCCAAACACGGTTATAGACCTCGAGCAGGAATGCCTTACCTTCAGGTGAGAGATGTTGCAACATTTGAACCTGGATTCCGTCCGGTCCTGGTACTGTCAGTCGCGATGATGAAAGAGCGTGTTCTAACTCTGCCAGGGTGAAGAGTGAGTGAGTGTGTAGGGTTTTAGGGCCCGTCGACAGCAAGGTCATTTGGGCCCGAAGTCAATAATAAAACCTAAAACCTACACAAATTTAGTTAAAAAACGTCCAATAAAATAACACACTCAACCATTAGAAGCACATAAAACCATCTAAAAACTAATAATTTAAAATCTATAAAATTAATAAGTATAAAATACAAGTTAGACTTGTTTATTAAAACAAATTTCTAAAACAAACCGCGGTGCCTTATCCACGGCCACTGGGTCGTCCCCTAAAATACTAAACAAGTTAGCGCCCAAGCCCAAAGACTGGCGAACGCTGGCGTACTGAGGGCAATCGATTAATATGTGCCGCACAGTGAGGCGTACTGAACACGGAACACACACAGGGGCCGGTTCCCCTCTTAATAGATGGCCATGAGTGGCTCGTGTGTGCAAAATTCTCAGCCGGGTGAGTATCACCTCGGCTCGCCGGTTATCCCTGCAGGAAGTTGGCCAGGGTTGTACGCTCTCCTTTATAGCCCGGAGTTGTGTGCCTTGTAAAGCTGTCCAGGATTGCTGCCAAGCAGATAGGAGCTGGCGACGGAAAAAACCTTGCACATCCTGGAATGGCACCGTAGTTGTTAAACTCCAGGGCAAACGGCAAGCGGACTTTGCAGCCGCGTCCGCCTCCTCGTTTACGGAAATCCCAACATGGCCTGGGGTCAAAGTAAAAACAAAATTGTACCCGCGCCTGAGCATTTGCGAGATCTGGGCCTGTATTTTTAAAACGAGGGTGTGAGCGGCAGTGTGCTGTTGCAAGGCCTGAAGAGCATTTAGAGAATCAGTGCAGACAATAAAAGAGCCAGGAGCTAACTTGCAAATAAAAAGGAGCAAATAGAAGATGGCATACAGTTCTGCGGAAAAAACTGAAGTGGAGTCCAGAAGGCGAAATTTATGAGCCTCACCGTTAATGAAGAATGCGCAACCCGTAGCGCTACCTAACTGGGAGCCGTCCGTAAAGACCGGAACATAGTTAGGGTAACGGCCCAATAGTTCGGCAAAAAGTTGTTGGAACACCGAATGTGGAGTAGCGAGTCTAGAGTTGCTTGAAAGAGCGAGATCGAACACCGCACGATCGAGCTGCCATGCAGGATAAGGGCAGATGGACGACCTCTCCACGCGAGGCATTCAGAGGCCATGGGAATGTAGGAGATCCCGAAATCTTATTCCCATGGGGCGTGTCCGAGAACCAGGGCGCATATAACGGTGGACTAAATCTGGACACAGAACTGGTTTAAAACAAGGATGATTGGGATAACTTGCCAACTTCGAGACCTACGAGCAGAATAACAGCGAGCGAAGAATATGGAGTGGAGGTTCGCCTGAGTCTGCATACAGGCAGTCGACTCGACTGGTGCGGAAAGCTCCTGTAGCAAGGCGGATGCCAGTGTGATGCACGGTGTCTAAAAGGCGAAGTTTAGAGGCGGTCGCTGCGCCATAGATAAAACTGCCATAGTCCAGCTTGGACCGAACCAGAGAGCGGTACAGCCTCAACATTACCGTTCGATCGCCCCCCCAAGATGCTCCAGATAATACCTTCAGCACCCGAAGAGAACGATCGCAAGAGGCTCGAAGGTGACGAATGTGGTGCTCCCAATTTAGTTGTCGGTCCAAGTAGAGGCCCAAGAACTTCAGGTGTGAGACAAATGGCAGGAATGTGCCGTTCAAATGAAGATCAGGAGGCGGGTGAATACCTCGTAGGCGGTGAAAGTGGATGCACTGCGTCTTCGCAGCTGAAAAACGGAGGCCGGTTTGAAGCGCCCAAGCTGCTAGCTGGGTAATGGTCAGCTGCAGTTGGCGCTCAATGTGATCTATGTTGGCAGACCTATAATAGACTGCGAAGTCGTCAACATAGAGGGATGGTGGAATTCCACTTCGAACGGCACTAGTGATGCCGTTAATCCCTACGGCAAAAAGGGTGACGCTCAAAATCGACCCTTGAGGTACACCGTTCTCCTGTATCCGTTCCTGGGATATCGTTTCACCTATGCGCACACGAAAACGGCGAAGTTTTAAAAAATTACATAAAAACTCGGGTAGATGACCACGCATGCCCTAAGCATGTAGGTTACGGAGTATGCCGTAACGCCAAGTGGTGTCATAGGCCTTCTCCAGGTCGAGGAACACGCCCACGGTATGTTGCTTCAGTAGAAAGGCATCGGAAATATACCCCTCAAGGCGTGTTAGATTATCGACACTTGAGCGATGGCGACGAAAACCGCATTGCAAGTTGGACAGATGGTTATGTTTTTCTAGCCACCAATTTAACCGGGCGTTTATCATTCGCTCCAACGTCTTACAGATGACACTCGTCAGGCAAATGGGGCGGTAGCTAGATGGTAGCATGCGGTCCTTTCCGGGTCGAGGGATGGGGATGACGATACCCTCTCGCCAGGAGGAAGGGAAAACCCGCTCATGCCAAATGCGGTTATAGATGTTTAAAAGAAAACATAGCGCCTTAGATGGAAGATGTAGCAGCATCTGTCGGTGTACGTCATCGGGACCTGGAGAAGAATCCTTTGCTAACGCCAGAGAATGGGCGAGCTCGGCTGCGGTAAAAGGTTGATTGTACGGCTCGGTGCAGTCACTATTAAAATTAAGTGGTACCCGCTCCGCCTTTTCCTGAATCGGCAAGAAGAGAGCGTCATAGCGGGCAGTTTGGCTAGTAGCAGCAAATACGGTAGCTAGGGCTTCAGCCATGTCCTGCTCGGTGGTGCACATGGAACCGTTGTGGCATGGCCGGGAATTACCGTCCGGCGATACTTGCCATACATCCGCCGAACAGCTGACCATACTTGTTGGGTAGAGCTGCACCGGGAAAGCGAAGACACATAGGCTTCCCAAGATTTACGCTTTGCGTTGCGCGGTATAAAGCGTGCCCTAGCGCGAGAACGTTTGAAGGCGACGAAGTTCCCTTCTGTCGGGTGCCGCTGAAAAACGCGCAAAGCACGTTTGCGTGCTTTGACAGCCAAACTGCATTCCTCGGACCACCACGGTACAGGGATACGACGTGGTGTAGGTGAACCTCGAGGAATGCTGGATTCTGCTGCGAGCAGGATCGAGCAAGTAAAATATTCGACCATTTCGTCGATGGTGTCGAAACCATCGTCGATGAGGTGTATGAGGGATTGGAATTTTCCCCAGTTGGCTTTGGAAATAATCCAGCGAGGATGTCAAGAAGGTACACATTGTCGGCCAGAAAAATGAATGTTAATGGGGTGATGATCACTGCCAAAGAGGTCGGAAAGTACTGACCACTCAAGTAGTGGTACTAATGACGGACTGCAGAAAGAAAGGTCTAGTACGGAACGTGTACCATAAGCGGATGATAGGAATGTCGGGTCACCAGTATTTAGCAGAAGCAGGTCAGACTTATCGAAGACGTCTACGAGGAGGCATCCACGGGCGTCATCAGGGTCTGATCCCCAGAGCGTGTGCTTGGCATTCAAATCTCCCACAAGGAGTAGTGGTGAGGGGAGCTGAGCCAATAGCGTTAGAACGTACCGCTCTGGAACTATACTGAGCGGCGGCAGGTACACGTTACAGATGGTAAAACTGATGCTCTCCAGCTGTATCCGGACGGCCACAGCTTGCAATGGTGTGGTGAGAGGAACGTGGGCGGCGGAAATGTTAGGCGCCACTAAGGTAGCAACGCCACCGCTTGCACGCATACCTGCAAGAGAATCGCTTCTAAATGCCGAAAACGAGTGAAGGTATAACGAGTGATTCGGATGTAAGTGGGTTTCCTGGAGGCAACTTATTGACGGTGACCGTTGAGAAACTAAATGTTGTAGGTCTTGAGCACGAGCTCGAAAACCATTGACATTCCACTGGATTATTTCCATGAAGAGTTTTTAATGGGCTGTTTTAACCTTTTTCTTGACTTTGGCTGACTTGGGCCCTACGATTCGAAAATCGTTAGCCTCCTGTGACTCCGCTGATGATCGGGAGTCAGAACTCCTACGGCTCGTAGAACGAGACCGGGATCTAACAGAAGGCGAACGACTTCGCGATCTATGTTGTGGTCGGGATCGATTTTTCACATTTACTACGGGATGGTTGTTACCCGCTGATGGCTTGGTGGCTGGAGTCTGTACGGCTGAAGCGGAGGCTGAGCTGGTGGATAGACAAACAGCCTGAGACGTGGGTTTAACGGCTAGAAAGTCAGTCTGCGTGGATGCGTGGGCGACAGGGACGTGTTGAACAGCAACAGTGGTATTAGGAGTACGGCGAGCTGCTGATGCATATCCAGTAGTAGTGGTAGCAGGCTTTAGTTGTTCAAAGCGCCGTCGTGCCTCTGGAAAAGTCAGGCGTTCTTTGACACGTAGCTCCTGAATGCTTTTTTCGTCCATGAATCTAGGACACTGTCGCGAGCTGGAGGGATGACTACCGCCACAGTTCACGTAGCAAGGTGTTCGACTGCAGTTTGGGTCGTCGTGTTTCGCTAGGCCACATTGCTCACAAAGAGCAGGATTGGTACACGCGACCTTAATATGTCCGAACCGCTGACATTGGAAACAGCGCATGGGGTTCGGGACATACTGGCGGACACTCGCACGCTCATAGCCACAATAGATGTACTCGGGTAACTTAGTCATAGCAAAAGTTAGAAAAACCGTACCTAGTGGGTACTCCTTGCCATCTTGCTTTCGTGTTAGCCGGTACGCCTGACAAACGAGTTGGTCGGAGAGGCAACTTACTATTTCTTCATTTGCTAGACCATCTAAACTGGAGGTGGTGACTACTCCTCTGCAGGTATTGAGCGTTTTGTGTGGGGCTACCCGGATAGGGTAGGAGCCCAACAAAGACGCTTTTTGCAGTTTCTTAGATTGGTCCGCTGTTGTGGTCTCTAATAGTAAGCTGCCGTCTCGGAGACGGGTAGCGTTTTTCACAGGGCCACTGATTTTATCGAGCTCACGTTTTATATAGAATGGACTAATATCCTTAAAGGTTTTGCCATCACATGCCAAGGTCATCAATAAGTAAGGGTCAATGAAGGAGGTTTTGCGCGGAGACATGATATAGACCCCCATCCGGAACAGTCGGCGTCAGCCTGCCATCCGGGGGTTAAAGAAAGAAAGACACCGAATCTTCACGGTCTGTGCCGTCATGGGGACCCCACCCATGACCGATCTCATTTGTACCTCAGAAAAGCTACCCTTCAAAATCCACTGCTTGTCCGTATGGGTAAACCGTTCACCACGCACACCCCGGCTTTATGCCCCTACCACAGGAATAACCGCCTGTGGCTCCCCACTTTAGGCCGCGCTGCGCATAAAGGGCACACGCGGATTCAGGGGACTTGTCGTTGATTACACCGGGGTTCCGTCAGCGGTAACACGTCCGGTCCGTGATACTAACCCAACGGCAACACGGCCGTCGGGAGATTAACACAGACTGGGCCCTCAAGGAGCTACGTGGGTGTACTTGACGGTGTGGACGGGCTCCGCACCTAAGGCTACACATAGGGGCAGTGCGAAGGGTCCGCTCAACCTTCACTTTTGAGACCTCCGGAGAGCACACATGTCGGAAGCCGCGCTGAAAACCGTGGGACAGAACCACGGAGATAGGAGAGATCCCTGCTGGTGAGACAGGAGTTATAAACCTAAGATCTTAAGTGCTAATAATTATAATAAAAAACTAGAAGGGGAAGGTGATGCATACTGATCAGCAGTAGCACAGCGTGGCACAGTTGATGGAGGTGAAGGGGATGAAATGAGGGTGAGTGGCTAGGGACCCCGGGTTCGCCAATCCCGTACCTACCGTAGTAGGTCCCTGGGGAAAAATACCAGAGCCTCTTCTGCTAGTTTTCGGGGTTACTGATGGGCCTTCTCGGCAGCCGTAGCGGTCGTGGGGTACACCAAGTCCCCACCGTACATCACCCCATCAGTCAGTCCCCTACTTCCTGTTGCCCACCCCTCGGGACGAGGACCGCAGAGGTTGGATTTTGAGGGGCCCAGGGTGAAGAGGCGGTTATAATCTTCAAGGTTTCTGGAACTAAACACGAAACCTTGAGATTCCACCTGAGTCTTAATTGAGATAAACTCAGGAGCATAATTACTTGAGCTAGACACCTGAGCAAAAGCACAGCCGAAGGTGTTAGCCATGACAAACGGATCAACAACAACTCCTGCAGGTGTTTTCAGACCAGCGATTGGCAAGTGGGTTGATTTTCCGGCCACGCCCCGTAACCTATCCCATACAACAGATGAAGGTGTCCATCTGTTAAAAGATGAGACAAAGTTGTTCCATGAGATCTTTTTGCTATCCTTAATTATTTGCCTAGACTGTGCACGCGCTTTCTTGTACTCAATAAGATTATTTAGGGTAGGGTGTCGTTGGAATACCCGTAGAGCACGTTTACGAACACGAATAGCATTCCGGCAGTCGCTGTTCCACCATCGGACAGGAAATCGACCGGGATGGGTAGCCGAACGTGGAATAGACTGTTCTGCAGCGGAAAGAATTTTCTCTGTGAGATGATCGACTAGATCATTCACAGAATCGTGCTCGTTGTACTCAAAGACAGCCAACTGGGTGTAAAGGATCCAGTTGGCTCGATCAAAGCGCCATCTAGGAATACGTGAGGGAGACACATCGTGTGCTAAGAGACTAAGACATGGGAAGTGGTCGCTCGAGTATAAATCAGAGATGACATTCCACTGTAATGAAACTGCTAACTGGGATGAACATACTGCCAAATCGATGTGCGAATAGGTGTTATAGGTGTCGGAAAGGAACGTTGGCTCTCCGAAATTTAGGAGAACCAAGTTATTGCTCTCCAAGAATTTTGCAATGTGGTGGCCTCTCGAACATGCCCAAGTTGAGCCCCATAGTGGGTGATGGGCATTAAGGTCTCCAACTATTAGAAAAGGTGTTGAAAGTTGGGAAACCAGATCTTCAAGGTCAATTAACGAGAGGTCATCTGATGGCGGGAGATATACACTGCAAATGCAAAATTCGATTGATGGCAGCTTAATCCTTACAGCTACAGATTGTATATCAGATTGCAGCTGTACCGGATCTACAAATATGTCATCCCTGAGGAGCATCATAGTGCCCCCGTGAGCAGGAATGCCCTCTTCTGTGTCAATATCACACCGCAGTGGTGTGTAGCGTCGGATGTTAAACTTGTCTTGCGGTCGTAGCTTAGTCTCTTGTAAGCATACCACCAGGGGGTTATGCTTACTGAGCTAAAGTTCCAGCTCTGGTCGATGTGTTCTTAAACCCCGCATGTTCCATTGTAGGATAGCCATTGGAACTATGGAGATAGGTTGTAAAAGTTGGTCTTCATCAAGACGACTTTAACGGTGGCCGAATCAGCTTACCCTTTTTCTTCGGTGTAGGGCTAACACCTTTTACGTCCTGTTTATCCTGGCGCTTTTTTGTTGCCGTTCTGTGGTCGGTATCCTCTTGGTCCATCTCTTCGGCGGAGGAAGCCCTTTCCCTAAAGAGAACTTAGGTTCGAGGGCTTCAAATTTATTGGACACAGAGATCGACGAAGATGACAGTCGTCGATCCGAATCATCACCAGAAAGCTCTTCAGAAGAGCTTCGGGATGTCCTAGAGGTTTTCTTCTTCCTGGGGATACGGGTCGAATCTTTAAGGAAATCCGTCCTCTGGTAACTGGTCTTAAATACTTTAGGCGGTGGGTCGTATATTACAGGCTTGTCATGTTTAGAGGTAGAAGTCGACGGTTTGGCTTCGGACGGGGCTGAGGTTTTAGATTTCTTTGTCCGTTGAGGCGATGTATTTGACGACGCTGGTGATGCATTTGTGGACTCCCGTACTTGTGTCGGGACAAGAACCCTATCAGAGATGGTAGGCTCCCCTGCATCGCAGGTTTGTGTTGCAATTTCTTTCCTACGTACGGGTTTAGCCACGACAGAGCTATAAGTACCGGACCTAGGGACGGAGGGCAAGCGAGTACGCAGGAGCTTCCGGGCGTCCGAGAAGGAAACCTTCTTAACCCGGATCTCCTGTATTGCCTTTTCTTCCACAAAACGTGGGCAGTCTTTGGAGCTAGATGGATGCTCCCCGGCACAGCTCACACATTTCACTGGCGATGTGCTTGCACCCTCATGCTGGGACATCGCACAGTTAAAACACGTAGGCGTCCCGTTGCAGAACGCGCTAGTGTGTCCGAAGCGCTGGCACTTAAAACATCTCAGCGGATTAGGGAAATAGGGACGTACCTCGATGGTCTCGTACCCTGCCCTAAGCCTTTGCGGGAGATCGACCCGATCAAAGGTCAGGAACAGGGTGCGGGTAGGCACCAATTCCCTTCGCTCTCTGCGCTGCACACGGTACACATCCGTCACACCTTGATCTTTCAGGTTTTCAATGATTTCCTCATTAGACATGCCATCCAAAGCACGGGTGTTAACCACTCCGCGCGAGGAGTTGAGGCTCTTGTGTACCGTGACATTAACCGGGTAGCTGCCTAATAGGTTTGCCTTCAGCAGGACTGCCGCCTGGGAAACAGAATGTGCCTCCACGAGTAGCGTGCCATTCCTTGAACGGGTGCAAGATTTTACTGGACCAGCTATTTTATCCAAACCCTTTTGGATAACGAAAGGGTTTAGAGACAGAAAGTTCTTACCTTCTTCCGTTCTAGTGACCACCAAGTAGCGAGGACCACAAGACTCGACTACTTCTTTTCCAATATTACCACAATTTTTGGAGTTTGTTTTTGTTGTAGGGTTTGACATAAGAGGTTGGCGTAAATTTCATCCCCCAGTGCTCCCCACCCACCACGGAGCCCAACAAGGGGTCATCCCACTGGGATGACAGGGCTACACAGGGGATATAGCGAGCTCGCCGTCCCACTCACCCTGGAGGTCGGTACAATACCTAGTCCTGGCCGATTGATTAGGGGTGGGTTAGTCCCTAACCTCCCGTTTAGGCGAAGCAGAAGCCAAAGCAGTGTATTAGTAATGCGCACCCTCTCCGAATTCAGAAAAACACTGTTACGAGCTCAGATACGAGATGGAGAGATGATTTGTATTTATGGGCGCTCAACTGCTAGGTCATCAGAGCCCATTAAAGACCATTGTGCTAATGCCACTAAAAAAAACTTACACACTAAGTAAAAATATATCTATAAAAATAAACATTTAAAAGAAATACAAAAACAAAACACTCTTTATTGCTAAAATACAAAAAACGCAATAGATATAACATGTATAAATAAAACAAAAATATATTTATAACAAAAGCCGGCCGAAACCAGCAAGACTATAAAACTAAAAACGTATAAAATAGCAGACGATAAAAGCATAAACTATTAAATTCTTAACTGAACTCTGGCGATGTACTTCAGGACTTTTTCCACCGCAGAGTTATTGTCTGCTAGGATCTCCGTCAAGCTGACCGGCAGCTGCAGAGACTCCCGCAGGTCTGCTAGGTGAATACACTCTAGCAGCACATGACGGACCGAGAGAGCCTGACCACATGACTCGCAAATAGAAGCAGTGACCCTCCTCAACAGGTTACTGTGTGAGAAGTAGCAGTGCCCAATACGCAACCGAGCCAAACTCACCTCCTCCCGACGCGATAAGCGGTAGGAGGTCGCCCAGTTATCCGGAAGCTCTTTTACCCTTCTCAGCTTGTTATTACGCAGAGCAGACCACTCATCACGCCAGCGTGACAGCGCCGCTCTACGCACAACAAGCCTAAAGTCTTCCGCGGTGACAAAAGGGATGTTGACACTCGGTTCTACGCTTGCCACCTTTGCTGCCGAATCCGCCAGTTCGTTCCCATGCAGGCCTACGTGGCCAGGAATCCATGCGCACACCACGCTAACGCCAGAGACGTGTAAAACGTGGAGGGCATCCTGTATGCGTTGCACAATTGGGTGTATACGCATCCCTGAACCACCAGGACTAACCTTTCCACCGACACGATCTGCTTCCGAGAAACATCCAGTGTTTGCAAAAGACGACGCGTAAAAATGGACTTCAACTTTAACATCAGAAGTGCAAGTTCTTCTGCTTCACGTTCGAGAGCGAATATTCCGCTGGACCTGTCAGCAAATGGAGACGGCGCCGACGTTCCGCTGGACTTATCCAGCAAGCGACTGGGAGGGGAGCTGCCACCGGTTCCCGACTTCATCCCCCTCACCAGGGAAATTCTGGCCACGCTGAGGAAGTCCTTGGCAAAGCGGAATGGCGCTGCAGACATCAGCGTCCGAGTCCAGCTCCCGTTTCCTGGGGAACCCATGCAGTTGCAGCAGCAACAGAGGGAGGAACCGCTGCCCGCCGACGATCTCCAGGAGTCTACCGCTGCACCCCGTCAGCAGCAAGATTCATCTCCTGCAATGCCTGGCGGGTCCCAACCCGGTTCTCTGATGATCGAGGAGTCCTCTAACGAGTCGTCTCAGGCGCCGATGGACCTGCCTGCTGCGGAAGAACCACAGACGTCGGCGCAGCCGTCGTCCTCGCAGCAGGTACCTCAAGGGCCGAGGCGCCCCTTTAGAAAATCTATTAGAATCCGAAGAGCTAGGGTTAGGACGCTTGTAGCTAACCTAAAACATTGCCTTGCGGACTTGACTGACATGTTCCAGACTGACGTGCCCGATGACGCCGGGATGGAACAAGAGACCCCGGACTTCGTGTCCGAGCTAAATGCGATGGGCTCGGGCATTAACTTCGACGCCGACGGACACGACAGTAACCCTGACGACGGTAACCATGGCGACGGCGACAGTTTTCAGGGGTATACAATGGAAAACAATGTTTTCCAATATGAATTTTTGAACATATCTGCCATACACCCAATCAGAACCCATACGGGATATGTTATATCCTGTCTGGGTGGTCATGTCATTCCGCCGGGGCTAAAGATTAAAGTTCCCCAAGGGTATGTCGCAACGGTGTCAAATTTGGGGCACCTGTTGAATCGCGACATCACTGTCGCGCATAAAGTTATTTGTCACACGATGTCCCACGTGCTGACTATCAACATTAGGAACAACTGGCTGACTGCTTGGACTCTAGATCACGGCGACCAGGTTGCGTTGCTGACCTCGGTGTGCAACGTACCTGACGCACAATACACCGTAATGCAGGACGGAGGCTATCAAGCGTGTTAAACCTAGCACTTCTTTTCTATACAGCAACGGCAACAACAAAAACTTCAAAATAATGTATCACTTTTATTAAACACTTTCACTCAGAATGAAATTGTTAACATTTTTTGTTAATTCCTCATTCAGAATGTTACTCTTCTTTTTTCTTTGTCGAAAAAAGAAGAAAAGCTCTATATATTTTTACCGCAACTCTTAGCTATCTTGTCATGTATTCGAAATCGTCGTCGATTTCTTTCTTTTCCCATTCCGCACTCGTTATCTGTAAATCGTCGTCGCAATTGACGTACAACTCTTCCTGAGATCCATCCTTATTCTTTGATAGCCAATCTCACGAAGTCCAACATCTGTGCTTCTAATACTTCAAACCTATGACCTCTTCGTACATGTGATTCACGTTGGACTTTATATTATTCACTATACCTTGATGTTGCGTCAGATTGTGTCTAATATCTAAGGCCTCCTTCAGCTCTCTCAAAGCTTTGTCCGCCTTCGACCTTTCCCTAGGATCATCGGTATCTCCCAAAGCAGTATCTAATTCGTCGTTCAAATTTGCAACTTTAGCATTACACTCTCGCTCCAACTTCTGCTTAATTCTATTTATGCCCGATTTACATTTTTCGGCAACAATCTTGCGCAAACTATTGACCGGCACGCGACCGGACGATGCGGCCGCCGCGCCGGCGCCGCATTCGAATCTTATATTTAAAGTGCCTTTGGCAGACCAGGTGGCTCCGCGCTTGATCCTACCCGCAACCCTCTTTCCTCCCAGGTTCAAATCCCACTCGCCATTTCCGCAAGTCCCAAACACGTAAAGATAATTATCCGCAAAGTACGCGTTCATGTCGTCAACGACGCTGTACATTACCAACTCCGCCTGCTCTTCGGTCAATTTCCACTTCAAACCCAGGCCGGGCGCAATTCCCGCTTATCTATCAATTTCTTGCAGTTCATCTCCACTAAAATCGAAGCATTGCCGCTCGCCGTCATGTCGACGGGTTTGCCCGTAAAGGCGCACCCCGCATCGTCGACGCCTCCCGAGCTCTTCACGCATTCGCAAACGCTGTTCGCGACAAATCCTCGCCCGCATTCCATATTTCCCACGTGCAAATTTCCGTAAAACATCCTACCGCACTGACGTCCCGACGAACACCTCGTCACCGGTCTCAAACAATCGTACACGTGGTCCAGGTCTGCAGGAGAAGTTTCCATTTAGGTAAAACTCAGGGACTCTGCCCTCTACATTGTCGTGACTCCTTGGGACTGCAGCTGTCTCTCCTCACGCCTCATCCTTCCTCCCCAGAGTTACTCTACTTGGGGCTTGGGTCCAATAAACCAAGTGCAGTTTCCGTGCCGAGTCCCCTTCGAACTAATCCAGTTATCGGGGATTACTTTTGCTTATGTAATAAACTGTGAGACAAAATCTTATTAGACTAAAATGTAGCTCCCTGTTAAAACTGAGGGATAGAGGGGGTAGCTGGAGGTCAGATGACAGTCCTACCATCGTGTAATGCCAAACCACAGTTGAGTGAGTGAGTGAGTGAGTGAGTGTATGGGGCTTTAGGGCCCGTCGACATCGAGGTCATTTGGGCCCTAAGTCAAACCTAAAAGCTATAAAAAATATTTGTTAAGAGGTAAAATATAATAAAAACACTCAACTGTTAAAAAGGACATAAAAACCATCTAAAACTTATAATTCAAAGTCTCTAAAATTAATAAATATAAAATTCAAGTTAGTTGTTAAAACCGATCTTAAAAACAAACCGCAGTGCCTTGTCCACGGCCACTGGGTCGTTCCCTAAAATATCGTGCAAGTTAGCTCTTAGGCCCAAAGACTGGCGAACGCGGGTGTATTGCGGACAATCCAGCAATACATGCCGCACGGTGAGAGGTACTGTACACGGAGCACACACAGGGGCCGGTTCCCCTCTTAATAGATGGCCATGCGTTGCACGTGTGTGCCCAATTCTCAGCCGGGTGAGTATCACCTCGGCCCGCCGGTTATCCCTGCAGGAAGTTGGCCAGGGTTGTACGCTCTCCTTTATCGCCCGGAGTTGTGTGCCCTCCAAAGCTGTCCAGGATTGCTGCCAAGCAGATAGCAGTTGGCGACGGAAAAAACGTTGCACGTCCTGGAATGGCACTGTAGTTGTTAAACTCCGGGGCAAACGGCATGCAGACTTAGCAGCCGCGTCCGCCTCCTCGTTCCCGCAAATCCCAACATGGCCTGGGGTCCAAGTAAAAACAAAATTGTATCCGCGACTGAGCATTTGCGAGATCTGGGTCTGTATTTTTAAAACCAGTGTGTGAGCGGTAGTGTGCTGTTGTAAGGCCTGAAGCGCACTTAGACAGTCAGTGCAGACGATATAAGAGCCAGGAGCTAACTTGCAAATAAAAAGGAGCAAATAAAAGATGGCATATAGCTCTGCTGAGAAGACCGAAGTGGAGTCCAGAAGTCGAAATTTATGAGTCTCACCGTTAATGAAGAATGCGCAACCCGTAGCGTTACCTAACTGGGAACCGTCTGTAAAGACCGGAACGTAGTTAGGGTAACGGCCCAGTAATTCGGCAAAAAGTTGTTGGAACACCGAATGTGGAGTAGCGAGTCTAGGGTTGTTTGAAAGAGTTAGATCGAACCGCGCAGGATTGAGCTGCCATGCTGGATAAGGGCAGATGGACGACCTCTCCACGCGAGGCATTCGGATGCCATGGGAATGTAGGTGATCCCGAAATCTTATTCCCACGGGGCGTGTCCGAGAACCAGGGCGCATATAACGGTGGACTAAATCTGGACACAGAACAGGTTTAAAACAAGGATGATTGGGATGACTTGCCAGCTTCGAGACGTATGAGCAGAGTAATATCGAGCGACGAATATGCAGTGGAGGTTCGCCTGAGTCTGCATACAGGCAGTCGACTCGACTGGTGCGGAATGCTCCTGTGGCAAGGCGGATGCCAGTGTGATGCACGGTGTCTAAAAGGCGAAGTTTAGAGGCGGTCGCTGCGCCATAAATAAAACTGCCATAGTCCAGCTTGGACCGAACCAGAGAGCGGTACAGCCTCAACATTACCGTGCGATCGCCCCCCCAAGATGCTCCAGATAATACCTTCAGCACCTGAAGAGAACGATCGCAAGAGGCTCGAAGGTGACGAATGTGGTGCTCCCAATTGAGTTGTGGGTCCAAGTAGAGGCCCAAGAACTTCAGGTGTGAGACAAATGGCAGGGGTGTGCTGTTCAAATGAAGATCAGGAGGCGGGTGAATACCTCGTAGGCGGTGAAAGTGGATACACTGCGTCTTCGCAGCTGAAAAACGGAAGCCGTTTTGAAGCGCCCAAGCTGCTAGCTGGGTAATGGTCAGCTGCAGTTGGCGCTCAATGTGATCTATGTTGGCAGACCTATAATAGACTGCGAAGTCGTCAACATAGAGGGATGATGGAATTCCACTTCGAACGGCACTAGTGATGCCGTTAATCGCTACGGCAAAAAGGGTGACGCTCAAAATCGACCCTTGAGGTACACCGTTCTCCTGTATCCGTTCCTGGGATATCGTTTTACCTATACGCACACGAAAACGGCGAAGTTTTAAAAAATTACATAAAAACACGGGTAGATGACCACGCATGCCGTAACCATGTAGGTTACGGAGTATGCCGTACCGCCAGGTGGTGTCATAAGCCTTCTCCAGGTCGAGGAACACGCCCACGGCGTGCTGTTTCAGTAGAAACGCATCGGAAATATACCCCTCAAGGCGTGTCAGATTATCGACACTTGAGCGATGGCGACGAAAACCGCATTGCAAGTTGGACAGATGGTTATGTTTTTCTAGCCACCAATTTAACCGAGCGTTTACCATTCGCTCGAATGTCTTACAGATGACACTCGTCAGGCAAATGGGGCGGTAGTTAGATGGAAGCGTGCGGTCCTTTCCGGGTCGAGGGATGGGGATGACAATACCCTCTCGCCAGGAGGAAGGGAAAACTCGCTCATGCCAAATGCGGTTATAGATGTTCAACAGGAAATATAGCGCCTCAGATGGAAGATGTAGCAGCATCTGTCGGTGTACGTCATCGGGACCTGGAGAAGAATCCTTTGCTAACGCTAGAGAATGGGCGAGCTCGGCAGCGGTAAACGGTTGGTTGTACGGCTTGGTGCAGTCACTATTAAAATTTAGTTGTACCCGCTCCGCCTTTTCCTTAATAGGCAGGAAGAGAGCGTCATAGCGGGCAGTTTGGCTAGTAGCAGCAAATGTTGTAGCTAGGGCTTCTGCTATGTCCTGCTCGGTGGTGCACATGGAACCGTTGATGGCAAGGCCCGGAATTACCGTCCGGCGATACTTGCCATACATCCGCCGAACAGCTGACCATACCTGTTGGGTAGAGCTGCGCCGGGAAAGCGAAGACATAGGCTTCCCAAGATGTACGCTTTGCGTTGCGCAGTATAAAGCGTGCCCTAGCGCGAGAACGTTTGAAGGCGACAAAGTTCCCTTCAGTCGGGTGCCGCTGAAAAACGCGCAAAGCACGTTTGCGTGCTTTGACTGCCAAACTGCATTCCTCAGACCACCACGGTACAGGGATACGCCGTGGTGTAGATGAACCTCGAGGAATGCTGGATTCTGCTGCGAGCAGGATCGAGCAAGTAAAATATTCGACCATTTCGTCGATGGTGTCGAAACCGTCATCGATAAGGTTTATCAGGGAATGGAATTTTCCCCAATTAGCTTTGGAAATAATCCAGCGAGGATGTCGAGAAGGTACACATTGGCGGCCAGAAAAATGAATGTTAATGGGGTGATGATCACTGCCAAATAGGTCGGAAAGTACTGACCACTCAAGTAGTGGTACTAATGACGGACTGCAGAAAGAAAGGTCTAGTACGGAATGTGTACCATAAGCGGATGATAGGAATGTCGGGTCACCAGTATTTAGCAGAAGCAGGTCAGACTTATCGAAGACGTCTACGAGGAGGCATCCACGGGCGTCATCAGTGTCTGATCCCCAGAGCGTGTGCTTGGCATTCAAATCTCCCACCAGGAGTAGTGGTGAGGGGAGCTGAGCCACTAGAGCTAGAAGATCCCGCTCTGTAACTATACTGAGCGGCGGCAGGTACATATTACAGATGGTAAAACTGATGCTCTCCAGCTGTATCCGGACGGCCACAGCTTGCAATGGTGTGGTGAGAAGAACGTGGGCGGCGGAAATGTTAGGCGCCAGTAAGGTAGCAACGCCACCGCTTGCACGCATACCTGCAAGAGAATCGCTTCTAAATGCCGAAAAAGAGTGAAGGTGTAACGAGTGATTGGGATGTAAGTGGGTTTCCTGGAGGCAAATTATTGAAGGTGACCGCTGAGAAACTAAATGTTGTAGGTTGTTGAGCACGAGCTCGAAAACCATTGACATTCCACTGCATTATTTCCATGAGGAGTTTTTAATGGGCCGTTTTAACCTTTTTCTTGACCTTGGCTGACCTGGGCCCTACGATTCGAAAATCGTTAGCCTCCTGTGACTCCGCTGATGATCGGGAGTCAGAACTCCTACGGCTCGTAGAACGAGACCGGGATCTAACAGAAGGCGAGCGACTTCGCGATCTATGTTGTGGTCGGGATCGGTTTTTCGCATTTACTACGGGATGGTTGTTACTCGCTGATGGCTTGGTGGCTGGAGTCTGTACGGCTGAAGCGGAGGCTGTGCTGGTGGATACACAAACACTCTGAGACGTGGGTTTAACGGCTAGAAAGTCAGTCTGCGTGGATGCGTGGGCGACAGGGACGTGTTGAACAGCAACAGTGGTATTAGGTGTACGGCGAGCTGCTGATGCATATCCAGTAGTAGTGGTAGCAGGCTTCAGTTGTTCGAAGCGCCGTCGTGCCTCTGGAAAAGTCAGGCGTTCTTTGACACGTAGCTCCTGAATGCTTTTTTCGTCCATGAATCTAGGACACTGTCGCGAGCTGGAGGGATGACTACCGCCACAGTTCAGGCAGCAAGGTGTTCGGCTGCAGTTTGGGTCGTCGTGTTTAGCTAGGCCACATTGCTCACAAAGAGCAGGATTGGTACACGCGACCTTAGTATGTCCGAACCGCTGACATTGGAAACAGCGCATGGGGTTCGGGACATACTGGCGGACACTCGCACGCTCATAGCCGCAATAGATGTACTCGGGTAACTTAGTCCCAGCAAAAGTTAGAAAAACCGTACGTAGTGGGTACTCCTTGCCATCTTGCTTTCGTGTTAGCCGGTACGCCTGACAAACGAGTTGGTCGGAGAGGCAACTTACTATTTCTTCATTTGCTAGACCATCTAAACTGGAGGTGGTGACTACTCCTCTGCAGGTATTGAGCGTTTTGTGTGGGGCTACCCGGATAGGGTAGGAGCCCAACAAAGACGCTTTCTGCAGTTTTTTAGATTGGTCCGCTGTTATGGTCTCTAATAGTAAGCTGCCGTCTCGGAGACGGGTAGCGTTTTTCACAGGGCCACTGATCTTATCGAGCTCACGTTTAATATAAAATGGACTAATATCCTTAAAGGTTTTGCCATCACATGCCAAGGTCATCAACAAATAAGGGTCAATGAAGGAGGTTTTTGCGCGGAGACATGATATAGACCCCCATCCGGAACCGTCGGCGTCAGCCTGCCATCCGGGGGTTAAAGAAAGAAAGACACCGAATCTTCACGGTCTGTGCCGTCATGGGGACCCCACCCATGACCGATCTCATTTGTACTTCAGAAAAGCTACCCTTCAATATCCACTGCTTGTCCGTATGGGTAAACCGTTCACCACGCACACCCCGGCTTTATGCCCCTACCACAGGAATAACCGCCTGTGGCTCCCCGCTTTAGGCCGCGCATGCGTGTAATAGGCACACGCGGATTCAGGGGACTTGTGGTTGATTACACCGGGGTTCCGTCAGCGGTAACACGTCCGGTCCGTGATACTAACCCAACGGCAAAACGCGGCCGTCGGGAGATTACCACAGACCGGGCCCTCAAGGAGCTACGTGGGTGTACTTGACGGTGTGGACGGGCTCCGCACCTAAGGCTACACATAGGGGCAGTGCGAAGGGTCCGCTCAACCTTCACTTTTGAGACCTCCGGAGAGCACACATGTCGGAAGCCGCGCTGAAAACCGTGGGACAGAACCACGGAGATAGGAAAGATCCCTGCTGGTGAGACAGGAGTTATAAACCTAAGACCTTAAGTGCTAATAATTATAATAAAAAACTAGAAGGGGAAGAAGGTGATGCTTACTGACAAGCAGTAGCTACACGTAGCACAGTTGATGGAGATGAAGGGGATGAATTGAGGGTGAATGGCTAGGGACCCCGGGATCGCCAATCCCGTACCTACCGTAGTAGGTCCCTGGGGGAAAATACCAGAGCCTCTTCTGCCAGTTTTCGGGGTTACTGATGCGCCTTCTCGGCAGCCGTAGCGGTCGTGGGGTACACCAAGTCCCCACCGTACATCACCCCATCAGTCAAGTCCCCTACTTCCTGTTGCCCACCCCTCGGGACGAGGACCGCAGAGGTTGGATTTTGAGGGGCGAAAACTTTCTGGATAATTACAAGGATCCAAATTACAAAAATATTGTAAAGGATATGTTAAAGAAATGCTGAAAGCTGGGTTGCAATATAAATGTGAAAGTATATTTCCTGCATAGTGTAGTTGTACTTAAGAACCCTGCTAATCTTATTGTTACTTGGTAAATATTCTAAGAAATAAATGTCAATGTTTGCAATGCTGACAACTTGGAGAGAACGTGACAACATTGTTTTCTCCACAGCGAGCGGGTAGACACATCTTATCTGCGTAATTGAATATCTAAATTTTATCGTATCCTTTGATGCCGCCATTGTAACCGTTTGAGTAGCGCTGCAATACGCATATGCATATCAGAGACCGGCAATTCTTGCATCAGTCACTCCCGTGCTCGGATGCAACGTCAGGGCAAGTGACTACATAGGGAGGGGTAATTGGGAGGGGAAGAGTGAGTGAGTGAGTGTGTGGTGTTTTAGGGCCTGTCGACAACAAGGTCATTTGGGCCCTAAGTCAACACTAAAATCTAAAAGACACACAAATTAAGCTAAAATACAATAACACTGAACTATTAAAAGTACATAAAAACCCGTTCCAAGTCTAATAATTTAAAATCGCTAAAATTAACAAATATAAAATCCAAGTCAGACTTGTTTATTAAAACCAATTTCGGTAACAAACCGCAGTGCCTTAATCACGGCCACTGGGTCGTCCCCTAAAATACTGGGCAAGTTAGCTCCCAAGCCTATTGACTGGCGAACGCGGGTGTACTGCGGGCAATCAAGCAGTACGTGCCGCACCGTGAGGCGTACTGCACACGGGGCACACACAGGGGCCGGTTCCCCTCTTAATAGATGGCCATGTGTCGCTCGTGTGTGCCCAATTCTCAGCCGGGTGAGTATCACCTCGGCTCGCCGGTTATCCCTGCAGGAAGTTAGCCAAGGTTGTACGCTCTTTAATTGCCCGGAGTTGTGTGCCTTCCAAAGCTGTCCAGGATTGCTGCCAAGCAGATAGAAGCTGGCGACGGAAAAAACGTTGCACATCCTGGTATGGCACCGTAGTTGTTAGTGAGTGAGTGGTGTTTAAGGGCCCGTCGACAACAAGGTCATTTGGGCCCCAAGTCAACACTAAAACCTAAAAACTATAAAAATTTAGTTAAAAAGGTAAAAAACAATAAAAACCCTCAAATGTTAAAAGGGCATTAAAACGATCTAAAGACTAATAATTTAAAATCTCTAAAAGCAATAAATATAAAACACAAGTCACACTTGTTTATTAAAACCTATTTCAGAAATAAACCGCAGTGCCTTATCCACGGCCACTGGGTCGTTACCTAAAACACCGTGCAAGTTAGTCCCCAAGCCCAAAGAATGGCGAACGCGGGCCTACTGCGGGCAGTCAAGCAGTAAATGCCGCACAGTGAGGCGTACTGCACATGGAGCACACACAGGGGCCGGTTCCCCTCTTAGCAGATGGCCATGAGTTGCTCGTGTGTGCCCAATTCTCAGCCGGGTGAGTATCACCTCGGCTCGCCGGTTATCCCTGCAGGAAGTCAGCAAGGGTTGTACGCTTTCCTTTATTGCCCGGAGTTGTGTGCCTTCTAAAGCTGTCCAGGATTGCTGTCAAGCAGATAGAAGCTGGCGACGGAAAAAACGTTGCACATCCTGGTACGGCACCGTAGTTGTTAAACTCCAGGGCAAACGGCAAGCAGACTTAGCAGCCGCGTCCGCCTCCTCGTTCCCGGAAATGCCCATATGCCCAGGGGTCCAAGTAAAAACAAAATGGTAACCTCGACCGAGCATTTGCGAGATCTGGGCCTGTATTTTCAAAACTAGAGAGTGAGCGGCAGTGTGCCATTTCAAGGCCTGAAGAGCACTGAGAGAGTCGGTGCAAACAATAAAAGAGCCAGGGGCTAACTTGAAAATAAAAAGGACCATATAGTAAATGGCATACAGCTCTGCTGAGAAGACCGAAGTTGAGTCCAGAAGTCGAAATTTGTGAGCCTCACCGTTAACGAAGAACGCGCAACCCGTAGCGTTACCTAACTGAGAACCGTCTGTAAAGACCGGAACATAGTTAGGGTAACGGCCCAGTAATTCGGCAAAAAGTTGTTGGAACACCGAATGTGGAGTAGCGAGTCTAGAATTGTTTGAAAGAGCGAGATCGAACTGCGCACGATTGAGCTGCCATGCAGGATAGGGGCAGATGGACGACCTCTCCACGCGAGGCATTCGGAGGCCATGCGAATGTAGCAGATCCCGAAATCTTATTCCCTCGGGGCGTGTCTGAGAACCAGGGCGCATATAACGGTGGACTAAATCTGGACACAGAACTGGTTTAAAACAAGGATGATTGTGATAACTTGCCAACTTCGAAACGTATGAGCAGAGTAAGAGCGAGCGACGGATATGGAGTGGAGGTTCGCCTGAGTCTGCATACAGGCAGTCGACTGGACTGGTGCGGAAAGCTCCTGTGGCAAGGCGGATGCCAGTATGATGCACGGTGTCTAAAAGGCGAAGTTTAGAGGCGGTCGCTGCGCCATAAATAAAACTGCCATAGTCCAGCTTGGACCGAACCAGAGAGCGGTACAGCCTCAACATTACCGTGCGATCGCCCCCCAAGATGCTCCAGATAATACCTTGAGCACCCGAAGAGAGCGATCGCAAGAGGCTCGAAGGTGACGAATGTGGTGCTCCCAATTTAGTTGTCGGTCCAAGTAGAGGCCCAAGAACTTCAGGTGCGAGACAAATGGCAGGGGTGTGCCGTTCAAATAAAGATCAGGAGGCGGGTGAATACCTCGTAGGCGGTGAAAGTGGATACACTGCGTCTTCGCAGCTGAAAAACGGAAGCCGGTTTGAAGCGCCCAAGCTGCTAGCTGGGTAATGGTCAGCTGCAGTTGGCGCTCAATGTGATCTATGTTGGCAGACCTATAATAGATTGCGAAGTCGTCAACATAGAGGGATGATGGAATTCCACTTCGAACGGCACTAGTGATGCCGTTAATCGCTACGGCAAAAAGGGTGCCGCTTAAAATTGACCCTTGAGGTACGCCGTTCTCCTGTATCCGCTCCCGTGATATCGTGTTTCCTATGCGAACCCGAAAACGGCGAAGTTTTAAAAAGTTGCATAGGAATTCGGGTAGATGACCACGCATACCGTAACTATGAAGGTTACGGAGTATGCCGTACCGCCAAGTGGTGTCATAGGCCTTCTCCAGGTCGAGGAACACGCCCACGGCGTGCTGTTTCAGTAGAAAAGCATCGGAAATATACCCCTCAAGGCGTGTTAGATTGTCGACACTTGAGCGATGGCAACGAAAACCGCATTGCAAGTTGGACAGATGGTTATGTTTTTCTAGCCACCAATTTAACCGAGCGTTTATCATTCGCTCGAAGGTCTTACAGAGGACACTCGTCAGGCAAATGGGGCGGTAGCTAGATGGAAGTGTGCGGTCCTTTCCGGGTCGAGGGATGGGGATGACAATACCCTCTCGCCAGGAGGAAGGGAAAACCCGCTCATGCCAAATGCGGCTATAGATGTTTAATAGGAAACATAGCGCCTGAGATGGAAGATGAAGTAGCATCTGTCGGTGTACGTCATCGGGACCTGGAGAAGAATCCTTTGCTAACGCTAGAGAATGGGCGAGCTCGGCAGCGGTAAAAGGTTGGTTGTACGGCTCGGTGCAATCACTATTAAAATTTAGTTGTACCCGTTCCGCCTTTTCCTTAATAGGCACTCCTAGGATACATCCCAGGTAGCCCGAGTGCATGCCTTCCAAGAAGCTCCAGGAAGCGGAAGCCTGGCGGCCTTGGTTTTACACGTGTGTTCCTATATCGCACGTCATAGGAGTCAAAAAAGGGGGCATACGTCGGATGCGAGGGCATAGCGTTTAAGCCACAGCCATAATTCCCCAGCAAAACTTCCCGGCGATAATGAAGAGGAGGTTCCGCTGCCTCACAATAGAGGCTTACTACTGGGCTAGTTGGAAATGCGCCAGTAGCCAACCGAAGGCCAGAGTTATGGACCGTGTCTAATTTCTTCAGCATAGATGGACGAGCTGAAGCATAAACGATGCACCCATAATCCAGCTTAGAGCGGATCAGTGTGCGATACAACCGAGGCAACACTGCGCGATCCGCACCCCACGATTTCCCACTAAGTACCCGCAAGATATGAAGAGAACGCTCACATCGTGCTTTCAACTGTGCTATATGCGACGACCAGCTAAGCTTTCTATCGAAAATCAGCCCGAGGAACCGCGTTTCATCGGCAAATGGTATAACATGTTGCCCCAGTCGGAGCGAGGGTGGTAGTCGACGCTTGGAGCGCCAGAAGTTAACGCAAACCGTCTTCTCAGTGGAGAACCGGAAGCCGTGCTTAGTGCTCCAGTCCTGGAGGTTGTCTAGGCATTGCTGTAGACAACGCTCTAGAAAGGGAGTACGCTGAGAAGTACAGTAGATGGCGAAATCATCCACGAATAAGCACGATGAAACCTCACGAGTAACACAGTTAGAGATAGAGTTAATCGCAATAGCAAACAGTGTAACACTAAGTACCGATCCTTGTGGGACCCCGTTCTCTTGCTTAAAAAGGTTTGATAAGACCGAGCCGACCCTAACTCGGAAAACGCGATTGTCCATAAACTCCCGAACAAACACAGGTAGGCGTCCGCGAATATTCCAGCTGTGCAGGGTGCGATGCAGGCCTGCACGCCAACAGGTATCGTAAGCTTTCTCGAGGTCAAAGTAGATGCCGACGGTCTGGCTGTTCTTAAGGAAACCGTTCATGATCTGCGTTGACATCGACACGAGATGGTCTACTGTGGAACGGCGACGTCGGAAACCACACTGGATGTTCGTGAGTAAGTTGTGGGTTTCCAGCCACCATACTAACCGCCCATTGATCATGCGTTCCATCACCTTGCAAACGCAACTGGTGAGGGAAATGGGACGGTAGCTGGAAGGCAGATGGCGGTCCTTCCCTGGTTTCAGGATTGGGATGATGGTGGCCTCCCGCCACTTGTCAGGAAAACTGCCGTCAACACAGATACGGTTATAGACCTCGAGTAAGAAAGCCTTCCCTTCGGGAGAGAGATGTTGTAAGAATTGTACGTGGATACCGTCTGGTCCTGGTGCAGATAGTCTGGAGGATGAAAGTGCGTGTTCTAGCTCTGCCATGGTGAACAGGCGATTGTAGTCTTCAAGGTTTCTAGATAGAAAGCAGAAACCTTGAGATTCCACCAGATGCTTAATTGAGAGGAACTCAGGTGCATAGTGATCTGAGCTAGATACCCGAGCAAAGGCATGCCCAAGGGTGTTAGCCACGTCTAGTGGATCCACAACGACGCCTGAAGGAGTTTTCAAACCAGCAATGGGAATGTGGGTCGATTTTCCAGCCACGCGCCTTAACCTATCCCACACAACAGAAGAAGGTGTATGGCGATTAAAAGACGCAACAAAAGCAGTCCATGATTTCTTTTTGCAGTCCTTAACTACTTGCCGAGACCTGGCACGCATCCTCTTGTAATGAATAAGGTTCTCCATTGTGGGATTGCGTTGGAAAACCCTAAGGGCACGCCTGCGAGCTCGGATTACATTCCGGCAGTCATCCGTCCACCATGGCACAGGACGGCGATGGGGATTGGGAGACGAACGCGGGATAGACCGTTCTGCGGCGACAAGTATTCGCTCGGTAAGATGTTCTACGAGCTCGTTAACAGAGGCGTGCTCCTCATAACTAAAAACCGCCAACTGGGTGTAAAGGGCCCAGTTGGCGTTATCGAAACGCCAGGTAGGCAAGCGGGTGGAATACACGTTTTGTGCTAGGAGACTAATGAGACACGGGAAGTGGTCACTGGAGTAGAGGTCAGAGATGACGTTCCATTCGAGGGACACTGCTAACTGCGGCGAGCATACTGCCAAATCCAGATGCGAAAAGGTGTTGAAGGCATCGGAAAGAAAAGTAGGTTCTCCGGTGTTCAGGAGAACCAGGTTGTTATTGTCCAGGAAATCGGAGAGAACTCTACCCCGGGCACAAAATTCGAGTTGAGCCCCAAAGAGGGTGATGGGCATTGAAGTCCCCCACCAACAGAAATGGGGTAGGTAACTGAACAACCAGATCTTGGAGCATGGTAAGTGATAGGTCATCTGAGGGTGGAATATACATGTTGCAGATAACCAGCTCCATCGTCGGCAGTACTATACGGGCAGCAACGGTCTGGATCTTAGTGCGTAAAGGTATCACGTCCACATATACGTCATCTCTGACCAGAATAATCGTCCCTCCATGTGCCGGAATACCCTCTTCCGGGGCAAGATCACACCGGAAGGGAGTATACCGTCTTAGTGCAAAGGAATCCTGAGGACGCAGTTTAGTCTCCTGCAAGCAAACTACTAGGGGGTCGTGCTTATTAAGAACTAAATCAAGCTCTGGGCGATGTGCCCTAAGCCGACGTATGGTCCACTGGATAATCGCCATTTAAACGGTAGGATAAGGTTAAAGGGATTAAGTGGAGGACTGCGGTGGCCGAACAAGTTTGCCCTTTTTCTTAGGTGTCGGGCTAACACCTTTTTTAGCCGCTTCATCTTGTCGCTTTTTGACATTCGACCGAGTAGTGGCGCTAGGGTCCTCCAAGTCGATGTCTTCCACCGGCGGTGGACCCTTCCCAACCGAGAACTTCGGTTCGAGAAACTCGAACCGGTTAGAAGTCGAGATCGGCGGAGATGGACAGTGCCGATCGTGTTCTTTCTCGGAAGAGTCTTCTGAGTACGACCTCCGAGATGCCCGTGAAGCACCACATCGCTTAGGGCTTCGAGGAGACGCTGTTTTCTTGGTCGTGCGGCTAGATTGCTCTATTGGTGGAGTAGTTTGCACCCCTGTGGAAACACGAGAGGGAACGCCAGGACAGGTTTGTACTACGGCATCATGTTTCTCAACGGATTTGCGGACAGCGGCAGCAAAGTTCAGGCTGGTGGTCGGCTTGAGTTCAGAATAGCGCTTTCTTGCTTCTGGAAAGGTGAGGTTTTCCTTTACACGTAGTTGTTGTATGTGCTTTTCTTCCAGAAAACGGGGGGCAATCGCGCGAGTTCGACGGATGCGCGCCTCCACAATTGACACATGAGGGGTCCTGGGTGCAATTGGAGCCGTCATGAGTATCGCGGCCGCAACGAGGACAAATGGGCGAACCGGTGCATCGCTGTTGCGTATGTCCGAACTTCTGACAGCGGTAGCAACGCATGGGGCTCGGTACATAGGGTCTCACCGGTGCACGCTCATAACCGCACTGGATGAAGGTCGGAAGGACATAACGTTCAAAAGTAAGGAAGACCGTGCGTAAGGGAAACGGTTGGTCGTCCTTTCTGATTAATCTGAAAGCTGACGTTACTCCTTGGTCCGAAAGACAGTTTACAATGTCCTCATTTGTGAGCCCGTCCAGACTCGAGGTGGTGACCACACCACGACAGCTGTTCAATGTTTTATGTTTCTCCACTGTGATAGGGTAGGAACCCAAGAGACTAGCCTTTAGAAGCTTGGCTGCCTGGACGTCTTGGGCGATCTCAATGAGGAGACTGCCATCCTTGCACCGCGTAGCGTTCTTCACTGGGCCACTGATCTTATCCAGTTCGCGTTGGATGTAAAAGGGATTCACATGGGACATATTCTTACTTTCACAATTTAAGCGCATTACGTAAAAACGTGGGGTTGAAGAAGGTGTGCGCAGAGGAGCCATGATGATAGGTCCCCCTTCCGGAACCGTCGGCGTCAGCCTGCCATCCGGGGAAAAAAGCAAAGACACCAGAACCTTCCAGTCTGTGCCGGCCTGAGGTACCCACCTCAGGCCCGATCTCAAAGAGTACTTCAGAGGAGTTACCCTCCGACTGTCACTACTGACCGGTATGCGATACTTTCACCATAGGCAGGCCCGACTTTATGCCCCTACCACTGGAATAACCACCAGTGGCTCCCCACTTTAGCCCACGTGGTCTCAACAGAGCCAACGTGGATTCAGGGGACTTGTGGTTAATTACATCGGGCCCCAAGCAGCGGTAACACGTCGCGTCCTCTCGTGCACCCCGACGAAACCGGCCGTCGAGGAATCCGAGACGACCCGGCCCCCGGAGGGGCTACGTGGGTGTACATGGCTATGGAACGGCTCCGCACCTAATATCGCACAAAAGGGGTAGTGAGGAGGGTCCACTCAACCTTCACGCTTGAGACCTCCGGGGAGCACACAAGTTGAAAGCTGCGCTGAAAACCGTGGGACAGGAACCACGGAGAGAGGAAAGATCCCTGCTGGTGAGACAGGAGTTTATAAACCTACACACTTACAACTATAAGGGAACAATAAACCTAGAAGAGGAAGAAGCTTAACGCTAGTTGTGTCAAACGTGGCACATCCAAAATGGGGTGAGAGGGTGAAGATGTGGATGAGGATTACACCAGAGCCTCTTCTGCCAGTTTTCGGGGTTACTGATGGGCCTTCTCGGCAGCCGTAGCGGTCCTGGGGTACACCAAGTCCCCACCGTACATCACCCCATCAGTCAGTCCCCTACTTCCTGTTGCCCACCCCTCGGGACGAGGACCGCAGAGGTTGGATTTTGAGGGGCCGACAACCTGGAGGTCGCGTTAAACGCTCTAGTGGCGCACTTGTTGAAAATGAGGATGAAGTTAGCTTTTCCAATTTGATGTCTGAGCTCTCTGAAGCGGCTTCTGGACTTGTAGAATTCATTGGCACCAATGTGAATATCAAAATGGACATCAAAGTGAAAATTCGGAGAGTCAAGGTCATTACTGACCTGCTAAAAGCTCATTCTGACGCAGGTAGTGGGTCACCAACCAAATCTAAAGTGAAAGGTAATCCCATGCAATCGCAGTCCATTGGTGTACAAACTGCTCCTGAACTGTTATTGGCTGAACTCAGTAACCTGGAGCCAACGCACCGCTCCGAGGTGGAACAGCAAATTGCCTCGGGAATCCGACCGTCTTTCTCCGACGTCGATGATCTGAATAAGGACGCTGAACTACGGCGGTCATCGGCGCCCTTTAAAAAACAAGTCATGGCAAAAGTCAGATATAAAAATGTCTAAAAACTATATATTTATAAATAAACCTATTAAAACTGCAACAACATATAAAATAATCAAAAGTTACTAAAATTTCCTTCACTAAATCCTAAAGTCTAGTTTGGAAAAGAATCTAAAAACGTTATGCACCACTGTCTCATCGTCCGCTAGCATTTCTGCAAAGCTGGCCGGCAGCTGCAGAGACGTCCTAAGGTCTGCTAGGTGAAAACACTATAGCAGCACGTGTTGCACAGATAACGCATAATTGCAAAACGGACACAGTGGTGCAGGCTCCTTTTTAAAGAGAAAACTATGGGTAAAAAGCAGTGCCCAATACGCAACCGAGCCAAACTCACCTCACTCCAACGCACGAGTGGAGATAACCCCGCGGGAGGAGTTCAGTGTCTTGTGCACTGCAACTGCAACGGGGTAGCTGCTCAATAACGTAGCTTTTAATATCGTTGATGACTGGGAACCAGAGTGTGCTTCCACAACGAGCGTGCCTTTCCTGGAGCGAGTACAGGACTTGACTGGACCAGCAATTTTCTCCAATCCCTTCTGTATAATGAAAGGGTTCAATGTAAAAAAGTTCTTGCCTTCCTCCTTTCTGGTTACAAATAAGTAGCGAGGATCATAAGGCTCGACTACTTTTCCACGTGTGTTAAATGATTTATTGTTATCAATATCAGTAAATTTGACCATAGTATATGGGCTAGCTTTTATCCCCCAGTGTTCCCCACCCAACACGGAGCCCAACAAGGGGTCATCCCAACAGAGGATACACTGGGATACAGGCTACACGTAGTAGTAGTAGTAGTAGTAGAGTTTCGGGGCGCACAACTGCTTGGGTTATTAGCGCCCTAACAACACTAAAAGCTTAAAAGTAACAGGCATGTAGCCTGCGGGTGCAATGGGAAAAGAGTAGAACCATAATTAAAAACAGTGCCAGTAACGGTAAAAATAAACACCACATTGGCAAACGGCTAAAGTGCAAAGGGTGTCAGAACAGTAAGTTATATACGGCGACCGAAGCCACTTAGTTGAATAAATCGTAATAGTTTCTCTACGGCGCCTGGAGTGTCAGCTAGGATATCGGTCATTGTCGCTGGTAGGTCCAAAGACGCACGTATGGGGGCTAAAAACTGGCACTTTGTTAAGATATGTCGCACCGTTAGTGACTCGCTGCAACGAGGGCAAACAGGTGCAGGTTCTGACTGTAATAAATGAGTGTGGCTAAAACGGCAGTGCCCGATACGTAGTCTAGCTAAAGTGACTTCGTCCCGACGGCAGCCACGGGAGGAAGTCTGCCAAGTAACAGGTAGCGGTTTTACCTCCCGAAGTTTGTTGCGCGTAACAGCGTGCCAAGATGTCTGCCAGCGGGAAGTGTGAAGACTCCGTAAAATCGCGCTAAAATCATCAGAGGGGATTTGGGAGCTGCTGCATCTACCACATGAAACTGCAGCCTTCGCAGCGATATCAGCGTCTTCGTTACCTGATAGGCCTACATGTCCAGGGACCCACACGAAAGACACCCTAATACTAGCATTAGCGAGCATGTAAAGGCGATCCTGGACACGCTGTACAAGAGGGTGGTAGGTGTACAGCGACTTGAGGCTTTGGAGGGCGCTTAGGGAATCGGAGCAGATCACCCAGCGCTGCAAACCTTGCCGATGAATATACAGAAGGGCTTGGTAAATAGCAAACAGCTCAGCGGTAAAACTCGAGCACTGCGATAAAAGGCGAAATTTGAAACTGCGGCTACCGTGAATAAAAGCACATCCCACGCCTTGGTTGTCCTTCGAGCCATCCGTGTATATAAAATTACAAGGGCCATAGTGAGCCTTTAGTTCTAAAAAGAACATGCGAATAGTCGAACGAGGGGTCGTTGATTTCGGCATGGCCGTTAGCCTCTGATCGACGGAAATCTCCGAGCGGAGCCAGGGGGGAAAGAGGGATTCTCCCCGCTGAAACACGGACGGCAAAGTGATGTTCAAGAGTCGCAGAAGTAGGCGAAACCGAACGCCAGGAGGGAGCAACGCCAGGGGGCGCGTCGAGTACTGACGATCCAAAGAGGCGTTAAAAAAGGGTTTAAAAGAAGGATGTTCCGGCATACTTAAGAGCTTGCAAGCGTAAATGCACAAAAGAACATCGCGTCGATAGGAAAGCGGTGGTTCGGCGGCTTCCGCACACAAGCTCACTGCTGGGCTAGTGGGAAAAGCGCCAGTACTCAACCTGATTCCACGGTGGTGGATGGGATCGAGGCGACCTAGAACCGACGGACGAGCCGACGAATACACGACGCATCCGTAGTCAAGTTTAGATCGGACTAGGCAACGGTAGAGTTGTAAAAGTACAGTCCGATTTGCACCCCAGGATGTGCTACTTAAAACGCGTATGATATTAAGAGAACGGTCACACCGTGCCCTTAAATGCATAATATGAGACGACCAGCTGAGCTTTCTGTCGAAGATCAATCCCAAAAATTTCGCCTCGTCCGCAAAAGGAAGAACAGCAGGGCCGAGATGTAGAGAAGGCGAATGAAACGCTTTCCGGCGCCAGAAGTTGACACAGACTGTTTTCTCGGCGGAAAACTTAAAGCCGTTTTGGATACTCCAAGTGTAGAGGCGATCTAGGCAACCTTGGAGGCGGCGTTCTAGCAAACAAGTTCGCCGAGAGCTGCAATAAATTGCAAAGTCGTCAACAAATAAAGAGGCCGAAATGCCCGGTGGGACACACTCTACAATGGGATTGATAGCAATGGCAAACAGTGTGACACTGAGCACCGATCCTTGCGGTACTCCGTTCTCTTGGATAAAAACACGTGATAAAACTGAACCTACGCGCACGCGAAAGACTCTTTTCCTCATGAACTCTCGAATAAAGAGGGGTAGACGGCCTCGGATACCCCAACTGTGTAGTGTACGAAGAATGCCATACCTCCAACATGTGTCGTATGCTTTGGCGAGATCAAAAAAGACGGCAACCGTTTGATTCCTCCGCAAAAAATTGTCCATAATATGTGTTGATAGGGAGACAAGGTGATCAGTCGTAGAACGAAAGCGTCGAGAGCCGCATTGGACGTTGGACAACAAATGTTGGGATTCCAGCCACCATGTCAATCGCCCGTGTATCATGCGCTCCATCACCTTGCAGATGACGCTGGTGAGGGAGATCGGGCGATAACTGGAAGGTAGATGGGGGTCCTTTCCAGGCTTTAAAATGGGGACTATGGTGGCCTCGCGCCAGGCGGATGGAAATGTGGCAGTACGCCAGATACGGTTGTACACGCTTAGAAGGAACCTTCTACCATGGGAGGTAAGGTATTGGAGCATCAGAAGGTGTATACCATCTGGGCCAGGTGCAGAGGGCCTGGAAGAAGCCAGGGCCCTTTCTAGCTCGGTCTCGGAGAAATCCGTGTTATAAAATTCCGTGTTAGATGAGGAAAATGAGAGCTCATGGGATTCCACCCGGTCTTTCGTAGCTAAGAATGCTGCATGATAGTGGGAGGAACTGGAAACGGCAGCGAAGGCAGTGCCCAAGACGTCAGCAACGGCTCCGGGGATAACGACAGTGTCGTTATTCAGCCTGAGGCCGGGAATCGTGAGCCTGGAAGCTTTGCCGGCGACGCGGCGAAGCCGATCCCATACAATAGAAGATGGTGTGAGGGGATTAAATGACTCGACAAAGCGCTTCCAAGAGGCCCGTTTACTGTCCATAATGATGTGACGAGCACGGGCACGCAGTCGTTTATAGGTAACCAGATTTTCAAGAGTAGGGTGGCGCCGAAATACTCGAAGTGCCTTCCTCCGTGCCTGGATGGCCGCCCGGCAGTCGTCGGTCCACCAAGGGACTGGCAGGCGTTTCGGATGGGATGACGACCTGGGTATCGCTTGTTCGGCAGCAGAAGTGATGACGGAAGTAAGGTGATCCACCATGTCGTCGACGTTGTTAAAGAGGCGGTCTTCGAAGATCGCCAAGTTTGAGTAAAGGAGCCACTGAGCTCTGTGGAATTGCCAGTGGGGTACACGTGACGATGGAACATTGTGTGAAAGCAGGCGTATAACACACGGAAAATGATCGCTGCCAAAGCTGTCAGAGAGGACGTTCCACTGTAGGCGATGTGTAAGCTGTTGGGAGCAAACAGCTAGGTCGAGGTGAGAGAAACTGCCGCTGGAATCGGAGAGAAAGGTTGGTTGGCCGGTGTTTAGAACGGAAAGATTGTACTGGGAAAAAAATTCAACGAGGTCGTTCCCCCTTGCGCTAGCCCGTGGAGATCCCCATAGGGGGTGGTGGGCATTAAAGTCTCCCAACAGAAGATAAGGCGTCGGGAGCTGCGCTATTAAGGCTGCGAGATCAGCAAGAGGGAGAGGAGAAGAAGGTGGAAAATAAACAGAACAAAGTGTAAACGAAAAACCAGGAAAGCGGACGATGGCAGCAACAGCTTGCAGGTGAGTGGTGAGCCGAACAGCTTGATAATAGATGTTGTCACAAACGAGCATCATAACACCCCCATGTGCAGGAGAACCAGGTTCCGGTGGGAGATCGAATCGCACCGGCACGTACCCGGGAAAGGTGAAAGTATCCCGGCGCTGGAGCTTTGTTTCCTGCAAACACAAAATACGAGGTGATAGCGACGTCGTGAGGAGCTGTAACTCGGCCTTATGTGCACGAATGCCACGTATATTCCACTGGACAATCGACATTAGGAGGTAAAGAAGAGGTTGGTTGAGTGCTTTACTTGACCACAGGCTGCCGTTTCAATTTGCCTTTTTGTGTGCGCGTGGGACTGGGACTTTTGGGAGGGGTAGGATCTTCCTCCATAGGCTCCGCTTCAAGAGGAGGCTCGGAGTCACCGGAAACCGAACTCAGGGCTTCGAACCGGTTACCGGTGGCCACGGGCGTTGGCGAGACTCGTGGAGTTCGGTTACGCCCTCTGCCATCTTGAGACTTGGATCTCCGAGGTGGTGAAGGAGAGGAGGCTTTTGAAGCAATCGGTTTACTGGCAGAAGTAGCAGGACTTTTTAAAAAGTCGGAGCGTTTTGGCTCGGTTTTAAACTTTCGAGGTTCGGTGCTGAGCGGAGGTCTCTTAGGGCTGCGTGATCCAGAAGGTTGTACAGGAACTTTAGCCGGGACGGCAACGGAGGAATCGGAGGATGTTTGGGTGCCAATATCCCGCTTGGGTACTGGAGCTGAAACCACAGAGCTAAATGTGCCAAATTTTAAAAGAGAAGGTTGGCGAGCAAGATGGCGTTTGCGGGCCTCAGTGAAAGAGAGGCGTTCTTTCACCCGCAGCTCCTGAATGGCCTTCTCATCCATATAACGTGGACAGTTGCTGGAAGATGCTGGATGGCTACCGCGACAATTGACACAGCACGGAGGATTTGGACAAGCTCCGTCATGTGCGTCTTGACCGCACACGGCGCAAATAGATTGTGTTAACTTGCAAGATAACTTAGTGTGGCCAAATCGTTGACATTGAAAACAACGCAGAGGACGTGGTATATAGGGCCGAACGTTGATGACCTCGTAGCCTGCCTTAATCTTCGCCGGGAGATCGAGCCGATCGAAGGTAAGGAAGAGCGTACGAGTGGGCACTGGAACACCATCACGCATTGTTTTTACTCGATATACGGCGGTCACGCCCTGGTTGGAGAGGTAACCTTGGATTTCTTCCTCCTGCATGCCATCTAGAAGGTGTGATGTAATGACGCCTTTACAAGAGTTCAGGCTTCGGTGCTTCTCAACTCGGATGGGATATCCGTGGAGGAGTTTTGCCTTCAGCAGTCTGTCGAACTGTAGTGTAGAGTACGTTTCAACGAGCAAGGACCCATTTCTGAGACGGGTACAAGACTTAACTGGACCGGCTAGTTTATCAAGTCCCAACTGTATAACAAAGGGATTCACTGTGAGAAATGTCTGAGCCTCCTCCAAACGATTTATCACTAGGTAACGAGCACATGATGCTTCGTGTACCTCTTTTACTTCATTTGCCTGTCGTTTTCTTTTGGGTGTAAGTGTTGCCATAGAAGACGTTATTTGAGTTCATCCCCCAATGCTCCCCACCCACCACGGAGCCCAACAAGGGGTCATCCCACTGGGATGACAGGGCTACATAGGGGATATAGCGGGGTCGCCGTCCCACTCACCCTGGAGTTCAGTGTGACACCTTGTCCTGGCCGATTGATTAGGGGTGGGTTAGTCCCTAACCTCCCGTTTAGCTGAAGCAGTAGCCAAAGTGGTATATTGGAAATGCGCACCCTTCCCGAATTCAGAAAAAGACTGTTACGAGCTCAGATACGCATCCCTCAACCACCAGGACAAACATTTCCACCGACACGGGTCTCCACGCACGGCCTACACGTGGGTGGGCCTGTTGACCGTCTCCCTCAGCCACGAAGAGGAGCCCACACGAGGGAGACTGTTGGCTCGGGACCCCGGGTTCGCCAAACCCGTACCTACCGAAGTAGGCCCCTGGGGGGCAGGCTACACGTGGGTGGGCCTGTTGACCATCTCCCTCAACCACGAAGAGGAGCCCACACGAGGAAGATGATGATGATGATGATGATTTGTGTTTATGGGCGCTCAACTGCTAGGTCATCAGCGCCCATTAAAGACCATTGTGCGAACCCCCCCCAGGGGCCTACTACGGTAGGTGCGGGTATTGGCGATCCCGGGGTCCCGAGCCAACAGTCTCCCTCGTGTGGGCTCCTCTTCGTGGTTGAGGGAGACGGTCAACAGGCCCACCCACGTGTAGGCCGTGCGTGGAGACCCGTGTCGGTGGAATGGTTAGTCCTGGTGGTTGAGGGATGCGTATCTGAGCTCGTAACAGTATTTTTTCTGAATTCGGGGAGGGTACGCATTTCTAATACACTACTTTGGCTTCTGCTTCGCCTAAACGGGAGGCTAGGGACTAACCCACCCCTAGTCAATCGGCCAGGACTAGGTGTTACACTGAACTCCAGGGTGAGTGGGACGGCGCGCCCGCTATATCCCCTGTATAGCCCTGTCATCCCAGTGGGATGACCCCTTGTTGGGCTCCGTGGTGGGTGGGGAGTACTGGGGGATGAAATTTATGCCAACTCTCCATGTTAAACCCTAAATCTAAAACCAATTCCAATTGTGGTAGAAGTGGAAAAGAAGCAGTCGAGTCTTGTGGTCCTCGCTACTTGGTGGTTAGTCGTACAGAAGAAGGCCAGAAGTTTACGACAGTGAACCCTTTTACGATCCAAAGGGGATTAGATAAAATTGCTGGTCCTGTCAAGTCATGCACACGATCGCGAAACGGCACGCTCCTGGTTGAGGCGCATTCTAGCTCCCAGGCAGCATCATTACTGAAGGCAAGCATGCTGGGCAGTTATCCTGTCACCGTTACTATACACAAGACCCTGAACTCCTCGCGCGGCGTAGTAACCACCCGTGCGTTGGACGGTATGTCCAACGAGGAGATTCAGGAGAACTTGAAAGACCAGGGAGTTACTTGTGTGTACCGAGTGCAGCGCAAAGAACGTGGGGAATTGTTGCCTACTCGTACCCTGTTCCTTACTTTTGATAGGGTAGATCTTCCTCAAAAGATAAGGGCAGGATACGAGAGTATTGAGGTTAGGCCTTATATACCAAATCCCCTGCGGTGCTACAAGTGTCAGCGTTATGGTCACACTAGTCAACTGTGTAACGGAACGCCAGCATGCGCTAACTGTAGTTTGGCTTTACATGAGGGTGAGTGCTCCTCGCCCGTTAAATGTGTAAACTGCGCTGGGGAGCATCCAGCTAGCTCCAAAAGCTGCCCACGCTTTGTGGAAGAAAAGGCAATACAGGAGATCCGGGTTAAGGAGAAGCTTTCCTTCTCAGAGGCCCGGAAGCTCCTGCGTACGCGCCTGCCCTCCATCCCTAGGTCCGGCTCTTATAGCTCGGTGGTAGCTAAACCCGTTCCTAGAAAGGAAATCGCAACGCAAACCTGCGGTTCAGGTGAGGCTACCATCTCCGATAGAGTTCTTGTTCCGACACAAGTTCGGAAGTCCACAAACCCATCAGCAGCGTCGGCAAATACATCGCCTCAACGGACGAAGAAAACTAATACCTCAGCCCCGTCCCAAGCCAACCCATCGACTTCTACCCCTAAATGTGACAAGCCTGTAATTTACGATCCGCCGCCTAAAGTATTTAAGAGGACAGATTTCCTTAAAGATTCGACCCGTGCCCGCAGGAAGAAGAAAACCTCTAGGACATCCCGAAGCTCTTCTTCTGAAGAGCTTTCTGGTGATGAATCGGATCGACGACTGTCATCTTCGTCGATCTCTGTGTCCAATAAGTTTGAAGCCCTCGAACCTAAGTTCTCTTTAGGGAAAGGGGCTTCCTCAGCCGAAGAGATGGACCTAGAGGATACCGACCCCAGAACGGCAACAAAAAAGCGCCAGGATAAACCGGCAGAAAAAGGTGTTAGCCCTACACCGAAGAAAAAGGGTAAGCTGATTCGGCCACCGTTAAAGTCGTCCTGATGTACACCAACTTTTACAACCTATCTCCATAGTTCCAATGACTATCCTCCAATGGAACATGCGGGGTTTAAGAACACATCGACCAGAACTGGAACTTTTGCTCAGTAAGCATAACCCCTTGGTGGTATGCTTACAAGAGACTAAGCTACGACCGCAAGACAAGTTTAACTTCCGGCGCTACACACCACTGCGGTGTGATATTGACACAGAAGAGGGCATTCCTGCTCACGGGGGCACTATGATGCTCCTCAGGGATGACATATTTGTAGATCCGGTACAGCTGCAATCTGATATACAATCTGTAGCTGTAAGGATGAAGCTGCCATCAATTGAATTTTGCATTTGCAGTGTATATCTCCCTCCATCAGATGACCTCTCGATAATTGACCTTGAAGATCTGGTTTCCCAACTTTCAACACCTTTTCTACTAGTTGGAGACTTTAATGCCCATCACCCACTATGGGGCTCAAATCGGGCATGTTCGAGAGGCCACCTCATTGCAAAATTCTTGGAGAGCAATAACTTGGTTCTCCTAAATTCCGGAGAGCCAACGTTTCTTTCGGACGCCTATAACACCTATTCGCACATCGATTTGGCAGTATGTTCATCCCAGTTAGCAGTTTCATTACAGTGGAATGTCATCTCTGATTTATACTCGAGCGACCACTTCCCATGTCTTCTTAGTCTCTTAGCACACGATGTGTCTCCCTCACGTATTCCTAGATGGCGCTTTGATCGAGCCAACTGGAACCTTTACACCCAGTTGGCTGTCTTTGAGTACAACGAGCACGATTCTGTGAATGATCTAGTCGATCATCTCACAGAGAAAATTCTTTCCGCTGCAGAACAGTGTATTCCACGTTCGGCCACCCATCCCGGTCGATTTCCTGTCCCATGGTGGAACAACGACTGCCGGAATGCTATTCGTGCTCGTAGACGTGCTCTACGGGTATTCCAACGACACCCTACCCTAAGTAATCTTATTGAGTACAAGAAAGCGCGTGCACATTCTAGGCAAATAATTAAGGATAGCAAAAAGATCTCATGGAACAACTTTGTCTCATCTTTTAACAGATGGACACCTTCATCTGTTGTATGGGATAGGTTAAGGCGCGTGGCCGGAAAATCAACCCACTTGCCAATCGCTGGTCTGAAAACACCTGCAGGAGTTGTTGTTGATCCGTTTGTCGTGGCTAACACCTTCGGCTGTGCTTTTGCTCAGGTGTCTAGCTCAAGTAATTATGTTCCTGAGTTCATCTCAATTAAGACTCAGGTAGAATCTCAAGGTTTCATGTTTAGTTCCAGAAACCTTGAAGATTACAACCGCCTCTTCACCCTGGCAGAGTTAGAACACGCTCTTTCATCATCGCGACTGACAGCACCAGGACCGGACGGAATCCACGTTCAAATGTTGCAACATCTCTCACCTGAAGGTAAGGCATTCCTGCTCGAGGTCTATAACCGTGTTTGGGTTGATGCCACGTTTCCGGACAAGTGGCGAGAAGCCACCATTATACCTATCTTGAAAGCTGGCAAGGACCGTCACCTCCCTTCTAGCTACCGTCCTATTTCCCTCACCAGTTGCGTCTGCAAGGTGATGGAACGCATGGTAAATGGGCGGTTGGTATGGTGGCTGGAAACGCACAACCTACTGAATAACATCCAGTGCGGTTTCCGACGACGCCGTTCAACAGTGGATCATCTTGTGTCCATGTCGACACAGATTATGAACGGCTTTCTTAAAAACTGTCAAACAGTCGGAATATTTTTTGACCTCGAAAAGGCTTATGATACGTGTTGGCGTGCAGGGTTGCTACGTACTCTGCACACCTGGAATATACGTGGACGCCTACCACTCTTCCTTCAGGAATTCTTGAAAGACCGCGTATTCCGAGTAAGGGTTGGCTCGGTTTTTTCGAACCTTTTCGTTCAAGAGAACGGTGTACCACAGGGATCGGTACTAAGTGTTACGCTGTTTGCTATTGCGATTAATTCTATATCGCAATGTGTTCCACCAGGGGTCTCGTCATGCCTATTTGTAGACGACTTTGCCGTGTACTATACGTCCCAGCGTACTCTCTTTCTTGAGCGCCGGTTACAGCGGTGCATAGACAATCTTTACGATTGGAGTTCAAAAAATGGCTTCCGGTTCTCTGCTGAGAAAACCGTCTGCGTCAACTTCTGGCGCCGTCGGAGATATTTCCCCCCTTCACTCCGATTGGGCCCACATAGACTGCCTTTTGCAGATGAGACGAGATTCCTTGGTCTGGTATTCGACAGAAAACTTAGCTGGTCCGCGCATATAGCACAGCTGAAAGCACTATGTGACCGTACCCTTAATCTTATGCGAGTACTAAGCGGCAAATCTTGGGGAGCGGATCGCACAGTGTTGCTGCGACTCTACCACGCACTGATTCGCTCCAAATTAGATTATGGCTGTATAGTATTTGCCTCAGCACGTCCATCCGTGCTGCAAAAACTAGACACTGTCCATAATAGTGGACTACGGATTGCAATCGGAGCCTTTCCAACCAGCCCTGTTATTAGCCTCTACGCCGAATCTGCAGAACCTCCCTTGCGATACCGCCGAGATGTTTTATTAGCTAATTATGGCTGTGGACTTCTTTCCATGCCTACACATCCAACGTTTGCGGCTTTTACTGATAAATCATTGGATGCGCGTTATAGGTACACCCTTCGTGATCCCAAGCCACCCGGTTATCGCTTCCGGGAGCTTCTTGGCAGGCTTAGCATCGAACCCCCTAAACTGTTTCGTAAGGGCGAGAGAGTATACCCTCCTTGGCTGCATGGAACTCCTCATGTAGACCTCGGCATGACACAGTACACAAAATCCACAATGGCTCCATGTAGTATCCGTACGTGCTTTTTAGAATTTTTATCCCGTTTTAATGACCATGTTTTAATTTTTACTGATGGCTCTAAGTGTTCAGATGGAGTCGGCTGTGCATTTGTCTACGGAACCGAACCCTCTACATTCGGTTTCTGTAGCAGTACATCCATTTTTATAGCTGAGCTGTACGCAATCTACCGAGCAGTTTTATTTGTACATCGACGGAACCTGGGTAACTGCCTAATTCTAAGCGATTCTCTTAGTGCCCTTCAAAGCCTTAGTAAGTTGTACAGCTCCCATCCAATTGTACAACGTATCCAGGACACCCTCCACATTTTACGCGAGTCTGGTGTTAGCGTGACATGTGGATGGGTTCCTGGCCACACAGGACTGACTGGTAACGAACTAGCAGATTCGGCAGCTAAGGCAGCTACCACAAGACCCAGCGTTACTGTTCCGTTTCTGACTGCGGAGGACTTCAGGTTGGTTTTGCGGAGAGCAGTACTCTTGTGCTGGCACGACGAGTGGTCTGGTCTCCGTCAGAACCGGCTTAGAGAGGTGAAGGAGCTTCCGCTTCCCTGGGCCACTTGCTCTCGTACATCCCGGCGAGAGGAGGTGATTCTTGCTCGGCTACGTATCGGCCACTGCGTTTTTAGCCACAGCCATCTTTTAAATAAGCGCCCTGCTCCGGTCTGCCCGCTTTGTGGTGGTCCGCTGTCGGTCCGCCACGTTATTTTAGATTGTCATAACCTGGTACGTCTCCGCCGGTCTCTCCAACTGCGGGCCAGTTTGGCAGAGGTTCTGGCGGACGACCCTAACGAGGTGGCCAAGGTTTTCAGATTGTTTTTAAACCTTAATTTTAGAATCTAACAAGGATTTTATACATGAACCCTTTTAATTTTTAGTTGTTGACATGTCTGTGTTTTACGGGTAGTGCTTTTATTCGGGATGGTGCTTTTAGTTTTTTTTTTGTTTTTTTTTAGCCTGATCATGTTTATGGGCGCTTATGACCGCGCAGTTGTGCGCCCTAAAATACATCTATCATCATCATCTCATTGTGCGAATGATACTAAAAAACTTACACACTAAGTAAAAATATATCTATAAAAATAAACATTTAAAAGAAATACAAAAACAAAACACTCTTTATTGCTAAAATACAAAAACGCAATAGATATAACATGTATAAATAAAACAAAAATATATTTATAACAAAAGCCGGCCGAAACCAGCAATAGACTATGAAAATAAAAACGTATAAAATAACAGACGATAAAAGCATAAACTATTAAATTCTTAACTGAACTCTGGCGATGTACTTCAGGACTTTTTCCACCGCAGAGTTATTGTCTGCTAGGATCTCCGTCAAGCTGACCGGCAGCTGCAGAGACTCCCGCAGGTCTGCTAGGTGAATACACTCAAGCAGCACATGACGGACCGAGAGAGCCTGACCACATGACTCGCAAACAGAAGCAGTGACCCTCCTCAACAGGTGACTGTGTGAGAGGTAGCAGTGCCCAATACGCAACCGAGCCAAACTCACCTCCTCCCGACGCGATGAGCGATAGGAGGTCGCCCAGTTATCCGGAAGTTCTTTTATCCTTCTCAGCTTGTTATTACGCAGAGCAGACCACTCATCACGCCAGCGTGACAGTGCCGCTCTACGCATAAGCCTAAAGTCTTCCGTGGTGACAAAAGGGATGTTGACACTCCGTTCTACGCTTGCCACCTTTGCTGCCGAATCCGCCAGTTCGTTCCCATGCAGGCCTACGTGGCCAGGAATCCATGCGCACACCACGCTAACGCCAGAGACGTGTAAAACGTGGAGTGCATCCTGTATGCGTTGCACAATTGGGTGTTGGTTGTACAACTCACGGAGGCTCTGAAGTGCGCTTAGGGAATCACTCAGGATAAGACAATTTCCTAACTTTCTTCGGCGAACATGTATGACGGCTCGGTATATTGATTGATTGATTGTGGTTAAGGGCGCTCAACAACGAGGTCATCAGCGCCCTGAAAAAGTAAGGAGGTTAAATATCAATAAAAAGGATCTAACAGAGATTCATCTGCTGCAAGATCTTGATTGGACGCTCACATATATTAAAATAGATAAAAAGAGCGTAAAACCATAAAAGCGTTAAAATCAATAAAACGATTGGTCCTAAATTCTAAAATTAGCAGTTAAAAAGAATGTTAAAACTTTGGCCACCGCTTCCTCGTCGTTCCCTAGCACCTCTGCCAAACTGTCCGGCAGCTGGAGAGATCTGCGGAGACGCGCTGTTCCGGAACACTCTAAAAGAATGTGGCGGACTGAGACAGCTGCATCGCAGAGCGGGCAGACTGGAGCACGGCTCTTGTTCAGCAAAAAGCTATGTGTAAAAAAGCAGTGGCCAATGCGCAACCGAGCCAAAGTGACCTCCTCACGGCGGGATCGACGGCAGGAAGTGGCCCAGGGAATCGGAAGATCTTTCACTGTCCGCAACTTGTTGCTTCGCAAAGCGGACCACGCGTTGTGCCAAGAGGACAGCACAGCACTTCGCAAGTATAACTTGATATCTTCCGCAGTAGCATGATGAATAGTTACCCTCGGCAGTGTGGTTGCCATCTTCGCTGCCGAATCCGCCAGTTCGTTTCCTGCCAGGCCTACATGTCCAGGAACCCAAGCGCACACCACGCTAACGCCAGAGGCGTGTAAGACGTGGAGGGCGTCCTGGATAAGCTGCACAACAGGATGGTAACTGTACAGCTGCTGTAGGCTCTGAAGTGCACTAAGGGAGTCACTTAAAATAAGGCTGTCGCCTAGGTTGCGTTGACGTACATATAAAATGGCTCGGTAAATCGCATAAAGTTCAGCACTAAAAATAGAGGTGCTGCTATGGAAACCGAATGTATAGGGTTCGGTTCCATAGACGAAAGCACATCCAACCCCACTCGAGCTCTTGGAGCCATCAGTGTAGATTAAAACCCGATCAGTAAAACAAGATAAATATTCTAAAAAACAAGTACGGATACTGCTGGGAGCCATTGAAGATTTCGCGTAGCGCGTCATGCCCAGGTCTATGTAGGATATTCCCCGCAGCCAAGGTGGATATACTCTCTCGCCCCTAGGAAACATCTCAGGCAGCTGCATGCTATGCTGCCTAAGAAGCTCCCGGAAACGAAAACCCGGTGGTCTGGGCCAAAGCGAGGTATTCCTATAGCGCGCGTCCAGAGAGGTGTTGAAAAAGGCGGAGAATGTTGGGTGCGTGGGCATGCAGTGAAGGCTACAAGCATAACTGCACAGCAGCATGTCACGCCGGAACCGCAGAGCAGGTTCTGCAGATTCCGCGTAGAGGCTGACGACAGGGCTAGTCGGAAAGGCTCCAATGGCTAACCGGAGACCACAATTATGGACTGTATCTAGTTTGCTCAGCACCGATGGACGTGCCGAACCAAACACGAAACAGCCATAATCCAACTTGGATCGGATAAGTACGCGATAGAGTCGCAGTAACACTGTGCGGTCCGCTCCCCAGGATTTGCCGCTGAGTATCCGCAAAATGGTGAGAGAACGGTCACAGCGAGCTCTCAACTGTGCTATATGGGAGGACCAGCTGAGTTTCCGATCGAATACCAACCCAAGGAATCTCGTCTCTTCTTGAAAAGGGAGTAGATGTGGGCCCAATCGAAGTGATGGCGGTAAACATCTCCGAAGGCGCCAAAAGTTAACACAAACGGTTTTTTCGGCCGAGAAACGGAAACCGTTTTTCAAACTCCAATCATGAAGGTTATCCAAGCACTGCTGTAGACGGCGCTCTAAAAATGGTGTACGCTGAGAAGTGCAGTAGACGGCAAAGTCGTCTACGAATAAGCAGGCCGAGACCCCCGGGGGAACACATTGCGATATAGAATTAATAGCAACAGCGTAAAGTGTGACACTTAGTACGGAACCCTGAGGTACTCCGTTCTCCTGAATAAAAGCGTTAGAAAAAGCCGAGCCGACCCGTACTCGAAAAAAGCGGTCTTTCATGAACTCTTGCAGGAAAAGTGGCAGGCGGCCACGCATATTCCAGCTGTGGAGAGTGCGTAGCAACCCTGCGCGCCAACAGGTATCATAAGCTTTCTCTAAGTCGAAGAATATCCCAACGGTTTGACAACCCTTCAGAAAACCGTTCATTATTTGTGTCGACATAGACACAACGTGGTCTACTGTGCAACGGCGTCGACGAAAACCACATTGGATATTCGTTAGCAGGTTTTGGCGTTCCAGCCACTACACCAGCCGTGCGTTAATCATGCGTTCTAGCACTTTGCAGACACAGCTGGTGAGAGAGATAGGACGGTAGCTAGAGCACAGATGACGGTCCTTTCCGGGTTTCAAAATGGGTATGATGATGGCCTCCCGCCACTTTGCAGGGAAAGTGCCATCAACCCAAATACGATTATAGAGGTCCAGCAGGAAAGCCTTGCTTTTAGGAGAGAGCTGTTGTAACATGCGAACGTGGATACCATCCGGCCCTGGCGCTGATAGCCGTGAAGATAAAAGAGCGTGATCTAACTCTGCCATGGTGAAAAGGCGGTTATAGTCCTCGAGGTTTCTAGATCGAAAGCAGAAACCTCGAGATTCTACCCGAGTTTTTATTGAGAGGAACTCAGGTGCATAATTATCGGAGCTAGACACGTGGGCGAAAGCACTGCCAAGGGTATTAGCCACTTCAAACGGTTCCACGACGAAGCCTGCAGGAGTTCTCAGACCAGCGATCGGCATGTAGGTCGATTTGCCGGCCACGCGCCTTATCTTATCCCATACAACAGAGGAGGGTGTATGTCGGTTGAAAGAGGACACAAATGTTTTCCAAGTTGTCTGTTTGCTATTCTTGATTATGTACCTAGACCTGGCACGCATTTTCTTGTACTCAATCAGGTTCTCCAGTGTAGGATGTCGTTGGAAAACTCTGAGAGCACGCCTACGAGCACGAATAGCATTCCGGCAATCGGTCGTCCACCAGGGAACAGGGGGGCGACGAGGGTTGGTGTTTGAGCGAGGAATAGAATGGTCCGCGGCGGAAAGGATCTGCTCTGTAAGGTGCTCAACTGAGGCGTCCACAGAATCTTGCGCGTCGTAACTAAACACAGCCAGCTGGGTGTAAAGGGCCCAGTTGGCGTGATCGAGGCGCCAGGTAGGCAAACGGGCGGACTTAAAGTCATGTGCTAAGAGACTAACAAGGCACGGAAAGTGATCACTAGAATGCAGGTCAGAGATGACACTCCATTGTAGGGAAAGTGCTAGCTGAGGTGAACAAACTGCCAAGTCGAGATGCGAAAAGGTGTTGAAAGCATCCGATAGAAACGTAGGTTCTCCGGTGTTCAAGAGAACCAGGTTACTGCTGTCAAGGAATTCGGCAATAACTTTGCCTCTCGCACAGGATCGAGCTGAGCCCCAGAGATGGTGGTGGGCATTTAGGTCTCCTATCAACAGAAAGGGTGTAGGGAGCTGAGAGACCAACCCCTGTAGTTCACTAAGTGAGAGGTCAGCAGATGGCGGAACATAGACACTGCAGACGGCGAATTGCACAGTCGGGAGAACAATCCGTACAGCAACCGACTGTATGGCAGTCTGTAAAGGTATAATATCTACATATGTATCATCTCTGACGAGCACCATTGTGCCTCCATGCGCTGGAATGCCCTCTTCCGGATCAAGGTCATGCCTAAATGACGTGTATCGCCGGAGTGTAGAGGTGTCTTGGGGACGCAGCTTGGTCTCTTGTAAGCACACGACTTTAGGGTTATGCTTATTGAGCAACAAATCAAGCTCTGCTCGATGTGCTCGAAATCCGCGAATGTTCCATTGAAGAATAGCCATTGGAGGTATGGGATAAGATGGTAATAGTTACGCAACGTTATGTTGATTTCGGCGGTGGCCGAACGAGTTTACCCTTTTTCTTGGGTGTGGGGCTAACACCTTTTACGTCCAGTTTATCCGGGTGCTTTTTACTAGACGTCCGGACTGTGTGGTCCGTATCCTCTTGTTCCATTTCTTCAGCGGATGAGGTCCCTTTCCCTATTGAGAACTTCGGTTCGAGAGCCTCAAACCGATTGGAAACAGAGATCGACGGAGATGACGGTCGTCGATCCGAGACCTCTCCGGAAGACTCCTCAGAGGTGGAACTTTTAGATGCCCGAGTAGTTTTCTTTCTGCGCATCGGCCGATCCGTATCCTTCAGAAAATCAGGCCGTTGATAGCTGGTTTTAAAAGTTTTGGGTGGTGGCACGTACACAACTGGCTTAGTAGGCTTCGTAGAGCTCGATGCTCTGACCGGAGACCTGGGAGGTGTTTTCTTCCCTGCGGGTGCTTTGGACGAGGTAGAAGTTGATTGAGATGTGTTGACAGGTTTCGGAGCTACTGATGGACTAAGGATTCTGTCAGAGATACTAGCCTCACTGATATCGCTGGTCTGAGTTGCCATCTCCCTTCGCGGGACCGGCTTAGCTACTACTGAGCTATAGGTACCGGACATCGCAACGGAGGGCATGCGAGTACGTGCGAGTTTCCGGGCTTCCGAGAAGGATAGCTTCTCTTTCACCCGGATCTCCTGAATCTCCTTTTCCTCGCGGAACCGTGGGCAATCTCTGAAGCTGGAAGCGTGTTCGCCAGCACAGTTCACACATTTTACGGGTGAGGTGCACTCTCCTTCGTGCAGCGACATCGCACAATTCATACACGTAGGCGCACCATTACAGAAGTCCTTAGTGTGGCCGAAGCGCTGACATCTGTAGCAACGTAAGGGATTCGGGATATATGGTCGTACCTCGATGACTTCATACCCTGCCCTAAGCCTTTGTGGGAGATCTACCCGATCAAAGGTCAGGAACAGGGTAAGGGTAGGCACCAATTCCCCACGCTCTCTTCGCTGAACACGATACACAGCTGTCACGCCTTGGTCTTTCAGGTTCTGCTGGATCTCCTCGTTGGTCATTCCATCCAGCGCACGGGTGTTCACCACACCGCGCGAGGAGTTCAGGGTCTTGTGTACGGAAACGCTCACCGGATAACTGCCTAGAATGTTGGCCTTCAAGAGCGCTGCTGCCTGGGAGACGGAATGCGCTTCCACAAGCAGCGTGCCATTGCGCGAACGAGTACATGATTTTACCGGGCCAGCTATCTTGTCTAATCCTTTCTGGATGGCGAAAGGGTTCACTGATGTAAATGTCTTATCAGTCTCAGTTCTGCTTATCACCAAGTAGCGAGGACCACTAGACTCGACTACTTCTTTTCCATTTCTACAATTGTTGGGATTGTTTTTTTGTTGAAGGTTTAACATAAGTGTTGGCATAAATTTCATCCCCCAATGCTCCCCACCCACCACGGAGCCCAACAAGGGGTCATCCCACTGGGATGACAGGGCTACATAGGGGATATAGCGGGCTCGCCGTCCCACTCACCCTGGAGTTCAGTGTATCACCTTGTCCTGGCCGATTGATTAGGGGTGGGTTAGTCCCTAACCTCCCGTTTAGGCGAAGCAGAAGCCAAAGTAGTGTATTAGTAATGCGTACCCTCCCCGAATTCAGAAAAATACTGTTACGAGCTCAGATACGCATCCCTCAACCACCAGGACTAACCTTTCCACCGACACGGGTCTCCACGCACGGCCTACACGTGGGTGGGCCTGTTGACCGTCTCCCTCAACCACGAAGAGGAGCCCACACGAGGGAGACTGTTGGCTCGGGACCCCGGGTTCGCCAAACCCGTACCTACCGAAGTAGGCCCCTGGGGGGGCTCGGTATATTGCATAGAGCTCTGCACTATAAATGGAAGTACTGCCATGGAAACCGAATGTATAGGGTTCGGCTCCATGGATGTAAGCACATCCAACACCTGTATCGCTTTTGGATCCATCTGTATAAATTAAAGCATGGTCCTTATAATAAGTTACAAACTCTAAAAAACTACTGCGGATACTGCACGAGGGTGTCGTAGCCTTCCTGTGCACCGTCATCCCAAGATCTACGTGGGATCCTACACGCAACCATGGATGATACACTCTTTCGCCCTTGGGTAACATCCTAGGTATTTCGAGTGCATGACTCCCTAGGAGCTCCCGGAACCGAAAACCTGGCGGCTTCGGGTTTATACTCGTGTTCCTATAACGTCTGTCAAGTAAGGTGTCGAAAAACGGTGCATACGTCGGATGCGAAGGCATACTATTTAGCCCACAGCCGTAATTCCCCAGCAAAACCTCGCGGCGATATTGCAGAGGAGGTTCTGCTGCTTCGGCGTAGAGGCTCACCACTGGGCTAGTTGGAAATGCTCCAATAGCGATACGAAGCCCAGAGTTATGAACCGTGTCTAATTTCTTCAGCGCAGATGGACGAGCTGAAGCATAAACGATGCACCCATAGTCCAATTTGGATCGGATCAGTGTGCGATACAAACGAAGCAGCACTGAGCGATCCGCTCCCCACGATCGTCCACTAAGTACCCGCAGTATGTTAAGAGAACGCTCACATCGTGCTTTCAGCACTGCTATATGAGATGTCCAGCTAAGCTTCCGATCAAAGATCAGTCCCAGGAACCTCGTTTCATCTGCAAATGGTAAGAGTGAGTGAGTGAGTGAGTGGTGTATAAGGGCCCGTCGACAGCAAGGTCATTTGGGCCCTAAGTCAACACTAAAATCTAAAAGATACACAAATTAAGCTAAAAGGTAAAATAAAATCACTCAACTACTAAAAGTACATGAAAAAGCCACTACTAAGACTAACCATTTAAAATCTCTAAAATCAACAAATTTAAAATAACACTGAACTATTAAAAACACATAAAAACCAGTTCCAAGTCTAATAATTTAAAATCGCTAAAATTAACAAATATAAAATCCAAGTTAGACTTGTTTGTTAAAACCAATTTCGGTAACAAACCGCAGTGCCTTAATCACGGCCACTGGGTCGTCCCCTAAAATTCTTGGCAAGTTAGCTCCCAAGCCTATTGACTGGCGAACGCGGGCGTACTGGGGGCAATCAAGCAGTACGTGCCGTACCGTGAGGCGTACTGCACACGGGGCACACACAGGGGCCGGTTCCCCTCTCAAAAGATGGCCATGAGTTGCACGTGTGTGCCCAATTCTCAGCCGGGTGAGTATCACCTCGGCTCGCCGGTTGTCCCTGCAGGAAGTTAGCCAGGGTCGTACGCTGTCTTTAATTGCCCGGAGTTGTGTGCCTTGTAAAGCTGTCCAGGAGTGCTGCCAAGCAGAGAGGAGTTGGAGACAAATGGCAGGGGTGTGCCGTTCAAATAAAGATCAGGAGGCGGGTGAATACCTCGCAGGCGGTGAAAGTGTATACACTGCGTCTTCGAAGCTGAAAAACGGAAGCCGGTTTGAAGCGCCCAAGCTGCTAGCTGGGTGATGGTCAGCTGCAGTTGGCGCTCAATGTGATCTATGTTGGCAGACCTATAATAGATAGCGAAGTCGTCAACATAGAGGGATGATGGAATTCCACTTCGAACGGCACTAGTGATTCCGTTAATCGCTACGGCGAAAAGGGTGACGCTCAAAATCGACCCTTGAGGTACACCGTTCTCCTGTATCCGCTCCCGTGATATCGTGTTTCCTATGCGAACCCGAAAACGGCGAAGTCTTAAAAATTGCATAAAAACTCGGGTAGATGACCACGCATACCGTAACTATGAAGGTTACGGAGTATGCCGTATCGCCAAGTGGTGTCATAGGCCTTCTCCAGGTCGAGGAACACACCCACGGCGTGCTGTTTCAGTAGAAACGCATCGGAAATATACCCCTCAAGGCGTGTTAGATTGTCGACACTTGAGCGATGGCGACGAAAACCGCATTGCAAGTTGGACAGATGGTTATGTTTTTCGAGCCACCAATTTAACCGAGCGTTTATCATTCGCTCCAACGTCTTACAGATGACACTCGTCAGGCAAATGGGGCGGTAGCTAGATGGTAGCTTGCGGTCCTTTCCGGGTCGAGGGATGGGGATGACAATACCCTCTCGCCAGGAGGAAGGGAAAACCCGCTCATGCCAAATGCGGTTATAGATGTTTAACAGGAAACATAGCGCCTCAGATGGAAGATGTAGCAGCATCTGTCGGTGTACGTCATCGGGACCTGGAGAGGAATCCTTTGCTAACGCCAGAGAATGGGCGAGCTCGGCTGCGGTAAAGGGTTGGTTGTACGGCTCGGTGCAGTCACTATTAAAATTAAGTGGTACCCGCTCCGCCTTTTCCTTAATAGGCAGGAAGAGAGCGTCATAGCGGGCAGTTTGGCTCGTGGCGGCAAATGTGGTAGCTAGGGCTTCAGCTATGTCCTGCTCGGTGGTGCACATGGATCCGTTGATGGCAAGGCCGGGAATTACCGTCCGGCGATACTTGCCATTCATCCGCCGAACAGCTGACCATACTTGTTGGGTAGAGCTGCGCCGGGAAAGCGAAGACACAAATGCTTCCCAGATTTACGCTTTGCGTTGTGCAGTATAAAGCGTGCCCTAGCGCGAGAACGTTTGAAGGCGACGAAGTTCGCTTCCGTCGGGTGCCGCTGAAAAATGCGCAAAGCACGTTTGCGTTCTTTGACAGCCAAACTACATTCGTCGGACCACCACGGTACAGGAATACGACGTGGTGTAGGTGAGCCTCGAGGAATGCTGGATTCTGCTGCGAGCAGGATCGAGCAAGTAAAATATTCGACCATTTCGTCGATGGTGTCGAAACCATGGTCGATGAGGTGTATGAGGGATTGGAATTTTCCCCAGTTAGCTTTGGAAATAATCCAGCGAGGATATCGAGAAGGTACACATTGGCGGCCAGAAAAATGAATGTTAATGGGGTAATGATCACTGCCGAAGAGGTCGGAAAGTACTGACCACTCAAGTAGTGGTCCTAATGACGGACTGCAGAAAGAAAGGTCTAGTACGGAATGTGTAACATAAGCGGATGATAGGAATGTCGGGTCACCAGTATTTAGCAGAAGCAGGTCAGACTTATCGAAGACGTCTACGAGGAGGCATCCACGGGCGTCATCTGTGTCTGATCCCCAGAGCGTGTGCTTGGAATTCAAATCTCCCACAAGGAGTAGTGGTGAGGGGAGCTGAGCCAATAGAGCTAGAAGATCCCGCTCTGTAACTATACTGAGCGGCTGCAGGTACATGTTACAGATGGTAAAACTGATGCTCTCCAGCTGTATCCGGACGGCCACAGCTTGCAATGGTGTGGTGAGAGGAACGTGGGCGGCGGAAATGTTAGGCGCTACTAAGGTAGCAACGCCACCGCTTGCACGCATACCTGCAAGAGAATCGCTTCTAAATGCCGAAAAAGAGTGAAGGTGTAACGAGTGATTCGGATGTAAGTGGGTTTCCTGGAGGCAAATTATTGACGGTGACCGTTGAGAAACTAAATGTTGTAGGTCTTGAGCACGAGCTCGAAAACCATTGACATTCCACTGGATTATTTCCATGAAGAGTTTTTAATGGGCCGTTTTAACCTTTTTCTTGACCTTGGCTGACCTGGGCCCAACGATTCGAAAATCGTTAGCGTCCTGTGACTCCGCTGATGTTCGGGAGTCAGAACTCCTACGGCTCGTAGAACGAGACCGGGATCTAATGGAGAGCGAGCGACTTCGTGATCTATGCTGTGGTCGGGATCGGTTTTTCACAGCTACTACGGGATTGTTGTTACCCGCTGATGGCTTGGTGTCTGGAGTCTGTACGGTTGAAACGGACGTAGTGCTGGTGGATATAGAAACAGCCTGAGACGTAGGTTTAACGGCTAGAAAGTCAGTCTGCGTGGATGCGTGGGCGACAGGGACGTGTTGAACAGCAACGGTGGTATTAGGAGTACGGCGAGCTGCTGATGCATACCCAGTAGTAGTGGTAGCAGGCTTTAGTTGTTCAAAGCGCCGTCGTGCCTCTGGAAAAGTCAGGCGTTCTTTGACACGTAGCTCCTGAATGCTTTTTTCGTCCATGAATCTAGGACACTGTCGCGAGCTGGAGGGATGACTACCGCCACAGTTCACGCAGCAAGGTGTTCGGCTGCAGTTTGGGTCGTCGTGTTTAGCTAGGCCACATTGCTCACAAAGAGCAGGATTGGTGCATGTGACCTTAGTATGTCCGAACCGCTGACATTGGAAACAGCGCATGGGGTTCGGGACATACTGGCGGACGCTAGCACGTTCATAGCCGCAATAGATGTACTCCGGTAACTTAGTCCCAGCAAACGTTAGAAATACCGTACGTAGTGGGTACTCCTTGCCATCTTGTTTCCGTGTTAGCCGGTACGCCTGACAAACAAGCTGATCCGAGAGGCAACTTACTATTTCCTCGTTTGCAAGACCGTCTAGGCTGGAGGTGGTGACTACTCCTCGACAGGTGTTAAGTGTTTTGTGTGGGGCTACCCGGATAGGGTAGGAGCCCAACAAAGTCGCCTTTTGTAGTTTTTTGGACTGGTCTACAGTTGAGGTCTCTAACAGTAAGCTACCGTCTCGGAGACGCGTAGCGTTTTTTACAGGGCCACTGATTTTATCTAATTCACGTTTTATGTAAAATGGACTGACATCCTTAAACGTTTTGCCATCACAAGCCAAGGTCATCAATAAGTAAGGGTCAATGAAGGAGGTTTTGCGCGGAGACATGATGATAAAGACCCCCTTCCGGAACCGTCGGCGTCAGCCTGCCATCCGGGGGTTAAAGAAAAAAGACACCGAATCTTCACGGTCTGTGCCGTCATGGGGACCTCACCCATGACCGATCTCATTTGTACCTCAGAAAAGCTACCCTTCAAAGTCCACTGCTTGTCCGTATGGGTAAACCGTTCACCACGCACACCCCGGCTTTATTCCCCTACCACAGGAATAACCGCCTGTGGCTCCCCGCTTTAGGCCGCGCATGCGTGTAATAGGCACACGCGGATTCAGGGGACTTGTGGTTGATTACACCGGGGTTCCGTCAGCGGTAACACGTCCGGTCCGTGATACTAACCCAACGGCAAAACGCGGCCGTCGGGAGATTACCACAGACCGGGCCCTCAAGGAGCTACGTGGGTGTACTTGACGGTGTGGACGGGCTCCGCACCTAAGGCTACACATAGGGGCAGTGCGAAGGGTCCGCTCAACCTTCACTTTTGAGACCTCCGGAGAGCACACATGTCGGAAGCCGCGCTGAAAACCGTGGGACAGAACCACGGAGATAGGAGAGATCCCTGATGGTGAGACAGGAGTTATAAACCTAAGACCTTAAGTACTAATAATCATAATAAAAAACTAGAAGGGGAAGAAGGTGATGCATACTGATCAGCAGTAGCACAGCGTGGCACAGTTGGTGGAGGTGAAGGGGATGAAATGAGGGTGAGTGGCTAGGGACCCCGGGATCGCCAATCCCGTACCTACCGTAGTAGGTCCCTGGGGAAAATTACCAGAGCCTCTTCTGCCAGTTTTCGGGGTTACTGATGGGCCTTCTCGGCAGCCGTAGCGGTCGTGGGGTACACCAAGTCCCCACCGTACATCACCCCATCAGTCAGTCCCCTACTTCCTGTTGCCCACCCATCGGGACGAGGACCGCAGAGGTTGGATTTTGAGGGGCGCAAATGGTAAGAGGTGTGGACCGAGTCGGAGTGAAGGTGGTAAACGACTCCTATTGCGCCAGAAGTTGACGCACAGTTTTTTCTGTGGAGAATTGGAAGCCGTTTTTATCACTCCAATCGCGGAGATTGTCTAAACATTGCTGCAGACAGCGCTCCACGAATGCACTGCGTCGTGAAGTGCAGTACACGGCGAAGTCGTCTACGAACAAGCACGATGAAACCCCTCGAGGAACACATTGGGAAATAGAATTGATGGCAATAGCGAACAGTGTAACGCTCAGCACCGATCCTTGAGGAACACCGTTCTCTTGTACGAAAAGATTCGAAAAAACCGAGCCGACCCTTACCCGAAAAACGCGGTCGCTCATGAACTCCCGAAGGAAAACAGGTAGGCGCCCTCGTACATTTCAGCCGTGCAAGGTGCGTAGGATACCTGCACGCCAACACGTATCATAGGCCTTCTCCAGATCGAAAAATATGCCGACGGTCTGACAGTTCCTCATAAAGCCGTTCATGATTTGTGTCGACATCGACACCAGATGATCTACTGTGGAGCGGCGACGTCGGAATCCACACTGGATGTTTGTCAGGAGGTTGTGAGTTTCCAGCCACCACACCAACCGCCCATTAATCATGCGTTCCATCACCTTGCATACGCAACTGGTGAGGGAAATAGGACGGTAGCTGGAAGGCAGATGGCGGTCCTTCCCGGCTTTCAAAATGGGTATGATGGTGGCCTCCCGCCACTTCTCAGGAAAAGTGCCGTCAACCCACACACGACTATACATCTCCAGTAGGAATGCCTTCCCTTCGGGAGAAAGTTGTTGCAACAATCGCACATGGATGCCGTCTGGTCCCGGTGCAGATGCCCGCGAAGATGAAAGCGCGTGATGTAACTCTACCATGGTGAAGAGGCGATTGTAGTCTTCAAGGTTTCTAGAGCAGAAGGAGAAACCTTTGGATTCCTCCAGAGTCTTAATTTGAGAAACTCAGGCGAGTAATAATTTGAGCTAGACACTTGAGCGAACGCACTGCCGAAAGTATTAGCCACATCGGGCTGATCAACAACAGCACCTGTAGCGCTTTTAAGACCGGCGATTGGCATGTATGTGGACTTTCCGGCCACGCGCCTTAGCCTATCCCATACGACTGAGGAAGGTGTATCTTGATTGAACGATGACACGAAGTTGGTCCATGAGGTCTTTTTGCTATCCTTAATCACCTGTCTGGATTTCGCACGCATTTTTTTGTACTCGATCAGATTATCGAGAGTAGGGCACCGCTGGAAATTCCTAAGAGCGCGCCTCCGAGCCCGAATAGCAGTCCGGCAATTATCTGTCCACCATGGGACAGGGAAACGACGTGTGTGCGTTCTCGTTCGCGGAATAGATTGTTCTGCTGCCGAAAGAATCGTCACCGTGAAATGCTCAACTAAGTCGTCCACAGACGCGTGGTCATCATAGTTGAAGACAGCCAACTGCTTGTAGGCATTCCAGTTGGCACGATCAAAGCGCCAGCTGGGCAGACGTGCGGAACACGGATCTCGTGCTAAGAGACTGACAAGACACGGAAAGTGGTCGCTAGAATGTAGGTCAGAGATGACATTCCATTGAAGGGAGACTGCTAGCTGTTGCGAACAGACGGCCACGTCAATGTGTGAAAAGGTGTTGAATGCATCGGATAAAAACGTGGGTTCTCCGGTGTTCAGGAGAACCAGGTTATTGCTGTCTATGAAACTTGCAATTAATTTGCCTCTCGCACATGCTCGAGGAGCACCCCATAGAGTATGGTGTGCATTTGGGTCTCCCACGAGCAGATAAGGTGTTGGTAGCTGGGAGACCAGATGTTGTAAGTCAGTAAGCGAGAGGTCATCGGAAGGTGGTAGATAAATGTTGCAGATAGCAAAATGTATGGATGGAAGTCGGATGCGTACAGCAACTGACTGGATGTCAGACTTTAAAGGTACAAATTCAACAAAAATGTCATCTCTGAGGAGCATCATAGTGCCTCCATGCGCAGGCATACCCTCCTCAGGTTCAACATCGCACCTTAGTGGAGTATAGCCTCTGATTTTGAAGTCTTCTAAAGGACGCATCTTAGTCTCTTGTAGGCAAATGACGAGTGGTTCGTGTTTATTGAGCAACAATTCGAGCTCGGGTCTGTGTGTTCTAATTCCGCGTAAGTTCCAATGAATAATAGACATGGTGGTAGATTTGCTTTAGCTTATGACGACTTTAAAGGCGGCCGAATCAATTTACCCTTTTTCTTCGGTGTTGGGCTAACACCTTTTTCAGGAGATTTATCCTGCCTCTTTTTCACTGCCCCTTGGGCAGTGTGGACGGGATCCTCCTGTTCCATCTCCTCTTCTGAGGAGGCACGTTTCCCGATGGAGAACTTCGGTTCGAGAGTCTCGAACCGATTGGAAACGGAGATCGACGACGACGATAATCGCCGATCAGTCTCCTCTCCTGAAGAGTCGTCAGAAGACGATCTCGGAGGAGATGGCCGCGGACACTTCCGCCGGTTTGCCGACTTGCTACAAGTATTTTTATCTTGCAGAGAGTCGCTTCCTACATACGCTTTCTTTAACTGTTTTGCTGGTGCGTTACATGTAACTGGCTGAGAACCTTTTGAGGTCGATGGTCTTGGCGGTGATTTGGATGACAGCTTTCCACGACTGGCTTCGCTAGGTGTGCACACTGCTACACTTGCTGATGACTGTTGCTTTGTCTGTACCCTAGGTGCTATTGTTTTTTCTGCAATTGTTGCGCCGTTTGAATCGCCAGTTTGAGTTGCGATTTCGCGTCTAGGTACCGGCTTAGCTACAGCTGCGCCGTAACTAACGGACCTAGCAACCAACGGTTGGCGAGTACGCAAGAGCTTCCGAGCTTCCGAGAAGGACACCTTCTCTTTGACCCGGATCTCTTGGATCGCACGCTCTTCTATGAAACGGGGACATTCGCGGGAATTTGATGAATGTTCACCGCTGCAGTTAATGCATGCTGGAGGTCTTGTACAAGCATCTTCATGCAAGACGCCTCCGCAGCTAACACAAGTAGGTACACCGTTACAAAAGTCACTAGTGTGACCAAAGCGCTGGCACTTATAGCATCTGACTTCAATTGCTTCATACCCTGCCTTTATCCTTTGAGGGAGGTCAATCCTATCAAAGGTTAGGAACAGGGTACGAGTCGGCACCAATTCCCCGCGCTCACGTCGTTGCACGCGATACACTGCCGTGACACCTTGTTCTTTAAGGTTCTCCTGAATCTCTTCGTTGGACATACCGTCCAATGCACGGGTGTTTACAACACCTCGCGAAGAGTTCAGGGACTTATGCACCATAACACTGATAGGGTAACTACCAAGCATTGTAGCTTTCAGTACCGCCGCTGCCTGGGTGACGCTTTGTGCTTCAACCAGGAGTGTGCCGTTTCTCGACTTCACACACGACTTGACTGCACCAGATATTTTATCGAGACCCTTTTGAATAACAAAAGGGTTCACCGATGTAAATGTCTTACCCTCCTCAGTCCGTTTTACTACTAAGTAGCGAGGACCAAATGCCTCGGCTACTTCTTTTACCATACTCTTAGTCAATGTCGTTGGAGTTTTTGGGCGCAAGGGAGCCATGATGAATAGGTCCCACCTCCGGAACCGACGGCGTCAGCCTGCCATCAGGGGGATAAAGAAAGAAAGACACCTAAATCTTACGGTCTGTGCCGGCCTGGGCACCCGCTTCAGGCCCGATCTCACGAAGTACTTCGGAGGAGTTACCCTCCGCCTATCACTACTGACCGGTATGCGACACGTTCACCATAGGCAGGCCCGACTTTATGCCCCTACCACTGGAATAACCGCCAATGGCTCCCCACTTTAGGCCACGCTACCTCAACGGAGTCAGCGTGGATTCAGGGGACTTGTGGTTGTTTACATCGGGCCTCAGACAGCGGTAACACGTCGGGTCTCCCCGTCCACCCCAGCGATACGCGTCCGCCGAGATGTCCGAGGGTACCCGGCCCCATCGGAGCTACGTGGGTGTACATGACAATGGAACGGCTCCGCACCTAGTGTCGCACGAAAGGGGTAGTGAGGAGGGTCCACTCAACCTTCGCGCCTGAGACCTCCGGGGAGCACACAAGTTGGAAGCTGCGCCGAAACCGTGGGACAGCAGCACGGAGATAGAAAAGATCCCTGATGGTGAGTCAGGAGTTAATAAACCTAGAGCCCTTAAAACTATGAATTCATAATAAGCTTAGAAGAGGAAGAATGAATGAATGATGGTGGTTTAGGGCGCTCAACAGCGCGGTCATCAGCGCCCCTAAAAAGCTACTCATGACAAGACTAGATTAAAACAACCAAGTGGTGTCCAGCCTAAATAAAACACACACTTCGTGCGTCAAAACTAAAACGTGCTTAAAAACATTCGACAGTTAAAATGGATAGAAATTTAAAAGCTAAATTCTAAAATTGAGAGTATAAAAGAACTTAAAAACTTTGGCCACAGCTTTTTGGTCGTCCGCCAATACCTCTGGCAAGCTAGCCGGCAGCTGGAGGGACCGGCGAAGGCGAGCCAGTTTAGAGCAACGAATTAAAACATGGCGGACAGAGAGGGCATCCCCGCAAAGCGGGCAAACTGGAGCGGGGTCCTTGTTAAAACGATAAGAATGCGTAAAGAAACAGTGGCCTATGCGCAACCGAGCCAAGTGCACTTCCTCTCGACGGGATGGACGGCAAGAGGTTACCCAACACACTGGGTCGTCCTTGACAGAGCGGAGCTTATTTCCGCGTAGAGCGGACCACTCTGCGCGCCAGGAGGACAACACGGCTATCCGCATCACAAAACGGAAGTCCTCCGAAGAGACGAAGGGTACGCTAGTCTTTGGCTGAATGACAGCTGACTTTGCCGCCGAATCCGCCAGTTCATTCCCTGGTAAGCCAACGTGTCCAGGCACCCATGCACATACCACGCTAACACCCGAGGTGTCTAAAACGTGGAGGGCGTCCTGGGTTCGCTGTACAATGGGATGGTAGCTGTACAGCTGCCGAAGTCTTTGAAGTGCACTCAGTGAATCACTAAAAATAACGCAGTCGCCTATCTGGTGTCGTCGTACATAAAAAACGGCTCGGTAGATCGCATAAATTTCAGCACTAAAAATTGATGTGCAGCTGTGGAAACCGAATGTATAGGGTTCGGTTCCACAGACAAACGCACACCCTACACCTTCTGGGCTCTTGGAGCCATCAGAATAAATTAAAACCCGATCGTTAAAACGGGATAAAAATTCTAGGAAACACGTACGTATACTACTGGGAGCCATCAGTGACTTCTTGCACCGTGTCATGCCCAGATCCACGTGGGAAAATTCACGTAGCCAGGGTGGGTACACTCTCTCGCTCTTAAGGAACATTTTAGGCAGATGGAGATGAAGCCTTGTAATAAGCTCCCGAAAACGAAAACCAGGAGGCTTTGGAAAACGGGAGGTGTTCCTATAACGGTCGTCTTGTGAGGTGTTGAAAAAAGCAACAAACGATGGATGCTTTGGCATGCAATGTAGACCACAGCCATAATTCCCTAGTAAAATATCACGCCGGCGCTGCAGAGGCGGTTCTGCAGCTTCGGCATACAGGCTTATGACGGGGCTAGTGGGAAAAGCCCCAATAGCAATACGAATGCCACGATTATGGACTGTGTCTAATTTTTTCAACACAGATGGACGTGCTGAGGCGTATATGATGCAACCATAGTCCAACTTGGAGCGAATGAGACTGCGGTAGAGTCGTAGCAACACCGTGCGGTCGGCTCCCCAGGACTTCCCACTGAGTACCCGCAGGATATTTAGGGAACGGTCACAGCTGGCCTTCAGTTGTGTTATATGCGAGGACCAGCTGAGCTTTCTATCAAGCACCAAACCAAGGAATCTCGTCTCGTCTGCAAACGGTAGTTGATGAGGTCCCAATCGGAGCGTAGGTGGTAATCGACTCCGATGGCGCCAGAAGTTCACGCAAATGCTTTTCTCAGCTGAGAAACGAAAACCGTTTCTTAAGCTCCAATCGAAAAGATTATCCAAGCATCGCTGTAGACGGCGCTCCAGAAACGGTGTTCGCTGGGAGGTACAGTATACCGCAAAGTCGTCTACGAATAAGCAGGACGAGACTCCTGGAGGAACGCATTGCGAGATGGAGTTGATAGCGATGGCAAATAGCGTGACACTAAGTACCGAACCCTGGGGTACTCCATTCTCCTGAATAAAAGGAGTAGAATAAACCGAGCCGACCCTTACTCGGAAGGAGCGGTCCTTCAGGAACTCCTGAACAAAAATTGGCAGGCGACCACGAATGTTCCAGGAGTGCAGAGTGCGTAGTATTCCTACACGCCAACAGGTATCATAAGCCCGCTCTAAGTCAAAAAATATCCCGATGGTTTGGCACTTCTTAAGGAAGCCGTTCATTATTTGTGTCGAGAGCGACACAAGGTGGTCCACTGTTGAACGGCGTCGGCGGAAACCGCATTGGATGTTGGTTAGAAGGTGATGTCGTTCCAGCCACCACATTAACCGTCCGTTAATCATGCGTTCCAGCACCTTGCATGTACAACTTGTGAGTGAAATAGGGCGGTAGCTGGAAGAGAGATGCCGGTCCTTTCCGGGCTTCAGTATGGGTATTATGGTGGCTTCTCGCCACCGTTCGGGGAAACTCCCTTCCACCCATATCCGATTATAGACCTCCAGCAGGAAGGTCTTGCCCTCAGGGGAGAGCTGTTGCAGCATTTGCATGTGGATTCCGTCCGGGCCTGGTGCAGATAGTCGCGAAGCTGAAAGGGCGTGTTCCAACTCTGCCATAGTGAAGAGGCGGTTGTAATCTTCACTATTTCTGGAATGAAAGCAGAGAGCTTGAGCTTCGACCTGAGCCTTAATGGACAGGAACTCAGGCGCGTAATTATCCGAGCTGGACACTTGAGCGAAAGCGCTGCCAAAAGTGTTAGCCACATCGGACGGATCCACAACGACCCCTGCACGTGTCTTCAGACCTGCAATCGGCATGTGTGTCGGTTTTCCGGCCACGCGCCTTAGCTTATTCCATACAACAGAGGAGGGTGTATGGCGATTAAAAGAAGATACAAAGGTATTCCACGATGCCTTTTTGCTGTCCCTAATTATTTGCCTGCACCTAGCACGCATTTTCTTGTAGGCAATCAGGTTATCCAAGGTAGGGTGTCTTTGGAAGAACCGCAGAGCGCGTCTGCGGTCACGAATAGCGTTCCGGCAATCAGGGGTCCACCACGGAACAGGAACTCGATGGGGAGCAGCACTAGAACGTGGAATAGCCCGCTCTGCTGCAGAAAGAATCTGCTCGGTGAGGTGTCCCACCAAGTCATTCACAGACTCGTGCTCGTAACTAAAAACAGCCAACTGGGTGTAAAGGGCCCAGTTGGCATGATCGAAGCGCCAGGCTGGCCCACGGGTGGAGGGTACGTATGGTACCAGGAGAGTCACGAGACATGGAAAGTGATCGCTAGAGTGCAAGTCAGAGATGGTATTCCATTGTAAAGAGGCTGCTAGCTGTGGTGAGCAAACCGCCAAATCAAGGTGCGACATGGAGTGGAATACATCCGAAAGAAAGGTTGGTTCTCCGGTGTTCAGGAGAACCAGGTTATTGTTGTCCAGGAATTTCGCGATGACTTTACCTCTGGCACAAGATTTGGTGGAACCCCAGAGAGGGTGGTGGGCGTTGAAGTCTCCCACCAGCAGAAAAGGTGTGGGTAACTGCAGAATCAGGTCTTGCAGCTCAGTGAGCGAGAGGTCCTCAGAAGGTGGGGCATAGATAGAACAAAGGGTGAATTGTAACGACGGCAGGGTAATGTGGACAGCCACTGATTGAATGTCTGTTTGTAGAGGTAAAGCATCGAAATATATATCATCTCTGACCAGCATTAAAGTGCCTCCGTGCGCTGGACTACCCTCTTCTGGTTCGACATCACACCGTATAGGGGTATACCGTGAGATGGTACAGGAGGCCGTGGGACGGAGCTTTGTCTCCTGTAAGCATACAGCCAAAGGTGTGTGCTTATGGAGCAACAGATCAAGCTCCGACCGACGCGTCCGGAGTCCCCGGATGTTCCAATATAGGATAGCCGTGGTGGTAGTGGAATAGGATATTATTAGCTAAGGCGGATTAAGATGACTTCGGTGGTGGCCGAATCAGTTTACCCTTCTTTTTCGGTGTTGGGCTAACACCTGGTATGTCCTGTTTATCCTGCCGCTTTTTAACAAGCATTCTGGCAGTGTGATCACCATCCTCCTGCTCCATTTCCTCTGCGGAAGAGGCCCCTTTCCCCATAGAGAACTTGGGTTCCAGAACCTCGAACCGATTGGAGACCGAGACCGACGAAGATGAAAGTTGTCGGTCCGATTCCTCACCAGAAGACTCAGAGGAAGAACTTCGAGATGCCTTCTTACCTTTCTTTTTCTTGGTCGTGCCACTCGTATCCTTGAGGAAATCTGATCTCTGATAGCTGGTCTTAAACTTTAGCGGCGGTGCATCGTAAACTACAGGTGTCTTAGTTTTTGTGGTTGTGGCAGATGCTTTTGATGGCGACAGTGCCGACTTCTTCGCCGATGCAGGTGAGGTAGATGTAGACGGTGACGGCTTTGACCGCTGCGGAGCTGGTGTGGCAGTGATAATTCTGTCCGATATGGTGGCCTCACAATCGCTGGTTTGGGTTGCGATTTCCTTTTTCGGTACCGGCTTAGCTGCTATTGAGCTGTATGTACCGGACCGCGGAACGGACGGTTGACGATTACGCTGAAGTTTCCGGGCTTCAGAGAAGGATACTTTCTCCTTAACCCGGATCTCCTGTATCGCCTTTTCCTCCAGGAAGCGTGGGCACTCTCGGTAGCTAGAGGGGTGTGCACCAGCACAGTTAACACATTTTGCCGGGGATGTGCAGGCATCTTCGTGTTTTGGCAGGCCACACTCCACGCACATGGGCACACCAGTACAGAAATTGCTCGTATGGCCGAAACGCTGACAGTTGAAGCACCGCAGTGGACTAGGTATATAGGGTCTAATTTCAATGGTCTCATACCCTGCCCTGAGTCGTTGCGGGAGGTCTACCCGATCAAACGTCAGGAACAGGGTACGGGTAGGCACCAGTTCTCCACGCTCCCGTCGCTGCACCCGGTAAACAGACGTTACGCCTTGGTCTTTTAGGTTCTCTACGATCTCCTCATTAGTCATGCCATCTAGAGCGCGGGTGTTGACTACTCCGCGCGAGGAGTTAAGGTTCTTATGCACACTGATGTTCACAGGGTAACTGCCCAAAAGGTTCGCCTTCAATATTACCGCTGCCTGGGAGACTGAATGAGCTTCTACCAGGAGCGTGCCATTCCGCGATCGAGTACAGGATTTCACCGGACCAGCTATCTTGTCCAATCCCTTTTGTATGACAAAAGGGTTCAGAGACAGAAAAGTCTTCCCTTCTTCGGTTCTAGATACGACTAAGTAGCGAGGACCACAGGCTTCAGCTACTTCTTTTCCACTAACCTTCACAGTTTTGAGTTTAATAGAGTGCACCATTGCGGTAAGGTCCTCCACCATTGCAGACGTCTCCGATGGCGTGCTCACATCCTGGGCGCCACCCCGGCTTAGGTGAGAGTCCTGGCCTGGACCTTGCTCACCCTAGGGTCACACCTCCCAGTGTAAAGACAGAGGGACCCAATCGCCTTCAGGAGTGTAACAGCTCATGCAATGGCCCCTCCCCGGGACTGACCTTTATCAGCGGATACGAGCACAGTCCTACATGGTAACAAGGGGCTGGGAGTTACGCGTTACCCAGTCACCCCTTGCGCTTCCCGCTCCGACCACCCGCGCTATGTTACCCATCAGACATGTGCTCAGGGAGGAAAACGAAAAATAACAAAAAATAAATAAATGGGGTCAAACACCGAAGTGGACCATATTTTGGGCGTTTGGAGGAACACTCTCACCTCGCGGAGGAACCCAATCGAGAGATTACACCAGAGCCTCTTCTGCCAGTTTTCGGGGTTACTGATGGGCCTTCTCGGCAGCCGTAGCGGTCGTGGGTACACTAAGTCCCCACCGTACATCACCCCATCAGTCAGTCCCCTACTTCCTGTTGCCCACCTCTCGGGACGAGGACCGCAGAGGTTGGATTTTGAGGGGCGTTAGAAGAGGAAGAAACCTAATCCTACGGGGAAATGGGTATGAGAAGATGACGATGGGGATGAATGGCTCGGGCACCCCGGGATCGCCAATTCCCGTACCTACCTAAGTAGGCCCCTGGGGGGTTCAGTGGTGTGTGCTCTGTACATATCCAGAAAATAGGCGAACAGGTGCATCACAACTTCCACCACGTGAGTTATTACAGACACCCGCAGTGTGAAAGAAGAAACATGTGTGCTCAGAAAACCTTGCGAAAAATAAACTGAAATAATTCAACTGAAGAAGAACAAGGAGTAGACGAGTGCGGAATATTCAATTCGTTAATCACCACAGTAGTAGGGGAAGGCGGGAACTGGCACATGAATGCTTGTTTTAAAAATCGCTCAATGCACTTTAAATGGGAGAAACATTGTTCCAGGAACATCTGTCGGATTTTGGAACAGTCGTATCGTTGTTTTTGAAACGCCCTATGCTTGAGTTAGGCGGGAGTGGTGTTGCGCGGTGGACGGGGTCTTTGCGAACCGTTGTGTAAGCGTGTGAGCAGGATACGCCTCAATGTTATAAGAAATTAATGCTAATGGTTATTATTGTATGTCATGACTTTTAAATTTTGACGAAGGATGAGTAGGTGTGCATACTTTCGTTTGAGGTCAAGTACATTTCCCCCTGGACACGTCCAAAGTGTTAAATGAGGCTCCTCTTATCGATGTTGTACACATATTAGGTTGTACAGTGAAAAAGGCTAGCAGGATGATTAATATCGATGACTTATAACTGTGTTGGGGACGGGCAGGGTTCTTCATGCGGGTCGTTGGGGCGATCCTCTAAAATCTCATGTATACAATTAACTTTCGGATGTAAGGAGAAACATTTTTGGAGGGCGGATCTTTCAATCCTAATGATGGGCTGAGAATGTGTCCACTATTTCGAGCCATGTTTAAAATAATAAAAAGGGTACATTTTCAGCTAAGACGAGTTGACCCCCTCCGGACATGGATCTTCCTGAGAGAGTTTGTAGGCGCATCTTCTTGAATCTCATGTATATAATTAACTTTCCGATGTAAGGATGAACATTATAGATGGCGTATCCTCCTATCTATAAGGTGGAATGTGATTGTTAAGGCGTTGGATCATGAAAATGGGTCCACCATTTCGAGCCGCGTTTAAAAAAATTATAAAAAAGAACATTTACAGTTAAAGCGAGTTGCCCCCCTGCAATCTACCTGAAGTACCTTGAGGAAGGTAAGGCTGCGCCGTGGCTCAGTGGTTAGACCGCTTGGCTCTCACCAAGGCGACCCGGGTTCACTCCCAGGCGACCGCAAAGTGAGATTTGTGGTGGATAACACGGCGATGGGGCGGTTTTTCTCTGGGATCTCAGCTTTCCACCGCCATCTCATTCCACCGGTGCTCCATCTTCATCTCATATATCAGTGTCATCGCCTGCGGTGTCGTATGTAGTAAAAGCGGGCGTTAAACACTACACATTTTGAAGAAGGTAATGTGTATAAGTACAAAAAATAATTATCCAATAGAAATAGATATGCGTGCGCATAGAGAAGGCTTTCTGTATAGTGGAGGGGGGAGGAAATTCCGCCAACATATGGAAAAGACTTTTGAGTATTAAGACTTTAGTATCAAATTTTGAAATGTAAGAGAGATATTAGGAAGAAACTGTAAACTGTGGCCGGAGTAATTTTAAGTGTGTCAAGGCTAGTTCCGTAGGTAGTGGGGGAGTTAACTTGTTAAATCCTGTAAATCTGATCGGCGCGTGTCAACATGTTCCTGTGAATATAAAAGAAGCCTCGACTGAAATGAAGCATCATTAATTCAACTGTGACCGCAGATATACACGGAAGGAACAAGCAACGGCTGGTAAGTACTTGAATATGTTATGTGTTTGAGAAGTATATTCATTTTGTATGTGTATCATCTTTTTTCAATATTATAATAGCTTGTTTTTTTCTTTTCAAAAACATATACGTTCTGTTTCCCCTCTATATTAACTTATTCATGCATGTGTTTCGTGAAAAAAGTGTTTATAATTGAAATTCTTCATCTCGTTTTTGTAAGTTTCCAGTCATAAACTTTTCAATTATGATCGAAATTACCAACTTATTTAGTTTGATCTGTATAAATGGAACGCTTTCATTTATTTTTTGTCAATCATTGAACGGGAATATGTTTAATAACTTATATCAGTATTCGAAGTCTTCAAAAATGTGTTTTAATATCCAAATTAAACTGTAGATATATATTCTAGACTAAAAGAGTGTTTTAAATCGTTATGTTACAGATCAACTCATGCAAGAATTAAATGAATTGGCGGGAGGATCTAAGATTCTTCCAACACGAAAGCTGAGGGAAGTGGATCAGAATAAGCCATTTCAAATCAAGTCACTGAAAACACTAGCGACCAAATATGGAGACAGGATAGCCTTAGAGCTATACGAATTCCAAATATTTCTACCGGAACGCTTTAAAAATGTGACTGAAGTTCAGACAATGAGGGAAGTGTTCAATTGGTCTATATGGGGCAAGAGGCCCTATCTACGGGATACAAGGGGCATAGGATTACGTTTTACAAGCAAAGGTATGTGTTATGAAAAAAGCAGTTTTATATACAACACCTGTGAAACCTTTGTTCAAAATTGCTAATAATGCATTTTATTATTTCAGACATCTCAGTAAAGTCAGACGGAGGATTTTCACACAGCGTCACTGCAGTACCATCAGACAGTCAAGGTAAGACAGCAATTATAAATCTACTTATTTCTAGTTTTTTAAAAATTAACGATATCTTTTTTCACATTATTACTTTTTTAAATTAAAAGTATCTTGCGTTCATCCAGTCTTATATAAATCATCTTAATACTGATACCGAAATTAAGGTTTGCCAGAAGTAAAGAATCATGATGGAGTGAGTGAGTGAGTGTAGTGTTTAAGGGCCCGTCGACAACAAGGTCATTTGGGCCCTAAGTCAACACTAAAATCTAAAAGATACACAAGCTAAGCTAAAATGTAAGATAAAATCACTCAACTACTAAAAGTACATAAAAAAGCCACTACTAAGACTCACAATTAAAAATATCTATAATCAACAAATTAAAAATAACACAGAACAATTAAAAGTTCATAAAAACCCGTTCCAAGTCGAATAATTTAAAATCGCTAAAATTAACAAATATAAAATCCAAGTTAGACTTGTTTATTAAAACTAATTTCGGTAACAAACCGCAGTGCCTTCATCACGGCCACTGGGTCGTCCCCTAAAATTCTTGGCAAGTTATCTCCCAAGCCTATTGACTGGCGAACGCGAGCGTACTGCGGGCAATCAAGCAGTACGTGCCGCACCGTGAGGCGTACTGAACACGAGGCACACACAGGGGCCGGTTCCCCTCTTAGCAGATGGCCATGAGTTGCTCGTGTGTGCCCAATTCTCAGCCGGGTGAGTATCACCTCGGCTCGCCGGTTATCCCTGCAGGATGTTTGCCAGGGTTGTACGCTCTCCTTTATACCCCGTAGTTGTGTGCCTTCTATAGCTGTCCAGGATTGCTGCCAAGCAGATAGGAGATGGCGACGGAATAAACGTTGCACATCCTGGTATGCCACCGTAGATGTTAAACTCCGGGGCAAACGGCAAGCGGACTTAGCAGCCGCGTCCGCCTCCTCGTTCCCGGTAATCCCCACATGGCCTGGGGTCCAAGTAAAAACAAAATTGTACCCGCGCCCGAGCATTTGCAAAATCTGGGCCTGTATTTTTAAAACGAGGGTCTGAGCGGCAGTGTGCTGTTGCAAAGCCTGAAGCGCACTCAGAGAATCAGTGCAGACAATAAAAGAGCCGGGAGCTAACTTGCAAATAAAAAGGAGCAAATAGAAGATGGCATACAGTTCTGCGGAAAAAACTGAGGTGGAGTCCAGAACGCGAAATTTATGAGCCTCACCGTTAACGAAGAACGCGCAACCCGTAGCGTTACCTAACTGAGAACCGTCTGTAAAGACCGGAACATAGTTAGGGTAACGGCCCAGTAATTCGGCAAAAAGTTGTTGGAACACCGAATGTGGAGTAGCGAGTCTAGAATTGTTTGAAAGTGCGAGATCGAACTGCGCACGATTGAGCTGCCATGCAGGATAGGGGCAGATGGACAACCTCTCCACGCGAGGCATTCGGAGGCCATGCGAATGTAGCAGATCCCGAAATCTTATTCCCACGGGGCGTGTGTGAGAACCAGGGCGCATATAACGGTGGGCTAAATCTGGACGCAGAACTGGTTTAAAACAAGGATGATTGGGATAACTTGCCAACTTCGAAACCTATGAGCAGAGTAACAGCGAGCGACGGATATGGAGTGGAGGTTCGCCTGAGTCTGCATACAGGCAGTCGACTCGACTGGTGAGGAAAGCTCCTGTGGCAATGCGGATGCCGGTGTGATGCACGGTGTCTAAAAGGCGAAGTTTAGAGGCCGTCGCTGCGCCATAAATAAAACTGCCATAGTCCAGCTTGGACCGAACCAGAGAGCGGTATAGCCTCAACATTACCGTGCGATCGCCCCCCCAAGATGCTCCAGATAATACCTTCAGCACCCGAAGAGAACGATCGCAAGAGGCTCGAAGGTGACGAATGTGGTGCTCCCAATTGAGTTGTCGGTCCAAGTAGAGGCCCAAGAACTTCAGGTTTGAGACAAATGGCAGGGGTGTGCCGTTCAAATGAAGATCAGGAGGCGGGTGAATACCTCGTAGGCGGTGAAAGTGGATACACTGCGTCTTCGCAGCTGAAAAACGGAAGCCGGTTTGAAGCGCCCAAGCTGCTAGCTGGGTAATGGTCAGCTGCAGTTGGCGCTCGATGTGATCTATGTTGGCATACCTATAATAGACTGCGAAGTCGTCAACATAGAGGGATGATGGAATTCCACTTCTAACGGCATTAGTGATGCCGTTAATCGCTACGGCAAAAAGGGTGACGCTCAAAATCGACCCTTGAGGTACACCGTTCTCCTGTATCCGTTCCTGGGATATCGTTTTCCCTATCCGCACTCGAAAACGGCGAAGTTTTAAAAAATTGCATAAAAACTCGGGCAGATGACCACGCATGCCGTAACCATGTAGGTTACGGAGTATGCCGTACCGCCAGGTGGTGTCATAGGCCTTCTCCAGGTCCAGGAACACGCCCACGACGTGCTGTTTCAATAAAAAGGCATCGGAGATATACCCCTCAAGGCGTGTTAGATTATCGACACTTGAGCGATGGCGACGAAAACCGCATTGCAAGTTGGACAGATGGTAATGTTTCTCTAGCCACCAATTTAACCGAGCGTTTATCATTCGCTCCAACGACTTACAGATGACACTCGTCAGGCAAATGGGGCGGTAGCTAGATGGGAGCGTGCGGTCCTTTCCAGGACGAGGGATGGGGATGACAATACCCTCTCGCCATGAGGAAGGGAAAACCCGCTCATGCCAAATGCGGTTATAGATGTTTAAAAGGAAAGATAGCGCCTCAGATGGAAGATGTAGCAGCATCTGTCGGTGTACGTCATCGGGACCTGGAGAAGAATCCTTTGCTAATGCCAGAGAGTGGGCGAGCTCGGCTGCGGTAAAAGGCTGATTGTACGGCTCCGTGCAGTCACTATTAAAATTCAGTGGTACCCGCTCCGCCTTTTCCTTAATAGGCAGGAAGAGAGCGTCATAGCGGGCAGTTTGGCTAGTAGCAGCAAATGTGGTAGCTAGGGCTTCAGCTATGTCCTGCTCGGTGGTGTACATGGAACCGTTGATGGCAAGGCCGGGAATTACCGTCCGGCGATACTTGCCATACATCCGCCGAACAGCTGACCATACTTGTTGGGTAGAGCTGCGCCGGGAAAGCGAAGACACATAGGCTTCCCAGGATTTACGTTTTGCGTTGCGCAGTATGAAGCGTGCCCTAGCGCGAGAACGTTTGAAGGCGACGAAGTTCCCTTCCGTTGGGTGCCGCAGAAAAACGCGCAAAGCACGTTTGCGTGCTTTGACAGCCAAACTGCATTCCTCGGACCACCACGGTACAGGGATACGACGTGGTGTAGGTGAACCTCGAGGAATGCTGGATTCTGCTGCGAGCAGGATCGAGCAAGTAAAATATTCCACCATTTCGTCGATGGTGTCGAAACCATCGTCGATGAGATGTATCAGGGATTGGAATTTTCCCCAGTTAGCTTTGGAAATAATCCAGCGAGGATGTCGAGACGGTACACATTGGCGGCCAGAAAAATGTATGTTAATGGGGTAGTGATCACTGCCAAAGAGGTCGGAAAGTACTGACCACTCAAGTAGTGGTACTAATGACGGACTGCAGAAAGAAAGGTCTAGTACGGAATGTGTACCATAAGCGGATGATAGGAATGTCGGGTCACCAGTATTTAGCAGAAGCAGGTCAGACTTATCGAAGACGTCTACGAGGAGGCATCCACGGGCGTCATCAGTGTCTGATCCCCAGAGCGTGTGCTTGGCATTCAAATCTCCCACAAGGAGTAGTGGTGAGGGGAGCTGTGCCAACAGAGCTCGAAGATCACGCTCTGGAACTATACTGAGCGGCGGCAGGTAGATGTTGCAGATGGTAAAACTGATGCTCTCCAGCTGTATCCGAACGGCCACAGCTTGCAATGGTGTGGTGAGAGGAACGTTGGCGGCTGAGATGTTAGGCGCCACTAAGGTAGCAACGCCACCGCTTGCACGCACACCTGCAAGAGAGTCGCTTCTAAAGGCAGAGAAAGAGTGAAGGTGTAACGAGTGATTGGGATGTAAGTGGGTTTCCTGGAGGCAAATAATTGACGGTGACCGTTGAGAAACTAAATATTGTAGGTCTTGAGCACGAGCTCGAAAACCATTGACATTCCACTGGATTATTTCCATTTAGAGTGATTTAATGGGCTGTCTTAACTTTTTTCTTCACCTTGGATGACTTGGGGCCCACGATGCGAAAGGTGCTAGCGTCCTGCGACTCTCCAGATGTACGAGAGTCAGAAGAACTCCTTCGGCTCGCTGAGCGAGACCGGGATTTCCTCGAAGGTGTACGACTGCGTGATCTATGTGATGGCCGCGATCGGTTTCTTACAAGCACTACTTGTGGACGGCTTGGGTGTTGGTGTCTGTGAGGTAGAAGTGGTGGCGGTGGTGGTAGTAGTAGTGCTGTTGGTAGCTGTAGATGTGTGGCGAGAAGTGGGAGGAGCCGCTAGAAAGTCGGTCTGTGTGGAGGCGTGAGCAACAGGGATGTGAGTGAGTGTGTGGCGTTTAAGGGCCCGTCGACAACGAGGTCATTTGGGCCCCAAGTCAACACTAAAACCTAATAACTATAAAAATTTAGTTAAAAAGGTAAAACACACATTAAAATCTAAAAGCTACACTAATCAAGCTAAAACGGTAAAATAAAATAAAAACATTCAACTATTAAAAGTACATAAAAAGTCATCCCAGTCAAAATAATTTAAAAGCTCTAAAATTTATAAATATAAAATTCAAGTCATACTTGTGTATTAAAACCGATTTTAAAAACAAACCGCAGTGCCTTATCCACGGCCACTGGGTCGTCACCTAAAATACTGGGCAAGTTAGCTCCCAAGCCTATTGACTGGCGAACGCGGGCGTACTGCGGGCAATCAAGCAGTACGTGCCGCACCGTGAGGCGTACTGCACACGGGGCACACACAGGGGCCGGTTCCCCTCTTAATAGATGGCCATGTGTCGCTCGTGTGTGCCCAATTCTCAGCCGAGTGAGTATCACCTCGGCTCGCCGGTTATCCCTGCAACAGGGATGTGTTGGACGGCAACAGTGTTTCTAGGAGTGCGGCGGACGGCTGTAGCATAGTTGCTGGTGGTAGCGGGCTTCAGTTGTTCGAAGCGCCGTCGTGCCTCAGGAAATGTGAGGCGTTCCTTAACGCGCAGCTCCTGTATACTCTTTTCGTCCAGGAATCGTGGACACTGTCGCGAGCTCGACGGATGATCTCCGCCACAGTTAACGCAGCAGGGTTTTCGGCTGCAGTTCGGGTCCTCATGAGCCGGAAGGCCACATCGTTCGCACAGAGCGGGATTATTACACGAGCCCTTAGTATGTCCGAAGCGCTGGCACTGAAAACAGCGCATAGGGTTCGGCACGTATTGACGGACGCTAGCACGTTCATAACCACAGTAGATGTAATCTGGTAATTTCGTGCCTGAAAAAGTTAGAAAGACCGTGCGGAGTGGATATTCCTTGCCATCTTGTTTGCGAGTTAATCGGTAGGCCTGACAGACCAGCTGATCTGAAAGGCAGCTAACGATTTCCTCATTGGCGAGACCATCCAAGCTGGAGGTGGTGACTACTCCTCTGCAAGTGTTCAGTGACTTGTGTGGGGCTACCCGGATTGGGTAGGAGCCCAACAAATTCGCTTTCTGCAGCTTCTTGGATTGGTCGGCACTGGTACATTCTAATAATAACGTCCCGTCTCGGAGGCGCGTCGCATTTTTCAGTGGGCCACTTATCTTGTCCAGTTCACGCTTTATGTAAAAAGGACTAATATCTTTGAACGTTTTTCCATCACTTGCCAAGGTCATAACCAAAAAGGGGTCAATGAAAGAGGGTTTGCGCGGATACATATTGATTGGGACCCCCATCCGGAACCGTCGGCGTCAGCCTGCCATCCGGGGGTTAAAAAAGAAAGACACCGAATCTTCACGGTCTGTGCCGTCATGGGGACCTCACCCATGACCGATCTCATTTGTACTTCAGAAAAGCTACCCTTCCACATCCACTGCTTGTCCGTATGGGTAAACCGTTCACCACGCACACCCCGGCTTTATGCCCCTACCACAGGAATAACCGCCTGTGGCTCCCCACTTTAGGCCGCACTGCGTATAAAAGGCACACGCGGATTCAGGGGACTTGTGGTTGATTACACCGGGGTTCCGTCAGCGGTAACACGTCCGGTCCGTGATACTAACCCAACGGCAAAACGCGGCCGTCAGGAGATTACCACAGACCGGCCCTCAAGGAGCTACGTGGGTGTACTTGACGGTGTGGACGGGCTCCGCACCTAAGGCTACACATAGGGGCAGTGCGAAGGGTCCGCTCAACCTTCACTTTTGAGACCTCCGGAGAGCACACATGTCGGAAGCCGCGCTGAAAACCGTGGGACAGAACCACGGAGATAGGAGAGATCCCTGCTGGTGAGACAGGAGTTATAAACCTAAGAACTTACGTGCTAATAAGAATAATAAAGAACTAGAAGAGGAAGAATGTGATGCTTACTGACAAGCAGTAGCTACACGTGGCACAGTTGATGGAGATGAAGGGGATGAATTGGGGGTGAATGGCTAGGGACCCCGGGATCGCCAATCCCGTACCTACCGTAGTAGGTCCCTGGGGAAAAATACCAGAGCCTCTTCTGCCAGTTTTCGGGGTTACTGATGGGCCTTCTCGGCAGCCGTAACGGTCGTGGGGTACACCAAGTCCCCACCGTACATCACCCCATCAGTCAGTCCCCTACTTCCTGTTGCCCACCCCCCGGGACGAGGACCGCAAAGGTTGGATTTTGAGGGGCATCATGATGGAGGTCAAAGGAATGTTGGTTCTTTGTTACAAGGGCAAGGCCAGTGGAGTTGTAGGGAAAGTTGTTATAACAAGAGCAATGTAAGAAACAGTGTCCCTAGCAGTTTTCTAAAGGGGCTCACTTGACTTGTATGAATAGGAAATTCTTTGGATCATTTACAATGGCGACAAAACAGCCACAAAGGCACTTTGGTTCAAAAGGAGTTTTCAGAGTGAAAGTGATACACCACGCGCAGCTGTGGTCATTCAACCGGTCTTCGGCGTGAGGTCGATGAGAACAGTCTGAGGCGTGAGGGCGATTAAGGCAGTCCTCTGGTTTTGTCTGGAATATTTGTGGGTTCGTATGTATATAAGGAACGAATAAATTTATCGAGTAATAAACATTCTGCAGTCAGTAACTCTAAACAGAGATTGGTAACCCTTGGTCGGCAACTTTCATTTCGATGTTTTAAAAGAAGCAGTAAATAAATAAGTTTAAAACGGGCATTCCAGTGTTATTAAAATCTCCTTTTCACACACATCCACGCATACCCTGAGAGAAACCTAATTGCTCGCCATTAATTTGCATCAAATTGGCGTCCACAACGTGGAATTGTGTGCACCTATAAACATTTTAGTTACAAATTGGCGCGCCAACGCGGGACACGATGCGAGGTTTGACACGAGCAGCAGATTCAACCCGAGAAGCAGATTCAACCCGAGGAGGAGGTTCAACCTAGGAGGTTCAACCCGACGAAGTTCAACAGGAGAAGGAGGTTCGACACGAGGACGATCGACAAGCGGCTCTACAAAGGTTCTACTGGAAAAAAGAGAGACCGGCATCTTCAGTGACATCAGGAGCTAGTAGAAAATCAAAGGTACAGAGTGTTAAATTATAAACTAGACTATTGTGAATGTATTTAAGGAGTGGAAAAACGCTGAGTCAAAATTCTGTAGAAAGCATGGAAGTTCAGGAGGTTGATGCTGGTAGCAGTAGGCAGGACGTCGAAGTAGCAGAGTGGAGTAGAACTGTCCTAAATAATGTAGAAAGGGAAATAAATATGTTAGAGGAAATTAGAAAAGTGTTCAAAGTTTAAGAAAAGAGATCCAGGATAACAATCAAACTTTAAGAAAAGAGATGAATGATAACAATCAAAGTTTAAGTAAAAATATAGATGATAACAATCAAAGTTTAAGTGAAGGTTTAAGAAAAGAGATGAATGATAACAATCAAGGTTTAAAAAAGATAGAAGAAAAGTTAGAAAATAGTGTTCAGAACTTAGAGGTAGGACAAATAGAACTAGGAAAGAAGTTAGAGAATCAACAACAGGCGTTAGAAAATGTCAGACAAGTTAGTCTGGAAATAGAAAATGTAAGGAAAGAAGCTTGTCAGATAGCAGATAATGTGAGGAAGGAAGTTAGTCAGGAGATAGAGAATTCTGAAAATAAAATTGTTAACTTAGTTAAGGAAAAATCAGATAATGAAAACAGAAAACTGAGGGAGGAAGTAGCACAGAAATTAGACAAAGAGAGAGAAATAGCTGTAAAAGAATTAGAAGAAACTAGTAGTAGATCAGAAGTATCAGAAAGGGAAAGTAGAAGACAGATGAGGAATTTGGAGGAAATTACTGATCAAATGAAAGAGGTAGCAACAGAGATCAAAGGAGTAAAGGAAAACTTAGAAAACTTAAGAATAAGTGGAAATGATCCTAGTTCTGGTTCTAACATCGTGAGGTAAACGCACGAAACGAAGCGTTGACCAATGCTTAGCTGACATTTCGTTGCTAAATATGGGTGCTAGCACCTACAGTAATGACACCAGATACAATAATGGAGACAGAAATGGCGGTCCGAATATGACATGGCCGAACCATATTAACGAAATTGTACCACCAATTTTTGAGAGAGGATTCTGATGATTCTAAAGTGTTTGTTGCAGGATTACAGGAGTATTTTGCGATAAAATGTATACCGGAGGAGTACAAAATGACCATAGTAAGAAAATGTTTTAAATGTGACGCTGCGAATTGGCTAGATTTGTCCATGGGAAATAGCAATGACTTCGGGACCTTTATTAATTTATTCCTGAACAGATATTGGGGAGCGAACAGACAGGCTAGTATAAGGCTCGAGATAAGCAACGGGAAATTTAACCCTAGCATCGAACAATAAATGGTGAGCTATTTTATGAAGGTAGCTAGAAAATAAAAAATGTTAGATCCCCCTATCAGTGAGAAAGAACTGATAAACCTCATGACAACTCATGTTCCTGAGACTATCCAACATTATTTAATCATAGCCAAACCCAATAATGTCGCTGTCATGATTGATTTATTATTAGCCTTAGAAAGCAACAAGCCGAGAAACGATTCGGACAATAAAAATGAAGAGACAAGCGGAAGAGAAAGCTGGAGTAATTTCGGGCAAGGGGCACAGTCACATCATAATCGGAATGACATAAGAAATAGATATCGAGGTCCAGTACCGAGGGTTGAAGCGAACGCCTGGGAAGGTAGGAGTAGAAACAATTTTGACAGGGACAATAGAAATCGGAATGGGGAGAACCATGAAAGGAATATTCAAGTAAACTACATGAAAGCAGGCCGATTTGATAGGAACAGAAGGGGACAAGTATTCAGATTTAGAAGACATTCTGGTAATGAATATTGGAGGAATGACGATAGTTATGAGTTTAGGCCGAGGTCGGGAGACATGAATAGAGATGGTCGTAATTCACCTGAAAACTCAGAAAGGTCTGAAGCAGATGGTAGTAAGCAATCAAAATCAAGTGTCGGAAACCAGGGATATAAACAGTGGAACTGGAACCGGAGCTATAAGTCGGACGCAGGGAAACGCCAATCCCAGTTAAACGCGCCTTCAGTGAGAACTGGGATAAATACAAATTGTAATGAGTACGCGGAAACTAGGGTTTCTCGAGGGCAAATGATACAAAGAAATTCAGACGTTAGGAATAGATTAGAAGACAATGAGAAATTATTAGAACCTCCGAGGATCAAAATAGGGAGTGAGTGAGTGAGTGTGTGGTGTTTTAGGGCCCGTCGACAACAAGGTCATTTGGGCCCTCAGTCAACATTAAAACCTAATAGCAACACTAATCAAGTTAAAAAGGTGAAATAAAGTAAAAACACACAACTATTAAAAGTACATAAAAATTCATCATCGTCCTATTTATTTAAAAGCTCTAAAAACTAATAAATATAAAATACACGTTATACTTGTTTATTAAAACCAATTTTAAAAACAAACCGCAGTGCCTTATCCACGGCCACTGGGTCGTCACCTAAAACACCGTGCAAGTTAGCTCCCAAGGCCAAAGACTGGCGAACGCGGGCCTACTGTAGGCAATCCAGCAATACGTGTCGCACCGTGAGGCGTACTGCACACGGAGCACACACAGGGGCCGGTTTCCCTCTTAACAGATAGCCATGTGTCGCTCGTGTGTGCCCAATTCTCAGCCGGGTGAGTATCACCTCGGCTCGCCGGTTATCCCTGCAGGAAGTTAGCCAGGGTTGTACGCTCTCCTTTATTGCCCGGAGTTGTGTGCCTTCCAAAGCTGTCCAGGAGTGCTGCCAAGCAGAGAGGAGTTGGCGACGGAAAAAACGTTGCACATCCTGGTATGGCACAGCAGTCGTTAAACTCCGGGGCAAACGGCAAGCGGACTTTGCAGCCGCGTCCGCCTCATTTCCGGAAATCCCCACATGGCCTGGGGTCTAAGTAAAAACAAAATTGAACCCGCGCCTGAGCATTTGCGAGATCTGGGTCTGTATTTTTAAAACGAGGGTGTGAGCGGCAGTGTGCTGTTGCAAGGCCTGAAGAGCACTCAGAGAATCAGTGCAGACAATAAACGAGCCGGGAGCTAACTTGCAAATAAAAAGGAGCAAATAGAAGATGGCATACAGTTCTGCGGAAAAAACTGAAGTGGAGTCCAGAAGGCGAAATTTATTAGCCTTACCGTTAATAAAGAACGCGCAACCCGTAGCGCTACCTAACTGAGAACCGTCTGTAAAGACCGGAACATAGTTAGGGTAACGGCCCAGCAATTCGGCAAAAAGTTGTTGGAAAACCGAATGTGGAGTAGCGAGTCTAGGGTTGTTTGAAAGGGTTAGATCGAACCGCGCACGATCGAGCTGCCATGCAGGATAAGGGCAGATGGACGACCTCTCCACGCGAGGCATTCGGAGGCCATGGGAATGTAGGAGATCCCGAAATCTTATTCCCACGGGGCGAGTCCGAGAACGAGGGCGCATATAACGGTGGACTAAATCTGGACACAGAACTGGTTTAAAACAAGGATGATTGGGATGACTTGCCAACTTTGAAAAGTATGAGCAGAGTACCAGCGAGCGACGAATATGCAGTGGAGGTTCGCCTGAGTCTGCATACAGGCAGTCGACTCGACTGGTGCGCAAAGCTCCTGTGGCAATGCGGATGCCAGTATGATGCACGGTGTCTAAAAGGCGAAGTTAAGAGGCGGTCGCTGCGCCATAAATAAAACTGCCATAGTCCAGCTTGGACCGAACCAGAGAGCGGTACAGCCTCAACATTACCGTGCGATCGTCCCCTAAAGATGCTCCAGATAATACCTTTAGCACACGAAGAGAACGATCGCAAGAGGCTCGAAGGTGACGAATGTGGTGCTCCCAATTGAGTTGTCGGTCCAAGTAGAGGCCCAAGAACTTCAGGTGCGAGACAAATGGCAGGGGTGTGCCGTTCAAATGAAGATCAGGAGGCGGGTGAATACCTCGTAGGCGGTGAAAGTGAATACACTACATCTTCGCAGCTGAAAAACGGAAGCCGTTTTGAAGCGCCCAAGGTGCTAGCTGGGTAATGGTCAGCTGCATTTGGCGCTCAATGTGATCTATGTTGGCAGACCTATAGTAGACTGCGAAGTCGTCAACATACAGGGATGATGGAATTCCACTTCGAACGGCATTAGTGATGCCGTTAATCGCTACGGCAAAAAGGGTGACGCTCAAAATCGACCCTTGAGGTACACCGTTCTCCTGTATCCGCTCCTGGGATATCGTGTTTCCTATGCGCACACGAAAACGGCGAAGTTTTAAAAAAAAGCATAGGAATTCGGGTAGATGACCACGCATACCGTAACCATGTAGGTTACGGAGTATGCCGTACCGCCAAGTGGTGTCATAGGCCTTCTCCAGGTCGAGGAACACGCCCACGGCGTGCTGTTTCAGTAGAAAGGCATCGGAAATATACCCCTCAAGGCGTGTTAGATTATCGGAACTTGAGCGATGGCGACGAAAACCGCATTGCAAGTTGGACAGATGGTTATATTTTTCTAGCCACCAATTTAACCGAGCGTTTATCATTCGCTCCAACGTCTTACAGATGACACTCGTTAGGCAAATGGGACGGTAGCTAGATGGTAGCGTGCGGTCCTTTCCGGGTCGAGGGATGGGGATGACGATACCCTCTCGCCAGGAGGAAGGGAAAACCCGCTCATGCCAAATGCGGTTATAGATTTTTAAAAGGAAACATAGCGCCTCAGATGGAAGATGTAGCAGCATCTGTCGGTGTACGTCATCGGGACCTGGAGAAGAATCCTTTGCTAACGCCAGAGAATGGGCGAGCTCGGCTGCGGTGAAAGGTTGATTGTACGGCTCGGTGCAGTCACTATTAAAATTAAGTGGTGCCCGCTCCGCCTTTTCCTTAGGCAGGAAGAGAGCGTCATAGCGGCCAGTTTAGCCATTAGCAGCAAATATGGTAGCTAGGGCTTCAGCCATGTCCTGCTCGGTGGTGCACATGGAACCGTTGATGGCAAGGCCGGGAATTACCGTCCGGCGATACTTGCCATACATCCGCCGAACAGCTGACCATACTTGTTGGGTAGAGCTGCGCCGGGAAAGCGAAGACACATAGGCTTCCCAGGATTTACGCTTTGCGTATCACAGTATAAAGCGTGCTCTAGCACGAGAACGTTTGAAGGCGACGAACTTCCCTTCCGTCGGGTGCCGCTGAAAAACGCGCAAAGCACGTTTGCGTGCTTTGACAGCCAAACTGCATTCCTCAGACCACCACGGTACAGGGATACGACGTTGTCAAAATAGGGATTAACGGACAAAAATACAATGCGATTTTAGACACGGGAGCAAATAGCAGTGTGCTCGCAGAAGTTCTACGATGACCTAATAACTAGTGGTTTTAAGGAGATGTCTTTATCGGTCAGTGGCATTTGTTGTTCGCTAGCTGTTGGTAAGAGGAAGGAAAGGGTGAAATTTCAGACGATGTTGAATGTTGAAATAAATGGGACAATAATAGAGGTTCTATTTCTGATTGTGCCCAGACTACTAACAGATATAATAATAGGTTGTGATTGTCTTTATGCATGGGAAGCGGTAATAAATTTCGAAAGTAGATTTTTGAAGATGGATACAGAGCAAGGGACGGTTATAATACAATTTATGGAAGATAGTAGTTCGGAGAACATTGTCAGGGATAAAGAAGAAATTAGGGCAGATACCTTCTTTGTTGAATATATAAAAGTTGGAGCTATGGCAGAAATTAACGTTGAAGAATACAACATTGAAAATGACGTGAATATGATGCCTGACGAAGATTTTAAATGCGTTAATAATGTTTTAAGAAAACACCAAGAGAATTCCTCCGTAAATTTGAGCTATTCTCAAAGAAATAGGTACGGTAGTGTGGTAAACTATATAGATATAGAGGACTTCTTATGAGAAGACCAGTAAAGCAGCCGACTTAAATGAGGAACAGAGAAGGAATTATTTGACATTTTGGTCAGAAATAAAGAAGTTTTCTCTGAAAAACCTGGGAAATGTATCAGCTACACCCGTTCATTTGAAATGACGCCTATCAAACCTTTCATCCATAAAGCGAGACCAATTCCATGTGCGATCAGAGAGGAAGTTGATAAAGTAATTCAATCGATGCTAGAAGATGGAGTTATTGAAATCTCCAATTCAGAGTTTGCAAATCCACTGTGCATCGTAAATAAATCAGATGGAAAAATTAGAATTACTTTGGATGCAAGAAAACTGAATGAACACTGTAAACCTGACCGATTTAGACCAGAGAGTGTAGAAGTAACACTAAACAAACTATAGAAAGGATTTTTTTTCTCCACGTTGGATTTGACGGCATCCTTTTGGCAGATACCACTTCGGGAAGTCTTAGGAAAATACACTGCATTTTTACACTCAAGGATTTTATACCAGTTCAAAGTTTGCGCATTTGGAATGAATACCAGTGTTAGTGCATTGCTCAGAGCTCTATATGGAATATTTGGAGAATCTATTAAGAAATTTGTAGCTCAATATATTGATGATTTTATATTATTTTCAATTACTGTGGATCACCATTTGCGACATCTCGATTACGTGCTGAGTAAATTAAGAGAAGCCAATATGACAATTAAACCGAGTAAAACAGCATTCTTCGTGAGACAGACGGAATTTCTAGGATACATAATATCGAATGAAGGAATCAGGCCAAATCCAAACCGAATAGAAAGTATTAACAAAATACCGGCACCGAAAAATATAAAACAACTGAGAAGATTCTTGAGGATTCTAAATTATCAGTCTAGATTATTATTGAGTTTGCAAACGTCGTCGCCCCATTAAGAGAACTTTTGAGGAAAGGGGTAGATTGGAGGTGGTCACCAGTGGAAGAAGCGTTCTCAAGAGTGAAATGATTATTTGCAGCTTCCAACTTGTTGGAGAAAAACAGAGAAAACCTCCCATATATTATTTTTACTGAGGATTCAGGGCGCGGTTACGGTGCTGTCATAATTCAACGAGATGAAGAAGGGAAAGATCATCTTATTGCAGTTGCCTGAAGGGGAATTTCGAGAACAGAAGCGCAGGCATGCACTACTGAGAAAGAAATAGCGGCCGCTTATTTCGCGCTGGTCAAATTTAAAGAGTATGTTTATAATAACCCAGTGATAGTGTACACTGATCACGTAAGCCTAAGATTTATGAACTCATGCAAGCTAACCATTACACGTATTTCCCGATACAAACACGAGATTACTTCCCACAATTTGGAAATAAGACACATTCCCGGAAGTAAAAACATTTTCAGTGACTTGTAATCTCGCATGGAGACAAATTATCCCATACCTGACGCTATCAGAGAAAATAAGCATTTTATATCTTGAGACGAGTGAGGGAAAACAATTACTTAAGAAATTTTTAAATTTGGAGCAATTACAGAGAGAGGATGACTGTATCAGAAAATTAAGAGAAAACGCTCAGCCAATAACGGAGAATTTGAAAGATACCAAGGCCTTCATGAAAGAAAAATATATGTTTCACGGGAGAATTGAACAAAAGTGGATAATTCCGAAAACATTGGAAGAACAACTCATGGCATTTCACAAGTCATTGGCACATACAGGTAGCGAGAAATTAACTTTAGTGATTGGCGAAAATTTTTACATAAAGCATTTTGGCGAGGAAAGTCAGAAAGGTGTGTTCTACGTGCGAGTTGTGTCAGAAGGCCAAACCCTTTAACATTAAATTCAATACAGAACCGCAGGCAATTATTAGACGAGAGTGAAATGCTTTAGTTACAGCAGATGCACATGGGGAGCTTCCCATGGCAAAATTCGGATGCAGGTATGTCTGTTTTACAGGACGTTTTCAGTATATTTGTTAAAATATATCCTGTAAGAAACATAAGTAGCGAAACTTGCGTGGGGAAAATAGTTAACGATTATGTTCCAAAATGTGGCAAAGTTGTGGCGATCTTAACTGATAATGCAACTGTGCATCGCAGTTAATGTTTTCAAGAGACGTTGAAAGAGAATAACATTAAATTGTACCACTGCTCGTCTTATTTTCAGTCGGGAAATACTACAGAACGTGTACTTAGACATTGGAATATATTTTCGGATATTAACACAAAAACCACAAGGATTGGGTAAAATACTGTCCCGTGATTGAGAACATTACTAATACAATAAACGTAACCACAGGATTCGAACCCGTTAAACTCGTGTTAGGCATTGAGCCGCAACCAATATTCACAGAAATAACAGCAATTTGTAGACGCCAACAAAACCCCGTTAAGCAATGAAGAGAGGGCTAAAAATGCCTTTGAATGAATTAAGCAAAAAGCAGAAAAAAGAAAATTAAAGAGAAAAGAAAGAAAGCATAAGTGGGGGCCAAAGATCGGTGATTTAATACTGGTAAAAGACCATAAATTATCAAGTGCATTAAAAGGTAGAAATAAAAGGATGGAACTGTTATATAAGGGTCCTGCGGAAATTGTCGCGAAATTTGGGGAACATACATTCGAATTAGCAGACGTCAAAAATAACAAACACTTAGGTAGGTGGCATAAACAACTCCTTCGTCCTTAAAAGAAGCCGTTAGATGCTCCTGATTCCTAAATAAGTTGTGGGTATAATTTGATCAGAAAACACAGATATGTCCGTATTTTAAAGAACTAAAGTACCATAACAAAATTGTAAAATTAGAAGAAAAACAAACTTGTAAAATGTATATGTTATGTATAAAAGTGCAGTGTAGCATTTATAAGGTTCAGTATAAACAGTGTAGTTACTGCAGTGAAACTAAACAAGTGAAAAAAAATTATTAATGAAAATCTGAAAAATGAAAGACTTTTGAAAAGAATATTTATATAGAATCCAGAAAAAGAATTCAGAAATTTTGTAAAAATATATATAATATTATTAATGTACAATTGGTTTAAACACGGGAGTGTATCTTTACGAATTGTTTCAAGTGTAACAATATGAATTAATTATAAGTAGATCAGATGGAGAAAAAGAAAGATGATGTAGATTGAAATATTTTACTACTAATATTTAAGAGTTGAACATTGCAGATCAGAATGTTGGTAAATTTTAAATGAACTGTTTTTATGTAACAGTAGCATAACTTCCCTCGTTCTAGATCACGCCGTGGCGACAGACATGTCTCGACACGCATTCCCAGGCTTTTTTAAGGGAAGTCATAAATTATTATATATGTATATTCCAGATACAGACGTCGCGACATCTGGCGTCTGTGGAAGGGGGGGATGAGATCGACCACCTGTTACTCGCCAAAGATTATGTGGGAGAAAACACTGAAATGCATTCCAAGGGTTTTTGGTAGGGTTGTGAGTGCACCCCAAGCAAACAGGCATGTGAAACTTGAAGGCTTTTTCTTATAAAAATTAATGGGTCCCATTAACTCTGATCTGACAAATATTGCGTCGGGTCTTATGTCAAGAGACATTTATGTTGCAGCTGTAAGCATGAAGGAAAACTGTGTCGCTCCCCTACGTCTATATGTGTCCAACCAGACTTTTTTAAGTGTGTGAGTAAACAGAAGAAAGAATTCCCATGTTTTAAGAGAAGCCATCAATTATTGTTTCCACCATCCTGTGAGAAGCAGGGTCTGTTGAACATCCGCCCCCACTTGTAACATTTTCCACCCTCCAAAGTGATTGAGGCCACCTGTCGTGCAAAGATTTTTGTTGTTGCGGGAGGTGGTGACCTCTCTCAAAGACATGGCTCCATCATTTTATGCTAATTTAAAAAATCATTTGAAGTAAATAGTCCTCTCGTTAAGAGCGAAAACAGCACTTCATCTTTAGAATAACATGAAATCGACGTGAAAATAAAAAATAACTTCAATGGTTGATAGCCAATGGATCTAGGTTCGAATCGCAGCGATATAACGTAAATATTGCAAATAGTTTATTTAGTTTTGAGGACGCAGCGCGTTTCCAAAATCTAGCGTTTGATTACTGCTTTTCCAGAGTTATTATTGAAAGCAGTTGATGTATCTTATAGGGTAATGCTGCTAAATATTTAATTAACTACATTGAAGGACTCCCAATAATCTCCAATTCAAGTAAATATGTAATATATTTCTTCATTTACAGTTGCTTGTAGGAGAACATTCTTCAGTTTTTGTAAAAGGGTTTTACCGCTAAGAATGACAAGTTAACCGTAACTGGTGAACCGTAATAACGAGCGACCTGCGCACTATGTACACCTGTTAGAGAAATTTAAATTGAACACTCTTGGAAATCAACACCCTTCTTTCACTTTCAATGTTTATGACCAATGCAGTGCGCCAGCAATTAATGCTAATTTTTTAAAAAATCATTTGAGGTAAATGTCCCTATGGTTAGGATTTTGAGCAGTCAGGATCATTTCTTCATACGCTTATACTCTGTGATGATGATGATGATGATGTGTATACGGGCGCTCAACTACGGCGGTCATCAGCGCCCTTTAAAAAACAAGTCAACAAGTCATGGCAAAAGCCAGATATTAAAATTTCCAAAAATATATTATATATAAATCTATTAAAACTGCACACACATATATACTAAAAGAAAAAAAAAGGAAAGAAAAAAAATACTTGAGATTAAATTCTAAAATCCACAGCTGAAACAAACGCTAAAACTTTGCCCACCGCCGTTTCCAGCCACCATACCAACCGCCCATTTATCATGCGTTCCATCACCTTGCAGACGCAACTGGTGAGGGAAATAGGACGGTAGCTAGAAGGGAGGTGACGGTCCTTGGCAGCTTTCAAGATAGGTATAATGGTGGCTTCTCGCCACTTGTCCGGAAACGTGGCTTCAACCCAAACACGGTTATAGACCTCGAGCAGGAATGCCTTACCTTCAGGTGAGAGATGTAACATTTGAACATGAATTCCGTCCGGTCCTGGTGCTGTGAGTCGCGATGATGAAAGAGCGTGTTCTAACTCCGCCAAGGTGAAGAGGCGGTTATAATCCTCAAGGTTTCTGGAACTGAACACGAAACCATGATGATGGGGGCGTGATGATGATGATGTGTATAGGGGCGCTCAACTACGGCGGTCATCAGCGCCCTTTAAAAAAAAGTCATGGCAAAAGCCAGATATAAAAATTTCTAAAAATATATACTATTATCTATAAACCTGTAAAAACTACACACATATATACTACAAAAAAACAAAAAAAAAAGATACTTGAGGTTAAATTCTAAAATCCACAGCTGAAACAAATGCTAAAACTTTGCCCACTGCCGTTTCGTCATCCGCGAGGATATCCGCCAAGCTGGCCGGCAGCTGGAGAGACCTGCGGAGACGTGCCAAGCTATAACAATCTAAAAGCAAGTGACGGACAGTCAGGTCACCACTGCACAGTGGGCAAACGGGAACCGGGGTTCTATTCAATAAAAAGCTGTGGCTAAAGTAACAATGCCCAATGCGCAACCGGGCCAAAGTCACCTCCTCGCGACGAGATGACCGACAGGAGGTAACCCAGGGAATCGGAAGTTCCTTAATAGATCGAAGTTTATTATCGCGGAGAGCGGACCACTCTTCCTGCCAGCAGGTTAGCACAGCTCTCCGTAATACCGCCCTAAAATCTTCCGATGTCACACATGGTAGTCGAACCCTGGGCTTCATGGTAGCCGTCTTGGCTGCCGAATCCGCCATTTCATTCCCCCGCAAGCCTACGTGACCAGGAATCCATGCACACACCACGCTAACGCCAGAAGCGTGTAAAACGTGGAGGGCATCCTGTATCCGCTGCACAATAGGGTGGTAGTTGTACAGCTGCCGTAGGCTTTGAAGTGCACTGAGGGAATCACTCAGGATTAAGCAGTTCCCCAACTTTCGTCGACGTACGTGTAAAATGGCCCGGTATATTGCATACAGCTCTGCGGTAAAAATGGAAGTGCTAGTGTGGAATCCGAATGTATAGGGTTCGGTTCCACACACGTAAGCACAACCAACACCATCTGAATTCTTGGACCCATCGGTGTAAATTTTAATATGGTCCTGATATTGCGATAAAAATTCTAAAAAGCATGTGCGCATACTAGACATAGACATGGTAGATTTATCGTGTGGGGTCATGCCCAGATCAACGTGGGGCGCTCTGCACAACCAAGGAGGGTATGTCCTCTCCCCCCTAGGATACATCTTGGGCATTTCGCTATTAAGACGTCTAAGGAGCTCCCGGAAACGAAAACCAGGTGGCTTTGGTTTTATAGAAGTGTTCCTATAACGCACGTCCATGGAGGTGTTAAAGAACGGCGTAAACGTTGGATGTGTGGGCATGCAATTAAGTCCACAGCCATAATTTGCTAATAGCATGTTGCGCCTGTACTGCAGAGGAGGTTCTGCGGACTCAGCATACAGGCTTATAACTCGGCTCGTTGGAAATGCCCCAACTGCTATACGTATGCCACAATTATGGACTGTGTCTAACCTCTTCAGCACATATGCTCTTGCTGAGCCATAAACGATACTACCATAATCTAATTTGGAACGGATGAGTGTGCGATACAGTCGCAATAACACGGTACGATCCGCTCCCCACGATTTACCACTTAGTACCCGCAAGATATTTAAAGATCGGTCACATCGTGCTTTCAGTTGTGCTATATGCGACGACCAACTAAGTTTTCTATTAAATATCAATCCAAGGAACCTCGTCTCATCTGCAAAAGGTAGTAGATCAGCGCCTAGCCGGAGCCTTGGAGGTAGTCGACTCCGCTGACGCCAGAAGTTAACACAGACGGTTTTCTCAGCAGAGAATCGGAAGCCGTTCTTTAAACTCCAAACCTTAAGGTTGTCCAAGGTGGTCTGGAGACGGCGCTCTAAAAACGAAGTGCGCTGAGATGTACAGTAGACGGCAAAGTCGTCTACAAATAGGCATGACGAGACACCCGGAGGTACACATTTCGAGATAGAAATAATCGCAATAGCAAAGAGCGTAACACTTAGCACCGATCCCTGTGGTACAACGTTCTCTTGAACGAAAAGGTTCGAGGGAGTGAGTGAGTGTGTGGGGCTTTAGGGCCCGTCGACATCAAGGTCATTTGGGCCCTAAGTCAACACTAAAACCTAAAAGCTATAAAAATATTTGTTAAAAGGTAAAATATAATAAAAACACTCAACTGTTAAAAAGGACATAAAAAGCATCTAAAGCCTATAATTTAAAACCTCTAAAATAAATATAAAATGCAAGTTAGACTTGTTTATTAAAACAAATTTTAAAAACAAACCGCAGTGCCTTATCCACGGCTACTGCGTCGTCACCTAAAACACCGTGCAAGTTAGGCTCCAAGCACAAAGACTGGCGAACGCGGGCGTACTGCGGGCAATCCAGCAGTACATGCCGCACAGTGAGGCGTACGGCACACGGAGCACACACTGGGGCCGGTTCCCCTCTCAACAAATGACCATGAGTACCTCGTGTGTGCCCAATTCTCAGCCGGGTGAGTATCACCTCGGCTCGCCGGTTATCCCTGCAGGAAGTTAGCCAGGGTCGTACGCTGTCTTTAATTGCCCGGAGTTGTGTGCCTTGTAAAGCTGTCCAGGAGTGCTGCCAAGCAGAGAGGAGTTGGCGACGGAAAAAACGTTGCACGTCCTGGAATGGCACTGTAGTTGTTAAACTCCGGGGCAAACGGCAAGCAGACTTAGCAGCCGCGTCCGCCTCCTCGTTCCCGCAAATCCCAACATGGCCTGGGGTCCAAGTAAAAACAAAATTGTATCCGCGACTGAGCATTTGCGAGATCTGGGTCTGTATTTTTAAAACCAGTGTGTGAGCGGTAGTGTGCTGTTGTAAGGCCTGAAGCGCACTTAGACAGTCAGTGCAGACGATAAAAGAGCCAGGAGCTAACTTGCAAATAAAAAGGAGCAAACAAAAGATGGCATATAGCTCTGCTGAGAAGACCGAAGTGGAGTCCAGAAGTCGAAATTTATGAGTCTCACCGTTAATGAAGAATGCGCAACCCGTAGCGTTACCTAACTGGGAACCGTCTGTAAAGACCGGAACGTAGTTAGGGTAACGGCCCAGTAATTCGGCAAAAAGTTGGAACACCGAATGTGGAGTAGCGAGTCTAGGGTTGTTTGAAAGAGTTAGATCGAACCGCGCACGATTGAGCTGCCATGCAGGATAAGGGCAGATGGACGACCTCTCCACGCGAGGCATTCGGATGCCATGGGAATGTAGGTGATCCCGAAATCTTATTCCCACGGGGCGTGTCCGAGAATCAGGGCGCATATCACGGTGGACTAAATCTGGACACAGAACTGGTTTAAAACAAGGATGATTGGGATGACTTGCCAGCTTCGAGACGTATGAGCAGAGTAACATCGAGCGACGAATATGCAGTGGAGGTTCGCCTGAGTCTGCATACAGGCAGTCGACTCGACTGGTGCGGAATGCTCCTGTGGCAAGGCGGATGCCAGTGTGATGCACGGTGTCTAAAAGGCGAAGTTTAGAGGCGGTCGCTGCGCCATAAATAAAACTGCCATAGTCCAGCTTGGACCGAACCAGAGAGCGGTACAGCCTCAACATTACCGTGCGATCGCCCCCCCCCCCCCAAGATGCTCCAGATAATACCTTCAGCACCCGAAGAGAACGATCGCAAGAGGCTCGAAGGTGACGAATGTGGTGCTCCCAATTTAACTGTCGGTCCAAGTAGAGGCCCAAGAACTTCAGGTGTGAGACAAATGTCAGGGGTGTGCCGTTCAAATGAAGATCAGGAGGCGGGTGAATACCTCGTAGGCGGTGAAAGTGGATACACTGCGTCTTCGCAGCTGAAAAACGGAAGCCGTTTTGAAGCGCCCAAGCTGCTAGCTGGGTAATGGTCAGCTGCAGTTGGCGCTCAATGTGATCTATGTTGGCAGACCTATAATAGACTGCGAAGTCGTCAACATAGAGGGATGATGGAATTCCACTTCGAACGGCACTAGTGATGCCGTTAATCGCTACGGCAAAAAGGGTGACGCTCAAAATTGACCCTTGAGGTACGCCGTTCTCCTGTATCCGCTCCCGTGATATAGTGTTTCCTATTCGAACCCGAAAACGGCGAAGTTTTAAAAAGTTGCATAGGAATTCGGGTAGATGACCACGCATACCGTAACCATGTAGGTTACGGAGTATGCCGTACCGCCAAGTGGTGTCATAAGCCTTCTCCAGGTCGAGGAACACGCCCACGGCGTGCTGTTTCAGTAAAAACGCATCGGAAATATACCCCTCAAGGCGTGTTAGATTATCGACACTTGAGCGATGGCGACGAAAACCGCATTGTAAGTTGGACAGATGGTTATGTTTCTCTAGCCACCAATTTAACCGAGCGTTTACCATTCGCTCGAATGTCTTACAGATGACACTCGTCAGGCAAATGGGGCGGTAGCTAGATGGAAGCGTGCGGTCCTTTCCGGGTCGAGGGATGGGGATGACAATACCCTCTCGCCAGGAGGAAGGGAAAACTCGCTCATGCCAAATGCGGTTATAGATGTTTAACAGGAAACATAGCGCCTCAGATGGAAGATGTAGCAGCATCTGTCGGTGCACGTCATCGGGACCTGGAGAAGAATCTTTTGCTAACGCTAGAGAATGGGCGAGCTCGGCAGCGGTAAACGGTTGGTTGTACGGCTCGGTGCAGTCACTATTAAAATTTAGTTGTACCCGCTCCGCCTTTTCCTTAATAGGCAGGAAGAGAGCGTCATAGCGGGCAGTTTGGCTAGTAGCAGCAAATGTTGTAGCTAAGGCTTCTGCTATGTCCTGCTCGGTGGTGCACATGGAACCGTTGATGGCAAGGCCCGGAATTACCGTCCGGCGATACTTGCCATACATCCGCCGAACAGCTGACCATATTTGTTGGGTAGGGCTGCGCCGGGAAAGCGAAGACACATAGGCTTCCCAAGATGTACGCTTTGCGTTGCGCAGTATAAAGCGTACCCTAGCGCGAGAACGTTTGAAGGCGACAAAGTTCCCTTCAGTCGGGTGCCGCTGAAAAACGCGCAAAGCACGTTTGCGTGCTTTGACTGCCAAACTGCATTCCTCAGACCACCACGGTACAGGGATACGCCGTGGTGTAGATGAACCTCGAGGAATGCTGGATTCTGCTGCGAGCAGGATCGAGCAAGTAAAATATTCGACCATTTCGTCGATGGTGTCGAAACCGTCATCGATAAGGTTTATCAGGGAATGGAATTTTCCCCAATTAGCTTTGGAAATAATCCAGCGAGGATGTCGAGAAGGTACACATTGGCGGCCAGAAAAATGAATGTTAATGGGGTAATGATCACTGCCAAAGAGGTCGGAAAGTACTGTCCACTCAAGTAGTGGAACTAATGACGGACTGCAGAAGGAAAGGTCTAGTACGGAATGTGTACCATAAGCGGATGATAGGAATGTCGGGTCACCAGTATTTAGCAGAAGCAGGTCAGACTTATCGAAGACGTCTACGAGAAGGCATCCACGGGCGTCATCGGTGTCTGATCCCCAGAGCGTGTGCTTGGCTTTCAAATCTCCCACAAGGAGTAGTGGTGAGGGGAGCTGAGCCAATAAAGCTTGAAGATCACGCTCTGGAACTATACTGAGCGGCGGCAGGTACATGTTGCATATGGTAAAACTGATGCTCTCCAGCTGTAGCCGAACGGCCACAGCTTGCAATGGTGTGGTGAGAGGAACGTGGGCGGCTGAGATGTTAGGCGCCACTAAGGTAGCAACGCCACCGCTTGCACGCATACCTGCAAGAGAAATTTTAAAAAGCAAAACTAAACACATCTTCAGTTGTCAAACCGCTTGTTTCAAAGTAGTTTGAAAATAGGGAAAACATACAGCAAAGAGATGTCCAGGGCAGAAGAGGTGATGGAAGCCGTGTCGGCTCTACAGAGCATGGACACTGAAGAGGTCCTGAACTTCCCTCGTATTGCATTCGATGAGATGGAATACGAGGGGTTTGACCCAAAGCGAACCATGGCCATCCTGCTGAAGAGAGGAAGAGAGAAAGGCAGCGGATCAGAGAGGATAGGGGATGAGGAAGTGGACACAAAGAGCAATAAGTTCATCCTAAATGAACTTGCTACTCTAGCTTTTGTGGCTGCTTGTCGAGGTAACAAGATAACCTCTAAGATCATCCCCAAGAGCTCCGACAACGCAGCCGACTGGCTGGGGAGGATGGAGAGAAAGTACACAATAGTTGAATCTTCTTCCAGGAGAAGGGGCTATGGGAAAGAAGACATCACTCTAGCAAGAATTATGGCTTGCTTTGCCCACATTGTTCTTGATGCTGTACATCAGGGAAAGTTCACCCCAACTGACCCCGACTACAATCAAGAACTTGAGAAACCCTCCAAAGGTCATCTGCTGCTCAGTCTTCGGGACATTGATCCCTCCAGTTCCCAGCTGGGAGAGTGAGATACACTACACGACGTTGCTATTTGCTTGGTTATGGCATCAAAGTTGCTTCGATGCATTCATCAATAGCAATCACAATGTAGAGAATGTGGAGAGATTTGCTCGCATCCAGCTGGCATCTGACCACTTTTCAGTTACCATGAAAGAAGAGAGAATGATCAAGTGGGAAATTGCGGTCAGGAACCACCAAGGTCTGCTCACTCTGAAGCAGGGCTCAGGTGCTCCTGGGATCACAGAGATGGCTCAGAAGTGGAAGCAGGAAGTGAAGTCCAAGATAGAAATACTGGACCTGCACCACAGGATCCAGACTCCACGATTTGCAGCTGGGAGTCCGCCAGATCAACCCTCCGCAAAGAAACTCAAACCAGGGACGCCAAGCGCCGGACCAGCATCTCCCGAAGAAATGGAGGCTGAAAGCGCCAGAGGACCCTCGCCACCTGCACCCGAGGGCCTGGCTGCATTGGGAGCCCGTGCTGCTTCTCCTCACCAACCAGGCGCCCAAGCTGCAGGGGCAGCTGGAAGAAGGAAGAAGTCCCCATCTCCTAGATTGTAGTGTTTTAACACTACGGCTCTTTTAAGAGCCACCCATCAGCTGGCACTCCCTTGTTCTAGAAGGTTGACCCTTATTGGTTAGTTTGGTTTTGCTTAGTTTCTTAGTTTGTCCTCCGGTCTTTGTGTGAAAAGGTTCGAAAAAAAAACCGAGCCAACCCTTACTCGGAATACGCGGTCTTTCAAGAATTCCTGAAGGAAGAGTGGTAGGCGTCCACGTATATTCCAGATGTGCAGAGTACGTAGCAACCCTGCACGCCAACACGTATCATAAGCCTTTTCGAGGTCAAAGAATATTCCGACTGTTTGACAGTTTTTAAGAAAGCCGTTCATAATCTGTGTCGACATGGACACAAGATGATCCATTGTTGAACGGCGTCGTCGAAAACCGCACTGGATGTTATTCAGTAGGTTGTGCGTTTCCAGCCACCATACCAACCGCCCATTTATCATGCGTTCCATCACCTTGCAGACGCAACTGGTGAGGGAAATAGGACGGTAGCTAGAAGGGAGGTGACGGTCCTTGCCAGCTTTCAAGATAGGTATAATGGTGGCTTCTCGCCACTTGTCCGGAAACGTGGCTTCAACCCAAACACGGTTATAGACCTCGAGCAGGAATGCCTTACCTTCAGGTGAGAGATGTAACATTTGAACATGGATTCCGTCCGGTCCTGGTGCTGTCAGTCGCGATGATGAAAGAGCATGTTCTAACTCCGCCAAGGTGAAGAGGCGGTTATAATCCTCAAGGTTTCTGGAACTGAACACGAAACCATGATGATGGGGGCGTGATGATGATGATGTGTATAGGGGCGCTCAACTACGGCGGTCATCAGCGCCCTTTAAAAAAAAGTCATGGCAAAAGCCAGATATAAAAATTTCTACAAATATATACTATTATCTATAAACCTGTAAAAACTACACACATATATACTACAAAAAAAACAAAAAAAAAGATACTTGAGGTTAAATTCTAAAATCCACAGCTGAAACAAATGCTAAAACTTTGCCCACTGCCGTTTCGTCATCCGCGAGGATATCCGCCAAGCTGGCCGGCAGCTGGAGAGACCTGCGGAGACGTGCCAAGCTATAACAATCTAAAAGCAAGTGACGGACAGTCAGGTCACCACTGCACAGTGGGCAAACGGGAACCGGGGTTCTATTCAATAAAAAGCTGTGGCTAAAGTAACAATGCCCAATGCGCAACCGGGCCAAAGTCACCTCCTCGCGACGAGATGACCGACAGGAGGTAACCCAGGGAATCGGAAGTTCCTTAATAGATCGAAGTTTATTATCGCGGAGAGCGGACCACTCTTCCTGCCAGCAGGTTAGCACAGCTCTCCGTAATACCGCCCTAAAATCTTCCGATGTCACACATGGTAGTCGAACCCTGGGCTTCATGGTAGCCGTCTTGGCTGCCGAATCCGCCATTTCATTCCCCCGCAAGCCTACGTGACCAGGAATCCATGCACACACCACGCTCACGCCAGAAGCGTGTAAAACGTGGAGGGCATCCTGTATCCGCTGCACAATAGGGTGGTAGTTGTACAGCTGCCGTAGGCTTTGAAGTGCACTGAGGGAATCACTCAGGATTAAGCAGTTCCCCAACTTTCGTCGACGTACGTGTAAAATGGCCCGGTATATTTCATACAGCTCTGCGGTAAAAATGGAAGTGCTAGTGTGGAATCCGAATGTATAGGGTTCGGTTCCACACACGTAAGCACAACCAACACCATCTGAATTCTTGGACCCATCGGTGTAAATTTTAATATGGTCCTGATATTGCGATAAAAATTCTAAAAAGCATGTGCGCATACTAGACATAGACATGGTAGATTTATCGTGTGGGGTCATGCCCAGATCAACGTGGGGCGCTCTGCACAACCAAGGAGGGTATGTCCTCTCCCCCCTAGGATACATCTTGGGCATTTCGCTATTAAGACGTCTAAGGAGCTCCCGGAAACGAAAACCAGGTGGCTTTGGTTTTATAGAAGTGTTCCTAAAACGCACGTCCGTGGAGGTGTTAAAGAACGGCGTAAACGTTGGATGTGTGGGCATGCAATTAAGTCCACAGCCATAATTTGCTAATAGCATGTTGCGCCTGTACTGCAGAGGACGTTCTGCGGACTCAGCATACAGGCTTATAACTCGGCTCGTTGGAAATGCCCCAACTGCTATACGTATGCCACAATTATGGACTGTGTCTAACCTCTTCAGCACATATGCTCTTGCTGAGCCATAAACGATACTACCATAATCTAATTTGGAACGGATGAGTGTGCGATACAGTCGCAATAACACGGTACGATCCGCTCCCCACGATTTACCACTTAGTACCCGCAAGATATTTAAAGATCGGTCACATCGTGCTTTCAGTTGTGCTATATGCGACGACCAACTAAGTTTTCTATCAAATATCAATCCAAGGAACCTCGTCTCATCTGCAAAAGGTAGTAGATCAGCGCCTAGCCGGAGCCTTGGAGGTAGTCGACTCCGCTGACGCCAGAAGTTAACACAGACGGTTTTCTCAGCAGAGAATCGGAAGCCGTTCTTTAAACTCCAAACCTTAAGGTTGTCCAAGGTGGTCTGGAGACGGCGCTCTAAAAACGAAGTGCGCTGAGATGTACAGTAGACGGCAAAGTCGTCTACAAATAGGCATGACGAGACACCCAGAGCTACACATTTCGAGATAGAATTAATCGCAATAGCAAAGAGCGTAACACTTAGCACCGATCCCTGTGGTACACCGTTCTCTTGAACGAAAAGGTTCGAGTGAGTGAGTGAGTGTGTGGGGCTTTAGGGCCCGTCGACATCAAGGTCATTTGGGCCCTAAGTCAACACTAAAACCTAAAAGCTATAAAAATATTTGTTAAAAGGTAAAATATAATAAAAACACTCAACTGTTAAAAAGGACATAAAAAACCATCTAAAGCCTATAATTTAAAATCTCTAAAATAAATATAAAATGCAAGTTAGACTTGTTTATTAAAACCAATTTTAAAAACAAACCGCAGTGCCTTATCCACGGCTACTGCGTCGTCACCTAAAACACCGTGCAAGTTAGGCTCCAAGCACAAAGACTGGCGAACGCGGGCGTACTGCGGGCAATCCAGCAGTACATGCCGCACAGTAAGGCGTACGGCACACGGAGCACACACTGGGGCCGGTTCCCCTCTCAACAAATGACCATGAGTACCTCGTGTGTGCCCAATTCTCAGCCGGGTGAGTATCACCTCGGCTCGCCGGTTATCCCTGCAGGAAGTTAGCCAGGGTCGTACGCTGTCTTTAATTGCCCGGAGTTGTGTGCCTTGTAAAGCTGTCCAGGAGTGCTGCCAAGCAGAGAGGAGTTGGCGACCGAAAAAACGTTGCACGTCCTGGAATGGCACTGTAGTTGTTAAACTCCGGGGCAAACGGCAAGCAGACTTAGCAGCCGCGTCCGCCTCCTCGTTCCCGCAAATCCCAACATGGCCTGGGGTCCAAGTAAAAACAAAATTGTATCCGCGACTGAGCATTTGCGAGATCTGGGTATGTATTTTTAAAACCAGTGTGTGAGCGGTAGTGTGCTGTTGTAAGGCCTGAAGCGCACTTAGACAATCAGTGCAGACGATAAAAGAGCCAGGAGCTAACTTGCAAATAAAAAGGAGCAAATAAAAGATGGCATATAGCTCTGCTGAGAAGACCGAAGTGGAGTCCAGAAGTCGAAATTTATGAGTCTCACCGTTAATGAAGAATGCGCAACCCGTAGCGTTACGTAACTGGGAACCGTCTGTAAAGACCGGAACGTAGTTAGGGTAACGGCCCAGTAATTCGGCAAAAAGTTGTTGGAACACCGAATGTGGAGTAGCGAGTCTAGGGTTGTTTGAAAGAGTTAGATCGAACCACGCACGATTGAGCTGCCATGCAGGATAAGGGCAGATGGACGACCTCTCCACGCGAGGCATTCGGATGCCATGGGAATGTAGGTGATCCCGAAATCTTATTCCCACGGGGCGTGTCCGAGAATCAGGGCGCATATAACGGTGGACTAAATCTGGACACAGAACTGGTTTAAAACAAGGATGATTGGGATGACTTGCCAGCTTCGAGACGTATGAGCAGAGTAACATCGAGCGACGAATATGCAGTGGAGGTTCGCCTGAGTCTGCATACAGGCAGTCGACTCGACTGGTGCGGAATGCTCGTGTGGCAAGGCGGATGCCAGTGTGATGCACGGTGTCTAAAAGGCGAAGTTTAGAGGCGGTCGCTGCGCCATAAATAAAACTGCCATAGTCCAGCTTGGACCGAACCAGAGAGCGGTACAGCCTCAACATTACCGTGCGATCGCCCCCCCCAAGATGCTCCAGATAATACCTTCAGCACCCGAAGAGAACGATCACAAGAGGCTCGAAGGTGTCGAATGTGGTGCTCCCAATTTAACTGTCGGTCCAAGTAGAGGCCCAAGAACTTCAGGTGTGAGACAAATGGCAGGGGTGTGCCGTTCAAATGAAGATCAGGAGGCGGGTGAATACCTCGTAGGCGGTGAAAGTGGATACACTGCGTCTTCGCAGCTGAAAAACGGAAGCCGTTTTGAAGCGCCCAAGCTGCTAGCTGGGTAATGATCAGCTGCAGTTGGCGCTCAATGTGATCTATGTTGGCAGACCTATAATAGACTGCGAAGTCGTCAACATAGAGGGATGATGGAATTCCACTTCGAACGGCACTAGTGATGCCGTTAATCGCTACGGCAAAAAGGGTGACGCTCAAAATTGACCCTTGAGGTACGCCGTTCTCCTGTATCCGCTCCCGTGATATAGTGTTTCCTATGCGAACCCGAAAACGGCGAAGTTTTAAAAAGTTGCATAGGAATTCGGGTAGATGACCACGCATACCGTAACCATGTAGGTTACGGAGTATGCCGTACCGCCAAGTGGTGTCATAGGCCTTCTCCAGGTCGAGGAACACGCCCACGGCGTGCTGTTTCAGTAAAAACGCATCGGAAATATACCCCTCAAGGCGTGTTAGATTATCGACACTTGAGCGATGGCGACGAAAACCGCATTGCAAGTTGGACAGATGGTTATGTTTCTCTAGCCACCAATTTAACCGAGCGTTTACCATTCGCTCGAATGTCTTACAGATGACACTCGTCAGGCAAATGGGGCGGTAGCTAGATGGAAGCGTGCGGTCCTTTCCGGGTCGAGGGATGGGGATGACAATACCCTCTCGCCAGGAGGAAGGGAAAACTCGCTCATGCCAAATGCGGTTATAGATGTTTAACAGGAAACATAGCGCCTCAGATGGAAGATGTAGCAGCATCTGTCGGTGCACGTCATCGGGACCTGGAGAAGAATCTTTTGCTAACGCTAGAGAATGGGCGAGCTCGGCAGCGGTAAACGGTTGGTTGTACGGCTCGGTGCAGTCACTATTAAAATTTAGTTGTACCCGCTCCGCCTTTTCCTTAATAGGCAGGAAGAGAGCGTCATAGCGGGCAGTTTGGCTAGTAGCAGCAAATGTTGTAGCTAAGGCTTCTGCTATGTCCTGCTCGGTGGTGCACATGGAACCGTTGATGGCAAGGCCCGGAATTACCGAAGGCGATACTTGCCATACATCCGCCGAACAGCTGACCATATTTGTTGGGTAGAGCTGCGCCGGGAAAGCGAAGACACATAGGCTTCCCAAGATGTACGCTTTGCGTTGCGCAGTATAAAGCGTGCCCTAGCGCGAGAACGTTTGAAGGCGACAAAGTTCCCTTCAGTCGGGTGCCGCTGAAAAACGCGCAAAGCACGTTTGCGTGCTTTGACTGCCAAACTGCATTCCTCAGACCACCACGGTACAGGGATACGCCGTGGTGTAGATGAACCTCGAGGAATGCTGGATTCTGCTGCGAGCAGGATCGAGCAAGTAAAATATTCGACCATTTCGTCGATGGTGTCGAAACCGTCATCGATAAGGTTTATCAGGGAATGGAATTTTCCCCAATTAGCTTTGGAAATAATCCAGCGAGGATGTCGAGAAGGTACACATTGGCGGCCAGAAAAATGAATGTTAATGGGGTAATGATCACTGCCAAAGAGGTCGGAAAGTACTGTCCACTCAAGTAGTGGAACTAATGACGGACTGCAGAAGGAAAGGTCTAGTACGGAATGTGTACCATAAGCGGATGATAGGAATGTCGGGTCACCAGTATTTAGCAGAAGCAGGTCAGACTTATCGAAGACGTCTACGAGGAGGCATCCACGGGCGTCATCGGTGTCTGATCCCCAGAGCGTGTGCTTGGCATTCAAATCTCCCACAAGGAGTAGTGGTGAGGGGAGCTGAGCCAATAAAGCTTGAAGATCGCGCTCTGGAACTATACTGAGCGGCGGCAGGTACATGTTGCATATGGTAAAACTGATGCTCTCCAGCTGTAGCCGAACGGCCACAGCTTGCAATGGTGTGGTGAGAGGAACGTGGGCGGCTGAGATGTTAGGCGCCACTAAGGTAGCAACGCCACCGCTTGCACGCATACCTGCAAGAGAAATTTTAAAAAGCAAAACTAAACAGATCTTCAGTTGTCAAACCGCTTGTTTCAAAGTAGTTTGAAAATAGGGAAAACATACAGCAAAGAGATGTCCAGGGCAGAAGAGGTGATGGAAGCCGTGTCGGCTCTACAGAGCATGGACACTGAAGAGGTCCTGAACTTCCCTCGTATTGCATTCGATGAGATGGAATACGAGGGGTTTGACCCAAAGCGAACCATGGCCATCCTGCTGAAGAGAGGAAGAGAGAAAGGCAGCGGATCAGAGAGGATAGGGGATGAGGAAGTGGACACAAAGAGCAATAAGTTCATCCTAAATGAACTTGCTACTCTAGCTTTTGTGGCTGCTTGTCGAGGTAACAAGATAACCTCTAAGATCATACCCAAGAGCTCCGACAACGCAGCCGACTGGCTGGGGAGGATGGAGAGAAAGTACACAATAGTTGAATCTTCTTCCAGGAGAAGGGGCTATGGGAAAGAAGACATCACTCTAGCAAGAACTATGGCTTGCTTTGCCCACATTGTTCTTGATGCTGTACATCAGGGAAAGTTCACCCCAACTCTGACCCCGACTACAATCAAGAACTTGAGAAACCCTCCAAAGGTCATCTGCTGCTCAGTCTTCGGGACATTGATCCCTCCAGTTCCCAGCTGGGAGAGTGAGATACACTACACGACGTTGCTATTTGCTTGGTTATGGCATCAAAGTTGCTTCGATGCATTCATCAATAGCAATCACAATGTAGAGAATGTGGAGAGATTTGCTCGCATCCAGCTGGCATCTGACCACTTTTCAGTTACCATGAAAGAAGAGAGAATGATCAAGTGGGAAATTGCGGTCAGGAACCACCAAGGTCTGCTCACTCTGAAGCAGGGCTCAGGTGCTCCTGGGATCACAGAGATGGCTCAGAAGTGGAAGCAGGAAGTGAAGTCCAAGATAGAAATACTGGACCTGCACCACAGGATCGAGACTCCACGATTTGCAGCTGGGAGTCCGCCAGATCAACCCTCCGCAAAGAAACTCAAACCAGGGACGCCAAGCGCCGGACCAGCATCTCCCGAAGAAATGGAGGCTGAAAGCGCCAGAGGACCCTCGCCACCTGCACCCGAGGGCCTGGCTGCATTGGGAGCCCGTGCTGCTTCTCCTCACCAACCAGGCGCCCAAGCTGCAGGGGCAGCTGGAAGAAGGAAGAAGTCCCCATCTCCTAGATTGTAGTGTTTTAACACTACGGCTCTTTTAAGAGCCACCCATCAGCTGGCACTCCCTTGTTCTAGAAGGTTGACCCTTATTGGTTAGTTTGGTTTTGCTTAGTTTCTTAGTTTGTCCTCCGGTCTGTGTGAAAAGGTTCGAAAAAAAAAAACCGAGCCAACCCTTACTCGGAATACGCGGTCTTTCAAGAATTCCTGAAGGAAGAGTGGTAGGCGTCCACGTATATTCCAGATGTGCAGAGTACGTAGCAACCCTGCACGCCAACACGTATCATAAGCCTTTTCGAGGTCAAAGAATATTCCGACTGTTTGACAGTTTTTAAGAAAGCCGTTCATAATCTGTGTCGACATGGACACAAGATGATCCATTGTTGAACGGCGTCGTCGAAAACCGCACTGGATGTTATTCAGTAGGTTGTGCGTTTCCAGCCACCATACCAACCGCCCATTTATCATGCGTTCCATCACCTTGCAGACGCAACTGGTGAGGGAAATAGGACGGTAGCTAGAAGGGAGGTGACGGTCCTTGCCAGCTTTCAAGATAGGTATAATGGTGGCTTCTCGCCACTTGTCCGGAAACGTGGCTTCAACCCAAACACGGTTATAGACCTCGAGCAGGAATGCCTTACCTTCAGGTGAGAGATGTAACATTTGAACATGGATTCCGTCCGGTCCTGGTGCTGTCAGTCGCGATGATGAAAGAGCATGTTCTAACTCCGCCAAGGTGAAGAGGCGGTTATAATCCTCAAGGTTTCTGGAACTGAACACGAAACCATGATGATGGGGGCGTGATGATGATGATGTGTATAGGGGCGCTCAACTACGGCGGTCATCAGCGCCCTTTAAAAAAAAGTCATGGCAAAAGCCAGATATAAAAATTTCTACAAATATATACTATTATCTATAAACCTGTAAAAACTACACACATATATACTACAAAAAAAACAAAAAAAAAAGATACTTGAGGTTAAATTCTAAAATCCACAGCTGAAACAAATGCTAAAACTTTGCCCACTGCCGTTTCGTCATCCGCGAGGATATCCGCCAAGCTGGCCGGCAGCTGGAGAGACCTGCGGAGACGTGCCAAGCTATAACAATCTAAAAGCAAGTGACGGACAGTCAGGTCACCACTGCACAGTGGGCAAACGGGAACCGGGGTTCTATTCAATAAAAAGCTGTGGCTAAAGTAACAATGCCCAATGCGCAACCGGGCCAAAGTCACCTCCTCGCGACGAGATGACCGACAGGAGGTAACCCAGGGAATCGGAAGTTCCTTAATAGATCGAAGTTTATTATCGCGGAGAGCGGACCACTCTTCCTGCCAGCAGGTTAGCACAGCTCTCCGTAATACCGCCCTAAAATCTTCCGATGTCACACATGGTAGTCGAACCCTGGGCTTCATGGTAGCCGTCTTGGCTGCCGAATCCGCCATTTCATTCCCCCGCAAGCCTACGTGACCAGGAATCCATGCACACACCACGCTCACGCCAGAAGCGTGTAAAACGTGGAGGGCATCCTGTATCCGCTGCACAATCGGGTGGTAGTTGTACAGCTGCCGTAGGCTTTGAAGTGCACTGAGGGAATCACTCAGGATTAAGCAGTTCCCCAACTTTCGTCGACGTACGTGTAAAATGGCCCGGTATATTTCATACAGCTCTGCGGTAAAAATGGAAGTGCTAGTGTGGAATCCGAATGTATAGGGTTCGGTTCCACACACGTAAGCACAACCAACACCATCTGAATTCTTGGACCCATCGGTGTAATTTTAATATGGTCCTGATATTGCGATAAAAATTCTAAAAAGCATGTGCGCATACTAGACATAGACATGGTAGATTTATCGTGTGGGGTCATGCCCAGATCAACGTGGGGCGCTCTGCACAACCAAGGAGGGTATGTCCTCTCCCCCCTAGGATACATCTTGGGCATTTCGCTATTAAGACGTCTAAGGAGCTCCCGGAAACGAAAACCAGGTGGCTTTGGTTTTATAGAAGTGTTCCTATAACGCACGTCCGTGGAGGTGTTAAAGAACGGCGTAAACGTTGGATGTGTGGGCATGCAATTAAGTCCACAGCCATAATTTGCTAATAGCATGTTGCGCCTGTACTGCAGAGGACGTTCTGCGGACTCAGCATACAGGCTTATAACTCGGCTCGTTGGAAATGCCCCAACTGCTATACGTATGCCACAATTATGGACTGTGTCTAACCTCTTCAGCACATATGCTCTTGCTGAGCCATAAACGATACTACCATAATCTAATTTGGAACGGATGAGTGTGCGATACAGTCGCAATAACACGGTACGATCCGCTCCCCACGATTTACCACTTAGTACCCGCAAGATATTTAAAGATCGGTCACATCGTGCTTTCAGTTGTGCTATATGCGACGACCAACTAAGTTTTCTATCAAATATCAATCCAAGGAACCTCGTCTCATCTGCAAAAGGTAGTAGATCAGCGCCTAGCCGGAGCCTTGGAGGTAGTCGACTCCGCTGACGCCAGAAGTTAACACAGACGGTTTTCTCAGCAGAGAATCGGAAGCCGTTCTTTAAACTCCAAACCTTAAGGTTGTCCAAGGTGGTCTGGAGACGGCGCTCTAAAAACGAAGTGCGCTGAGATGTACAGTAGACGGCAAAGTCGTCTACAAATAGGCATGACGAGACACCCAGAGCTACACATTTCGAGATAGAATTAATCGCAATAGCAAAGAGCGTAACACTTAGCACCGATCCCTGTGGTACACCGTTCTCTTGAACGAAAAGGTTCGAGTGAGTGAGTGAGTGTGTGGGGCTTTAGGGCCCGTCGACATCAAGGTCATTTGGGCCCTAAGTCAACACTAAAACCTAAAAGCTATAAAAATATTTGTTAAAAGGTAAAATATAATAAAAACACTCAACTGTTAAAAAGGACATAAAAAACCATCTAAAGCCTATAATTTAAAATCTCTAAAATAAATATAAAATGCAAGTTAGACTTGTTTATTAAAACCAATTTTAAAAACAAACCGCAGTGCCTTATCCACGGCTACTGCGTCGTCACCTAAAACACCGTGCAAGTTAGGCTCCAAGCACAAAGACTGGCGAACGCGGGCGTACTGCGGGCAATCCAGCAGTACATGCCGCACAGTAAGGCGTACGGCACACGGAGCACACACTGGGGCCGGTTCCCCTCTCAACAAATGACCATGAGTACCTCGTGTGTGCCCAATTCTCAGCCGGGTGAGTATCACCTCGGCTCGCCGGTTATCCCTGCAGGAAGTTAGCCAGGGTCGTACGCTGTCTTTAATTGCCCGGAGTTGTGTGCCTTGTAAAGCTGTCCAGGAGTGCTGCCAAGCAGAGAGGAGTTGGCGACCGAAAAAACGTTGCACGTCCTGGAATGGCACTGTAGTTGTTAAACTCCGGGGCAAACGGCAAGCAGACTTAGCAGCCGCGTCCGCCTCCTCGTTCCCGCAAATCCCAACATGGCCTGGGGTCCAAGTAAAAACAAAATTGTATCCGCGACTGAGCATTTGCGAGATCTGGGTATGTATTTTTAAAACCAGTGTGTGAGCGGTAGTGTGCTGTTGTAAGGCCTGAAGCGCACTTAGACAATCAGTGCAGACGATAAAAGAGCCAGGAGCTAACTTGCAAATAAAAAGGAGCAAATAAAAGATGGCATATAGCTCTGCTGAGAAGACCGAAGTGGAGTCCAGAAGTCGAAATTTATGAGTCTCACCGTTAATGAAGAATGCGCAACCCGTAGCGTTACCTAACTGGGAACCGTCTGTAAAGACCGGAACGTAGTTAGGGTAACGGCCCAGTAATTCGGCAAAAAGTTGTTGGAACACCGAATGTGGAGTAGCGAGTCTAGGGTTGTTTGAAAGAGTTAGATCGAACCACGCACGATTGAGCTGCCATGCAGGATAAGGGCAGATGGACGACCTCTCCACGCGAGGCATTCGGATGCCATGGGAATGTAGGTGATCCCGAAATCTTATTCCCACGGGGCGTGTCCGAGAATCAGGGCGCATATAACGGTGGACTAAATCTGGACACAGAACTGGTTTAAAACAAGGATGATTGGGATGACTTGCCAGCTTCGAGACGTATGAGCAGAGTAACATCGAGCGACGAATATGCAGTGGAGGTTCGCCTGAGTCTGCATACAGGCAGTCGACTCGACTGGTGCGGAATGCTCGTGTGGCAAGGCGGATGCCAGTGTGATGCACGGTGTCTAAAAGGCGAAGTTTAGAGGCGGTCGCTGCGCCATAAATAAAACTGCCATAGTCCAGCTTGGACCGAACCAGAGAGCGGTACAGCCTCAACATTACCGTGCGATCGCCCCCCCCCAAGATGCTCCAGATAATACCTTCAGCACCCGAAGAGAACGATCGCAAGAGGCTCGAAGGTGACGAATGTGGTGCTCCCAATTTAACTGTCGGTCCAAGTAGAGGCCCAAGAACTTCAGGTGTGAGACAAATGGCAGGGGTGTGCCGTTCAAATGAAGATCAGGAGGCGGGTGAATACCTCGTAGGCGGTGAAAGTGGATACACTGCGTCTTCGCAGCTGAAAAACGGAAGCCGTTTTGAAGCGCCCAAGCTGCTAGCTGGGTAATGATCAGCTGCAGTTGGCGCTCAATGTGATCTATGTTGGCAGACCTATAATAGACTGCGAAGTCGTCAACATAGAGGGATGATGGAATTCCACTTCGAACGGCACTAGTGATGCCGTTAATCGCTACGGCAAAAAGGGTGACGCTCAAAATTGACCCTTGAGGTACGCCGTTCTCCTGTATCCGCTCCCGTGATATAGTGTTTCCTATGCGAACCCGAAAACGGCGAAGTTTTAAAAAGTTGCATAGGAATTCGGGTAGATGACCACGCATACCGTAACCATGTAGGTTACGGAGTATGCCGTACCGCCAAGTGGTGTCATAGGCCTTCTCCAGGTCGAGGAACACGCCCACGGCGTGCTGTTTCAGTAAAAACGCATCGGAAATATACCCCTCAAGGCGTGTTAGATTATCGACACTTGAGCGATGGCGACGAAAACCGCATTGCAAGTTGGACAGATGGTTATGTTTCTCTAGCCACCAATTTAACCGAGCGTTTACCATTCGCTCGAATGTCTTACAGATGACACTCGTCAGGCAAATGGGGCGGTAGCTAGATGGAAGCGTGCGGTCCTTTCCGGGTCGAGGGATGGGGATGACAATACCCTCTCGCCAGGAGGAAGGGAAAACTCGCTCATGCCAAATGCGGTTATAGATGTTTAACAGGAAACATAGCGCCTCAGATGGAAGATGTAGCAGCATCTGTCGGTGCACGTCATCGGGACCTGGAGAAGAATCTTTTGCTAACGCTAGAGAATGGGCGAGCTCGGCAGCGGTAAACGGTTGGTTGTACGGCTCGGTGCAGTCACTATTAAAATTTAGTTGTACCCGCTCCGCCTTTTCCTTAATAGGCAGGAAGAGAGCGTCATAGCGGGCAGTTTGGCTAGTAGCAGCAAATGTTGTAGCTAAGGCTTCTGCTATGTCCTGCTCGGTGGTGCACATGGAACCGTTGATGGCAAGGCCCGGAATTACCGAAGGCGATACTTGCCATACATCCGCCGAACAGCTGACCATATTTGTTGGGTAGAGCTGCGCCGGGAAAGCGAAGACACATAGGCTTCCCAAGATGTACGCTTTGCGTTGCGCAGTATAAAGCGTGCCCTAGCGCGAGAACGTTTGAAGGCGACAAAGTTCCCTTCAGTCGGGTGCCGCTGAAAAACGCGCAAAGCACGTTTGCGTGCTTTGACTGCCAAACTGCATTCCTCAGACCACCACGGTACAGGGATACGCCGTGGTGTAGATGAACCTCGAGGAATGCTGGATTCTGCTGCGAGCAGGATCGAGCAAGTAAAATATTCGACCATTTCGTCGATGGTGTCGAAACCGTCATCGATAAGGTTTATCAGGGAATGGAATTTTCCCCAATTAGCTTTGGAAATAATCCAGCGAGGATGTCGAGAAGGTACACATTGGCGGCCAGAAAAATGAATGTTAATGGGGTAATGATCACTGCCAAAGAGGTCGGAAAGTACTGTCCACTCAAGTAGTGGAACTAATGACGGACTGCAGAAGGAAAGGTCTAGTACGGAATGTGTACCATAAGCGGATGATAGGAATGTCGGGTCACCAGTATTTAGCAGAAGCAGGTCAGACTTATCGAAGACGTCTACGAGGAGGCATCCACGGGCGTCATCGGTGTCTGATCCCCAGAGCGTGTGCTTGGCATTCAAATCTCCCACAAGGAGTAGTGGTGAGGGGAGCTGAGCCAATAAAGCTTGAAGATCGCGCTCTGGAACTATACTGAGCGGCGGCAGGTACATGTTGCATATGGTAAAACTGATGCTCTCCAGCTGTAGCCGAACGGCCACAGCTTGCAATGGTGTGGTGAGAGGAACGTGGGCGGCTGAGATGTTAGGCGCCACTAAGGTAGCAACGCCACCGCTTGCACGCATACCTGCAAGAGAAATTTTAAAAAGCAAAACTAAACAGATCTTCAGTTGTCAAACCGCTTGTTTCAAAGTAGTTTGAAAATAGGGAAAACATACAGCAAAGAGATGTCCAGGGCAGAAGAGGTGATGGAAGCCGTGTCGGCTCTACAGAGCATGGACACTGAAGAGGTCCTGAACTTCCCTCGTATTGCATTCGATGAGATGGAATACGAGGGGTTTGACCCAAAGCGAACCATGGCCATCCTGCTGAAGAGAGGAAGAGAGAAAGGCAGCGGATCAGAGAGGATAGGGGATGAGGAAGTGGACACAAAGAGCAATAAGTTCATCCTAAATGAACTTGCTACTCTAGCTTTTGTGGCTGCTTGTCGAGGTAACAAGATAACCTCTAAGATCATACCCAAGAGCTCCGACAACGCAGCCGACTGGCTGGGGAGGATGGAGAGAAAGTACACAATAGTTGAATCTTCTTCCAGGAGAAGGGGCTATGGGAAAGAAGACATCACTCTAGCAAGAACTATGGCTTGCTTTGCCCACATTGTTCTTGATGCTGTACATCAGGGAAAGTTCACCCCAACTCTGACCCCGACTACAATCAAGAACTTGAGAAACCCTCCAAAGGTCATCTGCTGCTCAGTCTTCGGGACATTGATCCCTCCAGTTCCCAGCTGGGAGAGTGAGATACACTACACGACGTTGCTATTTGCTTGGTTATGGCATCAAAGTTGCTTCGATGCATTCATCAATAGCAATCACAATGTAGAGAATGTGGAGAGATTTGCTCGCATCCAGCTGGCATCTGACCACTTTTCAGTTACCATGAAAGAAGAGAGAATGATCAAGTGGGAAATTGCGGTCAGGAACCACCAAGGTCTGCTCACTCTGAAGCAGGGCTCAGGTGCTCCTGGGATCACAGAGATGGCTCAGAAGTGGAAGCAGGAAGTGAAGTCCAAGATAGAAATACTGGACCTGCACCACAGGATCGAGACTCCACGATTTGCAGCTGGGAGTCCGCCAGATCAACCCTCCGCAAAGAAACTCAAACCAGGGACGCCAAGCGCCGGACCAGCATCTCCCGAAGAAATGGAGGCTGAAAGCGCCAGAGGACCCTCGCCACCTGCACCCGAGGGCCTGGCTGCATTGGGAGCCCGTGCTGCTTCTCCTCACCAACCAGGCGCCCAAGCTGCAGGGGCAGCTGGAAGAAGGAAGAAGTCCCCATCTCCTAGATTGTAGTGTTTTAACACTACGGCTCTTTTAAGAGCCACCCATCAGCTGGCACTCCCTTGTTCTAGAAGGTTGACCCTTATTGGTTAGTTTGGTTTTGCTTAGTTTCTTAGTTTGTCCTCCGGTCTGTGTGAAAAGGTTCGAAAAAAAAAACCGAGCCAACCCTTACTCGGAATACGCGGTCTTTCAAGAATTCCTGAAGGAAGAGTGGTAGGCGTCCACGTATATTCCAGATGTGCAGAGTACGTAGCAACCCTGCACGCCAACACGTATCATAAGCCTTTTCGAGGTCAAAGAATATTCCGACTGTTTGACAGTTTTTAAGAAAGCCGTTCATAATCTGTGTCGACATGGACACAAGATGATCCATTGTTGAACGGCGTCGTCGAAAACCGCACTGGATGTTATTCAGTAGGTTGTGCGTTTCCAGCCACCATACCAACCGCCCATTTATCATGCGTTCCATCACCTTGCAGACGCAACTGGTGAGGGAAATAGGACGGTAGCTAGAAGGGAGGTGACGGTCCTTGCCAGCTTTCAAGATAGGTATAATGGTGGCTTCTCGCCACTTGTCCGGAAACGTGGCTTCAACCCAAACACGGTTATAGACCTCGAGCAGGAATGCCTTACCTTCAGGTGAGAGATGTAACATTTGAACATGGATTCCGTCCGGTCCTGGTGCTGTCAGTCGCGATGATGAAAGAGCATGTTCTAACTCCGCCAAGGTGAAGAGGCGGTTATAATCCTCAAGGTTTCTGGAACTGAACACGAAACCATGATGATGGGGGCGTGATGATGATGATGTGTATAGGGGCGCTCAACTACGGCGGTCATCAGCGCCCTTTAAAAAAAAGTCATGGCAAAAGCCAGATATAAAAATTTCTACAAATATATACTATTATCTATAAACCTGTAAAAACTACACACATATATACTACAAAAAAAACAAAAAAAAAAGATACTTGAGGTTAAATTCTAAAATCCACAGCTGAAACAAATGCTAAAACTTTGCCCACTGCCGTTTCGTCATCCGCGAGGATATCCGCCAAGCTGGCCGGCAGCTGGAGAGACCTGCGGAGACGTGCCAAGCTATAACAATCTAAAAGCAAGTGACGGACAGTCAGGTCACCACTGCACAGTGGGCAAACGGGAACCGGGGTTCTATTCAATAAAAAGCTGTGGCTAAAGTAACAATGCCCAATGCGCAACCGGGCCAAAGTCACCTCCTCGCGACGAGATGACCGACAGGAGGTAACCCAGGGAATCGGAAGTTCCTTAATAGATCGAAGTTTATTATCGCGGAGAGCGGACCACTCTTCCTGCCAGCAGGTTAGCACAGCTCTCCGTAATACCGCCCTAAAATCTTCCGATGTCACACATGGTAGTCGAACCCTGGGCTTCATGGTAGCCGTCTTGGCTGCCGAATCCGCCATTTCATTCCCCCGCAAGCCTACGTGACCAGGAATCCATGCACACACCACGCTCACGCCAGAAGCGTGTAAAACGTGGAGGGCATCCTGTATCCGCTGCACAATCGGGTGGTAGTTGTACAGCTGCCGTAGGCTTTGAAGTGCACTGAGGGAATCACTCAGGATTAAGCAGTTCCCCAACTTTCGTCGACGTACGTGTAAAATGGCCCGGTATATTTCATACAGCTCTGCGGTAAAAATGGAAGTGCTAGTGTGGAATCCGAATGTATAGGGTTCGGTTCCACACACGTAAGCACAACCAACACCATCTGAATTCTTGGACCCATCGGTGTAATTTTAATATGGTCCTGATATTGCGATAAAAATTCTAAAAAGCATGTGCGCATACTAGACATAGACATGGTAGATTTATCGTGTGGGGTCATGCCCAGATCAACGTGGGGCGCTCTGCACAACCAAGGAGGGTATGTCCTCTCCCCCCTAGGATACATCTTGGGCATTTCGCTATTAAGACGTCTAAGGAGCTCCCGGAAACGAAAACCAGGTGGCTTTGGTTTTATAGAAGTGTTCCTATAACGCACGTCCGTGGAGGTGTTAAAGAACGGCGTAAACGTTGGATGTGTGGGCATGCAATTAAGTCCACAGCCATAATTTGCTAATAGCATGTTGCGCCTGTACTGCAGAGGACGTTCTGCGGACTCAGCATACAGGCTTATAACTCGGCTCGTTGGAAATGCCCCAACTGCTATACGTATGCCACAATTATGGACTGTGTCTAACCTCTTCAGCACATATGCTCTTGCTGAGCCATAAACGATACTACCATAATCTAATTTGGAACGGATGAGTGTGCGATACAGTCGCAATAACACGGTACGATCCGCTCCCCACGATTTACCACTTAGTACCCGCAAGATATTTAAAGATCGGTCACATCGTGCTTTCAGTTGTGCTATATGCGACGACCAACTAAGTTTTCTATCAAATATCAATCCAAGGAACCTCGTCTCATCTGCAAAAGGTAGTAGATCAGCGCCTAGCCGGAGCCTTGGAGGTAGTCGACTCCGCTGACGCCAGAAGTTAACACAGACGGTTTTCTCAGCAGAGAATCGGAAGCCGTTCTTTAAACTCCAAACCTTAAGGTTGTCCAAGGTGGTCTGGAGACGGCGCTCTAAAAACGAAGTGCGCTGAGATGTACAGTAGACGGCAAAGTCGTCTACAAATAGGCATGACGAGACACCCAGAGCTACACATTTCGAGATAGAATTAATCGCAATAGCAAAGAGCGTAACACTTAGCACCGATCCCTGTGGTACACCGTTCTCTTGAACGAAAAGGTTCGAGTGAGTGAGTGAGTGTGTGGGGCTTTAGGGCCCGTCGACATCAAGGTCATTTGGGCCCTAAGTCAACACTAAAACCTAAAAGCTATAAAAATATTTGTTAAAAGGTAAAATATAATAAAAACACTCAACTGTTAAAAAGGACATAAAAAACCATCTAAAGCCTATAATTTAAAATCTCTAAAATAAATATAAAATGCAAGTTAGACTTGTTTATTAAAACCAATTTTAAAAACAAACCGCAGTGCCTTATCCACGGCTACTGCGTCGTCACCTAAAACACCGTGCAAGTTAGGCTCCAAGCACAAAGACTGGCGAACGCGGGCGTACTGCGGGCAATCCAGCAGTACATGCCGCACAGTAAGGCGTACGGCACACGGAGCACACACTGGGGCCGGTTCCCCTCTCAACAAATGACCATGAGTACCTCGTGTGTGCCCAATTCTCAGCCGGGTGAGTATCACCTCGGCTCGCCGGTTATCCCTGCAGGAAGTTAGCCAGGGTCGTACGCTGTCTTTAATTGCCCGGAGTTGTGTGCCTTGTAAAGCTGTCCAGGAGTGCTGCCAAGCAGAGAGGAGTTGGCGACCGAAAAAACGTTGCACGTCCTGGAATGGCACTGTAGTTGTTAAACTCCGGGGCAAACGGCAAGCAGACTTAGCAGCCGCGTCCGCCTCCTCGTTCCCGCAAATCCCAACATGGCCTGGGGTCCAAGTAAAAACAAAATTGTATCCGCGACTGAGCATTTGCGAGATCTGGGTATGTATTTTTAAAACCAGTGTGTGAGCGGTAGTGTGCTGTTGTAAGGCCTGAAGCGCACTTAGACAATCAGTGCAGACGATAAAAGAGCCAGGAGCTAACTTGCAAATAAAAAGGAGCAAATAAAAGATGGCATATAGCTCTGCTGAGAAGACCGAAGTGGAGTCCAGAAGTCGAAATTTATGAGTCTCACCGTTAATGAAGAATGCGCAACCCGTAGCGTTACCTAACTGGGAACCGTCTGTAAAGACCGGAACGTAGTTAGGGTAACGGCCCAGTAATTCGGCAAAAAGTTGTTGGAACACCGAATGTGGAGTAGCGAGTCTAGGGTTGTTTGAAAGAGTTAGATCGAACCACGCACGATTGAGCTGCCATGCAGGATAAGGGCAGATGGACGACCTCTCCACGCGAGGCATTCGGATGCCATGGGAATGTAGGTGATCCCGAAATCTTATTCCCACGGGGCGTGTCCGAGAATCAGGGCGCATATAACGGTGGACTAAATCTGGACACAGAACTGGTTTAAAACAAGGATGATTGGGATGACTTGCCAGCTTCGAGACGTATGAGCAGAGTAACATCGAGCGACGAATATGCAGTGGAGGTTCGCCTGAGTCTGCATACAGGCAGTCGACTCGACTGGTGCGGAATGCTCGTGTGGCAAGGCGGATGCCAGTGTGATGCACGGTGTCTAAAAGGCGAAGTTTAGAGGCGGTCGCTGCGCCATAAATAAAACTGCCATAGTCCAGCTTGGACCGAACCAGAGAGCGGTACAGCCTCAACATTACCGTGCGATCGCCCCCCCCCAAGATGCTCCAGATAATACCTTCAGCACCCGAAGAGAACGATCGCAAGAGGCTCGAAGGTGACGAATGTGGTGCTCCCAATTTAACTGTCGGTCCAAGTAGAGGCCCAAGAACTTCAGGTGTGAGACAAATGGCAGGGGTGTGCCGTTCAAATGAAGATCAGGAGGCGGGTGAATACCTCGTAGGCGGTGAAAGTGGATACACTGCGTCTTCGCAGCTGAAAAACGGAAGCCGTTTTGAAGCGCCCAAGCTGCTAGCTGGGTAATGATCAGCTGCAGTTGGCGCTCAATGTGATCTATGTTGGCAGACCTATAATAGACTGCGAAGTCGTCAACATAGAGGGATGATGGAATTCCACTTCGAACGGCACTAGTGATGCCGTTAATCGCTACGGCAAAAAGGGTGACGCTCAAAATTGACCCTTGAGGTACGCCGTTCTCCTGTATCCGCTCCCGTGATATAGTGTTTCCTATGCGAACCCGAAAACGGCGAAGTTTTAAAAAGTTGCATAGGAATTCGGGTAGATGACCACGCATACCGTAACCATGTAGGTTACGGAGTATGCCGTACCGCCAAGTGGTGTCATAGGCCTTCTCCAGGTCGAGGAACACGCCCACGGCGTGCTGTTTCAGTAAAAACGCATCGGAAATATACCCCTCAAGGCGTGTTAGATTATCGACACTTGAGCGATGGCGACGAAAACCGCATTGCAAGTTGGACAGATGGTTATGTTTCTCTAGCCACCAATTTAACCGAGCGTTTACCATTCGCTCGAATGTCTTACAGATGACACTCGTCAGGCAAATGGGGCGGTAGCTAGATGGAAGCGTGCGGTCCTTTCCGGGTCGAGGGATGGGGATGACAATACCCTCTCGCCAGGAGGAAGGGAAAACTCGCTCATGCCAAATGCGGTTATAGATGTTTAACAGGAAACATAGCGCCTCAGATGGAAGATGTAGCAGCATCTGTCGGTGCACGTCATCGGGACCTGGAGAAGAATCTTTTGCTAACGCTAGAGAATGGGCGAGCTCGGCAGCGGTAAACGGTTGGTTGTACGGCTCGGTGCAGTCACTATTAAAATTTAGTTGTACCCGCTCCGCCTTTTCCTTAATAGGCAGGAAGAGAGCGTCATAGCGGGCAGTTTGGCTAGTAGCAGCAAATGTTGTAGCTAAGGCTTCTGCTATGTCCTGCTCGGTGGTGCACATGGAACCGTTGATGGCAAGGCCCGGAATTACCGAAGGCGATACTTGCCATACATCCGCCGAACAGCTGACCATATTTGTTGGGTAGAGCTGCGCCGGGAAAGCGAAGACACATAGGCTTCCCAAGATGTACGCTTTGCGTTGCGCAGTATAAAGCGTGCCCTAGCGCGAGAACGTTTGAAGGCGACAAAGTTCCCTTCAGTCGGGTGCCGCTGAAAAACGCGCAAAGCACGTTTGCGTGCTTTGACTGCCAAACTGCATTCCTCAGACCACCACGGTACAGGGATACGCCGTGGTGTAGATGAACCTCGAGGAATGCTGGATTCTGCTGCGAGCAGGATCGAGCAAGTAAAACATTCGACCATTTCGTCGATGGTGTCGAAACCGTCATCGATAAGGTTTATCAGGGAATGGAATTTTCCCCAATTAGCTTTGGAAATAATCCAGCGAGGATGTCGAGAAGGTACACATTGGCGGCCAGAAAAATGAATGTTAATGGGGTAATGATCACTGCCAAAGAGGTCGGAAAGTACTGTCCACTCAAGTAGTGGAACTAATGACGGACTGCAGAAGGAAAGGTCTAGTACGGAATGTGTACCATAAGCGGATGATAGGAATGTCGGGTCACCAGTATTTAGCAGAAGCAGGTCAGACTTATCGAAGACGTCTACGAGGAGGCATCCACGGGCGTCATCGGTGTCTGATCCCCAGAGCGTGTGCTTGGCATTCAAATCTCCCACAAGGAGTAGTGGTGAGGGGAGCTGAGCCAATAAAGCTTGAAGATCGCGCTCTGGAACTATACTGAGCGGCGGCAGGTACATGTTGCATATGGTAAAACTGATGCTCTCCAGCTGTAGCCGAACGGCCACAGCTTGCAATGGTGTGGTGAGAGGAACGTGGGCGGCTGAGATGTTAGGCGCCACTAAGGTAGCAACGCCACCGCTTGCACGCATACCTGCAAGAGAAATTTTAAAAAGCAAAACTAAACAGATCTTCAGTTGTCAAACCGCTTGTTTCAAAGTAGTTTGAAAATAGGGAAAACATACAGCAAAGAGATGTCCAGGGCAGAAGAGGTGATGGAAGCCGTGTCGGCTCTACAGAGCATGGACACTGAAGAGGTCCTGAACTTCCCTCGTATTGCATTCGATGAGATGGAATACGAGGGGTTTGACCCAAAGCGAACCATGGCCATCCTGCTGAAGAGAGGAAGAGAGAAAGGCAGCGGATCAGAGAGGATAGGGGATGAGGAAGTGGACACAAAGAGCAATAAGTTCATCCTAAATGAACTTGCTACTCTAGCTTTTGTGGCTGCTTGTCGAGGTAACAAGATAACCTCTAAGATCATACCCAAGAGCTCCGACAACGCAGCCGACTGGCTGGGGAGGATGGAGAGAAAGTACACAATAGTTGAATCTTCTTCCAGGAGAAGGGGCTATGGGAAAGAAGACATCACTCTAGCAAGAACTATGGCTTGCTTTGCCCACATTGTTCTTGATGCTGTACATCAGGGAAAGTTCACCCCAACTCTGACCCCGACTACAATCAAGAACTTGAGAAACCCTCCAAAGGTCATCTGCTGCTCAGTCTTCGGGACATTGATCCCTCCAGTTCCCAGCTGGGAGAGTGAGATACACTACACGACGTTGCTATTTGCTTGGTTATGGCATCAAAGTTGCTTCGATGCATTCATCAATAGCAATCACAATGTAGAGAATGTGGAGAGATTTGCTCGCATCCAGCTGGCATCTGACCACTTTTCAGTTACCATGAAAGAAGAGAGAATGATCAAGTGGGAAATTGCGGTCAGGAACCACCAAGGTCTGCTCACTCTGAAGCAGGGCTCAGGTGCTCCTGGGATCACAGAGATGGCTCAGAAGTGGAAGCAGGAAGTGAAGTCCAAGATAGAAATACTGGACCTGCACCACAGGATCGAGACTCCACGATTTGCAGCTGGGAGTCCGCCAGATCAACCCTCCGCAAAGAAACTCAAACCAGGGACGCCAAGCGCCGGACCAGCATCTCCCGAAGAAATGGAGGCTGAAAGCCGTCCGGTCCTGGTTCTGTCAGTCGCGATGATGATAGAACGTGTTCTAACTCCGCCAAGGTGAAAAGGCAGTTATAATCTTCAAGGTTTCTGGAACTAAACACGAAACCTTGAGATTCTACCTGAGTCTTAATTGAGATAAACTCAGGAGCATAATTACTTGAGCTAGACACCTGAGCGAAAGCACAGCTGAAGGTGTTAGCCACGACGAACGGATCAACAACTCCTGCAGGTGTTTTCAGACCAGCGATTGGCAAGTGGGTTGATTTTCGGGCCACGCGCCTTAACCTATCCCATACAACAGAGGAAGGTGTCCATCTGTTAAAAGATGAGACAAACTTGTTCCATGAGATCTTTTTGCTATCCTTAATTATTTGCCTAGACTGTGCACGCGCTTTCTTGTACTCAATTAGATTACGTTCGGTAGGATGTCGTTGAAATACCCGCAGAGCACGTCTACGAGCACGAATAGCATTCCGGCAGTCGTTCCACCATGGTATAGGAAGTCGACCGGGTTGGGTAGCCGAACGTGGAATGCACTGTTCTGCAGCGGAAAGAATTTTCTCTGTGAGGTGATCGACTAGATCATTCACAGAATCGTGCTCGTTGTAATCAAAGACAGCCAACTGGGTGTAAAGGTTCCAGTTGGCACGATCAAAGCGCCATCTAGGGATACGTGAGGTACACATCGTGTGCTAAGAGACTAAGAAGACATGGGAAGTGGTCGCTCGAGTATAAATCAGAGATGACATTCCACTGCAATGAAACTGCTAACTGGGATGAACACACTGCCAAATCGATGTGCGAATAGGTGTTATAGGCGTCTGAAAGAAACGTTGGCTCTCCGGAATTCAGGAGAACCAAGCTATTGCTCTCCAAGAATTTTGCAATGAGGTGGCCTCTCGAACATGCCCGAGTTGAGCCCCATAGTGGGTGATGGGCATTAAGGTCTCCAACTATTAGAAATGGTGTTGAAAGTTGGGAAACCAGATCTTCAAGGTCAATTAACGAGAGGTCATCTGATGGCGGGAGATATACATTGCAAATGCAAAATTCGATGGTTGGCAGCTTAATCCTTACAGCTACAGATTGTATATCAGATTGCAGCTGTACCGGGTCTACAAATATGTCATCCCTGAGGAGCATCATAGTGCCCCCGTGAGCAGGTATGCCCTCTTCTGTGTCAATATCACACCGCAGTGGTGTGTAGCGTCGGATGTTAAACTTGTCTTGCGGTCGTAGCTTAGTCTCTTGTAAGCATACCACTAAGGGGTTATGCTTACTGAGCAAAATTTCCAGTTCTGGTCGATGCGTTCTTAAACCCCGCATGTTCCATTGGAGGATAGCCATTGGAGCTAAGGAGATAGGTCTACATTAAGATGACTTTAACGGTGGCCGAATCAGCTTACCCTTTTTCTTCGGTGTAGGGCTAACACCTTTTTCTGCCGATTTCTCTTGGCGCTTTTTTGTTGCCGTTCTGTTGTCGATATCCTCTTGGTCCATCTCTTCGGCGGAGGAAGCCCCTTTTCCCTAAAGAAAACTTAGGTTCGAGGGCTTCAAATTTATTGGACACCGAGATCGACGAAGATGACTGTCGTCGATCCGACTCATCACCAGAAAGCTCTTCAGAAGAAGAGCTTCGAGATGTCCTAGAGGTTTTCTTCTTCCTAGGAGTACGGGTCGAATCTTTAAGGAAATCTATCCTCTCGTAACTGGTCTTAAATACTTTAGGCGGCGGATCGTATATTACCGGCTCGTCATATTTAGATGTAGAAGTCGATGGTTTGGCTGGGGACGGGGCTTGGGTTTTAGTTTGCTTCGTCCGTTTAGGCGATGTATTTGCCGACGCTGGTGATGGAGTTGTGGACTTCCGTAATTGTGTGGGGACAAGAACTCTGTCTGAGATGGTAGGCTCCCCTGCACCGCAGGTTTGCGTTGCAATTTCTTTCCTAGGTACGGGTTTAGCCAAGACAGAGCTATAAGTACCGGACCTAGGGACGGAGGGCAAGCGAGTACGCAGGAGCTTCCGGGCGTCCGAGAAGGAAACCTTCTCCTTAACCCGGATCTCCTGTATTGCCTTTTCTTCCACAAAACGTGGGTAGTCTTTGGAGCTAGATGGATGCTCCCCGGCACAGTTTATACATCTAATGGGCGAGGAGCACTCACCCTCCTGTAAAGCCAAACCACAGCTCACGCATGCTGGAGATCCGTTACACAGTTGACTAGTGTGACCATAACGTTGACACTTATAGTACCGCAGGGGGTTTGGTATATAGGGCCTAACCTCAATACTCTCGTAACCCGCCTTAATCTTTGGAGGAAGATCTACCCTATAGAAAGTAAGGAACAGGGTACGAGTAGGCAACAATTCCCCACGTTCTCTGCGCTGCACTCGGTACACACATATTACTCCCTGGTCTTTCAGGTTCTCCGGAATCTCCTCGTTGGACATATCGTCCAAAGCACGGGTGGTTACCACTCCACGCGAGGAGTTCAGGGTCTTATGTACCGTAACGGATACAGGGTAACTCCCTAGCATGCTTGCCTTCAACAACGATGCCGCCTGGGCGTTAGATTGCGCCTCAACTAGGAGAGTGCCATTTCGCGCCCGTATACAAGATTTGACCGGACCAGCAATTTTGTCTAATCCCCTCTGGATGGTAAAGGGGTTAACGGTCGTAAACTTTTGGCCTTCTTCAGTTCTACTGATTACCAAGTGGCGAGGACCACAAGACTCGGCTACTTCTTTTCCATTGCTGCAAGTTTTTAGATTATTTTTTTGGGGTAAGGTTTGACATGTAAGTTGGCGAAAAAATTCACCCCCAGTGCTCCCCACCCACCACGGAGCCCAACAAGGGGTCATCCCACTGGGATGACAGGGCTACACAGGGGATATAGCGAGCTCGCCGTCCCACTCACCCTGGAGGTCGGTACAATACCTAGTCCTGGCCGATTGATTAGGGGTGGGTTATTCCCTAACCTCCCGTTTAGGCGAAGCAGAAGCCAAAGTAGTGTATTAGTAATGCGTACCCTCCCCGAATTCAGAAAAAGACTTACGAGCTCAGATACGCATCCCTCAACCACCAGGACTAACCTTTCCACCGACACGGGTCTCCACGCACGGCCTACACGTGGGTGGACCTGTTGACCGTCTCCCTCAGCCACGAAGAGAAGCCCACACGAGGGAGACTGTTGGCTCGGGACCCCGGGTTCGCCAAACCCGTACCTACCGAAGTAGGCCCCTGGGGGGTGCTACAGATTGTATATCAGATTGCAGCTGTACCGGGTCTACAAATATGTCATCCCTGAGGAGCATCATAGTGCCCCCGTGAGCAGGAATGCCCTCTTCTGTGTCAATATCACACCGCAGTGGTGTGTAGCGTCGGATGTTAAACTTGTCTTGCGGTCGTAGCTTAGTCTCTTGTAAGCATACCACTAAGGGGTTATGCTTAATGAGCAAAATTTCCAGTTCTGGTCGACGTGCTCTTAAACCCCGCAAGTTCCATTGGAGGATAGCCATTGGAACTATGGAGATAGGTTGTAAAAGGTCTTCAACATTAAGAGGACTTTAACGGTGGCCGAATCAGCTTACCCTTTTTCTTCGGTGTAGGGCTAACACCTGTTTCCTTTTCATCGGGTTTGTCCTGGCGCTTTTTCATTGCCGTTCTTGCAGTGTGGTCCGTGTCTTCCTGGTCCATTTCTTCCACGGATGAGGCCCCTCTTCCTATAGAAAACTTAGGTTCGAGGACCTCAAACCGGTTGGACACAGAGATCGACGATGATGACAGTTGGCGATCCGTGTCTTCACCAGAGGACCCCTCAGAAGATGACCTTCTAGATGCCCTAGAACTTTTTTTCTTGCCGGTCTCTTTGTTAGTAACTTTAAGAAAGTCTGATTTTGTGTAAGCGGTCTTAAACTTTTTGGGCGGTGCATCGTACACTATATTGGGCTGGACTTTCGATGAGCTTGACGGCTTTGGTGATGTCGGTGGGGACTTCTCCCTCGGCGATTTAGGTGAGAGAGGAGCCGGTCCGGATTGCTTGGTAGGCTTTCGAGCTGGTGTGGCAGTAAGGACCTTGTCTGTTATACTAGCCTCACAATCGCTGGTCTGAGTTGCGATTTCTTTCCTCGGTGCCACCTTAGCAGCTACGGAGCTGTAGGTACCGGACTTTGGCACCGAGGGTAGACGAGTACGTAAGACCTTACGGGCCTCCGAGAAGGATAACTTCTCCCTTACTCGGATCTCATGTATCGCCTTTTCCTCTACGAATCGTGGGCACTCTGTGGCTGGATGGATGTTCACCAGCACAGTTGACACATTTTGCCGGGGATGTGCAGGCATCCTCGTGCTTAGACAGACCACACTGCACGCATGTTGGCACACCGCTACAAAAATCACTCGTATGACCGAAGCGCTGACATTTAAAGCACCTGAGTGTGTTTGGTATATATGGCCTAACCTCTATGGACTCATACCCTGCCCTAAGCCTTTGCGGGAGATCTACCCGATCAAAGGTCAGGAACAAGGTACGTGTAGGCACCAATTCCCCTTGCTCTCTACGTTGCACCCGGTATACTGCAGTGACACCCTGGTCTTGTAGGTTCTCCTTTATTTCTTCATTTGACATCCCGTCCAACGCACGAGTGGTGACGACCCCGCGGGAGGAGTTTAGGGTCTTGTGCACCGCAATTGTGACGGGATAGCTGCCCAATAACGTGGCTTTTATTAATGTTGCCGCCTGGGAAGTCGTGTGTGCTTCCACAAGGAGCGTGCCGTTTCTGGAGCGCGTACAGGACTTGACTGGACCGGCAATCTTATCTAATCCCTTCTGGATGATAAAAGGGTTCACTGTCAAAAAGTTCTTACCTTCCTCCTTTCTTGTTACAACTAAGTAGCGAGGACCAAAAGACTCGACTACTTCCTTTCCAGCTTGGTTAAATGATTTATTATTATTGTTATTATTGTTTTTAAGGTTTACCATGAAAGTTGGCGTAAGATTCATCCCCCAGTGCTCCCCACCCACCACGGAGCCCAACAAGGGGTCATCCCACTGGGATGACAGGGCTACACAGGGGATATAGCGAGCTCGCCGTCCCACTCACCCTGGAGGTCGGTACAATACCTAGTCCTGGCCGATTGGTTAGGGGTGGGTTAGTCCCTAACCTCCCGTTTAGGCGAAGCAGAAGCCAAAGTAGTGTATTAGTAATGCGTACCCTCCCCGAAATCAGAAAAATAGTGTTACGAGCTCAGATACGCATCCCTCAACCACCAGGACTAACCTTTCCACCGACACGGGTCTCCACGCACGGCCTACACGTGGGTGGGCTTGTTGACCGTCTCCCTCAGCCGCGAAGAGGAGCCCACACGAGGGAGACTGTTGGCTCGGGACCCCGGGTTCGCCAAACCCGTACCTACCGTAGTAGGCCCCTGGGGGGGTTCGACAGGAGATTCCGAGATTCAAGCCACCACGTTAAACGGCCATTAATCATCCGCTCCATTTCCTTGCAAATGGAACTGGTGAGAGAGATAGACCGATAGCTGGAAGGCAGCTGTCGATCCTTCCCAGCCTTCAAAATTGGGATGACGGTGGCTTCCCGCCACTTCTCAGGAAAACTGCCCTCAACCCAGACACGGTTATACACCTCGAGTAGGAACGCTTTCCCTTCGGGAGAGAGATGTTGTAAGAAGCGCACGTGGATACCGTCTGGTCCTGGTGCAGATGGTCGCGAAGATGAAAGTGCGTGTTCTAGCTCTGCCATGGTGAACAGGCAATTGTATTCCTCAAGGTTTCCGGAACGGAAGACCAAACCTTGAGATTCCACCTGATTCTTAAGTGCCAGAAACTCAGGTGCATAATGATCGGAGCTAGACACGTGAGCAAAAGCACTGCCGAGGGTGTTAGCCACGACCAACGGATCCACAACGACTCCTGCAGGAGTTTTCACACCAGCAATTGGTATGTGGGTCGATTTGCCGGCCACGCGCCTTAACCTATCCCACACTACTGAAGAAGGTGTATGGCGATTAAAAGAAGAAACAAAACCCTTCCAAGATGCCCTTTTGCACTCCTTAATTACTTGCCGAGCCCTGGCACGCATCTTCTTGTACTGGATTAGGTTGTCCAGTGTGGAGTGGCGTCGGAAAACCCGCAGAGCACGCCTACGAGCACGGATTGCATTCCGGCAGTCATCCGTCCACCACGGGACAGGACGTCGACGGGGGTTGGGAGACCAACGCGGAATAGATCGTTCTGCGGCGGAAAGTATCCGCTCGCCGAGATGTTCTACGAGCTCGTTGACGGAGGCCTGCTCCTCATAAGTAAAAACCGCCAACTGGGTGTAAAGGGCCCAGTTGGCGTGATCGAAACGCCAGGTGGGCAAGCGTGTGGAACACACGTTGTGTGACAGGAGACTGATAATACACGGAAAGTGGTCACTAGAGTGGAGGTCAGAGATGACGTTCCAGTGGAGGGACACTGCTAACTGCGTGGAGCATACTGCCAGATCTAGATGCGAGAAGGTGTTGAACGCATCGGAAACGAACGTGGGTTCTCCGGTGTTCAGGAGACCTAGGTTGTTACTGTCCAGGAGGTCGGAGACAACTCTACCTCTCGCACAAGGTCGAGTAGAGCCCCAGACAGGGTGATGGGCATTGAGGTCTCCAACCAGCAGAAAAGGGGTGGGTAACTGGACAACAAGATCTTGGAGCGCAGTAAGTGATAGGTCGTCTGAAGGTGGCACGTAGATGCTGCAGACGACCAACTGTAATGTCGGCAGTATTACGCGAGCAGCAACTGACTGGATATTAGTGCGTAAGGGTATATCATCCACATAGATGTCATCCCTGACCAGCAACATAGTGCCTCCGTGCGCAGGGATACCGTCTTCAGGAGCAAGATCACGCCTGAAGGGTGTATACCGCCGTAGTTGGAAAGAATCACGAGGACGTAGCTTTGTCTCCTGTATGCATACGACTAGTGGGTCGTGCTTGCTGATCAACAATTCAAGCTCGGGGCGATGTGCCCTTAGCCCACGTATGTTCCACTGTATGATCGCCATTATAACTGTGTAATAGTGGAATAAGGGATTAAGGCTTTATGAGGATTTTGATGGTGGCCGAATCAATTTGCCCTTCTTTTTGGGTTTAGGGCTAACCCCTTTAACGTCCGGATGGTCGGGTCGTTTTCTGCGTACCTGCCTGCCTGTGTGGTCCGTATCCTCTTGTTCCATCTCCTCTACAGATGAGGCCCCTTTACCAATGGAGAACTTCGGTTCAAGGACCCCAAATCTATTGGACACGGAGATCGACGAAGATGATAGGCGTCGATCCGAGTCTTCACCTGAAGACTCCTCAGAGGAGGAGCTTTTAGAAGCCCTGGCACTCTTCTTTGGGCTGGACGGTTGGGTGGTATCTTTTAGAAAATCGGACTTCTTATAAACGGTTTTAAACTTCTTTGGTGGTGCATCATACACAATAGGCTTGTTCTTGGCGGTTGAGGCTTTACCCGGCGACTCTGCTGGCGATCTCCTTCCCGATGTAGGTTTGGTCGGCGTAGGTGCGGACAAGGTGGTCTTCGCAGGCTTCGGGGATGGGATGAGAACTTTTTCAGAGATTGTGGCCTCACGTATATCGCTCGTCTGGGTGGCGATCTCGCGTTGCGGCACCGGCTTAGCTGCTACTGAGCTGTAAGTAGCAGCTCGCGGGAGGGATGGTATTCGGATACGCACGAGTTTCCGGGCTTCCGAGAAGGACACCTTCTCTTTCACCCGGATCTCCTGGATCGCTTTTTCCTCGATAAAACGTGGGCAATCTCGAGAGCTAGATGGATGCTCTCCAGCACAGTTCACGCATTTAACTGGCGATGTGCACGCACTCTCGTGCTGCGACATCGCACAGTTACAACAAGTAGGCGTCCCATTGCAGAAAGCGCTGGTGTGTCCAAAGCGCTGACATTTGTAACATCTTAGGGGATTCGGGATATAGGGGCGCACCTCGATGGTCTCGTACCCTGCCCTGAGCCTTTGTGGGAGATCTACCCGATCAAAGGTCAGGAACAGAGTACGGGTGGGCACCAATTCCCCTCGCTCCCTTCGCTTGACACGGTAAACAGCCGATACACCTTGGTCTTGGAGGTTCTCTACTATTTCCTCATCCGTCATGCCATCCAAAGCACGGGTGTTGACCACTCCGCGCGAGGAGTTAAGGCTCTTGTGGACGGTAATGGTCACCGGATAGCTGCCTAGCAAATTCGCTTTCAACAAGATTGCTGCCTGGGAGACAGAGTGTGCTTCTACCAGGAGCGTGCCATTGCGTGAACGAGTACAAGACTTTACCGCTCCAGCTATCTTATCCAAACCCTTTTGGATGACGAAAGGGTTTAAGGACAGAAAGTTCTTGCCTTCTTCCGCTCTAGTTACCACCAAGTAGCGAGGACCACAGGGCTCAACTACTTCCTTTCCATTAGCTTTCTCAGTTGTGTGTTTAAATTTAGGTCCCATTGCGGTAATGTCCTCCACCATTGCAGACGTCTCCGATGGCGTGCTCACATCCTGGGTGCCACCCCGGCTTAGTTGAGAGTCCTGGCCTGGACCTTGCTCACCTTAGGGTCACACCTCCCAGTGTAAAGACAGAGGGACCCAATCGCCTTCAGGAGTGTAACAGCTCATGCAATGGCCCCTCCCCGGGACTGACCTTTATCAGCGGATACGAACACAGTCCTACATGGTAACAAGGGGCTGGGAGTTACGCATTACCCAGTCACCCCTTGCGCTTCCCACTCCGACCACCCGCGCTGTTACCCGTCAGACTTGTGTTCAGGGAGGAAAAAAGAAAAAGAACAAAAAATAAAAAGGGGGTCAAACACCGAAGGGGACCAAGGTCTGGGCGTTTGAAGGGACTCACCTCGCGGAGGAACCCAGTCGAGAGATTACACCAGAGCCTCTTCTGCCAGTTTTCGGGGTTACCGATGGGCTTTCTCGGCAGCCGTAGCGGTCCTGGGGTACAAGAAGTCCCCACCGTACATCACCCCATCAGTCAGTCCCCTACTTCCTGTTGCCCACCCCTCGGGACGAGGACCGCAGAGGTTGGATTTTGAGGGGCATTTATTAGAGAAAATGCTGACAATTCTGCTACATCAGGTCCTTCAATATAAAATGGAGCAACCAAAAATTGGAAAATGTGCCTTGGGCAAGAAGTGACCGTGACATTCCAGAGTGGTTAGGTTGTATTCCAGACGCCGCAACAATTTGGGAACCAATTCATTATTTAAAATATTAGTGATGACAACCTAGAAAATGTTCAGCAATCTTATTAGCATTCAGTACAAAAAAATCTATCTAAACCGCTTCTGTTGACAGGTGCTCAATTAGAACAGTTCATGAGGACCGTGCTTTGTATGTCCCTTAGATAGTTGCTACATACAAGATTATACTGGTCTTCCTTATTTGGAATTCAATGTATTTCGAATGTGTTTAGTATGGATAGTTAGGAAGAAATTAAATCAAATCATTTCAACAACAATGCAGCTATGATGGAAGGCAGAAAAACTTTGCAAAATAACACCACTACTTAGCGGTCTTTTGCAGAAGTTCAATGCTATACTCTTCGGCCATAAATTGTGTGGATGAACAAATGGTCCCTTTCAAGGGGAAGTCCAGTTTGAAACAGTACATGCCAAAAAAATAAAAGGTAGCTAACGGGACTAAAACATTTGCATTTTATGTGTACAATTTTGAAGTTTAATGTGGGAAAAGTAATCGACTGCCTGGAATGAAGGATTTAGGAGCATGTGCAAATGCAGCGTTGCGTCTTTCTGGTCATTCCCAAGCAGATATATCATTAGCTATAGTTTGATAATTGGTTCACATTTCCGCTCTTAGCAGAGTTGGCAACTGAAAATATTTCGTTTGGGAACATTGAGATCAAACAGGCTGATGGGGTGTACAATGCAATCTCATAAGAAATTGAAAGCAAAAGAGGTGCTTTTCAAGAAAAGGAAATAGATATCGACAGCCGTAAGATGTGGTTTGACAAGCCTGTGCTGGTGGTAGAGCCCGTAGGTGCTGTGAAAGGGCATATTGCGACTATGACGAATTTCAGTATTTTGCTAAAACATGACATCACTGTTGCTGACTCTGGGAGAATCAATAACAGCCGCGTGACTCAGGCAGTTCATAAGGGGCACTTAAGGAGGCTCGCATTATCGCATCCAATTGTGTTACAAATACATCACGTCAGCGGAGGTGTCATCACCCACTTTGCATTATACGCATTCATTCCTCAGTTGTTCCCACTTCTGCCTTCCGCGTTGAGCATCCACAGCAGTATATTGTTATAAGTGCAGAGTGAGATTCTGATTTGTGGACGAATTGCAACACTGTACCTAGAGACATTCTAGTTAATGTTATATATTTTACCGGTACTGCATACGTAACAGATTGTAGTGGCTCTCGTTTCGCTACATTTTGTGTAAAAATGGCTTATAGTCCGGGTAAAGCCAAATGCGTGCATAGGGTACGGGAATAACTATAAAAGCTCAGGCCCAGGAGATTTGTGTCCTAAGAGAGTACTTTGAAGTACAAAAGGGAAATGGTGGACCTCTTCTTTCCGTGCAGAAGGTAGAGAAGGAAGACGCCAATTATTTCAATCCCCCATCAATCCCCTCTGTATTTGAGAAGCAAAAAAAGAATGCCTTCCCAGCGCTTTTGCGTAGATATCCTACTGACATACAGAACAAGAATGAGCGAGGTGCTTGACATTTTGAGGCTGTGAATGCCTTTGCCCTACACATCCAATGATTGATTGATTGATTTGTGTTTATGGGCGCTCAACTGCTAGGTCATCAGCGCCCATTAAAGACCATTGTGCGAATGATACTAAAAAAAACTTACACACTAAGTAAAAATATATCTATAAAAATAAACATTTAAAAGAAATACAAAAACAAAACACTCTTTATTGCTAAAATACAAAAACGCAATAGATATAACATGTATAAATAAAAACAAAAATATATTTATAACAAAAGCCGGCCGAAACCAGCAATAGACTATGAAAATAAAAACGTATAAAATAACAGATGATAAAAGCATAAACTATTAAATTCTTAACTGAACTCTGGCGATGTACTTCAGGACCTTTTCCACCGCAGAGTTATTGTCTGCTAGGATCTCCGTCAAGCTGACCGGCAGCTGCAGAGACTCCCGCAGGTCTGCTAGGTGAATACACTCGAGCAGCACATGACGGACCGAGAGAGCCTGACCACATGACTCGCAAACAGAAGCAGTGACCCTCCTCAACAGGTGACTGTGTGAGAAGTAGCAGTGCCCAATACGCAACCGAGCCAAACTCACCTCCTCCCGACGCGATGAGCGATAGGAGGTCGCCCAGTTATCCGGAAGTTCTTTTACCCTTCTCAGCTTGTTATTACGCAGAGCAGACCACTCATCACGCCAGCGTGACAGTGCCGCTCTACGCACAACAAGCCTAAAGTCTTCCGCGGTGACAAAAGGGATGTTGACACTCGGTTCTACGCTTGCCACCTTTGCTGCCGAATCCGCCAGTTCGTTCCCATGCAGGCCTACGTGGCCAGGAATCCATGCGCACACCACGCTAACGCCAGAGACGTGTAAAACGTGGAGTGCATCCTGTATGCGTTGCACAATTGGGTGTTGGTTGTACAACTCACGGAGGCTCTGAAGTGCGCTTAGGGAATCACTCAGGATAAGACAATTTCCTAACTTTCTTCGGCGAACATGTATGACGGCTCGGTATATTGCATAGAGCTCTGCACTATAAATGGAAGTACTGCCATGGAAACCGAATGTATAGGGTTCGGCTCCATGGATGTAAGCACATCCAACACCGGTATCGCTTTTGGATCCATCTGTATAAATTAAAGTATGGTCCTTATAATAAGTTACAAACTCTAAAAAACTACTGCGGATACTACACGAGGGTGTCGTAGCCTTCCTGTGCACCGTCATCCCAAGATCTACGTGGGATCCTACACGCAACCATGGAGGATACTCTTTCGCCCTTGGGTAACATCCTAGGCATTTCGAGTGCATGACTCCCTAGGAGCTCCCGGAACCGAAAACCTGGCGGCTTCGGGTTTATACTCGTGTTCCTATAACGTCTGTCAAGTAAGGTGTCGAAAAACGGTACATACGTCGGATGCGAAGGCATACTATTTAGCCCACAGCCGTAACACATCCAATGGATGGATGGAAAAGTCGCCCTTTTATTGTCTGGCTAGGGCATGCGTCACTCTTCCACTACTGAAATCCCCCCACTATTGAAACAGTATATAGGACTCGAGCTTGGACCATCATATTAGTTCGCGGAATCTTTCAGTGCATTATTTGCTATGTTTCATATTCAGAACTCGGGAGTGGGAGTGCAGCGGTGGCGTATCATAACGAGTTATGCAATGGACTTATGCATTCAAGTGTTTGCAACATGCCCTCATACCACGATCGTCTCCTGAAGTATGCAGGGAGCACTGTCCAATCCACAGAAAGCTATACATGCACGTATAATACTCAATTATTCTCTAGAGCATCCATTACTGATTTTCATTTAAGCAGAACAGTAATGTGAAACATTCATTATTCTAGACAAGAGGTTCGTAAGCAAGGACACAGCGGAGTTGAAGAGGTTGAATTCCCGTCAAGTTACGACATACGTCACTCCGAATTTTGTAATGGCGACACGCATACCCTGTGCACGTAGCCTAAGGTTAATGATCATATGTACCCTTACATCCTCTGCAATAAAAATTGCAGCGTATATCACATCAGAGATAATCAATGTAGAAGTGAAAACAAAATTGACGTCTCTTTACTTATTGAATCATTGAAATATTTAACTGTTGAAAAAGTACTGTCTTTGAAACAGGAATCCAATGTCAGTTCGAGATCCTAGGCCTGTTGATTGTGGCATCACCACTGATGGAGATGCAAATTGATTGATTGATTATTTGGATTCTGGGGCGCTCAACAGCGCGGTCATCAGCGCCCTAAAGGATCTATGTGTTCCAAAATCTAGATAAAACAAAATCTAAAAGACCATACATCGTAGGTAAGAAACAAGCACATCCCGTACGCCAAAGGCTAAAAGACGCGTAAAATCATAGGACAGTTAAAAGTGGATAAAAACGTAAACACTAAAGTCTAAAATTGACATTTAAGAGTAGTTTAAAAACCATGGCCACCGCTGTCTCTTCATCCGCGAGTATCTCCGCCAAGCTGGCTGGCAGCTTGAGAGAACTGCGGAGACGTTCAAGACTAGAACAGGCACAGAGAACATGACGGACCGTCAGCGCTGCTCCGCAAAGCGGGCAAACCGGAGCTGGAGCCCTGTTTAATAAATAACTATGGGTAAAATAGCAGTGGCCAAGGCGTAACCGAGCCAATCGCACTTCCTCCCGACGGGACGGACGGCAGGACGTTACCCAAGGGATCGGAAGAGCTTTGACACAGCGGAGCTTGTTTCTGCGCAGGGCGGACCACTCCCCTCGCCAGGATGACAACACAGCTCTGCGCAATTCTAGACGTAGGTCTTCCGATGTCACCGTGGATATGTTAACCATGGGCTGTGATGTCGCAATCTTCGCTGCTGAATCTGCTAGCTCATTCCCTGATAGGCCCACGTGTCCGGGGACCCAAGCACACACCACGCTAACGCCGGAGGCGTGGATAACGTGGAGGGCGTCCTGGATTCGCTGTACAAGGGGATGGAAGTTGTACACCAGACGTAGGCTCTGAAGCGCGCTAAGGGAATCGCTGAGTATTAAGCAGTCACCCAGGTTTCGTCGGCGTACGTGTAGAATGGCTCGGTATAGGGCGTAAAGCTCTGCGGTAAAAATAGACGTGATGCTATGGAATCCGAATGTATATTGTTCGGATCCAGAAACATAAGCGCATCCAACGCCATTTGAGGTTTTAGAACCATCGGTAAATATTAAAACACGATCACTATAACGTGATAAAAATTCTAAAAAGTAGCTGTGGATAGTACAAGGAGCCGTCGTAGACTTGTCGCATTTGGTCATGTACAGATCGACTGATGGCGGTCCACGCAGCCAAGGAGGGTACACTCTCTCGCCCATAGAAAACATCCTAGGGATTGTAATGTTGTGTTTGCGGAGGAGCTCCCGAAGGCGAACACCGGGTGGCTTTGGACAGAGAGTAGTGTTCCGATAGCGCGCATCTAGCGTGGTGTTGAAGAATGGCGCGAACGTGGGATGCGTAGGCATGCAAAATAGTCTGCAGCCATAATTAGCTAATAAAAGAACACGCCGGTACCTAAGAGGGGGTTCAGCAGCTTCGGCGTGCAGACTGATGACCGGACTGGTAGGAAAGGCTCCAATAGCTATCCGTAGGCCGCAATTATGGACCGTATCTAACTTTTTCAACACTGATGGACGTGCTGATGAAAAAACGATGCAGCCATAATCCAGTTTGGATCGTATCAGTGTGCGGTAAAGTCGCAGCAACACTGTGCGATCTGCTCCCCACGATTTGCCACTTAGTACCCGCAGAATTTGTAGGGAACGGTCACAACGCGCTCGCAGCTGTGCTATGTGAGATGACCAGTTAAGTGCTCTGTCGAAGACCAATCCCAGGAATCGTGTGTGATCTACGAATAAACAGGACGACACGCCTGGAGGAACATATTGCGAGATAGGATTAATAGCTATAGCAAACAGGGTGACGCTAAGGACCGAACCCTGAGGTACACCGTTCTCCTGTATAAAAGGATTTGAAAGAACCGAGCCGACCCGTACTCGGAAGAAGCGCTGTTTTAGGAACTCCTTAAGAAAAAGTGGTAGGCGGCCACGAATGTTCCAACTGTGTAAAGTACGGAGCAATCCTGCCCGCCAACAGGTATCATATGCTCTCTCTAGGTCAAAGAATATCCCAACGGTTTGACAACCCTTCAGGAAGCCGTTCATGATATGTGTCGACATCGACACAAGGTGGTCTACTGTGCAACGACGTCGACGAAAACAGCATTGGATATTTGTTAGCAGGTTGTGTCGTTCCAGCCACCACACCAGCCGTGCGTTAATCATGCGTTCAAGCACTTTGCCGACACAGCTGGTGAGAGAAATAGGACGGTAGCTAGAGCAGAGATGACGGTCCTTTCCGGGTTTCAAAATAGGTATGATTGTGGCCTCCCGCCACTTTTCAGGGAAAGTGCCATCAACCCATATACGGTTATAGAGATCCAGCAGGAATGTCTTGCCTTCAGGAGAGAGCTGTTGTAACATGCGGACGTGGATACCATCTGGCCCTGGCGCTGATAGTCGCGATGCTGAAAGAGCGTGCTCCAACTCTGCCATGGTGAAAAGGCGGTTATAGTCCTCGAGGTTTCTAGATCGAAAGCAGAAACCTCGAGATTCTACCCGAGTTTTTATTGAGAGGAACTCAGGTGCATAATTATCGGAGCTAGACACGTGGGCGAAAGCACTGCCAAGGGTATTAGCCACTTCAAACGGTTCCACGAAGAAGCCTGCAAGAATTCTCAGACCAGCGATCGGCATGTAGGTCGATTTGCCGGCCACGCGCCTTATCTTATCCCATACAACAGAGGAGGTGTATGTCGGTTGAAAGAGGACACAAATGTTTTCCAAGTTGTCTGTTTGCTATTCTTGATTATGTACCTAGACCTGGCACGCATTTTCTTGTACTCAATCAGGTTCTCCAGTGTAGGATGTCGTTGGAAAACTCTGAGAGCACGCCTACGAGCACGAATAGCATTCCGGCAATCGGTCGTCCACCAGGGAACAGGAGGGCGACGAGGGTTGGTGGTTGAGCGAGGAATAGAATGGTCCGCGGCGGAAAGGATCTGCTCTGTAAGGTGCTCAACTAAGGCGTCCACAGAATCTTGCGCGTCGTAGCTAAACACAGCCAGCTGGGTGTAAAGGGCCCAGTTGGCGTGATCGAGGCGCCAGGTAGGCAAACGGGCGGAGTGAAAGTCATGTGCTAAGAGACTAACAAGGCACGGAAAGTGATCACTAGAATGCAGGTCAGAGATGACACTCCATTGTAGGGAAAGTGCTAGCTGAGGTGAACAAACTGCCAAGTCGAGATGCGAAAAGGTGTTGAAAGCATCCGATAGAAACGTAGGTTCTCCGGTGTTCAAGAGAACCAGGTTACTGCTGTCAAGGAATTCGGCAATAACTTTGCCTCTCGCACAGGATCGAGCTGAGCCCCAGAGATGGTGGTGGGCATTTAGGTCTCCTATCAACAGAAAGGGTGTAGGGAGCTGAGAGACCAACCCCTGTAGTTCACTAAGTGAGAGGTCAGCAGATGGCGGAACATAGACACTGCAGACGGCGAATTGCACAGTCGGGAGAACAATCCGTACAGCAACCGACTGTACGGCAGTCTGTAAAGGTATAATATCTACATATGTATCATCTCTGACGAGCACCATCGTGCCTCCATGTGCTGGAATGCCCTCTTCCGGATCAAGGTCATGCCTAAATGACGTGTACCGCCGGAGTGTAGAGGTGTCTTGGGGACGCAGCTTGGTCTCTTGTAAGCACACGACTTTAGGGTTATGCTTATTGAGCAACAAATCAAGCTCCGCTCGATGTGCTCGATATCCGCGAATGTTCCATTGAAGAATAGCCATTGGAGACATGGGATATGATGGTAATAGTTACGCAACGTTATGTTGATTTCGGCGGTGCTCGAACGAGTTTACCCTTTTTCTTGGGTGTGAGGCTAACACCTTTTACGTCCAGTTTATCCGGGCGCTTTTTACTAGACGTCCGGACTGTGTGGTCCGTATCCTCTTGTTCCATTTCTTCAGCGGATGAGGTCCCTTTCCCTATTGAGAACTTCGGTTCGAGAGCCTCAAACCGATTGGAAACAGAGATCGACGGAGATGACGGTCGTCGATCCGAGACCTGTCCGGAAGACTCCTCAGAGGTGGAACTTTTAGATGCCCGTGGATTTTTCTTTCTGCGCATCGGCCGATCCGTATCCTTCAGAAAATCAGACCGTTGATAGCTGGTCTTAAAAGTTTTGGGTGGTGGCACGTAGACAACTGGCTTAGTAGGCTTCGTAGAGCTCGATGCTCTGACCGGAGACCTGGGAGGTGTTTTCTTCCCTGCGGGTGCTTTGGACGAGGTCGAAGTAGATTGAGATGTCTTGACAGGCTTCGGAGCTACTGATGGACTAAGGATTCTGTCAGAGATTCTAGCCTCACTGATATCGCTGGTCTGAGTTGCCATCTCCCTTCGCGGGACCGGCTTAGCTGCTACTGAGCTATAGGTACCGGACATCGCAACGGAGGGCATGCGAGTACGTGCGAGTTTCCGGGCTTCCGAGAAGGACAGCTTCTCTTTCACCCGGATCTCCTGAATCTCCTTTTCCTCGCGGAACCGTGGGCAATCTCTGAAGCTGGAAGCGTGTGGGCCAGCACAGTTCACACATTTTACGGGTGAGGTGCACTCATCTTCATGCAGCGACATCGCACAATTCATACACGTAGGCGCACCATTACAGAAGTCCTTAGTGTGGCCGAAGCGCTGACATCTGTAGCAACGTAAGGGATTCGGGATATATGGTCGTACCTCGATGACTTCATAACCTGCCCTAAGCCTTTGTGGGAGATCTACCCGATCAAAGGTCAGGAACAGGGTACGGGTAGGCACCAATTCCCCTCGCTCTCTTCGCTGGACACGATATACAGCTGTCACGCCTTGGTATTTCAGGTTCTGCTGGATCTCCTCGTTGGTCATTCCGTCCAGCGCACGGGTGTTCACCACACCGCGCGAGGAGTTCAGGGTCTTGTGTACGGAAACGCTCACCGGATAACTGCCTAGAATGTTGGCCTTCAAAAGCGCTGCTGCCTGGGAGACGGAATGTGCTTCCACCAGCAGCGTGCCATTGCGCGAACGAGTACATGATTTTACCGGGCCAGCTATCTTGTCTAATCCTTTCTGAATGGCGAAAGGGTTCACTGATGTAAATGTCTTATCAGTCTCAGTTCTGCTTATCACCAAGTAGCGAGGACCACTAGACTCGACTACTTCTTTTCCATTTCTACAATTGTTGGGACTGTTTTTTTGTTGAAGGTTTAACATATGTATTGGCATAAATTTCATCCCCCAATGCTCCCCACCCACCACGGAGCCCAACAAGGGGTCATCCCACTGGGATGACAGGGCTACATAGGCGATATAGCGGGCTCGCCGTCCCACTCACCCTGGAGTTCAGTGTATCACCTTGTCCTGGCCGATTGATTAGGGGTGGGTTAGTCCCTAACCTCCCGTTTAGGCGAAGCAGAAGCCAAAGTAGTGTATTAGTAATGCGTACCCTCCCCGAATTCAGAAAAATACTGTTACGAGCTCAGATACGCATCCCTCAACCACCAGGACTAACCTTTCCACCGACACGGGTCTCCACGCACGGCCTACACGTGGGTGGGCCTGTTGACCGTCTCCCTCAGCCACGAAGAGGAGCCCACACGAGGGAGACTGTTGGCTCGGGACCCCGGGTTCGCCAAACCCGTACCTACCGAAGTAGGCCCCTGGGGGGATGGAGATGCAAAGGATGTTCCCTCTTGCGGAGCGACCTACCCAGCCTATAGGTTACTTCCTGGCAGATCAGGGTGGTCAAACTATTGAGAATGTCACTCCTAAGCGTCCCCGAGCGTAAACCGGAACGCCGCAAAACATCGATGTAAGTAGTAGATAAAAGCCTTTTCTAGATACAGCGTCGCGACGCTAGACGTCGGTGGGAGGGGGAGGGGAGGGGGTGAGGACCACCCAAGATGTTGCAGGTGGTATGGAAGGGACAGACATATCTCGACTCGCATTCCCAGGGCTTTTTTAATGGAAGCCATAAATTATTGTAAATGTATGTTTCAGATGGACGTCGCGACATCTGGCGTCTGTGGAAGGGGGAGATGAGATCGGCCACCTGTTACTTGACAAAGATTATGTGGTATGGAAGGGGCATACATGTCTCGAGAGGTTTCTGTGATATGTTGGGGAGGGTTGAGATTGAACATCTGTTAAGTGTTACCCGACGACGATGTTATGTGAAAGGATGCAGTCATGTTTGATGGCCCTCATAAATAAGGGGTCTGAGATTGAACATCTGTTACTTGACAAAGATTATGTGGGAGAAAACACTGAAATGCATTCCCAGAGATTTTTAAGGGATGTCATAAATTATTGTATATGTATTTTTCAGTTACAAACTTCGCGACATCAGGCGTCTGTGGAAGGGGGAGATGAGATTGGCCACCTGTTACTCGAAAAAGATTATGTGGGAGAAAACACTGAAATGCAATCTGAAGGAAGAATTCCCATGTTTTAAGAGAAGCCATCAATTATTGTTTCCACCATCCTGTGAGAAGCAGGGCCTCTGGAACATCCGTCCCCAACTTGTAACATTTTCCACCCTACAAAGTGATAGGGGACCACCTGTCGCGCAAAGATTTTTTTGTTGCGAGAGGTAGTGTCCTCTCTCAAGGCAGGGCGCCAGCAATTAATGCTAATTTTTAAAAATCATTTGAAGTAAATAGTCCTCTGGTTAAGAGTGAAAATAGTACTCCATCTATAGAATAACATGAAAATTGATGGGAAAACAAAAAAAAAAATAACTTCAGTGGTTGATAGCCAACGGATCTAGGTTCGAATCGCAGCGATATAACGTAAATAATGCAAATAGTTATTTAGTTTTGAGGACGCAGCACGTTTCCAAAATCTAGCGTTGGATTACTGCTTTTCCAGGCTTATTATAGAAAACAGTTAATGCATCTTATAGGGTAATGCTGCTAAATATTTAATTAACTACATTGAAGGACTCCAAATAATCTCCCATTCAAGGAAATATTTAATGTATTTCTTCATTTACAGTTGCTTGTAGGAGATCGTTCTTCAGTTCTTGTAAAAGGGTTTTAGCGCTAAGAATGAAAAGTTAACCGTAACAGGTGACCGTAATAACAAGGGACCTGCGCACTATGCACACCACTTAGAGAAAATTTAAATTGATACACTTGGAAATCAATACCATTCTTTTACTTTCAATGTTTATGGCCAATGCAGCGCGCCAGCAATTAATGCTAATTTAAAAAATCATTTGAATTAAATAGTCCTCTGGTTAAGAGCGAAAATAGTACTCCATCTATAGAATAACATGAAAATTGATGGGAAAATAAAAAGTAACTTCGAGGATTAATAGCCTTTGGATCTAGGTTCGAATCTCATGGATGTAACTCAAATAAATCTGAATATAAATAGTGTACGCATGAAACAAAAAGATTTAAAATGAATATATCAGACACATACACGCACGCACATACACACACGCACGCACATACACACAAGCAAACATGTATACGAATGTACTGAGGAGAAGCGTCATTTGCAGTTATAACATCTTTTTCAGACTGTACCGCACGTAGAAAAGGAAATATCTCTGGATGACAGAGGGGAGAGGGAAAATCTAAAGCCTCAAAATGCTCTATACAGGGCTCGCTAGACTAGTGGAGGGGAGGATTTTGAAATCGCTATAAAAACGATTGTCTGATAGACACATTATTCAGTCTGTAATAGTGCACAGCCAACACATCAGACAACAATTTTTCCTTCTTCGGGATATTCATCCAGACTTCATTTATAAAAAGGTAAGCGATTCATTTATAATTACAGTGATATAATTACAGAGAGTGTTTATTTGCAAGAAAATATATTGAAGTGAATTTTCTCTTATCAGTGATAAAAGATGTATAGACTGCGTGCATTTTTCAAGAATATTTCTTGTTCAAATCACAATCGAAATTATTATAAGATACTCATTGCTTCATAATTATACCCGTAATCTTTATATTTCTAATTCAAATCACAATTGAAATTATTATAAGATGCTCATTGCTTCATAATTATACCCGTAATCTTTATTATTTCAGGAAAACAAGATGCATCCAAGAAAAAATTGGGTAAATAAATTGACCCTGGCCGGCAGAAAGCGTAAAGCTCCCGACAGCGAGCAAGGATCACCGGCGTCGCCAATATTGTCTGGGGTAGATTATGTCATTCCACCACCCCCAGATTTTCAAGATGAATGTTCCTGTCGGAATTGCGGCTATAGGATCGCACTAGAGTGGCTTGAAAACGCTAATGCCGGTATGCAATACTCTTTTCATTGTTTTGTATTTTTTACTTTTTACCACTTTCCCCATTGCATGCAACTATGAGTTTCTTTCAGAAGATTGTGGCAATTATTAATTAGCTTTTCCACCGTATCTCCTGATCGATAAGACATACGCCACTCTATTGTAACTTTTAAACTAAGGACCTGAACATAGGCAAATTTATACTCAAATAAATTCGTTAATTGAAATCTTCAAGTATATATAGTTATTTTTTGTATATATTAATTTAGTTATTTTACTTTCAAATTTTACATTTTAAATTTTAACTTTTGGCCTCATATGTGTTGTATAGCAGATAAAGAATAACTGTAAATGACAAAATGGATATAGTTTCAAATAAACATAGTCTCTGTATCATTTATATATTAGAAAGCTATATATCAAAGGGCATATAATGCGCATTACGCTTATCTACATTTACAGCCATCCGCCAACTAAGAAATAGAGTATAATGAAATGGTTTATGCTTCAAGCACATTTTAGTGTTGCAAAGCAGGTTGTAGTGTAATAATATTGGAATATAAGAAAAGGAATTTGCCATTAGCTATCATTGTGTGTGTTTTTCAATTATATCATTGCCGATAGTAGAGCTAGTTTCACTATATTTATTCTTACAGGATTTTAAGCTAGTAATATGATTAATTTCTCTGTTTTCAGAGCCAGGGCCAATGCCAGATCACGAAGTCGAATGGTGCGGTTGCACCAATTGCATGTACAGGATCCGCCTCTGCGAGATGTTACATCCCATGCAATGTAAGTGCATTTGACCAATTATTTTCATTAATTAGAAGCAGGCATTCTTTCCATTAATGTACTTTAACATATACATGTATATTATACTGCTTGCGCTTCCTTCTTCTTCCTTCTCCTTCCTTTTTCTCCCTCTCCTCCTTCCTTCTCCTTCTTCCTTCTTCTCCTTCTCCTTCCTTCTTCTCCTTCCATCTTCTCCTTCCTTCTTCTCCTTCTCCTTCCTTCTTCTCCCTCTCCTTCTCCTTCCTTCTTCTCCCTCTCCTTCTCCTTCCATCTTCTTCCTTCTTCTCCTTCCTTCTCCTTCCTTCTTCCCCTTCTTCTCCTTCTCATCATCATCATTATTATTATTATTATTATTATTATTATTATTATTATTATTATTATTATTATTAGCACATTGAATGTCTTATTGTTATTTCGAATATATGTAGCTAATATGTCTAGTTTTTCTTTATTATTGTGTAATTGCTACATGTTTCTTTTATTAAAGATGGTGAACCAATGTCCGTGCAGGAGGATCTCCAGCGTCCAGCAGCACCAGAGGTTTCAGCGCGAGACCCGAAGAGGCTCCGTCACACCAGCAGCGAAGACCACATCCCTCCCGCATCCATCAGGAACACAGGAAACCGGAGGGAGGAGGAAGCAGTGGCGGGGCCTTCAGGTCTCTGCAGGCCATCTCCTCCATCATCATCATCACCGGCAGAAAGGGTATGTAGAAATGATCATTTTGACCTAGAATGCAAAACTATCGAGTCAGCATTCAAGGGCCGTATTTTCAACAGCAAAATTGAAAATACGGCGGGAATAATGGTCCCCAGCGAGTTTCTGGATGAATGCAAGAGTCTCGTTATTAGAGAAATTGAATCCACATTAAAGAGGAGCATATCCGGATTAAAGATGAGTTGTTCACTGAACGCCTCATACTTAATTCAGACATCTGACCATGAAAACGTGGAATCGGTTTATTTTAATTCCAAGACTAAAGAGATCCAGCAATCATCCAACGTGGATGATATCTTCCGTGCAATGAAAAATGAAATTTTAGAAAACCTAGCCTGTTTTGAAGGCCAAGCAAGTTCAAAGACTTTGTTCGCAATCCACTCGCTAGTAAACAGCGCAGCAGAATATAATCCTCTTCGCGCTTCAGGGTATATTGAGTTGCCTGCATGCATCACGAGGAAGAAGGCTATTCTTAACATTAAGAATAATGATGATTTTTGTTTCGCTTGGTGCATGTTGGCTTCAAAATTTCCCGCCAAGGTAAATAGATGCCTTCCATCATCGTACCCTAGGAACTTGCTATTCAAAGCATTCAATTATGAGCAAATTACATTCCCATTTCCAATTGATCAAATTGAACGTTTTGAGAAGCAAAATCCTGATGTATCTATAGCTGTATTTGCTCTAAATGCCAACAACTCGGTGGAGTCTATTCGCAAACCATCAGAGAGGAAGGCTAGTCAGGTTAACCTGCTGATCATCGATGATGGTGATAAGTCTCATTACTGCCTCATTACCAACATCGAGGCTTATTAGAAGTCAGATAACTGCAAAAAGCAAGAAAATGTGGCTATGCGAGGCATGCATGACAAGGTGTCCTAATGAGGATGCCTTGAGATTGCATAAACTGAAATGCAATAAATGTCAGACACTCAAAATGCCTGCGCAGGGTGAGAGTTTGTCGTTTAATGATGATGATGATGATGTGTATAGGGGCGCTCAACTACGGCGGTCATCAGCGCCCTTTAAAAAACAAGTCATGGCAAAAGCCAGATATAAAGATTTCTAAAAATATATATTATTATCTATAAACCTGTTAAAACTGCACACATATATATACTAAAAAAAACAACAAAAAAAGATACTTGAGGTTAAATTCTAAAATCCACAGCTGAAACAAATGCTAAAACTTTGCCCACTGCCGTTTCGTCATCCGCGAGGATATCCGCCAAGCTGGCCGGCAGCTGGAGAGACCTGCGGAGACGTGCCAAGCTATAACAATCTAAAAGCAAGTGACGGACAGTCAGGTCACCACTGCACAGTGGGCAAACGGGAACTGGGGTTCTATTCAATAAAAAGCTGTGGCTAAAATAACAATGCCCAATGCGCAACCGAGCCAAAGTCACCTCCTCGCGACGAGATGACCGACAGGAGGTAACCCAGGGAATCGGAAGTTCCTTAATAGATCTAAGTTTATTATTGCGGAGAGCGGACCACTCTTCCTGCCAGCAGGTTAGCACAGCTCTCCGTAATACCGCCCTAAAATCTTCCGATGTCACACATGGTAGTCGAACCCTGGGCTTCATGGTAGCCGTCTTGGCTGCCGAATCCGCCATTTCATTCCCCCGCAAGCCTACGTGACCAGGAATCCATGCACACACCACGCTCAGGCCAGAAGCGTGTAAAACGTGGAGGGCATCCTGTATCCGCTGCACAATAGGGTGGTAGTTGTACAGCTGCCGTAGGCTTTGAAGTGCACTGAGGGAATCACTCAGGATTAAGCAGTTCCCCAACTTTCGTCGACGTACGTGTAAAATGGCCCGGTATATTGCATAGAGCTCTGCGGTAAAAATGGAAGTGCTAGTGTGGAATCCGAATGTATAGGGTTCGGTTCCACACACGTAAGCACAACCAACACCATCTGAATTCTTGGACCCGTCGGTGTATATTTTAATATGGTCCTGATATCGCGATAAAAACTCTAAAAAGCAAGTGCGGATACTAGACATAGACATGGTAGATTTATCGTGTGTGGTCATGCCCAGATCAACGTGGGGCGCTCTGCACAACCAAGGAGGGTATGTCCTCTCCCCCCTAGGATACATCTTAGGCAGTTCGCTATTAGAACGTCTAAGGAGCTCCCGGAAACGATAACCAGGTGGCTTTGGTTTAATAGAAGTGTTCCAATAACGCACGTCCATGAAGGTGTTAAAGAACGGCGTAAACGTTGGATGTGTGGGCATGCAATTAAGTCCACAGCCATAATTTGCTAATAGCATGTTGCGCCTGTACTGCAGAGGAGGTTCTGCAGACTCAGCATACAGGCTTATAACTCGGCTCGTTGGAAATGCCCCAACTGCTATACGTATGCCACAATTATGGACTGTGTCTAATCTCTTCAGCACAGATGGTCGTGCTGAGCCATAAACGATACTACCATAATCTAATTTGGAACGGATAAGTGCGATACAGTCGCAATAACACTGTACGCTCCGCTCCCCACGATTTTCCACTTAGTACCCGCAAGATATTTAAAGATCGGTCACATCGTGCTTTCAGTTGTGCTATATGCGACGACCAACTAAGTTTTCTATCAAATATCAATCCAAGGAACCTCGTCTCATCTGCAAAAGGTAGTAGATCAGCGCCTAGCCGGAGCCTTGGAGGTAGTCGACTCCGCTGACGCCAGAAGTTAACACAGATGGTTTTCTCAGCAGAGAATCGGAAGCCGTTCTTTAAACTCCAGACCTTAAGGTTGTCCAAGGTGGTTTGAAGACGGCGCTCTATAAACGAAGTGCGCTGAGATGTACAGTAGACGGCAAAGTCATCTACGAGTAGGCTTGACGAGACCCCCGGAGGTACACATTTCGAGATAGAATTAATCGCAATAGCAAACAATGTAACACTTAGCACCGAAGAGTGGTAGGCGTCCACGTATATTCCAGATGTGTAGAGTACGTAGCAACCCTGCACGCCAACACGTATCATAAGCCTTTTCGAGGTCAAAAAATATTCCGACTGACACTTTTTAAGAAAGCCGTTCATAATCTGTGTCGACATGGACACAAGATGATCCACTGTTGAACGGCGTCGTCGAAAACCGCACTGGATGTTATTCAGTAGGTTGTGCGTTTCCAGCCACCATACCAACCGCCCATTTATCATGCGTTCCATCACCTTGCAGACGCAACTGGTGAGGGAAATAGGACGGTAGCTAGAAGGGAGGTGACGGTCCTTGCCAGCTTTCAAAATCGGTATAATAGTGGCTTCTCGCCACTTGTCCGGAAACGTGGCATCAACCCAAACACGGTTATAGACCTCGAGCAGGTATGCCTTACCTTCAGGTGAGAGATGTTGTAACATTTGAACGTGGATTCCGTCCGGTCCTGGTGCTGTCAGTCGCGATGATGAAAGAGCGTGTTCTAACTCCGCCAAGGTGAAGAGGCGGTTATAATCTTCAAGGTTTCTGGAACTAAACACGAAACCTTGAGATTCTACCTGAGTCTTAATTGAGATAAACTCAGGAGCATAATTACTTGAGCTAGACACCTGAGCGAAAGCACAGCCGAAGGTGTTAGCCACGACAAACGGATCAACAACAACTCCTGCAGGTGTTTTCAGACCAGCGATTGGCAAGTGGGTTGATTTTCCGGCCACGCGCCTTAACCTATCCCATACAACAGACGATGGTGTCCATCTGTTAAAAGATGAGACAAAGTTGTTCCATGAGATCTTTTTGCTATCCTTAATTATTTGCCTAGACTGTGCACGCGCTTTCTTGTACTCAATTAGATTACTTTGGGTAGGGTGTCGTTGAAATACCCGTAGAGCACGTCTACGAGCACGAATAGCATTCCGGCAGTCGTTGTTCCACCACGGGACAGGAAGTCGACCACGTTGGGTGGCCGAACGTGGAATAGACTCTTCTGCAGCGGAAAGAATTGTCTCTGTGAGATGATCGACTAGATCATTCACAGAATCGTGCTCATTGTAATCAAAGACAGCCAACTGGGTGTAAAGGTTCCAGTTGGCACGATCAAAGCGCCATCTAGGGTTACGTGAGGTAGACACATCGTGTGCTAAGAGACTAAGAAGACATGGGAAGTGGTCGCTGGAATGTAAATCAGAGATGACATTCCACTGCAATGAAACTGCTAACTGGGATGAACATACTGCCAAATCGATGTGCGAATAGGTGTTATAAGCGTCTGAGAGGAACGTTGGCTCTCCGGAATTTAGGAGAACCAAGTTATTGCTCTCCAAGAATTTTGCAATGAGGTGGCCTCTCGAACATGCCCGAGTTGAACCCCATAGTGGGTGATGGGCATTAAAGTCTCCAACTATTAGAAATGGTGTTGAAAGTTGGGAAACCAGATCTTCAAGGTCAATTAACGAGAGGTCATCTGATGGCGGGAGATATACACTGCAAATGCAAAAATCGATTGTTGGCAGCTAAATCCTTACAGCTACAGATTGTATATCAGATTGCAGCTGTACCGGGTCTACAAATATGTCATCCCTGAGGAGCATCATAGTGCCCCCGTGAGCAGGAATGCCCTCTTCTGTGTCAATATCACACCGCAGTGGTGTGTAGCGTCGAATTTTAAACTTGTCTTGCGGTCGTAGCTTAGTCTCTTGTAAGCATACCACTAAGGGGTTATGCTTACTGAGCAAAAGTTCCAGTTCTGGTCGATGTGTTCTTAAACCCCGCATGTTCCATTGGAGGATAGCCATTGGAACTATGGAGATAGGTTCTAAAAGGTGGTCTACATTAAACCGACTTTAACGGTGGTCGAATCAGCTTACGCTTTTTCTTAGGCGTAGGGCTAACACCTTTTTCTGCCGGTTTATCCTGGCGCTTTTTGGTTGCCGTTCTGGGGTCGGTATCCTCTAGGTCCATCTCTTCGGCGGATGAAGCCCCTTTCCCTAAAGAGAACTTAGGTTCGAGAGCTTCAAACTTATTGGACACAGGGATCGACGAAGATGACAGTCGTCGATCCGATTCATCACCAGAAAGCTCTTCAGAAGAGGAGCTTCGGGATGCTCTAGAGGTTTTCTTCTTCCTGGGGGTACGGGTCGAATCTTTCAGGAAATCTGTCCTTTGGTAACTGGTCTTAAATTCTTTAGGCGGCGGATCGTATATTACAGGCTTGTCATATTTCCTTGTAGAAGTCGACGGTTTGGCTTGGGACGGGGCTGAGGTTTTAGCTTCCTTCGTCCGTTTAGGTGATGTATTTGCCGACGCTGGTGATGGAGTTGTGGACTGCCGTACTTGTGTCGGGACAAGAACTCTATCGGAGATGGTAGGCTCCCCTGCACCGCAGGTTTGCGTTGCAATTTCTTTCCTAGGAACGGGTTTAGCCAAAACAGAGCTATAAGTACCGGACCTAGGAACGGAGGGCAAGCGAGTACGCAGGAGCTTCCGGGCGTCCGAGAAGGAAACCTTCTCCATAACCCGGATCTCCTGTATTGCCTTTTCTTCCACAAAACGTGGGCAGTCTTTGGAGCTAGATGGATGCTCCCCGGCACAGTTTATGCATTTAATGGGCGAGGACCACTCACCCTCGTGTAAAGCCAAACCACAGTTCACGCATGCTGGAGATCCGTTACACAGTTGACTAGTGTGACCATAACGCTGACACTTGTAGCACCGCAGGGGGTTTGGTATATACGGCCTAACCTCAATACTCTCGTATCCTGCCTTAATCTTTTGAGGAAGATCTACCCTATCAAAAGTAAGGAACAGGGTACGAGTAGGCAACAATTCCCCACCTTCTCTGCGCTGCACTCGGTACACACTTATGACTCCCTGTTCTCTCAGGTTCTCCTGAATCTCCTCGTTGGACATACCGTCCAACGCACGGGTGTTTACCACCCCACGCGGGAGTTCAGGGTCTTATGTACAGTAACGGATATAGGATAACTCCCTAGCATGGTCGCCTTCAACAACGATGCCGCCTGGGCGTTAGATTGCGCCTCGACTAGGAGCGTGCCATTTCGCGACCGTATACAAGATTTCACCGGACCAGCAATTTTGTCTAATCCCCTCTGGATGGTAAAGGGGTTAACGGTCGTAAACTTTTGGCCTTCTTCAGTTCGACTGATTACCAAGTAGGGAGGACCACAGGACTCGGCTACTTCTTTTCCATTGCTACAATTTTTTTGATTAGATTTTTGATGAAGGTTTGACATGAGAGTTGGCGAAAAAATTCATCCCCCAGTGCTCCCCACCCACCACGGAGCCCAACAAGGGGTCATCCCACTGGGATGACAGGGCTACACAGGGAATATAGCGAGCTCGCCGTCCCACTCACCCTGGAGGTCGGTACAATACCTAGTCCTAGCCGATTGATTAGGGGTGGGTTAGTCCCTAACCTCCCGTTTAGGCGAAGCAGAAGCCAAAGTAGTGTATTAGTAATGCGTACCCTCCCCGAATTCAGAAAAATACTGTTACGAGATCAGATACGCATCCCTCAACCACCAGGACTAACCTTTCCACCGACACGGGTCTCCACGCACGGCCTACACGTGGGTGGGCTTGTTGACCGTCTCCCTCAGCCACGAAGAGGAGCCCACACGAGGGAGACTGTTGGCTCGGGACCCCGGGTTCGCCAAACCCGTACCTACCGAAGTAGGCCCCTGGGGGGGCGGATGGCCGGAAGGCAACTGTGCAGACTAGACTGACAGCCGATGATGGGCAACAACCATCAGCATCTAACACTCCAGATCCCGTGGCACGTGCCAACACTAAAACATCGAACGAGAAATGCTAGCAAAGAAAATTATAGAACACAAAATCCGACTGGGCAAGCCCTTGCATATTTGTACCTAAAAAGGTAATAGATGGAGTAGTCAAGTACCGCCTCTGTGTAGATTACAGCCGCCTTAACGCTGTATCGAGAGTACCAACCTGGCCTATCCCAGATATAAAAGAAACGTTATCAATGCTTTCGGGAAATTCTTACTTCGCGATAATTTACATTAATTCTGTATATTGACTTTTGTGGGCTCGTGAAATCAAAAGTCCATTTTACAAACAAAAAATTGTACTTTATTTCCGTAGAAATACGCTTCGTACACATACACAATACAACATACAAGCTCAACCAAACAGCCACTTACCCGCACGAGTTCAATTACCGACTCACTGTCTTTTGCAGGCAGGCTGCATTTTTATTGATTTCTAACACTCCAGAAATTTCTCAAACAATCGAGACCGGCTAGAACAAAGGCGAACTCTTGTGAAATCCGTCTTTTCCCGCCCACCATCTTGGCAGGCCTCCATCTCCACACTGCACAGCCGTCTTTGATCTTGTTAACCGCGCTGCCTCCAAACAATGACACTGCTTCCCCCTCAACGCTGGTCGTTGCGAACATCATCGTAGCGGGCAAGGCGATCTAGATGCACTACCAACATACAGTTGGAAGGGATTTGAAGGAGTTTGAAGAGCAATACGACTTTGCTTAACGATCCGATGGGACGCCAGTAGTTGCTATACCAACTCATGCACAGCTTGCGTACAGGCGTCTTCTGGTCCAGCATCATGTTCCTGGTTCTGACCTTCCAGTCGCGCCGTCACCATCACCTCGTCCCTCGCGGGGACAACCACGTCTTCGTTCAAGATGACCCTGCAGATTCCAAGGCACTCTTCGAGTTGGCGGAGTATAACCTCTTCTGCGTTGAGCCTCAGGACCTTCCTGCCGACGCCGACCGTCGCCTCGTGGCTCCTGAGGGCATCCAGTCCCAGAATCACCTACACAGACACCTTCGTGACTAACACCCACAGCCGTACGGCACTCCTTCCAAAGGTCAACTTTATCAGGGCCTCCTCCACAGGCAGGTGTCACCCGATGCCGTGACAAGCTGGGATAGTCGGTTCGGCTTCCTTGTCGGCAAACCCTTCGCCACATCAGGTCTGCCTCGGTCACGGCTGCCCCGGTGTCCACCAGCACGCGGCACGGCTTTCCTCTCGCCCAAACGTCCGCGATGAGGCTGTCGTCCATACGCCGGCTGACGGCGCGCAGTGTCACTCGAGGGGATGGTAATGATGGCGCCGACAAGCCCCTCTCCACGACGGCCCTTACTCGTTTTCCGGCTGCCCTTCCTGGTGTGGGCAGTCTCTCTCCAGGTGTCCGGGCTGTGCACACCCCCAACACAGGCCAATAGGTCTTCGGCGACGTCCCTCGGCTGGTCTTGTCTCCGGTGTAGTGGACACTCCTCGCTCTTGACGTCGGGATAGCTGTTACCTTGGCCGCGTCCATCCTTAATGCTGCCGTTAGCGCCTCGTTGATGGTTTTATAATCGCCGAGCATTAGGCGCTGACGAATCTCCGTGTCTCGTACTCCGTCAACGAATGTGTAGGTAGCTTCCCGGGATACGAAATCTGGTGGGAGGTCGACTAGGGCCTTGCTCGCCAGTCGTTCAACTGCCAGGGCGAACTCCTGCAGCGTCTCCCCTGGCTGCTGTGATTTTGCCTTTAGCTGGCTGCGATACGCTGCGGCTAAGCGGTGGTTTCCAAAGCGATTCTCTAGGGCTTCCCAGATGTCCGTGGGCGCCGCCGTTGTCTGCACCGCGTTCAGGACTTCCGCGGCCCGTTCCTGGAGGCTGGCTATTTACTGTGTGGCGTCCTCCTCTGGTGACCATTTGTTGTGCTTGGCCACTGCGTCAAATTGTGGTCGGAAGACTTCGAAAGTGTTCGCGCCGTCGAATTTAGGAGGTTTGACGCGCGCAGATGTGTCGCGTCCCCGCGCGTCGACCTTTAAATCCTTTAATCTCCAGCCGACGACGTCCTCCACCATGGCGTTCGGGGACTTTGTGCTGCTGGCGGCCTTTCCGTCCAGGTTGTTTCCACGGTCAGCAAGGTCCTCGACGCGCTCGTCCACTTGGCCCATCCGTTTGCCCAGCTCCGTCACGTCATCCCTTACGCCGGCCAACTGTTCTTCAAATTTGGCGGCGAGAGCCTCGTCCGCCACCTTCATGGCCAAGTTGCTGTTTGCAGCTTCCGTCTTCGCAGCGAGGTTGTCATTCGCCGTCTTCATTTGTTTCAGTTTCGGGCGAAATTATTGTTTGCCGCCTCCGTCTTCGCTGTTAATTCATTCATCTTCTCCAAAATCTTTTACAACGCCGATTCCACGGCCGTAATATCCCACTCCTGAAACCAGTTGTGACCTTGTGGGTTCGTGAAATCAAAAGTCCAATTTACAAACACAAAAATTATACTTTATTTCCGTAGAAATACGCTTCGTACACATACACAATACAACATACAAGCTCAACCAACACAGCCGCTTACCCACACGCGTTCAATTACCGACTCACTGTCTTTTTCAGGCAGGCTGCCTTTTCATCGATTCCTAACACCAGAAATTTCTCAAACAATCGAGACCGGCTAGAACAAGGAACTCTTGCGAAATCCCTCTGTTACCGCCCACCATCTTGGCAAGCCCCCATCTCCAAACTGCACTGCCGTCTCTTCGTTCTTGTTACCCGCGCTGCCTCCAAACAACAATGTCCTGGCGACACAGCTTCCGCCTCAACGCTCGTCGTCCCGAACATCACCATCGTAAAGGGTCAGGCGATCCAGGTGCACTACCAACATCTTTCCCCGGATCACCTTCTGGATGCGGTAGACCACGACGTTAGTCCTCTTCACCACCACTACCCAGCCTATAGATGACTTCCTGGCAGATCAGGGTGGTGAAACTATTGAGAATGTCACTCCTAAGCGTCCCCGAGCGTACAATCGGAACGCTGCAAAACATCGATATATCATTCTCCTTTAAAAAAAACCGTTTTACCTATCAATTGTTATGCTTTTCAAAAGAACTTTCTATCTAACACATACAGCGTGCTGATTCAGGACCCATATAAGGAAACCTCGAAAAAGGGAACCAAAATAACTGCTGATCTCCAAAGGAGGCGACTCTAGCAAAGGAAGGTGTGACGTCTGCTGCTGCGCCATAGTGGCATGCAAGTAGCTCCGAATTGCCAACACGACTCAACCTCTGAGTCACCAGCTACCATGCTCCGCGATGTTCACATTTCTAAAAGTTATAGCGTTAACATAGGACTAATCTATCAGATTCCATCTCTGATCATAAAGAAGTCAGGGACAATTTCGCGTATACGTCAGCACATATTGGGGAAAAATTATAAATGGCCTTCATGTACTCGAAGCATTCTTCAAAGAGAAAATCCATAAGTGCAATGTTTACAGTGAACACATTGCATATTCCTTTAATGTTATTGTGTTTAAGGAAGAGGAATCAGGTTTTTGATTACTGCTGTAAATAGCGCTAAAATACTTGTAAATTTTATTAAATTTTCTCAGTTAAAGAGGTGAGAATGCTATATACAAAGACATTCAATGAACTCAACTCTTTGTAACGAAATAACGTAAGTAGGGACAAGGAGCTGGAGAACGATGGCACTGGAAACGTATAATATTAAATAAAAAGAAAATGATTTTCAACTGAGGTACCTTTTTCTCTTGAAATCCTTTACATTCTTGTTGAACGGAAACAGGTGAAACACATGCATCATTTATGGCTTGCCCAGTCAACGCAGGTAGCAATTCCATTGCTAAAGTCCCTAGTATGGCCAAAGCGCTGACACTTATACTCGTAGCGCCTCATTCGGCTGTGTATACAAGCCCTTACCTCAATTGCTTCAAACCCTGCCTTAATCCTTTGCGGGAGACCTACCCGATCAAAGCTAACAAATAGGGTATGCGTGGGTAACAGTACACTTCGCTTATTGCGATTGATACGATGTACATGAATCACCACTTGTTCGAAGGTGTTGAGGTTGTGAGGAGTTCAATGTTCTGTGAATTTCTGCACGCACCGGAGAGCTCGCAAGCACATTTGCTTTTAGGATTCACAATGCCTGGTTCCCTGAATTAGCTTCCATTAAAAACGTACAATTACGAGATCGTATACACAATTTCACTGGATCAGCAATTTTCACCACGTCCTAAGCCCCACTCCGGCTTAGGAGAGAACTTTTAGAAATAGACGTTAATAGATCCATAATATCTCACAATGAATACTGATCAGATACGTACATTTTTATGCAATTATCCACATACTCGACCATACTTTATCGGAGTATTTGCACGTGATCAAATACCAGAAACGCAAGTATTTTCATTTCCTCTAGTACTGGTAATAAATACCGACCCTAGCAACAAACCTGGAGAACATTGGGTGTGAATCTTTGTATCTAAATCTGGCATAGGAGAATATTTTGACAACTTTGGCTATCCGCCGCTTTATTCAAACATTTTAAGTTTTTTGCACTATCAATGCGGCAGAAATTGGGATTATAACTGACGTTTGCAAAATTCTAACGGTTCCACTTGCGGACAATACCTCATTGCCTATCCTCTTCATAGATGTTCCAATTTACCCAAAAAATTCTAAAATTAAAATAAAAGACTTCGAATATAACGACGAACAAAATTTCTAACACTGTATGCTCTTCTCGCGTACCCTGCAGAAGAAATGGGGTACTTCAAACATGGCATGCAATAAAAGGTAAGTACGATGATGCTTATAACTCATTATCGTTTTAATCTTGGATATAAAAGCATGTCTAAAGGAGTTGTCTTAATCGACAACGACCGTGAATACGTTGTCAAGGAACTTTCAGTATGTGGTTCCAATAGGGAGGTCCAAACATGGCTATTTTTGCCTCCCTATGAACGTAAGGTTTTCAACGATTTGGTCAAATCAACGATAGACTAACCTCTAAAATACATGGCATAAAATGGGAAGACGGACACGTAAAATATGATTTACTTTCTCAAATTATGAACAGAGGTGCCGATAAATACACCGTACTATTTACTAAACGGGAAAAGAGGGCTAAATTTCTTCGAGCTATAACCAAACGAACCGTTATAAATGTCAACGAAATTGAAAATTATGAAGAATCCTTTGCTACATTTGATTCGTACTCATGCACACATGGTTGTCACAGAATACCTGCTTTAAACTGTGCTCAATGAAATGCAATTAATCTTTCTTTATGGTACTCGCACGTAGTGGATAGACGGAACGTCCACGGAACGATCCACAACCAAATAATTCACGTCGGCTCTCTCCCGAATTGGACAACGAACCTATAGAGTTTGAACCAAACTTTTGTAAGGAATATTTCGATTTATTTTAGAAAGCAGCAGCTGGGTATAAATACCTCGGTCCAAAGTTGAAAATGTCTCGCTATAACTACATTCACTTCTTGACTGGTCTATCTGGACAGCATTTCTGCCCGGTAACGCAGCGCAACACAGTACCATCATGCAGTAGTGCACCGGCACTTCTTGGCAGCTCACTAGCGGAAGCCAGTGGTCAGTGTACCGTATACTCAAGCCTCCGCTAGTGTAAGAATCAATACCAGCAGAAGACTGCTCTTACTGGCGGAGCAGCAGTAGGCCTTCATTTAGTCCGGCCGCCAGAGAGCGAAGCCACCGCAGCAGCAGCGGCCAGCAAAAGAGCGAGAGAAACTTCTTCCTCCAACCTGTCTTCTTCTTCCTTGACAAAGACTTGACAGACAACACAACAGCAGCAGCAGCGGCCAGCAAAAGAGCGAGACAAACTTCTTCCTCCAACCTGTCTTGTTCTTCCTTGACAAAGACTTGACAGACAACACAACAGCAGCAGCAGCGGCCAGCAAAAGCGCGAGACAAACTTCTTCCTCCAGCCATTCGTATTCTTCCTTGACAAATACTTGACAGACAACACAACAACAGCAGCAGCGGCCAGCAAAAGCGCGAGACAAACTTCTTCCTCCAGCCATTCGTGTTCTTCCTTGACAAATACTTGACAGACAACACAACAGCAGCAGCAGCGGCCAGCAAAAGAGCGAGACAAACTTCTTCCTCCAGCCAGTCGTGTTCTTCCTTGACAAAGACTTGACAGACAACACAACAACAGCAGCAGCGGCCAGCAAAAGCGCGAGACAAACTTCTTCCTCCAGCCATTCGTGTTCTTCCTTGACAAATACTTGACAGACAACACAACAGCAGCAGCAGCGGCCAGCAAAAGAGCGAGACAAACTTCTTCCTCCAGCCATTCGTGTTCTTCCTTGACAAATACTTGACAGACAACACAACAGCAGCAGCAGCGGCCAGCAAAAGAGCGAGACAAACTTCTTCCTCCAGCCATTCGTGTTCTTCCTTGACAAAGACTTGACAGACAACACAACAGCAGCAGCAGCGGCCAGCAAAAGCGCGAGACAAACTTCTTCCTCCAGCCATTCGTGTTCTTCCTTGACAAAGACTTGACAGACAACACAACAGCAGCAGCAGCGGCCAGCAAAAGAGCGAGACAAACTTCTTCCTCCAACCTGTCTTGTTCTTCCTTGACAAAGACTTGACAGACAACACAACAGCAGCAGCGGCCAGCAAAAGAGCGAGACAAACTTCCTCCAGCCAGTCTTGTTCTTCCTTGACAAAAACTTGACAAACACAACAGCAGGGTTCGCAAAACCAAAGCCAAGGGTTTTCGGACCACTGGTCCAAAACCCAGAGTCTATGACTCACTCAGGCACCTCCCTCCGGGGGGTCCGGTCCTCTGCGGATTGCCGGAGGGCAACTGTGCAGACTAGACTGACAGCCGACTATGGGCAACAACCATCAACATCTAACACTAAAGATCCCGTGGCACGTGCCAACACTAAAACATCGAACGAGAAATGCTAGCAAAGAAAATTAAAGAACACACAAATTCCGATTGGGCAAGCCCTTGCATATTTGTACCTAAAAAGGCAACAGATGGAGTAGTCAAGTACCGCCTCTGTGTAGATTACAGCCGCCTTAACGCTGTATCGAGAGTACAAACCTAGCCTATCCCACATATAAAAAAACGTTATCAATGCTTTCGGGAAGTTCTTACTTCTCGATACTTTATATTACTTCTGTATATTGTGACTTCTGGATTCGTGAAATCAAAAGTCCAATTTACAAACACAAAAAATTGTACTTTATTTTCGTAGAAATACGCTTCGTACACATACACAATACAACATACAAGCTCAACCAAACAGCCGCTCACACGCACGCGTTCAATTACCGACTCACTGTCTTTTTCAGGCAGGCTGCATTTTTATCGATTTCTAACACACCAGAAATTACTCAAACAATCGAGACCGGCTAGAACAAAGGCGAACTCTTGTGAAATCCGTCTGTTCCCGCCCACCATCTTGGCAGGCCTCCATCTCCACACTGCACGGCCGTCTCTTTGATCTTGTTACCCGCGCTGCCTCCAAACAATGACACTGCTTCCCCCTCAACGCTGGTCGTCCCGAACCATCGTAGCGGGCAAGGCGATCTAGGTGCACTACCAACATACAGTTGGAAGGGATTTGAAGGAGTTTGAAGAGCAATACGACCCGATGGGACGCCAGTAGTTGCTATACCAACTCATGCACAGCTTGCGTACAGGCGTCTTCTGGTCCAGCATCATGTTCCTGGTTCTCTGACCTTCCAGTCGCGCCGTCACCATCACCTCGTTCCTCGCGGGGACAACCACATCTTCGTTCAAGATGACCCTGCAGATTCCAAGGCGCTCTTCGGGTTGACGGAGTATAAGCTCTTCTGCGTTGAGCCGCAGGACCTTCCTGCCGACGCCGACCGTCGCCTCGTGGCTCCTGAGGGCATCCAGTCCCAGAATCACCTCCACAGCCACCTTCGTGACTAACACCCACAGCCGTACGGCACTCCTTCCCAAGGTCAACTTTATCAGGGCCTCCTCCACAGGCAGGTGTCACCCGATGCAGTGACAAGCTGGCATAGTCGGTTCCGCTTCCTTGTCGGCAAACCCTTCGCCACATCAGGTCTGCCTCGGTCACGGCTGCCCCGGTGTACACCAGCACGCCTCTCGCCCAACCGTCCGCGATGAGGCTGTCGTTCATACGCCAGCTGACGGCGCGCAGTGTCACTCGAGGGTGATGATGATATGTATAGGGGCGCTCAACTACGGCGGTCATCAGCGCCCTTTAAAAAACAAGTCATGGCAAAAGCCAGATATAAAGATTTCTAAAAATATATATTATTATCTATAAACCTGTTAAAACTACACACATATATATACTAAAAAAAATAACAAAAAAGATACTTGAGGTTAAATTCTAAAATCCACAGCTGAAACAAATGCTAAAACTTTGCCCACTGCCGTTTCGTCATCCGCGAGGATATCCGCCAAGCTGGCCGGCAGCTGGAGAGACCTGCGGAGACGTGCCAAGCTATAACAATCTAAAAACAAGTGACGGTCAGGTCACCACTGCACAGTGGGCAAACAGGAATCGGAGTTTTATTCAATAAAAAGCTGTGGCTAAAATAACAATGCCCAATGCGCAACCGAGCCAAAGTCACCTCACGACGAGATGACCGACAGGAGGTAACCCAGGGAATCGGAAGTTCCTTAATAGATCTAAGTTTATTATTGCGGAGAGCGGACCACTCTTCCTGCCAGCAGGTTAGCACAGCTCTCCGTAATACCGCCCTAAAATCTTCCGATGTCACACATGGTAGTCGAACCCTGGGCTTCATGGTAGCCGTCTTGGCTGCCGAATCCGCCATTTCATTCCCCCGCAAGCCTACGTGACCAGGAATCCATGCACACACCACGCTCACGCCAGAAGCGTGTAAAACGTGGAGGGCATCCTGTATCCGCTGCACAATGGGGTGGTAGTTGTACAGCTGCCGTAGGCTTTGAAGTGCACTGAGGGAATCACTCAGGATTAAGCAGTTCCCCAACTTTCGTCGACGTACGTGTAAAATGGCCCGGTATATTGCATAGAGCTCTGCGGTAAAAATGGAACTGCTAGTGTGGAATCCGAATGTATAGGGTTCGGTTCCACACACGTAAGCACAACCAACACCATCTGAATTCTTGGACCCATCGGTGTAAATTTTAATATGGTCCTGATATCGCGATAAAAATTCTAAAAAGCATATGCGGATACTAGACATAGCCATGGTAGATTTATCATGTGTGGTCATGCCCAGATCAACGTGGGACGCTCTGCACAACCAAGGAGGGTATGTCCTCTCCCCCCTAGGATACATCTTGGGCATTTCAGTATTAAGATGTCTAAGGAGCTCCCGGAAACGAAAACCAGGTGGCTTTGGTTTAATAGAAGTGTTCCTATAACGCACGTCCATGAAGGTGTTAAAGAACGGCGTAAACGTTGGATGTGTGGGCATGCAATTAAGTCCACAGCCATAATTTGCTAATAGCATGTTGCGCCTGTACTGCAGAGGAGGTTCTGCAGACTCAGCATACAGGCTTATAACTCGGCTCGTTGGAAATGCCCCAACTGCTATACGTATGCCACAATTATGGACTGTGTCTAATCTCTTCAGCACAGATGGTCGTGCTGAGCCATAAACGATACTACCATAATCTAATTTGGAACGGATAAGTGTGCGATACAGTCGCAATAACACTGTACGGTCCGCTCCCCACGATTTTCCACTTAGTACCCGCAAGATATTTAAAGATCGGTCACATCGTGCTTTCAGTTGTGCTATATGCGACGACCAACTAAGTTTTCTATCAAATATCAATCCAAGGAACCTCGTCTCATCTGCAAAAGGTAGTAGATCAGCGCCTAGCCGGAGCCTTGGAGGTAGTCGACTCCGCTGACGCCAGAAGTTAACACAGATGGTTTTCTCAGCAGAGAATCGGAAGCCGTTCTTTAAACTCCAAACCTTAAGGTTGTCCAAGGTGGTTTGAAGACGGCGCTCTATAAACGAAGTGCGCTGAGATGTACAGTAGACGGCAAAGTCATCTACGAATAGGCTTGACAAGACCCCCGGAGGTACACATTTCGAGATAGAATTAATCGCAATAGCAAACAATGTAACACTTAGCACCGATCCCTGTGGTACACCGTTCTCTTGAACGAAAAGGTTCGAAAGAACCGAGCCAACCCTTACTCGGAATACGCGGTCTTTCAAGAATTCCTGAAGGAAGAGTGGTAGGCGTCCACGTATATTCCAGGTGTGCAGAGTACGTAGCAACCCTGCACGCCAACACGTATCATAAGCCTTTTCGAGGTCAAAAAATATTCCGACTGTTTGACAGTTTTTAAGAAAGCCGTTCATAATCTGTGTCGACATGGACACAAGATGATCCACTGTTGAACGGCGTCGTCGAAAACCGCACTGGATGTTATTCAGTAGGTTGTGCGTTTCCAGCCACTATACCAACCGCCCATTTATCATGCGTTCCATCACCTTGCAGACGCAACTGGTGAGGGAAATAGGACGGTAGCTAGAAGGGAGGTGACGGTCCTTGCCAGCTTTCAAATTAGGTATAATGGTGGCTTCTCGCCACTTGTCCGGAAACGTGGCATCAACCCAAACACGGTTATAGACCTCGAGCAGGTATGCCTTACCTTCAGGTGAGAGATGTTGTAACATTTGAACGTGGATTCCGTCCGGTCCTGGTGCTGTCAGTCGCGATGATGAAAGAGCGTGTTCTAACTCCGCCATCTTTTAGGTAAGAAGGTATTCAAAGTCTTACCAATAACAGAATGTACTCATTAATTGGGAAAACGACATTGGGAAGTGATAGGCTACTCTCTCCTGTTTTAGTCAAGGTTAATGATCACTTTCGTTAGTCTTTTCCTTAATACTAAAAACGCATTCTAAAAACTTAAAGTAAACGACCAAGGAGAGGTGTAATATTTGGGTGAATAATGGACACTTCCTGATGAAAGTCCACCGGGTGTCGTCAGGTCCTCTAGTCGACACGTGCGGGAGCCAACACCCAAAGGTTTAAGTATAAAATGTGTTTCCCTGGACAGACCCGGGACAGTTGGACGATGATCCTGATCTTTACCTGCACCATGAGTGACAAAGGTGTATTTCTAAGATACTGCCAGAAATAGTAATAATTACTGGGGGGATTAATAGCGAGTGCCATCTTATCATTATCCTACCATTTTATTATCATGTTATATTCTTTTATATTAGATAACTCAGTCATTCATATTATACATATTGGTGTTCGGCCGCGTTGGCGACACGGATTGTCGCGAAACGGGCCGGCATTTGTGGCCTATCGCGGACTCGGCTGCACTTTTGCAGCGTCGCGAGAGTACATTGTGCACTATAAAAGGAAGGATTTTCATGCAATATTTTGTACTCGTCTTAAACGTCGTGAAGATGGCTAAACCGGTGACACACGCTGCAAACCGTACCGCTGGATATTGGACCACTGATAACTATAACGATGCAGTGAACTTTATTGTTCAGTTTCTGGAGCAGGAGCAGTCAATTAAGCTGGTGATACACACCTCTGCAGTGTTCCTGAAGGATGGTGAGGTGATCGTTCACATTAAAACTACAATGGTCACCATTTTGGACGTGGACCACCTACAAGTGCAGGACTTTTTCGGGGAGGTGTTTGCAAAGCTCACCGAACCAGATGATTTTCCCTCAGTAGCAGGATCAGCATCATTTCTACGATTGCTTCGGTGGTGGTTTTCCATGGCTGCATGTCAACCAAATAACGATGCAACCCCCACCACGAGGAACACGGTTAGCAGCGAAGTAACCATGTTGGAGATGAAACAGATGGTCCGTTCTCGAACGTGATGATGACGGCAAAAGCAGATACTCTTCTAGGGTCTATCGCCCTCTGCCATTTCTAGGTACCAGGTCACAACTAAGAGACAACGCCAGCAAACAGTTCGACGGTGGATGCGAGGGTAGATGGAATTCTGCGACTGTGGGTATTCACCTGTCGGAGCTCCCAGCTTGGCACGATCAGTGTAAAAGGTTTATCGTCAGGATATTTAACGAACGAGGTAATGTAGTTCACCAACGCGCCTTTGATACCGCACATGAATACATTCCCTTGTATTACACTGCTAACCGTAAGTATAAATTGATAATTAAACTGGATGCAGGTCAGAACCATTAAACCGTCTTGCGAAGCATGTCTAAAATACCATACACTGAACGTATGCAGTACCTGCGTTGAAACGGTAGGCACAAATGATCTGGTAAGGATTACGGATAAACCGAACTGTTTGCATAAATTGGTATGTTTCGCAGATTTTGAGGCATACATTGACCAGGAGGTTAGGCACAAGCCTTCGGGTTATTGCTGAAAACCTAACTTTCAGACACCATATTGACTACATATGTAAAAAGTACAGATCTTTATTTATTAAGGAACCTAGCAAAATATCTAAATTCCGAACATCTGAAATTAACCTATTATGTAATAATACATTCACATCTACCATCTACGCATTCGTTAAAAAGACTGAATAAAAAGGGAAGTATTATATTTTTATAGCTAAGATTTATTTCAGCAGTCATGGAGATCGATGGTTTGCTTATAATATACATTTTTCTTATATTTTAATATTTATAAGTTGTATATTTTATATTTTTAAAATCCATGAAATTAAATGTACATGTACTTCTTGTAGCGGATGCGCAGAAAGAAAAATGGAAACTTTATGAATGAGCAGGTCCTACATTATGTTCACTTGACACAATGTCAGTTGCTTCGGATCCCGTATATTTGGGAAACAATATTGTAGCAAAGGTTATCAATAATGGCGAATTTCTGGTTAACGCTAGAGGTTATCAAAATAGAAATCCAATTGAAATTGCATCAGTTAACTCAAAAACAAAAAGAGATCAAGTAATAGAAATTAAAGTGTCCAAGCATTTTGAACAAGAGCAAACAGGCAGAACATTGAAGAATTGTTCAGATTGGATCGGGACGTTCGCAAAAAGTTGATTTTACAAGTCAGAATACTATTTTATTGATCTCACATTAGGGTACCAAAGAGAATAGATTTTGGGTTACTGAACTGGGCCCTTGTGCAATTAGGATAGCCTTGCCTTTCCATAACCAATAGTAATTAATTCTAATGAGCTAATCAATAACTAATCAATTGCTCACCGCAAATTCATACGCATTGCAGGCGTGTTTATTTTTTCCAACGCTTGTCGCGCCAATGTTTAGTTTTTTCTAGCGCTCTGTCACGCCAGTACAAATAGTGGAATTGCGATCACTTTATTCCGGATGTCTGAACTTTAAAGAACCATAAGATGGAACACAAGAGGGCGGTTAAGACATCTGAGGAACAGTACAAAATTTAAATTGACTTCCGCCTAAGTAATCCAATTATGCAACACGGCAGGCTCATCGCTTCGGATAACCGGAAGGAGTTGGGACCCAAGCGGAATGAGCTGATGCAACATTTAAATAGCTGCGGCAGTGGGCCGCACAATGTCACTCGTCACTCTTGCCACTTCCGAGCCACACTTCGACTGGTGTACATGGACAGCTATTTCTACCCAGCGCACGCAGCCAAGCAATAGGGCACCGGTACTTCTTGGGGGCTCACTAGCGGAAGGCAGTGGTCAGTGCACCGGATATTCAAGCTTCCGCTAGCGCACGCATCAACATCACAACTAGACACTGGTCTTACTGGCGAAGCAGCAGTAGGCCTTCATATAGCCTGACAACCAAAAAACGAGCAACCGCTCCAGCAGCAGCCAGCAGAAGAGCGAAGTTTCTTACTCCTCTCATACTGTCTTCTGTTTTTCTTTGACAAAAGACTTGACAGACCACGCGACAGCAGGGTGCGCAAGACCGTAGCCAAGGGTTTACGGACCAATGGTCAAATACCCAGAGTCCATGACTCGATCAGGCGCCTCCCTCAGGGGGGTCCGGTCCTCTGCGGACTTCCGGAGGGCAACTGCGAAGACAAGACTTACGTCGGACGATGGGCAGCAACCCTCTACCTCCACGGCACCCGATCCCGTGGCTCCACGAAAACAAGGTCCACGAAGAGGCCTTGTCCCGGTCAACTCAAGAGGATGACACCGCCGACCAGCAAGGTTTCACCATCATTCAGGGACGACGGCGGAGTAACTCTGGTCCTAAGCCAGAGGGCCAACCTGCACAGGCACCCCAACCCCTAACCAAAAGGGGATCCAAGTTTCCGCCCATCATAGCGGATAGCTTTATAAACCACGTGGGCGTCATGCGAAAGCTGGCGGCCACGCTTAAGCACCCCTTCGAGGCCAAGAGGAAGCCTCGTAAGGTTCACATCAATACCAGCAGCCCCGAGGATTTCGAGGCTGCAAAGCAGGTTCTGAGGGGCTTGGAGATAGTTTTACTCCTACCCCCCCCCCCCCCCCCCAGAGACCCAACGTCAAAAGACGGGTCCTGAGGGGATTGAATTCAGAGTGCCCACCAGAGGAGGTAAAACTCGCTCTGGAGCAGGAGCACGGCATTAAGGCCTCAGCTGTCGCCCAGCTGAGAAAAATAGTACACGCATAGGAAGGCTCTGTGCGTGTACCTATGCCTCTCTTCCTCGTTGTGGTGGACAGGGTTCCTGGAGAGGCGGCTCAGCCCATCAACGCTGTTCGGGTGCTGTTCCAGTGTCGTGAAAGTCGAGCGCTTTCACGGTCATGGTGGACCTGTGCAATGCTACATGTGTATGGGCTTCCATCACTCCAGCATGGCGTGCGAACGCAAGCTCGCATGCCTGCGGTGTGCGGGACCCCATCTCCTGAAGGATTGCAACAAAGCGCCTGAGAAGACATGTGCAAACTGCCGCCAGGATCACGTCAGCATTTACAAGGGCTGGGTGGTGCGGCAGAAAAATCATAGAGAACCGCCACGGAGGCAATGCGGATTGGCCAATGTCCGTCCCGGGATCTCATTCGCGGCAGCTCTCGGAAGAGCAGAGAGCACTCTGCAGGTAGTAGAGCAGGCGGCTCCACAGCCCACTGCACCATAATCTCCACAGGAGGCACCGCGCCCGCAGCGTGCATATAAAGACTTAAGAAGTGTTACGCGAGTGGGAGGCCGGAGGTTGAGTCGAATGTATGGCCGGAAGTGATAACTGGCTCGCCTTTTATGAGTGATATTATTGCAGCTCTAAGGACCGAAGAAAATGAAAATATTGAACATTTAACTGGCGATCATAATGACGAAAGTGAAGATGATGGACGTAGGGATCTCACGTGGAAACATAAGGGAATTAGAACTAGAACTCAGGAAGACGAATTAGAAATCGAGTCGTAGGTGACAAGAGTCAGGGACTACAAGAGAAGTAACAGCGTACTACCCGAGAGGGTACGTGACTAATTTCTGATTTTTTCAGGGTACGCTTTGGCTAACCATGGTATCGTACGAGACCCATTAGATGTCCCGCACGAAGGACCTCTTATGACCAAGGGTTTTTTTTTCGCCAATCAAGAGACAATCTTAGTCACCGGCAGTCGATGGACTATCACTATCGACATGCCAATTCAGCGTTATGCAAATGCTATAACTCAAATCAAAAACATTTTTAAAAAGTTAAAGAGAAATCGCGCGACATGGTGCGTTTGATAGATTGTGAAGAAATCGAAAAACTTAAGAAAATATTCACTTTGCTACAAAATGAGATGGAAAATATTGAACAATACCTACCTGCCAGGGCCACTAGAAGAAAAAGCGGAGCTATCGATGTAGGGGGTTCAGTCTTAAAAGCATTATTTGGTACTCCCGATAGGGCAGAGATTAGTAAGTCCATAAACAAATTGCTAAATATGCGATCACGACCAGCAAATTGGTACACGTAGCCGAAGTTCAACTCACTTATATCAAGGAATTAGATGAGAGGACTACCCATAATGCACAAAGATTAAAGGGATTGACTGATGAGCTAGTAACCGAGATAAGACAAATCGCCGGCAGGGGAGAGGTTATAGAAAATGATGTAGCTGAATTTAAAAATTGGGTGACCAATCAATTTAAGATATCGTCGGCTATTAGGGAACTGTCTGTATATATGATTAATTTGCAACAGCAACTAATCCAATTGCAAGAAGGGTTAGATGTGATTGCCATGGGGAGGCTTAGTAATGCTATCATGTCACCTCGGAATCTGTCCCAGATCCTACATACTGTAGGGCTTAGATTACCTTTGGGAACTTCTCTTCTAGCAGGAGCCCAGCTGTCAGATATGCACACAAATTATGCGATGTCGTAGCTTACTCAACGCCAGCAGCGATCAGGATCTTAATAAAAGTACCTTTGAAGGGGACTGATCGTACTCTTGATTTATACAGGGTGTCACCGTTACCAACGAGGCTAGAGGAGTTAGACAAATATATCACTATACATACATCAGTACCTTACTTGGCAGTCTCTAGTGATAGAAGTACGCCTTGCTCACCGACTCCCATCTCGATCAATGTACATCCGGAACCATATCCGTATGCCCTGCGGAATTTGCCCTCTACTCCTCTGCCTCCCCCACATGTATTTCCTTCTTATTCTATGGGCAAGAAGTAAATGTCCACACCTTATGCAAAAGAGTGATCCTAAAACCTAACTTCCCTCCTGTCTGGTATCATGTGAAGTCACAAAAAGAAATTATTGGGTCTATTCAGTGTCAAAACCATTAAAGATTGCTAAGACATGCTCTGGTCGCAAGACACGTTTCAGGCCATTGATTCTATATGCAACCGCGTTGCTAACAGACAACCTCGACAGTCATTACCATTCAGACACAAAGACAGCTTCCTGCCATCGTCGGAGAGACGCAGCTCAACTTGGACGAGGAGGCTACCGCCGGCGGAGAGCCATAACCTGTCAACTCCAGTTCGACACCCTCTGAATTTAAAGAAGCTGGAAGAAATCCAGGCCGAACTCCGCATGGACGACAAACCGCCACAAGTGTCGCTTCAACATCTAACCAATAGCGTGCGTGAGGCAGGCGAGTCGCTGAACCATCAGCCCGAGACGTCCGCGCAACTTTGGACAGGCGCTGGAGTACTACTGGCAGTAATGGGTGTGGTACTGGTGCTAGGACTTACCAAAAAGCACTGGTAAAAACGCCTACAACTTAGAGGAAAATGGTTTTCCCGCCAACACCCGACGCGAGCACAAGACGTCAAGGACGTGGAGGAAGGCCATCAACTCGTGAGAAACGCTGGAACCGCCGATTCGAAGCCACAAGAGGAAACCACAAGGGCGGAAACTAACATTTGTTTCGCAAAGACAAGCACATTATATTATTTGGACGACAAAAGAAGAGAAACACCAACGATAATGATGTGTATATGGGCGCTCAACTACGGCGGTCATCAGCGCCCTTTAAAAAACAAGTCATGGCAAAAGCCAGATATAAAAATTTCTAAAAATATATATTATATATAAACCTATTAAAACTGCACACACATATGTACTAAAAAAACAAGATACTTGAGGTTAAATTCTAAAATCCACAGCTGAAACAAACGAAAAAACTTTGCCCACCGCCGTTTCGTCATCCGCGAGGATCTCCGCCAAGCTGGCCGGCAGCTGGAGAGACCTGCGGAGACGTGCCAAACTAAAACAATCTAAAAGTAAGTGACGGACAGTCAGGTCAGCACTGCACAGTGGGGAAACGGGAACCGGAGTCCTATTCAATAAAAAGCTGTGGCTAAAATAACAATGCCCAATGCGCAATCGAGCCAAAGTCACCTCCTCGCGACGAGATGACCGACAGGAGGTAACCCAGGAAATCGGAAGTTCCTTAATAGATCTAAGTTTATTGCGGAGAGCGGACCACTCTTCCTGCCAGCAGGTTTGCACAGCTCTGCGCGATACGGCCCTAAGATCTTCCGATGTCACAGATGGTACACGAACCCTGGGCTTCATGGAATCCGTCTTGGCTGCCGAATCCGCCATTTCGTTCCCCCGCAAGCCTACGTGACCAGCGATCCCTGCACACACCACGCTAACGCCAGAAGCGTGTAAAACGTGGAGGGCGTCCTGTATACGCTGCACAATAGGGTGGTAGTTGTACAGCTGCCGTAGGCTTTGAAGTGCACTGAGGGAATCACTCAGGATTAAGCAGTCCCCCAACTTTCGTCGACGTATGTGTAAAATGGCCCGGTGTATTGCATAGAGCTCTGCGGTAAAAATGGAAGTGCTAGTGTGGAATCCGAATGTATACGGTACGGTTCCACACACCTAAGCACAACCAACACCATTTGAGTTCTTGGAGCCATTCAGTATAAATTACAAAATGGTCCTCATCTCACGATAAAAATTCTAAAAAGCATGTGCGGATACTAGACATAGACATGGTAGATTTATCATGTGTGGTCATGCCCAGATCAACGTGGGACGCTCTGCACAACCAAGGAGGGTATGTCCTCTCCCCCCTAGGATACATCTTGTGCATTTCAGTATCAAGATGTCTAAGGAGCTCCCGGAAACGAAAACCAGGTGGCTTTGGTTTAATAGAAGTGTTCCTATAACGCGCGTCCATTAAGGTGTTGAACGGCGTTAACGATGGATGTGTGGGCAAACAATTAAATCCACAGCCATAATTTGCCAATAAAATGTCGCGCCTGTACTGCAGAGGAGGTTCTGCAGACTCAGCATACAGGCTCATAACTCGGCTCGTTGGAAGTGCCCCAACTGCTATACGTATGCCACAATTATGTCCTGTCTAATCTCTTCAGCACAGATAGGCGTGCTGAGCCATAAACGATACTACCATAATCTCATTTGGAACGGATGAGTGCGCGATAAAGTCGCAATAACACTATACGATCCGCTCCCCACGATTTTCTCCTTAGTACCCGCAAGATATTTAAAGATCGGTCACATCGTGCTTTCAGTTGTGCTATATGCGACGACCAACTAAGTTTTCTATCAAATATCACTACAAAGAACCTCGTCTCATCTGCAAAAGGTGGTAGATCAGCGCCTAGCCGGAGCATTGGAGGTTGTCGATCTGCTGATGCCAGACGTTAACACAGATGGTTTTCTCAGCGGAGACTCGGAAGCCGTTTTTTGAACTCCAATTCTTAAGATTGTCCAAGGTGGTGTAAAGACGGCACTCTAAAAACGGTGTACGCTGTGATGTACAGTAGACTGCAAAGTCGTCTACAAATAGGCATGACGAAACCCCCGGAGGTACACATTTCGAGATAGAATTAATAGCAATAGCAAACAACGTAACACTTAGTACCGATCCCTGTGGTACACCACTTTCTTGAACATAAAGATTCGAGGTTCTGCGGACTCAGCATACAGGCTTGTAACTCGGCTCGTTGGAAATGCCCCACTTGCTATACGTATGCCACAATTATGGACTGTCTAATCTCTTCAGCACAGATGGTCGTGCTGAGCCATAAACGATACTACCATAATCTAATTTGGAACGGATGAGTGCGCGATAAAGTCGCAATAACACTACGATTCGCCCCCCACGATTTTCCATTTAGTACCCGCAAGGTATTTCCTAAGAGCACACCTTAGAGCACGAATAGCATTCCGGCAATCTGCCCACCATGGGACAGGAAATCGACAGGTGTTGAATGCATCAGGAAGGAACGTAGGTTCTCCTGCACTAAGGGGCACCAGGTTATTGCCGTCCATGAAATTGGCGATTAGTTTTGCCTCTCCCACAAGCTGGAGTTGAGCCCCAGACTGATAAGGATTTGGATCAGCTACCAACAGAAAAGGTTTGGGCAGTCGGAAGATCAGATGCACATCAGTAAGAGAGAGGTCATCGGAAGGCGGTCGATAAGTATTGGGAATACCGAACTGTATGGATAGAAGGTTAATGCTCACATCAACTGACTGGATATCAGACTGTAACAGTACAAATGGTACAAAGGTTATCTGAGTATCATGCCACGGTGCGTAGGAATACCCTCTTCAGCTGCAACGTCATACCTTAGTAGGGCATAGCCTGTGATTTTAACGGCGACTTGGGGACGCAGCTTACCCTCTTGTAGACACATGACCAATGCCTTGTGTTTACTAAGCAACAATTCAAGATCGGCCTATCTGTTCCAATTCCGTTTTTGCTTCAAAGCAGGTTACGCATGTAACAATGGAATAACCTTTAGCATGACTTCTGCGGTGGCCGAATCAATTTGCCCTTTTTCTTTGGTGTTTTCTCGGGGGGGGGGGGAGTTCCTGCCTCTAGCAGTATGAACAGGATCCACCTGCTCCATCTTCTCCACTGAGGAAGCCCGTTTCCCGACTGAAAATTTCGGTTCAAAAACCTCAAACCGATTGGAAACAGATCGACGACCTTGGTAATCGCCGATCAGAATCCTCTCGGGAAGATTCGTCAGAAGACGATCTATGATGTGCCATTCTCGTGAACACGATAGACGTTCACCGCTGCAGTCAACGCAAGAGCTTAGAGTTACCCGACATTCGTCTTTCAGGATAAGGGAAAACCCCGGAAAAACCTTATCCAGGTAACTCACCCTAATCGAGATTCGAACTCGCGACCTCTTGAGCGTGAGGCAGACACGCTATCTACGCTACCGAGGCGGGCAGTAGTCAATGCATGCTGGAGGTGTACCTGCATATTCATGCAAGACGCCTCCGCGGCTAACAACGTTGGCACTTATAACCCGATCAAAAGTTAGGAACAGGGTACGAGTATGCACCAATTCCCCGCGCTCACGTCGTTAAACACGACACTGCCGTGACACCTTGGTCTTCAAGGTTCTCTTGAATCTCTTCGTTACACATAGCGTCCAATGCACGGGTGTTTACAACGCAGCGCGAAAACTCGAGGGATCTATGCACCATAACTTTAGTCTGACAGCTGCCTAGCATTGTAGATTCCAACATCGCCGTTGACTAGGAGACGGATTGTGCTTCAACCAGGAGCGTACCATTCCTACACTTTGTAGATGATTTAACTGCACCAGATATTTTATAGACCCTTTTGAATGATGAAATGGTTCATAACATAGAAAAGTTTTTACCTTCGTCTGTTGGACTTAAGCGAAGACCAAATGACTACTTTTACACTTTCAGAATTTTGTGGGTTTTCTATTGGTTGTCATAGCGACAATGTCCATCATCGCAAACATCTCCGATGGCGTGCTAACATTCTGGGCGCCACCCGACTTAGGTGAGTCCTGACATACACCTTGCTCATCTCAGGGTCACACCTCCCAGTATAAAGACAGGGACCTAATGGCCTTCAGGAGTGCATCAGCTCATGCAATGGCCTCTCCTCGGGACTGACCTGTATCAGCGGATACCAACTCAGTCCTACATGATAATTAGGAACTGGGACTTACGCGTTACGCAGCCACCGCCTGTACCCACCGCGCAACGGTATCCGTCATACCTGTGTTGAGGGAGTGACGAATTTATGGGTCAAACACAGATGTGGACCTAAGTTTTTGGGGCGTTTGGCATAAGCTCTTACCACTCAAGGGCACCCAATTGAGATTTGGCTCCCGACCCCGGGATCACCAATCTCGTATCTAACGAAGTAGGCTCTCGGTTCCAATGTCTTAAAATTATTCAATTTCAGTGTGAATGGTGCCCTTAGTTGTAAATCTATTCTCTTTAAAATATAATTTATCAAAATCTGCAATAAATATATGGATAGTATGGATGAGAGGAGAATCAAATGACATTTCTTAAATCAAAATGATGCACATTGTTAATTTGTTCCCTTCAAAACATAAGCCAACTAACATGTAATCCTTTCACGTCAAAATTGTCAGATTGTGTAGAATACGTTCCCCAAAAAATTTTGTCAGAAGTCCATCAGAGAGCTGGCGCCAGGGCTGACAAAACCTGCAGAAGTGGCCATGCAATTGCAGTGCTGCTTACGTAATTACTGGCACATGTATCTGTTGCCAACATTTGCACCAACATCTCTGGCACCTGTTTGACAATGTTCGAAATTTCACAGATGTACAGCACATGTTCCATTGTTAGAAGGAAAGCTACTTAACTCCGGAAATGAATATGAATGTCCCACCGGATCCCTGGCATTTAGTAAATATAAGTTTTTAGTTGCAAGTTGTGTCTTATACCGATGGCTCGCTTTATAAGTTTCATTGATCTTGCGCCTTTGTGCGACAATGAGGAACAGTGCATGGACCTTTATTTTTCTTGACAAGCATGCTATGTCGGAAGTGCTATGCAGTTCAACAGCCCAGAACATAAGTGTCGAAAATTTCAAATATTTTTCTGCAGGAGAGGGCATCCTGAGCAGTTCTCTGAATCTGTGGCAAAAGGTACATTGTTCTAGATCAGCAAATTGCTGCCTGTAAAAGTGCTCCACAGCTTTATGAGTAAACTTCTAATGAGCAAACTGCTACTCAAAGTTCCCATGGAGACACATCACCCACTTAGCATGCCTGGTTTAGCTACTGGCGGGAGATGTGCATCTCCTCAGTGGACAAGTACATCAACAGGTGTAGAATACTGTCAGCAACATCGTACAAATTGACAACTGTAAAGTAGGAAGCCAAAAATACCATCACGGCCACATCATTGAAGGAAACTGGTTCCTTCGGAAGACTGACGTGGTCACCAATGAAGTGCAAATGACTCTCCCAACAGAAGAGATGGTGTCACGCTCTTTGTACTGATCAAGGAGCATGTAGAATTCGCCAGCACAATCAATACCGATTGTTGGGGTGGATAGAGTGGATTATTGACTAGGGAATTTGCAGCGCACCTAACAATGAACCACAGCCCGCATTTTGTGGACCTAGTAACATATGTCCAGAATAACATCAAGTTACATTAAAAAACTTGACCAGCTGCAGCATCAGAAAGACAATATAGATGTACATATTACAAAACTGTGGTGACAAGAGGTAAAATACCAATTAGCAGACTCCTTCCAGGAACTAATCAACAATATTCCACAGGTTTATTCCATTACATAATGCATATAAATGCATAAATGTGTTAAGTCACAGGCAGCGCCGTGGCTCAGTAGTTAGTCCGCTTGGCTCTCACCAAGGCGGCCCGGGTTCGATCTCAGGCGACCGCAAAGTGAGATTTGTAGTGCAGAACACGGCGCTGGTGCGGGTTTTATCCGGTACCTCCGGTTTCCCCCGCCATCTCATTTCACCCGTGCTCCATCTTCATCTCATGTACCATCAGCGTCACTGCCTGCAGTGTCGTATGCAGTAAAAGCGGGCGTTAAACACTACACATTTGTCACTAAGACATTATATTAGTGGCCTCCTTTATTGTTAAATTTAATGAGAGAACCCATCAATTGTTTAAATGCCTATACAATACAGTGCAATGGATTAAGGGTTGGCAACAAAAACTAGCGTGCTTGTATCAATGTTGGCAGAGGTCAAGTTGTATGCTATCAGTGCATGCGGAATAAGTAGTTTCTGTAATTCTTTGTAATATAAGAAGTATCTATTCATGAGAATAAGGAGTATTCATACTGATAATGTAATAACATTTAAAGTTATTAGTAATGTAACTGCCGAATTTGGCACATCATATAGCAAGCTGCAATTCCATGGACACCTTGGAAGTTTCCGCCAGCCCTTGTGCATGCATATGATTTGGACAAAATTTCTTGTGGGACATATTCTAAAGAGCCAAATTGTCTTGCTCTCAATGCATTAAAATTGTGTGTTTCAAGTGAGATGCTGTTTGTACTTGAATGCTACTAGGTGGACAACCAATCAGAGTCCTCAAGTGTTGTCATATTGCACTCTCAATAAGTGGTAGGAGACAAGTGCCAAATGAGTCAATCTCTAATAAATACTATTTGCGCTAAGACAAAAATTCAGATTTTACAAGATGTAATCTCTTAGGAAGGTCGAGAGTAATTTATCCAACATATCAAAAACTCATTTTTAGCCCAAAGTTTTCCTAATACAAACAATGCATCGCGACCTAAGTATTGTAATGAACATTACTGGTTATGTGTGCATGTACCTGTATTTGTAATTACTCACAAGTGAAATGCAAACATTTGACATATGATAAAAGAACTACTTTGAATACGGCAAACTCGAGGTAGAGTAGTCACTTCCTGCTGACTGGTAAGAATGCCGCATGGCAGAATGACATTTTTCTATGTTTATAAATGGTTGGTAATCTCTACTTACTCTACAGAGGTCAAAGCAGTATTCAGCTGTTCTTCAGTTTAAAACTTGCAACAGAAATGAGGCAAGATAATCAGTTTCCTACTTCCACTGCCAGTACAATACAATTGAATTAATGTGGGCTCAAATTACGTTGCAAACAATACTTTTCATCTGACATTTAACTTATTCACAGAAAATTTGGCAACAAGACTGGGAAAACTGCCAGATATGGAAATAAATTACAAGACTTTTGGAAAGAAATAGCACATGTCAAGATTTTGGAGCATATCATAAATTTGCAATACTCAGACAAGAAGACAATGACGAACTGTCTCTTGACCTAAGTATTGTAATGAACATTACTGGTTGTCATGTTAGCATGTATGTGTATTTGTAATTACTCAGAAGTGAAATGTAGAGATTTGACATGACGTGATAAAAGCACTTTAAACAAGCCAAACTTGAGATAGAGTAGTCACTTCCTGGTGGCCGGTAAGAATGCTGTATGGCAAAATGTGACACGTGTCTATGTTTATGAATGGTTTGTAATCTCTATTTACTCTACAGTTCAAAGCAGTATTCAGCTGTTCTTCAGTTTCAAAACCAGGGAGAAATATATCAGACCGATCAACTTGCAACAGAAATGAGAAAAGATAACCCGTGTTCCCCATTTCCACTGCCAGTACAATACAATTGAAATAATGTGGGCACAAATTAAGTTGCAAACATAACACTTTTCACTGACTGACGTTTAAGAATTTATTCACCGAAAATGTGACAACGCAAGACTGCGAAAACTGCCAGATATGCAAATACATTACAAAACATTTGGAAAGAAATAGCACGTGTCAAGAATTTGCAGCCTATCATAAATTTGCAATACTCAGATGAGAAGACAATGACAAATTCTCTCTTGATGTAAGTGACATTGCATGCGCCACTGACGAATTCAATGGATTAGAAAGATAGGTTATTCATAAATTATAATTACAATTATGCACATATGCATAATATGCAAATATCCATGTTACCATTATAATTTCCACTGAATTATAAAAGTTTGGAAAATTCAGTTTGTGTTCGCTTACGTCTAGCACCAAGAAGACTCGTATGTATGCAAGAGAAAGAACAGAATGGCGGTAATGAGATGGTAATTCTCAATCCGCAAACGCATCTCATTCACTACAAGCAACTTTAACACATGTAAATTATTTCTTGAGCATGTGAATGGCAAGCTAAGGAAACTGATGCAGACAAGACATTACACACTTGCTTAGGTGGGGAAATACAAGCATAAGAGAATTGCACTATGGACTGGAAACTGGAGTACAAAATTGCCCTGCTCTGCTCTTACATCAGACAAGTATTTCGGCCCACTGTTGATGCTTACAGCCCTTATGCCCGATTTCACCAACAGATGTTAAATTCGACGTTAACAAATGTAACGTAACAATTGCCACAGCGCTAAAACTAATGTTAAATTTCTTGCATTTCACCAACCTGTTTTCTTAAAATGTTAACAAACCTATGTTAATGCCAAGAAACTTGTAAATATCACAGCTATAGAAGGCTATGGATGATTTTCTGAACGTGCTCCAATGCGTTTTTGTTTTCATTTTCGTATGCACAAACGGCGGATGAACAATATCATAAATAAAGCTGTGAGAAAAATTTCTCATCGACAGAGAAAGAATTGTTGATAGAAATGGGGACGAAGTGTAAGGATATCGTGGAAAATAAGAGGGCGGATACAGTGAATGTAAAAGAGAAAGATGTCGCGGGGAAAGTATTGGAAACGAATTTCATTCAAATGCACGTGTCACTACTACAAGCACCAAACAAGTTGTCAGTATTACGTATATTTAAAATGAGGTGCGAAGAACAAGTGTCTTAAACGTGTGAAGACGGGAGGTGAACAATGTATTATCCAATAATTCAGTAAATTATAAAATCGCAAAGTTATTAATACTTGAAGCAAAGGCGAGATCGGCATATTCCTTTCGATGTATGTTCTAACTCAGTATTACGTAAATTTAAAACGAGGAGCGAAGAAGGGCAAGTGACTTAAACGTTTCAAGACGGGAGGACAATATATTATCCACAAAATTCAGTGAATTATAAAATCGCAAAGTTATTTATACTTGAAGCAAAGGCGAGATTGCCACATTCCTTTCGATACATGTTCTAACCTCTCTTGTACTTCCGCAGTAACCTTCATAGCAACATGTTTCGACAGTCTATACCTCCATAAAAGTTTTCTTCGGATAGTTCCTCAAAATCATTTCTCCTCATAGGCCATACTCTATTATGAATGCCATTTAGACGGTCTTAAATATAGCAAATCGACATCAACAGCCGAGTTCATGCTCTCCATCTTGACTATTTACTATTGTTAAGGACTTAACATTAGAAATTCGGCGTGTTAGTTTAACACGAGATTTAACAGTTGTGTTACGCCAACACTTGTTGGTGAAATGAAATTTTTGTTTTAACTATTGCTAAACTCATGTATACTTTGTGCAACATGAAATGGTTAAACTGCAGAACAGCGGCTTCATCTGCTACAGTACGGAATGACTCCAACTGCAGAGTTCTGAAATAAGCCAAGACAGCACATCTTGCTATTCCTGTTACATTGTTGTACACTTAAACTGCACAAAGACAGCAAAGCTATAATAAGAGCGTGACTTCATGGCTGAGCATTGCCAACATTTTGCTGAAAATACCAACGCCACCAGGCAAACTAGTAATACTGTAACATGTGATCAAGAACAGATGTTATACATAAAAATAAAATTTGAATTTGCCACCACAAGGCAAGAGATGCAGCGCACAGGGGTTTCAACTGTTTATCTGCTCTGTTCACCCTTTGTGACGCACAGAGTAGTAAAGCGTAGTGAAATAATGTATAACCTGCAGCGCACAGCATGGTAGAACGTAGTTAATGTATATCATGTGTTTATGCTCACCCCAGTACTCAGGAACTGTTCTGACGTAACCATACTCCTGTTGCAATGTTTAGAAGTATCCTACTTTTGTAGTTTTCTTCTTAGTTAACTGGTTTTGTTATCAATGATGCACAATTATTTGTATTCAATAATATGTTCTGTATAACTTACACCTGGTTTTGCGTGCATTTTAAATTATTATATCATAATTATTAATTACCATTTATTAATATTGATGTCTAGTACCACTAATTGAATATTTGTAATTTGTATCTTACCCATTATAATTGTTTCCGGCGTGATCTTCAATAACACCAACTGTGTATATTGTATGATTGAAATAAACTAATGCTAATACTGGCAATACTCTAATGTGTAAGGAAACTGGCAATGTATAATGGTGATGATGGATGATAGCAATATAATAACCACTTTCTATCATTATCGAGAAGGTGCCGAGACTAAGGGCAGGCAATGATCCATTGCCACAGTTTCCTTACGCATCACAGTATTTCTATTTTGCTTATGTAATTTTTTTGGATTTTCGCAAGCATGGAGCCACGCCCGCCATATTCTTACTCCAACTGCCATTACACGGGGTATACTTGTGTTGGTATGAAATGACGTCACAGAATCAAGTTGTTCCCAAATGAAGCTCTGTTTTTGGCGAATACAGAAACTTTTTCTTTTCAACACATTTTCTTTTCCTTATAATCTAGCGATACTGCAATGGAAATATTGCGTAGTAAACTTTTCAACATGCATACGCGAATATAAGGAAACGACGCCAATACTTTTTATTTTTTTTATTATAAACTGGCGATAGTGTAATGGGAATACTGCGTAGTAAGCTTAGTACATGAATACACCGCAGCGCTGTCAACAATTATTACTATTATTATTATTATTATTATTATTATTATTATTATTATTATTATTATTATTATTATTATTATTATTAAGAACTATGGCAATGATCTACTGCCAGTTTGCTTACGTAATCACGTTCGCCATTTTCTCACGCCGTATAAATAAATTATTACATCATTATTGAAGCTTTTGTTACTTAGTATATCATTTACCCACTCTAGTGTGGCCAGTATCATACGCATTACGTTAGCTATGTTTTGTTGGTATTTTCAACGAAGCCTGTTTTTTTACTGTTAGCAACGTTCTAGCTACCTAAGTCTATTCCGACATTCCCGAGGTCGAGCACGGTATCTTTTATGTGGCGTGCTAAGAAGAACGTTATTGATTAGGTGCTTGCGTGGGTTGCAGCATTCTCAAGAATTAGTCTACTTCAAAACAGTTATTGGCATGTTTCAGAGTTATATGACTGAGAGTTGTGCAGTGGCAGAAGCAGATGAAAAAGCCTGGGAAACACAAGAAGAAGAAAAAAAAAGGAGGTCGCTGTTTTGCAGTTTATTAATTTTCCGCTAATAGCCATCCTTGGACCGTGAATATACTAAACTTTCCCTTGAGATTACAAGTCAATTTGGATTAACAAACGTCTAGAATTTTAGAATATTTTGTAGAACAGCGAAAAAGTCAAGTGCATGCGTCGCTTCTTTGTTCACACGGATTACACTTTATAAGCTTAGAACAGCATTTTTAATTCTTTTTATTTAGAATGCTAACAATATAAGACACACTTACATACCTTATACGATAATAAGCACTGAAAGAGCTATCCCACACACTGTTAAAACAAGCATTTGCAATCAAATTCCACAACTATTACTTTCCGAAGCACATTCTCAGACGCCATTTGCTACACTGACGCCAAGCCACCCAAGCCACCCCAGCATATGTTGCGTGCCACGTCAAGCCAAGACAAACTCACAGCAGCACAGAAGACCATTCGCCACAGAGGATCTAAAATGAAACCCAGCAGCTAACTTATCAAAGAATGTAGTTGCCCAAAGAAGGGACTATACTACCAACCACAATAAGTTTTATAATTCCATTTTATTCATGACAATATTTATTTAGCATAACTTCTGTACAGAAATATTTGCTTTTTCAAGATACAGTACAAACAATACAAACTAGAAATTCAGAAAATACAAAATTAATTCTGCATGCAATAATCAGATTTAATGGTATAAATGTCAACAAATACAGAAAACTTACATGAATTGTCAACCATTAGTATCATAAAATTAGAGAGTTTTCTTTATCATTCACGACCAAAGTTCTTGACTATGACATACAGGTAGTAATAAATAAATAGTCGCATTTCTTTACTTTCATATCGTTAGTGTTTACTTACGTCACATAGAACTTGTAACGTTTAATTTCGAAGACATGTTTCTCTTTTACCTTAATAATTAGCGAAATAATGATTTACACAAAAATTCGACGTATAGAGAGTGCAGTGAATATATGTACATATTGTGCAACTCATTGAATCTAAATTAGACTACAGTGTATATAAAAAGTATTGTATTCCACATTAAAATTCGAATTCAAGATATAACCTTAAGTACTACAAGGCAAAACTTAGATATGTATCTAAAGGAAACCAACAGACATGTTTATGCCAGCCTATCGCACATAGACGGCGCGACAGTGAATGTAAACTCTCTTCAGATGAAATCATGTCTTCTGAACAGCAACGTGTCACACATCCACAGGCGCAAGAACTCACATTCATTCATTCATTCATTCATTCATTCATTCATTCATTCATTCATTCATTATCTGCTTAAAAGAATACCAAACATATTCAAAGCATCGTCATGTTAAATATATGGAACCAGAAAATCACATAGTTTAATATCTACATAAACAAGTTCTAAAATAACCTAATTGCAATAATAAATCACAAACTATACACTATTACACTTATAGTACACAAATAACATTTATTTGGTCAATATTATATAAGATATTCATCAATTGAATAATAGCAACCTTCCATACAATATTTCTTTAATTTTATCTTGAATATTTTAAGATTATGAATATTTTTCAGATAGGTAGGGAGTTTATTATACAGTTCATGAGCTGCAGCAGTAGATCTGGTTTTATATAGTTCTAATCGGTGTGACTGCAAATGAAAATTTGTATTTCCTCTGGTGTAGTGCTTATGCATTTCTTTATTTGTTTTATCTTTATTTCGCCTGTTAATTATTTCTACTATTACTTCATATATGTAAAGTAAATATAGAGTTAAAATATTTAGGTTTTTGAAGGTTTGCCTACAAGACCCTGTTTCATTCCTAAAATTAGTCTTATTGCTCTTTTTGGAGAAGAAATACTCGGTTAGCATGTTTTTTAGCATAACGTCCCCACACTGTTAACCCATATGATATATCGGGTATATGAATCCATAATCTAGCATTGTTTGTGTATTAATATCCACTATGTTCAGCTTTTTTTTCATTACGAATAATCCTGAGCTCATTTTGTTGCATATATGATCAATGTGATATAAAGTGATTGAATATTGTTATAAGGGGAATGAAGAGGCGACATACGGGCGTCTGCTATGGTAGTTTGCATTTCCATATATAGTAATTATTTGCTATTTTCATATCACAGAAGTGCTCAATTTGTGATTCATCTTACCATACACCAGGCTACTAATATTTCCCTCTTCTATAAACAAAGTAAGGAACGAATACAGCGCTATCTCCTGGAGATCAATATGCCTCAATGATAAATAGGAAAGTATTGCACTCCACCCAAAAATTCCACAATAAGATTTCAGTCAAAATGCATGTTTTGTAATCCTTGAAATACGCGCTCTCGTGTATATGTTGTTTATGTGAGAGCAGCATTTCTAACAAATGAAAAATCGAGAAAATAAACTTTCTATTTATATTCAGCATTTTCCAAGCATTAGACATGAATATTTTTAAGAAATCACCCTCATCCACATAATCCTTTATGTGTGATGTGTTTAGAATCTTTTTTTTCTCACAATCGGCTTTCATGATACTATATTAAACATATAGTATCATGACAAACTAAATATGTATCCCAAACTGGGTGGGAATGTTCTCAGAAATCATCTTCATTTTGAATGAACAGGCAAAACAGAGGAGGAAAATTTACTGTGCAAATGTAGATGCCGTTAAATACCCAGTTTATGTCAAGTGAACAGTATTAGACATTCCTTGTTATTTGTTTGAATGTTCTAATTGCTCTATTTTTCTGAAATGGGAATTCCTTAACCATTTCTTGTATCTTTTTGCCATTCAGTTTAAAAATCATCACATAGCGAGCAGTTCCTCATAGATTCGACCACCGCTTAAGCTCTTTCTTACGTTTTTGTTGTACTCGATCAGGCTATCCTGTGTAGGGTATCGCTGGAAAATCCTAAGAACACGAATAGCACTCCAGGAATCATCTGTCCACAAGGGGACAGGAAATTTTCGTGCGTACGTAGTCGATAGTGGAATGGAATGTTCGGCAAGGGACAGAATCCTCTCTATGAGATGTTGAACTAGATGGTTCACAGAATTGTGCTTGTTATAATTGAAATGTGTATAGCACCCAATTTGCACAATCAAAACGTCAATTAGGCAGATGTGCGGAACACACACCTTCTGCCAAGACTCTAATAAAACAAGGAAAATGGCCACTATAAGGTAATTCTGGGATGAAATTCCATTCTAAGCAAAATGCTAACTGAGGTGAACAGACTGTCAAATCAATCTGAGAAAAGATGTTGAATGCATCAGAAAGGAACTTAGGTTCTCCGGTGTTCATGAGAACCAGGTTATGGCTGATCTGAAGCACGAGATTAGTTTGCCTCTCGCACAAGCTCAAGTTGAGCCCCAGAGAGGTGATGGGCATTTAGGTGCAACACCAACAGAAAAGGTGTTGATTACTGAGAAACCAGATCTTCTAATTCAGTAACGGGGATGTGCTCAGATTTTGGTACAGAAATACTGCAAATAGCAAATCCGACCGATGGTAGTTAAATACCTACGGAAACTGATAGGATGATATATAATCCCCGAGGAGCATACAACAGGTGCATTTTGCATATTAAATCTGTACTTGTTTGCATTGTTTTATATACAAACATGTTTCAATTACGCTTATCGTCTGTAGCTGTCCATGACCACAGAAGTCGAAATAAACAGAGGTTAGCTGTAGGAGAATCCAGGTTTGCAGCGAAGTGTTAACCTCAGGTTTCGCCCAAATGAAGGCTCTCTGAGGGGGTTGCGGGAAGGTGAAGAGATGGAAGTGGCTTCTTATGCATTGCTTAAATGGAGGTTTATAAACCTAGCTCCTCCTACTCTTTGCAACAGCTATAGCGTGACATTCAGGCTTACCTTCCTTGTGTCTGTTTGTTCTGTAGTGTGGTTTCGTGCTCCCAGAGCTTTGAGAAAGCTTTGTTTAAGGCTAAACTGAGTATTCTAACATTTTATTTCTAGTGATTTTTGTGAGGTGTTGTTTTTGTACGTTTTTAAAATTCTTATAGAATGAATACCATGCAATCTTTACTGGAAAAGCCCTTTTCGCTACGCAGTGCTGAAGAAACATCTGAAGTGAAACGAATGGGTCGGCCCACGCCAAACATTTCTATAACATTCAATGGGAAGTTCAACCCTGACATGTACAAGAAGCACGACTGGTTATGTGGATGTGAAGTTAATAACTCTTTATACTGTTTCCCATGCCTGCTCTTTGGAGGAGATGATTCCTGGGTGAAGCAAGGAATGAAAGACATGCAACACATGCACGACCGTGTTAAAAAGCATGAGTCCTCTTCGTGTAATATAGAAAATGCATTAAGTTTAGCAATGTATGGCAATATTAATATTGCTGTACAAATGGACAGTGCATACAGAAGGAACATACAGCTGCATAACGATAAAGTTACGCAGAATAGATATGTCCTAAATATCATAATAAACTGTATACGGTTTTGCGGCTCATTTGAGCTGGCTTTGAGAGGTCATGATGAATCTAATATATCACAAAACCCTGGTATCTTTCGAGGCCTAATAGACTTCAGCGCTTATCTCGATAGTGTCCTGAAGGCCACCTGGAAAAAGCAGCTTTTTTATGGGCACTTCAAAAACTATACAAAACTGAGTTCTTCAGTGTTGTTAGAGGTATACCAAGAGGAAATAATGACGGAGATTAAGGATGCAGAATTCCTTGCTGTCATAGCAGATGAAACCGGTGATGTTTCCTCAGTGTATCAGATGGTTATTATTTACAGATATCTTGTGAATGACAAACCTGTAGAACGATTTTGGAGTTTTGTTGGACCTGCTGCTCATGATGCAGACTCTCTTGCCACAGTCATTAAATCTAAACTTGATCTGCAACTGCCAGGGTGCCCAAATAAACTTATAGCACAGACCTATGATGGTACATCCGTCATGGGAGGTAGGAAACACGGTGTTCAGGCAATTGTGAAAGAGAAGTAAGCTTGTGCCTCTTATATACACTGCCATGCACATAAACTTAATTTAATAATGCTGAATGCAGCCTCAGTAAACACCAGTGTGAGGATATTTTTTGCCAATTTACAAGGAATATGCACATTTTTTCAAATTCTCCTCATAGAACAGCTGTGCTTGATGAAGTTGTGCAGAAGCGATTGCCACGCTCTGTTCCGACACGATGGAATTTTCATTCACGGATCGTCAATACCATTTTCAAACACAGGGAGATTAAATGCATGGAGGTCATTCAAAAGAGAGCTCTGTTAAACAGCACCACACTTGTTCAGGCTTCTGGGTTTATGGCCACTTTGAAAGATGATAATTTTGTATTCTGGCTGTCTTTCTTCCACAAGATCATGCCTCATGTGGACATTTTGTACAATCAGCTGCAGAAACGAGACTAAAATGCAATATTTGACCTCGCCCAGCTAAACGCATTTGAAAGGGAAGTGCAAAAAGTAAGAAATAGTGTGGATATTGAGGAACATGAAGAAACTGCAATTAAGAGGAGAAGAATGGAAGATCATGATGTGAAAAAAAGAGAAGCTCTTGAAGTCTGTGACATTATTCTTAGAGAAGCAAAGGACCGATTTAGCTTCACAGGGCATCTGGTAGCCTCGACTTTTTTATCAAGAAAATTTCTCCGACTATGATAAGACATTTGCAGAGGATTCCCTTAGAAAAACAATAAGGTTCTATCCTTTTATCACTGGAACAAAAATTCGTACAGAACTGACTGTAATTTACAGTCGAGAAGAATTTCGTGGAATGTCTGGTGCGTTGTGCTTGATGGACTTCATTAAGGAAAACAATTTATGTGCTACATTGGGCGAATATGTCAAACTCCTCCGAGTCCTGTTAAGTATGCCAATGTGTACCACTGAAGCAGAACGCTGTTTCTCAACTTTAAAAAGAGTAAAAACTTTCCTTAGGAACACAATCTCACAGGACAGATTGTCAGCATTAGCAATGCTTTTAATTGAGAGAGAGTTTGTTATGAAGATAAGCGACTTCAACGCAAAAGTTATCGATATATGCGCCAGGTCTAAGGAGAGTAGAGCAGAGTTTCTGTATAAATAGGTGGGTCACTACTACTCTGTATTTTATTTTTCATTTGTGCATCACCAATAATTTAATCCACCAGCCACCAGTGGGTTTATTTAATAATTTGAAGCCTTTGCAATATGTAAAGAGAGATAATTTATAATCATTAGCTGTAAAGTCTTGAACTGAGTAAAAGCAATGGTAAAATAAATGTGCCCTGCATTGCAAAAGATGATTTTCTAGATAGATCTGGAATTTTTTAAGTTTATTTTATAGATCCGTCCAATAAAACTTTTCAGAGAATGCAAGATATTTGTCATAATCGGTTGTGAGAATGTTAATTTAGTTTTTAATTCTTTCATAGGGGATATTTTATTTAATTGTCTGAACACCTTTGCAACCACCCTCGGTTGCTCATTCCCATTAATTCCACATTGGAAAAGCACTGGTTAAATGTCAAAAGTTTCGTTAAAATACAGATTTAGAACTGTAATTCCTCACGTATTGTGACAAACCAAATAAAAGTTGTTTTAAAAATTGTATAATATTTAATGTACACCGTGAACAACCCCATTTAATATCTTAGAATGGTTTGTTCCTTTATGTGTCATTTCTTTAATTTGCTTTTTCCAGGTTCATTTTTGTCAAGGAAAATTCTAATTCATTGATCATATTCTGTTTTGGTTAATTGATGACTATCATAACTTACGGTAATAGTGCTTGGTTCCTTATTTAAGGAAAAAAGTGGAAAACTACTTTCCACAAGTTAATTTTTCACGAAGGTTTTAGAACATCCATTGTTTATGTGTAGTTATTGAATTTGAACGTCCAGCTGCAGAATTTCAAGTTTGTCTGATTTCTCTGATTTCCAAATTCAGCATTATCTGCATACAACGATGCCTGTTAGAATTATGGTGAGAAGGTACTCCCCAGGCACGTATTTAGAAGTCAGTTTCTGGGTGGGGTCCAAAAAATCTATGTTGAATTATTTGCTTTTAGTAGAAAATCAGCAATGCACTTTTATCATGTTAGTAAAAAATAAAAACACATGTAATATATTACACTTTCAAAACCCAAGCTTCTACAAATTGTTGTTAGAAAAGTCTGTTTTTCTCTTGTTTCCTTGAATAAAGTGTGTAGAAAGGCTTTGCGCATTGCACATATTTTGTTCTTATACCTGGGATAAAGTGATATAAGCAGTAATCAGAAATTTAGAAAGCGAACCACTGATTGGTGCATTTGAAGTATTAGTTCTCCTTGAATGAAAAAGGGGAATAGGAATTTAGAAGTTAAAAAGTTACATACCTTTAAGTAACTATGTGGGAATTGTGATCAACAAATTATAATATATAGGAATTGGTTAACCTCGCAGTACATTGTTGTAATTGACATTATTTGTGTATTTTAACGAGTTCTACAGCTGCTGTGCAGTAACCTTTTGTTTATCCCTTAAGGGAATGCAGCACCGAAATTGGCTAAAAATATGGGGAAAATCTTTTTTTTTTGAGCTAATAAAATACTTTGAAACTTATAGAATCATAATCCAACAAAATGTATGAGTTTCAGGAATTTAAATATCCTCACATGACAATTTAAATGCCCGTGCGCAGTTGGATACCGGCCCTTGGATTCACAGAATTCTGTCATTTGAGTTCCATTGAATGTGCTAAATTAATACATTTGAAATTAGCGGACAAAGTTTCTGGTGGTATTTTGTGTGTTGTTAGTTTCTTACAGTATGTGGCACCATGGAAACAAAACACTGGCTGTACACATTGAAAGATAATAGTAATGTTTATATTTTGCTTTTGTGTGAGTTTCTAACTTGGTCATGGTTTTCTTGTGTTTCTCATTAAACTACATACTGTTTATATATAATTGATGAGTTTTAGTGTGCCATTTAATATTGATAAAGGTGTTCTATGCATCTAAACGTGCATAAAACTGTTATATAGGTCACAGGTAAAACATTCTTTGAAACAACTGTTGACTGTGTATATAGTTAGGATCAGGTATTCGACTATACGACACATGGGAAGAAACACCTAAACATAACAACACAACAATGGGAGTATACTTGAGACCTGATGTGGTAAGTAAACTAATGCTTGTGTACCAAAGGCTGGCATCAGATGAAATCCTAAGGAGATGTACTTTGTTTAGGACACAAAATGCAAATGAAAGTTTACATAGCATGATATGGCATAATTGCCCAAAAGAAATACTTTTTTCAAAGAAGAGACTTCAGGTTACTGTGACATCAACCATCAGTGCATTCAATTTTGGTTGTTCTGCTTCACTCAAGCTGTAGTCAGACATAATGGACGCAGATTTCAGCAGCATCTCTAAAAATTAGCCAAGGAAAGGACCAATTACTCTTACTTTAATCAGCAAATTCTGCACAGGTAACTACTAAAACACACAGAAGGAACGTAAAATTGAAGAAAACTGCTGCAAGAGAGATAAGGAACAGGCAGGAGAGTTCAACTTACTAATCTGGAGGCTTTTAGTCTGTTTCAAGGTATGCAGCTGAGAAGGAAATTGTTTTGGATTTTAAAATTTGATTTACACAGTTATAGTTTTTTCAACAGTTTTTGTCATTCAAAATGTTCCACACGACGCAGTTTTGATTCCCTCCCTCTAAAATTTTCAACACATGTTCTTAGAAAGCAAACTAAGGTTATTATCATATTAATTTTTAATATGAATTATATTTTTAAAGTTATTGATATATAAAATAAAAGGTTTAATCATTTTTGGCTTTTTTTGTTTGCTCCGTGCCTAATCCCCCCCCCCCCCTTTGGAACTAAAAGCAGTATAAGAAATTCATATGATAGATCTTTTCTTCATCACCATCTGAATATTTTAAGAAGTAGAAAAATTAAAATGTTGAAAATTTTCATCAAGTGGAACGGTTTGAATTTTGCCCAAATTTTGAATTTCACAAATTAATTACTCAAAAACTATTGAAGATACAGAAACCAAATTTTGAATACTGCATCTGCTATGCATCAGAGCTAAGTGGTAAAAACTTCAGCAAGATTGGTTGAAAATTTCCGGATTTGGGGTTTTCAGTGCTGCATCCCCTTAAATAACTTCATGTTTGCCTGACAGTGAATAGGGACGTTAAGATTAGAAGCTTGAATAAACTTTTCGGTTTATTTTAAACCAAAGTTTATTTCAACTATTTATTACAAGTTTGAGATGATAATTTATTTGGAGGGTCCGGACCTCCTGGACCCCCCGTTAAATACGTCCCTGATATATATATATCCCCTTGAACTTTTGAATTTTAAAATATTTATTTTCTTTGTAATTTTACTCTCTGTAATGCTAAGTAAAACAATTTTATTATTCAAGATTTTCTCGGGGAAACAACCTAGGTTAAGAGACAATTAGAAATTAACGTTTCAGGAGCACACATCGCTCCCATCGTCAGGATATTTATAAGAAATGTTATAAATAAACAAATAAATATATACATATACGGTGTTCATTTTAATTCGTTATTTCCCGAACTCCGTTAGAGCAAGAATGACGTCATAGTTGACTGGTGAGTCTATCTTGAAATCACAACGCCCTCTACAGAGAAGAAGTGGTAGTTTTTGCGGAACAGTAAGCAAATTACAACACCCTTAGTGTGGTTGGGCTAATAACTAATACAACCAACTTCCCCTGGATGTGAATGCAAGAGCACCGCGTCTTCATGGTAGAGTGCTACATTCGTACATTAAAATTTGTGCAACATATAAATATAATTTATACCGCTGCATAGAGGAGTTTATGCAAAGCTATCCAGCATTCACAAAGTCCCTCGGAGCGTAATGACGTCAAAAGTGACAAGGTACCGTCAAACTGACATACTTTTGTTTGCAACTTAAACACTTATGTTTTATCAGTATACGATATAAACTTTCGGTCATTCTCATACTTAATTAAAATGTCTATTAATGTTGGTATCCTTATGTCTTTTAAAACCAAAAGGTGCATCAAACATTTACAGGATACAGGATCAGTTATTCACAAAGAGAGACACTGGACGCTATAAAGTAATTGGTCCCGATCTAGAAGCAATAAACAATGTTATGACACAAAGGCCTCAAGCATACCTTCTCACAATACAGACAATGTTTAAGGGGAACAGACAAAGGAAATATAAGAAAATGGACACATAAGACTATGTACTAAAGATATTTTCTTGTTCAGACTTGGATAAAAGCGTTGTTCATATTGTAACACTAATTTATTTTTCATTCCTAGAACATGTTCTGCTAATTTTCTGGTTTGTAATGAGGTTAACATTGTGAGCAGACTGTGGTTATTAGAAAAGAATTAAGATCAAATTGAAATATTTCTATTTCATGTATATAGGTCTACTATATCAGAAAAACAAATGTTCATTATGAAATAAGTGTTGATTGACTTATCATTTCGTATATTCTTCATGATATACTTTTATTGCTGCATAATTAGCTTTGCAGTGCATTACATAGCAATATATAGTTTTTTTACAAACAGTTATCGTATCTACGAACCTGCGAAATTCCGCATCTTTATGTTACACGGGCAGGACCCACCTCTCAAATGGTATATTTACCTGCCGGTAGAGGGAGGCTTCAAAGCTGCTGTCAGCACATCAAATACGATCGCAAGCCGCTAGGGGAATCGTATACAAATTCGCTCCATCAGCGATGCTAGTGATGACGTCAAATTTTGAGCGGTAAAATCACAGATAAAAATGAACACCATGTATATTTATTTCCAAAAACCTCATAAAAAGATCAGCAAGAAAAGGTGGAAGAGGATTACACATTGCTAAGCCAGAAATCACTAAAGCATTCCCTTTAATTTTTAAAGTTTGGTATAAATATGTTGATGATACTTTTGCAATTGTTCCTGATAAACTCATAAACGATGCTTTAAAATTACTAAATTTGCAAGATAAGCTATAAAATTTATATTAGAAACTGAAATTAATGGATTTCTTTGTTTTCTAGGTCTAAAGATAATAATAAATAATAATAAATTCAACTTTGTTATTTTTAGGAAGTCTACTCATATTGATAACTACATAAAAGATAGAAGTTTTAACCCTTTTTCACATAAATTTGCTGTTTTCAATAGTTTGATTTATAGATTAATAAATATATCTCTGAATAAAGAGGAATTTAATAAATAATATAGAAATATTAATACTGCTTCAATTAATGGTTTTACTAAAGAGTTTATACAAGAGAAAATTGAAAAATTTAAATATACAATTGTTAATGATATTTCTACCCTTAGAAAAATGAAAGACGGTTATAATTTTTAAAAATTAACTTACCATCCTTGGATTAATAAACATTTCCAAAATATTTTTAAAGAGTTTGGTATAACTTTAGTTCCTCAAAATAAATTTAGTACAAATATTTATTACATTTCTGAAAAAAAGAAAAGTTCCTAATAATAAAAAATCTGGTATTTATCAGTTTAATTGTTTGATTGTGATAACGTTTATATTAGAAGGACAAAACGTAATTTAGAAAGCAGAATGAAAGAACATTTTCGTAACATTAAGTATAAACAAACTGATAAATTGGTCGTAGCGGATCAGTTTTGGTCATTTAACCATTAAATAAATCCTGAAGTTAAATTATTAAAACAATTAAATTGTCCGACAGATTTAATAGTTTGGGAAAATATATTTATTTTAAAAAATAAACATCGGGTAATGAATTTTGAAATACTGGTAGTTGATTCTGTTTTTAAATTTGTTTTATTTTCACATTTTAGTAGTACTAAGAAGAACATGTTGACATCTAGCGTTCATAACGATGACGACAGCTTTGTTGTTTCCGGCTGAGGATATGTAAAGGTTTTACATCGCAATTCCGGAGAGTTACTAAGAAAATGATCATAATTTCTTATGAGATAAGTGAAGTTTTAAATTACAAATTGTTATATTTGTATATATTTGTTTCCTTCACTGCTAATAGCTTCATATTTTACGTATGTATGCGTTAAATAAAATCCCACTTCATGATGCTTCCCATGTAATCACACGTTTCTATCTCCAGTTTTTTTTTTAATTTACGTCCTCCAGCGTTAAGTCATATCGGACGATGAATGAAACTGGTGAAATGATACTCAAATGAGTCCGGGGTCCATGAAGCTTAGAATTACCCGACATTCATCTTTCAGGACAAGAGAAAACCCCGAAAAAACCCGTATCCAGGTAACTCGTCCTGGCCGAGATTCTAACTCGAGACCTCTTGAAGGTGAGGCAGAGACGCTACCATCTACGCTACCGAGGCTGGTTCTACCTCCAGTATCAAAGTCTTTGTCCACTGAGCTATTTTAGTTTCTAATTCCCATTGTACTTGCAAATTTTTATCGTGGTTTCCCTAAAGCTTACACTCAGTTCTTTTTCCTTTATAATATATGAATGTGTGCTCTTTAGTCAATAAGTGGATGGATGTGGTCCCAGCTCTTTTGGGTTAGTTGTGTACGCACCAGCTATTCTGATTGCTACCTTTCGTTGCACTTTTCACAATTATTTTGAAAGTTTGCTTCTTTTCCAGACAGATTAACCAAAAATATGCGTAGTATGATATTGTTGAGTTTACTACACTTGTAGGTATGCTGCTTTTTTTCTGACTTAGGTTCTCTCGTATTTGACTTTAAACGTCCTAAAGCAGCAATGGTGTTTCTGCCATTCCAGAAACATATCTTTTATGTGGCCACATACTCATATTAATATTCATTTGGTATGCCTAAGTATTTTATGTGTTTAGTGAACTTCAATTCTTTACCATCCAAGTTAACGATTATTTCCTTTAGAATTTTCCTTCCTTCCAGAATTCGTTTTTCGGGAATCAGGGATAATTCCTGTTTGATCTTTTATATTTCAATCTTATTCAAAGACCATTCGATGTTTTCTTATTTTTCATATTTCGTTTTGCCGCATACTAACCTGTGATTAGTGTGAAACTGTGACTGGGATACAGACTCCGAATCCGCATTAAGCTTCTCGAAACTGTCTTCCGACAGATGGAGCGCTGCACATCAACTTTAAAATCTGATGGTGTCAACAGATGTCTCTCTTCACTCAACTTAAAAATCTGTCGGTGTTAACGGTGTCTAAGCGAAGCCTAGTTGAACGTGAAAACTGGTCATCGATTTGTAAAATTCGCAAGATTTGTAAGGCCTGTGATGGCATTTGAGCAGCAAGAAGGAAGGGAATGGACTTTTACAAATACCTATCGGTAAGATGTTAGCATATAGCTAAATATCGAAAATTAATATCATAACTTAACCTGAATTGTACCTTCATACTTTCGGGCAAAGACTTCTCGAGACGTCGAGGAGTGAACATCGCCTCTCCAGGGAGAACTTCTAGTGACTACGCAGCGTCAGAGCAAGCGGATTGCCACCATCGGGAGGGACCTTAGGGAAGCTCCCGGCAATTGCCCTACTCTACGGATGTCGCAGAAAACGCTGCAACTACAGGCCTTCTTCTGAGGGACAACCACTCAGCTGCCTTCTTCACCATCTTCAAGAAGGAAAATCAACACAGGTAGCGGGGCGACTCAAGACCTGAGCCATCCAGTCCTTGTGACTGGGTAAGGCGCATTCTGTGAAAACAGGTGTCCGGTCCTCTGAGTTGCAAGCTGTTCAGCACCCGCTGCCTAGAGGTAAGGACACCCGTAGGGTGGTTGATTGCACTGCACCTTCGGGTGCAGGGCTGTAAGTGTACCTGTTTTAAACCCCCCCTTTTATCATATTTCTTCTCACCTCACTCTATAATATCTCGTCATGGATTAAGGAAGAGGAAACCTTGCCAACAACGCCACGGCGGAAAGGGCAAGGTAGTCCTTCTGGAACAACCTTCTGACCAGGGCGTCTCGCGGGAAGCTGTTTCTCGTGTAGACAAAATTGCGGAGCGCACTAGTGTGCGCAGCTTTCAATCCAGGAGTGGGAGGACATCCGTGCTTTCCTGCAACTCTGCTTACTCCTCGGCATCTAAGGGAGGCCGGGAGCTCAGCTCATCGGACCTCTCGTCGGATGGCGAGGGTGAGGGGTTCCGTGAGGTAAGGTCACGGAGAACCAAACGAGCAGCAAGACTGGCTGCAGAGGGCGTGCCCTCTGGCCAGTCTTCTCGACCCACCTCCGGTCAGAACCAGGCTGGAAGGCAAAGGCGGCACATACCGCCTATCATCGTGGACAACTTCTTGGGGGCGGTAGGCTTCCTTAAGGAGGTTATGCCGACCCTCGAAAACGAGTGTTCGGTGAAGAGGAACAAGAGCCGATTTGTCTTTCACGCAAAGACTGAGGGGGACTATACCAAAATTCTATTGCAACTCAAGCAGAGGAAAATTCCTCACCTTACCTTTGGCCTGAATAAGGCCCAGGATGTACGCCGAGTCATCCGAGGGTTACCCGCGGACACTTCCGTGGATGACATAAGGGCAGACCTCACCCGCCAGGGCATCATCCCTAGAATAGTGAAGCAGCTCACTCGACCTGCTCCAGATCGCCAGGGAACTAAAGCTCCCCTTCCCCTGTTCCTAGTAGTGGTGGAGCGGGTAAACGACCCCGAGGTTAAGTTGGATGATGTTCGCACCATCTGCTACCTCCGGGCCACTCTGGAACCAGCCAAAGGCTCTGGCGGGCCCCCACAGTGCTACAGATGTCTGGGATTTAATCATTCCAGCCTCTTCTGCCACCGTAATCCTCGCTGCTTGAGGTGCGGTGGCACCCACCTCAGAGAGGACTGCCCCCGTGCCATCACGGAAGTTCCAACCTGCGCCAACTGCAAAGGAGGGCACATAGCGTGCTATGGAGGTTGCCCTACCAGGAAGGCGGTTATTGCCTCTAGGAGACCAGCTCCAGGGCCAATAACCCAGAACACCCGTTCTGAGCCAGTAGCGGAGAGGGCAACCTCTTCCATAGCACCACGGCAACAATTGCCTAGCTCCAATAGTGCCCCATCCTTTGCTGAGGTGGTGCGCAAACCAGCCGGTTGCTCGAAGACTTTGCGGGGCAAGACACAACCCCCCAAGGATACACACACCCGCACAGCCAAACACAAAAAACAACACAAAGCTCCAGCCCCACCTAGAGCCACTCCCAGAAGGGAGGAGGGTCGTGAGGCGGCCAAAAGGGCGGACTCAGATTCCGAGGCTGGGAGCGGGTCTGGTGAACCCAAGCCTGCTTGACAGATTAGGGACGAGAAAGCCAAAGGTAGGCCAGCCCCAAGACACTCATCACCTTCGAAGTCCCAAACTTCACACACTACTCCCTCCTCCTCACCACGGTCGGAGTTGCTGACGTGGCTGTATCAGCTGTTACAGTCCCACGGTGAGCGACTCTGTGAACTGCTGGTGCGGTATACCTCCACTACAGACCCCGCAACCCGCATGGTGACAGCCATGGAGGGGCTTGCCCTTCTGACCTCCTTTACCGACCCGGCCCAGAATGGCAGCACGAACTAGGTCTAGTACCTCGTTTAGGTTCGCGTTCTGGAACGCGGCTTGAGTGGCGGTTCAACGGGACGAGCTCCTACGTTTTGCAAGATCCAATGTTTTGAACCTCATCTTGGTGTCGGAAACCCATCTCCGCCCCCAGATCCCCTTCCATCTCTCGGGGTAACACTGTGTCCGAACGGAACGTGCTGGTCGCCGAGGAGGTGGCACAGCGATCCTGGTGAGGAGAAGTGTGGTCCATCGAGCTGTCCAGCTTCCACAACTCCAGACATTAGAAGCCACGGCAGCCTGCGTGAACCTTGGCGGTTCTGAAGTCCTGGTAGTATCAGCCTACCATCCTCCCCGCTCACAATTCGTAGCCAATGACTACCAATCCATTCTTTCCTTACATCCTAATGTCATTATGGCCGGGGACTTCAATGCCAAACATCAGCGTTGGCATCATGGTCCCCGAGCGAATAGGAGAGGCAGTGACATTGTCCGCATGGTAGATGCGGACCTTCACCTTCGAGTTGAGGGCCCATGGCAACCCACTCATTACCCGTGTGGTCGGGGTCGCCCATCTCATATCGACTTCGCTATCATCAAACGCTTTCCATTTCATTTCTCACTCACTTCGCTTAACGCATTACATTCAGATCACAACCCAGTACTTGCTGAGGTTAATACACGGATTGCCAATCATGAAGTCTTGGTTCAAAACCGGGATATGGACTGGGATTGCGTCAAAGTCTGCCTGAATGACTCCATTCCCCCCAACCCCAACATAACCGACATTCCCTCCCTTGAGGCTGCGGTCTCGTCCTTCACCTCAGTCGTGAAGCGAACGGTCCGCAACCTTACAGTTATCACCCCAGCCCCTCTTTATCCGGATTTTCTTCCCCTAGACATCCTACTTCTCATTCGCCGTTCATGGGCAGCAAGGCGGCTCTACCAGAGACACCGCACGCCTCATAATCGAGGGCTTCATCGGCGACTGTGCCGAGAGGTTCGTGCCCGCCTCCGTGAGCACAGAGTGCGCGCGTGGGAGGACACGATGTCTCGTATGAACCTCGAGGACGGAGACGTGTGGAGGGTCATTAAAAGACTTCGGAACCGCCAAGGGACACCAAACTCCCCACTCCAGGGTACCCAAGGCCTGTCCTACGAATCACAGGCCAAGGCTACGGTGTTCGCCGACTACCTTGAGAGGACCTTGAGGCCTAGAGAAGAGCCCCAGGACCCTGCCTTCTCTGACCGCGTTAGGCAGGAGGTTCGTCGATACTTTCGGCGACCCCCGGCTGAGGCGGACAGACTCCCAGTTATAAGGCCCAGTGAGCTTCAGGGCGTACTCCGGCATCTTAAACCAAAAAAGGCAGCGGGACCTGATGGCATAACGCCACTCATGCTCCGCCACCTTCCTTTCAGTGCCGTGTTATTTCTTACCAGAGTCTTCAATATGTGTCTCTCTCTGAGTCACTTTCCACGTAGTTGGAAAGAGGCTCGGGTGATACGCATCTTGAAGCCAGGGAAAGACCCGGTTAATCCTGCCAACTACCGCTCCATTAGCCTCCTTTCTGTTCTCTCGAAGGTTTTCGAGAGACTTTTCTTAGCCCGCATGTCCCCCCTTCTGGGTGACATACAAGCCATCCCTCCTCACCAGTTTGGCTTCCGTCCTGGGCATTCTACGTCACAGCAGTTGCTGCGCGTGGTGGAGGCTGCAGCCCTGGGTTTCCAGGACAAGGCATTCACCTCGGCGGTTTCTCTGGACGTGGAAAAGGCCTTCTCTACGACCTGGCACGCGGGTCTTCTGTACAAATTCATCCAACTGGAGCTACCCACTCAAGTCATACACCTTCTTCACTCTTTCCTAAAGCATAGATTCTTCACTGTCACAGTGGCGGGAAAAACATCTACACGAAGGTCTATCCGCGGCGGAGTCCCCGAAGGTTCTGTGTTATCCCCGACGCTGTACAGCGTCTATGTGGCTGACGTTCCCACTGAACAGCACGTCAAAATAGCACAATATGCTGAAGACGTGCTGCTATTCTCAACAAATAGACACCCACGCAGAACCTTCAACCCCATCCAACGTTACCTAATCCTCCTCCAGGATTGGTGCACGCTTTGGCGATTGTCCATTAATACGGAGAAAAGCCAGGCGATATTGTTCACCAAGCGCCGCTTTCCCGCCAATTTCCCCCAATTTACCTACTTCGGGCAAGGGATCAGGTGGGAGAATTCAATCAAGTACTTGGGAGTCAAGCTGGACAAGGGCCTAACTTTTCGAGAGCACATCCAGGAGCAAGCTCATCGGTCGTGTGGTGTCGTGGCATCACTATACCCTGTGCTTCGGTCTGCGATGTCTGTTCCCCTAAAGTTGCGCCTCTTTATGGCTCTGGTCCTCCCTATCATGCTCTATGCGTGCGAAGTCTGGGGTATGGCCGCAGGCTCAAATCTAGTTCTGCTCCAACGTGCACAGAATAAATGTCTTCGGATTATTTATTCTGTTTGTACAAGGTTCCCCGTGAGATTACTTCACGAGGCTTCATCCCTCCGATATGTGGAGGATGAAATTAGGCGCCGGGCGACAAAATTCTTCGAGGGTTTGCCCCAACATCAGAGCGCCCTCGTCAGACCCCTTGGGGATTATGTTCCTCGTGAGCGTCGCTTAAAGCGATACCGGTTACCCCGCATGTCTTGCGGTCATTACCAGTAACCACATGATCTCCATTCCAAACTAAATTAAATTTCAGCTAATCCAAAATTATTATTATGGAATATTCAAAATTATACATACCTTCTTCCTAGTTTATTAACTAACCCACCAGCGGTGCTCGCTGTCCGTAGCACCCGGTTCATCATTCCCTGAGGAGCAAAAAGCTACCTCCCTACACTAACCCCACTTAAAATACACCCATCATTCTGCAACATCCACATCCCGCCACTATGTGGTTAAGCTCTTCCCAGAGCAGGTACACGATTTGACCACCCTTCGGGCTGTTCCAAACAGCCCGCCAGCATCGAGTTGAGTTGAGTCTTCATACTTTCATTTGTAATTCTTTAGATTCTGTACCACATACATGAAGAAGCATTAGTTTCATCAACCTTATTACTTAATTATTAATGCAAGAACAATGTTTTTCTGTTTTTTTTAGCTACCTCATCATTCCAGGCTACCAGGAATACGATGGCAGAAAACAAAAGTGCCGCATGATTAGAAATTTTGTGTTTATTGGTTTTGGTGATGTGCAGTGATCTTCAGGAACATTATTAGTGTAGAACAAAGCTTTCTTTCTCACCTATACAGCAATTTATTGTGGCTGATCAGACATTTTTTTAAAGTTTGTGTTTAATTTCAATATCAGTGGAGTGTTGTGGCCAGTATGTTCTAAATTTTCAGGAAAATTGAAGTTATTTTAGGCATTGGATATATTCGTTGGTTTTGTGTTAGAAGCTTTAAATTTAAATTATTTGAGTCATATATAACAGTCCATGTAAGGTAAATAGTTTCCAGTTTAAATTACTGCAAAAATAGCTTCCTTAAATTACAGCTATTTTGTAATTTTCATTCGATATCCATCAGTTCATATAAAACAACAGTAAGCCAAAATTAAACACCATTAATATTATAAAATTATTTGTGGTAGGTTTATTGACACTCGTCACTTACTTTTTCATATATTTATGAGAGACTAGTTTCAAAGGCCCTGGCCTCCATTTTCAATCTCTTCCCACGTGGCATTTGTTGTTATCTGCTCTCTACATTCAAGATGGCGGCACGTACAATGGTTACGCGTAGCAAAGCAGGTAAAAATTGCATAAACAATAGTTACGGCATGGAAACAACAGCTAAAAAAAGTGAAAATGAATACTTAAGTACAATAGTAAGTAGCTCAAATGAAAGGAAAGAAGGGGAATCCAAAGAAATGGGAAAAAAAGCTTGATGAAGCTAGGCTGGAGAATCCAAGAACGCGGGAAAGGATGTCACGTGAGGCCGAAACAATCGCATCGCTTCAGTTGATCGTGGATATGTTAAATAAGCATCTACAACAGTCGCAAGAAGAGGTAAGAATGCTACAAAAAGAGAATGAGGAGTTGAAAAGAGCTCTGCAATTAAAAAATTCACAAAAGGAAACAGCCTCTATGGAAGAAAAAGCGGTAGAATCAAGCATGGGCTTCACTGAAGTGAGAAACCATAGAAAATGGCCAGCCATAGCCGGTAAGATGCCACAGATTGAAATCTCAAATAAGTACGAAGTATTGAACCTACTGCAAGAGGAGGAGCATCAAATAAAATTACCTGAGGCTGGTTTACAAGAGAGGACAAAAGTTCATGATGTCTCCAAATTCCAATGGACGAACCCTAACCTCGCGGCGCAAAGGATGAAAAACCAAACAACAGAAAGTGATCAAAACACGGTGTTAGTGCTCGGTGATTCTATGACAAAACATGTGAGTGTGGAGGGTGCAAAAGTGATATCATTTAGAGGAATAAATGCTCAACAAATGTGTCGAATGGTAAGTGATGTCAAAATAGCTAGCAATCCTGAAAAAGTCAAAGTGGTAGTGCTTCACGTGGGAACAAATAACTTAAAAACATCACATAGTCCAGATGAAAATCTCGGTGGTCTACAATCTTATTCTCTCCACTAAAAAATGTTTTCCAAACGCTACTATTGCCGTAAACAGCGTAGTAAGAAGGTTTGATGTGCCAAGCAACTATATAAACAGTGTAAATAAAAACATAAGATGGGCCTGCCAAGCTCTAAAATCTGTGTTTGTGAATTTGGACAAGAAGCTGAATGAGTGGTGCATAGGAAGAGATGGTTTACACTTAAATAGAAAGGGGTCAAACAAATTGAGTGAAGCTATAAAAGATGTTGTAAATATAATATGTAAACAACCGGTAAACTGGTGAGGAAGTCAGATGGTGTAAAAACATCTTGTCAGGTCAGTAATTCAAAACATGATTCACCAAATAATGTAAAGAGTAAGCAATGTTCTCAGACCCATTGGTTAATGCATCTTAATATACAAGGAATAAAAACAAAATTTGAATCATTAGAAATATTTCTGGAAGAATTATATTTCACAAACATCTCAGTTATATGTTTAAATGAACATTGGTTAGGTAATTCAGAAATTAAATTACTAAACAAACTACAAGGTTATAATATAGCTGACTATTACATTAGGAAAACAGGACAGCGGGGAGGTTCATGCATTCTTGTTAAAAGTTGTTTGTGTAAAAATATAATGATAAAAATAAGAGAAGATCTAAAAGTATGTCAAGAAGATCACGTATTTGAAGTATCCGCAATTGAACTAATTGAGCTGAAGATCATTGCTGTCTCTATATATAGAGTGCCTTATTACAACACCTTTGAAATCTTTTTTAAAAAATTTGAAAATCTATTAATAAAACTACACAAAGAAAAGGGTAAACACATCATAATTGCAACTGATAGCAATATAGACATCCTAAACTCACATTGTTTATTAAAGAAGGGAATGGCAAACAAATTCTTAAATATTATTGAAATGTATGGGTTTAACCCTCAATGCAAAGAACCAACCAGAGTAACCACCACAACTAATACTTGTATTGACAATATAATAACTAATAGTTTATATGAAAGTGGAAATTGCAGAACAGTCGAAACTGGTTTCTCTGATCATAAAGCGTTATTTGTTACTTTTCCGAATGAATGCATAAAAAATGAAAAAAATGAAAAATATAAAACAATGCGAGCATTTAGTGATGAAAACATAACTAATTTTAAAAATCAGATCGCAGATATAAATTGGCACTTCGACATATCACAAACTGTTGATGATAATTACAATGCATTCTTAAATCAATTCTTTATTGTTTATAATCATTGTTTTCCTAAAAAAGTATCCAAACAAAAATATAAAAACTTCTCGCTAAACTGGTGTACCCCGGGTATCAAGGTTTCGAGTGCAAGGAAAAGATTATTGTATAGACTTACCAAAGAATCGAATAACTTACAGTTAAAACATTATTATTCGAGTTATAGTAACATTTATAAAAAAGTCATAAAGAGAGCCAAACAAATGGCCATTGAAAATTATATAAAACAAGCTCAAAACAAAAGTAAAGCCGCATGGCAGTTAATTAAATGTGAATTGGGGCTAAGAAACAAGCAACAAAATAAACCACTAAGTAAAGCTATTTCAGTAGATATGGCTGAATCATTGAACAAATATTTTACGAATATTCCAAATGTAATTCGAAAAACACCCCCATGCATGCCTCATGCTCTTAAGAATGTGGAAAAGAGTACACCCAACACACAGGTTTTTGATCTTGGATATGTAACAACAAATGACGTAAAAAACATTATTGCAACTTTGAAATCAAAAAATTCTAGTGGATGGGATGATCTGCCACCTAGGCTTGTAAAAATAATTGGGAATAAAATAAGTGAGCCACTTGCAAAAATATTTAACCAATCTTTTCATTATGGCATTTTTCCAGAAAGAATGAAATATGCATTAATAACTCCTTTGCACAAAGGTGGTACATATGAACAAGAAAACTATCGCCCAATATCAGTCTTGACAAGTTTTTCAACAATATTAGAAAAATTAGTATATGTTAGACTAAAAGCTTTTTTGGAAAAAAATAAAATATTAAATGATTGCCAACATGGTTTTAGAAAAAATTTATCAACAATTACAGCTGTAACCACATTAGTAAATGAAATAGCACTAAATTTAGATTTACAAAAAAATACTGCTGCAATAATGTGTGACATTTCGAAGGCTTTTGACTGCGTAAGTCATCAAATTCTTTAAAAAAAACTTGAATATTATAATATAAAGGATCAAAACTTAAAGTGGTTTCATTCATACCTGTCCAATCGCAAACATAGTGTAATTAGTAAATGTAGCACTGGAATTTATAAATCAAAATGGAGAGAAAATACCAGTGGTGTACCGCAAGGCTCTGTGCTGGGTCCTCTGCTTTATATACTTTACACTAACGATTTACCTCAAAGTATAAATGGGTATCCAATATTGTATGCAGATGACACATCAGTTATTTTACAAAATATAAGTCATAATAGTTTGCAAACTGATATAAGCAATGCATTAAATAACTTAGACAAATGGTTCACTGATAATGGTATGAGCTTAAATAAAACAAATACTAGTATTATACAATTTAAAACTGCTGCTAATGCTAATCTGAAACAAGATAATGTAGACAATAATAATAGTTCTACAATAAAGGGTTATAGTAAGATATTAGGAATGCACATAGATGAATGCTTAAAATGGAATATCCATATTGAACATATAACCAAAAAATTGAATTCGGCCTGCTATAACATGTTATGCCTGACAAATATGATGAATATAGAAACAAAAAAAATTGTATATTACAGCTATTTTCATTCGATCTTGGCCTATGGTATAATATTGTGGGGAAATGCTTCGGGATGGGAAACTGTTTTTAAAATTCAAAAAAAGGTAATACGTATAATGTTACATGCTAACTTTAAAGATTCATGCAAACCACTATTCAAAAAATTAAAAATTCTAACAATGCCCTCAGTATATATTTTAGAGTTATCCACCTATGTATATAAAAATTATGAGAAATTTATCCAAAAACAAAATCGTCATCATTACGGCACTCGGAAAGAGTCCAGCATAAAATACCCCATGCATAGATTAACATTATATGAAAAAACACCCCATTATATGGGTATAAAAATATACAATAAATTACCTCAACGACTCAAAGAAATAAAAACTCTGAAACTATTTAATAAAAGTATAAAAGATCTGTTATTACATAAGACATATTACTCCATACAGGAATTCATGGATGACACAATATCATAACTACTTGTAATTGATAATTATTTATTTATATATTATTTGTTATTTATTATTATTTAATATTATTATTTATTATTATTACTTGTAATTGATAATTTATGTACATATACATTAGAATTAGTTTTTCTTTTTCTTTCTTTTAAATTTCTTTTATGTATAACTTGACGACTCACCAGTTTACCAGCTAGGCTGACAATGTAAACGTTATGTGACAATAAAGATTCTATTCTATTCTATTCTATTCTGGTGGTGGAACTATGAACTTTTTTGTCAAATTATCTACTGGCGGGATTTCAAAGTTCATTACGCGATCCTTATTTGCCAGATGGCAGTTGGGAAGAGATTGAAAATGGAGGCCAGGGCCTTTGAAACTAGTCTCTCATAAATATATGAAAAAGTAAGTGACGAGTGTCAATAAACCAACCACAAATAATTTTTATATTAATTTTGACGTCACTGTTACTAAATTCCTCCAAACACACACCATTAATATTATGTGATTTGTTCAATATATAAGCCATGTTCTGGAGGTGGGGTTAATTTAGTCCATATAATTAGCTGTCATCAAAGACAGAAATATTTAAACAATTGCTTGTTAGCTTTATAGATATATCTCTTTGCATGTTGTCACGTATCTTTAATTCTCATGCTGTTTGTACTAACATGTGTACAACAAACTTATACACGAAGATTTTCAAAAGAATTCTTGCATCTCAGACTACATTTTAGATGAAACATTTGTGCATTTCAGCCACAGTACTCTTCCTGGATTAAGTAATCTAAAATATATGAACTTTTATAAGGATGTGTTTGCGATGTTTGGTGGCAGCATCTGTTTTTGATAATGATATACTGTTTGCCTTGTGTATTACATGCTTCGCTGTGTCATTCTAACCCAAGTATGTGAATTTTCAGATATACCAAAACTGTGGCTGTGGATTTGTACAGAATTCAATTCTCTTTGATTTCTGTAGAATTTCTTTGTTTATAATTGGCATCATCAGTGTTTACATATAATATGGGGACTTAAATTAAAATCTTTGGGTAACATGCTTGGATATGAACTTTTATAAAGTTTTTCTTTAAATTGCAATGATATTTTGAAGAAGTAGGTTCTCTCTCATACATTCAGTTTGTTCTTTCTTGTATAATGCAGTAATCACTATGTAATATTGTACACACTACACCAAATAATGTACCTGAATGTACCTGAATAGCCATCTTAGGAGAGATCTAGTCGGATTATAATTGATCTTGTAAAAGCTTTAACAAGTTTTAAGTGCAATTGTGCATTGCAAGAAATTATTAAAATGTCATTGTGCCATCATCATCATTATATGCCATTTTTACATTTATTTCCAGTATTCCACTTATTCTTAAAATATGTACAATGTTAGCTGCAGCTAGGAGCATGATCTCAAATTAATAAAGCTTCATAATAAACAATAGGTAGGAGCGGTGATATTAAGCATTTTGATTCTTACATTTAGCATTTTGTAGCATTTATACATTTGCAATTTAGCATTTTATAGCATTTTGAAGAACGTTTGAGTTAATTTTGTTAAATGATGAATATTAACATTATTTATAGGAAATTTAAAACACATTTATGGCGGCTTAATAACGACGGTGAGTTAAAAGTGCATAAAGTGTCAATTTATTTCACATTAATATAGGTTAAAGCAATACACAGAAATATAGAACAGTGTCATACAGACTAAAGCATATTCATAACATAAAAAAGATAAATCCATACTGATGTAGAACACAATAAAAGAAAATGCACTAAATTAGCATAGTTCATGATTCAGTAATGCTGTTGAATGAAAGCACTGAACATATTTCAACATTCTGTTGTGTCATTTGAGTCTTCCTGTCACTTACAGTCAAATTATATTTACTGAAATATCTTTCAGCATCTACACTGTTGGTAGCATCCCAAATACATTGCAGAGCTACTCGGGCAAACTCTGGGTATTTGATCTTAACAGCCAACATGCGTTACATGCAGTGATGCAAAGCCACATAATTTTGAAAAGCAGATTTAGCCACACCTAAATAATGCACTTATTGTTTCATTCCATTGAACAGATAAGGAATTACAGACTGTCAAAAGAAATAATGCTTAGGTGTGTAAGCATTTTAATTAGACATATTAATGACTCACAGTTCCAGCACTTTCACAGCATAATTAAGACCACAAACAGGAGTAATGCTTCTGAGTGTAACCTTTCATTGATTTACTTATGTGACACACATTCAGTTGTATGTCATAGCCTGAGAGGTTTACACTATGCAGCACTCCTGGACAGCTTTGGAAGGCACACAACTCCGGGCAGTAAAGGAGAGCGTACAACCCTGGCTAACTTCCTGCAGGGATAACCGGCGAGCCGAGGTGATACTCACCCGGCTGAGAATTGGGCACACACGAGCGACTCATGGCCATTTGTTAAGAGGGGAACCGGCCCCTGTGTGTGCTCCATGTGCAGTACGCCACACTGTGCGGCACGTATTGCTGGATTGCCCGCAGTACGCCCGCGTTTGCCAGTCAGTAGGCTTAGGGACTAACTTGCTGGCTGTTTTAGGGGATAACCCAGTAGCCGTGGTTAAGGCACTGCGGTTTGTTACCGAAATCGGTTTTATTAAACAAGTCTAACTTACATTTTATATTTCTTAATTTTAGAGATTTTAAATTATTAGTCTTAGGATGGGCTTTTTTATGTATTTTTGATAGTTAAGTATTTTTATTTTATTTTAACTTTTTAGCTTAATTTCTGTAGCTTTTAGGTTTTAGTGTTGACTTCGGGCCCAAATTACCTTGTTGTCGACGGGCCCTAAAACACCACATACTCACTCACACTATGCAGAGAGCACCAACTGTCAGCTTAGTACATATATAGCTTAAAGTCTTATCAAGTTAAAGTAAGCCATTTACTAAAGCAGTTGCTGTACCAAGCAAACATACTTCAGTCAGATAATTACATAAAATTTTGTCCTGTTGGAAGATGCACTTTGCATTAAAATTTATTTTTAAAACTGCTTATTTTCTTTTTCAGTATTTATTACTGTGCTTATACATGTCATTAAAGCATTTACAAATTTAAGGCTGTAATATAGCTGTGTTTCAAAGACAACGTTAAGCTTAGGACAATTTTAAATGAATGATACACTTTTTATGTACTTAATATTCTTCTTAGATTCATGGAACTGTTTCATTCAAATCATAATCATTTATACTGCATGTGTGAATGATAATCCAACCAAAGTGATTAGAAGTATATAAAATAGTGTCTTTTATTCAATGTATGTCTTTGCCTCATATACTAATTTGTAAGGTTTTACTAATATCATGAATCAATCACAAATTTCAGGTTTTTCTTTGAATATTCATTTGTAAACTTGTGCTAAAATGATGTATGTACTATAGAGCTTTTGAAATTCTTAGTAAATGTAAGCTATTAACATGGCTTCTTTGTATTCTATTTAAAGAGATAGTGCTATGTTTTTGTACATAGTTGTTTGTATCTTCACTTACAATTTATTAATACATTTATTTAATAATGTTATGCGTTATTTGTTGTTTTTTTCTTTTTGACACTTTCCTTCCAGGGAACTTTTCAACATTATTCTGTGTACAAAGAAATTGCATTACTCATGACCTTGTGATATCCTTTCCTGTTTTCCAGTACCTGTAGAATGCATTGATTTAGTGTCAGGTTTTCTTGTAATTATCACAGTAACAAGCTTAGGAATTCACACTTCAGGGAAAGAAAGTACAGGTGTTATGTATAACCTCGACAGCATCTTGAGTAATCTCACTCTGTCAAAGTTGCAATTGTTTCTTAAAGATATACTTATTCATTTATTACATGAATATAAAAGCTATAAAGCTTAGTGGCAACAGGAAAAAGATCAAGTTTGGAAGTGGCTTTTGAGACCTTTTTTTTCCGAATTGGTGAACTTCTTTCGAAGTGACATCTCGCACATTAATGAATAATTTACGCACATTTACTCAGCATATTTAGCGCGTATTATGCTAATATGCGATAAATGAATTGTGCCGTAAATTACTCGTTGGTGCACCAGATTAGGCTTCGAAAGAAGTTGGATACAACCAGTCGCTGAAAATGGTTGAGAAGGGCGGGGAGGCGAATGTACCATAGCTCGTTCGAAATAGAAGCTCACTGCATTTCCGACGGCATGTTGGTTAGATCACTTAGGTGGCATCGAAAGGTATAGGAGGAGCGCCCTATGCGTCTTCAGTTTTTAACACGGAATTGAGAATCTGGTATTCATCTGTGAGTATGATTCCACAGAACATATTTGAAAACTTCCACGTTCACCAATTCCGCGCAATTTCATTCGTTTGATGTTCTGTGGCAAGAGGCGGCCAATCACCGCTTTCGTGATGGAAATGGCGGTTGGCAAATGCTGTTAGCTGATTGGTGTTTGGTAAAAATTTAATAAACGACCCTGTGTAAAAGACTAGAACCTGTATCATAGAACATGGCGTCTGGAAATGTACTGGTAATAATTAAGGTCAAATGTAATTGAAAATTATTGTTTTAACAGTGTGTGGTGTCGAGTGTTTCAGTGTTTATTATATAAGGCACGTAAGTCTGTATTTGAATATTGAATAACAAAATAGAACGCTGTTCCAGGTTTACCATGAAGTGTATTGTGAGAAATCAGTGATGTGTTAAGTTTACACGACTCTACAATCACTTTTCTACCATCTGTTCTTACATTCTAACTATTGGTTAATGTGGATAAATTGGCAAGGACTAAAGCAAATTTGTATATGTAAATTTTTATATGTAAAAGGTTCCGGAATGGCTATGTTTTGCACATAGTGTTTCTTTATTGCATCAAGTGTACACGTAAGCCGTACACACCGAAATTCTCGGCCCTAAGCTACAAAGCGTAGCCGACATATTGAGCACCGTAACCACAAAAACTGTGCCGAGAGATGTTTTCCATACGGAGATTGTAGAACAATTCAGTAAAAGTGCGAACGAATATGGTGACTGACGTCATAGCTTGGGCGTTGCTGTTACCGCGGAAAACACCAAAATTACGCAAGAAAACCAGCGATACTGTAATACGCGACGTAAAGATCTGTGGATCATTGCAGAGTTATTATTAACATTATTGTATATTATTATATTCTGGTTAAAGTGCACAATGAGTGCGGACGGATATCGTGGATCTAAGGTTACGGCTTGGGCGTTGTCAACTAACAGAATATGCTACCGCGGTAAATACCAACGTTACTCAAGAAAACCAGCGATACTGTAATACGCGACGTAAAGACCTGTGGAACATTACCGGAGTTATTATCATTGTATATTTAAGTCATATCGGTTCGAACTCGGGACCTCTTGAACTTGAGGCTGTCACGCTACCATCTACGCTACCGAGGCGGCCAGTGCTAATAATAATAATGGTAAAAGTGTAGAATGAGTGCGCACAGTTATGTTGGTACTCAATGGCTGCACGAAAACGTGTTGGCAACTGCGGTGCTGCGATATACGCAAATACAGAGGAACGTTGCCAAACACATTGTTTTTCTCATTATAAACTAGCCATAGTAATGGGAATAGTGCGTACTGTCCGGCCGCTGTATCTTCGGCTCTGACATTTAGTGGCTGCAGGAGGTGGAGGGGGAAGGTTACTAGTACCAACATATAATAATGAGTAATTGAAAACATATCGTCAGAATTATCTTTATAATGAGAGTATAGGAATCTATTAGCTTCAAAACATTGAAATACAACTTGTAATTTCATTATCATGCAAGATATTCTTTACAACATCACTCTATTCAAATATTTCGTTCACACCTTTCACGCACACCAACTGCTTCTGTTGGTGATACTGGGAGTCTGTACATCCGGTGTCGTGGTCAGGAAGCTAAAACTGTCTGCTAGCGCCAATCAGTGTTGTCGCTGGTAGGCGTGGCTCCCGCACCCAACACCGTGTTGCCAGCTTAAATTTGTTTGAGCCACGTGGCCGAATAGCGGCTTGCGCTGGTGAACTTTCTTTGGTATAATTTTCGTGCGTGAACTCCGATGTTTAGTGTTCGTAAGTCCTGTTATTATCGCTATTATAATAATATGGCTACTGGTTCGTGAAATATGCAAATACATGAAATATTTAAAATACGCATTGTTCCTCTGCTTGAAATTCCCGCTCAAGAACTGGCAACAGCCTGCTTCCCCCTCTCGAGAAATGTCAGAGCCGCAGATAGAACGGCCGAGGTATAGTAAGCTTTATTTTTATAGTTTTAATTATATTAATATGATGATTAATGAAAAAACTGTTGCAATGATCCACTAATCTTTACGTCAGTTTATTTGGGTGTTATATTATCGCTGGTTTGCTTAAGTGATGTTGACTGTTCCAAAACTTCAGCTAGATTCCATTAAGTTTTTAACAAATTATGATAATAATAGTAAGAATATAATAATAATAATAATAATAATAATAATAATAATAATAATAATAATAATAATACGTGATAATGATAATCTCTGGCAATGTTGATAATTAGTTAATATTAAAAATAATAACTCTGACAATGTTCTACTGATCTTTACGTCGTGTATTACAGTGTCGCTGGTTGTCTTGCGTAAAGTTGGTTTTTCCCGCGGTAGTATGCTCTGGATGTTTGCAACGCCCCAACTATGAGGTCAGAACCACGATATCCGTTCACACTCATTCTGCACTTTTACCATAATTAATAAGAGTAACAACAATAATAACTTAGATAATAAACAAAGCTTACTACGCACTTTTCCCATTATAGCTAGTTTATAATGAGAAAAAGAAAATGTTGGCATTTTGCGTATATCGGAGCGCCGCAGTTGGCAGCAACTTGTTTTTGTGATGTCATTCCATACCAACATAACTGCGCACTCATTCTGCACTTTTACCAACAATCCTTGTATTCTTCCGGTCACTGACCCACGTTGCTATTCCCATCCGCTTATATCTGTCCTCCCTAGCGAGTAATGACTAGAGCTCCGATTTATAGACATAATGAAGTGTGAATATATGCACTAAAATCTGATAAATATGCTCTAAACTTCGTTATATGCATTCAAAATAAAGTATATTTCAACATCTCATATTCATTAATCTTGATAAAGTAGACAAATTGTAAATTTAATGTTAGGTTCGGTCATTAAAAAAGTTATTTATTAGTCTCTTTTATTCCATATCAGCATTAGTTTTTCTTGCAGTAAACGTTTATTTTCACAATTTTGTAGAAGAAACAGCTTAAGCTGGACAGATGGCGTAGCCATATGGCGGTCGTGACATTATGGCTGGAGTGTTGCCAAAAGTAAAAACATTCTTTTGCTGAAAATACCAACACTACGTAAGCAAACTAGCGATAGTATAACACGGAAGCATGAATAGGTTTTATACAGGAGGGGGGGGGGGGGGGGAACTAGTTTCATTATATTGCTTCATGAAATAAATTTCTGTATCTTGTATACTTGTGTGCTTTAAGCATATGTGCTGCTTCATCTGTAATTATCACCAAGGGGTTTTCCTCATTTTTGGTGAATGGCTACAAAAAAGTAATGCATCTCAAACAGCCCTAGCAATTGCCGAATGGTTTGTTACTACCAGTAAGTACCTGGCAACAATGTAGACTCAGGTTGGTATGGAGTGGAAGTCATGGAAACATGCTCTTGCTTACTGCAGTGTTTAGTATTATGCCAACAGCGAATTGTAGCCACATTTTCTTTTTCTTATGAACTGGCGATACTGTAATGCATAAGGAATTCAGGGAGAAACAAGAGTTTTAACCTTCACTTGTACTATTTTCTTGATCATTTTGGATCCCTTGGAGATAAACAAGGTGAATGATTTCATCAAGAAATCAAAGGGATGGACAGGAAATATCAGGGTCAATGGAACATTGTGAACGGGCTGCTGCTGGTGCTTGAAAAGGGAAGTTCGTTAATCATGAAAGAAATCAGTACCAGCGACTTTCCAGCCAAGGATATTACTTCACACCTTATTTTACAGATATATGCACATTTTTATATATTTATTAATCATAAATTAGCTCTCTAGTAAGAAATCTTGTGTAAGTCCAACATCGGAGGCATGCACGAGGGCTGACGGAAACTACGGAAGTGACATGCGCCGACGTTAATAGCAGACAGCTTTCAACACTGCCAACATTGATCCAACAACTACACTACTTTTTGTTGCAATGCCGGGTTTTCTCTTATCTACGTTTAAAAAAGAATTGTCCGATATGACTTAACATTAGAGGGCGTAAATCACAAAAAATAATGAAAATTAAAAAAATTAAAGGAAATAAAAAAAAAAAAATCTGTAGTCAGTGAACACTTAAACAATACCTGGCATTTTTTATTGATGTAGAACAGCATCGCACTCCCAGCACAGTATTCTTGTTCTTAACAGACTTTCGCCGTACAGAAACTTGTCTTCGCATAAAGGTCCAAGATCAATAAAACTTATAAAATGAGCCATTGGTTTCAGACACAACTTCCATCTAATAGCTTTATTCACTGAATGCCAGGGTCCTGATGGATATTCATTCTTAGATTTTACTTTCCTAACAATGGCACATGTACTGTGCACATGTAGAGTTTCGAACTTCTGCATTTTGTTAATTTTGTAACACAAAATTGTTATATAACACTATTTTCAAAAATGTATGTTGTAATTTGTGAGAAAACCTTAACGCGATAGAGAAAAATGGACAGCATCATTCAAATTAGTATATCCAAGTTAAAAAAAGCCTTTTAGATCGCAAACCACTGCAAAAAGGGTATAGTTTGCAGCTATTACTGTAAGAATCTGTGTAATCTATTACCTTTAGTGAGTCGCTTATGCTATTTGAAGTTAAGAAAATATTCCTTATATATATATATATAAGGGCGTTCAACTACAGCGGTCATCAGCGCCCTTTAAAAAACTTGTCATGGCAAAAGCCAGAAATAAAACTTTCTAAATACTATACAAGTGTAACAAAACCTGTTAAAAATACACGTACATAAAAGACATCAATCAAAACCTAAAAATTTCGTTCACTAAATCCTAAACTCTAAACTAGAAAAGAATCTAAAATCCTTCTCCACGGGTCTCCACGCACGTCCTACATGTTGGTGGGCCTGTTGACCGTCTCCCTCAACCACGATGAGGAGCCCACACGAGGGAGACTGTTGGCTCGGGACCCCGGGTGCGCCAAACCCGTACCTACCGAAGTAGGCCCTTGGGGGGATATTCCTTAAAGAGATGTATATGAAGGCACATAGTAAACTATTGCAATAATAAGTCTGTAATTCTCATCAGTATCAACAGCATACTAATGCACCAAACAAATTAAAAGAAATTGACCCTGGTCAGAGTAGAGTGAGTAATAATGATATACTGCCAATTTGCTGGTTTGCTTACATAGTGTTGGTATTTTCAGCGAAAGCCTGCTTTCACTGTTGGCAGTGCTCAAGTGATGCTCACCATATGCTTTGCTGTCTTTCTGCAGTTTAACACATTTTTTATAATACCTTTAAGAGTTTCAAATGATCAAGGTTTTCTTTTTTACAAACTAATTTTATTATATGAATGTTCAAGCATATCTTCGCCAAGGTACCTTAATTGCTGATTCATCTCAAACTTCTCATCCTGAATACTTTTCCAGGAAAATTGAAGTTCTACATTATTTAGCTTGTTCAAATAGTTGTTGGCTGAAATGAGTGCTTTGTAGATATCTTTAAAAAAATTATCATTGCCATAATATTCGCTTTTGCTTGCAGAAAATGCTGCTTGGAAGAATTCCATCGATCTATTGTTGAAGGAAATAAGCTTTTATATAAGCAGAGGCGTCTTGAAGATGAATGTTATTTTCCGGGCTTATGGGCCATTGTCTAGAAGTTCTTGAGTGACCTGACATTTTGCCAGGTACTGCACCAGTTTCTTAAACATTCTGGAGGATAGTGACTTGAATTTTTTTGAATTTTTGAGTCGTAGTCATTCTTATCTATGACCGTAGCATCACCCTTGTCTGTGGGAAGAATTATATCTTTGTCCGAGTTCAGTGTCTTCATGGCCTTTCTTTCCTGTGCTGTGATGTTGCTCTTGGGGGCTTTTGCCTTGCTTAGGATGCAGGAAGCTTCACGTCAGATTTCCTCCGCCTGGTCTGTTGGAAAGTGTATGTATAGCTGCTTCCACGTTGGCAATAATATCCTCTCTGGGTATTTCCTGGGGTGTGACTGCGAAGTTGCCTCCTTCGGCCAGGAGCCTTCTGTCAGTGTTAGCAAGCAAATAGTGAAAACGATGGCGCGCGAAATATCTGTTATGTTGAAATAAGCTTTATTGCTCTTCTCCTTTGGCATTATATTCTGTTTCCTCTTGCTCTAGACTTCAGAAATTATGAGTAACAGCACATTAGTTACCACTTTAAAAGCTAAATGAAAATTAAATAACCCATCCATCCTTAAGGGGTGGAGGCCTTCTGCTAGTGCAGGGAGTTGCTGCTATGAGCGCATTAGGGTAGCAACTCCTAAGAGCATCATGCTTTACTTGTCTGTACTTCCTTATCTATTCTGATAACTATTAATGTTCTATATTCTATACACTGTGTACTTAGATCTATGTTAGGTTGTTTTGTATCCTATGTTCTATAACCTGCTGCGCTGTGCTTAAGGTGGGAAATCGGAGATATTTCCTATAATTCTAGCTCTCCTAAATTTGGTGATCTATCATCTTAAGCTCCCTCTTCTGCAGCTTGCTTTTTGTAGTTTACATTGATCCTGCTTGTCCTTGAACTGCACTTCAACTTAGCACAGACACTAACACAGACACTTCCGTTGCAAACTATGAGGAGGTGGTGTATTTATGGGTGGCTGCTCTTTCCAGTTTTCTTCAAGTTAGTCTGTCCTTAGCTTGTCTCATTCATAGTGTTCCTGCTGTCCTAAAGTTGTTTGCCAATCATGTCTCGTCCATAGCGTTCCTGCTGTCCTAAAGTTTGATGCCTACCATGTCTCGTCCATAGTGTTCCTGCTGTCCTAAAGTTGTTTGCCTATCATGTCTCGTCCATAGCGTTCCTGCTGTCCTAAAGTTTGATGCCTACCATGTCTCGTCCATAGTGTTCCTGCTGTCCTAAAGTTGTTTGCCTATCATGTCTCGTCCATGGTGTTCCTGCTGTCCTAAAGTTGTTTGCCTATCATGTCTCGTCCATAGTGTTCCTGCTGTCCTAAAGTTTGATGCCTACCATGTCTCGTCCATAGCGTTCCTGCTGTCCTAAAGTCGTCTGCTTACCATGAGTCATCCATAGTGTTCCTGCTGTCCTAAAGTTGTTTGCCTATCATGTCTCGTCCATAGCGTTCCTGCTGTCCTAAAGTTTGATGCCTACCATGTCTCGTCCATAGCGTTCCTGCTGTTCTAAAGTTGTCTGCCTACCATGTCTCGTCCATAGCGTTCCTGCTGTCCTAAAGTTGTCTGCCTACCATGTCTCGTCCATAGCGTTCCTGCTGTCCTAAAGTTTGATGCCTACCATGTCTCGTCCATAGCGTTCCTGCTGTCCTAAAGTTGTTTGCCTATCATGTCTCGTCCATAGCGTTCCTGCTGTCCTAAAGTTGTCTGCCTACCATGTCTCGTCCATAGCGTTCCTGCTGTCCTAAAGTTGTCTGCCTACCATGTGTCGTCCATAGCGTTCCTGCTGTCCTAAAGTTGTCTGCCTACCATATCTCGTCCATAGCGTTCCTGCTGTCCTAAAGTTGTCTGCCTACCATGTCTCATCCATAGCGTTCCTGCTGTCCTAAAGTTGTCTGCCTACCATGTCTCGTCCATAGCGATCCTGCTGTCCTAAAGTTGTCTGCCTACCATGTCTCGTCCATAGCGTTCCTGCTGTTCTAAAGTTGTCTGCCTACCATGTCTCGTCCATAGCGTTCCTGCTGTTCTAATGTTGTCTGCCTACCATGTCTCGTCCATAGTGTTCCTGCTGTTCTAAAGTTGTCTGCCTACCATGTCTCGTCCATAGCGTTCCTGCTGTTCTAATGTTGTGTGCCTACCATGTCTCGTCCATAGCGTTCCTGCTGTTCTAAAGTTGTCTGCCTACCATGTCTCGTCCATAGTATTCCTGCTGTCCTAAAGTTGTCTGCCTACCATGTCTCATCCACAGCGTTCCTGCTGTTCTAAAGTTGTCTGCCTACCATGTCTCGTCCATAGTGTTCCTGCTGTCCTAAAGTTGTCTGCCTACCATGTCTCGTCCATAGCGTTCCTGCTGTTCTAAAGTTGTCTGCCTACCATGTCTCGTCCATAGCGTTCCTGCTGTCCTAAAGTTGTCTGCCTACCATGTCTCGTCCATAGTGTTCCTGCTGTTCTAAAGTTGTCTGCCTACCATGTCTCGTCCATAGCGTTCCTGCTGTTCTAAAGTTGTCTGCCTACCATGTCTCGTCCATAGCGTTCCTGCTGTTCTAAAGTTGTCTGCCTACCATGTCTCGTCCATAGTGTTCCTGCTGTTCTAAAGTTGTCTGCCTACCATGTCTCGTCCATAGCGTTCCTGCTGTCCTAAAGTCGTCTGCTTACCATGTCTCGTCCATAGCGTTCCTGCTGTTCTAAAGTTGCTTACCATGTCTCGTCCATAGCGTTCCTGCTGTTCTAAAGTTGTCTGCCTACCATGTCTCATCCATAGCGTTCCTGCTGTCCTAAAGTTGTCTGCCTACCATGTCTCGTCCATAGTGTTCCTGCTGTTCTAAAGTTGTCTGCCTACCATGTCTCGTCCATAGCGTTCCTGCTGTCCTAAAGTTGTCTGCCTACCATGTCTCATCCATAGCGTTCCTGCTGTTCTAAAGTTGTCTGCCTACCATGTCTCGTCCATAGCGTTCCTGCTGTTCTAAAGTTGTCTGCCTACCATGTCTTGTCCATAGCGTTCCTGCTGTTCTAAAGTTGTCTGCCTACCATGTCTCGTCCATAGCGTTCCTGCTGTTCTAAAGTTGTCTGCCTACCATATCTCGTCCATAGTATTCCTGCTGTCCTAAAGTTGTCTGCCTACCATGTCTCATCCATAGCGTTCCTGCTGTCCTAAAGTTGTCTGCCTACCATGTCTCGTCCATAGCGTTCCTGCTGTTCTAAAGTTGTCTGCCTACCATATCTCGTCCATAGCGTTCCTGCTGTTCTAAAGTTGTCTGCCTACCATGTCTGGTGTATAGCGTTCCTGCTTATATAAAGTTGTCTGCCTAACATGTCTCGTCCATAGCGTTCCTGCTGTCTTAAAGTTGTCTGCCTACCATGTCTGGTCTATAGCATTCCTGCTGTCCGAAAGTCATCTGCCTACCATGTCTTCAGTCTCCTTATCAATCTTGGTCCATTTTGACAATGTACCCTCCCCATCTCCATTTCATCTGTTCTACCCATACAGCTTCATTCATTCCTACCTGTCCTTCTAGTGTTATGTGCAGTATTTTTCTCTGCATCTTTTGCTGGCAAATCTGAAGCATTGTTTCTTTGTTAGAGACCTGGTATGGCAGTCATATAATACTGGTAGCACGCAGGTTTCTACTACCTCCCTCTTTAAGCTTAATTTAAGGGACCTGTCTTCTAAGATAAACTTGATTTTCCAAAATTTCTTTCATGCCAGGTTGTTACGCCTTTTTATCTCCTGTGTGGAATTGTTTGAAAAAGATAACTGTTTGCACCAAGTAGATGTATTCACTGACGTATTCCAGGTTCTCCCCATTGACACTTACTTGCTCCTAACAGTATTTGTCATCAGTTTGGATTTCTTTGGACTGATAGTTAGTCCTACCTCAGTGTACTCTATTTAGCTCTGTTAGCATCAATTCCATTTCCTTCATGAACCTAGCCACCAATAATATGTTGTCCGCAAATCGTTGGTGCATTATTTGGAGGCAGTCTAAGTTTATGACATACTTCTATTTCCAGTTCAGTTTCCGGAATTGGTGCTCCAGGAGGCTGCTGAAGAGCTTTGACAATATCAGGTCTTCCTGTTTGACACCTTTTTCAAGTGTAATGCTCTTACCTTCCCTTTTGGACTTTACCTTGGCCGTGCTGCCGTGCTGTAGCTTGGAGAGTATTCTGATATATTTTGCTTCTGTTCCTTTATGTTCGAGTGCTTGCAGGATAAATTTGTGTTCAATAGAGTTAAAAATGTAGGTGTAAAAATATAGAACTTGAGTTCTTGTACTATTTCTATTTCACTGCCTGTAGGTGGCCCATTGTGCTGTATCCTGACCAGGAGTCATCTTGTTCAATTGGTTGATTTTCGTCAAGTACTTTCGTCAGGTGTCTTGTCAATATGTTGATGAAAATTTTGTACAGGTTTGATGTGTCTTATGGGTCTGTAGTTTTGCCTCTCTTTTGTGGAGCAGAATTATTGTACTCATTTTCCAGTCTGAAGGGATCTCTTCTGATTCCAATATTAAATTGAACAGTTTGGTGATGGGTGTGACCAGTTTGTCAGGACCTAACTGAGATATTTATTGCAGATACTATCTTTGGCAGGTATTCCTGTACTTCATTTCTTCTATGGCTGCTCTTACCTCACTTGGAATTATTGGACCTTCTGCCTCAATTAAGCTTTCTTTTCCTTTCCTCCATTGTGAAATCATTGTCTATGAAGCAGTCCTGGCCGTACCATGTGAATTCCACATGCTCTTCATGTACTCGGAAAGAATTTACATATACAGTACTCGCATCTTTTCTTAAGCAGTGGATTTACAGTGTGGTGCGGGGTGAGGGGAAGAAGTGAGAGCTTCTTTCTGCAGAGTGGTCAACCTTGAAAAACACAGTTCAGCAAAACAGCGTGTAAGATAAGCAAAGATATCACAAGTAACGTTGCATCCTCTGAAAACATTTCTTAGTTTTGCCCACGCCAGCTCAATTGCATTCAGATCACAGTTAAATGGAGGTAGGCGAATAATAATGTGTCCCCTTTTGAGAGCCATAACATCCACAAATGTTCATACAAATATAAATCATTTTCAAATAAATGCTGATGTACATTACCACCACACTCGTAACAAGGATAAACTGGCAATTCGAGCGCACCAAACGAGCCTTTATGAAGGAAGCTTTAACTACAAAGGGATAATGTTATGTAATAAACTTCCAAATTCATTTAAACAAGCTGCATCATTAAAAGACTTTAAGAATAAGGTTAAGAAATTTTTGTATGCACACTGTTTTTATACGGTTAATGAATTGTTAGAACTATAACCATGCGAGCATAGTACATACACAAACCTGTAATATTCATATTATGACATTTTTGTAGTACATTAGTCTATGCAAATACCACATGAAACCATAGAAAAGCTGTTTACTGTGTATATTGTATGTAATCAATTGACTTCATGTATATACTGTATTTATACATTTTGACGTGTCTCATAACATGTCTATGTTGCCAAGGACGAACTAATATCCGAATTCTAACATACAATTGTTGTAAACTGGTTAGCTAATTAACCTCGAAATTGATCAAAGCAAAATATTGCAGACATGATAAAGCTTAGCATATTAGCCACTAGATGTCATTGTAAAGCGCATTTCAAAGTTCAAAGTTGTCATCTATGTTTATGGAGTTAAACGAAACTTACTGAATGAGGACATGGAACCGAATCGCTCTTATCGCGCGCATATGTATCTTAAAGAGTAGAGCTGGTGCAACAAAAGCTTGCCAGCCTACCTTATGTCCAGAAGACTAATTTTGTACGTTACCGCATACACCCATAGCTTATGCCTGTTACAGAGCCATTATGCCTCTTAGAAGGCTCCAGTATCTGACAATGTCCTGGTGCGCACATTGCAGTGAATGAGTATATTGTATTGAGTGGATGTTTGGTTTGAAAGGTAAAGTTTTATTTATTGGTGTATGGTATATTGTAACTTTTTTTTTAAAAAAAAAAAGTTAATTGATGGAAATAATTTCTTCACCTTAGCCGTATATAGGCTAAGGATTTTGATAGTCAACATGAAAAATGCCGGGATTTGAACCACGGATCTCCTGGTTTCCGTCCAGTCACTCTAATCCATTGAGCTACAATGGCCAACTTGCTGTCCCGACATTAAATTCTTCATTTGACTCGTATACTTGTTTAGGTTATTTTAACTTAATTGAAAAAAAAAGCTATTTTTTAGTTGGTTTTTTGACACTTTTTCAGTTACACTTTTATATTATTGAGGGACATGGAATCAGAGTTTTATCTTTTTTGTTGATGGCCAAATATTTCTTTGTTTTATATGGTCAGTAGAACCATTAACTCCCAGATGAGATAGACCATAAAGGGATTCAAAAATAGCTTGGTGAAAACTTGAGGGAATGAGCTTATAATTCGAAGAGTTGCATAACAGTTCTAGGTTATTGGCTACTACGACTACATCTGATTTCAGCTTCAGTGAACAGGTGGTTGAGTTTCGCAGTTGGTTCACCTCTTCCTCTAACGCCTCCATGGTAGTGCTTCTTGCAATGTGAATGGAGCAAATCCTCAAGCTAGCATCAGCACCAGTAGTATTTTTCTTTCCTTTGACATACCTAATGCGGGACTTCGGTCCCGGGTTCGGAGCAATCCAGCAGCCCGCCTTGGTAACGTAGATGGTAGCATGTCTGCCTCATGTTCAAGAGGACCCGAGTTCGAATCTCGGTCAGGGTGAGTTGCCTAGATAAAGGTTTTTACGGGGTTTTCCCCTTATCCTTAAAGATGAATGTCGGGTAACTCTAAGCTCTATGGACCCTGGACTCATTTGCGCATCATTTCACCTAATTCATTCACCGTCCGATGTAACTTAACGTTGCGGCGGACGTAAATAAAAACAAATTAAATACCTAATGTCAGTGGTAAATTGTGCTATGAAATCAAGGTGTCGGCAATACGGCCCTAAAATCTTCCGATGTCACAGATGGTACTCGAACCCTGGGCTTCATGGTAGCCGTCTTGGCTGCCGAATCCGCCATTTCATTCCCCCGCAAGCCTACGTGACCAGGGATCCATGCACACACCACGCTTACGCCAGAAAGGTGTAAAACGTGGACGGCATCCTGTATACGCTGCGCCCCTCAAAATCCAACCTCTGCGGTCCTCGTCCCGAGGGGTGGGCAACAGCAAGTAGGGGACTGACTGATGGGGTGATGTACGGTGGGGACTTGGTGTACCCCAGGACCGTTACGGCTGCCCAGAAGGCCCATCAGTAACCCCGAAAACTGGCAGAAGAGGCTCTGCTGTAAACTCTCGACTGGGTTCCTCCGCGAGGTGAGAGTGTTCCTTCAAACGCCCAAATCATGGTCCACTTCGGTGTTTGACCCCATTTATTTATTTTTTCTTTTTCCTCCCTGAACACATGTCTGACGGGTAACAGCGCGGGTGGTTGGAGTGGGAAGCGCAAGAGGTGACTGGGTAACGCTTAACTCCCAGCCCCTTGTTACCATGTAGGACTGTGTTCGTATCCGCTGATAAAGGTCAGTCCCGGGAAGGGACCATTGCATGAGCACGGAATAGTAAACACCCGTGCGTTTGACGGAATGACGAACGAAGAAATTCAGGAGAACCTCCAAGACCAAGGTGTGACGTCTGTATACCGCGGTCAGCGACGAGAGCGAGGGGAATTGGTGCCTACCCGTACCCTGTTCCTGACCTTTGATCGGGTAGATCTCCCACAAAGGATTAGGACAGGGTACGGGACCATCGAGGTACGCCCATACATACCCAACCCCTTACGATGCTACGAGTGTCAGCGCTTCGGGCACACTAGCGCGTTCTGCAGCGGAACGGCTACGTGTGGTAACTGCGATGTCGCAGCATGAGTGCCTGCACATCGGCAGTTAAATGTGTATACTGTGCTGGAGAACACCCATCCAGCTCGAGATTGGCCACGTTTTGTCGAGGAAAAGGCGATCCAAGAGATCCGGGTGAAAGTGAAGGTGTCCTCGGAATCCCGGAAACTCGCGCCTACTCGCATACCATCCCTCCCGCGGTCCGCTACCTACAGCTCGGTAGCAGCTAAGCCCGTGCCGCGGAGAGAGATCGCCACGCAGACCAGCGATATTCGTGAGGCCACAATCTCCGAGAAAATTATTATTCCATCCCCGAAGCCTGCAAAATCACCGTCCATGCCCGCACCTTCGACGCCGATGTCTTCATCACGAAGATCTCCAGTAGTGACACTGGGGAAAGCCACATCGAAGACCGATAAACCCGTGGTATACGATGTGCCACCAAAACAGTTTAATACGGCGTATAAGTCTGACTTCCTCTAGGATACCAGTAAACGTGCCAGCCGGAAAAGGAGCCCTAGGGCTTCTAAAAGTTCCTCCTCCGAGGAGTCGTCACCGGAGGACTCTAATCGACGCCTGTCCTCGTCGATCTCTGTGTCGAATCAGTTTGGGGCCCTTGAACCGAAGTTCTCTATCGGGAAAGGGGCCTCATCTGTGGAGGAAATGGAGCAGGAGGAAACGGACAATAGCAGGAAGGTTTCTCGAAAACGATCAGATAATCCAGATGTTAAAGGTGTTAGCCCGAAACCAAAAAAGAAGGGCAAATTGATTCGGCCACCGTCAAAGTTTCCCTAACGTGTAATAACCTAGATCTTCATATTCCAACGTGGTAATGGCGATTCTACAGTGGAACATACGTGGGCTTAGAGCACATCGCCCTGAACTTGATCTGTTGCTTAGTAACCACGATCCAGTAGTGGTTTGCCAACAGCAGACAAAGTTTGCCCTCAGGACTCCTTTCAGCTCAGGCGTGATCTTGCCCCTGAAGAGGGTATTCCTGCGCACGGAGGCACTATGGTACTCATCAGGGATGACGTATATGTGGACGATATCCCCCCAGGGGCCTACTTCGGTAGGTACGGGTTTGGCGTAACCGGGGTCCCGAGCCAACAGTCTCCCTCGTGTGGGCTCCTCTTCGTGGTTGAGGGAGACTGTCAACAGGCCCACCCACGTGTAGGCCGTGCGTGGAGACCCGTGTCGGTGGAAAGGTTAGTCCTGGTGGTTGAGGGATGCGTATCTGAGCTCGTAACAGTGTTTTTCTGAATTCGGGGAGGGTACGCATTACTAATACACTGCTTTGGCTTCTGCTTCGCCTAAACGGGAGGTTAGGGACTAACCCACCCCTAATCAATCGGCCAGGATTAGGTATTGTACCGATCTCCAGGGTGAGTGGGACGGCGAGCTCGCTATATCCCCTGTGCAGCCCTGTCATCCCAGTGGGATGACCCCTTGTTGGGCTCCGTGGTGGGTGGGGAGCAGTGGTGGATGAATCTTACGCCTACTTTCATGGTAAACCTTAAAAACAATAATAATAAATCATTTAACCAAGCTGGAAAGGAAGTAGTCGAGTCTTTTGGTCCTCGCTACTTAGTTGTAACAAGAAAGGAGGAAGGTAAGAACTTTTTGACAGTGAACCCTTTTATCATCCAAAAGGGATTAGATAAGATTGCCGGACCAGTCAAGCCCTATACGCGCCCCAGAAACGGCACGCTCCTTGTGGAAGCACACACGACTTCCCAGGCGGCAACATTAATAAAAGCCACGTTATTGGGCAGCTATCCCGTCACAATTGCGGGACACAAGACCCTAAACTCCTCCCGCGGGGTCGTCACCACTCGTGCGTTGGACGGGATGTCAAATGCGGAAATAAAGGAGAACCTACAAGACCAGGGTGTTACTGCAGTATACCGGGTGCAACGTAGAGAGCAAGGGGAATTGGTGCCTACCCGTACCTTGTTCCTGACCTTTGATTGGGTAGATCTCCCGCAAAGGCTTAGGGCAGGGTATGAGTCCATAGAGGTTAGGCCATATATAACGAAACCCACTCAGGTTCTTTAAATGTCAACGCTTCGGTCATACGAGTGATTTTTGTAGCGGTGTGCCAGCATGCGTGCAGTGTGGTCTGTCTAAGCACGAGGATGACTGCACATCCCCGGCAAAATGTGTCAACTGTGCTGGTGAACATCGATCCAGCCACAGAGAGTGCCCACGTTTCCTAGAGGAAAAGGCGATACAGGAGATCCGAGTAAGGTAGAAGTTATCCTTCTCGGATGCCCGTAAAGTCTTATGTACTCGTCTACCCTCGGTGCCAAAGTCCGGTACCTACAGCTCCGTAGCTGCTAAGGTGGCACCGAGGAAAGAAATCGCAACTCAGACCAGCGATTGTGAGGCTAGTATAACAGACAAGGTCCTTACCGCCACACCTGCACAAAAGCCTACCAAGACATCCAAGCCGGCTCCTCTCTCACCTCAATCGCCGAGGTAGACATCCACACCGTCCTCACCTAAGCCGTCTACCTCATCGACCGTCAAGCCCGTTATAATGTACGATGCACCGCCCAAAAAGTTTAAGACCGCTTACACAAAATCAGACTTCCTCAAAGTTACTAACAAAGGGACCGGCAAGAAAAAAAGTTCTAGGGCATCTAGAAGTTCATCTTCTGAGGGGTCTTCTGGTGAAGACACGGATCGACAACTGTCATCGTCGATCTCTGTGTCCAACCGGTTTGAGGTCCTCGAACCTAAGTTTTCTATAGGAAAAGGGGCCTCATCCGTGTAAGAAATGGACCAGGAAGACACGGACCACACCTCAAGAACGGCAATGAAAAAGCGAAAGGACAAACCCGATGAAAAGGAAACAGGTGTTAGCCCTACACCAAAGAAAAAGGGTAAGCTGATTCGGCCACCGTTAAAGTCGTCTTAATGTAGACCACCTTTTACAACCTATCTCCATAGTTCCAATGGCTCTCCTCCAATGGAACTTGTGGGGTTTAAGAGCACATCGACCAGAATTGGAGCTTTTGCTCAGTAAGCATAACCCCTTGGTGGTATGCTTACAAGAGACTAAGCTACGACCGCAAGACAAGTTTAAAATCCGACGCTACACACCACTGCGGTGTGATATTGACACAGAAGAGGGCATTCCTGCTCACGGGGGCATTGATGCTCCTCAGGGATGACATATTTGTAGACCCGGTACAGCTGCAATCTGATATACAATCTGTAGCTGTAAGGATTAAGCTGCCATCAATCGAATTTTGCATATGCAATGTATATCTCCCGCCATCACATGACCTCTCGCTAATGGACTTTGAAGATCTGGTTTCCCACCCCCCAGGGGCCTACTTCGGTAGGTACGGGTTTGGCGAACCCGGGGTCCCGAGCCAACAGTCTCCCTCGTGTGGGCTCCTCTTCGTGTTTGAGGGAGACGGTCAATAGGCCCACCCAAGTGTAGGCCGTGCGTGGAGACCCGTGTAGGTGGAAAGGTTAGTCCTGGTGGTTGAGGGATGCGTATCTGAGCTCGTAGCAGTGTTTTTCTGAATTCGGGGAGGGTACGCATTACTAATACACTGCTTTGGCTTCTGCTTCGCCTAAACGGGAGGTTTGGGACTAACCCACCCCTAATCAATCGGCCAGGATTAGGTATTGTACCGAACTCCAGGGTGAGTGGGACGGCGAGCTCGCTATATCCCCTGTGGACCCCTTGTTGGGCTCCGTGGTGGGTGGGGAGCACTGGGGGATGAATCTGACGCCAACTTTAATGGTAAACCTTAAAAACAATCATAATAATAAATCATTCAACCAAGCTGGAAAGGGAGTAGTCGAGTCTTGTGGTCCTCGCTACTTAGTTGTAACAAGAAAAGAGGAAGGTAAAAACTTTTTAACAGTTAACCCTTTTATCATCCAGAAGGGATTAGATAAGATTGCCGGTCCAGTAAAGTCCTGTACGCGCTCCAGAAACGGCACGCTCCTTGTGGAAGCACACACGACTTCCCAGGCGGCAACATTAATAAAAGCCACGTTATTGGGCAGCTATCCCGTCACAATTGCGGTGCACAAAACCCTAAACTCCTCCCGCGGGGTCGTCACCACTCGTGCGTTGGACGTTATGTCAAATGAGGAAATAAAGGAGAACCTACAAGATCAGGGTGTCACTGCAGTATACCGGGTGCAACGTAGAGAGCAAGGGGAATTGGTGCCTACCCGTACCTTGTTCCAGACCTTTGATTGGGTAGATCTCCCGCAAAGGCTTAGGGCAGGGTATGAGTCCATAGAGGTTAGGCCATATATACCAAACCCACTCAGGTTCTTTAAATGTCAGTGCTTTGGTCATACGAGTGATTTTTGTAGCGGTGTGCCAACATGCGTGCAGTGTGGTCTGTCTAAGCACGAGCATGCCTGCACATCCCCGGCAAAATGTGTCAACTGTGCTGGTGAACATCCATCCAGCCACAGAGAGTGCCCACGTTTCCTAGAGGAAAAGGCGATACAGGAGATCCGAGTAAGGGGGAAGTTATCCTTCTCGGATGCCCGTAAAGTCTTACGTACTCGTCTAACCTCGGTGCCAAAGTCCGGTACCTACAGCTCCGTAGCTGCTAAGGTGGCACCGAGGAAAGAAATCGCAACTCAGACCAGCGATTGTGAGGCTAGTATAACAGACAAGGTCCTTACTGCCACACCAGCTCGAAAGCCTACCAAGCAATCCGGGCCGGCTCCTCTCTCATCTAAATCGCTGAGGGAGAAGTCTGCACCGACATCACCAAGGCCGTCAACCTCATCGACCGTCCAGCCCGTTACAGTTTACAATTCACCGCCCAAAAAGTTTAAGACGAATTACTCAAAATCAGACTTCCTCAAAGTTACTAACAAAGGGACCGGCAAGAAAAAAAGTTCTAGGGCATCTAGAAGTTCATCTTCTGAGGGGTCTTCTGGTGAAGAAACGGATCGACAACTGTCATCATCATCGATCTCTTGTGTCCAATCGGTTTGAGGTCCTTGAACCTAAGTTTTCTATAGGAAAAGGGGCCTCATCCGTGGAAGAGATGGACCAGGAAGACACGGACCACACTGCAAGAACGGCAATGAAAAAGCGCCAGGACAAACCCGATGAAAAGGAAACAGGTGTTAGCCCTACGCCTAAGAAAAAGGGTAAGCTGATTCGGCCACCGTTAAAGTCGTCTTAATGTAGACCAATTTTTACAACCTATGTCCATAGTTCCAATGGCTATCCTCCAATGGAACATGCGGGGTTTAAGAGCACATCGACAAGAATAGGAGCTTTTGCTCAGTAAGCAACACCACTTGCTTTTAGATTGTTTTAGCTTGGCACGTCTCCGCAGGTCTCTACCGCTGCCGGCCAGCTTGGCGTAGATCCTCGCGGATGACGAAACGGCGGTGGGCAAAGTTTTAGCGTTTGTTTCAGCTGTGGATTTTAGAATTTAATCTCAAGTATCTTTTTTCTTTCCTTTTTTTAGTATATATGTGTGCAGTTTTAATAGATTTATATATAATATATTTTTAGAAATTTTTTATATCTGGCTTTTGCCATGACTTGTTGACTTGTTTTTTAAAGGGCGCTGATGACTGCCGTAGCTGAGCGCTCGTATACACATCATCACATCACATCTGGTTTCCCAACTTTCAACACCATTTTTAATAGTTGGAGACTTTAATGCCCATCATCCACTATGGGGCTCAACTCGGGCATGTTCGAGAGGCCTTTGCTCCGATTCGGCCCAACCATTCTTCCTTTTGCCGATGAGACCACCTTTCTGGGCCTGACGTTCGACAGGAAACTTAGCTGGTCGTCGCATATTCTACACCTGAAGGCGCGATGTGTCCGCTCGCTGACCATCTTACGGGTACTGTGTGGCACTTCCTGGGGAGCGGATCGGACAACTTTGCTTCGTCTATATCGCACATTGGTAAGATCCAAAATGGATTATGGCTCCGTCGTTTACGCATCCGCCCGTCCATCTGTGTTGAAATCCTTGGACGTCGTCCATAACCGGGGCATTCGCCTGGCTACCGGTGCCTTTCCAACTAGCCTGGTTGTTAGCCTTTATGCCGAAGCAGGAGAACCTCCTCTTTCCTGTAGACGAACAGTCCTGCTAGGGAGTTACGGCTGTGCGCTAAGGTGTGTGCCTACGCACCCCACGTTTGCTTCCTTTTTCGACTCAGTGCTGTATCAACGTTATACGCAGAGCCCGGATAGCCCCAAGCCTGCTAGTTTTCGTTTCAGGGAGTTTCTGCGGCAGCATGCTCTCCAACTGCCTCGTTTCTTTCCTAAGGGGGAGAGGCTTTATCCTCCTTGGCTCCGTTCGTCCTCCGCCGTCGATCTTGGGATGTTGGAGTTTCGGAAATCTCTGCTGCCGGCGTCCGTAATCCGCTCCGGTTTTTTAGAGTTTCTTTCCGGCTATGGTGACCGGATTTTAATCTACACTGACGGCTCCAAGGGTGCCCAAGGTGTTGGCAGCGCATTTGTGTGTGGAAATGCCACGTACACCTTCGGTCTACCTAGTTGCACTTCCGTTTTCAGTACGGAGCTCTATGCTATCTACCGGGCCCTATTGCACGTCCGCCGCCGCAACCTGGGTAACTGCCTGATTCTGAGTGACTCCCTAAGTGCCCTACAGTGTTTGCATGAGCTGTACAACTATCATCCCATTGTACAGCGTGTCCAGGATGCCATTCACGCTCTCAGCACCTCTGGCGTTAGCGTTGTTTGTGCTTGGATTCCTGGGCACGTTGGCTTGCCTGGCAACGAGTAGGCGGATTTAGCGGCAAAGGCAGCAACCACAGCATCCCAAATCCGTACTGCTTACGTCACCTCTGAAGACTTCAGGCTAGTTATTCATAGAGAAGTGGTTTCGCGGTGGCACGAGGACTGGCTGACTCTTCGTTGTAACAAACTGCGAGAGGTAAAGGAAACTCCGTCTCCTTGGAGGACCTCGCAGCGTTCTTCTCGTCGCGAAGAAGTGATTCTGACCCGGCTACGCATTGGACACTGCGCTTTTACACACGCATACCTTTTAAAGCGGGTACCGCCACCAGTTTGCCCGTTGTGTGGGGACAGTCTGTCAGTCCGTCACATACTGTTGGAGTGTGCTTCCCTAGGACCCCTTCGTGCCACCCTGAACCTGCCGGACCGTCTTGCAGCAGTACTGGCGGATGACTCCCAAGCTGTCGAAAAGGTTTTTAAATTCCTATCGCAGATACCCTTCGCACTGCATATTTAGATTTTAGCTATAGGGTGGGGTAGTACTAGCACTAAGGGCACTCCACTTTTTTATATACCATGCTTCTGTGATGCTCCGTGAGTTGTTCACTTGAGGCTGTACGACCATTACCGTGATTTTAACTTTTTAGCGCGCTGTTTTACTCACTGACTTTTACAATCGTTTTTCTTGGCAAGTCCCCCTGCCTTTTGTACCATCGTTTCTTTTGAGGCGCTAATGACCTTGCAGTTGAGCACCCTCAACTCAATCAATCAATCAATCTGACTTTAATGTCATCATTACGTATTTCAGCAGCAAAATCATTAACCTGGGTACCTCTTTAGAAAACTGGGCTCTGCACAAGGTGATCCTCCGATTAGAAGATCAAGTTTGCCCAGTCCCTTCAGCTTCACCTCGTTTAAAAATGTGACATTTCCAATGTGCTGTATATTTTCCAAGTGATTTACGCTGCTGACTTAGTCACATCATGTATTTCAGCAGCAAAGTAATTATTAAGCTGGAAACCTTGGATTTACAAGACTCGGCTCTGCACAAGGTGATCCTCCAATTAGAAAATCAAGTTTACCCAGTCGTTTCAGTTTCTCCTGTCAAATATCTGACATCTCCAATGTGCTGAATATTTTCCAAGTGATTTACACAGCTGTCTTTAATGTCATCATGTTTTGCAGCAGCAAGGTAATTATTAGCCTGGAAACCTCTCGATTTACAACATCCGGCTCTGCAAAAGGTGATCCTGCAATTAGAAGATCAAGTTTGCCCTGTCCTTTCAGCTTCTCCTCTGTTAAAAATGTGACATTTCCAATGTGCTGTATATTTTCCAAGTGATTTTCAATCTGACTTTAATGTCATCATTACGTATTTCAGCAGCAAAATAATTGTTAACCTGTAAACCTCTGATTTAGAAGACTCGGCTCTGCACAAGGTGATCCTGCATATAGGAGATCAAGTTTACCCAGTTCTTTCAGCTTCTCCTCTGTTAAAAATATGACATCTCCAATGTGCTGTATATTTTCCAAGTGATTTACACAAATGTCTTAAATGTCATCATCATGTATTTCAGCAGCAAAGTAAATTATTAGCCTAGAAACCTTGGATTTACAAGACTCGGCTCTGCACAAGGTGATCCTACAATTAGAAGATCAAGTTTACCCAGTTGTTTTATGTTTCTCCTCTGTAAAATATCTGACATCTCCAATGTGCTGAATATTTTCCAAGTGATTTACACAGCTGACTTTAATGTCATCATCATGTTTTCAGCTCAAGGTAATTATTAGCCTGAAAACCTTGGATTTACAAGACCCGGCTCTGCACAAGGTGATCCTGCAATTAGATCAAGTTTGCCCAGCCCTTTCAGCTTCTCCTATGTAAAAAATGTGACATCTCCAATGTGCTGTATATTTTCCAAGTGATTTACACTAATGTCTTTAATGTCATCAATTATTTCAGCAGCAAAGTAATTATTAACCTGGAAACCTCTGCATTTACAAGACTAGGCTCTGCACTAGGTGACCCTCCAATTAGATCAAGTTTACCCAGTCGTTTCAGCTTCTCTGTTAAAAATGTGACATCTCCAATGTGCTGTATATTTTCAAAGTGATATACACAGCTGACTTTAATGTCATCATCATGTATTTCAGCAGCAAAGTACTTATTAGCCTAGAAACCTTGGATTTACAAGACTCGGCTCTGCACAAGGTGATCCTACAATTAGAAGATCAAGTTTACCCAGTTGTTTCCGTTTCTCCTCTGTAAAACATCTGACATCTCCAATGTGCTGTATATTTTCAAAGTGATTTACACAGCTGACTTTAATGTCATCTTTATGTATTTCAGCAGCAAAGTAATTATTAGCCTAGAAACCTTTGATTTACAAGATTCGGCTCTGCGCAAGGTGATCCTGCAATTAGAAGATCAAGTTTGCCCAGTCCTTTACGCTTCTCCTCTGTTAAAAATGTGACATTTTCAATGTGCTGTATATTTTCCATGTGATTTACAATCTGACTTTAATGTCATCATGTATTTCAGCAGCAAAGTAATTATTAGCCTAGAAACCTTGGATTTACAAGACTCGGCTCTGCACAAGGTGATCCTACAATTAGAAGATCAAGTTTACCCAGTGGTTTCCGTTTCTCCTCTGTAAAATATCTGACATCTCCAATGTGCTGAATATTTTCCAAGTGATTTACACGGCTGACTTTAATGTCATCATCATGTTTTCAGCTCAAGGTAATTATTAGCCTGAAAACCTTGGATTTACAAGACCCGGCTCTGCACAAGGTGATCCTGCAATTAGATCAAGTTTGCCCAGCCCTTTCAGCTTCTCCTATGTAAAAAATGTGACATCTCCAATGTGCTGTATATTTTCCAAGTGGTTTACAATCTGACTTTGATGTCATCATGTATTTCAGCAGCAAAATAATTATTAAACTGGAAACCTCTGATTTAGAAGACTCGGCTCTGCACAAGGTGATCCTGCAAATAGAAGATCAAGTTTACCCAGTTTTTTCAGCTTCTCCTCTGTTAAAAATGTGACATCTCCAATGTGCTGTATATTTTCCAAGTGATTTACACAAATGTCTTTAATGTCATCAATTATTTCAGCAGCAAAGTAATTAACCTGGAAACCTCTGCATTTACAAGACTAGGCTCTGCACAAGGTGATCCTACAATTAGAAGATCAAGTTTACCCAGTGGTTTCCGTTTCTCCTCTGTAAAATATCTGACATCTCCAATGTGCTGAATATTTTCCACAGCTGACTTTAATGTCATCATCATGTATTTCAGCTCAAGGTAATTATTAGCCTGAAAACCTTGGATTTACAAGACCCGGCTCTGCACAAGGTGATCCTGCAATTAGAAGATCAAGTTTGCCCAGCCCTTTCAGCTTCTCCTCTGTTAAAAATGTGACATCTGCCATGTGCTGTATATTTTCCAAGTGGTTTACAATCTGACTTTGATGTCATTATGTATTTCAGCAGCAAAATAATTATTAACCTGGAAACCTCTGGATCTAGAAGACTCGGCTCTGCACAATGTGATCCTGCAAATAGAAGATCAAGTTTGCCCAGTCCTTTCATCTTCTCCTCTGTTAAACATCTGATATCTCCAATGTGTTGTATATTTTCCAAGTGATTTACAATCTGACTTTGATGCCATCATTATGTATTTCAGCAATATAAATATTAACCTGGAAACCTTGGATTTACAAGAATCGGCTCTGCACAAGGTGATCCTCCAATTAGAAGATCAAGTTTACCCAGTCGTTTCAGTTTCTCTTCTGTTAAATATCTGACATCTCCAATGTGCTGAATATTTTCCAAGTGATTTACACAGCTGACTTTAATGTCATCATGTATTACAGCAGCAAGGTAAATATTAGCCTGGAAACTTCTCGATTTACAAGACTCCGCTCTGCACTGCAATATCGCCGCGAGGTTTTGCTGGGGAATTACGGCTGTGGGCTAAATAGTATGCCTTCGCATCCGACGTATGCACCGTTTTTCGACACCTTACTTGACAGACGTTATAGGTACACGAGTATAAACCCGAAGCCGCCAGGTTTTCGGTTCCGGGAGCTCCTAGGGAGTCATGCACTCGAAATGCCTAGGATGTTACCCAAGGGCGAAAGAGTGTATCCTCCATGGTTGCGTGTAGGATCCCACGTAGATCTTGGGATGACGGTGCACAGGAAGGCTACGACACCCTCGTGTAGTATCCGCAGTAGTTTTCTAGAGTTTGTAACTTATTATAAGGACCATACTTTAATTTATACAGATGGATCCAAAAGCGATACAGGTGTTGGATGTGCTTACATCCATGGAGCCGAACCCTATACATTCGGTTTCCATGGCAGTACTTCCATTTATAGTGCAGAGCTCTATGCAATATACCGAGCCGTCATACATGTTCGCCGAAGAAAGTTAGGAAATTGTCTTATCCTGAGTGATTCCCTAAGCGCACTTCAGAGCCTCCGTGAGTTGTACAACCAACACCCAATTGTGCAACGCATACAGGATGCACTCCACGTTTTACACGTCTCTGGCGTTAGCGTGGTGTGCGCTTGGATTCCTGGCCACGTAGGCCTGCATGGGAACGAACTGGCGGATTCGGCAGCAAAGGTGGCAAGCGTAGAACCGAGTGTCAACATCCCTTTTGTCACTGCGGAAGACTTTAGGCTTGTGCGTAGAGCGGCACTGTCACCCTGGCGTGATGAGTGGTCTGCTCTGCGTAATAACAAGCTGAGAAGGGTAAAAGAACTTCCGGATAACTGGGCGACCTCCTATCGCTCATCGCGTCGGGAGGAGGTGAGTTTGGCTCGGTTGCGTATTGGGCACTGCTACTTCTCACACAGTCACCTGTTGAGGAGGGTCACTGCTTCTGTTTGCGAGTCATGTGGTCAGGCTCTCTCGGTCCGTCATGTGCTGCTCGAGTGTATTCACCTAGCAGACCTGCGGGAGTCTCTGCAGCTGCCGGTCAGCTTGACGGAGATCCTAGCAGACAATAACTCTGCGGTGGAAAAAGTCCTGAAGTACATCGCCAGAGTTCAGTTAAGAATTTAATAGTTTATGCTTTTATCGTCTGTTTTATACGTTTTTATTTTCATAGTCTATTGCTGGTTTCGGCCGGCTTTTGTTATAAATATATTTTTGTTTTATTTATACATGTTATATCTATTGCGTTTTTGTATTTTAGCAATAAAGAGTGTTTTGTTTTTGTATTTCTTTTAAATGTTTATTTTTAAAGATATATTTTTACTTAGTAAGTTTTTTAGTATCATTCGCACAATGGTCTTTAATGGGCGCTGATGACCTAGCAGTTGAGCGCCCATAAACACAAATCATCATCATCAACAAGGTGATCCTACAATTAGAAGATCAAGTTTACCCAGTTGTTTCCGTTTCTCCTCTGTAAAACATCTGACATCTCCAATGTGCTGCATATTTTCAAAGTGATTTACACAGCTGACTTTAATGTCATCATTATGTATTTCAGCAGCAAAGTAATTATTAGCCTAGAAACCTTGGATTTACAAGATTCGGCTCTGCGCAAGGTGATCCTGCAATTAGAAGATCAAGTTTGCCCAGTCCTTTACGCTTCTCCTCTGTTAAAAATGTGACATTTCCAATGTGCTGTATATTTTCCATGTGATTTACAATCTGATTTTAATGTCATCATCATGTATTTCAGCAGCAAAGTAATTATTAGCCTAGAAACCTTGGATTTACAAGACTCGGCTCTGCACAAGGTGATCCTACAATTAGAAGATCAAGTTTACCCAGTGGTTTCCGTTTCTCCTCTGTAAAATATCTGACATCTCCAATGTGCTGAATATTTTCCACAGCTGACTTTAATGTCATCATCATGTATTTCAGCTCAAGGTAATTATTAGTCTGAAAACCTTGGATTTACAAGACCCGGCTCTGCACAAGGTGATCCTGCAATTAGAAGATCAAGTTTGCCCAGCCCTTTCAGCTTCTCCTCTGTTAAAAATGTGACATCTGCAATGTGCTGTATATTTTCCAAGTGGTTTACAATCTGACTTTGATGTCATTATGTATTTCAGCAGCAAAATAATTATTAACCTGGAAACCTCTGGATCTAGAAGACTCGGCTCTGCACAATGTGATCCTGCAAATAGAAGATCAAGTTTGCGCAGTCCTTTCAGCTTCTCCTCTGTTAAACATCTGATATCTCCAATGTGTTGTATATTTTCCAAGTGATTTACAATCTGACTTTGATGCCATCATTATGTATTTCAGCAATATAAATATTAACCTGGAAACCTTGGATTTACAAGAATCGGCTCTGCACAAGGTGAACCTCCAATTAGAAGATCAAGTTTACCCAGTCGTTTCAGTTTCTCTTCTGTTAAATAGCTGACATCTCCAATGTGCTGAATATCGTCGAAGTGATTTACACAGGTGACTTTATGTCACCGTTATGTATTTCAGCAGCAAAGTAATTATTAACCTGGAAAAATCTGAATTTACGGGACTCGGATCTGCACAAAGTCATCCTCCAATCAGAAAATCAAGTTTACCCAGTCGTTTCAGTTTCTCCTCTGTTAAAAATGTGATATCTCCAATGTGGTGAATATTTTCCAAGCGATTTACACAGCTGACTTTAATGTCATCATCATGTATTTCAGCAGCATGGTAATTATTAGCCTGAAAATCTCTCGATTTACAAGACCCGCTCTGCACAAGGTGATCCTGCAATTAGAAGATCAAGTTTGCCCAGTCCTTTCAGCTTCTCCTCTGTTAAAATATGACATTTCCAATGTGCAGTATATTTTGCAAGCGATTTACAATCTGACTTTAATGTCATCGTTACGTATTTCAGCAGCAAAATAATTATTAACCTGGATACCTCTGATTTAGAAAACTGGGCTCTGCAAAAGGTGATCCTCTGATTAGAAGATCAAGATTGCCCAGGCCCTTCAGCTTCACCTCGTTTAAAAATGTGACATTTCCAATGTGCTGTATATTTTCCAAGTGATTTACGCAGCTGACTTTAATGTCACATCATGTATTTCAGCAGCAAAGTAATTAGTAACCTGGAAACCTTGGATTTACAAGACTCGGCTCTGCACAAGGTGATCCTCCAATTAGAAAATCAAGTTTACCCAGTCGTTTCAGCTTCTCCTCTGTTAAAAATGTGACATCTCCAATGTGCTGTATATTTTCAAAGTGATATACACAGCTGACTTTAATGTCATCATCATGTATTTCAGCAGCAAAGTAATTATTAGCCTAGAAACCCTGGATTTACAAGACTCGGCTCTGCACAAGGTGTTCCTACAATTAGAAGATCAAGTTTACCCAGTTGTTTCTGTTTCTCCTCTGTAAAACATCTGACATCTCCAATGTGCTGTATATTTTCAAAGTGATTTACACAGCTGACTTTAATGTCATCATTATATATTTCAGCAGCAAAGTAATTATTAGCCTAGAAACGTTGGATTTACAAGATTCGGCTCTGCGCAAGGTGATCCTGCAGTTAGAAGATCAAGTTTGCCCAGTCCTTTACGCTTCTCTGTTAAAAATGTGACATTTCCAATGTGCTGTATATTTTCCATGTGATTTACAATCTGACTTTAATGTCATCAGCATGTATTTCAGCAGCAAAGTAATTATTAGCCTAGAAACCTTGGATTTACAAGACTCGGCTCTGCACAAGGTGATCCTACAATGAGAAGATCAAGTTTACCCAGTGGTTTCCGTTTCTCCTCTGTAAAATATCTGACATCTCCAATGTGCTGAATATTTTCCAAGTGATTTACACGGCTGACTTTAATGTCATCATCATGTTTTCAGCTCAAGGTAATTATTAGCCTGAAAACCTTGGATTTACAAGACCCGGCTCTGCGCAAGGTGATCCTGCAATTAGAAGATCAAGTTTGCCCAGTCCTTTACGCTTCTCCTCTGTTAAAAATGTGACATTTCCAATGTGCTGTATATTTTCCATGTGATTTACAATCTGACTTTAATGTCATCATCATGTATTTCAACAGCTAAGTAATTATTAGCCTAGAAACCCTGGATTTACAAGACTCGGCTCTGCACAAGGTGTTCCTACAATTAGAAGATCAAGTTTACCCAGTTGTTTCTGTTTCTCCTCTGTAAAACATCTGACATCTCCAATGTGCTGTATATTTTCAAAGTGATTTACACAGCTGACTTTAATGTCATCATTATATATTTCAGCAGCAAAGTAATTATTAGCCTAGAAACGTTGGATTTACAAGATTCGGCTCTGCGCAAGGTGATCCTGCAGTTAGAAGATCAAGTTTGCCCAGCCCTTTCAGCTTCTCCTATGTAAAAAATGTGACATCTCCAATGTGCTGTATATTTTCCAAGTGGTTTACAATCTGACTTTGATGTCATCATTATGTATTTCAGCAGCAAAATAATTATTAACCTGGAAACCTCTGATTTAGAAGACTCGGCTCTGCACAAGGTGATCCTGCAAATAGAAGATCAAGTTTACCCAGTTTTTTCAGCTTCTCCTCTGTTAAAAATGTGACATCTCCAATGTGCTGTATATTTTCCAAGTGATTTACACAAATGTCTTTAATATCATCAATTATTTCAGCAGCAAAGTAATTAACCTGGAAACCTCTGCATTTACAAGACTAGGCTCTGCACAAGGTGATCCTACAATTAGAAGATCAAGTTTACCCAGTGGTTTCCGTTTCTCCTCTGTAAAATATCTGACATCTCCAATGTGCTGAATATTTTCCACAGCTGACTTTAATGTCATCATCATGTATTTCAGCTCAAGGTAATTATTAGCCTGAAAACCTTGGATTTACAAGACCCGGCTCTGCACAAGGTGATCCTGCAATTAGAAGATCAAGTTTGCCCAGCCCTTTCAGCTTCTCCTCTGTTAAAAATGTGACATCTGCCATGTGCTGTATATTTTCCAAGTGGTTTACAATCTGACTTTGATGTCATTATGTATTTCAGCAGCAAAATAATTATTAACCTGGAAACCTCTGGATCTAGAAGACTCGGCTCTGCACAATGTGATCCTGCAAATAGAAGATCAAGTTTGCCCAGTCCTTTCAGCTTCTCCTCTGTTAAACATCTGATATCTCAAATGTGTTGTATATTTTCCAAGTGATTTACAATCTGACTTTGATGCCATCATTATGTATTTCAGCAATATAAATATTAACCTGGAAACCTTGGATTTACAAGAATCGGCTCTGCACAATGTGATCCTCCAATTAGAAGATCAAGTTTACCCAGTCGTTTCAGTTTCTCTTCTGTTAAATATCTGCCATCTCCAATGTGCTGAATATTTTCCAAGTGATTTACACAGCTGACTTTAATGTCATCATGTATTTCAGCAGCAAGGTAATTATTAGCCTGGAAACCTCTCGATTTACAAGACTCCGCTCTGCACAAGGTGATCCTACAATTAGAAGATCAAGTTTACCCAGTTGTTTCCGTTTCTCCTCTGTAAAACATCTGACATCTCCAATGTGCTGTATATTTTCAAAGTGATTTACACAGCTGACTTTAATGTCATCATTATGTATTTCAGCAGCAAAGTAATTATTAGCCTAGAAACCTTGGATTTACAAGATTCGGCTCTGCGCAAGGTGATCCTGCAATTAGAAGATCAAGTTTGCCCAGTCCTTTACGCTTCTCCTCTGTTAAAAATGTGACATTTCCAATGTGCTGTATATTTTCCATGTGATTTACAATCTGACTTTAATATCATCATGTATTTCAGCAGCAAAGTAATTATTAGCCTAGAAACCTTGGATTTACAAGACTCGGCTCTGCACAAGGTGATCCTACAATTAGAAGATCAAGTATACCCAGTGGTTTCCGTTTCTCCTCTGTAAAATATCTGACATCTCCAATGTGCTGAATATTTTCCACAGCTGACTTTAATTTCATCATCATGTATTTCAGCTCAAGGTAATTATTAGCCTGAAAACCTTGGATTTACAAGACCCGGCTCTGCACAAGGTGATCCTGCAATTAGAAGATCAAGTTTGCCCAGCCCTTTCAGCTTCTCCTCTGTTAAAAATGTGACATCTGCCATGTGCTGTATATTTTCCAAGTGGTTTACAATCTGACTTTGATGTCATTATGTATTTCAGCAGCAAAATAATTATTAACCTGGAAACCTCTGGATCTAGAAGACTCGGCTCTGCACAATGTGATCCTGCAAATAGAAGATCAAGTTTGCCCAGTCCTTTCATCTTCTCCTCTGTTAAACATCTGATATCTCCAATGTGTTGTATATTTTCCAAGTGATTTACAATCTGACTTTGATGCCATCATTATGTATTTCAGCAATATAAATATTAACCTGGAAACCTTGGATTTACAAGAATCGGCTCTGCACAAGGTGATCCTCCATTTAGAAGATCAAGTTTACCCAGTCGTTTCAGTTTCTCTTCTGTTAAATATCTGAGATCTCCAATGTGCTGAATATTTTCCAAGTGATTTACACAGCTGACTTTAATGTCATCATGTATATCAGCAGCAAGGTAATTATTAGCCTGGAAACTTCTCAATTTACAAGACTCCGCTCTGCACAAGGTGATCCTACAATTAGAAGATCAAGTTTACCCAGTTGTTTCCGTTTCTCCTCTGTAAAACATCTGACATCTCCAATGTGCTCTATATTTTCAAAGTGATTTACACAGCTGACTTTAATGTCATCATTATGTATTTCAGCAGCAAAGTAATTATTAGCCTAGAAACCTTGGATTTACAAGATTCGGCTCTGCGCAAGGTGATCCTGCAATTAGAAGATCAAGTTTGCCCAGTCCTTTACGCTTCTCCTCTGTTAAAAATGTGACATTTCCAATGTGTTGTATATTTTCCATGTGATTTACAATCTGACTTTAATGTCATCATCATGTATTTCAGCAGCAAAGTAATTATTAGCCTAGAAACCTTGGATTTACAAGACTCGTCTCTGCACAAGGTGATCCTACAATTAGAAGATCAAGTTTACCCAGTGGTTTCCGTTTCTCCTCTGTACAATATCTTACATCTCCAATGTGCTGAATATTTTCCACAGCTGACTTTAATGTCATCATCATGTATTTCAGCTCAAGGTAATTATTAGCCTGAAAACCTTGGATTTACAAGACCCGGCTCTGCACAAGGTGATCCTGCAATTCGAAGATCAAGTTTGCCCAGCCCTTTTACCTTCTCCTCTGTTAAAAATGTGACATCTGCAATGTGCTGTATATTTTCCAAGTGGTTTACAATCTGACTTTGATGTCATTATGTATTTCAGCAGCAAAATAATTATTAACCTGGAAACCTCTGGATCTAGAAGACTCGGCTCTGCACAATGTGATCCTGCAAATAGAAGATCAAGTTTGCCCAGTCCTTTCAGCTTCTCTGTTAAACATCTGATATCTTAAATGTGTTGTATATTTTCCAAGTGATTTACAATCTGAATTTGATGCCATCATTATGTATTTCAGCAATATAAATATTAACCTGGAAACCTTGGATTTACAAGAATCGGCTCTGCACAGGGTGATCCTCCAATTAGAAGATCAAGTTTACCCAGTCGTTTCAGTTTCTCTTCTGTTAAATATCTGACATCTCCAATGTGCTGAATATTTTCCAAGTGATTTACACAGCTGACTTTAATGCCATCATGTGTTTCAGCAGCAAGGTAATTATTAGCCTGGAAACTTCTCGATTTACAAGACCCGGCTCTGCACAAGGTGTTCCTGCAATGAGAAGATCAAGTTTACCCAGCCCTTTCAGCTTCTTGTCTGTTAAAAATGTGACATTTCGAATGTGCTGTATATTTTCCAAGTGATTTACAATCTGACTTTAATGTCATCATTAGGTATTTCAGCAGCAAAATAGTTATTAACCTGGATACCTCTGATTTAGAAAACTCGGATTTGCACATGGTGATCCTCCAATTCGAAGATCAAGTTTGCTAAGTCCCTTCAGCTTCACCTGTGTTAAAAATGTGACATCTCCAATGTGCTGTATATTTTCCAAGTGATTTACACAAATGACTTTAATGTCATAATTATGTATTTCAGCAGCAAAATAATTATTAACCTGGAAACCTCTGGAATTAGAAGACTCGGCTCTGCATAAGGTGATCCTCCAACTAGAAGATCAAGTATACGCAGTCGTTTCAGTTTCTCCTCTGTTAAATAGCTGACATCTCCAATGTGCTGAATATCGTCGAAGTGATTTACACAGGTGACTTTATGTCACCGTTATGTATTTCAGCAGCAAAGTAATTATTAACCTGGAAAAATCTAAATTTACAGGACTCGGATCTGCACAAAGTCATCCTCCAATTAGAAAATAGAGTTTACACAGTCGTTTCAGTTTCTCCTCTGTTAAAAATGTGACATCTCCAATGTGGTGAATATTTTCCAAGCGATTTACACAGCTGACTTTAATGTCATCATCATGTATTTCAGCAGCATGGTAATTATTAGCCTGAAAATCTCTCGATTTACAAGACCCGGCTCTGCACAAGGTGATCCTGCAATTAGAAGATCAAGTTTGCCCAGTCCTTTCAGCTTCTCCTCTGTTAAAATAAGACATTTCCAATGTGCAGTATATTTTGCAAGCGATTTACAATCTGACTTTAATGGCATCGTTACGTATTTCAGCAGCAAAATAATTATTAACCTGGATACCTCTGATATAGAAAACTGGGCTCTGCAAAAGGTGATCCTCCGATTAGAAGATCAAGATTGCCCAGGCCCTTCAGCTTCACCTCGTTTAAAAATGTGACATTTCCAATGTGCTGTATATTTTCCAAGTGATTTACGCAGCTGACTTTAATGTCACATCATGTATTTCAGCAGCAAAGTAATTAGTAACCTGGAAACCTTGGATTTACAAGACTCGGCTCTGCACTAGGTGATCCTCCAATGAGAAAATCAAGTTTACCCAGTCGTTTCAGTTTCTCCTCTGTTAAATATCTGACATCTCAGATGTGCTGAATATTTTCCAAGTGATTTACACAGCTGACTTTAATGTCACATAATGTATTTCAAAAGCAAAGTAGTTATTAAGCTGGAAACCTTGGATTGACAAGACTCGGCTCTGCACAAGGTGATCCTCCAATTAGAAAATCAAGTTTACCCAGTCGTTTCAGTTTCTCCTCTGTTAAATATCTGGTATCTCCAATGTGCTGAATATTTTCCAAGTGATTTACAGAGCTGACTTTAATGTCATCATCATGTATTTCAGCAGCAAGGTAATTATTAGCCTGGAAACCTCGATTTACAACACCCGGCTCTGCAAAAGGTGATCCTGCAATTAGAAGATCAAGTTTGCCCAGTACTTTCAGCTTCTCCTCTGTTAAAAATGTGACATTTCCAATGTGCTGTATAATTTCCAAGTGATTTACGCAGCTGACTTTAATGTCACATCATGTATTTCAGCATCAAAGTAATTAATAACCTGGAAACCTCTGCATTTACAAGACTCGGCTCTGCACTAGGTGATCCTCCAATTAGAAGCTCAAGTTTACCCAGTCGTTTCAGCTTCTCCTCTGTTAAAAATGTGACATCTCCAATGTGCTGTATATTTTCAAAGTGATATACACAGCTGACTTTAATGTCAAATTCATGTATTTCAGCAGCAAAGTAATTATTAGCCTTGAAACCTTGGATTTACAAGACTCGGCTCTGCACAAGGTGATCCTACAATTAGAAGATCAAGTTTACCCAGTTGTTTCCGTTTCTCCTCTGTAAAACATCTGACATCTCCAATGTGCTGTATATTTTCAAAGTGATTTACACAGCTGACTTTAATGTCATCATTATGTATTTCAGCAGCAAATTAATTATTAGCCTAGAGACCTTGGATTTACAAGACTCGGCTCTGCACAAGGTGATCCTACAATTAGAAGATCAAGTTTACCCAGTTTCCGTTGCTCCTCTGTAAAACATCTGACATCTCCAATGTGCTGTATATTTTCAAAGTGATTTACACAGCTGACTTTAATGTCATCATTATGTATTTCAGCAGCAAAGTAATTATTAGCCTAGAAACGCTGGATTTACAAGATTCGGCTCTGCGCAAGGTGATCCTGCAATTAGAAGATCAAGTTTGCCCAGTCCTTTACGCTTCTCCTCTGTTAAAAATGTGACATTTCCAATCTGCTGTATATTTTCCATGTGATTTACAATCTGATTTTAATGTCATCATCATGTATTTCAGCAGCAAAGTAATTATTAGCCTAGAAGCTTTGGATTCACAAGACTCGGCTCTGCACAAGGTGTTCCTACAATTAGAAGATCAAGTTTACCCAGTTGTTTCTGTTTCTCCTCTGTAAAACATCTGACATCTCCAATGTGCTGTATATTTTCAAAGTGATTTCCACAGCTGACTTTAATGTCATCATCATGTATTTCAGCAGCAAATTAATTATTAGCCTAGAAACCTTGGATTTACGAGACTCGGCTCTGCACAAGGTGATCCTACAATTAGAAGATCAAGTTTACCCAGTTTCCGTTTCTCCTCTGTAAAACATCTGACATCTCCAATGTGCTGTATATTTTCAAAGTGATTAACACAGCTGACTTTAATGTCATCATTATGTATTTCAGCAGCAAAGTAATTATTAGCCTAGAAACCTTGGATTTACAAGATTCGGCTCTGCGCAAGGTGATCCTGCAATTAGAAGATCAAGTTTGCCCAGTCCTTTACGCTTCTCCTCTGTTAAAAATGTGACATTTCCAATGTGCTGTATATTTTCCATGTGATTTACAATCTGACTTTAATGTCATCATCATGTATTTCAACAGCTAAGTAATTATTAGCCTAGAAACCTTGGATTTACAAGGCTCGGCTCTGCACAAGGTGATCCTACAATTAGAAGATCAAGTTTACCCAGTTTCCGTTGCTCCTCTGTAAAACATCTGACATCTCCAATGTGCTGTATATTTTCAAAGTGATTTACACAGCTGACTTTAATGTCATCATTATGTATTTCAGCAGCAAAGTAATTATTAGCCTAGAAACGCTGGATTTACAAGATTCGGCTCTGCGCAAGGTGATCCTGCAATTAGAAGATCAAGTTTGCCCAGTCCTTTACGCTTCTCCTCTGTTAAAAATGTGACATTTCCAATGTGCTGTATATTTTCCATGTGATTTACAATCTGATTTTAATGTCATCATCATGTATTTCAGCAGCAAAGTAATTATTAGCCTAGAAGCTTTGGATTCACAAGACTCGGCTCTGCACAAGGTGATCCTACAATTAGAAGATCAAGTTTACCCAGTGGTTTCCGTTTCTCCTCTGTAAAATATCTGACATCTCCAATGTGCTGAATATTTTCCACAGCTGACTTTAATGTCATCATTATGTATTTCAGCTCAAGGTAATTATTAGCCTGAGAACCTTGGATTTACAAGACCCGGCTCTGCACAAGGTGATCCTGCAATTAGAAGATCAAGTTTGCCCAGCCCTTTCAGCTTCTCCTCTGTTAAAAATGTGACATCTGCCATGTGCTGTATATTTTCCAAGTGGTTTACAATCTGACTTTGATGTCATTATGTATTTCAGCAGCAAAATAATTATTAACCTGGAAACCTCTGGATCTAGAAGACTCGGCTCTGCACAATGTGATCCTGCAAATAGAAGATCAAGTTTGCTCAGTCCTTTCAGCTTCTCCTCTGTTAAACATCTGATATCTCAAATGTGTTGTATATTTTCCAAGTGATTTACAATCTGACTTTGATGCCATCATTATGTATTTCAGCAATATAAATATTAACCTGGAAACCTTGGATTTACAAGAATCGGCTCTGCACAATGTGATCCTCCAATTAGAAGATCAAGTTTACCCAGTCGTTTCAGTTTCTCTTCTTTTAAATATCTGCCATCTCCAATGTGCTGAATATTTTCCAAGTGATTTACACAGCTGACTTTAATGTCATCATTATGTATTTCAGCAGCAAAGTAATTATTAGCCTAGAAACCTTGGATTTACAAGATTCGGCTCTGCGCAAGGTGATCCTGCAATTAGAAGATCAAGTTTGCCCAGTCCTTTACGCTTCTCCTCTGTTAAAAATGTGACATTTCCAATGTGCTGTATATTTTCCATGTGATTTACAATCTGACTTTAATATCATCATCATGTATTTCAGCAGCAAAGTAATTATTAGCCTAGAAACCTTGGATTTACAAGACTCGGCTCTGCACAAGGTGATCCTACAATTAGAAGATCAAGTTTACCCAGTGGTTTCCGTTTCTCCTCTGTAAAATATCTGACATCTCCAATGTGCTGAATATTTTCCACAGCTGACTTTAATGTCATCATCATGTATTTCAGCTCAAGGTAATTATTAGCCTGAAATCCTTGGATTTACAAGACCCGGCTCTGTACAAGGTGATCCTGCAATTAGAAGATCAAGTTTGCCCAGCCCTTTCAGCTTCTCCTCTGTTAAAAATGTGACATCTGCAATGTGCTGTATATTTTCCAAGTGGTTTACAATCTGACTTTGATGTCATTATGTATTTCAGCAGCAAAATAATTATTAACCTGGAAACCTCTGGATCTAGAAGACTCGGCTCTGCACAATGTGATCCTGCAAATAGAAGATCAAGTTTGCCCAGTCCTTTCATCTTCTCCTCTGTTAAACATCTGATATCTCCAATGTGTTGTATATTTTCCAAGTGATTTACAATCTGACTTTGATGCCATCATTATGTATTTCAGCAATATAAATATTAACCTGGAAACCTTGGATTTACAAGAATCGGCTCTGCACAAGGTGAACCTCCAATTAGAAGATCAAGTTTACCCAGTCGTTTCAGTTTCTCTTCTGTTAAATATCTGACATCTCCAATGTGCTGAATATTTTCCAAGTGATTTACACAGCTGACTTTAATGTCATCATGTGTTTCAGCAGCAAGGTAATTATTAGCCTGGAAACCTCTCGATTTACAAGACCCGACTCTGCACAAGGTGTTCCTGCAATGAGAAGATCAAGTTTACCCAGCCCTTTCAGCTTCTCGTCTGTTAAAAATGTGACATTTCGAATGTGCTGTATATTTTCCAAGTGATTTACAATCTGACTTTAATGTCATCATTAGGTATTTCAGCAGCAAAATAATTATTAACCTGGATACCTCTGATTTAGAAAACTCGGCTCTGCACATGGTGATCCTCCAATTCGAAGATCAAGTTTGCTAAGTCCCTTCAGCTTCACCTGTGTTAAAAATGTGACATCTCCAATGTGCTGTATATTTTCCAAGTGATTTACACAAATGACTTTAATGTCATAATTATGTATTTCAGCAGCAAAATAATTATTAACCTGGAAACCTCTGGAATTAGAAGACTCGGCTCTGCATAAGGTGAACCTCCAACTAGAAGATCAAGTTTACCCAGTCGTTTCAGTTTCTCCTCTGTTAAATAGCTGACATCTCCAATGTGCTGAATATCGACGTGATTTACACAGGTGACTTTATGTCACCGTTATGTATTTCAGCAGCAAAGTAATTATTAACCTGGAAAAATCTGAATTTACAGGACTCGGATCTGCACAAAGTCATCCTCCAATTAGAAAATCAAGTTTACCCAGTCGTTTCAGTTTCTCCTCTGTTAAAAATGTGATATCTCCAATGTGGTGAATATTTTCCAAGCGATTTACACAGCTGACTTTAATGTCATCATCATGTATTTCAGCAGCATGGTAATTATTAGCCTGAAAATCTCTCGATTTACAAGACCCGGCTCTGCACAAGGTGATCCTGCAATTAGAAGATCAGGTTTGCCCAGTCCTTTCAGCTTCTCCTCTGTTAAAATATGACATTTCCAGTGTGCAGTATATTTTGCAAGCGATTTACAATCTGACCTTAATGTCATAGTTACGTATTTCAGCAGCAAAATAATTATTAACCTGGATACCTCTGATTTAGAAAACTGGGCTCTGCAAAAGGTGATCCTCCGATTAGAAGATCAAGATTGCCCAGGCCCTTCAGCTTCACCTCGTTTAAAAAATGTGACATTTCCAATGTGCTGTATATTTTCCAAGTGATTTACGCAGCTGACTTTAATGTCACATCATGTATTTCAGCAGCAAAGTAATTAGTAACCTGGAAAACTTGGATTTACAAGACTCGGCTCTGCACAAGGTGATCCTCCAATTAGAAAATCAAGTTTACCCAGTCGTTTCAGCTTCTCCTCTGTTAAAAATGTGACATCTCCAATGTGCTGAATATTTTCCAAGTGATTTACACAGCTGACTTTAATGTCATCATCATGTATTTCAGCAGCAAATTAATTATTAGCCTAGAAACCTTGGATTTACGAGACTCGGCTCTGCACAAGGTGATCCTACAATTAGAAGATCAAGTTTACCCAGTTGTTTCCGTTTCTCCTCTGTAAAACATCTGACATCTCCAATGTGCTGTATATTTTCAAAGTGATTTACACAGCTGACTTTAATGTCATCATTATGTATTTCAGCAGCAAAGTAATTATTAGCCTAGAAACCTTGGATTTACAAGATTCGGCTCTGCGCAAGGTGATCCTGCAATTAGAAGATCAAGTTTGCCCAGTCCTTTACGCTTCTCTGTTAAAAATGTGACATTTCCAATGTGCTGTATATTTTCCATGTGATTTACAATCTGACTTTAATGTCATCATCATGTATTTCAACAGCTAAGTAATTATTAGCCTAGAAACCTTGGATTTACAAGGCTCGGCTCTGCATAAGGTGATCCTACAATTAGAAGATCAAGTATACCCAGTGGTTTCCGTTTCTCCTGTGTAAAATATCTGACATCTCCAATGTGCTGAATATTTTCCACAGCTGACTTTAATTTCATCATCATGTATTTCAGCTCAAGGTAATTATTAGCCTGAAAACCTTGGATTTACAAGACCCGGCTCTGCACAAGGTGATCCTGCAATTCGAAGATCAAGTTTGCCCAGCCCTTTTACCTTCTCCTCTGTTAAAAATGTGACATTTGCCATGTGCTGTATATTTTCCAAGTGGTTTACAATCTGACTTTGATGTCATTATGTATTTCAGCAGCAAAATAATTATTAACCTGGAAACCTCTGGATCTAGAAGACTCGGCTCTGCACAATGTGATCCTGCAAATAGAAGATCAAGTTTGCCCAGTCCTTTCAGCTTCTCCTCTGTTAAACATCTGATATCTCCAATGTGTTGTATATTTTCCAAGTGATTTACAATCTGACTTTGATGCCATCATTATGTATTTCAGCAATATAAATATTAACCTGGAAACCTTGGATTTACAAGAATCGGCTCTGCACAAGGTGATCCTCCATTTAGAAGATCAAGTTTACCCAGTCGTTTCAGTTTCTCTTCTGTTAAATATCTGACATCTCCAATGTGCTGAATATTTTCCAAGTGATTTACACAGCTGACTTTAATGTCATCATGTATATCAGCAGCAAGGTAATTATTAGCCTGGAAACTTCTCGATTTACAAGACTCCGCTCTGCACAAGGTGATCCTACAATTAGAAGATCAAGTTTACCCAGTTGTTTCCGTTTCTCCTCTGTAAAACATCTGACATCTCCAATGTGCTGTATATTTTCAAAGTGATTTACACAGCTGACTTTAATGTCATCATTATGTATTTCAGCAGCAAAGTAATTATTAGCCTAGAAACCTTGGATTTACAAGATTCGGCTCTGCGCAAGGTGATCCTGCAATTAGAAGATCAAGTTTGCCCAGTCCTTTATGCTTCTCCTCTGTTAAAAATGTGACATTTCCAATGTGCTGTATATTTTCCATGTGATTTACAATCTGACTTTAATGTCATCATCATGTATTTCAGCAGCAAAGTAATTATTAGCCTAGAAACCTTGGATTTACAAGACTCGTCTCTGCACAAGGTGATCCTACAATTAGAAGATCAAGTTTACCCAGTGGTTTCCGTTTCTCCTCTGTACAATATCTTACATCTCCAATGTGCTGAATATTTTCCACAGCTGACTTTAATGTCATCATCATGTATTTCAGCTCAAGGTAATTATTAGCCTGAAAACCTTGGATTTACAAGACCCGGCTCTGCACAAGGTGATCCTGCAATTCGAAGATCAAGTTTGCCCAGCCCTTTTACCTTCTCCTCTGTTAAAAATGTGACATCTGCAATGTGCTGTATATTTTCCAAGTGGTTTACAATCTGAGTTTGATGTCATTATGTATTTCAGCAGCAAAATAATTATTAACCTGGAAACCTCTGGATCTAGAAGACTCGGCTCTGCACAATGTGATCCTGCAAATAGAAGATCAAGTTTGCCCAGTCCTTTCAGCTTCTCTGTTAAACATCTGATATTTTAAATGTGTTGTATATTTTCCAAGTGATTTACAATCTGAATTTGATGCCATCATTATGTATTTCAGCAATATAAATATTAACCTGGAAACCTTGGATTTACAAGAATCGGCTCTGCACAGGGTGATCCTCCAATTAGAAGATCAAGTTTACCCAGTCGTTTCAGTTTCTCTTCTGTTAAATATCTGACATCTCCAATGTGCTGAATATTTTCCAAGTGATTTACACAACTGACTTTAATGCCATCATGTGTTTCAGCAGCAAATTAATTATTAGCCTAGAAACCTTGGATTTACGAGACTCGGCTCTGCACAAGGTGATCCTACCATTAGAAGATCAAGTTTACCCAGTTTCCGTTTCTCCTCTGTAAAACATCTGACATCTCCAATGTGCTGTATATTTTCAAAGTGATTTACACAGCTGACTTTAATGTCATCATTATGTATTTCAGCAGCAAAGTAATTATTAGCCTAGAAACCTTGGATTTACAAGATTCGGCTCTGCGCAAGGTGATCCTGCAATTAGAAGATCAAGTTTGCCCAGTCCTTTACGCTTCTCTGTTAAAAATGTGACATTTCCAATGTGCTGGATATTTTCCATGTGATTTACAATCTGACTTTAATGTCATCATCATGTATTTCAACAGCTAAGTAATTATTAGCCTAGAAACCTTGGATTTACAAGGCTCGGCTCTGCACAAGGTGATCCTACAATTAGAAGATCAAGTATACCCAGTGGTTTCCGTTTCTCCTCTGTAAAATATCTGACATCTCCAATGTGCTGAATATTTTCCACAGCTGACTTTAATTTCATCATCATGTATTTCAGCTCAAGGTAATTATTAGCCTGAAAACCTTGGATTTACAAGACCCGGCTCTGCACAAGGTGATCCTGCAATTCGAAGATCAAGTTTGCCCAGCCCTTTTACCTTCTCCTCTGTTAAAAATGTGACATTTGCCATGTGCTGTATATTTTCCAAGTGGTTTACAATCTGACTTTGATGTCATTATGTATTTCAGCAGCAAAATAATTATTAACCTGGAAACCTCTGGATCTAGAAGACTCGGCTCTGCACAATGTGATCCTGCAAATAGAAGATCAAGTTTGCCCAGTCCTTTCAGCTTCTCCTCTGTTAAACATCTGATATCTCCAATGTGTTGTATATTTTCCAAGTGATTTACAATCTGACTTTTATGCCATCATTAAGTATTTCAGCAATATAAATATTAACCTGGAAACCTTGGATTTACAAGAATCGGCTCTGCACAAGGTGATCCTCCATTTAGAAGATCAAGTTTACCCAGTCGTTTCAGTTTCTCTTCTGTTAAATATCTGACATCTCCAATGTGCTGAATATTTTCCAAGTGATTTACACAGCTGACTTTAATGTCATCATGTATATCAGCAGCAAGGTAATTATTAGCCTGGAAACTTCTCGATTTACAAGACTCCGCTCTGCACAACCTACAATTAGAAGATCAAGTTTACCCAGTTGTTTCCGTTTCTCCTCTGTAAAACATCTGACATCTCCAATGTGCTGTATATTTTCAAAGTGATTTACACAGCTGACTTTAATGTCATCATTATGTATTTCAGCAGCAAAGTAATTATTAGCCTAGAAACCTTGGATTTACAAGATTCGGCTCTGCGCAAGGTGATCCTGCAATTAGAAGATCAAGTTTGCCCAGTCCTTTATGCTTCTCCTCTGTTAAAAATGTGACATTTCCAATGTGCTGTATATTTTCCATGTGATTTACAATCTGACTTTAATGTCATCATCATGTATTTCAGCAGCAAAGTAATTATTAGCCTAGAAACCTTGGATTTACAAGACTCGTCTCTGCACAAGGTGATCCTACAATTAGAAGATCAAGTTTACCCAGTGGTTTCCGTTTCTCCTCTGTACAATATCTTACATCTCCAATGTGCTGAATATTTTCCACAGCTGACTTTAATGTCATCATCATGTATTTCAGCTCAAGGTAATTATTAGCCTGAAAACCTTGGATTTACAAGACCCGGCTCTGCACAAGGTGATCCTGCAATTCGAAGATCAAGTTTGCCCAGCCCTTTTACCTTCTCCTCTGTTAAAAATGTGACATCTGCAATGTGCTGTATATTTTCCAAGTGGTTTACAATCTGACTTTGATGTCATTATGTATTTCAGCAGCAAAATAATTATTAACCTGGAAACCTCTGGATCTAGAAGACTCGGCTCTGCACAATGTGATCCTGCAAATAGAAGATCAAGTTTGCCCAGTCCTTTCAGCTTCTCTGTTAAACATCTGATATTTTAAATGTGTTGTATATTTTCCAAGTGATTTACAATCTGAATTTGATGCCATCATTATGTATTTCAGCAATATAAATATTAACCTGGAAACCTTGGATTTACAAGAATCGGCTCTGCACAGGGTGATCCTCCAATTAGAAGATCAAGTTTACCCAGTCGTTTCAGTTTCTCTTCTGTTAAATATCTGACATCTCCAATGTGCTGAATATTTTCCAAGTGATTTACACAACTGACTTTAATGCCATCATGTGTTTCAGCAGCAAGGTAATTATTAGCCTGGAAACTTCTCGATTTACAAGACCCGGCTCTGCACAAGGTGTTCCTGCAATGAGAAGATCAAGTTTACCCAGCCCTTTCAGCTTCTTGTCTGTTAAAAATGTGACATTTCGAATGTGCTGTATATTTTCCAAGTGATTTACAATCTGACTTTAATGTCATCATTAGGTATTTCAGCAGCAAAATAGTTATTAACCTGGATACCTCTGATTTAGAAAACTCGGATTTGCACATGGTGATCCTCCAATTCGAAGATCAAGTTTGCTAAGTCCCTTCAGCTTCACCTGTGTTAAAAATGTGACATCTCCAATGTGCTGTATATTTTCCAAGTGATTTACACAAATGACTTTAATGTCATAATTATGTATTTCAGCAGCAAAATAATTATTAACCTGGAAACCTCTGGAATTAGAAGACTCGGCTCTGCATAAGGTGATCCTCCAACTAGAAGATCAAGTATACGCAGTCGTTTCAGTTTCTCCTCTGTTAAATAGCTGACATCTCCAATGTGCTGAATATCGTCGAAGTGATTTACACAGGTGACTTTATGTCACCGTTATGTATTTCAGCAGCAAAGTAATTATTAACCTGGAAAAATCTAAATTTACAGGACTCGGATCTGCACAAAGTCATCCTCCAATTAGAAAATAGAGTTTACACAGTCGTTTCAGTTTCTCCTGTGTTAAAAATGTGACATCTCCAATGTGGTGAATATTTTCCAAGCGATTTACACAGCTGACTTTAATGTCATCATCATGTATTTCAGCAGCATGGTAATTATTAGCCTGAAAATCTCTCGATTTACAAGACCCGGCTCTGCACAAGGTGATCCTGCAATTAGAAGATCAAGTTTGCCCAGTCCTTTCAGCTTCTCCTCTGTTAAAATATGACATTTCCAATGTGCAGTATATTTTGCAAGCGATTTACAATCTGACTTTAATGGCATCGTTACGTATTTCAGCAGCAAAATAATTATTAACCTGGATACCTCTGATTTAGAAAACTGGGCTCTGCAAAAGGTGATCCTCCGATTAGAAGATCAAGATTGCCCAGGCCCTTCAGCTTCACCTCGTTTAAAAATGTGACATTTCCAATGTGCTGTTTATTTTCCAAGTGGTTTACGCAGCTGACTTTAATGTCACATCATGTATTTCAGCAGCAAAGTAATTAGTAACCTGGAAGCCTTGGATTTACAAGACTCGGCTCTGCACTAGGTGATCCTCCAATTAGAAAATCAAGTTTACCCAGTCGTTTCAGTTTCTCCTCTGTTAAATATCTGACATCTCAGATGTGCTGAATATTTTCCAAGTGATTTACACAGCTGACTTTAATGTCACATAATGTATTTCAAAAGCAAAGTAGTTATTAAGCTGGAAACCTTGGATTGACAAGACTCGGCTCTGCACAAGGTGATCCTCCAATTAGAAAATCAAGTTTACCCAGTCGTTTCAGTTTCTCCTCTGTTAAATATCTGGTATCTCCAATGTGCTGAATATTTTCCAAGTGATTTACACAGCTGACTTTAATGTCATCATCATGTATTTCAGCAGCAAGGTAATTATTAGCCTGGAAACCTCGATTTACAACACCCGGCTCTGCAAAAGGTGATCCTTTAATTAGAAGATCAAGTTTGCCCAGTACTTTCAGCTTCTCCTCTGTTAAAAATGTGACATTTCCAATGTGCTGTATAATTTCCAAGTGATTTACGCAGCTGACTTTAATGTCACATCATGTATTTCAGCATCAAAGTAATTAATAACCTGGAAACCTCTGCATTTACAAGACTCGGCTCTGCACTGGGTGATCCTCCAATTAGAAGCTCAAGTTTACCCAGTCGTTTCAGCTTCTCCTCTGTTAAAAATGTGACATCTCCAATGTGCTGTATATTTTCAAAGTGATATACACAGCTGACTTTAATGTCATATTCATGTATTTCAGCAGCAAAGTAATTATTAGCCTAGAAACCTTGGATTTACAAGACTCGGCTCTGCACAAGGTGATCCTACAATTAGAAGATCAAGTTTACCCAGTTGTTTCCGTTTCTCCTCTGTAAAACATCTGACATCTCCAATGTGCTGTATATTTTCAAAGTGATTTACACAGCTGACTTTAATGTCATCATCATGTATTTCAGCAGCAAATTAATTATTAGCCTAGAGACCTTGGATTTACAAGAATCGGCTCTGCACAAGGTGATCCTACAATTAGAAGATCAAGTTTACCCAGTTTCCGTTGCTCCTCTGTAAAACATCTGACATCTCCAATGTGCTGTATATTTTCAAAGTGATTTACACAGCTGACTTTAATGTCATCATTATGTATTTCAGCAGCAAAGTAATTATTAGCCTAGAAACGTTGGATTTACAAGATTCGGCTCTGCGCAAGGTGATCCTGCAATTAGAAGGTCAAGTTTGCCCAGTCCTTTACGCTTCTCCTCTGTTAAAAATGTGACATTTCCAATGTGCTGTATATTTTCCATGTGATTTACAATCTGATTTTAATGTCATCATCATGTATTTCAGCAGCAAAGTAATTATTAGCCTAGAAGCTTTGGATTCACAAGACTCGGCTCTGCACAAGGTGATCCTACAATTAGAAGATCAAGTTTACCCAGTGGTTTCCGTTTCTCCTCTGTTAAATATCTGACATCTCCAATGTGCTGAATGTTTTCCAAGTGATTTACACAGCTGACTAATGTCTACATCATGTATTTCAGCAGCAAGGTAATTATTAGACTGGAAACCTCGATTTACAACACCCGGCTCTGCAAAAGGTGATCCTGCAATTAGAAGATCAAGTTTGCCCAGTCCTTTCAGCTTCTCCTCTGTTAAAAATGTGACATTTCCAATGTGCTGTATATTTTCCAAGTGATTTAAAATCTGACTTTAATATCATCATTACGTATTTCAGCAGCAAAATAATTGTTAACCTGGAAACCTCTGATTTAGAAGACTCGGCTCTGCACAAGGTGATCCTGCAAATAGAAGATCAAGTTTACCCAGTTCTTTCAGCTTCTCTGTTAAAAATGTGACATCTCCAATGTGCTGTATATTTTCCAAGTGATTTACACAAATGTCTTTAATGTCATCATGTATTTCAGCAGCAAAGTAATTATTAACCTGGAAAGCTCGGCATTTACAAGACTCGTCTCTCCACTAGGTGATCCTCCAATTAGAAGATCAAGTTTACCCAGTCGTTTAAGCTTCTCCTCTGTTAAAAATGTGACATTTCCAATGTGCTGTAAATTATCCATGTGATTTACAGTCTGACTTTAAGGTCATCATCATGTATTTCAGCAGCAAAGTATTTATTAGCCTAGAAACCTTGGATTTACAAGACTCGGCTCTGCACAAGGTGATCCTACAATTAGAAGATCAAGTTTACCCAGTTGTTTCCGTTTCTCCTCTAAAATATCTGACTTCTCCAATGTGCTGAATATTTTCCAAGTGATTTACACAAATGACTAATGTCATCATCATGTATTTCAGCTCAAGGTAATTATTAGCCTCAAACTTTGGATTTACAAGAGCCGGCTCTGCACAAGGTGATCCTGCAATTAGAAGATCAAGTTTGCCCAGCCCTTTCAGCTTCTCCTATGTTAAAAATGTGACATCTGCAATGTGCTGTATATTTTCCAAGTGGTTTACAATCTGACTTTGATGTCATCATTATGTATTTCAGCAGCAAAATAATTATTAACCTGGAAACCTCTGATTTAGAAGACTCGGCTCTGCACAAGGTGATCCTGCAAATAGAAGATCAAGCCTACCCAATTCTTTCAGCCTCTCCTCTGTTAAAAATGTGACATCTCCAATGTGCTGTATATTTTCCAAGTGATTTACACAAATGTCTTTAATGTCATCATGTATTTCAGCAGCAAAGTATTTATTAACCTGGAAACCTCTGCATTTACAAGACTAGGCTCTGCACTAGGTGATCCTCCAATTAGAAGATCAAGTTTACCCAGTCGTTTCAGCTTCTCCTCTGTTAAAAATGTGACATCTCCAATGTGCTGTATATTTTCAAAGTGATTTACACAGCTGACTTTAATGTCATCATCATGTATTTCAGCAGCAAAGTAAATTATTAGCCTAGAAACCTTGGATTTACAAGACCCGGCTCTGCACAAGGTGATCCTACAATTAGAAGATCAAGTTTACCCAGTTGTTTCCGTTTCTCCCCATTAAAACATCTGACATCTCCAATGTGCTGTATATTTTCAAAGTGATTTACACAGCTGACTTTAATGTCATCATCATGTATTTCAGCAGCAAAGTAATTATTAGCCTAGAAACCTTGAATTTACAAGACTCGGCTCTGCACAAGGTGATCCTATAATTAGAAGATCAAGTTTACCCAGTTGTTTCCGGTTCTCCTCTGTAAAACATCTGACATCTCCAATGTGCTGTATATTTTCAAAGTGATTTACACAGCTGACTTTAATGTCATCATCCTGTATTTCAGCTGCAAAGTAATTATTAGCCTAGAAACCTTGGACTTACAAGACTCGGCTCTGCACAAGGTGATCCTACAATTAGAAGATCAAGTTTACCCAGTTGTTTCCGTTTCTCCTCGGTAAAACATCTGACATCTCCAACGTGCTGTATATTTTCCAAGTGATTTATGCAGCTGACTTTAATGTCACATCATGTATTTAAGCAGCAAAGTAATTATTAAGTTGGAAACCTTGGATTTACAAGACCCGGCTCTGCACAAGGTGATCCTGCAATTAGAAGATCAAGTTTGCCCAGTCCTTTCAGCTTCTCCTCTTAAATATCTGACATCTCCAATGTGCTGAACATTTTCCAAGTGATTTACACAGCTGATTTTAATGTCACATCATGTATTTCAGCAGGAAAGTAATTATTAAGCTGGAAACCTTGGATTTACAAGACCCGGCTCTGCACAAGGTGATCCTGCATTTAGAAGATCAAGTTTGCCCAGCCCTTTCAGCTTCTCCTATGTGAAAAATGTGACATCTGCAATGTGCTGTATATTTTCCAAGTGGTTTACAATCTGACTTTGATGTCATCATTATGTATTTTAGCAGCAAAATAATTATTAACCTGGAAACCTCTGATTTAGAAGACTCGGCTCTGCACAAGGTGATCCTGCAAATAGAAGATCAAGCTTAGCCAGTTCTTTCAGCCTCTCCTCTGTTAAAAATGTGACATCTCCAATGTGCTGTATATTTTCCAAGTGATTTACACAAATTTCTTTAATGTCATCATGTATTTCAGCAGCAAAGTATTTATTAACCTGGAAACCTCTGCATTTACAAGACTAGGCTCTGCACTAGGTGATCCTCCAATTAGAAGATCAAGTTTACCCAGTCGTTTCAGCTTCTCCTCTGTTAAAAATGTGACATCTCCAATGTGCTGTATATTTTCAAAGTGATTTACACAGCTGACTTTAATGTCATCATCATGTATTTCAGCAGCAAAGTAATTATTAGCCTAGGAACCTTGGATTTACAAGACCCGGCTCTGCACAAGGTGATCCTGCAATTAGAAGATCAAGTTTGCCCAGCCCTTTCAGCTTCTCCTATGTTAAAAATGTGACATCTGCAATGTGCTGTATATTTTCCAAGTGGTTTACAATCTGACTTTGATGTCATCATTATGTATTTCAGCAGCAAAATAATTATTAACCTGGAAACCTCTGATTTAGAAGACTCGGCTCTGCACAAGGTGATCCTACAATTAGAAGATCAAGTTTACCCAGTTGTTTCCGTTTCTCCTCTGTAAAAAATCTGACATCTCCAATGTGCTGTATATTTTCAAAGTGATTTCCACAGCTGACTTTAATGTCATCATCATGTATTTCAAGAGCAAAGTAATTATTAGCCTAGAAACCTTGAATTTACAAGACTCGGCTCTGCACAAGGTGATCCTACAATTAGAAGATCAAGTTTACCCAGTTGTTTCCGGTTCTCCTCTGTAAAACATCTAACATCTCCAATGTGCTGTATATTTTCAAAGTGATTTACACAGCTGACTTTAATGTCATCATCATGTATTTCAGCAGCAAAAAAGTATTAGCCTAGAAACCTTGGATTTACAAGACTCGGCTCTGACAAGGTGATCCTACAATTAGAAGATCAAGTTTACCCAGATGTTTCCGTTTCTGCTCGGTAAAACATCTGACATCTCCAACGTGCTGTATATTTTGCAAGTGATTTACGCAGCTGACTTTAATGTCACATCATGTATTTCAGCAGCAAAGTAATTAAGCTGGAAACCTTGGATTTACAAGACTCGGCTCTGCACAAGGTGATCCTCCAATTAGAAAATCAAGTTTACCCAGTCGTTTGTTTCTCCTCTGTTAAATATCTGACATCTCCAATGTGCTGAATATTTTCCAAGTGATATAGACAGCTGACTAATGTCTACATCATGTATTTCAGCAGCAAGGTAATTATTAGCCTGGAAACCTCGATTTACAACACCCGGCTCTGCAAAAGGTGATCCTGCAATTAGAAGATCAAGTTTGCCCAGTCCTTTCAGCTTCTCCTCTGTTAAAAATGTGCCATTTCCAATGTGCTGTATAATTTCCAAGTGATTTACACAGCTGACTAATGTCTACATCATGTATTTCAGCAGCAAGGTAATTATTAGCCTGGAAACCTCGATTTACAACACCCGGCTCTGCAAAAGGTGATCCTGCAATTAGAAGATCAAGTTTGCCCAGTCCTTTCAGCTTCTCCTCTGTTAAAAATGTGACATTTCCAATGTGCTGTATATTTTCCAAGTGATTTAAAATCTGACTTTAATGTCATCATTACGTATTTCAGCAGCAAAATAATTGTTAACCTGGAAACCTCTGATTTAGAAGACTCGTCTCTGCACAAGGTGATCCTACAATTAGATCCCCCCAGGGGCCTACTACGGTAGGTACGGGTAGTGGCGATCCCGGGGTCCCGAGCCAACAGTCTCCCTCGTGTGGGCTCCTCTTCGTGGTTGAGGGAGACGGTCAATAGGCCCACCCACGTGTAGGCCGTGCGTGGAGACCCGTGTCGGTGGAAATGTTTGTCCTGGTGGTTGAGGGATGCGTATCTGAGCTCGTAACAGTCTTTTTCTGAATTCGGGAAGGGTGCGCATTTCCAATATACCACTTTGGCTACTGCTTCAGCTAAACGGGAGGTTAGGGACTAACCCACCCCTAATCAATGGGCCAGGACAAGGTGTTACACTGAACTCCAGGGTGAGTGGGACGGCGAGCCCGCTATATCCCCTATGTAGCCCTGTCATCCCAGTGGGATGACCCCTTGTTGGGCTCCGTGGTGGGTGGGGAGCATTGGGGGATGAGCTCAAATAACGTCTTCTAAGGCAACACTTACACCCAAAAGAAAACGACAGGCAAATGAAGTAAAAGAGGTACACGAAGCATCAGGTGCTCGTTACCTAGTCATAGATCGTTTAGAGGAAGCTCAGACATTTCTCACAGTAAATCCCTTTGTCATACAGTTGGGACTTGATAAACTAGCCGGTCCAGTGAAGTCTTGTACCCGTCTCAGAAATGGTTCCTTGCTCGTTGAAACGTACTCTACACTACAGTTTGACAGACTGCTGAAGGCGAAACTCCTCCACGGATATCCCATCCGAGTTGAGAAGCACCGAAGCCTGAACTCTTGTAAAGGCGTCATTACATCACACCTTCTAGATGGCATGCAGGAGGAAGAAATCCAAGGCTACCTCTCCAGCCAGGGCGTGACCTCCGTATATCGCGTAAAAGCAATGCGTGATGTTCCAGTGCCCACTCGTACGCTCTTCCTTACCTTCGATCGGCTCGATCTCCCGGCGAAGATTAAGGCTGGCTACGAGGTGATCAACGTTCGGCCCTATATACCACGTCCTCTGCGTTGTTTTCAATGTCAACGATTTGGCCACACTAAGTTATCGTGCAAGTTAACAAAATCTATTTGCGCCGTGTGCGGCCAAGACGCACATGACGGAGCCTGTCCAAATCCTCCTTACTGTGTCAATTGTCGCGGTAGCCATCCAGCATCTTCCAGCAACTGGCCACGTTATATGGATGAGAAGGCCATTCAGGAGCTGCGGGTGAAAGAACGCCTCTCTTTCACTGAGGCCCGCAAACGCCATCTTGCTCGCCAACCTTCTCTTTTAAAATTTGGCACGTTTAGCTCTGTGGTTTCAGCTCCAGTACCCAAACGGGAAATTGGCACCCAAACATCCTCAGATTCCTCCGTTGTCCCGGCTAAACTTCCGGTACAACCTTCTGGATCACGCAGCCCTAAGAAAACTCCGCTCAGCACCGAACCTCGAAAGTTTAAAACCGAGCCAAAACGCTCCGACTTTCTAAAAAATCCGGCTACTTCTGCCAGTAAACCGACTGTTTCAAAAGCCTCCTCTCCTTCACCACCTCGGAGATCCAAATCTCAAGATGGCAGAGGGCGTAACCGCACTCCACGAGTCTCGCCAACGCCCGTGGCCACCGGTAACCGGTTCGACACCCTGACTTCGGTTTCCGGTGACTCCGAGCCTCCTCTTGAAGCGGAGCCTATGAAGGAAGATCCTACCCCTCCCAAAAGTCCTAGCCCTACGCGCACACAAAAAGGCAAATTGAAGCGGCAGCCTGTGGTCAAGTAGAGTGCTACACCAACCTCTTCTTTACCTCCTAATGTCGATTGTCCAGTGGAATATACGTGGCATTCGTGCACATAAGGCCGAATTACATCTCCTTACGACGTCGCTGTCTCCTCGTATTTTGTGCTTGCAGGAAACCAAGCTCCAGCGGCAGGATACTTTCACTTTTCCCGGGTACGTGCCGGTGTGATTCGATCTCCCACCGGAACCTGGTTCTCCTGCCCATGGGGGTGTTATGATGCTCCTTTGTGACAACACTTATTATCAAGCTCTTCGGCTCACCACTCACCTTCAAGCTGTTGCTGCCATCGTCCGCTGTCCTGGTTTTTCGTTTACACTTTGTTCTGTTTATTTTCCACCTTCTTCTCCCCTCCCTCTTGCTGATCTCGCGGCTTTAGTAGCGCAACTCCCAACGCCTTATCTTCTGTTGGGAGACTTCAATGCCCACCACCCCCTATGGGGATCTCCACGGGCTAGCGCAAGGGGGAACGACCTTGTTGAATTCTTTTCCCAGTACAATCTTTCCGTTCTAAACACCGGCCAACCAACCTTTCTTTCCGATTCCAGCGGCAGTTTCTCTCACCTCGACCTAGCTGTTTGCTCCCAACAGCTTACACATCGCCTACAGTGGAACGTCATTTCTGACAGCTTTGGCAGCGATCATTTTCCGTGTGTTACACGCCTGCTTTCACACAATGTTCCATCGTCACGTGTGCCCCACTGGCAATTCCACAGAGCTCAGTGGCTCCTTTACTCAAACTTGGCGGTCTTCGAAGACCGCCTTTTTAACAACGTCGACGACATGGTGGATCACCTTACCTCCGTCATCACTTCTGCTGCCGAACAAGCAATACCCAGGTCGTCATCCCATCCGAAACGCCCCCCCCAGGGGCCTACTTCGGTAGGTACGGGTTTGGCGAACCCGGGGTCCCGAGCCAACAGTCTCCCTCGTGTGGGCTCCTCTTCGTGGCTGAGGGAGACGGTCAACAGGTCCACCCACGTGTAGGCCGTGCGTGGAGACCCGTGTCGGTGGAAAGGTTAGTCCTGGTGGTTGAGGGATGCGTATCTGAGCTCGTAACAGTCTTTTTCTGAATTCGGGGAGGGTACGCATTACTAATACACTACTTTGGCTTCTGCTTCGCCTAAACGGGAGGTTAGGGACTAACCCACCCCTAATCAATCGGCCAGGACTAGGTATTGTACCGACCTCCAGGGTGAGTGGGACGGCGAGCTCGCTATATCCCCTGTGTAGCCCTGTCATCCCAGTGGGATGACCCCTTGTTGGGCTCCGTGGTGGGTGGGGAGCACTGGGGGATGAATTTTTTCGCCAACTTACATGTCAAACCTTACCCAAAAAAATAATCTAAAAACTTGCAGCAATGGAAAAGAAGTAGCCGAGTCTTGTGGTCCTCGCTACTTGGTAATCAGTAGAACTGAAGAAGGCCAAAAGTTTACGACCGTTAACCCCTTTACCATCCAGAGGGGATTAGACAAAATTGCTGGTCCGGTCAAATCTTGTATACGGGCGCGAAATGGCACTCTCCTAGTTGAGGCGCAATCTAACGCCCAGGCGGCATCGTTGTTGAAGGCGACCATGCTAGGGAGTTACCCTGTATCCGTTACGGTACATAAGACCCTGAACTCCTCGCGTGGAGTGGTAACCACCCGTGCTTTGGACGGTATGTCCAACGAGGAGATTCAGGAGAACCTGAAAGACCAGGGAGTAATATGTGTGTACCGAGTGCAGCGCAGAGAACGTGGGGAATTGTTGCCTACTCGTACCCTGTTCCTTACTTTTGATAGGGTAGATCTTCCTCAAAAGATTAAGGCGGGTTACGAGAGTATTGAGGTTAGGCCCTATATACCAAACCCCCTGCGGTGCTATAAGTGTCAACGTTATGGTCACACTAGTCAACTGTGTAACGGATCTCCAGCATGCGTGAACTGTGGTTTGGCTTTACACGAGGGTGAGTGCTCCTCGCCCATTAAATGTATAAACTGTGCCGGGGAGCATCCATCTAGCTCCAAAGACTGCCCACGTTTTGTGGAAGAAAAGGCAATACAGGAGATCCGGGTTAAGGAGAAGGTTTCCTTCTCGGACGCCCGGAAGCTCCTGCGTACTCGCTTGCCCTCCGTCCCTAGGTCCGGTACTTATAGCTCTGTCTTGGCTAAACCCGTACCTAGGAAAGAAATTGCAACGCAAACCTGCGGTGCAGGGGAGCCTACCATCTCAGACAGAGTTCTTGTCCCCACACAATTACGGAAGTTCACAACTCCATCACCAGCGTCGGCAAATACATCGCCTAAACGGACGAAGGAAACTAAAACCCAAGCCCCGTCCCAAGCCAAACCATCGACTTCTACATCTAAATATGACAAGCCGGTAATATACGATCCGCCGCCTAAAGTATTTAAGACCAGTTACGAGAGGACAGATTTCCTTAAAGATTCGACCCGTACTCCTAGGAAGAAGAAAACCTCTAGGACATCTCGAAGCTCTTCTTCTGAAGAGCTTTCTGGTGATGAGTCGGATCGACGACAGTCTTCTTCGTCGATCTCGGTGTCCAATAAATTTGAAGCCCTCGAACCTAAGTTTTCTTTAGGGAAAGGGGCTTCCTCCGCCGAAGAGATGGACCAAGAGGATATCGACAACAGAACGGCAACAAAAAAGCGCCAAGAGAAATCGGCAGAAAAAGGTGTTAGCCCTACACCGAAGAAAAAGGGTAAGCTGATTCGGCCACCGTTAAAGTCATCTTAATGTAGACCAATTTTACAACCTATCTCCTTAGCTCCAATGGCTATCCTCCAATGGAACATGCGGGGTTTAAGAACGCATCGACCAGAACTGGAAATTTTGCTCAGTAAGCATAACCCCTTAGTGGTATGCTTACAAGAGACTAAGCTACGACCGCAAGACAAGTTTGACATCCGACGCTACACACCACTGCGGTGTGATATTGACACAGAAGAGGGCATTCCTGCTCACGGGGGCACTATGATGCTCCTCAGGGATGACATATTTGTAGACCCGGTACAGCTGCAATCTGATATACAATCTGTAGCTGTAAGGATTAAGCTGCCATCAATAGAATTTTGCATTTGCAATGTATATCTCCCGCCATCAGAAGACCTCTCGTTAATTGACCTTGAAGATCTGGTTTCCCAACTTTCAACACCATTTCTAATAGTTGGAGACTTTAATGCCCATCACCCACTATGGGGTTCAACTCGGGCATGTTCGAGAGGCCACCTCATTTCAAAATTCTTGGAGAGCAATAAGTTGGTTCTCCTGAATTCCGGAGAACCAACGTTCCTCTCAGACGCTTATAACACCTATTCGCACATAGATTTGGCAGTATGTTCATCCCAATTAGCAGTTTCATTGCAGTGGAATGTCATCTCTGATCTACATTCCAGCGACCACTTCCCATGTCTTCTTAGTCTCTTAGCACACGATGTGTCTACCTCACGTAACCCTAGATGGCGCTTTGATCGTGCCAACTGGAACCTTTACACCCAGTTGGCTGTCTTTGATTACAATGAGCACGATTCTGTGAATGATCTAGTCGATCATCTCACAGAGACAATTCTTTCCGCTGCAGAAGAGTCTATTCCACGTTCGGCCACCCGACCTGGTCGACTTCCTGTCCCGTGGTGGAACAACGACTGCCGGAATGCTATTCGTGCTCGTAGACGTGCTCTACGGGTATTTCAACGACACCCTACCCAAAGTAATCTAATTGACTACAAGAAAGCGCGTGCACAGTCTAGGCAAATAATTAAGGATAGCAAAAAGATCTCATGGAACAACTTTGTCTCATCTTTTAACAGATGGACACCATCATCTGTTGTATGGGATAGGTTAAGGCGCGTGGTCGGAAAATCAACCCACTTGCCAATCGCTGGTCTGAAAACACCTGCAGGAGTTGTTGATCCGTTTGTCGTGGCTAACACCTTCGGCTGTGCTTTCGCTCAGGTGTCTAGCTCAAGTAATTATGCTCCTGAGTTTATCTCAATTAAGACTCAGGTGGAATCTCAAGGTTTCGTGTTTAGTTCCAGAAACCTTGAAGATTATAACCGCCTCTTCACCTTGGCGGAGTTAGAACACGCTCTTTCATCATCGCGACTGACAGCGCCAGGACCGGACGGAATCCACGTTCAAATGTTACAACATCTCTCACCTGAAGGTAAGGCATACCTGCTCGAGGTCTATAACCGTGTTTGGGTTGATGCCACGTTTCCGGACAAGTGGCGAGAAGCCACCATTATACCTATCTTGAAAGCTGGCAAGGACCGTCACCTCCCTTCTAGCTACCGTCCTATTTCCCTCATCAGTTGCGTCTGCAAGGTGATGGAACGCATGATAAATGGGCGGTTGGTATGGTGGTTGGAAACGCACAACCTACTGAATAACATCCAGTGCGGTTTTCGACGACGCCGTTCAACAGTGGATCATCTTGTGTCCATGTCGACACAGATTATGAACGGCTTTCTTAAAAATTGTCAAACAGTCGGAATATTTTTTGATCTCGAAAAGGCTTATGATACGTGTTGGCGTGCAGGGTTGCTACGTACTCTGCACACCTGGAATATACGTGGACGCCTACCACTCTTCCTTCAGGAATTCTTGAAAGACCGCGTATTCCGAGTAAGGGTTGGCTCGGTTCTTTCGAACCTTTTCGTTCAAGAGAACGGTGTACCACAGGGATCGGTGCTAAGTGTTACATTGTTTGCTATTGCGATTAATTCTATCTCGAAATGTGTACCTCCGGGGGTCTCGTCATGCCTATTCGTAGATGACTTTGCCGTCTACTGTACATCTCAGCGCACTTCGTTTATAGAGCGCCGTCTTCAAACCACATTGGACAACCTTAAGGTTTGGAGTTTACAGAAGGGCTTCCGATTTTCTGCTGAGAAAACCATCTGTGTGAACTTCTGGCGTCAGCAGAGTCGACTACCTCCAAGGCTCCGGCTAGGCGCTGATCTACTACCGTTTGCAGATGAGACGAGGTTCCTTGGATTGATATTTGATAGAAAACTTAGTTGGTCGTCGCATATAGCACAACTGAAAGCACGATGTGACCGATCTTTAAATATCTTGCGAGTACTAAGTGGGAAATCGTGGGGAGCGGATCGTACAGTGTTATTGCGACTGTACCGGACACTCATCCGTTCCAAATTAGATTATGGTAGTATCGTTTATGGCTCAGCATGACCATATGTCCCCCCAGGGGCCTACTTCGGTAGGTACGGGTTTGGCGAACCCGGGGTCCCGAGCCAACAGTCTCCCTCGTGTGGGCTCCTCTTCGTGGCTGAGGGAGACGGTCAACAGGCCCACCCACGTGTAGGCCGTGCGTGGAGACCCGTGTCGGTGGAAAGGTTAGTCCTGGTGGTTGAGGGATGCGTATCTGAGCTCGTAACAGTATTTTTCTGAATTCGGGGAGGGTACGCATTACTAATACACTACTTTGGCTTCTGCTTCGCCTAAACGGGAGGTTAGGGACTAACCCACCCCTAATCAATCGGCCAGGACTAGGTATTGTACCGACCTCCAGGGTGAGTGGGACGGCGAGCTCGCTATATCCCCTGTGTAGCCCTGTCATCCCAGTGGGATGACCCCTTGTTGGGCTCCGTGGTGGGTGGGGAGCACTGGGGGATGAATTTTTTCGCCAACTCTCATGTCAAACCTTCATCAAAAATCTAATCAAAAAAATTGTAGCAATGGAAAAGAAGTAGCCGAGTCTTGTGGTCCTCGCTACTTGGTAATCAGTCGAACTGAAGAAGGCCAAAAGTTTACGACCGTTAACCCCTTTACCATCCAGAGGGGATTAGACAAAATTGCTGGTGCGGTGAAATCTTGTATACGGTCGCGAAATGGCACGCTCCTAGTCGAGGCGCAATCTAACGCCCAGGCGGCATCGTTGTTGAAGGCGACCATGCTAGGGAGTTATCCTATATCCGTTACTGTACATAAGACCCTGAACTCCTCGCGTTGGGTGGTAAACACCCGGGCGTTGGACGGTATGTCCAACGAGGAGATTCAGGAGAACCTGAAAGACCAGGGAGTAATATGTGTGTACCGAGTGCAGCGCAGAGAACGTGGGAAATTGTTGCCTACTCGTACCCTGTTCCTTACTTTTGATAGGGTAGATCTTCCTCAAAAGATTAAGGCGGGTTACGAGAGTATTGTGGTTAGTCCCTATATACCAAACCCCCTGCGGTGCTACAAGTGTCAACGTTATGGTCACACTAGCCAACTGTGTAACGGATCTCCAGCATGCGTGAAATGTGGTTTGGCTTTACACGAGGGTGAGTGCTCCTCGCCCATTAAATGTATAAACTGTGCCGGGGAGCATTCATCTAGCTCCAGAGACTGCCCACGTTTTGTGGAAGAAAAGGCAATACAGGAGATCCGGGTTAAGGAGAAGGTTTCCTTCTCGGACGCCCGGAAGCTCCTGCGTACTCGCTTGCCCTCCGTCCCTAGGTCCGGTACTTATAGCTCTGTCTTGGCTAAACCCGTACCTAGGAAAGAAATTGCAACGAAAACCTGCGGTGCAGGGGAGCCTACCATCTCAGACAGAGTTCTTGTCCCCACACAATTACGGAAGTCCACAACTCCATCACCAGCGTCGGCAAATACATCGCCTAAACGGACGAAGGAAACTAAAACCCAAGCCCCGTCCCAAGCCAAACCATCGACTTCTACATCTAAATTTGACAAGCCGGTAATATACGATCCGCCGCCTAAAGTATTTAAGACCAGTTACGAGAGGACAGATTTCCTTAAAGATTCGAACCGTACTCCTAGGAAGAAGAAAACCTCTAGGACATCTCGAAGCTCTTCTTCTGAAGAGCTTTCTGGTGATGAGTCGGACCGACGACAGTCATCCTCGTCGATCTCGGTGTCCAATAAATTTGAAGCCCTCGAACCTAAGTTTTCTTTAGGGAAAGGGGCTTCCTCCGCCGAAGAGATGGACCAAGAGGATATCGACAACAGAACGGCAACAAAAAAGCGCCAAGAGAAATCGGCAGAAAAAGGTGTTAGCCCTACACCGAAGAAAAAGGGTAAGCTGATTCGGCCACCGTTAAAGTCATCTTAATGTAGACCAATTTTACAACCTATCTCCCTAGCTCCAATGGCTATCCTCCAATGGAACATACGGGGTTTAAGAACTCATCGACCAGAACTGGAAATTTTGCTCAGTAAGCATAACCCCTTAGTGGTATGCTTACAAGAGACTAAGCTACGACCGCAAGACAAGTTTAACATCCGACGCTACACACCACTGCGGTGTGATATTGACACAGAAGAGGGCATTCCTGCTCACGGGGGCACTATGATGCTCCTCAGGGATGACATATTTGTAGACCCGGTACAGCTGCAATCTGATATACAATCTGTAGCTGTAAGGATTAAGCTGCCAACAATCGAATTTTGCATTTGCAATGTATATCTCCCTCCATCTGATGACCTCTCGTTAATTGACCTTCAAGATCTGGTTTCCCAACTTTCAACACCATTTCTAATAGTTGGAGACTTTAATGCCCATCACCCACTATGGGGTTCAACTCGGGCATGTTCGAGAGGCCACCTCATTGGAAAATTCCTTGAGAGCAATAACTTGGTTCTCCTGAATTCCGGAGAGCCAACGTTCCTTTCAGACGCGTATAACACCTATTCGCACATTGATTTGGCAGTATGTTCATCCCAGTTAGCAGTTTCATTGCAGTGGAATGTCATCTCTGATTTACATTCCAGCGACCACTTCCCATGTCTTCTTAGTCTCTTAGCACACGATGTGTCTACCTCACGTATCCCTAGATGGCGCTTTGATCGTGCCAACTGGAACCTTTACACCCAGTTGGCTGTCTTTGATTACAACGAGCACGATTCTGTGAATGATCTAGTCGATCACCTCACAGAGAAAATTCTTTCCGCTGCAGAACAGTGCATTCCACGTTCGGCTACCCAACCCGGTCGACTTCCTGTACCATGGTGGAACAACGACTGCCGGAATGCTATTCGTGCCCGTAGACGTGCTCTGCGGGTATTTCAACGACATCCTACCCAAAGTAATCTAATTGAGTACAAGAAAGCGCGTGCACAGTCTAGGCAAATAATTAAGGATAGCAAAAAGATCTCATGGAACAAGTTTGTCTCATCTTTTAACAGATGGACACCTTCCTCTGTTGTATGGGATAGGTTAAGGCGCGTGGCCGGAAAATCAACCCACTTGCCAATCGCTGGTCTAAAAACACCTGCAGGAGTTGTTGTTGATCCGTTCGTCGTGGCTAACACCTTCGGCTGTGCTTTCGCTCAGGTGTCTAGCTCAAGTAATTGTGCTCCTGAGTTTATCTCAATTAAGACTCAGGTAGAATCTCAAGGTTTCTTGTTTAGTTCCAGAAACCTTGAAGATTATAACCGCCTTTTCACCTTGGCGGAGTTAGAACACGCTCTATCATCATCGCGACTGACAGCACCAGGACCGGACGGAATCCACGTTCAAATGTTGCAACATCTCTCACCTGAAGGTAAGGCATTCCTGCTCGAGGTCTATAACCGTGTTTGGGTTGATGCCACGTTTCCGGACAAGTGGCGAGAAGCGACCATCATACCTATCTTGAAAGCTGGCAAGGACCGTCACCTCCCTTCTAGCTACCGTCCTATTTCCCTCACCAGTTGCGTCTGCAAGGTGATGGAACGCATGATAAATGGGCGGTTGGTATGGTGGCTGGAAACTCACAACCTACTGAATAACATCCAGTGCGGTTTTCGACGACGCCGTTCAACAGTGGATCATCTTGTGTCCATGTCGACACAGATTATGAACGGCTTTCTTAAAAACTGTCAAACAGTCGGAATATTTTTTGACCTCGAAAAGGCTTATGATACGTGTTGGCGTGCAGGGTTGCTACGTACTCTGCACACCTGGAATATACGTGGACGCCTACCACTCTTCCTTCAGGAATTCTTGAAAGACCGCGTATTCCGAGTAAGGGTTGGCTCGGTTCTTTCGAACCTTTTCGTTCAAGAGAACGGTGTACCACAGGGATCGGTGCTAAGTGTTACATTGTTTGCTATTGCGATTAATTCTATCTCGAAATGTGTACCTCCGGGGGTCTCGTCGAGCCTATTCGTAGATGACTTTGCCGTTTACTGTACATCTCAGCGCACTTCGTTTATAGAGCGCCGTCTTCAAACCACCTTGGACAACCTTAAGGTTTGGAGTTTAAAGAACGGCTTCCGATTCTCTGCTGAGAAAACCATCTGTGTGAACTTCTGGCGTCAGCAGAGTCGACTACCTCCAAGGCTCCGGCTAGGCGCTGATCTACTACCTTTTGCAGATGAGACGAGGTTCCTTGGTTTGATCTTTGATAGAAAACTTAGTTGGACGTCGCATATAGCACAACTGAAAGCACGATGTGACCGATCTTTAAATATCTTGCGGGTACTAAGTGGAAAATCGTGGGGAGCGGACCGTACAGTGTTATTGCGACTGTATCGCACACTCATCCGTTCCAAATTAGATTATGGTAGTATCGTTTATGGCTCAGCACGACCATCTGTGCTGAAGAGATTAGACACAGTCCATAATTGTGGCATACGTATAGCAGTTGGGGCATTTCCAACGAGCCGAGTTATAAGCCTGTATGCTGAGTCTGCAGAACCTCCTCTGCAGTACAGGCGCGACATGCTATTAGCAAATTATGGCTGTGGACTTAATTGCATGCCCACACATCCAACGTTTACGCCGTTCTTTAACACCTCCATGGACGTGCGTTATAGGAACACTTCTATTAAACCAAAGCCACCTGGTTTTCGTTTCCGGGAGCTCCTTAGACATCTTAATACTGAAATGCCAAAGATGTATCCCAGGGGGGAGAGGACATACCCTCCTTGGTTGTGCAGGGCGTCCCACGTTGATCTGGTCATGACCACACATGATAAATCTACCATGTCTATGTCTAGTATCCGCATATGCTTTTTGGAATTTTTATCGCGATATCAGGAGCATATAAAAATTTACACCGATGGGTCCAAGAATTCAGATGGCGTTGGTTGTGCTTACGTGTGTGGAACCGAACCCTATACATTCGGATTCCACACTAGCACTTCCATTTTTACCGCAGAGCTCTATGCAATATACCGAGCCATTTTACACGTACGTCGACGAAAGTTGGGGAACTGCTTAATCCTGAGTGATTCCCTCAGTGCACTTCAAAGCCTACGGCAGCTGTACAACTACCACCCTATTGTGCAGCGGATACAGGATGCCCTCCACGTTTTACACGCTTCTGGCGTTAGCGTGGTGTGTGCATGGATCCCTGGTCACGTAGGCTTGCGGGGGAATGAAATGGCGGATTCGGCAGCCAAGACGGCTACCATGAAGCCCAGGGTTCGTCTACCATGTGTGACATCGGAAGATTTTAGGGCCGTATTGCGGAGAGCTGTGCAAACCTGCTGGCAGGAAGAGTGGTCCGCTCTCCGCAATAATAAACTTAGATCAGTCAAGGAACTTCCGATTCCCTGGGTTACCTCCTGTCGGTCATCTCGCCGCGAGGAGGTGATTTTGGCTCGGTTGCGCATTGGGCATTGTTATTTTAGCCACAGCTTTTTATTGAATAGAACCCCGGTTCCCGTTTGCCCACTGTGCAGTGGTGACCTGACTGTCCGTCACTTGTTTTTAGATTGTTATAGCTTGGCACGTCTCCGCAGGTCTCTCCAGCTGCCGGCCAGCTTGGCGGATATCCTCGCGGATGACGAAACGGCAGTGGGCAAAGTTTTACAATTTATTTCAGCTGTGGATTTTAGAATTTAACCACAAGTATCCTTTTTGTTGTTTTCTTTTATAGTATATATGTGTGTAGTTTTAAGAGGTTTATAGATAATATATATTTTTAGAAATTTTTATATCTGGCTTTTGCCATGACTTGTTTTTAAAGGGCGCTGATGACCGCCGTAGTTGAGCGCCCTTATACACATCATCATCATCATCATCATCATCACGACCATATGTGCTGAAGAGGTTAGACACAGTCCATAATTGTGGCATACGAATAGCAGTTGGGGCATTTCCAACGAGCCGAGTTATAAGCCTGTATGCTGAGTCTGCAGAACCTCCTCTGCAGTACAGGCGCAACATGCTATTAGCAAATTATGGATGTGGACTTAATTGCATGCCCACACATCCAACGTTAACGCCGTTCTTCAACACCTTCATGGACGTGCGTTATAGGAACACTTCTATAAAACCAAAGCCACCTGGTTTTCGTTTCCGGGAGCTCCTTAGACGTCTTAATAGCGAACTGCCTAAGATGTATCCTAGGGGGGAGAGGACATACCCTCCTTGGTTGTGCAGAGCGCCCCACGTTGATCTGGGCATGACCACACACGATAAATCTACCATGTCTATGTCTAGTATCCGCACTTGCTTTTTAGAGTTTTTATCGCGATATCAGGACCATATTAAAATTTACACCGACGGGTCCAAGAATTCAGATGGTGTTGGTTGTGCTTACGTGTGTGGAACCGAACCCTATACATTCGGATTCCACACTAGCACTTCCATTTTTACCGCAGAGCTCTATGCAATATACCGGGCCATTTTACACGTACGTCGACGAAAGTTGGGGAACTGCTTAATCCTGAGCGATTCCCTCAGTGCACTTCAAAGCCTACGGCAGCTGTACAACTACCACCCTATTGTGCAGCGGATACAGGATGCCCTCCACGTTTTACACGCTTCTGGCGTGAGCGTGGTGTGTGCATGGATTCCTGGTCACGTAGGCTTGCGGGGGAATGAAATGGCGGATTCGGCAGCCAAGACGGCTACCATGAAGCCCAGGGTTCGACTACCATGTGGGACATCGGAAGATTTTAGGGCGGTATTACGGAGAGCTGTGCTAACCTGCTGGCAGGAAGAGTGGTCGGCTCTCCGCAATAATAAACTTCGATCTATTAAGGTACTTCCGTTCCCTGGGTTACCTCCTGTCGGTCATCTCGTCGCGAGGAGGTAACTTTGGCTCGGTTGCGCATTGGGCATTGTTATTTTAGCCACAGCTTTTTATTGAATAGAACCCCAGTTCCCGTTTGCCCACTGTGCAGTGGTGACCTGACTGTCCGTCACTTGCTTTTAGATTGTTATAGCTTGGCACGTCTCCGCAGGTCTCTCCAGCTGCCGGCCAGCTTGGCGGATATCCTCGCGGATGACGAAACGTAAGTGGGCAAAGTTTTAGCATTTGTTTCAGCTGTGGATTTTAGAATTTAACCTCAAGTATCTTTTTTTTGTTTTTTTTTTGTTTTTTTTAGTATATATATATGTGTGTGCAGTTTTAACAGGTTTATAGATAATAATATATATTTTTAGAAATCTTTATATCTGGCTTTTGCCATGACTTGTTTTTTAAAGGGCGCTGATGACCGCCGTAGTTGAGCGCCCCTATACACACCATCACATCACTCATCCGAAACGCCTGCCAGTCCCTTGGTGGACCGAAGACTGCCGGGCGGCCATCCAGGCACGGAGGAAGGCACTTCGAGTATTTCGGCGCCACCCTACTCTTGAAAATCTGGTCACGTATAAACGACTGCGTGCCCGAGCTCGTCACATCATTATGGACAGTAAACGGGCCTCTTGGAAGCGCTTTGTTGAGTCATTTAATCCCTTCACACCATCTTCTATTGTATGGGATCGGCTTCGCCGCGTCGCCGGCAAAGCTTCCAGGCTCACGATTCCCGGCCTCAGGCTGAATAACGACACTGTCGTTATCCCCGGAGCCGTTGCTGACGCCTTGGGAACTGCCTTCGCTGACGTTTCCAGTTCCTCCCACTATCATGCAGCATTCTTAACTACGAAAGACCGGGTGGAATCCCATGAACTCTCGTTTTCCTCATCTAACACGGAATTTTACAACACGGATTTCTCCGAGACCGAGCTAGAACGGGCCCTGGCTTCTTCCAGGCCCTCTGCACCTGGCCCAGATGGTATACACCTTCTGATGCTCCAATACCTTACCTCCCCTGGTAGAAGGTTCCTTCTAAGCGTGTACAACCGTATCTGGCATACTGCCACATTTCCATCCGCCTGGCGCGAGGCCACCATAGTCCCCATTTTAAAGCCTGGTAAGGACCCCCATCTACCTTCCAGTTATCGCCCGATCTCCCTCACCAGCGTCATCTGCAAGGTGATGGAGCGCATGATACACGGGCGATTGACATGGTGGCTGGAATCACAACATTTGTTGTCCAACGTCCAATGCGGCTCTCGCCGCTTCCGTTCTACGACTGATCACCTTGTCTCCCTATCAACACATATTATGGACAATTTTTTGCGGAGGAATCAAACGGTTGCCGTCTTTTTTGATCTCGCCAAAGCATACGACACATGTTGGAGGTATAGCATTCTTCGTACACTACACAGTTGGGGTATCCGAGGCCGTCTACCCCTCTTTATTCGAGAGTTCATGAGGAAAAGAGTCTTTCGCGTGCGCGTAGGTTCAGTTTTATCCCGTGTTTTTATCCAAGAGAACGGAGTACCGCAAGGATCGGTGCTCAGTGTCACACTGTTTGCCATTGCTATCAATCCCATTGTAGAGTGTGTCCCACCGGGCATTTCGTCCTCTTTATTTGTTGACGACTTTGCAATTTATTGCAGCTCTCGGCGAACTTGTTTGCTAGAACGCCGCCTCCAAGGTTGCCTAGATCGCCTCTACACTTGGAGTATCCAAAACGGCTTTAAGTTTTCCGCCGAGAAAACAGTCTGTGTCAACTTCTGGCGCCGGAAGGCGTTTCATTCGCCTTCTCTACACCTCGGCCCTGCTGTTCTTCCTTTTGCGGACGAGGCGAAATTTTTGGGATTGATGTTCGACAGAAAGCTCAGCTGGTCGTCTCATATTATGTATTTAAGGGCACGGTGTGACCGGTCTCTTAATATTATACGCGTTTTAAGTAGCACATCCTGGGGTGCAAATCGGACTGTACTTTTACAACTCTACCGTTGCCTAGTCCGATCTAAACTTGACTACGGATGCGTCGTGTATTCGTCGGCTCGTCCGTCAGTACTAGGTCGCCTCGATCCCATCCACCACCGTGGAATCAGGTTGAGTACTGGCGCTTTTCCCACTAGCCCAGCAGTGAGCTTGTGTGCGGAAGCCGCCGAACCACCGCTTTTCTATCGACGCGATGTTCTTTTGTGCAGTTACGCTTGCAAGCTCTTAAGTATGCCGGGACATCCTTCTTTTAAACCCTTTTTAACGACTCTTTGGATCGTCAGTACTCAACGCGCCCCCTGGCGTTGCTCCCTACTGGCGTTCGGTTTCGCCTACTTCTGCGACTCTTGAACATCACTTTGCCGTCCGTGTTTCAGCGGGGAGAATCCCTCTTTCCCCCTGGCTCCGCCCGGAGATTTCTGTCGATCTGGGGCTAACGGCCATGCCGAAATCAACGACCCCTCGTTCGACTATTAGCATGTCCTTTTTAGAACTAAAGGCTCACTATGGCCCTTGTAATTTTATATACACGGATGGCTCGAAGGACAACCAAGGCGTGGGATGTGCTTTTATTCACGGTAGACGCAGTTTCAAATTTCGCCTCTTATCGCAGTGCTCGATTTTTACCGCTGAGCTGTTTGCTATTTACCAAGCCCTTCTGTATATTCATCGGCAAGGTTTGCAGCGCTGGGTGATCTGCTCCGATTCCTTAAGCGCCCTCCAAAGCCTCAAGTCGCTGTACACCTACCACCCTCTTGTACAGCGTGTCCAGGATCGCCTTCACATGCTCGCTAATGCTAGTATTAGGGTGTCTTTCGTGTGGGTCCCTGGACATGTAGGCCTATCAGGTAACGAAGACGCTGATCTCGCTGCGAAGGCTGCACTTTCATGTGGTAGCTGCAGCAGCTCCCAAATCCCCTCTGATGATTTTAGCGCGATTTTACGGAGTCTTCACACTTCCCGCTGGCAGACATCTTGGCACGCTGTTACGCGCAACAAACTTCGGGAGGTGAAACCGCTACCTGTTACCTGGCAGACTTCCTCCCGTGGCTGCCGTCGGGACGAAGTCACTTTAGCTAGACTACGTATCGGGCACTGCCGTTTTAGTCACACTCATTTATTACAGTCAGAACCTGCACCTGCTTGCCCTCGATGCAGCGAGTCATTAACGGTGCGACATATCTTAACAACGTGCCAGTTTTTAGCCCCCATACGTGCGTCTTTGGACCTACCAGCGACAATGACAGATATCCTAGCTGACACTCCAGGCGCCGTAGAGAAACTATTACGATTTATTCAACTAAGTGGCTTCGGTCGCAGTATATAACTTACTGTTCTTACACCTTTTGCACTTTAGCCGTTTGCCAATGTGGTGTTTATTCTCACCGTTACTGGCACTGTTTTTAGTTATGGTTCTACTCTTTTACCCATTGTACCCACAGGATACATGCCTGTTACTTTTAAGCTTTTAGTGTTGTTAGGGCGCTAATAACCCAAGCAGTTGTGCGCCCCGAAACTCTACTACTACTACTACTACAATTAGATGATCAAGTTTACCCAGTTGTTTCCGTTTCTCCTCGGTAAAACATCTGACATCTCCAACGTGCTGTATATTTTCCAAGTGATTTACACAGCTGACTAATGTCTACATCATGTATTTCAGCAGCAAGGTAATTATTAGACTGGAAACCTCGATTTACAACACCCGGCTCTGCAAAAGGTGATCCTGCAGTTAGAAGATCAAGTTTGCCCAGTCCTTTCAGCTTCTCCTCTGTTAAAAATGTGACATTTCCAATGTCCTGTATAATTTCCAAGTGATTTACGCAGCTGACTTTAATGTCACATCATGTATTTCAGCAGCAAAGTAATTATTAAGCTGGAAACCTTGATTTACAAGACTCGGCTCTGCACAAGGTGATCCCACAATAAGAAAATCAAGTTTACCCAGTCTTTTGTTTCTCCTCTGTTAAATGTCTGACATCTCCAATGTGCTGCATATTTTCCAAGTGATTTACGCAGCTGACTTTAATGTCTACATCATGTATTTAAGCAGCAAGGTAATTATTAGCCTGCAAACCTCGATTTACAACACCCGGCTCTGCAAAAGGTGATCCTGCAATTAGAAGATCAAGTTTGCCCAGTCCTTTCAGCTTCTCCTCTGCTAAAAATGTGACATTTCCAATGTGCTGTATAATTTCCAAGTGATTTACGAAGCTGACTTTAATGTCACATCATGTATTTCGGCAGCAAAGTAATTATTAAGCTGGCAACCTTGGATTTACAAGACTCGGCTCTGCACAAGGTGATCCTCCAATTAGAAAATCAAGTTTACCCAGTCGTTTCAGTTTCTCCTCTGTTAAAAATGTCACATCTCCAATGTGCTGTATATTTTCCAAGTGATTTACACAAATGACTTTAATGTCATCATGTATTTCAGCAGCAAAGTAATTATTAACCTGGAAAGCTCGGCATTTACAAGACTCGTCTCTGCACTAGGTGATCCTCCAATTAGAAGATCAAGTTTACCCAGTCGTTTAAGCTTCTCCTCTGTTAAAAATGTGACATTTCCAATGTGCTGTAAATTATCCATGTGATTTACAGTCTGACTTTAAGGTCATCATCATGTATTTCAGCAGCAAAGTAATTATTAGCCTAGAAAGCTTGGATTTACAAGACTCGGCTCTGCACAAGGTGATCCTACAATTAGAAGATCAAGTTTACCCAGTTGTTTCCGTTTCTCCTCTAAAATATCTGACTTCTCCAATGTGCTGAATATTTTCCAAGTGATTTACACAAATGACTTTAATGTCATCATCATGTATTTCAGCTCAAGGTAATTATTAGCCTGAAAACCTTGGATTTACAAGACCCGGCTCTGCACAAGGTGATCCTGCAATTAGAAGATCAAGTTTGCCCAGCCCTTTCAGCTTCTCCTATGTTAAAAATGTGACATCTGCAATGTGCTGTATATTTTCCAAGCGGTTTACAATCTGACTTTGATGTCATCATTATGTATTTCAGCAGCAAAATAATTATTAACCTGGAAACCTCTGATTTAGAAGACTGGGCTCTGCACAAGGTGATCCTGCAAATAGAAGATCAAGCCTACCCAGTTCTTTCAGCCTCTCCTCTGTTAAAAATGTGACATCTCCAATGTGCTGTATATTTTCCAAGTGATTTACACAAATGTCATTAATGTCATCATGTATTTCAGCAGCAAAGTATTTATTAACCTGGAAACCTCTGCATTTACAAGACTAGGCTCTGCACTAGGTGATCCTCCAATTAGAAGATCAAGTTTACCCAGTCGTTTCAGCTTCTCCTCTGTTAAAAATGTGACATCTCCAATGTGCTGTATATTTTCAAAGTGATTTACACAGCTGACTTTAATGTCATCATCATGTATTTCAGCAGCAAAGTAAATTATTAGCCTAGAAACCTTGGGTTTACAAGACCCGGCTCTGCACAAGGTGATCCTACAATTAGAAGATCAAGTTTACCCAGTTGTTTCCGTTTCTCCTCTGTAAAACATCTGACATCTCCAGTGTGCTGTATATTTTCAAAGTGATTTACACAGCTGACTTTAATGTCATCATCATGTATTTCAGCAGCAAAGTAATTATTAGCCTAGAAACCTTGAATTTACAAGACTCGGCTCTGCACAAGGTGATCCTATAATTAGAAGATCAAGTTTACCCAGTTGTTTCCGGTTCTCCTCTGTAAAACATCTGACATCTCCAATGTGCTGTATATTTTCAAAGTGATTTACACAGCTGACTTTAATGTCATCATCCTGTATTTCAGCAGCAAAGTAATTATTAGCCTAGAAACCTTGGACTTACAAGACTCGGCTCTGCACAAGGTGATCCTACAATTAGAAGATCAAGTTTACCCAGTTGTTTCCGTTTCTCCTCGGTAAAACATCTGACATCTCCAACGTGCTGTATATTTTCCAAGTGATTTACGCAGCTGACTTTAATGTCACATCATGTATTTAAGCAGCAAAGTAATTATTAAGCTGGAAACCTTGGATTTACAAGACCCGGCTCTGCACAAGGTGATCCTGCAATTAGAAGATCAAGTTTGCCCAGTCCTTTCAGCTTCTCTTAAATATCTGACATCTCCAATGTGCTGAATATTTTCCAAGTGATTTACACAGCTGATTTTAATGTCACATCATGTATTTCAGCAGGAAAGTAATTATTAAGCTGGAAACCTTGGATTTACAAGACTCGGCTCTGCACCAGGTGATCCTCCAATTAGAAAATCAAGTTTACCCAGTCGTTTCAGTTTCTCCTCTGTTAAATATCTGATATCTCCAATGTGCTGAATATTTTCTAAGTGATTTACGCAGCTGACTTTAATGTCACATGTATTTCGGCAGCAAAGTAATTATTCAGCTGGAAACCTTGGATCTACAAGACTCGGCTCTGCACAAGGTGATCCTCCAATTAGAAGATCAAGTTTACCCAGTTGTTTCCGTTTCTCCTCTAAAATATCTGACTTCTCCAATGTGCTGAATATTTTCCAAGTGATTTACACAAATGACTTTAATGTCATCATCATGTATTTCAGCTCAAGGTAATTATTAGCCTGAAAACCTTGGATTTACAAGACCCGGCTCTGCACAAGGTGATCCTGCAATTAGAAGATCAAGTTTGCCCAGCCCTTTCAGCTTCTCCTATGTTAAAAATGTGACATCTGCAATGTGCTGTATATTTTCCAAGTGGTTTACAATCTGACTTTGATGTCATCATTATGTATTTCAGCAGCAAAATAATTATTAACCTGGAAACCTCTGATTTAGAAGACTCGGCTCTGCACAAGGTGATCCTGAAAATAGAAGATCAAGCCTACCCAGTTCTTTCAGCCTCTCCTCTGTTAAAAATGTGACATCTCCAATGTGCTGTATATTTTCCAAGTGATTTACACAAATGTCTTTAATGTCATCATGTATTTCAGCAGCAAAGTATTTATTAACCTGGAAACCTCTGCATTTACAAGACTAGGCTCTGCACTAGGTGATCCTCCAATTAGAAGATCAAGTTTACCCAGTCGTTTCAGCTTCTCCTCTGTTAAAAATGTGACATCTCCAATGTGCTGTATATTTTCAAAGTGATTTACACAGCTGACTTTAATGTCATCATCATGTATTTCAGCAGCAAAGGAATTATTAGCCTAGAAACCTTGGATTTACAAGACCCGGCTCTGCACAAGGTGATCCTACAATTAGAAGATCAAGTTTACCCAGTTGTTTCCGTTTCTCCTCTGTAAAACATCTGACATCTCCAATGTGCTGTATATTTTCAAAGTGATTTACACAGCTGACTTTAATATCATCATCATGTATTTCAGCAGCAAAGTAATTATTAGCCTAGAAACCTTGAATTTACAAGACTCGGCTCTGCACAAGGTGATCCTATAATTAGAAGATCAAGTTTACCCAGTTGTTTCCGGTTCTCCTCTGTAAAACATCTGACATCTCCAATGTGCTGTATATTTTCAAAGTGATTTACACAGCTGACTTTAATGTCATCATCATGTATTTCAGCAGCAAAGTAATTATTAGCCTAGAAACCTTGGACTTACAAGACTCGGCTCTGCACAAGGTTATCCTATAATTAGAAGATCAAGTTTACCCAGTTGTTTCCGTTTCTCCTCGGTAAAACATCTGACATCTCCAACGTGCTGTATATTTTCCAAGTGATTTACGCAGCTGACTTTAATGTCACATCATGTATTTAAGCAGCAAAGTAATTATTAAGCTGGAAACCTTGGATTTACAAGACCCGGCTCTGCACAAGGTGATCCTGCAATTAGAAGATCAAGTTTGCCCAGTCCTTTCAGCTTCTCCTCTTAAATATCTGACATCTCCAATGTGCTGAATATTTTCCAAGTGATTTACACAGCTGATTTTAATGTTACATCATGTATTTCAGCAGGAAAGTAATTATTAAGCTGGACACCTTGGATTTGCAAGACTCGGCTCTGCACAAGGTGATCCTCCAATTAGAAAATCAAGTTTACCCAGTCGTTTCAGTTTCTCCTCTGTTAAATATCTGACATCTCCAATGTGCTGAATATTTTCCAAGTGATTTACGCAGCTGACTTTAATGTCACATCATGTATTTCGGCAGCAAAGTAATTATTAAGCTGGAAACCTTGGATCTACAAGACTCGGCTCTGCACAAGGTGATCCTCCAATTAGAAAATCAAGTTTACCCAGTCGTTTCCGTTTCTCCTCTGTTAAATATCTGACATCTCAAATGTGCTGAATATTTTCCAAGTGATTTACACGGCTGACTTTAATGTCACATCATGTATTTCAGCAGGAAAGTAATTATTAAGCTGGAAACCTTGGATTTACAAGACTCGGCTCTGTACAAGGTGATCCTCCAGTTAGAAAATCAACTTTACCCAGTCGTTTTTGTTTCTCCTCTGTCAAATATCTGACATCTTCAATGTGCTGAATATTTTCCAAGTGATTTACACAGCTGAGTTTAATGTTATCATGTATTTCAGCAGCAAGGTAATTATTAGCCTGAAAACCTTGGATTTACAAGACCCGGCTCTGCACAAGGTGATCCTGCATTTAGAAGATCAAGTTTGCCCAGCCCTTTCAGCTTCTCCTATGTGAAAAATGTGACATCTGCAATGTGCTGTATATTTTCCAAGTGGTTTACAATCTGACTTTGATGTCATCATTATGTATTTTAGCAGCAAAATAATTATTAACCTGGAAACCTCTGATTTAGAAGACTCGGCTCTGCACAAGGTGATCCTGAAAATAGAAGATCAAGCTTACCCAGTTCTTTCAGCCTCTCCTCTGTTAAAAATGTGACATCTCCAATGTGCTGTATATTTTCCAAGTGATTTACACAAATGTCTTTAATGTCATGTATTTCAGCAGCAAAGTATTTATTAACCTGGATAGCTCTGCATTTACAAGACTAGGCTCTGCACTAGGTTATCCTCCAATTAGAAGATCAAGTTTACCCAGTCGTTTCAGCTTCTCCTCTGTTAAAAATGTGACATCTCCAATGTGCTGTATATTTTCAAAGTGATTTACACAGCTGACTTTAATGTCATCATCATGTATTTCAGCGGCAAAGTAATTATTAGCCTAGAAACCTTGGGCCCCTCAAAATCCAACCTCTGCGGTCCTCGTCCCGAGGGGTGGGCAACAGGAAGTAGGGGACTGACTGATGGGGTGATGTACGGTGGGGACTTGGTGTACCCCAGGACCGCTACGGCTGCCGAGAAGGCCCATCAGTAACCCCGAAAACTGGCAGAAGAGGCTCTGGTGTAATCTCTCGATTGGGTTCCTCCGCGAGGTGAGAGTGTGTCTTCAAACGCCCAAAATATGGTCCACTTCGGTGTTTGACCCCATTTATTTTTTGTTCCTTTTCTTTTTCCTCCCTGAACACATGTCTGACGGGTAACATAGCGCGGGTGGTTGGAGAGAGAAGCGCAAGGTGTGACTGGGTAATGCGTAACTCCCAGCCCCTTGTTACCATGTAGGACTGTGTTCGTATCCGCTGATAAAGGTCAGTCCCGGGGAGGGGCCATTGCATGAGCTGTTACACTCCTGAAGGCGATTGGGGCCCTCTGTCTTTACACTGGGAGGTGTCACCCTAAGGTGAGCAAGGTCCAAGCCAGGACTCTCACCTAAGCCGGGGTGGCGCCCAGGATGTGAGCACGCCATCGGAGACGTTTGCAATGGTGGAGGACATTATCGCAATGGTGCAGTCTCTTAAAACCAAAACTGTGAAGGTTAGTGGAAAAGAAGTAGTTGAACCCTGTGGTCCCCGCTACTTAGTCATATCTAGAAGTGAAGAAGGGAAGACTTTTCTGTCTCTGAACCCTTTTATTATACAAAAGGGATTGGATAAGATAGCTGGTCCGGTGAAATCCTGTACTAGATCACGGAATGGCACGCTCCTGGTGGAAGCTCATTCGGTCTCCCAGGCAGCGGTAATATTGAAGGCAAACCTGTTGGGTAGTTACCCGGTAAACGTCACAATCCATAAGAGCCTGAACTCCTCTCGCGGCGTCGTTAACACCCGTGCGTTGGACGGTATGTCCAACGAGGAAATTATGGAGAACCTTAAAGACCAAGGTGTGACAGCTGTTTACCGTGTGCAGCGCAGAGAAAGAGGGGAATTGGTGCCTACCCGTACCCTGTTCCTGACCTTTGATCGGGTCGATCTCCCACAAAGGCTTAGGGCAGGGTATGAAACAATTGAGGTACGCCCTTACATACCCAACCCTCTAAGATGCTACAAGTGCCAGCGCTTCGGGCATACAAGCGCGTTTTGTAACGCCGCGCCTACATGTTTTAACTGTGCGATGTCACAGCATGACGGTGCGTGTTCATCGCCGGTTAAATGTGTGAACTGCGCCGGAGAGCACCCATCCAGCTCTCGTGATTGCCCGCGCTTTGTTGAGGAAAAGGCGATCCAGGAGATCCGGGTGAAAGAGAAGGTGTCTTTCTCGGAAGCCCGGAAACTCGCCCGTACTCGCATGCCATCCCTTCCGTGGTCCGCTAGCTACAGCTCTGTAGCTGCTAAGCCAGTGCCGCGGAGGGAGATCGCCACTCAAACCTGCGAGAACGTTGTGGCATCAATATCAGAGAAAGTTATTACTCCGTCACCGACTGCTAAGCCTGCCGATCCGCCAACACGATCTGCACCTTCGACGTCTAACGCTCAAACAGGAAGAAGATCCCCACCACAGTTGCCAGCTAAGGCCTCAACCTCCAAGGCCGAGAAGCTCGTTGTCTATAATGCATCGCCGAAACAATTTAAGAAAACCTATAAAAAATCCGATTTCCTAAAGGATTCCAGCAAACCGGCCAGCCGAAAAAAGAGTCCCAGGGCTTCTAGAAGTTCCTCCTCTGAGGAGTCTTCAGGGGAGGACTCTGAACGACGCCTGTCATCGTCGTCGATCTCCGTCTCCAATCGTTTTGGGCCCCTTGAACCGAAGTTCTCCATCGGTAAAGGGACCTCATCGGTGGAGGAGATGGATCAGGAGGATGTGGGGCACACTACCAGGATGACGTCCAGAAAACGACCCGATGATTCGGACGTTAAAGGGGTTAGCCCTAAAGCAAAAAAGAAGGGTAAACTGATCCGGCCACCCTCGAAATCGTCATGAGAGGGAATACCCCTTAATTTTTTATTCTACCGCTCCAACGGCGTTCCTGCAGTGGAACATACTTGGGCTTAGGGCTCATCGTCCAGAGCTTGATCTGTTGCTTAATACGCACGATCCATTAGTGGTTTGCCTGCAGGAGACCAAGTTACGCCCACAGGATACCTTTCAACTCAGGCGGTATACTCCATTCAGGCGCGATCTTGCCACTGAAGAGGGTATTCCTGCGCATGGAGGCACTATGGTCCTTGTTCGAGATGACGTATATGTGGAGGACATACCTTTACTCTCTAACATCCAGTCAGTTGCTGCACGTGTAATACTGCCGACAATGCAACTGGTCGTCTGCAACATCTATATTCCACCGTCCGATGACGTTTCCCTTACTACGCTTCAAGATCTTGTTGTTCAATTGCCCACCCCTTTTCTGTTGGTAGGAGACCTCAATGCCCATCACCCTCTCTGGGGCTCTACCCGAACTTGTGCGAGGGGCAGAGTGGTCTCCGACTTTCTGGACAGTAACAACCTGGTTCTCCTGAACACCGGAGAACCCACTTTTGTTTCCGATGCCTTCAACACTTTCTCCCATCTGGATTTGGCGGTATGCTCACCGCAGCTAGCAGTCTCCCTACAATGGAACGTCATCTCTGACCTACACTCTAGTGACCATTTCCCCTGTCTTATTAGCCTCCTAGATCAGAACGTGTGTTCCACGCGCTTGCCCACCTGGCGTTTCGATCAAGCCAACTGGGCCCTTTACACCCAGTTGGCGGTTTTTAGTCACCAAGAGCACGCCTCTGTCAACGAATTGGTCGAACATCTTAGCGAGCAGATACTTTCAGCCGCAGAACGATCAATTCCGCGTACGTCGACGTCCTGTCCCATGGTGGACGGATGAATGCCGGGATGCCATCCGTGATCGTAGGCGTGCCCTACGGGTTTTCCAACGCCACCCCACGCTGGAGAACCTTATTCAGTACAGGAAGATGCGTGCCAGGGCTAGGCAAGTTATTAAGCAGAGCAAAAAGACATCTTGGAACGCTTTTGTGTCGTCTTTCAATCGCCATACACCTTCATCTGTGGTATGGGATAGGTTTAGGCGCGTGGCCGGAAAATCATCTCGCCTACCGATAGCTGGTTTGGAAACTCCCTCAGGAGTCATTGTGGATCCGTTTGATGTGGCTGACACCCTTGGAAGTCCCCCCAGGGGCTCACGTTCTGTGAGTACGGGTGTGGCGACCCCGGGGTACCCCAGCCAATCATCATCCCCATCGTCACCTTCTCACCCCATTTTGGATGTGCCACGATAGTCACCCCTAGTATTAAGTTTCTTCCTCTTCTAAGATTATTGCTCCTTTATAGATTTAAGTGTTTAGGTTTATCAACTCCTGCCTCACCAGCAGGGATCTTTCCTCTCTCCGTGGTACCTGTCCCACGGTTTCGGCGCAGCTTCCAACATGTGTGCTCTCCGGAGGTCTCAGGCGCGAAGGTTGAGTGGACCCTCCTCACTACCCCTTTTGTGCGACACTAGGTGCGGAGCCGTTCCATTGTCATGTACACCCACGTAGCTCCGTTGGGGCCGTGTCTCCTCGGACATCTCGGCGAACGCGTATCGCTGGGGTGGACGGGGAGACCCGACGTGTTACCGCTGTCTGGGGCCCGATGTAATCAACCACAAGTCCCCTGAATCCACGCTGACTCCGTTGAGGCAGCGTGGCCTAAAGTGGGGAGCCATTGGCGGTTATTCCAATGGTAGGGGCATAAAGTCGGGCCTGCCTATGGTGAACGTGTCGCATACCGGTAAGTAGTGATAGGCGGAGGGTAACTCCTCTGAAGTACTCCGTGAGATCGGGCCTGACGCGGGTGCCCAGGCCGGCACAGACCGGAAGATATAGGTGTCTTTTTTTCTTTAATCCCCCTGATGGCAGGCTGACGCCGACGGTTCCGGAAGGGGGACTCTTTCATCAAGGCTCCCTTGCGCTCAAATCCTTTCACTCCACGATTTTTAGTGATGGCTCTGACAGGTGAAACAAAGACAATGAAGGACCTAAGCCCCTTTTATATACAACGGGAAGTCGACCGAATTTGTGGCCCTGTTAAAAACGCAACGCGCTGTAGAGACGGTACACTGTTAATCGAGATCGCCAAGGATACGCAAGCTAACCAGCTGTTACAGGCCAGTCTTCTTGGTTCGTATCCCATAACTGTTGTCAAACACCGGAGTTTAAATTCTGTCCGCGGTGTGGTTACTACTTCTTCTTTAGATGGGCTTTCGAATGAAGATATCGTTGCATCTTTATCCGATCAGGGTGTTATTGCGGCATTCCGCCTCATTGGCAAGAGGGACGATCAACCGTTTCCGCTTCGCACGGTCTTCTTGACTTTTGAAGGGACCGTGCTACCGCCGCACATCTTTTGCGGTTATGAGCGAGCGGCTATCCGTCCGTACATTCCGAATCCCCTTAGGTGTTTTCGTTGCCAGAAATATGGACACACCCAGCAGCGTTGTCAGGCCCCCGCCGTCTGTCCTCGTTGTGGCTGCCCTGCGCATGACGAGTCTATGTGTACACAGGACCCCCATTGTGTCAACTGTGAGGGTGCACACCCATCTGGTACTAGGAAATGCCCACGATATCTGGCAGAACAGGCAATTCAAGAGCTCCGCGTCTTAGAGAAGTTAACCTTCCCAGAGGCCAGGAAACGTTATGAAGCACTTCACCCGAACACTTCCTTGGATTACTCCGCCGCTCTCCGAAAGCCTACACCCAAATGCGATGTAGAAGTGCAAACTCTTCCTACTGCACTCTCTCGCGTCTCTATCGCCACTCAAACTGACTCGTTCGACCACCCTACTGAACTGGATACTGCTCCGCTATCCCGCAGCGTCTCCACCTCCACCTTGGTCTCAGCTGCGCGAACTAACACCGACCGTTTAAGTAGGACATCACCACCACGACGTCCGAAGGATCGTTCTCGCTCACGGACCCGCACCACCTGTTCCGAGTCCGCTAGTAGCGATGGGGCTGCGGATGCGGTTGTGGTGGCGGGCCACCCTCGGCCCACCCGGAGTCCGACGCGTAAGAAAAAACTTAAGCTGAACCGAGAGAAACCGCCTAGATAGTAATTGCTATGCTCCTAATTATGGTTCACTGCGCTCCCTGATAACTCCCAACTCTCCACATGGCACTCCTACATTGGAACATCCGGGGACTCCGGACGCGTCGGTCGGAGCTTGATCTGTTGCTCCATAAGCACACACCTTTGGCTGTATGCTTACAGGAGACAAAGCTCCGTCCCACGGCCTCCTGTAACATCTCACGGTATACCCCTATACGGTGTGATGTAGAACCAGAAGAGGGTAGTCCAGCGCACGGAGGCACTTTAATGCTGGTCAGAGATGATATATACTTCGATGCTTTACCTCTACAAACAGACATTCAATCAGTGGCTGTCCACATTACCCTGCCGTCGTTACAATTCACCCTTTGTTCTATCTATGCCCCACCTTCTGAGGACCTCTCACTCACTGAGCTGCAAGACCTGATTCTGCAGTTACCCACACCTTTTCTGCTGGTGGGAGACTTCAACGCCCACCACCCTCTCTGGGGTTCCACCAAATCTTGTGCCAGAGGTAAAGTCATCGCGAAATTCCTGGACAACAATAACCTGGTTCTCCTGAACACCGGAGAACCAACCTTTCTTTCGGATGCATTCCACTCCATGTCGCACCTTGATTTGGCGGTTTGCTCACCACAGCTAGCAGCCTCTTTACAATGGAATATCATCTCTGACTTGCACTCTAGCGATCACTTTCCATGTCTCGTGACTCTCCTGGTACCATACGTACCCTCCACCCGTGGGCCAGCCTGGCGCTTCGATCATGCCAACTGGGCCCTTTACACCCAGTTGGCTGTTTTTAGTTACGAGTACGAGTCTGTGAATGACTTGGTGGGACACCTCACCGAGCAGATTCTTTCTGCAGCAGAGCGGGCTATTCCCCGTTCTAGTGCTGCTCCCCATCGAGTTCCTGTTCCGTGGTGGACGCCTGATTGCCGGAACGCTATTCGTGCCCGCAGACGCGCTCTGCGGTACTTCCAAAGACACCCTACCTTGGATAACCTGATTGCCTACAAGAAAATGCGTGCTAGGTGCAGGCAAATAATTAGGGACAGCAAAAAGGCATCGTGGAATACCTTTGTATCTTCTTTTAATCGCCATACACCCTCCTCTGTTGTATGGAATAAGCTAAGGCGCGTGGCCGGAAGACCGACACACATGCCGATTGCAGGTCTGAAGACACGTGCAGGGGTCGTTGTGGATCCGTCCGATGTGGCTAACACTTTTGGCAGTGCTTTCGCTCAAGTGTCCAACTCGGATAGTTACGCGCCTGAGTTCCTGTCCATTAAGGCTCAGGTCGAAGCTCAAGCTCTCTGCTTTCATTCCAGCAATCGTGAAGACTACAACCGCCTCTTCACTATGGCAGAGTTGGAACACGCCCTTTCAGCTTCGCGACTATCTGCACCAGGCCCGGACGGAATCCACGTGCAAATGCTGCAACAGCTCTCACCTGAGGGCAAGACCTTCCTGCTGGAGGTCTATAATCGGATATGGGTGGAAGGGAGTTTCCCCGAACGGTGGCGAGAAGCCACCATAATACCCATACTGAAGCCCGGAAAGGACCGGAATCTCTCTTCCAGCTACCGCCCTATTTCTCTCACAAGTTGTACATGCAAGGTGCTGGAACGCATGATTAACGGCCGGTTAATGTGGTGGCTGGAACGACATCACCTTCTAACCAACATCCAATGTGGTTTCCGCCGACGCCGTTCAACAGTGGACCACCTTGTGTCGCTCTCGACACAAATAATGAACGGCTTCCTTAAGAAGTGCCACACCATCGGGATATTTTTTGACTTAGAGCGGGCTTATGATACCTGTTGGCGTGTAGGAATACTACGCACTCTGCACTCCTGGAACATTCGTGGTCGCCTACCAATTTTTGTTCAGGAGTTCCTGACGGACCGCTCCTTCCGAGTAAGGGTCGGCTCGGTTTATTCTACTCCTTTTATTCAGGAGAATGGAGTACCCCAGGGTTCGGTACTCAGTGTCACGCTCTTTGCTATCGCTATCAACTCCATCTCGCAATGCGTTCCTCCAGGAGTCTCGTCCTGCTTATTCGTAGACGACTTTGCGGTCTACTGTACCTCCCAGCGAACAGCGTTTCTGGAGCGCCGTCTACAGCGATGCTTGGATAATCTTTGCGATTGGAGCTTAAGAAACGGTTTTCGTTTCTCAGCTGAGAAAAGCATTTGCGTGAACTTCTGGCGCAATCGGAGTCGATTACCACCTACGCTCCGATTGGGACCTCATAAACTACCGTTTGCAGACGAGACGAGATTCCTTGGTTTGGTGCTTGATAGAAAGCTCAGCTGGTCCTCGCATATAACACAACTGAAGGCCAGCTGTGACCGTTCCCTAAATATCCTGCGGGTACTCAGTGGGAAGTCCTGGGGCGCCGACCGCACGATGTTGCTACGACTCTACCGCACTCTCATTCGCTCCAAGTTGGACTATGGTTGCATCATATACGCCTCAGCACGTCCCACTGTGCTGAAAAAATTGGACGCAGTCCATAATTGTGGCATTCGTATTGCTATTGGGGCTTTTCCCACTAGCCCCGTCATAAGCCTGTATGCCGAAGCTGCAGAACCGCCTCTGCAGTGCCGGCGTGATATTTTACTAGGGAATTATGGCTGTGGTCTACATTGCATGCCAAAGCATCCATCGTTTGCTCCTTTTTTCAACACCTCACAAGACGACCGTTATAGGAACACCTCCCGTTTTCCAAAGCCACCTGGTTTTCGTTTTCGGGAGCTTATTACAAGGCTTCACCTCCATCTGCCTAAAATGTTCCTTAAGAGCGAGAGAGTGTACCCACCCTGGCTACGTGAATTCCCCCACGTGGATCTGGGCATGGCACGGTGCAAGAAGTCACTGATGGCTCCCAGTAGTATACGTACGTGTTTTTTAGAATTTTTATCCCGTTTTAACGATCGGGTTTTAATTTATTCTGATGGCTCCAAGAGCCCAGAAGGTGTAGGGTGTGCGTTTGTCTGTGGTACCGAACCCTATACATTCGGTTTCCACAGCTGCACCTCAATTTTTAGTGCTGAAATTTACGCGATCTACCGAGCCATTTTATATGTACGACGACACCAGATAGGCGACTGCGTTATTTTTAGTGATTCCCTGAGTGCTCTTCAAAGCCTTCGGCAGCTGTACAGCTACCATCCCATTGTACAGCGAACCCAGGACGCCCTCCACGTTTTAGACACCTCGGGTGTTAGCGTGGTATGTGCATGGGTGCCTGGACACGTTGGCTTACCAGGGAATGAGCTGGCGGATTCGGCGGCAAAGTCGGCTGTCATTCAGTCAAAGACCAACGTACCATTCGTCTTTTCAGAGGACTTCCGTTTTGTGATGCGGAGCGCCGTGTTGTCCTCCTGGCGCTCAGAGTGGTCCGCTCTACGCGGAAATAAGCTCCGCTCTGTGAAGGACGACCCAGTGTGTTGGGTAACCTCTTGCCGTCCATCCCGTCGAGAAGAAGTGCACTTGGCTCGGTTGCGCATAGGACACTGTTTCTTTACGCATTCTTATCGTTTTAACAAGGACCCCGCTCCAGTTTGCCCGTTTTGCGGGGATGCACTCTCTGTCCGCCATGTTCTAATTAGCTGCCTTAACCTGGCTCGCCTTCGCCGGTCCCTCCAGCTGCCGGCCAGCTTGCCAGAGGTATTGGCGGACGACCAAAAAGCGGTGGCCAAAGTTTTTAGGTTCTTTTATACTCTCAATTTTAGAATTTAGCTTTTAACTTTTTATCCAATCTCACTGTTGAATGTTTTTAAGCATGTTTTAGTCTTGACGCACGAAGTGTGTGTTCTTTTTTTTTAGGCTGGACACAACTTGGTTGTTTTAATCTAGTCTTGTCATGAGTAGCTTTTTAGGGGCGCTGATGACCGCGCTGTTGAGCGCCCTAAACCACAATCAAATCAAATCAAACCCTTGGAAGTGCTTTCGCTCATGTGTCTAGCTCAGATAATTATACACCTGAGTTCCTCGCAACTAAGAATCAGGTGGAGTCTCAAGGTTTAAGCTTTCTTTCTAGAAACCTTGAAGACTACAATCGCCTGTTCACCATGGCAGAGCTAGAACACGCACTTTCATCCTCCCGACCATGTGCACCAGGACCAGACGGTATCCACGTGCGATTATTACACCATCTCTCTCCTGAAGGGAAGGCATTCCTACTCGAGGTCTATAACGGTATCTGGGTTGACGGCAGTTTTCCTGAAAAGTGGCGTGAGGCCACCATTATCCCAATTTTGAAACCTGGAAAAGACCGCCATCTTCCTTCCAGCTACCGTCCTATTTCCCTCACCAGTTGCGTCTGCAAGGTGATGGAACGCATGATCAATGGGCGGTTGGTGTGGTGGCTGGAAACTCACAACCTACTGACGAACATCCAGTGTGGTTTCCGCCGTCGCCGTTCGACACTAGACCACCTCGTGTCTATGTCAACGCACATCATGAACGGTTTCCTTAAGAACTGTCAGACCGTCGGTATATATTTTGACCTCGAGAAAGCGTACGATACCTGTTGGCGTGCAGGCCTCTTACGCACCCTGCACGGCTGGAATATTCGTGGACGCCTACCTGTGTTCCTTCGGGAGTTCATGAACGATCGCGTTTTCCGAGTAAGGGTGGGCTCGGTCTATTCAAACCTTTTTATTCAAGAAAACGGGGTTCCACAAGGGTCAGTGCTCAGCGTTACACTGTTTGCTATAGCCATAAATTCTATCGCTAACTGTGTTCCTCCGGGGGTTGCATCGTGCTTATTCGTTGACGATTTCGCGGTCTACTGTACTTCTCAGCGTACTCCGTTCCTAGAGCGTCGTCTACAGCATTGCTTAGACAACCTTTACGACTGGAGCTCTAAGAACGGCTTTCGGTTCTCCACTGAGAAGACAGTCTGTGTTAATTTCTGGCGTCGGAAACGTCGACTACCACCCCTGCTCCGACTTGGTCGTCAAGTGCTACCATTCGCCGATGAAACTAGATTTCTCGGACTGGTCTTTGATAGAAAGCTGTCCTGGTCCCCGCATATAGGACAGTTGAAAGCACGATGTGAACGTTCTCTAAATCTTTTGCGGGTACTTAGTGGGAAATCGTGGGGAGCGGATCGTGCAGTACTGCTCAGCTTATACCGCACACTAATCCGTTCGAAGCTGGACTATGGGTGCATCGTTTATGCTTCAGCTCGACCATCAGTGCTGAAGCTCCTAGACACGGTCCATAACTCTGGCATTCGTATAGCTACTGGGGCGTTTCCAACTAGCCCAGTCGTAAGTCTCTACGCCGAAGCGGCAGAACCTCCTTTGCGATATCGGCGGGACGTGTTGCTAGGGAACTATGGCTGTGGACTACTTAGTATGCCTGGGCATCCGACGTTTGCATCCTTCACCGAAACGTGCTATGACATACATTATAGGAACACCCGATTAAGTCCTAAGCCGCCAGGTTTTCGCTTCCGGGAGCTTGTTCGGCGGCATGCTCTCGAGCTACCCCTATTGCTTCCTCGGTGTGAAAGGGTGTATCCACTATGGCTGTGTGCTGCACCTGCCGTGGATCTCAGTATGGCTGCGCACGGAAAGTCCATCACCCCCACGAGTACTCTCCGCACTTTGATTTTAGAATTTTTATCGAATTATGAAAGCTTTATTTTAATTTTTACTGACGGGTCCAAGAGCTCTGCTGGTGTTGGATGCGCGTATGTCCATGGGGCCGAACCCTTTACATTCGGTCTCCATGGCAACACCTCCATTTACACTGCAGAGCTCTATGCAATATACCGAGCCATCTTACATGTTCGCCACAGAGGGTTGGGTGACTGCCTCATTTTAAGCGACTCCCTTAGCGCACTCCAGAGCCTACGTGCGCTGTACAACCACCATCCTCTCGTACAGCGGATCCAGGATGCCCTCCACGTATTGCACGCCTCGGGCGTTAGCGTGGTGTGTGCCTGGGTTCCTGGTCACGTGGGCCTTCGTGGGAACGAAATGGCAGATTCGGCAGCCAAGGTGGCAACCATTGATCCCAGTGATACCATCTCATGTGTGACGGCGGACGACTTTCGGCTTGTTGTGCGTAGGGTGGCGCTCTCGTGCTGGCGCGACGAGTGGTCTGCTCTCCGTGACAACAAGCTCCGAACAGTAAAGGAACATCCGAATCACTGGGTGACCTCCTGTCGCGTATCGCGGCGGGAAGAGGTCATTTTGGCTCGGTTGCGCATTGGACACTGTTATTTTAGCCATAACTTTATATTAAACCGGACACCGGCTCCAGCCTGCCCGTTCTGCGGTGCCGACCTGTCGGTGTGCCATGTATTTTTAGACTGTTTTAGATTCGCACGTCTCCGGAGGTCTCTCCAGCTGCCGGCCAGCTTGGCAGAGATACTCGCGGATGACGAGACGGCGTTGGGTAAAGTTTTAGCGTTCGTTTTATCTATAAATTTTAGAATTTAGGCCCTACTAACCTGGGTATTTTAACCATTCTAACCTCTTTTCTGGTTTTATTGGTTTTTAGTTTCCCTTTTGTTAGTCTTTCCCACCGTTGTGCGGGCGTTTTTATCTTGTTTTTTTTTTAATTGCTTGATAGCCTTTTAGTCTCCTAGAGTTTTAGTCTTTTAGTCTTGTAGTGTTTTAGCCTTTTTATTGATTTTTAGCTCCGCTGGTTTTTATGGGCGCTGATGACCCAGCAGTTGAGCGCCCTTAAAACACAATCATCATCATCATCTAGAATCCTTGGATTTACAAGACTCGGCTCTGCACAAGGTGATCCTACAATTAGAAGATCAAGTTTACCCAGTTTCCGTTTCTCCTCTGTAAAACATCTGACATCTCCACTGTGCTGTATATTTTCAAAGTGATTTACACAGCTGACTTTAATGTCATCATCATGTATTTCAACAGCAAAGTAATTATTAGCCTAGAAACCTTGAATTTACAAGACTCGGCTCTGCACAATGTGATCCTACAATTAGAAGATCAAGTTTACCCAGTTGTTTCCGGTTCTCCTCTGTAAAACATCTAACATCTCCAATGTGCTGTATATTTTCAAAGTGATTTACACAGCTGACTTTAATGTCATCATCATGTATTTCAGCAGCAAAAATTTATTAGCCTACAAACCTTGGATTTACAAGACTCGCCTCTGACAAGGTGATCCTACAATTAGAAGATTAAGTTTACCCAGATGTTTCCGTTTCTGCTCGGTAAAACATCTGACATCTCCAACGTGCTGTATATTTTGCAAGTGATTTACGCAGCTGACTTTAATGTCACATCATGTATTTCAGCAGCAAAGTAATTATTAAGCTGGAAACCTTGGATTTACAAGACTCGGCTCTGCACAAGGTGATCCTCCAATCCCCCCAGGGGCCTACTTCGGTAGGTACGGGCTTGGCGAACCCGGGGTCCCGAGCCAACAGTCTCCCTCGTGTGGGCTCCTCTTCGTGGCTGAGGGAGACGGTCAACAGGCCCACCCACGTGTAGGCCGTGCGTGGAGACCCGTGTCGGTGGAAAGGTTCGTCCTGGTGGTTGAGGGATGCGTATCTGAGCTCGTAACAGTATTTTTCTGAATTCGGGGAGGGTACGCATTACTGATACACTACTTTGGCTTCTGCTTCGCCTAAACGGGAGGTTAGGGACTAACCCACCCCTAATCAATCGGCCAGGACTAGGTATTGTACCGACCTCCAGGGTGAGTGGGACGGCGAGCTCGCTATATCCCCTGTGTAGCCCTGTCATCCCAGTGGGATGACCCCTTGTTGGGCTCCGTGGTGGGTGGGGAGCACTGGGGGATGAAACCTAGCCCATCTTTTATGGCCACATTTACTAACAATAATACTAAAAAACCCTTTAACACACGTGGAAAGGAAGTAGTCGAGTCTTATGGTCCTCGCTACTTAGTTGTAACCAGAAAGGAGGAAGGCAAGAACTTTTTGACAGTGAACCCTTTTATTATACAGAAGGGATTGGACAAAATTGCTGGTCCAGTAAAGTCCTGTACTCGCTCGAGAAACGGCACGCTCCTTGTGGAAGCACAATCTGTTTCCCAGGCAGCAACCATACAAAAAGCTACGTTATTGGGCAGCTACCCGGTTACAGTTGCAGTGCACAAGACACTTAACTCCTCCCGCGGGGTTATCACCACTCGTGCGTTGGAGGGGATGGCGAATGAGGAAATACTGGAGAACCTACAAGACCAGGGCGTCACTGCAGTATACCGGGTACAACGTAGAGAGCGAGGGGAATTGGTGCCTACCCGTACCCTGTTCCTGACCTTTGATCGGGTAGATCTCCCGCAAAGGCTTAGGGCAGGGTATGAGTCCATAGAGGTTAGGCCATATATACCAAACCCACTCAGGTGCTTTAAATGTCAACGCTTCGGTCATACGAGTGATTTTTGTAGCGGTGTACCAACAAGCGTGCAGTGTGGTTTGTCTAAGCACGAGGATGTCTGCACATCCCCGGCGAAATGTGTCAACTGTGCTGGTGAACATCCATCCAGCCACAGAGAGTGCCCACGTTTCTTAGAGGAAAAGGAGATACAGGCGATTCGAGTAAGGGAGAAGTTATCCTTCTCGGATGCCCGTAAACTCCTACGTACTCGTCAACCCTCGGTCCCAAGATCTCCTACTTACAGCTCCATAGCTGCTAAGGTGGCACCGAGGAAGGAAATCGCAATTCAGACCAGCGATTGTGAGGCTACTATAACCGATAAGATCCTTACCGCCACACCTGCACAAAAGCCTACCAAGACTGCCAAGCCGGCTCCTCTCTCACCTCAATCGCCGAGGGAGAAGTCCGCACCGTCTTCACCTAAGCCGTCTACCTCTTCGACCGTCAAGCCCGTTATAGTGTACGATGCACCACCCAAAAAGTTTAAGACCACTTACACAAAATCAGACTTCCTCAAGGTTACTAACAAAGGATCCGACAAGAAGAAAAAGAGTACTAGGGCATCTAGAAGTTCATCTTCTGAGGGGTCTTCTGGTGAAGACTCGGATCGACAACTGTCATCATCGTCGATCTCTATGTCCAACCGGTTTGAGGTCCTGGAACCTAAGTTTTCTATAGGAAAAGGGGCCTCATCCGTGGAAGAAATGGACCAGGAAGACACGGAGCACACCTCCAGAACGGCAATGAAAAAGCGACAGGACAAACCCGATGAAAAGGAAACAGGTGTTAGCCCTACACCGAAGAAAAAGGGTAAGCTGATTCGGCCACCGTTAAAGTCGTCTTAATGTAGACCACCTTCTACAACCTATCTCCATAGTTCCAATGGCTATCCTCCAATGGAACTTGCGGGGTTTAAGAGCGCATCGACCAGAATTGGAGCTTTTGCTCAGTAAGCATAACCCCTTGGTGGTATGCTTACAAGAGACTAAGCTACGACCGCAAGACAAGTTTGAAATCCGACGCTACACACCACTGCGGTGTGATATTGACACAGAAGATGGCATTCCTGCTCACGGGGGCACTATGATGCTCCTCAGGGATGACTTATTTGCAGACCCGATACAGCTGCAATCTGATATACAATCTGTAGCTGTAAGGATAAAGCTGCCAACCATCGAATTTTGCATTTGCAATGTATATCTCCCGCCATCAGATGACCTCTCGCTAATGGACCTTGAATATCTGGTTTCCCAACTTTCAACACCATTTCTAATAGTTGGAGACCTTAATGCCCATCACCCACTATGGGGCTCAACTCGGGCATGTTCGAGAGGCCACCTCATTGCAAAATTCTTGGAGAGCAATAACTTGGTTCTCCTGAATTCCGGAGAGCCAACGTTCCTTTCAGACGCTTATAACACCTATTCGCACATCGATTTGGCAGTATGTTCATCCCAGTTAGCAGTTTCATTACAGTGGAATGTCATCTCTGATTTACACTCGAGCGACCACTTCCCATGTCTTCTTAGTCTCTTAGCACACGATGTGTTTCCTTCAGGTATCCCTAGATGGCGCTTTGATCGTGCCAACTGGAACCTTTACACCCAGTTGGCTGTCTTTGATTACAACGAGCACGATTCTGTGAATGATCTAGTCGATCATCTCACAGAGAAAATTCTTTCCGCTGCAGGAGAGTCTATTCCACGTTCGGCTACCCAACCCGGTCGACTTCCTGTCCCGTGGTGGAACAACGACTGCCGGAATGCTATTCGTGCTCGTAGACGTGCTCTACGGGTATTTCAACGACACCCTACTCAAAGTAATCTAATTGAGTACAAGAAAGCGCGTGCACAGTCTAGGCAAATAATTAAGGATAGCAAAAAGATCTCATGGAACAACTTTGTCTCATCGTTTAACAGATGGACACCATCATCTGTTGTATGGGATAGGTTAAGGCGCGTGGCCGGAAAATCAACCCACATGCCAATCGCTGGTCTGAAAACACCTGCAGGAGTTGTTGATCCGTTTGACGTGGCTAACACCTTCGGCTGTGCTTTCGCTCAGGTGTCTAGCTCAAGTAATTATGCTCCTGAGTTTATCTCAATTAAGACTCAGGTAGAATCTCATGGTTTCGTGTTCAGTTCCAGAAACCTTGAGGATTATAACCGCCTTTTCACCTTGGCGGAGTTAGAACACGCTCTTTCATCATCGCGACTGACGGCACCAGGACCGGACGGAATCCACGTTCAAATGTTACAACATCTCTCACCTGAAGGTAAGGCATTCCTGCTTGAGGTCTATAACCGTGTTTGGGTTGATGCCACGTTTCCGGACAAGTGGCGAGAAGCCACCATTATACCTATCTTGAAAGCTGGCAAGGACCGTCACCTCCCTTCTAGCTACCGTCCTATTTCCCTCACCAGTTGCGTCTGCAAGGTGATGGAACGCATGATAAATGGGCGGTTGGTATGGTGGCTGGAAACGCACAACCTACTGAATAACATCCAGTGTGGTTTTCGACGACGCCGTTCAACAGTGGATCATCTTGTGTCCATGTCGACACAGATTATGAACGGCTTTCTTAAAAACTGTCAAACAGTCGGAATATTTTTTGACCTCGAAAAGGCTTATGATACGTGTTGGCGTGCAGGGTTGCTACGTACTCTGCACACCTGGAATATACGTGGACGCCTACCACTCTTCCTTCAGGAATTCTTGAAAGACCGCGTATTCCGAGTAAGGGTTGGCTCGGTTCTCTCGAACCTTTTCGTTCAAGAGAACGGTGTACCACAGGGATCGGTGCTAAGTGTTACGTTGTTTGCTATTGCGATTAATTCTATCTCGAAATGTGTACCTCCGGGGGTCTCGTCATGCCTATTTGTAGACGACTTTTCCGTCTACTGTACATCTCAGCGCACTTCGTTTATAGAGCGCCGTCTCCAGACTACCTTGGACAACCTTAAGGTTTGGAGTTTAAAGAACGGCTTCCGATTCTCTGCTGAGAAAACCATCTGTGTTAACTTCTGGCGTCAGCGGAGTTGACCACCTCCAAGGCTCCGGCTAGGCGCTGATCTACTACCTTTTGCAGATGAGACGAGGTTCCTTGGATTGATATTTGATAGAAAACTTAGTTGGTCATCGCATATAGCACAACTGAAAGCACGATGTGACCGATCTTTAAATATCTTGCGGGTACTAAGTGGAAAATCGTGGGGAGCGGACCGTACAGTGTTATTGCGACTGTATCGCACACTTATCCGTTCCAAATTAGATTATGGTAGTATCGTTTATGGCTCAGCACGACCATCTGTGCTGAAGAGATTAGACACAGTCCATAATTGTGGCATACGTATAGCAGTGGGGGCATTTCCAACGAGCCGAGTTATAAGCCTGTATGCTGAGTCTGCAGAACCTCCTCTGCAGTACAGGCGCAACATGCTATTAGCAAATTATGGCTGTGGACTTAATTGCATGCCCACACATCCAACGTTTCCGCCGTTCTTTAACACCTTCATGGACGTGCGTTATAGGAACTCTTCTGTTAAACCAAAGCCACCTGGTTTTCGTTTCCGGGAGCTCCTTAGACATCTTAATACTGAAATGCCCAAGATGTATCCTAGGGGGGAGAGGACATACCCTCCTTGGTTGTGCAGAGCGCCCCACGCTGATCTGGGCATGACCACACATGATAAATCTACCATGTCTATGTCTAGTATCCGCATATGCTTTCTAGAATTTTTATCGCGATATCAGGACCATATTAAAATTTACACCGATGGGTCCAAGAATTCAGATGGCGTTGGTTGTGCTTACGTGTGTGGAACCGAACCCTATACATTCGGATTCCACACTAGCACTTCCATTTTTACCGCAGAGCTCTATGCATTATACCGGGCCATTTTGCATGTACGTCGACGAAAGTTGGGGAACTGCTTAATCTTGAGTGATTCCCTCAGTGCACTTCAAAGCCTACAGCAGCTGTACAACTACCACCCTATTGTGCAGCGGATACAGGATGCCCTCCACGTTTTACACGCTTCTGGCGTGAGCGTGGTGTGTGCATGGATTCCTGGTCACGTAGGCTTGCGGGGGAATGAAATGGCGGATTCGGCAGCCAAGACGGCTACCATGAAGCCCAGGGTACGACTACCATATGTGACATCGGAAGATTTTAGGGCGGTATTACGGAGAGCTGTGCTAACCTGCTGGCAGGAAGAGTGGTCCGCTCTCCGCAATCATAAGCTTAGATCTATTAAGGAACTTCCGATTCCCTGGGTTACCTCCTGTCGGTCATCTCGTCGCGAGGAGGTGACTTTGGCTCGGTTGCGCATTGGGCATTGTTATTTTAGCCACAGCTTTTTATTGAATAGAACCCCGGTTCCCGTTTGCCCACTGTGCAGTGGTGACCTGAGTGTCCGTCACTTGCTTTTAGATTGTTATAGCTTGGCACGTCTCCGCAGGTCTCTCCAGCTGCCGGCCAGCTTGGCGGATATCCTCGCGGATGACGAAACGGCAGTGGGCAAAGTTTTAGCATTTGTTTCAGCTGTGGATTTTAGAATTTAACCTCAAGTATCTTTTTTGTTATTTTTTTAGTATATATATGTGTGTAGTTTTAACAGGTTTATAGATAATATCTATTTTTAGAAATCTTTATATCTGGCTTTTGCCATGACTTGTTTTTTTAAAGGGCGCTGATGACCGCCGTAGTTGAGCGCCCCTATACACATCATCATCATCATCATCTGATCCTCCAATTAGAAAATCAAGTTTACCCAGTCGTTTGTTTCTCCTCTGTTAAATATCTGACATCTCCAATGTGCTGAATATTTTCCAAGTGATTTACACAGCTGACTAATGTCTACATCATGTATTTCAGCAGCAAGGTAATTATTAGCCTGGAAACCTCGATTTACAACACCCGGCTCTGCAAAAGGTGATCCTGCAATTAGAAGATCAAGTTTGCCCAGTCCTTTCAGCTTCTCCTCTGTTAAAAATGTGACATTTCCAATGTGCTGTATAATTTCCAAGTGATTTACGCAGCTGACTTTAATGTCACATCATGTATTTCAGCAGCAAAGTAATTATTAACCTGGAAACCTCTGCATTTACAAGACTGGGCTCTGCACTAGGTGATCCTCCAATTAGAAGATCAAGTTTGCCCAGCCCTTTCAGCTTCTCCTCTGTTAAAAATGTGACATCTGGAATGTGCTGTATAATTCCCAAGTGGTTTACAATCTGACTTAGATGTCATCATTATGTATTTCAGCAGCAAAATAATTATTAACCTGGAAACCTCTGGATCTAGAACACCCGGCTCTGCAAAAGGTGATCCTGCAATTAGAAGATCAAGTTTGCCCAGTCCTTTCAGCTTCTCCTTTGTTAAAAATGTGACATTTCCAATGTGCTGTATAATTTCCAAGTGATTTAGACAGCTGACTTTAATGTCATCATCATGTATTTCAGCAGCAAAGTAATTATTAGCCTAGAAACCTTGGATTTACAAGACTCGGCTCTGCACAAGGTGATCCTACAATTAGAAGATCAAGTTTGCCCAGTCCTTTCAGCTTCTCTGTTAAACATCTGACATCTCCAATGTGTTGAATATCTTCCAAGTGATTTACAAAGCTGACTTTAATGTCATCATCATGTATTTCAGTGCCCCTCAAAATCCAGCCTCTGCGGTCCTCGTTCCGAGGGGTGGGCAACAGGAAGTAGGGGACTGACTGATGGGGTGATGTACGGTGGGGACTTGGTGTACCCCAGGACCGCTACGGCTGCCGAGAAGGCCCATCAGTAACCCCGAAAACTGGCAGAAGAGGCTCTGGTGTAATCCTCATCCACATCTTCACCCTCTCACCCCATTTTGGATGTGCCACGTTTGACACCACTAGCGTTAAGCTTCTTCCTCTTCTAGGTTTATTGTTCCCTTATAGTTGTAAGTGTGTAGGTTTATAAACTCCTGTCTCACCAGCAGGGATCTTTCCTCTCTCCGTGGTTCCTGTCCCACGGTTTTCAGCGCAGCTTTCAACTTGTGTGCTCCCCGGAGGTCTCAAGCGTGAAGGTTGAGTGGACCCTCCTCACTACCCCTTTTGTGCGATATTAGGTGCGGAGCCGTTCCATAGCCATGTACACCCACGTAGCCCCTCCGGGGGCTTGGTCGTCTCGGATTCCTCGACGGCCGGTTTCGTCGGGGTGCACGAGAGGACGCGACGTGTTACCGCTGCTTGGGGCCCGATGTAATCAACAAGTCCCCTGAATCCACGTTGGCTCTGTTGAGACCACGTGGCCTAAAGTGGGGAGCTACTGGTGGTTATTCCAGTGGTAGGGGCATAAAGTCGGGCCTGCCTATGGTGAAAGTATCGCATACCGGTCAGTAGTGATAGTCGGAGGGTAACTCCTCTGAAGTACTCTCTGAGATCGGGCCTGAGGTGGGTACCTCAGGCCGGCACAGACCGGAAGATTCTGGTGTCTTTGCTTTTACCCCCGGATGGCAGGCTGACGCCGACGGTTCCGGAAGGGGGACCTATCATCATGGCTCCTCTGCGCACACCTTCAACCCCACGTTTTTACGTAATGCGCTTAAATTCTGAAAGTAAGAATATGTCCCATGTGAATCCCTTTTACATCCAACGCGAACTGGATAATATCTGTGGCCCAGTGAAGAACGCTACGCGGTGCAAGGATGGCAGTCTCATTGAGATCGCCCAAGACGTCCAGGCAGGCAAACTCCTAAAGGCTAGTCTCTTGGGTTCCTACCCTATCACAGTGGAGAAACATAAAACATTGAACAGCTGTCGTGGAGTGGTCACCACCTCGAGTCTGGACGGGCTCACAAATGAGGACATTGTAAACTGTCTTTCGGACCAAGGAGTAACGTCAGCTTTCAGATTAATCGGAAAGAAGGACGACCAACCGTTTCCCTTACGCACGGTCTTCCTTACTTTTGAACGTTATGTCCTTCCGACCTTCATCCAGTGCGGTTATGAGCGTGCACCGGTGAGACCCTATGTACCGAACCCCATGCGTTGCTACCGCTGTCAGAAGTTCGGACACACGCAACAGCGATGCACCGGTTTGCCCATTTGTCCTCGTGGCGGCCGCGATACTCATGACGGCTGCAATTGCACCCAGGACCCCTCATGTGTCAATTGTGGAGGCGCGCATCCGTCGAACTCGCGCGATTGCCCCCGTTTTCTGGAAGAAAAGCACATACAAGAACTACGTGTAAAGGAAAACCTCACCTTTCCAGAAGCAAGAAAGCGCTATTCTGAACTCAAGCCGACCACCAGCCTGAACTTTGCTGCCGCTGTCCGCAAATCCGTTGAGAAACATGATGCCGTAGTACAAACCTATCCTGGCGTTCCCTCTCGTGTTTCCACAGGGGTGCAAACTACTCCACCAATAGAGCAATCTAGCCGCACGGCCAAGAAAACAGCGTCTCCTCGAAGCCCTAAGCGATGTGGTGCTTCACGGGCATCTCGGAGGTCGTCCTCAGAAGACTTCCGAGAAAGAACACGATCGGCACTGTCCATCTCCGCCGATCTCGACTTCTAACCGGTGGTTCGAGTTTCTCGAACCGAAGTTCTCGGTTGGGAAGGGTCAACCGCCGGTGGAAGACATGGACTTGGAGGACCCTAGCGCCACTACTCGGTCGAATGTCAAAAAACGACAAGATGAAGCGGCTAAAAAAGGTGTTAGCCCGACACCTAAGAAAAAGGGCAAAGTTGTTCGGCCACCGCAGTCCTCCACTTAATCCGTTTAACCTTATCCTACCGTTTAAATGGCGATTATCCAGTGGAACATACGTGGGCTTAGGGCACATCGCCCAGAGCTTGATTTGGTTCTTAATAAGCACGACCCCCTAGTAGTTTGCTTGCAGGAGACTAAACTGCGTCCTCAGGATTCCTTTGCACTAAGGCGGTATACTCCCTTCCGGTGTGATCTTGCCCCGGAAGAGGGTATTCCGGCACATGGAGGGACGATGATTCTGGTCAGAGATGACGTATATGTGGACGTGATACCTTTACGCACTAAGATCCAGACCGTTGCTGCCCGTATAGTACTGCCGACGATGGAGCTGGTTATCTGCAACATGTATATTCCACCCTCAGACGACCTATCACTTACCATGCTCCAAGATCTGGTTGTTCAGTTACCTACCCCATTTCTGTTGGTGGGGGACTTCAATGCCCATCACCCTCTTTGGGGCTCAACTCGAACTTGTGCCCGGGGTAGAGTTCTCTCCGATTTCCTGGACAATAACAACCTGGTTCTCCTGAACACCGGAGAACCTACTTTTCTTTCCGATGCCTTCAACACCTTTTCGTATCTGGATTTGGCAGTATGCTCGCCACAGTTAGCAGTGACCACTTCCCGTGTCTCATTAGTCTCCTAGCACAAAACGTGTGTTCCACCCGCTTGCCTACCTGGCGTTTCGATAACGCCAACTGGGCCCTTTACACCCAGTTGGCGGTTTTTAGTTATGAGGAGCACGCCTCTGTTAACGAGCTCGTAGAACATCTTACCGAGCGAATACTTGTCGCCGCAGAACGGTCTATCCCGCGTTCGTCTCCCAATCCCCATCGCCGTCCTGTGCCATGGTGGACGGATGGCTGCCGGAATGTAATCCGAGCTCGTAGGCGTGCCCTTAGGGTTTTCCAACGCAATCCCACAATGGAGAACCTTATTCATTACAAGAGGATGCGTGCCAGGTCTCGGCAAGTAGTTAAGGACAGCAAAAAGAAATCATGGACTGCTTGTGTTCGGTCTTTTAATCGCCATACACCTTCTTCTGTTGTGTGGGATAGGTTAAGGCGCGTGGCTGGAAAATCGACCCACATTCCCATTGCTGGTTTGAAAACTCCTTCAGGCGTCGTTGTGGATGCACTAGACGTGGCTAACACCCTTGGGCATGCCTTTGCTCGTGTATCTAGCTCAGATCACTATGCACCTGAGTTCCTCTCAATTAAGCATCAGGTGGAATCTCAAGGTTTCTGCTTTCTATCTAGAAACCTTGAAGACTACAATCGCCTGTTCACCATGGCAGAGCTAGAACACGCCCTTTCATCCTCCAGACTATCTGTACCAGGACCAGACGGTATCCACGTACAATTCTTACAACATCTCTCTCCCGAAGGGAAGGCTTTCTTACTCGAGGTCTATAACCGTATCGTGGTTGACGGCAGTTTTCCTGACAAGTGGCGGGAGGCCACCATCATCCCAATCCTGAAACCAGGGAAGGACCGCCACCTGCCTTCCAGCTACCGTCCCATTTCCCTCACCAGTTGCGTTTGCAAGGTGATGGAACGCATGATCAATGGGCGGTTAGTATGGTGGCTGGAAACCCACAACTTACTCACGAACATCCAGTGTGGTTTCCGACGTCGCCGCTCCACAGTAGACCATCTCGTGTCGATGTCAACGCAGATCATGAATGGTTTCCTTAAGAACAGCCAGACCGTCGGCATCTACTTTGACCTCGAGAAAGCTTACGATACCTGTTGGCGTGCAGGGTGCGCGGTTGTATCGCACACTGATCCGCTCTAAGCTGGATTATGGGTGCATCGTTTATGCTTCAGCTCGTCCATCTATGCTGAAGAAATTAGACACGGTCCATAACTCTGGCCTTCGGTTGGCTACTGGCGCATTTCCAACTAGCCCAGTAGTAAGCCTCTATTGTGAGGCAGCGGAACCTCCTCTTCATTATCACCGGGAAGTTTTGCTGGGGATTTATGGCTGTGGCTTAAACGCTATGCCCTCGCATCCGACGTATGCCCCCTTTTTTTACTCCTCCTATGACGTGCGATATAGGAACACACGTGTAAAACCAAGGCCGCCAGGTTTCCGCTTCCGGGAGCTTCTTGGAAGGCATGCACTCGGGCTACCTGGGATGTATCCTAGGAGTGAACGGGTGTATCCTCCTTGGTTGCGTGCAGCATCCCCTGTAGATCTTGGGTTGGCAGTGCACCGGAAGTCCACGATTCCCACGTGTAGTATACGTAGTTTGTTTTTAGAATTTTTATCGGACTATAAGGATTTTAGCTTAATTTTTACCGATGGGTCCAAAAGCTCTACAGGTGTTGGGTGTGCGTACGTCCATGGAGCCGAACCCTTTACATTCGGTCTCCATGGCACCACATCCATCTACACCGAAGAGCTCTATGCAATCTACCGAGCCCTTGTACATGTTCGCCGACGAAAGTTGGGTAATTCCCTCATTTTGAGTGACTCCCTTAGTGCCCTTCAGAGCCTTCGTGAGCTGTACACTCACCATCCGCTTGTACAGCTTATCCAGGACACCCTCCACGTCTTACACGTCTCTGGCGTAAGCGTGGTGTGTGCGTGGGTTCCTGGTCACGTTGGCCTACAGGGTAATGAAAGCGCGGATTCGGCGGCTAAGGTGGCCGCCACAACACCTCGTGCTACCTTCCCCTTGGCCACCTCGGAAGACTTCAGACTTGTTGTCCGTAGGGCGACGCTCTCGTGCTGGCGCGATGAGTGGTCGGCTCTGCGTGGCAACAAGCTAAGGACCGTGAAGGAGCTTCCGATTCCCTGGGCGACCTCCTGTCGATTATCCCGGCGGGAGGAGGTAATATTGGCTCGGTTGCGTATTGGTCACTGCTATTTTAATCATAGTTTTTTATTAAGTAGGACCGCAGAACCTGTTTGCCCGCTGTGCGGTTCGTTTCTGACGGTCCGCCACGTGCTTTTAGATTGTCTTAGGTTAGGACGTTTCCGCAGGTCTCACCAGCTGCCGGCCAGCATGGCGGAGATCCTGGCGGATGACGAGCAAGCGGTGACCAAGGTTTTAGGTCTCATTTTAAATCTACATTTTAGAATATAGGACCCTTTTAATTTGGAATTTTAATCTTTTTATGGTTTTATTTTAGTCTTTGAGATACCGTTATACGGGTTTTTATCTTTGTTTATTCAACTGAGAGTTTTAGCGTTGTAGATCGAATTTAACCTCATGGGCTTTAAAGGGCGCTGATGACCTTGTAGTTGAGCGCCCTTAAACCCTATCATCATCATGTATTTCAGCAGCAAAATAATTGTTAACCTGGAAACCTCTGGATTTAGAAGACTCGGCTCTGCACAAGGTGATCCTACAATTTGAAGAGCAAGTTTACCCAGTTCGTTTCCGTTTCTCCTCAGTTAAATATCTGACATCTCCAATGTGTTGTATTATTTCCAAGTGATTTACAATCTGACTTTGATGCCATCATTAAATATTTCAGCAAAATAATTATTAACCTGGACCCCTTGGATTTACAAGACTCGGCTCTGCACAAGGTGATCCTCCAATTAGAAGATCAAGTTTACCCAGTCGTTTCAGTTTCTCCGCTGTTAAATATCTGACATCTCCAACGTGCTGTATATTTTCAGAGATTTACACAGCTGACTTACAGTGGAATGTCAATGGTTTTCGAGCTCGTGCTCAAGACCTACAACATTTAGTTTCTCAACGGTCACCGTCAATAATTTGCCTCCAGGAAACCCACTTACATCCCAATCACTCGTTACACCTTCACTCTTTTTCGGCATTTAGAAGCGATTCTCTTGCAGGTATGCGTGCAAGCGGTGGCGTTGCTACCTTAGTGGCGCCTAACATTTCCGCCGCACACGTTCCTCTCACCACACCATTGCAAGCTGTGGCCGTCCGACTACAGCTGGAGAGCATCAGTTTTACCATCTGTAACATGTACCTGCCGCCGCTCAATAGTTATCCCAATCATCCTTGTTTTAAACCAGTTCTGTGTCCAGATTTAGTCCACCGTTATATGCGCCCTGGTTCTCGGACACGCCCCATGGGAATAAGATTTCGGGATCTCCTGCATTCCCATGGCCTCCGAATGCCTCGCGTGGAGAGGTCGTCCATCAGCCCTTATCCTGCTTGGCAACTGGATCGTGCGCGGTTCGATCTCGCTCTTTCCAGCAACTCTAAACTCGCTACTCCACATTCGGTGTTCCAACAACTTTTTGCCGAACTACTGGGCCGTTACCCTAAGTAGTGAATACCCCCCCGGAGGCAGACGGTCAAAGGTCACTCCGGCGCCAAAGAGGTCAGATGAGTCACGCCTTACTGCATGGAGGTCAAGGTCGTGTCCTTGAACTTTGGGGTAGAGGTTATGTTTTGACTGGCGTTTGTCGTGGTCGATAACCTCGTCCCCAAAGTTCGAGGGCACGTCCTTGATCCTCCGCGCGAGCGAGGCGTGGCTCCACCTTCTCTCCCCCCCTCTTAGGCGCCGGAGCGGATTCCTTCTCTTCGACCGCACGTGCCTCCGGGAGGGCGTTTCTTCTTTATTTTTTCTTTTTTTTTGATACATGTACAAGGTTTCTTTTTGCTCCGATACAACACGATATACATCGAGATTGAGTTTTTTTTATTACAATTTTTGTTTTGCTTTCAACACTATACATTTTGTTATTGTTGTTGCTGTTTAGCCGTTGCGGCGATAGAAAAAAAAGAAAACTACACAGGCACATCACTACCGTTCTTCGGAATTTAACAAGATTACTTTCACGTGGGTCACTACGCACTTGTCGTTCTTGCCGCCGCCGTTGTCGGGACCGCTGCTGCCGCTGCTGCTATCGGCGCCAAGGGGGCGACCGGCGCCGCTGCTGCTGCCGGGGAGGGGTTGCTTGGAGACGTCGGGGCTGCTGCTGCCGCTGTTGGTGAGGGGCTGCCTGGAGCCGTCGGGTTCGCTGCCGCGATCGGCGTCTGGCTCGCGCCGTGCGTCGACGTCGAGTTTGAGATCGAGGTCGTCTTCGGTCTCCGACGAGTCGTCGCCGTCGTCGTTGAGCAGTATGGAGCGAATGTACTTGTTGGCCACCGTGGTGATGCAAGTGAAATTGAAGTGATAGAAATTGTCGCTCACGTCCTGCTGCTGCTGGACCTTGGGAACGTATAGGGCACCCACCAGGAAGTCGGTGCATCCGTGCTGCTCGCACTGAAGAATGTTGAAGGAGCCCTGGCGCGTGAGACACTGGTCCAGACTGGGCGTGTTTCGCGTGTTCAGGGTTATGGTCAATCTGACGGCGTCGTAGGGTCCGGCGTTTATGAAGCAGTTCCTGAAGGCTATGTGAAGCACGTCGGCGTTGACGGAATATGCGAGATTCGTCGCCAATTTGATGACGACCGATTTCTCGTTGTCGGCCCAGTCGGGTCTCGTTTCCATGGATATGATTCTAAAAGACTGATCGGCGAACTTGCCGTCGGCGTTTACCAGTTCCGTGGCGTTGAACACCACCTGCGTCCACACGTTGTGACCCAGACCGATCGGTTCCGACAGGAGGTCGATGCCGCCGCGCGGACCGTCTCTCGCGGAAGGACTAGGTCCTCCCGAGGATGTGGGGATCTTGCTGGCGAAAGCTGCGGGACGCGGACGACAATGCTTTTGCTTCTTGGCCCTCTGCCTCTTGATCTGCTGGGCCAAGAGCGGAGAGTCCAGATCTGGGCCGATGCACTGGGCCGGCTCGTGGTAGCACAAGGCGCACTGGCAGTAGATGCGCTTGTGCTTGCAGAACCAATGCGGACAGAACACCATCTTCGACGATACTGACTGGAAGCTGGCAAGGCGCGCCGCATTTATACGGGCGAGTTGAAGGTCAAAGTGGCATGACGTCAACAGGAGGCGGCTGCGGTGACGACATCGAGCGAAGCGGCGAGATGTATCATTATTGCTGCTGCTGCTCTTCGCCCTGCTCGAAGCTATACAGATGGCGACTCCTGTCGTTGGTGAGCGCTTCTTCGCCGTTGTATATCAGATAGAATTTATTTGACCTTATGTAGGTCAGATCGTGAGGCTTGAGATCGTCGAACCTCTGAGGTAGATATAGGCACCCGCCTCCTTCGATCTTTACGGCGATTCTTCGACCGAACTTGGTCTTCACCGCCTGAATGTCGTCAATGGCGTAGCGCCTACCTTCCTCCAGATCGCTAGCCGTTATCGTCTGCGACATGTTCTTGCCGTAGCTGCCGCTTCCCAGACTGTTCAGTCGGTTGAGGACATCTCGACGATCGGCCATTGCGACGAGCCAAAGAGAGAAAAAAAAATGACGAGGATGTGCCGGACGGTGTAGCGTTTCAGCTGCTGCAGGCCGAAGAACGAAGACTGAAGAATGGCCGACGCGTTCGGGATATATATATATATACGCGTGCACGCGCCTCACAGCGTCAACACCATTACGTCATACACTGCATGGCAACAGGCGACGATGTTGGAAGCGTGCCATCTGGATGTGCAAAACAAGAACAAGGTCGCGCGTGGCAAACACGACATGTTCACGTCCGATGCACGTGATCGCTCCGAGGACGATGCGCCGCGTGGCGCCGGGCAACGAAGTTGGGAGCGTGCCAACTGGATGTGCAAAACAAGAACAAGGTCGCGCGTGGCAAACACGACGCGTTCACGACGGATGCACGTGATCACTCCGACGATAGGCTGTCGTGTAGATATAATTGAATTTCGTGGAAGTCTTTAGGCGTGGCACATAATATGCGATCGACGAATGCCGAATACCTCATGGAACCTGCATCGCCGTTCACCTTGCGGAAGTACATCTTGTAGGCGGAGATTAAGTTCCGGACCTCGTTGGATTCTTTTAGACGATGGTAGAAAATGTCGTTGACGATGGGGTAGAGTTTGATTAGCGTCTTCCAATCTTCTTCCACCAGAGACAAGCTCACCGTCTCGGCACGTTGCAATTGCTTCAGGATGATGTTGGGAGTTCCAAACACGTGCTTTACGTCCAACTTGAGCTGATCGTTTAGATTTAGATCGCACTTCACGGTTTCCTTTTTGGCATTACCGCTCACGTTGGTGATGCACGTGATGATATTTTTCCAGTCCGTGAGCGCCGTCAGAACGATTCCCCGATCCTCTCCGCACTTGGCTATCGTGATGCACAGGTCGTGAGGAGGCAGCCCCGAAAATCCGACGCTGAGAAACTTTTTCTGCGCGCGGTCCAGGAAGTATACGTTACTTCTGACGCCTATGAGGGAGTGCAGCGGCTGTTTGACGTCCTCGTCCGATTTAGGTCTTTTGGGTTCCGGCTCGACCATGCTGAAAACAATGCAAAACAAAAAAAAGTATGTCAGATGCAGGATTCGAACCCGCGCTCCTTTCGGAAACAGAGCTTAAATCTATCGCCTTAGACCGCTCGGCCAATCTGACTGCGAAAAGTGCGAGCGCGTACTCACCTTGCGGTAGATGTGGACATGACGACGCTTCGCCTCGTACTGAGACGAACCTTTTGGAACCGCCGGAGGCCAAGGAGCCCTAGGGTGCGTTCTAGAAAGGAAAAGATGAGTCACAGATGAGAGTCAGAGTTAAAACATGTGATTAATGTACACGTCATAAGGCACGTGTTTGAGGATTCCTTCGTGGTTCGGGTCGTGAGGCGGACGAGGGTCGTTTGGTTTCGGATCGCAAGGTTGCGCATTCCGCCTGTCTACGAGGTGCGCATACCATTGGGCCATGGTCGTTACGGATCTTTGCGCGCAATGAAGGCGCGGCAATCTATGGCAAGGATGGATGCACGAAGATGTGCGAAATGCCACGTACGATTCGTCGTCGAACCCCAGTTCCTCTATGTTGATCACGGTCCTGTTGGTCGCCTTGCGCAGAAATTCCGTTCTCTGTTCCCCCTTGGTGAAGATGACCGTGAAGAGAGCCGCGCCGCGTTTCAATATGGAAGGAAGTTCGTCGTAGTCGACGTCGCCATCGTCCCACGTTAAACCGTGAATTTTTGAGCTGATTTTACGATTGGTCGAATTTACTTTATCGGTCAATGGATGGGTGTCTCGAGGAGGTTTAAAGACCCACGTCTGCGCTTCGCAACCCGAACCACATGGAAAGTTCTTTGACGACGTATTCGAGATCGTCGTTCACAAAAAGTTGAAGTAAAGGAATCCCGTTTCGGAAGACATGTTTCCGCGAGGAGTTTCAAACCTAAAGTGAGGCGCGAGAGTAAAATTGCACTTACCTTATACCGACGCCGGCGGCTTGCAGGTCTGATGAACGACGGCGGAGTTTCTGCAGTCGTTGCGAAGGCATACGTCTTTGTAAGTCTTGGCTATGAGACGATCGTTGTACGCGTAATCGGTTATTCGAAAGTTGAGATAAAATGTCCGGGCGGGCAGGTTACAGCATCGATGCACCGTATAAGCAATGACGTAATGACCGCATGTGGAGCTGGTGGAACTTTGCAGTCTTCGCTTGGAATGAGTCCAATATCTGCCGCAATTGCTGTTTAAGAAGCGCGTGAAATGAGGAGAAAGCGGCGGCATTCCGAAACTATCGAAGTACTCGCCCTTCCCGCACTTTGAAATGTAGATGCCTATCCAATGAGTGCCGGGTTTGTTGGCGGGGTCCGTGTTCGCTACCAAGGCCACCGGAAGAGGTTTTCCGACGCGTTCGGGTAATTGATCGGAGGCAAAGACGCCTAGAAAATGAGGTTTCGTGCGACTGTTGTTGGCTAAGTATTTGCGTATCTGTTCGGTATTCATGTTACGTAAATGGATCTGTTGGCGTCGAATTCCAGCAGGCGCTGATATTCGGAAAAGACGATCATGCAAGCTGCCTCGGTTAGGGCCGTTTTAAAACTTACGTTTAACGAAACGTTGCCGTGATGTAATCCCGAAACGTGCGTTTCGCTGGCGGTCTTATCCGCGGTTAAGTCGAACATGTACAGCGTGTAACCGCGGGGATAATCTTTTCTGGCTATGGTGTGCCCCTTATCTTCGGGATTTAGATCTAACGCCTTGGCCACGGTATTGAAGGCTTTTATAAATTGATTGTTCGCAAAATCCGGCGTCAGCGGCTGCGCCGGGTACGGCTGCTCGTTCACGAACAGCTGAAGAAAATTGAGGTCTTGGTGTAGGAAGTTAAACGGGTTTTTGCGAAAATCGCCGCTATATGCCGAATCGGATACGAACGCGATGGTCACTCTGCGAGGTGCTTTGCCCACTAGCATGTCGTGAAACTTTTTGCTTATCGTTCCTCTGGGGATGTTAAAAGGTTGAATGTCCACTTCGTCTAGAGGCATCTTGCCGTTCTGCGCGGACAGTAAATTTTGATGTGCCAGAAGGAGGGAAGGAGAAGGAAAGATGCACGTCACGTTAAGCGTGGCGGTCGTTATCACGGTTTTTCCCTTGAGTTCTCCGACGGACATCAGATGAAATTCGGGCGTCGACGGCGTTAATTTGACGGTCATGTCGATGTTATTGGGAAGATATTTGTCCTGAGAAAACAGAGAACACGATAATCGTCCCAGCAATTCGAACTCCGTGCTACCCTTCGTGTGCTCGAAACGCCAGGTTACGCCCTCGTTGCCGTCGAAAACGTCAAACTTTCCCGCCGTGTCTTTCTTCCATAGCGACGCTTCGAGCCACGAATTTTGCGAATCGGGCGAGTAATTGAAGAGCTGCTCTATGTAGGTTCTGTAAGGATAACCGGGTTGCGGGGGTGTGACGGTGACATTATTTAAAACTACTTCCACCTGCTGAAAGAGCGCGTTAAGAGGGTTATTCACGAGGGTGATCTTATCCGTATCTTTTAAAACCTTATCGTCGTGAGAGACGATCTTGCACCGCAGGTATAGATCTACTTGAGAGAGGTCGATGTAAGCGTCGGCATTGCCCTTGTAGTGAAAGACGATGGGGGAATTGTAGGAAATTACGTTTTGGGGTTCTAGTTCGATGATCGAATAGCGATTTACGCTCGTTTGCACGGGACGTTCTTCGAAAATGTTAAATGCGGAATTTACGTAAACCTTCGACATTATGCAAATATATCGCGCGGGGTTACCTTTCTCTTCGCTAATTTGCGCTTGCGCGTCTGCTTACACGTGCTCTTGCGGGGTCGCTTCTTCTTGTTGTTTTTAGTCTTTCTTGCGGGCGCCTTCTTGCGTCGCGCGCGCTTTCTTTTCGACTGCGCGAGTTTTCGAATTTTACGAGCTTTTATTCCCGAACCGAGCATCGAGTCCAGCGCACGATCGGCTTTATGTTTCAGATTAGTCCCGCCCTCTTTGAGTCTTTCGTTGAGGGAAGCTTTAAACGGCCTTTGAGACATGACATCGGATAACACGTTGCCGCCCACGTTTAATAGTTCCTTGCCGACGGACTTTGCTGCGGATTTAACGTACGGAGACATGAATCGAAATAAACTGCCTAAAGCGCCGAAAAGACCTCGGCCCCTCTGAAAGCATTTCCCCTTGTACAGCACCAGAGAGTCGCCCCGACCGGATTGATCGAGGAAGTACTTAACGAGTTCTCGATGATCCATAAGGTCTAAACCAGAGAACCACGGCCGAAGAAAACCCGTCGATAAATGGCAATAATTCGCCCGTGCCGGTTCTTAAATCTATTTGCACGATCTGAAAATCGTGTTGAAGAACGGGCACCCAATTTAACGGGGCGAACGTCCTTTCCATCGCCAAATGCCTGTGATCGACGTCCACTTCGACTATGGTGCTTTCGATGATCGGAGCAAACGTGTGGCTCACCATCTGAGGTTCTATGATGTTGCAGTAGACGAACATCTCGTACGGAAAAGTAACGTACGGATTCATCGGAAATTGAGCGCGTTTCACTTTGGTAACGTCGGTAAAAGGCGCGAATCCTAATTGCCTGCATAGATCCGAGGAGAGGAAGAGCTCGCGCATGACGTTTCTGCTGCCGTCGTCGCCCGAATTTCGCTTACTTTGAGATCTTCTAGATTCGCCGTGTGCAGGATCGTCGCCGGCGACCGCGTGTTCGGCGTGCGCTGCGTCGCTAACCTCGTATTCCGGGCGGTTCGTGTGATTATTTCTCTGTCTGGTTTCGACCTCGGTGGCGGGGGTGATGGCGGCGGCGACGGCGGCGGCTGGAGCACCCGCATCTTTGCGCATCTTTTCTTTCCTTTCTACGGCCTGAGGATTAACGCTAACGATGCCGGGCTCTTTATTGAATAAAAAGAATTTGTCGACGTGAGCTTCCTTTTTTATTTTATCGTTAAGCATCGTCAACAGCATTACGTTATCCGTCACGGTCGTTTCTTCCAATTCGTATCTGAATTCCACTTCTCGAGGAAGCTCCTTGCGAAGGAGCGTGCCTTTTATGAAGTTACCGCCTTTTGCGACATTTAAAAACGAACCCGGGTATCTGATCTTCGTGAGGGCCACCTCCCATTTGCCTTGAAGAACCGTGCGTTGCGGCAGCATGTTCCAGAACTGAGACGTCGTGTTGTTTTCGAATATGCTTGCGGATCCGTTGCTGGTTAAAGTAACCGAAAATGGCTCCGTGCGAATCATGACGGAGCCGTTATTTCGGACCGCTTAATCCAAGAATTAAATTTATCGGGATAACCTTTCCACTTCACGAGCACCTCCTTACTGCCGCCTCTGGTGCGTGTGCTCAAGATCTTATCTATCTTGTAAACCTCGGGAAGGGCGACTTTCTGCAATTCTTCCGCGTAAAAGATCCCCTCGAGTTCTTCTCCCGCGAGATCCTTCAGTCGGTAGACCGCGGGCACGCTTCTGATCGCCCGGTGTCTCACAAATATTTCGTTCGTCCAATTGTGCTCGTAACCCTTGTCGAACACGAGTTTTAATTTTGAAATTCGAACGTGATCGCCAACCTTGTAGGTTAGCGGTTTGGAAGCCGCAAAATTTTGCAATCTTTTCCCGTATAAATTATTGTACACCTCTAATATATTAGAAGAGTTTACCTGTATGGGAGCCATTTTTATCGATCTGTGATAGGAACCGTTATACGACTGCAACAATTTGGGTAGCACGTCCACGTAGCGATACGTATTTTTGTGAGTGAAGTATCTCCACATTTTAGTTTTCAAGGTTCTATTGAATCTCTCCACCACGCTAGCTTTTACGTTGTTGTTGGTGGTATAATGTCTCACGCCCTTAGATTTTAGGAAGCTTTGAAAGACTCTGTTTGTGAATTCCGTACCTTTATCCGTTTGAAGGATTTTAGGAATGCGCTTATATCGGCTGAAAACGGCAGCAAAAGCCCTGGTGACCTCTTTGCCGGATTTATTTTTGAGAGGTAAGGCCCATGCAAACTTAGAAAATACGTCGATTATCGTCAAGATATAGGAATACGGTCTGTTATATTTGGATATGTTATCTAACACGTTGATATCGCTTTCCCAAAGGTCGTCAATATTGGTCACGTGATATATTTTCGTCGGAAAGCGCTTTCTCGCGGGTTTGTGGAGAGTGTAGCTCTCTTGTCCTTGCAGATAACGCTTAATTTTGTCGCTCGAGATTCCCGTGGCCCTGCGAAGCTTTTGCACGGTTCCAAGCCCCGCATAGTGATCGACCCGCGAATAGTATTTATCGAGTAGAGCAATTTCCTCGCGATTCAGCGAGCCTTTCGCCATTTCGCAGAGCCTAAGAAATGCGTTTGCTTGCGCGTCGCGGTTCGAGTAGGGTACGGCGAAAATCTAACTTCTGTATCGGAATCGTCGCTATCCGAAGTTGGCACGCCTCTCTTCTTCTTCGGAGGCTTCGGAGGTGCTTTTATCGATTTCGGTGCGGGCGTCTCGTTTCGGATTTCTTTTTTATCTTCGTTCTCTAATAATTTTGCTTCTTCTTTCATGGCGTGAAGATACGGTCTTCGCAATTGCGATATGATGTCGTAGTAGTTGGTTAGCTTGTGTCTAAGCAAGCCCCATTTCTCGTCGGAAGGAACGTCTAACTTTTTTATTCTGTCTATGTCCTCTACCAAGCCGGTTAAGGTTTTGTCTACGACGTGTAACTTCTTTTCGCTTTCCGGTTGCGAATGAAGTAAGATGATCTGCTTAGCGTGCTTCATGACGGCATTAATTTCGACACGAGAGCGCTACCTAAGGCGCTCAACACCGGAATGATGAAAGCCGATAAAAACCCGCCCTTTTGTATTAAAAGTTTTTTCTTCTTCTTTAACGGCGTTGCTCTATCGACCACCTTTCTCCACGTCTTTTTATACTTTTTTAAGCGCCTTACGCACTTTTCAGATAGCGGTATAGTTCCTTTACTAACGTTTAATATGCATTCGGTGATTGCCTTAAGAAGCGTCGAATCCGCATCTTTTAGTAATTTTTTCCTCGATTTCGAGCTTGCTTTGCTCAACACGAACAATGCTCCGCACCTTTTCGCTATCGAAGGCGAACATAGCTTACACACTTTTTTATACGCTGCCGAAGACAGCCTTGGAACGTTCTGCGCAGGCATCGTCGTCGGTAATGACCCTCTCTGTCTAGTTATGCCCATCTATATATACACGTTATTTCGGCCTGAAGCAGGCGAGGGATTCGCCGGGTAAAACGCCCGTTCTGTAGCGATAAAGATCCGGCGTATGTTGAGTGCAGTCTAATACCAGATAACCGTGCGAATTCTCTGTTGCCTTGTTGAAAGCATCTAACAGGAATTTCGATTTTCTCGGTTCGAGTTGCTGAAACAGTTTATCGATCTGCAGTTTATCCCTATTATTTTTAAATACCACGATATAATTGGAATTTAACGACATCGTCCTAAACTTTTTTCCTTGCGGAAAGAGATTTTGCAAGACGTATACCACTCCGAAATTTTTGTGATGAGAGTCCTTGGTGAAAAAATTAGATACCTCGCTGCTATCTGCCTCGTACATGAGATCGTCCAGCACGATAAGGTCGCCATTCCTAACGTTTTCCAATTCGGGTATTCCCGCGTGCGTGCGCACGTTGAAGGTGCAATTGTGAAACTCCCGCCCGAAATTAGGTGGATATTCGCGCGGATGACACCATAACGCTCTCTTGATCGGGTTATCAAACAAAGTATTGGCGTGACGTGATAGTTTCTTAACGAATGTGGATTTGCCGCACCGCGAAGGACCGGCCACCTGTATGGTGCTTGGAAACCTGAACTTGACAGTGTCGGAATCGACGACTTCTGCAGGCGCCGAAGTTGCATCGTTAACGGTGTTCGCATCGAGGGTCCCGTCTTCGACGTGATCGTCGACGCCGTCGTCGAGGCGAGAGCCGTGCGCGTTGGCATAATCGACCGAATCGCTTTCGGCCGCGACATCTCTCATCTCTACGCCATCCTCGCCGGGGTCGGCAGGTTCGAAGGGTCTGTAAATTTCGACATTTCGCGTCTTCTTTCGATACGGCTTGAACCGCGCATCTCTCCAATCGCCGCTGCCCTCTTTCGCTCTTTCTTTCACGACAATCTCGTTTAATAATCTCTTAATAACCTTCTCGTTGGGGTGCGTCATGGATTCGGCGTTATCGCGCATGGCTAACTGTTGCTCTTTGGCGTAAGGCGCGTACCGCGCGCGTCTGCGGACGTCGCTGTCCCTGCGAGTCATTTTTCCGTCGTACCTAGGCGTCGCGAAGGTGGAGTCTGCGTTTTCGGGTATTGCTTCGTCATCGTTTACGGCGTCGGGTTCCCCGATGTCGCGAACGGTGTCGTCGGTCGAAATCTCGGCAACGTGCGGTCTCTCCGGCGGAATTGCGGATGCGGAACTTTCGCCGCGTTTTCTATCACTCTTAAAAGGCGCCTTGAGGGGGCAGCGTTTAGATGCTCTGTTCGGACGCTTCGCGGGGCTGAAAAATGCTTCGAGGCTCGAAAGCCGGTGCTTTGGCCTTTTTGTTCTCTCGCCAAAGTCTTCGTCTGCCGATCTCTTACCCGCCCTGCTGTCACGATTCGATTTCGGATGTTTGACCTTGCGTCCAAATAACTCTTGATCTGCCGTTCGTTTCGTGGATCGTTTAACGTCGTTTATAGGGTTAAAGAATGATTCGATATTTAAAGGTTGGTACCTTGACAACTTAATTTCCCGACTCCGGTCTTCCTCGGCCGATCTCTTTGCCGCAGCTTTGTCGCCGCGATCTAATCTCGAATGTTTGGCGTTGTGGCCAAATAAATCCTGCTGAACCGTTCGCTTTGCGCACGTCTCGGCGACACGATCCACCTTCGGATATTTCGCATGATGCGCAAATCGATCGTTATCCCTCGCCGCGCGTTTTTCGGCCGTGTCGGAATCTGTATCGAATCTTGGGAACTTAACGCTGCGATAGTAGTTATGATTTTCGTTAGCCGATCGTTTCGGAATTTGCAACGATTCGGTATTGCTCAACTGACCGACGTCGTAATTTAAGACGTCTTGATGCGGCAACGATCGCGACGACATGATAACAAATGTGACGCTTCTTTATTCTACGCGGGGATTTTTATACCCGAACGGAACTGTGTCGAATTCGTCGGCTCGTTTTCGTTTCGTGACCACCATGCGAAATATTTTTGTAACGGGCTGGGTGACCAACGTCCATAAAGGTTTTCTGGTAATTTGCGTATTGCAGAGGTTAATCGTCAGATCGTTATCCCTCAGTACGATGTCGCGCATGACGCCCGTGTTGACTTTGTTCAGATTGTGACAATTTAAAGTGATTCCCTTAATTTTACACATCACTTTCGTTCGATCGCCGTATCGTATTCTGTAGCCGTAACTCTTCGGTCCCGTGGATACAAATTGATCGATGTAGGCATTCTCTCCATATTTCTCCAACTCGTTGGTCATGCAACCTAAAAACGGACCGGTGGCAGGCAGCCACTGCCCCGGTCGCCATGTCGTGATAACCGAGTCGGTGTCGAAGTACAAAACGCGTTCTCCTAGCCTCTTCAGATACGCGTAAAGTTCGAGTCGAGCATGCGCCGTGGTATACGCGGCGATGACTACGTTGGTTGTCGGATTCCGTTTCAGGCCCGCTTTCACGTTTTTCCACACGACATACATGATATCGTCCGTAGCCGGTAGGTACGTTTGAACCTCGACGCTCGGATTGTTTAGTAATTCTATTAATCGCGAATAGTCTTTCACCAATTCGCAGACGGGCAAATTATCTTTTTGACCATATTTCCCCCAGAACGAATTGAGCATTAGCTTGGCCATCTCGCGTCTACCCGGATTGGAACGCACGGCATCGTAATCGAGCTTAACGCCCTCTCTCAATTCAAAATCCGCGATAAATTTTCGCTTCTTATCCTCGGTATCGCAATCGGCAGGCCAGTCCGAGGATTCGGTCTTAATTTTTAAGAACAAATTCACGTAGTTTTCGAATAATCCTTTTTGACCGGTGACCAAGTCGTGTTGCCCCATTTCGTATTCCCATATTTCGAAAATTTCCAACATGACATAATTTTCCTCGAGAGCCGCTCTGACTTCGTCGACGACCCACGTCCCCAGAAGACTTCTCTGATCGTCGTCGTGACGGCATTCGTCCAAGTTTTGCAACTGCGCGCATAAATTGCATAGAGGAAACATTAGCTTTCCGTTAACTCGCACGGGGAGGACGGCGTGGTATAGGGTCGCGGGCGGTAATATCTTACACCTAATTAGCCCGCCTTTTACGGAATCCAGATCTGGAAAATCTTTAGTGTGCACCTTCGGATGACCGATCGGATACGGCTTGGTCTTGTTTACAAACGGGTATAAACTGCATACGTCGTAGTAGTATATCTTTTCGTCGGTATCGGCGGTTTCGCGGTACAACTTGGTGCAGTTGGTGCGTCCGCCGTAAAAGGCATCCCGAGGTTCCAGAGGTTCGGGAATTTCAAAACCTCCGACGTGCTCCGCCAGATCGACGTTCGCTTTGCACATTGCGTTAAATTCGCATTCCCACATTTCGGTGACTTCGTATCCGGCGTTTCTCATCTTTTCGGTTAATTTTTCCGTGGATTCGAACCTGGAATTCATGGTTTCGTTACCACTGTTATGTAACACGGCCGATCTGTTGACGAAACAGAGCTTGCAACCGTGAAAGTAGCAACCGTGAAACATGTACACGTGCTTGACTTCGCCGTCTTCTCTGTATCCGTCGACCTTGTGATTTAAAATTTTCACTTCGCGAGAGTTAAGAGCATGGCGAATTGAAATGTGTTGGCTTTGTTCCAACCAGCTCAACCATATCAAGGCGATGCGCGATTGCTTATCCGCTAAGCGGTATCCTCCGACAGGAAGGATGGAGATGGTATCCTCGGGCATGAAACGGTGCCTGTAGACGTTCATGCAAGCATTTGCAATCGTGACGCACTCCCTAAACGGATCGATTTTATTTTCCTGCATAAATTCGCTTCTAAATTTGGACACGCCAAAGCACAAGACCTGCACGTCCGTCTGACAATACGTTACCATTTCTTTTCTCATGTCGAACACGTAATCGGATGCCACCTGTTCGGCGTGCCACTTTTCGAACTCATTTTTGCCATCCACAGACATCTTTTCGGGGCAGAAGTATTTCTGGTCGGGTATGGGACCGATGTAATTCTTGTTTTCGGTAGTGTTAAATAGATAAGGAAAGTATCCCTTAACTTCTTTTAGATCGAACGTTTTTGAAAATTTTGCGAGCGAAAATGGTATAAAATTTAAGGAATCTAAAAAAGTAATGTTTTTGTACTTTATCTTGTATATGCGATTGCCATTCATTATTAATTCGGGAGTCCACTTCAGGGCTCCCACCATGTACCGAAGCAATATGTGACCGTCGTAGGATTTCAAGATGTGAGCGATAACAACCATGTCTTTGAACGTCGTGCGCGGCAAAAGAATGTAGTCGAACAGTTCGCGGGTCGGATCGCTTTCGAACACCCATTCCTTGACGCCGCAGTGTTCGCAACGATGCATTCTCCGACAGACGTCGATGCAGCGGTTACATGCCTGGTAAACGGCGCACAGATTTGCCTCGTGCTCGAAAGCATCTTCTGCGGTTCCAAAAGGTTTCTCTTGCATGCACTCAAAGTCTACGAATAAAAACAAAACGTTCTCGCTCAGCGGTTTTCTGCGATAGCGTCTGATGTAGCACTCGTGTTCGCCTGAGAAATAGTTACAGCACGTTGTGCAATATCTTTCCTCGCACGCGTGAGGAACCTTCCTGCGTTTCATGTTAAACATCTTATTGCACGTGAGGCAAACCTTTTCAACGTCGCACACCGACGTGTCGCCGCCGTAAAACGCACCTTTCAGTAAATGATTGTCGTAGCACGTCTGGCCCTTAAAGTCTCGGTTACAACCGGAGCACGTCACGTATCGATCGAAAGAAGATACGCAGGAGAGATGACATTTGGAGCAGGCATGTTCGCAGCGATGCAGTTCCTTCTTATTTTGAGAAACGAAGTTGCATCGCCTACAATAATACCTGCACTTGAACGCTCTGTGTAAATCTACAATCGCGTTAAAGTGGTTGTCGTGATACAACAAATCCACATATTTATCGCTATCGTTTTTCGACTTGTACAGAATCTTATTGCCGCGATGTCCGTCGAAAACCGTGAAAAAATAGTGCTTCAAACTCTTCTCAAATTCGCTCACGTGTTCTATGCTGTATCGCGATGTCGGCTTTTGAAAAAGATCACTTAGGATCATTGCATTGCGCTTTTGTACGTGTTCCGCTCTTTTCACCGAATTATAGTTTGGGTCTCGGGTAATTTTCGATATGCAGACCGCTATGGCTCTAGGCAAGCAAAGCGAGTCCGTATTGTTAATAACGATGATGCCCTTATTCCTGAAACAAGTCTCACATTCGTTGAAACAGTTGCCTTCTAAAATTTTCGTGTATATGCAGGTGAATTTTAATGTTCCGGTCAGAAAGAAGTTCTCGTTACTTTGCAAAGTTTTTTCTAGCGCGTTTAGTATGACCTCCACTTTTAGCTGGTCGAAACGTCTGACGGTGATGTTAAAATCTCTATTAGGATATGCGGAATTTGAAATGGACATGCCGAAATAACTGGGCTCGTTATTTAATAAACGCTCGTTCACAAATTCTAAGTACTGAGAAAACACCCAATGAATCCATTCCATTAAGTCTATTTCTTCGTCGTCGGGAATGGGATCGACTATCACTTGAGTTTCCGAGTATCCCGAATAAAATCTGTCAAGAACCCTGCAACGTTCTCGAACAATTGTAAAAGTCATCACTGTAACTTACCAAGACTCGAACCAAAGACGTATGCCTTCCTGCAGACTGTCCCACCTACGTTACACGTTTAAACGTAGCACCAGGAATGATGCAATATGCTATTGTGCATTGCGTTTTAGATGACGCGGCTTTTATCCTTCCGCCACTGACATGTGCGAGCCGACGCTGGCATGAAGTCAGCACTTTGAAAGGTTATTCCGGTCCGTTGCATTGACGTCAATGCACTGAAGCGTGATAACGCGCGAGCTGTTGTTTTCGAGAATAACGGGTCCAAGGTCGTTACAGTCTACTGAATTGACGTGCGTGCAGCGAAGCGTGCTAATCAGCCATCTGTTGTTTTCGAGAGCAACAGATCCAAGGACTATTACGGTCCATTGAATTGACGTCAATGCAGTGAAGCATGATAATGCGCCATCTGTTTTATTTCCGGAATAACAGATCCAAGTATCGTTACGGTCCATTGCATTGACGTCAATGCGATGAAGCATGGCGACCTGCCACGTGTTGTTTACGAGAGTAAAGCATGTCGTCGCGCACATCGTTGCTTCATCGCGCGTCTTATCGCCTCGTCTTCCGCATATATAACCGCTGCTATAATCCCACACAATCATATCGACATTCGATCTGCTTTTCGAGAAACATCCAGTTTTTTTCTCTCTCAAAAGACGACGCTTTTAAAAATGGACTTCAACTTCAGCATCGGAAGTGAAAGTTCTTCTTCTGCCTCACGTTCGAGAGATCCTCGCCTCGACAGGCCGGCTAATATTCCGCTGGACCTGTCGGAAAATGGAGACGGCGGCGACGTTCCGCTGGACTTATCCAGCAAGCGACTGGGAGGAGAGCTGCCGCCGGTTCCCGACTTCATCCCCCTCACCAGGGAAATTCTGGCCACGCTGAGGAGGTCCTTGGCAAGGCGGAATGGCGCTGCAGACATCAGCGTTCGAGTCCGGCTCCCGTTTCCCGGGGAACCCGTGCCTTTGCAGCACCAACAGCAGCAGCAACAGAGGGAGGAACCGCTGCCCGCCGACGATCTCCAGGAGTCTGCCGCTCCACCCCGTCGGCAGCAAGATTCATCTCCCGCAATGCCTGGCGGGTCCCAACCCGGTCCTCTGATGATCGAGTCGTCTCAGCCGCCGATGGACCTGCCTGCTGCGGAAGAACCAGAGACGTCGGCGCAGCCGTCTTCCTCGCAACAGGTACCACAAGGGCCGAGGCGCCTCTTTAGACAATCTATTAAAATACGAAGAGCTAGGGTTAGGACGCTTGTAGCCAACCTACGACACTGCCTCGCGGACGTGACCGACATGTTCCAGACCGACGTACCCGATGACGCCGGGATGGAAGAAGAGACCCCGGACTTCGTGTCCGAGCTGAATGCGATGGGCTCGGGCGTTAACTTTGACGCCGACGGACACGACGACGACGGTAACCCTGACGACGATAACCAAGGCGACGGCGACAGCTTTCAGGGTTATACGATGGAAAACAACAACGTTTTCCAATACGAATTTTTGACCGTGGGTGTCATGCACCCAATCAGAACCCATACGGGATATGTTATATCCTGTCTGGGTGGTCATGTGATTCCCCCTGGGTGCATCGCGACGATACCGACGGGGCTAAAGATTAAGGTTCCCCAAGGGTATGTCGCAATGGTGTCAAATTTGGGGCACCTGTTGGATCGCGACATCACTGTCGCGCACAAAGTTATCTGTAACACGACGACCCACGTATTGACCGTTAACATAAGGAATAATTGGCTGACTGCATGGACTCTCGATCACGGCGACCAGGTTGCGTTGCTGACCTTCTCGGTGTGCAACGTGCCTGACGCACAATACACCGTAATGCAGGAGGACGGAGTCTGTCAAGCGTGTTAAACCCTAGCTCTTCTTTTCCACGCAGCAACGGCAACAACAACAAAAAAATTTCAAAAATAATGTATCGCTTCCCGTTTAAAAAAAACACATTAACTCAGAATGTTACTCTTCTTTCTGTCTGTAGTAAAAAAAAAGAAAATAAACTATGTATATATTTTTCACCGCAACTCTTAGCTATCTTGTCATGTATTCGAAATCGTCCTCGATTTCTTCCTTTTCCCTTTCCCCGCTCGTTATCTGTAAATCGTCGTCGTAATTGACGTACAACTCTTCCTGAGATCCATCCTTATTCTTGGAAGCGCAGATGTTGGAATTCGTGAGATTGCCTATCAAATGCTTCAAACCTATGACCTCTTCGTGCATGTGATTCACGTTGGACTTTATCTTATTCACTATACTTCGATGTTGCGTCAGATTGTGCTGTCTAATATCCAAGGCCTCCTTCAGCTCTCTCAAAGCTTGGTCCGCCTTCGACAACCTTTCCCTAAGATCGTCGTTATCTCCCAAAGCGGTATCTAATTCGTCGTTCAAATTTGCAACTTTAGCATTACACTCTCGCTCCAACTTCTGCTTAATTCTATTCATGCCGGATTTACATTTTTCGGCGACAACCCTGCGCAAAGTATTGACCGGCACGCGACCCGACGATGCGGTCGCCGTGCCGGCGCCGCATTCGGATCTTATATTTAAGGTGCCTTCGGCGGACCAGGTGGCTCCGCGCTTGATCCTACCCGCAACCCTCTTTCCTCCCAAGTTCAGATCCCACTCGCCATTTCCGCAAGTCCCAAACACGTAAAGATAATTATCAGCAAAGTACGCGTTCATGTCGTCGACCACGCTGTACATCACCAACTCCGCCTGCTCTTCCGTCAATTTCCAGTTCAAACCCAGACCGGGCGGCAATTCCCTCTTATCTATCAATTTCTTGCAGTTCATCATCTCCACCAGAATCGAAGCGTTGCCGCTCGCCGTCATGTCGACGGGTTTGCCCGTAAAGGCGCACCCCGCATCGTCGACGCCTCCCGAGCCCCTCACGCATTCGCAAACGTCGTTCGCTACGAAACCTAGCCCGCATTCCATGTTTCCCACGTGCAAATTTCCGTAAAACATCCTACCGCACCGACGCCCCGACGAACACCTCGTCACCGGTCTCAAACAATCGTACACGTGGTTCAAGCTCTCCACGTTCATCAAAGCACCCTCGAACCTACACGCGCTGTTCGGCTCGTACATGCAGGAACAATTGGAATGCAATTCGTAGTTCTTCTCGCAAATGGTTGCATTTTCCAGACGACCGCTATCGTCGTCCAGCGTAAACCCGCACCTGCCGAACGTCACGCAGCTCCCTTGCGCGCCGGTCAGCGCGCCCAAACAAGCCAAAACTGCCGTCGCCACCAACATGGCCAAAACGCCCTCCGTAACGATAACAAGTAAAAAAAAACGTAAGTTGTCGACCCGTCGACGCTATATATACCCCTCGAACGCATTGCGCAACATGACCCGTTGTTGTGCAACGTGCATTACCTCACCAGCTAAAAATAACCATAACGTCATCGATGATGGCACGCTGCGTCACGTGACTCGCTCAAGCGACCAATCGGAACGCAGCCGTCAAACGTCCTATATACCCCCTCCAACATGCGCGCGTTCGTCAGTCAGTCTTCGACAGCGCAACGGAACGGTCGCATCGAGGAGCTCGTTCTCTCTCTCTCGACGAAAAGAAACAACGAAAGGTACGTACGCACGCACACACACACTTTTCCACTTTCTCGCGCAACACTCCTCTTTTTTGTTAAAAATAATGTAAACTAGGATGCGAGCGCCCTTGCGTCGCGACGAAAAGAAAGAGTCTCAAATTTTCATTATTTTTTTTTAGCTTTTTTTTTTCTCCCACGATTCTTTTTTTTCTTTTTCTTGCGCTTAGGCCGTCGCCGCCTGAGAAGGAAAAGAGCGAGAAGGAGGAGCAGAAGAAGAAGAAGAAGAAGAAGAAGAAGAGCAACCGACGAGAGCGGAGCAGCGCGCCATGGCCGAACAACGCGTCGATCAGCTCGTGCAAAGATACCTCGCCAACCACCGGCAACTGTCGCAGCTCGACCCCAAGGATCTCGACGCCTTGACGCTTCTGCCTCTCACCCTGGAGCGATTTCCTCCTCGAGACGTGGACGACGTCTGGAGCAATCTCGGTGCGCAGTGCAAAGACGCGTTCGCTCCCTATCGTCGATGCAAGGTGCATTTCAATCTCCCTTCCTGGTCCACGCACGTGGACGGACTGGCGCCGTTCGTCAAAGATTGCCATTTCTGTGTGCCGCCATTTGTATCAGATCAATAGAAAATAATAAAAAAAAGACACGCCCTCCCGGAGGCACGCTGTCCAAGGTCGCTCCGACGCCTAAGAGGGGGGGGGAGAAGGTGGAGCCACGCCTCGCGCGCGCGGAGGACCAAGGACGTGGCCTCGAACTTTGGGGACGAGGTTATCGACCACAAACGCCAGTCAAAACATAACCTCTACCCCAAAGTTCAAGGACACGACCTTGACCTCCATGCACTAAGGCGTGACTCATCTGACCTCTTTGGCGCCGGAGTGACCTTTGACCGTCTGCCTCCGGGAGGGTATTCACTACTACCCTAACTATGTTCCGGTCTTTACAGACGGTTCTCAGTTAGGTAGCACTACGGGTTGCGCATTCTTCATTAACGGCCAGGCTCATAAATTTCGCCTTCTGGACTCCACTTCGGTCTTCTCAGCAGAGTTGTATGCCGTCCTCTATCTTATCCTTTTTATTTGCAAGTTAGCTCCTGGCTCTTTTATTGTCTGCACTGACTCTCTGAGTGCGCTTCAGGCTTTGCAACAGCACACTGCCGCTCAGACCCTCGTTTTAAAAATACAGGCCCAGATCTCGCAAATGCTCAGGCGCGGTTACAATTTTGTTTTTACTTGGACCCCAGGCCATGTGGGGATTTCCGGGAACGAGGAGGCGGACGCGGCTGCAAAGCTCCCTTGCCGTTTGCCCCGGAGTTTAACAACTACTGTGCCATACCAGGATGTGCAACGTTTTTTCCGTCGCCACCTACTATCTGCTTGGCAGCAATCCTGGACAGCTTTACAAGGCACACAACTCCGGGCAATAAAGGAGAGCGTACGACCCTGGCCAACTTCCTGCAGGGATAACCGGCGAGCCGAAGTGATACTCACCCGGCTGAGAATTGGGCACACACGAGCCACTCATGGCCATTTGTTAAGAAGAGGAACCGGCCCCTGTGTGTGCTCCATGTGCAGTACGCCTCACTGTGCGGCATGTATTGTTGGATTGCCCGCAGTACGCCCGCGTTCGCCAGTCTTTGTGCTTGCAGCCTAACTTGCACGGTGTTTTAGGTGACGACCCAGTGGCCGTGGATAAGGCACTGCGGTTTGTTTTTAAAATTGGTTTTAATAAACAAGTTTGACTGGTATTTTATATTTACTGCTTTTAGAGTTTTTAAATTATTAGCCTTAGATCGTTTTTTTAATGTTCTTTTAACAGTTGAGTGTTTGTTTTATATTTTAGCTAAATTTTTATAGCTTTTAGGTTTTAGTTTTGACTTAGGGCCCAAATGACCTTGTCGACGGGCCCTAAAACACCACACTCACTCACTCACTTGTCTGCACTGATTCTCTGAGTGCTCTTCAGGCCTTGCAACAGCACACTGCCGCTCACACCCTCGTTTTAAAAATACAGGCCCAGATCTCGCAAATCCTCAGGCGCGGGTACAATATTGTTTTTACTTGGACCCCACGCCATGTTGGGATTTCCGGAAACGAGGAGGCGGACGCGGCTGCAAAGTCCGCTTGCCGTTTGCCCTGGAGTTTAACAACTACGGTGCCATTCCAGGATGTGCAACGTTTTTTCCGTCGCCAGCTCCTATCTGCTTGGCAGCAATCCTGGACAGCTCTACAAGGCACACAACTCCGGGCTATAAAAGAGAGCATACAACCCTGGCAAACTTCCTGCACGGATAACCGGCGGGCCGAGGTGATACTCACCCGGCTGAGAATTGGGCACACACGAGCCACTCATGGCCATCTATTAAGAGGGGAACCGGCCCCTGTGTGTGCTCCGTGTGCAGTTAGCCTCACTGTGCGGCACATATTAATCGATTGCCCTCAGTACGCCAGCGTTCGCCAGTCTTTGGGCTTGGGAGCTAACCTGTTCAGTATTTTAGGGGACGACCCAGTGGCCGTGGATAAGGCACTGCGGTTTGTTTTAGAAATAGGTTTTAATAAACAAGTCTAACTTGTATTTTATATTTATTAATTTTAGAGATTTTAAATTATTAGTTATTAGATGGTTTTATGTGCTTTTAATGGTTGAGTGTTTTATTTTATTGTACGTTTTTAGCTAAATTTGTGTAGGTTTTAGGTTTTATTATTGACTTCGGGCCCAAATGACCTTGCTGTCGACGGGCCCTAAAACCCCACACACTCACTCACCCCCATGGCCTGCGAATGCCTCGCGTGGAGAGGTCGTCCATCAGCCCTTATCCTGCTTGGCAACTCGATCGTGCGCTGTTCGATCTCGCTCTTTCCAGCAACTCTAGACTCGCTACTCCACATTCGGTGTTCCAACAACTTTTTGCCGAACTACTGGGCCGTTACCCTAAATATGTTCCGGTCTTTACGGACGGTTCTCAGTTAGGTAGAACTACGGCTTGCGCGTTTTTCATTAACGGTGAGGCTCATAAATTTCGACTTCTGGACTCCACTTCGGTCGTCTCAGCAGAGCTGTATGCCATCTTTTATTTGCTCCTTTTTATTTGCAAGTTAGCTCCTGTCTCTTTTATTGTTTGCACTGACTCTAACTGCTCTTCAGGCCTTTCAACAGCACACAGCCGCTCACACCCTTGTTTTAAAAATACTGGCCCAGATCTCGCAAATGCTCAGTCGCGGATACCATTTTGTTTTTACTTGGATCCCAGGCCATTTGGGCATTTCCGGGAACGAGGAGGCGGACGCGGCTGCTAAGTCAGCTTGCTGTTTGCCCCGGCGTTTTACAACTACGGTGCCATACCAGGATGTTTAACGTTTTTTCCGTCGCCAGCTCCTATCTGCTTGGCAGCAATCCTGGACAGCTTTGGAAGGCACACAACTCCGGGCAATAAAGGAGAACGTACAACCCTGGCTAACTTCCTGCAGGGAAAACTGGCGAGCCGAGGTGATACCCGGCTGAGAATTGGGCACACACGAGCGACACATGGCCATCTGTTAAGAGGGGAACCGTTCCCTGTGTGTGCTACGTGTGCAGTACCTCTCACCGTGCGGCATGTATTGCTGGATTGCCCGCAATACACCCGCGTTCACCAGTCTTTGGGCTTGGGAGCTAAGTTGCTCAGTATTTTAGGTGACGACCCAGTGGCCGTGGATAAGGCACTGCGGTTTATTTTTTAAAATCGGTTATAATCAACAAGTGTGACTTGTATTTTATATTTATTAATTTTAGAGGTTTTAAATTATTAGGACTGGGTTGAGTTGTAATGTAGTTTTAATAGTTGAGTGTTTTTATTTTATTTTACCTTTTTAGCTTAATAGTGTAGCATTTAGGTTTTTTTTTAATTTTGACTTCGGGCCCAAATGACCTTGTTGTCGATGGGCCCTAAAACACCACACTCACTCACTCTTTTGTGACCGAGTGCTACACGACTCCACGTCGCCCCGGAGACGCCATAAGGTTCCTGATCATCCTAAGCATGATGAGTGAGTAAAGGTTAATTACTTCTGTACTAGTACTGCCAAGACAAGTCATGTCAATTTCAAATTAAATTCCAAGATCAAGTTCGGGTCACTCAAGATGTCAGAAAGGGCTGTGAAATTATAATCTGCAATAATCTTCAAGTTTTGCTTAGTACATACGTTTCCATTAGTTGTCTGGTGTCGGGAATAGACATTAAGTTATTTTTCATTTTGTAAGTCATACATATATTATTAAATAAATATTAGCATTGGTCAAATCACCCCCCAGGGGCCTACTTCGGTAGGTACGGGTTTGGCGAACCCGGGGTCCCGAGCCGACAGCCTCCCTCGTGTGGGCTCCTCTTCGTGGCTGAGGGAGACGGTCAACAGGTCCACCCACGTGTAGGCCGTGCGTGCAGACCCGTGTCGGTGGAAAGGTTAGTCCTGGTGGTTGAGGGATGCGTATCTGAGCTCGTAACAGTGTTTTTCTGAATTCGGGGAGGGTACGCATTACTAATACACTACTTTGGCTTCTGCTTCGCCTAAACGGGAGGTTAGGGACTAACCCACCCCTAATCAATCGGCCAGGATTAGGTATTGTACCGAACTCCAGGGTGAGTGGGACGGCGAGCTCGCTATATCCCCTGTGTAGCCCTGTCATCCCAGTGGGATGACCCCTCGTTGGACTCCGTGGTGGGTGGGGAGCACTGGGGGATGAAACCTAGCCCATTTTTTATGGCCAAATCTAACAACAACAATAATAAATTATTTAAGAATGATGGAAAGGAAGTAGTGCAGTCTAGTGGTCCTCGCTACTTAGTTGTAACAAGAAAGGAGGAAGGCAAGAACTTTTTGACAGTGAACCCGTTTAGCATCCAGAAGGGCTTAGATAAAATTGCCGGTCCAGTCAAATCCTGTACTCGCTCCTTGTGGAAGCGCACTCGTTTTCCCAGGCAGCAACGTTATTAAAAGCCACGTTATTGGGCAGCTATCCCGTCACAATTGCGGTGCACAAGACCCTGAACTCTTCCCGCGGGGTCGTCACCACTCGTGCGTTGGACGGGATGTCAAATGAGGAAATCAAGGAAAACCTACAAGACCAGGGTGTCACCGCTGTATACCGAGTACAACGCAGAGAACGACGGGAGTTGGTGCCTACCCGTACCCTGTTCCTGACCTTTGATCGGGTAGACCTCCCGCAAAGGCTTAGGGCAGGGTATGAGACCATGGAGGTTAGGCCATATATACCCAACCCTTTCAGATGTTTCAAATGTCAACACTTCGGTCATACAAGTGAATTTTGTAAGGGTGTACCAACATGTGTTGAGTGTGGTCAGCCTAAACACGAGGATGCCTGCACATCCCCGGTAAAATGTGTCAACTGTGCAGGTGAACATCCATCCAGCCACAGAGAGTGCCCACGTTTCCTAGAGGAAAAGGAGATACAGGCGATCCGAGTAACGGAGAAGTTATCCTTCTCGGATGCCCGTAAACTCCTACGTACTCGTCAACCCTCGGTCCCAAGATCTGCTACTTACAGCTCCATAGCTGCTAAGGTGGCACCGAGGAAAGAAATCGCTATTCAGACCAGCGATTGTGAGGCTACTATAACCGATAAAGTCCTTACCGCCACACCTGCACAAAAGCCTACCAAGACATCCAAGCCGGCTCCTCTCTCACCTCAATCGCCGAGGGAGAAGTCCGCACCGTCCTCACCTAAGCCGTCAACCTCATCGACCGTCAAGCCTGTTATAGTGTACGATGCACCGCCCAAAAAGTTTAAGACCACTTACACAAAATCAGACTTCCTCAAGGTCACTAACAAAGGCACCGGCAAGAAAAAAAGCTCTAGGGCATCTAGAAGTTCATCTTCTGAGGGGTCTTCTGGTGAAGAAACGGATCGACAACTATCATCATCGTCGATCTCTGTGTCCAACCGGTTTGAGGTTCTCGAACCTAAGTTTTCTATAGGGAAAGGGGCCTCATCCGTGGAAGAAATGGACCAGGAAGACACGGACCACACTGCTAGAATGGCAATGAGAAAGCGCCAGGACAAACCCGACGAAAAGGAAACAGGTGTGAGCCCTACACCGAAGAAAAAGGGTAAGCTGATTCGGCCACCGTTAAAGTCGTCTTAATGTAGACCACCTTTTACAATCTATCTCCATAGTTCCAATGGCTATCCTCCAATGGAACTTGCGGGGTTTAAGAGCACATCGACAAGAATTGGAGCTTTTGCTCAGTAAGCATAACCCCTTGGTGGTATGCTTACAAGAGACTAAGCTACGACCGCAAGACAAGTTTAAAATCCGACGCTACACACCACTGCGGTGTGATATTGACACAGAAGACGGCATCCCTGCTCACGGGGGCACTATGATGCTCCTCAGGGATGACATATTTGTAGACCCAATACAGCTGCAATCTGATATACAATCTGTAGCTGTAAGGATTAAGTTGCCATCAATCGAATTTTGCATTTGCAATGTATATCTCCCGCCATCAGATGACCCCTCGCTAATGGACCTTGAAGATCTGGTTTCCCAACTTTCAACACCATTTCTAATAGTTGGAGACCTTAATGCCCATCACCCACTATGGGGCTCAACTCGGGCATGTTCGAGAGGCCACCTCATTGCAAAATTCTTGGAGAGCAATAACTTGGTTCTCCTGAATTCCGGAGAGCCAACGTTCCTTTCAGACGCTTATAACACCTTTTCGCACATCGATTTGGCAGTATGTTCATCCCAGTTAGCAGATTCATTGCAGTGGAATGTCATCTCTGATTTACATTCCAGCGACCACTTCCCATGTCTTCTTAGTCTCTTAGCACACGATGTGTCTACCTCACGTATCCCTAGATGGCGCTTTGATCGTGCCAACTGGAACCTTTACACCCAGTTGGCTGTCTTTGATTACAACGAGCATGATTCTGTGAATGATCTAGTCGATCATCTCAGAGAAAATTCTTTCCGCTGCAGAACAGTCTGTTCCACGTTCGGCTACCCGACCCAGTCGACTTCCTGTTCCATGGTGGAACAACGACTGCCGGAAAGCTATTCGTGCTCGTAGACGTGCTCTACGGGTATTTCAACGACACCCTACCTTATGTAATCTAATTGAGTACAAGAAAGCGCGTGCACAGTCTAGGCAAATAATAAAGGATAGCAAAAAGATCTCATGGAACAACTTTGTCTCATCTTTCAACAGATGGACACCTTCCTCTGTTGTATGGGATAGGTTAAGGCGCGTGGCCGGAAAATCAACCCACTTGCCAATCGCTGGTCTGAAAACACCTGCAGGTTGATCCGTTCGTCGTGGCTAACACCTTCGGCTGTGCTTTCGCTCAGGTGTCTAGCTCAAGTAATTATGCTCCTGAGTTTATCTCAATTAAGACTCAGGTAGAAACTCAAGGTTTCGTGTTTAGTTCCAGAAAACTTGAAGATTATAACCGCCTCTTCACCTTGGCGGAGTTAGAACACGCTCTATCATCATCGCGACTGACAGCGCCAGGACCGGACGGAATCCACGTTCAAATGTTGCAACATCCCTCACCTGAAGGTAAGGCATACCTGCTCGATAACCTGGTCTATAACCGTGTTTGGGTTGATGCCACGTTTCCGGACAAGTGGCGAGAAGCGACTATCATACCTATCTTGAAAGCTGGCAAGGACCGTCACCTCCCTTCCAGCTACCGTCCTATTTCCCTCACCAGTTGCGTCTGCAAGGTGATGGAACGCATGATAAATGGGCGGTTGGTATGGTGGCTGGAAACGCACAACCTACTGAATAACATCCAGTGCGGTTTTCGACGACGCCGTTCAACAGTGGATCATCTTGTGTCCATGTCGACACAGATTATGAACGGTTTTCTTAAGAACTGTCAAACATTCGGAATATTTTTTGACCTCGAAAAGGCTTATGATACGTGTTGGCGTGCAGGGTTGCTACGTACTCTGCACACCTGGAATATACGTGGACGCCTACCACTCTTCCTTCAGGAATTCTTGAAAGACCGCGTATTCCGAGTAAGGGTTGGTTCGGTTTTTTCGAACCTTTTCGTTCAAGAGAACGGTGTACCACAGGGATCGGTGCTAAGTGTTACGTTGTTTGCTATTGCGATTAATTCTATCTCGAAAAGTGTACCTCCGGGGGTCTCGTCATGCCTATTTGTAGACGACTTTGCCGTCTATTGTACATCTCAGCGCACTTCGTTTATTGAGCGCCGTCTCCAGACCACATTGGACAACCTTAAGGTTTGGAGTTTAAAGAACGGCTTCCGATTCTCCGCTGAGAAAACCATCTGTGTTAACTTTTGGCGTCAGCGGAGTCGACTAGCTCCAAGGCTCCGGCTAGGCGCTGATCTACTACCTTTTGCAGATGAGACGAGGTTCCTTGGATTGATATTTGATAGAAAACTTAGTTGGTCGTCGCATATAGCACAACTGAAAGCACGATGTGACCGATCTTTAAATATCTTGCGGGTATTAAGTGGAAAATCGTGGGGAGCGGATCGTACAGTGTTATTGCGACTGTATCGCACACTCATCCGTTCCAAATTAGATTATGGTAGTATCGTTTATGGCTCAGCACGACCATATGTGCTGAAGAGGTTAGACACAGTCCATAATTGTGGCATACGTATAGCAGTTGGGGCATTTCCAACGAGCCGAGTTATAAGCCTGTATGCTGAGTCCGCAGAACCTCCTCTGCAGTACAGGCGCAACATGCTATTAGCAAATTATGGCTGTGGACTTAATTGCATGCCCACACATCCAACCTTTACGCCGTTCTTTAACACCTTCATGGACGCGCGTTATAGGAACACTTCTATAAAACCAAAGCCACCTGCTTTTCGTTTCCGGGAGCTCCTTAGCCGTAGCTCCTTAGCTCCTTAGCTCCTTACCGCAGAGCTCTATGTAATATACCGGGCCATTTTACACGTACGTCAACGAAAGTTGGGGAACTGCTTAATCCTGAGTGATTCCCTCAGTGCACTTCAAAGCCTACGGCAGCTGTACAACTACCACCCTATTGTGCAGCGGATACAGGATGCCCTCCACGTTTTACACGCTTCTGGCGTGAGCGTGGTGTGTGCATGGATTCCTGGTCACGTAGGCTTGCGGGGGAATGAAATGGCGGATTCGGCAGCCAAGACGGCTACCATGAAGCCCAGGGTTCGACTACCATGTGTGACATTGGAAGATTTTAGGGCGGTATTGCGGAGAGCTGTGCTAACCTGCTGGCAGGAAGAGTGGTCCGCTCTCCGCAATAATAAACTTAGATCTATTAAGGAACTTCCGATTCCCTGGGTTACCTCCTGTCGGTCATCTCGTCGTGAGGAGGTGACTTTGGCTCGGTTGCGCATTGGGCATTGTTATTTTAGCCACAGCTTTTTATTGAATTGAACCCCGGTTCCCGTTTGCCCACTGTGCAGTGCTGACCTGACTGTCCGTCACATGCTTTTAGATTGTTATAGCTTTGCACGTCTCCGCAGGTCTCTCCAGCTGCCGGCCAGCTTGGCGGATATCCTCGCGGATGACGAAACGGCAGTGGGCAAAGTTTTAGCATTTGTTTCAGCTGTGGATTTTAGAATTTAACCTCTAGTATGTTGGTTTTTTTGTAGTATATACGTGTGTCCAGTTTTAATAGGTTTATATATAATATATATTTTTAGAACTCTTTATATCTGGCTTTCGCCATGACTTGTTTTTTAAATGGCGCTGATGACCGCCGTAGTTTAGCGCCCCTATACACATCATCATCATCATCATCATCCATGGGGCCGAACCCTTTACATTCGGTCTCCATGGCAACACCTCCATTTACACTGCAGAGCTCCATGCAATATACCGAGCCATCTTACATGTTCGCCGCAGAGGGTTGGGTGACTGCCTCATTTTAAGCGACTCCCTTAGTGCACTCCAGAGCCTACGTGCGCTGTACAACCACCATCCTCTCGTACAGCGGATCCAGGATGCCCTCCACGTATTGCACGCCTCTGGCGTTAGCGTGGTGTGTGCCTGGGTTCCTGGTCACGTGGGCATGCGCGGGAACGAAATGGCAGATTCGGCAGCCAAGGTGGCAACCATTGATCCCAGTGGCCCCTCAAAATCCAACCTCTGTGGTCCTCGTCCCGAGGGGTGGGCAACAGGAAGTAGGGGACTGACTGATGGGGTGATGTACGGTGGGGACTTGGTGTACCCCACGACCGCTACGGCTGCCGAGAAGGCCCATCAGTAACCCCGAAAACTGGCAGAAGAGGCTCTGGTATTTTTTTTTTTTTTTTGCAATTTACGTCCTCCAACGTTAAGTCATATCGGACGATGAATGGAATGGGTGAAATGATGCTCAAATGAGTCCGGGGCCCATGGAGCTTAGAGTTACCCGACATTCGTCTATCAGGATAAGGGAAAACCCCGGAAAAACCTTATCCAGGTAACTCGCCCTGACCGAGATTCGAACTCGGGACCTCTTGAACGTGAGGCAGACATGCTACCACCACGCTACCGAGGCGGGCTGAGGCTCTGGTATTTCCCCCCAGGGACCTACTACGGTAGGTACGGGATTGGCGATCCCGGGGTGCCCAGCCATTCACCCTCAATTCATCCCCTTCATCTCCATCAACTGTGCCACGTGTAGCTACTGCTTGTCAGTAAGCATCACCTTCTTCCCCTTCTAGTTTTTTATTATAATTATTAGCACTTAAGGTCTTAGGTTTATAACTCCTGTCTCACCAGCAGGGATCTCTCCTATCTCCGTGGTTCTGTCCCACGGTTTTCAGCGCGGCTTCCGACATGTGTGCTCTCCGGAGGTCTCAAAAGTGAAGGTTGAGCGGACCCTTCGCACTGCCCCTATGTGTAGCCTTAGGTGCGGAGCCCGTCCACACCGTCAAGTACACCCACGTAGCTCCTTGAGGGCCCGGTCTGTGTTAATCTCCCGACGGCCGTGTTGCCGTTGGGTTAGTATCACGGACCGGACGTGTTACCGCTGACGGAACCCCGGTGTAATCAACCACAAGTCCCCTGAATCCGCGTGTGCCATTTATGCGCAGCGCGGCCTAAAGTGAGGAGCCACAGGCGGTTATTCCTGTGGTAGGGGCATAAAGCCGGGGTGTGCGTGGTGAACGGTTTACCCATACGGACAAGCAGTGGATATTGAAGGGTAGCTTTTCTGAGGTACAAATGAGATCGGTCATGGGTGAGGTCCCCATGACGGCACAGACCGTGAAGATTCGGTGTCTTTTTTCTTTAACCCCCGGATGGCAGGCTTACGCCGACGGTTCCGGATGGGGGTCAATATCATCATGACTCCGCGCAAAACCCCCTTCATTGACCCTTACCTATTGATGACCTTGGCATGTGATGGCAAAACGTTTAAGGACATAAGCCCATTTTATATAAAGCGTGAGCTCGATAAAATCAGTGGCCCTGTCAAAAACGCTACGCGTCTCCGCGACGGCAACTTACTACTAGAGACCACAACTGCAGAGCAATCTAAGAAACTTCAAAAAGCGTCCTTGTTGGGCTCCTACCCGATCCGGGTAGCCCCACACAAAACGCTCAATACGTGCAGAGGAGTAGTCACCACCTCCAGTTTAGATGGTCTAGCAAACGAAGAAATAGTAAGTTGCCTCTCTGACCAACTTGTCTGTCAGGCGTATCGGCTTACCCGAAAACAAGATGGCAAGGAATACCCCTTACGTACAGTCTTTCTAACTTTTGCTGGAACTAAGTTACCTGAATTTATCTATTGCGGCTATGAACGTGCTAGCGTCCGCCAGTATGTCCCGAACCCCATGCGCTGTTTCCAATGTCAGCGGTTCGGACATTCTAAGGTCACATGTACTAATCCTGCTCTTTGTGAGCAATGTGGCCTACCGAAGCACGACGATCCATACTGCAGTCGAACACCTTGTTGCTTGAACTGTGGCGGCAGTCACCCCTCCAGTTCGCGACAGTGCCCAAGATTCATGGACGAAAAGAGCATTCAGGAGCTACGTGTAAAGGAACGCCTGACTTTTCCAGAGACACGACGGCCCTTTGAGCAACTAAAGCCTGCTACCACTACTACTGGATATGCATCAGCAGCTCGCCGTACTCCCAACACCACTGTTGCTGTTCAACACGTCCCTGTCGTCCACGTATCCACGCAGACTGACTTTCTAGCCGCTAAACCTACGTCTCAGACAGTTTGTATATCCACCAGCACTACATCCGCTTCAACCGTACAGACTCCAGCCACCAAGCCATCAGCGGGTAACAACCATCCCGTGGTAAATGTGAAAAACCGATCCCGACCACAACATAGATCGCGAAGTCGCTCTCCTTCTATTAGATCCCGGTCTCGTTCTACGAGCCGTAGGAGTTCTGACTCCCGATCATCAGCGGAGTCTCAGGAGGCTAACGATTTTCGAATCGTAGGGCCCAAGTCAGCCAAGATAAAAAAAAGGTTAAAACGGCCCATTAAAAACTCTTCATGGAAATAATCAAGTGGAATGTCAATGGTTTTCGAGCTCGTGCTCAAGAGCTACAACATTTAGTTTCTACACGGTCACCATCAATTATTTGTCTCCAGGAAACCCACTTACATCCCAATCACTCGTTACACCTTCACTCTTTTTCGGCATTTAGAAGCGATTCTCTTGCAGGTATGCGTGCAAGCGGTGGCGTTGCTACCTTAGTGGCGCCTAACATCTCAGCCGCCAACGTTCCTCTCACCACACCATTGCAAGCCTTGGCCGTTCGGATACAGCTGGAGAGCATCAGTTTCACCATCTGTAACGTGTACCTGCCGCCGGTCAGTATAGTTCCAGAGCGGGATCTTCTAACGCTATTGGCTCAGCTCCCCTCACCACTACTCCTTGTGGGAGATTTGAATGCCAAGCACACGCTCTGGGGATCAGACACTGATGACGCCCGTGGATGCCTCCTCGTAGACGTCTTCGATAAGTCTGACCTGCTTCTGCTAAATACTGGTGACCCGACATTCCTATCATCCGCTTATGGTACACATTCCGTAGTAGACCTTTCTTTCTGCAGTCCGTCATTAGTACCACTACATGAGTGGTCAGTACTTTCCGACCTCTTTGGCAGTGATCATTAACCCATTAACACTCATCTTTCTGGCCGCCAATGTGTACCTTCTCGACATCCTCGCTGGATTATTTCCAAAGCTAACTGGGAAAATTCCAATCCCTCATACACCTCATCGACGATGGTTTCGACACCATCGACGAAATGGTCGAATATTTTACTTGCTCGATCCTGCTCCCAGCAGAATCCAGCATTCCTCGAGGTTCACCTACACCACGTCGTATCCCTGTACCGTGGTGGTCCGAGGAATGCAGTTTGGCTGTCAAAGCACGCAAACGTGCTTTGCGCGTTTTTCAGCGGCACCCAACGGAAGGGAACTTCGTCGCCTTCAAACGTTCTCGCGCTAGGGCACGCTTTATACTGCGCAACGCAAAGCGTAAATCCTGGGAAGCCTATGTGTCTTCGCTTTCCCGGCGCAGCTCTACCCAACAACTATGGTCAGCTGTTCGGCGGATGTATGGCAAGTATCGCCAGACGGTAATTCCCGGCCTTGCCATCAACGATTCCACGTGCACCACCGAGCAGGACATAGCTGAAGCCCTAGCTACCACATTTGCTGCCACGAGCCAAACTGCCCGCTGTGACGCTCTCTTCCTGCCTATTAAGGAAAAGGCGGAGCGGGTACCACTTAATTTTAATAGTGACTGCACCGAGCCATACAACCAACCTTTTACCGCAGCCGAGCTCGCCCATTCTCTGGCGTTAGCAAAGGATTCTTCTCCAGGTCCCGATGACTACACCGACAGATGCTGCTACATCTTCCAACTGAGGCGCTATGTTTCCTTTTAAACATCTATAACCGCATTTGGCATGAGCGGGTTTTCCCTTCCTCTTGGCGAGAGGGTATTGTCATCCCCATCCCTCGACCCGGAAAGGACCGCACGCTACCATCTAGCTACCGCCCCATTTGCCTGACGAGTGTCATCTGTAAGACCTTCGAGCGGATGATAAACGCTCGGTTAAATTGGTGGCTAGAAAAACATAACCATCTGTCCAACTTGCAATGCGGTTTTCGTCGCCATCGCTCAAGTGTCGATAATCTAACACGCCTTGAGGGGTATATTTCCGATGCGTTTCTACTGAAACAGCACGCCGTGGGCGTGTTCCTGGACCTGGAGAAGGCTTATGACACCACCTGGCGGTACGGCATTCTCCGTAACCTACATGGTTACGGTATGCGTGGTCATCTACCCGAATTCCTATGCAACTTTTTAAAACTTCGCCGTTTTCGGGTTCGCATAGGAAGCACGATATCACGGGAGCGGATACAGGAGAACGGTGTACCTCAAGGGTCGATTTTGAGCGTCACCCTTTTTGCCGTAGCGATTAACGGCATCACTAGTGCCGTTAGAAGTGGAATTCCATCATCCCTCTATGTTGACGACTTCGCAGTATATTATAGGTCTGCCAACATAGATCACATTGAGCCCCAACCGCAGCTGACCATCACCCAGCTAGCAGCTTGGGCGCTTCAAACCGGCTTCCGTTTTTCAGCTGCGAAGACGCAGTGTATCCACTTTCACCGCCTACGAGGTATTCACCCGCCTCCTGATATTCATTTGAACGGCACACCCCTGCCATTTGTCTCGCACCTGAAGTTCTTGGGCCTCTACTTGAACCGACAACTAAATTGGGAGCACCACATTCGTCACCTTCGAGCCTCTTGCGATCGTTCTCTTCGGGTGCTGAAGGTATTATCTGGAGCATCTTGGGGGGGTGATCGCACGGTAATGTTGAGGCTGTACCGCTCTCTGGTTCGGTCCAAGCTGGACTATGGCAGTTTTATTTATGGCGCAGCGACCGCCTCTAAACTTCGCCTTTTAGACACCGTACATCATACCGGCATCCGCCTTGCCACTGGAGCTTTCCGCACCAGTCGAGTCGACTGCCTGTATGCAGACTCAGGCGAACCTCCACTGCATATTCGTCGCTCGCTCTTACTCTGCTCATACGTCTCGAAGTTGGCAAGTTATCCCAATCATCCTTGTTTTAAACTTGTTCTGTGTCCAGATTTAGTCCACCGTTATATGCGCCCTGGTTCTCAGACACGCCCCGTGGGAATAAGATTTCGGGATCTACTACATTCGCATGGCCTGCGAATGCCTCGCGTGGAGAGGTCGTCCATCTGCCCCTATCCTGCATGGCAGCTCAATCGTGCGCAGTTCGATCTCGCTCTTTCATACAATTCTAGACTCGCTACTCCACTTTCGGTGTTCCAACAACTTTTTGCCGAATTACTGGGCCGTTACCCTAACTATGTTCCGGTCTTTACAGACGGTTCTCAGTTAGGTAACGCTACGGGTTGCGCGTTCTTCGTTAACGGTGAGGCTCACAAATTTCGACTTCTGGACTCAGCTTCGGTCTTCTCAGCAGAGCTGTAAGCCATTTACTATATGCTCCTTTTTATTTGCAAGTTAGCCCCTGGCTCTTTTATTGTTTGCTCCGACTCTCTCAGTGCTCTTCAGGCCTTGAAACAGCACACTGCCGCTCACTCTCTTTTTTTAAAAATACAGGCCCAGATCTCGCAAATGCTCGGTCGAGGATACCATTTTGTTTTTACTTGGACCCCTGGGCATATGGGCATTTCCGGGAACGAGGAGGCGGACGCGGCTGCTAAGTCTGCTTGCCGTTTGCCCCGGAGTTTAACAACTACGGTGCCGTACCAGGATGTGCAACGTTTTTTCCGTCGCCAGCTTCTATCTGCTTGGCAGCAATCCTGGACAGCTTTAGAAGGCACACAACTCCGGGCAATAAAGGAAAGCGTACAACCCTGGCTGACTTCCTGCAGGGATAACCGGCGAGCCGAGGTGATACTCACCCGGCTGAGAATTGGGCACACACGAGCAACTCATGGCCATCTGCTAAGAGGGGATCCGGCCCCTGTGTGTGCCTTGTGTTCAGTACGCCTCACGGTGCGGCACGTTCTGCTTGACTGCCCGCAGTACGCCCGCGTTCGCCAGTCTTTGGGCTTGGGGACTAACTTGCACGGTGTTTTAGGTAACGACCCAGTGGCCGTGGACAAGGCACTGCGGTTTGTTTATGAAATAAACAAACTTGTTTATGATTTTAATAAACAAGTCTGACTTGTGTTTTTATATTTATTGCTTTTAGATATTTTAAATTATTAGTCTTTACATCGTTTTTAATGCCTTTTTAACATTTGTGTGTTTTTATGGTTTTTTACATTTTAACTAAATTTTATAGTTTTTAGGTTTTAGTGTTGACTTGGGGTCCAAATGACCTTGTCGACGGGCCCTTAAACGCCACACACTCACTCACTCACTCTTCTACAAAACGAGGACAATCGAGGGACGTCGATGGGTGTGTGCCGCCACAGTTGACACAGGTGGGGTCCTGAGCGCACTGGGAGCCATCGTGAGCATCAGGGCCGCAGCGGAAGCATACTGGCGAGCCTGTACACCGTTGCTGCGTGTGCCCGAACCTCTGGCAGCGGTAACAACGCATGGGGCTGGGAATATACGGACGTACTGAGGCGCGTTCGTAACCACATAAGATGAATGTTGGGAGGACGGTACGTTCGAACGTCAGGAAGACCGTTCGTAATGGAAACGGCTGGTCGTCCTTCTTCCCCATCAACCTGAATGCTGCAATTACCCCTTGGTCTGAGAGACAGTTGACAATTTCTTCTGTGGAGAGACCGTCTAGGCTGGCAGTAGTGACAAATCCGCGACCCCCCCAGGGGCCTACTTCGGTAGGTACGGGTATTGGCGATCCCGGGGTCCCGAGCCAACAGTCTCCCTCGTGTGGGCTCCTCTTCGTGGTTGAGGGAGACGGTCAATTCGCACACCCAGGTGTAGGCAGTGCGTGGAGACCCGTGTCGGTGGAAAGGTTTCTCCTGGTGGTTGAGGGGTGCGCATCTGAGCTCGTTCCAGTCTTTTTCTGAATTCGGGGACGGTGCGCATTGCTAATACACCACTTTGGGTACTGCTTCACCTAAACGGGAGGTTAGGGACTAACCCACCCCTAGCCAATCGGCCAGGACTAGGTCTTGTACCGAACTCCAGGGTGAGTGGGACGGCGAGCCTGCTATATCCCCTGTATAGCCCTGTCATCCCAGTGGGATGACCCCTTGTTGGGCTCCGTGGTGGGTGGGGAGTACTGGGGCATGAACTTTTAGCTTTTTTTCATGGTAAAATCTAACAACCACAATACCAACATTGTAAGCAAAAGCGGAAAAGAAATAGCCGAGTCATGTGGTCCTCGCTATTTGGTAATTCATAGAACTGAGGAAGGTCGCAGATTTAACACCGTGAATCCATTCGTGATTCAGAAAGGTCTGGATAACATTGCTGGTCCGGTGAAGTCCTGCACTCGATCTCGGAATGGAACGCTCCTGGTCGAAGCGTTTTCTCCGACACAGGCTTCGAAAATCATGAAAGCCAAACTACTCGGCAGCTATCCGGTGCGGGTCGAGCTACATAGGACGCTGAACTCCTCGCGTGGCGTTGTCACTACCAGCGCATTGGTCGGTATGTCCAATGACGAGATTCTGGAGAACCTATCGGAACAAGGAGTGACAAATGTGTATCGGGTTCACCGCAAGGAACGAGGTGAACTAGTGCCCACTCGTACCCTGTTCCTTACCTTTGACCGGGTGGAACTCCCGCAAAGGATTAAGGCAGGGTACGAAGCTATTGAAGTGCGGCAGTACGTTCCGAATCCACTGAGGTGTTACAAATGCCAGCGCTTTGGACACACGAGTGAAACGTGTAATGGGGATGCTACTTGCGGTGACTGTGGGGCAGGTAAACACGATAATGCCTGTACCTCCCCTGCCCTCTGTGTCAACTGCGGCGGCAGTCATTCATCCAACTCCAGGGAATGCCCCCGTTTTATAGAGGAGAAGGCTATCCAAGAGATCCGGGTAAGAGAGAGGGTGTCCTTTGTGGAAGCCCGGAAGCTCTTGCGCAGCCGTCAGCCTTCTGTCCCTAGGACCGGTTCTTACAGTGCCGTTGCAGCTAGGCCGGTACCTAGACGTGAGATCGCTACACAAACTTGCGACATAAACGGGGCAACAATCGCTGAAAGAGTAATTACGCCACGATCCTCTCCAAAGCAACAGCCACCGGCACGAGCAACAGCCAGCACCTCAGCTAAGTCACCGGACCGACCATCTACTATGAGCAAGCCGCCAGTAATATACCAGGCACCGGAAAGAAAGTTCAGGACCAGTTACGACAAAAGCGCCTTCCTCAAGGATAGTTCCCAGTTTGCTCCAGTAAAACGTAAGGGCAAGAAAAGTCCCCGATCCTCGCCTCCGCGATCATCTTCGGAGTCATCTGGGGAGGACTCAGACCGGCGACTGTCATCTTCGTCGGTCGTAGTTTCCAACCGGTTCGAGCCTCTCGAGCCGAGAGTAGCTGAAGCTACACGGTCCTCCTCCATCGAAGAGATGGAGCAGGAACTCTCCGACCACGCTGCAACATCGGCAGCAAAGAAGCGGCAAGACAAACCTGCCGAACCCTTGCCACCCAAGAAAAAGGGCAAATTGATCCGACCACCGCCACAGACTACGTAATGTGCGTCTTTCCCTGACGCCATATCCCATACTTATAGCCATGGCTATCCTACACTGGAACATACGCGGTTTAAGGGCCCATCGACCAGAACTCGAACTTTTGCTCCATGAGTATGACCCTTTGGTGGTCTGCCTACAAGAGACTAAGATACGGCCACAGGACAATTTTCAAATGAGACGCTACACGTCACTGAGGTGTGATATTGCACCGAAAGAGGGCATTCCTGCTCACGGGGGCACTATGATGCTCCTCAGGGATGACGTATTTGCCGATCCGTTACACCTACAATCCGACATCCAATCTGTAGCTGTAAGGATTCAGCTAAAATCCATGGAGTTTTGCATTTGCAGTGTATATCTACCTCCATCTGATGACCTCTCGTTAGCTGACCTTGAAGATCTGGTCTCCCAACTCTCAACTCCATTTGTCATAGTGGGGGACTTCAATGCCCATCACCCATTTTGGGGCTCACATCGGGAATGCTCGAGAGGCCACCTCATTGCAAAATTCCTGGAGCGCAATAGCTTGGTTCTCCTGAATACCGGAGAGCCGACGTTCCTTTCAGACACATTCCACACTTATTCCCACCTTGACTTAGCAGTGTGTTCATCCCAGTTAGCGGTTTCCTTACAGTGGAATGTCATCTCCGACTTACATCCCAGTGACCACTTCCCCTGCCTTCTTAGTCTCTTAGAACCAGATGTGTCTACATCGCGTATACCTAGATGGCGCTTTGCTCGTGCCAACTGGACCCTTTACTCCCAGCTGGCTGTCTTTTCTTACAACGAGCACGATTCTGTGAACGCTCTCGTTGACCATCTCACAGAGACAATTCTTTCCGCTGCAGCGCAGTCTATTCCCCTTTCGGCTCCACCACCTAGTCGCTTTCCCGTCCCATGGTGGACCACCGACTGCCGCAATGCTCTTCGTGCTCGTAGACGTGCTCTAAGGGTATTCCAACGACACCCTACCCTCAATAATCTAATTGAGTACAAGAAAGCGCGTGCAACTGCTTGGCAAATCATTAAGGATAGCAAAAAGGCCTCATGGACTAATTTCGTATCCACTTTTAACAGACGTACCCCTTCCTCTGTTGTATGGGATAAGTTGCGGCGTGTGGTCGGCAAATCGACCCACTTGCCAATCGCTGGTCTGCATACACCTGCGGGAGTTGTTGTTGATCCGTTGGACGTGGCCAACACCTTCGGCTGTGCTTTCGCTCAGGTGTCTAGCTCCAATAATTATGCTCCAGAGTTCATCTCATTTAAGCATCGCGTAGAATCTCAAGGTTTCGATTTTACTTCCAGAAACCTCGAAGATTATAACCGCCTCTTCACCTTGGCGGAGTTAGAACACGCTCTCTCATCTTCGCGATTTACAGCACCAGGACCGGACGGAGTCCACGTTCATATGTTACAACATCTCTCACCTGAAGGTAAGGCCTTCCTGCTCCAGGTCTATAACCGTGTTTGGGTTGATGCTACGTTTCATGCCAAATGGCGTGAAGCCACTATTATACCAATTTTGAAACCTGGCAAGGACCGTCACCTCCCTTCTAGCTACCGTCCTATTTCCCTCACCAGTTGCGTTTGCAAGGTGATGGAACGCATGATAAATGGGCGGTTGGTATGGTGGCTGGAAACGCACAACCTACTCAGTAACACCCAGTGCGGATTCCGACGACGCCGTTCAACAATGGATCATCTTGTATCCATGTCGACACAGATCATGAACGGATTCCTTAACAACTCTCAAACCGTCGGAATATTTTTTGACCTTGAGAAGGCTTATGATACGTGTTGGAGGGCAGGGCTGCTGCGCACTCTGCACACCTGGAATATACGTGGACGCCTGCCCCTCTTCCTTCAGGAATTCTTGAAAGACCGCGTTTTCCGAGTGAGGGTCGGCTCGGTTTTTTTACCTCTCTTTGTTCAGGAGAACGGGGTGCCACAGGGATCGGTCCTAAGCGTTACGTTGTTTGCTATTGCGATAAATTCTATCGTTCAATGTGTTCCTCCGGGGGTCTCATCTTGCCTATTTGTGGACGACTTTGCCGTCTACTGTACATCTCCGCGCACACCGTTTTTAGAGCGCCGTCTACAGACCACCTTAGACAATCTGCAGCGTTGGAGCATAAGCACCGGCTTTCGCTTCTCCTCCGAGAAAACACAATGTGTTAAGTTCTGGCGCCGTCAGAGTCGACTACCACCAACGCTCCGTTTGGGCGCCGATGTACTCCCGTTCGTAGATGAGAAGAGGTTTCTTGGTTTGATATTTGACCGCAAACTTAGTTGGTCGTCGCATATAGCACAACTGAAAGCACGATGTGACCGATCCCTAAATCTCTTGCGGGTACTCAGTGGTAAATCGTGGGGAGCGGCTCGCACAGTGCTACTGCTCCTTAATCGCGCACTCATCCGCTCCAAACTAGATTATGGTAGTATCGTTTACGGCTCAGCAGCACCATCTGTGCTGAAGAGATTAGACCCAGTCCATAATTGTGGCCTACGTATAGCAGTTGGGGCATTTCCAACTAGCCGTGTTGTTAGCCTGTATACTGAATCTGCAGAACCTCCTCTGCACTACAGGCGCAACATGTTACTCGCCAATTATGGCTGTGGACTAAAATGCATGCCCACAAATCCATCGTATACGCCGTTCTTTACCACCTCTATGGACGCGCGTTATAGGAACAGTTCCACCAAACCAAAGCCACCTGGTTTTCCATTTCGGGAGCTCCTTAGGCAGCTTGATTCTGAGCTGCCCAAACTGTATCTTCAGGGGGAGAGGATGTACCCCCCTTGGCTGCGCGGAGCGTCCCACGTGGATCTGGGCATGACTAAGTATACTAAATCTACCATGTCTACGTCTGGTATCCGCCTCTGCTTTTTAGAATTTTTAGCGCGATACGAGCACCATTTTATCATTTACACTGATGGCTCCAAGAGCTCAAATGGTGTCGGTTGTGCTTACGTGTGTGGAACCGAAACCTATACATTCGGCTTCCACACTAGCACTTCCATTTTTACTGCAGAGTTGTATGCCATATACCGGGCCATTTTACACGTGCGTAGACGAAAGTTGGGGGACTGTCTTATCCTATCTGATTCCCTCAGTGCACTTCAAAGCCTACGGCAGCTGTACAGCTACCACCCTATTGTGCAGCGTATCCAGGATGCCCTCCACGTTTTACGCGCTTCTGGCGTAAGCGTGGTGTGCGCCTGGATCCCTGGTCACGTAGGCTTGCGAGGGAATGAAGTGGCGGATTCGGCAGCCAAGACGGCAACCATACAGCCCAGGGTTCGCATACCATCAGTAACATCGGAAGATTTTAGGGCTCTACTGCGGAGAGCTGTGGAAACCGGTTGGCATGAAGAGTGGTCCGCTCTCCGCAATAATCAACTTAGGTCTGTTAAGGCACTTCCGATTCCCTGGGTTACTTCCTGTCGTTCCTGTCGTCGCGAAGAGGTAATTTTGGCCCGGTTGCGTATAGGGCACTGCTTTTTTACTCACAGTTTTATTTTCCAAAAGGCGCCTGCTCCACTGTGTCCATTCTGCCATGCGTCGTTGTCCGTCCGACACGTGCTGCTAGAGTGTCCTCACCTAGCACACCTTCGGGCGTCTGTCAGCTGCCGACCACCTTTGCAGCAATATTGGCAGACGACCGTGAAGTAGTGGAGAAGCTTTTTAGATTTTTTCGTCGCCTTGATTTTAGAATTTGACTATGGGCGCTTTAAGGTGGTTTTTAATTCTCTTTTTCCTTCGTTTTTGTTGGTTTTTGTTTTCTTCCGTACGTGTCCTTTTGTATGTTTTAATTTTCTTATTTATCCGTTTTTAGCACCTGTTATGTCTGGCCTTTGCCATGACTAATTTTTTAAAGGGCGCTGATAACCACTGAAGTTGAGCGCCCTTATACCAATCATCATCTCAACTCCGCGACAACTGTTCAGGGTCTTGTGTTTTTCCACATTTACAGGGTAGGAGCCCAGTAGACTAGTTTTTAACAATTTCTCGGCCTGGATGTCTTTGGCTATATGAATTAGCAGGCTGCCGTCCCTACACCGTGTTGCATTTTTCACTGGACCACAGATCTTATCCAGTTCTCTTTGGACATAAAAAGGGCTCAAGTATGTCATATTCTTACTGTCACTATTTAACTTCATTACATAAAAACGTGGTGTTGAGAAAGAAGAGCGCAGAGGAGCCATGGTTATAGGTCCCCCTTCCGGAACCGTCGGCGTCAGCCTGCCATCCTGGGGATGAGAATGAAAGACACCGAATCTTCCGGTCTGTGCCAGCCCGAGCTACCCACCTGAGGCCCGATCTCAGAGAATACTTCAGAGGAGTTACCCTCCGACTATCACTACTTACCGGCGTACGACACTTTCACCATAGGCAGGCCCGGCTTTATGCCCCTACCACTGGGATAACCACCAGTGGCTCCCCACTTTAGGCCACGCAGTCTCAACGGAGCCAGCGTGGATTCAGGGGACCTGTGGTTGTTTACAGCGGGCCCCAAGCAGCGGTAACACGTCGACTCTCCTCGTGCATCCCAGCGGCACACGGCCGCTGGGATATCCGAGGAGACCCGGCCCCTTTGGAGCTACGTGGGTGTACGTGGCTATGGAACGGCTCCGCACCTAATGCCGTACAAAAGGGGTAGTGAGGAGGGTCCACTCAACCTTCATGCTTGCGACCTCCGTAGAGCACACAAGTTGAAAGCTGCGCCGAAACCGTGGGACAGGAACCACGGAGACAGGAAAGATCCCTGTTGGTGAGACAGGAGTTTCTAAACCTAAACACTTAAAGCCTAGAATATAACAATAAACCTAGAAGAGGAAGAAACTTAGAGCTAGGAGTGTATAACGTGGCATATCCAAGATGGGATGGGAGGGTGACGATGGGGATGATTGGCTAGGGTACCCCGGGGTTGCCACACCCGTACTCACAGAACGTGAGCCCCTGGGGGGAAAAACTAGGTGGAATTTTTAGAGTATGTTTAGGTGTGTTTTTCGGTGTGAGCAGATGATTAAAGCTGTAACATTTACAATTGTTTATGTACATGTGGTTGCCAGAACGAGTGCTTTAGCATTGAGACACTCTGACGAAAACGCTTTTACTTTAATCACAAACTTTTTTTAAGAAATACACTAAGTTCGATTTATCTTTGTTGGAAAAGCATAGAAGTAAGTTCAGAGGTCTGATTGCTGACTCTCGTATTGAAATAGCTATTGAGGGTAAGCTTAGAGGATTTCCTTGCCCTTCGTACAAGATATATACTCGTCACAACGGGCATGGTACAGTGACGTTTGACGTGGAGATTCGTATCTTGAAGCGCCATATTGACCCAGGCTGTGAATACGAAGTGCTAGAAATTGAAAGAACTGACTTCCTGTATGACTGCCCCGGACGAAGTGCTGCTACAGCAAAGGGTAGTAACACCGGAAGGGAAAAAGGTGTCACGGTTTCCTTAGGGTGGTGGTGTTGCCACGGAACTACATAGGTCAATAAAATAAACATATTCTGGATCTTATTCTAGATTTAATCTGCCATCGCGGTTTACAGTTTGCAGGGTTCAATTATTCCACTATTGACGAACTGTTAAATTTAGCTAAGTGTTACGTGTTTCAACGCTGAATTGTCCAATTATTGATGAAATTGTGAAAGGTTGCTAATTGATAAATTTCGAGGTTGACTCATCCAATTCATTTTAAATTTTGACGAACTTTTATTTTCTCATTGGGATCGGCGGCTAGCTCGTGAGTAGTATTAGTCCCTGATTAAGCAATTGGATTAACGATAATCCTGCCGCTAGGTGGCGATAGTGTCGCGTTAATCCGTCTTAATCCGTGGAGTAAGAAGGATTAAGGATGTTGGCGGGAAATTTGAAAATTGAGCGCCAAGAGCGGAAGGATTATCTTTAAACCAGTTGCTTAATCCGGGACTAATTTTTTTATTTATTCATTTTGAAGATACATTGTTAAAATGCAATATAATTGATTTTATTTTATTGAATACATAAAAATGGTTTAACATGGAGAATAATATATTTCTTCTTACAGACTAAATAAAGCATTGAATAATAAATTGCGTAATGGATAAACATAATACAGCACTAGAGAACAAATATATTTTTATGCACTAAAGTTCTTAAGGTTCTTGCTTGGCTAGCATAATTTTGAACTGCGTGATGCACTGTAGATTGGAAGTTGGTTGTGAGTCTTCGTCTTCGCTGCTGCTGTCGCTACTGCTGGTGTAGATGCGAAAGGTTGAATCGCAGAGTGGTTCTGTGACGCAGGAGGGCGTTTTGATGCGGTTCCTAAGCGGTAGTTGGAATGTAGATGGGAATGATGACGTCATTGTAGCTGGTGGCCAAGCATCCTGAGTTGGTTACTCTGTTTGATATGGCGGGTATTTTGCTGTTTCATAGGAATATGTTGCAGCGTGCGTTTTGTTGCCGATGGTGAGTTTTGACGGGTAGACATTGGACGTGGAGGACGTCGGCATTTTGGATGTGGAGTTTAATGGTGACAATTTTGACGTTGCCGAAGAAGGTGGTGTAGGAGGATAGAATGCGAATGGGGGAGGGAAGGCTGCCCTTGTTAGAGAGCTGGGCGTTGAATAGGAGTTTGATGGTGAGATTGTTTCCGACGTTGAAAGGACCTGTTTTGCAGGACATTTTTGGGTATAGGGTATGAACTTGACGATGAATCTTTTGAAGCCCCTTCGAAGCTTTTCCTCTCCGCCGTAGATGATGCAGAGGGAAGTTGAGTTGAGTTTGCTGATGAGTTCCGGAGATGCCTTGGCGAATCTTGTTGGCAGGAATACTTCGCGGTCGTTGTCTAGTTTTGCGACGAGTTTGGTTCCGTGAATTGTGTCGATGGTCTTGACGCCGACGACGCGATACGGGACGTTTTGTTGAAGCGAAGATACGCTTTGTTTGTCTGCACTGTGGGATAGCTCTACTAGCTCGTTAAGGACTTCCAGGGACATGTTGGCACAGCTGGCAGTTTTTGACAAACGGGGCAGGGCCGTCGATGTGAGTGGTTTGAGATGGTAGGTTGAAATGTTTTCTGCACCTTCGAAAAGGAGCACAAACCTGCTGTGCGTCTATGGAAAGTTGGTTCCAAACGAGGTCGACGTCGGCTGGGGGGAAATGCAGAAAGATGATGTCTGCGTTGTGTAGCAGCGCTTGTCGTTCCTTGGGCAGCAGTACCTGGATGCGTCGTCCGTTTTCGAGAAATTTCAGGAAGACGGAGAGGTAGTCGGCGTTGGGCATCTGCGTTGGTATTTGCGCAGAAGCTCTTGTATTTTTGCACTGAGTTCGGTGAGATCTTCGTATAGGCCGAGTTGAAACCTGGAGCAGAGGTGCGTGAGACGAAGACGGAGCTGCACAATGGGTGAAAGCAGAATAAGCAGTGGTAGGTCTTGCACGGTTCGCCGGTCATGCCTCCACGAGAGCTCAGTACCAACTGAGGGCAGAATGTGCGGTATATGTAGTTAAAGAGGCATCTGGTGGAAGTGCTAATTGCGTTGGCGGTATCACATTAGTTTGAAGGAAATGGGATATCTGCAGGAAGGAAATTGCGATAAAATGCATCCGTGGGAAGCGGTAGGGAGGAAGTGATACATCCGCCGGATGTGGTTTCCTGTTACATGAAAACCGTTGAGGGTTTAAAACTAGCCGCTGCATTTTGAATAACATATTCTGTTTGGAGATTCTTCCGTTCCTGGATTTTGAACCAGCGCTCTGTCTTCATAGACGCTAAATATCCAATCGCCGTGGATGTGATCAGGCATAATATAGGTCGGTGAATGCCCCAAGTTTGCGGTTAAGCATCTGCCGAGGCACAATTGATCTTGGCTTCTCATTAGCTGCATTTTGGCCGGAGTGATGAATTGCTGTTCGAAGAAGATGATGAATAGGCCAGTTGCGGGAACAAGTTGGAACCACTGGTCCTGGTTGTCTTGATCGCTGTCCAGATTTCGCCGCAAGAGCGATTTGAATTGCATGTCGTTGAGATTTATGTTGGAAACGACAAAATGAACTTGATTTTCGCAGCTGTGAATCTTGACGGTGATGGACTTTCCCTGGTAGGTGTTATCGACGAATCGCAGAGCATAAGGCGTATTTTTCCAGGGATGGCCCTCTATCTCGTAGCTTTTAAACACCCTTTTTCCTTCGCAGTACACGGAGAGGTAATTCTTGTATCCCATGATGCTGCTGCGAACAAGCTGGAGAAGCGACTGGGGGAACGAGGATGGGAGGGCGGGAAGAAATATATGAAATTTAAGGTGGAACCTTCCGGATGCTTTGCGCAAATTCAGACTTTAGATAATGTTCTGCCTCTAGGAAAGTTCTGAAATTAGCGCAGCGTATGTATTTGGTCAACTGGGTGAAATTCATGTTGTCGAAGGGCACACCGGAAGCATGATGATGAAGCATGTATTTACGATAGGCCATTATCTGATTTTGAACGTCGGCCTCCTCTTTCTTTTTCTGATAGAGAATATCTGTGATAATTCTCTGTAGGCTATGTAGGACGATCCATTCTTGGTGGTTGAGCGTGACGGCGACTCCTTGCAGATCTTTGAGGACGATCTTTAGCTTTCCAAAAACATTTTTGATGACAAAGAGGATGCCGTTGCCGAGTTGGCAGGATTGCAGAGGTCCCTGTCCGGTTTGAAAACGGTGTTGAATGATAGCCTTAATATCGACGAGATTTTGCCACTGCGCGGACCCCAGGACCACTGCGTTGCGCTGCCCGCACTTTGCAATGGTGACCACCAGCTGATGGGGCGACACGGGCGAAAAGCGCACGCACACGAATTTGGTCTGTTTTGGATTTAGGAAGTAGATGTCCGACAGGGGACCCACTACGGTGCTGGGTTGGTGCTTAACCTCTTCTTGTTCTGATGGATCGGGACTATCGTTGCTTGGGATGAGTTGCGTGACGTCAGCATCGGGGTTGCGATGTTTCCTTTTTGCACGGCCCTTGTTGTTGTTGTTGTCTGCGCTGAAACAAGACGAAGAGAGAGAGAAATGAACCGTTTGGAATGCACATGAAGCGAGAGAGAGAGACAGAGAAACACGAGTCGGTTGAGCACTAACCTGGTCGGCGTGGCTGCCTCCGCGTTCTCCATGACCGACTGCTACTGGCGACCCACGGTGCGACTGCGTGTTTTATAGCAGCGGGAGCGTGTTCTGAAAGCACAGAGAGAGAAGAGCGAGATGAAGATGCATGCGAACATGAAGTGGCGATGAATGGCGTCACAATGAGTCAGCTACTTACCTGCAGAGGTTGGCAAGACTGTTGAGCGTTGGAGCACTTGGCTCGGCATACGTGCTTGTAGGTTTTTAGAATGACGTCATCGTTATGAGCATAATTGTTGACGTGAAATTTGGAAAAGAATGAATGCTTTGGAAGACCGGAGCAGCGGTGGGAGAGGTAGTCAATGACGTAATGCCCACAGGTGGTGCTGTCATGACCTTGCAACCTTCTCGAGTTAGCGGACCATTGGGTGCCGCAGAGGTTGTTCAGAAATTGAATAATATGAGGCGAAAGGGGTGCCATTCCGTAACTGTCAAAATATTCTCCCCGACCGTTTTTTGGTACAAAGATGCAAACCCAGTGCTTGCCCGGTTGCGTGCTGGGATCGGTGTTGGCGACTAGAGCCAAGGGGAGCCTTCTAATGGCATACATTTTGGGAAGCATATCGGAGGGGAAGACGCCCAAAAAGTGAGGACGCGTGGTGGGGCATGTCGATAAAAATCGGTTTATTTGAAAGGTGTTCATGATACCAAAATGGATCCGTTACCGTCTATTTCGAGAGTGCGGTGAATTTCCGCCAGGACCAAGAGAATGACAGGTTCTGTCAACGTTTTGGCAAAACCGATGCTTATAGAGACGGATCCGTGGCGTTGCCCCGAGATGTGGGATTCATTGGCGCTCATGTCTGCCGTGAGATCGAAGGCCATTACCGTATATCCCGATGGGTAAGCTTGCCTGGAGATGGAATGTCCTTCGTCTTTGAAGTGAATTCCTAGACCGTCCTGCAGCGTCTGAAAGCATTGCAGATAGTGCGACTTTGAAAAGTCGGGTTGGAGCGGTTGAGATGGAACGGGCTGTCCGTTGACGTAGAGCTGAAAGGAGTTCATGTTGAAGTGTTGTAAATTGTAGGGATTTTTCGTGACATCGCCGGAATAGGCCTTGTCGGTGACCATGGCCACGACCACCCTTCTGGGAATTTGACCTATGAAGACGTCGCTAAACGTCATTGCCCTGGATTCCTTTGGAATGCTGAGAGCGTGAAAGCTGACATCTTTGAGGTGATATTTTGCGTTGCTCTTGGTCAGCACGGCCTGATGCGCCAGCTTGATGGTCGGCGAGGGTCGCACGGTTTTTAGACGCAGGGTGGCCGACAGTATTTCGGCGTACCCCTTAAAGGTGGCGACGTCGGAAAATAAATAGAACTGTGGCGAGGAAGGGGTGAGCTTGACGGTCATGCTGACGTTATTTAGCAGAAGCTTCTCCTGTCTAAATAGGGCGTTAGACAGGGGTCCGATGAGTTGAACGACGTTGCTGCCTTTGGTGAAGCTGTGACGCCATTGAAATCCTGCATTGCCGGCGAAAATGTCCATGAGACCCGCCGTGTCCTTCTTCCACAGGGACGACTCTAGCTTGCTGTTCATGGCATCTTCGGAGTAATTGAGCAGCGTCTCGAAATAAGTTCTGTAGGGGTAGCCGGCTTGAGGCATGGAGACGATGACGTTGTTGAGCGATACTTCGACCTGTTGAAACAGGGAATTCAATGCATTGTTGACCAAGGTGGCGTTAACTTCGGGCTTGATGGTCGCTCCTTGATCGTCTACAATGTGCACCGTTAGCTCGAGCACGACGAAGGTGAGATCCAGGTAATCGTCTGCATTTCCGGAATAATGAAAGGTAATTGGGGCATTTTTCATTAACGTGTTTTGAGGGTTTAGGAATATGATTCGAGATTCCTCGATGCTCATCTGAACTGGGACATCCTTAAAGAGGTCCAGTTCGGAACTCATGACGACGGATTCCTCTGCCATTACGAGAAAACGTCCTGAACCTTGCACCTTCCGCGTTTCGGCTTCGACTGTTTTCCGCGGCTGCGTATGGTTCGTTTTATTCTCTTGATGCGCTTGAATCCCGAGCCGAGCATGGCATTGATCTTTCCGTCGGCCTTTCGCTTTAAATTGGACCCAGCCTCCTTCAACCTCTGTCTCAGGGCCTCCTTGGGCGTTGCTCCCGAGGTGGCGACATCGGAGAGCACGTGAGCGCCCACCTTTAGCGCTTCCTTGCCGACAGCCTTTGCCCCGCTCTTTAGAAAGGGCAGCACCGTTCTGAAGAGTCCTCTAAGAGCGGAGAAGAGGCCGCTGCCTCTCTGGTAGCGCTTGCCCCTGTAAAGAACGAAGTCGCGATCGTCCAGCGCGCCGCTGGCCTGGTTCAGATAATACTCCGTGACCGTCTGCACGTCCATTATCGCGGTTTGGGACGGAAGGCGAGTACTACAGTAGAGGAAAATCCGTCGGCAAATGGCAAGAGATCGCCATAACCGTTCCTTAAATCTATGTTGACCGTCTTGAAGTCCTGTTGAATGAGCGGGACCCAATTTTGTGGGAAGGTCTTTTCGTCGGTCATGTAAGTGTTATTATTTCTCTCGTATTCCACGGCTACGCTCTCTATCACCTGTGCGAACGTATCTCCAACCACTTGCGGAGTTACGAGATTGCAGTAGATGAACATTTCGTAAGGAAATCCCATATATGGATCTACAGGGTGTTTTGGTCCCGGTTGCAGAATGACGTCGGTATAGGGATCGAAACCTAGCATCTTTGCCATTGCCGGCGTCAGCATCAAACTGTGAATGACATGCAGCGGTTTGTCCGCCCTGTCAGGCTGGGGCTGCGCCTCCGGCGGAGGAAGGTTTGCCGGGCTGGACTCGCTCTTTTCCGGCGCCGAGGGATGAGCGGTGGGAGGCTGTTGGTCGGAAGGTTTGGGTTTTCCGACACTTTGCGCCGGGGGTTTCGCCTGGGTGGGCTTGGGTTTCGTTTGCTTCGGTCTGGTTTGCTTCGGTCTCTGCGCGGGCGCGTCGTTCAAGGTTTCGTATTCGCCGATGGCGTATGGGAGAGCCGTGCGCACCACGTGCTCCACATAACCTTCCCAGGGAGCGTCGGGCAGTCGCTCGGGATGCGCGCCCTCTGCATTGACGCTGACCTTGTTAGTGTTCTCGTCCAAGATGAAGAAGTTTTCTACCGACAAATGTTCCAGAATGACCTCGTTGACGAGTTTCACCAGGTCTTTCGGTTGGTGCACGATGCCTTGCGGCATTTCCAAGCTGAACTTTGACCTGGTGGGAAGTTGCGTCATGGTGTATTTGGTGCCGAGGACGCACGCGTCGGCTGGAGCGACGTTGTAGAATTTTACCCGATACCTCACCTTCTGCAGAGCGACCTCCCATTCCCTCTGCAGAACGACCCTCTCGGGCAAGATGTTTGAGAATCTTGCCGTGGTGTTATCGGTAAAGTGGTCCATGGAAGCATTGCTCACCAGCGTGAGAGAGAACGGCTTCGTCTTGATCATACCGGATCGACGGTCGAAGCCCTGACCCACGAGTGGAATTTGGCCGGATATCCCTTCCACTTGACTAACAGCTGTTTGTTGCGCCCTCTGCCCTTGGTTTGCAAAATGCGCTCGATTTTGAAGCTTTCGGGAAGAGCGACCTTTTGCAGCTCCTCGGTGTAAAATATGCCGTCTATGGATTCTCCGGCCAGATCCCTCAACTTATATACCACGGGCCGCCCTTCCACCACCTCGGAAATCTCGAATATTTCGTCCGTCCAATTTTGCTCGTATCCCTTGTCGAATTTCATTTTCTCCTTCGAAATGCGCACGCGGTCGCCGACCGAATATTTAGGTCTGCTTGCTCGCGGCAGGCGCCTGTTTCCGTACAGATTGCGGTAAACCTGCAAGATGTTGGACTCGTCCACCTGCTTGGGCGCCATCTTTATGGACCTGTGATGCGAACTGTTGTACGACTCGAGGAGGGCCGGAAGAACCTCCACGTACCTGTAAGTGTTTTTGAGAGTGAAATACCTCCACATCTTGGTCTTCAAGGTTCTGTTAAAACGCTCCACCACGCTGGCTTTCACGTTATTTTTGGTGGTGTAGTGTTGCACGTCGTGTTTCTTTAGAAATTCGCGAAACATTCGGTTAGTGAACTCGGTTCCCTTGTCCGTTTGGAGGACCCTAGGAACCCTTTGGGAAAATATGGAACGAAAGGCCTGCGCCACCTCGGTGCCATGCTTCGTTTTCAGAGGAACGGCCCATGCATATTTGGAGAATACGTCTATGACGGTTAGAATGTAAGCATACGGTTTGTTGTGATCTCTGAGGGAGCTCATGACGTTGAGATCGGCTTCCCACAGATCGTCCATGTTAGTCACGTGATAATATCTGGTGGGAAACCGTTTTCTCACAGGCTTGTGCAGAGTGTAACTGTCCTGGGTTCGAAGGAAGGACTCGATGTTGGCCCTTGACTCGCCGGTGGCCTTTCGGAGCGACTTGGCCGTTCCCAAGCCGGCGTAATGCTCCGGTTTGACATAAAACCGCCTCAACGCCGTCCATTCCTTCATCGCAAGCAAGCCCTCACAGGGGTACCCAACGGCGAGGGCGCAATTGATACGTTTTGGAGGGTGACCTCGGTTTCTTTTTCTTGCGAGGAGACAGCGGGTTGCGTTTTATGGTCCTAGGCGCTACCTCCTCCTTCACCCGCGTCGCCGGTTCCAAGTCCTGGTAGGCATCGTCGTCGTCGTCGTCTTTGTCGTTGCTAAGGAAGGGTCGTCTCACTTGTGTCACCAGGTCTAGATACTTTCCCAATTTATATTTTACGAGACGCCACTTTTCGTCGGCAGACAGTTTTGCTCGCTGAACGTTCTCCATCTCCTTGGCCAATCTAGAAATACTCTTGTCTATGACGTGAAGCTTTTCCACGGTTTTCGGCTGCGGGGCCACCACGATCTGCCGACCGTACTTCATCCTGCAAATTTCGAGACGAGCGCGCTACCGAGCGAAGCTAGAACGGGGAGCAGAAACGTCGGAAGGAAACCTCCTTTCTGAATCAATATCTTCTTCTTTTTCTTCTTGTGTATCAGTTTCCGCCAAGACGCCCTATGTTTCTTTAAGCGACTCAGGCACTTTTGCGGAAGTTGCACGTGACCTCTGCACACGTTGAGCATGCATTCGCAAAAGGCCTTTATCAGATCTCCATCGGCATTTTCAACTTTTTTTTTGCGCTGCGGAGCCTTCGCCTTGGCCAAGGTCGACAAATGACCGTGCTGCCTCGCTATGAGCGGACTGCTCAATTTTGCGATGCTCATCCTGCCTCTAACCATGTTTGCGCGGGAATGACGCTGGCGGAGGAACAGGCTCCTTATTTAACCTACCAAAAAACACCCCGTAAATGCACGTCTAGTCGTGCAAAACCCCATTTAGATGCCATTCGATTGCGTTCGTTTCGGTAGGCGGCCTCAGTTGGGTACGAAATAGGAGAGCGTTTCGTCCGGAAGGACGCCGGTTCGATACCTATAGAGGTCCGGCGTGTATTGCGTGCAATCCAGCACTAGATATCCGTGCGGGTGCTCGGTAGCCTTCTGGAATGCCTCCAACAGAAACCTAGAGTTCCTGGGTTCGATCTGCTGGCATAATCTGTCTATCTGCATCTTGTCCCTGTTATTTTTGAAGACCACGATGTAGTTTGCATTCAGAGATATGTTCCTATATTTTTGCCCTTGCGGAAACACGTTTTGCAGTATGTAGACGATCCCGAAGCGCTTGTGATGAGAGTCTCTGGTGAAAAAATTAGACACGTCCTTTCCCCCTCCCTCCTCCATGAGGTCGTCCAAAATGACCAGAAAGTTCTCCCCGACATCCTGCAGTCGGGGAATGCCCGGATGCGCCTCGCACTTGAGAGGCAAGTCTACGAGCCTCGGCGAATATTCGGGCGGGTGGCACCACAGCACCCTCTTCGGGCGCTTGTCGAACATGCGGTCGGCGTGACGTATGAGGTTTTTCACGAAGGTCGACTTTGCGCATCGCGACGGTCCCGCCACCAGCATCGTGCTCGGAAAATTGAACCTTCTCAAGTCCGCGGGCGGGCGTCGCATCGTGTCTCCGGAGAGCGTAGGTTCGAACTGACACGCGGGCGCACCGGGTCCCTCATTTATTCCGTACCCTCTTGTACCCGTAAGGGTGAGAGTCGAAGCCCTCGGCGAGCACTCGCTTGTTCACCAGCATGCGGAAGGTCTTGACGCTGGGCTCGGTCACGATCGTCCACGAGGGTTTCCTAGAAATCTGCGTCCCCACCAGCGTCACCGTCCTGTCGGGGTCCCTCAGCACCATGTCCCGAATCACTTCGGCGTTCACCAGCTCCAAGTTCCCCGAATTCAGGGTGATGCCCTTCACCTTGCACACCGAGAAGGTCTCGTCCGTCTCCGGGGACCGAATCCCCATGCAGTAGCTTTTCGGCCCCGTGGAGGCAAACCGGGAGATGTACGAGCCCCGTCCGTACTTCTCCAACTCGTCCGTCATGTCTCCCAGGAGGCGTCCGACGGACGGCGTCCATTCCCCCGGAGCGGCGGTGGCGACGACGGAGTCGGTGTCGAAGTATATCACCCGTTCTCCGAGGCGCTTGAGGTAGGAGTAGAGCACCAGGCGTGCGTGGGCCGTGGTGTACGCCGCGACGACCGCATTGGAGGTGGGGTTGACCTTGGGACACTGCTCGCAGAACCTCCACACCACGTACATGATGTCGTCGGTGACGGGCATGTAGGTCTGCACTTCGACGCCCGGATCGTTGAGCAGCTCCAGGAGACGGTCGTACCGGTCCACTAGCTCGCAGGTGGGGAGGTTGTCCCTCTGCCCGAGCTTGCCCCAGAAGCTGTTGAGCATCAGCTTGGCCAGCTCGCGTCGACCGGGGTTGGGTGCGATAGCCTGGGGATCCAGGTCGACGCCTTCGTGCTCCGAGAACTCCCTGAGGTACCTCTCTCTCGCGGCAGGCGCGTCGCAGCCCGATGGCCACCCGGAGGCCTGCGTCTTTATCTTGAGGAACTGGTCGACGTAGTCCTCGAACAGACCCTTGGCTCCGGTGGCCGAGTCGTACTGCACCACGTCGTACTCCCAGATCTCGTAGACCTGGAGGAGGCGGTACCCGTCTTGGAGGGCGACTTTCATTTCGTCGACCACCCAGGTGCCCGTCAGGGCTCGCTCGTCGTCTCTGTGGTCGCACTCTGCCTGCTTTTCCGCCTCTGCACAAGCGCGGCATAGTGGAAACATGAGCTTTCCATTGATGCGCGCCGGCAGCACCGGGTGGTAGAGATGTTGGGGCGGTAGAACCTTCGCCTTGACCAGCCCGCCGGGCACGTCTTCCAGCCGAGGAAAGCGATCCACGTAAATCTTCGGGTGGCCGACGGGGTAGGGCTTTGTCTTGTTGACGAACGGGTACAGGCTGCAGACATCGTAATAGAATATCTTGTTGTCCCCCTTGGCCTCGCTATACGTCTTGGTGCAGTTGGTGCGGCCTCCGTAGAAGGCGTCTCTAGGGTTCAGGGGTTCGGGAACCGGGAAGTCTCTCGCGTGGCGCTCGAGCTCTCGGTCCGCCTTCAGCGCGGCGTGGAACTCGCACTCCCACATTTCCACCACGGCGTAGCCGGCCTGCCTGATCTTGGCCGCGACCTTCTCGGTGCCCTCGAACCTGGAGGCCATGGTTTCGTTGGCCGTGTTGTAGATCGGGGCATGGCGGTTGTGAAAGCAGCGCGGACAGCCGTGGTAGAAGCACCCGTGGAAGAAGTACGCGGTCTTTTCTTCCTCCCTGCACCCGTCCACCTTGTGGCCCGCGATTTTAACTTCGCGTCCTCGCAAAGCGTGCTGAATCACGATATCGTGTTTCAGCTCCAGCCAAGTCAGCCATATGCATGCTATGCGAGACTGCCTGTCCGCAAGTCGATACCCTCCCGCGGGCAGGAGGGCGATCTTCTTCGGCGGCATGAAGCGCTTCCTGTACACGCACATGCACGCCTGCGCGATGGTGACGCATTCCCTGAAGGGATCGATGTCGTTCTCGTCTAGGAATTCCCTTCTGAATTTGGAAACTCCTTGGCTCAGGAGAAAGACGTCCATCTTGCAATACTTCACCATCTCCGCCTTCATGTCGAAGACGTCGCCGGAGGCCGCCTTTTCATCGTGCCACCGTTCGAAGGCCTTTCGAGCCTCTACCGACATGCCCTCCGGGCAGTAATACTTTTTGTCGGGAATGGGGCCGACGTAGTGCTCGTTTTCCTTGGTGTTAAATAAGTAAGGAAAGTAGCCTTTGCATTCCTTCAACTCGAACGTCTTGGAAAATCGAGACAGTGGCATGGGTATGAAGTTGAGCGAGTCTATAAATGTGACGTCACCGTATCTCATTCGGTATATCTTGCAACCATTCATGATAAGCTCCGGCGTCCATTTTAAATGTCCCACCATGTACTTTAATAAAAATTTACCGTCGTAGGCTCTGAGGTTATGAGCCACCACGATGACGTCCCAGGCTTCGAACCTCGGCTGCGTGACGTGTTCGAAGAACTGCTTTACCGGGTCGCTCGCGAACACCCATTCTTTGACGCCGCACTCGGTACAGTACGCCATCTTGCGGCGCTCGTCGATGCAAGGCGGACAGGCTTGGTATAACACGCACAAGTTAGGCACATGGTCGTAGACGTTCTGCTTGCCGGAATACGGCTCGTTTTGGGTGCATTCGAAATCTATAAACATAAACACGTATCTATTTCTTTTGTTTTTGCAGGCGTATGGTTGCATAAAGCACATGTGTGCAGAATTAACGTGCGTCTTGCAATGTTTACAGAACTTTTCTCCGCACTCGTGCGGGGTTTTTCTGAATCTGGAATTCACCAGCTTATGGCAAGACGTGCACGCCTTCTCGACGTCGCACACCGAGAGGTCTTTAGGGTAAAATGCGCCTTTCTTGGCGTGGTTCATATAACATGTAGGCCCCTTAAAATCTCTGTTGCACGCAGGACAGTGTATGTACGCATCGGATCGGGCATCGCATTGCTGGTGGCATTTACAACACTTGGCTTCGCACCGATGGTATTCTCTTTTGTGTGCCGAGGGATGGCGACACTGGCGGCAATAATATTTACATTTAAAACACATGTGAAGGTCGACGATGGCGTTAAAGTGCCCCTCGTGATACATGACGTCTATGTGTTTATCGCATTGCTTATCGGACTCGTACAGCACGTGCTTACCCGTATGATCGCCAAACACCGTCACAGCGTAGCCCTTTAACTCCGCATCAAAACATCTGACGTCATCTATGGTACAGCTGACGTTGCCTTTCCCCACGCGCTGGCACAGAGCTTCGGCTTTTTGTTTTTGGAGGAATTCTGAGCGTCTCATCGTCGTGTAATTGACGTCACGATCCACTTTGGCTTTGGCGACAACAATGGCTCTTGCCAAGCACAGGCGGTCATTGTTTCTAATTTCCACAATGCCTTTGTTGCCGCTGCAAACATCGCAGGGTTTGTAACACGAACCCGCGACCTCTTTGGTCCACACAAAAGTAACTTTCAGAGGACCGTTTAGCAAGAACTGATTTGTTGCTTTGCATGACCTTTTCGATGCTTTGAATAACGGCATCTGCGTTCACTTGGTCTGCACGCCTCACGCTCATGTTAAACTCTTTGGAGGTCTCCTTCTGGTCCGACAGCGATATTCCCAAGTAACCGGCTTCGCCGTCTAGAAGGTTCTCCTTGGCAAAATTTAGAATATCGTTAAATAAATGAGTCACACATTGCTCGGGGTTTGCATCTCTGGGGGTTGGGTTCACTGAAATTTCTGTTTCGGTAAAGCCGGAAAATAGTCTTTTCATCGATCTCTGCCTATGTGCTAATATTTCAAAGGTAGGCTGAGAGGTCGAGTCTCCACTTACCCCCGGTTGATTCTCCATGTTGCTGCTTCGCGCGCGCACAACCACTCGCAAACACACGCACTTTATTTTTTGAAATTCCTTTCAAAGCGTTTTGTTTTTCATTCGCTTCCTCTTTTTATTCTATATATGAAAGTTTTCGGAAATCAACTCGGAAATATATTTTTCCTACGGTCTAAGGTCCTGCTCGTTTATCGTTAAAGAAAAAGCTGCTCTTTTAACAAAAATGCGTATAAGTAGGATTTTATGTTACGATGTTAAAATAATCGCATAGTTTCAACAAAACATCACTGTCAACGTCCAGTTGTCACTTCGGCGAGCGGCTTATCGCCTCGCTCTTTTAAAGGCCACCTTATCGCAACCGCAGTTTCCGCTTGCGCACTAGTTAAATGCCTCATTAGCAAGTCCGGCGGGTTATCGCACCGCAACTTCCCGACTGGCAATCTGCTGCCTCTCGCCACAGCTTTCCGGTCTCGCCACTCGGGCGCCTGTTCATCCGGTTTCGATATGGTGTTACATTCGCAATCGTCCAACGCAGAACCACAATTAAAGATTTTCGTGCTAATCAGTTTCCGTTCACCCGTCCTTTTAATTCTCCCACGTGCTTTCTCCAGACCTTTAATGACATCGGTCATATTGCTTAGCGGAAATCCTGTGCTGATTACTTGTCCTTTTAAACTGGCAGCTTTGCATCGATAGCTTCATTCTCAGTCTTGCTTCAGCCGTCGCCATGTACCATCCGGCTACTACTTTCGTCACCGTCACCACGGAGCGCTTTTTTTTTCTCCATCAGGTCAAGTCTATAGACACCTGCTGACAGAGCAACAACAGCTGCACTCTCTTGAAGCACTGCTTAATGTGCACACATACCAACAGCAGCAGCAGCAACCACAGGACTGGCCGTTCGATTTGCCTCCGCTCGAGGCGCCTCACTCACCTCTGCAGGCCATTCATCTGCAGGAGCAGCAGCAGCAGCAGCAGGATCATCAACAGCCTTTGCCGGCCTTTGAGCCTCAATTTCAGCATCTGCTGCCCCACTGGCCGCAGTTACCAGCACTACCCGACTCCGGCGATCAGGGCTCCACTTCTTCTTCTTCTGTGCAGTTCATCTCGCCGGCTTATCCGTCAGGCTCCACCACGGCTGACAGCGGGGTGTTTTCGCATACAAATATCTTCAATTCAGCAGGGGCGACACCATATCAGCCATCTTTAACCTCCTCCGCTTGCTATTCCCCAGACTTTTTCCATCAACGTAGCTCTCCTGGTTTCTCTTCTGTTTCCTCGCCTCAACCTCAACACTCCTCCACACCTCTTCCATCTTCTTTTTCTTTCCTCTCCACCCACCAACCGGTGCCCCTTCAGGACATTAGCGTTCAACCTCTCTCTCCCCATTCCCCTTCTTACCCTCCTCCTCCCCTAACTGTGTCGTCCTCCTCCTCCCCCTCCATCATAGCAGTCCCCTTCTCCCACTCTCCTATCCTAACTCAAAAAACAATCTCGCCTCCTGCTTTGCTAAATTCAGCGTATAACAATGGTGCGTCAGACCCGTCACTGTTGAGAGTGCTGTCCTGCACGCCTAACAAATTTGGCGTGGCAGCACGCCGGAACCTATTTCCGGTGTGGTCGGCGCAGTCGTTGCTTTTGCAACACAGCCCCGGCTGGTGCAGATTCGGCAGCTGCGACGAGGACGGCTACGATCATCTCCTAGCCGCCCTGCCAGAGGTTGAGGACCAGCACGTTTCTTCCCTTGCTGTTCCACATTTGCTGCCCATTGCCCTCAAGGATCGGCGGCGTTTGGCGGCAATCTCGCCGGAGTTCCGCGTCAAGCGACGCAGACAGTGCAGTGATTAGTGGGTGAACCTGTGTTCAGTGGATATTTTATGTTCAGGGGTTTTTAGTTTATTATTTGTATAATTAGTCAGTGTTTCATTAGCTTCATTTTTTGCTATTGTTTTTCTCAATTGTTTTTCTAGTGTCTTTCCTCTTATATATGTGCAGAATTTAATTTTAAAAAGTTCCTTGTGTTTCAAAAACAAATAGCTATTGCCATGCCTCATTGCATTTGTTCAAAATGCGGACATTTTAGATATTCAGAAAAACACTACGTGCTATGCGTTAAAAAACATTTCACTGTGTGGCTGGCATTCCCTCCTCAAAGAAATTCGTTCTCCCCTCGATGTCTGCAATGTCAAGCTGTGCGAGCATGTGTGTTAAACAATCTTCCAAATCCATTAAATCACGCCATCAGTCAATTTCATTTGTTATATAACTGCCAACGTTGCAGCCGATTATTATCTGCTTTTATAAGTATTTCATATAACTTGTATCATATAAAAAAACATAACTACTCCTTTTCTCTGTAGCATCCATCATGGACAAGTGTGACTATTGTGGTGCTGGTGAAAGCGAATGTGTGAAAATTATTGCACACATCACTATTGTTGGCATTGTTTCAAATATGACTATCATCGTAAACATTATTTGGTCTGTAAATGGCAACCTTATGTGTGTAATAGCCAAACAAAGAACTATTCACCGGCATGTTTGCAGTGTTTGGCAAAGCGCATGTGTCTTGAATAGCTTTCCTGACCCATATGCTCACGTTTTAAAATCATCGTGCACGTGCTCGCATTGCGTTAAAAATTCTCATCGTCGTGACTGTTGTGACGATGAAGGATGCTCATGTTTTCATTGCCCACGCTGTGGGGCATTCCAAAACTTTCCCCATATAAATTATTAATTATTTTCTCATTGGTGTGGTGTTTTTGTTTATATATAAATGCAAATGTAACACAAGGGCTTTTTTTGTAAATTTTAATATGTTCTCAATTCTTATCAATATATATATGCATATTTATTCCTATGTCTTTTTTGTATTTATTATTATTATTATTATTATTTTGCTTTATCCAGCCAAATTTTTAAAATATATAGATATTTATAAATCATGTCTTAAAGTATTTCATTTATCCATTTTTTCATTCTACCTAGGCAGGGATCCTTTCCTTTTTCCCTCAATTTTCATAGTTGTCACAAACAAAACAAAACAAAAGTTATAAAAGTTCAAAAGTGAAATTTCTAATAGTGCTATTCAAATACTTCTTCAATCAGAAAAAGACTCGCCAATAAGTTGCTGTATTATTGTTGTATATTTAAATTTCTTAATTTTCAGCTAACCTTTTTTTTTTACTTCGTCTCAAATTCCAACGCCTCTTCCTCACCTCCCTCAACTTCCCCTCCCTCCACCTCCTCCTCCTCTGCAATTGCACTTTCGTCATAATTTCCTTCATAATTTGGAAATTCATTAACTCCGCGCGTACATGCGCTTTCCAAATTTTCTATCATATGCTTTAACGCTTCAAAGTCGCTGTTCAGTTTTGCCACATTTCCTTTTATTCTATTTACCAATTCCTGCTGCTTCGTCACATTTTGCTTTTTCTCTTCCAATTCTTGTTTCATTCTTTCCATCATCTCCTGTATTCGCAATGATCTTTCTTCGCATTCTTGCTTTTCCTTCTTCGCGGCGTCTACCTCCCTTCTTTTTTCTCTTATCTTGTTATCACATTCTTTCCTCATCTTCTGCTTTATTCCATTTATTTCCTTCTTACGCCTCTCCGAAGCAGCTTTTCTTATGCTATTCACCGACACCCTTCCCACCGCCGCCCCTCCATTTCCTTGACATTCGGAATTTATTTTCAAATTCCCCTCCGCACTCCACCTAGACGCTCTCTTCACCCTCCCTCTTACCTTCCTCTCTCCTCCTAAATTTAACTGCCATTCGCCATTACCACATTCCCCAAATATGTACCCATAATTTTCGGAGAAGTAGGAATTCATCTCATTTACCACGCTATACGCTATCACAAGCTCACTTTCCTCCGGGGCCAACTTCCATTGCAGTTGTAAACCCTCCGGCAAATCTACCGTATCCATCAACAAACTACAATCCACCATATCCACAAGAATCGATCTGTTGTCCTCAGCATACATTCTCACCGGCTTTTTATAAAATTTGCACCCATCTTCCGCCTTCTTCTTTCCTTTCTCACACCCACAACTTTCATTTGACACATATCCTTCCGGACATTCAAGCTGACCCATCCTCACGCTACCATACATCATTCCCGCACATCTCCTCCCCCTCTGACATCTCGTTATCGGTTTTAAACCTTTGTAAACGTTCTTCAACGTCCCCAAATTTATAAAGTCAGATCCAAACCTACACACACTTCCCTTCCGGTCAACACACGTGCAATTTGGCATCAATTCATTATCCTTTTCGCATCTTGTCACATTTTCTAAATGACCCGTTTCGTCATTCAACTCAAACCCACACCTTCCAAAACTAACGCAACTCTTCTCCCCGACAGCTAAACCCACCGTCAACAACACTATCGTTATCGCAATCATTCTTGCAATTTCTTTATCTTTCAACCCACATTTTCCCCTTTTATACCTTTTCCCCACCTCTCTCTCTCATTCATTCCCCATCCTTCATCCAATCGCAACGCTTTTTATTTCCTCCAATCCACAACTTTCTTCAAACCTACCAACCAATCCCATCTCGTCTTATTTTCTCCAATCACATCAACACACGTCACTACCGCATTCCATGTTTACCCATTCCTTAAACATCCCTTCCTCATTTCCTTCCCAACTCCCGACAACAACACATCGCCGCTCACCTTCCCAAAGTCACGTGACTTTTTTTAAAAAATCCTTATCTTCTCCCATCAACCAACCACATCCCATTCTTTCCTTTCTCCAATCAAATCTCTTCAACGTCACTTCCCATTTCATATTTACCCATTCCTTAAAAAATAACCTTCCCTTCTTTCGCTTACCACATCCCAACAACAACACATCGCTGATCCTTTCTACAAGTCACGTGACTTTAAAATCCTTATCCTCACCGATAAACCGTCCCGGATTAAGCAACTGGTCTAATCATAATCCATCCGCTCTTGGCGCTCAATTTTCAAATTTCCCGCCAACATCCTTAATCCACCTTAATCCACGGATTAAGACGGATTAACGCGACACTAGCGCCACCTAGCGGCAGGATTATCGTTAATCCAATTGCTTAATCCGGGACTAATACTACTACCAGGCCACTGCAAGTGAAAAATCTCTTAGCGCGCATGTGCATGTTTCGCTACATCATGAAAGCAGACGAACTGTACGTAGTTTTTATCAGTTGGTATACACGTATTATGCCTATTGGTGTGTGCTTTTGAATCAGTTACTTGTTTTGTTAAAATCTGCAATATGTCTTCAGATAGTTCTGATACGGAAGCAGACAACGAGTTTAATGACGTGTGTGTTAGCGTAATTAAAAACAAGACAGTGTTATTAAACAAATCTCAAGTTCCCAAAATAAAACAAGAAAAGGAGATAGCGATTGGACAGGCAATTACGGAAATTGAGCAACTTTGTGGTAAAAGAATGGATTCACAACAAATCGCAAAGAAAATCAGTAATATGAAAGCTGTAGTAAAAAAAAAAAAAAAAAACGGGCGCGAAGGCAACAGGAAACAAAAAGATTAAACTGAATCATTGGCAGCAACAACTATTTTCGCTTCCAACCTTAAACAAGCTTCCAGCTGATGATAATTTTCCTCATATAATAAATGCATTTCTATTTCATTATATGTTGCGTACACTATAAAATTTCGAAGGTAAGGAAGGACATTTTGCAGTATTTCATTCTTTTTTGTGGTACAGGTGCATGTGAGGGAGGTGTGCCAGGGAAAGAGGGTCCTTCTTTAACACCAGTAGTATCACAAAGCAGGCCCGAGAGACCTACAAAACGTCAGCGCATGTGTGATTTTGAAACTGAGGAAAGTAGAGGTCTGTCCACCCTTGAGTACCAGAGGCTACTGATCAGTGAACAGCTAAAGTTAACAAGATTACAAATTGACTATTTTTCAAAAAAACTAGAACTTCTGAAAAACAAGAATAACTGGCCATTAAAGGTGCCATATTGTTGCACTTTATTTAAATATATACATGTACAACATTTTCAGATATTGGAATTAAAGTATTTCTGTTTTAACTGAATAATTGATTTACAAATCATATATAATTTCAGCAATTTCATTTCGTTTTCTCAACCCCTCTATGTATTGCAGCATCGTCACCAACATTTTCAACGCCATTTACATTTTCAAAATCACCTGTATCACCATCAAGGTCGTCGAAATCATAATCATCAAGCAAGTACTTAGCCACGTTATGTAGGATGAAAAAACTTCGTATATACTAGATTTTGCTACAGATTTGAAGGAAAAGCAATTGCTTAGTTTTTATGCATACCACCCAAAATGAGGCTTACTAGTACCAAACACCGCACTGTTTATTGCTTCACTGGTGAGAACAACGAAAGGAATTCCTGATAAAGCAATTTCGGGTATTTACCGACCACCAATGTTTCAAAGCACATTTCCTGCCATCTGCTGGCCCTATATCTTAATTATATGAAAGTAAATAGCTGACTACAATAGCTCTATAGCTGCACACCCATATATGGGTTTCCGCTTGTGGGCGACTGGACGCGTCACCCATATATTGGTTTCCGCTCGGGAAGGGTTAAAAATGGCTGGAGTGCTACTTCAGGCAAAGTTTTGAGGAGTTACAATATAAAAATACCTTTAATGTATGTAAAGGTATAACATATTCAACAATTGATGTTCCAAAACATGGATACTTCATTCAAGCACATGAATAGTATTAAAAAGACAAATATAAATGACTACTCACAGTTAAATTAAAACTGTCTGCAACACCTTCAGATCCAATAATGACAAGTTCACCAATGAGTGAAATTAGCTGTTCCAAATCTGTAAGTGGTTTAGCACTAGAGCGATTGTGAGGCTAGTATAACAGACAAGGTCCTTACTGCCACACCAGCTCGAAAGCCTACCAAGCAATCCGGGCCGGCTCCTCTCTCATCTAAATCGCCGAGGGAGAAGTCCGCACCGACATCACCAAAGCCGTCAACCTCATCGAAAGTCCAGCCCAATATAGTGTACGATGCACCGCCCAAAAAGTTTAAGACCGCTTACACAAAATCAGACTTTCTTAAAGTTACTTACAAAGAGACCGGCAAGAAAAAAAGTTCTAGGGCATCTAGAAGTTCATCTTCTGAGGGGTCCTCTGGTGAAGACACGGATCGACAACTGTCATCATCGTCGATCTCTGTGTCCAACCGGTTTGAGGTCCTCGAACATAAGTTTTCTATAGGAAAAGGGGCCTCATCCGTGGAAGAAATGGACCAGGAAGACACGGACCACACTGCAAGAACGGCAATGAAAAAGCGCCAGGACAAACCCGATGAAAAGGAAACAGGTGTTAGCCCTACACCGAAGAAAAAGGGTAAGCTGATTCGGCCACCGTTAAAGTCCTCTTAATGTAGAAGACCTATTACAACCTATCTCCATAGTTCCAATGGCTATCCTCCAATGGAACTTGCGGGGTTTAAGAGCACATCGACCAGAATTGGAGCTTTTGCTCAGTAAGCATAACCCCTTAGTGGTATGCTTACAAGAGACTAAGCTACGACCGCAAGACAAGTTTAAAATTCGACGCTACACACCACTGCGGTGTGATATTGACACAGAAGAGGGCATTCCTGCTCACGGGGGCACTATGATGCTCCTCACGGATGACATATTTGTAGACCCGGTACAGCTGCAATCTGATATACAATCTGTAGCTGTAAGGATTAAGCTGCCAACCATCGAATTTTGCATTTGCAATGTATATCTCCCGCCATCAGATGACCTCTCGTTAATTGACCTTGAAGATCTGGTTTCCCAACTTTCAACACCATTTCTAATAGTTGGAGACCTTAATGCCCATCACCCGCTATGGGGTTCAACTCGGGCATGTTCGAGAGGCCACCTCATTGCAAAATTCTTGGAGAGCAATAACTTGGTTCTCCTGAATTCCGGAGAGCCAACGTTCCTCTCAGACGCTTATAACACCTATTCGCACATCGATTTGGCAGTATGTTCACCCCAGTTAGCAGTTTCATTGCAGTGGAATGTCATCTCTGATTTACATTCCAGCGACCACTTCCCTTGTCTTCTTAGTCTCTTAGCACACGATGTGTCTACCTCACGTAACCCTAGATGGCGCTTTGATCGTGCCAACTGGAACCTTTACACCCAGTTGGCTGTCTTTGATTACAATGAGCACGATTCTGTGAATGATCTAGTAGATCATCTCACAGAGACAATTCTTTCCGCTGCAGAAGAGTCTATTCCACGTTCGGCCACCCAACCTGGTCGACTTCCTGTCCCGTGGTGGAACAACGACTGCCGGAATGCTATTCGTGCTCGTAGACGTGCTCTACGGGTATTTCAACGACACCCTACCCAAAGTAATCTAATTGAGTACAAGAAAGCGCGTGCACAGTCTAGGCAAATAATTAAGGATAGCAAAAAGATCTCATGGAACAACTTTGTCTCATCTTTTAACAGATGGACACCATCATCTGTTGTATGGGATAGGTTAAGGCGCGTGGCCGGAAAATCAACCCACTTGCCAATCGCTGGTCTGAAAACACCTGCAGGAGTTGATGTTGATCCGTTTGTCGTGGCTAACACCTTCGGCTGTGCTTTCGCTCAGGTCTCTAGCTCAAGTAATTATGCTCCTGAGTTTATCTCAACTAAGACTCAGGTGGAATCTCAAGGTTTCGTGTTTAGTTCCAGAAACCTTGAAGATTATAACCGCCTCTTCACCTTGGCGGAGTTAGAACACGCTCTTTCATCATCGCGAATGACAGCACCAGGACCGGACGGAATCCACGTTCAAATGTTACAACATCTCTCACCTGAAGGTAAGGCATACCTGCTCGAGGTCTATTACTGTGTTTGGGTTGATGCCACGTTTCCGGACAAGTGGCGAGAAGCCACCATTATACCTATCTTGAAAGCTGGCAAGGACCGTCACCTCCCTTCTAGCTACCGTCCTATTTCCCTCACCAGTTGCGTCTGCAAGGTGATGGAACGCATGATAAATGGGCGGTTGGTATGGTGGCTGGAAACGCACAACCTACTGAATAACATCCAGTGCGGTTTTCGACGACGCCGTTCAACAGTGGATCATCTTGTGTCCATGTCGACACAGATTATGAACGGCTTTCTTAAAAACTGTCAAACAGTCGGAATATTTTTTGACCTTGAAAAGGCTTATGATACGTGTTGGCGTGCAGGGTTGCTACGTACTCTGCACATCTGGAATATACGTGGACGCCTACCACTCTTCCTTCAGGAATTCTTGAAAGACCTCGTATTCCGAGTAAGGGTTGGCTCGGTTTTTTCAAACCTTTTCGTTCAAGAGAACGGTGTACCACAGGGATCGGTGCTAAGTGTTACGCTGTTTGCTATTGCGATTAATTCTATCTCGAAATGTGTACCTCCGGGGGTCTCGTCATGCCTATTTGTAGACGACTTTGCCGTCTACTGTACATCTCAGCGCACTTCGTTTATAGAGCGCCGTCTCCAGCCCACCTTGGACAACCTTAAGGTTTGGAGATTAAAGAACGGCTTCCGATTCTCTGCTGAGAAAACCATCTGTGTTAACTTCTGGCGTCAGCGGAGTCGACTACCTCCAAGGCTCCGGCTAGGCGCCGATCTACTACCTTTTGCAGATGAGACGAGGTTCCTTGGATTGATATTTGACAGAAAACTTAGTTGGTCGTCGCATATAGCACAACTGAAAGCACGATGTGACCGATCTTTAAATATCTTGCGGGTACTAAGTGGAAAATCGTGGGGAGCGGATCGTACAGTGTTATTGCGACTGTATCGCACCCTCATCCGTTCCAAATTAGATTATGGTAGTATCGTTTATGGCTCAGCACGACCATATGTGCTGAAGAGATTAGACACAGTCCATAATTGTGGCATACGTATAGCAGTTGGGGCATTTCCAACGAGCCGAGTTATAAGCCTGTATGCTGAGTCCGCAGAACCTCCTCTGCAGTACAGGCGCAACATGCTATTAGCAAATTATGGCTGTGGACTTAATTGCATGCCCACACATCCAACGTTTACGCCGTTCTTTAACACCTTCATGGACGTGCGTTATAGGAACACTTCTATAAAACCAAAGCCACCTGGTTTTCGTTTCCGGGAGCTCCTTAGACGTCTTAATAGCGAAATGCCTAAGATGTATCCTAGGGGGGAGAGGACATACCCTCCTTGGTTGTGCAGAGCGCCCCACGTTGATCTGGGCATTACCACACACGATAAATCTACCATGTCTATGTCTAGTATCCGCACATGCTTTTTAGAATTTTTCTCGCGATATCAGGACCATATTAAAATTTACACCGACGGGTCCAAGAATTCAGATGGTGTTGGCTGTGCTTACGTGTGTGGAACCGAACCCTATACATTCGGATTCCACACTAGCACTTCCATTTTTACCGCAGAGCTCTATGCAATATACCGGGCCATTTTACACGTACATCGACGAAAGTTGGGGAACTGCTTAATCCTGAGTGATTCCCTCAGTGCACTTCAAAGCCTACGGCAGCTGTACAACTACCACCCCATTGTGCAGCGGATACAGGATGCCCTCCACGTTTTACACGCTTCTGGCGTGAGCGTGGTGTGTGCATGGATTCCTGGTCACGTAGGCTTGCGGGGGAATGAAATGGCGGATTCGGCAGCCAAGACGGCTACCATGAAGCCCAGGGTTCGACTATCATGTGTGACATCGGAAGATTTTAGGGCGGTATTACGGAGAGCTGTGCTAACCTGCTGGCAGGAAGAGTGGTCCGCTCTCCGCAATAATAAACTTAGATCTATTAAGGAACTTCCGATTCCCTGGGTTACCTCCTGTCGGTCATCTCGTCGCGAGGAGGTGACTTTGGCTCGGTTGCGCATTGGGCATTGTTATTTTAGCCACAGCTTTTTATTGAATAAAACTCCGGTTCCTGTTTGCCCACTGTGCAGTGGTGACCTGACTGTCCGTCACTTGTTTTTAGATTGTTATAGCTTGGCACGTCTCCGCAGGTCTCTCCAGCTGCCGGCCAGCTTGGCGGATATCCTCGCGGATGACGAAACGGCAGTGGGCAAAGTTTTAGCATTTGTTTCAGCTGTGGGTTTTAGAATTTAACCTTAAGTATCTTTTTTTTGTTATTTTTTTTAGTATATATATGTGTGTAGTTTTAACAGGTTTATAGATAATAATATATATTTTTAGAAATCTTTATATCTGGCTTTTGCCATGACTTGTTTTTTAAAGGGCGCTGATGACCGCCGTAGTTGAGCGCCCCTATACACATCATCATCATCATCATCATCATCATCATCATCATCATCATTTAGCACTAGATGTGCCAACCCCAGTCTTGTGACGCTCTGCGCCTTCCGCTTAACGATGCTCTTGCATTCTGTGAAAACCTGAATCAAATTTTGGTTTACTAGAACCTTGTGCAGTAGCTTATATTTCCTTTTACGGTTAGCAAAATAAACAAGCAATTCATAGGTAGTCATGATGAATCACATTTAAAACAAAATTGCAAAATTTTATAGACATGTGACCAGGGTGCTTTGGCCAAGAGCGGATTCGGGAAAAGATATTAAAATACGTTAATGTATGTTTTAAAACCTGCTCTAATTAACTGTGTGTCGAAAACATGTTTGGTTTCTGAGCAACATATCATTGACCTTGCAAATCCAGGTTACATACAGCTACGCGGCGTTTTGCGGTAAGCCGGATGATTACCACGTGTTAAAATACGTTAATGTATGATTTAAAAACTGATGTAATTAATAATATTGTATAGAAAACATGCTTGGTTTTTTGAGCAAAATTTTATTACACTACTTTTCAATGTCTCTTATGTATCGTACAAAGATGCGGATGTTGGAAACTGATGGTCACCATGTGGTAGAGTTTTGTCTAGAATTGTTATTTAGGCAAACATTCCACTTACTGAGATTAATTATAGATCAGCGTTAAAAATGCTAATACTAATATTCTAGAAAGAACAGTAAAACATTTTCAACATAGCGTTTTCCACCCCTTTACATATTTGTGCGGCCCACTGCCGCAGCTATTTAATTGTTACATCAGCTCATTCCACTTGGCTTCCAACTTCTTCGGGTTATCCGAAGGGATGAGGCTGCCGTGTCGCATAATCGGATTACTTAGGCGGAAGTCAATATAAAATTTGTAGTGTTCCTCAGATGTCTTAACCGCGCGCCTGTGTTCCATCTTCTTATGGTTCTTTAAAGTTCAGACATCCGGAATAAAGTAATCGCAATTCCACTATTTGTACTGGCGCGACGAGAGCGCTAGAATAAACAAAACATTGGCGCGACAAGAGTTGGAAAAACAAAACACGCCTGCAAAGCGTATGAATTTGCGGTAAGCAATTGATTGGTTATTATTGTTTAGCTCATTAGTATTAATTACAATTGGTTACGGAAAGACAAGGCTATCCTAATTGCACAAGCACAAGGGCCCAGTTCAGTAAGTAACCCAAAATCTATTCTCTTTGGTACCCTAAGCCCGGAACTCATCGCTACGCGCATCCCTAGAGCTATTGCTTCTACCAATATACCTGATAGTGTTTATGATAGTTTTGTAATTATTTTTGCTATTATTTTGTTGATTATGGTTGGTGCTGTCGCTTATAGATTTTTCAAGTTGTTTTCAGATTAGGGTCTGCCTAGGCAAACAAACTGAGATAAATGGAAATTTATAGTTACTTCTGGACTGGTAGAGATTCTTCGCGTTCTGGTTTATTTGGGAATCCTCTAGAAATTATCTGAGAAGTACTTAAAGAGGCGACGATTGGCCAAGAGGGAGTGCGAGTTGTAAAACAGTGAGTGAGCCGCGAGAGGTAAGTAGAGAACAGCTGAGATAGTTGTTGTGAAACCAGACAGCTGGAAGTGTTATTCTAACGAGAGCGAATGATGTAATCTGCTGTCACTGTTATTGTCATCGACCTTGGTAGACTGATGTTGTACCTAACGTAATGCTGCTGTAATCTGAGAGTATTTCTACGAAAATAAAGGAGATTTTTAATTACTGCAACCTGGCCTTTTAATTCTACGAACCCACAAAGTCACAATATATTCGTCAAATATTTAACGACATTGAAGATAGCATTTTGAACACGTAGAATCACAACGGTGTTTTTCTTTTTTACTTTGAAAAGGAAAGTTGCATTGTCTACAATATCTACACTTAAAGGCTCTATGAATGTCCACAATAACGTTGAAATGATTATTACGATATATTAAATCTGTGTGTTTGTCACTGTTTATTGCTGATTTGTACAGAATATTTTTTCCGCTATGATCTCCAAACACGGTGAATGCATATTTGTTTTGAAACTTTTTCAAAACAAATGTCATCTATAGTAAATCCTACACTTTTATTTAGAAGGGTACACAAATTAAGTGCTTGCTCTGTTCGCTTTTTTCAGCATCTTTTAATAATCTTTTCATTACCATCAACCTTAGCAATCGCTACAGCGATAAATCTAGGAAGACATAAAAAGTCGACATTGTCAATCGTTATAATACCTTTGCTTTTAGTGCAAGCCTGGCAATCGCTAAAGTAATTTCCTGCATGTATTTTTGTATAGACACACGTAAATGTTAGTGGTTCATGCATAAAAAAAATTTTTGTTACTTTCAGTAACTCTTTCCATAGAATTTAAAATTCCCTGTATGTTTATTTGATCAAATAGTCTAACGCTTACATGAAAGGTTCTATGAAGATTTTGCGTATTGGTTATAGACATACCAAAATAACTACCAGTCGGCGAAGATGGCAATGCACTTGAAGCACGGCAGTACTGTTTCTGTTTACTATGTGAAGCTTTGGGAACTGCGCGGAGCGAGGGGAAGCGAGGGGAACGCGATACTGGCAGCATTTTTATGTACCTTTAACAGTTGAGTGATTTTATTTAATTTTACCTTTTTAGCTTAATTTGTGTTGCTTTTGGGTTTTAGTATTGACTTCGGGCCCAAATGACCTTGTTGTCGACGGGCCCTAAAACCCACTAATCCCCCCCCAGGGGCCTACTACGGTAGGTACGGGTATTGGCGATCCCGGGGTCCCGAGCCAACAGTCTCCCTCGTGTGGGCTCCTCTTCGTGGTTGAGGGAGACGGTCAACAGGCCCACCCACGTGTAGGCCGTGCGTGGAGACCCGTGTCGGTGGAAATGTTTGTCCTGGTGGTTGAGGGATGCGTATCTGAGCTCGTAACAGTATTTTTCTGAATTCGGGAAGGGTGCGCATTACCAATATACCACTTTGGCTACTGCTTCAGCTAAACGGGAGGTTAGGGACTAACCCACCCCTAATCAATCGGCCAGGACAAGGTGTTACACTGAACTCCAGGGTGAGTGGGACGGCGAGGCTGCTATATCCCCTATGTAGCCCTGTCATCCCAGTGGGATGACCCCTTGTTGGGCTCCGTGATGGGTGGGGATCATTGGGGGATGAACTCAAATAACGTCTTTTATGGCAACACTTACACCCAAAAGAAAACGACAGGCAAATGAAGTAAAAGAGGTACACGAAGCATCAGGTGCTCGTTACCTAGTCATAAATCGTTTGGAGGAGGCTCAGACATTTCTCACAGTAAATCCCTTTGTTATACAGTTGGGACTTGATAAACTAGCCGGTCCAGTGAAGTCTTGTACCCGTCTCAGAAATGGTTCCTTGCTCGTTGAAACGTACTCTACACTACAGTTTGACAGACTGCTGAAGGCGAAACTCCTCCACGGATATCCCATCCGAGTTGAGAAGCATCGAAGCCTGAACTCTTGTAAAGGCGTCATTACATCACACCTTCTAGATGGCATGCAGGAAGAAGAAATCCAAGGCTACCTCTCCAACCAAGGCGTGACCTCCGTATATCGCGTAAAAGCAATGCGTGATGGTGTTCCAGTGCCCACTCGTACGCTCTTCCTTACCTTCGATCGGCTCGATCTCCCGGCGAAGATTAAGGCTGGCTACGAGGTAATCAACGTTCGGCCCTATATACCACGTCCTCTGCGTTGTTTTCAATGCCAACGATTTGGCCACACTAAGTTATCGTGCAAGTTAACACAATCTGTTTGCGCCGTGTGCGGCCAAGACGCACATGACGGAGCTTGTCCAAATCCTCCTTGCTGCGTCAATTGTCGCGGTAGCCATCCAGCATCTTCCAACAACTGTCCACGTTATATGGATGAGAAGGCCATTCAGGATCTGCGGGTGAAAGAACGCATCTCTTTCACTGAGGCCCGCAAACGCCATCTTGCTCGCCAACCTTCTATTTTAAAATTTGGCACATTTAGCTCTGTGGTTTCAGCTCCAGTACCCAAGCGGGATATTGGCACCCAAACATCCTCAGATTCCTCCGTTGTCGTCCCGGCTAAACTTCCGGTACAACCTTCTGGATCCGGCAGCCCCAAGAAAACTCCGCTCAGCACCGAACCTCGAAAGTTTAAAACCGAACCAAAACGCTCCGACTTTTTAAAAAACCCGGCTACTTCTACCAGTAAACCGACTGTTTCAAAAGCCTCCTCTCCTTCACCACCTCGGAGATCTAAATCTCAAGATGGCAGAGGGCGTAACCGCACTCCACGGGTCTCGCCAACGCCCGTGGCCACCGGTAACCGGTTCGACGCCCTGACTTCGGTTTCCGGTGACTCCGAGCCTCCTCTCGAAGCGGAGCCTATGGAGGAAGATCCTACCCCTCCCAAAAGTCCTAGCCCCACGCGCACACAAAAAGGCAAATTGAAGCGGCAACCAGTCGTCAAGTAAAGTGCTCAACCAACCTCTTCTTTACCTCCTAATGTCAATTGTCCAGTGGAATATACGTGGCATTCGTGCACATAAAGCCGAATTACAGCTCCTCACGACGTCGCTGTCACCTCGTATTTTGTGCTTGCAGGAAACCAAGCTCCAGCGCCGGGATACTTTCACTTTTCCCGGGTACGTGCCGGTGCGATTCGATCTCCCACCGGAACCCGGTTCTCCTGCCCATGGGGGTGTTATGATGCTACTTTGTGACAACATCTATTATCAAGCTCTTCGGCTCACCACTCACCTGCAAGCTGTTGCTGCCATCGTCCGCTTTCCAGGTTTTTCGTTTACACTTTGTTCTGTTTATTTTCCACCTTCTTCTCCTCTCCCTCTTGCTGATCTCGCAGCTTTAGTAGCGCAGCTCCCGACGCCTTATCTTCTGTTGGGAGACTTTAATGCCCACCACCCCCTATGGGGATCTCCACGGGCTAGCGCAAGGGGGAACGACCTCGTTGAATTTTTTTCCCAGTACAATCTTTCCGTTCTAAACACCGGCAAACCAACCTTTCTTTCCGATTCCAGCGGCAGTTTTTCTCACCTCGACCTAGCTGTTTGCTCCCAACAGCTTACACATCGCCTACAGTGGAACGTGCTCTCTGACAGCTTTGGCAGCGATCATTTTCCGTGTGTTATACGCCTGCTTTCTCACAATGTTCCATCGTCACGTGTACCCCACTGGCAATTCCACAGAGCTCAGTGGCTCCTTTACTCAAACTTGGCGGTCTTCGAAGACCGCCTCTTTAACAACGTCGACGACATGGTAGATCACCTTACTTCCGTCATCACTTCCGCTGCCGAACAAGCGATACCCAGGTCGTCATCCCATCCGAAACGCCTGCCAGTCCCTTGGTGGACCGACGAGTGCCGGGCGGCGATCCAGGCACGGAGGAAGGCACTTCGAGTATTTCGGCGCCACCCTACTCTTGAAAATCTAGTCACGTATAAACGACTGCGTGCCCGAGCTCGTCACATCATTATGGACAGTAAACGAACCTCTTGGAAGCGCTTCGTCGAGTCATTTAATCCCTTCACACCATCTTCTATTGTATGGGATCGGCTTCGCCGCGTCGCCGGCAAAGCTTCCAGGCTCACGATTCCCGGCCTCAGGCTGAATAACGACACTGTCGTTATCCCCGGAGCCGTTGCTGACGCCTTGGGCACTGCCTTCGCTGACGTTTCCAGTTCCTCCCACTATCATACAGCATTCTTAGCTACGAAAGACCGGGTGGAATCCCATGAGCTCTCATTTTCCTCATCTAACACGGAATTTTACAACACGGATTTCTCCGAGACCGAGCTAGAAAGGGCCCTGGCTTCTTCCAGGCCCTCTGCACCTGGCCCAGATGGTATACGCCTTCTGATGCTCCAATACCTTACCTCCCATGGTAGAAGGTTCCTTCTAAGCGTGTACAACCGTATCTGGCGTACTGCCACATTTCCATCCGCCTGGCGCGAGGCCACCATAGTCCCCATTTTAAAGCCTGGTAAGGACCCCCATCTACCTTCCAGTTATCGCCCGATCTTCCTCACCAGCGTCATCTGCAAGGTGATGGAGCGCATGATACACGGGCGATTGACATGGTGGCTGGAATCCCAACATTTGTTGTCCAACGTCCAATGCGGCTCTCGACGCTTTCGTTCTACGACTGATCACCTTGTCTCCCTATCAACACATATTATGGACAATTTTTTGCGGAGGAATCAAACGGTTGCCGTCTTTTTTGATCTCGCCAAAGCATACGACACATGTTGGAGGTATGGCATTCTTCGTACACTACACAGTTGGGGTATACGAGGGCGTCTACCCCTCTTTATTCGAGAGTTCATGAGGAAAAGAGTCTTTCGCGTGCGTGTAGTTTCAGTTTTATGTCGTGTTTTTATCCAAGAGAACGGAGTACCGCAAGGATCGGTGCTCAGTGTCACACTGTTTGCCATTGCTATCAATCCCATTGTAGAGTGTGTCCCATCGGGCATTTCAGCCTCTTTATTTGTTGACGACTTTGCAATTTATTGCAGCTCTCGGCGAACTTGTTTGCTAGAACGCCGCCTCCAAGGTTGCCTAGATCGCCTCTACACTTGGAGTATCCAAAACGGCTTTAAGTTTTCCGCCGAGAAAACAGTCTGTGTCAACTTCTGGCGCCGGAAGGCGTTTCATTCGCCTTCTCTACACCTCGGCCCTGCTGTTCTTCCTTTTGCGGACGAGGCGAAATTTTTGGGATTGATCTTCGACAGAAAGCTCAGCTGGTCGTCTCATATTATGTATTTAAGGGCACGGTGTGACCGTTCTCTTAATATCATACGCGTTTTAAGTAGCACATCCTGGCGTGCAAATCGGACTGTACTTTTACAACTCTACCGTTGCCTAGTCCGATCTAAACTTGACTACGGATGCGTCGTGTATTCGTCGGCTCGTCCGTCGGTTCTAGGTCGCCTCGATCCCATCCACCACCGTGGAATCAGGTTGAGTACTGGCGCTTTTCCCACTAGCCCAGCAGTGAGCTTGTGTGCGGAAGCCGCCGAACCACCGCTTTCCTATCGACGCGATGTTCTTTTGTGCATTTACGCTTGCAAGCTCTTAGGTATGCCGGAACATCCTTCTTTTAAACCCTTTTTTAACGCCTCTTTGGATCGTCAGTACTCGACGCGCCCCCTGGCGTTCCTCCCTCCTGGCGTTCGGTTTCGCCTACTTATGCGACTCTTGAACATCACTTTGCCATCCGTGTTTCAGCGGGGAGAATCCCTCTTTCCCCCCTGGCTCCGCTCGGAGATTTCCGTCGATCTGAGGCTAACGGCCATGCCGAAATCAACGACCCCTCGTTCGACTATTCGCATGTCCTTTTTAGAACTAAAGGCTCACTATGGCCCTTGTAATTTTATATACACGGATGGCTCGAAGGACAACCAAGGCGTGGGATGTGCTTTTATTCACGGTAGCCGCAGTTTCAAATTTCGCCTCTTATCGCAGTGCTCGATTTTTACCGCTGAGCTGTTTGCTATTTACCAAGCCCTTCTGTATATTCATCGGCAAGGTCTGCAGCGCTGGGTGATCTGCTCCGATTCCCTAAGCGCCCTCCAAAGCCTCAAGTCGCTGTACACCTACCACCCTCTTGTACAGCGTGTCCAGGATCGCCTTTACATGCTCGCTAATGCTAATATTAGGGTGTCTTTCGTGTGGGTCCCTGGACATGTAGGCCTATCCGGTAACGAAGACGCTGATCTCGCTGCAAAGGCTGCACTTTCATGTGGTAGATGCAGCAGCTCCCAAATCCCCTCTGATGATTTTAGCGCGATTTTACGGAGTCTTCACACTTCCCGCTGGCAGACATCTTGGCACGCTGTTACGCGCAACAAACTTCGAGAGGTAAAACCGCTACCTGTTACCTGGCAGACTTCCTCCCGTGGCTGCCGTCAGGACGAAGTCACTTTAGCTAGACTACGTATCGGGCACTGCCGTTTTAGTCACACTCATTTATTACAGTCAGAACCTGCACCTGTTTGCCCTCGTTGCAGCGAGTCACTCACGGTGCGACATATCTTAACAAAGTGCCAGTTTTTAGCCCCCATACGTGCGTCTTTGGACCTACCAGCGACAATGACCGATATCCTAGCTGACACTCCAGGCGCCGTCGAGAAACTATTACGATTTATTCAACTAAGTGGCTTCGGTCGCCGTATATAACTTACTGTTCTGACACCTTTTGCACTTTAGCCGTTTGCCAATGTGGTGTTATTTCTTACCGTTACTGGCACTGTTTTTAATTATGGTTCTACTCTTTTACCCATTGCACCCACAGGCTACATGCCTGTTACTTTTAAGCTTTTAGTGTTGTTAGGGCGCTAATAACCCAAGCAGTTGTGCGCCCCGAAACTACTACTACTACTACTACTACTACCCACTAATCCAATCCAGTTAACAGATGTACACCTTCATCTGTTGTATGGCAGAAAGCTCTTTCCTTCCAGGAGTACTTCAATTAGATTCTCCACAACATGTATGGCTTTATACCTTTTGGAATAGCATTTTTGATTTCCTTCCTCAGAAAATGTTTATTCCTGTATTGATTGAGAAGCTTCTAGAGCTACAAACAATGGAAAGGATAGTGATAAGCGTCGAGTAATAGCAGCTATTTGTGTAAGAACACTGGCAGATTACGTGATCGAAACTTAGGATTGAGATATTGAACAGCCGTCAGTGAAAGTGCCACAGAATAAATATCTGAAAGCCTTTGAGGCCGAATTGGGGGAGAGATTGGAATCCGAAGGAAATATGGTACTATTGAGAAAACAAAAAGCGCCAACAAAGTTGCAAAACCTCAGCAACCTTCACAAATTGCTACCAAAAGAAAACCGTTGGACGGAGGTTTATTTCGCGTCTGGCGCTTATGCTGGACAAACGTGCTTTGCGCGTTTTTCAGCGGCATCCGACGGAAGGGAACTTCGTCGCCTTCAAACGTTCTCGCGCTAGGGCACGCTTTATACTGCGCAACGCAAAGCGTAAATCCTGGGAAGCCTATGTGTCTTCGCTTTCCCGGCGCAGCTCTGCCCAACAAGTATGGTCAGCTGTTCGGCGGATGTATGGCAAGTATCGCCGGACGGTAATTCCCGGCCTTGCCATCAACGGTTCCATGTGCACCACCGAGCAGGACATGGCTAAAGCCCTAGCTACCATATTTGCTGCTACTAGCCAAACTGCCCGCTATGACGCTCTCTTCCTGCCTATTAAGGAAAAGGCGGAGCGGGTACCACTTAACTTTAATAGTGACTGCACCGAGCCGTACAATCAACCTTTCACCGCAGCCGAGCTCGCCCATTCTCTGGCGTTAACAAAGGATTCTTCTCCAGGTCCCGACGACGTACACCGACAGATGCTGCTACATCTTCCATCTGAGGCGCTATGTTTCCTTTTAAACATCTATAACCGCATTTGGCATGAGCGGGTTTTCCCTTCCTCCTGGCGAGAGGGTATCGTCATCCCCATCCCTCGACCCGGAAAGGACCGCACGCTACCATCTAGCTACCGCCCCATTTGCCTGACGAGTGTCATCTGTAAGACGTTGGAGCGAATGGTAAACGCTCGGTTAAATTGGTGGCTAGAAAAACATAACCATCTGTCCAACTTGAAATGCGGTGTTCGTCGCCATCGCTCAAGTGTCGATAATCTAACACGCCTTGAGGGGTATATTTCCGATGCGTTTCTACTGAAACAGCACGCCGTGGGCGTGTTCCTCGACCTGGAGAAGGCCTATGACACCACTTGGCGGTATGGCATACTCCGTAACCTTCATAGTTACCCGAGTTTTTATGCAATTTTTTAAAACTTCGCCGTTTTCGTGTGCGCATAGGAAAAACGATATCCCAGGAGCGGATACAGGAGAACGGTGTACCTCAAGGGTCGATTTTGAGCGTCACCCTTTTTGCCGTAGCGATTAACGACATCACTAGTGCCGTTCGAAGTGGAATTCCATCATCTCTCTATGTTGACGACTTCGCAGTCTACTATCGGTCTGCCAGCATAGATCACATTGAGCGCCAAATGCAGCTGACCATCACCCAGCTAGTTGCTTGGGCGCTTCAAACCGGCTTCCGTTTTTCAGCTGCGAAGACGCAGTGTATCCACTTTCACCGCCTACGAGGTATTCACCCGCCTCCTGATCTTCATTTGAACGGCACACCCCTGCCATTTGTCTCGCACCTGAAGTTCTTGGGCCTCTACTTGGACCAAAAACTAAATTGGGAGCACCACATTCGTCACCTTCGAGCCTCTTGCGATCGTTCTCTTCGGGTGCTAAAGGTATTATCTGGATCATTTTGGGGGGGGGGGCGATCGCACGATAATGGTGAGGCTGTACCGCTCTCTGGTTCGGTCCAAGCTGGACTAAGGCAGTTTTATTTATGGCGCAGCGACCGCCTCTAAACTTCGCCTTTTAGACACCGTGCATCATACTGGCATCCGCCTTGCCACAGGAGCTTTCCGCACCAGTCGAGTCGACTGCCTGTATGCAGACTCAGGCGAACCTCCACTCCATATTCGTCGCTCGCTGTTACTCTGCTCATACGTTTCGAAGTTGGCTAGTTATCCCAATCATCCTTGTTTTAAACCAGTTCTGTGTCCAGATTTAGTCCACCGTTATATGCGCCCTGGTTCTCGGACTCGCCCCGTGGGAATAAGATTTCGGGATCTCCTACATTCGCATGGCCTCCGAATGCCTCGCGTGGAGAGGTCGTCCATCTGCCCCTATCCTGCATGGCAGCTCAATCCTGCGCGGTTCGATCTCGCTCTTGCAAACAACTCTAGACTCGCTACTCCACATTCGGTGTTCCAACAACTTTTTGCCGAATTACTGGGCCGTTACCCTAACTATGTTCCGGTCTTTACAGACAGTTCTCAGTTAGGTAGGGCTACGGGTTGCGCATTCTTCATTAACGGTGAGGCTCATAAATTTCGCCTTCTGGACTCCACTTCAGTTTTTTCCGCAGAACCGTATGCCATCTTCTATTTGCTCCTTTTTATTTGCAAGTTAGCTCCTGGCTCTTTTATTGTCTGCACTGATTCTCTGAGTGCTCTTCAGGCCTTGCAGCAGCACACTGCCGCTCACACCCTCGTTTTATAAATACAGGCCCAGATCTCCCAAATGCTCAGGCGCGGCTACAATTTTGTTTTTACTTGGACCCCAGGCCATGTGGGGATTTCCGGAAACGAAGAGGCGGACGCGGCTGCAAAATCCGCTTGCCGTTTGCCCCAGAGTTAAACAACTACTGTGCCGTACCAGGATGTGCAACGTTTTTTCCGTCGCCAACTCCTCTCTGCTTGGCAGCACTCCTGGACAGCTTTGGAAGGCACACAACTCCGGGCAATAAAGGAGAGCGTACAACCCTGGCTAACTTCCTGCAGGGATAACCGGCGAGCCGAGGTGATACTCACCCGGCTGACAATTGGACACACACGTGCGACTCATGGGCATTTGTTAAGAGGGGAGCCGGCCCCTGTGTGTGCTCCGTGTGCAGTACGCCTCACGGTGCGGCACGTACTGCTTGATTGCCCACAGTATGCCCGCGTTCGCCAGTCAATAGGCTTGGAGACTAACTTGGTGGCAGTTTTAGGGGACGACCCAGTGGCCGTGGTAAAGGCACTGCGGTTTGTTGCCAAAATTGGTTTTTATAGACATATATGACCTATATTTTAAATTTGTTAATTTTAGAGATTTTAAATTGTTAGTCCTGGGATGGGCTTTTTAATATACTTTTAATAGTTGAGTGATTTTATTTTATTTTACCATTTTAGCCTAATTTGTGTAGCTTTTAGGTTTTAATCTTGACTTCGGGCCCAAATGACCTTGCTGTCGACGGGCCCTTAAACACCACACACTCACTCACTCGCTTATGCTGGACCTAATGGTGTCTCAACTAAAGAAGATTCCTAAGAAGTTGGCTGTTCAGTCAGCTGAGGATCTCAATACTGGGCACAATGGTTTCCCATGGGTGCATAATATTGAGGAATGGGGTAGTGATGCACGTCATCACCAACTGGAAATTCTGACTAACATGCCTTCCAATGCCCCTTGGAAGTCAGAAGCTGAAGGGTAAACATTAATAGATTTTTGTGCACTATTAAGAAGATAGGTCCACTATAGTACTTAGAAGTTGCTTTTATTATCCTAATATTTTATATAGACATCCTAGTAGTTGCTGACAGGTGACCGCAAAGTGAGATTTGTGGTGGACAACACGGCGCTGGGGCGGGTGTTCTCCGGGACCTCCGGTTTCCCCCGCCATCTCATGTATCATCAGTGTCAGCGCCTGCGGTGCCGTATGTAGTAAAAGCGGGCGTTAAACACTACACATTTCACATTTAATAGTTACTGAGAAAACAAGTTTATTCACAGCTGTTAGATAGATCACTTTATTGCTGAAGACATTGGTGGATATAGCTGTCCAAAATAAAAACTATAAACATTATATACTTAAGTCATAAAATTCATCCACCTGATACATCAAACATATCTTGATTACTGAGTTATTGTAAAATGTTCCAGTTTAACGTAGTAAAACGCATCTGAATTTTTTTCTTCAAAAAGCATGTGTGACTTAAGTTATATAATGGCTACATCTGCAACCTGCAGATTGTTTCCCTTCACTTCAAAATGGCTGGAGTGCTATTTCAGGCAAAGTTTTGAGGAGTTACAATTTAAAAATACCTGTAATGCATCTAAAGCTATAACATATACAACAATTGATGTGTCCAAAACACGGATATTTCATTGAAGCACATGAATAGTATTAAAAAGACAAATATAAATGAATACTCACAGTTAAATTAAAACTCTGCAACACCTTCAGATCCAATAATGACAAGTTCACCAATGAGTGAAATTAGCTGTTCCAAATCTGTAAGTGGTTTAGCACAAGATGTGACACCCCCAGTCTTGTGACGCTCTGCGCCTTCCGCTTAACGATGCTCTTCCATTCTGTGAAAACCTAAATCAAATTTTGGTTTACTAGAACCCACACACCCACTCACTCACTCCAGACATTCAATTTTGCCTTTGGTTAAGTTTTCATTTTTTAGGTTATGTGTGGCTATTTCTATGTCGGCGATAAAATCGTCTTTATTATTTGAGATGTTAACACACGTATTGAAACCTTTCTGGAGTAATCTATTTCATCGCTTGTAAACTTTTGTTGCAATTGGTTTATTACGTTAACTTGTTCTTTAAAATCCCGTTGTTTTGGCTGATGAGGATGCTCCAGTTGCCGTTCTTTTAACAGTTTGAATTTATTCTTAAGTCTTAGTTTTTCTTAATCATTAATATGTTTAATTTTTCGTGAACCTGCATTTCGAAATTTTGCCAAATGTGTATTCCCAATTCTTTGGTTAGTTCTAGATGTAGGTTGTATAATTCCAGGTCTATTTTATTTATGTAGCTGTAATGTTTCGAAATTTCTAGTTTTATCACGTATTTTTCCACCAGTTTTTGTCTTCTGTGATTACTATTGTGTTTGACCGTTTGCTATCCAAAAGTTGGCGCGATATTGTGTCTGAGGCAAAGTTTTAGGAATTTAACGTCCGCCGTTGCGTATCTTCTTTGTGTCTGCAATTTTAAGTATTTTTTTAAATCTTTTTTTTTTTTGTAGCATAATTCCGTATTAAAGCTCGTAAACATGCATCCTACCTCGTCTCCATTTTCTTCAGTCACCAAGTTGCTTCTTTGGTTTGTTATACCAAACGTCATAAATATTATTATTTATACTTGTATAGTTTTTAGAAATTTTTATATCTGGCTTTTGCCATGATTTGATTTTTAAAGGGCGCTGATGACCGCCGTAGTTGGATGCCCTTATAGACATCATCACATCAATCGTATTTTATTCACGGTGTTTGTCTTATACTATGTACACTTGTCAGTTTTTAATATTGGATAGCACCTCTTTCCTGTTACCTTTTTCTTCTTTCACGTCACCTCCGTTTCCTCTTCGTGCCTTATCCATTTTCCCCTCACTTTTTTTTTGCCCTCTTTCTTTCTATAGTCAGGAAAGACTTTCTCATCCTCTTTATTTCTGATTTTACAAGGTGTGCGTAGCCTCCCCCGTCACATGTCTACTGTGAGTGACTAACAGCCCTCGACACGAGCGTCCCACCCACACGGCCTGGTCAATCGAGAGCGTCCTGAGATGCTCTGGTGACTTTACGCTACTGATGCTCCCTGTTCCGATGCCTCGGAGTCCAGCTACCCTTGCCGGCCTAGTTAGGCATCAGTTGTTTCTTTGTATTTCTCAGTTTGACTTCATCGCTTCGGAATACCCAGAGGGGGGGGGGGAGCTGAGACTGCTTAGATTTATGCCACACAATGCAGTGACATATTTGAAGTAGGATTCGTTGTCGTGAGGTCCACGCCCCGCACATGCAAACAATTTTGCATTTCCCTCTGTGTGGCGACACGTTGAGAAGCCAAATCTTACCTCGTTGTAGAAGCGATGAACTCTCCTGTCTTGAGGCGATGAAGATGACGATGATGAGTATAAGGGTGCTTAACTGCAGAGGTTATCAGCGCCCTTTGTGGCCATGAAGATGATGGTCTCGAAGATTTCTGTAAATTTTCCTTCCGGCAGTTGCGGCGAGCGATGAGATATGAAACCTCAATGTTGTGGTATCGATTCAGAAGGAATTTTGCGTTTGGGCAACTATGACATAAAATTATGAACACCGTTTCACTTTACATGTATTTATTTCTCAACATCTTTTGCTTCACAAGGGTCTTTTTCACTGGTATAGCACTTTACTAACTTTTAATTTTGCCTTCGCTTTGCGAATGATGCAACGGTTTTCCACTTATGTTATTTCTCGTCGTGTCGCATATTCAGCGTTTAAGAGCCTTTACCCAAAAACACGTCTACACACTTCGAGAGTACAAGCAACAAGAAGAAATAAATTTAAGTATAAACAACAAGTAAGTGAAGTTTGAGTGTAAAGATAGTGACTCATAAATCAAACTGAAAAATAAAATTATTGGTTCTTTTCTCTGTTTCGTTGCTAGGTTACCGAAATACTAAATTTTGATTGGTCCAACGTCACAATTTGTGTAGATTTAGTTTCCGGAATTTTCAGAATTTCGGATTTTAATAATCCTAAGCATTTGTTGCATCATCTACATGGCCTGCTTGGTTATTGATTTACATTGAATTTCAGATGGCCATGTTTACTTTATACGTTCATATATGGAATTTTAAAATATATTTACAGATCAATATGCAATATCAGCTTTAATTACCTGCATCAAGGTTTTAGAAACTAATTTCTTCTTAAACAATCTTATCTATTTCTTTTCATAAATTCTGGCCGTTGCCCCTGAATTACAAACATCTTTCGTAACAACTTGTGAGTAAAATAATTTGACTGGAGAAAAAAACTTACATCTAGGAATACAACAAGGGAACATTAATACAACATTAAAACAAGAATAAGTTGATTTGACATCGTAAACACCAACCTTTTTTTGTTGCTTGTAGTGATCCATGAATTCAGTCTTTAATTGTAATTACACATTACTTAATTATTAATTTCAGAATGTTGCAGTATCATTCAAGGTGTATGTGTGTCTGATCTCTTAAATGGCTTCAATAAAGATTTGTAGTATCTCCCAATTACTTTCCCATTTTCTGATGCAATTCCATTAGCGTGTTCCCTGAACTTTTCCATAATTTTATAGGGTCCTTTGTAAATCAAATTCATGCTCCGGTAGATTGTCCTATTAGAGTCTGAAAGATTGATAGTTCTCACCAGAACCTCGTCACCGATTTGTGCATCCCAAATAGCTTTCCCTCTCTTAATTTTCTGGCGTCTTTTTTTAGCTATATCTACTAATCTTTGGTAGGGAATTGCCATCTTTTCTTTCGAAAGTTGTATATTGGAGGGTTCAACAGTGGTGGGGATTTAAATTTATTGGGAGTCGATTAATGACATTAAACAACACTTTTAAATTTTCCTGGAACTAGTTTCACAGGCCTTCTCTCTATCCTCAGCTGGACACTTCCATGTAAGGATTTAGTGGTGGGGAATTTTATTACTAAAGGTTTTGGTGGTCGTCCCGTCATCAGGGGGTGAATTTTGTGATGGTATTTGGATTGTGATTTATAAAGTTTTCTATTATTTCACAATACTTAAACCAACGTTGGTGATGGGAGTGGCATATTATACGAAAGTAGAACCCTATGTCCCTTAATATCCTTTCACAAGGGTTTCCTTGTGGGAAATATACTGAAGAATTATACAATTTAATGTCTTGGCTTTGGAGCGCATAAGTAAACAATTTGCTACGGTGTACGGTAGCGTTGTCGGAGATAATTGATTTTATTTTTCCAAATTTTGGAATCCAATCCTTAATTATTTTAGATACACAAGTTCTGCTCTTTATATTTCTTAAAGATAGATTCTCAAAAATTTTGTGAATACATCAAGCATTACAAAAATGTACTCATAATTGTACTGACTTGTGGGCATTTCTCCATGAGCATCAATTGCTACGAGCTCATTTTTCTTTTCCCTTAATTATTTTAGATACACAAGTTCTGCTCTTTATATTTCTTAAAGATAGATTCTCAAAAATTTTGTGAATACATCAAGCATTACAAAAATGTACTCATAATTGTACTGACTTGTGGGCATTTCTCCATGAGCATCAATTGCTACGAGCTCATTTTTCTTTTCCCTTACGATTACCTGGGACTAATAATCAATGTTCCTTATCTAATATCTGTTGGCTATTACCACTTATGTACATTTGTATTTCACTCATAATTGTATTTCACATTCAGAGGCTTTGCTTTCTGACATAACGCACAGGATATCAATTGTCGTACTTTCCTGCCCAAATGTTTGATCTATCTTCTGTAGATATATGAATGATTTTGAATTGGTCTTTCCAAGAGGATGGTGTTTTTAAATAAATCTTTTATTCTTTGGCAAGCCATCTGTTGGTCATCTGACCATTTCCAAACAGTATTTTTCTTTAATAATTCCCCTAAACGGCGTAGTTCTTTTGCATAATCTATAACAAATTTGCTTTCATATTGTAGGATGCATAGGAACCTCTTTAACTGTTTGGTGTTCTTAGGTGAAGGAGTCTTTTCAATAGCTTTACTTCTGTTAGGATTTGGTGCCAATCCTTTTTCAGAAATTATATAACTTAAGAACTCAATATCCTTGACCAGAAAATGTGATTTAGCCAGGTTTATTGTCATTCCACTCTCCCTGAATTTGGACAAAATATAATTCAGATGCTCAGTGTGCAGATAATGCAAAACCGCAAGTCTTAAATTGGTATATTTTACCTTCAAAATTAAAACCTGTGTGCTTCCTCACCGATTCGTTCAATGGAATTTGCCAATAAGATGAAACCAAATCTATTTTTGAAAAATATCGACCACGCCCCAGTTTTAAAAATAATATTCCCAGAGGTCTAAAATGATCGGGTCGTGTGAGGGCATTTATTTTCCGGGAATCAATAGTCATCCTGATTGATCCATCAGGTTTATGAACCCAGCATAGTGGATGTATGGGGAATCAGACACTTTAATAACTCCATCCTCCAACATTTTAATAACGTCTGTAGCCTGTTGACGTATTGACATCGGAGCAGGTCTACTTTTGAGTGTGTGGGCAACATCTTTAACTTTGAACTTACGTGTATATTTGTTGCAGAGCCCAGGCTTTGAACTAAATGCTTCGCGATTTTTAAGGATGCACATCTTTAATTGTTCTTTTTGTGCTTCATTTAGATTATTAGTAATCTCTAACTTAACTTCCAGATTTTCAATGAATTTGCTTTCCTCTCGTTTATCTATAATCTTACTATCACTTAGTTGCAAACCATACAACTGACAATGATTGCTATCAGGATCGATGTTCTGGGACATGTTTTCTTTAACATTATACCACGTATCATCATAATTATCTGTATCATCATACGTAACATCATTTGCCCCTCAAAACCCAACCTCTATGGTCCTCGTCCCGAGGGGTGGGCAACAGGAAGTAGGGGACTGACTGATGGGGTGATGTACGGTGGGGACTTGGTGTACCCCAGGACCGCTACGGCTGCCGAGAAGGCCCATCAGTAACCCCGAAAACTGGCAGAAGAGGCTCTGGTATTTTCCCCCAGGGACCTACTACGGTAGGTACGGGATTGGCGATCCCGGGGTCCCTAGCCATTCACCCTCAATTCATCCCCTTCATCTCCATCAACTGTGCCACGTGTAGCTACTGCTTGTCAGTAAGCATCACCTTCTTCCCCTTCTAGTATTTTATTATAATTATTAGCACTTAAGGTCTTAGGTTTATAACTCCTGTCTCACCAGCAGGGATCTTTCCTATCTCCGTGGTTCTGTCCCACGGTTTTCAGCGCGGCTTCCGACATGTGTGCTCTCCGGAGGTCTCAAAAGTGAAGGTTGAGCGGACCCTTCGCACTGCCCCTATGTGTAGCCTTAGGTGCGGAGCCCGTCCACACCGTCAAGTACACCCACGTAGCTCCTTGAGGGCCCGGTCTGTGTTAATCTCCCGACGGCCGTGTTGCCGTCGGGTTAGTATCACGGACCGGACGTGTTACCGCTGACGGAACCCCGGTGTAATCAACCACAAGTCCCCTGAATCCGCGTGTGCCTATTACACGCATGCGCGGCCTAAAGTGGGGAGCCACAGGCGGTTATCCCTGTGGTAGGGGAATAAAGCCGGGGTGTGCGTGGTGAACGGTTTACCCATACGGACAAGCAGTGGATTTTGAAGGGTAGCTTTTCTGAGGTACAAATGAGATCGGTCATGGGTGAGGTCCCCATGACGGCACAGACCGTGAAGATTCGGTGTCTTTCTTTCTTTAACCCCCGGATGGCAGGCTGACGCCGACGGTTCCGGATGGGGGTCCTATTCAAAATGCATCCGCGCAAAACCTCTTTCATCGACCCTTATTTAGTTATGACTTTGGCTTGTGATGGGAAAACTTTTAAAGATATCAGTCCGTTTTATATAAAGCGTGAAGTTGACAAAATCAGCGGCCCGGTCAAGAAGGCTACGCGTCTCCGAGACGGTAGCTTACTATTAGAGAGCACCAGTGCAGACCAGTCTCGCAAACTACAAAAGGCGACTTTGTTGGGCTCCTACCCTATCCGGGTAGCCCCACACAAAACACTCAACACCTGTAGAGGAGTAGTCACCACCTCCAGCCTAGATGGTCTTGCAAATGAAGAAATGGTAAGTTGCCTCTCTGACCAGCTTGTTTGTCAGGCGTACCGCTTAACACGGAAACAAGATGGCAAGGAGTACCCACTACGTACGGTATTTCTAACGTTTGCTGGGACGAAGTTACCCGAATACATATATTGCGGCTATGAACGTGCTAGCGTCCGCCAGTATGTCCCGAACCCCATGCGCTGCTTCCAATGTCAGCGGTACGGACATACTAAGGTCACATGTACCAATCCTGCTCTTTGTGAGCAATGTGGCCTACCGAAGCACGAGGATCCAAACTGCACTCGAACACCCTGTTGCGTGAACTGTGGCGGCAGTCACCCCTCCAGTTCGCGACAGTGCCCAAAATTCATGGACGAAAAGAGCATTCAGGAGCTACGTGTAAAGGAACGCCTGACTTTTCCAGAGGCACGACGGCGCTTTGAGCAATTAAAGCCTGCTACTACTACTGGATATGCATCAGCAGCTCGCCGTACTCCCAACACCACTGTTGCTGTTCAACACGTCCCTGTCGCCCACGCATCCACGCAGACTGACTTTCTAGCCGTTAAAGCTACGTCTCAGACAGTTTGTATATCCACCAGCACTACATCCGCTTCAACCGTACAGACTCCAGCCACCAAGCCATCAGCGGGTAACAACCATCCCGTGGGAAATGTGAAAAACCGATCCCGACCACGACATAGATCGCGAAGTCGTTCGCCTTCTATTAGATCCCGGTCTCGTTCTACGAGCCGTAGGAGTTCTGACTCCCGAACATCAGCGGAGTCACAGGAGGCTAACGATTTTCGAGTCGTAGGGCCCAAGTCAGCCAAGGTCAAGAAAAAAGTTAAAACGACCCGTTAAACACTCTTCATGGAAATAATCCAGTGGAATGTCAATGGTTTTCGAGCTCGTGCTCAAGACCTACAACATTTAGTTTCTCAACGGTCACCATCAATTATTTGTCTCCAGGAAACCCACTTACATCCCAATCACTCGTTACACCTTCACTCTTTCTCAGCATTTAGAAGCGACTCTCTTGCAGGTGTGCGTGCAAGCGGTGGCGTTGCTACCTTAGTGGCGCCTAACATCTCAGCCGCCAGCGTTCCTCTCACCACACCATTGCAAGCTGTGGCCGTTCGGCTACAGCTGGAGAGCATCAGTTTTACCATATGCAACTTGTACCTGCCGCCGCTCAGTATAGTTTCAGAGCGTGATCTTCAAACTCTATTGGCTCAGCTCCCCTCACCACTACTCCTTGTGGGAGATTTGAATGCCAAGCACACGCTCTGGGGATCAGACACGGATGACGCCCGTGGATGCCTCCTCGTAGACGTCTTCGATAAGTCTGACCTGCTTCTGCTAAATACTGGTGACCCGACATTCCTATCATCCGCTTATGGTACACATTCCGTACTAGACCTTTCTTTCTGCAGTCCGTCATTACTACCACTACTTGTGTGGTCAGTACTTTCCGACCTCTTTGGCAGTGATCATTACCCCATTAACATTCATTTTTCCGGCCGCCAATGTGTACCTTCTCGACATCCTCGCTGGATTATTTCCAAAGCTAATTGGGGAAAATTCCATTCCCTGATAAACCTTATCGATGACGGTTTCGACACCATCGACGAAATGGTCGAATATTTTACTTGCTCGATCCTGCTCGCAGCAGAATCCAGCATTCCTCGAGGTTCATCTACACCACGGCATATCCCTGTACCGTGGTGGTCTGAGGAATGCAGTTAGGCAGTCAAAGCACGCAAACGTGCTTTGCGCGTTTTTCAGCGACACCCGAATGAAGGGAACTTTGTCGCCTTCAAACGTTCTCGCGCTAGGGCACGCTTTATACTGCGCAACGCTAAGCGTACATCTTGGGAAGCCTATGTGTCTTCGCTTTCCCGGCGCAGCTCTACCCAACAAGTATGGTCAGCTGTTCGGCGGATGTATGGCAAGTATCGCCGGACGGTAATTCCGGGCCTTGCCATCAACGGATCCATGTGCACCACCGAGCAGGACATAGCAGAAGCCCTAGCTACAACATTTGCTGCTACTAGCCAAACTGCCCGCTATGACGCTCTCTTCCTGCCTATTAAGGAAAAGGCGGAGCGGGTACAACTAAATTTTAACAGTGACTGCACCGAGCCGTACAACCAACCGTTTACCGCTGCCGAGCTCGCCCATTCTCTAGCGTTAGCAAAGGATTCTTCTCCAGGTCCCGATGACGTACACCGACAGATGCTGCTACATCTTCCACCTGAGGCGCTATGTTTCCTGTTAAACATCTATAACCGCATTTGGCATGAGCGAGTTTTCCCTTCCTCCTGGCGAGAGGGTATTGTCATCCCCATCCCTCGACCCGGAAAGGACCGCACGCTTCCATCTAGCTACCGCCCTATTTGCCTGACGAGTGTGCTCTGTAAGACCTTCGAGCGAATGATAAACGCTCGGTTATATTGGTGGCTAGAAAAACATAACCATCTGTCCAACTTGCAATGCGGTTTTCGTCGCCATCGCTCAAGTGTCGACAATCTAACACGCCTTGAGGGTTATATTTCCGATGCGTTTCTACTAAAACAGCACGCCGTGGGTGTGTTCCTCGACCTGGAGAAGGCCTATGACACCACTTGGCGTACCCCCCAGGGGCCTACTACGGTAGGTACGGGCATTGGCGATCCCGGGGGTCCCGAGCCAATCATCCCCATTGTCACCCCCTCACCCCATTTTGTTTGTGCCACGTTGGTCACTCTTAGGTTTAAGCTTCTTCCTCTTCTAGGTTTATTGTTCTATTTTAGCTTTAGCTGTTTAGGTTTATAAACTCCTGCCTCACCACCAGGGATCTTTCTTCTGTCTCCGTGGTTCCTGTCCCACGGTTCCAGCGCGGCTTCCGACTTGCGTGCTCTCCGGAGGTCTCAGGCGTGAAGGTTGTAGTGGACTCCCTACTGACCCTGTGTGTGACCTTAGGTGCGGAGCCCGTCCACACCGTCATGTACACTCACGTAGTCTCCATGAGGCCCGGCTGGTTTTAATGGTCCGAAGGCCGTGAGTCATTGGGCCAGTATTACCAGCCGGACGTGTTACCGCTGACGGGAGCCCCGGTGTAATCAACCACAAGCCCCCTGAATCCGTGCATGCGTCTGTTGACTGCTGCACGGCCTAAAGTGGGGGGCCACAGGCGGTTATTCCTGTGGTAGGGGCCTAAAGCCGGGGTGTCACGTGGTGAACGGTTCTCACATTTGGGCAACAGTAGTTGGACGGTAGCTCTTCTGAAGTACAACTGAGATCGGTCGTGGGAGGGGTCTCCCATGACGGCGCAGACCGTGAAGGTTTGGTGTCTTTTTCTTTCACCCCCGGATGGCAGGCTGACGCCGACGGTTCCGGAAGGGGGTCCTCTAACAATGGCTCCTCCGCGCAAACCTTCCCCATTTGATTCGTTTTTGGTCGTGACCCTGAATTGTGAAAACAAGACAATGCGAGACATTAGTCCTTTTTATATCCAACGCGAGCTTGATCGGATATGTGGCGTTTTAAAATCGGCAACTCGGTTAAGAGACGGTACCCTTTTGGTGGAAACAAAGAACGAGGATCAGTCCAGAAAGCTCCTGAAGGCTTGCTTGTTGGGTTCCTACCCCATCCGGGTAGCCCCACATAAGACGTTAAATACCTGTAGAGGGGTCGTGACAACCTCCAGTTTGGACGGCCTCTCTAACGAGGAGATAGTCTCTAATTTGACTGACCAGAATGTGTGCGAGGCGTACCGTCTACTTGGTAAACGTGATGGACAGTCTGTTCCGTTGCGGACAGTCTTCCTCACTTTCAAAGGTACCACGTTGCCGGACGCAATCTTTTGTGGGTACGAACGTGCTGCAGTGCGACCGTATGTCCCAAACCCCATGCGCTGTTTCCGGTGTCAGCGGTTTGGGCATACTCAGGCCCGCTGTACCTTTGACGCTGTATGCGACCGTTTCGGTTTACCTCCCCATGGCGATGCTATATGTACTCGTGACCCGGTCTGCGTCAATTGCGGTGGTCCGCATCCCTCCAGCTCCCGGCAGTGTCCGCAGTTTCTTGATGAGAAGGCCATTCAGGAACTGCGCGTCAAAGAACGTCTGACCTTTCTAGAGGCAAAAAGACGGTTTGAGCAACTGAAACCCGCTGCCAGCTTGGGTTACGCATCAGCAGTTCGTCGCTCTCCTGTGCAGGCGACGCAGTCTGTTGCCACACGGACCCTCAATGTTTCGGATGCTTCAACCCAATGCGACTTGCTGGAGACTGCCATTCCTTTTAAGGCGTTGGCACCAGCTGCCTCTTCTAGCTCCTCTACTGCCCCAGCTACAGCTTCACGTTCCGTGTCGGTAAGCACTACTCCCGGTAGTTCTACGGGCTGCCGCTCCCGTAGTCGCATTCGAGGAAGCGGCAGGGCTTCTGTTCAGTCGGCTTCCCGATCCCCTTCTCGAAGGGACTCTTCAGACTCCCGCACATCTGAGGAGTCGCCCATGGAACGACCGTTTGTCGGTCCCAAGTCCGCCAAAGTGCGAAAAAAAGAGAAACGGCGTCCGACTACCTGATCCTCGCGCTCTTGGTATGTTGAATTTTCTCATTAAAACCGCCGCTCCCCCCTAGTCCTTTTCCATGGCTCTTTTAACGTGGAACATTCGTGGTGTGCGCTCACATAGGGCAGAGCTCCAGCTGTTGTTGCGGTCCTACAACCCCATAGCGGTTTGTTTACAAGAGACCAAACTTCGCCCTCATGATGCTTTTGATTTGCGTCATTACATTCCGGTACGCTTCGACCTTGTGCCGGAAGTGGGCTCTCCTGCTCATGGTGGTGTCATGATCCTTACACGTGCTGATGTTTTTGGTCAACCTCTACCCCTTAACACTACTTTGCAAGCTGTTGCTCTTCGGCTCAGTCTTCCAGGTTTATCGTTTACCTTATGCACAGTTTACCTCCCCCCTTCAGACTCCGTCCTTGCTGCCGACCTCTCTCAACTCGCTTCGCAGCTCCCCACACCCTTTCTTCTTTTGGGGGATTTTAATGCCCATCATCCGTGTTGGGGCTCTCCTAGGGCGTGTGCAAGGGGAACCCTACTTGCTGACTTCTTTGACCAGTTTCCTCTCCTTGTTTTGAACACTGGTGAACCCACATTCTTTTCCGATTCCACTGGTACTCCCTCCCACCTCGATCTTTCTCTCTGCTCCACACAGCTTGCTCATTGTTTCCAATGGCATGTAGTATCTGACACTCATTCCAGTGATCACTGCCCATGTGTGCTAACGTTGCTCTCCCACAATGTTCCCCGCTCGCGTGCAGCCTCATGGCAACTCTCCAAGGCTAACTGGGCGCTCTTTTCCGAAGCTGCCACATTCAAGGAATCAGAATTTACTACTATTGACCTTCTGGTCGACCATTTCACTTCAGTTGTTGTCTCCGCTGCCGAGCAATCTATTCCGAAATCCTCCACGGAGCCTCGGCGTTTGCCTGTCCCGTGGTGGACTCTTGAGTGCCGCGATGCCCTTCGCGCACGCCGGAAAGCTCTTAGGGTATTTAAACATCACCCCACAGTCGAGAACTTGGTAGCTTATAAACAGCTGCGCGCACGAGCCCGACGTGTTTTTAGGGCTAGCAAAAGAGCGTCCTGGACCTCCTTTGTTGCCTCTTTCTCGCACACCACCCCTTCTTCTGTGGTTTGGGAGAAACTCCGTCGTGTTGCCGGTAAACGGCCACCCTCTTTCATTCCTGGACTTCAGGATGGACCTCTCACTGTTGTTGATGCGGTTGATGTTGCTAACTGCCTGGGTAGCACTTTTGCTGCCGCCTCCAGCTCTGCCAACTACGTTTCGACGTTTCGGGTCCTCAAGTCTCAGATTGAGGCCCAGGAATTATCTTTCCGCTCAGCTAACCTGGAGTGCTACAACGCAGAATTTAGCTTCCGGGAGCTGGACTGGGCGTTATGCTCCTCTCCCTTATCCGCTCCTGGGCCTGATGGTGTTCACGTGGCTATGCTTCAACACCTCTCCTTTGCTGGTAAAGACTTTCTGCTACGCATGTACAACCGCATCTGGCGTGACGGAGTTTTCCCTACAGCTTGGCGCGAGGCAACTATCATTCCGGTCCCAAAACCGGGTAAGGACCGCCGTTTGCCCTCCAGTTACCGCCCCATCTCCCTCACCAGTACAATATGTAAGGTGATGGAGCGCATGATTAATGGGCGCTTACGATGGTGGCTTGAGTCGGAGAACCTTCTGTGCAACATCCAATGCGGATTTCGCCGTTACCGTTCCAGCACTGATTACCTGATTTCCCTCTCGACTCATATCATGAACGCCTACCTACGCCGCTGCCAAACTGTGGCCGTCTTTTTTGACCTTACGAAAGCCTATGACACCTGTTGGCGGACTGGCATACTACGCACCATACATCAGTGGGGTCTTCGTGGTCGACTTCCCATTTTCCTCCGGGAATTCATGATGGAGCGGTCCTTTCGTGTTAGGGTGGGGTGTAATTTGTCCCGCGTTTTCCATCAGCAAAACGGGGTACCCCAGGGTTCGGTCCTCAGCGTTACCCTCTTTGCCATCGCCATCAATCCTATCACTGAGTGTATTCCCGCTGGAATATCCTCTTCGTTATTTGTTGATGACTTCGCCGTATATTGTAGCTCTCGGCGGACGAGTATCTTGGAGCGTCGGCTCCAGGTCTGTTTAGATCGCCTTTACACTTGGAGCCTCCACAACGGCTTCCATTTTTCCACCGAGAAGACCGTGTGCGTGAACTTTTGGCGCCGTAAGGCTTTTGATTCACCCTCACTCCACCTCGGCCCCCATACACTTCCCTTTGCAGAGGAAGCTAAATTTTTAGGATTGGTGTTCGATAGGAAGCTTAGCTGGGATTCTCATATCGCTTCCCTGAAAGGTCGCTGTGCCCGATCCCTCAATATCTTACGTGTCTTATCAGGTACATCCTGGGGAGCTGATCGGACCGTGCTCTTACAGCTCTATCGGTCCCTGGTACGATCAAAGCTTGACTATGGGAGTGTGGTATATTCGTCGGCACGGCCTTCCATTTTGAGCCGTTTGGATCCTGTGCACAATCGGGGTATACGTCTAGCTACTGGTGCTTTTCCAACCAGCCCCATCCCCAGTCTGTACGCTGAAGCAGCTGAACCTCCCCTGTGCTATAGGCGAGATATTCTTTTAGGCACCTATGCATGCCGTCTATCCTCTCTACCCACGCACCCAACGTACAAGCCTTTCTTTGACTCGTCTCTTGATCGCCAGTACGCTGTCAGCCCCCTTGCATTACTTCCGCCCGGTGTTCGCTTTCGCCTGCTTCTTCGGGCCCTGGACGCCACACTACCGCCAATATTACCTCGGAGGGAATCTATTTTTCCTCCTTGGTCGCGGTATGACACCCTATTCCACCTTGGGTTGACGTCGATGCCCAGATCTGCGTTTCCGACAACTGGCATCCAATCCGCATTTTTAGAACTTCAGCAGCATTTTAAGAACTACAGTTTTATTTTTACGGACGGCTCTAAAACCGACCGAGGTGTTGGCTGTGCCTTCGTAGCTGCTGCGGAGAGTTTCGTCTTTCCGGACAGTGCTCGATTTATACCGCTGAACTTTTTAGCATCTATCAAGCCCTACTTTTTATCAGCCAGCAGCACTCTAACCACTTTGCCATATGTAGCGATTCTCTGAGTGCTCTACAGAGCATTCGTTCGCTGTACCCCAGCCATCCCCTAGTACAGCGAATACAGGATCGGCTGCATTCGCTCGCTAATTCAGGGTTCCACGTGTCGTTCGTTTGGGTTCCCGGACACGTAGGCATTCCGGGCAACGAGGCTGCTGATGCCACCGCGAAGTCTGCTATTTTATCCCCCACTGTTTTTAGCAATTCTGTTCCTTTCGAGGATCTTAGTGCTTCCCTTCGCCGAGCCATCAACACTCGCTGGCATGATGACTGGTCCGCCCTCGTTGGGAACAAACTCCGGGAGGTTAAACCTCTTCCGCTTCCCTGGGCCACATCTTCACGTTCTTCTCGCAGGGAAGAGGTTATTTTAGCTAGACTTCGCATCGGGCACTGTCGTTTTAGCCATCAACACTTGTTACGCCAGGACTCAGCACCTCATTGTTCTCACTGCGGTGAGCCCTTGACGGTGCAGCACTTTTTAGTGGAGTGCCGATTTTACTCAACGTTGCGCTCCTCCTTGGGTTTGGCCTCCAACCTCAGCGCAATGTTGAGGGATGATATTGCTGCTGTGGAGGGCCTCTTCGACTTTTTACAGCGCAGCGGCATGCTTCGTTCTATATGATTTCAACTTCCCTCGCCGTGCCTCATTTTAGATTCATCTCGACACTCCTATTTTAGCTATTTTAACAGTTTGAGCATCTCTTATGTTTTTTTTGTGTGTTTTTGAACCTCTTAGTGGATTTTTTTTTTTTTTTTTTAGCGTTTACATTTCAGGTGGGTTTTTCCTAGTCTGCGCTCGGGCGCTAATGACCTCAGCTGTTGTGCGCCCCTAAGCCCAACTACTACTACTACTACCACTTGGCGGTACGGCATACTCCGTAACCTTCATAGTTACGGTATGCGTGGTCATCTACCCGAGTTTTTATGCAATTTTTTAAAACTTCGCCGTTTTCGGGTTCGCATAGCAAACACTATATCACGGGAGCGGATACAGGAGAACGGTGTACCTCAAGGGTCGATTTTGAGCGTCACCCTTTTCGCCGTAGCGATTAACGGCATCACTAGTGCCGTTCGAAGTGGAATTCCATCATCCCTCTATGTTGACGACTTCGCTATCTATTATAGGTCTGCCAACATAGATCACATTGAGCGCCAACTGCAGCTGACCATTACCCAGCTAGCAGCTTGGGCGCTTCAAACCGGCTTCCGTTTTTCAGCTGCGAAGACGCAGTGTATCCACTTTCACCGCCTACGAGGTATTCACCCGCCTCCTGATCTTTATTTGAACGGCACACCCCTGCCATTTGTCTCGCACCTGAAGTTCTTGGGCCTCTACTTGGACCGACAACTAAATTGGGAGCACCACATTCGTCACCTTCGAGCCTCTTGCGATCGTTCTCTTCGGGTGCTGAAGGTATTATCTGGAGCATCTTGGGGGGGCGATCGCACGGTAATGTTGAGGCTGTACCGCTCTCTGGTTCGGTCCAAGCTGGACTATGGCAGTTTTATTTATGGCGCAGCGACCGCCTCTAAACTTCGCCTTTTAGACACCGTGCATCACACTGGCATCCGCCTTGCCACAGGAGCTTTCCGCACCAGTCGAGTCGACTGCCTGCATGCAGACTCAGGCGAACCTCCACTCCATATTCGTCGCTCGCTGTTACTGTGCTCATACGTGTCGAAGTTGGCAAGTTATCCCAATCATCCTTGTTTTAAACCAGTTCTGTGTCCAGATTTAGTCCACCGTTATATGCGCCCTGGTTCTCGGACACGCCCCGTGGGAATAAGATTTCGGGATCACCTACATTCCCATGGCCTCCGAATGCCTCGCGTGGAGAGGTCGTCTATCTGCCCTTATCCTGCATGGCAGCTCAATCGTGCGCGGTTCGATCTAACTCTTTCGAACAACCCTAGACTCCCTACTCCACATTCGGCGTTCCAACAACTCTTTGCCGAATTACTGGGCCGTTACCCTAACTACGTTCCGGTCTTTACAGACGGTTCCCAGTTAGGTAACGCTACGGGTTGCGCATTCTTCGTTAACGGTGAGGCTCATAAATTTCGACTTCTGGACTCCACTTCGGTCTTCTCAGCAGAGCTGTATGCCATCTTTTATTTGCTCCTTTTTATTTGCAAGTTAGCTCCTGGCTCTTTTATCGTCTGCACTGACTGTCTAAGTGCGCTTCATGCCTTACAACAGCACACTACCGCTCACACACTGGTTATAAAAATACAGACCCAGATCTCGCAAATGCTCAGTCGTGGATACAATTTTGTTTTTACTTGGACCCCAGGCCATGTTGGGATTTGCGGGAACGAGGAGGCGGACGCGGCTGCTAAGTCTGCTTGCCGTTTGCCCCGGAGTTTAACAACTACAGTGCCATTCCAGGACGTGCAACGTTTTTTCCGTCGCCAACTCCTCTCTGCTTGGCAGCACTCCTGGACAGCTTTACAAGGCACACAACTCCGGGCAATAAAAGACAGCGTACGACCCTGGCTAACTTCCTGCAGGGATAACCGGCGGGCCGAGGTGATACTCACCCGGCTGAGAATTGGGCATACACGTGCAACTCATGGCCATCTTTTGAGAGGGGAACCGGCCCCTGTGTGTGCCCCGTGTGCAGTACGCCTCACTGTGCGGCATGTACTGCTGGATTGCCCGCAGTACGCCCGCGTTCGCCAGTCTTTGTGCTTGGAGCCTAACTTGCACGGTGTTTTAGGTGACGACGCAGTGGCCGTGGACAAGGCACTGCGGTTTGTTTTTAAAATTGGTTTTAATAAACAAGTTTGACTTGTATTTTATATTTACTGCTTTTAGAGTTTTTAAATTATTAGCCTTAGATCGTGTTTTTTAATGTTCTTTTAACAGTTGAGTGTTTGTTTTATATTTTACCTTTTTAGCTAAATTTTTATAGCTTTTAGGTTTTAGTTTTGACTTAGGGCCCAAATGACCTTGTTGTCGACGGGCCCTAAAACCCTACTCACTCACTCACTCGTAACATCATTTTCTTGCAAATATATATTTTCGACGAAGAATCTCATTATTTAAATCATCTCTTTCCTCCTCTTTTATACTTCTAACAGTTTAATATCTAAAATATCTAAACAGTTTAATATCTAAATTTTCAATGAATTTGCTTTCCTCTCATTTATCTATAATCTTACTATCACTTAGTTGCAAACCATACAATTGACAATGATTGCTATCAGGATCGATGTTCTGGGACATGTTTTCTTTAACATTATACCACGTATCATCATAATTATCTGTATCATCATACGTAACGTCATTTTCTTGCAAATATATATTTTCGACGAAGAATCTCTCATTATTTAAATCATCTCTTTCCTCCTCTTTTATACTTCTAACAGTTTAATATCTAAAATATTACTGTCCACTTTAATCCTAATCTCATGTTTATCAAAGTCGATTACGCTTTGCCAACTATACAACAAATCGTTTCTGATAATGATCTCTCTAGCTAAGTTAAGTATTACGAATGCAATGAAATTTAAATTCTTTCCCTTAACTTTCGCTTCAATCAATGCCTGATATCTAATGCAATCTTTTCTTGTTCCTATAGCTGTGCTACAGTATACATTACTCACACTTAGATGTTCAACTCGATAATTAGCCATCAATGTTTTAAAAGAATTCTTCGCTAATTACTGAAGAGCTTGCCCCAGTTTCTATTAGTACAGGTATTGGGATTTCCCTTACTTGAATGACTATTTGTGGAGCGTTTACTAATTCAGTTTTCTCTGGTTTTGATACTACGATATTATTCAAGGTATTCCCGATGTTAATTCAACTTTCGCTCTGTGTTACTGTTTTCCCATCACCTTCTATAGCGCAAAGTGACAACGTGATTAGTTTTCAGAAGAGAATGCTGAATATCTGAGCTGGTTCTTAAGTTGGTATCACTTACTGTATCTCGTGAATTTGTCTGTTTTCTGGTTGTTCTCTCACATTTATTTATATATTTATTTTCATTCTTTTATAACACAATACATGTTTTTTGGATACACCAGTTAAATTTATATTACGTATTAAAAACATACAGTATTACACAATTATATAACATTTTACAATAATAATAATAATAATAATAATAATAATAATAATAATAATAATAATAATAATAATAATAATAATAATAATAATAATAATAATAATAATAATAATAATAATAATAATAATAATAATAATAATAATAATAATAATAATAATAATAATAATAATAATAATAATAATAATAATAATAATAATAATAATAATACATTTCTGTGTATTACTTTACATATAATAGTTACAGAGTAACATTTTAGTTTACACATCATTCTAGCCCCTCAAAATCCAACCTCTGCGGTCCTCGTCCCCAGGGGTGGGCAACAGGAAGTAGGGGACTGACTGATGGGGTGATGTACGGTGGGGACTTGGTGTACCCCAGGACCGCTACGGCTGCCGAGAAGGCCCATCAGTAACCCCGAAAACTGGCAGAAGAGGCTCTGGTATTTTTCCCCAGGGACCTACTACGGTAGGTACGGGTTTGGCGATCCCGGGGTCCCTAGCCACTCACCATCATTCCATCCCCTTCACCTCCATCAACTGTGCCACGCACTGCTACTGCTTGTCAGTAAGCATCACACTCTTCCTCTTCTAGTTTTTATTATTATTATTAGCACGTAAGGTCTTAGGTTTATAACTCCTGTCTCACCAGCAGGGATCTCTCCTATCTCCGTGGTCCTGTCCCACGGTTTTCAGCGCGGCTTCCGACATGTGTGCTCTCCGGAGGTCTCAAAAGTGAAGGTTGAGCGGACCCTTCGCACTGCCCCTATGTGTAGCCTTAGGTGCGGAGCCCGTCCACACCGTCAAGTACACCCACGTAGCTCCTTGAGGGCCCGGTCTGTGGTAATCTCCCGACTGCCGCGTCTTGCCGTTGGGTTAGTATCACGGACCGGACGTGTTACCGCTGACGGAACCCCGGTGTAATCAACCACAAGTCCCCTGAATCCGCGTGTGCCTATTACACGCATGCGCGGCCTAAAGTGGGGAGCCACAGGCGGTTATTCCTGTGGTAGGGGAATAAAGCCGGGGTGTGCGTGGTGAACGGTTTACCCATACGGACAAGCAGTGGAGATTGAAGGGTAGCTTTTCTGAAGTACAAATGAGATCGGTCATGGGTGAGGTCCCCATGACGGCACAGACCGTGAAGATTCGGTGTCTTTCTTTTTTAACCCCCGGATGGCAGGCTGACGCCGACGGTTCCGGATGGGGGTCTATATCATGTCTCCGCGCAAAACCTCTTTCATTGACCCATATTTATTGATGACCTTGGCATGTGATGGCAAAACCTTTAAAGACATTAGTCCATTCTATATAAAACGTGAGCTTGATAAAATCAGTGGCCCTGTAAAAAACGCTACCCGACTTCGAGACGGCAGCTTACTATTAGAGACCACAACAGCGGACCAATCTAAAAAACTGCAAAAGGCGACTTTGTTGGGCTCCTACCCGATCCGGGTAGCCCCACACAAAACCCTTAACACCTGCAGAGGAGTAGTCACCACCTCCAGCTTGGATGGTCTTGCGAATGAGGAAATAGTAAGTTGCCTCTCCGACCAACTCGTTTGTCAGGCGTACCGGCTTACTCGAAAACAAGATGGCAAGGAGTACCCGCTACCTACGGTCTTTCTTACTTTCGCCGGGACTAAGCTACCCGAGTACATCTATTGCGGCTATGAACGTGCTAGCGTCCGCCAGTATGTTCCGAACCCCATGCGCTGTTTCCAATGTCAGCGGTTCGGACATACTAAGGTCACATGTACAAATCCTGCTCTTTGTGAGCAATGTGGCCTACCGAAGCACGACGATCCAAACTGCAGTCGGACAACTTGTTGCGTGAACTGTGGCGGCAGTCACCCCTCTAGTTCGCGACAGTGCCCTAGATTCATGGACGAAAAGAGCATTCAGGAGCTACGTGTAAAGGAACCCCTGACTTTTCCAGAGGCACGGCGGCGCTTCGAACAACTGAAGCCTCCTAACACTACTACTGGATATGCATCAGCAGCTCGCCGTACTCCCAACACCACTGTTGCTGTTCAACACGTCCCTGTCGCCCACGCCTCCACGCAGACTGACTTTCGAGCCGTTAAACCCACGTCTCAGACTGCTTGTATATCCAACAGCACAGCCTCCGTTTCAGCCGTACAGACTCCCGCCACCAAGCCATCACCGAGTAACAACAATCCAGTGGTAATAGTAAAAAACCGATCCCGGCCACAACATAGATCGCGAAGTCGCTCGCCTTCGATTAGATCCCGGTCTCGTTCTACGAGCCGTAGGAGTTCTGACTCCCGAACATCAGCGGAGTCACAGGAGGCTAACGATTTTCGAGTCGTAGGGCCCAAGTCAGCCAAGGTCAAGAAAAAAGTTAAAACGGCCCGTTAAACACTCTTCATGGAAATAATCCAGTGGAATGTCAATGGTTTTCGAGCTCGTGCTCAAGACCTACAATATTTAGTTTCTCAACGGTCACCGTCAATAATTTGCCTCCAGGAAACCCACTTACATCCCAATCACTCGTTACAACTTCACTCTTTTTCGGCATTTAGAAGCGATTCTCTTGCAGGTATGCGTGCAAGCGGTGGCGTTGCTACCTTAGTGGCGCCTAACATTTCCGCCGCCCACGTTCCTCTCACCACACCATTGCAAGCTGTGGCCGTTCGGCTACAGCTGGAGAGCATCAGTTTTACCATATGCAACATGTACCTGCCGCCGCTCAGTATAGTTCCAGAGCGTGATCTTCAAGCTCTATTGGCTCAGCTCCCCTCACCACTACTCCTTGTGGGAGATTTGAATGCCAAGCACACGCTCTGGGGATCAGACCCCGATGACGCCCGTGGATGCCTCCTCGTAGACGTCTTCGATAAGTCTGAACTGCTTCTGCTAAATACTGGTGACCCGACATTCCTATCATCCGCTTATGGTACACATTCCGTACTAGACCTTTCTTTCTGCAGTCCATCATTAGTACCACTACTTGAGTGGTCAGTACTTTCCGACCTCTTCGTCAGTGATCATTACCCCATTGACATTCATTTTTCTGGCCGCCAATGTGTACCTTCTCGACATCCTCGCTGGATTATTTCCAAAGCTAACTGGGGAAAATTCCAATCCCTCATACACCTCATCGACCATGGTTTCGACACCATCGACGAAATGGTCGAATATTTTACTTGCTCGATCCTGCTCGCAGCAGAATTCAGCATTCCTCGAGGCTCACCTACACCACGTCGTATTCCTGTACCGTGATGGTCCGAGGAATGTAGTTTGGCTGTCAAAGCACGCAAACGTGCTTTGCGCATTTTTCAGCGGCACCCGACGGAAGCGAACTTCGTCGCCTTCAAACGTTCTCGCGCTAGGGCACGCTTCATACTGCGCAACGCAAAACGTAAATCCTGGGAAGCCTATGTGTCTTCGCTTTCCCGGCGCAGCTCTACCCAACAAGTATGGTCAGCTGTTCGGCGGATGTATGGCAAGTATCGCCGGACGGTAATTCCCGGCCTTGCCATCAACGGATCCATGTGCACCACCGAGCAGGACATAGCTGAAGCCCTAGCTACCACATTTGCTGCCACGAGCCAAACTGCCCGCTATGACGCTCTCTTCCTGCCTATTAAGGAAAAGGCGGAGCGGGTACCACTTAATTTTAATAGTGACTGCACCGAGCCGTACAACCAACCCTTTACCGCAGCCGAGCTCGCCCATTCTCTGGCGTTAGCAAAGGATTCCTCTCCAGGTCCCGATGACGTACACCGACAGATGCTGCTTCATCTTCCATCTGAGGCGCTATGTTTCCTTCTAAACATCTATAACCGCATTTGGCATGAGCGGGTTTTCCCTTCCTCCTGGCGAGAGGGTATTGTCATCCCCATCCCTCGACCCGGAAAGGACCGCAAGCTACCATCTAGCTACCGCCCCATTTGCCTGACAAGTGTTATCTGTAAGACGTTGGAGCGAATGATAAACGCTCGGTTAAATTGGTGGCTCGAAAAACAACCATCTGTCCAACTTGCAATGCGGTTTTCGTCGCCATCGCTCAAGTGTCGATAATCTAACACGCCTTGAAGGGTATGTTTCGGATGCGTTTCTACTGAAGCAACATACCGTGGGCGTGTTCCTCGACCTGGAGAAGGCCTATGACACCACTTGGCGGTTCGGCATACTCCGTAACCTACATGGTTACGGCATGCGTGGTCATCTACCAGATTTCCTATGCAATTTTTTAAAACTTCGCGGTTTTCGTGTGCGCATAGGAAACACGGTATCCTCGGAGCGGATACAGGAGAACGGCGTACCTCAAGGGTCGATTTTAAGCGTCGCACTTTTTGCCGTAGCTATCAATGGCATCACTAGTGCCGTTCGATGCGGAATTCCAACATCACTCTATGTTGACGACTTCGCACTTTGTTATAGGTCAGCCAACATAGATCACATTGAGCGCCAACTGCAGCTGACCATCACCCAGCTAGCAGCTTGGGCGCTACAAAACGGTTTCCGCTTTTCAGCTGCGAAGACCCAGTGTATCCACTTTCACCGCCTACGAGGTATTCACCCGCCTCCTGATCTTCATTTGAACGGCACACCCCTGCCATTTGTCTCGCACCTGAAGTTCTTGGGCCTCTACTTGGACCGACAACTAAATTGGGAGCACCACATTCGTCACCTTCGAGCCTCTTGCGATCGTTCTCTTCGGGTGCTGAAGGAATTATCTGGAGCATCTTGTGGGGGGGCGATCGCACGGTAATGTTGAGGCTGTACCGCTCTCTGGTTCGGTCCAAGCTGGACTATGGCAGTTTTATTTATGGCGCAGCGACCGCCTCTAAACTTCGCCTTTTAGACACCGTGCATCATACTGGCATCCGCCTTGCCACAGGAGCTTTCCGCACCAGTCGAGTCGACTGCCTGTATGCAGACTCAGGCGAACCTCCACTCCATATTCGTCGCTCGCTGTTACTCTGCTCATACGTTTCAAAGTTGGCAAGTCATCCCAATCATCCTTGTTTTAAACCAGTTCTGTGTCCAGATTCAGTCCACCGTTATATGCGCCCTGGTTCTCGGATTCGCCCCGTGGGAATAAGATTTTGGGATCTCCTACATTCCCATGGCCTCCGAATGCCTCGCGTAGAGAGGTCGTCCATCTGCCCTTATCCTGCATGGCAGCTCGATCGTGCGGTGTTCGATCTCGCTCTTTCAAGCAACCCTAGACTCGCTACTCCACATTCGGTGTTCCAACAACTTTTTGCCGAATTGCTGGGCCGTTACCCTAACTATGTTCCGGTCTTTACAGACGGTTCTCAGTTAGGTAGCGCTACGGGTTGCGCATTCTTCATTAACGGTGAGGCTCATAAATTTCGTCTTCTGGTCTCCACTTCAGTTTTTTCCGCAGAAGTGTATGCCATCTTCTATTTGCTCCTTTTTATTTGCAAGTTGGCTCCCGGCTCTTTTATTGTCTGCACTGATTCTCTGAGTGCGCTTCAGGCCTTGCAACAGCACACTGCCACTCAGACCCTAGTTTTAAAAATACAGGCCCAGATCTCGCAAATGCTCAGGCGGGGGTACAATTTTGTTTTTACCTGGACCCCAGGCCATGTGGGGATTACCGGGAACGAGGAGGCGGACGCGGCTGCAAAGTCAGCTTGCCGTTTGCCCCGGAGTTTAACTACTGTGCCATACCAGGATGTGCAACGTTTTTTTCGTCGCCAACTCTTCTCTGCTTGGCAGCACTCCTGGACAGCTTTGGAAGGCACACAACTCCGGGCAATAAAGGAGAGCGTACAACCCTGGCTAACTTCCTGCAGGGATAACCGGCGAGCCGAGGTGATACTCACCCGGCTGAGAATTGGGCACACACGAGCGACACATGGCTACCTGTTAAGAGGGGAACCGGCCCCTGTGTGTGCTCCGTGTGCAGTACGCCTCACGGTGCGACACGTATTGCTGGATTGCCCACGGTACGCCCGCGTTCGCCATTTTTTGGGTTTGGGAGCTAACTTGCACGGTGTTTTAGGTGACGACCCAGTGGCCGTGGACAAGGCACTGCGGTATGTTTTTAAAATTGGTTTTAATAAACAAGTATAACATGTATTTTATATTTATTAGTTTTTAGAGCTTTTAAATTATGTTTTAGATGGTTTTTATGTCCTTTTAACAGTGGAGTGGTTTTATTACTTTTTACCTTTTTAGCTAATTTTTTTATATAGCTTTTAGGTTTTAGTGTTGACTTGGGGCCCAAATGACCTTGTTGTCGACGGGCCCTTAAACACCACACACTCACTCACTCACTCACTCAATTATCTCTCTAACCAATCTCAGGTACATATATATTGAATGTGAGAATTGACAGTATACATTTACTATCATAAAACTAAATTGATAATAAGAACATTCTATGCAGTTTACATGTGACGTACAATACTGACTTATTGGCATATATCTTATATTATTATTTACAATAAATATTGCTGCCATTGGCTGTTCACCTATAGTTACAATTTTAACATCTTTTGGCAAATATAAGATATTTCCATCTTCACTAAAAGGTTCCTGTACACATGCTATGTCTAGGTTTCTATCTTCCAGCAATTGTCTACATTCTTTTAAAACTAATCTACTTCTAGCTGTATTCAATTGCATAAGCCTTAAGATTTTCATTATATGTTTGTTCTATTTATTAAACTAGTTAACATCATTTTATACGTTTCACAATCTTTAGAGTTTGGACTTTTACATTTGATTTTCTTTTTTCTATTTGTACAGGCTATACAAGTGGGTGGTTGCTGATTCAGAGGACAATCCTTTCTTACATCATCTTGAACACCACAATGTCCACACACCATTTTATCCTTAGCACAAAATTTTATAGTATGTCCTAAATCCTGGCATCTATTGCACCTAGCCACTGCTAGAAAGTCTTTCACAGTCACTGATGAAAAGTCAATGTACACCCTTCCTTTTTGCAATAATAATTTCCTTATTTCGGGAGTCACTTCGAAAACCTGATGCACAGTATTGTCATTCCTTGGTCCAGTAAAGAATTTGAATTTAAATCCTTCTTTAAAACTTTCTTCATTTAATTCACTAAAATTCTGGTTATATACAAATTTTATCAATTGATCCTGTTCAATCCATTTAGGAACGTCATACAATATCATCTTTGGATTCAGCTTTTTCTGCTTTTCTACTTGTAATTCAGTTTTAATATTTTCATTATTTAGTATTTTATTAGCATCATCGTCTGTGTCGGTTTCTATGACAACAAATTTCTCTGCGTTCCTTATTCCTTTTATATGGATTTTCTCTTTAACTGGATCTATCTTTGATGTCAAAATCTTTCTTGTTTCCTCAACAGATTTTCCTTGTTTTGACGAACAGAAAATTGTACTACTTTTTACAGCTTGTGCATGTTGAATTTTTATCTCTCTTTTGGACGTCGTTGGACCACTTACTATACTGGCAAAAGTAGGTTGGGGTACTCTTTTTAAATTTTCATTTTCTTTTCTCAGTTCATCTCTTTCCTTTTTCAAACTATCAATTTCCTCTTTTAGTTGATCAATCATTCCATAACAGTAACTTAATCGGGAAGTTAGTTGGAAGAACTTCTCCTTATATTGGTCTAGTTTAGCCTTAGACAGCCTATCACCAGTACTACCGATTTCATTCAATCCCATATTAATTATGGACATATCCACTATCACTGGTATTTTGGGTAATGTCTCTTCCATCATACCTTTTTTATAGCTTCCTCTCTCGACTCTCCTTGATCTTTACTGTCCTCCTTTCTCCTACCCCCCTGGGAGGGCCCAGGGGTTGATCTACCTATCATTTCCAATCACCAGAAACACTATCACTATTACAAATAAACAAGAGTGAAACAGAAGGAAAATAAGGTGCAGAATCTAACGGATCACCAAGATTCCTCCTTCCTTATCTACTATAAGCCCCTCTTAGCCGACAAATGTCGCTCAGGGTGGGGGACGAGAACCCGGGAGCTCAAGCAGTATCCCTCTGTAAACACTTAATATATCGCTCGTACACACAAGCCAAATATCCAGCAGCGGGGGAAACTGCTCTACATACCACCCCTCACCAAGACTACAGGGGAACACCAAGGGCTGTCCGACTCTTCAATCACTCCCCTTGGACCTCATGTCCTCCAGCATGTCTCGTACCGCCCGTTGCTTCGCCAGCGGAACGCGTCTAGGTGGTTGTCGAATAGGCCCGTCGTCCCCAGTGTCGTACGGTGAAGGACTTTTTGCGTGCGGCCGTCGTCACTATCGCCTTGGCTGAAAAACCGCTAGTATCGCCTCAGCAGTTGCCGAACTTTCTCCAGTTCTACGGTCAGGTGGTCGGCCGCCCTCTACAGTAAGCCTTCTAATAGTGACTGCACCGAGCCGTACAACCAACCTTTTACCGCTGCCGAGCTCGCCCATTCTCTAGCGTTAGCAAAGGATTCTTCTCCAGGTCCCGATGACGTACACCGACAGATGCTACTACATCTTCCATCTGAGGCGCTATGTTTCCTATTAAACATCTATAAACGCATTTGGCATGAGCGGGTTTTCCCTTCCTGCTGGCGAGAGGGTATCGTCATCCCCATCCCTCGACCCGGAAAGGACCGCACACTTCCATCTAGCTACCGCCCCATTTGCCTGACGAGTGCCCTCTGTAAGACCTAGCGAATGATAAACGCTCGGTTAAATTGGTGGCTAGAAAAACATAACCACCTGTCCAACTTGCAATGCGGTTTTCGTCGCCATCGCTCAAGTGTCGACAATCGAACACGCCTTGAGGGGTATATTTCCGATGCCTTTCTACTGAAACAGCACGCCGTGGGCGTGTTCATCGACCTGGAGAAGGCCTATGACACTACTTGGCGGTACGGCATACTCCGTAACCTTCATAGTTACGGTATGCGTGGTCATCTACCCGAGTTTTTATGCAATTTTTTAAAACTTCGCCGTTTTCGTGTGCGCATAGGAAAAGCGATATCCCAGGAGCGGATACAGGAGAACGGTGTACCTCAAGGGTCGATTTTGAGCGTCACCCTTTTCGCCGTAGCGATTAGCGGCATCACTAGTGCCGTTCGAAGTGAAATTCCATCATCCCTCTATGTTGACGACTTTGCAGTCTATTATAGATCAGCCAACATAGACCACATTGAGCGCCAACTGCAGCTGACCATCACCCAGCTAGCAGCTTGGGCGCTTCAAACCGGCTTCCGCTTTTCAGCTGCGAAGACACAGTGTATCCACTTTCACCGCCTACGAGGTATTCACCCGCCTCCTGATCTTTATTTGAACGGCACACCCCTGCCATTTGTCCCGCACCTGAAGTTCTTGGGCCTCTACTTGGACAGGCAACTCAACTGGGAGCACCATATTCGTCACCTTCGAGCCTCTTGCGATCGTTCTCTTCGGGTGCTGAAGGTATTATCTTGAGCATCGTAGGGGGGGGGGGCGATCGCACGGTAATGTTGAGGCTGTACCGCTCTCTGGTTCGGTCCAAGCTGGACTATGGCAGTTTTATTTATGGCGCAGCGACCGCCTCTAAACTTCGCCTTTTAGACACCGTACACCATACTGGCATCCGCCTTGCCACAGGAGCTTTCCGCACCAGTCGAGTCGACTGCCTGTATGCAGACTCAGGCGAACCTCCACTGCATATTCGTCGCTCGATGTTACTCTGCTCATACGTCTCGAAGTTGGCAAGTCATCCCAATCATCCTTGTTTTAAACCAGTTCTGTGTCCAGATTTAGTCCACCGTTATATGCGCCCTGGTTCTCGGACACGCCCCATGGGAATAAGATTTCGGGATCTCCTACATTCCCATGGCCTCCGAATGCCTCGCGTGGAGAGGTCGTCCATCAGTCCTTATCCCGCTTGGCAACTCGATCGTGCGCGGTTCGATCTCGCTCTTTCCAGCAACTCTAGACTCGCTACTCCACATTCGGTGTTCCAACAACTTTTTGCCGAACTACTGGGCCGTTACCCTAACTATGTTCCGGTCTTTAAGGACGGTTCTCAGTTAGGTAGCACTACGGGTTGCGCGTTCTTCATTAACGGTGAGGCTCATAAATTTCGACTTCTGGACACCACTTCGGTCTTTTCAGCAGAGCTGTATGCCATTTTCTATTCGCTCCTTTTTATTTGCAAGTTAGCCCCTGGCTGTTTTATTATTTGCACTGACTCTCTAGGTGCTCTTCAGGCCTTGCAACAGCACACTGCCGCTCACTCCCAAGTGTTAGTAGTAGTAGTAGTAGTAGTAGTAGTAGAGTTTCGGGGCGCACAACTGCTTGGGTTATTAGCGCCCTAACAACACTAAAAGCTTAAAAGTAACAGGCATGTAGCCTGTGGGTGCAATGGGTAAAAGAGTAGAACCATAATTAAAAACAGTGCCAGTAACGGTGAGAATAAACACCACATTGGCAAACGGCTAAAGTGCAAAAGGTGTCAGAACAGTAAGTTATATACGGCGACCGAAGCCACTTAGTTGAATAAATCGTAATAGTTTCTCGGCGGCGCCTGGAGTGTCAGCTAGGATATCGGTCATTGTCGCTGGTAGGTCCAAAGACGCACGTATGGGGGCTAAAAACTGGCACTTTGTTAAGATATGTCGCACCGTTAGTGACTCGCTGCAACGAGGGCAAACAGGTGCAGGTTCTGACTGTAATAAATGAGTGTGACTAAAACGGCAGTGCCCGATACGTAGTCTAGCTAAAGTGACTTCGTCCCGACGGCAGCCACGGGAGGAAGTCTGCCAGGTAACAGGTAGCGGTTTTACCTCCCGAAGTTTGTTGCGCGTAACAGCGTGCCAAGATGTCTGCCAGCGGGAAGTGGGAAGACTCCGTAAAATCGCGCTAAAATCATCAGAGGGGATTTGGGAGCTGCTGCATCTACCACATGAAAGTGCAGCCTTCGCAGCGAGATCAGCGTCTTCGTTACCTGATAGGCCTACATGTCCAGGGACCCACACGAAAGACACCCTAATACTAGCATTAGCGAGCATGTAAAGGCGATCCTGGACACGCTGTACAAGAGGGTGGTAGGTGTACAGCGACTTGAGGCTTTGGAGGGCGCTTAAGGAATCGGAGCAGATCACCCAGCGCTGCAAACCTTGCCGATGAATATACAGAAGGGCTTGGTAAATAGCAAACAGCTCAGCGGTAAAAATCGAGCACTGCGATAAGAGGCGAAATTTGAAACTGCGGCTACCGTGAATAAAAGCACATCCCACGCCTTGGTTGTCCTTCGAGCCATCCGTGTATATAAAATTACAAGGGCCATAGTGAGCCTTTAGTTCTAAAAAGGACATGCGAATAGTCGAACGAGGGGTCGTTGATTTTGGCATGGCCGTTAGCCTCAGATCGACGGAAATCTCCGAGCGGAGCCAGGGGGGAAAGAGGGATTCTCCCCGCTGAAACACGGATGGCAAACTGATGTTCAAGAGTCGCAGAAGTAGGCGAAACCGAACGCCAGGAGGGAGCAACGCCAGGGGGCGCGTCGAGTACTGACGATCCAAAGAGGCGTTAAAAAGGGTTTAAAAGAAGGATGTTCCGGCATACCTAAGAGCTTGCAAGCGTAAATGCACAAAAGAACATCGCGTCGATAGGAAAGCGGTGGTTCGGCGGCTTCCGCACACAAGCTCACTGCTGGGCTAGTGGGAAAAGCGCCAGTACTCAACCTGATTCCACGGTGGTGGATGGGATCGAGGCGACCTTGAACCGACGAACGAGCCGACGAATACAAGACGCATCCGTAGTCAAGTTTAGATCGGACTAGGCAACGGTAGAGTTGTAAAAGTACAGTCCGATTTGCACCCCAGGATGTGCTACTTAAAACGCGTATAATATTAAGAGACCGGTCACACCGTGCCCTTAAATACATAATATGAGACGACCAGCTGAGCTTTCTGTCGAAGATCAATCCCAAAAATTTCGCCTCGTCCGCAAAAGGAAGAACAGCAGGGCCGAGGTGTAGAGAAGGCGAATGAAACGCCTTCCGGCGCCAGAAGTTGACACAGACTGTTTTCTCGGCGGAAAACTTAAAGCCGTTTTGGATACTCCAAGTGTAGAGGCCATGTAGGCAACCTTGGAGGCGGCGTTCTAGCAAACAAGTTCGCCGAGAGCTGCAATAAATTGCAAAGTCGTCAACAAATAAAGAGGCCGAAATGACACACTCTACAATGGCAAACAGTGTGACACTGAGCATCGATCCTTGCGGTACTCCGTTCTCTTGGATAAAAACACGGGATAAAACTGAACCTACGCGCACGCGAAAGACTCTTTTCCTCATGAACTCTCGAATAAAGAGGGGTAGACGGCCTCGGATACCCCAACTGTGTAGTGTACGAAGAATGCCATACCTCCAACATGTGTCGTATGCTTTGGCGAGATCAAAAAAGACGGCAACAGTTTGATTCCTCCGCAAAAAATTGTCCATAATATGTGTTGATAGGGAGACAAGGTGATCAGTCGTAGAACGAAAGCGTCGAGAGCCGCATTGGACGTTGGACAACAAATGTTGGGATTCCAGCCACCATGTCAATCGCCCGTGTATCATGCGCTCCATCACCTTGCAGATGATGCTGGTGAGGGAGATCGGGCGATAACTGGAAGGTAGATGGGGGTCCTTACCAGGCTTTAAAATGGGGACTATGGTGGCCTCACGCCAGGCGGATGGAAATGTGGCAGTACGCCAGATACGGTTGTACACGCCTAGAAGGAACCTTCTACCATGGGAGGTAAGGTATTGGAGCATCAGAAGTTGTATACCATCTGGGCCAGGTGCAGAGGGCCTGGAAGAAGCCAGGGCCCTTTCTAGCCCGGTCTCGGAGAAATCCGTGTTGTAAAATTCCGTGTTAGATGAGGAAAATGAGAGCTCATGGGATTCCACCCGGTCTTTCGTAGCTAAGAATGCTGCATAATAGTGGGAGGAACTGGAAACGTCAGCGAAGGCAGTGCCCAAGGCGTCAGCAACGGCTCCGGGGATAACGACAGTGTCGTTATTCAGCCTGAGGCCGGGAATCGAGAGCCTGGAAGCTTTGCCGGCGACGCGGCGAAGCCGATCCCATACAATAGAAGATGGTGTGAAGGGATTAAATGACTCGACGAAGCGCTTCCAAGAGGTTCGTTTACTGTCCATAATGATGTGACGAGCTCGGGCACGCAGTCGTTTATACGTGACTAGATTTTCAAGAGTAGGGTGGCGCCGAAATACTCGAAGTGCCTTCCTCCGTGCCTGGATCGCCACCCGGCACTCGTCGGTCCACCAAAGGACTGGCAGGCGTTTCGGATGGGATGACGACCTGGGTATCGCTTGTTCGGCAGCAGAAGTGATGACGGAAGTAAGGTGATCCACCATGTCGTCGACGTTGTTAAAGAGGCGGTCTTCGAAGACCGCCAAGTTTGAGTAAAGGAGCCACTGAGCTCTGTGGAATTGCCAGTGGGGTACACGTGACGATGGAACATTGTGAGAAAGCAGGCGTATAACACACGGAAAGTGATCGCTGCCAAAGCTGTCAGAAATGACGTTCCACTGTAGGCGATGTGTAAGCTGTTGGGAGCAAACAGCTAGGTCGAGGTGAGAGAAACTGCCGCTGGAATCGGAAAGAAAGGTTGGTTGGCCGGTGTTTAGAACGGAAAGATTGTACTGGGAAAAAATTCAACGAGGTCGTTCCCCCTTGCGCTAGCCCGTGGAGATCCCCATAGGGGGTGGTGGGCATTAAAGTCTCCCAACAGAAGATAAGGCGTCGGGAGCTGCGCTACTAAAGCTGCGAGATCAGCAAGAGGGAGAGGAGAAGAAGGTGGAAAATAAACAGAACAAAGTGTAAACGAAAAACCAGGAAAGCGGACGATGGCAGCAACAGCTTGCAGGTGAGTGGTGAGCCGAAGAGCTTGATAATAGATGTTGTCACAAAGTAGCATCATAACACCCCCATGGGCAGGAGAACCAGGTTCCGGTGGGAGATCGAATCGCACCGGCACGTACCCGGGAAAAGTGAAAGTATCCCGGCGCTGGAGCTTGGTTTCCTGCAAGCACAAAATACGAGGTGACAGCGACGTCGTGAGGAGCTGTAATTCGGCTTTATGTGCACGAATGCCACGTATATTCCACTGGACAATCGACATTAGGAGGTAAAGAAGAGGTTGGTTGAGCACTTTACTTGGCCACAGGCTGCCGCTTCAATTTGCCTTTTTGTGTGCGCGTGGGGCTAGGACTTTTGGGAGGGATAGGATCTTCCTCCATAGGCTCCGCTTCGAGAGGAGGCTCGGAGTCACCGGAAACCGAAGTCAGGGCGTCGAACCGGTTACCGGTGGCCACGGGCGTTTTCGAGACTCGTGGAGTGCGGTTACGCCCTCTGCCATCTTGAGATTTAGATCTCCGAGGTGGTGAAGAAGAGGAGGCTTTTGAAACAGTCGGTTTACTGGCAGAAGTAGCCGGGTTTTTTAGAAAGTCGGAGCGTTTTGGTTCGGTTTTAAACTTTCGAGGTTCGGTGCTGAGCGGAGTTTTCTTAGGGCTGCCGGATCCAGAAGGTGGTACCGGAAGTTTAGCCGGGACGACAACGGAGGAATCTGAGGATGTTTGGGTGCCAATATCCCGCTTGGGTACTGAAGCTGAAACCACAGAGCTAAATGTGCCAAATTTTAAAATAGAAGGTTGGCGAGCAAGATGGCGTTTGCGGGCCTCAGTGAAAGAGGCGTTCTTTCACCCGCAGCTCCTGAATGGCCTTCTCATCCATATAACGTGGAGCGTTGTTGGAAGATGCTGGATGGCTACCGCGACAATTGACGCAGCAAGGAGGATTTGGACAAGCTCCGTCATGTGCGTCTTGGCCGCACACGGCGCAAACAGATTGTGTTAACTTGCACGATAACTAAGTGTGGCCAAATCGTTGGCATTGAAAACAACGCAGAGGACGTGGTATATAGGGCCGAACGTTGATTACCTCGTAGCCAGCCTTAATCTTCGCCGGGAGATCGATCCGATCGAAGGTAAGGAAGAGCGTACGAGTGGGCACTGGAACACCATCACGCATTGCTTTTACGCGATATACGGAGGTCACGCCTTGGTTGGAGAGGTAGCCTTGGATTTCTTCTTCCTGCATGCCATCTAGAAGGTGTGATGTAATGACGCCTTTACAAGAGTTCAGGCTTCGATGCTTCTCAACTCGGATGGGATATCCGTGGAGGAGTTTCGCCTTCAGCAGTCTGTCAAACTGTAGTGTAGAGTACGCTTCAACGAGCAAGGAACCATTTCTGAGACGGGTACAAGACTTCACTGGACCGGCTAGTTTATCAAGTCCCAACTGTATAACAAAGGGATTTACTGTGAGAAATGTCTGAGCCTCCAAACGATTTATGACTAGGTAACGAGCACCTGATGCTTCGTGTACCTCTTTTACTTCATTTGCCTGTCGTTTTCTTTTGGGTGTAAGTGTTGCCATAAAAGACGTTATTTGAGTTCATCCCCCAATGCTCCCCACCCACCACGGAGCCCAACAAGGGGTCATCCCACTGGGATGACAGGGCTACATAGGGGATATAGCAGGCTCGCCGTCCCACTCACACTGGAGTTCAGTGTAACACCTTGTCCTGGCCGATTGATTAGGGGTGGGTTAGTCCCTAACCTCCCGTTTAGCTGAAGCAGTAGCCAAAGTGGTATATTGGTATTGCGCACCCTTCCCAAATTCAGAAAAACACTGTTACGAGCTCAGATACGCATCCCTCAACCACCAGGACAAACATTTCCACCGACACGGGTCTCCACGCACGGCCTACACGTGGGTGGGCCTGTTGACCGTCTCCCTCAACCACGAAGAGGAACCCACACGAGGGAGACTGTTGGCTCGGGACCCCGGGATCGCCAATACCCGTACCTACCGTAGTAGGCCCCTGGGGGATCCCAAGTGTTAAAAAGACAGGCCCAGATCTCGCAAATGCTCGGTCGAGGATACAATTTTGTTTTTACTTGGACCCCAGGCCATGTGGGCATTTCCGGGAACGAAGAGGCGGACGCGGCTGCTAAGTCCGCTTGCCGTTTGCCCCGGAGTTTAACAACTACGGTGTCATACCAAAATGTGCAACGTTTTTTCCGTCGCCATCTCCTATCTGCTTGGCAGCAATCCTGGACAGCTTTAGAAGGCACACAACTCCGGGGTATAAAGGAGAGCGTACAACCCTGGCCAACTTCCTGCAGGGATAACCGGCGAGCCGGGGTGATACTCACCCGGCTGAGAATTGGGCACACACGAGCAACTCATGGCCATCTGCTAAGAGGGGAACCGGCCCCTGTGTGTGCTCCGTGTGTAGTACGCCTCACGTTGCGGCACGTACTGCTTGATTGCCCGCAGTACGCCAGCGTTCGACAGTCTTTGGGCTTGGGGGCTAACTCGCCCAGTATTTTAGGTGACGACCTAGTGGCCGTGGATAAGGCACTGCGGTTCGTTTTTAAAATAGGTTTTAATAAACAAGTGTGACTTGTATTTTATATTTATTACTTTTAGCGTTTTTTTAGTATTAGTCTTTAGGTCGCTTTTAATGTTCTTTTAACAGTTGAGTGTTTTTATTATATTTTACCTTATAGCAAATATTTTTTATAGCTTTTAGGTTTTACTGTTGACTTAGGGCCCAAATGACCTAGATGTCGACGGGCCCTAAAACCCCACACTCACTCACTCACTGAACGTGGATTCCTTCCGGTCCTGGTGCTGTCAGTCGCGATGATGAAAGAGCGTGTTCTAACTCCGCCAAGGTGAAGAGGCGGTTATAATCTTCAAGGTTTCTGGAACTAAACAGGAAACCATGAGATTCTACCTGAGTCTTAATTGAGATAAACTCAGGAGCATATTTACTTGAGCTAGACACCTGAGCGAAAGCACAGCCGAAGGTGTTAGCCACGACAAACGGATCAACAACTCCTGCAGGTGTTTTCAGACCAGCGATTGGCAAGTGGGTTGATTTTCCGGCCAGGTGCCTTAACCTATCCCATACAACCGATGATGGTGTCGATCTGTTAAAAGATGCGACAAAGTTGTTGCATGAGATCTTTTTGCTATCCTTAATTATTTGCCTAGACTGTGAACGCGCTTTCTTGTACTCAATTAGATTACTTTGGGTAGGGTGTCGTTGAAATACCCGTAGAGCACGTCTACGAGCACGAATAGCATTCCGGCAGTCGTTGTTCCACCATGGGACAGCAAGTCGGCCGGGTTGGGTAGCCGAACGTGGAATAGACTGTTCTGCAGCGGAAAGAATTTTCTCTGTGAGATGATCGACTAGATCATTCACAGAATCGTGCTCGTTGTAATCAAAGACAGCCAACTGGGTGTAAAGGTTCCAGTTGGCACGATGAAAGCGCCATGTAGGGATACGTGAGGTAGACACATCGTGTGCTAAGAGACTTAAGAATACATGGGAAATGGTCGCTGGAATGTAAATGAGAGGTGACATTCCACTGCAATGAAGCTGCTAACTGATGTGTACATACTGCCAAATCGATGTGCGAATAGGTGTTATAGGCGTCTGAAAGGAACGTTGCCTCTCCGGAATTCAGGAGAACCAAGTTATTGCTCTCCAAAAATTTTGCAATGAGGTGGCCTCTCGAACATGCCCGAGTTGAGCCCCATAGTGGGTGATGAGCATTAAAGTCTCGAACTATTAGAAATGGTGTTGAAAGTTGGGAAACCAGATCTTCAAGGTCAATTAACGAGAGGTCATCTGATGGCGGGAGATATACAGTGCAAATGCAAAATTCGATTGATGGCAGCTTAGTCCGTACAGCTACAGATTGTATATCAGATTGCAGCTGTACCGGATCTACAAATAAGTCATCCCTGAGGAGCATCATAGTGCCCCCGTGAGCAGGAATGCCCTCTTCTGTGTCAATATCACACCGCAGTGGTGTGTAGCGTCGGATGTTAAACTTGTCTTGCGGTCGTTGCTTAGTCTCTTGTAAGCATACCACCAAGGGGTTACGCTTACTGAGCAAAAGTTCCAGTTCTGCTCTATGTGTTCTTAAACCCCGCAAGTTCCATTGGAGGATAGCCATTGGAACTATGGAGATAGGTTGTAAAGATTGGTCTACATTAAGCCGACCTTAACGGTGGCCGAATCAGCTTACCCTTTTTCTTAGGCGTAGGGCTAACACCTTTTTCTGCCGGTTTATCCTGGCGCTTTTTTGTTGCCGTTCTTGGGTCGGTATCCTCTAGGTCCATCTCTTCGGCGGAGGAAGCCCCTTTCCCTAAAGAGAACTTAGGTACGAGGGCTTCTAACTTATTGGACACAGAGATCGACGAAGATGACAGTCGTCCATCCGATTCATCCCCAGAAAGCTCTTCAGAACAGCTTCAGGGTGCTCTAGAGGTTTTCTTCTTCCTGGGGGTACGTGTCGAATCTTTCAGGAAATCTGTCCTCTGGTAATTGGTCTTAAATTCTTTAGGCGGCGGATCGTATATTACAGGCTTGTCATATTTACATGTAGAAGTCGACGGTTTGGCTTGGGACGGGGCTTAGGTTTTAGTTTCCTTCGTCCGGTTAGGCGATGTATTTGCCGACGCTGGTGATGGAGTTGTGGAATTCCGTACTTGTGTCGGGACAAGAACTCTATCCGAGATGGTAGGCTCCCCTGCACCGCAGGTTTGCGTTGCAATTTCTTTCCTAGGAACGGGTTTAGCCAAGACAGAGCTATAAGTACCGGACCTAGGGACGGAGGGCAAGCGAGTTCGCAGGAGCTTCCGGGCGTCCGAGAAGGAAACCTTCTCCTTAACCCCGATCTCCTGTATTGCCTTTTCTTCCACAAAACGTGGGCAGTCTTTGGAGCTAGATGGATGCTCCCCGGCAAGTTTATGCATTTAATGGGCGACGAGCACTCACCCTCGTGTAAAGCCAAACCACAGTTGACGCATGCTGGAGATCCGTTACACAGTTGACTAGTGTGACCATAACGTTGACATTTGTAGCACCGCAGGGGGTTTGGTATATAGGGCCTAACCTCAATACTCTCGTATCCTGCCTTAATCTTTTGAGGAAGATCTACCCTATCAAAAGTAAGGAACAGGGTACGAGTAGGCAACAATTCCCCACGTTCTCTGCGCTGCACTCGGTATACACATGTGACTCCCGCATCTCTCAGGTTCTCCTGAATCTCCTCGTTGGACATACCGTCCAACGCACGGGTAGTTACCACCCCGCGCGAGGAGTTCAGGGTCTTACGTACCGTAACGGATATAGGGTAACTCCCTAGCATGCTTGCCTTCAGTAACGATGCCGCCTGGGCGTTAGAATGCGCCTCAGCCAGGAGCGTGCCATTTCTCGATCGTATACAAGCTTTGACCGGACCTGCAATTTTGTCTAATCCCCTATGGATGGTAAAGGGGTTAACGGTAGCAAACTTTTGGCCTTCTTCAGTGCGAATGATTACCAAGTAGCGAGGACCACAAGACTCGACTACTTCTTTTCCATTGCTGCAAGTTTTTGGATTATTTTTTGGGGTAAGGTTTGACATGTAAGTTGGCGAAAAATTCATCCCCCCGTGCTCCCCACCCACCACGGAGCCCAACGAGGGGTCATCCCACTGGGATGACAGGGCTACACAGGGGATATAGCGAGCTCGCCGTCCCACTCACCCTGGAGGTCGGTTCAATACCTAGTCCTGGCCGATTGATTAGGAGTGTGTTAGTCCCTAACCTCCCGTTTAGGCGAAGCAGAAGCAAAAGTAGTGTATTAGTAATTCGTACCCTTCCCGAATTCAGAAAAACACTGTTACGAGCTTAGATACGCATCCCTCAACCACCAGGACTAACCTTTCCACCGACACGGCTCTCCACGCACAGCCTACATGTGGGTGCGCCTGTTGACCGTCTCCCTCAAGCACGAAGAGGAGCCCACACGAGGGAGACTGTTGGCTCGGGACCCCGGTTCGCCAAACCCGTACCTGCCGAAGTAGGCCCCTGGGGGCTGTTAACTTGGAGGTTAAGTTAGCAAGTGACGAAACATGATTGAAATCTCCTACGAGGTTCAGCTTCAATATTGAAACATTCACTTCTTGATTTTTGTATCTGAAAATAAAATCTCAGTAATGTAATGTCAATAAGCTTTTATTTCTCCGTGAATGGTTTAAACAGCAATCCATTATATCACTTGCTATAGCAACAACAGCTATTCACAGTTGACCTCCAATAATAATGGCAATTTTAAACACAAATATCTGATTCTCATTTCTGTGTACCTGGAGTAAGTAGCCAAGATCACGTGACGAATTATCAAATGCTCTTTCTTCTACAGGAGCATACAACAATCCTTCTTCCTCACTGACAGTTTCAAGATGGTCAAGCCTCTAACACAACTTGAATCAGCCAATCTCCTTCGTCATCCAGTACGCCAGCGCCTCTATTTTCGGGTGACAAACTAAAATCTCTTGTTGCTATTTCTCCTATCACTGCTTCACACCGGTGTGTAACAATAACTAATTTTTTAGACATACGTGCAAAAACTAAAATGAATGAAATCTGGAAACGAACACAAAATATATGAGCAGCGATAGAAATCTCCAAACATAATAAATTATTGCCAGTAATTCAATTGGAACGACCTCCTCTCACACGGAGACTTTATACAAATGCTCTCACTCTGTGATAAAGCGGTATAAGTCACACCGATGTGTGAAATAAGGAAACTACTTCTAAATGCTTTGTCCATTAGAATTCTATTCAAGTTCCAAATCAATGCCCTTCTGAATACGTTAATATAATTGCTAATAGAACCATATGAGAGTTCAGCTCAACTCCATGCTGGCGGGATGTTTGGAACAGCCCGAAGGGTGGTCAAATCGTGTACCTGCTCTGGGAAGAGCTTTACCACGTAGTGGCGGGATGTGGGTGTTGCAGAACGACGGGTGTAGATTAAGTGGGGGGATATGAGAGTTTTCACAAAATTGTGAACATGTATAACCTTTAGAAGACTACTTTTCTGACTACAATTACTGTCTTAACGTATATTATAGCTGTTACTTGTTTTTACGCCATACATATAAATTAAATCTAAAACATATTTAAAACAAATAATTACATTTTATTATAAGACTTTATAAACAAATATAAATGATGTTAGGAAGATCCTAACGAAACGCGTTCTAGGTGAATACTACCAATAAATGGAGCACTGAGTATTAGTTCGACTCAAAATTGTATTAAATATAATAATTTTACGCTATTCAATATTACCTATAGAGCCATCTATGAACAGCAAGACAAAGTTGTTAAAGCAACGCATCCTCGTGGCCATCACTATAATTCAGACATTATCCATTATCTAGAAATATATGTTTATAACACTAAGTTGACATATTATATTCTCAACGCAGTCTTCTACAATGGCTAAACCGTTAACAGAAGTAGCTTCATTAGACAATTGTATATACAACAGAAATATAAGAGACTGAAATGATAGTCAAATGTTTAACAACTAGATCGCTGTATGCTGACTTTTATATTATATAGGGTTATCATGACATCAAGAGAAATACAAGAAGGTACTTAACATTTTAAAGATGTAAATCAATTGTAGGACGTAATCTAAAAGTAACGAATACCTTGCAAACTGTAAATGATATAAAAAGACCCAAATTATTTGTTTTATTTTATTCTTATATTACTTGAGATAAGTCTTTGAAGAAATATAAATATGACTTGTGCCCGTGTATGATAATACTAATGTAAGTGTGAAATATTACATAGTTACCAGCTCTTACTAAATAAATGACAGTTGAATGTCTGTCTCTGTGGAAGAACAGAGTTGCTCTGAATATTGCTCTACATTAGTCTATCATACTTTATATTATACTATAATACTCTATATTAGTGTATAAAACTCTACATTACTATAGTAACATTATAATATTATTCTTTATTACTGTATATTACTCTATAACACTCTATATTAACCTATAATTGTGTATATTACTCTATACTACTCTATATTGCCTTATATTACTCTATATTACCCTATATTACTATATATTACTCAACGTTAATCTATAATAGTCCACATTAGTCTATAATACTCTGCATTACTCTATATTATTCCATATTACTCTACATTACCCTATACTACTCTACATTTCTGTACATTACTCTATAATACTATTATTATAATACTATTATTATTCTATAATACTCCATGTCACCCTACATTACTCAATATTACTCTATATCACTAATGACTCTATATTACTCTACATTACTCTACACTACTCTATAGTACTCTACACTACTCTATATTACTCTACATTAATCTATAATACACTATATCACTCCACATTATTCTACATGTCTCTATAATATTCTACATAACTCGATATTACTCCAACGTTGAATAATGTAGAGTAATATAATCTATATTACCCTATATTACTCTATATTCCACTATTGTACTCTATATTCCACTATTGTACTCTATATTCCACTATTGTACTCTATAATACTCTATATTACTCTATAATATTCTATATTACTCCATATTGCTCTATATTACTCTTTAATACTCTGTATTACTTTATATTGCTCTACATTACTATAGATTACTCTATATTACTCTATATTCTACATTTCTTTACATTACATTACTGTATAGTAGGGTATACCCCACGGGAGGCAGACGGTCAAAGTCCATTCTGACATCAACAGAAAAGGTTGAAGATGTCTAGGAAAGGTTAAGTTTTGTTCGATAGTATGACGTCATGTTGACCTTTAAGTTAATGTTTTGGATGTTATCTTTTTCGATGACGTTTGAAACATGTAACATAGAGGTTAATATCGACGTGTTTGACTATCGACCGCAACGTGAAACCTTTTCACCGACACCACCTTCGACCCTTTCGGCACCAGAGGGGACTTTTTCGACCGTCCGACTCGCTGCGGGGCATATTTTTTTGTTTATTTTTTACATTTGGGTATACATTATTTTAGAACATTACATTTATTGTACATACATTGATGCATTTAAATTCTGAATATACATTAAAAGGATGACAAATTAAGAACAATATAATATTTATATTTATACCTAAAATGTTTTACAATTTCATTTAAATAAAATGTTTTACCATTTGATTTAAATAAAATGTCGAAATATTGAGAATAATATAATAATGCCCATGTTTTACAATAAGTATTTTATAAACTACAACCATAAACAAAGATTGTTTATACCCATTGTGTTACAATTTATATTCTTTAAATACATAGCTAAGTTATATTAGCTAGGATACACGGTTTATGTAAGTAAGATACATTTGTTTGAATATAATATGCGTGACAGTGTTTATTGACTAAATATGTGTATGAACATAACAAACTTTTGATGCATATGATATGTACGAAAAATATTTGCAAGTTTTAATTAGTTTTGTCTGGTTTTACTATAATTTTAACCATTGTAATTACACTAATAACTTCTTTATCACTGACAACAATGTTTTTACTTGAGCTTGCAGTTTTGGAGGAATCATTACGTTGTTTGCACTAGTTGAAACACTGTTTTTTACACATTTATCACTATACCTCGGCCGTTCTATCTCCGGCTCTGACATTTCTCGAGAGAGGGAAGCAGGCTGTTGCCAGTTCTTTAGCGGGAATTTCAAGCAGAGGAACAATGCGTATTTTAAATATTTCATGTATTTGCATATTTCACGAACCAGTAGCCATATTATTATAATAGCGATAATAATAGAACTTACGAACACTAAACATCGGAATTCACGCACGAAAAATATATCAAAGAAAGTTCACCAGTGCAAGCCGCTATTAGGCCACGTGGCTCAACCAAATGTAAGCTGGCAACACGGTGTTGGGTTCGGGAGCCACGCCTACCAGCGACAATGCTGATTGGCGCTAGCAGACAGTTTTAACTTCCTTACCACGACACCGGATGTAGAGACTCCCAGTACTACCAACAGATGCAGTTAGTGTGTGTATGAAAGGTGTGAATGAAATATTCGAATAGAGTGGTGTTGTAATAAATATCTTGCATTATGATGAAATTGTATTTCAGTGTTTTAAAGTTAATATAGTCCTATATTTTCATTCTAAAGATAATTTTGAGGATATGTTTTCAATTGCTCATTACTGTATGTTGGTACTATTAGGTTTCCCCTTCCAAAGTTTACAGTCGCAAAACGTCAGAGCCGGAGATACAACGGCCGGACAGTAAGTATGGAAATTTTTGATTTTTCAATGCTGCTGGTGGTGTTAGTGTTCAATTCAATTTCGTTGTCGATATCAGGAGGGTTGGAATCTTCAGTATCGAATTGAGGAAACAGAAGAGCGTAGGTTTTTATTTATAGGTTGAGTGATGCACTTAAAAATGATGTGGTGAAAGTTGTTACTTACGTCGTCTTGTTTTGGCACATACAAAGCGGCAACCACGAAGTTGCTGCACCAATGTTCTTCACAGTGAAGGATGTTGGTTGATCCACGTCGTGTAATACACTGATCAAGAGTAGGTGTTTCTGCGTTTCCTACGAAGATAGTTAATCTTGCAGAATCTTTTACGGTAGGATTTATTAATATGCTTCTAAATGCAATATGCAATAAATCGACATTATGTGGAGAAGAGCTGGTAGTACGAAGTTTTATGAACACAGTTTTTTCTTTTCAAGAATTTGGTATAATTTCCGTTGAAAGAACTTTATAACACTGATGTTGATAATCACTATGGGAATTAACTAAGTCACTGGTGTTAAAACAACTTGGGTCCAATTGTTGTCCCCCCAGGGGCTCACGTTCTGTGAGTACGGGTGTGGCGACCCCGGGGTACCCTAGCCAATCATCATCCCCATTGTCACCCTTCCACCCCATCTTGGATATGCCACGTTATACACCCCTAGCTCTAAGTTTCTTGCCCTTCTAGGTTTATTGTTATATTCTAGGCTTTAAGTATTTAGGTTTACCAACTCCTGTCTCACCAACAGGGATCTTTCCTGTCTCCGTGGTTCCTGTCCCACGGTTTCGGCGCAGCTTTCAACTTGTGTGCTCTACGGAGGTCTCAAGCATGAAGGTTGAGTGGACCCTCCTCACTACCCCTTTTGTGCGGCATTAGGTGCGGAGCCGTTCCATAGCCACGTACACCCACGTAGCTCCAAAGGGGCCGGGTTTCCTCGAATATCTCAGCGGCCGTGTGCCGCTGGGGTGCACGAGGAGAGTCGACGTGTTACCGCTGCTTGGGGCCCGGTGTAAACAACCACAAGTCCCCTGAATCCACGCTGGCTCCGTTGAGACTGCGTGGCCTAAAAAGGGGAGCCACTGGTGGTTATCCCAGTGGTAGGGGCATAAAGCCGGGTCTGCCTATGGTGAAAGTGACGTACGCCGGTAAGTAGTGATAGTCGGAGGGTAACTCCTCTGAAGTATTCTCTGAGATCGGGCCTCAGGTGGGTACCTCGGGCCGGCACAGACCGGAAGATTTCGGTGTCTTTCATTTTCATCCCCCGGATGGCAGGCTGACGCCGACGGTTCCGGAAGGGGGACCTATAACCATGGCTCCTCTGCGCTCTTCTTTCTCAACACCACGTTTTTATGTAATGAAGTTAAATAGTGACAGTAAGAATATGACACACTTGAGCCCTTTTTATATCCAAAGAGAACTGGATAAGATCTGTGGTCCAGTGAAAAATGCAACACGGTGTAGGGACGGCAGCCTGCTAATTGAGATAGCCAAAGACATCCAGGCCGAGAAATTGTTAAAAACTAGTCTACTGGGCTCCTACCCTGTAAATGTGGAAAAGCACAAGACCCTGAACAGTTGTCGCGGAGTTGTCACTACTGCCAGCCTCGACGGTCTCTCCACAGATGAAATTGTGAACTGTCTATCAGACCAAGGGGTGACTGCAGCTTTCAGGTTGTTGGGAAAGAAGGACGACCAGCCGTTTCCATTGCGAACGGTCTTCCTGACGTTCGAACGTACCACCCTCCCAACATTCATCTTGTGTGGTTACGGACGCGCCTCAGTACGTCCTTATATTCCTAGCCCCATGCGTTGTTACCGCTGCCAAAGGTTCGGGCACACGCAGCAACGGTGTACAGGCTCGCCAGTATGCTCCCGCTGCGGGCGCGACGCTCACGATGGCTCCCAGGGCGCTCAGGACCCCACATGTGTCAACTGTGGCGGTACGCACCCATCGACGTCCCGCGATTGTCCTCGGTTTGTGGAAGAAAAGACCATACAAGAGCTTCGTGTGAAATAACACCTGACATTTCCTGAAGCACGGAAACGTTACCATGAGCTACACCCTGTTACAACCCTAAACTATTCTGCAGCAGTTCGACAGCCTGTTCCGAAACAAGACGCCGTTGTGCAAACGTGCTCTAGTCCTCCTCGTGTGTCGATAGGAGTCCAAACAGATTCATCTGACACGCGAGGCGGCCGTTCCCGGAAGAAATTACCCTCCACCCCTAAAGAATCCAGGGTTCCTCGTGATCCACGGGTGTCTTCTCGGGGATCGTCCGAAGAATCCTCTGAGAGGGACTCAGATCGGCATTGCCCATCTTCGCCGTTCTCGGGTTCCAACCGTTTCGAGCTCCTCGAACCTCGGTTTTCTGTTGGAAAAGGGTTACCCCAAGAGGAGGAAATGGACAAGGAGGATTCAGCTGCCTTTGCTCGAGCAGCTGTTAAAAAAAGACAAGAGGAACCTCCTGCGAAAGGTGTTAGCCCGACACCTAAGAAAAAGGGCAAGTTGATCCGGCCACCGCTATCCTCGACCTAGTGGCGTTAATTAATTGCGATCTCTCCCAGTGCATTTAACCACGAATATCCTTCACTGGAATCTACGTGGACTTCGCAGCCATCGACCGGAGCTTGAACTTCTGCTCCAGGAATATGAGCCAATGGTGGTGTGTCTTCAGGAAACGAAACTCCGTCCACAGGACTCTTTTCAGATCAGGCGGTACTCTGTACTACGCTGTGACCGTTTGCCAGACGAGGGGGTTCCTGCCCACGGGGGCACTATGCTACTCCTACGCAATGATCTCTTCACTGAGCCTGTTTCGTTACAGTCTGATATTCAGTCTGTGGCTGTCCGGCTTATCCTGCCCTCCATCAAATTCACCATTTGCAACATCTATCTGCCTCCGTCTGACGACCTCTCGCTCAGCGATATTCAGGATCTAGTCTCCCAGTTATCCCCTCCTTTTCTGCTGGTTGGAGACGTCAATGCCCACCACCAACTCTGGGGCTCTCGCAGAGCGTGCGCGAAAGGCCAACTAATAGCCGATTTCTTGGACACCAATAACCTCAGGGTCCTGAACACCGGAGCGTCTACCTTTCTTTCTGAAGCCCACCACAGCTTTTCAGAACTTGATTTGGCTGTCTGTTCTGCGCCCTTGGCAGTTTCCTTCCGATGGTCTGTCCTTTTTGATCTATACAGTAGCGATCACTTCCCCTGTGCTTTAGATCTTTTGCTGCCTAATACCAATTCCACGTATATCCCTAGATGGCGCTTCGATCAAGCCAACTGGCACCTATTCCCTCAGTTGGCTGTGTTCACTTATAATGAAACTGACTCTGTGAATGCACTGGTGGACCATCTTACGACGACTATTCTCTCCGCCGCTGAGCGCTCCATTCCTCGGTCGTCAGCGCCATCCCGAAGATTGCCTGTACCTTGGTGGAACAATCACTGTCGCCGTGCTATCCGCTCCCGCAGACGTGCCCTCAGAATTTACCAGCATCACCCAACACTGGACAACTTGGTAACTTACAAGAAAATGCGTGCCCAGGCTCGGCAGATCATAAAGGAAAGTAAAACCGCCTCCTGGAGAAAGTTCGTTTCCTCCTTTACCCAACATACCTCATCTTCTGTGGTATGGGATAAGTTACGGCGAGTTGTCGGGAAACCGGCCCACACGCCAATCGCCGGTCTTAAGACCGCTGCCGGAGCTGTCGTGGATAGCTTCGATGTTTCTAACACCCTAGCACGTACTTTTGCTCAAGTGTCCAGCTCCGATAACTATATGCCCGACTTCCTTGCTATGAAGGCTCAGGTGGAATCCCAAGGCTTCTCCTTTCGTTCTGCCAATCTAGAGGATTACAATCGTCTTTTCACCATGACGGAGCTAGACCATGTCCTGTCATCTTCTCGATCTTCGGCACCACGATCAGATGGCGTTCACATACGCATGTTGCAACAGCTCTCTCCTGAAGGAAAGGCTTTCCTCCATGTCTACAATCGTGTATGGGCTGACACCACTTTCCCCGATATGTGGCGGGAGGCCACCGTTATACCCCTACTGAAGCCTGGCAAGGACCGTTATCTTCCCTCCAGCTACCGTCCCATTTCCCTTACCAGTTGCATTTGCAAGGTAATGGAACGGATGATTAATGGACGGTTGGTATGGTGGCTAGAAACTCACGACCTCTTGACCAATACCCAGTGTGGTTTCCGTAGACGGCGTTCGACTATCGATCATCTCGTGTCTCTGTCGCCGCAAATATTGAACGGCTTTCTTGAGCGCAGCCAAACCGTAGGGATCTTCTTCGACCTCGAGAAGGCCTACGATACATGTTGGAGAGCGGGCATTCTTCGCTCCCTGCACGCCTGTAACCTGCGTGGGCGCCTCCCAATTTTCATCCAAAAGTTCCTGAAAGACCGCGTTTTCCGTGTAAGGGTCGGATCGGTGTACTCGGACCTCTTTGTTCAAGAGAATGGCGTGCCACAGGGATCGGTCTTAAGCGTTACCCTCTTCGCTGTCGCCATCAATTCCATCACACAATGCATTCCTCCCGGAGTTTCTTCCTGTCTTTTCGTAGACGACTTCGCCGTCTATTGTACATCCCGTCGCACGCAGACTGCAACAATGTTTGGACAATCTTTTTGCATGGAGCCGCAAAACCGGCTTCCATTTTTCCACAGAAAAGTCCCTCTGCGTGAACTTCTGGCGTCGCCGCAGACGGTTACCACCTTTGCTCCGATTCGTTCCAACCATTCTTCCTTTTGCCGACGAGACCACCTTTCTGGGCCTGACGTTCGACAGGAAACTTAGCTGGTCGTCGCATATTCTACACCTGAAGGCGCGATGTGTCCGCTCGCTGAACATCTTGCGGGTACTGTGTGGCACTTCCTGGGGAGCGGATCGGACAACTTTGCTTCGTCTATATCGCACATTGGTAAGATCCAAAATGGATTATGGCTCCGTCGTTTACGCATCCGCCCGTCAGTCTGTGTTGAAATCCTTGGACGTCGTCCATAACCGGGGCATTCGTCTGGCTACCGGTGCCTTCCCAACTAGCCCGGTCGTTAGCCTTTATGCCGAAGCAGGAGAACCTCCTCTTTCCTGTAGACGAACAGTCCTGTTAGGGAGTTATGGCTGTGGGCTAAGGTGTGTGTGTACGCACCCCACGTTCGCCTCCTTTTTCGACGCAGTGCTGGATCAACGTTATACGCAGAGCCCGGATAAGCCCAAGCCTGCTAGTTTTCGTTTCCGGGAGCTTTTGCGGCAGCATGCTCTCCAACTGCCTCGTTTCTTTCCTAAGGGGGAGAGGCTCTATCCTCCTTGGCTACGTTCGTCCTCCACCGTCGATCTTGGGATGTTGGAGTTTCGGAAATCTCTGCTGCCGGCGTCCGTTATCCGCTCCGGTTTCTTAGAGTTTCTTTCCCGCTATGGTGACCGGATTTTAATCTACACTGACGGCTCCAAGAGAACCCAAGGTGTTGGAAGCGCATTTGTCTGCGGAAAAGCCACGTACACTTTCGGTCTACCTAGTTGCACTTCCATTTTCAGTGCGGAGCTCTACGCTATCTACCGGGCTCTATTGCACGTCCGCCGCCGCAACCTGGGTAACTGCTTGATTGTGAGTGACTCCCTAAGTGCTCTACAGTGTTTGCATGAGCTGTACAACTATCATCCAATTGTACAGCGTGTCCAGGATGCCATTCACGCTCTCAGCACCTCTGGTGTTAGCGTTGTTTGTGCTTGGATTCCTGGGCACGTTGGCTTGCCTGGCAACGAGCAGGCGGATTTAGCGGCAAAGGCAGCAACCACAGCACCCCAAATCCGTACTGCTTACGTCACCTCTGAAGACTTCAGGCTAGTTATTCGGAAAGAAGTGCTTTCGCGGTGGCACGAGGACTGGCTGACTCTTCGTCGTAACAAACTGCGAGAGTTAAAGGAAACTCCGTCTCCTTGGAGGACCTCGCAGCGTTCTTCTCGTCGCAAAGAAGTGATTCTGGCCCGGCTACGCATTGGACACTGCGCTTTTACACACGCGTACCTTTTAAAGCGGGTACCGCCACCAGTTTGCCCGTTGTGTGGGGACAGTCTGTCAGTCCGTCACATACTGTTGGAGAGTGCTTCCCTAGGACCGCTTCGTGCCACCCTGAACCTGCCGGACCGTCTTGCAGCAGTACTAGCGGATGACTCCCAAGCTGTCCAAAAGGTTTTTAAGTTCCTATCGCAGATACCCTTCGCACTGCATATTTAGGTTTTAGCTATAGGGTGGGGTAGTACTAGCACTAAGTGCACTCCTTTATATACCATGCTTCTGTGATGCTCCGTGAGTTGTTCACTTGAGGCTGTGCGACCGTTACCGTGATTTTAACTTTTTAGCGCGCTGTTTTACTCCCTGACTTTTACAATCGTTTTTATTGGCAAGTTCCCTTGCCTTTTGTACCATCGTTTCTGTTGAGGCGCTAATGACCTTGCAGTTGAGCGCCCTCAACTCAATCAATCAATCCAAATGTTGTGGCCCGCGTCGATAGGTTCAGAGATGAGTTCCATGTTGAACTTGCTGCTGTTCTCACTGAAATCATGTGATGTGTCTCGTAATTTAATTTAATCTTCTTACTCATCCCAATGACGTCATTTGGATGACGATTTTTAATGCCGTTTTCTTCTGTTTTGGTGGAAACTCAGAATCTGCTCCGATACACTGACCTGGACCATGATAGCATTTTCCACATTGGCATTCCCAAAGATGATGCTTACATTCTCCATGTGGGCAAAACATCTTCATAAATGACAGAGTTTCTTGTTAGCGCTGGATATATATACACATTTATTTAAAAAATACTATATGAAAACTACTGATGACAACATCTCTTTTCTACTGCTCAACAAGTTCAAAAGTGTAGAGATGTCTTGTTTTATTATTTCACAATTGTTCTTCCCCCTTATACAACATTTATTTTTTGTAATTGTTGTGCAGTTAATGTTTCAAATCTCTGAGGGAGTATGAGCTCCCTGCCTTCGATTGTAGCAACTATTTTCCTCCCCCATTTTGGCTCTGCATAAAGTATCTCTTACCTTCTACCAATTCGCTTGCAGTAATGGGTTTGGCTCCACCTACAAATGCGGAACCAATGTTCTGCAGCAATGTGCACATATCCATATTGTCATCGCCGGCTGCCATTTTGAAGTTTTCTCTTAGATGCAGAAGAAGCACTGAGACTATAGAATCACGATGTTTAATGTGTATGTATACTATTATCTTAGTGAATATGGTAGCACATGATGTTGACGTGTTAATTTTTCCGTCGTAGTACCACCACTTGATAAATGCTAGCCACATGATAATCACACATTGTGCGCGTGATCACGTGTTGCGACCAGTTTATTATGCAAGTGCTCGTAAAGGTCTTTAGGAGTTGCACATAGGATATATTCCGTGTACTTTGAATATGTCATTGCTTCTACTTCGTGTTTTACATCTTGCAAGTATTTTTCATAAGCTATAATTAAATTATTTACTTCTGCAATTTCTTTGTATCGATGATAAAATATATCGTTGACTATCGTATAGAGTTTAATTAAGTTTTTCCATTCTTCTTCAAGTAAAGATATATTAATCGAATCATCACCTTGGTATTGTTTTATGATAATGTTAGGGGTGCCAAACACATGTTTAACATCTAATTTTAATTCCTCATTTAAGTTTAAATGCCATTTTACTGCTTCCTTTTTAGGATTTTTATCAATAAGAGAAATACATGTAGTTATATTTTTCCAGTCTGATAACTTGTAGAGAATAATTCCACGTTCTTCTCCACATTTAGCGATAGTAATGCACAATTCACAAGGTATTTGTAAAGAAAATCCTATACTAAGAAACTTCTTTTGTGCACGGTCCAAAAAGTACACACTGCTTCGAATACCAATTAAAGATGATAATGGTTTAGTATCCTCTTCTAGTTTCATCTTCTTCGATTCTGGTTCTCCAGTGCTAGAACAAAAAAAAATTGTCAGATGTGGGATTTGAACCCACGCTCTCTTTTCAGAGAATCAGATCTTAAGTCTAACGCCTTAGACCGCTCGGGCAATCTGACCACAGCAGTATACCTCTGCCACGCAATGCGTGGTGTTACATCAGTTTAAATAGTTGTAAGGTGCGTTCTAAAACAAATGATTAATGTACACGTCATAAGATATGTAGTTTAAGGATGATTCGTGTTTTAAATTGTTAGGCAGACGTAAATCTTTTGGCTTTGGATCACACGGGTACGCGTTTCTTTTATTTACCGCATGTGAATACCATCTAGCCAGGTTCAACACGTTCCTTTGAGCACAATTAAGTGATTGTAATTTATGGCAAGGATACATGCAAGAACGTAGTATTAAATGTTACAATTGATTCGTTGTAAAATCCTAATTCTTCTTATTTATTACAGTTCTATTTGTCATTTTACGAAGAAATTCAGTCTTTTGCTCTCCTTTGGTAAAAATCACAGTAAAAAGATCTACGTTATGAAGGAGTATAGATGAAAATTGATCACATAGTCAATTTCGCCGTCATCCCATTTTAATCCGTGAATTTTTTAACTAATTTTATCATTGGTGGAAATAATTTTATCGGATAACAAGCGAAGATCTTAAGGAGGTTTAAAGATCCACGTCTGCACTTCATGATTCAAATTACATATTGAACGTTCTTTAACTACATATTCAAGCTTGTTATTTACAAAAAAAAAGTTAAAATAAATAAATCCTGTTTCTGTAGACATGTTTGTTTGTTTATTTGTGAATATAGACCAAAGTATAAATGAATGGTACACTCACCTTTATATCAATGACGTACAGGTTTGCATTGGTATTGTTGTGTTATTACAGTTATTGAGAAAGCATACATCTTTGTAGATTTTTAAAATAAGATTGTCATTAAAAGTGTAATCCGTTATTCTAAATTTAGAGTAAAATATCAGAATGGGTAAATTACAGCACCGATGCACTGCGTAGGCTATAGCATAATGACCACATGTGGAGCTAATAGAACTTTATCTTCTGTTACTGTAATGCCAATTGTTACCACAATTACGGTTTAAAAATCCTATGAAATAATGAGAAAATGGTGGCATTCCAAAACTGTCAAAATATTCTCCTATTCCACATTTTGAAATACAAATACATATCCAGTGCTTTCCAGGTTTACTGATAGGATCTGTATTGGCTACTAACACGATAGGAAAATTTTATGTACACGTAAAGGTAATTGATCACACGCAAAAACACCTAAGAAATACGGTTTACTATATTTATTTTTTAATAAATATTTTCGTATTTGCTCAGTATTCATGTTACATAAATTGATCTATTTGCGTCAAACTCTAAAACACGTTGATATTCTGATAAAACAATCATACAAGCTGCTTCAGTTAAAGCCGATGCAAAACTCATTTATTGAAACATTTCCATGATGTAAACCGGAAACGTGACTTTCGCTAGCACTTTTGTCAGGAGTTAAATATGAGAAATGTGTATCCTTTCGGATAATCTTTTCTGGATATAGTGTGTCCTTTATCCTCCGGATTTAAATCTAGTGCTTTGGCGAGAGTATTAAAACATTTAACGAATTTGAAAAATGGGGTGTTAAAGGATGTGCAGGAAAAGGTTGTTCGTTTACAAAAAGTTGAAAGAAATTAAAATTAAGGTGTAAAAAATTGTATGGATTTTTTAGAAAACTACCACTATATGCGGTATCTGACACAAATCCAATTGTAATTCTGCGAGGTGCTTTACCTACTAATATATCATGAAACTTTTTACTTATAGTTCCTTTCGGAATGTTAAAAGGTTGAACATCCACTTCGTCTAACATTATTTTTCCATTTACAGTATAATAAATTTTGATGGGCTAGCAGCAGGCATGCAAAAATAATGAGGTTTATAATGAAACTGAGCAAGTTGAAAATGAATGAATGAGCACTGAAACTGGAGCAAGTTTATATTAAAAGGCCTTCGGCCTTTTCCACTGGGATTTTTTAAACCAGCACACATACTTTGCAAAAATGCTTGTCTTTCAGTCTTAAAAAACGTGTCACACCATACTTGTCGTGTGTTCTTCATTCACCCAAGTCTTATCAAGGTAGTATATTTTGCGACTTGTATCTCGGTACAGTCTGATTATCCTTATGTCTTTACCACACAGCAATATCGCCCCTGGAGTGGTAAGTTTTCCTGTTGTCTAAGTTTCATGTCGCGATGTTCTTACGCATCTAACACACCTGTAAGTTCAGGGAACAGCTGTTCGACTTCTCTCACTAACAAAGACAGATTCTTCTCTGTTAGTGCATTAAACACATGCACCACAATTCTTTTTTCTCCTCTTTCTAAAGGTTTTCCCTTACGATGCTTCAGCGAAAAACTGGCAATAGGCTCTGCCATTATACATATAATAAGTACATGCACAATAAACGATCAATAAAATAATTTAGCTCTTGCATTCGGCATAGCACACCGTCGAATCGCGATATATGACTAATCCAGTTCAAAACAAGGTCAGTGATAAGTGATGTAAACAAAGCTGTCATCACTACCGCTAAATCAGGAGCTATCATGCCATGTGCTTGAGAGCAAAGGAACCCCTTCTTTACTTCGTTTAAGAATTAACATGAATTTCAGATAAATCAACTCTGTTGTGTAATATATTTCATTGAAACAGTTAAGAAGATATAAATTTGACAATTCTCTTCCAACATAAAGATATATCACCATGTTAAATAACAAACTAATTTTTAGCGCACAACAGTCTGCACCACAACAGCAGCCAATGAGATGTGATACGGTAACATGACCGTTAAGAGATATGGGGCAAGCTTACGTGAAACAAGGATTAGGTGGATCAGTCGAGGCAAGATTTTAAGCAGATTCTTTGAGTTTTCGGATGAGATATGTTTGTTCATGGAAATGTGCAGACAACCTATTCAAGAGCTAAGGAATGTTAAGTGGAAATGTGATCTTGCATTTATGGCCGATATAAATGAACATTTGTATACTCTGAATGTTTTACTTCAAGGGAAAAACAAATTAATCACAGATAAATTCTGTAGCATTAAAGCTTTTAAAAATATGCTCTCATTATAGGAACATCAACTGTCAAATGATGACCTAGTCATTTTCCCAGGTTGGAAAGTGATCCGTGATTATGATTCCCTTGAAGTGGGATGTTATGTTGATAATCTGCAAATGCTTTCCCATGTGTTAGATAAAAGATTTCACAATCACACGGGCTTAAAAATCGATTTTGTTTCCATTTAGCATGAGTATTGATGATACTCCCAAAGATGATTAACTGGAGCTTATCCTGAAATGTGACATTGAGTTAGCTCACAGTTACAGAAAGAGGAAGTTTCCTAGTTTTCCAAAGGAGGTTTACTGAATCAAGTTAAACTGAATTACACAGGCATGCACCATCTATGACTGCAATGTTTGATTCGACCTATGTACGTGAATTCTTATCTTTGGGTATGAAACGCATTAAAAAACCTTCGAGAGCCAATGAGTGATCATAACTTGAAGTGTGCACTAAGGCTCCAGAGTTGTGTTTCACTGCCTCCAAATGTGACGAATATTGAGAAACCAAAAGGTTTCAGAAGGCAAGAATGTCTACTGAAAACTGAATGCAAGCACACTGTGTATGTCCTTAAGTGCAGAACGGTAACAACACTGAGTGAGGTTTATCTCCCTAGCACTCGCCAGCAGCGACCAGGCATGCTGGCACCGTGCAAACTGTACAAGCACACCGTGTATGTCCTTAAGTGCAGAATGGTAACAGCACTGCGTGAGGTGTATCTCCCTAGCACTCGCCAGCAGCGACCAGGCATGCTGGCACCGTGCAAACTGTACAAGCACATCATGTATGTCCTTAAGTGCAGAATAGTAACAGCACTGCGTGAGGTGTATCTCCCTAGCACTCGCCAGCAGCGACCAGGCATGTAGGCACCGTGCAAGCACATCATGTATGTCATGGTAACAACACTGCATGAGGTGTATCTCCCTAGCAGTCGCCAGCAGCGACCAGGCATGCTGGCACCGTGCAAACTGTACAAGCACACCGTGGATGTCCTTAAGTGCAGAATGGTAACTAAACTGCGTGAGGTGTATCTCCCTAGGACTCGCCAGCAGCGACCAGGCATGCTGGCACCATGCGAACTGTACAAGCACACCGCGTACTCTATGGTAAAGAGTTACGAGTGCCTAGTGAAAGTTTTTGTGTGTGAACTTATTAAGAAATAACGCTTCAGAGGACGATTTACTTGGAGAATTTATTGAACGAGTGTAGGTGGGACTGTTTTTAATTGAAGTACATGTTAGTGATGTGGGGGGAGGCCCACAAGGATAATTATAGCATGTTTTTACTTCAAAATTGGGTTACAGAATATCTTTAATAGAAAACAAAGGAGTAACGCAACTTTTGCTAGGTTAACAAGGAGCAGTAAACAAGAGAATTCAAGATGGTGGATGAAGTTAGTGAGGGTATTGAGAGTGCCTTTAAAATGCTCTTAAATGTTACGGAGGCTAGTAAAAACTTGTGTCAAGATTTGAAGCAGGATATTGTGAAGTCGGTAAGTAGTTTACGGAAATATTTTACAAAAATGAAGGATATCGTGCATCAGAAGGAAAATGAAACCAAAAGTTTACAAATGGCTGTGAAGAATTATCAGGAACAGTTGAGTGTTGGCAAGAAGGCGAGAATAGCTTCACAAGTGACACCATGGGTGATATCTTCTGAACGGGTTGTGGAGCAATTTGGGGTGGAAAGGAGTTATGCTTCGGTGTTGACTGGCGCTCCACGTACAGGGGAATCTAAGTGCTTTAAACTGCTTGTTCGGAGCAAGACTAATCAAAGTGTGGAATATATAAAGACACTGGTGAAAACTAAGGTTAATCCTGTAGAGATGAAGGTTGGTGTTCAGCTTTATTGTTCGATTGTATTAGAACTTGTCCGTTCCTCAATGCCTTTACAGACTGAAGTAGATACTATTTGCAACAATATTAATAAGTGTGGAGAGGAGCTTGAGGCTACCGTCTCGAAGAAAAGAAATCCAAGAATAATTATTTTTAATGTACCAGATGAGATAACAACGGAGAATGCTGCAGAAGTTTTAACAGCACAAAATACAGAGCTGGAGAATTTCAGCAAAGAGATTCAGCCTAAATTTTCCTTTTATGATAGGAAAAAGAATTTGAATTTGGTTGTTGAAATCACTTCAACTGTACGAAGGGAAATACTTGGCAAAAGATTAAAAATAGGATGGAATATGTGTAACTGGGATGATTGTCAAGGCTGGGCGTTGCTTCAATTGCTGTAAATATAATCATCATACGCAGGACTGTAAAGCACAGCAAACATGTCCAAAGTGCGCTGAGAAGCATGCTCTAAAGGAATGTACTGCTAACAGAGCTACATATAAATGCATTAATTGTGTAACATATAATAAATATAATAGAGAAACAAAGTGTCAGAAAATCATTCTGCACTGAATTCGAATTGCTCCTGTTATCAAGCAGCACTTAGGCGGCTAAAAGATAATACAGACTATTAGAATGGATAGATACACCTTAACATGTTTTCAGGTTAATTTGAAACATTCAAGGATTGCGACTGCTAATTTGGTACTGCTTGTGAATGAGTGAGTGAGTGAGTGTGATGTTTTAGGGCCCGTCGACAACAAGGTCATTTGGGCCCTAAGTCAACATTAACACCTAAAAGCGACACTAATCAAGCTAAAAAGGTTTAATAAAATATACACACAACTGTTAAAACTACATAAAAATTCACCACTGTCCTAATTTAAAAGCTCTAAAAATTAATAAATATAAAATACAAGTCATACTTGTGTGTTAAAACCGATTTTAAAAACAAACCGCAGTGCCTTATCCACGCCCACTGGGTCGTCACCTAAAATACTGAGCAAGTTAGCTCCCAAGCCCAAAGACTGGCGAACGCGGGCGTACTGCGGGCAATCGAGTAAAATATGCCGCACAGTGAGGCGTACGGCACACGGAGCACACACTGGGGCCGGTTCCCCTCTCAACAAATGACCATGAGTACCTCGTGTGTGCCCAATTCTCAGCCGGGTGAGTATCACCTCGGCTCGCCGGTTATCCCTGCAGGAAGTTAGCCAGGGTCGTACGCTCTCCTTTATTGCCCGGAGTTGTGTGCCTTGTAAAGCTGTCCAGGATTGCTGCCAAGCAGATAGTAGGTGGCGACGGAAAAAACGTTGCACATCTGGTATGGCACAGTAGTTGTTAAACTCCGGGGCAAACGGCAAGCGAGCTTTGCAGCCGCGTCCGCCTCCTCGTTTCCGGAAATCCCCACATGGCCTGGGGTCCAAGTAAAAACAAAATTGTACCCGCGCCTGAGCATTTGCGAGATCTGGGCCGCTTGTGAATGAAAAAAGCTATAGATATAGTAATTATTCAGGAGCCCTACTTGATTAACAATAAACCAGCAGGTGTACCATTACATTTTAGAATATATACAGTTGGTAATACGGGTAAACGAGCAGCAATATTTATAAACAACAAAAATATTGACGCAACTACAATTGGTCAGCTTTCCGACAGCGATTGTGTCGTTATACATGTTGTATATAATAATAAAACATTTTTTGCAGCTTGAATGTACTTTGATGGGCACTTGAATATAGAAGATGACATTAACAAGATTGAAAATATTCTCCAGCATATTAAAGGAAAGGGTCTGATAATACTAGCAGATAGTAACGCCAGAAACAAACTTTGGCATGATATAATAACTAATCAGCGTGGTAGAATATTTGAAGAATTCATTACAGCAACAAATTTACATATCATAAATGAAAACAACGGCTTGCCAACTTTTGAATCCCAAACTGGAAGGAGTTGGGTCGATTTGACTATCGTTAATGACAAACTCCTTAGAGATGTAAGGGAATGGACCGTTGGAGAGCAAGAAAGTTGCTCTGATGATAAGATAATATCGTTCATAATAGGAAATGCAATCAAAACCCAAACTCGTACATTAAAGGGAATTAAATACATAACTAGCCCAGAAAATTATGACATTTGAGGAAACGTTGCTACGAAAGCTGACTAAAAATTTTAATTATCAGGGCAATGGACAGAGTGTGGATGAACAGCTCGCCCATAAAGTAAAAAAAAAAATAACGTTGAATATACAATTGAAATGTTCTACAATAGTATGGAAGCTGCATGCAGGGAAGCGTTTAGAGTAAGCAGGGGTAAGAAGCAGGCAATTAGAGGTAAATAAGTTCCCTGGTGGACCATTGAACTAACCATATTGAGGAAAAAGGTAAATGCATTAAGACGACGATATCAACGAACTATTAATAATGAGCAGTTAAGAGAAGAAAGGAGGAATCAGTACTTGGAAGGTAATTGGCAATACCAAAGGAAAATAGATGACGAAAAGTTTAAATTCTGTAGGGAATTTTGTATTGTAACTAATGGGACTAATCCTTGGACTGTAGTCTATAAGATCCTAGCCAGTAAAATAAGATATCAGAATTCACTTACTACATTGCAAAGAGAAGATGGAACCTACACTGAAGATATACCAAGCACATTTAAGTATATGCTGGAGAACTTCATTCCGGAGGATAGGGTACAAGATGACACTGAACGACAAAAAGATCTAAGGAGGCTTGCAGAGGAAGTAATTAGTACCCCAGATGACAAGGAATTTACACCTAATGAAATTTGGGTTGTATTAAAAAATTTCAATCCAAAAAAGTCACTGGGAGAAGATGGAATATCTAGTGATATTCTGTTAAATGCTTCTAAAATGTTCCCATATTTCTTTACAGCAATATATAATCAATGTCTTATGGAAGGAATTTTTCCAGAAAGATGGAAGCGTTCATCTATAGTTCCTATAGTGATGATGGTGGAGTTTTTGGGCGCACGAGTGCGCGGTCATTAGAGCCCCTAACAATTATATTATTTTAAAAAACTGTTATATAAAACAAGGCTAAAAGACAGTCATCCTAAATAAAAACACAGTATAAAATATACGTGTAAGAAAGACTAAAAGATTAAAATGACTAAAATTTACAACTAAATTCTAAAATTCACACTTTAAAAGTAGCTGAAATGCTTTGGCCACCGCTTGTTCCTCGTCCGCCAGGATCCCTGCCAGGCTGGCCGGCAGCTGGAGAGACCGGCGGACATCTGCTAGGTAAAAACACTCTAAAAACACATGGCGGACCGATAGAGTTCCACCGCAATGCGGACACTCTGGTGCAGGGCCCTCATTCAGCATAAAACTGTGGCTAAAAAGCAGTGGCCAATCCGTAACCGAGCCAGCCGCACCTCCTCACGACGAGAGGAACGGCAAGATGTTCCCCAGGGTATCGGAAGGGCCTTGATCGATCGGAGTTTATTTCTGCGGAGAGCAGACCACTCTTCCCGCCAGCAGGATAACACACCTCTCCGCAGTATAATGCTAAAATCTTCCGATGTCACCGATTCTATGTAAAACCTGGGTTGTTTCGTTGCCGTCTTGGCTGCCAAATCCTCCATTTCATTCCCCTGCAAGCCTGCGTGACCAGGAACCCATGCACACACGACGCTAACACCTGAGGCGCGTAAGGTGTGAAGGGTGTCCTGGATAAGTGGGCTCTGAGTGCGCTAAGGGAATCACTTAAGATAAGGCAATTACCCAATTTCTTCCGCCCCTCAAAATCCAACCTCTGCGGTCCTCGTCCCGAGGGGTGGGCAACAGGAAGTAGGGGACTGACTGATGGGGTGATGTACGGTGGGGACTTGGTGTACCCCAGGACCGCTACGGCTGCCGAGAAGGCCCATCAGTAACCCTGAAAACTGGCAGAAGAGGCTCTGGTATTTTTCCCCAGGGACCTACTGCGGTAGGTACGGGATTGGCGATCCCGGGGTCCCTAGACACTCACCCTCATTTCATCCCCTTCACCTCCATCAACTGTGCCACGCTCTGCTACTGCTGATCAGTATGCATCACCTTCTTCCCCTTCTAGTTTTTTATTATAATTATTAGCACTTAAGGTCTTAGGTTTATAACTCCTGTCTCACCAGCAGGAATCTTTCCTATCTCCGTGGTTCTGTCCCACGGTTTTCAGCGCGGCTTCCGACATGTGTGCTCTCCGGAGGTCTCAAAAGTGAAGGTTGAGCGGATCCTTCGCACTGCCCCTATGTGTAGCCTTAGGTGCGGAGCCCGTCCACACCGTCAAGTACACCCACGTAGCTCCTTGAGGGCCCGGTCTGTGGTAATCTCCCGACGGCCGCGTTTTGCCGTTGGGTTAGTATCACGGACCGGACGTGTTACCGCTGACGGAACCCCGGTGTAATCAACCACAAGTCCCCTGAATCCGCGTGTGCCTTTTATGCGCAGCGCGGCCTAAAGTGGGGAGCAACAGGCGGTTATTCCTGTGGTAGGGGAATAAAGCCGGGGTGTGCGTGTTGAACGGTTTACCCATACGGACAAGCAGTGGATATTGAAGGGTAGCTTTTCTGAGGTACAAATGAGATCGGTCATGGGTGAGGTCCCCATGACGGCACAGACCGTGAAGATTCGGTGTCTTTTTTCTTTAACCCCCGGATGGCAGGCTGACGCCGACGGTTCCGGATGGGGGTCTATATCATCATGTCTCCGCGCAAAACCTCCTTTATTGACCCATATTTATTGATGACCTTGGCATGTGATGGCAAAACCTTTAAAGATATTAGTCCTTTTTACATTAAGCGAGAATTAGATAAGATCAGTGGCCCTGTCAAGAACGCTACGCGTCTCCGAGACGGCAACTTACTATTAGAGACTAGATCTGCAGAGCAATCTAAAAAACTGCAAAAGGCGACTTTGTTGGGCTCCTACCCGATCCGGGTAGCCCCACACAAAACTCTTAACACCTGCAGAGGAGTAGTCACCACCTCCAGCCTAGATGGTCTAGCGAACGAAGAAATAGTAAGTTGCCTCTCGGATCAGCTTGTTTGTCAGGCGTACCGGCTAACACGGAAACAAGATGGCAAGGAGTACCCATTACGTACGGTATTTCTAACTTTTGCTGGGACGAAGTTACCTGAATACATATATTGCGGCTATGAACGTGCTAGCGTCCGCCAGTATGTCCCGAACCCCATGCGCTGTTTCCAATGTCAGCGGTTCGGACATACTAAGGTCACATGTACCAATCCTGCTCTTTGTGAGCAATGTGGCCTACCGAAACACGACGATCCTAACTGCAGTCGAACACCTTGTTGCGTGAAGCGGCGGTAGTCATCCCTCAAGCTCGCGACAGTGTCCTAGATTCATGGACGAAAAAAGCATACAGGAGCTACGTGTAAAGGAACGCATAACTTTTCCAGAGGCACGACGGCGCTTCGAACAGCTAAAGCCTGCTACCACTACTATTGGGTATGCATTAGCAGCTCGCCGTACTCCTAATACCACTGTTGCTGTTCAACACGTCCCTGTCGCCCACGCATCCACGCAGACTGACTTTCTAGCCGTTAAACCCACGTCTCAGACTGTTTGTGTATCCACCAGCACAGCCTCCGTTTCAGCCGTACAGACTCCAGCCGCCAAGCCATCACCGAGTAACAACAATCCAGTAGTAAATGTGAAAAACCGATCCCGGCCACAACATAGGTCGCGAAGTCGCTCGCCTTCCATTAGATCACGGTCTCGTTCTACGAGCCGTAGGAGTTCTGACTCCCGAACATCAGCGGAGTCACAGGAGGCTAACGATTTTCGAGTCGTTGGGCCAAAGTCAGCCAAAGTCAGCCAAGGTCAAGAAAAAAATTAAAACGGCCCGTTAAAAACTCTTCATGGAAATAATCCAGTGGAATGTCAATGGTTTTCGAGCTCGTGCTCAAGACCTACAATATTTAGTTTCTCAACGGTCACCGTCAATTATTTGCCTCCAGGAAACCCACTTACATCCCAATCACTCGTTACACCTTCACTCTTTTTCTGCATTTAGAAGCGACTCTCTTGCAGGTATGCGTGCGAGCGGTGGCGTTGCTACCTTAGTGGCGCCTAATATCTCAGCCGCCAACGTTCCTCTCACCATACCATTGCAAGCTGTGGCCGTTCGGATACAGCTGGAGAGCATCAGTTTTACCATCTGCAACATGTACCTGCCGCCGCTCAGTATAGTTCCAGAGCGTGATCTTCAAGCTCTATTGGCTCAGCTCCCCTCACCACTACTCCTTGTGGGAGATTTGAATGCCAAGCACACGCTCTGGGGATCAGACACTGATGACGCCCGTGGATGCCTCCTCGTAGACGTCTTCGATAAGTCTGACCTGCTTCTGCTAAATACTGGTGACCCGACATTCCTATCATCCGCTTATGGTACACATTCCGTACTAGACCTTTCTTTCTGCAGTCCGTCATTAGTACCACTACTTGAGTGGTCAGTACTTTCCGACCTCTTTGGCAGTGATCATTACCCCGTTAACATTCATTTTTCTGGCCGCCAATGTGTACCTTCTCGACATCCTCGCTGGATTATTTCCAAAGCTAACTGGGGAAAATTCCAATCCCTCATACACCTCATCGACGATAGTTTCGACACCATCGATGAAATGGTCGAATATTTTACTTGCTCGATCCTGCTCGCAGCAGAATCGAGCATTCCTCGAGGTTCACGTACACCACGTCATATCCCTGTACCGTGGTGGTCCGAGGAATGTAGTTTGGCTGTCAAAGCACGCAAACGTGCTTCCCGTATTTTTCACCGGCACCCGACGGAAGGGAACTTCGTCGCCTTCAAACGTTCTCGCGCTAGGGCACGCTTTATACTGCGCAACGCAAAGCGTAAATCTTGGGAAGCATTTGTGTCTTCGCTTTCCCGGCGCAGCTCTACCCAACAAGTATGGTCAGCTGTTCGGCGGATGTATGGCAAGTATCGCCGGACGGTAATTCCCGGCTTTGCCATCAACGGTTCCATGTGCACCACCGAGCAGGACATAGCTGAAGCCCTAGCTACCACATTCGCTGCCACGAGCCAAACTACCCGCTATGACGCTCTCTTCCTGCCTATTAAGGAAAAGGCGGAGCGGGTACCACTTAATTTTAATAGTGACTGCACCGAGCCGTACAACGAACCCTTTACCGCAGCCGAGCTCGCCCATTCTCTGGCGTTAGCAAAGGATTCTTCTCCAGGTCCCGATGACGTACACCGACAGATGCTGCTACATCTTCCATCTGAGGCGCTATGTTTCCTTCTAAACATCTATAACCGCATTTGGCATGAGCGGGTTTTCCCTTCCTCCTGGCGAGAGGGTATTGTAATCCCCATCCCTCGACCAGGAAAGGACCGCAAGCTGCCATCTAGTTATCGCCCCATTTGCCTGACGAGTGTCATCTGTAAGACCTTCGAGCGGATGATAAACGCCCGGTTAAATTGGTGGCTAGAAAAACATAACCATCTGTCCAACTTGCAATGCGGTTTTCGTCGCCATCGCTCAAGTGTCGATAATCTAACACGCCTTGAGGGGTATATTACCGATGCGTTTCTACTGAAACAGCACGCCGTTGGCGTGTTCCTCGACCTGGAGAAGGCTTATGACACCACCTGGTTACGGTATGCGTGGTCATTTACCCGAATTCCTATGCAATTTTTTAAAACTTCGCCGTTTTCGGGTTCGCATAGGAAACACGATATCACGGGAGCGGATACAGGAGAACGGTGTACCTCAAGGGTCGATCTTGAGCGTCACCCTTTTCGCCGTAGCGATTAACGGCATCACTAGTGCCGTTCGAAGTGGAATTCCATCATCCCTCTATGTTGACGACTTCGCAGTCTATTACAGGTCTGCCAACATAGATCACACTGAGCGCCAACTGCAGCTGACCTTCACCCAGCTAGCAGCTTGGGCGCTTCAAAACGGCTTCCGTTTTTCAGCTGCGAAGACGCAGTGTATCCACTTCCACCGCCTACGAGGTATTCACCCGCCTCCTGATATTAATTTGAACGGCACACCCCTGCCATTTGTCTCGCACCTGAAGCTCTTGGGCCTCTACTTGGACCGACAACTAAATTGGGAGCACCACATTCGTCAGCTTCGAGCCTCTTGCGATCGTTCTCTTCGGGTGCTGAAGGTGTTATCTGGAGCATCTTGGGGGGGGGGCGATCGCACTGTAATGTTGAGGCTGTACCGCTCTCTGGTTCGGTCCAAGCTGGACTATGGCAGTTTTATTTATGGCGCAGCGACCGACTCTAAACTTCGCCGTTTAGACACCGTACATCATACTGGCATCCGCCTTGCCACAGGAGCTTTCCGCACCAGTCGAGTCGACTGCCTGTATGCAGATTCAGGCGAACCTCCACTGCATATTCGTCGCTCGCTCTTACTCTGCTCATACGTCTCGAGTTGGCAAGTTATCCCAATCATCCTTGTTTTAAACCAGTTCTGTGTCCAGATTTAGTCCATCGTTATATGCGCCCTGGTTCTCGGATACGCCCCGTGGGAATAAGATTTCGGGATCTCCTACATTCCCATGGCCTCCGAATGCTCGGGTGGAGAGGTCGTCCATCTGCCCTTATCCTGCTTGGCAACTCGATCGTGCGCGGTTCGATCTTGCACTTTGCAGCAACTCTAGACTCGCTACTCCACATTCGGTGTTCCAACAACTTTTTGCCGAATTACTGGGCCGTTACCCTAACTATATTCCGGTCTTTACAGACGGTTCTCAGTTAGGTAACGCTACGGGTTGCGCGTTCTTCGTTAACGGTGAGGCTCACAAATTTCGCCTTCTGGACTCCACTTCAATTTTCTCCGAGAACTGTATGCCATCTTCTATTTGCTCCTTTTTATTTGCAAGTTAGCTCCTGGCTCTTTTATTGTCTGCACTGATTCTCTGAGTGCTCTTCAGGCCTTGAAACAGCACACTACCGCTCACTCTCTTGTATTAAAAATACAGGCCCAGATCTCACAAATGCTCAGGCGCGGGTACATTGTTGTTTTTACCTGGACCCCAGGCCATGTGGGGATTTCCGGAAACCAGGAGGCGGACGCGGCTGCAAAGTCCGCTTGCCGTTTGCCCCGGAGTTTAACAAGAACTGTGCCATACCAGGATGTGCGTTTTTTCCGTCGCCAACTCCTCTCTGCTTGGCAGCACTCCTGGACAGCTTTGGAAGGCACACAACTGCGGGCTATAAAGGAGAGCGTACAACCCTGGCTAACTTCCTGCAGGGATAACCGGCGAGCCGAGGTGATACTCACCCGGCTGAGAATTGGGCACACACGAGCGACACATGGCTACCTGTTAAGAGGGGAACCGGCCCCAGTGTGTGCTCCGTGTGCCGTACGCCTCACTGTGCGGCATATATTACTGGACTGTCCGCAGTATGCCCGCGTTCGCCAGTCTTTAGGCTTGGGAGCTAACTTGCCAGTATTTTAGGTGACGACCCAGTGGCCGTGGATAGGGCACTGCGGTTTGTTTTTAAAATCGGGTTTAATACACAAGTGTGACTTGAATTTTATATTTATAAATTTTAGAGCTTTTAAATTACTTTGACTGGGATGAGTTTTTATGTACTTTTAATAGTAGAATGTTTTTATTTTATTTTACCTTTTTAACTTGATTAGTGTAGCTTTTAGGTTTTAATGTTGACTTTGGGCCCAAATGACCTTGTTGTCGACGGGCCCAAAAACACCACACATCCACATCCCAATTTCTTCCGCCGAACATGTAAAAGGGCTCGGTAAATGGCATAGAGCTCAGCAATGTATATGGAAGTGCTGCCATGGAGACCGAATGTAAAGGGTTCGGCTCCATGGACATATGCACATCCAACACCAGCAGAGCTCTTAGACCCATCGGTATAAAATAAACTAAAATTCTTATAGCCTGATAAAAACTCTAAAAACAAACCGCGGATACTACTCGTCGGCGTCGTGGACTTGCTATGCAGCACCATGCCGAGATCTACGTGATCTGCTGCACGCATCCAAGGGGGATAGAGTCTTTCGCCGTCAGGGAAGAACCTACGCAAGTTAAGTGTAAGTCTCCCAAGGAGTTCCCGGAAGCGAAATCCTGGCGGCTTGGGCCTGAGACGTGTGTTTCTGTAACGTACGTCCAATGAGGTATCAAAAAACGGTGCACATGTAGGATGCCAATGCATACTGTTCAACCCACAGCCATAATTTGCTAGCAATATCTCCCGCCGATGTTGCAGAGGAGGTTCCGCCGTTCCGGGGTAGAGATTTACAACTGGGCTGGTTGGAAATGCCCCAGTAGTTATACGAAGGCCGGAGTTATGCACCGTGCCCAGTTTTTCAGCACAGATGGTCGTGCTGAGCCATCAACGATACTCCCATAATCTAATTTAAGGCGGATGAGTGCGCGATAAAGTCGCAATAACACTGTACGATACGCTCCCAACGATTTGCCACTTAGTATACGCAAGATATTTAGAGGTCGGTCACATCGTGCTTTCAGTTGTGCTATATGCGACGACCAACTAAGTTTTCTATCAAATATCAATCCAAGGAACCTCGTTTCATCTGCAAAAGGTAGTACATCAGCGCCTAGCCGCAGCCTTGGAGGTAGTCGACTCCGCTGACGCCAGAAGTTAAAACAGATGGTTTTCTCAGCAGAGAATCGGAAGCCGTTCTTTAAACACCAAACCTTAGGGTTGTCCAAGGTGGTTTGAAGACGGCGCTCTATAAACGAAGTGCGCTGAGATGTACAATACACAGCAAAGTCGTCTACAAATAGGCATGACGAGACCCCCGGAGGTACACATTTCGAGATAGTGTTACGTTGTTTGCTATTGCGATTAATTCTGAGTACCGATCCCTGTGGTACACCGTTCTCTTGAACGAAAAGGTTCGAAAGAACCGAGCCAACCCTTACTCGGAATACGCGGTCTTTCAAGAATTCCTGAAGGAAGAGTGGTAGGCGTCCACGTATATTCCAGGTGTGCAGAGTACGTAGCAACCCTGCACGCCAACACGTATCATAAGCCTTTTCGAGGTCAAAAAATATTCCGACTGTTTGACAGTTTTTAAGAAAGCCGTTCATAATCTGTGTCGACATGGACACAAGGTGATCCACTGTTGAACGGCGTCGTCGAAAACCGCACTGGATGTTATTCAGTAGGTTGTGCGTTTCCAGCCACCATACCAACCGCCCATTTATCTTGCGTTCCATCACCTTGCAGACGCAACTGGTGAGGGAAATAGGACGGTAGCTAGAAGGGAGGTGACGGTCCTTGCCAGCTTTCAAGATAGGTATAATGGTGGCTTCTCGCCACTTGTCCGGAAACGTGGCATCAACCCAAACACGGTTATAGACCTCGAGCAGGAATGCCTTACCTTCAGGTGAGAGATGTAACATTTGAACGTGGATTCCGTCCGGTCCTGGTGCTGTCAGTCGCGATGATGAAAGAGCGTGTTCTAACTCCGCCAAGGTGAACAGGCGGTTATAATCTTCAAGGTTTTTTTAACTAAACACAAAACCTTGAGATTCTACCTGAGTCTTAATTGAGATAAACTCAGGAGCATAATTACTTGAGCTAGACACCTGAGCGAAAGCACAGCCGAAGGTGTTAGCCACGACAAACGGATCGACAACTCCTGCAGGTGTTTTCAGACCAGCGATTGGCAAGTGGGTTGATTTTCCGGCCACGCGCCTTAACCTATCCCATACAACAGATGATGGCGTCCATCTGTTAAAAGATGAGACAAAGTTGTTCCATGAGATCTTTTTGCTATCCTTAATTATTTGCCTAGACTGTGCACGCGCTTTCTTGTACTCAATTAGATTACTTTGGGTAGGGTGTCGTTGAAATACCCGTAGAGCACGTCTACGAGCACGAATAGCATTCCGGCAGTCGTTGTTCCACCACGGGACCGGAAGTCGGCCGGGTTGTGTAGCCGAACGTGGAATAGACTCTTCTGCAGCGGAAAGAATTTTCTCTGTGAGATGATCGACTAGATCATTCACAGAATCGTGCTCGTTGTAATCAAAGACAGCCAACTGGGTGTAAAGGTTCCAGTTGGCACGATCAAAGCGCCATCTAGGGTTACGTGAGGTAGACACATCGTGTGCTAAGAGACTAAGAAGACATGGGAAGTGGTCGCTGGAATGTAAATCAGAGATGGCATTCCACTGCAATGAAACTGCTAACTGGGATGAACATACTGCCAAATCGATGTGCTAATAGGTGTTATAGGCGTCTGAAAGGAACGTTGGCTCTCCGGAATTCAGGAGAACCAAGTTATTGCTCTCCAAGAATTTTGCAATGAGGTGGCCTCTCGAACATGCCCGAGTTGATCCCCATAGTGGGTGATGGGCATTAAAGTCTCCAACTATTAGAAATGGTGTTGAAAGTTGGGAAACCAGATCTTCAAGGTCCATTAACGAGAGGTCATCTGATGGCGGGATATATACATTGCAAATGCAAAATTCGATGGTCGGCAGCTTAATCCTTACAGCTACAGATTGTATATCAGATTGCAGCTGTACCGGGTCTACAAATATGTCATCCCTGAGGAGCATCATAGTGCCCCCGTGAGCAGGAATGCCCACTTCTTTGTCAATATCACACCGCAGTGGTGTGTAGCGTCGGATTTTAAACTTGTCTTGCGGTCGTAGCTTAGTCTCTTGTAAGCATACCACCAAGGGGTTATGCTTACTGAGCAAAAGCTCCAATTCTGGTCGATGTGCTCTTAAACCCCGCAAGTTCCATTGGAGGATAGTCATTGGAACTATGGAGATAGGTTGTAAAAGTTGGTGTACATCAAGACGACTTTAACGGTGGCCGAATCAGCTTACCCTTTTTCTTCGGTGTAGGGCTAACACCTGTTTCCTTTTCATCGGGTTCGTCCTGTCGCTTTTTCATTGCCGTTCTTGAGGTGTGGTCCGTGTCTTCCTGGTCCATTTCTTCCACGGATGAGGCCCCTTTTCCTATAGAAAACTTAGGTTCGAGGACCTCAAACCGGTTACACACAGAGATCGACGATGATGACAGTTGTCGACCCGTGTCTTCACCAGAAGACACCTCAGAAGATGAACTTCTAGATGCCCTAGAACTTTTTTTCTTGCCGGTCCCTTTGTTAGTAACTTTGAGGAAGTCTGATTTTGTGTAAGCGGTCTTAAACTTTTTGGGCGGTGCATCGTACACTATAACGGGCTTGACAGTCGATGAGGTTGACGGCTTGGGAGAGGACGGTGTGGACTTCTCCCTCGGCGATTGAGGTGAGAGAGGAGCCGGCTTGGATATCTTGGTTGGCTTTTGTACAGGTGTGGCGGTAAGGACCTTATCTGTTATACTAGCCTCACAATCGCTGGTCTGAGTTGCGATTTCTCTCCTCGGTGCCACCTTAGCAGCTACGGAGCTGTAGGTACCGGACTTTGGCACCGAGGGTAGACGAGTACGTAAGACTTTACGGGCATCCGAGAAGGATAACTTCTCCCTTACTCGGATCTCCTGTATCGCCTTTTCCTCTACGAAACGTGGGCACTCTCTGTGGCTGGATGGATGTTCACCAGCACAGTTGACACATTTTGCCGGGGATGTGCAGGCATCCTCGTGCTTAGACAGACCACACTGCACGCATGTTGGCACACCGCTACAAAAATCACTCGTATGACCGAAGCGTTGACATTTAAAGCACCTGAGTGGGTTTGGTATATATGGCCTAACCTCTATGGACTCATACCCTGCCCTAAGCCTTTGCGGGAGATCTACCCGATCAAAGGTCAGGAACAGGGTACGGGTAGGCACCAATTCCCCTCGCTCTCTACGTTGTACCCGGTATACTGCAGTGACGCCCTGGTCTTGTAGGTTCTCCAGTATTTCCTCATTCGCCATCCCGTCCAACGCACGAGTGGTGATAACCCCGCGGGAGGAGTTTAGGGTCTTGTGCACCGCAATTGTGACGGGATAGCTGCCCAATAACGTGGATTTTATTAATGTTGCCGCCTGGGAAGTCGTGTGTGCTTCCACAAGGAGCGTGCCGTTTCTGGAGCGCGTACAGGACTTGACTGGACCGGCAATCTTATCTAATCCCTTCTGGATGATAAAAGGGTTCACTGTCAAAAAGTTCTTACCTTCCTCCTTTCTTGTTACAACTAAGTAGCGAGGACCAAAAGACTCGACTACTTCCTTTCCAGCTTGGTTAGATGATTTATTATTGTTTTTAAGGTTTACCATGAAAGTTGGCGTAAGATTCATCCCCCAGTGCTCCCCACCTACCACGGAGCCCAACAAGGGGTCATCCCACTGGGATGACAGGGCTACACAGGGGATATAGCGAGCTCGCCGTCCCACTCACCCTGGAGTTCGGTACAATACCTAATCCTGGCCGATTGATTAGGGGTGGGTTAGTCCCTAACCTCCCGTTTAGGCGAAGCAGAAGCCAAAGTAGTGTATTAGTAATGCGTACCCTCCCCGAATTCAGAAAAATACTGTTACGAGCTCAGATACGCATCCCTCAACCACCAGGACGAACCTTTCCACCGACACGGGTCTCCACGCACGGCCTACACGTGGGTGGGCCTGTTGACCGTCTCCCTCAGCCACGAAGAGGAGCCCACACGAGGGAGACTGTTGGCTCGGGACCCCGGGTTCGCCAAACCCGTACCTACCGAAGTAGGCCCCTGGGGGGAATTCTGTTTTCGAATGTGTAAGGATTGTTGTATTTAGCTAGTCTAGGCTAGTAGTGGGGCTTTAGGGCGCACAACTGCTAGGGTCATTAGCGCCCAGTAAAAAACCAATAACGTCAAAAAAAATTGAAAGTGAGTCCTCCGCTTAAACACCAAAAAACTTTACAACAGTAAAAAGGTCACCGATACAGATGATGATGATGATGTGTATAGGGGCGCTCAACTACGGCGGTCATCAGCGCCCTTTAAAAAACAAGTCATGGCAAAAGCCAGATATAAAGATTTCTAAAAATATATATTATCTATAAACCTGTTAAAACTACACACATATATATACTAAAAAAATAACAAAAAAGATACTTGAGGTTAAATTCTAAAATCCACAGCTGAAACAAATGCTAAAACTTTGCCCACTGCCGTGATGATGATGATGATGATGATGATGATGATGATGATGATGTGTATAAGGGCGCTCAACTACGGCGGTCATCAGCGCAGCAGCAGCAGCAGTATTACAGTTTTGGGGGGCGCACAACTACTTTGGTTATTAGCGCCCTAACAACGCTAAAAGATTAACAGGAAAACGACAGGCATGAAGCCTTCAGGTCGGATGGGTAAAAGGTTAAAACATCACTAAAACAATGCCAGTAGTGGTAAAACAATAAGAGCCAGTTTGACTGAAGGGCCGAAGAGCAGAAAAGGTGGAAAGAGAATTGTTATATACGACGATCCAAACCACTTAGGTGAATAAAGCTTAAAACTTGCTCTACAGTGCTTGATGTGTCTGCTAGCATCTCTGCCATAGTTGTTGGCAGACCTAAAGATACACGTAAGGGAGCTAAAAACTGGCACTGTGTTAAAATATGTCGCACCGTTAGTGGATCACCGCAGCGAGGGCAAACTGGTGCAGGATCTGAACATAAGAGATGGCTATGACTAAACCGGCAGTGCCCGATACGTAGTCTGGCTAAAATTACTTCTTCGCGCCGGCAACCACGGGAGGAAGTGTGCCATGGGACAGGGAGGGGTTTTACCTCCCGAAGTTTGTTTCGCTTGACAGCGCTCCAAGAATTTTTCCAGCGAGAAGCGTGAAGTCCCCGTAAAACAGCGCTAAAATCAACAGAGGGTACCGGAGAGCTGGAATACCTGGCACATGAAAGGGCAGCTTTCGCGGCGATATCAGCGTCCTCGTTACCTGGCAGGCCTACATGTCCAGGGACCCACACGAAAGACACGCTGATGCGATCGTCAGCGAGCAAGTGAAGGCGATCCTGGATACGCTGCACTAGAGGGTGGTAGGCGTACAGCGACCTGAGGCTTTGGAGGGCGCTTAAAGAATCTGAGCAAATCACCCAGCGCTGCGAACCTTGCCTATGAATATATAAAATAGCTTGATAAGTAGCAAACAGCTCGGCGGTAAAAATCGAGCACTGCGGTAAGAGGCGAAATTTAAAACTCTGGTCACGGTGAATAAAAGCACATCCGACTCCTTGGTCGTCTTTCGAGCCATCTGTGTATATAAAATTACAGGGGCCATAATGAGCCTTAAGTTCGAAAAACGACGTGCGAATGCTCGGAGGAGGGGTGGTGGATTTCGGCATAGCCGTTAGCCTCAGATCAACGGGGATTTCCGAGCGGAGCCAGGGGGGAAAACGGCATTCTCCCCTGTGGAACACAGATGGCAAGGTGATGTCTAAGAGTCGCAAAAGTAAGCGAAACCGAACGCCAGGAGGGAGCAATGCTAGGGGGCGCGTCGAGTACTGGCGATCCAAAGAGTCGTTAAAAAACGGTTTAAAGGAGGGATGTCCTGGCATACTTAAGAGTTTGCAGGCGTAAATGCACAAAAGGACATCGCGCCGATATGAAAGCGGTGGTTCGGCGGCTTCCGCACACAGACTCACTGTTGGGCTAGTGGGAAAGGCACCAGTACTCAACCTGATTCCACGGTGATGGATTGGATCTAGGCGACTTAAAATCGACGGACGAGCCGAGGAGTACACGAGGCAACCGTAATCGAGTTTGGATCGGACTTGGCAACGGTAGAGTCGTAAAAGTATTGTCCGATTTGCGCCCCAGGATGTGCCACTTAATACGCGTATAGGATTGAGAGAACGGTCACACCTTGCTCTTAAATACGTAATATGAGACGACCAGCTCAGCTTTCTGTCAAAGATCAATCCTAAAAATTTTGCCTCGTCTGCAAATGGAAGGACAGCTGGGCCGAGGTGTAGAGAAGGCGATAGAAATGCCTTCCGGCGCCAGAAGTTAACGCAGACGGTCTTCTCGGCGGAAAACCTAAAGTCGTTTTGGATACTCCAAGTGTAGAGTCGATCTAGACAACCTTGGAGGCGGCGTTCGAGCAGACACGTCCGCCGAGAGCTGCAATAGATGGCAAAGTCGTCGACAAACAAAGAGGGGGAAATACCCGGTGGAACAGACGCTACAATAGGATTGATCGCAATGGCAAACAGTGTGACGCTGAGCACCGAGTCCTGCGGTACTCCGTTCTCTTGGATAAAAATACGGGATAAAACTGAACCCACGCGCACGCGAAAGACTATCCTTCATGAACCCTTGAATAAAAAGGGGTAGACGGCCACGGATACCCCAATTAAGTAGTGTACGCAGAATACCGTACCTCCAGCATGTGTCAAAGCCTTGCCCAGATTAAAAAAGACGGCAACCGTTTGATTCCTGCGCAAAAAATTGTCCATAATGTGTGTGGATAGGGATACGGGGTGATCGGTTGTGGAACGGAAGCGTCTGGAGCCACATTGGACGCTGGACAACAGATGTTGGGATTCCAGCCACCATGTTAACCGCCCGTGTATCATGCGCTCCATCACCTTGCAGATGACGCTGGTGAGGGAGATAGGGCGATAGCTGGAAGGTAGATGGGGGTCCTTACCAGGCTATAAAATCGGGACGATGGTGGTCTCGCGCCAGGCGGATGGAAATCTGGCGGTACGCCATATGCGGTTGTATACACTTAGAAGAAACCTTTTTCCAAGGGAGGTAAGATGTTGCAACATAAGGTGTATAGCATCTGGACCAGGTGCGGAGGGTCGGGCGGAGGCCACGGCCCTCTCTAGTTCGGCCTCGGTGAAATCCGTGTTGTAATATTATGTATTGGAGGAGGAAAAAGAGAGCTCATGGGATTCCACGCGGTCTTTCTTGGATAGGAATGCTTCAGGATAGTGGTAGGAGCTGGAAACATCAGGGAAAGCAGTACCCAAGGCGTCAGCAACGGCTACGGGTATGACGATGGTGTCATTAATCAGTCCAAGGCCAGGAATCGTTAGTTTGGAAGCTTTGCCAGCAACGCGGCGAAGCCGGTCCCATACAAGAGAAGACGGTGTGGAGGGATTAAACCACTCGACAAAGCGGTTCCAGGAGGTCCGTTTACTGTTTGTAATAATGCGCCGAGCTCTGGCACGAAGTTGTTTGTACGTGACCAGATTGTCAGGTGTAGGGTGGCGCCGAAATACCTTAAGTGCCTTCCTCCGTGCTTGGATCGCCGCCCTGCATTCATCAGTCCACCAAGGGACTGGCAAGCGTTTCGGGTGGAAGGAAGACCGGGGGATGGCTTGTTCGGCCGCGGATGTAATGACGGAGGATAGGTGATTCACCATCTCGTCAACATCGCTGAAGAGGCGGTTCACGAGGACAGCCAAGCCAGAGTAAAGGGGCCACTGCGCTCTGTGGAATTGTCAGTGGGGTACACGCGACGATGGAGCAGTGTGTGAAGGCAAGCGTATGACACACGGAAAATGATCGCTGCCAAAGCTGTCTGAGAAGACGTTCCACTGTAAGCGGGGTGTAAGCTGATGGGAGCAAACTGCTAAGTCGAGGTGAGAAAAATTGCCACTGGAGTCGGACAGAAAGGTAGTTTCGCCGGTGTTTAGAACAGAGATTATACTGAGCAAAAAAGTCAAAGAGGTCGTTCCCCCTTGCACAAGCCCGTGGTGATCCCCATAGAGGGTGGTGGGCATTGAAGTCTCTCAACAGAAGATAAGGCGTCGGGAGCTGCGCCACTAAAGCTGCAAGATCGGCAATAGGGAGAGGAAATGAAGGTGGAAAATAAACAGTACAAAGCGTAAATGAAAAACCAGCGAAACGTAACCTGACTGCAACAGCTTGCCGGTGGGTGGTAAGCTTATGAGTTTGATAATAAACGTTGTCGCTGAAAAGTAACATAACACCGCCATGGGCAGGAGAACCAGGAGTCGGTGGGAAATCAAAGCGCACCGATGTGTAGCCAGGAAAGGTGAAAGCATCCTGGCTGTGAAGCTTTGTCTCCTGCAGACTCTAAATACTGGGTGGCAGCGTAGATGTGAGCATTTGTAATTCAGTTCTGCGTGTACGAATGCCACGGGTGTTCCACTGAATAATAGACATTGGGAGGCGAATAAAAAATAGATGGTCAAGCTTTTTCACTTGGCCAGAGCTTGACGCTTTAATATACCCTTATTCGTGCGCCTGGGACTGGAACTCTAGGAGTCGTGGGATCCTCCTCCATAGGCTCGGTTGGAGGGAGAGGGACGGATTTACCGGAAACCGAACACAGGACTTCAAAGCGGTTACCGGTGGCCGTGGGGATAGCAGAACAGCGCGAAGCCCGGCTACGGCCTCTACTATCTTGGGACCGTGATCTCCGAGGTGGTGTGGGAGATGAGGCTTTCGATTCGAGCGGTTTACTAGCAGAAGCTGGAGGGTCTTTTAAGAAGTCGGAACGTTTGGGCTGGGTCTTGCAGTGTCGACGTTGAGTACTAACAACTATTTTCTTCGGACTGCGCGACCCAGAAGGACGTCCATTCACTTTGGCCGGAGCGGCAAGAGAGGAATCCGGGCCCGTTTGGGTACCGAAATCCCGCTTAGATACTGGGGTGGAAACCACCGAACTAAACGTACCAAATTTTAAGAGAGAATGCTGCCGGGCAAGGTGGCGTTTGCGGGCCTCTGTGAAAGAAATACGTTCATTCACCCGCAGCACTTGGATGGCCTTATCGTCTAGAAAACGTGGGCAGTCGCCTGAATTAGCTGCATGAGAACCTCGACAATTTACGCAGCATGGAGGAGTCAGACAAACACCCTCATGGGCCTCGTCGCCACAACTGGCGAAAATAGGCGTGGTTGCTTTGCAGGTTAACTTCGTGTGACCGTACCGTTGACACCTGAAGCAACGCATAGGCCGTGGAATATAGGATCGAACGTTAATCACTTCATATCCAGCCTTAATTTTAGATGGCAGCTCTAGACGGTCAAAGGTGAGGAAAAGCGTGCGAGTCGGTACTGGAACACCGTCACGCATGGTTTTAACGCGGTACACAGAGATTACGCCTTGGTCTAATAAGTAACCCTGGATTTCTGCTTCTGGCATGCCGTCCAGAAGGGAGGAAGTAATGACGCCCTTGCTTGAGTTGAGGTTTCTGTGTTTTTCGACGCGGATAGGATATCCGTGGAGTAATTTGGCCTTTAATAATCGATCGAACTGTATGGCAGTATGCGTCTCAACCAACAAAGAACCAGTTCTAAGACGAGTGCAGGATTTTACCGGGCCAGCGATTTTGTCTAGTCCCGTTTGTATAGCGAAAGGATACACTGTTAAAAGGTCTGAGTCTCTTCCAGTCGACTTATTACTAGGTACCGAGCGCTTGAAGCTACAGGTGCCTCTATTTTATCATTCACTTGTCGTTTTCGTTTCGGTGTAAGGTTTGCCATTAAAAGTATGGTGTTGCTTTCAACCCCCAATGCTCCCCACCCACCACGGAGCCCAACAAGGGGTCATCCCACTGGGATGACAGGGCTACATAGGGGATATAGCGGGTGCGCCATCCCACTCACCCTGGAGTTCAGTGTCACACCTTGTCCTGGCCGATTGATTAGGGGTGGGTTAGTCCCTAACCTCCCGTTCAGGTGAAGCAGTAGCCAAAGTGATATATTGGTAATGCGCACCCTTCCCGAATTCAGAAAAGCACTGTTAGGAGCTCAGATACGCATCCCTCAACCACCAGGACAAACCTTTCCACCGACACGGGTCTCCACGCATGGCCTACACGTGGGTGGGCCTGTTGACCATCTCCCTCAACCACGAAGAGGAGCCCACACGAGGGAGACTGTTGGCTCCGGACCCCGGGTTCGCCAAACCCGTACCTACCGAAGTAGGCCCCTGGGGGGAGGGAAGTTCAGTGTACATATACGTGTGTTAAAAAGAAGAGAAGATTAAAGACTGCAAATCCCAAGTAAGAGTGGTAGAAAAACAATTTTTTTAGTAAATATATGTTATTAAGAAATCAAAAAAAAGTAAAATTGAGGGTGGAAAGGAGATAAGAAAAAGAATAAAGATGTAGGGGAAGAGGTAGAAAAACAAAGTGAAGAGTGAGTGTGGTTTTTAAGGGCCCGTCGACAACAAGGTCATTTGGGCCCCAAGTCAATACTAAAACCTAAAAGCTATAAACATTTAGCTAAAAAAAAGGTAAAATATAATAAAACTCTCAACTGTTAAAAGGACATTAAAAACGATCTAAAGCCATACTTTAAAAACTCTAAAAGTATTAAATATAAAAAGCAAGTCAGACTCCCTGGTTAAAACCGATTTCGGTAACAAACCGCAGTGCCTTAATCACGGCCACTGGGTCGTCCCCTCAAATTCTTGGCAAGTTAGCTCCCAAGCCTATTGACTGGCGAACGCGGGCGTACTGGGGGCAATCAAGCAGTACGTGCCGGACCGTGAGGCGTACTGCACACGGGGCACACACAGGGGCCGGTTCCCCTCTCAGAAGATGGCCATGAGTTGCACGTGTGTGCCCAATCCTCAGCCGGGTGAGTATCACCTCGGCTCGCCGGTTATCCCTGCAGGAAGTTAGCCAGGGTCGTACGCTGTCTTTAATTGCCCGGAGTTTTGTGCCTTGTAAAGCTGTCCAGGAGTGCTGCCAAGCAGAGAGGAGTTGGCGACGGAAAAAACGTTGCAAGTCCTGGAATGGCACTGTAGTTGTTAAACTCCGAGGCAAACGGCAAGCAGACTTAGCAGCCGCGTCCGCCTCCTCGTTCCCGCAAATCCCAACATGGCCTGGCGTCCAAGTAAAAACAAGATTGTATCCGCGACTGAGCATTTGCGAGATCTGGGTCTGTATTTTTGAAACCAGTGTGTGAGCGGTAGTGTGCTGTTGTAAGGCCTGAAGCGCACTTAGACAGTCAGTGCAGACGATAAAAGGGCCAGGAGCTAACTTGCAAATAAAAAGGAGCAAATAAAAGATGGCATATAGCTCTGCTGAGAAGACCGAAGTGGAGTCCAGAAGTCGAAATTTATGAGTCTCACCGTTAATGAAGAATGCGCAACCCGTAGCGTTACCTAACTGGGAACCGTCTGTAAAGACCGGAACGTAGTTAGGGTAACGGCCCAGTAATTCGGCAAAAAGTTGTTGGAACACCGAATGTGGAGTAGCGAGTCTAGGGTTGTTTGAAAGAGTTATATCGAACCGCGTACGATTGAGCTGCCATGCAGGATAAGGGCAGATGGACGACCTCTCCACGCGAGGCATTCGGATGCCATGGGAATGTAGGTGATCCCGAAATCTTATTCCCACGGGGCGTGTCCGAGAACCAGGGCGCATATAACGGTGGACTAAATCTGGACACAGAACTGGTTTAAAACAAGGATGATTGGGATGACTTGCCAGCTTCGAGACGTATGAGCAGAGTAACATCGAGCGACGAATATGCAGTGGAGGTTCGCCTGAGTCTGCATACAGGCAGTCGACTCGACTGGTGCGGAATGCTCCTGTGGCAAGGCGGATGCCAGTGTGATGCACGGTGTCTAAAAGGCGAAGTTTAGAGGCGGTCGCTGCGCCAAAATAAAACTGCCATAGTCCAGCTTGGACCGAACCAGAGAGCGGTACAGCCTCAACATTACCGTGCGATCGCCCCCCCCCCCCCAAGATGCTCCAGATAATACCTTCAGCACCCGAAGAGAACGATCGCAAGAGGCCCGAATGTGGTGCTCCCAATTGAGTTGTCAGTCCAAATAGAGGCCCAAGAACTTCAGGTGCGAGACAAATGGCAGAGGTGTGCCGTTCAAATGAATATCAGGAGGCGGGTGAATACCTCGTAGGCGGTGAAAGTGGATACACTGCGTCTTCGCAGCTGAAAAACGGAAGCCGTTTTGAAGCGCCCAAGCTGCTAGCTGGGTGATGGTCAGCTGCAGTTGGCGCTCAATGTGATCTATGTTGGCAGACCTATAATATACTGCGAAGTCGTCAACATAGAGGGATGATGGAATTCCACTTCTAACGGCACTAGTGATGCCGTTAATCGCTACGGCAAAAAGGGTGACGCTCAAAATCGACCCTTGAGGTACACCGTTCTCCTGTATCCGCTCCCGTGATATCGTGTTTCCTTTGCGAACCCGAAAAAGGCGAAGTTTTAAAAAGTTGCATAGGAATTCGGGTAGATGACCACGCATACCGAAACCATGTAGGTTACGGAGTATGCCGTACCGCCAGGTGGTGTCATAGGCCTTCTCCAGGTCGAGGAACACGCCCACGGCGTGCTGTTTCAGTAGAAACGCATCGGAAATGTACCCCTCAAGGCGTGTTAGATTATCGACACTTGAGCGATGGCGACGAAAACCGCATTGCAAGTTGGACAGATGGTCATGTTTTTCTAGCCACCAATTTAACCGAGCGTTTACCATTCGCTCGAATGTCTTGCAGATGACACTCGTCAGGCAAATGGGGCGGTAGCTAGATGGAAGCGTGCGGTCCTTTCCGGGTCGAGGGATGGGGATGACAATACCCTCTCGCCAGGAGGAAGGGAAAACTCGCTCATGCCAAATGCGGTTATAGATGTTTAGTAGGAAACCTAGCGCCTCAGATGGAAGATGTAGCAGCATCTGTCGGTGTACATCATCCGGACCTGGAGAAGAATCCTTTGCTAACGCCAGAGAATGGGCGAGCTCGGCAGCGGTAAACGGTTGGTTGTACGGCTCAGTGCAGTCACTATTAAAATTTAGTTGTACCCGCTCCGCCTTTTCCTTAATAGGCAGGAAGAGAGCGTCATAGCGGGCAGTTTGGCTAGTAGCAGCAAATGTTGTAGCTAGGGCTTCTGCTATGTCCTGCTCGGTGGTGCACATGGAACCGTTGATGGCAAGGCATGGAATTACCGTCCGACGATACTTGCCATACATCCGCCGAACAGCTGACCATACCTGTTGGTTAGAGCTGCGCCGGGAAAGCGAAGACACATAGGCTTCCCAAGATGTACGCTTTGCGTTGCGCAGTATAAAGCGTGCCCTAGCGCGAGAACGTTTGAAGGCGACAAAGTTCCCTTCAGTCGGGTGCCGCTGAAAAACGCGCAAAGCACGTTTGCGTGCTTTGACTGCCAAACTGCATTCCTCAGACCACCACGGTACAGGGATACGCCGTGGTGTAGATGAACCTCGAGGAATGCTGAATTCTGCTGCGAGCAGGATCGAGCAAGTAAAATATTCGACCATTTCGTCGATGGTGTCGAAACCGTCATCGATAAGGTTTATCAGGGAATGGAATTTTCCCCAATTAGCTTTGGAAATAATCCAGCGAGGATGTCGAGAAGGTACACATTGTCGGCCAGAATAATGAATGTTAATGGGGTAATGATCACTGCCAAAGAGGTCGGAAAGTACTGACCACTCAAGTAGTGGTACTAATGACGGACTGCAGAAAGAAAGGTCTAGTACGGAATGTGTACCATAAGCGGATGATAGGAATGTCGGGTCACCAGTATTTAGCAGAAGCAGGTCAGACTTATCGAAGACGTCTACGAGGAGGCATCCACGGGCGTCATCGGTGTCTGATCCCCAGAGCGTGTGCTTGGCATTCAAATCTCCCACAAGGAGTAGTGGTGAGGGGAGCTGAGCCAATAGAGCTTGAAGATCACGCTCTGGAACTATACTGAGCGGCGCCAGGTACATGTTGCATATGGTAAAACTGATGCTCTCCAGCTGTAGCCGAACGGCCACAGCTTGCAATGGTGTGGTGAGAGGAACGTGGGCGGCTGAGATGTTAGGCGCCACTAAGGTAGCAACGCCACCGCTTGCACGCATACCTGCAAGAGAGTCGCTTCTAAATGTAGAGAAAGGCTGAAGGTGTAACGAGTGATTGTGAAGTAAATGGGTTTCCTGGAGACAAATAATTGATGGGGACCGTTGAGAAACTAAATGTTGTAGGTCTTGAGCACGAGCTCGAAAACCATTGACATTCCACTGGATTATTTCCATGAAGAGTTTTTAATGGGCCGTTTTAACCTTTTTCTTGACCTTGGCTGACCTGGGCCCTACGATTCGAAAATCGTTAGCCTCCTGTGACTCCGCTGATGATCGGGAGTCAGAACTCCTACGGCTCGTAGAACGAGACCGGGATCTAACAGAAGGCGAGCGACTTGGCGATCTATGTTGTGGTCGAGATCGGTTTTTCGCATTTCCTACGGGATGGTTGTTACCCGCTGATGGCTTGCTGGCTGGAGTTTGTACGGTTGAAGCGGAGGTAGTGCTGGTGGATACACAAACAGTCTGGGACGAAGGTTTAACGGCTAGAAAATCAGTCTGCGTGGATGCGTGGGCGACAGGGACGTGTTGAACAGCAACAGTGGTATTAGGAGTACGGCGAGCGGCTAGTGCATATCCAGTAGTAGTGGTAGCAGGCTTCAGTTGTTCGAAGCGCCGTCGTGCCTCTGGAAAAGTCAGGCGTTCCTTTACACGTAGCTCCTGAATGCTCTTTTCGTCCATGAATTTTGGGCACTGTCGCGAACTGGAGGGGTGACTGCCGCCACAGTTCACGCAACAGGGTGTTCGACTGCAGTTTGGATCCTCGTGCTTCGGTAGGCCACATTGCTCACAAAGAGCAGGATTGGTACATGTGACCTTAGTATGTCCGAACCGCTGACATTGGAAGCAGCGCATGGGGTTCGGGACATATTGGCGGACGCTAGCACGTTCATAGCCGCAATAGATAAATTCAGGTAACTTAGTCCCAGCAAAAGTTAGAAAGACCGTACGTAATGGGTACTCCTTGCCATCTTGCTTTCGTGTAAGCCGGTACGCCTGACAAACAAGTTGGTCAGAGGCAACTCACAATTTCTTCATTAGCTAGACCATCTAAGCTGGAGGTGGTGACTACTCCTCTACAGGTATTCAGCGTTTTGTGTGGGGCTACCCGGATAGGGTAGGAGCCCAACAAAGACGCTTTTTGCAGCTTTTTAGACTGGTCTGCAGTTGAAGTCTCTAACAGTAAGCTACCGTCTCGGAGACGCGTAGCGTTTTTAACCGGGCCGCTGATTTTATCAAGTTCTCGCTTGATATAAAATGGACTAACCTCTTTAAACGTTTTCCCATCACAAGCCAAGGTCATTATCAAGAAAGGGTCAATGAAAGATTGTTTGCGCGGAGACATGATGATAGAGACCCCCATCCGGAACCGTCGGCGTCAGCCTGCCATCCGGGGGTTAAAAAAGAAAGACACCGAATCTTCACGGTCTGTGCCGTCATGGATACCTCACCCATGACCGATCTCATTTGTACCTCAGAAAAGCTACCCTTCAATCTCCACTGCTTGTCCGTATGGGTAAACCGTTCACCACGTACACCCCGGCTTTATGCCCCTACCACAGGAATAACCGCCTGTGGCTCCCCGCTTTAGGCCGCGCTGCGTATAATAGGCACACGCGGATTCAGGGGACTTGTGGTTGATTACACCGGGGTTCCGTCAGCGGTAACACGTCCGGTCCGTGATACTAACCCAACGGCAAAACGCGGCCGTCGGGAGATTACCACAGACCGGGCCCTCAAGGAGCTACGTGGGTGTACTTGACGGTGTGGACGGGCTCCGCACCTAAGGCTACACATAGGGGCAGTGCGAAGGGTCCGCTCGACCTTCACTTTTGAGACCTCCGGAGAGCACACATGTCGGAAGCCGCGCTGAAAACCGTGGGACAGAACCACGGAGATAGGAGAGATCCCTGCTGGTGAGACAGGAGTTATAAACCTAAGACCTTAAGTGCTAATAATTATAATAAACTAGAAGGGGAAGAAGGTGATGCATACTGACCAGCAGTAGCAAAGCGTGGCACAGTTGATGGAGGTGAAGGGGATGAAATGAGGGTGAGTGGCTAGGGACCCCGGGTTCGCCAATCCCGTACCTACCGTAGTAGGTCCCTGGGGAAGAGTACCAGAGCCTCTTCTGCCAGTTTTCGGGGTTACTGGTGGGCCTTCTCGGCAGCCGTAGCGGTCGTGCGGTACACCAAGTCCCCACCGTACATCACCCCATCAGTCAGTCCCCTACTTCCTGTTGCCCACCCCTCGGGACGAGGACCGCAGAGGTTGGATTTTGAGGGGCACAAAGTGAAGATAAGTCAATGAAGGTAATGTTAAAACAAGATAATTTGCAAGCTAGTTTAAACGATGTAAAATCAGGTTTAGAAGATAGTTTTGCACAGACTATCAGTAATTTAGAGACATTTGTCAGAGGAAATTGATAGGAATACTAGAGATATAAATGAATTGGAGGTTAAGCTAACACAGAAATTAAAGATTGAGATAGGTTCTGAGCTAGCTCAAGAAGTGAGAGAAAGTAGGAAAGAGTGTAGAGAAAATATGGAAAGGTTTGAAGTTGAGCTTAAGCAGCTAAAAGAGATGATTCAAGACACTAGGTTAGGTCAGGAATATGTAAAACAGGAAATCAAGATAGAAGTGAACAAAGAATTAGAAATATTTATGAAAAAGCAAATAGAGGTAGCAGATAAATAAAAAGATGACTTTGAGGAGAAATTAGATCAAAGAATTGCTATAATTAGAATTAAGATGCAATTACAACATAAAGAGGTAAAATCTCACCAAGAAGAAATTAAGCTAAACCTTGGTGAAGTAAGAAAATCAAAAGACGAGACAAATAGTCAAATTCAAGAAATCAAAGACAATCTTGAAAAAGAAAAAGATGTAAATAAATTGACAGGTTGTAATTGCATTGCAGGCAAATAAGTAATGTGAAAGTTGTGTCTAGAGTTGAAAATGTTAATGATGGTTACCAGCCTGGAAATGTAAACACTAATCCAAATCCTTGTGATGTAGTGATCTAGTAAGTCCAGAAATTGAAGTATATTGCAATAGGAATAATCAAAACATGCCCTCACATACACATTTTCACACTCAGGGTCATAATGAATGTGTTAACTATCCCCTTAATGGTATCAGTATACCATGGTTTGATGAAGAGTCCGGTGATAATCCTAAGGTTTTCCTAAAAGAACTGGAAGAGTATTTCCGCATAAAACGAATTTCCAATGAATTTAGAATGATGATAGTTAAAAGATGTTTGAAAAAAGAATGAATTAGAATGGCTTAGGTTAACCCTAACCTCTCATGAAACGTATAACACATTTAGGCCTTTGAACAGATTTTGAAGAATAGAAAGACAAAACAGAGTAAAAATTGAGTTGGCTACAGGAAAATATGAGGCAAAGAAAGGTACCTCTAAAATTGGCAAATAAAAGCTAGTGAATCCTAAAATGTCAGAAATGGATATGGTAAATACTTTGATCAGACATTATGCTCCACACATTAGGAATCACTTAATTGTGGCAAGACCTGTAGATTTTATTTTTGATGTGATTGAGTTGCTTTCTTCAGTTGAAGCATATAATACAAATCAAAATTCAAGCACTAACCCAACAGAAAGTCATGGCTCATATGTAACTAATAGATTAGCTGATCAGCCAAATGGAAGAGTAAATTCTGGTCGAGGTCAAAATCTTGAGAATCTTCGAAATTTCAGGGGCAAGGCACAAGATGATAGAAATTCACGGGAAGAAAGAGACCATAGTTTTAGACGAAGGTAAGAAACCGTTATGCCTCGGGGAAATAAGAATACCATCATTTAGGAGGTACAGGAATCAAAATTCCGACACACAGAGAATCCATCGAGAGGGTCAGATCAATCATACAATTTTACAGAAATTACCGGGACCGTATCAGAAATTTAAATCGAAGGCGTGGCATTTCACAAAATCATTCTGGCCACGCCGTGGCTCAGTGGTTAGACCGCTTGGCTCTCACCTAGGCGGCCCGGGTTCGATCCCAGGCGACCGCAAAGTGAGATTTGTGGTGGACAACACGGCGCTGGGGCGGGTTTTCTCCGGGATCTCCGGTTTCCCCCGCCATATCATTCCACCGGTGCTCAATCTTCATATCATGTATCATCAGTGTCATCGCCTGCGGTGCCATATGTAGTAAAATCGGGCGTTAAACACTACACAAGATCATTCTGTGGGTAACACCTCAAACCAAAGGTTGCCTGAGAAAAAGAACACATATTATACTACAAAAATGAGGAATTAGATTAATTTTAGGTTTAAATACAGGGAATCGTGCAAAGAAAGTTTTAAACAATTAAATATACTCACACTATACCCCCTGTATATATACGAAACAATAATACACCTAAAAAAATTAAAATTCCACCACAGAAACAAATCAACAAATTCATGACCATAGCACACGAAGAAAATTAGCATATACAGGCACATGCGTTACAACTACACAATATGAAACCTACAGCAGCGGCAACCGAGCTTTACAATAAATTACCGCAATATATTAAAAAGAAATGAACCGATTTAAAAGGAAACTAAAAGAGTTCTGCATAACATCTTTCTATTCACTTGAAGGATATCTAAATAGTAATAATTATTGTTGTAGAATGATGTGTAAACTAAAATGTTACTCTGTAACTATTATATGTATAGTAACTACACAGAAATGTATTATTATATTCTTATTATTATTCTTATTATTCTTATTCTTCTCCTTCTGATTCTCCTTCTCCTTATTGTTATTGTTGTTATTATTATTATTATTATTATTATTATTATTATTATTATTATTATTATTATTATTATTATTATTATTATTATTATTATTATTATTATTATTATTATTATTATTATTATTATTATTATTATTATTATTATTATTATTATTATTATTATTATTATTATTATTGTAAAATGTTATATAATTGTGTAATACTGTATGTTTTTTGATACGTAATATAAATTTAACTGACGTATCCGAAAAACATGTATTGTGTTATAAAAGAATGAAAATAAATAAATGTGAGAGAACAACCAGAAAACAGACAAATTCACGAGATACAGTAAGTGATACCAACTTAAGCACCAGCTCAGATATTCAGCATTCTCTTCTGGAAAACTAATCACGTTGTCACTTTGCGCTATACAAGGTGATGGGAAAAGGGTAATACAGGGCGAAAGTTGAATTAACATCGGGAATACCTTGAACAATATCGTAGTATCAAAACCAGAGAAAACTGAATTAGTAAACCCTCCACAAATAGTCATTCAAGTAAGGGAAAAACCAATACCTGTACTAATAGACATTGGGGCAAGCTCTTCGGTAATTAGCGAAGAATTCTTTTAAAACATTGATGGCTAATTATCGAGTTGAACATCTAAGTGTGAGTAATGTATACTGTAGCACAGCTATAGAAACAAGAAAAGACCGCATTAGACATCAGGCATCGATTGAGGGGAAAGTTAAGGGAAAGAATTTAAATTTCATTGCATTAGTAATACCTAACTAAGCTAGAAAGATGAATATCAGAAACGATTTGTTGTATAGTTGGCAAAGCGTAATCGACTTTGATAAACATGAGATTAGGATTAAAGTGGACAGTAATATTTAAGATATTACACTGTTAAAAGTATAAAAGAGGAGGAAAGAGATGATTTAAATGAGAAATTCTTCGTCGAAAATATATATTTGCAAGCAAATGATGTTATGTATGATGATACAGATAATTATGATGATACGTGGTATAATGTTAAAGAAAGCATGTCCCAGAACATCGAGTGAGTGAGTGTGTGGTGTCTTAGGGCCCGTCGACAACAAGGTCATTTGGGCCAGAAGCCAACACTAAAATCTAAAAGCTACACAAATTAAGCTAAAATGTAAAATAGAAATAAAAACACTCAACTATTAAAAGTACATAAAAACCCATCCCAAGACAACTTAAAATCTCTAAAATTAACAAATATAAAATGCAAGTTAGACTTGATTATTAAAACCCATTTGGGCAACAAACCGCAGTGCCTTAACCACGGCCACCGGGTCGTCCCCTAAAACACCCAGCAAGTTAGTCCCCAAGCCTACTAACTGGCGAACGCGGACGTACTGCGGGCAATCAAGCAATACATGCCGCACAGTGAGGCGTACTGAACACGGAGCACACACAGGGGCCGGTTCCCCTCTTAATAGATGGCCATGAGTCACTCGTGTGTGCCCAATGCTCAGCCGGGTGAGTATCACCTCGGCTCGCCGGTTATCCCTGCAGGAAGTTAGCCAGGGTTGTACGCTCTCCTTTATTTCCCGGAGTTGTGAGCCTTCCAAAGCTGTCCAGGAGTGCTGCCGAGCAGATAGGGGTTGGCGACGGAAAAAACGTTGCACATCCTGGTATTGCACCGTAGTTGTTAAACTCCGGGGAAAACGTCAAGCGGACTTAGCAGCGGCGTCCGCCTCCTCGTTCCCGGAAATCCCCACATGGCCTGGGTTCCAAGTAAAAACAAAATTGTACACGCGACTGAGCATTTGCGAGATCTGGGCCTGTATTTTTAAAACAAGGATGTGAGCGGCAGTGTACTGTTGCAAGGCCTGAAGAGCACTTAGAGAGTCAGTGCAGACGATAAAAGAGCCAGGAGCTAACTTGCAAATGAAAAGGAGCAAATAGAAAATGATATACAGCTCTGCGGATAAAACTGAAGTGGAGTCCAGAAGGCGAAATTTGTGAGCCTCACCGTTAATGAAGAACGCGCAACCCGTAGTGCTACCTAACTGACAACCGTCCGTAAAGACCGGAACATAGTTAGGGTAACGGCCCAGTAGTTCGGCAAAAAAGTTGTTGGAACACCGAATGTGGAGTAGCGAGTCTAGAGTTGCTTGAAAGAGCGAGATCGAACCACGCGCGATTGAGCTGCCATGAAGGATAAGGGCAGATGGACGACCTCTCCACGCGAGACATTCAGAGGCCATGCGAATGTAGGAGATCCCGAAATCTGATTCCCATTGGGCGACCGAGATCCAGGGAGCATATAACGGTGGCCTAATTCTGGACACAGAGCTGGCTTAAAACAAGGATGATTGGGATAACTTGCCATCTTCGAGACGTATGAGCAGAGTAACAGCGAGCGACGAATATAGAGTGGAGGTTCGCCTGAGTCTGCATACAGGCAATCAACTCGCGTGGTGCGGAAAGCTCCTGTGGCAAGGCGGATGCCAGTATGATGCACGGTCTAAAAGGCGAAGATTAAGGCGGTCGCTGCGCCATAAATAAAACTGCCGTAGTCTAGCTTCGACCGAACCAGAGAGCGGTACAGCCTCAACATTACCGTGCGATCGGCTGCCCAAGATGCCCCAAGGTGACGAATATGGTGCTCCCAGTTGAGTTGTCGGTCCAGTAGAGGCCCAAGAACTTCTGGTGCGAGACAAATGGCAGGGGTGTGCCGTTCAAATTAAGTTCAGGAGGCGGGGGAATACCTCGTAGGCGGTGAAAGTGGATACACTGTCTTCGCAGCTGAAAAGCGGAAGCCTGTTTGAAGCGCCCAAGCTGCTAGCTGGGTGATGGTCAGCTGCAGTTGGCGCTCAATGTGATCTATGTTGGCTGACCTATAATAAACTGCGAAGTCGTCAACAGAGTGATGATGATGACGATGGAAAGGTGTAAAACGTGGAGGGCATCCTGTATCCGCTGCACAATAGGGTGGTAGTTGTACAGCTGCCGGTTGTACGCTCTCCTTTATTACCCGGAGTTGTGGGCCTTCCAAAGCTGTCCAGGATTGCTGCCAAGCAGATAGGAGCTGGCGACGGAAAAAACGTTGCACATCCTGGTATGGCACCGTACCGCCCATTTATCATGCGTTCCATCACCTTGCAGACGCTAGGGAAATAGGACGGTAGCTAGAAGGGAGGTGACGGTCCTTGCCAGCTTTCAAGATCGGTATAATGGTGGCTTCTCGCCACTTGTCCGGAAACGTGGCATCAACCCAAACACGGTTATAGACCTCGAGCAGGAATGCCTTACTTTCAGGTGAGAGATGTAACATTTCAACGTGGATTCCGTCCGGTCCTGGTGCTGTCAGTCGCGATGATGAAAGAGCGTGTTCTAACTCCGCCAAGGTGAAGAGGCTGTTATAATCTTCAAGGCTTCTGGAACTAAATACGAAACCTTGAGATTCTACCTGAGTCTTAATTGAGATAAACTCAGGAGCATAATTACTTGAGCTAGACACCTGAGCGAAAGCACAGCCGAAGGCGTTAGCCACGACAAACGGATCAACAACTCCTGCAGGTCTTTTCAGACCAGCGATTGGCAAGTGGGTTGATTTTCCGGCAACGCTCCTTAACCTATCCCATACAACAGATGATGGTGTCCATCTGTTAAAAGATGAGACAAGGTTGTCCATGAGGTCTTTTTGCTATCCTTAATTATTTGCCTAGACTGTGCACGCGCTTTCTTGTACTCAATTAGATTAATTTGGGTAGGGTGTCGTTGAAATACCCGTAGAGCTCCTCTACGAGCACGAATAGCATTCCGGCAGTCGTTCCACCATGGAACAGGAAGTCGACCGGGTTGGGTAGCCGAACGTGGAATACACTGTTCTGCAGCGGAAAGAATTTTGTCTGCGAGATGATCGACTAGATCATTCACAGAATCGTGCTCGTTGTAATCAAAGACAGCCAACTGGGTGTAAAGGTTCCAGTTGGCACAATAAAAACGCCATCTGGGGATACGTGAGGTAGACACATCGTGTGCTAAGAGACTAAGAAGACATGGGAAGTGGTCGCTGGAATGTAAATCATAGATGACATTCCACTGCAATGAAACTGCTAACTGGGATGAACATACTGCTAAATCGATGTGCGAATAGGTGTTATAGGCGTCTGAAAGGAACGTTGGCTCTCCCGAATTCAGGAGAACCCAGTCATTGATCTCCAAACATTTTGCAATGAGGTGGCCTCTCGAACATGCCCGAGTTGAGCCCCATAGCCGGTGATGGGCATTAAAGTCTCCAACTATTAGAAATGGTGTTGAAAGTTGGGAAACCAGATCTTCAAGGTCCATTAACGAGAGGTCATCTGATGGCGGGAGATATACAGTGCAAATGCAAAATTCGATTGATGGCAGCTTAATCCTTACAGCTACAGATTGTATATCCGATTCCAGCTGTATCGGGTCTACAAATAAGTCATCCCTGAGGACCATCATAGTGCCCCCGTGAGCAGGAATGCCCTCTTCTGTGTCAATATCCCACCGCAGTGGTGTGTAGCGTCGGATTTTATTCTTGTCTTGCGGTCGTAGCTTAGTCTCTTGTAAGCATACCACCAACGGGTTATGCTTACTGAGCAAAAGTTCCAGTTCTGGTCTGTGTTCTTAAACCCCGCATGTTTCATTGGAGGATAGCCATTGGAACTATGGAGATAGGTTGTAAAGATTGGTCTGCATTAAGACGACTTTAACGGTGGCCGAATCAGCTTCCCTTTTTCTTAGGCGTAGGGCTAACACCTTTTGTTGCCGGTTTATCCTGACGCTTTTTTGTTGCCGTCCTGGGTTCGGTATCCTCTAGGTCCATCTCTTCGGTGGAGGAAGCCCCTTTCCCTAAAGAGAACTTAGGTTTGAGGGCTTCAAACTTATTGGACACAGAGATCGACGAAGATGACAGTCGTCGATCCGATTCATCACCAGAAAGCTCTTCAGAAGAAGAGCTTCGGGATGCTCTAGAGGTTTTCTTCTTCCTGGAGGTACGGGTCGAATCTTTCAGGAAATCTGTCCTCTGGTAACTGGTCTTAAATTCTTTAGGCGGCGGATCGTATATTACCGGCTTGTCATATTTAGATGTAGAAGTCGACAGTTTGGCTTGGGACGGGGCTGAGGTTTTAGTTTCCTTCGTCCGTTTAGGCGATGTATTTGCCGACGCTGGTGATGGAGTTTTGGACTTCCGTACTTGTGTGGGGACAAGAACTCTGTCTGAGATGGTAGGCTCCTCTGCACTGCAGGTTTGCGTTGGAATTTCTTTCCTAGGAACGGGTTTAGCCAAGACAGAGCTATAAGTACCGGACCTAGGGACGGAGGGCAAGCGAGTACGCAGGAGCTTCCAGGCGTCCGAGAAGGAAACCTTCTCCTTAACCCGGATCTCTTGTATTGCCTTTTCTTCCACAAAACGGGGGCAGTCTTTGGAGCTAGATGGATGCTCCCCGGCACAGTTTATACATTTAATGGGCGAGGAGCACTCACCCTCGCGTAAAGCCAAACCACAGTTCACGCATGCTGGAGATCCGTTACACAGATGACTAGTGTGACCATAACGTTGACATTTGTAGCACCGCAGGGGTTTCGGTATATAGGGCCTAACCTCAATACCCTCGTATCCTGCCTTAATCTTTTGAGGAAGATCTACCCTATGAAAAGTAAGGAACAGGGTACGAGTAGGCAACAATTCCCCACGTTCTCTGCGCTGCACTCGGTACACACATGTGACTCCCTGATCTCTCAGGTTCTCCTGAATCTCCACGTTGGACATACCGTCCAACGCACGGGTGGTTACCACCCCGCGCGAGTTCAGGGTCTTATGTACCATAACGGATATAGGGTAACTCCCTAGCATGCTTGCCTTGCCCACGGCCACTGGGTCGTCCCCTAAAATACTAAACAAGTTAGCTCCCAGGCTCAAAGACTGGCGAACGCTGGCGTACTGCGGGCAATCGATTAATATATGCCGCACAGTGAGGCGTACTGCACACGGGGCACACACAGGGGCCGGTTCCCCTCTCAAAAGATGGCCATGAGTTGCACGTGTGTGCCCAATTCTCAGCCGGGTGAGTATCACCTCGGCCCGCCGGTTATCCCTGCAGGAGGTTAGCCAGGGTCGTACGCTGTCTTTAATTGCCCGGAGTTGTGTGCCTTGTAAAGCTGTCCAGGAGTGCTGCCAAGCAGAGAGGAGCTGGCGACGGAAAAAACGTTGCACGTCCTGGAATGGCACTGTAGTTGTTAAACTCCGGGGCAAACGGCAAGCAGACTTAGCAGCCGCGTCCGCCTCCTCGTTCCCGCAAATCCCAACATGGCCTGGGGTCCAAGTAAAAACATAATTGTATCCACGACTGAGCATTTGCGAGATCTGGGTCTGTATTTTTAAAACCAGTGTGTGAGCGGTAGTGTGCTGTTGTAAGGCCTGAAGCGCACTTAGACAGTCAGTGCAGACGATAAAAGAGCCAGGAGCTAACTTGCAAATAAAAAGGAGCAAATAAAAGATGGCATACAGCTCTGCTGAGAAGACCGAAGTGGAGTCCAGAAGTCGAAATTTATGAGCCTCACCGTTAAAGAAGAAAGCGCAACCCGTAGCGTTACCCAACTGGGAACCGTCTGTAAAGACCGGAACGTAGTTAGGGTAACGGCCCAGTAATTCGGCAAAAAGTTGTTGGAACGCCGAATGTGGAGTAGCGAGTCTAGGGTTGTTTGAAAGAGTTAGATCGAACCGCGCACGATTGAGCTGCCATGCAGGATAAGGGCAGATGGACGACCTCTCCACGCGAGGCATTCGGAGGCCATGGGAATGTAGGTGATCCCTAAATCTTATTCCCACGGGGCGTGTCCGAGAACCAGGGCGCATATAACGGTGGACTAAATCTGGACACAGAACTGGTTTAAAACAAGGATGATTGGGATAACTTGCCAACTTCGACACGTAATAGCACAGTAACAGCGAGCGACGAATATGGAGTGGAGGTTCGCCTGAGTCTGCATACAGGCAGTCGACTCGACTAGTGCGGAAAGCTCCTGTGGCAAGGCGGATGCCAGTGTGATGCACAGTGTCTAAAAGGCGAAGTTTAGAGGCGGTCGCTGCGCCATAAATAAAACTGCCATAGTCCAGCTTGGACCGAACCAGAGAGCGGTACAGCCTCAACATTACCGTGCGATCGCCCCCCCAAGATGCTCCAGATAATACCTTGAGCACCCGAAGAGAACGATCGCAAGAGGCTCGAAGGTGACGAATGTGGTGATCCCAATTGAGTTGTCGGTCCAAGTAGAGGCCCAAGAATTTCAGGTGCGAGACAAATGGCAGGGGTGTGCCGTTAAAATGAATATCAGGAGGCGGGTGAATACCTCGCAGGCGGTGAAAGTGTATACACTGCGTCTTCGAAGCTGAAAAACGGAAGCCGGTTTGAAGCGCCCAAGCTGCTAGCTGGGTAATGGTCAGCTGCAGTTGGCGCTCAATGTGATCTATGTTGGCAGACCTATAATAGATAGCGAAGTCGTCAACATAGAGGGATGATGGAATTCCACTTCTAACAGCACTAGTGATGCCGTTAATCGCTACGGCAAAAAGGGTGACGCTCAAAATCGACCCTTGAGGTACACCGTTCTCCTGTATCCGCTCCCGTGATATCGTGTTTCCTATGCGAACCCGAAAACGGCGAAGTCTTAAAAAATTGCATAAAAACTCGGGTAGATGACCACGCATACCGTAACTATGAAGGTTACGGAGTATGCCGTATCGCCAAGTGGTGTCATAGGCCTTCTCCAGGTCGAGGAACACACCCACGGCGTGCTAATTCAGTAGAAACGCATCGGAAATATACCCCTCAAGGCGTGTTAGATTATCGACACTTGAGCGATGGCGACGAAAACCGCATTGCAAGTTGGACAGATGGTTATGTTTTTCTAGCCACCAATTTAACCGAGCGTTTACCATTCGCTCGAATGTCTTACAGATGACACTCGTCAGGCAAATGGGGCGGTAGCTAGATGGAAGCGTGCGGTCCTTTCCGGGTCGAGGGATGGGGATGACAATACCCTCTCGCCAGGAGGAAGGGAAAACTCGCTCATGCCAAATGCGGTTATAGATGTTTAACAGGAAACATAGCGCCTCAGATGGAAGATGTAGTAGCATCTGTCGGTGTACGTCATCGGGACCTGGAGAAGAATCCTTTGCTAACGCTAGAGAATGGGCGAGCTCGGCAGCGGTAAACGGTTGGTTGTACGGCTCGGTGCAGTCACTATTAAAATTTAGTTGTACCCGCTCCGCCTTTTCCTTAATAGGCAGGAAGAGAGCGTCATAGCGGGCAGTTTGGCTAGTAGCAGCAAATGTTGTAGCTAGGGCTTCTGCTATGTCCTGCTCGGTGGTGCACATGGAACCGTTGATGGCAAGGCCCGGAATTACCGTCCGGCGATACTTGCCATACATCCGCCGAACAGCTGACCATACTTGTTGAGTAGAGCTGCGCCGGGAAAGCGAAGACACATAGGCTTCCCAAGATGTACGCTTTGCGTTGCGCAGTATAAAGCGTGCCCTAGCGCGAGAACGTTTGAAGGCGACAAAGTTCTCTTCAGTCGGGTGCCGCTGAAAAACGCGCAAAGCACGTTTGCGTGCTTTGACTGCCAAACTGCATTCCTCAGTCCACCACGGTACAGGGATACGCCGTGGTGTAGATGAACCTCGAGGAATGCTGGATTCTGCTGAGAGCAGGATCGAGCAAGTAAAATATTCGACCATTTCGACGATGGTGTCGAAACCGTCATCGATAAGGTTTATCAGGGAATGGAATTTTCCCCAATTAGCTTTGGAAATAATCCAGCGAGGATGTCGAGAAGGTACACATTGGCGGCCAGAAAAATGAATGTTAATGGGGTAATGATCACTGCCAAAGAGGTCGGAAAGTACTGACCACTCAAGTTGTGGTACTAATGACAGACTGCAGAAAGAAAGGTCTAGTACGGAATGTGTACCATAAGCGGATGATAGGAATGTCGGGTCACCAGTATTTAGCAGGAGCAGGTCAGACTTATCGAAGACGTCCACGAGGAGGCATCCACGGGCGTCATCGGTGTCTGATCCCCAGAGCGTTAGCTTGGCATTCAAATCTCCCACAAGGAGTAGTGGTGAGGGGAGCTGAGCCAATAAAGCTTGAAGATCACGCTCTGGAACTATACTGAGCGGCGGCAGGTACATGTTGCAGATGGTAAAACTGATGCTCTCCAGCTGTAGCCGAACGGCCACAGCTTGCAATGGTGTGATGAGAGGAACGTGGGCGGCTGAGATGTTAGGCGCCACTAAGGTAGCAACGCCACCGCTTGCACGCATACCTGCAAGAGAGTCGCTTCTAAATGCAAAATAGGAGTTAAGGTGTAACGAGTGATTGGGATGTAAGTGGGTTTCCTGGCGACAAATAACTGATGGTGACCGTTGAGAGACTAAGTGTTGTAGGTCTTGAGCACGAGCTCGAAAACCATTGACATTCCACTGGATTATTTCCATAAAGAGTTTTTAGCGGGCCGTTTTAACCTTTTTCTTGACCTTGGCTGATTTGGGCCCTACGACTCGAAAATCGTTAGCCTCCTGTGACTCCGCTGATGTTCGGGAGTCAGAACTCCTACGGCTCGTAGAACGAGACCGGGATCTAATAGAAGGCGAGCGACTTCGCGATCTATGTGGTGGCCGGGATCGGTTTTTCGTATTTACTACGCGATGGCTGTTACCCGCTGATGGCTTGGTGGCTGGAGTCTGTACGGCTGAAGCGGAGGCTGTGCTGGTGGGTATACAAACAGTCTGAGACGTGGGTTTAACGGCTAGAAAGTCTGTCTGCGTGGATGCGTGGGCGACAGGGACGTGTTGAACAGCAACGGTGGTATTAGGAGTACGGCGAGCTGCTGATGCATACCCAGTAGTAGTGGTAGCAGGCTTTAGTTGTTCAAAGCGCCGTCGTGCCTCTGGAAAAGTCAGGCGTTCTTTGACACGTAGCTCCTGAATGCTTTTTTCGTCCATGAATCTAGGACACTGTCGCGAGCTGGAGGGATGACTACCGCCACAGTTCACGCAGCAAGGTGTTCGGCTGCAGTTTGGGTCGTCGTGTTTAGCTAGGCCACATTGCTCACAAAGAGCAGGATTGGTGCATGTGACCTTAGTATGTCCGAACCGCTGACATTGGAAACAGCGCATGGGGTTCGGGACATACTGGCGGACACTCGCACGCTCATAGCCGCAATAGATGTACTCCGGTAACTTAGTCCCAGCAAACGTTAGAAATACCGTACGTAGTGGGTACTCCTTGCCATCTTGTTTCCGTGTTAGCCGGTACGCCTGACAAACAAGCTGATCCGAGAGGCAACTTACTATTTCCTCGTTTGCAAGACCGTCTAGGCTGGAGGTGGTGACTACTCCTCGACAGGTGTTAAGTGTTTTGTGTGGGGCTACCCGGATAGGGTAGGAACCCAACAAAGTCGCCTTTTGTAGTTTTTTGGACTGGTCTGCAGTTGAGGTCTCTAACAGTAAGCTACCGTCTCGGAGACGCGTAGCGTTTTTTACAGGGCCACTGATTTTATCTATTTCACGTTTTATGTAAAATGGACTGACATCCTTAAACGTTTTGCCATCACAAGCCAAGGTCATCAATAAGTAAGGGTCAATGTAGGAGGTTTTGCGCGGAGACATGATATAGACCCCCTTCCGGAACCGTCGGCGTCAGCCTGCCATCCGGGGGTTAAAGAAAAAAGACACCAAATCTTCACGGTCTGTGCCGTCATGGGGACCTCACCCATGACCGATCTCATTTGTACCTCAGAAAAGCTACCCTTCAAAATCCACTGCTTGTCCGTATGGGTAAACCGTTCACCACGCACACCCCGGCTTTATTCCCCTACCACAGGAATAACCGCCTGTGGCTCCCCGCTTTAGGCCGCGCATGCGTGTAATAGGCACACGCGGATTCAGGGGACTTGTGGTTGATTACACCGGGGTTCCGTCAGCGGTAACACGTCCGGTCCGTGATACTAACCCAACGGCAAAACGCGGCCGTCGGGAGATTACCACAGACCGGGCCCTCAAGGAGCTACGTGGGTGTACTTGACGGTGTGGACGGGCTCCGCACCTAAGGCTACACATAGGGGCAGTGCGAAGGGTCCGCTCAACCTTCACTTTTGAGACCTCCGGAGAGCACACATGTCGGAAGCCGCGCTGAAAACCGTGGGACAGAACCACGGAGATAGGAGAGATCCCTGCTGGTGAGACAGGAGTTATAAACCTAAGACCTTAAGTACTAATAATCATAATAAAAAACTAGAAGGGGAAGAAGGTGATGCTTACTGACAAGCAGTAGCTACACGTGGCACAGTTGATGGAGATGAACGGGATGAATTGAGGGCGAATGGCTAGGGACCCCGGGATCGCCAAACCCGTACCTACCGTAGTAGGTCCCTGGGGAAAAATACCAGAGCCTCTTCTGCCAGTTTTCGGGGTTACTGATGAGCCTTCTCGGCAGCCGTAGCGGTCGTGGGGTACACAAAGACCCCACCGTACATCACCCCATCAGTCAGTCCCCTACTTCCTGTTGCCCACCCCTCGGGACGAGGACCGCAGAGGGTGGATTTTGAGGGGCTAGAATTTAGTGTTTAGGTTATTATCCATTTAAATGTTTTTTATGTATATCCGCTTCTTTTAGCCATTGAGGTACAGGGTATGTTTTTATATATGATGTCTATATTTTAGCTTTTGTTTTATCTAGGTTTGAGCAAGACTTGTTCTGTCAGGGCGCTGATGACAGCGTTGTTGAGCGCCCAAATTCTCAATCATCATCGTGTCCTGATGATTCACTTAGAAGGTTATAACAAAATTTAAGTAATTCATACCAACAAAACCATTATATGTATATACTTTGTTAAAATTCAGTTATCTAGTAATAAGTAAATGAAGTGTGTTCGTTAAAACTTTGTACCTTTAATTAATCAGCCATTCCACCTCTAGTTTCCCACATAGAACTCTTCCACCAGGCGAAAGGGGAAATTAAAATGTTCTTACAACCAACAGCACAGTGTCAGCATTTCTTTAAGCAGAGAGTAGAGCTGATCGGTTGAATCAAACACCTCTGAATATCTTCAACTTTATTTATTGTTGGTAGTTGATTGTTAAAGAAAGTTCTCTCTGCACATTCATACACACAGTAGTTTGAAAATAATGCTCACACCTCAAAACAATTTCTAATCTCAATGCTACAACTGTGGTTAGCAAGTTCAGTTCAAACTAATACATACTTGCTGTGCTTCCGATGTTAACCCAGATTGCGCCAAAATGTTATCTATGTGGTAGTTACATCAGGAGCGTAAGTAATACATACACACAATGTATCTTAACTCGCTATAATCATTCTCCCTGTTTACAACAATATAACATCAAATGGCGCTACAGTGCAGAATGAGTTTCCCAAGTTCTCACTAGATGTCGGAGGTTTCCCACATGTAGCGCCAAGCTTTACTTGCATATGTTCAAGCTATAAATATTACAGTAATTATTTGAGAGATAATCTCACAAATACTGCAGTACATGGACAGGTATCATTTGAACACATGTGCATTGTGTTTTCATTATGAATTTAACAGCATTCAGTAGCATTGTGTAGAATATCATTACGTTTTGTTACCGGGAATGCAATTAAAACTGTTGCAATTTATGATTCATGGTTTCTTCTTTTACACATTCAGGCAAAATCTCTGTACCAAACAGAGATGCTACACAAAATACGGCTACAAAAGTTGATATATTGAAGTTTACTAAAGATGTAAATGCATCGTCTTTGAAGTCGATCACAGAATCAGGAGTATATTTGAATGTTGTAGACGACAATGGTTACCCTCTTCTACATTATGCAGCACAACATGGGCATATTACAGTTCGTGAACAATAACTTATGGACAAGGGAGCAGATGTTGCTATTAAGAGTGTAGTAGATATCGCTCCCCTACATGAAGCTTGTAAAAATTCAAAATGTTATTTTCATAAAAATATACTCTGGACAATTCGTACAGTAGCAGACCGCGGGACGGATGGTATTCGAGTACGCACGAGATTCCGAAAAGGAAACCTTCTCTTTCACCCGGATCTCCTGGATCGCCGTTTCGTCAGCAAAGCGTGGGCAATCTCGGGAGCTGGACGAATGTTCTCCAGCACAGTTCACGCATTTAACTGTCGACAAACACGCACCATCGTGTTGCGTCATCACACAGTTACAACATGGCGCCGAGTTACAGAACGCGCTAGTGTGCCCGAAGCGCTGACACCTGTGGCATCTTAGCGGATTTGGTATGTATAGGCGTACCTCAATGGTCTCGTACCCTGCCCTAATCCTTTGTGGACCATCTACCCGATCAACGGTCAGGAACACGGTACGGGTAGGCACCAATTCCCCCCTCTCTCTCACTTCGCTGCACACGGTATACAGACATCACACTTTGGTGTGGAAGGTTCTCTTGAAATTCTTCATTAGTCATACCGTCTAACGCATGTGTGTTTACTACTCCGTGCGAGATCAGGCTCCTATAAACTGTGACGTTAACCGGGTAGCTGCCTACTAGATTCGCCTTCAATATGAGTGCTGTCTGGGAGACAGGATGTACTTCCACCAGGAGCGTGCCGTTTCTTGAACGAATACGAGATTTAACCGGACCAGCTATCTTATACAAACCCTTTTGGATAACGAAAGGGCTCAGTGATAGAAGGTTCTTTCCTTGCTCAGTTCAGGTTATAACGAAGTATCGAGCACCACAGGGCTCGACTACTTTTCCATTTCCCTTCACAGTTGTAGGTTTAAATTTCGGTGCCATAGCGGTGATATCCTCCACCATTGCAAATGTCTCCGATGGCGTGCTCACATTATGGGCACCACCCCGGCTTAGGTGAGAGTCCTGGCCTGGACCTTGCTCACCTTAGGGTCACACCTTTCAGTGTAAACACAGAGGGACCCAATCGCATTCAGGAGTGTAAGAACTCATGCAATGACCCCTCACAGGGACTGACCTTTATCAGCGGATACGAACACACAGCAGTTGTGCGGTGACTGGCATACCGCGAGGTTGTCTTTCCGCTGTGTAAGGTAGTAAACGCCAGGCAGAGCGGGCTTTGTTTGTGTTGTGTGTACAGTTCAGCGCTTCGCGCGCAGTTTTGTTGAATTGGGAATATTTTATACCTGTTCGGTTTTGAGTTGAAAAAGTAATCATGGCGATGTACAAACGTGTGAATACACTAAAACTCCAATTTGAAGCAACGGCAAGTAAACCTACTGCATTAGAAATCCACCAGTGGCTTGTAAACTTCATGGGATTACAGGTGGATCAAGTTGACACACTCCAGCTGCACACAAGAGAACGTGCTATATTTGTGAAAATGATTTCGGCGGTATTATACGATAAACTCCTAGTCCGTTATCAAGATGAGCAAACCTTTACCTACGCCTCTGGAGAAACGGCAAAGTTACGCATTACACCGGGTGATCAGCAAACAGTGAATGTTAGAGTGTTCAAGTGAGTGAGTGTGTCTGTTTTAGGGCCCGTCGACAACTAGGTCATTTGGGCCCTACGTCAACACTAAAACTTAAAAGTTATAAAATTTAGCTAAAACAAAGTAAAATATAATAAAAACACTCAACTGCTAAAAGGACATTAAAAACGATCTAAAGACTAAATTTAAAAACTCTAAAAGTAATAAATATAAAATACAAGTCATACTTGTGTATTAAAACCGATTTTAAAAATAAACCGCAGTGCCTTATCCACGGCCACTGGGTCGTCACCTAAAATATTTAGCAAGTTAGTTCCCAAGCCTACTGACTGGCGAACGCGGGCGTACTGCGGGCAGTCTAGCAATACATGCCGCACAGTGAGTCGTACTGCACATGGAGCACACACTGGGGCCGGTTCCCCTCTTAATAAATGGCCGTGAGTGGCTCGTGTGTGTCCAATTCTCAGCCGGGTGAGTATCACCTCGGCTCGCCGGTTATCCCTGCAGGAGGTTAGCCAGGGTTGTACGCTCTCCTTTATTGCCCGGAGTTGTGTGCCTTCCAAAGCTATCCAGGAGTGCTGCCAAGCAGATAGGATTTGGCGATGGAAAAAACGTTGCACATCCTGGTAAGGCATCGTAGTTGTTAAACTCCGGGGCAAACGGCAAGCGGATTTAGCAGCCGCGTCCGCCTCCTCATTCCCAGAAATGCCCACATGGCCTGGGGTCCAGGTAAAAACAAAATGGTATCCGCGACTAAGCATTTGCGAGATCAAGGCCTGAATTTTTAAAACTAGCGTGTGAGTTGCAATGTGCTGTTGCAAGGCCTGAAGAGCGCTTAGAGAGTCAGTGCAAACGATAAAATTGCCAGGAACTAACTTACAAATAAAAAGGAGCAGATAGAGAATGGCATACAGTTCTGCAGAAAAAACAGAGGTGAAGTCCAGAAGGCGAAATTTATGAACCTCGCCGTTAATGACGAATGCGCAACCCGTAGTGCTACCCAACTGGGAACCATCTGTAAAGCCCGGAACATAATTAGGGTAACGGTCCAGTAGTTCGGCAAAAAGTTGTTGGAATACCGAATGTGGGGTAGCTAGTCTCGAGTTGGTGGAAAGAGCAAGATCGAACCGCGCACACTGGAGCTGCCATGCGGGATAACGACCCAGGGAAGACCGCTCCACGCGAGGCATTCGGAGCTCGTGTGTACGGGAGAGTTCCCGGAATCTTACTCCGGTTGGGCGTGTCCGAGAACTAGGGTGCGTATAACGGTGGGCTAACTCGGGATGCAGAACTGGTTTAAAACAAGGATGGTTTGGGTAACTTGCCAACTTTGCTACGTAGGAACAGAGTAGCGTCGAGCGACGAATAGAAAGTGGAGGCTCGCCGGAGTCGGCATACAAGCAGTCGACGCGACTTGTGCGGAAAGCTCCTGTGGCAAGGCGGATACCTGTATGATGTACGGTGTCTAAAAGGCGAAGTTTAGAGGCCGTCGCTGCGCCATAAATAAAACAGCCGTAGTCCAGCTTGGATCGGACCAGGGAGCGATACAGCCTCAACATTACCGTGCGATCGCCCCCCAAGATGCTCCAGATAATACCTTCAGCACCCGCAGAGAACGATCGCATGAGGCTCGAAGGTGACGAATGTGGCACTCCCAGTTGAGTTGTCTGTCCAAGTAGAGGCCCAAGAACTTCAGGTGCGAGACAAACGGCAGGGGTGTGCCGTTCAAGTGCAGATCTGGTGGAGGGTGAATACCTCGTAGACGATGGAAGTGGACACATTGTGTCTTCGCAGGAGAAAAACGGAAGCCGGTGCGAAGCGCCCAGGCTGCCAGCTCGTTGATGGTCAACTGCAGTTGACGCTCTATATGATCTAAGTTAGAAGATCGATAATATATAGCGAAGTCGTCAACATACAGGGACGACGGAATTCCGCCGCGAACGACACTAGTGATGCCGTTAATAGCCACGGCAAAAAGGGCGACGCTGAGGATCGACCCTTGAGGTACACCATTCACCTGGATCCGCTCCCTTGAGATACTGTTCCCTATTCGGACACGAAAACGACGTAGTGCTAAAAATTTTCTTAAAAATTCCGGTAAGTGGCCTCGCATACCGTAACTGTGAAGGTTACGTAGTATGCCATACCGCCAAGTGGTGTCATAAGCCTTCTCCAGGTCAAAGAATACTCCCACCACATGCTGTTGCAGTAGAAAGGCATCATGAATGTAAGCCTCAATGCGTGTTAGATTGTCAACACTAGAGCGATGGCGACGAAAACCACATTGAAGGTTGGACAGCTGGTTATTAGTTTCGAGCCACCACACTAACCGAGAGTTTACCATTCGCTCAAAGGTCTTACAGACGACACTCGTCAGGCAAATGGGGCGGTAGCTTGATGGAAGTGTGCGGTCCTTTCCGGGTCGAGGGATGGGGATGACAATACCCTCTTGCCAGCAAGATGGAAAGACCCGCTCATGCCAGATGCGGTTATACATGCCTAACAGGAAAGACATCGCATCGGGTGGAAGATGTAGCAGCATCTGTCTGTGGATGTCATCGGGACCGGGAGAAGAGTCCTTGGCTAGGGCTAAGGAATGTGAAAGTTCGGCAGCGGTAAAAGGCTGGTTGTACGGCTCATTACATTCGCTATTAAAATTTAGTTTTGTTCGCTCCGCAGCTTCCTTAATAGGAAGGAAGAGGTCGTCGTAACTAGCCGTTTGGCTAGTAGCAGCGAATGAGGTGGCAAGGGCTTCGGCTATATCTTGCTCGGCAGTGCAGATGGAACCGTTGAGGGCAAGTCCGGGAATGACCGTTCGGCGATACTTGCCATGCACCCGCCGAACAGCTGACCATACCTGTTTGGTGGAGCTGCGACGAGAAAGGGAAGACACGTAGGCTTCCCAGGATCTTCGTTTCGCATTGCGAAGCACAAAACGTGCCCTAGCTCGAGAACGTTTAAAAGCAACGAACTTCTTTTCCGTCGGATGCAACTGAAAAAGCCGTAACGCACGTTTGCGTGCTTTTATAGCCACACGGCATTCCTCAGACCACCAGGGTACAGGGGTATGACGTGGGGTAGGAGAACCTCGAGGAATGCTGGATTCAGCGGCGAGCAGGATGGAACATGTAAAATATTCCACCATTTCATCGACGGTGTCAAAACCATCGTCGGTGAGGTGTATATGGGAATTAAACTTTTCCCAGTCAGCCTTGGAAATAATCCAGCGAGGATGTCGCGAAGGCGCATGGTGGCGGCCGGATAAACGGATGTTAATTGGGTAATGATCGCTCCCAAAGAGGTCGGAAAGCACAGACCACTCAAGGAGTGGAACCAATACCGGGCTACAGAAAGAGACGTCTAGTACCGAGTGCGTACCATAAGCGGATGACAAGAATGTCGGGTCACCAGTGTTCAGCAAAATCAGGTCATACGAATCAAACGTGTCTACTATGAGGCAGCCACGAGCATCATCAATGTCGGAGCCCCAGAGCGTGTGTTTGGCATTCAGATCTCCCAAGATGAGTAACGGTGAGGGGAGCTGAGCCAAAAGAGCCTGAAGATCCTGCTTTTGAATTACACAGAGCGGGGGCAGGTAAATGTTGCAGATGGTAAAAGAGATGCTCTCTTGCTGTATACGAACAGCGACAGCTTGCAACGGCGTGGTTAATGGTATATTGGTGGCATAGATGTTAGGCGCCACCAAAGTAGCAACGCCGCCGCTTGCTCGTGTGCCTGCAGCGGAGTCTCCCCTAAATGCCGAAAAAGTGCTTAGGTGTAATGAGTGATAGTGATGCAAATGGGTTTCTTGGAGACAAATAACTGATGGTGACCGTTGAGAAACTAAACACTGTAGGTCTTGAACGCGAGCTCGGAAACCATTGACGTTCCACTGGATTATTTCCATAAAGAGGTTTTAGCGGGCCGTTTTAACCTTTTTCTTGACCTTGGCTGATTTGGGCCCTACGACTCGAAAATCGTTAGCCTCCTGTTAGTCCGCTGATGTTCGGGAGTCAGAACTCCTACGGCTCGTAGAACGAGACCGGGATCTAATAGAAGGCGAGCGACTTCGCGATCTATGTGTTGGCCGGGATCGGTTTTTCATGTTTACTACGGGATTGTTGGTATTCCCTGACGGCTTGGTGGCTGGAGTCTGTACGGCAGAAACGGAGGTAGTGCTGGTGGATATACAAACAGTCTGAGACGTGGGTTTAACGGCTAGAAAGTCAGTCTGCGTGGATGCGTGGGCGACAGGGACGTGTTGAACAGCAACAGTGGTATTCGGAGTACGGCGAGCTGCTAATGCATATCCAGTGGTAGTGCTAGGAGGCTTCAGTTGTTCGAAGCGCCGCCGTGCTTCTGGAAAAGTCAGGCGTTCCTTTACACGTAGCTCCTGAATGCTCTTTTCGTCCATGAATCTAGGGCACTGTCGCGAACTGGAGGGGTGACTGCCACCACAGTTTACGCAACAAGGAGTTCGACTGCAGTTTGGATCGTCGTGCTTCGGTAGGCCACATTGCTCACAAAGAGCAGGATTAGTACATGTGACCTTAGTATGTCCGAACCGCTGACATTGGAAACAGCGCATGGGGTTCGGGACATACTGGCGGACGCTAGCACGTTCATAGCCGCAATAGATAAATTCAGGTAACTTAGTTCCAGCAAAAGTTAGAAAGACTGTTCGTAAGGGGTATTCCTTGCGGGACCCCAAAATCTGAAATATTATTGGTTGCTGCGCAACCGTTCTCGTGCTTGAGCGATAAAACAAGTGCAAAGGAACCTCGGCGTAGCGGTGTCGCTGTCGAGGTTTCCTCAGATTTTGAGGCGGCTCCCACGTGCTCGTCGTCCGCCCTGCACGGCAGTTTTAAACTGTTGACTGAGAGGAGCCAAAATTTCAAGACAGAGGGATTAAACTGTTATAACATGGATCCGGAGAAAAGTGTCTTTACACCTAAGAGAGCGCTTGCGCGTTCACCGGAAATGAGAAAGAGTACGATAAGTGAACCAGGAACTGGATCACAAAAGAATAACACTGCACAGGAACAGACTACTGAATGCAAATCCATTTGGATCGATACAATGGCAGAAATCAATTCGGTAATTGCCGTCGATAAGGCCATAACTGTAAGTGGGAAGAGGACACTCTGTACACTAATGTCGAAACTCCAACAGGAGTATGAAGCACTTAAAATTGCAAATGAAAGACTGAGAACTGAAAATGCGACAATAAAAGCAATACAACAACAAACACCAAAAATGACTTATGCACAAGCTGCAGAGCATCCCAAACTGAATGACACAACAACCAAAGTAAACCGTGCGGTACAAAAACAAACGCATGCCGTAATAATAAAATCCACACAAGGGAAAGATACCAAGGATTTTATTGATGTAGTAACTAAAAATCTTAAACCCTCGGATGAGAGAATAAGAATTAATCTTAGAATAGGAGAAAAAACTCTAGTCATTGAAGCAGAGTCCAAAGAGGACGTGGAGAAAATTATTAACAGTCCAAATTTACAGCAAAAGGACTTACAAATAGAAGAGGCTAAGAAAAAGAATCCATTAGTAATCATATACGATGTACTTACGACAGAAAACGAAGATACTTTTAAACCTAATATGTATCAACAAAACTTTAGGGACGAAATGACATGGGAGGACTTCAGTAACAAAGTGAACTTCAGGTTTAAAACAGGGCCAAGAGAGGCGCGCATAGTACATCATGTAATTGAAGTGGACCCTAAAATTAGAACTAAATTAATCAGACAAGAGAAAATATATATAGGCTTTCAGGCAGTACATGTTAAGGACTACGTAGTCGTAGCAAAATGTATGAAATGTCAGAGATATGGACATGTTGCTAAATACTGCAAGAGTGAGAAAACTATATGTGGTCACTGCGGTGAGCAAGATCACCATAAAAAAGACTGCGATAAAAAGGAGCAACCCGGTATATGCGTACCATGCAGCATGCGTAAAAAGAATAAAATGGATGGAAAGCAGGTAATCTGTAAAGATAGGAAGTCTTGTCCAACTCATAACATGTTTTGGGAACAACTTGTAAACAGGACCAATTATGGCTAACAACATTCAGACAAATAGTATAACAACATTTAATACCATAAATCAAAAAAGTATAAAGTTTGGACAGATTAATGCCCAGCGATCTAGAACAGTAATGCAAGAAATTAGAAAACTTGTGGATGATATGCAAATAGACATTTTCTGTATACAAGAACCCTATATAATCAACGGACGACCTATCCACGCACCAGTAACAGCCAGAGTCGTAGTAGACGGAGAGGATCCTAAGGCAGCGATAATAGTGATTAACAAGGATATTCAAGTCCTCAAAATTTCTCAGCTATGTGATGAGCATCTAAACTGTGTAGAAATGAGTATCAATGGAATGACCTTTATTTTATGCAATCATTATTTTCAATACATGGATGAGATTGAAGTACACTTGGAAAAAATGCACAAAGTTTTAGACGTTTATACTGATAAACCAATACTATATACAATGGACTCGAATGCGAAATCAAACTTACGGTGGAGCAAAAATCCAGATGAAAGAGGTGACAAACTGGAAGAAACAATAGCAAACTACAACTTGACCGTTATGAATTTACCACTTAATCCATATACATTCCAAAACAGAGTAGATGCTACAGAAAATATAGATGTCACGTTGGCGAGGGGATTTGTGGCAGACAGAATCCAAAACTGGAAGGTGGCACAAAACTTGACTATCAGTGATCACAGTCTAATATATTTCGACTTTGTAATCCAGAAAACTGGAGAACCAATACGTACAATCAGTAAACAGCCCAAGTATCAAATCAAAAATGCCGACTGGAAAGCCTTAAATAACCATTTAGAGATGCCTAGTCCTATTCTTCAACAGGATGATGTCAATGTAAAAGCCAAACAACTCTCAAGAAGTATACAACAAGCTATGAACAAGACTCTTAAAAGGTGTACATACACGGAGAAAGAATATAGGGCATGGACACCAAAATTACATAGATTAAGAAGTAAGGTGAGAAAGTCAAGAAGGGTCTACCAGAAAAGTGTTCTTGCCCAAGAAAAAGAAATTAATCTAAATATATATAGAATGTACAAGCAAGAATACAAGGCGGAACTAGAAAAAACGAGGATCGAATCATGGGAGGAATACATTGAGGACAATCTAAAAGAGGATACCTGGGGTGTACCCTATAAAATCATAATGGAAAAGATTGCGGCACCAGACGTATCAGCGACCCTAGAAAAGGATGACGGCACACATACCACATCATGGAGAGAATCCATAAGAGAGCTTATAGATAAAATGTTGCCAGCAGACACAAAGACAAATGAGGGTGAAACACACAGACAGAAAAGACACAAATATGAACAAGAATATAAAAACGACAATATCATATACCCGTTTGATCTCACTGAAGTCATAGCAGCAATACAACAACTCAAGCCGAAGAAGGCACCAGGACCAGATAACATAACTGCAGAAATTTTACATAACATATCAACAAAGATCGCACCGTATTTGTGTGAACTCTTTAACAAATGCCTCATAGAAGGCAAAGTCCCCTACTGCTGGAAGGAGGCAAATGTCGTCATCCTGAAGAAAGGGAAAGATAAGGACCCGAGCAAGCCCAAGTCATACCGTCCAATCTGTCTCTTGAACAACCTAGGGAAAATTCAGGAAAAGCTTTTGTATAAAAGAATAAATGAATATAGACTGATGATTGGAATGACTGACCGGCAATACGGCTTTAGGAAGGGAATGTCTACCGAAGACGCCATAAATTCAGCTTTGGAAATAACCAATTCTTGCCAAAACAAATATGTTATGGGAATTTTTGTAGATATATCCGGCGCATTCGATAACCTATGGTGGCCCCATTTATTTGAAGTATTGCGTGACAATAAGTATCCTAGATGTATCTACAATTCTCTCAAGGATTATTGCAAAGACCGTAGGGTGTACATCAAGGGAGAAAGTATCATACTAACTAAAGAAATAACCAAAGGATGTCCTCAAGGGTCAGTCCTAGGACCACTTTTTTGGGATATTATAACGGAACCAATACTTCAAACACTCCAAAAATCATCAAACACATTAAGTGTGATCGCCTATGCAGATGATGTATTAATTCTTGTAGCAGCAGATAGTAGGACAGAGCTAGAGAATAGAGCAAACCTCACACTCGTACTTCTGGACAACTGGTGCAAACAAGCAAAATTACAAATAGCTCCCAATAAAACTTACTACATGATGTTCAGAGGAACCTTCAAAAGGAATCCCATAATAAAGTTAAACAACAATAGTATAAAAAGAGAAACAACGGTGAAATACCTCGGTATTAACATTGACGAAAAGCAAAACTTTGATGGACACATAAAACTTGTATCGACCAAAGCCAAAAACGTCATGATGAAATTAGCGACACTTACCACCAGAAAATTCAAACTACCTCCAACTGTAATAGGAACCTATCACATGAGTTTTATGGCAAGTATAACATCTTATGGAGCGTCAGTCTGGGCACACCGAGTTAACCTAAAGAAGAACGTGGAAATTCTAAGAAAATATCAGCGACAAGCCATAATACGCTGCATTGGAGCAGTCTCTACTACATCTACCATGGCACTTCTAGTAATTACCAGGACTTGGCCATTTGATTTAATAGTAAAATTACGAGCAGCGTGTTATTGGTTAAAACGTCATAGAAGGGAAAAAATTGAAGAACTACTAGGAACAGCATGTGACTCAAAGAAAGAAATCCGGAACATATTACTTAACAACTGGCAGGAGGAGTGGAACAACTTAGATACAGGCAGGCGCACATACGGAATTTACCCGAACATAAGGGAACGATTGAGACTTAAACAAATTAAACCCAGAAGAGAAGGTATTCAGTTTTTATCTGGTCATGGACCATATAAAACATACTTTTATAAAATCAAAAAAGCAGACGACACTACATGTGTAAAATGTAATGTAGAGGACACACCTGAACACGTTCTCTTCGAATGTACAAAATATGTAGAGCAACTCCAAGAAGAGCGACTAGCACTTTCGGGAAAGAACATTTGGAACATCGCCAGAAGCACAACAGACTTTGAGACATTACAAAAAGCGGCAGAAAAGGTATCCATAGAAGTAATGGAAGAATATTACCAAGGACTGCAGCAACATAGACCGAGACATGCAACCCAACGAAATGTACAAACCACACTACGAAAATCTAAACGCCTACTTCAGCGACCAGGGAAAACCCAACAGCCACCACAACCTGAGAGAATGGAGATAGAGGAGGACCAGGACCAGCCACAGAACATCAATAGAAGGAGACAGCTATGGGTATCCACTGGGAGACAGGAGGCGGCGGAGAGACGGAGAAGAAATCTCAACATCAACTCTTAACTATGATTGCAAATATGAAATGATTGTAAAATTTGTAAAGTTAGTTAACAATGTAGAGTAGTGTAGGTATAGGTAGAAAATTCCAAAAATGTAAGCTATAGACTATAGCATTAGGTTAGTTAGTTAGTTAGAAATAGGGAATATCTGCAAATTGTAAAAACTGTATCAAAATTATAAATAAAGTGAATAGAGAAAAGAAAATAAAGTTTGTGGAAACTTTGTCCTGGTATAGCCTCCAGATGCCAGGACATAGTAATGCAGATTTTTTTTTTTTTTATTTTTTTTTTTTTATTCCTTGCCATCTTGTTTTCGGGTTAGCCGGTACGCCTGACAAACAAGTTGATCAGAGAGGCAACTTACTATCTCTTCATTCGCAAGACCATCTAAGCTAGAGGTGGTGACTACTCCTCTACACGTATTCAGCGTTTTGTGTGGGGCTACCCGGATAGGGTAGGAGCCCAACAAAGACGCTTTTTGCAGCTTTTTAGACTGGTCTGCAGTTGAGGTCTCCAATAGTAAGCTACCGTCTCGGAGACGCGTAGCGTTTTTGACCGGACCGCTGATTTTATCTAGTTCGCGCTTTATGTAAAATGGGCTAATCTCTTTAAACGTTTTCCCATCACAAGCCAAGGTCATTATCAAAAAAGGGTCAATGAAAGATTGTTTGCGCGGAGACATGATGATATAGACCCCCATCCGGAACCGTCGGCGTCAGCCTGCCATCCGGGGGTTAAAGAAAGAAAGACACCGAATCTTCACGGTCTGTGCCGTCATGGGGACCTCACCCATGACCGATCTCATTTGTACCTCAGAAATGCTACCCATCAAAATCCACTGCTTGTCCGTATGGGTAAACCGTTCACCACGCACACCCCGGCTTTATTCCCCTACCACAGGAATAACCGCCTGTGGCTCCCCGCTTTAGGCCGCGCATGCGTGTAATAGGCACACGCGGATTCAGGGGACTTGTGGTTGATTACACCGGGGTTCCGTCAGCGGTAACACGTCCGGTCCGTGATACTAACCCAACGGCAAAACGCGGCCGTCGGGAGATTAACACAGACCGGGCCCTCTAGGAGCTACGTGGGTGTACTTGACGGTGTGGACGGGCTCCGCACCTAAGGCTACACATAGGGGCAGTGCGAAGGGTCCGCTCAACCTTCACTTTTGAGACCTCCGGAGAGCACACATGTCGGAAGCCGCGCTGAAAACCGTGGGACAGAACCACGGAGATAGGAGAGATCCCTGCTGGTGAGACAGGAGTTATAAACCTAAGACCTTAAGTACTAATAATCATAATAAAAAACTAGAAGAGGAAGAAGGTGATGCTTACTGACAAGCAGTAGCAGTGCGTGGCACAGTTGATGGAGGTGAAGGGGATGAAATGATGGTGAGTGGCTAGGGACCCCGGGATCGCCAAACCCGTACCTACCGTAGTAGGTCCCTGGGGATTGTTTGATTTTGTGGATTTTGGGGCGCTCAACAGCGCGGTCATCAGCGCCCTAAAGGATCTATGCGTTCTAAAATCTAGATAAAACAAAATCTAAAAGAACATACATCGTAGGTAAAAAACAAGCACATCCCGTACGCCAAAGGCTAAAAGACGCGTAAAATCATAGGACAGTTAAAAGTGGATAAAAACGTAAACACTAAAGTCTAAAGTTAACATTTAAGAGTAGTTTAAAAACGTTGGCCACCGCTGTCTCTTCATCCGCGAGTATCTCCGCCAAGCTGGCTGGCAGCTTGAGAGAACTGCGGAGACGTTCAAGACTAGAACAGGCACAGAGAACATGACGGACCGTCAGCGCTGCTCCGCAAAGCGGGCAAACCGGAGCTGGAGCCCTGTTTAATAAATAACTATGGGTAAAATAGCAGTGGCCAAGGCGTAACCGAGCCAATCGCACTTCCTCCCGACGGGACGGACGGCAGGACGTTACCCAAGGGATCGGAAGAGCTTTGACACAGCGGAGCTTGTTTCTGCGCAGGGCGGACCACTCCCCTCGCCAGGATGACAACACAGCTCTGCGCAATTCTAGACGTAGGTCTTCCGATGTCAACGTGGATATGTTAACCATGGGCTGTGAGGTCGCCGTCTTCGCTGCTGAATCTGCTAGCTCATTCCCTGAAAGGCCCACGTGTCCGGGGACCCAAGCACACACCACGCTAACGCCGGAGGCGTCGATAACGTGGAGGGCGTCCTGGATTCGCTGTACAAGGGGATGAAAGTTGTACATCTGACGTAGGCTCTGAAGCGCGCTAAGGGAATCGCTGAGTATTAAGCAGTCACCCATGTTTCGTCGGCGTACGTGTAGAATGGCTCGGTATAGGGCGTAAAGCTCTGCGGTAAAAATAGACGTGATGCTATGGAATCCGAATGTATATTGTTCGGATCCAGAAACATAAGCGCATCCAACGCCATTTGAGGTTTTAGAACCATCGGTAAATATTAAAACACGATCACTATAACGTGATAAAAATTCTAAAAAGTAGCTGTGGATAGTACAAGGAGCCGTCGTAGACTTGTCGCATTTGGTCATGTACAGATCGACTGATGGCGGTCCACGCAGCCAAGGAGGGTACACTCTCTCGCCCATAGAGAACATCCTAGGGATTGTAATATTGTGTTTGCGGAGGAGCTCCCGGAGGCGAAAACCAGGTGGCTTTGGACTGAGAGTAGTGTTCCGATAGCGCGCATCTAGCGTGGTGTTGAAGAATGGCGCGAACGTGGGATGCGTAGGCATGCAAATAGTCTGCAGCCATAATTAGCTAATAAAAGAACACGCCGGTACCTAAGAGGGGGTTCAGCAGCTTCGGCGTGCAGACTGATGACCGGACTGGTAGGAAAGGCTCCAATAGCTATCCGTAGGCCGCAATTATGGACCGTATCTAACTTTTTCAACACTGATGGACGTGCTGATGAAAAAACGATGCAGCCATAATCCAGTTTGGATCGTATCAGTGTGCGGTAAAGTCGCAGCAACACTGTGCGATCTGCTCCCCACGATTTGCCACTTAGTACCCGCAGAATTTGTAGGGAACGGTCACAACGCGCTCGCAGCTGTGCTATGTGAGATGACCAGTTAAGTGCTCTGTCGAAGACCAATCCCAGGAATCGTGTGTGATCTGCATAAGGAAGTAAATGCGGGCCCAAACGGAGTGAAGGAGGTGGTCGACTCCGACGGCGCCAGAAATTCACACATATGGTTTTCTCCGCAGAGAACCGAAAGCCGTGTCTCGGGCTCCAGTCATGCAGATGGTCCAAGCATTGTTGTAAGCACCCCCGATAAAAGGTGTGCGCGGAGAAGTGCAATAGATCGCAAAGTCATCTACGAATAAACAGGACGACACGCCTGGAGGAACACATTGCGAGATAGGATTAATAGCTATAGCAAACAGGGTGACGCTAAGGACCGAACCCTGAGGTACACCGTTCTCCTGTATAAAAGGATTTGAAAGAACCGAGCCGACCCGTACTCGGAAGAAGCGCTGTTTTAGGAACTCCTTAAGAAAAAGTGGTAGGCGGCCACGAATGTTCCAACTGTGTAGATTACGGAGCAATCCTGCCCGCCAACAGGTATCATATGCTCTCTCTAGGTCAAAGAATATCCCAACGGTTTGACAACCCTTCAGGAAGCCGTTCATGATATGTGTCGACATCGACACAAGGTGGTCTACTGTGCAACGACGTCGACGAAAACCGCATTGGATATTTGTTAGCAGGTTGTGTCGTTCCAGCCACCACACCAGCCGTGCGTTAATCATGCGTTCTAGCACTTTGCAGACACAGCTGGTGAGAGAAATAGGACGGTAGCTAGAGCAGAGATGACGGTCCTTTCCGGGTTTCAAAATAGGTATGATTGTGGCCTCCCGCCACTTTTCAGGGAAAGTGCCATCAACCCATATACGGTTATAGAGATCCAGCAGGAATGTCTTGCCTTCAGGTGAGAGCTGTTGTAACATGCGGACGTGGATACCATCTGGCCCTGGCGCTGATAGTCGCGATGCTGAAAGAGCGTGTTCCAACTCTGCCATGGTGAAAAGGCGGTTATAGTCCTCGAGGTTTCTAGATCGAAAGCAGAAACCTCGAGATTCTACCCGAGTTTTTATTGAGAGGAACTCAGGTGCATAATTATCGGAGCTAGACACGTGGGCGAAAGCACTGCCAAGGGTATTAGCCACTTCAAACGGTTCCACGACGAAGCCCGCAGGAGTTCTCAGACCAGCGATCGGCATGTAGGTCGATTTGCCGGCCACGCGCCTTATCTTATCCCATACAACAGAGGAGAGTGTATGTCGGTTGAAAGAGGACACAAATGTTTTCCAAGTTGTCTGTTTGCTATTCTTGATTATGTACCTAGACCTGGCACGCATTTTCTTGTACTCAATCAGGTTCTCCAGTGTAGGATGTCGTTGGAAAACTCTGAGAGCACGCCTACGAGCACGAATAGCATTCCGGCAATCGGTCGTCCACCAGGGAACAGGAGGGCGACGAGGGTTGGTGGTTGAGCGAGGAATAGAATGGTCCGCGGCGGAAAGGATCTGCTCTGTAAGGTGCTCAACTAAGGCGTCCACAGAATCTTGCGCGTCGTAGCTAAACACAGCCAGCTGGGTGTAAAGGACCCAGTTGGCGTGATCGAGGCGCCAGGTAGGCAAACGGGCGGAGTGAAAGTCATGTGCTAAGAGGCTAACAAGGCACGGAAAGTGATCACTAGAATGCAGGTCAGAGATGACACTCCATTGTAGGGAAAGTGCTAGCTGAGGTGAACAAACTGCCAAGTCGAGATGCGAAAAGGTGTTGAAAGCATCCGATAGAAACGTAGGTTCTCCGGTGTTCAAGAGAACCAGGTTACTGCTGTCAAGGAATTCGGCAATAACTTTGCCTCTCGCACAGGATCGAGCTGAGCCCCAGAGATGGTGGTGGGCATTTAGGTCTCCTATCAACAGAAAGGGTGTAGGGAGCTGAGAGACCAACCCCTGTAGCTCACTAAGTGAGAGGTCAGCAGATGGCGGGACATAGACACTGCAGACGGCGAATTGCACAGTCGGGAGAACAATCCGTACAGCAACCGACTGTATGGCAGTCTGTAAAGGTATAATATCTACATATGTATCATCTCTGACGAGCACCATTGTGCCTCCATGCGCTGGAATGCCCTCTTCCGGATCAAGGTCATGCCTAAATGACGTGTACCGCCGGAGTGTAGAGGTGTCTTGGGGACGCAGCTTGGTCTCTTGTAAGCACACGACTTTAGGGTTATGCTTATTGAGCAACAAATCAAGCTCCGCTCGATGTACTCGAAATCCGCGAATGTTCCATTGAAGAATAGCCATTGGAGGTATGGGATAAGATGGTAATAGTTACGCAACGTTATGTTGATTTCGGCGGTGGTCGAACGAGTTTACCCTTTTTCTTGGGTGTCGGGCTAACACCTTTAACGTCCAGTTTATCCGGGCGCTTTTTACTAGACGTCCGGACTGTGTGATCCGTATCCTCTTGTTCCATTTCTTCAGCGGATGAGGTCCCTTTCCCTATTGAGAACTTCGGTTCGAGAGCCTCGAACCGATTGGAAATAGAGATCGACGGAGATGACGGTCGTCGATCCGAGACCTCTCCGGAAGACTCCTCAGAGGTGGAACTTTTAGATGCCCGAGGATTTTTCTTTCTGCGCATCGGCCGATCCGTATCCTTCAGAAAATCAGACCGTTGATAGCTGGTCTTAAAAGTTTTGGGTGGTGGCACGTACACAACTGGCTTAGTAGGCTTCGTAGAGCTCGATGCTCTGACCGGAGACCTGGGAGGTGTTTTCTTCCCTGCGGGTGCTTTGGACGAGGTAGAAGTAGATTGAGATGTCTTGACAGGCTTCGGAGCTACTGATGGACTAAGGATTCTGTCAGAGATACTAGCCTCACTGATATCGCTGGTCTGAGTTGCCATCTCCCTTCGCGGGACCGGCTTAGCTACTACTGAGCTATAGGTACCGGACATCGCAACGGAGGGCATGCGAGTACGTGCGAGTTTCCGGGCTTCCGAGAAGGATAGCTTCTCTTTCACCCGGATCTCCTGAATCTCCTTTTCCTCGCGGAACCGTGGGCAATCTCTGAAGCTGGAAGCGTGTTCGCCAGCACAGTTCACACATTTTACGGGTGAGGTGCACTCACCTTCGTGCAGCGACATCGCACAATTCATACACGTAGGCGCACCATTACAGAAGTCCTTAGTGTGGCCGAAGCGCTGACATCTGTAGCAACGTAAGGGATTCGGGATATATGGTCGTACCTCGATGACTTCATACCCTGCCCTAAGCCTTTGTGGGAGATCTACCCGATCAAAGGTCAGGAACAGGGTACGGGTAGGCACCAATTCCCCTCGCTCTCTTTGCTGGACACGATATACAGCTGTCACGCCTTGGTCTTTCAGGTTCTGCTGGATCTCCTCGTTGGTCATTCCGTCCAGCGCACGGGTGTTCACCACACCGCGCGAGGAGTTCAGGGTCTTGTGTACGGAAACGCTCACCGGATAACTGCCTAGAATGTTGGCCTTCAAGAGCGCTGCTGCCTGGGAGACGGAATGCGCTTCCACCAGCAGCGTGCCATTGCGCGAACGAGTACATGATTTTACCGGGCCAGCTATCTTGTCTAATCCTTTCTGGATGGCGAAAGGGTTCACTGATGCAAATGTCTTATCAGTCTCAGTTCTGCTTATCACCAAGTAGCGAGGACCACTAGACTCGACTACTTCTTTTCCATTTCTACAATTGTTGGGGTTGTTTTTTTGTTGAAGGTTTAACATATGTGTTGGCATAAATTTCATCCCCCAATGCTCCCCACCCACCACGGAGCCCAACAAGGGGTCATCCCACTGGGATGACAGGGCTACATAGGGGATATAGCGGGCTCGCCGTCCCACTCACCCTGGAGTTCAGTGTATCACCTTGTCCTGGCCGATTGATTAGGGGTGGGTTAGTCCCTAACCTCCCGTTTAGGCGAAGCAGAAGCCAAAGTAGTGTATTAGAAATGCGTACCCTCCCCGAATTCAGAAAAAAACTGTTACGAGCTCAGATACGCATCCCTCAACCACCAGGACTAACCTTTCCACCGACACGGGTCTCCACGCACGGCCTACACGTGGGTGGGCCTGTTGACCGTCTCCCTCAACCACGAAGAGGAGCCCACACGAGGGAGACTGTTGGCTCGGGACCCCGGGATCGCCAATACCCGTACCTACCGAAGTAGGCCCCTGGGGGGAGGTCCCTGGGGAAAAATACCAGAGCCTCTTCTGCCAGTTTTCAGGGTTACTGATGGGCTAGAGTGTTCAATTTACCGTCGGAGGTTCCCCTCGCTGTGTTGTCGCAGCAGCTGAGCCAATACGGTACAGTGCATGACATACGCGCAGAGCAATGGAGCTCCCAGTATCTTCTTCCGACTAACAATGGAGTGATTGCTGTGAAGATGGGACTAAAACGTCACATACGCGCTAGCTTGGTTATCGATACCTATTTGGTTGGAATCAGTTACATCGGTCAACCGCAAGCTTGTCATCTGTGTCATGCCACTACCCACCTGAAAGCTGAGTGCCCCCTTCGTGCTACGCGGTTACCCATCAACCCACGGAATAGTGCAGTGACCTTCAATGTCGCAGCAGGTGCTAACTCATATGCTGCTGCTGTCGGTAGAGTACGCAGCAGGTTCGACGAGTACGTCCACAGAAGACCAGCCGTCGGAGCAACCTACAAAACAGGCAGACAATGGTCCGGTAGTAGTGGAGCTGACGAGAGAACCGGCGGAGTCCGAAAAGTCCGCAGTGGCCAGCGATATCACGCCTATTGTTGAGAGACAGGATGCCCCTGAAAGATCTGCTGTTACTGCTCCAGCTGAGGGTTCTCGGGACGGTGGTATGGAGGTTGTAAGTGATGAAGTAGAGGTATCTGCTACTGAAATAGCTCAGTTAAGACATAAGTTTGGCACTACATTGTCGGGTCGCGACCCTCGATTAAGAAGTCTGCACAGGAGGAAGGAAGTACAAGGTATTCCACCACGACAGCAACCTCCGGATGTGCTACACCTGAAAGGTAGTCCACCGGTTCCCATCCAAGGGAAAGAGATAAACTCAGGCAAGCGGCCGGCAGTGGATGACGATGAATATGAAGAAGACCTACGTTCAGCTAAACTTACCAAAGAGGATTCGCGCCCAGGCATTGTTCAAGGAGGCTCAACTGATATTAAAGTGGTTCCTGGTTCTTCGAAATCCTGGCATCACTAAAGATGTGCTCCTAGCCCATTGAATGCCGATATGTGCGCAAATCTGGGCTTCGCTTAATGTTAATGGTCTGCGACAGGTGGTCAAACAGCAATTTTTAAGGGACTTCTTCATAAATCATGACATAAATATCTGCTTTTTGCAGGAGGTGAATATTGGTAATATGGACTTCTTATATGGCTACGAGTACGAGACGAATCTTGGGCCGGAAGGTACCGGTACGGCTATTGTGTATCGTCAAGGTTTACAACTACATAATTTCGTGCTCCATTCCTCTGGTAGAGCGATCTCAGCGGTTTATGAGGGCATTACCTTGGTGAACATTTACGCCCCTGCGGGCAGTAATAAACGAAAGCAGCGAGAAATTTTTTTTAGGCAAGACATCTTTACCCATATCCCATCAAGTGCACCGTTCGTCCTGGTTGGCGAGTGAGTGAGTGTGTGGTGTTTTAGGGCCCGTCGACAACAAGGTCATTTGGGCCCGAAGTCAACAATAAAACTTAAAAGCTATAACAATTAAGCTAAAAAGGTGGAATATTATAAAAACACCCAACTGTTAAAAGGACATTAAAAACGATCTAAAGACTAATAATTTAAAAACTCTAAAAGTAATAAATATAACATACAAGTTAGACTTGTTTATTAAAACCGATTTTAAAAACAAACCGCAGTGTCTTATCCACGGCCAATGGGTCGTCACCTAAAACACCGTGCAAGTTACTCCCCAAGCCCAAAGACTGTCGAACGCGGGCGTACTGTGGGCAATCCAGCAATACATGCCGCACAGTGAGGTCTACTGCACATGGAGTGAGTAAGTGTGTGGTGTTTTAGGGCCCGTCGACAGCAAGGTCATTTGGGCCCCAAGTCAAGACTAAAATCTAAAAGCTACACAAATTAGGCTAAAAAGGTAAAATAAAATAAAATCACTCCACTATTAAAAGTACATAAAAAACCATCCAAAGACTAAGAAGTTAAAATCAATAAAAATAACAAATATAAAAAGCAAGTCAGACATGTTCTTTAAAATCGATTTCGGCAACAAACCGCAGTGCCTTAACTACGGCCACTGGGTCGTCCCCTAAAACATCCAGCAAGTTAGTTCCCAAGCCTACTGACTGGCGAACGCGGGCGTACTGCGGGCAATCGAGCAATATGTGCCGCACCGTGAGGCGTACTGCACATGGAGAATACACTGGGGCCGGTTCCCCTCTTAACAAATGGCCATGAGTGGCTCGTGTGTGTCCAATTCTCAGCCGGATGAGTATCACCTCGGCTCGCCGGTTATCCCTGCATGAAGTTAGCCAGGGTTGTACGCTCTCCTTTATTGCCCGGAGTTGTGTGCCTTCCAAAGCTGTCCAGGAGTGCTGCCAAGCAGATAGGAGTTGGCGACGGAAAAAACGTTGCACATCCTGGTATGGCACCGTAGTTGTTAAACGCCGGGGCAAACGGCAAGAGGATTTAGCAGCCGCGTCCGCCTCCTCATTCCCGGAAATGCCCATATGGCCTGGGGTCCAAGTTAAAACAAAATGGTATCCGCGACTAAGCATTTGCGAGATCAGGGCCTGAATTTTTAAAACTAGCGTGTGAGTTGCAATGTGCTGTTGCAAGGCCTGAAGAGCGCTTAGAGAGTCAGTGCAAACGATTAAATTGCCAGGAACTAACTTACAAATAAAAAGGAGCAATTAGAGGATGGCATACAGTTCCGCAGAAAAAACAGAGGTGAAGTCTAGAAGGCGAAATTTATGAGCCTCGCCGTTAATGACGAATGCGCAACCCGTAGTGCCACCCAACTGCGAACCATCTGTAAAGCCCGGAACATAATTAGGGTAACGGTCCAGTAGTTCGGCAAAAAGTTGTTGGAATACCGAATGTGGGGTAGCTAGTCTCGAGTTTGTGGAAAGAGCAAGATCGAACCGCGCACGCTGGAGCTGCCATGCGGGATAACGACCCAGGGACGACCGCTCCAGTAGTAGTAGTAGTAGAATTGGATTAAGGGCGCACAACTGCTAAGGTTATCAGCGCCCTTACAAAGCTAAAAGGTCTACACAGTTAAAACCTACACCTCAAAACAGTAAAATCGCACAAGTCCATAAAAGGTTAAAGCATAAACCATAAAACACTAAAAACATGTCGGTTAATGCAGAAGGCAAAGGATAAAATAAGTGAAATAAAATATCGGCAACCAGAAGGTGCCTCGGATTGGTCAGAGCAGGTGCCAGAACCCACTCTGCCGGATAAAATCAAGTACGCCTTCTACAGCGCGCTCCCTGTCTGCCAATATGGCAGAAAGGGTGGCTGGCAGCGACAGAGTGACGCGTAATTGACTTAAAAGCCGACATGCAGTTAAGATGTGACGTACCGTTAGCGGTGCGTCGCAATGGTCACACATTGGTGCCGGTTGATCCCTCAACAAGTGACCATGGCTAAATCGACAGTGTCCGATACGTAAGCGGGCTAAAATAATTTCTTCCCTCCTGGAAACTCGGGCAGAGGTTGCCCAGGCAATAGGAAGGGGTTTAATCGTCCTAAGCTTGTTCCCACGCAAAGTCGTCCACTCATCGTGCCAACGTAGTGTAATGGCTTGGCGTAAAGATAAAAATAAATCAGTTGAGGGAACAAGAGAAAAAGAGGTACCAGGCGAGGAAATGGCAGATTTAGCCGCGGCGTCTGCAGCCTCATTGCCAGGAACTCCCACATGACCAGGCGTCCACACGAAAGTGATCCTGGTGCCAGAGACAGCCAGGCAATGGACTCTATCCTGAATACGCTGCACCAGAGGATGGTAGTGGTACAGCATTAAGAGGCCTTGAAGTGCACTGAGGGAGTCCGTGCAGATCACGCAGGTACGCAAAGAATGCCGCTCAATATATAAAATCGCCTGGTAAAGACTAAAAAGTTCCGCGGTAAAAATCGAACACTGTCGCCGTAAACCAAAGGTAAAACTCCTACGATTAAAAACAAAAGCACATCCGACTCCAGCTTCGCTCTTTGATCCGTCCGTATAGATAAAATTGCAATCCCCGAATTGCGCCTTGAGCTCTAAGAAGGCGGAACGATATATGGGTAAAGGTGTTGTACCTTTAGCCAGGGATGCCAGCCCAAGGTTGCAACGGACCTCGTCGCGTATCCAGGGAGGAAAGCGAGATTCTCCCCTAGGAAGTGTTGGTACTACGTCGACATTCAGCTGTTGTAGAAGAGAGCGGAAGCGGACCCCCGGGGGCTGTAAGGCCGACGGTGTAACTGCATATTGGCGATCCAGAGAGTCGTCGAAAAACAGCCGAAAACTGGGGTGATTAGGTAAGCTGGAAAGGCTACACGCATAGCTGCACAGAAGAACCTCCCGACGATGGTATAAAGGGGGTTCTGAGGCCTCAGCATACAGACTCACTACTGGGCTAGTGGGAAATGCCCCAGTAGCAACACGAATGCCACGATGGTGAACGGCACTTAAACGTCGGAGAACAGAGGGTCTCGCCGAAGAATATACAATGCAGCCATAATCTAACTTAGATCGCACTAGAGAACGATACAAATGCAGCAGTGTAGTCCGATCAGCTCCCCACGATGTGCCACTTAAAATACGTAAAATGTTCAGAGAACGGTCACACCTAGCTCGCAGATAAGCAATATCAGATAGCCAACTGAGTTTCCTATCGAAAATCACGCCCAGGAATTTCGCCTCAACTGCGAAATGGAGGACGTCCTGCCCAAGATATAACTTAGGTGGAGGAAACGCCTTCCGTCGCCAGAAGTTTACGCAGATAGTTTTCTCGGCAGAAAACGTGAAGCCAGATGTAAGACTCCAATCGTGAAGACGATCGAGACAGGATTGGAGACGGCGCTGAAGAAGGCAGGTCCGCCGAGAACTAAGGCAGATAGCAAAGTCATCTACAAATAAGGACGACGAAATTCCAGGAGGAACACAGTTGATGATAGGATTGATGGCTATGGCGAAAAGTGTGACGCTAAGTACCGAGCCCTGAGGTACCCCGTTCTCTTGAATAAAAAATCGTGAGAAAATCGAGCCCACGCGAACCCGAAAGATGCGGTCCTTCATGAACTCCCGAAGAAAAATAGGGAGACGGCCACGAAAATTCCATCCGTGGAGGGTACGGAGAATACCATACCTCCAGCAGGTGTCATATGCCTTCGCCAGATCAAAAAATACAGCAACGGTTTGGCACCGTCTGAGAAAGGCATTCATGATTTGGGTAGAGAGGGAAACTAAATGGTCGACCGTGGAACGGCGACGACGAAAGCCGCACTGCGCGTTCGACAGGAGATTCCGAGATTCAAGCCACCACGTTAAACGGCCATTAATCATCCGCTCCATTACCTTGCAAATGGAACTGGTGAGAGAGATAGGCCGATAGCTGGAAGGCAACTGTCGATCCTTCCCAGCCTTCAAAATTGGGATGACGGTGGCTTTCCGCCACTTCTCAGGAAAACTGCCCTCAACCCAGACACGGTTATACACCTCGAGTAGGAACGCTTTCCCTTCGGGAGAGAGATGTTGTAAGAAGCGCACGTGGATACCGTCTGGTCCTGGTGCAGATGGTCGCGAAGATGAAAGTGCGTGTTCTAGCTCTGCCAGGGTGAACAGGCAATTGTATTCCTCAAGGTTTCCGGAACGGAAGACCAAACCTTGAGATTCCACCTGATTCTTAAGTGCCAGAAAATCAGGTGAATAATGATCGGAGCTAGACACGTGAGCAAAAGCACTGCCGAGGGTGTTAGCCACGACCAACGGATCCACAACGACTCCTGCAGGAGTTTTCACACCAGCAATTGGTATGTGGGTCGATTTGCCGGCCACGCGCCTTAACCTATCCCACACTACTGAAGAAGGTGTATGGCGATTAAAAGAAGAAACAAACCCCTTCCAAGATGCCCTTTTGCACTCCGCAATTACTTGCCGAGCCCTGGCACGCATCTTCTTGTACCGGATTAGGTTCTCCAGTGTGGGGTGGCGTCGGAAAACCCGCAGAGCACGCCTACGAGCACGGATTGCATTCCGGCAGTCATCCGTCCACCACGGGACAGGACGTCGACGGGGGTTGGGAGGCCAACGCGGAATAGATCGTTCTGCGGCGGAAAGTATCCGCTCGCTGAGATGTTCTACGAGCTCGTTGACGGAGGCCTGCTCCTCATAAGTAAAAACTGCCAACTGGGTGTAAAGGGCCCAGTTGGCGTGATCGAAACGCCAGGTGGGCAAGCGTGTGGAACCCACGTTGTGTGCTAGGAGACTGATAATACACGGAAAGTGGTCACTAGAGTGGAGGTCAGAGATGACGTTCCAGTGGAGGGACACTGCTAACTGCGTGGAGCATACTGCCAGATCTAGATGCGAGAAGGTGTTGAACGCATCGGAAACGAACGTGGGTTCTCCGGTGTTCAGGAGAACCAGGTTGTTACTGTCCAGGAGGTCGGAGACAACTCTACCTCTCGCACAAGGTCGAGTAGAGCCTCAGAGAGGGTGATGGGCATTGAGGTCTCCAACCAGCAGAAAAGGGGTGGGTAACTGCACAAGATCTTGGAGCGCTGTAAGTGATAGGTCGTCTGAAGGTGGCACGTAGATGCTGCAGACGACCAACTGTAATGTCGGCAGTATTACGTGGGCAGCAACTGACTGGATATTAGTGCGTAAGGGTATATCATCCACATAGACGTCATCCCTGACCAGCAACATAGTGCCTCCGTGCGCAGGGATACCGTCTTCAGGAGCAAGATCACGCCTGAAGGGTGTATACCGCCGTAGTTGGAAGGAATCACGGGGACGTAGCTTTGTCTCCTGTAGGCATACGACTAGTGGGTCGTGCTTGCTGATCAACAATTCAAGCTCGGGGCGATGTGCCCTTAGTCCACGTATGTTCCACTGTATGATCGCCATTATAACTGTGTAATAGTGGAATAAGGGATTAAGGCTTTATGAGGATTTTGATGGTGGCCGAATCAATTTGCCCTTCTTTTTGGGTTTAGGGCTAACCCCTTTAACGTCCGGATGGTCGGGTCGTTTTCTGCGTACCTGCCTGCCTGTGTGGTCCGTATCCTCTTGTTCCATCTCCTCTACAGATGAGGCCCCTTTACCGATAGAGAACTTCGGTTCAAGGACCCCAAATCTATTGGACACGGAGATCGACGAAGATGATAGGCGTCGATCCGAGTCTTCACCTGAAGACTCCTCAGAGGAGGAGCTTTTAGAAGCCCTGGCACTCTTCTTTGGGCTGGACGGTTTGGTGGTATCTTTTAGAAAATCTGACTTCTTATAAACGGTTTTAAACTTCTTTGGTGGTGCATCATACACAATAGGCTTGTTCTTGGCGGTTGAGGCTTTACCCGGCGACTCTGCTGGCGATCTCCTTCCCGATGAAGGTTTGGTCGGCGTAGGTGCGGACAAGGTAGTCTTCGCAGGCTTCGGGGATGGGATGAGAACTTTTTCAGAGATTGTGGCCTCACGTATATCGCTCGTCTGAGTGGCGATCTCGCGTCGCGGCACCGGCTTAGCTGCTACTGAGCTGTAAGTAGCAGATCGCGGGAGGGATGGTATTCGCGTACGCGCGAGTTTCCGGGCTTCCGAGAAGGACACCTTCTCTTTCACCCGGATCTCCTGGATCGCCTTTTCCTCGATAAAACGTGGGCAATCTCGAGAGCTAGATGGATGCTGTCCAGCACAGTTCACGCATTTAACCGGCGATGTGCACGCACTCTCGTGCTGCGACATCGCACAGTTACAACAAATAGGCGTCCCATTGCAGAAAGCGCTGGTGTGTCCAAAGCGCTGACATTTGTAACATCTTAGGGGATTCGGGATATAGGGGCGCACCTCGATGGTCTCGTACCCTGCCCTGAGCCTTTGTGGGAGATCTACCCGATCAAAGGTCAGGAACAGAGTACGGGTGGGCACCAATTCCCCTCGCTCCCTTCGCTTGACACGATAAACAGCCGATACACCTTGGTCTTGGAGGTTCTCTACTATTTCCTCATCCGTCATGCCATCCAAAGCACGGGTGTTGACCACTCCGCGCGAGGAGTTAAGGCTCTTGTGGACGGTAATGGTCACCGGATAGCTGGCTAGCATATTCGCTTTCAACAAGATTGCTGCCTGGGAGACAGAGTGTGCTTCTACCAGGAGCGTGCCATTGCGTGAACGAGTACAAGACTTTACCGCTCCAGCTATCTTATCCAGACCCTTTTGGATGACGAAAGGGTTTAAGGACAGAAAGTTCTTGCCTTCTTCCGCTCTAGTTACCACCAAGTAGCGAGGACCACAGGGCTCAACTACTTCCTTTCCATTAGCTTTCTCAGTTGTGTGTTTAAATTTAGGTCCCATTGCGGTAATGTCCTCCACCATTGCAGACGTCTCCGATGGCGTGCTCACAACCTGGGCGCCACCCCGGCTTAGGTGAGAGTCCTGGCCTGGACCTTGCTCACCCTAGGGTCACACCTCCCAGTGTAATGACAGAGGGACCCAATCGCCTTCAGGTGTGTAACAGCTCATGCAATGGCCCCTCCCCGGGACTGACCTTTATCAGCGGATACGAGCACAGTCCTACATGGTAACAAGGGGCTGGGGGTTACGCGTTACCCAGTCACCCCTTGCGCTTCCCACTCCATCCACCCGCGCTATGTTACCCGTCAGACACGTGCTCAGGGAGGAAAAAGAAAAACAACGAAAAATAAATGGGGTCAAACACCGAAGTGGACCATATTTTGGGCGTTTGAAGGATCACTCAAACCTCGCGGAGGAACCCAATCGAGAGATTACACCAGAGCCTCTTCTGCCAGTTTTCGGGGTTACTGATGGGCCTTCTCGGCAGCCGTAGCGGTCTTGGAGTGTACGAAGTCCCCACCGTACATCACCCCATCAGTCAGTCCCCTACTTCCTGTTGCCCACCCCTCGGGACGAGGACCGCAGAGGTTGGATTTTGAGGGGCACGACCGCTCCACGCGAGGCATTCGGAGGTCGTGTGTACGGGAGAGTTCCCGGAATCTTACTCCGGTTGGGCGTGTCCGAGAACTAGGGCGCATGTAACGGTGGGCTAAGTTGGGAAGCAGAACTGGTTTAAAACATGGATGGTTTGGGTAACTTGCCAACTTTGCAACGTAGGAACAGAGTAGTGTCGAGCGACGAACAGAAAGTGGAGGCTCGCCGGAGTCGGCATACAAGCAGTCGATGCGACTTGTCCGGAAAGCTCCTGTGGCAAGGCGGATACCTGTATGATGTACGGTGTCTAAAAGGCGAAGTTTAGAGGCGGTCGCTGCGCCATAAATAAAACAGCCGTAGTCCAGCTTGGATCGGACCAGGGAGCAATACAGCCTCAACATTACCGTGCGATCGCCCCCCCCCCCCAAGATGCTCCAGATAATACATTCAGCACCCGCAGAGAACGATCGCAAAATGCTCGAAGGTGACGAATGTGGCGCTCCCAGTTGAGTTGTCTGTCCAAGTAGAGGCCCAAGAACTTCAGGTGCGTGACAAACGGCAGGGGTGTGCCGTTCAAGTGAAGATCAGGTGGAGGGTGAATACCTCGTAGACGATGGAAGTGGACACATTGTGTCTTCGCAGGAGAAAAACGGAAGCCGGTGCGAAGCGCCCAGGCTGCCAGCTGGTTGATGGTCAACTGCAGTTGACCCCTATATGGTCTAAGTTGCAAGAACGATAATATATGGCGAAGTCGTCAACATACAGGAACGATGGAATTCCGCCGCGAACGACACTAGTAATACCATTAATAGCCACGGCAAAAAGGGCGACACTGAGAATCGACCCTTGAGGCACACCATTCTCCTGGATCCGCTCCCTTGAGATACTGTTCCCTATTCGGACACGAAAACGACGTAGAGCTAAAAAATTACTTAAAAATTCCGGTAAGTGGCCTCGCATACCGTAACTGTGCAGGTTGCGTAGTTTGCCATACCGCCAAGTGGTGTCATAAGCCTTCTCCAGGTCAAAGAATACTCCCACCACATGCTGTTGCAGTAGAAAGGCATCATGAATGTAAGCCTCAATGCGTGTTAAATTGTCAACACTAGAGCGATGGCGACGAAAACCGCATTGAAGGTTGGACAGCTGGTTATTGATTTCGAGTCACCACACTAACCGAGAGTTTACCATTCGCTCAAAGGTCTTACAGACGACACTCCTCAGGCAAATGGGGCGGTAGCTAGAGGGAAGTGTGGGGTCCTTTCCAGGTCGAGGGATGGGGATGACAACACCCTCTTGCCAGGAAGATGGAAAGAACCGCTCATGCCAGATGCGGTTATACATGCCTAAAAGGAAAGACATCGCATCGGGTGGAAGATGTAGCAGCATCTGTCTGTGGATGTCATCGGGACCGGGAGAAGAGTCCTTAGCTAGGGCTAAAGAATGTGCAAGCTCGACAGCGGTAAAAGGTTGGTTGTACGGCTCATTACATTCGCTATTAAAATTAAGTTTCGTTCGCTCCGCAGCTTCCTTAATAGGAAGGAAGAGGGCGTCGTAGCTAGCCGTTTGGCTAGTAGCAGCGAATGAGGTGGCAAGGGCTTCGGCTATATCTTGCTCGGCAGTGCAGATGGAACCGTTGGGGGCAAGTCCGGGAATGACCGTTCGGCGATACTTGCCATGCATCCGCCGAACAGCTGACCATACCTGTTTGGTAGAGCTGCGACGAGAAAGGGAAGACACGTAGGCTTCCCAGGATGTTCGTTTCGCATTGCGAAGCACAAAACGTGCCCTAGCTCGAGAACGTTTAAAAGCAACGAAGTTCTTTTCTGTCGGGTGCAACTGAAACAGCCGTAAAGCACGTTTGCGTGCTTTTATTGCCACACGGCATTCCTCAGACCACCAGGGTACAGGGGTATGACGTGGGGTAGAAGAACCTCGAGGAATGCTGGATTCAGCGGCGAGCAAGATGGAACATGTAAAGTATTCCACCATTTCATCGACGGTGTCAAAACCATCGTCGGTGAGGTGTATATGGGAATTAAACTTTTCCCAGTCAGCCTTGGAAATAATCCAGCGAGGATGTCGCGAAGGCGCATGGTGCCGGCCGGATAAATGGATGTTAATCGGGTAATGGTCGCTCCCAAAGAGGTCGGAAAGCACAGACCAATCAAGTAGTAGCACTAATACCGGGCTGCAGAAAGAGACGTCTAGTACCGAGTGCGTGCCATAAGCGGATGACAAGAATGTCGGGTCACCAGTGTTCAGCAAAATCAGGTTATTCGACTCAAATGTGTCTACTATGAGGCAGCCGCGAGCATCATCAATGTCGGAGCCCCAGAGCGTGTGTTTGGCATTCAGGTCTCACAAGATGAGTAACGGTGAGGGGAGTTGAGCCAATAGAGCCTGAAGATCCTGCTTTTGAATTACACAGAGCGGGGGCAGGTAAATGTTGCAGATGGTAAGAGATGCTCTCCCGCTGTATACGAACAGCGACAGCTTGCAAGGGCGTGGTTAATCGTATATTGGTGGCAGAGATATTAGGCGCCACTAAAGTAGCGACCCCACCGCTTGCTCGTGTGCCTGCAACGGAGTCTCCCCTAAATGCCGAAAAAGTGCTTAGGTGTAATGAGTGATAGTGATGCAAATGGGTTTCTTGGAGACAAATAACTGATGGTGACCGCTGAGAAACTAAAAACTGTAGGTCTTGAACGCGAGCTCGGAAACCATTGATGTTCCACTGGATTTTTTCCATAAAGAGTTTTTAACGGGCCGTTTTAACTTTTTTCTTGACCTTGGCTGACTTGGGCCCTACGATTCGAAAATCGTTAGCCTCCTGTGACTCCGCTGATGATCGGGAGTCAAAACTCCTACGGCTCGTAGAACGAGACCGGGATCTAATAGAGTGAGTGTGGTGTTTTAGGGCCCGTCGACAAGGTCATTTGGGCCCTAAGTCAACACTAAAATCTAAAAGCTACACAAAGTTAAAAAGTAAGATAAAATATAAACACTCAACTATTAAAAACACATTAAAACTCGTCCCAGTACTAAAAATTTAAAATCTCTAAAAGCAATAGATATAAAACACAAGTCATACTTGTTTATTAAAACCGATTTTAAAAATAAACCGCAGTGCCTTATCCACGGCCACTGGGTCGTCACCTAAAATACTGAGCAAGTTAGCTCCCAAGCCCAAAGACTGGCGAACGCGGGCGTACTGTGGGCAATCGTGTAAGATATGCCACACAGTGAGGCGTACGGCACACGGAGCACACACTGGGGCCGGTTCCCCTCTCAACAAATGACCACGAGTAGCTCGTGTGTGCCCAATTCTCAGCCGGGTGAGTATCACCTCGGCTCTCCGGTTATCCCTGCAGGAAGTTAGCCATGGTTGTACGCTCTCTTTAATTGCCCGGAGTTGTGGGCCTTCCAAAGCTGTCCAGGAGTGCTGCCAAGCAGAGAGGAGTTGGCGACGAAAAAAACTTTGCACATCCTGGTATGGCACAGTAGTTGTTAAACTCCGGGGCAAACGGCAAGCTGACTTTGCAGCCGCGTCCGCCTACTCGTTTCCGGATATCCCCAAATGGCCTGGGGTCCAAGAAAAAACAAAATTGTACCCGCGCCTGAGCATTTGCGAGATCTGGGCCGGTATTTTTAAAACGAGGGTGTGAGCGGCAGTGTGCTGTTGCAAGGCCTGAAGAGCACTCAGAGAATCAGTGCAGACAATAAGAGCCATTTGCACCGACTCTCTCAGTGCTCTTCAGGCCTTGAAACAGCACACTGCCGCTCACTCTCTAGTTTTAAAAAAACAGGCCCAGATCTCGCAAATGCTCGGTCGAGGATACCATTTTGTTTTTACTTGGACCCCTGGGCATATGGGCATTTCCGGGAACGAGGAGGCGGACGCGGCTGCTAAGTCTGCTTGCCGTTTGGCCCGGAGTTTAACAACTACGGTGCCGTACCAGGATGTGCAACGTTTTTTCCGTCGCCAGCTTCTATCTGCTTGGCAGCAATCCTGGACAGCTTTAGAAGGCACACAACTCCGGGCAATAAAGGAAAGCGTACAACCCTGGCTGACTACCTGCAGGGATAACCGGCGAGCCTAGGTGATACTCACCGCCTGAGAATTGGGCACACACGAGCAACATGGCCATCTGCTAAGAGGGGAACCGGCCCCTGTGTGTGCTCCATGTGCAGTACGCCTCACTGTGCGGCATGTACTGCTTGACTGCCCGCAGTACGCCCGCGTTCGCCAGTCTTTGGGCTTGGGGACTAACTTACACGGTGTTTTAGGTAACGACCCAGTGGCCGTGGACAAGGCACTGCGGTTTACTTCTGAAATAGGTTTTAATAAACAAGTGTGACTTGTGTTTTATATTTATTGCTTTTAGAGATTTTAAATTATTAGTCTTTAGATCGTTTTAATGCCCTTTTAACATTTGAGTGTTTTAATTGTTTTTTACCTTTTTAATTAAATTTTTATAGTTTGTAGGTTTTAGTGTTGAATTGGGGCCCAAATGACCTTGTTGTCGACGGGCCCTTAAACACCACACTCACTCACAATAAAAGAGCCAGGAGCTAACTTGCAAATAAAAAGGAGCAAATAGAGGATGGCATACAGCTCTGCTGAGAAGACCGAAGTGGAGTCCACAAGTCGAAATTTATGAGCCTCACCGTTACTAAAGAACGCGCAACCCGTAGTGCTACCTAACTTAGAACCGTCTGTAAAGACCGGAACATAGGGTAACGGCCCAGTAGTTCGGCAAAAAGTTGTTGGAACACCGAATGTGGGGTAGCGAGTCTAGAGTTGATTGAAAGAGTTACATCGAACCGCGCACGATTGAGCTGCCATGCAGGAAAGGGGCAGATGGACGACCTCTCCACGCGAGGCATTCGGAGGCCATGCGAATGTAGATCGCGAAATCTTATTCCCATGGGGCGTGTCCGAGAACCAGGTCGCATATAACGGTGGACTAAATCTGGACTGAGAACTGGTTTAAAACAAGGTGATTGGGATAACTTGCCAACTTCGCGACGTATGAGCAAAGTAACAGCGATCGACGAATATGGAGTGGAGGTTCGCCTGAGTCTGCATACAGGCAGTCGACTCGACTGTGCGGAAAGCTCTTGTGGCAAGGCGGATGCCAGTATGATGCACGATGTCTAAAAGACGAAGTTTAGAGGCGGTCGCTGCGCCAAAAGTAAAACTGCCATATCCCAGCTTGGACCAAACCAGAGAGCGGTACAGCCTCAACATTACCGTGCGATCGCCCCCCCCCCCAAAAATACTCCAGATAATACCTTTAGCACCCGAAGAGAACGATCGCAAGAGGCTCGCAGGTGACGAATGTGGTGCTCCCAATTGAGTTGTCGGTCCAAGTAGAGGCCCAAGAACTTGAGGTGCGAGACAAATGGCAGGGGTGTGCCGTTCAAATGAATATCAGGAGCTGGGTGAATACCTCGTAGGCGGTGAAAGTGGATACACTGCGTCTACGCAGCTGAAAAACGGATGCCGGTTTGAAGCGCCTAAGCTGCTAGCTGGGTGATGGTGAGCTGCAGTTGGCGCTCAATGTGATCTATGTTGGCAGACCTATAATAAACTGCGAAGTCGTCAACATAGAGGGATGATGGAATTCCACTTCTAACGGCACTAGTGATGCCGTTAATCGCTACGGCAAAAAGGGTGACGCTCAAAATCGACCCTTGAGGTACACCGTTCTCCTGTATCCGCTCCTGGGATATCGTTTTCCCTATGCGCACACGAAAACGGCGAAGTTTTAAAAAAAATTGCATAAAAACTCGGGTAGATGACCACGCATACCGTAACCATGTAGGTTACGGAGTATGCCGTACCGCCAAGTGGTGTCATAGGCCTTCTCCAGGTCGAGGAACACGCCCACGGCGTGCTGTTTCAGTAGAAAGGCATCGGAAATATACCCCTCAAGGCGTGTTAGATTATCGACACTTGAGCGATGGCGACGAAAACCGCATTGCAAGTTGGACAGATGGTTATGTTCTTCTAGCCACCAATTTAAACGAGCGTTTATCATTCGCTCCAACGTCTTACAGATGACACTCGTTAGGCAAATAGGGCGGTAGCTAGATGGTAGCGTGCGGTCCTTTCCGGGTCGAGGGATGGGGATGACGATACCCTCTCGCCAGGAGGCAGGGAAAACCCGCTCATGCCAAATTCGGTTATAGATGTTTAAAAGGAAACATAGCGCCTCAGATGGAAGATGTAGCAGCATCTGTCGGTGTACGTCATCGGGACCTGGAGAAGAATCCTTTGCTAACGCCAGAGAATGGGCAAGCTCGGCTGCGGTGAAAGGTTGATTGTACGGCTCGGTGCAGTCACTATTAAAATTAGGTGGTACCCGCTCCGCCTTTTCCTTAATAGGCAGGAAGAGAGCGTCATAGCGGGCAGTTTGGCTAGTAGCTGCAAATATGGTAGCTAGGGCTTCAACCATGTCCTGCTCGGTGGTGCACATGGAACCGTTGATGCCAAGGCCGTGAATTACCGTCCGGCGATACTTGCCATACATCCGCCGAACAGCTGACCATACTTGTTGGGTAGAGCTGCGCCGGGAAAGCGAAGACACATAGGCTTCCCAGGATTTACGCTTTCCGTTGCGGAGTATAAAGCGTGCCCTAGCGCGAGAACGTTTGAAGGCGACGAAGTTCCCTTCCGTCGGGTGCCGCTGAAAAACGCGCAAAGCACGTTTGCGTGCTTTGACAGCCAAACTGCATTCCTCAGACCACCACGGTACAGGGATACGACGTGGTGTAGGTGAACCTCAAGGAATGCTGGATTCTGCTGCGAGCACGATCGAGCAAGTAAAATATTCGACCATTTCGTCGATGGTGTCGAAACCATCGTCGATGAGGTGTATGAGGAATTGGAATTTTCCCCAGTTAGCTTTGGAAATAATCCAGCTTGGATGTCGAGAAGGTACACATTGGCGGCCAGAAAAATGAATGTTAATGGGGTAATGATCACTGCCAAAGAGGTCGGAAAGTACTGACCACTGAAGTAGTGGTACTAATGAGGGACTGCAGAAAGAGAAATGAAATGTGTAGTGTTTAACGCCCGCTTTTACTACATACGGCACCGCAGGCAATGACACTGATGATACATGAGATGAAGATGGAGCATCGGTGGAATGAGATGGCGGGGGAAACCGGAGGTCCCGGAGAAAACCCGCCCCAACGCCGTGTTGTCCACCACAAATCTCACTTTGCGGTCGCCTGGGATCGAACCCGGGCCGCCTTGGTGAGAGCCAAGCGGTCTAACCACTGAGCCACGGCGTGGCCACAGAAAGAGAGGTCTAGTACGGAATGTGTACCATAAGCGGATGATAGGAATGTCGGGTCACCAGTATTTAGCAGAAGCAGGTCGGACTTATCGAAGACGTCTACGAGGAGGCATCCACGGGCGTCATCTGTGTCTGATCCCCAGAGCGTGTGCTTGGCATTCAAATCTCCCACAAGGAGTAGTGGTGAGGGGAGCTGAGCCAATAGCGCTAGAAGATCCCGCTCTGGAACTATACTGAGCGGCGGCAGGTACATGTTACGGATGGTAAAACTGATGCTCTCCAGCTGTATCCGGACGGTCATAGCTTGCAATGGTGTGGTGAGAGGAACGTGGGCGGCGGAAATGTTAGGCGCCACTAAGGTAGCAACGCCACCACTTGCACGCATACCTGCAAGAGAATCGCTTCTAAATGCCGAAAAAGAGTGAAGGTGTAACGAGTGATTGGGATGTGAGTTTCCTGAAGGCAAATTATTGACGGTGACCGTTGAGAAACTAAATGTTGTAGGTCTTGAGCACGAGCTCGAAAACCATTGACATTCCACTGGATTATTTCCATAAAGAGTTTTTAGCGGGCCGTTTTAACCTTTTTCTTGACCTTGGCTGATTTGAGCCCTACGATTCGAAAATCGTTAGCCTCCTGTGACTCCGCTGATGTTCGGGAGTCAGAACTCCTACGGCTCGTAGAACGAGACCGGGATCTAATAGAGGGCGAGCGACTTCGCGATCTATGTGTTGGCCGGGATCGGTTTTTCACATTTACCTTGGGATTGTTGTTATTCGCTGATGGCTTGGTGGCTGGGGTTTGTACGGTTGAAACGGAGATAGTGCTGGTGGATATACAAGCAGTCTGAGAGGTGGGTTTAACGGTTAGAAGGTCAGTCTGCGTGGATGCGTGGGCGACAGGGACGTGTTGAACAGCAACAGTGGTATTAGGAGTATGGCGAGCTGCTAATGCATATCCAGAAGTAGTGTTAGGAGGCTTCAGTTGTTCGAAGCGCCGCCGTGCCTCTTGAAAAGTCAGGCGTTCCTTTACACGTAGCTCGTGAATACTTTTTTCGTCCATGAATCTAGGGCACTGTCGCGAACTGGAGGGGTGACTACCACCACAGTTCACGCAACAAGGTGTTCGACTGCAGTTAGGGTCGTCATGTTTCGGTAGGCCACATTGCTCACAAAGAGCAGGATTGGTACATGTGACCTTAGTATGTCCGAACCGCTGACATTGGAAACAGCGCATGGGGTTCGGGACATACTGGCGGACGCTAGCACGTTCATAGCCGCAATATATATATTCAGGTAACTTCGTCAAAGCAAAAGTTAGAAATACCGTACGTAATGGGAACTCCTTGCCATCTTGCTTCTGTGTTAGCCGGTACGCCTGACAAACAAGTTGGTCAGAGAGGCAACTTACTATTTCTTCATTTGCTAGACCATCTAAGCTGGAGGTGGTGACTACTCCTCTACACGTATTCAGCGTTTTGTGTGGGGCTACCCGGATAGGGTAGGAGCCCAACAAAGACGCTTTTTGCAGCTTTTTAAACTGGTCTGCAGTTGAGGTCCCTAACAGTAAGCTACCGTTTCGGAGACGCGTAGCGTTTTTGACAGGGCCACTGATCTTATCTATTTCACGCTTTATATAAAATGGGCTAATATCCTTAAACGTTTTGCCATCACATGCCAAGGTCATCAATAAATAAGGGTCAATGAAGGAGGTTTTGCGCGGAGACATGATATAGACCCCCATCCGGAACCGTCAGCGTCAGCCTGCCATCCGGGGGTTAAAGAAAGACACCGAATCTTCACGGTCTGTGCCGTCATGGGGACCCCACCCATGACCGATCTCATTTGTACCTCAGAAAAGCTACCCTTCAATATCCACTGCTTGTCCGGATGGGTAAACCGTTCATCACGCACACCCCGGCTTTAAGCCCCTACCACAGGAATAACCGCCTGTGGCTCCCCACTTTAGGCCGCCCTGCGCATAAAGGGCACACGCGGATTCAGGGGACTTGTGGTTGATTACACCGGGGTTCCGTCAGCGGTAACACGTCCGGTCCGTGATACTAACCCAACGGCAACACGGCCGTCGGGAGATTAACACAGACCGGGCCCTCAAGGAGCTACGTGGGTGTACTTGACGGTGTGGACGGGCTCCGCACCTAAGGCTACACATAGGGGCAGTGCGAAGGGTCCGCTCAACCTTCACTTTTGAGACCTCCGGAGAGCACACATGTCGGAAGCCACGCTGATAACCGTGGGACAGAACCACGGAGATAGGAGAGATCCCTGCTGGTGAGACTGGAGTTATAAACCTAAGACCTTAAGTGCTAATAATTATAATAAAAAACTAGAAGGGGAAGAAGGTAATGCATACTGATCAGCAGTAGCAGAGCGTGACACAGTTGATGGAGGTGAAGGGGATGAATTGAGGGTGAGTGGCTAGGGACCCCGGGATCGCCAATCCCGTACCTACCGTAGTAGGTCCCTGGGGAAAAATACCAGAGCCTCTTTTGCCAGGTTTCGGGGTTACTGATGGGCCTTCTCGGCAGCCCTAGCGGTCGTGGGGTACACCAAGTCCCCACCGTACACCACCCCATCAGTCAGTCCCCTACTTCCTGTTGCCCACCCCTCGGGACGAGGACCGCAGAGGTTGGATTTTGAGGGGCGGGATGGCGTCGGAAAACCCGTAGAGCACGCCTACGAGCACGGATTGCATTCCGGCAGTCTTCCGTCCACCACGGGACAGGACGTCGACGGGGATAGGGAGACGAACGCGGAATAGATCGTTCTGCGGCGGAAAGTATCCGCTCGCTGAGATGTTCTACGAGCTCGTTCACGGAGGCCTGCTCCTCACAACTAAAATCCGCCAACTGGGTGTAAAGGGCCCAGTTGGCGTGATCGAGACGCCAGGTAGGGAAGCGTGTGGAACACACGTTGTGTGCTAGGAGACTGATAATACACGGGAAATGGTCACTAGAGTGGAGGTCAGAGATGACGTTCCAGTGGAGGGTGACTGCTAACAGCGTGGAGCATACTGCCAGATCTAGATGCGAGAAGGTGTTGAACGCATCGGAAGCAAACGTGGGTTCTCCGGTGTTCAGGAGAACCAGGTTGTTACTGTCCAGGAGGTCGGAGACAACTCTACCTCTCGTACAAGTTCGAGTAGAGCCCCAGAGAGGGTGATGGGCATTGAGGTCTCCAACCAGCAGAAAAAAAGGGGTGGGTAACTGCACAACCAGATCTTGGAGCCCGGTAAGTGATAGGTCGTCTGAAGGCGGAACGTAGATGCTGCAGAGGACCAACTGTAATGTCGGCAGTATTACGCGGGCAGCAACTGACTGGATATTAGTGCGTAAAGGTATATCATCCACATAGACGTCATCCCTGACCAGCAACATAGTGCCTCCGTGCGCAGGAATACCGTCTTCAGGAGCAAGTTCACGCCTGAAGGGTGTATACCGCCGTAGTTGGAAAGAATCACGAGGACGTAGCTTTGTCTCCTGTAGGCATACGACTAGTGGGTCGTGCTTGCTGATCAACAATTCAAGCTCGGGGCGATGTGCCCTTAGCCCATGTATGTTCCACTGTATGATCGCCATTATAACTGTGTAATAGTGGAATAAGGGATTAAGGCCTTATGAGGACTTTGATGGTGGCCGAATCAATTTGCCTTCTTTTTGGGTTTAGGGCTAACCCCTTTAACGTCCGGATGGTCGGGTCGTTTTCTGCACCCCACCCTGTCTGTGTGGTCCGTATCCTCTTGTTCTATCTCCTCTACAGAAGAGGCTAAATAATATTATGTATAGGACTTCATAAACTATGAAGGAATATGGTATATTAAATTTTGAACTAAATAAAGGTTATTTTGTTCAAATATTTAGAATGGAACATAGCGGTTAAAATAAATGTATTGGCGACATTGAATGTTGAAGAATGAAGTGATATCTGGTGTTTGCAAAAACCAGACCCGTAGTAGTAGTAGTAGTAGTAGTAGTAGTAGTAGTAGTAGTAGTAGTAGTAGTAGTAGTAGTAGTAGTAGTAGTAGTAGTAGTAGTAGGAGTAGGGTTAAGGGCGCACAACATCCAGGGTTATCAGCACCCTGACAACGGTAAAATGTCTACACGATTAAAACTAATACACTAAAACCTTAAAATCATGGATTCAGGGATCCAATAGAAGGCTCAAAAGGAAACGTAAAAGAAAACTAAAGGTGAGGTCGGTCGACGCAGGCGGCAAAGGATAAAAAAAAGAGGACGGAGATGAGGGCACCATAAAGGGTCGTCAAACATGTCAGAGCAGGCGCCAGAAACCACTTTGTCGAATAAAATCAAGCACACCCTCCACAGCGCGGGCACTATCTGCCAATACGGAAGAAAGAGTAGCTGGTAGCGACAGACTGGCGCGTAACGGGGCTAAAAACCGACACTCGGTTAAAATGTGACGTACCGTTAACGGTACGGCACAGTGGTCACACAGAGGTTCGGGTTCATCGCGTAACAGGTGACCATGGCTAAAACGACAGTGTCCGATTCGTAAACGAGCTAAAATGACCTCTTCCCGCCTGGAAACTCGGGTAGAAGTGGCCCAGGCAACCGGAAGCGGTTTAACCGCTCGAAGTTTGTTTCCACGCAGAGCCGTCCACTCATTCTGCCAACGGGTATTAAGAGCTTGGCGTAAAAATACGGCAAAATCAGTGGAGGGAACAACAGGTCTAAAAGTACTAGGTGACAGAATAGCGGATTTAGCCGCAGCGTCTGCAGCCTCATTGCCAGGCACGCCAACATGACCTGGCGTCCACACGAAGCTGATCCTGGTGCCAGAGAGCGCCAGGCTGTGGATGCTATCCTGTATACGCTGCACCAGAGGATGGCAATTGTACAGCGTGGAGAGGCTTTGCAGTGCACTTAAGGAGTCCGTACAAATCACGCAAGTACGTAAGCGATGCCGTTCAATATATAAAATCGCCTGGTAAAGACTGAAAACCTCTGCAGTGAAAATCGAACACTGTCGCCGTAAACGAAAAGTAAAACTCCGATTTCCAAAAACAAAAGCACATCCAACTCCAGAGTCGCTCTTCGAGCCATCAGTGTAAATAAAAGCGCAGTCCCCTAAACGCGCCTGGAGTTCGAGAAAGGTGGAGCGGTACACAGGTACAGGGGTCGTATCTTTCGGCATTGACGTGAGCTCGAGATGGCAACGGGCCTCAACGCGTGTCCAGGGAGGAAAGCGAGATTCTCCTCTAGGAAGCATTGGTACCAAGGTGACATGCAAGTGCTGCAGAACAGACCGGAAGCGAACCCCCGGAGGGAGTAAAGCCGACGGTGTAACTGCATATTGGGGATCCAGGGAATCGTCAAAAAACCGCTGAAAACCGGGGTGAGTAGGTGAGCTGGAAAGGTGACACGCATAGCTGCACAGAAGAACCGCACGACGATGGGATTAAGGAGGTTCCGCAGCCTCAGCATAGAGGCTCTCAGGTGGACTAGTGGGAAATGCCCCGATTGCAACTCGAATGCCACGATGGTGAACGGGAGTTAAACGTCGGAGGACAGAGGGGCGGGCCGAGGAATAGACAATGCACCCATAATCTAGTTTAGATCGGACTAGAGATCGATATAAACGCAGCACTGTAGTCCGATCAGCGCCCCAGGATGTGCCACTTAAAATACGTAAAATGTTCAGAGAACGGTCACACCTAGCCCGCAAATAAGAGATGTGAGTCGCCCAACTGAGTTTCCTATCGAAAATCAAGCCTAAGAATTTCGCCTCATCTGCGAAACGAAGGGCATCGTGGTCAAGGAACAGCTTGGGTGGAGCGAATGCCTTCCGGCGCCAGAAGTTGACGCAGATAGTTTTCTCGGCAGAGAACGTAAAGCCAGATGTAATACTCCAATGGTACAGCCGATCAAGACAGTTCTGGAGACGGCGCTGAAGGAGGCAAGTCCGCCGAGAGCTAAGATAGATGGCAAAATCATCAACAAATAAGGACGACGAAATTCCAGGAGGGACACAGTTTACGATAGGATTGATTGCTATGGCGAAGAGTGCGACGCTAAGTACCGAGCCCTGCGGTACTCCATTCTCTTGAGTAAAATATCGTGATAAAACTGAGCCTACGCGAACGCGAAAGATGCGGTCCTTCATAAACTCCCGAAGAAACAGAGGGAGACGGCCACGAATATTCCATGCGTGGAGGGTACGGAGAATACCATATCTCCAGCAGGTGTCATAAGCTTTCACCAGATCAAAAAATACAGCAACAGTTTGGCATTTTCTCAGAAATGCATTCATGATCTGGGTAGATAGGGAAACTAAATGGTCGACCGTGGAACGGTGACGACGGAAACCGCACTGCGCGTTCGCAAGAAGACTCCGAGACTCAAGCCACCACGTCAAACGACCGTTTATCATGCGCTCCATCACCTTGCAAATGCAACTGGTGAGAGAGATAGGCCGGTAGCTGGAAGGTAGATTGGGATCCTTACCAGGCTTGAGGATAGGGACGACGGTACCTTCACGCCAAGCCGATGGAAAGTGCCCGTCGAGCCAAATGCGGTTATACACCTGAGAAGAAAGAGTTTACCGTCGGCCGAAAGGTTCTGCAACATGGACACATGGATAGAATCAGGCCCAGGGGCAGAATGCTTTGAAGAGTGAAGAGCAGACTCCAACTCTCGCAGACTAAAAGGCTCATTGTAACACTCGTTGTTAGCAGAAGTGAAGTTCAAAACCTGCGACTCCGTCTTGGCCTTTAAGATTCGGAAGTCCTCGGAATAATGACCGGAACTGGAATTCGCTGCGAAAGTTGCACCAAATGTGTCAGCTATGGCCGCCGGATCGACCAGAATATTATCAGCAACATGAAGGCCAGATACAGCGGTAGGGGATCCTGTACCTGTAAAACGCCGTAGTTCCCACACTAAGAGGCGTAGACCGATTAAAAGAATGAACAAAACGAGACCAAGACGCCTTCTTGCTATCCTGAATTACGCGGCGAGCCCTGGCGCGCGCCTGTTTAAAGGAAATAAGATTGTCCAAAGTCGGATGACGTCGAAAAACCCGAAGTGCAGATCGCCGGGCCCGAACGGCATCTCGACAGGCAGTAGTCCACCAAGGGACAGGCATTCGCCGGGGATGGGAGGACGAACGGGGAATGCTAAGCTCGGCTGCAGAAATTAGAGTGGATGTTAAGAAATGCACCATATCATCCACTGACTGAAAAGAAGGCGCGTCGAATAATGCAAGACGGCGGAAGAGTTCCCAGTCCGCCTTACATATTTGCCAAGTAGGTGTTCTTAAGCGTGGAACGTGATGCAAAAGGCGAACAACGCAAGGGAAATGATCGCTGGAGTAGGTGTCAGGAATGACATGCCAATGAAGATGAGTGGCAAGCTGCGCAGAGCAGAGAGCTAGATCCAGGTGTGAAAATGTGCCAGTGGAGTCAGAAAGAAAGGTTGGGTCACCAGTGTTGAGAATAGTCAGTGTGTGTGAATCAAAAAGATCTGCAAGGAGGTTTCCTCTCGCGCAAGCCCTAGGTGATCCCCATAAGGGATGGTGTGCATTAAAATCCCCCAGCAGAAGAAAAGGAGTAGGGAGTTGCAATAAAACCTGGTTCAAGGCGTTTGCAGTGAGGGGAATCGTCGGGGGCATATAGAATGGACAGAAAAGGAAAGACCAGGCAAGAAAAGTTGAACGGCTGCAGCTTGTAGGGTCGTGGTCAGAGGAAGGATCCGACAATGAACGTCGGAACGGAATAGGATCATGACACCTCCATGCGCAGGATGCCCCTCAGCCGGTGCAAGGTCGAGGCGCACCGGAGTATAGTGGCGAAGATCAAAACGATCCTGAGGGCGTAACTTGGTTTCCTGCAAACAAATCACTTGAGGAGAGTATAGACAAGAGCTGTTGTAGTTCAGCCCTGTGCGTTCGGACTCCGCGTAAATTCCACGATAGGATAGCCATATAAAGGGAGGAGAGGAAGGAAACCGCTACTTATTTTGGCGAATCAGCCTAACTGATCTGCCACGAGTTGGGCTCGGACTTTGAGAGCAGACTATTTCGTGTTCCATTGGTTCCTCACCTGGAGGACTGTCACGCTCTTCGGCAGAAACCGATTCAAGCGCTGCGAATCGGTTCTGCGTCTTTAGTGGCGGAGTATTCCGCCGGTGGCGGCGATGCCCAGGTTCCTGGGATAGGGACCGCCGAGGTGGCGATGGGGAAGTCTTCTTGCGCCCTGCATTGGACGCGGGAGCGCTAACAGCATCACGAGTACATTTCTTGCTAAACTGTTTCTCCGGTGTCGGAGTCTTCACTTTCGGATGGGCTGAAGTACCAGGCTTAGGCAACTGGGTCGTCTGGGTGCTAGTGCCGGGTGCGGACGGAAGTAAATGGGGCGCGACGGAAGGCGTCGTCCAGGACTGAGTGGAGGCGTCAACTTTAGGTACGCGCGTAGCAACTACCGAACTCTAAGTGCCGGAACGCAAGATTCTTGGTTGGCTGGCCCGAAAACGCCTGCGGCCTTCAGAAAAGGAGATTTTTTCCTTAACTCGGAGCTCCTGAATGGCCTTTTCTTCTTGATATACGGGGCAAGCCTGAGACGATGCAGAATGGGAGCCCTGACAATTGACACACGAGGGTGGGGAGCGGCAGATGTCGTCATGGGTCGGTTGACCGCAAGTAGCGCAGGTTGGAGGGTCGCGTTTGCATGCGGTTTGCGTGTGGCCAAAACGATGACACTTAGAACATCGCATCGGTCTCGGGATATACGGGCGGACGGTGATTCGCTCGTAACCCGCTTTAAGGTGTGAGGGAAGGTCGACACCCTCGAAAGTAAGAAACACAGTGCGGGTTTCCACCAATGCACCGTCGCGCTTTGACAGCACACGTTGAGCCGCCGTTACCCTCTGGTCGGAAAAACACTCCACTATTTCGGCGTTTGTCATGCATCGAGGCTAAATGAGTTCACAACACCACGTGAGCTGTTCAGTGTGCGATGCTTCTCGACACGGATAGGATACCCGTGGAGAATTGACGCCTGCAGTAGGGTCTTGGTCTGCAAATCTGATTTCGTCTGGACCAACAGAGAACCATTACGTAAGCGTGTACAGGAGGTAACAGCACCAGCAATTGCATCGAGACCTTTTTGGATGACAAACGGATTAACTTTCTGAAAGGACTGGTTGTCTTCTGTTCTGGATATAAGTAGATAAGTGCCAGATGGCAGCGGTGGCACATCGGCTTCTAGCACTCTACGGCGTTTGTTTGTGGTGGAGAAAGACTTCTCCAAGGAGGTTGGAGTGAGGCGCATTGGATCCATGATGAAATGTCCCCCATCCGGTACTGTCGGCGTCAGCCTGCCATCCGGGGGAAAATGAAAAAAAAAGACACCGAGATCTTTCGGTCTGTGCCGGCCTGGGCACCCGCTTCAGGCCCGATCTCACAGAGTACGTCAGAGGAGTTACCCTCCGCCTATCACTACGTACCGGTATGCGAAAGTTTCACCGTAGGCAGGCCCGACTTTATGCCCCTACCATTGGAATAACAGCCAATGGCTCCCCACTTTAGGCCACGCTGCCTCAACGGAGCCAGCGTGGATTCAGGGGACTTGTGGTTGTTTACATCGGGCCCCAGACAGCGGTAACACGTCGGGTCCTCCCGTACAGCCCAGCGATCCGCGTCCGCCGAGATGCCCGAGAGGACCCGGCCCCAACGGAGCTACGTGGGTGTACTTGACAACGGAACGGCTCCGCACCTAGTGTCGCACAAAAGGGGCAGTGAGGAGGGCCACTCAACCTTCACGCCTGAGACCTCCGGGGACCACACAATTTGAAAGCTGCGCCGAAACCGTGGGACAGGACCACGGAGATAGGAAAGATCCCTGATGGTGAGTCAGGAGTTAATAAACCTAAGGACCTTAAAACTATGGACAATGTAATAAGCCTAGAAGAGGAAGAAACCTAATCCTACAGTGAAATGGGTATGAGAAGATGACGATGGGGATGATTGAATCGGGACCCCGGGATAACCAGACCCGTAGCAGGATTAGCGGTGAAAATAATGTGAACGTATTTGCATGACTTTATAAATAATATTTATATAAACGGCGTTTGAGTTTAAGATATTCTGCAAGTATCAACTATAGGTAAAGCAGTCTGAAATTGGTGTGTGTATTCTAAAGGTAAATGACACTTGGAACAATTATACTCGCAACGATGCAGTTCTTTCTTATTTTTTGTTGCTAAATTACATTGTCTGCAATAATATTTGCATTTAAATGCTCTGTGCAGATCCACAATGGCGTTAAAATGGTAATTATGGTATAGTAAATCAATATATTTATTACTATTCACTGATGATTTATACAAAAGTTTATTTCCAGTATGTCCGTCAAAAACGGTGAATCAATATTCTTTTAAAACATCTTCAAAATGTTTTACATCTTCTATACTATGCATAGTAGTTTTGCTAACTAAATCGAATAGTATTAATGATTTACGCTTTTGAACTCTTTCAGTCTGTTTTACTGCCTTATACTCTGGATCGCTATTAACTTCAGCTAAACAAACAGCTATTGCTCTGGGTAAACAAAGGCTAACGGAATTTTTAATTACAAGAATTCCTTCATTTTTGAAACATAATTCACATTCGTTAAAACATTCTCCTTCCAATATTTGAGTGTAAACACATGTAAATTTTAGTGTACCATTTAGGAAAAAATGTTCATTACTTTGCAACACAGTTTCAATTGAATTTAAAATAACTGATCAAACCATCTTACACTGATATTAAAATTTCTATTCGGATAGTTGGAATTAGCTATCGACATATCAAAATAACTCGGTCGATAACTTAACAATTGTTCATTCACAAATTCTAAAAATTGAGATAAAACCTAATATATCCATTCCATTAAATCAATTTCATCATCATGAATTGGGTCAACTAGTACTTCAGTTTCTGAATATCCAGAATAAAATCTAGACAAATTTCTAACTCTTGTCCCAAGAATAGTAAAAACCATAATTACACGTACCAAGAGTCGAATTAGAAGATGTATGCTTTCTTACGTAAACCGTGTATGTTAATTCAAATTATTAGCATAACTTTTATACTTAACTATACATGTTCTAATAACACACAAATATTGCATCAGCTCTTTGCGTTAGCCAGCTAAAAGGTTAGCTTACTTAGCAACAGAACCTCGGTACACATGTACTAACAACGTAAAAGTGCTGCATCAGCTTTTAACTTGTGCCAAATAAAGGTTAAAAGGTTAACTTGCTTAGTAACAGCAATGTGGCTAAGTATAAGGTTAATACGGTTCATCGAATTGACGCAAATTAAGAAATATATATAATCCTAGTCACAGTTAGTCGGTCATACTGTGTTTAAGTTGTATAATACCGCCAGACAGCTAACTGCTAATTTTCTGAAGATGCTCTTCAACTTCCAACTTAATAACGGTGCTGCTGCTGCTGCTGCTGCTAAATCTACAGGTAATAAAAGACCACATGCAGATTCCTCTATGGGTCTGGATGCTGGTGTTAAACGATTTAAAACTAATTTACCAAATTTACCCGGGTGTCTCGAACTATCAAGAGACATTTTGCTCACTATTCGCAAAACACTAGTAAACCTGCAATTTCAACCGCCTGTAGAGGGTAAACATCCCTCTGAGTATCTACAAGAGCAGCTCACTCAACACCAAGAGCAGCTCTCTCAAGAGCCAGGGGACGAGCAGCCCTCTCAAGAGCAAGGTGGCGAGCAGCCCTCTCATCCCCAAGGCGACGAGCAGTCCTCTCAGCCCAGTGAACACCCTCCATGTGCAGCAGAGCTGTCTCATGTAAACGACCGTGCTTTCCATTCCCGAGAAGTTCCTCAACCTAGTACAGCTTCTCAGGTGCCGGAAAGAAGATTAGTAACGGTAAGAAAAACCAAAATTAGACAAGTAATCAAAAATTTACAACAGACTCTAACCGATATCACAAACATGTGACGATGGCGAGACTATCTTTGAGGACCAAACTACTTTATTACATTCGGAAAATAACACCAACAATGGTGATGACAATGACGATAACAATGACAATGACGATAGTAACTCGACTAATTATACAATGACGAACAACAGTGCCTTTCAGTCCGAATTTTAAAATTTGAATGCGATGCACCCAATTAGAAAACCTACTGGTTTTGTAGTAGGAAGTGTATCTTCTTGCAACATAGAACCAGGGCGTATTGGGCGCATCCAGACAGGATTAAAAATACAAATACCTGAAGGCTACTGTTGTACCGTAACTAATTACAAGACGCTGCTTGAAAAAGACGTAACTGTAGCGACAAAAGTATTGTGTGACTCCGGACCTCATGTACTTAACATCGAACTAATCAATTATTCGGGAAGTGCGTATACAGTAGCGAGTGGAGAAGCAGTGGCACTGCTGAACTTTTCAGCGTGCAATGTACCTCCGCTACATTATACGCTATTTGATCCAATCTACTGTGAACATTGTTTTAATTGCTAATTTTGGTTTATACTTGAGACAGCTCAACTCAGTATTATTATTTCAGTATCTATTGCCTTCTCAGTATTAACATATCAGTGTTCGTCCTAAATGTTACAACTTATGTAAAATTTAAATTATATCCAATAAATATATATGTTACATGTTTACCTATGTTGTGTACGCAAAGTCATCATTTTTATCTCCTTCCTCTTCCTCTTCATCGTCGTAATTAATATACAACTCTTCTTCCAATTGTTTCGTTTTAGCAGCACACAGATTAGAGTTAGTTAAATTAAATATTAAAGTTCTTAACCCAATGACCTCTTCATGCATATTATTAACGTTAGTCTTTATTTTATTAACTATTTTTGATGTATTAAATTATGTTGTCTGATAACTAAAGCCTCCTTCATATCTTGTAGTGCTTCAGTTGCCTTTTGCAAGTTTTGTTTAAGATTATCATTATCTTCCAAAGCAGTATCTAATTCGTCATTTACATCCTCAACCTTCTTGCTACATTCACGTTCCAATTTTTGCTTAACTCTATGGCTGCTTTGCATTTTTCAGCTACAGCTTTTCGTAAACTGTTTACTGGTACACGACCTTTTTCCGTATTAGTGGAACCACATTCAGATCTAATATTTAACGTACCTTCAGCAGACCAAGGAACCCCACGTTTAATCCTGCCCGCTATTCTTTTACCTCCTATATTTAAATTCCATTCACCATCTCCACATCTTCCAAATACATAAATATAATTATTTGCAAAGTAAGAGTTTACATCGTCAATTACATTGTATAACATCAACCATTCAAGTTGTTCTTCGGTTAATTTCCAATTTAAATTCAAACCGTTCGGCAAATCATACTTATCTAATAGTGTTTTACAATCTATCATTTCTACTAATATTGAATGGTTAGCGTTTGTCAACATGTTAACAGGAGTAACAGAAAAATTACAACTGGTATTATTATATTATTATCATTATCATTATTATCATCATTATCATTATCATTATCATTATCATTATCATTATCATTATCATTATTATTATTATTATTATTATTATTATTATTATTATTATTATTATTATTATTATTATTATTATTATTATTATTATTATTATTATTATTATTATTATTATTATTATTATATTCTAAATTTGGCACACACTCGCATACGTCATTTACTACAAAACCTTCATTGCATTGCATATTACCTACATGCAAGTTTCCATAAAATAACTGACCGCATCGACTACCGTAAATACATTTTGATACGGGTTTCAAACAAGCATACACATTATTTAAATTTTCCATATTCATTAAAGAGGTCTCGAACCTACATACACTATTCCGTTTATAAATACAAGAACAATTGGAAAATAATTCATAATTTTCCTTGCACAAAGTTGCATTTTGTAAATGTCCAGTAGCGCCATTAATTGTAAAGTCACATCTACCAAACGTAACACAACTTGTTTCACCACCTGCTAGTACTCCTAAACAAAGAAAAAACATTACCGTGCACTTAAACATGGTGCAGGTATACTATCCTATAATAGTTACCTATCACTTTTATATACCTGTAAAAGTCACGTGGTTTTCTTACTGCGTGACAAAGCATTAAATCGTATGTTATTTTTAAATAACATTACATCGTTAACTCGAAGCGTAATAAAAACGTCAGCACCACGTGATTAAAAGTAAGCAATCGAATTCAATTGCCAGTAACACGAGTCCCCAGACGTTCACTCATTACACTTAGTCACACGTAGGGGGGCGACACGTAGACATCAGCCAGGTGTCGTTAACGATAAAAAGGTATGTAGCATTTAAATATTAATTACTCGCAAAATATGCATAGTACCTCTCTAATATGCATAGTACGAACAGGTGAGCTCTGTCGAAAACCAGTCCGAGGAACCTACTTTCATCGGCATAGGGTAAAACTTGGCAACCGATTCGGAGGAAGGGTGGTAACCGACTCTTGCGGCGCCCTGCCCAGCCAAGTTTAGGGTTATTGTCAGTCTCAGCAATTCACCCGAATTCTCTAGGACATGACAATGTTCTTCCAGCTCCAGTATGAACCTTTCATCGAAGTGCATCATTTGGTGACATTGATAAAGTTGTTTATTACTGTGCTTGTATATAAACTTACAGACTAAAAAATATTTTTAAAACTGAATTTGATATTTAACAGAAATGTTCAGTTCTTATGTTTGCTTTTCTAGAAGTGAAATAAAATCAATGTGCAGCATATGTGAAATATCAAATTGAAATGACCAGCAGGTGTAGGCTGGTTTACAGTAACCACAAATGTAAACCATAACAATAACAAGAGCATTTACAATTAATAGAAATTTTTCTGAAAATGGAAGTGAACATTTGCTCAAATTTCAAGTTTCTTTTTCTCATTTCCTGGGACAGAACATTGCTTCCATTCTGGCCATATTAGTCTCTTAAAGTAGAAATTATTCAAAGTGGCTGTGCTTGCTCTAATTGCAAGCTGGAAAATAAAACAGCACGAAATGTTCTGAATCCCTCAGATTGATTATCAGTTCTTATAGCGACAGCATCATCTATAGGTTGTGTATACTGTAACAAATGGGAACACCACTTAATGCAGACCCACAAGAAGGCAGGCTAGAGGAATGTGTAACGTAATCACTTAATCGGAAAAACTATTTGTAGTTGGTTTATTGACAGTTAGTAGTAGTAGTAGTAGTAGTGGGGCTTTAGGGCGCACAACTGCTAGGGTCATTAGCGCCCAGTAAAAAACCAATAACGTCAAAAAAATGAGAGTGAGTCCTCCGCTAAAACACCAAAAAACTTTACAACAGTAAAAAGGTCACCGATACAGTGCTAAGAACTGCACTACGTGAAATATGAGACACTAAAACTGATACAACTCGCACAAAAGGCTAAAAGTATGATAAAAGGATAATCTGGGTGTCATACACGTGTGCCCAGTCCGCTATAATATATGAAACGTAAAACACGAGCCACTGCACATGAAGTGTCTGCCAACACTTCAGGCAGGGTCGTCGGCATGTCCAAGGACACACGCAGCTGGGCTAAAGACTGGCACTGGACTAAAACATGCCGCACCGTCATGGGCTCGTGACAATGAGAACAGAGCGGTGTAGCATCAGAAGATAAAAGGTGACCATGGCTAAAACGGCAGTGCCCGATTCGCAGTCGTGCTAAAATCACCTCCTCGCGACGAGAGGTGCGCGAAGAAGTGCTCCAGATGATTGGGAGGGGTTTTACCTTCCTAAGCTTATTCCCCCGACGGGCATTCCAATGACTGCTCCACCTTAACAGGAGGGCGCGACGTAAATATAAGCTAAAATCGTCTGAGGGAACGCAAGAGCGAAAACATCTGGGAGCCAAAACAGCTGCCTTCGCGGCAGCGTCGGCAGCCTCGTTTCCAGATATGCCTACGTGTCCAGGTACCCACACAAAGGAGACGCAAGTGCCTGCACGGGCGAGAGTGTGAAGGCAGTCCTGGATCCGCTGTACGAGCGGATGATAGGTGTACAGCATCCGTAGGCTCTGGAGCGCACTCAGAGAATCGGAGCAGATAACCCAAGACTGTAAGGCTTGCCGACGAACATATAAAAGAGCTTGGTAAATACCGAACAGCTCTGCTGTAAAAACCGAGCACTGCGGTAAAAGACGAAAGCTAAAACTCTGCCGACCGTGAATAAAAGCACATCCCACTCCCGTATTATCCTTCGAGCCATCAGTGTAAATAAAACTGCAGGGTCGGTACTGCGCCTGAACTTCTAAAAAGCCCGAACGAAGGACTGAATCTGGCGTCGACAATTTCGGCATGGACAGCAGGCTCAGATTTACCTGGATCTCGGAGCGTAGCCATGGCGAAAATCGTGTTTCTCCTTTCCGAAATGTCGCCGGTAAATCAACATCCAACAGCCGAAGCAGAGAGCGAAAACGAACGCCAGGAGGGAGTAGGGCCAGGGAGCGCGCTGAGTATTGACGGTCCAGGGAATCATTAAAGAACGAGCTAAACGACGGATGATCCGGCAAAGTAAAAAGCCGGCAAGCGTAATTACAAAGGAGGACATCACGCCGATAGCGAAGCGGGGGTTCAGCAGCTTCCGCACACAGGCTGATGACCGGACTTGTTGGGAAGGCGCCAATACTCAAGCGGATACCACGGTGATGAACAGGGTCAAGTCTTTTTAAAATCGATGGTCGAGCGGACGAGTATACAATACAGCCGTAGTCAAGTTTAGATCGGACAAAAGAGCGATATAGCCTTAGAAGGACCGTCCGATCAGCTCCCCAGGAGGTGCCACTGAAAACACGTAAAACACTAAGAGAACGTTCACACCTGGCCTTTAAATACGAGATATGAGAAGACCAACTAAGTTTCCTATCAAACACCAATCCCAAGAATTTTGTCTCGTCTGCGTAGGGAAGGGCATCGGCTCCCAGATACAACGACGGCGGCGAAAATGCTTTCCTTCGCCAGAAGTTTACGCAGACGGTTTTCTCGGCGGAGAACTTGAAGCCGTTTTCCACACTCCAAGTAAAGAGTCGGTCAAGACACATTTGAAGGCGGCGGTGCAGGAGAGAAGTACGCCGAGAACTACAATAGATGGCGAAGTCGTCCACGAATAAAGAAGAAGAAATGCCCAATGGGACGCACTCCGTAATGGGATCGATGGCAATAGCAAATAGTGTGACACTGAGTACCGACCCCTGCGGTACTCCGTTCTCTTGAATAAAAGCGCGAGATAACTCCGAACCCACACGTACCCGAAACACCCTATCACGCATAAACTCTCGAATAAATAGGGGTAACCTTCCACGAATGCCCCATTTATGGAGGGTGCGGAGAATTCCATACCTCCAGCAAGTGTCGTATGCCTTCTCCAGGTCAAAGAACACAGCAACCGTTTGGCTCCTGCGTAAAAATCCATCCATAATGTGCGTGGACAACGAGACTAGGTGGTCGACCGTTGACCGGTAGCGACGAAAACCGCACTGAAAGTTTGATAGAAGACGTTGGGATTCTAGCCACCATGTCAGTCGCCCGTTTATCATGCGCTCCATCACCTTGCAAAGGCAACTGGTGAGGGAGATCGGACGATAACTGGAAGGCAGATGGCGATCCTTTCCAGGTTTTAAGATAGGGACAACGGTAGCCTCGCGCCAAGCGGTCGGAAATGTTGCTGTGCGCCAGATATAGTTATACACTTGCAAGAGAAAGAGCTTACTAACTGAGGACAGGTGTTGCAGCATGACGATATGGACTCCGTCCGGCCCCGGTGTGGAGGGTCTGGAAGTTACCAGGGCCCGCTCCAGCTCTTGCATTGTGAAGAAGGCGTTATAACACTCGTGGTTTAAGGATTGAAAGGATAGGTCATGCGTCTCTGCCCGGTGTTTGATGGGCAGAAAGTCCGGGTGATAATGGGAGGAACTAGAGATATGAGCAAAAGCTCCTCCCAGGGCATCAGCGACAGCTCTAGGGGTAACTACGGTGTTATTGTTAATCCGTAGGCCAGGCACCAGAATACGAGGAACTTTACCGGCCACGCGTCGCAGCTTGTTCCAAACCACAGAGGATGGTGTGAAGCGGTTAAAAGTCTCCACAAAACGCTTCCAGGATGTCTTTTTGCTGGCCTGTATCACGCGTCGGGCATTTGCGCGTAAGCGCTTGAACCTGATCAAATTGTGCAGGGTAGGATGACGCTTAAAAGTTCGCAGTGCAGCCCGGCGCGCACGCACCGCCGCGCGGCATTCATCGGTCCACCAGGGAACGGGTAAACGCCGAGGTTGGGCTGAAGTGCGAGGTATAGCACGTTCGGCGGCCGATGTAATCACAGATGTAACGTGCTCTACCATCTCGTCGATGTTGTCGGATACATGGTCGTCAAAGATAGCCAGGTTGCAAAAAAGGGACCAGTCAGCTTTGTGTAGCTGCCAAGTAGGTACACGGGAAGATGGTGTGTAGTTGGAAAGCAGGCTAATCAGGCAGGGAAGGTGGTCACTGGAAAAGGTATCAGAGACGACGTTCCACTCAAAGTGATGAGCAAGCTGTGCCGAGCAAACGGATAAGTCCAGGTGAGAGAGAGTGCTGGTTGAATCAGAAATAAATGTAGGTTCGCCAGTGTTGAGAATTGAGAGGTGATTCTGAACAAGGAATTCAGCAAGGTGCTTCCCCCTTACGCAAGCCCTAGGTGATCCCCAAAGAGGGTGATGGGCGTTGAAGTCTCCCAACAGCAAGAAGGGTGTTGGGAGCTGGGACACCAGATCGGAGAAGTCCGCAATGGCGAAGGGAGAAGAGGGCGGTAAATAAACAGAACATAAGGTAAAAGAGAGACCTGGGAGTCTAAGAGTAACGGCTACGGCTTGCAAGGTACTATTGAGCGGAAGAGGTTGGTAAAAAACGTCGTCTCGGATTAAAAACATAACACCCCCATGTGCAGAGAACCGGGCTCCGGTGGTAAATCAAAGCGCACCGGAGTAAAACCAGGAAAGGTGAACGTATCCTGCTGGTGAAGTTTCGTCTCCTGCAGGCAGAAAATACTGGGGGACAGCAAATTACCCAACAGTTGTAGGTCTGGTTTACGCCTGCGCACGCCACGTGTATTCCACTGTAGAATGGACATCCTGGGGTAAAGGGAAAAAGCCGGTCACTTAGTTCACTTTGCTGGTGGCTGTCGCTTTAATTTTCCCTTCGGGTTCCGTGTTGGGCTCGGGCTTTTTGGAGCACTTGCTTCGTGCTCCATAGGCTCCTCGGATGGAGGAGGGTCAGGGTCATTGGATAACGCGGTCAACGGGAGAAAACTGTTGCCAATACTCAAGGTTGGAAGGGAAGGCCCCTTCACACGGCTACGCCCCCTGGTGTCCTGGGAGCAAGAGCGCCGAGGAGGTGAAGGGGAACTGGCCGGGCCGGGACACTTGCCACTGGCAGGTGCCGGAGGGTCTTTGAGGAAGTCGGAGCGCTTTGGCGTGACTTTAAATTTCCGGGTGTCCGTACTCACTGAAATGGTTTTGGAGCTAGCGGTATTAGAAGTTGGCAATGCGACGCGAGGAGTAGCCACGGTTGAAGGCACAGGGCAAGTTTGGGTGCCCATGTCACGCTTTAGTATTGGTTTTGAAACTATGGAACTAAAAGTACCAAACTTCAGGAGAGAAGGTTGTCGAGCCTGATGTCGTTTGCGGGCTTCAGAGAAGGATAGACGCTCCTTCACCCGCAGCTCCTGGATGGCCTTCTCATCCTGGTATCGCGGACAATCGCGGGAGGTCGCCGGATGTTGACCTTGGCAGTTCACGCAACTTGGGGCAGAGGGACAAGTCCCGTCATGACTGCCCTTACCACAGTTGGCACATACCGCAACAGTAGCCTTACAAGAGGTCTTGGTATGGCCATAGCGCTGACACTGGTAGCAGCGCATAGGCCGCGGAATGTACGGGCGCACAGGGATAACTTCATATCCTGCCTTGATCTTCTGAGGCAGTTCGAGCCGATCGAAAGTAACAAAAAGTGTGCGGCTAGGAACCTGCACACCGTCACGCATGACTCTCACACGGTACACTTCCGTGACACCCTGGTCAGCCAGATAACCCTGGATCTCCTCCTCCGGCATACCATCCAACAGCGGGCTGGTGATAACGCCCTTGGAAGAGTTGAGACTCCTGTGCTTTTCTACACGGATAGGATATCCGTGCAGGAGTTTAGCTTTCATTAACTTATCAAATTGGGAGGTAGAGTAGCTTTCAACCAACAATGAACCAGACCGTAAACGTGTACATGACTTCACGGGCCCAGCGATTTTATCCAGACCTGATTGAATTACGAAAGGGTTAACCTTTAAAAATGACTGACCCTCTTCTGTCCGATGGATAACTAGGTAACGCGCCGATAAAGACGTGTGTACCTCTCTTTCGTCTGCAACTTGTTTTCTGCGTTTAGGTGTAGTTGTGGCCATAAAACGTAGGAATAAATTTCATCCCCCAATGCTCCCCACCCACCACGGAGCCCAACAAGGGGTCATCCCACTGGGATGACAGGGCTACATAGGGGATATAGCGGGCTCGCCGTCCCACTCACCCTGGAGTTCAGTGTAACACCTTGTCCTGGCCGATTGATTAGGGGTGGGTTAGTCCCTAACCTCCCGTTTAGCTGAAGCAGTAGCCAAAGTGGTATATTGGAAATGCGCACCCTTCCCGAATTCAGAAAAATACTGTTACGAGCTCAGATACGCATCCCTCAACCACCAGGACAAACATTTCCACCGACACGGGTCTCCACGCACGGCCTACACGTGGGTGGGCCTGTTGACCGTCTCCCTCAACCACGAAGAGGAGCCCACACGAGGGAGACTGTTGGCTCGGGACCCCGGGATCGCCAATACCCGTACCTACCGTGGTAGGCCCCTGGGGGGTTATTGACAGTTACTTTACTTTTTATATTATTGAGCGTCTACTTTCAAAGGCACTTGCCTCCATTTTCAATCTCTTTCCAACTACCATCTGTTGTCTGCTCTCCTCTCTCAGGTGGTGGAACTATGAACTTTTTTGTCAAATTATCTACTGGTGGGATTTCAAAGTTCATCACGGGATCTTTATTTTCCCATATGAATATGTTCTCCCATGTTAGTTTATTTTGGTTTATCACTCATTTTAATAATTTTGGAAGTGGATCAATGTCATGATTTTCATTCCAAAAATGAAATGCTACTGCTGACTTATCTTCTTGATGATGTGATGATGTATGATTAAGGGCGCACAACTGCGCGGTCATTAGCGCCCTTTAAAGACGAAAACCCACATAAAAAGAACAGCTCTCTACCTACTGAATAAAATCAATAAAATGCACACACACAAAGTGGCAGAAGCCTAAAAGATTAAAAATACGGATAAAAACCATTGGATCAATTGGATCACTAGATTCTAAAATTAATCTGTAAAAACAATTTAAAAACCTTGGCCACAGCTGTCTCGTCATCCGCCAGTATCTCCGCCAAGCTGACTGGCAGATGGAGAGAACTGCGGAGACGTGCTAAGCTAAAACACTCCACAAGCACGTGGCGGACCGATAGGGCGGCACCGCACAGTGGGCAAACTGGAGAAGGTGTATTATTTAGTAAAAAACTATGTGTAAAATAACAGTGGCCAAAGCGTAACCGAGCCAAACAATCTTCCTCCTTACGAGAGGAACGACAGCCTGAGAAGAAGAGGAACCAGCCATAGATTGTCAGCAAGAAGGTGGACGATGCTGCTCTGGATAATATAGTAGATACTAATCTTCGATGCCACTCCTGAAAAGCTCGAGAACGATGAATCCAAATAGCATGTATGTGCTAGACATTTCAATCGTTATGAACTGTCATGTGAATATGGGACTCCACTACGAACCCCCAACCCTCTACATCATAGGAACTGACGAGACATTCGTATACATAACTAAAGAAGACTGGGTGATAATAGTTGAAAATATATCAGTGATTGAAACATCTTACACACGGTAATGGTGCTTAAGGGCGCTCAACTACTAGGTCATCAGCGCCTTTAAAATCCAATTTGGATTTTGAGGGGCTAGACACGGTAAGCTCTCAAGTGTTTCACAAAGTGAAAATGTAATATATGGTTATAACACACCTATCACGTTTGCTAGGAAAGCAGCTATCTAGACATAACGGACGAAAATGGTTATGTGACGTTTGCAAATCATATTTCATTACAACATTACGTTTAAATAGACATAAAACACTGTACGATTAGTCAAATTAACACGATGCCTGAATGAAGTACAAACGATATCATCGAATGAAATGCATGTTCGAAATGTCTAGAAGCTCCATACGTTGTTTATGCAGATATAGTGTATATTACAGAATCTAGATTCCTGTCAAGATTGAACGAATAAAAGTTGGAAACGAGTTACTCAAACACGAACCGTATGCAATCGCCGTACATATGGTTTGTAGTTATGATGAAACTTTAACACGTTTCAAATCATTGGAATTTACATGCAAAAGGATTTGTTAAAGAGTTAATAATTGAAGATGTTATTAACCCATTCGCATCATTTGACGACCCGGGCTCGTCACGCGCCATTTTGATATTTGAATCTTATGACGAGCTCAGCTCGCATGCTGCAATGCTCCATAAAATTCCAAGTAGTTTACGTCCCTTCTCGTAGATGTCATATGTATACCTCTAGAATGAATCACTGACATGCGATGTTTGTAATTTTGCTGTATATAACGCCAGCAGCTGTGTTGAGTGAGTGAGTGAGTGAGTGTGTGGGGTTTTAGGGCCCGTCGACATCAAGGACATTTGGGCCCTAAGTCAACACTAAAACCTAAACGCTATAAAAAATATTTGCTAAAACGTAAAATATAATAACACTCAACTGTTAAAGGGATATAAAAAACCATCTAAAGCCTAATAATTTAAAATCTCTAAAATAAATATAAAATGCAAGTTAGACTTGTTTATTAAAACCAATTTTAAAAACAAACCGCAGTGCCTTATCCACAAACACTGGGTCGTCACCTAAAATACCGTGCAACTTGGTCCCCAAGCCCAAAGTTTAGCGAACGCGGGCGTACTGCGGGCAATCCAGCAATACATGCCGCACAGCGAGGCGTACTGCACATGGAGCACACACAGGGGCCGGTTCCCCTCTTAACAAATGGCCATGAGTAGCTCGTGTGTGCCCAATACTCAGCCGGGTGAGTATAACCTCGGCTCGCCGGTTATCCCTGCAGGAAGTTAGCCAGGGTTGTACGCTATCCTTTATTGCCCGGAGTTGTGTGCCTTTCAAAGCTGTCCAGGAGTGCTGCCAAGCAGATAGTAGTTGGCGACGGAAAAAACGTTGCACGTCCTGGAATGGCACCGTAGTTGATAAACTCCGGGGCAAACGGCAAGCAGACTTAGCAGCCGCGTCCGCCTCCTCGTTCCCTGAAATCCCAACATGGCCTGGGGTCCAAGTAAAAGCAAAATTGTATCCGCGACTGAGCATTTGCGAGATCTGGGTCTGTATTTTTAAAACCAGTGTGTGAGTGGCAGTGTGCTGTTGTAAAGCCTGAAGCGCACATAGACAGTCAGTGCAGACGATAAAAGAGCCAGGAGCTAACTTGCAAATAAAAAGGAGCAAATAGTAGATGGCATACAGCTCTGCTGAGAAGACCGAAGTTGAGTCCAGAAGTCGAAATTTGTGAGCCTCGCCGTTAACGAAGAACGCGCAACCCGTAGCGGTACCTAACTGAGAACCGTCTGTGAAGACCGGAACATAGGGTAACAGCCCAGTAATTCGGCAAAAAGTTGTTGGAACACCGAATGTGGAGTAGCGAGTCTAGAGTTGCTTGACAGAGAGAGATCGAACCGCGCACGATTGAGCTGCCATGCAGGATAAGGGCAGATGGACGACCTCTCCACGCCAGGCATTCGGAGGCCATGGGAATGTAGGAGATCACGAAATCCTATTCCCATGGGGCGTGTCCCAGAACCAGGGCGCATATAACGGTGGACTAAATCTGGCCAGAGAACTGGTTTAAAGCAAGGATGATTGGGATAACTAGCCAACTTCGAGGCATATGAGCAGAGTAACAGCGAGCGACGAATATGGAGTGGAGGTTCGCCTGAGTCTGCATACAGGCAGTCGACTCAACTGCTGCGGAAAGCTCCTGTGGCAAGGCGGATACCAGTATGATGCACGGTGTCTAAAAGGCGAAGTTTAGAGGCGGTCGCTGCGCCATAAATAAAACTGCCATAGTCCAGCTTGGACCGAACAAAAGAGCGGTACAGCCTCAACATTACCGTGCGATCGCCCCCCCCCCCAAGTTGCTCCAGATAATACCTTCAGCACCCGAAGAGAACGATCGCAAGAGCCTCGAAGGTGACGAATGTGGTGCTCCCAGTTGAGCTGTCGGTCTATGTAGAGGCCCAAGAACTTCAGGTGCGAGACAAATGGCAGAGGTGTGCCGTTCAAATGAAGATCAGGGGGCGGGTGAATACCTCGTAGGCGGTGAAAGTGGATACACAGTGACTTCGCAGCTGAAAATCGGAAGCCGGTTTGAAGCGCCCAAGCTGCTAGCTGGGTGATGGTCAGCTGCAGTTGGCGCTCAATGTGATCTATGTTGACTGACCTATAATAAAACGCGAAGTCGTCAACATAGGAGGGATGATGGAATTCCACTTCGAACGGCACTAGTGATGCCGTTAATCGCTACGGCAAAAAGGGTAACGCTCAAAATCGACCCTTGAGGTACACCGTTCTCCTGTATCCGCTCCCGGGATATCGTGTTTCCTATGCGCACATGAAAACGGCGAAGTTTTAAGAAGTTGCATAGGAATTCGGGTAGATGTCCACGCATACCGTAACCATGTAGGTTACGGAGTATGCCGTACCGCCAGATGGTGTCATAAGCCTTCTCCAGGTCGAGGAACACGCCCACGGCGTGCTGCTTCAGTAGAAAGGCATAGGAAATAGACCCCTCAAGGCGTGTTAGATTATCGACACTTGAGCGATGGCGACGAAAAACTCATTGCAAGTTGGACAGATGGTTATGTTTTTCTAGCCACCAATTTAACCGAGAGTTTATCATTCGTTCGAAGGTCTTACAGATGACACTCGTCAGGCAAATGGGGCGGTAGCTAGATGATCATGATGGTTTGTATTTATGGGCGCTCAACTGCTAGGTCATCAGCGCCCATTAAAGACAATTGTGCGAATGACACTAAGTAAAAATATATCTATAAAAATAAACATTTAAAAGAAGTACAAAAACAAAACACTCTTTATTGCTAAAAAACAAAAAACGCAATAGATATAACATGTATAGATAAAACAAAAATATATTTATAACAAAAGGCGGCCGAAACCAGCAATAGACTATAAAACTAAAACGTATGAAATAACAGACGATAAAAGCATGAACTATTAGATTCTTAACTGAACTCTGGCGATGTACTTCAGGACTTTTTCCACCGCAGAGTTATTGTCTGCTAGGATGTCCGTCAAGCTGACCGGCAGCTGCAGAGACTCCCGCAGGTCTGCTAGGTGAATACACTCGAGCAGCACATGACGGACCGAGAGAGCCTGACCACAGGATTCGCAAACAGAAGCAGTGACCATCCTCACAAGGTGACTGTGTGAGAAGTAGCAGTGCCCAATACGCAACCGAGCCAAACTCACCTCCTCCCGACGCGATAAGCGATAGGAGGTCGCCCAGTTATCCGGAAGCACTTTTACCCTTCTCAGCTTGTTATTACGCAGAGCAGACCACTCATCACGACAGCGTGACAGTGCCGCTCTACGCACAAGCCTTAAGTCTTCCGCGGTGACAAAAGGGATGTTGACACTCGGTTCTACGCTTGCCACCTTTGCTGCCGAATCCGCCAGTTCGTTCCCATGCAGGCCTACGTGGCCAGGAATCCATGCGCTCACCACGCTAACGCCAGAGACGTGTAAAAAGTGGAGTGCATCCTGTATGCGTTGCACAATTGGGTGTTGGTTGTGCAACTCACGAAGGCTCTGAAGTGCGCTTAGGGAATCACTTAGGATAAGACAATTACCTAACTTTCTTCGGCGAACATGTATGACGGCTCGTTATATTGCATAGAGCTCTGCACTATAAATGGAAGTACTGCCATGGAAACCGAATGTATAGGGTTCGGCTCCATGGATGTAAGCACATCCAACACCTGTATCGCTTTTGGATCCATGTGTATAAATTAAAGTATGGTCCTTATAATAAGTTACAAACACTAAAAAAAACTACTGCGGATACTACACGAGGGCGTCGTAGCCTTCCTGTGCACTGTCATCCCAAGATCTACGTGGGATCCTACACGCAACCATGGAGGATACACTCTTTCGCCCTTGGGTAACATCCTAGGCATTTCGAGTGCATGACACCCTAGGAGCTCCCGGAACCGAAAACCTGGCGGCTTCGGGTTTATACTCGTGTTCCTATAACGTCCGTCAAGTAAGGTGTCGAAAAACGGTGCATACGTCGGATGCGAAGGCATACTATTTAGCCCACAGCCGTAATTCCCCAGCAAAGCCTCGCGGCGATATTGCAGAGGAGGTTCTGCTGCTTCGGCGTAGAGGCTCACCACTGGGCTAGTTGGAAATGCTCCAATAGCGATACGAAGCCCAGAGTTATGAACCGTCTCTAGTTTCTTCAGCGCAGATGGACGAGCTGAAGCATAAACGATGCACCCATAGTCCAATTTGGATCGGATCAGTGTGCGATACAAACGAAGCAGCACTGAGCGATCCGCTCCCCACGATCGCCCACTAAGTACCCGCAGTATGTTAAGAGAACGCTCACATCGTGCTTTCAGCACTGCTATATGAGATGTCCAGCTAAGCTTCCGATCAAACATCAGTCCCAGGAACCTCGTTTCATCTGCAAATGGTAAGAGGTGTGGCCCGAGTCGGAGTGAAGGTGGTAAACGACTCCTATTGCGCCAGAAGTTGACGCAGACAGTTTTTTCTGTGGAGAATCGGAAGCCGTTTTTAGCACTCCAATCGCGGAGATTGTCTAAACATTCTGCAGACAGCGCTCCACGAATGCAGTGCGTCGTGAAGTGCAGTACACGGCGAAGTCGTCTACGAACAAGCATGATGAAACCCCTCGAGGAACACATTGGGAAATAGAGTTGATGGCAATAGCGAACAGTGTAACACTCAGCACCGATCCTTGAGAAACACCGTTCTCTTGTACGAAAAGATTCGAAAAAAACGGAGCCGACCCTTACCCGAAAAACGCGGTCGCTCATGAACTCCCGAAGGAAAAAAGGTAGGCGCCCACGTACATTCCAGCCGTGCAAGGTGCGTAGGATACCTGCACGCCAACACGTATCATAGGCCTTCTCCAGATCGAAAAATATGCCGACGGTCTGACAGTTCCCCCTAAAGCCGTTCATGATTTGTGTCGACATCGACACCAGATGGTCTACTGTGGAACGGCGACGTCGGAATCCACACTGGATGTTTGTCAGGAGGTTGTGAGTTTCCAGCCACCACACCAACCGCCCATTGATCATGCGTTCCACCACCTTGCATACGCAACTGGTGAGGGAAATAGGACGGTAGCTGGAAGGCAGATGGCGGTCCTTCCCGGCTTTCAAAATGGGTATCATGGTGGCCTCCCGCCACTTCTCAGGAAAACTGCCGTCAACCCACACACGATTATACATCTCCAGTAGGAACGCCTTCCCTTCGGGAGAAAGTTGTTGCAACAATCGCACATGGATGCCGTCTGGTCCCGGTGCAGATGCCCGCGAAGATGAAAGCGCGTGATCTAACTCTACCATGGTGAAGAGGTGATTGTAGTCTTCAAGGTTTCTAGAGCAGAAAGAGAAACCTTTGGATTCCTCCAGAGTCTTAATTTGGAGCAACTCAGGCGAGTAATTATTTGAGCTAGACACTTGAGCGAACGCCCTGCCGAAAGTATTAGCCACATCGTGCTGATCAACAACAGCACCTGTAGCGCTTTTAAGACCGGCGATTGGCATGTATGTGGACTTTCCGGCCACGCGCCTTAACCTATCCCATACGACTGAGGAAGGTGTATGTTGATTGAACGATGACACGAAGTTGGTCCATGAGGTCTTTTCGCTATCCTTAATCACCTGTCTGGATTTCGCACGCATTTTTTTGTACTCGATCAGATTATCGAGAGTAGGGCGCCACTGGAAATTCCTAAGAGCCCGCCTCCGAGCCCGAATAGCAGTCCGGCAATTATCTGTCCACCATGGGATAGGGAAACGACGGGTGTGCGTTCTCGTTCGCGGAATAGATCGTTCTGCTGCCGAAAGAATCGTCACCGTGAAATGCTCAACTAAGTCGTCCACAGACGCGTGGTCATCATAGTTGAAGACAGCCAACTGCTTGTAGACATTCCAGTTGGCACCATCAAAGCGCCAGCCGGGCAGACGTGCGGAACACGGATCTCGTGCTAAGAGACTGACAAGACACGGAAAGTGGTCACTAGAATGTAGGTCAGAGATGACATTCCATTGAAGGGAGACTGCTAGCTGTTGCGAGTGAGTGTGTGGTGTTTTAGGGCCCGTCGACAGCAAGGTCATTTGGGCCCCAAGTCAATTCTAAAAACTAAAGGTTACACAAAGTTAAAAAGTAAGATAAAATATAAACACTCAACTATTAAAAGCCCATAAGAAACTGATCCCACTACTAAAAATTTAAAATCTCTAAAATAAATAAATATAAAATACAAGTCACACATGTTTATTAAAACCGATGTTAAAAACAAACCGCAGTGCCTTATCCACGGCCACTGGGTCGTTCCCTAAAATACCGTGCAAGTTAGCTCTTAGGCCCAAAGACTGGCGAACGCGGGTGTACTGCGGGCAATCCAGCAATACATGCCGCACAGTGAGAGGTACTGTACACGGAGCACACACAGGGGCCGGTTCCCCTCTTAATAGATGGTCATGCGTTGCGCGTGTGTGCCCAATTCTCAGCCGGGTGAGTAGTAGTAGTAGTAGTAGTAGTAGTAGTAGTAGTAGTAGTAGTAGTAGTAGTAGTAGTAGTAGTAGTAGTAGTAGTAGTAGTGGGGCTTAGGGGCGCACAACAGCTGAGGTCATTAGCGCCCGAGCTCAGACTAGGTAAAGCCCAACTGAAAAGTAAACGCTAAAAACAATAAAATCCACTAAAAGGTCCAAAAACACAAAGAACATAAAAGATGCTCAAACTGTTAAAATAGCTAAAATAGGAGTGCCGAGATGAATCTAAAATGAGGCACGGCGAGGGATGTTAAAATCATATGGAACGAAGCTTTCCGCTGCGCTGTAAAAAGTCGAAGAGGCCCTCCACAGCAGCAATATCATCCCTCAACATTGCGCTGAGGTTGGATGCCAAACCCAAGGAGGAGCGCAACGTTGAGTAAAATCGGCACTCCACTAAAAAGTGCTCTACCGTCAAAGGCTCACCGCAGTGAGCACAATGAGGTGCTGAGTCCTGGCGTAACAAGTGTTGATGGCTAAAACGGCAGTGCCCGATGCAAGGTCTAGCTAAAATAACTTCTTCCCTGCGAGAAGAACGTGAAGATGTGGCCCAGGGAAGCGGAAGAGGTTTAACCTCCCGCAGTTTGTTCCCAACGAGCGCGGACCAGTCATCATGCCAGCGAGTGTTGATGGCTCGGCGAAGGGAAGCACTAAGATCCTCGAAAGGAACAGAATTGCTAAAAACTGTGGGGGATAAAATAGCAGACTTCGCGGCGGCAAGAGCAGCCTCGTTGCCCGGAATGCCTACGTGTGCGGGAACCCAAACAAACGACACGTGGAACCCTGAATCAGCGAGCGAATGCAGCCGATCGTGTATTCGCTGTACTAGGGGATGGCTGGGGTACAGCGAACGAATGCTCTGTAGAGCACTCAGAGAATCGCTACAGATGGCAAAGTGGTTAGAGTGCTGCTGGCTGATAAAAAGTAGGGCTTGATAGATACTAAAAAGTTCAGCGGTAAAAATCGAGCACTGTCCGGAAAGACGAAACGTAAAACGCTCCGCAGCACCTACGAAGGCACAGCCAACACCTCGGTCTGTTTCAGAACCGTCCGTAAAAATTAAACTGTAGTTCTTAAAATATTGAAGTTCTAAAAATGCTGATTGGATGCCAGTGGTCGGAAACGCAGACCTGGGCATCGACGTCAACCCAAGGTGGAATAGGGTGTCATACCGCGACCAAGGAGGAAAAATAGATTCCCTGCGAGGTATTACTGGCGGTAGTGTGACGTCCAGGGCCCGAAGAAGCAGGCGAAACCGAACACCGGGCGGAAGTAATGCAAGGGGGCTGACAGCGTACTGGCCATCAAGAGACGAGTCAAAGAAAGGCTTGTACTTTGGGTGCGTGGGTAGAGAGGATAGACGGCATGCATAGGTGCCTAAAAGAATATCTCGCCTATAGCACAGGGGAGGTTCAGCTGCTTCAGCGTACAGACTGGGGATGGGGCTGGTTGGAAAAGCACCAGTAGCTAGACGTATCCCCCGATTGTGCACAGGATCCAAACGACTCAAAATGGAAGGCCGTGCCGACGAATATACCACACTCCCATAGTCAAGCTTTGATCGTACCAGGGACCGATAGAGCTTTAAGAGCACGGTCCGATCAGCTCCCCAGGATGTACCTGATAAGACACGTAAGATATTGAGGGACCGGGCACAGCGACCTTTCAGGGAAGCGATATGAGAATCCCAGCTCAGCTTCCTATCGAACAGCAATCCTAAAAATTTAGCTTCCTCTGCAAAAGGAAGCGTATGGGGACCGAGGTGGAGTGAGGGTGAATCAAACGCCTTACGGCGCCAAAAGTTCACGCACACGGTCTTCTCGGTGGAAAAATGGAAGCCGTTGTGGAGGCTCCAAGTGTAAAGGCGATCTAAACAGACCTGGAGCCGACGCTCCAAGATACTCGTCCGCCGAGAGCTACAATATACGGCGAAGTCATCAACAAATAACGAAGAGGATATTCCAGCGGGAATACACTCAGTGATAGGATTGATGGCGATGGCAAAGAGGGTAACGCTGAGGACCGAACCCTGGGGTACCCCGTTTTCCTGATGGAAAACGCGGGATAGATTACAACCCACCCTAACACGAAAGGACCGCTCCATCATGAATTCCCGGAGAAAAATGGGAAGTCGACCACGAAGACCCCACTGATGTATGGTGCGTAGTATGCCAGTCCGCCAACAGGTGTCATAGGCTTTCGTAAGGTCAAAAAAGACGGCCACAGTTTGGCAGCGGCGCAGGTAGGCGTTCATGATATGAGTCGAGAGAGAAATCAGGTGATCAGTGCTGGAACGGTAACGGCGAAATCCGCATTGGATGTTGCACAGAAGGTTCTCCGACTCAAGCCACCATCGTAAGCGCCCATTAATCAAGCGCTCCATCACCTTACACACTGTACTGGTGAGGGAGATGGGGCGATAACTGGAGGGCAAACGGCGGTCCTTACCCGGTTTTGGGACCGGAATGATAGTTGCCTCGCGCCAAGCTGTACGGAAAACTCCGTCACGCCAGATGCGGTTGTACATGCGAAGCAGAAACTCTTTACTAGCAAAGGAGAGGTGTTGAAGCATAGCCACGTGAACACCATCAGGCCCAGGAGCGGATAAGGGAGAGGAGCATAACGCCGAGTCCAGCTCCCGGAAGCTAAATTCTGCGTTGTAGCACTCCAGGTTAGCTGAGCGGAAAGATAATTCCTGGGCCTCAATCTGAGACTTGAGGACCCGAAACGTCGAAACGTAGTTGGCAGAGCTGGAGGCTGCAGCAAAAGTGCTACCCAGGCAATTAGCAACCTCAACCGTATCTACAACAGTGAGAGGTCCATCCTGGAGTCCAGGAATGAATGAGGGTGGCCGTTTACCAGCAACACGACGGAGTTTCTCCCAAACCACAGAAGAAGGGGTGGTGTGCGAGAAAGAGGCAACAAAGGAAGTCCAGCACGCTCTTTTCCTAGCCCTAAAAACACGTCGGGCTTGTGCGCGCAGCTGTTTATAAGCTACCAAGTTCTCGACGGTGGGGTGATGTTTAAATACCCTAAGAGCTTTCCGGCGTGCGCGAAGGGCATCGCGGCACTCAAGAGTCCACCATGGGACAGGCAAACGCCGAGGCTCCGTGGAGGATTTCGGAATAGATTGCTCGGCAGCGGAGACAACAACTGAAGTGAAATGGTCGACCAGAAGGTCAATAGAAGTAAACTGTGAATCCTTGAATGTGGCAGCTTCGGAAAAGAGCGCCCAGTTGGCCTTGGAGAGTTGCCATGAGGGTGAACGCGAGCGGGGAACGTTGTGAGAGAGCAACGTTAGCACACATAGGCAGTGATCACTGGAATGAGTGTCAGATACTAGATGCCATTGGAAACAATGAGCAAGCTGTGTGGAGCAGAGAGAAAGATCGAGATGGGAGGGAGAACCGGTGGAATCGGAAAAAAAAGGTGGGTTCACCAGTGTTCAAAACAAGGAGAGGAAACTGGTCAAAGAAGTCAGCAAGTAGGGTTCCCCTTGCACACGCCCTAGGAGAGCCCCAACACGGATGATGGGCATTAAAATCCCCCAAAAGAAGAAAGGGTGTGGGGAGCTGCGAAGCGAGTTGAGAGAGCTCGGCAGGAAGGACGGAGTCTGAAGGGGGGAGGTAAACTGTGCATAAGGTAAACGATAAACCGGGAAGACTGAGCCGAAGGGCAACAGCTTGCAAAGTAGTGTTAAGGGGTAGAGGCTGACCAAAAACATCAGCACGTGTGAGAATCATGACACCACCATGAGCAGGAGAGCCCAATTCCGGCAGAAGGTCGAAGCGTACCGGAATATAATTACGCAAATCAAAAGCATCCTGACGGCGAAGTTTGGTCTCTTGTAAACAAACCGCTATGGGGTTGTAGGACCGCAACAAGAGCTGGAGCTCTGCCCTATGTGAGCGCACACCACGAATGTTCCACGTTAAGAGAGCCATGGAAAAGAACTAGGGGGGAGCGGCGGTGTTAGGGAGAACATTAAAGGTTGCAAGGGCGCCAGGAATGCGGGTTCAGGTTGTCGGACGACGTTTCTCTTTTTTCCGCACTTTGGCGCACTTGGGACCGACAAACGGTCGCTCCATGGGCGACTCCTCAGATGTGCGGGAGTCGGAAGGGTCCCTTCGAGAAGGGGATCGGGAAACCGACTGAACAGAAGTCCTGCCGGTTCCTCGAATGCGACTACGGGAGCGGCACACCGTAGAAGTACCGGGAGTAGTGCTGACCGACACGGAACGTGAAACTGCAGCTGGGGCAGTAGAGGAGCTAGACGAGGCTGCTGGTGCCAACGCCTTAAAAGGTTTGCAGTCTCCAGCAAGTCGCATTGGGTTGAAGCATCCGATACATTGAGGGTCCGTGTGGCAACAGACTGCGTCGCCTGCACAGGAGACCGGCGAACTGCTGATGCGTAACCCAAGCTGGCAGCGGGTTTCAGTTGCTCAAACCGTCTTTTTGCCTCTAGAAAGGACAGACGTTCTTTGACGCGCAGTTCCTGAATGGCCTTCTCATCAAGAAACTGCGGACATTGCCGGGAGCTGGAGGGATGCGTACCACCGCAATTGACGCAGACCGGGTCACGAGTACATATCGCGTCGCCATGGGGAGGTAAAGCGCAACGGTCGCATACAGCATCAAAAGTACAGCGGGCCTGAGTATGCCCAAACCGCTGACACCGAAAACAGCGCATAGGGTTTGGGACATACGGACGCACTGCAGCACGTTCGTACCCACAATAGATAGCGTCCGGCAATGTGGTACCTTTGAAAGTGAGGAAGACTGTCCGCAACGGAACAGACTGTCCATCACGTTTACCAAGGAGACGGTACGCCTCGCACACATTCTGGTCAGTCAAATTGGATACTATTTCCTCGTTAGAGAGGCCGTCCAAACTGGAAGTTGTCACGATCCCTCTACAGGTATTCAGTCTTGTGTGGGGCTACCCGAATGGGGTAGGAACCCAACAAGCAAGCCTTCAGGAGCTTACTGGACTGATCCTGGTTCTTTGTTTCTACCAAAAGGGTACCGTCTCTTAACCGAGTTGCAGATCTTAGAACGCCACATATCCGATCAAGCTCGCGTTGGATATAAAAAGGACTAATGTCTCGCATTGTCTTGTTTTCGCAGGTCAGGGTCACAACCAAAAAAGAATCGAATGGGAAAGGTTTGCGCGGAGGAGCCATGGTTAGAGGACCCCCTTCCGGAACCGTCGGCGTCAGCCTGCCATCCGGGGGTGAAAGAAAAAGACACCAAACCTTCACGGTCTGCGCCGTCATGGGAGAGCCCTCCCACGACCGATCACAATTGTACTTCAGAAGAGCTACCGTCCAACTACTGTTGCCCAAATGTGAGAACCGTTCACCACGTGACACCCCGGCTTTAGGCCCCTACCACAGGAATAACCGCCTGTGGCCCCCCACTTTAGGCCGTGCAGCAGTCAACGGACGCATGCACGGATTCAGGGGGCTTGTGGTTGATTACACCGGGGCTCCCGTCAGCGGTAACACGTCCGGCTGGTAATACTGGCCCAATGACTCACGACCTTCGGACCATTAAAACCAGCCGGGCCTCATGGAGACTACGTGAGTGTACATGACGGTGTGGACGGGCTCCGCACCTAAGGTCACACACAGGGTCAGTAGAGAGTCCACTACAACCTTCACGCCTGAGACCTCCGGAGAGCACGCAAGTCGGAAGCCGCGCTGGAACCGTGGGACAGGAACCACGGAGACAGAAGAAAGATCCCTGGTGGTGCGGCAGTTTATAAACCTAAACAGCTAAAGCTAAAATAGAACAATAAACCTAGAAGAGGAAGAAGCTTAAAACTAAGGGTGACCAACGTGGCACAAACAAAATGGGATGAGAGGGTGACGATGGGGATGATTGCCTCGGGACCCCGGGATCGCCAATGCCCGTACCTACCGTAGTAGGCCCCTGGGGGGTCAGCCGGGTGAGTATCACCTCGCCCGCCGGTTATCCCTGCAGGAAATTGGCCAGGGTTGTACGCTCTCCTTTATCTCCCGGAGTTGTGTGCCTTCCAAAGCTGTCCAGGATTGCTGCCAAGCAGATAGAAGTTGGCGACGGAAAAAACGCTGCACATCCTGGTACGGCACCGTAGTTGTTAAACAACGGGGCAAATGGCAAGCGGACTTAGCAGCCGCTTCCGCCTCCTCGTTCCCGGAAATCCCAACATGGCCTGGGGTCCAAGTAAAAACAAAATGGTATCCGCGACGGAGCATTTGCGAGATCTGGACCTGTATTTTTAAAACAAGTGTGAGCGGCAGTGTGCTGTTGCAAGGCCTGAAGAGCACTCAGAGAATCAGTGCAGACAATAAAAGGGCCAGGAGCTAACTTGCAAATAAAAAGGAGCAAAAAGAAGATGGCATACAGTTCTGCTGAGAAGACCGAAGTTGAGTCCAGAAGTCGAAATTTGTGAGCCTCACCGTTAACGAAGAACGCGCAACCCGTAGCGTTACCTAACTCAGAACCGTCTGTAAAGACCGGAACATAGGGTAACGGCCCAGTACTTCGGCAAACAGTTGTTGGAACACCGAATGTTGAGTAGCGAGTCTAGAGTTGTTTGAAAGAGCGAGATCGAACCGCGCACGATTGAGCTGCCATGCAGGATAGGGGCAGATGGACGACCTCTCCACGCGAGGCATTTGGAGGCCATGCGAATGTAGTAGATGCCGAAATCTTATTCCCACGGGGCGAGTCCGAGAACCAGGGCGCATATAACGGTGGACTAAATCTGGACACAAAACTGGTTTAAAACAAGGATGATTGGGATAACTTGCCAACTTCGAAACGTATGAGCAGAGTAACAGCGAGCGACGAATATGGAGTGGAGGTTCGCCTGAGTCTGCATACAGGCAGTCGACTCGACTGGTGCGGAAAGCTCCTTTAGCAAGGCGGATGCCAGTATGATGCACGCTGTCTAAAAGGCGAAGTTTAGAGGCGGTCGCTGCGCCATAAATAAAACTGCCATAGTCCAGCTTGGACCGAATCAGAAGGCGGTACAGCCTCAACATTACCGTGCGATCGCCCCCCCCCAAGATGCTCCAGATAATACCTTCAGCACCCGAAGAGAACGACCGCAAGAGGCTCGAAGGTGACGAATGTGGTGCTCCCAATTGAGTTGTCGGTCCAAGTAGAGGCCCAAGAACTTCAGGTGCGAGACAAATGGCAGGGGTGTGCCGTTCAAATGAAGATCAGGAGGCGGGTGAATACCTCGTAGGCGGTGAAAGTGGATACACTGCGTCTTCGCAGCAGAAAAACGGAAGCCGGTTTGAAGCGCCCAAGCTGCTAGCTGGGTAATGGTCAGCTGCAGTTGGCGCTCAATGTGATCTATGTTGGCAGACCTATAATAAACTGCGAAGTCGTCAACATAGAGGGATGATGAAATTCCACTTCGAACGGCACTAGTGATGCCGTTGATCGCTACGGCAAAAAGGGTGACGCTCAAAATTGACCCATGAGGTACGCCGTTTTCCTGTATCCGCTCCCGTGATATCGTGTTTCCTATGCGAACCCGAAAACGGCGAAGTTTTAAGAAGTTGCATAGGAATTCGGGTAGATGACCACGCATACCGTAACCATGTAGGTTACGGAGTATGCCGTACCGCCAGGTGGTGTCATAAGCCTTCTCCAGGTCGAGGAACACGCCCACGGCGTGCTGTTTCAGTAGAAACGCATCGGAAATATACCCCTCAAGGCGTGTTACATTATCGACACTTGAGCGATGGCGACGAAAACCGTATTGCAAGTTGGACAGATGGTTATGTTTTTCTAGCCACCAATTTAACCGAGCGTTTATCATTCGCTTCAACGTCTTACAGATGACACTCGTTAGGCAAATGGGGCGGTAGCTAGATAGTAGCGTGCGGTCCTTTCCGGGTCGAGGGATGGGGATGACGATACCCTCTCGCCAGGAGGAAGGGAAAACCCGCTCATGCCAAATGCGGTTATAGATGTTTAAAAGGAAACATAGCGCCTCAGATGGAAGATGTAGCAGCATCTGTCGGTGTACGTCATCGGGACCTGGAGAAGAATCCTTTGCTAACGCCAGAGAATGGGCAAGCTCGGCTACGGTAAAAGGTTGATTGTACGGCTCGGTGCAGTCACTATTAAAATTAAGTGGTACCCGCTCCGCCTTTTCCTTAATAGGCAGGAAGAGAGCGTCATAGCGGGCAGTTTGGCTAGTAGCAGCAAATATGGTAGCTAGGGCTTCAGCCATGTCCTGCTCGGTGGTGCACATGGAACCGTTGATGGCAAGGCCGGGAATTACCGTCCGGCGATACTTGCCATACATCCGCCGAACAGCTGACCATACTTGCTGGGTAGAGCTGCGCCGGGAAAGCAAAGACACATAGGCTTTCCAGGATTTACGCTTTGCGTTGCGCAGTATAAAGCGTGCCCTAGCGCGAGAACGTTTGCAGGCGACGAAGTTCCCTTCCGTCGGGTGCCGCTGAAAAACGCGCAAAGCACGTTTGCGTGCTTTGACAGCCAAACTGCATTCCTCAGACCACCACGGTACAGGGATACGACGTGGTGTAGGTGAACCTCAAGGAATGCTGGATTCTGCTGCGAGCAGGATCGAGCAAGTAAAATATTCGACCATTTCGTCGATGGTGTCGAAACCATCGTCGATGAGGTGTATGAGGGATTGGAATTTTCCCCAGTTAGCTTTGAAAATAATCCAGCGAGGATGTCGAGAAGGTACACATTGGCGGCCAGAAAAATGAATGTTAATGGGGTAATGATCACTGCCAAAGAGGTCGGAAAGTACTGACCACTCAAGTAGTGGTACTAATGACGGACTGCAGAAAGAAAGGTCTAGTACGGAATGTGTACCATAAGCGGATGATATGAATGTCGGGTCACCAGTATTTAGCAGAAGCAGGTCAGACTTATCGAAGACGTTTACGAGCAGGCATCCACGGGCGTCATCTGTGCCTGATCCCCAGAGCGTGTGCTTGGCATTCAAATCTCCCACAAGGAGTAGTGGTGAGGGGAGCTGAGCCAATAGCGCTAGAAGATCCCGCTCTGGAACTATACTGAGCGGCGGCAGGTACATGTTACAGATGGTAAAACTGATGCTCTCCAGCTGTAGTCGGACGGCCACAGCTTGCAATGGTGTGGTGAGGGCAACGTGGGCGGCGGAAATGTTAGGCGCCACTAAGGTAGCACCGCCACCGCTTACACGCATACCTCCAAGAGAGTCGCTTCTAAATGCAGAGAAAGAGTGAAGGTGTAACGAGTGATTGGGATGTAAGTGGGTTTCTTGGAGACAAATAATTGATGGTGACGGTTGAGAAACTAAATGTTGTAGGTCTTGAGCTCGAGCTCGAAAACCATTGAAATTCCACTGGATTATTTCCATGAAGAGTTTTTAATGGGCCGTTTTAACCTTTTTCTTGACCTTGGCTGACTTGGGCCCTACGATTCGAAAATCGTTAGCCTCCTGTGACCCCGCTGATGATCGGGAGTCAGAACTCCTACGGCTCGTAGAACGAGACCGGGATCTAATAGAAGGCGAGCGACTTCGCGATCTTTGTGTTGGCCGGGATCGGTTTTTCACATTTACTACGAGATTGTTGTTATTCGGTGATGGCTTGGTGGCTGGAGTCTGTACGGCTGAAACGGAGGTAGTGCTGGTGGATATACAAACAGTCTGAGACGTGGGTTTAACAGCTAGAAAGTCAGTCTGCGTGGATGCGTGGGCGACAGGGACGTGTTGAACAGCAACAGTGGAATTAGGAGTACGGCGAGCTGCTAATGCATATCCAGCAGTAGTGTTAGGAGGCTTCAGTTGTTCGAAGCGCCGCCGTGCCTCTGGAAAAGTCAGGCGTTCCTTTACACGTACCTCCTGAATACTTTTTTCGTCCATGAATCTAGGGCACTGTCGCGAACTGGAGGGATGACTACCACCACAGTTCACGCAACAAGGTGTTTGCCTGCAGTTAGGGTCGTCATGTTTCGGTAGGCCACATTGCTCACAAAGAGCAGGATTGGTGCATGTGACCTTAGTATGTCCGAACCGCTGACATTGGAAACAGCGCATGGGGTTCGGGACATACTGGCGGACGCTAGCACGTTCATAGCCGCAATAGATGTACTCGGGTAGCTTAGTCCCGGCGAAAGTAAGAAAGACCGTACGTAGCGGGTACTCCTTGCCATCTTGATTTCGAGTAAGCCGGTACGCCTGACAAACGAGTTGGTCGGAGAGGCAACTTACTATTTCCTCATTCGCTAGACCATCTAAGCTGGAGGTGGTGACTACTCCTCTACACGTATTAAGCGTTTTGTGTGGGGCTACCCGGATAGGGTAGGAGCCCAACAAAGACGCTTTTTGCAGCTTTTTTGACTGGTCTGCAGTTGAGGTCTCTAACAGTAACCTACCGTCTCGCAGACGCGTAGCGTTTTTGACAGGGCCACTGATCTTATATATTTCTCGCTTTATATAAAATGGGCTAATATCCTTAAACGTTTTGCCATCACAAGCCAAGGTCATCAATAAATAAGGGTCAATGAAGGTTTTGCGCGGAGACATGATATAGACCCCCATCCGGAACCGTCGGCGTCAGCCTGCCATCCGGGGGTTAAAAAAGAAAGACACCGAATCTTCACGGTCTGTGGAGTGATGGGGACCCCACCCATGACCGATCTCATTTGTACCTCAGAAAAGCTACCCTTCAATATCCATTGCTTGTCCGTATGGGTAAACCGTTCACCACGCACTACCCGGCTTTATGCCCCTACCACAGGAATAACCGCCTGTGGCTCCCCACTTTAGGCCGCGCTGCGCATAAAGGGCACACGCGGATTCAGGGGACTTGTGGTTGATAACACCGGGGTTCCGTCAGCGGTAACACGTCCGGTCCGTGATACTAACCCAACGGCAACACGGCCGTCGGGAGATTAACACAGACCGGGCCCTCAAGGAGCTACGTGGGTATACTTGACGGTGTGGACGGGCTCCGCACCTAAGGCTACACATAGGGGCAGTGCGAAGGGTCCGCTCAACCTTCACTTTTGAGACCTCCGGAGAGCACACATGTCGGAAGCCGCGCTGAAAACCGTGGGACAGAACCACGGAGAAAGGAGAGATCCCTGCTGGTGAGACAGGAGTTATAAACCTAAGACCTTAAGTGCTAATAATTATAATAAAAAACTAGAAGGGGAAGAAGGTGATGCATACTGATCAGCAGTAGGAGAGCGTGGCACAGTTGATGGAGGTGAAGGGGATGAATTGAGGGTGAGTGGCTAGGGACCCCGGGCTCGCCAATCCCGTACCTACCGTAGTAGGTCCCTGGGGAAAAATACCAGAGACTCTTCTGCCAGTTTTCGGAGTTACTGATGGGCCTTCTCGGCAGCCGTAGCGGTCGAGGGGTACACCAAGTCCCCACCGTACATCACATCAGTCAGTGCCCTACTTCCTGTTGCCCACCCCTCGGGACGAGGACCGCAGAGGTTGGATTTTGAGGGGCAGCAGCTGTGTTTAAAGTAAGCAAAACAATTTTATCTTAGTGTTATTTCCCTCGCACCAGTAGCAATCATTGCCGCAAGGAAAGTTCGCGCGGATGACGAAGACGGTTTAAGAAAATTTGTACAAAGTGTATTAGACAGTGAAAGTGGATGTGGCGATTTTTCAGTATATAAAACAGAACCCGAAGAAGTTTCTAGTGACAGTGAAGATGAATTTAGTGAAGAAAGCAGCGAGGAAAGTAACAATGAAAGCTGTTATGACGCGCCAGTCCCTTCGAAACGTGTTCGCAGTACGACGCAGAAGAATCAGTGTGGCTGGATTTGGACTAAAACTGACTACAAACACAACTATTTGCCGTAAATGGGCGGAGAATGGGATTATAAAGCTTTAGTGGAAAAGTACTCGACAGAGATGCCCACTGCACTTTCAATATTCTCGGAATACAAGGAAGCCCTATTCGTCAAAATATGTGACGAAAAAAATGCTTACGCAACAAGGCTGTTGAACAATCCCAACAGAAAAGTGTTGAAAGACGAGGGAGTAAATGTGTGGTGTTTTAGGGCCTGTGGACAAGGTCATTTGGGCCCGAATATAACAGTAAGACCTAAAAGCTACACAAATTAAGCTACAAGGTAAAATAAAAACACCCAACTATTAAAAGTACATAAAAATACCCATTCCAGGGCTAATAATTTAAAATCTCTAAAATTAACAAATAGAAAATGCAAGAGACTTGTTTATTAAAACCGATTTCAGCAACAAACCGCAGTGCCTTAACCACGATACAGGATTGTTGCGAAAGGGAGGTATAACCAATGCCAAAGTTGAGCAGAGTGATACAGGATTGTTGCGAAAGGGAAGTATAACCAATGCCAAATTTGAGCAGAGTGATACAGGATTGTAGCGGAAGGAAGGTATAACTAATGCCAAAGTTGAGCAGAGTGATACAGGATTGTACCGAAAGGGAGGTATAACCAATGCCAAAGTTGAGCAGAGTGATACAGGATTGTACCGAAAGGGAGGTATAACCAATGCCAAAGCTGAGCAGAGTGATACAGGATTGTACCGAAAGGGAGGTATAACCAATGCCAAAGTTGAGCAGAGTGATACAGGATTGTTGCGAAAGGGAGGTATAACCAATGCCAAAGCTGAGCAGAGTGATACAGGATTGTAGCGGAAGGGAGGTATAACTAATGCCAAAGTTGAGCAGAGTGATACAGGATTGTTGCTAAAGGGAGGTATAACCAATGCCAAAGCTGAGCAGAGTGACACAGGATTGTACCGAAAGGGAGGTATAACCAATGCCAAAGCTGAGCAGAGTGATACAGGATTGTTGCGAAAGGGAGGTATAACCAATGCCAAAGTTGAGCAGAGTGATACAGGATTGTAGCGGAAGGGAGGTATAACTAATGCCAAAGCTGAGCAGAGTGATACAGGATTGTACCGAAAGGGAGGTATAACCAATGCCAAAGCTGAGCAGAGTGACACAGGATTGTTGCTAAAGGGAGGTATAACCAATGCCAAAGCTGAGCAGAGTGATACAGGATTGTAGCGGAAGGGAGGTATAACTAATGCCAAAGTTGAGCAGAGTGATACAGGATTGTTGCTAAAGGGAGGTATAACCAATGCCAAAGCTGAGCAGAGTGACACAGGATTGTACCGAAAGGGAGGTATAACCAATGCCAAAGCTGAGCAGAGTGATACAGGATTGTTGCGAAAGGGAGGTATAACCAATACCAAAGTTGAGCAGAGTGATACAGGATTGTTGCGAAAGGGAGGTATAACCAATGCCAAAGTTGAGCAGAGTGATACAGGATTGTACCGAAAGGGAGGTATAACTAATGCCAAAGCTGAGCAGAGTGACACAGGATTGTTGCTAAAGGGAGGTATAACCAATGCCAAAGCTGAGCAGATTGACACAGGATTGTTGCGAAAGGGAGGTATAACCAATGCCAAAGTTGAGCAGAGTGATACAGGATTGTTGCGAAAGGGAGGTATAACCAATGCCAAAGCTGAGCAGAGTGATACAGGATTGTTGCGAAAGGGAGGTATAACCAATGCCAAAGCTGAGCAGAGTGATACAGGATTGTTGCGAAAGGGAGGTATAACCAATGCCAAAGTTGAGCAGAGTGATACAGGATTGTTGCGAAAGGGAGGTATAACCAATGCCAAAGTTGAGCAGAGTGATACAGGATTGTTGCGAAAGGGAGTGAGTGAGTGGTGTTTAAGGGCCCGTCGACAACAAGGTCATTTGGGCCCCAAGTCAACACTTAAAACCTAAAAACTATAAAAATTCAGTTAAAAAGGTAAAATACAATTAAAACACTCAACTATTTCAAGCACATTAAAACTCATCCCAGCACTAAAAATTTAAAAACTCTAAAATTAATATATATAAAACACAAGTCAGGCTAGTTTGTTAAAACCTATTTCTGAAACAAACCGCAGTACCTTAACTACGGCCACTGGGTCGTCCCCTAATATACTGCACAAGTTAGCTCCCAAGCCCAAAGACTGGCGAACGCTGGCGTACTGCGGGCAATCGATTAATATATGCCGCACAGTGAGGCGTACTGAACACGGAGCACACACAGGGGCCGGTTCCCCTCTTACCAAATGGCCATGAGTAGCTCGTGTGTGCCCAATTCTCAGCCGGGTGAGTATCACCTCGGCTCGCCGGTTATCCCTGCATTGCGAAAGGGAGGTATAACCAATGCCAAAGTTGAGCAGAGTGATACAGGATTGTAGCGGAAGGGAGGTATAACCAATGCCAAAGTTGAGCAGAGTGATACAGGATTGTTGCGAAAGAAAAAGATTCCCTGGGTTACCTCCTGTCGGTCATCTCGTCGCGAGATGATTTTGGCTCGGTTGCGCATTGGGCACTGGTTTTTTACTCATAGTTTTCTTTTTAAAAAGGAGCATTCTCCACTGTGTCCGTTTCGCAAAGAAGCGTTATCTGTACGACACGTGCTGCTAGAGTGTTTTCACCTAGCAGACCTTAGGACGTCTCTGCAGCTGCCGGTCATCTTTGCAGAAATGCTAGCTCACTGATTGTTGAGGTTCATCAGAGTGGGCTTGCCTGTCCTGATGGTACGACATGGTTCGAATGCCCCGAGTTAACTGGCGACTAGGTGTTTCAGCCACATGCCAAGTGTAAGATCTGACCAGTTTGGCAGAGCAGCTGGCCTGCTCAATGGAGAGGCGAGTAGTTAGGAAGGGACAGAGGTTGGTGATAAAGATAATTATGGTATAGGGCGCTCAACAGCGCGGCCATAGGCGCCCTTCGAGAACTAATAGTACTAAGAACTAGTTGAAAAGGAAACTAAAAATTAAAGAGTATATAAAACAAACATAACGGTGTACGGCAATGTCTATACACGACCTATATGCATCGTCGAGCTTGAGCTTGTGCCAACGCTTTGTTACCAATGAAATCCAGAAGGCCACAGCTAAAAAAAATCAGGAATTAAATGAGGCGGTACTTTAACATGTCAATACATAACTTCTCCATTAATCTGAACCGCTACAAACATCAGAGTGGGTGCGACATATTCCACTTCGCACAGCCTAGCCAATCAGCGTGCAGGCAGCAATATCCCAATAAACAATCGCCACACGACTGCGCGCGCAGTGTAAGGAGGGGTGGAAACTTTCTAAATGATGATGATGATGTGTATAGGGGCGCTCAACTACGGCGGTCATCAGCGCCCTTTAAAAAACAAGTCATGGCAAAAGCCAGATATAAAGATTTCTAAAAATATATATTATCTATAAACCTGTTAAAACTACACACATATATATACTAAAAAAAAATAACAAAAAAGATACTTGAGGTTAAATTCTAAAATCCACAGCTGAAACAAATGCTAAAACTTTGCCCACTGCCGTTTCGTCATCCGCGAGGATATCCGCCAAGCTGGCCGGCAGCTGGAGAGACCTGCGGAGACGTGCCAAGCTATAACAATCTAAAAGCAAGTGACGGACACTCAGGTCACCACTGCACAGTGGGCAAACGGGAACCGGGGTTCTATTCAATAAAAAGCTGTGGCTAAAATAACAATGCCCAATGCGCAACCGAGCCAAAGTCACCTCCTCGCGACGAGATGACCGACAGGAGGTAACCCAGGGAATCGGAAGTTCCTTAATAGATCTAAGTTTATTATTGCGGAGAGCGGACCACTCTTCCTGCCAGCAGGTTAGCACAGCTCTCCGTAATACCGCCCTAAAATCTTCCGATGCCACATATGGTAGTCGTACCCTGGGCTTCATGGTAGCCGTCTTGGCTGCCGAATCCGCCATTTCATTCCCCCGCAAGCCTACGTGACCAGGAATCCATGCACACACCACGCTCACGCCAGAAGCGTGTAAAACGTGGAGGGCATCCTGTATCCGCTGCACAATAGGGTGGTAGTTGTACAGGTGCCGTAGGCTTTGAAGTGCACTGAGGGAATCACTCAAGATTAAGCAGTTCCCCAACTTTCGTCGACGTACATGCAAAATGGCCCGGTATATTGCATAGAGCTCTGCGGTAAAAATGGAAGTGCTAGTGTGGAATCCGAATGTATAGGGTTCGGTTCCACACACGTAAGCACAACCAACGCCATCTGAATTCTTGGACCCATCGGTGTAAATTTTAATATGGTCCTGATATCGCGATAAAAATTCTAGAAAGCATATGCGGATACTAGACATAGACATGGTAGATTTATCATGTGTGGTCATGCCCAGATCAACGTGGGGCGCTCTGCACAACCAAGGAGGGTATGTCCTCTCCCCCCTAGGATACATCTTGGGCATTTCAGTATTAAGATGTCTAAGGAGCTCCCGGAAACGAAAACCAGGTGGCTTTGGTTTAACAGAAGTGTTCCTATAACGCACGTCCATGAAGGTGTTAAAGAACGGCGGAAACGTTGGATGTGTGGGCATGCAATTAAGTCCACAGCCATAATTTGCTAATAGCATGTTGCGCCTGTGCTGCAGAGGAGGTTCTGCAGACTCAGCATACAGGCTTATAACTCGGCTCGTTGGAAATGCCCCAACTGCTATACGTATGCCACAATTATGGACTGTGTCTAATCTCTTCAGCACAGATGGTCGTGCTGAGCCATAAACGATACTACCATAATCTAATTTGGAACGGATAAGTGTGCGATACAGTCGCAATAACACTGTACGGTCCGCTCCCCACGATTTTCCACTTAGTACCCGCAAGATATTTAAAGATCGGTCACATCGTGCTTTCAGTTGTGCTATATGCGACGACCAACTAAGTTTTCTATCAAATATCAATCCAAGGAACCTCGTCTCATCTGCAAAAGGTAGTAGATCAGCGCCTAGCCGGAGCCTTGGAGGTGGTCGACTCCGCTGACGCCAGAAGTTAACACAGATGGTTTTCTCAGCAGAGAATCGGAAGCCGTTCTTTAAACTCCAAACCTTAAGGTTGTCCAAGGTAGTCTGGAGACGGCGCTCTATAAACGAAGTGCGCTGAGATGTACAGTAGACGGAAAAGTCGTCTACAAATAGGCATGACGAGACCCCCGGAGGTACACATTTCGAGATAGAATTAATCGCAATAGCAAACAACGTAACACTTAGCACCGATCCCTGTGGTACACCGTTCTCTTGAACGAAAAGGTTCGAGAGAACCAAGCCAACCCTTACTCGGAATACGCGGTCTTTCAAGAATTCCTGAAGGAAGAGTGGTAGGCGTCCACGTATATTCCAGGTGTGCAGAGTACGTAGCAACCCTGCACGCCAACACGTATCATAAGCCTTTTCGAGGTCAAAAAATATTCCGACTGTTTGACAGTTTTTAAGAAAGCCGTTCATAATCTGTGTCGACATGGACACAAGATGATCCACTAATGAACGGCGTCGTCGAAAACCACACTGGATGTTATTCAGTAGGTTGTGCGTTTCCAGCCACCATACCAACCGCCCATTTATCATGCGTTCCATCACCTTGCAGACGCAACTGGTGAGGGAAATAGGACGGTAGCTAGAAGGGAGGTGACGGTCCTTGCCAGCTTTCAAGATAGGTATAATGGTGGCTTCTCGCCACTTGTCCGGAAACGTGGCATCAACCCAAACACGGTTATAGACCTCAAGCAGGAATGCCTTACCTTCAGGTGAGAGATGTTGTAACATTTGAACGTGGATTCCGTCCGGTCCTGGTGCCGTCAGTCGCGATGATGAAAGAGCGTGTTCTAACTCCGCCAAGGTGAAAAGGCGGTTATAATCCTCAAGGTTTCTGGAACTGAACACGAAACCATGAGATTCTACCTGAGTCTTAATTGAGATAAACTCAGGAGCATAATTACTTGAGCTAGACACCTGAGCGAAAGCACAGCCGAAGGTGTTAGCCACGTCAAACGGATCAACAACTCCTGCAGGTGTTTTCAGACCAGCGATTGGCATGTGGGTTGATTTTCCGGCCACGCGCCTTAACCTATCCCATACAACAGATGATGGTGTCCATCTGTTAAACGATGAGACAAAGCTGTTCCATGAGATCTTTTTGTTATCCTTAATTATTTGCCTAGACTGTGCACGCGCTTTCTTGTACTCAATTAGATTACTTTGAGTAGGGTGTCGTTGAAATACCCGTAGAGCACGTCTACGAGCACGAATAGCATTCCGGCAGTCGTTGTTCCACCACGGGACAGGAAGTCGACCGGGTTGGGTAGCCGAACGTGGAATAGACTCTCCTGCAGCGGAAAGAACTTTCTCTGTGAGATGATCGACTAGATCATTCACAGAATCGTGCTCGTTGTAATCAAAGACAGCCAACTGGGTGTAAAGGTTCCAGTTGGCACGATCAAAGCGCCATCCAGGGATACCTGAAGCAGACACATCGTGTGCTAAGAGACTAAGAAGACATGGGAAGTGGTCGCTCGAGTGTAAATCAGAGATGACATTCCACTGTAATGAAACTGCTAACTGGGATGAACATACTGCCAAATCGATGTGCGAATAGGTGTTATAAGCGTCTGAAAGGAACGTTGGCTCTCCGGAATTCAGGAGAACCAAGTTATTGCTCTCCAAGAATTTTGCAATGAGGTGGCCTCTCGAACATGCCCGAGTTGAGCCCCATAGTGGGTGATGGGCATTAAAGTCTCCAACTATTAGAAATGGTGTTGAAAGTTGGGAAACCAGATATTCAAGGTCCATTAGCGAGAGGTCATCTGATGGCGGGAGATATACATTGCAAATGCAAAATTCGATGGTTGGCAGCTTTATCCTTACAGCTACAGATTGTATATCAGATTGCAGCTGTATCGGGTCTGCAAATAAGTCATCCCTGAGGAGCATCATAGTGCCCCCGTGAGCAGGAATGCCATCTTCTGTGTCAATATCACACCGCAGTGGTGTGTAGCGTCGGATTTTAAACTTGTCTTGCGGTCGTAGCTTAGTCTCTTGTAAGCATACCACCAAGGGGTTATGCTTACTGAGCAAAAGCTCCAATTCTGGTTGATGCGCTCTTAAACCCCGCAAGTTCCATTGGAGGATAGCCATTGGAACTATGGAGATAGGTTGTAGAAGGTGGTCTACATTAAGACGACTTTAACGGTGGCCGAATCAGCTTACCCTTTTTCTTCGGTGTAGGGCTAACACCTGTTTCCTTTTCATCGGGTTTGTCCTGTCGCTTTTTCATTGCCGTTCTGGAGGTGTGCTCCGTGTCTTCCTGGTCCATTTCTTCCACGGATGAGGCCCCTTTTCCTATAGAAAACTTAGGTTCCAGGACCTCAAACCGGTTGGACATAGAGATCGACGATGATGACAGTTGTCGATCCGAGTCTTCACCAGAAGACCCCTCAGAAGATGAACTTCTAGATGCCCTAGTACTCTTTTTCTTCTTGTCGGATCCTTTGTTAGTAACCTTGAGGAAGTCTGATTTTGTGTAAGTGGTCTTAAACTTTTTGGGTGGTGCATCGTACACTATAACGGGCTTGACGGTCGAAGAGGTAGACGGCTTAGGTGAAGACGGTGCGGACTTCTCCCTCGGCGATTGAGGTGAGAGAGGAGCCGGCTTGGCAGTCTTGGTAGGCTTTTGTGCAGGTGTGGCGGTAAGGATCTTATCGGTTATAGTAGCCTCACAATCGCTGGTCTGAATTGCGATTTCCTTCCTCGGTGCCACCTTAGCAGCTATGGAGCTGTAAGTAGCAGATCTTGGGACCGAGGGTTGACGAGTACGTAGGAGTTTACGGGCATCCGAGAAGGATAACTTCTCCCTTACTCGAATCGCCTGTATCTCCTTTTCCTCTAAGAAACGTGGGCACTCTCTGTGGCTGGAAGGATGTTCACCAGCACAGTTGACACATTTCGCCGGGGATGTGCAGACATCCTCGTGCTTAGACAAACCACACTGCACGCATGTTGGTACACCGCTACAAAAATCACTCGTAAGACCGAAGCGTTGACATTTAAAGCACCTGAGTGGGTTTGGTACATATGGCCTAACCTCTATGGACTCATACCCTGCCCTAAGCCTTTGCGGGAGATCTACCCGATCAAAGGTCAGGAACAGGGTACGGGTAGGCACCAATTCCCCTCGCTCTCTACGTTGTACCCGGTATACTGCAGTGACGCCCTGGTCTTGTAGGTTCTCCAGTATTTCCTCATTCGCCATCCCGTCCAACGCACGAGTGGTGATAACCCCGCGGGAGGAGTTAAGTGTCTTGTGCACTGCAACTGTAACCGGGTAGCTGCCCAATAACGTAGCTTTTTGTATGGTTGCTGCCTGGGAAACAGATTGTGCTTCCACAAGGAGCGTGCCGTTTCTCGAGCGAGTACAGGACTTTACTGGACCAGCAATTTTGTCCAATCCCTTCTGTATAATAAAAGGGTTCACTGTCAAAAAGTTCTTGCCTTCCTCCTTTCTGGTTACAACTAAGTAGCGAGGACCATAAGACTCGACTACTTCCTTTCCACGTGTGTTAAAGGGTTTTTTAGTATTATTGTTAGTAAATGTGGCCATAAAAGATGGGCTAGGTTTCATCCCCCAGTGCTCCCCACCCACCACGGAGCCCAACAAGGGGTCATCCCACTGGGATGACAGGGCTACACAGGGGATATAGCGAGCTCGCCGTCCCACTCACCCTGAGGTCGGTACAATACCTAGTCCTGGCCGATTGATTAGGGGTGGGTTAGTCCCTAACCTCCCGTTTAGACGAAGCAGAAGCCAAAGTAGTGTATCAGTAATGCGTACCCTCCCCGAATTCAGAAAAATACTGTTACGAGCTCAGATACGCATCCCTCAACCACCAGGACGAACCTTTCCACCGACACGGGTCTCCACGCACGGCCTACACGTGGGTGGGCCTGTTGACCGTCTCCCTCAGCCACGAAGAGGAGCCCACACGAGGGAGACTGTTGGCTCGGGACCCCGGGTTCGCCAAACCCGTACCTACCGGAGTAGGCCCCTGGGGGGAAAACTTTCTAAAGTGAGTGAGTGATGATGAGTATAAGGGCGCTCAACTACAGAGGTCATCAGCGCCCTTTTTAAAAGAAAATGGTCATGGCAAAAGCCAGATATAAATCATTCTAAAACAGTATAACTATGTTAAAAAAAAAAAAACAAACAAATATAAACGCGTTGGAAAAAAAAAGAAAAAGAAAAAAAGAATAGAAAAAAAAGCATCCAAAAACCATAAATTCTATTTGCTAAATCCTAAAATCTAATCTCGAAAAGAACCTAAAAACCTTCTTCACTACTGCGTTATCGTCCGCTAGCATTTCTGCAAAGCTGGCCGGCAGCTGCAGAGACGTCCTAAGGTCTGCTAGGTGAAAACACTCTAGCAGCACGTGTCGTACAGACAACGCTTCATTACAAAACGGACATAGTGGAGAAGGCTCCTTTTAAAAAAAAAACTATGAGTAAAAATGCAGTGCCCAATTCGTAACCGAGCCAAACTCACCTCCTCGCGACGAGATGACCGACAGGAGGTAACCCAGGGAATCGGAAGTTCTTTGACAGATCTAAGTTTATTATTGCGGAGAGCAGACCACTCTTCCTGCCAGCAGGTTTGCACAGCTCTCCGCAATTCGGCCCTAAAGTCTTCCGATGTCACAGATGGTATTCGAACCCTGGGCTTCATGATAGCCGTCTTGGCTGCTGAATCCGCCATTTCATTCCCCCGCAAGCCTACGTGACCAGGGATCCATGCACACACCACGTTAACGCCAGAAGCGTGTAAAACGTGGAGGGCATCCTGTATACGCTGCACAATAGGGTGGTAGTTGTACAGCTGCCGTAGGCTTTGAAGAGCACTGAGGGAATCACTCAGGATTAAGCAGTCCCCCAACTTTCGTCGGCGTACGTGTAAAATGGCCCGGTATATTGCATAAAGCTCTGCAGTAAAAATGGAAGTGCTAGTGTGGAATCCGAATGTATAGGGTTCGGTTCCACACACGTAAGCACAACCAACGCCATTTGAGTTCTTGGAGCCATCAGTATAAATTACAAAATGGTCCTCATATCGCGATAAAAATTCTAAAAAACATGTGCGGATACTAGACATAGACATGGTAGATTTATCATATTTAGTCATGCCCAGATCAACCGGGGACGCTCTGCACAACCAAGGAGGGTATGTCCTCTCCCCCCTAGGATACATCTTGGGCATGTCAGTATCAAGATGTCTAAGGAGCTCCCGGAAACGAAAACCAGGTGGCTTTGGTTTAATAGTAGTGTTCCTATAACGCACGTCCATGAAGGTATTAAAGAACGGCGTAAACGATGGATGTGTGGGCATGCAATTAAGTCCACAGCCATAATTGGCTAATAACATGTTGCGCCTGTAGTGCAGAGGAGGTTCTGCAGACTCAGCATACAGGCTTATAACTCGGCTCGTTGGAAATGCCCCAACAGCTATACGTATGCCACAGTTATGGACTGTGTCTAATCTCTTCAGCACAGATGGTCGTGCTGAGCCATAAACGATACTACCATAGTCTAATTTGGAACGGATGAGTGCCCGATAAAGTCGCAATAACACTGCACGATCCGCTCCCCACGATTTTCCACTTAGTACCCGCAAGATATTCAAAGATCGGTCACATCGTGCTTTCAGTTGTCCTATATGCGACGACCAACTAAGTTTTCTATCAAATATCAATCCAAGGAACCTCGTCTCATCTGCAAAAGGTAGTAGATCAGCGCCTAGCCGGAGCCTTGGAGGTAGTCGACTCTGCTGACGCCAGAAGTTTACACAGATGGTTTTCTCAGCGGAAAATCGGAAGCCGTTTTTTAAACTCCAACTCTTAAGGTTGTCCAAGGTGGTCTGAAGACGGCGCTCTAAAAACGGAGTGCGCTGAGATGTACAGTAGACGGCAAAGTCGTCTACAAATAGGCATGACGAGACACCTGGAGGTACACATTTCGAGATAGAATTAATCGCAATAGCAAACAACGTAACACTTAGTACCGACCCCTGTGGTACACCGTTCTCCTGAACAAAAAGGTTCGAAAAAACCGAGCCAACCCTTACTCGGAATACGCGGTCTTTCAGGAATTCCTGAAGGAAGAGTGGCAGGCGTCCACGTATATTCCAGGTGTGCAGAGTACGTAGCAACCCTGCCCGCCAACACGTATCATAAGCCTTTTCGAGGTCAAAAAATATTCCGACTGTTTGACAGTTCTTAAGAAATCCGTTCATAATCTGTGTCGACATGGACACAAGATGATCCACTGTTGAACGGCGTCGTCGGAAACCGCACTGGATGTTATTCAGTAGGTTGTGCGTTTCCAGCCACCATACCAACCGCCCATTTATCATGCGTTCCATCACCTTGCATACGCAACTGGTGAGGGAAATAGGGCGGTAGCTAGAAGGGAGGTGACGGTCCTTGCCAGCTTTCAAGATAGGTATAATGGTAGCTTCTCGCCACTTTTCAGGAAACGTGGCATCAACCCAAACACGGTTATACACCTCGAGCAGGAATGCCTTACCTTCAGGTGAGAGATGTTGTAACATTTGAACGTGGATTCCGTCCGGTCCTGGTGCTGTCAGTCGTGATGACGAAAGAGCATGTTCTAGCTCTGCCAAGATGAAGAGGCGGTTATAGTCTTCAAGGTTTCTGGAACTAAACACGAAACCTTGAGATTCTACCTGAGACTTAATTGAGATAAACTCAGGAGCATAATTGCATGAGCTAGACACCTGAGCGAAAGCACAGCCGAAGGTGTTAGCCACAACAAACGGATCAACAACAACTCCTGCAGCTGTTTTCAGACCAGCGATTGGCAAGTGGGTTGATTTTCCGGCCACGCGCCTTAATTTATCCCATACAACAGATGAGGGTGTACATCTGTTAAAAGATGATACAAATTTGTTCCATGAGGTCTTTTTGCTATCCTTAATTATTTGCCTAGATTTTGCGCGCGCTTTCTTGTACTCAATTAGATTACTTAGCGTAGGGTGTCGTTGGAATACCCTTAGAGCACGTCTACGAGCACGAATAGCATTCCGGCAGTCGTTGGTCCACCATGGGACAGGAAATCGACCGGGTTGGGTAGCCGAACGTGGAATAGACTGTTCTGCAGCGGAAAGAATTTTCTCTGTGAGATGATCAACTAAATCATTCACAGAATCGTGCTCGTTATATTCAAAGACAGCCAACTGGGTGTAAAGATTCCAGTTGGCACGATCAAAGCGCCATCTAGGGATACGTGAGGGAGACACATCTTGTGCTAAGAGACTAAGAAGACATGGAAAGTGGTCGCTGGTATGTAAATCAGAGATGACATTCCACTGTAATGAAACAGCTAACTGGGATGAACACACTGCCAAATCGATGTGCGAATAGGTGTTAAACGCGTCTGAGAGGAATGTGGGCTCTCCGGTGTTCAGGAGAACCAAGTTATTGCTCTCCTGGAATTTTGCAATGAGGTTGCCTCTCGAACATGCCCGATTTGATCCCCAAAGTGGCTGATGGGCATTAAAGTCTCCAACTATTAGAAATGGTGTTGAAAGTTGGGAAACCAGATCTTCAAGGTCAACTAACGAGAGGTCATCTGATGGCGGGAGATATACAGTGCAAATGCAAAATTCTATTGATGGCAGCTTAATCCTTACAGCTACAGATTGTAAATCAGACTGTAGCTGTAACGGATCTACAAATATGTCATCCCTGAGGAGCATCATAGTACCCCCGTGTGCAGGAATGCCCTCTTCTGTTTCAACATCACACCTCAGTGGTGTGTAGCGTCTGATTTTAAAGTTGTCTTGTGGTCGTAGCTTAGTCTCTTGTAAGCATACCACTAAGGGGTGATGCTTACTGAGCAAAAGTTCCAATTCTGGTCGATGCGCTCTTAATCCTCGTATGTTCCATTGTAGGATAGCCATTGGAACTATGGGATATAAGATGTAAAGGTAGTCTACATTAAGACGACTTCATGGGCGGCCGAATCAATTTGCCCTTTTTCTTTGGTGTAGGGCTAGTTTCGGCAGGTTTATCCTGCCTCTTCTTTGCTGCAGATGTAGCAGCGTGGTCAGCTGTTTCATGCTCCATATCCTCTATGGAAGAGGACGGTTTTCCTTCTACAACCTTCGATTCGAGGGGCTCGAAGCGATTGGAAATTCCGACCGACGTAGATGACGGTCGCCGGTCGTAGTCCTCCCCAGAAGATGACTCCGACGATGATCTCGGAGACGCTCTAGGGCTACGTTTCTTGGACTTTTCTGGAGCAGACTTTGTGCTTTCTTTCAGGAAGGCAGTTCTATCATACTGCGTCTTGAACTTGATCTCTGGTGCTTGGTATACAATGGGCAATTTCGTCCTGTTGTTAGACGTGGATGCTTTGTCAGGCGACTTCACTGACTTGTTATTTTCAGTAGTCTGTGTTCTCGGAGTTTTAGATGGTGTTACTGATGCTCTTGGTTGCGATCTAGGCACTAGAACTTTCTCGGATATTGTTGCCCCATTTATATCAGATGTTTGGGTACCAGCCTCCCGTTTTGGTGACGGAGTAGCCGCCACAGAGCTATAGGTACGGGAGGTGGTTGAAGAGGGCTTGAGGATACATAGAAGTTTCCGGGCTTCCGAAAAGGAAACCTTTTCCTTAACCCGGATCTCCTGAATAGCTCGCTCTTCAATATAACGGGGACATTCTCGTGAACTTGATGGATGTTCACCGCTACAATTTACGCATGCTGGAGGTGATGTACATGCATTTTCATGCATGCCGGCTCCGCAGCTGACACATGTAGGTGCGCCTTTACAGAATGCACTAGTGTGACCGAACCGCTGACATTGGTAGCATCTCAGAGGGTTAGGTATGTATGGTCTAACCTCAATCACTTCATATCCTGCCCTGATTCTTTGAGGGAGATCTACCCGATCAAAGGTCAGGAACAGGGTACGAGTGGGAACCATATCCCCTCGTTCTCTCCTTTGGACACGATAGACCGCAGTTACGCCTTGTTCCTGGAGGTTCTCCTGAATATCCTCGTTGGACATTCCATCCAACGCGCTAGTGTTTACAACACCGCGCGAGGTATTCAGGGTCCTATGCATCTCCACTTTGACTGGATAACTGCCCAGCATGTTGGCTTTCAGTATCTTTGCTGCTTGGGATGCTGTAGTTGCTTCCACCAGCAGCGTGCCATTTCTGGATTTTGTACATGATTTAACAGCACCAGCTATTTTGTCAAGACCTTTCTGTATAATAAACGGATTAACCGTAGAAAACGTTCTACCTTCCTCCGTTCGTTTAATAACTAAGTAGCGAGGACCACACTCAACTACTTGTTTATCACTGTTTTCAAATAAATCTTTTCCACGTTTATTGTGTTTTGGGGGGTGTTGTTTAGCCATAAATGTTGGTCTAAATTTCATCCCCCAGTGCTCCCCACCCACCACGGAGTCCAACAAGGGGTCATCCCACTGGGATGACAGGGCTACACAGGGGATATAGCGAGCTCGCCGTCCCACTCACCCTGGAGGTCGGTACAATACCTAGTCCTGGCCGATTGATTAGGGGTGGGTTAGTCCCTAACCTCCCGTTTAGGCGAAGCAGAAGCCAAAGTAGTGTATTAGAAATGCGCACCCTCCCCGAATTCAGAAAAAATAACTGTTACGAGCTCAGATACGCATCCCTCAACTACCAGGACAAACCTTTCCACCGACACGGGTCTCCACGCACGGCCTACACGTGGGTGGGCCTGTAAACTTTCTAAAGAGTATATATAACTTAATAACTATAGATCTTAGATTCTTTAATTTTTAGCTAGTAGATATATAAGATGACAGGTTAAAACTAAAAGTTTATAGTGAAAGAGGCAGAAGCATGAACTTAAGGACATGTCCAAACAGGTTACAGCAAGAATGGAAATTTTAAGAGCGGGTGCTAAGGTAACGACGCAGTGAACCGAACAAATAAAACAGCACATCCGCAACTGAAACGTTGCAGACAGCCTTAAAATGAACGTAAGCATTATGTATATGTGTCCAGTAATTTTCACGTAATGAATTGAAGCGTTAAATAAAATGTGTGATTTTATAACTTTAGTCGATTCTTCACTATTTAAATCAGCTTGCCGAAGCTCCCCACGAAGAGGCTACTAGAGATTCCCCGAGATATGCCACAAGCCATACACGATGACAAAATCGTGTAGATGAGATACGGCGATAGAGTCGTACTTAAGCTACCAGAATGCCAGGTTATTTTTTTTTTTTTTTTTTTTTTTTTGTCCGAGAGATTTAAGAACATGGCTGCAGCTCAAATGGACGCTGTGAACCAGGAAGGTTGGAGTTTCGTGTATTCCGGTGAAGAAACTGGAAAATGGATTCAAGCACAAATTCTGTTAACATTTATGTATGGAACACCTAACGATAGTCATTTTATATAAAAGGCAACTCGATAAGAGTAATAATGCTTGAACATTTAAGATTTTGAAAATCGTTGAATGCATATCTGCAGTCAATCGACCTTAAGTTCAGCAACTCAATTAACTAATTAGCGAGAGCCCCAGAGTTGGTGGTGGGCATTGACGTCTCTAACCAGTAAAAAAGGAGGGGGTATCTGGGAGACTAGATCCTGATAGATATAGACGAAGCAAAGTTGTCCGATCCGCTCCCCAGGAAGTGCCACACAGTACCCGTAAGATGGTCAGCGAGCGGACACATCGCGCCTTCAGGTGTAGAATATGCGACGACCAGCTAAGTTTCCTGTCGAACGTCAGGCCCAGAAAGGTGGTCTCATCGGCAAAAGGAAGAATGGTTGGGCCGAATCGGAGCAAAGGTGGTAATCGTCTGCGGCGACGCCAGAAGTTCACGCAGAGGGACTTTTCTGTGGAAAAACGGAAGCCGGTTTTGCGGCTCCATGGAAAAAGATTGTCCAAACACTGTTGCAGTCTGCGTTCGAAAAAAGGCGTGCGCCGGGATGTACAATAGACGGCGAAGTCGTCTACGAAAAGACAGGAAGAAACTCCGGAAGGAATGCATCGTGTAATGGTATTGATGGTGACAGCGAAGAGGGTGCCGCTTAAGACCGATCCCTGTGGCACGCCATTCTCTTGAACAAAGAGATCCGAATACACAGATCCGACCCTTACACGGAAAACACGGTCTTTCAGGAACTCTTGGATGAAAATTGGGAGGCGTCCACGCAGGTTACAGGCGTGCAGGGAGCGAAGAATGCCCGCTCTCCAACATGTATCGTAGGCCTTCTCGAGGTCGAAGATCCCGACGGTTTGGCTGCGCTCAAGAAAGCCGTTCAATATTTGCGTCGACAGACACGAGACGATCGATAGTAGAACGCCGTCTACGGAAACCACACTGGGTATTGGTCAAGAGGTCGTGAGTTTCTAGCCACCATACCAACCGTCCATTAATCATCCGTTCCATTACCTTGCAAATGCAACTGGTAAGGGAAATGGGACGGCAGCTGGAGGGAAGATAACGGTCCTTGCCAGGCTTCAGTAGGGGTATAACGGTGGCCTCCCGCCACATAGCGGGGAAAGTGGTGTCAGCCCATACACGATTGTAGACATGGAGGAGGAAAGTCTTTCCTTCAGGAGAGAGCTGTTGCAACATGCGTATGTGAACGCCATCTGGTCCTGGTGCCGAAGATCGAGAAGATGACAGGACATGGTCTAGCTCCGTCATGGTGAAAAGACGATTGTAATCCTCTAGATTGGCAGAACGGAAGGACAAGCCTTGGGATTCCACCTGAGCCTTCATAGCAAGGAAGTCGGGCATATAGTTATCAGAGCTGGACACTTGAGCAAAAGTACGTGCTAGGGTGTTAGCAACATCGAAGCTATCCACGACAGCTCCGGCAGCGGTCTTAAGACCGGCGATTGGCGTGTGGGCCGGTTTCCGGACAACTCGCCGTAACTTATCCCATACCACAGAAGATGAGGTATGTTGGGTAAAGGAGGAAACGAACTTTCTCCAGGAGGCGGTTTTACTTTCCTTTATCATCTGCCGAGCCTGGGCACGCATTTTCTTGTAAGTTACCAAGTTGTCCAGTGTTGGGTGATGCTGGAAAATTCTGAGGGCACGTCTGCGGGAGCGGATTGCGCGGCTACAGTCATCGTTCCACCAAGGTACAGGTAATCTTCGGGATGGCGCTGACGACCGAGGAATGGAGCGCTCAGCGGCGGAGAGAATGGTCGTCGTAAGATGGTCCACCAGTGCTTTCACAGAGTCGGTTTCATTATAAGTGAACACAGCCAACTGAGAGAATAGGTGCCAGTTGGCATGATCGAAGCGCCATCTAGGGATATACGTGGAATTGGTATTAGGCAACAAAAGCTCTAAAGCACAGGGGAAGTGATCGCTACTGTATGGATCAGAAACGACAGACCATCGGAAGGAAACTGCCAAAGGCGCAGAACAGACAGCCAAATCAAGGTGTGAAAAGCTGTGGTGGGCGTCAGAAAGAAAGGTAGGCGCTCCGGTGTTCAGGACCGTGAGGTTATGGGTATCCAAGAAATCGGCTATTAGTTGCCCTTTCGCGCACGCTCTGCGAGAGCCCCAGAGTTGGTGGTGGGCATTGACGTCTCCAACCAGTAAAAAAGGAGGGGGTATCTGGGAGACTAGATCCTGAATATGGCTGAGCGACAGGTCGTCAGACGGAGGCAGACACATGTTGCAAATGGTGAATTTGATGGAGGGCAGGGTAAGACGGACAGCCACAGATTGAATATCAGACTGTAACGAAACAGGTTCGATGAAGAGATCATTGCGGAGGAGTAGCATAGTGCCCCCGTGGGCAGGAAACCCCTCGTCTGACAAACGGTCACAGCGTAGTACAGAGTACCGCCTGATCTGAAAAGAGTCCTGTGGACGGAGTTTCGTTTCCTGAAGACACACCACCATTGGCTCATATTCCTGGAGCAGAAGTTCAAGCTCCGGTCGATGGCTGCGAAGTCCACGTAGATTCCAGTGAAGGATATTCGTGCTTAAATGCACTGGGAGAGATCGCAATTAATTAACGCCACTAGGTCGAGGATAGCGGTGGCCGGATCAACTTGCCCTTTTTCTTAGGTGTTGGGCTAACACCTTTCGCGGGAGGTTCCTCTTGTCTTTTTTTAACAGCTGCCCGAGCAATGGCAGCGGAATCCTCCTGGTCCATATCTTCCTCTTGGGGTGACCCCTTACCTACAGAAAACCGAGGTTCGAGGAGCTCAAAACGGTTGGAACCCGAGAACGGCGAAGATGGGCAATGCCGATCTGAGTCCCTCTCAGAGGATTCTTTGGACGATCCGCGAGAAGACACCCGTGGATCACAAGGAACCTTGGATTCTTTGGGGGTGGAGGGTAATACCTTCCGGGAAAGGCCACCTCGCGTATCAGATGTATCTGTTTGGATACCTATCGACACACGAGAGGGAGGACTAGAGTACGTTTGCACAAAGGCGTCTTGTTTTGGAACAGGCTGTCGAACTGCTGCAGAATAGTTTAAGGTAGCAACAGGATGTAGCTCATGGTAACGTTTCCGTGCCTCAGGAAAGGTCAGGTGTTCATTAACACGAAGCTCTTGGATGGTCTTTTCTTCTACAAAACGAGGACAATCGCGGGACGTCGATGGGTGTGCCGCCACAGTTGACACAGGTGGGGTCCTGAGCGCACTGGGAGCCATCGTGTGCGTCGCGGCCGCAGCGGAAGCATACTGGCGAGCCTGTACACCGTTGTTGCGTGTGCCCGAACCTCTGGCAGCGGTAACAACGCATGGGGCTGGGAATATACGGACGTACTGAGGCGCGTTCGTAACCACATAAGATGAATGTTGGGAGGACGGTACGTTCGAACGTCAGGAAGACCGTTCGTAATGGAAACGGCTGGTCGTCCTTCTTCCCCATCAACCTGAATGCTGCAATTACCCCTTGGTCTGAGAGACAGTTGACAATTTCTTCTGTGGAGAGACCGTCTAGGCTGGCAGTAGTAACAACTCCGCGAGAACTGTTCAGGGTCTTGTGCTTTTCCACATTTCCAGGGTAGGAGCCCAGTAGACTACTTTTTAACAATTTCTCGGCCTGGATGTCTTTGGCTATCTCAATTAGCAGGCTGCCGTCCCTACACCGTGTTGCATTTTTCACTGGTCCACAGATCTTATCCAGTTCTCTTTGGATATAAAAAGGGCTCAAGTGTGTCATATTCCTACTGTCACTATTTAACTTCATTACATAAAAACGTGGTGTTGAGAAAGAAGAGCGCAGAGGAGCCATGGTTATAGGTCCCCCTTCCGGAACCGTCGGCGTCAGCCTGCCATCCGGGGGATGAAAATGAAAGACACCGAATCTTCCGGTCTGTGCCGGCCCGAGGTACCCACCTGAGGCCCGATCTCAGAGAATACTTCAGAGGAGTTACCCTCCGACTATCACTACTTACCGGCGTACGACACTTTCACCATAGGCAGGCCCGGCTTTATGCCCCTACCACTGGGATAACCACCAGTGGCTCCCCACTTTAGGCCACGCAGTCTCAGCGGAGCCAACGTGGATTCAGGGGACTTGTGGTTGTTTACACCGGGCCCCAAGCAGCGGTAACACGTCGACTCTCCTCGTGCATCCCAGCGGCACACGGCCGCTGAGATATCCAAAGAGACCCGGCCCCTTTGGAGCTACGTGGGTTTACGTGGCTATGGAACGGCTCCGCACCTAATGCCGCACGAAAGGGGTAGTGAGGAGGGTCCACTCAACCTTCATGCTTGAGACCTCCGTAGAGCACACAAGTTGAAAGCTGCGCCGAAACCATGGGACAGGAACCACGGACACAGGAAAGATCCCTGTTGGTGAGACAGGAGTTTGTAAACCTAAACACTTAAAGCCTAGAATATAACAATAAACCTAGAAGAGGAAGAAACTTAGAGCTAGGAGTGTATAACGTGGCATATCCAAGATGGGATGGGAGGGTGACGATGGGGATGATTGGCTAGGGCACCCCGGGGTCGCCACACCCGTACTCACAGAACGTGAGCCCCTGGGGGGAAAGTCACATTGTAAATCACTTGGAAAATATACAGCACATTGGAAATTTCACATTTTAACAGAGGAGAAGCTGAAAGGAATGGGCAAACTTGATCTTCTAATTGCAGGATCACCTTGTGCAGAGCCGGGTCTTGTAAATCGAGAGGTTTCCAGGCTAATAATTACCTTGCTGCTGAAATACATCATGATGACATTAAAGTCAGCTGTGTAAATCGCTTGGAAAATATTCAGCACATTGTAGATGTCAGATATTTAACAGAGCAGAAACTGAAACGACTGGGAAAACTTGATTTTCTAATTGGAGTATCACCTTGTGCAGAGCCGAGTCTTGTAAATCAAAGGCTTCCAGCTTAATAATAACTTTGCTGCTGAAATACATAACGGTGACATAAAGTCAGCTGTGTAAGTAACTTGGAAAATATTCAGCACATTGGAGATGTCAGATATTTAACAGAGGAGAAACTGAAACGACTGGGTAAACTTGATCTTCTAATTGGAGGATGACTGTGCAGATCCGAATCCTGTAAATCTAGATTTTTCCAGGTTATTAATTACTTTGCTGCTGAAATACATGGTAATGACATTAAAGTCAGCTGTGTAAATCTCTTTGAAAATATACAGCACATTAGAGATGTCAGAAATTTAAGAGATCTAAGTTTATTATTGCGGAGAGCGGACCACTCTTCCTTCCTGCAGGTTTGCACAGCTCTCCGTAATACGGCCATAAAATCTTCCGATGTCACTCATGGTACTTGAACCCTGGGCTTCATGGTAGACATCTTGGCTGCGAATCCGCCATTTCATTCCCCCGCAAGCCTACGTGACCAGGAATCCATGCTCACACCACGCTGACGCCAGAAAGGTGTAAAACGTGAGCACACGTAAGCACAACCAACACCATCTAAATTCTTGGACCCGTCGGTGTAAATTTGAACATGGTCCTGATATCGCGATAAAAATTCTAAAAAGCATGTGCGGATACTAGACAGGCATGGCAGATTTATCGTGTGTGATCTTGCCCAGATCAACGTGGGACGCTCTGCACAACCAAGTAGGGTATGTCCTCTCCCCCGTAGGATACATCTTAGGCATCTCAGTATTAAGACGTCTAAGGAGCTCCCGGAAACGAAAACCAGGTGGCTTTGGATTTATAGAAGTGTTCCTATAACGCACGTCCATGAAGGTGTTAAAGAACGGCGTAAACGTTGGATGTGTGGGCATGCAATTAAGTCCACAGCCATAATTTGCTAATAGCATGTTGCGCCTGTACTGCAGAGGAGGTTCTGCGGACTCAGCATACAGGCTTATAACTCGGCTCGTTGGAAATGCCCCAACTGCTATACGTATGCCACAATTATGGACTGTGTCGAACCTCTTCAGCACATATGGTCGTGCTGAGCCATAAAAGATACTACCATAATCTAATTTGGAACGGATGAGTGTGCGATACAGTCGCAATGATACTGTACGATCCGTTCCCCACGATTTTCCACTAAGTACCCGCAAGATATTTAAAGATCGGTCACATCGTGCTTTCAGTTGTGTTATATGCGACGACCAACTAAGTTTTCTATCAAATATCAATCCAAGGTACCTCGTCTCATCTGCAAAAGGTAGTAGATCAGCGCCTAGCCGGAGCCTTGGACGTAGGCGACTCCGATGACGCCAGAAGTTAACACGGATGGTTTTCTAAGCAGAGAATCGGAAGCCGTTCTTTAAACCTTAAGGTTGTCCAGGGTGGTCTGGAGACGGCCCTCTATAAACGAAGTGCGCTGAGATGTACAGTAGACGGCAAAGTCGTGTACAAATAGGCATGACGAGACCCCCAGAGGTACGTATTTCGAAATACAATTAATCGCAATAGCAAACAACATAACACTTAGCACCGATCCCTGTGGTACACCGTTCTCTTGAACGAAAAGGTTCGAAAAAACCGAGCCAACCCTTACTCGGAATACGCGGTCTTTCAAGAATTCCTGAAGGAAGAGTGGTAGGCGTCCACGTATATTCCAGATGTGCAGAGTACGTAGCAACCCTGCACGCCAACACGTATCATAAGCCTTTTTGAGGTCAAAAAATATTCCGACTGTTTGACAGTTTCTAAGAAAGCCGTTCATAATCTGTGTCGACAAGAACACAAGGTGATCCACTGCTGAACGGCGTCGTCGAAAACCGCACTGGATGTTATTCAGTAGGTTGTGCGTTTCTAGCCACCATACCAACCGCCCATTTATCATGCGTTCCATCACCTTGCAGACGCAACTGGTGAGGGAAATAGGACGGTAGCTAGAAGGGAGGTGACGGTCCTTGCCAGCTTTCAAGATAGGTATAATGGTGGCTTCTCGCCACTTGTCCGGAAACGTGGCATCAACGCAAACACGGTTATAGACCTCGAGCAGGAATACCTTACCTTCAGGTGAGATGTAACATTTGAACGTGGATTCCGTCCGGTCCTGGTGCTGTCAGTCGCGATGATGAAAGAGCGTGTTCTAACTCCACCAAGGTGAAGAGGCGGTTATAATCTTCAAGGTTACTGGGAGTAAACCCGAAACCTTGAGATTCTGAGTCTTATATGAGATAAACTCGGGAGCATAATTGCTTGAGCTAGACACCTGAGCGAAAGCACAGCCGAAGGTGTTAGCCACGTCAAACGGATCAACAGCAACTCCTGCAGGTGTTTTCAGACCAGCGATTGGCAAGTGGGTTGATTTTCCGGCCACGCGCCTTAACCTTTCCCATACAACAGATGATGGTGTCCATCTGTTAAAAGATGAGACAAAGTTGTTCCATGAGATCTTTTTGCTATCCTTAATTATTTGCCTAGACTGTGCACGCGCTTTCTTGTCCTCAATTAGATTACTTTGGGTATGGTGTCGTTGAAATACCCGTAGAGCACGTCTATGAGCACGAATAGCATTCCGGCAGTCGTTGCTCCACCATGGGAGAGGAAGTCTACCGGGTTGGGTAGCCGAACGTGGGATAGACTGTTCTGCAGCGGAAAGAATTTTCTCTGTGAGATGATCGACTAGTGCACAGAATCGTGCTCGTGGTAATCAAACACAGCCAAATGGGTGTAAAGGTTCCAGTTGGCACGATCAAAGCGCCATCTAGGGTTATGTGAGGTAGACACATCGTGTGCTAAGAGACTAAGAAGACATGGGAAGTGGTCGCTAGAATGTAAATCCGAGATGACATTCCACTGCAATGAAACTGCTAACTGGGATGAACATACTGCCAAATCGATGTGCGAATAGGTGTTATAAGCGTCTGAGAGGAACGTTGGCTCTCCGGAATTCAGGAGAACCAAGTTATTGCTCTCCAAGAATTTTGCAATGAGGTGGCCTCTCGAACATGCCCGAGTTGAGCCCCATAGTGGATGATGGGCATTAAAGTCTCCAACTATTAAAAATGGTGTTGAAAGTTGGGAAACCAGATGTGATGTGATGATGTGTATACGAGCGCTCAGCTACGGCGGTCATCAGCGCCCTTTAAAAAACAAGTCAACAAGTCATGGCAAAAGCCAGATATAAAAAATTTCTAAAAATATATTATATATAAATCTATTAAAACTGCACACACATATATACTAAAAAAAGGAAAGAAAAAAGATACTTGAGATTAAATTCTAAAATCCACAGCTGAAACAAACGCTAAAACTTTGCCCACCGCCGTTTCGTCATCCGCGAGGATCTACGCCAAGCTGGCCGGCAGCTGGAGAGACCTGCGGAGACGTGCCAAGCTAAAACAATCTAAAAGCAAGTGGTGTTGAAAGTTGAGAAACCAGTTCTTCAAGGTCCATTAACGAGAGGTCATCTGATGGCGGGAGATATACAGTACAAATGCAAAATTCGATTGATGGCAGCTTAATCCTTACAGCTACAGATTGTATATCAGATTGCAGCTGTATCGGGTCTACAAATATGTCATCCCTGAGGAGCATCAGTGCCCCCGTGAGCAGGAATGCCCTCTTCTGTGTCAATATCACACCGCAGTGGTGTGTAGCGTCGGATTTTAAACTTGTCTTGCGGTCGTAGCTTAGTCTCTTGTAAGCATACCACCAAGGGGTCATGCTTACTGAGCAAAAGCTCCTATTCTTGTCGATGTGCTCTTAAACCCCGCATGTTCCATTGGAGGATAGCCATTGGAACTATGGACATAGGTTGTAAAAATTGGTCTACATTAAGACGACTTTAACGGTGGCCGAATCAGCTTACCCTTTTTCTTAGGCGTTGGGCTAACACCTGTTTCCTTTTCATCGGGTTTGTCCTGGCGCTTTTTCATTGCCGTTCTTGCAGTGTGGTCCGTGTCTTCCTGGTCCATTTCTTCCACGGATGAGGCCCCTTTTCCTATAGAAAACTTAGGTTCAAGGACCTCAAACCGATTGGACACAGAGATCGACGATGATGACAGTTGTCGATCCGTTTCTTCACCAGAAGACCCCTCAGAAGATGAACTTCTAGATGCCCTAGAACTTTTTTTCTTGCCGGACCCTTTGTTAGTAACTTTGAGGAAGTCTGATTTTGAGTAATTCGTCTTAAACATTTTGGGCGGTGAATTGTAAACTATAACGGGCTGGACGGTCGATGAGGTTGACGGCCTTGGTGATGTCGGTGCAGACTTCTCCCTCAGCGATTTAGATGAGAGAGGAGCCGGCCCGGATTGCTTGGTAGGCTTTCGAGCTGGTGTGGCAGTAAGGACCTTGTCTGTTATACTAGCCTCACAATCGCTGGTCTGAGTTGCGATTTCTTTCCTCGGTGCCACCTTAGCAGCTACGGAGCTGTAGGTACCGGACTCTGGCACCGAGGGTAGACGAGTACGTAAGACTTTACGGGCATCCGAGAAGGATAACTTCTACCTTACTCGGATCTCCTGTATCGCCTTTTCCTCTAGGAATCGTGGGCACTCTCTGTGGCTGGATGGATGTTCACCAGCACAGTTGACACATTTTGCCGGGGATGTGCAGGCATGCTCGTGCTTAGACAGACCACACTGCACGCATGTTGGCACACCGCTACAAAAATCACTCGTATGACCGAAGCGCTAACATTTAAAGAATCTGAGTGGGTTTCGTTATATATGGCCTAACCTCTATGGACTCATACCCTGCCCTAAGCCTTTGCGGGAGATCTACCCAATCAAAGGTCAGGAACAAGGTACGGGTAGGCACCAATTCCCCTTGCTCTCTACGTTGCACCCGGTATACTGCAGTGACGCCCTGGTCTTGTAGGTTCTCCTTTATTTCCTCATTTGACATCCCGTCCAACGCACGAGTGGTGACGACCCCGCGGGAGGAGTTTAGGGTCTTGTGCACCGCAAGTGTGACGGGATAGCTGCCCAGTAACGTGGCTTTTATTAATGTTGCCGCCTGGGAAGTCGTGTGTGCTTCCACAAGGAGCGTGCCGTTTCTGGAGCGCGTACAGGACTTTACTGGACCGGCAATCTTATCTAATCCCTTCTGGATTATAAAAGGGTTAACTGTTAAAAAGTTTTTAACTTCCTCTTTTCTTGTTATAACTAAGTAGCGAGGCCCACAAGACTCGACTACTTCCTTTCCAGCTTGGTTGAATGATTTATTATTATGATTGTTTTTAAGGTTTACCATGAAAGTTGGCGTCAGATTCATCCCCCAGTGCTCCCCACCCACCACGGAGCCCAACAAGGGGTCCACAGGGGATATAGCGAGCTCGCCGTCCCACTCACCCTGGAGTTCGGTACAATACCTAATCCTGGCCGATTGATTAGGGGTGGGTTAGTCCCAAACCTCCCGTTTAGGCGAAGCAGAAGCCAAAGCAGTGTATTAGTAATGCGTACCCTCCCCGAATTCAGAAAAACACTGCTACTAGCTCAGATACGCATCCCTCAACCACCAGGACTAACCTTTCCACCTACACGGGTCTCCACGCACGGCCTACACTTGGGTGGGCCTATTGACCGTCTCCCTCAATCACGAAGAGGAGTCCACACGAGGGAGACTGTTGGCTCGGGACCCCGGGTTCGCCAAACCCGTACCTACCGAAGTAGGGCCCTGGGGGGTGGGAAACCAGATCTTAAAAGTCCATTAGCGAGAGGTCATGTGATGGCGGGAGATATACATTGCAAATGCAAAATTCGATTGATGGCAGTTTAATCCTTACAGCTACAGATTGTATATCAGATTGCAGCTGTACCGGGTCTACAAATATGTCATCCCTGAGGAGCATCATAGTGCCCCCGTGAGCAGGAATGCCATCTTCTGTCAATATCACACCGCAGTGGTGTGTAGCGTCGGATCTTAAACTTGTCTTGCGGTCGTAGCTTAGTCTCTTGTAAGCATACCACCAAGGGGTTATGCTTACTGAGCAAAAGCTCCAATTCTGGTCGATGTGCTCTTAAACCCCACAAGTTCCATTGGAGGAGAGCCATTGGAACTATGGAGATAGGTTGTAAAAGGTGGTCTACATTAAGACGACTTTAACGGTGGCCGAATCAGCTTACCCTATTTCTTCGGTGTAGGGCTAACACCTGTTTCCTTTTCATCGGGTTTGTCCTTTCGCTTTTTCATTGCCGTTCTTGAGGTGTGGTCCGTGTCTTCCTGGTCCATTTCTTACACGGATGAGGCCCCTTTTCCTATAGAAAACTTAGGTTCGAGGACCTCAAACCGGTTGGACACAGAGATCGACGATGACAGTTGTCGATCCGTGTCTTCACCAGAAGACCCCTCAGAAGATGTACTTCGAGATGCCCTAGAACTTTTTTTCTTGCCGGTCCCTTTGTTAGTAACTTTGAGGAAGTCTGATTTTGTGTAAGCGGTCTTAAACTTTTTGGGCGGTGCATCGTACATTATAACGGGCTTGACGGTCGATGAGGTAGACGGCTTAGGTGAGGACGGTGTGGACGTCTCCCTCGGCGATTGAGGTGAGAGAGGAGCCGGCTTGGATGTCTTGGTAGGCTTTTGTGCAGGTGTGGCGGTAAGGACCTTGTCTGTTATACTAGCCTCACAATCGCTGGTCTGAGTTGCGATTTCTTTCCTCGGTGCCACCTTAGCAGCTACGGAGCTGTAGGTACCGGACTTTGGCACCGAGGGTAGACGAGTACATAAGACTTTACGGGCATCCGAGAAGGATAACTTCTACCTTACTCGGATCTCCTGTATCGCCTTTTCCTCTAGGAAACGTGGGCACTCTCTGTGGCTGGATCGATGTTCACCAGCACAGTTGACACATTTTGCCGGGGATGTGCAGTCATCCTCGTGCTTAGACAGACCACACTGCACGCATGCTGGCACACCGCTACAAAAATCACTCGTATGACCGAAGCGTTGACATTTAAAGAACCTGAGTGGGTTTCGTTATATATGGCCTAACCTCTATGGACTCATACCCTGCCCTAAGCCTTTGCGGGAGATCTACCCAATCAAAGGTCAGGAACAAGGTACGGGTAGGCACCAATTCCCCTTGTTCTCTACGTTGCACCCGGTATACTGCAGTGACGCCCTGGTCTTGTAGGTTCTCCATTATTTCCGCATTTGACATCCCGTCCAACGCACGAGTGGTGACGACCCCGCGGGAGGAGTTTAGGGTCTTGTGTCCCGCAATTGTGACGGGATAGCTGCCCAATAACGTGGCTTTTATTAATGTTGCCGCCTGGGAAGTCGTGTGTGCTTCCACAAGGAGCGTGCCGTTTCTGGGGCGCGTATAGGACTTGACTGGACCGGCAATCTTATCTAATCCCTTTTGGATGATAAAAGGGTTCACTGTCAAAAAGTTCTTACCTTCCTCCTTTCTTGTTACAACTAAGTAGCGAGGACCAAAAGACTCGACTACTTCCTTTCCAGCTTGGTTAAATGATTTATTATTGTTTTTAAGGTTTACCATGAAAGTTGGCGTAAGATTCATCCACCACTGCTCCCCACCCACCACGGAGCCCAACAAGGGGTCATCCCACTGGGATGACAGGGCTGCACAGGGGATATAGCGAGCTCGCCGTCCCACTCACCTGGAGTTCGGTACAATACCTAATCCTGGCCGATTGATTAGGGGTGGGTTAGTCCCTAACCTCCCGTTTAGGCGAAGCAGAAGCCAAAGCAGTGTATTAGTAATGCGTACCCTCCCCGAATTCAGAAAAATACTGTTACGAGCTCAGATACGCATCCCTCAACCACCAGGACTAACCTTTCCACCGACACGGGTCTCCACGCACGGCCTACACGTGGGTGGGCCTGTTGACCGTCTCCCTCAACCACGAAGAGGAGCCCACACGAGGGAGACTGTTGGCTCGGGACCCCGGGTACGCCAAACCCGTACCTACCGAAGTAGGCCCCTGGGGGGATATCGTCCACATATACGTCATCCCTGATGAGTACCCTAGTGCCTCCGTGCGCAGGAATACCCTCTTCAGGGGCAAGATCACGCCTGAATGTAGTATACCGCCTGAGCTGAAAGGAGTCCTGAGGGCGTAACTTTGTCTCCTGTTGGCAAACCCTACTGGATCGTGGTTACTAAGCAACAGATCAAGTTCAGGGCGATGTGCTCTAAGCCCACGTATGTTCCACTGTAGAATCGCCATTACCACGTTGGAATATGAAGTTCTAGGTTATTACACGTTAGGGAAACTTTGACGGTGGCCGAATCAATTTGCCCTTCTTTTTTGGTTTCGGGCTAACACCTTTAACATCTGGATTATCTGATCGTTTTCGAGAAACCTTCCTGCTATTGTCCGTTTCCTCCTGCTCCATTTCCTCCACGGATGAGGCCCCTTTCCCGATAGAGAACTTCGGTTCAAGGGCCCCAAACTGATTCGACACAGAGATCGACGAGGACAGGCGTCGATTAGAGTCCTCCGGTGACGACTCCTCCGAGGAGGAACTTTTAGAAGCCCTAGGGCTCCTTTTCCGGCTGGCACGTTTACTGGTATCCTAGAGGAAGTCAGACTTATACGCCGTATTAAACTGTTTTGGTGGCGCATCGTATACCACGGGTTTATCGGTCTTCGATGTGGCTTTCCCCAGTGTCACTACTGGAGATCTTCGTGATGAAGACATCGGCGTCGAAGGTGCGGGCATGGACGGTGATTTTGCAGGCTTCGGGGATGGAATAATTTTCTCGGAGATTGTGGCCTCACGAATATCGCTGGTCTGCGTGGCGATCTCTCTCCGCGGCACGGGCTTAGCTGCTACCGAGCTGTAGGTAGCGGACCGCGGGAGGGATGGTATGCGAGTAGGCGCGAGTTTCCGGGATTCCGAGGACACCTTCACTTTCACCCGGATCTCTTGGATCGCCTTTTCCTCGACAAAACGTGGCCAATCTCGAGCTGGATGGGTGTTCTCCAGCACAGTATACACATTTAACTGCCGATGTGCAGGCACTCATGCTGCGACATCGCAGTTACCACACGTAGCCGTTCCGCTGCAGAACGCGCTAGTGTGCCCGAAGCGCTGACACTCGTAGCATCGTAAGGGGTTGGGTATGTATGGGCGTACCTCGATGGTCCCGTACCCTGTCCTAATCCTTTGTGGGAGATCTACCCGATCAAAGGTCAGGAACAGGGTACGGGTAGGCACCAATTCCCCTCGCTCTCGTCGCTGACCGCGGTATACAGACGTCACACCTTGGTCTTGGAGGTTCTCCTGAATTTCTTCGTTCGTCATTCCGTCAAACGCACGGGTGTTTACTACTCCGTGCTCATGCAATGGTCCCTTCCCGGGACTGACCTTTATCAGCGGATACGAACACAGTCCTACATGGTAACAAGGGGCTGGGAGTTAAGCGTTACCCAGTCACCTCTTGCGCTTCCCACTCCAACCACCCGCGCTGTTACCCGTCAGACATGTGTTCAGGGAGGAAAAAGAAAAAATAAATAAATGGGGTCAAACACCGAAGTGGACCATGATTTGGGCGTTTGAAGGAACACACTCACCTCGCGGAGGAACCCAGTCGAGAGATTACACCAGAGCCTCTTCTGCCAGTTTTCGGGGTTACTGATGGGCCTTCTGGGCAGCCGTAACGGTCCTGGGGTACACCAAGTCCCCACCGTACATCACCCCATCAGTCAGTCCCCTACTTGCTGTTGCCCACCCCTCGGGACGAGGACCGCAGAGATTGGATTTTGAGGGGCGCAGCGTATACAGGATGCCGTCCACGTTTTACACCTTTCTGGCGTAAGCGTGGTGTGTGCATGGATCCCTGGTCACGTAGGCTTGCGGGGGAATGAAATGGCGGATTCGGCAGCCAAGACGGCTACCATGAAGCCCAGGGTTCGAGTACCATCTGTGACATCGGAAGATTTTAGGGCCGTATTGCCGACACCTTGATTTCATAGCACAATTTACCACTGACATTAGGTATTTAATTTGTTTTTATTTACGTCCGCCGCAACGTTAAGTTACATCGGACGGTGAATGAATTAGGTGAAATGATGCGCAAATGAGTCCAGGGTCCATAGAGCTTAGAGTTACCCGACATTCATCTTTAAGGATAAGGGAAAACCCCGTAAAAACCTTTATCTAGGCAACTCACCCTGACCGAGATTCGAACTCAGGTCCTCTTGAACATGAGGCAGACATGCTACCATCTACGCTACCAAGGCGGGCTGCTGGATTGCTCCGAACCCGGGACCGAAGTCCCGCATTAGGTATGTCAAAGGAAAGAAAAATACTACTGGTGCTGATGCTAGCTTGAGGATTTGCTCCATTCACATTGCAAGAAGCACTACCATGGAGGCGTTAGAGGAAGAGGTGAACCAACTGCGAAACTCAACCACCTGTTCACTGAAGCTGAAATCAGATGTAGTCGTAGTAGCCAATAACCTAGAACTGTTATGCAACTCTTCGAATTACAAGCTCATTCCCTCAAGTTTTCACCAAGCTATTTTTGAATCCGTTTATGGTCTATCTCATCTGGGAGTTAATGGTTCTACTGACCATATAAAACAAAGAAATATTTGGCCATCAACAAAAAAGGTAAAACTCTGATTCCATGTCCCTCAATAATATAAAAGTGTAACTGAAAAAGTGTCAAAAAACCAACTAAAAAATAGCTCTTTTTTCAATTAAGTTAAAATAACCTAAACAAGTATACGAGTCAAATGAAGAATTTAATGTCGGGACAGCAAGTTGGCCATTGTAGCTCAATGGATTAGAGCGACTGGACGGAAACCAGGAGATCCATGGTTCAAATCCCGGCATTTTTCATGTTGACTATCAAAATCCTTAGCCTATATACGGCTAAGGTGAAGAAATTATTTCCATCAATTAACTTTTTTTTTAAAAAAAAAGTTACAATATACCATACACCAATAAATAAAACTTTACCTTTCAAACCAAACATCCACTCAATACAATATACTCATTCACTGCAATGTGCGCACCAGGACATTGTCAGATACTGGAGCCTTCTAAGAGGCATAATGGCTCTGTAACAGGCATAAGCTATGGGTGTATGCGGTAACGTACAAAATTAGTCTTCTGGACATAAGGTAGGCTGGCAAGCTTTTGTTGCACCAGCTCTACTCTTTAAGATACATATGCGCGCGATAAGAGCGATTCGGTTCCATGTCCTCATTCAGTAAGTTTCGTTTAACTCCATAAACATAGATGACAACTTTGAACTTTGAAATGCGCTTTACAATGACATCTAGTGGCTAATATGCTAAGCTTTATCATGTCTGCAATATTTTGCTTTGATCAATTTCGAGGTTAATTAGCTAACCAGTTTACAACAATTGTATGTTAGAATTCGGATATTAGTTCGTCCTTGGCAACATAGACATGTTATGAGACACGTCAAAATGTATAAATACAGTATATACATGAAGTCAATTGATTACATACAATATACACAGTAAACAGCTTTTCTATGGTTTCATGTGGTATTTGCATAGACTAATGTACTACAAAAATGTCATAATATGAATATTACAGGTTTGTGTATGTACTATGCTCGCATGGTTATAGTTCTAACAATTCATTAACCGTATAAAAACAGTGTGCATACAAAAATTTCTTAACCTTATTCTTAAAGTCTTTTAATGATGCAGCTTGTTTAAATGAATTTGGAAGTTTATTACATAACATTATCCCTTTGTAGTTAAAGCTTCCTTCATAAAGGCTCGTTTGGTGCGCTCGAATTGCCAGTTTATCCTTGTTACGAGTGTGGTGGTAATGTACATCAGCATTTATTTGAAAATGATTTATATTTGTATGAACATTTGTGGATGTTATGGCTCTCAAAAGGGGACACATTATTATTCGCCTACCTCCATTTAACTGTGATCTGAATGCAATTGAGCTGGCGTGGGCAAAACTAAGAAATGTTTTCAGAGGATGCAACGTTACTTGTGATATCTGTGCTTATCTTACACGCTGTTTTGCTGAACTGTTTTTCAAGGTTGACCACTCTGCAGAAAGAAGTTCTCACTTCTTCCCCTCACCCCGCACCACACTGTAAATCCACTGCTTAAGAAAAGATGCGAGTACTGTATATGTAAATTCTTTCCGAGTACATGAAGAGCATGTGGAATTCACATGGTACGGCCAGGACTGCTTCATAGACAATGATTTCACAATGGAGGAAAGGAAAAGAAAGCTTAATTGAGGCAGAAGGTCCAATAATTCCAAGTGAGGTAAGAGCAGCCATAGAAGAAATGAAGTACAGGAATACCTGCCAAAGATAGTATCTGCAATAAATATCTCAGTTAGGTCCTGACAAACTGGTCACACCCATCACCAAACGGTTCAATTTAATATTGGAATCAGAAGAGATTCCTTCAGACTGGAAAATGAGTACAATAATTCTGCTCCGCAAAAGAGAGGCAAAACTACAGACCCATAAGACACATCAAACCTGTACAAAATTTTCATCAACATATTGACAAGACACCTGACGAAAGTACTTGACGAAAATCAACCAACTGAACAAGATGACTCCTGGTCAGGATACAGCACAATGGGCCACCTACAGGCAGTGAAATAGAAATAGTACAAGAACTCAACAAGTTCTATATTTTTACACCTACATTTTTAACTCCATTGAACACAAATTTATCCTGCAAGCACTCGAACATAAAGGAACAGAAGCAAAATATATCAGAATACTCTCCAAGCTACAGCACGGCAGCACGGCCAAGGTAAAGTCCAAAAGGGAAGGTAAGAGCATTACACTTGAAAAAGGTGTCAAACAGGAAGACCTGATATTGTCAAAGCTCTTCAGCAGCCTCCTGGAGCACCAATTCCGGAAACTGAACTGGAAATAGAAGTATGTCATAAACTTAGACTGCCTCCAAATAATGCACCAACGATTTGCGGACAACATATTATTGGTGGCTAGGTTCATGAAGGAAATGGAATTGATGCTAACAGAGCTAAATAGAGTACACTGAGGTAGGACAAACCATCAACCCAAGGAAAACCAAACTGATGACAAATACTGTTAGGAGCAAGTAAAGTTTCAATGGGGAGAACCTGGAATATGTCAGTGAATACATCTACTTGGTGCAAACAGTTATCTTTTTCAAACAATTCCACACAGGAGATAAAAAGGCGTAACAACCTGGCATGAAAGAAATTTTGGAAAATCAAGTTTATCTTAGAAGACAGGTCCCTTAAATTAAGCTTAAAGAGGGAGGTAGTAGAAACCTGCGTGCTACCAGTATTATATGACTGCCATACCAGGTCTCTAACAAAGAAACAATGCTTCAGATTTGCCAGCAAAAGATGCAGAGAAAAATACTGCACATAACACTAGAAGGACAGGTAGGAATGAATGAAGCTGTATGGGCAGAACAGATGAAATGGAGATGGGGAGGGTACATTGTCAAAATGGACCAAGATTGATAAGGAGACTGAAGACATGGTAAGCAGACGACTTTCGGACAGCAGGAATGCTATAGACCAGACATGGTAGGCAGACAACTTTAAGACAGCAGGAACGCTATGGACGAGACATGTTAGGCAGACAGCTTTATATAAGCAGGAACGCTATAGACCGGACATGGTAGACAGACAACTTTAGAACAGCAGGAACGCTATGGATGAGACATGGTAAGCAGACAACTTTAGAACAGCAGGAACGCTATGGACGAGACATGGTAGGCAGACAACTTTAGAACAGCAGGAACGCTATGGACGAGACATGGTAGGCAGACAACTTTAGGACAGCAGGAACGCTATGGACGAGACATGGTAGGCAGACAACTTTAGAACAGCAGGAACGCTATGGACGAGACATGGTAGGCAGACAACTTTAGAACAGCAGGAACGCTATGGACGAGACATGGTAGGCAGACAACTTTAGGACAGCAGGAACGCTATGGATGAGACATGGTAGGCAGACAACTTTAGGACAGCAGGAACACTATGGACGAGACATGGTAGGCAGACAACTTTAGAACAGCAGGAACGCTATGGACGAGACATGGTAGGCAGACAACTTTAGGACAGCAGGAACGCTATGGATGAGACATGGTAGGCAGACAGCTTTATATAAGCAGGAACGCTATAGATCAGACATGGTAGGCAGACAACTTTAGGACAGCAGGAACGCTGTGGATGAGACATGGTAGGCAGACATTAGAACAGCAGGAACGCTATGGACGAGACATGGTAGGCAGACAACTTTAGAACAGCAGGCACGCTATGGACGAGACATGGTAGGCAGACAGCTTTAGGACAGCAGGAACGCTATGGATGAGACATGGTAGGCAGAGAACTTTAGGACAGCAGGAACGCTATAGATGAGACATGGTAGGCAGATGACTTTAGAACAGCAGGAACGCTATGGACGAGACATGGTAGGCAGACAACTTTAGGACAGCAGGAACGCTGTGGATGAGACATGGTAGGCAGACAACATTAGAACAGCAGGAACGCTATGGACGAGACATGGTAGGCAGACAACTTTAGAACAGCAGGAACGCTATGGATGAGACATGGTAGGCAGACAACTTTAGGACAGCAGGAACGCTATGGACGAGACATGGTAGGCAGACAACATTAGGACAGCAGGAACGCTATGGATGAGACATGGTAGGCAGATGACTTTAGGACAGCAGGAACGCTATGGACGAGACATGGTAGGCAGACAACTTTAGGACAGCAGGAGCGCTATGGCCGAGACATGGTAGGCAGACAACTTTAGGGCAGCAGGAACACTATGGATGAGACATGGTGGGCAGACAACATTGGGACAGCAAGAACGCTATGGATGAGACATGGTAGGCAGATGACTTTAGGACAGCAGGAACGCTATGGACGAGACATAATAGGCAAACAACTTAAGGACAGTAGGAACACTATGAATGAGACAAGCTAAGGACAGACAAACTTGAAGAAAACTGGAAAGAGCAGCCACCCATAAATACACCACCTCCTCGTAGTTTGCAACAGAAGTGTCTTTGTTAGTGTCAGTGCTAAGTTGAAGTGCAGTTCAAGGACAAGCAGGATCAATGTAAACTACAAAAAGCAAGCTGCACAAGAGGAAGCTTAAGATGACAGATCACCAAATTTGGGAGAGCTCGAATTATAGGAAATATCACAGATTTACCACCTTAAGCACAGGGCAACAGGTTATAGAACATAGGATACAAAACAACCTAACATAGATCTAAGTACACAGTGTATAGAATATAGAACATTAATAGTTATCAGAATAGATAAGGAAGTACAGACAAGTAAAGCATGATGCTCTTAGGAGTTGCAACCCTAATAGTAGCAAATAACTGCACTAGCAGGAGGCCTTCGCCCTTTAAGGATGGATTGGCTATTTAATTTTCATTTAGCTTTTAAAGTGGTAACTAATGTGCTGTTACTCATAATTTCTGAAGTCTATAGCAAGAGGAAACAGAATGCCAAAGGAGAAGAGCAATAAAGCTTATTTCAACATAACAGATACTTTGCGCGCCATCATTTACTTCACGAATCGCTTGCTAACACTGACTGAAGGCTCCCGGCCGAAGGAGGAAACTTCGCAGTCACACACCGGGAAATACCCAGAGAGGATATTATTGCCAACGTGGAAGCAGCTATACATACACTTCCAACAGACCAGGCGGAGGAAATCTGATGTGAAGCTTCCTGCATCCTACGCAAGGCAAAAGCCCCCAAGAGCTCATCAAGAATTCACAAATAAAAAGGTATTAAGGGCACCTGCAAAAGTGAAGCATTACCTCCAAGGCTATATGGAATACCAAAGATTCATAAGGAAGGCATTCCCTTACACCCGATAGTAAGCAGTATAGGCTCGCCAAACCACAGCAGAGCTAAACACTGTCCACCTTATATCGAGATTTAACTGTCCACCTTGTTACAACCACACATTCGTAACACATCATCGTATATTTAACAATCCAGCCATTTTACACAGAAACTATGAAATTCATCAGAACCAGAAAATCACCTCTTCAGCTTCCACATGCTCGCCCTTTTCACAATGGTTCCCATGAAATGAAATGTGTAGTGTTTAACGCCCGCTTTTACTACATACGGCACCGCAGGCGATGACACTGATGATACATGAGATGAAGATGGAGCACCGGTGGAATGAGATGGTGGGGGAAACCGGAGATCCCGGAGAAAACCTGCCCCAGCGCCGTGTTGTCCACCACAAATCTCAACTTTGCGGTCACCTGGGATCGAACCTGGGCCGCGTTGGTGAGAGCCAAGCGGTCTAAGCACTGAGCCATGGCGCGGCCTCTGGTTCCCATGAAAGAGACCCTAGGCCACATTCAGAATTTATTTTCCAAAGAGATTGTCCAGTTGTTTCAACATTCCTTTCCTCCACTTACTTCCACTGGAACTGTAACTTTTTAGAACAAACTGACAGTGTCACACTGGGCAGCCCACTCAACCCAGTGGTTGCAAATTTCTTTATGAAGAGGTTTGAAGAAACTGCATTAGCTAGCGCACCAGTCAAACCGAATTCTTGAGGCACCTGAAGAACCAGAATATAATATACAATTCACAATGAAAAAGGAAGTAACAACACCCTGGCCTTCCTGGACGTACTAGTTAAGAGAACAGCAGACTTCTGCCTGGAACATACAGTCTACAGAAAGCTCACGCACACCAACTGGTACTTACATAAAATGTCAAATCACCAACCAAAACACAAATATGGAATAATAAAAACACTCAGCAAACGAGCAGTAAAGATTTGCGACATGAAACACAAAGGCCGAATTAAAAATTCTAAACTCAGCCTTTGTTGCCAACAGCTATTCACAAAAAGAAATCCAGAGAGTGCAGCAAACAAGATGCAGGGCAAAGAAAACTGAACTGCCCACACACGGGATAGCATACCTACAATTTATAAGTAACTGACAGGATTGGCAAGCCTCTCCGACCTTATGGAATCAAGGTAATATACAAACTTGCACGCAAGATCAGTTACTAAACTCAATCAAGGACAAACGGGACTATCTTTCATCAGCTGGAGTATACAAATTTCCATGTAGTTGTGGTCACGTATACATTGGTATCACTATGTGCAGCGTCTCCACCACATTAAAAGAACAAAACTGGAACTGCAGGTTAGGGCAAGTAGAAAAATCTTCGGTTGCAGAACACGCATTACCGAGGGACCATGACATCAAATTTAAGGACACTCAAGTCCTTTCTTCAAATGTCAGCTATCATGCTCACCTACAAAAAAAAAGCCACAGAAATATTCAAACACAAAAGTAGTTTTAACCACAAAGAAGCAGCACTTCATATAAACATAGCGTCGGTTCCCACATTACAGAAGCTTCAATCACACAAACAAAAACAGTAAACACATGGAATAGCCACTTAACGAACAGAGCCAATCAGAACGCAATCAGCCTTAGTCCCGCCCCTCTCCAGCCAATATAAATTAGGACGTGCGGACAACTCGACTCGAGTCGCCCGGTGGACTGACACGACGGAGGACCTCTAGGCATTCTTCGGTCTGGGCTATCGCCAACACAACGAATCTACAAGACTACTACTAGAACTACCCTCAGTGGCTATACCTTTGAGAACTTCTGGAACTTCTCGGCGTTTCCTTTGCAGCCTTATGCAGCTTCAAGAACGTCAAGAATTTCAACCTGCTCTACTTCTCACCAAAAAACCTACCTAACCTTATTTCCTTGCTACCAATCCTTGTGATCGATTGTCTGTTCTAAGCACTTGTGCTTGCAAAAGAACTTCGGTTCTGTGGTATTTCTGGAACCACACTTCGCCAGTTTTTAACTGAGAACTCACGCAATCGCGTTTTTTTTAACAGGCCACTCCTTCTTACCGAACTGTAACCGCCAAACCATGACGAAGTATTCGTCACAGGTGGCATCTACCTCCACCTCAAAATCCCCTGAAACCGGCACCTGCCGACCAAACCACGTCCGGACAAACACTTCATCTAAAGCTAAATCACCACCAAAAACACACACACTAAGCGACAGCTCAGATAGTGATACAGACACACCACACACACCTTCATGACACAACAAAACTTCACCCCGTCTTACAGGTACCCCCGCTGCTTCACGGCAACAAAATTCTTTACATCCTAGATTGCGAGCCCGAAAAACGAGACCCGTTTCTCATCTCCAAACTGATGAGAAACCGAGAAGATCCAGGCTAGATTGTGCAGAAAACAAAAATTGAGAAACCGCGAAATACTTACGCCCTAACATTTAAGAATCAAGTAGCACTGGAATCCTTCAGACAGGCTATTTTCCCGCTAAATTTTGGAAAACACGCGGAGTATAAGCTACAGCTATCTAGTGAGGAAAAACCAAACCCGAACAGACAAAAGCAAACTGTCACCACAGTCTTGAAATCAGTTCAGATTAACACTGATGAAGTGGAGCTGCTGGAAGTACTGAATGCCAACCACCAAGAAGCCGCTAGTCTCCAGAATACTGAGCCAAGGCAGACCGACAGGCTTAGTTCGAATATTCAGCACAAACGTCAGCACAATAAACAAAATTTTGGCAGAAGGAGCGAAAATGGAAGGGCAAATTTTCCGAGCGGAGCCCTCGCGACACTCAGCAAGACATGTCCCATGCCGAAGGTGCCAGCAATATGGACATAACGCAGACCAGTGCCCTAATGGGCCAAAATGCTTTCATTGCGGCGCCGGGAATGAGACAAGACGCTGTGACCACAAAAATGGAACACAAACAGCCTTCTGTGCCACCTGCGAAACACAAGGGCATTATACAGGCTAGGTGAAATGCCACGCCTATCCCAGGGAGCCACCAACAAGCAGCAACCAAACAGCTGAAACCCGCATTTACCTACACTGCATTCAAGCAGCACCAAAGCCGACACTATACCTTGTTTCACGTAAGCTTGCCCCGTAATCTCTTAACGGTCACGTGACCACATCTGCTCTCATTGGCTGCTGTTGTGGTACAGACTGTTTTGCGGTAAAAATTAGTTCGTTATTTAACATGGTGATGTATCTTTATATGTTTAAAGAGAATTGTCAAATATTTACTTTCATAACTGTTTCAATTAAATATATTACGCAACAGAGTTAATTTATCTGAAATGCATGTTAATTCTTAAACGAAGTAAAGAGGAGGTTCCTTTGCATCTAGGCCTGCCTTTCAGATGACACAACAGCACGTGCTTTAGCGGTAGTGATGACATTTGTTTATATGATTTTTATCACTGACCATGTTCTGAAACGGATTAGTCATGTATTGTCATTCGAAGGTGTGCTGTGCGAGTGCGAGAGATATGTTGTTTTATCCATCGTTTATTGCGCGTGTACTTATTATATGTATAATGGCAGAGTCTACCGCCAGTTTTCCACTAAAGCATCGCAAGGGTAAACCATTACAAAGCGGTGAAAAAAGAATTGTGTTGCATGTGTTTAATGCACTCACAGAGAAGAATCCGTCTTTGTCAGTGAGAGAAGTCGAACAGTTGTGCTCCGAACTTACAGGTGTGAGTGTTAGGTCCATAGGAACATTGCGATGTGAAGTTGAGAAAAACAGAAAAGCGCGTGCTCGGAGAATGAGATGAGTTCGTTAAAAATGCTGTACGTCATCATGTGCATAGTTTTTTCTTTAGAAAGGAACTCCCTAACATACATGAAATTTTGTCTACTGTAAATGAGGATGTAGATTTACCAAATTTCAGCAGATTTGCAAGGTGTGTGTTCTGGTTTAAAAAATCCCAGTAGAAAAGGCTGAAGACTGTCATTCATATAGGAAGTGATAGTGGTTTTGTGGAAGATGATCTACTGCTGTTTGAGTCAAAGAAAACCGATGATTACCATGAGGATATGAATGGAGATGTGTTTCAGCAGTGGTTTGCGAGTGTGTTAGCAAAACTGGAACCAAGCAGCATAATTGTGATGGACAATGCTCCTTACCACAGCGTTCGTGTCGAAAAGAAACCAAATACATCCTGGAAGAAACAAGATATTATTGAGTGGCTGCGTGCAAAAAATGAAGTTGTAAATGAATCCCCTATTAAGGCAGAACTACTGGAACTTGTAGTAAAGCATGCCAGCGATTGCGATAAATACGTAATCGATGAAATGGCAAGGTCAGCTGGTCATGAGGTACTCAGGCTTCCACCATATCACTGGATTTCAAATCCAATTGAGCTTATTTGGAGAAAAATTAAAGGATTCGTAGCGGAGAGTTCCGACAGTGAAACTGTTACTGCAGAATCAGAATCCGAATCCGAGATGGAGGGGATTACTCCATTACCAGATTCTCCATAACGCGCGAGTTCAGTTTCACTATAAACTTGTATTTTTGCATGACTTCGTATCCTTATTTGCATGATTTTAGCTATCTTCCTGGCAATTATGACGTTTACTGCAGGTTTAAATGTGAAGGGAGGACACCGCCTATGGCGCGAAAGCATTAGCCAATTAGGATGAGGTGGAAGGTAGATGCATGCAGAGTGATACATGTCAGCAGGGCATGTACGATACCATCGCCCCAAATCAGCGTCAGCGCCTACTGAATACACTGAACGGTACAGCCAGGAAAACACTAAGGAAAACAATTCAGGCACTCCATGTGGGAAATCAAATCGCAATGCTTATTCACGACATCAAAAAAGAAACAAACACATCAAGTAGACACGATCATTGACATAACCCGTTATGGCAGGTGTAACAGTACACGTTCACCACAATATACGACTGCTACACATTAACATTAATGGTATAACAAATAAAAGACAGGAAGTACAGAACCTACTCGAACACCACAAACCAGCAGTCGTTACAATCAACGAAACCAAACTGAATCCAAAACGGAACCTGACAATGAAACCCCTAACCTATTCTGCAAAGACCGCAGTCAGATGGGCGGCAGAGTTATGATCCTGGTGAGGCCGGAAATTAAAGCCACAGAAATACAACTACCCCAAATCCATAGACAACACGAAGCCATAGTCATACAACTCACCATCAATCGACAACAATTGCACATCGCCACCATATACGTACCACCTCACGGCACTTTTCCAACGGATCATCACATACCTCCATGATAACTTCAAGAGCCTCATCATTGCCGGCGACCTTAACGCCACCCACACAAGCCTTCTGGACGAATACACTAACGAGTATGGGCGAGACTTATACAAGCTACTCAAAACCACCAGCCTTGGAAATATCTACACTCCTGGACCTACCAGAATAGGAAACGACGACAACCAACCAACCTCACCAGACAAAATAATCACCTCCAGTCAAACCTACACAATAGTAGAGCACATAGAAACAGATGCACCACCCAGCACGGATCACCTCCCCATAATAGTTACACTACGCACCGGACCATGGCACTCAGAAACCAGAAATACAACTGAAAAATTCAACAACCGGAAAACCGACTGGACAGTATACAGATAAACTGCCAAAAAACTCACACAAGACGCCACCTTCCCCACGACTGACTGCTGCCAGGACATTGCTCTTTACGCAAAAATAATCACCGAAATCATCCAAAAAGCCAAGTACATAGCAACCCCCAAGATTACAGTAAACTCAAACACATAAAGCAAACCATTACCAAGAAACATCCTACAAACAATCAAAAGAAAATGACCGGAACATCGAGAATACCTTAAGACGCACGCACCTGAAGACAAGAAAATCCTCAACAAATTCAAAGAACAGGTTCGGAACAAAATAGCGCAACATGACACTGACCAATGGAATAACAAAATTAAGGACATCAATAAAAGCAACCACAACGATCCGGCTAAATTCTGGAGACTAATCAAAAGCGTCAGACCAAAAACAACCATATATCCCATAAAACAAAATGGCACCACAGTATGGGACACGCAGACTAAACTAGACATCTTCAAGAACTATTATACCAACCTGTTTACCACACCGGAAAACCCTCAGTTCGATAGCTAACATTTTCAAAAAGTCAACTCAGAAATTAACAACAACCCTGCTCTATACACACCTCAACTGGACACGTCCCCTCTGGATGTCACAAATCCCGCAGAAAAAACCCATCACCATGCAGGACATATACATGGCAACCCATAGGGCAAGAAACACAGCACCGGGACCAGACGAAATAATATACCAACACATAAACCAGCTTCCAACAGAAACGATCCGGCACCTGCACATCTATACAACACTATGCTGCAGTATGGCTACCACCCCAAAAACTGGAAATTCGCACATATAGTACTCTTTCAAAAACCCGGAAAAGATAAGACTAATCATCAAAATTACCGACCAATCTCACTTACATCCACCCTCTCCAAGACCTTCGAGAAACAGAATCCATAAGATATGTACACAACAAAACATTTTACCAGACACTCAATCAACATACCGGAGCAGTATAACCATCCAAGATCAAATAATGAGAGTATTATCAAACCTGACATATATAACAAGGGACACAAAATTGCCGCTTTTCTTGATATACAAAACGCCTTTGACAAATGCTGGACAAACGACATTTTGTACAAATTAACAGAATTCAAATTTTCACCCAGGATAACCAGATGGATCGCCAGCTTCCTCACAGACAGAACAGCCAGAATCCGAATCAACAACTCACTCTCAGACACCTTCCCCCTAACAGCAGGAACGCCTCAAGGAAGCGCCGTCTCCGGGCAACTGTACATACTATACACAGATGACACGCCAAAACCATTAAAGCCAACGATCCAAGTATCACAATACGCGGACGACACGGCATACTGGAGGCACACGTCTCCTGGACCCACTCGGCCTGTCGAGCCAGCCTGCTCCGCTGCACAGCAGGTTGAGCCTGCCATTCCCAGTACTGCAGCACTACGCAACCAGACGGCACAACTAATATATGCAGCAATCTGCTCCGCAGGATATTCACAAGTCTCACCGCAGGAGCCCTACTCTACGGCTGTGCAGGGTCATCAGACTCTACGCTCAGTAGTCATCCGTGTGGCCCCCCGCGAACTACCCACGCAGTTTATTCACGCTGCCGCACTCCAACAATGGCCATCAACTCAATGCGCCTCCAGGATTTCTACACAACACGGACCTACAAACCATTTCCATCTGCAGTTCGCTGACGCAGCAGACTATGACAAGGCCTTGAGAAATGGCCTGTTCTTACTAAGGCAGCGCCTACAAATCGAGGCCGGCAGGACTGAGCGGCCTGCTCCATGTCGTCGTTGCTGCAACTTCGGGCACACAGCGGCATCCTTCTCAGCACCGCCACGCTGTCATTACTGCGGTGCGCCTTCCCTCACCAGTCTGCCGCCAACACGACCTCCATCGCCGCCACTGGTACTGCGCAACCTGCAGTGGTATCGGCCACTTCACGGGGCAGGCGCAGTGCCCGTTCTTTCCCCGAGCCTCCAGCAACACTGCCCGGGAAAAACCATCCCTCAGCCAGCATCGCCGCAGCAGACATCGCCACAGTAAAGGAGTTACTGCAGTGCCTCAGCCGCCAACAACTCCAACCCCTTGCGAGAGGACCTCTAGGATCTCCACTCTGAGGTGCTGAACCTGGGCCCTCGTCTCGGGAGTTTGGAAGAGGTGACAACCACAAGCTTCAATAGTCTTCACTGCACTCAACTCACACCACCAGTCGACCGTGATTAGATCATCAGCACAACCAAACCCACGCAGGATTACATGACTACAATCACACAGCAGAACACGTCACTCCAAGAACAAGTCACCCAACTCGTCGGGACCACTTCAGTTCATCAAAAGCTCCTCAAGAAGTTGGAGGACAGCAGCACAACCAGCTACACCATCCAAAAGGACATTCTCCAAACCTTGGAGCAAATCCATCAGAAACAGACTGATCTTCAGGTTGCCCTCGCCAATTCATCTAATGACACAGACCTCCTTCAGCAAGACTTCATAAAGTTACACAACTGCATTGACTCCCTAAGCTCCAGGTCACACACGGACCCCCCCCCCCCCCCCATTGGAACAACACAACGATCCTGACGCTGTTAGGTGTCACAAGCCCTTCTAAGCACCTCGGTGCACAGCAAGAACATTAAATAAACCTGATTTCCTCTCTTTATCCCTTCTTTCGCTTTCAACCTTCTCATCCCACCCTACTACACTGGCTATGGTCAGGGCCTTGTGTCATGGCCATGAGCCAGGAAAGCCAACCTGACCTGTGCACCCTTCCCTGCACAGATTTAGCATCAACCATGACTAACGGAGGTGCTGTTGCGGGGCTCCGCTATTTTTCCTGACCTTCTCCCCTCTATTACCTGAACTTCTCTCGTTGGCTTTTCTTTCTCTCCTCCTGTCCGTTTCTTTTTCTTGTTAAAAAAAAAAAAAAAAAAAAAAAAAAAACCCTGCTTCATTCAACCTTACTTCCACAGCAGATGGATCAACCCTGAAGCTAGGTGAAGTAATATCCTTGACTGGAAAGTTGCTGGTACTGATTTCTTTCATGATTAACGAACTTCCCTTTTCAAGCAGCAGTCCGTTCACAATGTTCCATTGACCCTGATATTTCCTGTCCATCCCTTTGATTTCTGGATGAAATCATTCACTTGTTTATCTCCAAGGGATCCAAAATGATCAAGAAAATAGTACAAGTGAAGGTTAAAACTCTTGTTTCTCCCTGAATTCCTTATGCATTACAGTATCGGCAGTTCATAAGAAAAAGAAAATGTGGCTACAATTCGCTGTTGGCATAATACCAAACACTGCAGTAAGCAAGAGCATGTTTCCATGACTTCCACTCCATACCAACCTGAGTCTAGATTGTTGCCAAGTACTTACTGGTAGTGACAAACCATTCGGCAATTGCTAGGGCTGTTTGAGATGCATTACTTTTTTGTAGCCATTCACCAAAAATGAGGAAAACCTCTTGGTGATAATTACAGATGAAGCAGCACATATGCTTAAAGCACACAAGTATACAAGATACAGAAATTTATTTCATGAAGCAATATAATGAAACTAGTTCCCACCCTCCCGTATAAAACCTATTCATGCTCCCGTGTTACACTATCGCTAGTTTGCTTACGTAGTGTTGGTATTTTCAGCAAAAGAATGTTTTTACTTTTGGCAACACTCCAGCCATAATGTCACGTCCGCCATATGCAAGAAAAACTAATGCTAATATGGAATAAAAGAGACTAATAAATAACTTTTTTAATGACCGAACCTAACATTAAATTTACAATTTGTCTACTTTATCAAGATTAATGAATATGAGATGTTGAAATATAATTTATTTTGAATGCATATAACGAAGTTTAGAGCATATTTATCAGATTTTAGTGCATATATTCACACTTAATTATGTCTATAAATCGGAGCTCTAGTCATTACTCGCTAGGGAGGACAGATATAAGCGGATGGGAATAGCAACGTGGGTCAGTGACCGGAAGAATACAAGGATTGTTGGTAAAAGTGCAGAATGAGTGCGCAGTTATGTTGGTATGGAATGACATCACAAAAACAAGTTGCTGCCAACTGCGGCGCTCCGATATATGCAAAATGCCAAAATTTTCTTTTTCTTATTATAAACTAGCTATAATGGGAATAGTGCGTAGTAAGCTTTGTTTATTATTTAAGTTATTATTGTTGTTACTCTTATTAATTATTATGGTAAAAGTGCAGAATGAGTGTGAACGGATATCGTGGTTCTGACGTCATAGTTGGGGCGTTGCAAACTTCCAGAGCATACTACCGCGGGAAAAACCAACTTTACGCAAGACAACCAGCGACACTGTAATACACGACGTAAAGATCAGTAGAACATTGTCAGAGTTATTATTTTTAATATTAACTAATTATCAACATTGCCAGAGATTATTATCATTATCACGTATTATTATTATTATTATTATTATTATTATTATTATTATTATTATTATTATTATTATTATTATTATTATTATTATTATTATTATTATTATATTCTTACTATTATTATCATAATTTGTTAAAAACTTAATGGAATCTAGCTGAAGTTTTGGAACAGTCAACATCACTTAAGCAAACCAGCGATAATATAACACCCAAATAAACTGACGTAAAGATTAGTGGATCATTGCAACAGTTTTTTCATTAATCATCATATTAATATAATTAAAACTATAAAAATAAAGCTTACTATACCTCGGCCGTTCTATCTGCGGCTCTGACATTTCTCGAGAGGGGGAAGCAGGCTGTTGCCAGTTCTTGAGCGGGAATTTCAAGCAGAGGAACAATGCGTATTTTAAATATTTCATGTATTTGCATATTTCACGAACCAGTAGCCATATTATTATAATAGCGATAATAATAGGACTTACGAACACTAAACATCGGAGTTCACGCACGAAAATTATACCAAAGAAAGTTCACCAGCGCAAGCCGCTATTCGGCCACGTGGCTCAAACAAATTTAAGCTGGCAACACGGTGTTGGGTGCGGGAGCCACGCCTACCAGCGACAACACTGATTGGCGCTAGCAGACAGTTTTAGCTTCCTGACCACGACACCGGATGTACAGACTCCCAGTATCACCAACAGAAGCAGTTGGTGTGCGTGAAAGGTGTGAACGAAATATTTGAATAGAGTGATGTTGTAAAGAATATCTTGCATGATAATGAAATTACAAGTTGTATTTCAATGTTTTGAAGCTAATAGATTCCTATACTCTCATTATAAAGATAATTCTGACGATATGTTTTCAATTACTCATTATTATATGTTGGTACTAGTAACCTTCCCCCTCCACCTCCTGCAGCCACTAAATGTCAGAGCCGAAGATACAGCGGCCGGACAGTACGCACTATTCCCATTACTATGGCTAGTTTATAATGAGAAAAACAATGTGTTTGGCAACGTTCCTCTGTATTTGCGTATATCGCAGCACCGCAGTTGCCAACACGTTTTCGTGCAGCCATTGAGTACCAACATAACTGTGCGCACTCATTCTACACTTTTACCATTATTATTATTAGCACTGGCCGCCTCGGTAGCGTAGATGGTAGCGTGACAGCCTCAAGTTCAAGAGGTCCCGAGTTCGAACCGATATGACTTAAATATACAATGATAATAACTCCGGTAATGTTCCACAGGTCTTTACGTCGCGTATTACAGTATCGCTGGTTTTCTTGAGTAACGTTGGTATTTACCGCGGTAGCATATTCTGTTAGTTGACAACGCCCAAGCCGTAACCTTAGATCCACGATATCCGTCCGCACTCATTGTGCACTTTAACCAGAATATAATAATATACAATAATGTTAATAATAACTCTGCAATGATCCACAGATCTTTACGTCGCGTATTACAGTATCGCTGGTTTTCTTGCGTAATTTTGGTGTTTTCCGCGGTAACAGCAACGCCCAAGCTATGACGTCAGTCACCATATTCGTTCGCACTTTTACTGAATTGTTCTACAATCTCCGTATGGAAAACATCTCTCGGCACAGTTTTTGTGGTTACGGTGCTCAATATGTCGGCTACGCTTTGTAGCTTAGGGCCGAGAATTTCGGTGTGTACGGCTTACGTGTACACTTGATGCAATAAAGAAACACTATGTGCAAAACATAGCCATTCCGGAACCTTTTACATATAAAAATTTACATATACAAATTTGCTTTAGTCCTTGCCAATTTATCCACATTAACCAATAGTTAGAATGTAAGAACAGATGGTAGAAAAGTGATTGTAGAGTCGTGTAAACTTAACACATCACTGATTTCTCACAATACACTTCATGGTAAACCTGGAACAGCGTTCTATTTTGTTATTCAATATTCAAATACAGACTTACGTGCCTTATATAATAAACACTGAAACACTCGACACCACACACTGTTAAAACAATAATTTTCAATTACATTTGACCTTAATTATTACCAGTACATTTCCAGACGCCATGTTCTATGATACAGGTTCTAGTCTTTTACACAGGGTCGTTTATTAAATTTTTACCAAACACCAATCAGCTAACAGCATTTGCCAACCGCCATTTCCATCACGAAAGCGGTGATTGGCCGCCTCTTGCCACAGAACATCAAACGAATGAAATTGCGCGGAATTGGTGAACGTGGAAGTTTTCAAATATGTTCTGTGGAATCATACTCACAGATGAATACCAGATTCTCAATTCCGTGTTAAAAACTGAAGACGCATAGGGCGCTCCTCCTATACCTTTCGATGCCACCTAAGTGATCTAACCAACATGCCGTCGGAAATGCAGTGAGCTTCTATTTCGAACGAGCTATGGTACATTCGCCTCCCCGCCCTTCTCAACCATTTTCAGCGACTGGTTGTATCCAACTTCTTTCGAAGCCTAATCTGGTGCACCAACGAGTAATTTACGGCACAATTCATTTATCGCATATTAGCATAATACGCGCTAAATATGCTGAGTAAATGTGCGTAAATTATTCATTAATGTGCGAGATGTCACTTCGAAAGAAGTTCACCAATTCGGAAAAAAAAGGTCTCAAAAGCCACTTCCAAACTTGATCTTTTTCCTGTTGCCACTAAGCTTTATAGCTTTTATATTCATGTAATAAATGAATAAGTATATCTTTAAGAAACAATTGCAACTTTGACAGAGTGAGATTACTCAAGATGCTGTCGAGGTTATACATAACACCTGTACTTTCTTTCCCTGAAGTGTGAATTCCTAAGCTTGTTACTGTGATAATTACAAGAAAACCTGACACTAAATCAATGCATTCTACAGGTACTGGAAAACAGGAAAGGATATCACAAGGTCATGAGTAATGCAATTTCTTTGTACACAGAATAATGTTGAAAAGTTCCCTGGAAGGAAAGTGTCAAAAAGAAAAAAACAACAAATAACGCATAACATTATTAAATAAATGTATTAATAAATTGTAAGTGAAGATACAGATGATGATGAGTATAAGGGCGCTCAACTACAGAGGTCATCAGCGCCCTTTTTAAAGGAAACTGGTCATGGCAAAAGCCAGATATAAATTATTCTAAAACACCATAAATGTGTTAAAAAAGACAAAAAATGCATACACGTTGAAAAAAAAAAAAAAAAAAAAAAAAATGTCATCCAAAAACCATAAATTCTATTTGCTAAATCCTAAAATCTAATCTCGAAAAGAACCTAAAAACCTTCTTCACTACTGCGTTATCGTCCGCTAATATTTCTGCAAAGCTGACCGGCAGCTGCAGAGACGTCCTAAGGTCTGCTAGGTGAAAACACTCTAGCAGCACGTGTCGTACAGACAACGCTTCATTACAAAACGGACATAGTGGAGAAGGCTCCTTTTTAAAAAGAAAACTATGAGTAAAAATGCAGTGCCCAATTCGTAACCGAGCCAAACTCACCTCCTCGCGACGAGATGACCGACAGGAGGTAACCCAGGGAATCGGAAGTTCTTTGACAGATCTAAGTTTATTATTGCGGAGAGCAGACCACTCTTCCTGCCAGCAGGTTTGCACAGCTCTCCGCAATTCGGCCCTAAAGTCTTCCGATGTCACAGATGGTATTCGAACCCTGGGCTTCATGATAGCCGTCTTGGCTGCTGAATCCGCCATTTCATTCCCCCGCAAGCCTACGTGACCAGGGATCCATGCACACACCACGTTAACGCCAGAAGCGTGTAAAACGTGGAGGGCATCCTGTATACGCTGCACAATAGGGTGGTAGTTGTACAGCTGCCGTAGGCTTTGAAGAGCACTGAGGGAATCACTCAGGATTAAGCAGTCCCCCAACTTTCGTCGGCGTACGTGTAAAATGGCCCGGTATATTGCATAAAGCTCTGCAGTAAAAATGGAAGTGCTAGTGTGGAATCCGAATGTATAGGGTTCGGTTCCACACACGTAAGCACAACCAACGCCATTTGAGTTCTTGGAGCCATCAGTATAAATTACAAAATGGTCCTCATATCGCGATAAAAATTCTAAAAAACATGTGCGGATACTAGACATAGACATGGTAGATTTATCATATTTAGTCATGCCCAGATCAACCGGGGACGCTCTGCACAACCAAGGAGGGTATGTCCTCTCCCCCCTAGGATACATCTTGGGCATGTCAGTATCAAGATGTCTAAGGAGCTCCCGGAAACGAAAACCAGGTGGCTTTGGTTTCATAGTAGTGTTCCTATAACGCACGTCCATGAACGTATTAAAGAACGGCGTAAACGATGGATGTGTGGGCATGCAATTAAGTCCACAGCCATAATTGGCTAATAACATGTTGCGCCTGTAGTGCAGAGGAGGTTCTGCAGACTCAGCATACAGGCTTATAACTCGGCTCGTTGGAAATGCCCCAACAGCTATACGTATGCCACAGTTATGGACTGTGTCTAATCTCTTCAGCACAGATGGTCGTGCTGAGCCATAAACGATACTACCATAGTCTAATTTGGAACGGATGAGTGCCCGATAAAGTCGCAATAACACTGCACGATCCGCTCCCCACGATTTTCCACTTAGTACCCGCAAGATATTCAAAGATCGGTCACATCGTGCTTTCAGTTGTGCTATATGCGACGACCAACTAAGTTTTCTATCAAATATCAATCCAAGGAATCTCGTCTCATCTGCAAAAGGTAGTAGATCAGCGCCTAGCCGGAGCCTTGGAGGTAGTCGACTCTGCTGACGCCAGAAGTTTACACAGATGGTTTTCTCAGCGGAAAAACGGAAGCCGTTTTTTAAACTCCAACTCTTAAGGATGTCCAAGGTGGTCTGAAGACGGCGCTCTAAAAACGGAGTGCGCTGAGATGTACAGTAGACGGCAAAGTCGTCTACAAATAGGCATGACGAGACACCTGGAGGTACACATTTCGAGATAGAATTAATCGCAATAGCAAACAACGTAACACTTAGTACCGACCCCTGTGGTACACCGTTCTCCTGAACAAAAAGGTTCGAAAAAACCGAGCCAACCCTTACTCGGAATACGCGGTCTTTCAGGAATTCCTGAAGGAAGAGTGGTAGGCGTCCACGTATATTCCAGGTGTGCAGAGTACGTAGCAACCCTGCCCGCCAACACGTATCATAAGCCTTTTCGAGGTCAAAAAATATTCCGACTGTTTGACAGTTCTTAAGAAATCCGTTCATAATCTGTGTCGACATGGACACAAGATGATCCACTGTTGAACGGCGTCGTCGGAAACCGCACTGGATGTTATTCAGTAGGTTGTGCGTTTCCAGCCACCATACCAACCGCCCATTTATCATGCGTTCCATCACCTTGCATACGCAACTGGTGAGGGAAATAGGGCGGTAGCTAGAAGGGAGGTGACGGTCCTTGCCAGCTTTCAAGATAGGTATAATGGTAGCTTCTCGCCACTTTTCAGGAAACGTGGCATCAACCCAAACAAGGTTATACACCTCGAGCAGGAATGCCTTACCTTCAGGTGAGAGATGTTGTAACATTTGAACGTGGATTCCGTCCGGTCCTGGTGCTGTCAGTCGTGATGACGAAAGAGCATGTTCTAGCTCTGCCAAGATGAAGAGGCGGTTATAGTCTTCAAGGTTTCTGGAACTAAACATGAAACCTTGAGATTCTACCTGAGTCTTAATTGAGATAAACTCAGGAGCATAATTGCATGAGCTAGACACCTGAGCGAAAGCACAGCCGAAGGTGTTAGCCACAACAAACGGATCAACAACAACTCCTGCAGCTGTTTTCAGACCAGCGATTGGCAAGTGGGTTGATTTTCCGGCCACGCGCCTTAATTTATCCCATACAACAGATGAGGGTGTACATCTGTTAAAAGATGATACAAATTTGTTCCATGAGGTCTTTTTGCTATCCTTAATTATTTGCCTAGATTTTGCGCGCGCTTTCTTGTACTCAATTAGATTACTTAGCGTAGGGTGTCGTTGGAATACCCTTAGAGCACGTCTACGAGCACGAATAGCATTCCGGCAGTCGTTGGTCCACCATGGGACAGGAAATCGACCGGGTTGGGTAGCCGAACGTGGAATAGACTGTTCTGCAGCGGAAAGAATTTTCTCTGTGAGATGATCAACCAAATCATTCACAGAATCGTGCTCGTTGTATTCAAAGACAGCCAACTGGGTGTAAAGATTCCAGTTGGCACGATCAAAGCGCCATCTAGGGATACGTGAGGGAGACACATCTTGTGCTAAGAGACTAAGAAGACATGGAAAGTGGTCGCTGGAATGTAAATCAGAGATGACATTCCACTGTAATGAAACAGCTAACTGGGATGAACACACTGCCAAATCGATGTGCGAATAAGTGTTAAACGCGTCTGAGAGGAATGTGGGCTCGCCGGTGTTCAGGAGAACCAAGTTATTGCTCTCCAGGAATTTTGCAATGAGGTTGCCTCTCGAACATGCCCGATTTGAGCCCCAAAGTGGGTGATGGGCATTAAAGTCTCCAACTATTAGAAATGGTGTTGAAAGTTGGGAAACCAGATCTTCAAGGTCAACTAACGAGAGGTCATCTGATGGCGGGAGATATACAGTGCAAATGCAAAATTCTATTGATGGCAGCTTAATCCTTACAGCTACAGATTGTAAATCAGACTGTAGCTGTAACGGATCTACAAATATGTCATCCCTGAGGAGCATCATAGTACCCCCGTGTGCAGGAATGCCCTCTTCTGTTTCAACATCACACCTCAGTGGTGTGTAGCGTCTGATTTTAAAGTTGTCTTGTGGTCGTAGCTTAGTCTCTTGTAAGCATACCACTAAGGGGTGATGCTTACTGAGCAAAAGTTCCAATTCTGGTCGATGCGCTCTTAATCCTCGTATGTTCCATTGTAGGATAGCCATTGGAACTATGGGATATAAGATGTAAAGGTAGTCTACATTAAGACGACTTCATGGGTGGCCGAATCAATTTGCCCTTTTTCTTTGGTGTAGGGCTAGTTTCGGCAGGCTTATCCTGCCTCTTCTTTGCTGCAGATGTAGCAGCGTGGTCAGCTGTTTTATGCTCCATATCCTCTATGGAAGAGGACGGTTTTCCTTCTACAACCTTCGATTCGAGGGGCTCGAAGCGATTGGAAATTCCGACCGACGTAGATGACGGTCGCCGGTCGTAGTCCTCCCCAGAAGATGACTCCGACGATGATCTCGGAGACGCTCTAGGGCTACGTTTCTTAGACTTTTCTGGAGCAGACTTTGTGCTTTCTTTCAGGAAGGCAGTTCTATCATACTGCGTCTTGAACTTGATCTCTGGTGCTTGGTATACAATGGGCAATTTCGTCCTGTTGTTAGACGTGGATGCTTTGTCAGGCGACTTCACTGACTTGTTATTTTCAGTAGTCTGTGTTCTCGGAGTTTTAGATGGTGTTACTGATGCTCTTGGTTGCGATCTAGGCACTAGAACTTTCTCGGATATTGTTGCCCCATTTATATCAGATGTTTGGGTACCAGCCTCCCGTTTCGGTGACGGAGTAGCCGCCACAGAGCTATAGGTACGGGAGGTGGTTGAAGAGGGCTTGAGGATACATAGAAGTTTCCGGGCTTCCGAAAAGGAAACCTTTTCCTTAACCCGGATCTCCTGAATAGCTCGCTCTTCAATATAACGGGGACATTCTCGTGAACTTGATGGATGTTCACCGCTACAATTTACGCATGCTGGAGGTGATGTACATGCATTTTCATGCATGCCGGCTCCGCAGCTGACACATGTAGGTGCGCCTTTACAGAATGCACTAGTGTGACCGAACCGCTGACATTGGTAGCATCTCAGAGGGTTAGGTATGTATGGTCTAACCTCAATCACTTCATATCCTGCCCTGATTCTTTGAGGGAGATCTACCCGATCAAAGGTCAGGAACAGGGTACGAGTGGGAACCATATCCCCTCGTTCTCTCCTTTGGACACGATAGACCGCAGTTACGCCTTGTTCCTGGAGGTTCTCCTGAATATCCTCGTTGGACATTCCATCCAACGCGCTAGTGTTTACAACACCGCGCGAGGTATTCAGGGTCCTATGCATCTCCACTTTGACTGGATAACTGCCCAGCATGTTGGCTTTCAGTATCTTTGCTGCTTGGGATGCTGTAGTTGCTTCCACCAGCAGCGTGCCATTTCTGGATTTTGTACATGATTTAACAGCACCAGCTATTTTGTCAAGACCTTTCTGTATAATAAACGGATTAACCGTAGAAAACGTTCTACCTTCCTCCGTTCGTTTAATAACTAAGTAGCGAGGACCACACTCAACTACTTGTTTATCACTGTTTTCAAATACATCTTTTCCACGTTTATTGTGTTTTAGGGGGTGTTGTTTAGCCATAAATGTTGGTCTAAATTTCATCCCCCAGTGCTCCCCACCCACCACGGAGTCCAACAAGGGGTCATCCCACTGGGATGACAGGGCTACACAGGGGATATAGCGAGCTCGCCGTCCCACTCACCCTGGAGGTCGGTACAATACCTAGTCCTGGCCGATTGATTAGGGGTGGGTTAGTCCCTAACCTCCCGTTTAGGCGAAGCAGAAGCCGAAGTAGTGTATTAGAAATGCGCACCCTCCCCGAATTCAGAAAAAATAACTGTTACGAGCTCAGATACGCATCCCTCAACTACCAGGACAAACCTTTCCACCGACACGGGTCTCCACGCACGGCCTACACGTGGGTGGGCCTGTTGACCGTCTCCCTCAACCACGAAGAGGAGCCCACACGAGGGAGACTGTTGGCTCGGGACCCCGGGTTCGCCAAACCCGTACCTACCGAAGTAGGCCCCTGGGGGGAAGTGAAGATACAAACAACTATGTACAAAAACATAGCACTATCTCTTTAAATAGAATACAAAGAAGCCATGTTAATAGCTTACATTTACTAAGAATTTCAAAAGCTCTATAGTACATACATCATTTTAGCACAAGTTTACAAATGAATATTCAAAGAAAAACCTGAAATTTGTGATTGATTCATGATATTAGTAAAACCTTACAAATTAGTATATGAGGCAAAGACATACATTGAATAAAAGACACTATTTTATATACTTCTAATCACTTTGGTTGGATTATCATTCACACATGCAGTATAAATGATTATGATTTGAATGAAACAGTTCCATGAATCTAAGAAGAATATTAAGTACATAAAAAGTGTATCATTCATTTAAAATTGTCCTAAGCTTAACGTTGTCTTTGAAACACAGCTATATTACAGCCTTAAATTTGTAAATGCTTTAATGACATGTATAAGCACAGTAATAAATACTGAAAAAGAAAATAAGCAGTTTTAAAAATAAATTTTAATGCAAAGTGCATCTTCCAACAGGACAAAATTTTATGTAATTATCTGACTGAAGTATGATTTGCTTGGTACAGCAACTGCTTTAGTAAATGGCTTACTTTAACTTGATAAGACTTTAAGCTATATATGTACTAAGCTGACAGTTGGTGCTCTCTGCATAGTGTGAGTGAGTGTGTGGTGTTTTAGGGCCCGTCGACAACAAGGTCATTTGGGCCCGAAGTCAACACTAAAACCTAAAAGCTACAGAAATTAAGCTAAAAAGTTAAAATAAAATAAAAATACTTAACTATCAAAAATACATAAAAAAGCCCATCCTAAGACTAATAATTTAAAATCTCTAAAATTAAGAAATATAAAATGTAAGTTAGACTTGTTTAATAAAACCGATTTCGGTAACAAACCACAGTGCCTTAACCACGGCTACTGGGTCGTCCCCTAAAACAGCCAGCAAGTTAGTCCCTAAGCCTACTGACTGGCAAACGCGGGCGTACTGCGGCCAATCCAGCAATACGTGCCGCACAGTGTGGCATACTGCACATGGAGCACACACAGGGGCCGGTTCCCCTCTTAACAAATGGCCATGATTCGCTCGTGTGTGCCCAATTCTCAGCCGGGTGAGTATCACCTCGGCTCACCGGTTATCCCTGCAGGAAGTTAGCCAGGGTTGTACGCTATCCTTTACTGCCCGGAGTTGTGTGCCTTCCAAAGCTGTCCAGGAGTGCTGCATAGTGTAAACCTCTCAGGCTATGACATACAACTGAATGTGTGTCACATAAGTAAATCAATGAAAGGTTACACTCAGAAGCATTACTGCTGTTTGTGGTCTTAATTATGCTGTGAAAGTGCTGGAACTGTGAGTCATTAATAGGTCTAATTAAAATGCTTACACACCTAAGCATTATTTCTTTTGACAGTCTGTAATTCCTTATCTGTTCAATGGAATGAAACAATAAGTGCATTATTTAGGTGTGGCTGTATCTGCTTTTCAAAATTATGTGGCTTTGCATCACTGCATGTAACGCATGTTGGCTGTTAAGATCAAATACCCAGAGTTTGCCCGAGTAGCTCTGCAATGTATTTGGGATGCTACCAACAGTGTAGATGCTGAAAGATATTTCAGTAAATATAATTTGACTGTAAGTGACAGGAAGACTCAAATGACACAACAGAATGTTGAAATATGTTCAGTGCTTTCATTCAACAGCATTACTGAATCATGAACTATGCTAATTTAGTGCATTTTCTTTTTATTGTGTTCTACATCAGTATGGATTAATCTTTTTTGTGTTATGAATATGCTTTAGTCTGTATGACACTGTTCTATATTTCTGTGTATTGCTTTAACCTATATTAATGTGAAATAAATTGACACTTTATGCACTTTTAACTCACCGTCGTTATTAAGCTGCCATAAATGTGTTTTAAATTTCCTATAAATAATATTAATATTCATCATTTAACAAAATTAACTCAAACGTTCTTCAAAATGCTATAAAATGCTAAATTGCAAATGTATAAATGCTACAAAATGCTAAATGTAAGAATCAAAATGCTTAATATCACCGCCCCTACCTATTGTTTATTATGAAGCTTTATTAATTTGAGATCATGCTCCTAGCTGCAGCTAACATTGTGCATATTTTAAGAATAAGTGGAATACTGGAAATAAATGTAAAAATGGCATATAATGATGATGATGGCACAATGACATTTTAATAATTTCTTGCAATGCACAATTGCACTTAAAACTTGTTAAAGCTTTTACAAGATCAATTATAATCCGACTGGATCTCTCCTAAGATGGCTATTCAGGTACATTATTTGGTGTAGTGTGTACAATATTACATAGTGATTACTGCATTATACAAGAAAGAACAAACTGAATGTATGAGAGAGAACCTACTTCTTCAAAATATCATTGCAATTTAAAGAAAAACTTTATAAAAGTTCATATCCAAGCATGTTACCCAAAGATTTTAATTTAAGTCCCCATATTATATGTAAACACTGATGATGCCAATTATAAACAAAGAAATTCGACAGAAATCAAAGAGAATTGAATTCTGTACAAATCCACAGCCACAGTTTTGGTATATCTGAAAATTCACATACTTGGTTTAGAATGACACAGCGAAGCATGTAATACACAAGGCAAACAGTATATCATTATCAAAAACAGATGCTGCCACCAAACATCGCAAACACATCCTTATAAAAGTTCATATATTTTAGATTACTTAATCCAGGAAGAGTACTGTGGCTGAAATGCACAAATGTTTCATCTAAAATGTAGTCTGAGATGCAAGAATTCTTTTGAAAATCTTCGTGTATAAGTTTGTTGTGCACATGTTAGTACAAACAGCATGAGAATTAAAGATACGTGACAACATGCAAAGAGATACATCTATAAAGCTAACAAGCAATTGTTTAAATATTTCTGTCTTTGATGACAGCTAATTATATGGACTAAATTAACCCCACCTCCAGAACATGGCTTATATATTGAACAAATCACATAATATTAATGGTGTGTGTTTGGAGGAATTTAGTAACAGTGACGTCAAAATTAATATAAAAATTATTTGTGGTTGGTTTATTGACACTCGTCACTTACTTTTTCATATATTTATGAGAGACTAGTTTCAAAGGCCCTGGCCTCCATTTTCAATCTCTTCCCAACTGGCATCTGGAAAAATAAGGATCGCGTAATGAACTTTGAAATCCCGCCAGTAGATAATTTGACAAAAAAATTCATAGTTCCACCACCAGAGAGAGCAGATAACAACAGATGCCAGTTGGGAAGAGATTGAAAATGGAGGCCAGGGCCTTTGAAACTAGTCTCTCATAAATATATGAAAAAGTAAGTGACGAGTGTCAATAAACCAACCACAAATAATTTTTATAATATTAATGGTGTTTAATTTTGGCTTACTGTTGTTTTATATGAACTCATGGATATCGAATGAAAATTACAAAATAGCTGTAATTTAAGGAAGCTATTTTTGCAGTAATTTAAACTGGAAACTATTTACCTTACATGGACTGTTATATATGACTCAAATAATTTAAATTTAAAGCTTCTAACACAAAACCAACGAATATATCCAATGCCTAAAATAACTTCAATTTTCCTGAAAATTTAGAACATACTGGCCACAACACTCCACTGATATTGAAATTAAACACAAACTTTAAAAAAATGTCTGATCAGCCACAATAAATTGCTGTATAGGTGAGAAAGAAAGCTTTGTTCTACACTAATAATGTTCCTGAAGATCACTGCACATCACCAAAACCAATAAACACAAAATTTCTAATCATGCGGCACTTTTGATTTCTGCCATCGTATTCCTGGTAGCCTGGAATGACGAGGTAGCTAAAAAAAACCAGAAAACATTGTTCTTGCATTAATAATTAAGTAATAAGGTTGATGAAACTAATGCTTCTTCATGTATGTGGTACACAATCTAAAGAATTACAAATGAAAGTATGAAGACTCAACTCAACTCAACTCGATGCTGGCGGGCTGTTTGGAACAGCCCGAAGGGTGGTCAAATCGTGTACCTGCTCTGGGAAGAGCTTAACCACATAGTGGCGGGATGTGGATGTTGCAGAATGATGGGTGTATTTTAAGTGGGGTTAGTGTAGGGAGGTAGCTTTTTGCTCCTCAGGGAATGATGAACTGGGTGCTACGGACAGCGAGCACCGCTGGTGGGTTAGTTAATGAACTAGGAAGAAGGTATGTATAATTTTGAATATTCCATAATAATTTTGGATTAGCTGAAATTTAATTTAGGTTGGAATGGAGATCATGTGGTTACTGGTAATGACCGCAAGACATGCGGGGTAACCGGTATCGCTTTAAGCGACGCTCACGAGGAACATAATCCCCAAGGGGTCTGAGGAGGGCGCTCTGATGTTGGGGCAAACCCTCGAAGAATTTTGTCGCCCGGCGCCTAATTTCATCCTCCACATATCAGAGGGATGAAGCCTCGTGAAGTAATCTCACGGGGAACCTTGTACAAACAGAATAAATAATCCGAAGACATTTATTCTGTGCACGTTGGAGCAGAACTAGATTTGAGCCTGCGGCCATACCCCAGACTTCGCACGCATAGAGCATGATAGGGAGGACCAGAGCCATAAAGAGGCGCAACTTTAGGGGAACAGACATCGCAGACCGAAGCACAGGGTATAGTGATGCCACGACACCACACGACCGATGAGCTTGCTCCTGGATGTGCTCCCGAAAAGTTAGGCCCTTGTCCAGCTTGACTCCCAAGTACTTGATTGAATTCTCCCACCTGATCCCTTGCCCGAAGTAGGTAAATTGGGGGAAATTGGCGGGAAAGCGGCGCTTGGTGAACAATATCGCTTGGCTTTTCTCCGTATTAATGGACAATCGCCAAAGCGTGCACCAATCCTGGAGGAGGATTAGGTAACGTTTGATGGGGTTGAAGGTTCTGCGTGGGTGTCTATTTGTTGAGAATAGCAGCACGTCGTCAGCATATTGTGCTATGTTGACGTGCTGTTCAGTGGGAAGGTCAGCCACATAGACGCTGTACAGCGTCGGGGATAACACAGAACGTTCGGGGACTCCGCCGCGGATAGACCTTCGTGTAGATGTTTTTCCCGCCACTGTGACAGTGAAGAATCTATGCTTTAGGAAAGAGTGAAGAAGGTGTATGACTTGAGTGGGTAGCTCCAGTTGGATGAATTTGTACAGAAGACCCGCGTGCCAGGTCGTAGAGAAGGCCTTTTCCACGTCCAGAGAAACCGCCGAGGTGAATGCCTTGTCCTGGAAACCCAGGGCTGCAGCCTCCACCACGCGCAGCAACTGCTGTGACGTAGAATGCCCAGGACGAAAGCCAAACTGGTGAGGAGGGATGGCTTGTATGTCACCCAGAAGGGGGGACATGCGGGCTAAGAAAAGTCTCTCGAAAACCTTCGAGAGAACAGAAAGGAGGCTAATGGAGCGGTAGTTGGCAGGAATAACCGGGTCTTTCCCTGGCTTCAAGATGCATATCACCCGAGCCTCTTTCCAACTACGTGGAAAGTGACTCAGAGAGAGACACATATTGAAGACTCTGGTAAGAAATAACACGGCACTGAAAGGAAGGTGGCGGAGCATGAGTGGCGTTATGCCATCAGGTCCCGCTGCCTTTTTTGGTTTAAGACGCCGGAGTACGCCCTGAAGCTCACTGGGCCTTATAACTGGGAGTCTGTCCGCCTCAGCCGGGGGTCGCCGAAAGTATCGACGAACCTCCTGCCTAACGCGGTCAGAGAAGGCAGGGTCCTGGGGGTCTTCTCTAGGCCTCATGGTCCTCTCAAGTTAGTCGGCGAACACCGTAGCCTTGGCCTGTGGTTCGTAGGACAGGCCTTGGGTACCCTGGAGTGGGGAGTTTGGTGTCCCTTGGCGGTTCCGAAGTCTTTTAATGACCCTCCACACGTCTCCGTCCTCGAGGTTCATACGAGACATTGTGTCCTCCCACGCGCGCACTCTGTGCTCACGGAGGCGGGCACGAACCTCTCGGCACAGTCGCCGATGAAGCCCTCGATTATGAGGCGTGCGGTGTCTCTGGTAGAGCCGCAGCCTCAAGGGAGGGAATGTCGGTTATGTTGGTGTTGGGGGGAATGGAGTCATTCAGGCAGACTTTGACGCAATCCCAGTCCACATCCCGGTTTTGAACCGAGACGTCATGATTGGCAATCCGTGTATTAACCTCAGCAAGTACTGGGTTGTGATCTGAATGTAATGCGTTAAGCGAAGTGAGGGAGAAATGAAATGGAAAGCGTTTGATGATAGCGAAGTCGATATGAGATGGGCGACCCCGACCACACGGGTAATGAGTGGGTTGCCATGGGCCCTCAACTCGAAGGTGAGGGTCCGCATCTACCATGCGGATAATGTCACTGCCTCTCCTATCCGCTCGGGGACCATGATGCCAACGCTGATGTTTGGCATTGAAGTCCCCGGCCATAATGACATTAGGATGTAAGGAAAGAATGGATTGGTAGTCATTGGCTACGAGTTGTGTGCGGGGAGGATGGTAGGCTGATACTACCAGGACTTCAGAACCGCCAAGGTTCACGCAGGCTGCCGTGGCTTCTAATGTCTGGAGTTGTGGAAGCTGGACAGCTCGATGGACCACACTTCTCCTCACCAGGATCGCTGTGCCACCTCCTCGGCGACCAGCACGTTCCGTTCGGAGACAGTGATACCCCGAGAGATGGAAGGGGATCTGGGGGCGGAGATGGGTTTCCGACACCAAGATGAGGTTCAAAACATTGGATCTTGCAAAATGTAGGAGCTCGTCCCGTTGAACCGCCACTCAAGCCGCGTTCCAGAACGCGAACCTAAACGAGGTACTAGACCTAGTTCGTGCTGCCATTCTGGGCCGGGTCGGTAAAGGAGGTCAGAAGGGCAAGCCCCTCCATGGCTGTCACCATGCGGGTTGCGGGGTCTGTAGTGGAGGTATACCGCACCAGCAGTTCACAGAGTCGCTCACCGTGGGACTGTAACAGCTGATACAGCCACGTCAGCAACTCCGACCGTGGTGAGGAGGAGGGAGTAGTGTGTGAAGTTTGGGACTTCGAAGGTGATGAGTGTCCTGGGGCTGGCCTACCTTTGGCTTTCTCGTCCCTAATCTGTCAAGCAGGCTTGGGTTCACCAGACCCGCTCCCAGCCTCGGAATCCGAGTCCGCCCTTTTGGCCGCCTCACGACCCTCCTCCCTTCTGGGAGTGGCTCTAGGTGGGGCTGGAGCTTTGTGTTTTTTTGTGTTTGGCTGTGCGGGTGTGTGTATCCTTGGGGGATTGTGTCTTTCCCCGCAAAGTCGTCAAGCCACCGGCTGGTTTGCGCACCACCTCAGCAAAGGATGGGGCACTATTGGAGCTAGGCAATTGTTGCCGTGGTGCTATGGAAGAGGTTGCCCTCTCCGCTACTGGCTCAGAACGGGTGTTCTGGGTTATTGGCCCTGGAGCTGGTCTCCTAGAGGCAATAACCGCCTTCCTGGTAGGGCAACCTCCATAGCATGCTATGAGCCCTCCTTTGCAGTTGGCGCAGGTTGGAACTTCCGTGATGGCACGGGGGCAGTCCTCTCTGAGGTGGGTGCCACCGCACCTCAAGCAGCGAGGATTACGGTGGCAGAAGAGGCTGGAATGATTAAATCTCAGACATCTGTAGCACTGTGGGGGCCCGCCAGAGCCTTTGGCTGGTTCCAGAGTGACCCGGAGGTACCAGATGGTGCGAACATCATCCAACTTAACCTCGGGGTCGTTTACCCGCTCCACCACTACTAGGAACAGGGAAAGGGGTGCTTTAGTTCCCTGGCGATCTGGAGCAGGTCGAGTGAGCTGCTTCACTATTCTAGGGATGATGCCCTGGCGGGTGAGGTCTGCCCTTATGTCATCCACGGAAGTGTCCGCAGGTAACCCTCGGATGACTCGGCGTACATCCTGGGCCTTATTCAGGCCAAAGGTAATGTGAGGAATTTTCCTCTGCTTGAGTTGCAATAGAATTTTGGTATAGTCCCCCTCATTCTTTGCGTGAAAGACAAATCGGCTCTTGATCCTCTTCACCGAACACTCGTTTTCGAGGGTCGGCATAACCTCCTTAAGGAAGCCTACCGCCCCCAAGAAGTTGTCCACGATGATAGGCGGTATGTGCCGCCTTTGCCTTCCAGCCTGGTTCTGACCGGAGGTGGGTCGAGAAGACTGGCCAGAGGGCACGCCCTCTGCAGCCAGTCTTGCTGCTCGTTTGGTTCTCCGTGACCTTACCTCACGGAACTCCTCACCCTCGCCATCCGACGAGAGGTCCGATGAGCTGAGCTCCCGGCCTCCCTCAGATGCCGAGGAGTAAGCAGAGTTGCAGGAGAGCACGGATGTCCTCCCACTCCTGGATTGAAAGCTGCGCACACTAGAGCGCTCCGCAATTTTGCCTACACGAGAAACAGCTTCCCGCGAGACGCCCTGGTCAGAAGGTTGTTCAAGAAGGACTACCTTGCCCTTTCCGCCGTGGCGTTGTTGGCAAGGTTTCCTCTTCCTTAATCCATGACGAGATATTATAGAGTGAGGTGAGAAGAAATATGATAAAAGGGGGGTGTAAAACAGGTACACTTACAGCCCTGCACCCGAAGGTGCAGTGCAATCAACCACCCTACGGGTGTCCTTACCTCTAGGCAGCGGGTGCTGAACAGCTTGCAACTCAGAGGACCGGACACCTGTTTTCACAGAATGCGCCTTACCCAGTCACAAGGACTGGGTGGCTCAGGTCTTGAGTCGCCCCGCTACCTGTGTTGATTTTCCTTCTTGAAGATGGTGAAGAAGGCAGCTGAGTGGTTGTCCCTCAGAAGAAGGCCTGTAGTTGCAGCGTTTTCTGTGACGTCCGTAGAGTAGCGCAATTGCCGGGAGCTTCCCTAAGGTCCCTCCCGATGGTGGCAATCCGCTTGCTCTGACGCTGCGTAGTCACTAGAAGGTCTCCCTGGAGAGGCGATGTTCACTCCTCGACGTCTCGAGGAGAAGTCTTTGCCCGAAAGTATGAAGGAACAATTCAGGTTAAGTTATGATATTAATTTTCGATATTTAGCTATATGCTAACATCTTACCGATAGGTATTTGTAAAAGTCCATTCCCTTCCTTCTTGCTGCTCAAATGCCATCACAGGCCTTACAAATCTTGCGAATTTTACAAATCTATGACCAGTTTTCACGTTCAACTTGGCTTCGCTTAGACACCGTTAACACCGACAGATTTTTAAGTTGAGTGAAGAGAGACATCTGTTGACACCGTCAGATTTTAAAGTTGATGTGCAGCGCTCCATCTGTCGGAAGACAGTTTCGAGAAGCTTAATGCGGATTCGGAGTCTGTATCCCAGTCACAGTTTCATACTAATCACAGGTTAGTATGCGGCAAAACGAAATATGAAATTTAAGAAAACATTGAATGGTCTTTGAATAAGATTGAAATATAAAAGATCAAACAGGAATTATCCCTGATTCCCGAAAAAGCAATTCTGGAAGGAAGGAAAATTCTAAAGGAAATAATCGTTAACTTGGATGGTAAAGAATTGAAGTTCACTAAGCACATAAAATACTTAGGCATACCAAATGAATATTAATATGAGTATGTGGCCACATAAAAGAAAATGTTTCTGGAATGGCAGAAACACCATTGCTGCTTTAGGACGTTTAAAGTCAAATACAAGAGAACCTAAGTCAGAAAAAAAGCAGCATACCTACAAGTGTAGTAAACTCAACAATATCATACTACGCATATTTTTGGTTAATCTGTCTGGAAAAGAAGCAAACTTTCAAAATAATTGTGAAAAGTGCAACGAAAAGTAGCAATCAGAATAGCTGGTGCGTACACAACTAACCCACAAGAGCTGGGACCACATCCATCCACTTATTGACTAAAGAGCACACATTCATATATTATAAAGGAAAAAGAACTGAGAGTAAGCTTTAGGGAAACCACGATAAAAATTTGCAAGTACAATGGGAATTAGAAACTAAAACAGCTCAGTGGACAAAGACTTTGATACTGGAGATAGAACCCGCCTCGGTAGCGTAGATGGTAGCGTCTCTGCCTCACCTTCAAGAGGTCTCGAGTTAGAAACTCGGCCAGGACGAGTTACCTGGATACGGGTTTTTTTCGGGGTTTTCTCTTGTCCTGAAAGATGAATGTCGGGTAATTCTAAGCTTCATGGACCCCGGACTCATTTGAGTATCATTTCACCAGTTTCATTCATCGTCCGATATGACTTAACGCTGGAGGACGTAAATTAAAAAAAAAACTGGAGATAGAAACCTGTGATTACATGGGAAGCATCATGAAGTGGGATTTTATTTAACCCATACATACGTAAAATATGAAGCTATTAGCAGTGAAGGAAACAAATATATACAAATATAACGATTTGTAATTTAAAGCTTCACTTATCTCATAAGAAATTATGATCATTTTCTTAGTAACTCTCCGGAATTGCGATGTAAAACCTTTACATATCCTCAGCCGGAAACAACAAAGTTGTCGTCATCGTTATGAACGCTGGATGTCAACATGTTCTTCTTAGTACTACTAAAATCTGAAAATAAAACAAATTTAAAAACAGAATCAACTACCAGTATTTCAAAATTCATTACGCGATGTTTATTTGTTTAAATAAATATATTTTCCCAAACAATTAAATCTGTCGGACAATTTAATTGTTTTAATAATTTAACTTCAGGATTTATTTAATGGTTAAATGACCAAAACTGATCCGCTACGAACAATTTATCAGTTTGTTTATACTTAATGTTACGAAAATGTTCTTTCATTCTGCTTTCTAAATTACGTTTTGTCCTTCTAATATAAACGTTATCACAATCAAACAATTAAACTGATAAATACCAGATTTTTTATTATTAGGAACTTTTCTTTTTTTCAGAAATGTAATAAATATTTGTACTAAATTTATTTTGAGGAACTAAAGTTATACCAAACTCTTTAAAAATATTTTGGAAATATTTATTAATCCAAGGATGGTAAGTTAATTTTTAAAAATTATAATCGTCTTTCATTTTTCTAAGGGTAGAAATATCATTAACAATTGTATATTTAAATTTTTCAATTTTCTTTTGTATAAACTCTTTAGTAAAACCATTAATTGAAGCATTATTAATATTTCTATATTATTTATTAAATTCCTCTTTATTCAGAGATATATTTATTAATCTATAAATCAAACTATTGAAAACAGCAAATTTATGTGAAAAAGGGTTAAAACTTCTATCTTTTATGTAGTTATCAATATGAGTAGACTTCCTAAAAATAACAAAGTTGAATTTATTAATGTGAAATAAATTGACACTTTATGCACTTTTAACTCACCGTCGTTATTAAGCTGCCATAAATGTGTTTTAAATTTCCTATAAATAATATTAATATTCATCATTTAACAAAATTAACTCAAACGTTCTTCAAAATGCTATAAAATGCTAAATTGCAAATGTATAAATGCTACAAAATGCTAAATGTAAGAATCAAAATGCTTAATATCACCGCCCCTACCTATTGTTTATTATGAAGCTTTATTAATTTGAGATCATGCTCCTAGCTGCAGCTAACATTGTGCATATTTTAAGAATAAGTGGAATACTGGAAATAAATGTAAAAATGGCATATAATGATGATGATGGCACAATGACATTTTAATAATTTCTTGCAATGCACAATTGCACTTAAAACTTGTTAAAGCTTTTACAAGATCAATTATAATCCGACTGGATCTCTCCTAAGATGGCTATTCAGGTACATTATTTGGTGTAGTGTGTACAATATTACATAGTGATTACTGCATTATACAAGAAAGAACAAACTGAATGTATGAGAGAGAACCTACTTCTTCAAAATATCATTGCAATTTAAAGAAAAACTTTATAAAAGTTCATATCCAAGCATGTTACCCAAAGATTTTAATTTAAGTCCCCATATTATATGTAAACACTGATGATGCCAATTATAAACAAAGAAATTCGACAGAAATCAAAGAGAATTGAATTCTGTACAAATCCACAGCCACAGTTTTGGTATATCTGAAAATTCACATACTTGGTTTAGAATGACACAGCGAAGCATGTAATACACAAGGCAAACAGTATATCATTATCAAAAACAGATGCTGCCACCAAACATCGCAAACACATCCTTATAAAAGTTCATATATTTTAGATTACTTAATCCAGGAAGAGTACTGTGGCTGAAATGCACAAATGTTTCATCTAAAATGTAGTCTGAGATGCAAGAATTCTTTTGAAAATCTTCGTGTATAAGTTTGTTGTGCACATGTTAGTACAAACAGCATGAGAATTAAAGATACGTGACAACATGCAAAGAGATACATCTATAAAGCTAACAAGCAATTGTTTAAATATTTCTGTCTTTGATGACAGCTAATTATATGGACTAAATTAACCCCACCTCCAGAACATGGCTTATATATTGAACAAATCACATAATATTAATGGTGTGTGTTTGGAGGAATTTAGTAACAGTGACGTCAAAATTAATATAAAAATTATTTGTGGTTGGTTTATTGACACTCGTCACTTACTTTTTCATATATTTATGAGAGACTAGTTTCAAAGGCCCTGGCCTCCATTTTCAATCTCTTCCCAACTGGCATCTGGAAAAATAAGGATCGCGTAATGAACTTTGAAATCCCGCCAGTAGATAATTTGACAAAAAAATTCATAGTTCCACCACCAGAGAGAGCAGATAACAACAGATGCCAGTTGGGAAGAGATTGAAAATGGAGGCCAGGGCCTTTGAAACTAGTCTCTCATAAATATATGAAAAAGTAAGTGACGAGTGTCAATAAACCAACCACAAATAATTTTTATAATATTAATGGTGTTTAATTTTGGCTTACTGTTGTTTTATATGAACTCATGGATATCGAATGAAAATTACAAAATAGCTGTAATTTAAGGAAGCTATTTTTGCAGTAATTTAAACTGGAAACTATTTACCTTACATGGACTGTTATATATGACTCAAATAATTTAAATTTAAAGCTTCTAACACAAAACCAACGAATATATCCAATGCCTAAAATAACTTCAATTTTCCTGAAAATTTAGAACATACTGGCCACAACACTCCACTGATATTGAAATTAAACACAAACTTTAAAAAAATGTCTGATCAGCCACAATAAATTGCTGTATAGGTGAGAAAGAAAGCTTTGTTCTACACTAATAATGTTCCTGAAGATCACTGCACATCACCAAAACCAATAAACACAAAATTTCTAATCATGCGGCACTTTTGATTTCTGCCATCGTATTCCTGGTAGCCTGGAATGACGAGGTAGCTAAAAAAAACCAGAAAAACATTGTTCTTGCATTAATAATTAAGTAATAAGGTTGATGAAACTAATGCTTCTTCATGTATGTGGTACACAATCTAAAGAATTACAAATGAAAGTATGAAGACTCAACTCAACTCAACTCGATGCTGGCGGGCTGTTTGGAACAGCCCGAAGGGTGGTCAAATCGTGTACCTGCTCTGGGAAGAGCTTAACCACATAGTGGCGGGATGTGGATGTTGCAGAATGATGGGTGTATTTTAAGTGGGGTTAGTGTAGGGAGGTAGCTTTTTGCTCCTCAGGGAATGATGAACTGGGTGCTACGGACAGCGAGCACCGCTGGTGGGTTAGTTAATGAACTAGGAAGAAGGTATGTATAATTTTGAATATTCCATAATAATTTTGGATTAGCTGAAATTTAATTTAGGTTGGAATGGAGATCATGTGGTTACTGGTAATGACCGCAAGACATGCGGGGTAACCGGTATCGCTTTAAGCGACGCTCACGAGGAACATAATCCCCAAGGGGTCTGAGGAGGGCGCTCTGATGTTGGAGCAAACCCTCGAAGAATTTTGTCGCCCGGCGCCTAATTTCATCCTCCACATATCAGAGGGATGAAGCCTCGTGAAGTAATCTCACGGGGAACCTTGTACAAACAGAATAAATAATCCGAAGACATTTATTCTGTGCACGTTGGAGCAGAACTAGATTTGAGCCTGCGGCCATACCCCAGACTTCGCACGCATAGAGCATGATAGGGAGGACCAGAGCCATAAAGAGGCGCAACTTTAGGGGAACAGACATCGCAGACCGAAGCACAGGGTATAGTGATGCCACGACACCACACGACCGATGAGCTTGCTCCTGGATGTGCTCCCGAAAAGTTAGGCCCTTGTCCAGCTTGACTCCCAAGTACTTGATTGAATTCTCCCACCTGATCCCTTGCCCGAAGTAGGTAAATTGGGGGAAATTGGCGGGAAAGCGGCGCTTGGTGAACAATATCGCTTGGCTTTTCTCCGTATTAATGGACAATCGCCAAAGCGTGCACCAATCCTGGAGGAGGATTAGGTAACGTTTGATGGGGTTGAAGGTTCTGCGTGGGTGTCTATTTGTTGAGAATAGCAGCACGTCGTCAGCATATTGTGCTATGTTGACGTGCTGTTCAGTGGGAAGGTCAGCCACATAGACGCTGTACAGCGTCGGGGATAACACAGAACGTTCGGGGACTCCGCCGCGGATAGACCTTCGTGTAGATGTTTTTCCCGCCACTGTGACAGTGAAGAATCTATGCTTTAGGAAAGAGTGAAGAAGGTGTATGACTTGAGTGGGTAGCTCCAGTTGGATGAATTTGTACAGAAGACCCGCGTGCCAGGTCGTAGAGAAGGCCTTTTCCACGTCCAGAGAAACCGCCGAGGTGAATGCCTTGTCCTGGAAACCCAGGGCTGCAGCCTCCACCACGCGCAGCAACTGCTGTGACGTAGAATGCCCAGGACGAAAGCCAAACTGGTGAGGAGGGATGGCTTGTATGTCACCCAGAAGGGGGGACATGCGGGCTAAGAAAAGTCTCTCGAAAACCTTCGAGAGAACAGAAAGGAGGCTAATGGAGCGGTAGTTGGCAGGAATAACCGGGTCTTTCCCTGGCTTCAAGATGCATATCACCCGAGCCTCTTTCCAACTACGTGGAAAGTGACTCAGAGAGAGACACATATTGAAGACTCTGGTAAGAAATAACACGGCACTGAAAGGAAGGTGGCGGAGCATGAGTGGCGTTATGCCATCAGGTCCCGCTGCCTTTTTTGGTTTAAGACGCCGGAGTACGCCCTGAAGCTCACTGGGCCTTATAACTGGGAGTCTGTCCGCCTCAGCCGGGGGTCGCCGAAAGTATCGACGAACCTCCTGCCTAACGCGGTCAGAGAAGGCAGGGTCCTGGGGGTCTTCTCTAGGCCTCATGGTCCTCTCAAGTTAGTCGGCGAACACCGTAGCCTTGGCCTGTGGTTCGTAGGACAGGCCTTGGGTACCCTGGAGTGGGGAGTTTGGTGTCCCTTGGCGGTTCCGAAGTCTTTTAATGACCCTCCACACGTCTCCGTCCTCGAGGTTCATACGAGACATTGTGTCCTCCCACGCGCGCACTCTGTGCTCACGGAGGCGGGCACGAACCTCTCGGCACAGTCGCCGATGAAGCCCTCGATTATGAGGCGTGCGGTGTCTCTGGTAGAGCCGCAGCCTCAAGGGAGGGAATGTCGGTTATGTTGGTGTTGGGGGGAATGGAGTCATTCAGGCAGACTTTGACGCAATCCCAGTCCACATCCCGGTTTTGAACCGAGACGTCATGATTGGCAATCCGTGTATTAACCTCAGCAAGTACTGGGTTGTGATCTGAATGTAATGCGTTAAGCGAAGTGAGGGAGAAATGAAATGGAAAGCGTTTGATGATAGCGAAGTCGATATGAGATGGGCGACCCCGACCACACGGGTAATGAGTGGGTTGCCATGGGCCCTCAACTCGAAGGTGAGGGTCCGCATCTACCATGCGGATAATGTCACTGCCTCTCCTATCCGCTCGGGGACCATGATGCCAACGCTGATGTTTGGCATTGAAGTCCCCGGCCATAATGACATTAGGATGTAAGGAAAGAATGGATTGGTAGTCATTGGCTACGAGTTGTGTGCGGGGAGGATGGTAGGCTGATACTACCAGGACTTCAGAACCGCCAAGGTTCACGCAGGCTGCCGGGGCTTCTAATGTCTGGAGTTGTGGAAGCTGGACAGCTCGATGGACCACACTTCTCCTCACCAGGATCGCTGTGCCACCTCCTCGGCGACCAGCACGTTCCGTTCGGAGACAGTGATACCCCGAGAGATGGAAGGGGATCTGGGGGCGGAGATGGGTTTCCGACACCAAGATGAGGTTCAAAACATTGGATCTTGCAAAATGTAGGAGCTCGTCCCGTTGAACCGCCACTCAAGCCGCGTTCCAGAACGCGAACCTAAACGAGGTACTAGACCTAGTTCGTGCTGCCATTCTGGGCCGGGTCGGTAAAGGAGGTCAGAAGGGCAAGCCCCTCCATGGCTGTCACCATGCGGGTTGCGGGGTCTGTAGTGGAGGTATACCGCACCAGCAGTTCACAGAGTCGCTCACCGTGGGACTGTAACAGCTGATACAGCCACGTCAGCAACTCCGACCGTGGTGAGGAGGAGGGAGTAGTGTGTGAAGTTTGGGACTTCGAAGGTGATGAGTGTCCTGGGGCTGGCCTACCTTTGGCTTTCTCGTCCCTAATCTGTCAAGCAGGCTTGGGTTCACCAGACCCGCTCCCAGCCTCGGAATCCGAGTCCGCCCTTTTGGCCGCCTCACGACCCTCCTCCCTTCTGGGAGTGGCTCTAGGTGGGGCTGGAGCTTTGTGTTTTTTTGTGTTTGGCTGTGCGGGTGTGTGTATCCTTGGGGGATTGTGTCTTTCCCCGCAAAGTCGTCAAGCCACCGGCTGGTTTGCGCACCACCTCAGCAAAGGATGGGGCACTATTGGAGCTAGGCAATTGTTGCCGTGGTGCTATGGAAGAGGTTGCCCTCTCCGCTACTGGCTCAGAACGGGTGTTCTGGGTTATTGGCCCTGGAGCTGGTCTCCTAGAGGCAATAACCGCCTTCCTGGTAGGGCAACCTCCATAGCATGCTATGAGCCCTCCTTTGCAGTTGGCGCAGGTTGGAACTTCCGTGATGGCACGGGGGCAGTCCTCTCTGAGGTGGGTGCCACCGCACCTCAAGCAGCGAGGATTACGGTGGCAGAAGAGGCTGGAATGATTAAATCTCAGACATCTGTAGCACTGTGGGGGCCCGCCAGAGCCTTTGGCTGGTTCCAGAGTGACCCGGAGGTACCAGATGGTGCGAACATCATCCAACTTAACCTCGGGGTCGTTTACCCGCTCCACCACTACTAGGAACAGGGAAAGGGGTGCTTTAGTTCCCTGGCGATCTGGAGCAGGTCGAGTGAGCTGCTTCACTATTCTAGGGATGATGCCCTGGCGGGTGAGGTCTGCCCTTATGTCATCCACGGAAGTGTCCGCAGGTAACCCTCGGATGACTCGGCGTACATCCTGGGCCTTATTCAGGCCAAAGGTAATGTGAGGAATTTTCCTCTGCTTGAGTTGCAATAGAATTTTGGTATAGTCCCCCTCATTCTTTGCGTGAAAGACAAATCGGCTCTTGATCCTCTTCACCGAACACTCGTTTTCGAGGGTCGGCATAACCTCCTTAAGGAAGCCTACCGCCCCCAAGAAGTTGTCCACGATGATAGGCGGTATGTGCCGCCTTTGCCTTCCAGCCTGGTTCTGACCGGAGGTGGGTCGAGAAGACTGGCCAGAGGGCACGCCCTCTGCAGCCAGTCTTGCTGCTCGTTTGGTTCTCCGTGACCTTACCTCACGGAACTCCTCACCCTCGCCATCCGACGAGAGGTCCGATGAGCTGAGCTCCCGGCCTCCCTCAGATGCCGAGGAGTAAGCAGAGTTGCAGGAGAGCACGGATGTCCTCCCACTCCTGGATTGAAAGCTGCGCACACTAGAGCGCTCCGCAATTTTGCCTACACGAGAAACAGCTTCCCGCGAGACGCCCTGGTCAGAAGGTTGTTCAAGAAGGACTACCTTGCCCTTTCCGCCGTGGCGTTGTTGGCAAGGTTTCCTCTTCCTTAATCCATGACGAGATATTATAGAGTGAGGTGAGAAGAAATATGATAAAAGGGGGGTGTAAAACAGGTACACTTACAGCCCTGCACCCGAAGGTGCAGTGCAATCAACCACCCTACGGGTGTCCTTACCTCTAGGCAGCGGGTGCTGAACAGCTTGCAACTCAGAGGACCGGACACCTGTTTTCACAGAATGCGCCTTACCCAGTCACAAGGACTGGGTGGCTCAGGTCTTGAGTCGCCCCGCTACCTGTGTTGATTTTCCTTCTTGAAGATGGTGAAGAAGGCAGCTGAGTGGTTGTCCCTCAGAAGAAGGCCTGTAGTTGCAGCGTTTTCTGTGACGTCCGTAGAGTAGCGCAATTGCCGGGAGCTTCCCTAAGGTCCCTCCCGATGGTGGCAATCCGCTTGCTCTGACGCTGCGTAGTCACTAGAAGGTCTCCCTGGAGAGGCGATGTTCACTCCTCGACGTCTCGAGGAGAAGTCTTTGCCCGAAAGTATGAAGGAACAATTCAGGTTAAGTTATGATATTAATTTTCGATATTTAGCTATATGCTAACATCTTACCGATAGGTATTTGTAAAAGTCCATTCCCTTCCTTCTTGCTGCTCAAATGCCATCACAGGCCTTACAAATCTTGCGAATTTTACAAATCTATGACCAGTTTTCACGTTCAACTTGGCTTCGCTTAGACACCGTTAACACCGACAGATTTTTAAGTTGAGTGAAGAGAGACATCTGTTGACACCGTCAGATTTTAAAGTTGATGTGCAGCGCTCCATCTGTCGGAAGACAGTTTCGAGAAGCTTAATGCGGATTCGGAGTCTGTATCCCAGTCACAGTTTCATACTAATCACAGGTTAGTATGCGGCAAAACGAAATATGAAATTTAAGAAAACATTGAATGGTCTTTGAATAAGATTGAAATATAAAAGATCAAACAGGAATTATCCCTGATTCCCGAAAAAGCAATTCTGGAAGGAAGGAAAATTCTAAAGGAAATAATCGTTAACTTGGATGGTAAAGAATTGAAGTTCACTAAGCACATAAAATACTTAGGCATACCAAATGAATATTAATATGAGTATGTGGCCACATAAAAGAAAATGTTTCTGGAATGGCAGAAACACCATTGCTGCTTTAGGACGTTTAAAGTCAAATACAAGAGAACCTAAGTCAGAAAAAAAGCAGCATACCTACAAGTGTAGTAAACTCAACAATATCATACTACGCATATTTTTGGTTAATCTGTCTGGAAAAGAAGCAAACTTTCAAAATAATTGTGAAAAGTGCAACGAAAAGTAGCAATCAGAATAGCTGGTGCGTACACAACTAACCCACAAGAGCTGGGACCACATCCATCCACTTATTGACTAAAGAGCACACATTCATATATTATAAAGGAAAAAGAACTGAGAGTAAGCTTTAGGGAAACCACGATAAAAATTTGCAAGTACAATGGGAATTAGAAACTAAAACAGCTCAGTGGACAAAGACTTTGATACTGGAGATAGAACCCGCCTCGGTAGCGTAGATGGTAGCGTCTCTGCCTCACCTTCAAGAGGTCTCGAGTTAGAAACTCGGCCAGGACGAGTTACCTGGATACGGGTTTTTTTCGGGGTTTTCTCTTGTCCTGAAAGATGAATGTCGGGTAATTCTAAGCTTCATGGACCCCGGACTCATTTGAGTATCATTTCACCAGTTTCATTCATCGTCCGATATGACTTAACGCTGGAGGACGTAAATTAAAAAAAAAACTGGAGATAGAAACCTGTGATTACATGGGAAGCATCATGAAGTGGGATTTTATTTAACCCATACATACGTAAAATATGAAGCTATTAGCAGTGAAGGAAACAAATATATACAAATATAACGATTTGTAATTTAAAGCTTCACTTATCTCATAAGAAATTATGATCATTTTCTTAGTAACTCTCCGGAATTGCGATGTAAAACCTTTACATATCCTCAGCCGGAAACAACAAAGTTGTCGTCATCGTTATGAACGCTGGATGTCAACATGTTCTTCTTAGTACTACTAAAATCTGAAAATAAAACAAATTTAAAAACAGAATCAACTACCAGTATTTCAAAATTCATTACGCGATGTTTATTTGTTTAAATAAATATATTTTCCCAAACAATTAAATCTGTCGGACAATTTAATTGTTTTAATAATTTAACTTCAGGATTTATTTAATGGTTAAATGACCAAAACTGATCCGCTACGAACAATTTATCAGTTTGTTTATACTTAATGTTACGAAAATGTTCTTTCATTCTGCTTTCTAAATTACGTTTTGTCCTTCTAATATAAACGTTATCACAATCAAACAATTAAACTGATAAATACCAGATTTTTTATTATTAGGAACTTTTCTTTTTTTCAGAAATGTAATAAATATTTGTACTAAATTTATTTTGAGGAACTAAAGTTATACCAAACTCTTTAAAAATATTTTGGAAATATTTATTAATCCAAGGATGGTAAGTTAATTTTTAAAAATTATAATCGTCTTTCATTTTTCTAAGGGTAGAAATATCATTAACAATTGTATATTTAAATTTTTCAATTTTCTTTTGTATAAACTCTTTAGTAAAACCATTAATTGAAGCATTATTAATATTTCTATATTATTTATTAAATTCCTCTTTATTCAGAGATATATTTATTAATCTATAAATCAAACTATTGAAAACAGCAAATTTATGTGAAAAAGGGTTAAAACTTCTATCTTTTATGTAGTTATCAATATGAGTAGACTTCCTAAAAATAACAAAGTTGAATTTATTATTATTTATTATTATCTTTAGACCTAGAAAACAAAGAAATCCAATAATTTCAGTTTCTAATATAAATTTTATAGCTTATCTTGCAAATTTAGTAATTTTAAAGCATCGTTTATGAGTCTATTAGGAACAATTGCAAAAGTATCAGCAACATATTTATACCAAAGTTTAAAAATTAAAGGGAATGCTTTAGTGATTTCTGGCTTAGCAATGTGTAATCCTCTTCCACCTTTTCTTGCTGATCTTTTTATGAGGTTTTTGGAAATAAATATATACATGGTGTTCATTTTTAGCTGTGATTTTACCGCACAAAATTTAACGTCATCATTAGCATTGCTGATGGAGCGAATTTGTATGCGATTCCCCTAGCCGCTTGCGAACGTATTTGATGTGCTGACAGCAGCTTTGAAGCCTCCCTCTACCGGCAGGTAAATATACCATTTGAGAGGTGGGTCCTGCCCGTGTAACATAAAGATGCGGAATTTCGCAGGTGCGTAGATACGATAACTGTTTGTAAAAAAACTATGTATGGCTATGTAATGCACTGCATAGCTAATTATGCAGCCATAAAAGTATATCATGAAGAATATACAAAATTATAAGTCAATCAACACTTATTTCACAATGAACATTTGTTTTTCTGGTATAGTAGACATATATACATGAAATAGAAATATTTCAATTTGATCTCAATTCTTTTCTAATAACCACAGTCTGCTCACAATGTTAACCTCATTACAAACCAGAAAGTTAGCAGAACATGTTCTAGGAATGAAAAATAAATTAGTGTTACAATATGAACAACGCTTTTATCCAAGTCTGAACAAGAAAATGTCTTTAGTACATAGTCTTATGTGTCCACTTTCTTATATTTCCTTTGTCTGTTCCCCTTAAACATTGTCTGTATTGTGAGAAGGTATGCTTGAGGCCTTTGTGTCATAACATTGTTTATTGCTTCTAGATCGGGACCAATTACTTTATAGCGTCCAGTGTCTCTCTTTATGAATAACTGATCCTGTATCTTGTAAATGTTTGATGCACCTTTTGGTTTTAAAAGACATAAGGATACCAACATTAATAGACATTTTAATTAAGTATAAGAATGACAGAAAGTTTATATCGTATACTGATATAAACAAAAGTGTTTAAGTTTCAAACAAAAGTATGTCAGTTTGACGGTACCTTGACACTTTTGACGACATTACGCTCCGAGGGACTTGTCTGAATGCTGGATAGCTTTGCATAAACTCCTCTGTGCAGCGGTTTAAATTATATTTATATGTTGACCAATTTTAATGTACGAAAGTAGCACTCAACCATGAAGACGCGGTGCTCTTGCATTCATATCCAGGGGAAGTTGTTTGTATTAGTTATTGGCCCAACCACACTAAGAGTGCTGTAATTTACTTACTGTTTCGTAAAAATTACTACTTCTTCTCTGTAGAGGGCATTGTGATTTCAAGATAGACTCACCAGTCAACTAGGACGTCATTCTTGCTCTATCGGAGTTCGGAAAATAACGAATAAAAATGAACACCGTGTATGTATATATTTATTTATAACATTGCTTATAAATATCCTGACAATGGGAGTGATATGTGCTCCTGAAACGTTAATTTCTAATTGTCTCTTAACCTAGGTTGTTTCCCCGAGAATATCTTGAATAATTCAATTGTTTTACTTAGCATTACAGAGAGTAAAATTACAAAGAAAATAAATATTTTAAAACTCAAAAGTTCAAAGGGATAGATATATATCAGGGACGTATTTAACGGGGGTGTCCAGGAGGTCCGGACCCTCCAAATAAATTATCATATCAAACTTTTAATAAATAGTTGAAATAAACTTTGGTTTAAAATAAACCGAAAAGTTTATTCAAGCTTCTAATCTTAACGTCCCTATTCACTGTCAGGCAAACATGAAGTTATTTAAGGGGATGCAGCACTAAAAACCCCAAATCCGGAAATTTTCAACCAATCTTGCTGAAGTTTTTACCACTTAGCTCTGATGCATAGCGGATGCAGTATTCAAAATTTGGTTGTTGTATCTTCAATAGTTTTTGAGTAATTAATTTGTGAAATTTAAAATTTGGGCAAAATTCAAACCGTTCCACTTGGTGAAAATTTTCAAAATTTTAATTTTTCTACTTCTTAAAATATTCAGATGGTTATGAAGAAAAGATCTATCATATGAATTTCTTATACTGCCTTTAGTTCCAGAGAGGGGGGGAATTAGGCACGGAGCACACAAAAAAAATGGCCGAAAATGATTAAACCTTTTATTTTATATATCAATAACTTTAATAATATAATTCATATTAAAATTAATATGATAGTAACCTTAGTTTGCTTTCTAAGAACATGTGTTGAAAATTTTAGAGGGAGCTAATCAAAACTGCATAGTGTGGAACATTTTGAATGACAAAAAATGTTGAAAAAAGTATAACTGTGTAAATCAAATTTTAAAATCCAAATCATTTTCCTTCTCAGCTAAATGCCTTGAAACAGACTAAAAGCCTCCAGATAGGTAAGTTGAACTCTCCTGCCTCTTCCTTCTCTCTTGTGCAGCAGTTTTCTTCAATTTTAGGTTCCTTCTGTATGTTTTAGTAGTTACCTGTGCAGAATTTGCTGAATAAAGTAAGCGTAATTGGTCCTTTCCTTAGCTAATTTTTAGAGATGCTGCTGAAATCTGTGTCCATTATGTCTGACTACAGCTTGAGTGAAGCAGAACAACCAAAATTGAATGCACTGATGGTTGATGTCACAGTAACCTGAAGTCTCTTCTTTGACAAAAGTATTTCTTTTGGGCAATTATGCCATATCATGCTATGTAAACTTTCATTTGCATTTTGTGTCCTAAACAAAGCACATCTCCTTAGGATTTCATCTGATGCCAGCCTTTGGTACACAAGCATTAGTTTACTTACCACATCAGGTCTCAAGTATGCTCCCATTGTTGTGTTGTTATGTTTAGGTGGTTCTTCCCTTGTGTCGTTTAGCCAAATACCTGATCCTAACTATATACACAGTCAACAGTTGTTTCAAAGAATGTTTTACCTATGACCTATATAACAGTTTAGATGCATAGAACACCTTTATAAATATTAAATGGCACACTGAAACTCATCAATTATATATAAACAGTATGTAGTTTAATGAGAAACACAAGAAAACCATGACCAAGTTAGAAACTCACACCAAAGTAAAATATAAACATTACTATTAGCTTTCAATGTGTACAGCCAGTGTTTTGTTTGCATGGTGCCACATACTGTAAGAAACTACCAACACACAAAATTCCACCAGAAACTTTGTCCGCTAATTTCAAATGTATTCATTTAGCACATTCAATGGAACTCAAATGACAGAATTCTGTGAATCCAAGGGCCGGTATGCAGCTGCGCACGGGCATTTAAATGTCATGTGAGGATATTTAAATTCCTGAAACTCATACATTTTGTTGGATTATGATTCTATAAGGTTCAAAGTATTTTATTAGCTCAAAAAAAAAAAGATTTTCCCCATATTTTTAGCCAATTTCGGTGCTGCATTCCCTTAAGGGATAAACAAAAGGTTACTGCACAGCAGCTGTAGAACTCGTTAAAATACACAAATAATGTCAATTACAACAATGTACTCCAAAGCTAACCAATTCCTATATATTATAATTTGTTGATTACAATTCCCACATAGTTACTTAAAGGTATGTAACTTTTTAACTTCTAAATTCCTATTCCCCTTTTTCATTCAAGGAGAACTAATACTTCAAATGCACCAATCAGTGGTTCGCTTTCTAAATATCTGATTACTGCTTATATCACTTTATCCCAGGTATAAGAACAAAATATGTGCAATGCGCAAAGCCTTTCTACACACTTTATTCAAGGAAACAAGAGAAAAACAAACTTTTCTAAGAACAATTTGTAGAAGCTTGGGTGTAGAAAGTCATGTAAGTGTAATATATTACATGTGTTTTTATTTTTTACTAACATGATAAAAGTGCGTTCCTGATTATCTACTAAAAGCAAATAATTCAACATAGATTTTTTGGACCCTCCCCCCCCCCTATACGTGCCTGGGGAGTACCTTCTCACCATAATTCTAACAGGCATCGTTGTATGCAGTTAATGCTGAATTTGGAAATCAGAGAAATCAGACAAACTTGAAATTCTGCAGCTGGACGTTCAAATACAATGACTACACGTAAACAAAGGATGCTCGAAAACCTTCGTGAAAAATTAACCTGTGGAAAGTAGTTTTCCACTTTTTTCCTTAAATAAGGAACCAAGCACTATTACCGTAAGTTATGATATTCCTCAATTAAGCAAAACAGGATATGATCAATGAATTAGAATTTTCCTTGACAAAAATGAACCTGGAAAAAGCAAATATAAGGAAATGACACATGAAGGAGGAAACCATTCTAAGATATTAAATGGGTTGTTCAAGGTGTACATTAAATATTACACAATTTTTAAAACAACTTTTATTTGGTTTGTCACAATACGTGAGGAATTATAGTTCTAAATCTGTATTTTAACGAAACTTTTGACATTTAAGCAGTGCTTTTCCATTGTGGAATTAACGGGAATGAGCAACCGAGGGTGGTTGCAAAGGTGCTCAGACAATTAAATAAAATATCCCCTATGAAAGAATTAAAAAATAAATTAATATTCTCACAACCGATTACGACAAATATCTTGCATTCTCTGAAAAGTTTTATTGGAAGGATCTGTAAAATAAACTTAAAGCAATTCCAGATCTATCTAAGAAATCATCTTTTGCAATGCAGGGCACATTTATTTTACCATTGCTTTTACTCAGTTCAAGACTTTACAGCTAATGATTGTAAATTATCTCTCTTCACATATTGCAAAGGCTTCAAATTATTAAATAAACCAAGTGGTGGCTGGTGGATTAAATTATTGGTGGTACACAAATGAAAAATAAAATACAGAGTAGTAGTGACTCACCTATTTATACAGAAACTCTGCTCTACTCTCCTTAGACCTGGCAAATGTATCGATAACTTTTGCGTTGAAGTCGCTTATCTTCATAAGAAACTCTCTCTCAATTAAAAGCATTGCTAATGTTGACAATCTGTCCTGTGACATTGTTTTCCTAAGGAAAGTTTTTACTCTTTTTAAATATGAGAAACAGCGTTCTGCTTCAGTGGTAAACATTAGCATACTTAGCAGTACTCGGAGGAGTTTGACATATTCGCTGAATGTAGCACATAAATTGTTTTCCTTAATGAAGTCCATCAAGCACAAAGCGCCAGACATTCCACAAAATTCTTCTCAACTGTAAATTACAGTCAGTTCTGTACGAATTTTTGTTCCAGTAATAAAAGGATAGAACCTTATTGTTTCTCTAAGGGAATCCTCTGGAAATGTCTTATCACAGTCGGAGAAATTTTCTTGATGAAATAAAGTCGAGGCTACCAGAAGCCCTGTGAAGCTAAATCTGTCCTTTGCTTCTCTAAGAATAATGTCACAGACTTCAAGAGCTTCTCTTCTTTTCACATCATGATCTTCCATTCTTCTCCTCTTAATTGCAGTTTCTTCGTGTTCCTCAATATCCACGCTATTTCTTACTTTTTGCACTTCCCTTTCAAATGCGTTTAGCTAGGCGAGGGTAAATATTGCATTGCAGTTTCGTCTCGTTTCTGCAGCTGATTGTACAAAATGTCCACATGAGGCATGATCTTGTGGAAGAAAGACAGCCAGAATACAAAATTATCATCTTTTAAAGTGGCCATAAACCCAGAAGCCTGAACAAGTGTGGTGTTGTTGTTTAACAGAGCTCTCTTTTGAATGACCTCCATGCATTTAGTTAAATTCTCCCTGTGTTCGAAAATGGTATTGACGGTCCGTGAATGAAAATTCCATTGTGTCGGAACAGAGCGTGGAAGTCGTTTCTGCACAACTTCATCAAGCACAGCTGTTCTTTGAGGAGAATTTGAAAAAAATGTGCATATCCCTTGTAAATTGGCAAAACCTATCCTCATACTGGTGTTTACTGAGGCTGCATTCAGCATTATTAAATTAAGTTTATGTGCATGGCAGTGTATATAAGAGGCACTTCTCTTTCACAATTGCCTGAACACCCTGTTTCCTACCTCCCATGACGGATGCACCATCATAGGTATGTGCTATAAGTTTATTCGGGCACCCTGACAGTTGCAGATCAAGTTTAGATTTAATGACTCTGGCAAGAGAGTCTGCATCATAACCAGCAGGTCGAACAAAACTCCAAAATCGTTCTACGGGTTTGTCATTCACAAGATATCTGTAAGTAATAACCATCTGATACACTGAGGAAACATCAGCGGTTTCATCTGCTATGAAAGCAAGGAATTCTGCATCCTTAATCTCCGTCATTATTTCCTTGTGGTATACCTCTAACATACACTGAAGAATTCCGTTTTGTATAGTTTTTGAAGTGCCCTTAAAAACAGTTGCTTTTTCCAGGTGGCTCTTCAGGACACTATCGAGATAAGCGCTGAAGTCTATTAGGCCTCGACAGATACCAGAGTTTTGTGATATATCAGATTCATCAAAACCTCTCAAAGCCAGCTCAAATGAGCCGCAAAACCGTATACAGTTTATTATGATATTTAGGACATATCTATTCTGTGTAACTTTATCGTTATGCAGCTGTATATTCCTTCTGTATGCACTGTCCATTTGTGCAGCAATATTAATATTACCATACATTGCCAAACTTAATGCATTTTCTATATGAGACGAAGAGGACTCATGCTTTTTAACACGGTCGTACATGTGTTGTATGTCTTTCATTCCTTGCTTCACCCAGGAATCATCTCCTCCAAAGAGCAGGCATGGGAAACAGTATAAAGAGTTATTAACTTCTCATCCACATAACCAGACGTGCTTCTTGTACATGTCAGGGTTGAACTTCCTATTGAATGTTATAGAAATGTTTGGCGTGGGCACCCATTCGTTTCACTTCAGATTTTTCTTCAGCACTGCGTTGCGAAAAGGGCTTTTCCAGTAAAGATTGCATAGTATTCATTCTATCAGAATTTTCAAAACGTACAAAAACAACACCTCACAAAAATCACTAGAAATAAAATGTTAGAATACTCAGTTTAACCTTAAACAAAGCTTTCTCAAAGCTCTGGGAGCACGAAACCTCACTACAGAACAAACAGACACAAGGAAGGTAAGCCTGAATGTCACACCATAGCTGTTGCTAAGAGTAGGAGGAGATAGGCTTACAAACCTCCATTTAAGCAATGTATAAGAAGCCACCTCCATCTCTTCACCTTCCCACAACCCCCTCAGAGAGCCTACATTTGGGCAAAACCTGAGGTTAACACTTTGCTGCAAACCTGGCGGCTCCTACAGCTAACCTCTGTTTATTTCCACTTCTGTGGTCATTGACAGCTACAGACGATAAGCGTAATTGAAACATGTTTGTGTATAAAACAATGCAAACAAGTACAGATTTAATGTGCAAAATGCACCTGTTGTATATTCAGAATCAGTGGGTGTAGCGCAAACCTGCAACCTTATGGAGGAACCGCCCCTGAATAAACCCCCCACATAAGCTCTAACAATTTTTAAAAAGAGCTGAAGAAATGTCTAATTTAGAGTGACAACAGTGGAGGAGTATCTAAAATATAAATTTATATGTTTTCTTATACATTGTACTTGCTTGTGTAATAAACTATAATTCTTGTAAATTTTGAATGTATTTTGATAAAGGCAATAATTCTGATATCACAGAGTAAATTGATGTCTAGGAGAGAATGAAATTTCGTGCTACATTAATAATATCCCTGGAGATCATCACTGCACTTCACCAAGACAATGAACATTCACATTCCAGAGATTCTCACTTTTAATTTCTGTCATCGTATTTCTCATAGCTTGAGATAATGACCGCTAAAAGGAGGAGAAAGGTCAGTGTACTGCAAAAATAACTAATTAGGTTAATGAAACTACAAGGAAACAGACTACCTTTGCATCTAAAACTTATTGACACGCCGCTAAGAGGCTGCTACGTAGGCACAAGATTGGCAATCCCGGAGTTCCAAGACAAATCTCTCGATTGGGTTCCCTGAGTGATGGTGTGGAGACGCCCAAGCCTTTGGTTCACAACAGAGCTTCAATCCTTCATCTACATTCAGTCTGAATACGGTCTGAAAGAAGCCACTTGCGTAAAGCAGCCAATGCGGATGCGCAGGTGTTGACTGGGTAAACCTTAATACCCAGTTTACAGTTATTATTTACAGCTGTGTTCATATCTGCAGATAAAGGCCAATCCCTGGAGGCACCACTGAATGAGCTGATGGTGATCGAGTACCACTGTCTTATCACTGGGAGATGTGACTCTAGGATGAGCAAGGTGCTGATCAGGACTCTCACTTAAGAGGCGGTGGGCCCAGGATGTGAACATGCATTTGGAAACATTTGCAATGGGGAGGATACTTTCACCATGACAGCTGAAGCACAAAACAAATCAAAAGATTTAGTTTGTGCATTGGTAGCCTTTTGGACACACAAGTGATTTTTGTAACCGAGCTGCTTCCTACAGTGGCTATGGAGAAATAACACACGATGCAGTGCTGCCCCTGCAACATGTGTCAACTGCAAAGGAAGTCATTCATCCAACACAGCTCCCCAATTTTAGAGAAAAAGCCGATCCAAGTGATGCGCGTAAGGAAGAAGTTCCATAGCCCCTGGAAACCCCTACGTATTCGTCATCCTTCTAACCTAGGTCGGGTAATTATAGCGTAATTGCAGTTAAACCTGTACCTAGACGCGCAATCGCAACACAAACTGGCAATTTAAACGGCACAAGAAATAATTACACCAAGATCACAGCCAAACATCCGATATCAAGGAAATGTGTGTAGTGTTTAACGCACGCTTTTACCACATACGGCACCGCAGGCGGTGACACTGATGGTACATAAGATGAAGATGGAGCACCGGTGGAATGAGATGGGGGGAAACCGGAGGTCCCGGAGAAAACCCGCCCCAGCGCCGTGTTGTCCATCACAAATCTCACTTTGCTGTCGCCTGGGATCGAACCCGGGCCACCTTTTTCTCAAGCAGAAAAATAAAATTGCCATCAAATCAGCAAGCCAAAGCAAAAATGCACGACCATCTCCTCCCAGGTCCCATTCTGAGGGATCTTCTGGAAGGAACTGTGATCAGCTTTTATCATTTTCATCGATGTCAGTTTCCAATCGGTTCGAACAGAGAGACAATGAAAAAAAAAACTCTCGAAAAACGTGTTAGTATAACACACAAACAAAAAGGATAAGTTGACTCGACCACTATTGAAGTCATTATAAGACAGAGTTACTATTGACATCTTACTCCGTTTTGATACCATATTTATTCTACAACAGAACCCACGTCCGTTGCTTAATAAGGAAGAACCTTTGGTTGTGTGCTCACAAGACATTAAGCTACGAATAAGCTTCCCTCTACGATGGTCGGAGGTGCAGTCGTACTCCTACAGCCTCTGGACCTGAGCTTCCTGGTTTCTAAAGCTAAGAAGCCAGGTTGGGGCGTAGTGATCAGTCCTGAGGTGGAATGGCTGACATTACAGGTACTTGTGGAAGTGCTCCAGCGGCTCTCGCAGGGTGACGCAGTAGTTCTTCTGTGCTTTGGACAGCGTCTTAAGAGTTTTTGTCCCAGTCAGACAAGTGTTTGAACCTCGGCGTAGCGGTACGCTGTCGGGGTTCACAAAAGCTTTTCTGTGAGTGCACTTGGTGGAGGCTCCCACGTCCACGATCGTCCGCCCTGGGCGACGGTTGAGTCCTTGGATTCCCGTCGGCAGAGAGGAGCCATGAGCAAGGACAGAGGTGAACAAGAGACAAAAGACCCGTTTCGGCCTAGGAGCTCTCTTTCGAGATCTCCGACCCGAGCGGGTCGAAAAGACAAAAGTGAGGAAGTGATGGGCGTTAGTAATGCAAGTGAGGAAATGACTGAAAAAGAGGAAGTGTGTCCATCAATCACAAATTTCATTACTGAAATAAGTATAATACTAGCTTCTGAAAAATCAATAACGGCAGGAAACAGAGCAAAACTTTTTAATATATTAGGAGAGATCACCAAGGTACATGACGCAGCTAGGTTGGAAAACCGGCACTTAAAATCAGTACTAAATGTTTACAAAGCCGAGAAAGAGAAAACACCGGTTATGACATATGCAGCAGCAGCAGCAGCAGCAGCTAAAAAGGTAGATAACAACACAATTAAAGTAGAACGAGTTTTGGAAAAACAGAAGTGTGTAGTTTTTGTATCATCTACCACAGTAAAAGATACCAAAGAAGTACAAAATATTGTTACCAGGACCGTGATTCCAATGAAAGATAAGGTGAAAATTCATAACATAAAGAGGACGGAAAGAAACGTAATAGTGGAAACAGATACGTTTGAGGATGTGGAGAAACTTATCAATCATGAAGGACTTAAAAAGATGAACTTAAACGTGGAAAAACCTAAGAAACGGAACACATTGATTATACTTTATGATGTCAATTCTAGTGAAACCGAGGAAACAATAAAGAAAAATATGTATCATCAAAATTTTGAACAAGATATGAAATAGGAAGACTTCGACCAGCAAGTTAATATGAGATTCAGAACTGGACCAAGGAATACCAATAATGTGCATCATGTAATGGACGTATCGGCGAACGTGAGGAAACTAATATTGTCAAAGGAACGATTATACATAGGTTTCCAGGCGATTAATGCAAAAGATTATGTTGTTGTCGCAAAATGTTTGAAATGCCTAAACCTTGGCCACATCTCCAAATACTGTCAGAAAGATAAATCTGTATGCTCACACTGTGGGGAGGAAGACCACAGCAAAAAGGAATGTCAAAAGATAGAACAACAAGCGATTTGTGTACCATGCTTGGAAAGGAAAAAGTATAGGAAACAGAAATTCCCAGAAGGAACATTCAAAGAAAAACCTCCATGCAAAGGTGGAAAGGAATGCCCTATATAGAAAATTCAGTTTGAGAGATTAATCGAAAGAACCGATTATGGACAGTAAGAAAAGAAAGGTAAAAGAAAAGAGGATATGCAGTAAAAGTATTTTCAATGAAAAGAGGGGGATAGTTAGGGCAATGAAAAACACATTTAAAAGACTAGGGTATATAGTGAATCCCTTGAATCTTAAGCCCAAGGTAACAATTGCGGTAAAGCGGATGCTTTATAAATACGTGGAAAAGTGTAGTACTAAAAGAACATCATGGCGAACATAAGGAATAAAGATGAAAGGGGACTATATAACCTAAGGATAGGTCAAATTAATGCACAGAGATCCAAGACTGTGATGATAGAAATTCGTAAAGTAATAGACGAATTGGCGCTTGACGTGGTATGTATACAGGAACCATATACTTACAGGGGGTAACCCGTACATATGGCGGCAATGTCAACTAAAATATATGACGGCGATAATCTCAAAGCGACGATAGTCATAAATAATAGGAACATCCACGTAACAAAGATTTCACAGTTCAGTGATGAACATGTTAACTGCATACAGGTGGAGTATAAAGGATTGGACTTTATGTTATGCAATCAATATTATCAATTTATGGATGAAATAGATGTACACATTAACAAAACTGAAAAAATTATTATTGGCATACCCAGAGGCAGCTATCATTGTTACTATGGATGCAAATGCGAAATCGGAATGGTGGTACAGCAAAAATCCGGACGCGAAAGGGGAAAAATTAGAGGAGATGATAGCAACATATAACTTACAAGTGCTGAACCAGCCGAACAATCCATACACGTTCATAAATAGAACTGATGCCAGTGAAAACATCGATGTGACACTCGTCAAGGGATATATAAGAAATAAAATAAAAAAGTGGGCTGTAACACAACAGATTACCTCAAGCGACCACAATCTTATATTTTTCGACATAGACTTTGAAGGGACACAATATCCAACGACACAACATGGTAGGAACAAATACAGAATAAAAGACGTAAATTGGGAAAAAGTAAAACAAAATTTTGTCATACCAACAAATATAAACAATATGAACATTGATGAGAAAGCAAGGAGTTTAATGGCAAACATACAGTATGCGATGGACAAAGGGCTCGTGAAAAATAAATCTAGAATACAACGCGGAGCCATATGGACTGATCAACTACAACAACTTAGAAGAAAAGTTAGAAAAGCAAGGCGAGTCTGCCAAAGAAGTAGAACTGCGAACGAACAGGAATATAACCTGGCTATATATTTGGACTTAAAACAACGTTACAAAAATAAGTTAAAAGAAACCAGAAATGACTCATGGGATAAATTGGCAGAAGAAGGTATCAAAAACAACGAGTGGGTAGTAACATACAAATTAGTCATGGACAAAATCACAGCGCCTGAAGCGTTATCAACACTGGCCAAGGAGGATGGTACCTATACCACGAACTGGACAGAATCTGCGAACTATCTCTTAGAAAGACTCTTGCCGGACGATAAGGTTGATAACGAAGGGGAAGAACTTCTAGAGAAAAGACATCAAATGGCCCAATATTATAATAATAACAGGGTGATTTACCCTTTCGACGTGCAAGAAGTCAGAGCTGCGATAAGGGAGTTACGAAAAGGAAAAGCCCCTGGACCACATGGAATACAGGCAGAGGTTTTGCAGCAGTTAGAACAACTCATAGCACCTTTTGTATGTGAACTCCTAAATCAGTGTCTAATAGAAGAAAGAATCCCTTACATGTGGAAAGAGGCAAACGTAGTCATACTTAAAAAAGGAAAAGAAAAGGCACAAACGGATCCGAAATCATATAGGACCATCTGTCTTCTGAACACGCTAGGAAAAGTCCAAGAAAAGTCAATATACAAGAGGATCAGTGAATACAGGTTAATGATAGGCGAGACGGACAAACAATATGGTTTTCGCAAGGGGAAATCTACAGAAGCCGCTATAAATCGAGCCATAGATGTAGTGTCCACAAGTGAGCGGAAGTATGTAATATCTATTTTTGTCGATATATCTGGTGCTTTTGACAACCTTTGGTGGCCAGAACTGTTTAGGATATTGAGGGAAAAGGATTATCCTAAGTGCCTGTATAACAGTTTGCAGGATTACTGTAAAGAGAGAAGGGTCAACCTAATAGGTGAAAATGGGATGGTAACGAAAAGAATTACTAAAGGATGTCCCCAAGGATCTATTTTAGGCCGCCAATTTTGGGATATAATGACGGAACCCATTTTGGAAAGGCTGACGCAACATCAAGACATCCTGGAAGTACTAGCATATGCAGACGATCTTATGATAATGATAGAGGGAAATAACCGAAGAGAAATAGAAAGTAAAGCACAGCGAATAATGGATACCTTGGAGGATTGGTGTAAGAGTGTTAAACTACAGATAGCACCACAAAAATCTGCTTACATGATAATTAAAGGTAATTTGGAAAGGAATCCGGTAATAAAGATAGGAGGAACGAGCATAAAAGAGAAACGATATTTAGATATCTAGGAATAAATATGGATGAAAAATTAAATTTTCACAAGCACATAGGAATATTGAGAAGAAAAGGAGGAAATGTGATGATGAAATTGGCTACAATAACGCAATATAAATTCAGAATTCGTTTGGATGCAACAAAATCATATCATACGGCGATTTTAACAGGAATTATAGGTTATGGAGCAAGTGTATGGGCTCACAGGGCAAAATTGGTTAAAAATATTCAGAATTTACGGAGTACGCAAAGACAGTCTATAGTCAGATGTATGGGACTAATACGAACAACACCATCAATGGCATTATTAGTAATTTTAGCCATATGGCCAATGGATTTAACAGTAAGATGGAGAGGAGCACTTTACTGGATAAGGAAAGGGAATCAAGACAAAGTACTGAAAATACTTGGGAGACCTTGTCACACAAAGAGAGAAGCGTGGGAACTACTGATAGGAGAATGGCAAGAGGAATGGAACAATACGAAGGAAGGACGAAGAGTGCGAGACATCTTTCCCAGTATAAAAGAACGTTTAAAGTTGAAGATGAACCCAACAAAGGAAACTGTACAATATATCACTGGACATGGACCATTCGACACATATTTTAGGAAGATAGGTAGTAAGGCTAGCAGTACGTGTGAAATTTGTGGAGTGGAAGGAACACCAGAACATGTAATCTTCGAGTGCGAAAAATATAGAGAAATATTACAAGAAGATCGTGAAACATTTGCTGGAAAATGATTTGGAACATCATAAGAAGTGAAGAGGATTTAAACACGATGAACAAAATGATTGGAATGGTATCCAAAATAGTTATGGAGGAATATAGGAAACCGGACCGAAGGGAACGGCAGCAACACCAACAGCAACAACAAATAGAAATAGTAAGGAGATCTGTAAGGATACGAGTTCAACAACAGAGAACGCAGGATGTTGATAACCAGGACAGAGGTTTGATGGCCGAAGAGGACGAGACGGAGGAGATCCCGAGGAATAGAAGGAGGCAATACTGGACCACAACAGGACGACAGGACTGGGCAGAGAGAAGGAGAGGTCGACCCCAGGAGATAGTGACCAGGTGGAGCTCACCAGATGAAGATGAAGATGACATCGGCTAAGTTCCTTAGAATTAGGCGAATATGAAATTGAGGAACCGACCACTCCTCCGATTAAAGTAACGAGTTACTATTGTCGAGCAGGAGAGGTATGGATACCGATTTTGTATTCATATATAGAGTAGAGTTAGGGATTGGCAGTTATAAAAATAATAATAAAGTGACTATTATATGTAATGACTGTAATTAATTAGTTAGACTGTATTGAGTTAGTATAGAACTGCCATCTTAGGATAGAGTAATATATAAAATTGTAAAGCCACTGGGTTCCAGTGGCTATTAGGTTAGTTAATTATATAGTTAGATGTAGGTTAGGAAATCTGTGATATCAATGTATTAAAAGAGGACAAATAAAGTACAAAGGAAACAAAAAATAAAATCAGTGGAACTATGTCCTGGTATAGATCCCAGATGCCAGGACAATAGTAATGCAGATTTTTTTTTATTTTTTTTTAATTTTTTTGTAGTAGGCTATCACTATCACTGTCCCAAAAGATCTTTTAAAATCCAGGTGGTATACACCATTAAGGTGCGATCTGGCAAACGATGAGGCTAGTTCTGCAGACGGATGTGCTATGATGCTCCTCGGGGATTATATATCACCCTATCAGTTTCTGAAGGTATTTAACTACCATCGGTCGGATTTGCTATTTGCAGTATTTATGTAGCAAAATCTGAGGACGTCTCCGTTACTGAATTAGAAGATCTGGTTTCTCAGTAATCAACACCTTTTCTGTTGGTGTTGCACCTAAATGCCCATCACCTCTCTGGGGCTCAATTTGAGCTTGTGCGAGAGGCAAACTAATCTTGTGCTTCAGATCAGCCATAACCTGGTTCTCATGAACACCGGAGAACCTAAGTTCCTTTCTGATGCATTCACCTTTGCTCAGATTGCTCAGATTGATTTGACAGTCTGTTCACCTCAGTTAGCATTTTGCTTAGAATGGAATTTCATCCCAGAATTACCTTATAGTGGCCATTTTCCTTGTTTTATTAGAGTCTTGGCAGAAGGTGTGTGTTCCGCACGTCTGCCTAACTGACGCTTTGATTGTGCAAATTGGCTGCTTTATACACATTTCAATTACAACAAGCATAATTCTATGAACCATCTAGTTCACCATCTCACAGAGAGGATTCTCACCCTTGCTGAACATTCCATTCCACTATCGACTACGCACGCACGACAATTTCCTGTCCCCTTGTGGACAGACGATTCCTGGAGTGCTATTCGTGTTCTTAGGATTTTCCAGCGACAACCTACACAGGATAGCCTGATCGAGTACAACAAAAACTTACAAAAGAGCTTAAGCGATAGTCGAACCTATGAGGAACTGCTCGCTATGTGATGATTTTAAACTGAATGGCAAAAAGATACAAGAAATGGTTAAGGAATTCCCATTTCAGAAAAATACAACAATTAGAACATTCAAACAAATAACAAGGAATGTCTAATACTGTTTAGGCGACATAAACTGGGTATTTAACGGCATCTACATTTGCACAGTAAGATTTTCCTCATCTGTTTTGCCTGTTCATTCAAAATGAAGATGATTTCTGAGAACATTCCCACCCAGTTCGGGATACATATTTAGTTTGTCATGATACTATATGTTTAATATAGTATCATGAAAGCCGATTGTGAGAAAAAAAATTCTAAACACATTGTACATAAAGGATTATCTGGATGTGGGTGATTTCTTGAAGATATTCATGTCTAATGCTTGGAAAATGCTGAATATAAATAGAAAGTTTATTTTCCTGATTTTTCATTTGTTAGTAATGCTGCTCTCACATAAACAACATATACACGAGAGCGTGTATTTCAAGGATTTCAAAACATGCATTTTTACTGAAATCTCACTGTCGAATTTTTGGGTGAAATGCAATACTTTCCTATTTATCATTGAGGCATATTGATCTCCAGGAGATAGCGCTGTATTCCTTCCTTATTTTGTTTATAGAAGAGGGATATATTAGTAGCCTGGCGTATGGTAAAATGAATCACAAATTGAGCACTTCTGTGATATGAAAATAACAAATAATTACTATATATGAAAATGCAAACTACCATTGCAGACGCCCGTATGTCGCCTCTTCATTCTCCTTATAACAATATTCAATCACGTTATATCACATTGATCATATATGCAACAAAATGAGCTCAGGGTTATTCGTAATGAAAAAAAAAAGCTGAACATAGTGGATGTTAATACACAAACAATGCTAGATTATGGATTCATATACCCGATATATCATATGGGTTAACAGTGTGGGGACGTTGTGCTAAAACAACACGCTAACCGAGTATTTCTTCTCCAAAAAGAGCAATAAGACTAATTATAGGAATGAAACAGAGTCTTGTAGGCAAACCTTCAAAAACCTAAATATTTTAACTATATATTTACTTTACATATATGAAGTAATAGCAGAAATAATTAACAGGCGAGATAAAGGTAAAACAAATGAAGAAATGCATAAGCACTACACCAGAGGAAATACAAATTTTCATTTGCAGTCACACCGATTAGAACTATATAAAACCAGATCTACTGCTGCAGCTCATGAGCTGTATAATAAACTCCCTACCAATCTGAAAAATATTCATAATCTTAAAATATTCAAGATAAAATTGAAATATTGTATGGAAGGTTGCTATTATTCAATTGATGAATATCTTATATAATATAGACTAAATAAATGGTATTTGTGTACTATAAGTGTAATAGTGTATAGTTTGTGATTTATTATTATAATTAGGTTATTTTAGAACTTGTTTATGTTGATATTAAACTATGTGATTTTCTGGTTGCGTATATTTAACTTGACGATGCTTTGAGTATGTTTGGTATTCTTTTAAGCAGATAATAAATGAATGAATGAACGAATGAATGAATGTGAGTTCTTGTACCTGTCGATGTGTGACACGTTGCTGTTCAGAAGACATGATTTCATCTGAAGAGAGTTTGCATTCACTGTCGCGCCGTGTATGTGCGATAGGCTGGCATAAACTTGTCTGTTGGTTTCCTTTAGATACATATCTAAGTTTTGCCTTGTAGTACTTAAGGTTATATCTTGAATTCGAACTTTTATGTGGAATACAATACTTTTTATATACACTGTAGTCTAATTTAGATTCAATGAGTTGCACAATATGGACATATATTCACGGCACTCTCTTTAGGTCGAATTCTTGTGTGAATCATTATTTCGCTAATTATTAAGGTAGAAGAGAAACATGTCTTCGGAATTGAACGTTACAAGTTCTAAGTGACATAAGTAAATATTAACGGTGTGAATGTAAAGAAATGCGACTATTTATTTATGTTATAGTCAAGGACTTTGGTCGTGGATAATAAAGAAAACTCTCTAATGAAGTAAAGTAAAACAGAATTATCAAATTTATTGTGGTTGGAAGTATAGTTTCTTCTTTGGCGCAACTACATTCTTTGATCAGCTAGCTGCTAAGTTTTCATTTTAGATCCTCTGTGGCGAATGGTGTTCTGTGCTGCTGTGAGTTTGTCTTGGCTTGACGTGGCACACATCTGCTGGGGTGACTTGGCGTCATTATAGCAAATGGCGTCTGAGAGTGTACTTTGGAAAGTAATAATTGTGGAATTTGATTGCAAATGTTTGTATTAACAGTGTGTGGGATAGCTCTTTCAGTGCTTATTATTTTCTAAGGTATGTAACTGTGTCTTATATTGTTAGCATTCTAAATAAAAAGAATTAAATGCTGTTCTAAGCTTATAAAGTGTAATCCGTGTGAACAACGAAGCGACGCATGCAGGTGACTTTTTCGCTGTTCTACAAAATATTCTAAAATTCTAGACGTTTGTTAATCCAAATTGACTTGTAATCTCAAGGGAAAGTTTACTATATTCACGGTCCAACGATGGCTATTAGCGGAAAATCAATAAACTGCAGAACAGTGACCTCGGGAATTTTTTTTTTTTGTTTTTGTTTTTTGTTTAGGACGCTGTACTTCTGCATATTCAACTTCCTCAAAAGCAGCAACATTTTCTTCTTCTTGTTTCCCAGGCTCTTTCATCATATTCTTCCACTGCACAATTCTCAGTCATATAACTCGGAAACATCTCAATAACTGTTTTGAAGTAGACTAATTCTTGCGAATACTGCAACCCACGTTTATTGAATACAAATAATTGTGCATCATTGATAACAAAACCAGTTAACAAAGAAGAAAACTACAAAAGTAGGATACTCCTAAATTTATGCAAGTTATAACCATTTCAGAACAAAAATGACATTTAAGTGTGTAGCATAACTACATCTTCGTTAATGTGTTTAAGACTAATTAGTACTTTTTAAAAATTCCTGTGAACTGTAAACGTAGTATGTTAGTAGATATTTCTTGAGCCCTTTCTTATAACAGTTAATCCCTTTAGATCTGTTGGTAGTACATTAAAATATTTAGAACCTGCATTAATTATATTTTTTATTACCTAAGGTACACCTGCATGAACTCAGTCATTTTGTCTGAGAGTAAAATAAGTATGTACATCTTTGTTTAGTTGAGGGGATTCACTTGATGTTTTAGCATACAAAATAATGAAGAATACATATATACAAAATAAAGAAAGTATTTTAAGTTGCTTCAAGTATAATATATCAGAAAAAGTATGATAAGCTTACTACGTGTTATTCCTATCACAGTATCACTAGTTCATAAGTAAAAACATTTGTTGGCAGCATTTCCCTGTATTTGCGTATGAATAATAAGCTTGCTACAGAGTATTCTATTATGCTGCACATAATTCCTCTTCTGTTTGCAATACCGTCTCACTACAGCGTTTTCTGGCCCTTGATGTACTTGGAACAGCTGAAGTAGCTATAAACACATTGGAAAACTGCTTACTTACGCAGATGTACTCTTATTTCAGTGTTATGGCTTATTACATTCTGGCATGACAAAAACACTTAACATTGCAACAGGAGTATGGTTACGTCAGAACAGTTCCTGACTACTGGGGTCAGCATAAACACATGATATACATTAACTACGTTCTACCATGCTGTGCGCTGCAGTCTATTCATTATTTAACTACACTTAACTACTGTGCATCACAAAGGGTTAACAGAGCAGATAAACAGTTGAAAACCCTGTGCGCTGCATCTCTTGCCTTTTGGTGGGTAGACAGTATTTATTTCTTGAAGCAGCATAATCAAATTCAAATTTTATTTTTACGTATAACATCTGTTCTTGCTCACATGTTACAGTATTACTAGTTTGCCTGGTAGTGTTGGTATTTTCAGCAAAATGTTGGCAATGCTCAGCCATGAAGTCACGCTCTTATTATAGCTTTGCTGTCTTTGTGCAGTTTAAGTGTACAACAATGTAACAGGAATAGCAAGATATGCTGTCTTGGCTTATTTCAGAACTCTGCAGTTGGAGTCATTCCGTACTGTAGCAGATGAAACCGCTGTTCTGCAGTTTAACCATTTCATGTTCCACAAAGTATATATGTAATTTCCAACAGCTGAAATATTAAGGGCTGTAAGCATCAACAGTGGGCCGAAATACTTGTCTGATGTGAGAGCAGAGCAGGGCAATTTTATACTCCAGTTTCCAGTCCATAGTGCAATTCTCTTCTGCTTATATTTCCCCACCTAAGCAAGTGTGTAATGTCTTGTCTACATCAGTTTCCTGAGCTTGCCATTCACATGCTCAAGAAATAATTTACATAATGTTAAAGTTGCTTGTAGTGAATGAGATGCGTTTGCGGATTCAGAATTACCATCTCATTACCCCCATTCTGTTCTTTCTCTTGCATACATACGAGTCTTCTTGGTGCTAGATGTAAGCGAACACAAACTGAATTTTCCAAACTTTTATAATTCAGTGGAAATTATAATGGTAACAAGGATATTTGCATATTATGCATTTGTGCATAATTGTAATTATAATTTATGAATAACTTATCTTTTTAATCCATTAAATTTGTCAGTGGTGCATGCAATGTCACTTACGTCAAGAGAAATTCTTTACACGTGCTAGTTCTTTCCAAATGTATTGCAATGTATTTGCATATCTGGCAGTTTTCCCAGTTTGTCACATTTTCGGTGAATAAATTCTTAAACGTCAGTCAGTTTAAAAGTATTATGTTTGCAACGGAATTTGTGCCCACATTGATTCAATTGTATTGTACTGGCAGTGGAAATGGGGAACACGGGTTATCTTTTCTCATTTCTGTTGCAAGTTGATCGGTCTGATATATTTCCCCTGGTTTTTAAACTGAAGAACAGCTGAATACTGCTTTGAACTATAGAGTAAATAGAGATTACAAACCATTCATAAACATACACGTCACATTTTGCCATACAGCATTCTTACCGGCCAGCAGGAAGTGACTACTCTATCTTAAGTTTGGCTTGTTCAAAGTGCTCTTGTCACGTCATGTCAAATGTTTACATTTCACTTGTGAGTAATTACAAATACAGGTACATTCACACATAACCAGTAATGTTCATTACTATACTTAGGTCACGATGCATTGTTTGTATTAGGAAAACTTTGGGTTAAAAATGAGTTTTTGATATGTTGGATAAATTACTCTCGACCTTCCTAAGAGATCACATCTTGTAGTGAGTGAGTGTGTGGTGTTTTAGGGCCCGTTGACAACAAGGTCATTTGGGCCCACATCTTGTAAAATCTGAATTTTTGTCTTAGCGCAAATAGTATTTATTAGAGATTGACTCATTTGGCACTTGTGTCCTACCACTTATTGAGAGTGCAATATGACAACACTTGAGGACTCTGGTTGTCCACCTAGTGGCATTCAAGTACAAACAGCATCTCACTTGAAACACACAATTTTAATGCATTGAGAGCAAGACAATTTGGCTCTTTAGAATATGTCCCACAAGAAATTTTGTCCAAATCATATGCATGCACAAGGGCTGGCGGAAACTTCCAAGGTGTCCATGGAATTGCAACTTGTTATATGATGTGCCAAATTCGGCAGTTACATTACTAATAACTTTAAATGTTATTACATTATGTATCAGTAGGAATGCTCCTTATTCTCACGAATAGATACTTTTTATATTACAAAGAATTACAGAAAGTACTTATTGCACATGCACTGATGGCATACAACTTGACCTCCGCCAACATTGATAGAAGCACGCTAGTTTTTGTAGCCAACCCTTAATCCATTGCACTGTATTGTATAGGCATTTAAACAATTGTTGGGTTCTTCTCATTAAATTTAACAAGAAAAAGAAAGGAGGCCACTAATATGAGTTTGAGTTTGTGGTGTTTAAGGGCCCGTCGACAACAAGGTTATGTTTTAGTTACAAATGTGCAGTGTTTAACACCTGCTTTTACTGCATACGGCAGCACAGGCAGTGACACTGATGGTACATGAGATGAAGATGGAGCACCGGTGGAATGAGATGGCGGGGGAAACCGGAGGTACTGGAGAAAACCCGCACCAGCGCCGTGTTGTTCACTACAAATCTCACTTTGCGGTCGCCTGGGATCGAACCCGGGCCGCCTTGGTGAGAGCCAAGCGGTCTAACAACTGAACCACGGCACGACCTGTTTTAGTTACATTTATATGCATTATGTAACGGAATAAACCTGTGGAATATTGTTGATAAGTTCCTGGAAGTAGTCTAATTGGTATTTTATATCTTGTCACCACAGTTGTATATGTAAAGTCTGTGTACCCAACGCGTGTGCAGTTCCCAGTCAAAGGGACCTCAAAGGACGGGACCTCCCCGCCCACTAATGACAGTCATAAATCTATCTCCACACTTCAGAAATGGAACACTGACGTTGGGGACCAATAGCAGCCCCCATTTGTTGAAAATGACAGTTGCATGTCTACTCCGCGTGGAGTCTCAGTTGCCAAATTTCCAACTTCCAGTTCTGTTTCATTAGGTGCAAGACGGTGATGTTAAAATGTTGCAACATTGTAGAAAGGACCGTCAGGAGGAGGGTCCATGTTGTAAAACGATTATGAGGGTTTGTCAAAGAAAGCGGCCGCCGTGCACTTGCGTTGGGTAGACAGACTTTACATCTATATTGTCTCTGATGCTGCAGCTGCACAGTTCGCTAACGTAACTTGTTATTCTGGACATATGTTATTAGGTCCACAAAATGCGGGCTGTGGTTCATTGTTAGGTGCATTGCAAATTCCCTAGCCAATAATCCACTCTATCCAGCCCAACAATTGGTATTGATTGTGCTGGCGAATTCTATATGCTCCTCGATCAGTACAAAGAGGGTGACACCATCTCTACTGTTGGGAGAGTCATTTGCACTTCATTGGTGACCACGTCAGTGATCCGAAGGAACCAGTTTCCTTCAACGATGTGGCTGTGATGGTATTTTTGGCTTCCTACTTTACAGTTGTCAATTTGTACGATGTTGCTGACAAAAACTTTTGTTGTATATAAAGGTCCATGCACTGTTCCTCACTGTAGCACAAAGGCGCAATATCAAAGAAACTTATAAATCGAGCCATCGGTATAAGACACAACTTGCAACTAAAAACTTATATTCACTAAATGCCAGGGATCCGGTGGAATATTCATATTCATTTCCGGAGTTAAGTAGCTTTCCTTCTAACAATGGAACATGTGCTGTACATCTGTGAAATTTCGAACATTGTCAAACAGGTGCCAGAGATGTTGGTGCAAATATTGGCAACAGATACATGGGCCAGTAATTACGTGAGCAGCACTGCAATTGCATGGCCACTTCTGCAGGTTTTGTCAGCCCTTGTGCCAGCTTTCTGATGGACTTCTGACAAAATTTTTTGGGGAACGTATTTTACACAATCTGACAATTTTGACGTGAAAGGACTACATGTTAGTTGGCTTATGTTTTGAAGGGAACAAATTAGCAATGTGCATCATTTTGATTTAAGAAATGTCATTTGATTCTCCTCTCATCCATACTATCCATATATTTATTGCAGATTTTTATGTTATATTTTAAAGAGAATACATTTACAACTAAGGGCACCATTTACACTGAAATTGAATAATTTTCAGACATTGGAACCGAGAACCTACTTCGTTAGGTACGGGATTGGTGATCCCGGGGTCGGGAGCCAAATCTCAATTGGGTGCCTCTGAGTGGTAAGAGCTTACGCCAAACGCCCCAAAAAACTTAGGTCCACATCTGCGTTTGACCCATAAGTTCGTCACTCCCTCAACACAGGTATGACGGATACCGTTGCGCGATGGGTGCAGGCGGTAACTGCGTAACGCGTAAGTCCCAGTCCCTAATTATCATGTAGGACTGTGTTGGTATCCGCTGATAAAGGTGAGTCCCGAGGAGAGGCCATTGCATGAGCTGATGCACTCCTGAAGGCCATTAGGTCCCTGTCTTTACACTGGGAGGTGTGACCCTGTGATGAGCAAGGTGTGGGCCAGGACTCACCTAAGTCGGTTGGCGCCCAGAATGTGAGCACGCCATCGGAGATGTTTGCGATGATGGACATTGTCGCTATGACAACCAATAGAAAAGCCACAAAATTCTGAAAGTGTTAAAGTAGTCATTTTGTCTTCGCTCAAAACCAACAGAGGAAGGTAAAAAGTTTTCTATGTTATGAACCATTTCATCATTCAAAAGGGTCTATAAAATATCTGGTGCAGTTAAATCATGTACAAAGTGTAGGAATGGTACGCTCCTGGTTGAAGCACAATCCGTCTCCTAGGCAGCGGCGATGTTGGAATCTACAATGCTAGGCGGCTGTCAGATTAACGTTATGGTGCATAGATCCCTCGAGTTTTCGCGCTGCGTTGTAAACACCCGTGCATTGGACGCTATGTGTAAAGAAGCGATTCAAGAGAACCTTGAAGACCAAGGTGTCACGGCAGTGTCGTGTTCAACGACGTGAGCGCGGGAATTGGTGCATACTCGTACCCTGTTCCTAACTTTTGATCGGGTTATAAGTGCCAACGTTGTTAGCCGCAGAGGCGTCTTGCATGAAGATGCAGGTACACCTCCAGCATGCATTGACTGCTGCCCGTCTCAGTAGCGTAGATAGCGTGTCTGCCTCACGCTCAAGAGGTCGCGAGTTCGAATCTCGATTAGGGTGAGTTACCTGGATAAGGTTTTTCCGGGGTTTTCCCTTATCCTGAAAGACAAATTTTGGTTAACTCTAAGCTCTTGCATTGACTGCAGTGGTGAACGTCTATCGTGTTCACGAGAATGACCCCGTTTTATAGAGGTGCATGCGATCCAAGAGGTCGGGGTTAGAGAGAAGGTCCTCGGAAGCCCGGAAACTGGCGGAAAAGCTATCCTTTCATGAAAAAACTCATCCCATCCACCTGAAGTTTTGAACCAGTAGTATATACTGTACCTGTAAAAGAGTGCAAGACCGCGTATGAAAGATCTGACTTTCTCAAGAGTAAAATTAATACTGGCACCAAGTTGGGAAGCCAGCGGGAAAGTCGCGCACATCTTAAATCGTCTTCTGACGAATCTTCCCTAGAGGATTCTGATCGGCGATTACCAATGTCGTCGATATGTTTCCAATCGGTTTGAGGTTTTTGAACCGAAGTTTTCAGTCGGGAAACGGGCTCCCTCAGTGGAGAAGATGGAGCAGGTGGATCCTGTTCATACTGCTAGAGGCAGGAAAACCCTCCCGAGAAAGGCGTTAGCTCATACCAAAGAAAAAGGGCAAATCGATTCGGCCACCGTAGAAGTCAAGCTAAAGGTTATTCCATTGTTACAATGCGTAACTTGCTTTGAAGCAAAAACGGAATTGGAACAGATAGGCCGATCTTGAATTGTTGCTTAGTAAACACGAGGCATTGGTCATGTGTCTACAACAGACTGAGGTGCGTCCCCAAGTCGCCGTTAAAATCACAGGCGATGCACTACTAAGGTATGACGTTGCAGCTGAAGAGGGTATTCCTACTCACCATGGCATGATTACTCAGATGACCTTTGTACCATTTGTACTGTTACACTCTGATACCATCATCCCTCTATGTTGACGACTTCGATTTTGAGCGTCACCCTTTTCGCCGTAGTGATTAACGGCATCACTAGTGCCGTTCGAAGTGGAATTCCATCATCCCTCTATGTTGACGACTTCGCTATCTATTATAGGTCTGCCAACATAGATCACATTGAGCGCCAACTGCAACTGACCATCACCCAGCTAGCAGCTTGGGCGCTTCAAACCGGCTTCCGCTTTTCAGCTGCGAAGACACAGTGTATCCACTTTCACCGCCTACGAGGTATTCACCCGCCTCCTGATCTTCATTTGAACGGCACACCCCTACCATTTGTCTCGCACCTGAAGTTCTTGGGCCTCTACTTGGACCGACAACTCAACTGGGAGCACCACATTCGTCACCTTCGAGCCTCTTGCGATCGTTCTCTGCGGCTGCTGAAGGTATTATATGGAGCATCTTGGGGGGGGGGGCGATCGCACGGTAATGTTAAGCCTTTACCGCTGTCTGGTTCGGTCCAAGCTGGACTATGGCAGTTTTATTTATGGCGCAGCGACCGCCTCTAAACTTCGCCTTTTAGACAGCGTGCATCATACTGGCATCCGCCTTGCCACAGGAGCTTTCCGCACCACTCGAGTCGAATGCCTGTATGCAGACTCAGGCGAACCTGCACTCCATATTCGTCGTTCGCTGTTACCCTGCTCATACGTCTCGAAATTGGCAAGTTATCCCAATCATCCTTGTTTCAAACCAGTTCTGTGTCCAGATTTAGTCCACCGTTATATGCGCCCTGGTTCTCGGACACGCCCCATGGGAATAAGATCCCGGGATCTCCTATATTCGCATGGCCTCCGAATGCCTCGCATGGAGAGGTCGTCCATCAGCCCTTATCCTGCTTGGCAACTAGATCGTGCGTGGTTCGATCTCGCTCTTTCCAGCAACTCTATACTCGCTACTCCACATTCGGTGTTCCAACAACTTTTTGCCGAACTACTGGGCTGTTACCCTATGTTTCGGTCTTTACGGACGGTTCTCAGGTAGCACTACGGGTTGCATGTTCTTCATTAACGGCGAGGCTCATAAATTTCGACTTCTGGACTCCACTTCGGTCTTCTCAGCAGAGCTGTATGCTATCTACTATTTGCTCCTTTTTATTTGCAAGTTAGCTCCTGGCTCTTTTATTGTTTGCACTGACTCTCTAAGTGCTCTTCAGGCCTTGCAACAGCACACTGCCGCTCACTCCCTTGTTTTAGAAATACAGGCCCAGATCTCGCAAATGCTCAGTCGCGGATACCATTTTGTTTTTACTTGGACCCCAGGCCATGTGGGCATTTCCGGGAACGAGGAGGCGGACGCGGCTGCTAAGTCCGCTTGTCGTTTGCCCCGGAGTTCAATTACGGTGCCAAGGCTCCGGCTAGGCGCTGATCTACCGCCTTTTGCAGATGAGACGAGGTTCCATGGGTTGATATTTGACAGAAAACTTAGTTATTCGTCGCATATAGCACAACTGAAAGCACGATGTGACCGATCTTTAAATATCTTGCGGGTGCTAAGTGGAAAATCGTGGGGAGTGGATCGTACAGTTATTGCGACTTTATTGCGCACTCATCCGTTCCAAATTAGATTATGGCAGTATCGTTTATGGCTCAGCACGACCATCTGTGCTGAAGAGATTAGACACAGTCCATAATTGTGGCATACGTATAGCATTTGGGGCATTTCCAACGAGCCGAGTAATAAGCCTGTATGCTGAGTCTGCAGAACCTCCTCTGGAGTACAGGCGCAACATGCTATCGGCAAATTATAATGGCTGTGGACTTAATTGGGGAGAGGGGTTGCAGCCTGTGTAGCAGGCTTAGCTGTCCGTTGCGCCTTGCGGCCCTTTTTCGGACACTGCGGGCGCGGTGCCTCCTGTGGAGGTTTTGATGCGCTCGAATTTCACGTAGGCCTGCATGGGAACGAACTGGCGGATTCGGCAGCAAAGGTGGCAAGCGTAGAACCGAGTGTCAACATCCCTTTTGTCACCGCCGAAGACTTTAGGCTTGTTGTGCGTAGAGCGGCACTGTCACGCTGGCGTGATGAGTGGTCTGCTCTGCGTAATAAGCTGAGAAGGGTAAAAGAGCTTCCGGATAACTGGGCGACATCCTATCGCTTATCGCTCGGTTGCGTATTGGGCGCTGCTACTTCTCACACAGTCACCTGTTGAATAGGGTCACTGCTTCTATTTGCGAGTCATGTGGTCAGGCTCTCTCGGTTCGTCATGTGCTGCTCGAGTGTATTCACCTAGCAGACCTGCGGGAGTCTCTGCAGCTGCCGGTCAGCTTGAGGAGATCCTAGCAGACAATAACTCTGCGGTGGAAAAAGTCCTGAAGTACATCGCCAGAGTTCAGTTAAGAATTTAATAGTTTATGCTTTTATCGTCTGTTATTTTATACGTTTTTAGTTTTATAGTCTATTGCTGGTTTCGGCCGCCTTTTGTTATAAATATATTTTTGTTTTATTTATACATGTTATATCTATTGCGTTTTTTGGATTTTAGCAATAAAGTGTTTTGTTTTTATATTTCTTTTGAATGTTTATTTTTATAGATATATTTTTACTTAGTGTGTAAGTTTTATAGTGTCATTCGCACAATTGTTTTTAATGGGCGCTGATGACCTAGCAGTTGAGCGCCCATAAATACAAATCATCATCATCACTGTCGACGGGCCCTAAAACACTACACACTCACTCCTTCGGGTTATCCGAAGGGATGAGGCTGCCGTGTCAAATAATCGGATTCCTTAGGCGGAAGTCAATATAAATTTTGTACTGTTCCTCAGATGTTTTAACCGCCCTCTTGTGTTCCATCTTATGGTTCTTTAAAGTTCAGACATCTGGAATAAAGTGATCGCAATTCCACCATTTGTACTGGTGCGACGTGAGCGCTAGAAAAAAGAAAAGATTGGTGCGACAAGCGGTGGAAAAACAAAACACGCCTGCAAAGCGTATGAATTTGCGGCGAGCAATTGATTAGTTATTATTGATTAGCTCTTTAGAATTAATTACTATTGGTTATGGAAAGACAAGGCTATCCTAATTGCACAAGGGCCCAGTTGAGTAACCCTAATGTGAGATCAATAAAATATTCTGACTTGTAAAATCAACTTTTTGCAAACGTCCGGATCCAATATGAACAATTTTAAGTAAACTTCCAAAATATATGTTCTTCCTGTTTGCTCTTGTTCAAAATGCTTGCACACTTTAATTTCAATTACGTGATCTCTTTTTGTTTTTGAGATATTAACTGATGCAATTTCAAATGGATTTCTATTTTGATAGTAGCCTCCAGCGTTAACCAGAAATTCGTTATTAATGATAACCTTTGCTACAATATTGTTTCCCAAATATACGGGATCCGAAGCAACTGACATCGTGTCAAGTGAACATACTAAGGACCTGCTCATTTATAAAGTTTCCATTTTATCTTTCTGCGCATGTGCTACAAGAAGTACATGTACATTTAAATTCATGGATTTTAAAAATATAAAATATACAACTTATAAATAATAAAAATATAAGAAAAATGTATGTTATAAGCAATCCATCGATCTCCATGACTGCTGAAATAAATCTTAGCTATAAAAGTATAATACTTGCCTTTTTATTCAGTCTTTTTAACGAATGCGTGGATTGTAGATGTGAATGTATTATTACATAATAGGTTAATTTCAGATGTTCAGAATTTAGATATTTTGCTAGGTTCCTTAATAAAGATTTGTTCTTATCTTTTTACATATGTAGTCATTATGGTGTCTGAAAGTTAGGTTTTCATCAATAACCCGAAGGCTTCTGCCTATCCTCCTGGTCAATGTAGGCCTCATAATCTGTTAAACATACCAATTTATGCAAACACTTCGGTTTATTCGTAATCCTTACCAGATCATTTGTGCCTACCGTTCCAACGCGGGTACTGCATACGTTCGGTGTATGGTATTTTAGACATGCATCGCAAAACGGTCTTAATGGTTCTCGACCTGTCATTTAAAAATGAGTCCAGTTTAATTATCAATGTAATTAATTATCAGTGTAATACAAGGGAATGTATTCATGCGCGGTATCAAAGGTTGTTGGTAAACTAAATTACCTCGTTTGTTAAATATCCTGACGATAAACCTTTTACACTGATCGTGCCAAACTGGGAGCTCTGACAGCTGGACACCCACAGTCGCAGAATTCCATCCACCCTCTCGCATCCACCGTCGAAGGCAGACGGTCAAAGGTCACTCCGGCGCCAAAGAGGTCAGATGAGTTACGCCTTTGTGCATGGAGGTCAAGGTCATGTCCTTGAAATTTGGGTTGAGGTTATGTTTTGACTGGTGTTTTTTTTGTCGATAACAGCCCAAAGTTCGAGGACACGTCCTTGGCCTCCACGTGCGCGAGGCGTGGCTCCACTTTTTTTTCCCTCTTCGGCGCCGGAGCGGATTCCCTCTCTTCGACCGCACGTGCCTCCGGGAGGGCATTTCTTCTTTATTTTTATTTTTTTGATACATGTAGAAGGTTTATTTTTGTTCTGATACAACACGATATACATCGAGATTGAGTTTTTTTTTTTGCTTTCAACACTATACATTTTTGTTGTTGCTGTTTAGCCGTTGCGGCGATAGAAAAAAAAAAGAAAACTACACAGGCACATCACTACCGTTCTTCGGAATTTAACAAGATTACTTTCACGTGGGTCACTACGCACTTGTCGTTCTTGCCGCCGCCGTTGTCGGAACCGCTGCTGCTATCGGCGCCAAGGGGGCGACCGGCGCCGTTGCTGCTGCCGGGGAGGGGCTGCTTGGAGTCGTCGGGGCTGCCGCTGCTGCTGCTGTTGGCGAGGGGCTGCCTGGAGCCGTGGGGTTCGCTGCCGCGATCGGCGTTTGGCTCGCGCCGTGCGTTGACGTCGAGTTTGAGATCGAGGTCGTCTTCGGTCTCCGACGAGTCGCCGTCGTCGTTGAGCAGTATGGAGCGAATGTACTTGTTGGCCACCGTGGTGATGCAAGTGAAATTGAAGTGATAGAAATTGTCGCTCACGTCCTGCTGCTGCTGCTGGACCTTGGGAACGTATAGGGCACCCACCAGGAAGTCGGTGCATCCGTGCTGCTCGCACTGAAGAATGTTGAAGGAGCCCCGGCGCGTGAGACACTGGTCCACACTGGGCGTGTTTCGCGTGTTCAGGGTTATGGTCAATCTGACGGCGTCGTAGGGTCCGGCGTTTATGAAGCAGTTCCTGAAGGCTATGTGAAGCACGTCGGCGTTGACGGAATATGCGAGATTCGTCGCCAATTTGATGACCGATTTCTCGTTGTCGGCCCAGTCGGGCCTCGTTTCCATGGATATGATCCTAAAAGACTGATCGGCGAACTTACCGTTAGCGTTTACCAGTTCCGTGGCGTTGAACACCTGCGTCCACACGTTGTGACCCAGATCGATCGGTTCCGACAGGTCGATGCCGCCGCGTGGACCGTCTCTCGCGGAAGGGTTCGGTCCTCCCGAGGATGCGCGGATCTTGCTGGCGAAAGCTGCGGGACGCGGACGACAATGCTTTTTGCTTGGTCCTCTGCCTCTTGATCTGCTGGGCCAAGAGCGGAGAGTCCAGATCTGGGCCGATGCACTGGGCCGGCTCGTAGTAGCACAATGCGCACTGGCAGTAGATGCGCTTGTGCTTGCAGAACCAATGCGGACAGAACACCATCTTCGTCGATACTGACTGGGAGCTGGCAAGGCGCGCCGCATTTATACTGGCGAGTTGAAGGTCAAAGTGGCATGACGTCAACAAGAGGCGGCTGCGGTGACGACATCGAGCGAAGCGGCGAGATGAATCATTATTGCTTCTGCTGCTCTTCGCCCTGCTCGAAGCTATACAGATGGCGACTCCTGTCGTTGGTGAGCGCTTCTTCGCCGTTGTATATCAGATAGAATTTATTTGACCTTATGTAGGTCAGATCGTGAGGTTTGAGATCGTCGAACCTCTGAGGTAGATATAGGCACCCGCCTCCTTCGATCTTTACGGCGATTCTTCGACCGAACTTGGTCTTAACCGCCTGAATGTCGTCTATGGCGTAGCGCCTACCTTCCTCCAGGTCGCTAGCCGTTATCGTCTGCGACATGTTTTTGCCGTAGCTGCCGCTTCCCAGACTGTTCAGTCGGTTGAGGACATCTCGACGATTGGCCATTGCGACGAACCAAAGAGAGAAAAAAAATGACGAGGATGTGCCGGACGGTGGAGCGTTTCAGCTGCTGCAGGCCGAAGAACGAAGACTGAAGAATGGCCGACGCGTTCGGGATATATATACGCGTGCACGCGCATCACAGCGTCAACACCATTACGTCATACACTGCATGGCAACAGGCAACGATGTTGGAAGCGTGCCATCTGGATGTGCAAAACAAGAACAAGGTCGCGCGTGGGAAACACGACATGTTCACGTGCGATGCACGTGATCGCTCCGAGGACGATGCGCCGCGTGGCGCCGGGCGACGAAGTCGGAAGCGTGCCAACTGGATGTGCAAAACAAGAACAAGGTCGCGCGTGGCAAACACGACGCGTTCACGACGGATGCACGTGATCACTCCGACGATAGGCTGTCGTGTAGATATAATTGAATTTCGTGGAAGTCTTTAGGCGTGGCACATAATATGCGATCGACGAATGCCGAATACCTCATGGCACCGGCATCGCCGTTCATCTTGCGGAAGTACATTTTGTAGGCGGAGATTAAGTTCCTGACCTCGTTGGATTCCTTTAGACGATGGTAGAATATGTTGTTGACGATGGGGTAGAGTTTGATTAGCGTCTTCCAATCTTCCACCAGAGACCTGCTCACCGTCTCGGCACGTTGCGATTGCTTCAGGATGTTGGGAGTTCCAAACACGTGCTTTACGTCCAACTTGAGCTGATCGTTTAGATTTAGATCGCACTTCATGGTTTCCTTTTTGGCATTACCGCTCACGTTGGTGATGCACGTGATATTTTTCCAGTCCGTGAGCGCCGTCAGAACGATTCCCCGATCTTCTCCGCACTTGGCTATCGTGATGCACAGGTCGTGAGAAGGCAGCCCCGAAAATCCGACGCTGAGAAACTTCTGCGCGCGGTCCAGGAAGTATACGTTACTTCTGACGCCTCTGAGGGAGTGCAGCGGCTGATTGACGTCCTCGTCCGCTTTAGGCCTTTTGGGTTCCGGCTCCACCATGCTGAAAACAATGCAAAACAAAAGAAGTATGTCAGATGCAGGATTCGAACCCGCGCTCCTTTCGGAAACAGGGCTTAAATCTATGGCCTTAGACCGCTCGGCCAATCTGCCTGCGAAAGTGCGAGCGCGTACTCACCTTGCGGTAGATGTGGACATGACGACGCTTCGCCTCGTACTGAGACGAACCTTTTGGAACCGCCGGAGGTCAAGGAGCCCTAGGGTGCGTTCTAGAAAGGAAAAGATGAGTCACAGACGAGAGACAGAGTTAAAACATGTGATTAATGTACACGTCATAAGGCACGTGTTTGAGGATTCCTTCGTGGTTCGGGTCGTGAGGCGGACGAGGGTCGTTTGGTTTCGGATCGCAAGGTTGCGCATTCCGCTTGTCTACGAGGTGCGCATACCATTGGGCCATGGTCGTTACGGATCTTTGCGCGCAATGAAGGCGCGGCAATCTATGGCAAGGATGGATGCACGAAGATGTGCGAAATGCCACGTACGATTCGTCGTTGAACCCCAGTTCCTCTATGTTGATCACGGTCCTGTTCGTCGCCTTGCGCAGAAATTCCGTTCTCTGTTCCCCCTTGGTGAAGATGACCGTGAAGAGAGCCGCGCCGCGTTTCAATATGGAAGGAAGTTCGTCGTAGTCGACGTCGCCATCGTCCCACGTTAAACCGTGAATTTTTGAGCTGATTTTACGATTGGTCGAATTTACTTTATCGGTCAATGGATGGGTGTCTCGAGGAGGTTTAAAGACCCACGTCTGCGCTTCGCAACCCGAACCAGATATGGAAAGTTCTTTGACGACGTATTCGAGATCGTCGTTCACGAAAAAGTTGAAGTAAAGGAATCCCGTTCCGGAAGACATGTTTCCGCGAGGAGTTTCAAACCTAAAGTGAGGCGCGAGAGTAAAATTGCACTTTATACCGACGCCGGCGGCTTGCAGGTCTGATGATCGACGGCGGAGTTTCTGCAGTCGTTGCGAAGGCATATGTCTTTGTAAGTCTTGGCTATGAGACGATCGTTGTACGCGTAATCGGTTATTCGAAAGTTGAGATGAAATGTCCGGGCGGGCCAACGTTTACGCCGTTCTTTAACACCTTCATGGACGTGCGTTATAGGAACACTTCTATTAAACCAAAGCCACCTGGTTTTCGTTTCCGGGAGCTCCTTAGACATCTTAATACTGAAATGCCCAAGATGTATCCTAGGGGGGAGAGGACATACCCTCATTGGTTGTGCAGAGCGTCCCACGTTGATCTGGGCATGACCACACATGATAAATCTACCATGTCTATGTCTAGTATCCGCATATGCTTTTTAGAATTTTTATCGCGATATCAGGACCATATTAAAATTTACACCGATGGGTCCAAGAATTCAGATGGCGTTGGTTGTGGTTACGTGTGTGGAACCGAACCCTATACATTCGGATTCCACACTAGCACTTCCATTTTTACCGCAGAGCTCTATGCAATATACCGGGCCATTTTACACGTACGTCGACGAAAGTTGGGGAACTGCTTAATCCTGAGTGATTCCCTCAGTGCACTTCAAAGCCTACGGCAGTTGTACAACTACCACCCTATTGTGCAGCGGATACAGGATGCCCTCCACGTTTTACACGCTTCTGGCGTTAGCGTGGTGTGTGCATGGATCCCTGGTCACGTAGGCTTGCGGGGGAATGAAATGGCGGATTCGGCAGCCAAGACGGCTACCACGAAGCCCAGGGTTCGTCTACCATGTGTGACATCGGAAGATTTTAGGGCCGTATTGCGGAGAGCTGTGCAAACCTGCTGGCAGGAAGAGTGGTCCGCTCTCCGCAATAATAAACTTAGATCAGTCAAGGAACTTCCGATTCCCTGGGTGACCTCCTGTCGGTCATCTCGCCGCGAGGAGGTGATTTTGCCTCGGTTGCGCATTGGGCATTGTTATTTTAGCCACAGCTTTTTATTGAATAGGACTCCCGTTCCCGTTTGCCCACTGTGCAGTGCTGAACTAACTGTCCGGCACTTGCTTTTAGATTGTTTTAGCTTGGCACGTCTCCGCAGGTCTCTCCAGCTGCCGGCCAGCTTGGCGGAGATCCTCGCGGATGACGAAACGGCGGTGAGCAAAGTTTTAGCGTTTGTTTCAGCTGTGGATTTTAGATTTTAACCTCAAGTATTCTTTTTTCCTTTTTTTTAAAATATATATATGTGTGTGCAGTTTTAATGGATTTATAGATAAAATATATTTTTAGAAATGTTTATATCTGGCTTTTGCCATGACTTGTTTTTTTAAAGGGCGCTGATGACCGCCGTAGTTGAGCGCCCCTATACACATCATCATGTCCGGGCGGGCAGGTTACAGCATCGATGCACGGTATAGGCAATGACGTAATGACCGCATGTGGAGCTGGTGGAACTTTGCAGTCTTCGCTTGGAATGAGTTCAATATCTGCCGCAATTGTTGTTTAAGAAGCGCGTGAAATGAGGAGAAAGCGGTGGCATTCCGAAACTGTCGAAGTACTCGCCCTTCCCGCACTTTGAAATGTAGATGCCTATCCAATGAGTGCCGGGTTTGTTGGCGGGGTCCGTGTTCGCTACCAAGGCCACCGGAAGAGGTTTTCCGACGCGTTCGGGTAATTGATCGCAGGCAAAGACGCCTAGAAAATGAGTTTTCGTGCGACTGTTGTTGGCTAAGTATTTGCGTATCTGTTCGGTATTCATGTTACGTAAATGGATCTGTTGGCGTCGAATTCCAGCAGGCGCTGATATTCGGAAAAGACGATCATGCAAGCTGCCTCGGTTAGGGCCGTTTTAAAACTTACGTTTAACGAAACGTTGCCGTGATGTAATCCCGAAACGTGCATTTCGCTGGCGGTCTTATCCGCGGTTAAGTCGAACATGTACAGCGTGTAACCGCGGGGATAATCTTTTCTGGCTATGGTGTGCCCCTTATCTTCGGGATTTAGATCTAACGCCTTGGCCACGGTATTGAAGGCTTTTATAAATTGATTGTTCGCAAAATCCGGCGTCAGCGGCTGCGCCGGGTACGGCTGCTCGTTCACGAACAGCTGAAGAAAATTGAGGTCTAGGTGTAGGAAGTTAAACGGGTTTTTGTGAAACTCGCCGCTATACGCCGAATCGGATACGAACGCGATGGTCACCCTGCGAGGTGCTTTGCCCACTAGCATGTCGTGAAAGTTTTTGCTTATCGTTCCTCTGGGGATGTTAAAAGGTTGAATGTCCACTTCGTCTAGAGGCATCTTGCCGTTCTGCGCGGACAGTAAATTTTGATGTGCCAGAAGGAGGGAAGGAGAAGGAAAGATGCACGTCACGTTAAGCGTGGCGGTCGTTATCACGGTTTTTCCCTTGAGTTCTCCGACGGACATCAGATGAAATTCGGGCGTCGACGGCGTTAATTTGACGGTCATGTCGATGTTATTGGGAAGATATTTGTCCTGAGAAAACAGAGAACACGATAATCGCTCCAGCAATTCGAACTCCGTGCTACCCTTCGTGTGCTCGAAACGGCAGGTTACGCCCTCGTTGCCGTCGAAAACGTCAAACTTTCCCGCCGTGTCTTTCTTCCATAGCGACGCTTCGAGCCACGAATTTTGCGAATCGGGAGAGTAATTGAAGAGCTGCTCTATGTAGGTTCTGTAAGGATAACCGGTTTGCGGAGGTGTGAAAGTGACATTATTTAAAACTACTTCCACCTGCTGAAAGAGCGCGTTAAGAGGGTTATTCACGAGGGTGATCTTATCCGTATCTTTTAAAACCTTATCGTCGTGAGAGACGATCTTGCACCGCAGGTTTAATAGTTGCTTACCGACGGACTTTGCTGCGGATGTAACGTACGGAGACATGAATCGAAGTAAGCTGCCTAAAGCGCCGAAAAGACCTCGGCCCCTCTGAAAGCGTTTCCCCTTGTACAGCACCAGAGAGTCGCCTCGACCGGATTGATCGAGGAAGTACTTAACGAGTTCTCGATGATCCATAAGGTCTAAACCAGAGAACCACGGCCGAAGAAAACCCGTCGATAAATGGCAATAATTCGCCCGTACCGGTTCTTGAATCTATTTGCACGATCTGAAAATCGTGTTGAAGAACGGGCACCCAGTTTAATGGGGCGAACGTCCTTTCCATCGCCAAATGCCTGTGGTCGACGTCCACTTCTACTATGGTGCTTTCGATGATCGGAGCAAACGTGTGGCTCACCATCTGAGGTTCTATGATGTTGCAGTAAACGAACATCTCGTACGGAAAAGTAACGTACGGATTCATCGGAAATTGAGCGCGTTTCACTTTGGTAACGTCGGTAAAAGGCGCGAATCCTAATTGCCTGCATAGATCCGAGGAGAGGAAGAGCTCGCGCATGACGTTTCTGCTGCCGTCGTCGCCCGAATTTCGCTTACTTTGCGATCTTCTAGAATCGCCGTGTGCAGTATCGTCGCTGGCGACCGCGTGTTCGGCGTTCGCTGCGTCGCTAACCTCGTATTCCGGGCGGTTCGTGTGATTATTTCTCTGTCTGGTTTCGACCTCGGTGACGGCGGCGACGGCGGCGGGTGGAGCACCCGCATCTTTGCGCATCTTTTCTTTCCTTTCTACGGCCTGAGGAGTAACGCTAACGATGCCGGCCTCTTTATTGAATAAAAAGAATTTGTCGACGTGAGCTTCCGGGTATCTGATCTTCGTGAGGGCCACCTCCCATTTGCCTTGAAGAACCGTGCGTTGCGGCAGCATGTTCCAGAACTGAGACGTGTTGTTTTCGAATATGCTTGCGGATCCGTTGCTGGTTAAAGTAACGGAAAATGGCTCATGACGCAGCCGTTATTTCGGAGCGCTTAATCCAAGAATTAAATTTATCGGGATAACCTTTCCATTTCACGAGCACCTTCTTACTGCCGCCTCTGGTGCGTGTGCTCAAGATCTTATCTATCTGGTAAACCTTGGGAAGGGCGACTTTCTGCAATTCTTCCGCGTAAAAGATCCCCTCGAGTTCTCCCGAGAGATCCTTCAGTCTGTAGACCGCGGGCACGCTTCTGATCGCCCGGTGTATCACAAATATTTCGTTCGTCCAATTGTGCTCGTAACCCTTGTCGAACACGAGTTTTAATTTTGAAATTCGAACGTGATCGCCAACCTTGTAGGTTAGCGGTTTGGAAGCCGCAAAGTTTTGCAATCTTTTCCTGTATAAATTATTGTACACCTCTAATATATTAGAAGAGTTTACCTGTATGGGAGCCATTTTTATCGATCTGTGATAGGAACCGTTATACGACTGCAACAATATAGGTAGCGCGTCCACGCAGCGATACGTATTTTTGTGAGTGAAGTATGTCCACATTTTAGTTTTCAAGGTTCTATTGAATCTCTCCACCACGCTAGCTTTTAGTTGTTGTTGGTGGTATAATGTCTCACGCCCTTAGATTTTAGGAAGCTTTGAAAGACTGTGAATTCCGTACCTTTATCCGTTTGAAGTATTTTAGGAATGCGCTTATATCGGCTGAAAGCGGCAGCGAAAGCCCTGGTGACCTCTGCCGGATTTATTTTTGAGAGGTAAGGCCCATGCAAACTTAGAAAATACGTCGATTATCAAGATATACGAATACGGTCTGTTATATTTGGATATGTTATCTAACACATTGATATCGCTTTCCCAAAGGTCGTCAATATTGGTCACGTGATATATTTTCGTCGGAAAGCGCTTTCTCGCGGGTTTGTGGAGAGTGTAGCTCTCTTGTCCTTGCAGATAACGCTTAATTTTGTCGCCCGAGATTCCCGTGGCCCTGCGAAGCTTTTGCACGGTTCCAAGCCCCGCATAGTGATCGACCCGCGAATAGTATTTATCGAGTAGAGCAATTTCCTCGCGATTCAGCGAGCCTTTCGCCATTTCGCAGAGCGTAAGAAATGCGTTTGCTTGCGCGTCGCGGTTCGAGTAGGGTACGGCGAAAATCTAACTTCTGTATCGGAATCGTCGCTATCCGAAGTTGGTACGCCTCTCTTCTTCTTCGGAGGCTTCGGAGGTGCTTTTATCGATTTCGGTGCGGGCGTCTCGTTTCGGATTTCTTTTTTATCTTCGTTCTCTAATAATTTTGCTTTCATGGCGTGAAGATACGGTCTTCGCAATTGCGATATGATGTAGTAGTTGTTTAGCTTGTGTCTAAGCAAGCCCCATTTCTCGTCGGAAGGAACGTCTAACTTTTTTATTGTCTATGTCCTCTAAAGCTGGTTAAGGTTTTGTCTACGACGTGTAATTTCTTTTCGCTTTCCGGTTGCGAATGAAGTAACATGATCTGCTTGGCGTGCTTCATGACGGCATTAATTTCGACACGAGAGCGCTACCTAAGGCGCTCAACACCGGAATGATGAAAGCCGTTAAAAACCCGCCCTTTTGTATTAAGTTTTTTTCTTCTTTAACGGCGTTGCTCTATCGACCACCTTTCTCCACGTCTTTTTATACTTTTTTAAGCGCCTTACGCACTTTTCAGATAGCGGTATCGTTCCTTTACTAACGTTTAATATGCATTCGGTGATTGCCTTAAGAATCGTCGAATCCGCATCTTTTAGTAATTTTTTCCTCGATTTCGAGCTTGCTTTGCTCAACACGAACAATGCTCCGCACCTTTTCGCTATCGAAGGTGAACATAGCTTACACACTTTTTTATACGCTGCCGAAGACAGCCTTGGAACGTTCTGCGCAGGCATCGTCGTCGGTAATGACCCTTTTTGTCTAGTTATGCCCATTTATATATACACGTTATTTCGGCCTGAAGCAGGCGAGGGATTCGCCGGGTAAAACGCGCGTTCTGTAGCGATAAAGATCTGGCGTATGTTGAGTGCAGTCTAATACCAGATAACCGTGCGAATTCTCGGTTGCCTTGTTGAAAGCATCTAACAGGAATTTCGATTTTCTCGGTTCGAGTTGCTGAAAGTTTATCGATCTGCAGTTTATCCCTATTATTTTTAAATACCACGATATAATTGGAATTTAACGACATCGTCCTAAACTTTTTTCCTTGCGGAAAGAGATTTTGCAAGACGTATACCACTCCGAAATTTTTGTGATGAGAGTCCTTGGTGAAAAAATTAGATACCTCGTTGCTATCTGCCTCGTACATGAGATCATCCAACACGATAAGGTCGCCATTCCTAACGTTTTCCAATTCGGGTATTCCCGCGTGCGTGCGCACGTTGAAGGTGCAATTGTGAAACTCCCGCCCGAAATTAGGTGGATATTCGCGCGGATGACACCATAACGCTCTCTTAATCGGGTTATCGAAAAAAGTATTGGCGTGACGTAATAGTTTCTTAACGAATGTGGATTTGCCGCAGCGCGAAGTACCGGCCACCTAAATGGTGCTTGGAAACCTGAACTTGACAGTGTCGGAATCGACGACTTCTGCAGGCGCCGAAGTTGCATTGTTAACGGTGTTCGCATCGAAGGTGCCGTCTTCGACGTGATTGTCGACACCGTCGCCGAGGCGAGAGCCGTGCGCGTTGCCATAATCGACCGAATCGCTTTCGGCCGCGACATCTCTCATCTCTACGCCATCCTCGCCGGGGTCGGCAGTTTCGAAGGGTCTGTAAATTTCGACATTTCGCGACTTCTTTCGATACGGCTTGAACCGCGCATCTCTCCAATCGCCGCTGCCCTCTTTCGCTCTTTCTTTTACGACAATCTCGTTTAATAATCTCTTAATAACCTTCTCGTTAGGGCGCGTCATCGATTCGGCGTTATCACGCATGGCTAACTGTTGCTCTTTGGCGTAAGGCGCGTACCGCGCACGTCTGCGGACGTCGCTGTCCCTGCGAGTCATTTTTCCGTCGTACCTAGGCGTCGCGAAGGTGGAGTCTGCGTTTTCGGATATTGCTTCGTCATCGTTTACGGCGTCGGGTTCCCCGATGTCGCGAACGGTGCCGTCGGTCGAAATCTCGGCAACGTTCGGTCTCCGCCGGAATTGCGGATGCCGAACTTTCGCCGCGTTTTCTATTACTCTTAAAAGACGCCTTAAGGGGGCAGCGTTTAGATGCTCTGTTCGGACGCTTCGCGGGGCTGAAAAATGCTTCGAGGCTCGAAAGCCGGTGCTTTGGCCTTTTTATTCTCTCGCCAAAGTCTTCGTCTGCCGTTCTCTTACCCGCCCTGCTGCCACGATTCGATTTCGGATGTTTGACCTTGCGTCCAAATAACTTGATCTGCCGTTCGTTTCGTGGATCTTTTAACGTCGTTTATAGGGTTAAAGAATGATTCGATATTTAAAGGTTGGTACCTTGACAGTTTAATTTCCCGATTCCAGTCTTCCCGATTCGGTATTGCTCAACTGACTGACGTCGCCCCCCAGGGGCCTACTTCGGTAGGTACGGGTTTGGCGAACCCGGGGTCCCGAGCCAACAGTCTCCCTCGTGTGGGCTCCTCTTCGTGGCTGAGGGAGACGGTCAACAGGTCCACCCACGTGTAGGCCGTGCGTGGAGACCCGTGTCGGTGGAAAGGTTAGTCCTGGTGGTTGAGGGATGCGTATCTGAGCTCGTAAGTCTTTTTCTGAATTCGGGGAGGGTACGCATTACTAATACACTACTTTGGCTTCTGCTTCGCCTAAACGGGAGGTTAGGGACTAACCCACCCCTAATCAATCGGCCAGGACTAGGTATTGTACCGACCTCCAGGGTGAGTGGGACGGCGAGCTCGCTATGTCCCCTGTGTAGCCCTGTCATCCCAGTGGGATGACCCCTTGTTGGGCTCCGTGGTGGGTGGGGAGCACTGGGGGATGAATTTTTTCGCCAAATTAATGTCAAACCTTACCCAAAAAATAATCTAAAAACTTGCAGCAATGGAAAAGAAGTAGCCGAGTCTTGTGGTCCTCGCTACTTGGTAATCAGTAGAACTGAAGAAGACCAAAAGTTTACGACCGTTAACCCCTTTACCATCCAGAGGGGATTAGACAAAATTGCTGGTCCGGTCAAATCTTGTATACGGGCGCGAAATGGCACTCTCCTAGTTGAGGCGCAATCTAACGCCCAGGCGGCATCGTTGTTGAAGGCAAGCATGCTAGGGAGTTACCCTGTATCCGTTACGGTACATAAGACCCTGAACTCCTCGCGTGGAGTGGTAACCACCCGTGCTTTGGACGGTATGTCCAAAGAGGAGATTCAGGAGAACCTGAAAGACCAGGGAGTAATATGTGTGTACCGAGTGCAGCGCAGAGAACGTGGGGAATTGTTGCCTACTCGTACCCTGTTCCTTACTTTTGATAGGGTAGATCTTCCTCAAAAGATTAAGGCGGGTTACGAGAGTATTGAGGTTAGGCCCTATATACCAAACCCCCTGCGGTGCTACAAGTGTCAGCGTTATGGTCACACTAGTCAACTGTGTAACGGATCTCCAGCATGCGTGAACTGTGGTTTGGCTTTACACGAGGGTGAGTGCTCCTCGCCCATTAAATGTATAAACTGTGCCGGGGAGCATCCATCTAGCTCCAAAGACTGCCCACGTTTTGTGGAAAAAAAGGCAATACAGGAGATCCGGGTTAAGGAGAAGGTTTCCTTCTCGGACGCCCGGAAGCTCCTGCGTACTCGCTTGCCCTCCGTCCCTAGGTCCGGTACCTATAGCTCTGTCTTGGCTAAACCCGTACCTAGGAAAGAAATTGCAACGCAAACCTGCGGTGCAGGGGAGCCTACCATCTCAGACAGAGTTCTTGTCCCCACACAATTACGGAAGTCCACAACTCCATCACCAGCGTCGGCAAATACATCGCCTAAACGGACGAAGGAAACTAAAACCCAAGCCACGTCCCAAGCCAAACCATCGACTTCTACATCTAAATATGACAAGCCGGTAATATACGATCCGCCGCCTAAAGTATTTAAGACCAGTTACGAGAGGACAGATTTCCTTAAAGATTCGACCCGTACTCCTAGGAAGAAGAAAACCTCTAGGACATCTCGAAGCTCTTCTGAAGAGCTTTCTGGTGATGAGTCGGATCGACGACAGTCATCTTCGTCGATCTCGGTGTCCAATAAATTTGAAGCCCTCGAACCTAAGTTTTCTTTAGGGAAAGGGGCTTCCTCCGCCGAAGAGATGGACCAAGAGGATATCGACAACAGAACGGCAACAAAAAAGCGCCAAGAGAAATCGGCAGAAAAAGGTGTTAGCCCTACACCAAAGAAAAAGGGTAAGCTGATTCGGCCACCGTTAAAGTCATCTTAATGTAGACCAATTTTACAACCTATCTCCTTAGCTCCAATGGCTATCCTCCAATGGAACATGCGGGGTTTAAGAACGCATCGACCAGAACTGGAAATTTTGCTCAGTAAGCATAACCCCTTAGTGGTTTGCTTACAAGAGACTAAGCTACGACCGCAAGACAAGTTTAACATCCGACGCTACACACCACTGCGGTGTGATATTGACACAGAAGAGGGCATTCCTGCTCACGGGGGCACTATGATGCTCCTCAGGGATGACATATTTGTAGACCCGGTACAGCTGCAATCTGATATACAATCTGTAGCTGTAAGGATTAAGCTGCGAACCATCGAATTTTGCATTTGCAATGTATATCTCCCGCCATCAGATGACCTCTCGTTAATTGACCTTGAAGATCTGGTTTCCCAACTTTCAACACCATTTCTAATAGTTGGAGACTTTAATGCCCATCACCCACTATGGGGTTCAACTCGGGCATATTCGAGAGGCCACCTCATTGCAAAATTCTTGGAGAGCAATAACTTGGTTCTCCTGAATTCCGGAGAGCCAACGTTCCTCTCAGACGCTTATAACACCTATTCGCACATCGATTTGGCAGTATGTTCATCCCAGTTAGCAGTTTCATTGCAGTGGAATGTCATCTCTGATTTACATTCCAGCGACCACTTCCCATGTCTTCTTAGTCTCTTAGCACACGATGTGTCTACCTCACGTAACCCTAGATGGCGCTTTGATCGTGCCAATTGGAACCTTTACACCCAGTTGGCTGTCTTTGATTACAATGAGCACGATTCTGTGAATGATCTAGTCGATCATCTCACAGAGACAATTCTTTCCGCCGCAGAAGAGTCGATTCCACGTTCGGCCACCCAACCTGGTCGACTTCCTGTCCCGTGGTGGAACAACGACAGCCGGAATGCTATTCGTGCTCGTAGACGTGCTCTACGGGTATTTCAACGACACCCTACCCAAAGTAATCTAATTGAGTACAAGAAAGCGCGTGCACAGTCTAGGCAAATAATTAAGGATAGCAAAAAGATCTCATGGAACAACTTTGTCTCATCTTTTAACAGATGGACACCATCATCTGTTGTATGGGATAGGTTAAGGCGCGTGGCCGGAAAATCAACCCACTTGCCAATCGCTGGTCTGAAAACACCTGCAGGAGTTGTTGATCCGTTTGTCGTGGCTAACACCTTCGGCTGTGCTTTCGCTCAGGCGTCTAGCTCAAGTAATTATACTCCTGAGTTTATCCCAATTAAGACTCAGGTAGAATCTCAAGGTTTCGTGTTTAGTTCCAGAAACCTTGAAGATTATAACCGCCTCTTCACCTTGGCGGAGTTAGAACACGCTCTTTCATCATCGCGACTGACAGCACCAGGACCGGACGGAATCCACGTTCAAATGTTAAAACATCTCTCACCTGAAGGTAAGGCATACCTGCTCGAGGTCTATAACCGTGTTTGGGTTGATGCCACGTTTCCGGACAAGTGGCGAGAAGCCACCATTATACCTATCTTGAAAGCTGGCAAGGACCGCCACCTCCCTTCTAGCTACCGTCCTATTTCCCTCACCGGTTGCGTGTGCAAGGTGATGGAACGCATGATAAATGGGCGGTTGGTATGGTGGCTGGAAACGCACAACCTACTGAATAATATCCAGTGTGGTTTTCGACGACGCCGTTCTACAGTGGATCATCTTGTGTCCATTGCGACACAGATTATGAACGGATTTCTTAAAAACTGTCAGACAGTCGGAATATTTTTTGACCTCGAAAAGGCTTATGATACGTGTTGGCGTGCAGGGTTGCTACGTACTCTGCACGCCTGGAATATACGTGGACGCCTACCACTCTTCCTTCAGGAATTCTTGAAGGACCGCGTTTTCCGAGTAAGGGTTGGCTCGGTTCTTTCGAACCTTTTCGTTCAAGAGAACGGTGTACCACAGGGATCGGTGCTAAGTGTTACGTTGTTTGCTATTGCGATTAATTCTATCTCGAAATGTGTACCTCCGGGGGTCTCGTCATGCCTATTTGTAGACGACTTTGCCGTCTACTGCACATCTCAGCGCACATCGTTTATAGAGCGCCGTCTCCAGACCACCTTGGACAACCTTAAGGTTTGGAGTTTAAAGAACGGCTTCCGATTCTCTGCTGAGAAAACCATCTGTGTTAACTTCTGGCGTCAGCGGAGTCGACTACCTCCAAGGCTCCGGCTAGGCGCTGATCTACTACCATTTGCAGATGAGACGAGGTTCCTTGGATCGATATTTGATAGAAAACTTAGTTGGCCGTCGCATATAGCACAACTGAAAGCAGGATGTGACCGATCTTTAAATATCTTGCGGGTACTAAGTGGAAAATCGTGGGGAGCGGATCGTACAGTGTTATTGCGACTGTATCGCACAGTCATCCGCTCCAAATTAGATTATGGTAGCATCGTTTATGGCTCAGCACGACCATCTGTGCTGAAGAGATTAGACACAGTCCATAATTGTGGCATACGTATAGCAGTTGGGGCATTTCCAACGAGCCGAGTTATAAGCCTGTATGCTGAGTCTGCAGAACCTCCTCTGCAGTACAGGCGCAACATGCTATTATCAAATTATGGCTGTGGACTTAATTGCATGCCCACACATCCAACGTTTACGCCGTTCTTTAACACCTTCATGGACGTGCGTTATAGGAACACTTCTATAAAACCAAAGCCACCTGGTTTTGGTTTCCGGGAGCTCCTTAGACGTCTTAATAGCGAACTGCCTAAGATGTATCCTAGGGGGGAGAGGACATACCCTCCTTGGTTGTGCAGGGCGCCCTACGTTGATCTGGGCATGACCACACACGATAAATCTACCATGTCTATGTCTAGTATCCGCACTTGCTTTTTAGAGTTTTTATCGCGATATGAGGACCATAATAAAATTTACACCGACGGGTCCAAGAATTCAGATGGTGTTGGTTGTGCTTACGTGTGTGGAACCGAACCCTATACATTCGGATTCCACACTAGCACTTCCATTTTTACCGCAGAGCTCTATGCAATATACCGAGCCATTTTACACGTACGTCGACGAAGGTTGGGGAACTGCTTAATCCTGAGTGATTCCCTCAGTGCACTTCAAAGCCTACGGCAGCTGTACAACTACCACCCTATTGTGCAGCGGATACAGGATGACCTCCACGTTTTACACGCTTCTGGCGTGAGCGTGGTGTGTGCATGGATTCCTGGTCACGTAGGCTTGCGGGGGAATGAAATGGCGGATTCGGCAGCCAAGACGGCCACCATGAAGTCCAGGGTTCGACTACCATGTGTGACATCGGAAGATTTTAGGGCGGTATTACGGAGAGCTGTGCTAACCTGCTGGCAGGAAGAGTGGTCCGCTCTCCGCAATAATAAACTGAGAACTATTAAGGAACTTCCGATTCCCTGGGTTACCTCCTGTCGGTCATCTCGTCGCGAGGAGGTGACTTTGGCTCGGTTGCGCATTGGGCATTGTTATTTTAGCCACAGCTTTTTATTGAATAGAACCCCAGTTCCCGTTTGCCCGCTGTGCAGTGGTGACCTGACTGTCCGTCACTTGCTTTTAGATTGTTATAGCTTGGCACGTCTCCGCAGGTCTCTCCAGCTGCCGGCCAGCTTGGCGGATATCCTCGCGGATGACGAAACGGCAGTGGGCAAAGTTTTAGCATTTGTTTCAGCTGTGGATTTTAGAATTTAACCTAGAGTATCTTTTTTGTTGTTTTTTTAGTATATATATGTGTGCAGTTTTAACAGGTTAATAGATAATAATATATATTTTTAGAAATCTTTATATCTGGCTTTTGCCATGACTTGTTTTTTAAAGGGCGCTGATGACCGCCGTAGTTGAGCGCCCCTATACACATCATCATCATCATCATCATGACTGACGTCGTAATTTAAGACGTCTTGATGCGGCAACGATCGCGACGACATGTTAACAAATGTGACGCTTCTTTATTCTACGCGGGGATTTTTATACCCGAACGGAACTGTGTCGAATTCGTCGGCTCGTTTTCGTTTCGTGACCACATATGCGAAATATTTTTGTAACGGGTTGGGTGACCAACGTCCATAAGGGTTTTCTGGTAATTAGCGTATTGCAGAGGTTAATCGTCAGATCGTTATCCCTCAGTACGATGTCGCGCATGACGCCCGTGTTGACTTTGTTCAGATTGTGACAATTTAAAGTGATTCCCTTAATTTTACACATCACTTTCGTACACATCGCCGTATCGTATTCTGTACCCGTAACTCTTTGGTCCCGTGGATACAAATTGATCGATGTAGGCATTCTCTCCATATTTCTCCAACTCGTTGGTCATGCAACCTAAAAACGGACCGGTGGCAGGCAGCCACTGCCCTGGCCACCATGTCGTCATAACCGAATCGGTGTCGAAGTACAAAACGCGTTCTCCTAGCCTCTTCAGATACGCGTAAAGTTCGAGTCGAGCATGCGCCGTGGTATACGCGGCGATGATGGTTGTCGGATTCCGTTTCAGGCCCGCTTTCACATTTTTCCACACGACATACATATTGTCCGTAGCCGGTAGGTACGTTTGAACCTCGACGCTCGGATTGTTTAGTAATTCTATTAATCGCGAATAGTCTTTCACCAATTCGCAGACGGGCAAATTATCTTTTTGACCACATTTCCCCCAGAACGAATTGAGCATTAGTTTGGCCATCTCACGTCTACCCGGATTGGAACGCACGGCATCGTAATCGAGCTTAACGCCCTCTCTCAATTCAAGATCCGTGATAAATTTTCGCTTCTTATCCTCGGTATCGCAATCGGCAGGCCAGCCCAAGGATTCGGTCTTAATTTTTAAGAACAAATTCACGTAGTTTTCGAATAATCCTTTTTGACCGGTGACCAAGTCGTGTTGCACCATTTCGTATTCCTATATTTCGAAAATTTCCAACATGACATAATTTTCCTCGAGAGCCGCTCTGACTTCGTCGACGACCCACGTCCCTAGAAGACTTCTCTGATCGTCGTCGTGACGGCATTCGTCCAAGTTTTGCAACTGCGCGCATAAATTGCATAGAGGAAACATTAGCTTTCCGTTAACTCGCACGGGCAGGTCGGCGTGGTATAGGTTCACGGGCGGTAATATCTTACACCTAATTAGCCCGCCTTTTACGGAATCCAGATCTGGAAAATCTTTAGTGTACACCTTCGGATGACCGACCGGATACGGCTTGGTCTTGTTTACAAACGGGTATAAACTGCATACGTCGTAGTAGTATATCTTTTCGTCGGTATCGGCGGTTTCGCGGTACAACTTGGTGCAGTTGGTGCGTCCGCCGTAAAAGGCATCCCGAGGTTCCAGAGGTTCGGGAATTTCAAAACCTCTGACGTGCTCCGCCAGATCGACGTTCGCTTTGCACATTGCGTTAAATTCGCATTCCCACATTTCGGTGACTTCGTATCCGGCGTTTCTCATCTTTTCGGTTAATTTTTCCGTGGATTCGAACCTGGAATTCATGGTTTCGTTACCACTGTTATGTGACACGGCCGATCTGTTGACGAAACAAAGCTTGCAACCGTGAAAGTAGCAACCGTGAAACATGTACACGTGCTTGACGTCGCCGTCTTCTCTGTATCCGTCGACCTTGTGATTTAAAATTTTCACTTCGCGAGAGTTAAGAGCATGGCGAATTGAAATGTGTTGGCTTTGTTCCAACCAGCTCAACCATATCAAGGCGATGCGCGATTGCTTATCCGCTAAACGGTATCCTCCGACAGGAAGAATAGAGATGGTATCCTCGGGCATGAAGCGGTTCCTGTAGACGTACATGCAAGCATTTGCAATCGTGACGCACTCCCTAAACGGATCGATTTTATTTTCCTGCATAAATTCGCTTCTAAATTTTGACACGCCAAAGCACAAGACCTGCACGTCCGTCTGACAATACGCTACCATTTCTTTTCTCATGTCGAACACGTAATCGGGTGCCACCTGTTCGGCGTGCCACTTTTCGAACTCATTTTTGCCATCCACAGACATCTTTTCGGGGCAGAAGGATTTCTGGTCGGGTATGGGACCGATGTAATTCTTGTTTTCGGTAGTGTTAAATAGATAAGGAAAGTATCCCTTAACTTCTTTTAGATCGAAGGTTTTTGAAAATTTTGCGAGTGAAAATGGTATAAAATTTAAGGAATCTAAAAAAGTAATGATTTTGTACTTTATTTTGTATATGCGAGTCCACTTCAGGGCTCCCACCATGTACCGAAGCAATATGTGGCCGTCGTAGCATTTCAAGTTGTGAGCGATAACAACCATGTTATTGAACGTCGTGCGCGGCAAAAGAATGTAGTCGAATATTTCGCGGGTCGGATCACTTTCGAACACCCATTCCTTCACGCCGCAGTGTTCGCAACGATGCATTCTTCGACAAACGTCGATGCAGTGGTTACATGCCTGGTAAACGGCGCACAGATTTGCCTCGTGCTCGAAAGCATCTTTTGCAGTTCCAAACGGTTTCTCTTGCACGCACTCAAAGTCTACGAATAAAAACAAAACGTTCTTACTCAGCGGTTTTCTGCGATAGCGTCTGATGTAGCACTTGTGGTCGCCTGAGAAATAGTTACAGCATGTTGTGCAATATCTTTCCTCGCACGCGTGAGGAATCTTCCTGCGTTTCAGGTTAAACATCTTATTGCACGTGAGGCAAACCTTTTCAACGTCGCACACCGACGTGTCACCGCCGTAAAACCCACCTTTCAGTAAATGATTGTCGTAGCACGTCTGGCCCTTAAAGTCTCGGGTACAACCGGAGCACGTCACGTATCGATCGAAAGAAGATACGCAGGAGAGATGACATTTGGAGCAGGCATGTTCGCAGCGATGCAGTTCCTTCTTATTTTCAGAAACGAAGTTGCATCGACTACAATAATACCTGCACTTAAACGCTCTATGCAAATCTACAATCGCGTTAAAGTGATTGTCGTGATACATCAAATCCACATATTTATCGCTATCGTTTTTCGACTTGTACAGAATTTTATTGCCGCGATGTCCGTCGAAAACCGTGAAAAAATAGTGCTTCAAACTGTTCTCAAATTCGCTCATGTGCTCTATGCTGTATCGCGATGTCGGCTTTTGAAAAAGATCACTTAGGATCATTGCATTGCGCTTTTGTACGTGTTCCGCTCTTTTCACCGAATTATAGTTTGGGTCTCGGGTAATTTTCGAGATGCAGACCGCTATGGCTCTAGGCAAACAAAGCGAGTCCGTATTGTTAATAACGATGATGCCCTTATTCCTGAAACAAGTCTCACATTCGTTAAAACAGTTGCCTTCTAAAATTTTCGTGTATATGCACGTGAATTTTAATGTTCCGGTCAGAAAGAAGTTCTCGTTACTTTGCAAAGTTTTTTCTAGCGCATTTAGTATAACCTCCACTTTTAGCTGGTCGAAACGTCTGACGGTGGTGTTAAAATCTCTATTCGGATAAGCGGAATTTGAAATGGACATTCCGAAATAACTGGGCTCGTTATTTAACAAACGCTCGTTCACAAATTCTAAGTACTGAGAAAACAGCCAATGAATCCATTCCAGTAAGTCTATTTCTTCATCGTCGGAAATGGGATCGACTATCACTTGAGTTTCCGAATATCCCGAATAAAATCTGTCAAGAACCCTGCAACGTTCTCGGACAATTGTAAAAGTCATCACTGTAACTTACCAAGACTCGATCCAAAGACGTATGCCTTCCTGCAGACTGTCCCACCTACGTTACACGTTTAAACGTAGCACCAGGAATGATGCAATATGCTATTGTGCATTGCGTTATAGATGAAGCGGCTTTTATCTTACTCTTGCGCACGGTCCTTCCGCCACTGACACGTGCGAGCCGCCGCTGGCATGAAGTCAGCACTTTGAAAGGTTATTCCGGTTCGTTGCATTGACGTCAATGCACTGAAGCGTGATAACACGCGAGCTGTTGTTTTCGAGAATAACGGGTCCAAGGTCGTTACAGTCTACTGAATTGACGTGCGTGCAGCGAAGCGTGCTAATCTGCCATCTGTTGTTTTCGAGAGCAACAGATCCAAAGGTTATTACGGTCCATTGAATTCACGTCAATGCAGTGAAGCATAATAATCCGCCATCTCTTTTTTTCCGGAATAACAGATCCGAGAGTCGTTACGGTCCATTGCATTCACGTCAATGCGATGAAGCATGGCGACCTGCCACATGTTGTTTACGAGAGTAAAGCATGTCATCACGCACATCGATGCTTCATCGCGTGTCTTATCGCCTCGTCTTCCGCATATATAACCGCTGCTATAATCCCACACAATCATATCGACATTCGATCTGCTTTCGAGAAACATCCAGTTTTTTTCTCTGAAAAGACGACGCGTTAAAAATGGACTTCAACTTTTACCTCGGAAGTGAAAGTTCTTCTGCCTCACGTTCGAGAGATCCTCGCCTCGACAGGCCGGCTAATATTCCGCTGGACCTGTCGGCAAATGGAGACGGCGGCGACGTTCCGCTGGACTTATCCAGCAAGCGACTGGGAGGGGAGCTGCCGCCGGTTCCCGACTTCATCCCCCTCACCAGGGAAATTCTGGCCACGCTGAGGAAGTCCTTGGCAAGACGGAATGGCGCTGCAGACATCAGCGTTCGAATCCGGCTCCCGTTTCCCGGGGAACCCGTGCCGTTGCAGCAACAGCAGCAGCAGTAGCAGCAACAGAGGGAGGAACCGCTTCCCGCCGACGATCTCCAGGAGTCTACCGCTGCACCCCGTCAGCAGCAAGATTCATCTCCCGCAATGCCTGGCGGGTCCCAACCCGGTCCTCTGATGATCGAGGAGTCCTCTAACGAGTAGTCTCAGGCGCCGATGGACCTGCCTGCTACGGAAGAACCAGAGACGTCGGCGCAGCCGTCGTCCTCGCAACAGGTACCTCAAGGGCCGAGGCGCCTCTTTAGACAATCTATTAGAATACGAAGAGCTAGGGTTAGGACGCTTGTAGCTAACCTACGACATTGCCTCGCGGACGTGACCGACATGTTCCAGACCGACGTGCCCGATGACGCCGGGATGGACCAAGAGACCCCGGACTTCGTGTCCGAGCTGAATGCGATGGGCTCGGGCGTTAACTTCGACGCCGACGGACATGACGACGACGACAGTAACCCTGACGACGATAACCAAGACGACGGCGACAGTTTTCAGGGGTATACCATGGAAAACATCGTTTTCCAATATGAATTTTTGACCGTGGGTGCCATGCACCCAATCAGAACCCATACGGGATATGTTATATCCTGTCTGGGTGGTCATGTGATTCCCCCGGGGTGCATCCTGACGATACCGACGGGGCTAAAGATTAAGGTTCCCCAAGGGTATGTCGCAACGGTGTCAAATTTGGGGCACCTGTTGAATGGCGACATCACTGTCGCGCACAAAGTTATCTGTAACACGATGACCCACGTGCTGACCATTAACATAAGGAACAACTGGCTGACTGCCTGGACTCTAGATCACGGCGACCAGGTTGCGTTGCTGACCTTGGTGTGCAACGTGCCTGACGCACAATACACCGTAATGCAGGACGGAGTCTGTCAAGCGTGTTAAACCCTAGCTCCTCTTTTCTACGCAGCAACGGCAACAACAAAAAAAAAATTTCAAAAATAATGTATCGGTTCCTGTTTAAAAACACATTAACTCAGAATGTTACTCTTCTTTCTGTCTTTGTCGTAAAAAAAAGAAAATAACCTATATATATATTTCACCGCAACTCTTAGCTATCTTGTCATGTATTCGAAATCGTCCTCGATTTCTTCCTTTTCCCTTTCCCCGCTCGTTATCTGTAAATCGTCGTCGTAATTGACGTACAACTCTTCCTGAGATCCATCCTTATTCTTGGAAGCGCTGATGTTGGAATTCGTGAGATTGCCTATCAAATGCTTCAAACCTATGACCTCTTCCTACATGTGATTCACGTTGGACTTTATCTTATTCACTATACTTCGATGTTGCGTCAGATTGTGCTGTCTAATATCCAAGGCCTCCTTCAGCTCTCTCAAATCATGAACGGCTTTATGAGGAACTGTCAGACCGTCGGCATATTTTTCGATCTGGAGAAGGCCTATGATACGTGTTGGCGTGCAGGTATCCTACGCACCTTGCACGGCTGGAACGTACGTGGGCGCCTACCTGTTTTCCTTCGGGAGTTCATGAGCGACCGCGTTTTTCGGGTAAGGGTCGGCTCAGTTTTTTCGAATCTTTTCGTACAAGAGAACGGTGTTCCTCAAGGATCGGTGCTAAGCGTTACACTGTTCGCTATTGCCATCAACTCTATTTCCCAATGTGTTCCTCGAGGGGTTTCATCGTGCTTGTTCGTAGACGACTTCGCCGTGTACTGCACTTCACGACGCACTGCATTCGTGGAGCGCTGTCTGCAGCAATGTTTAGACAATCTCCGCGATTGGAGTGCTAAAAACGGCTTCCGATTCTCCACAGAAAAAACTGTCTGCGTCAACTTCTGGCGCAATAGGAGTCGTTTACCACCTTCACTCCGACTCGGTCCACACCTCTTACCATTTGCAGATGAAACGAGGTTCCTGGGACTGATCTTTGATCGGAAGCTTAGCTGGACATCTCATATAGCAGTGCTGAAAGCACGATGTGAGCGTTCTGTTAACATACTGCGGGTACTTAGTGGACGATCGTGGGGAGCGGATCGCTCAGTGCTGCTTCGTTTGTATCGCACACTGATCCGATCCAAATTGGACTATGGGTGCATCGTTTATGCTTCAGCTCGTCCATCTGCGCTGAAGAAACTAGACACGGTTCATAACTCTGGGCTTCGTATCGCTATTGGAGCATTTCCAACTAGCCCAGTGGTGAGCCTCTACGCCGAAGCAGCAGAACCTCCTCTGCAGTATCGCCGCGAGGTTTTGCTGGGGAATTACGGCTGTGGGCTAAATAGTATGCCTTCGCATCCGACGTATGCACCGTTTTTCGACACCTTATTTGACGGACGTTATAGGAACACGAGTATAAACCCGAAGCCGCCAGGTTTTCGGTTCCGGGAGCTCCTAGGGAGTCATGCACTCGAAATGCCTAGGATGTTACCCAAGGGCGAAAGAGTGTATCCTCCATGGTTGCGTGTAGGATCCCACGTAGATCTTGGGATGACGGTGCACAGGAAGGCTACGACGCCCTCGTGTAGTATCCGCAGTAGTTTCTTAGAGTTTGTAACTTATAACGACCATACTTTAATTTATACAGATGGATCCAAAAGCGATACAGGTGTCGGATGTGCTTACATCCATGGAGCCGAACCCTATACATTCGGTTTCCATGGCAGTACTTCCATTTATAGTGCAGAGCTCTATGCAATATACCGAGCCGTCATACATGTTCGCCGAAGAAAGTTAGGTAATTGTCTTATACTAAGTGATTCCCTAAGCGCACTTCAGAGCCTTCGTGAGTTGTACAACCAACACCCAATTGTGCAACGCATTCAGGATGCACTCCACGTTTTACACGTCTCTGGCGTTAGCGTGGCGTGCGCATGGATTCCTGGCCACGCAGGCCTGCATGGGAACGAACTGGCGGATTCGGCAGCAAAGGTGGCAAGCGTAAAACCGAGTGTCAACATCCCTTTTGTCACCGCGGAAGACTTTAGGCTTGTGCGTAGGGCGGCGCTGTCACGCTGGCGTGATGAGTGGTCTGCTCTGCGTAATAACAAGCTGAGAAGGGTAAAAGAGCTTCCGGATAACTGGGCGACCTCCTACCGCTTATCGCGTCGGGAGGAGGTGAGTTTGGCTCGGTTGCGTATTGGGCACTGCTACTTCTCACACAGTCACCTGTTGAGGAGGGTCACGGCTTCTATTTGCGAGTCATGTGGTCAGGCTCTCTCGGTCCGTCATGTACTGCTAGAGTGTATTCACCTAGCAGACCTGCGGGAGTCTCTGCAGCTGCCGGTCAGCTTGACGGAGATCCTAGCAGACAATAACTCTGCGTTGGAAAAAGTCCTGAAGTACATCGCCAGAGTTCAGTTAAGAATTTAATAGTTTATGCTTTTATCGTCTGTTATTTTATACGTTTTTATTTTCATAGTCTATTGCTGGTTTCGGCCGGCTTTTGTTATAAATATATTTTTGTTTTATTTATACATGTTATATCTATTGCGTTTTTGTATTTTAGCAATAAAGAGTGTTTTGTTTTTGTATTACTTTTAAATGTTTATTTTTATAGATATATTTCTACTTAGTGTGTAAGTTTTTTAGTATCATTCGCACAATGGTCTTTAATGGGCGCTGATGACCTAGCAGTTGAGCGCCCATAAACACAAAACATCATCATCAAAGCTTGGTCCGCCTTCGACAACCTTTCCCTAAGATCATCGTTATCTCCCAAAGCGGTATCTAATTCGTCGTTCAAATTTGCAACTATAGCATTACACTCTCGCTCCAACTTCTGCTTAATTCTATTCATGCCGGATTTACATTTTTCGGCGACAACCTTGCGCAAAGTATTGACAGGCACGCGACCCGACGATGCGGTCGCCGTGCTGGCGCCGCATTCGGATCCTATATTTAAGGTGCCTTCGGTGGACCAGGTGGCTCCGCGCTTGATTCTACCCGCAACCCTCTTTCCTCCCAAGTTCAGATCCCACTCGCCATTTCCGCAAGTCCCAAACACGTAAAGATAATTATCCGCAAAGTACGCGTTCATGTCGTCGACGACGCTGTACAACATCACCAACTCCGCCTGCTCTTCTCTCAATTTCCAGTTCAAACCCAGACCGGGCGGCAATTCCCCTTCATCTATCAATTTCTTGCAGTTCATCATCTCCACCAGAATCAAAGCGTTGCCGCTCGCCGTCATGTCGACGGGTTTGCCCGTAAAGGCGCACCCCGCATCGTCGACGCCTCCCGGGCCCTCACGCATTCGCAAACGTCGTTTGCGACGAAACCTCGCCCGCATTCCATGTTTCCCACGTGCAAATTTCTGTAAAACATCCTACCGCACCGACGCCCCGACGAGCACCTCGTCACCGGTCTCAATCGTACACGTGGTTCAAGCTCTCCACGTTCATCAAAGTACCCTCGAACATACACGCGCAGTTCGGCTCGTACATGCAGGAACAATTGGAATGCAATTCGTAGTTCTTCTCGCAAATGGTAGCATTTTCCAGACGACCGCTATCGTTGTCCAGCGTAAACCCGCACCTGCCGAACGTCACGCAGCTCCCTTGCGCGCCGGTCAGCGCGCCCAAACAAGCCAAAACCGCCGTCGCCACCAACATGGCCAAAACGCCCTCCGTAACGATAACAAGTAAAAAAACAAATTGTCGACCCGTCGACGCTATATATACCCCCTCGAACGCATTGCGCAACATGACCCGTTGTTGTGCAACGTGCATTACCTCACCACCTAAAAGTAACCATAACGTCATCGATGATGGCACGCTGCGTCACGTGAATCGCTCAAGCTACCAATCGGAACGCAGCCGTCAAACGTATATACCCCCTCCAACATGTGCGCGTTCGTCAGTCAGTCTTCGACAGCGCAACGGAACGGTCGCATCGCGGAGCTCGTTCTCTCTCTCGACGAAAAGAAACAACGAAAGGTACGTACGCACGCACACACTTTTCCACTTTCTCGCGCAACACTCTTTTTTCTTAAAAATAATGTAAACTAAGAAGCGAGCGCCCTTGCGTCGCGAGGAAAAGAAAGAGTCAAATTTTCATTATTTTTTTAGCTTTTTTCTCGCATGATTCTTTTTTTTCTTTTTCTTGCGCTTAGGCCGTCGACGCCTGAGAAGGAAAAGAGGGAGAAGGAGGAGCAGAAGAAGAAGAGCAACCGACGAGAGCGGAGCAGCGCGCCATGGCCGAACAACGCGTCGATCAGCTCGTGCAAAGATACCTCGCCAACCACCGGCAACTGTCGCAGCTCGACCCCAAGGATCTCGACGCCTTGACGCTTCTGCCTCTCACCCTGGAGCGATTTCCTCCTCGAGACGTGGACGACGCCTGGAGCAATCTCAGTGCGCAGTGCAAAAACGCGTTCGCTCCCTATCGTCGATGCAAGGTGCATTTCAATCTCCCTTCCTGTTCCACGCACGTGGACGGACTGGCGCCGTTCGTCAAAGATTGCCATTTCTGTGTGCCGCCATTTGTATCAGATCAATAGAAAATAAAAAAAAGACACGCCCTCCCGGAGGCACGCTGTCGAAGGTCGCTCCGGCGCCTAAGAGGGGGAGAAAGGTGGAGCCACGCCTCGCGCACGTGGAGGCCAGGGACGTGTCCTCGAACTTTGGGGCTGAGGTTATCGACAACAAAAAACACCAGTCAAAACGTAACCTCAACCCCAAAGTTCAAGGACATGACCTTGACCTCCATGCACTAAGGCGTGACTCATCTGACCTCTTTTGCGCCGGAGTGACCTTTGACCGTCTGCCTCCGGGAGGGTATTCACTACTGCCTCCGAATGCCTCGCGTGGAGAGGTCGTCCATCAGCCCTTATCCTTCATGGCAGCTCGATCGTGCGCGGTTCGATCTCGCTCTTTCCAGCAACTCTAGGCTCGCTACTCCACATTCGGTGTTCCAACAACTTTTTGCCGAACTCCTGGGCCGTTACCGTATGTTCCGGTCTTTACAGACGGTTCTCAGTTAGGTAGCTGTGTGGCTCATAGATTTCGCCTTCTGGACTCCACTTCTGTCTTCTCAGCAGAGCTGTACGCCATCTTCTATTTGCCCCTTTTTATTTGGAAGTCAGCTCCTGGCTCTTTTATTGTTTGCGCTAAGTGCTCTTCAGGCCTTGCAACAGCACACTGCCGCTCACACCCTTGTTTTAGAAATACAGGCCCACATCTCGCAAATGCTTAGTCGCGGATACCATTTTGTTTTTACGTGGACCCCATCTGTTAAGAGGGGAACGGGCCCCTGTGTGTGCTCCGTGTGTAGTTCGCCTCACTGTGCGGCATGTATTGCTCGATTGCTTGCAGTACGCCCGCGTTCGCCAGTCTTTGGGCTTTTGGACTAACCTACTCGACGACTCAGTGTCCGTGGTTAAGGCACTGCGGTTTGTTGCTGAAATCGGTTTTAATAAACAAGTCTGACTTGAATTTTATATTTATTAATTTTAGAGATTTTAAATCATTGGTACTGGGATGAGTTTTATTTATGTACTTTGACTGGTCGAGTGGTTTTATTTTATCTTACTTTTTAACTTAGTTTGTGTAGCTTTTATTTCTTAGTGTTAACTCCGGGCCCAAATGACCTTTTCGACGGGCCCTAAAACACCACACAGTCACTCACTCGCGATATCAAGACCATGTTATAATTTATACTGATGGGTCCAAGAGCTCAAATGGCGTTGGTTGTGCTTACGTGTGTGGAACCGAACCGTATACATTCGGATTCCACACTAGCACTTCCAGTTTTACTGCAGAGCTTTATGATATATACCGGGCCATTTTACACGTACGTCGACGAAAGTTGGCAAACTGCTTAATGCCGAGTGATTCACTTCAAAGCCTACGGCAGTTGTACAACTGTCACCCTATTGTGCAGCGGATACAGGATGCCCTCCACGTTTTACACGCTTCTGGCGTGAGCGTGGTGTGTGCATGGATCCCTGGTCACGTAGCGTTGCGGGGGAATGAAATGGCGGATTCGGCAGCCGAGATGGCTACCATGAAGCCAGGGTTCGAGTACCATCTGACATCCGTAGACTTTAGGGCCGTATTGCTAAGAGCTGTGCAAACCTGCTGGCAGGAAGAGTGATCGGGTCTCCGCAATAATAAACTTAGGTCTGTGAAAGTACTTCCGATTCCCTGGGTTACCTCATGTCATCTCGTCGCGAGGAGGTGAGTTTGGGTCGGTTGCGTATTGGGCGCTGCATTTTTACTCATAGTTTTCTTTTTAAAAAGGAGCCTTCTCCACTGTGTCCGTTTTGCAATAAAGCGTTATCTGTGCGACACGTGCTGCTAGAGTGTTTTCACCTAGCAGACCTTAGGACGTCCCTGCAGCTGCCGGCCAGCTTCGCAGAAGTGCTAGCGGACGATAACGCAGTAGTGGAGAAGGTATTTAGATACCTCTCCAAATTAGACTTTAGGATTTAGTGAAGGAAATGTTTAGCGAGTTTTTTTTAAATGTGTGTGTAGAGTTTTAATAGGTTCATATATAATCTATTTTTTAGAAATTTTTGTATCTGGCTTTTGCCATGACTTGGGCAAAGGATCAGCTGAGGTTCTCAATACTGGGCACAATGGTGTCCCATGGGTGCATAATATTGAGGAATGGGGTAGTAATCCATGTCATCAACTGGAAATTCTAACATGCAATCCAATGCCCTTGGGAAGTCAGAAGCTGAAGGGTAAACAATAGATTTTTGTGCACTATTAACAAGATAGATCCACTATAGTACTTAGAAGTTGCTTTTATTATCCTAATATTTTATATAGATATCCTAATAGTTGCTGACAGGTGACCGCAACGTGAGATTTGTGGTGGACAACACGGCGCTGGGGTGGGTGTTCTCCGGGACCTCCGGTTTCCCCCGCCATCTCATTCCACCGGTGCGCCATCTTCATCTCATGTATCATCAGTGTCAGCGTTTGCGGTGCCGTATGTAATAAAAGCGGGCGTTAAACACTACACATTTCACATTTAATAGTTACTGAGAAAACGAGTTTATTCACAGCTGTTACATAGATCACTTTATTGCTGAAAACATTGGTGGATATAGCTGCCCAAAATAACTATAAGCATTATATACTTAGTCATAAAATTCATCTACCTGATACATCAAACAACTTGATTGCTGACTTTTAGTTTAATGTTAGAATTCTTAACTGAGGTGAGACATAATTACAAAGGTTCATTGATTCATATTCAAGATGTTTTGTGTAACACCATATCTATTTTATGTAATTACATATTTTAGCAATTTATAACTACTAACCTTTGTATTGAAGAGTAATATATACATATTTGTGTATCTTCACATAAAGTAAATACACAAAGTTTGATGAACAGAGCTCCTGAATGAGACCTAGTTGGTACACCACATGCAGTCTTAACTGCTTCCTTTTGTAGTATAAGCAATTTAAGTGCAGAAGTATGATTTCCCCAGAAAATTGTTTCATAACTTCGATGGCTATGGATTGAGCATAGTATATTGCCAATAAAGATTGAGTATTAAGATTATCTTTAACGATTTTAAAAACAAATAGCCCTCTACTAAGTTTAGGATATGACTTGGCCAGCCTAAGGTAGAAAAGACAAAAATACCAAAAAGTATCGGAGATATCCGAGGGCTGCTCAATAAAGAAATATCACAATTTTCTTGACAACGTATCATTACTCATCCTCATAATTATGATGGTCCTCAAAATGGTCTCCCGTGAATGCCATGCACTTGTGCCAGCATTTCTGTCAGTCTTCAAAGACATGCTGGACACAATTTTTTTAAAGATCCTTTAATATCGTAAGTGTTTTTCTGAATTCGGGGAGGGTGCGCATTTCTAATACATTACTTTGGCTTCTGCGTCGCCTAAACGGGAGGTTAGGGACTAACCCACCCCTAATCAATCGGCCAGTACAAGATATTGTACCGACCTCCAGGGTGAGTGGGAGGGCGAGCTCGCTATATGCCCTGTGTAGCCCTGTCATCCCAGTGGGATGACCCCTTGTTGGGCTCCGCGGTGGGTGTGGAGCTCTGGGGGATGAAATTTACGCCAACTATTATGTTAAACCCTACACCTGAAACCAATTCAAAAAATTGCGGTAGCAATGGAAAAGAAGTAGTCGAGTCTTGTGGTCCTCGCTAATTGGTAGTCAGTCGAAATGAAGAAGGCCAGAAGTTTACGACACTGAATCCGTTTACCATCCTGAGGGGATTCGACAAAATTGCTGGTCCTGTGAAGTCTTGCATACGATCGCGAAACGGCACGCTCCGGTTGAAGCGCATTCTAACTCCCAGGCAGCATCATTATTAAAGGCAAGCATGCTAGGCAGTTATCCTCTAACCGTTACAATACATAAGACCCTGAACTCGCGCGGGGTGGTAGCCACCAGTCCGTTGGACGGTATGCCCAACGGGGAGATTCAGGTGAACCTAAAAGACCAGGGTGTTACTTGTGTGTACGGAGTACAGCGCAGACATCGTGGGGAATTGTTGCCTACTCGTACCCTGTTCCTTTCTTTTGATAGGGTAGATCTTCCTCAAAAGATTAAACCAGGATACGAGAGTATTGAGGTTAGGTCCTACATACCGAACCCCCTGCGGTGCTACAAGTGTCAGCGTTATGGTCACACCAGTCAACTGTAACGGATCTCCAGCATGCGTCAACTGTGGTATGGCATTACACGATGGTGAGTGCTCCTCGCCCATTCAATGTATAAACTGTGCCGGGGAGCATCCATCTAGTTCCAAAGACCCCCCAGGGGCCTACTTCGGTAGGTACGGGTTTGGCGTACCCGGGGTCCCGAGCCAACAGTCTCCCTCGTGTGGGCTCCTCCTCGTGGTTGAGGGAGACGGTCAACAGGCCCACCCACGTGTAGGCCGTGCGTGGAGACCCGTGTCGGTGGAAAGGTTTGTCCTGGTGGTTGAGGGATGCGTATCTGAGCTCGTAACAGTACTTTTCTGAATTCGGGAAGGGTGCGCATTACCAATATACCACTTTGGCTACTGCTTCACCTAAACGGGAGGTTAGGGACTAACCCACCCCTAATCAATCGGCCAGGACAAGGTGTGACACTGAACTCCAGGGTGAGTGGGACGGCGCGCTCGCTATATCCCCTATGTAGCCCTGTCATCCCAGTGGGATGACCCCGTGTTGGGCTCCGTGGTGGGTGGGGAGCATTGGGGGATGAAAGCAACACCATACTTTTCATGGCAAACCTTACACCGAAACGAAAACGACAAGTGAATGATGAAATAGAGGCACCAGTAGCTTCAAGCGCTCGGTACCTAGTAATAAGTCGACTTGAAGAGACTCAGACCTTTTTAACAGTGAATCCTTTCGCTATACAAACGGGACTTGATAAAATCGCTGGCCCGGTGAAATCCTGCACTCGTCTTAGAACTGGTTCTTTGTTGGTTGAGACGCATACTGCCATACAGTTCGATCGATTATTATAAGCCAAATTACTCCACGGATATCCCATCCGCGTCGAAAAACACAGAAGCCTCAACTCAAGCAAGGGCGTCATTACTTCCTCCCTCCTAGACGGCATGCCAGAAGCAGAAATCCAGGGTTACTTATCAGACCAAGGCGTAATCTCTGTGTACCGCGTTAAAACCATGCGTGACGGTGTTCCGGTACCGACTCGCACACTTTTCCTCACCTTTGACCGTCTAGAGCTGCCATCTAAAATTAAGGCTGGATATGAAGTGATAAACGTTCGACCCTATATTCCACGGCCTATGCGTTGCTTCAGGTGTCAACGATACGGTCACACGAAGTTAACCTGCAAAGCAACCACGCCTATTTGCGCCAGTTGTGGCGACGAGGCCCATGAGGGTGTTTGTCCGACCCCTCCCTGCTGCGTAAATTGTCGAGGTTCTCATGCAGCTAATTCAGGCGACTGCCCACGGTTTCTAGACGAGAAGGCCATCCAAGAGCTGCGGGTGAAAGAACGCATTTCTTTCACAGAGGCCCGCAAACGCCACCTCGCTCGGCAGCCTTCTCTCTTAAAATTTGGTACGTTTAGTTCGGTGGTTTCCACCCCAGTATCTAAGCGGGATTTCGGTACCCAAACGGGCCCGGATTCTTCTCTTGCCGCTCCGGCCAAAGTGAATGGACGCCCTTCTGGGTCGCGCAGTCCGAAGAAAATAGTTGTTAGTACTCAACCTCGACAATTCAAGACCCAGCCCAAACGTTCCGACTTCTTAAAAGACCCTCCAGCTTCTGCTAGTAAACCGCTCGCATCGAAAGGCTCATCTCCCTCACCACCTCGGAGATCACGGTCCCAAGATAGTAGAGGCCGTAGCCGGGCTTCGCGGAGTTCTGCGATCCCCACGTCCACCGGTAACCGCTTTGAAGTCCTGTGTTCGGTTTCCGGTGAATCCGTCCCTCTCCCTCCAACCGAGCCTATGGAGGAGGATGCCACGACTCCTAAGAGTCCCAGTCCCACGCCCACGAATAAGGGTAAATTAAAGCGTCAACCTGTGGCCAAGTGAAAAAGCTTGACCATCTATTTTTTTTATTTGCCTCCCAATGTCTATTATACAGTGGAACACCCGTGGCATTCGTACACGCAGAACTGAATTACAAATGCTCACATCTTCGCTGTCACCCAGTATTTGGTGTCTGCAGGAGACAAAGCTTCACAGCCAGGATGCTTTCACCTTTCCTGGCTACACATCGGTGCGCTTTCATCTCCCACCGACTCCTGGTTCTCCTGCCCATGGCGGTGTTATGTTACTTATCAGTGACAACGTTTATTATCAAACTCATAGGCTTACCACCCACCTGCAAGCTGTTGCAGTCAGGTTACGTTTCCCTGGTTTTTCATTTACGCTGTGTACTGTTTATTTTCCACCTTCATCTCCTCTCCCTATTGCTGATCTTACAGCTTTAGTGGCGCAGCTCCCGACGCCTTATCTTCTGTTGGGAGACTTCAATGCCCACCACCCTCTATGGGGATCACCACGGGCTTGTGCAAGGGGGAACGACCTCTTTGACTTTTTTGCTCAGTATAATCTCTGTTCTAAACACCGGCGAACCTACCTTTCTGTCCGACTCCAGTGGCAATTTTTCTCACCTCGACATGGCAGTTTGCTCCCATCAGCTTACACCCCGCTTGCAGTGGAACGTCTGCTCTGACAGCTTTGGCAGCGATCATTTTCCGTGTGTCATACGCTTGCTTTCCCACACTGCTCCATCGTCGCGTGTACCCCACTGGCAATTCCACAGAGCGCAGTGGCCCCTTTACTCTGGCTTGGCGGTCTTCGTGAACCGCCTCTTCAGCGATGTTGACGAGATGGTGGATCACCTAACCTCCGTTATTACATCCGCGGCCGAACAAGCCATCCCCCGGTCCTCCTCCCACCCGAAACGCTTGCCAGTCCCTTGGTGGACTGATGAATGCAGGGCGGCGATCCAAGCACGGAGAAAGGCACTTAAGGTATTTCGGCGCCACCCTACTCTTGACAATCTGGTCACGTACAAACAACTTCGTGCCAGAGCTCGGCGCATTATTACAAATAGTAAACGGGCCTCCTGGAACCGCTTTGTCGAGTCGTTTAATCCCTCAACACCGACCTCTCTTGTATGGGACCGGCTCCGCCGCGTTGCTGGCAAAGCTTCCAGGCTCACGATTCCTGGCCTTCGACTGAATAATGACACCATCGTTATACCCGGAGCCGTTGCTGACGCCTTGGGTAGTGCTTTCGCTGATGTTTCCAGCTCCTACCACTATCCTGCAGCATTCCTATCCCAGAATGACCGCGTGGAATCCCATGAGCTCTCTTTTTCCTCCTCCAATACCGAATATTACAACACGGATTTCACCGAGGCCGAACTAGAGAGGGCGCTGGCCTCCTCCCGACCCTCCGCACCTGGTCCAGATGGTATACACCTTCTTATGTTGCAACATCTTACCTCCCTTGGAAAAAGGTTTCTTCTAAGTGTATACAACCGCATATGGCGTACCGCTACATTTCCATCCGCCTGGCGCGAGGCCACCATCGTCCCAATTTTAAAGCCTGGTAAGGACCCCCATCTACCTTCCAGCTATCGCCCTATCTCCCTCACCAGTGTCATCTGCAAGGTGATGGAGCGCATGATACACGGGCGGTTAACATGGTGGCTGGAATCCCAACATCTGTTGTCCAATGTGGCTCCAGACGCTTCCGTTCCACAACCGATCACCTTGTATCCCTATCCACACACATTATGGACAATTTTTTGTGCAGGAATCAAACGGTTGCCGTCTTTTTTGATCTGGCCAAGGCGTACGACACATGTTGGAGGTACGGTATTCTGCGTACACTACATAATTGGGGTATCCGTGGCCGTCTACCCCTTTTTATTCGAGGGTTCATGAGGGATAGAGTCTTTCGCGTGCGCGTGGGTTCAGTTTTATCCCGTATTTTTATCCAAGAGAACGGAGTACCGCAGGGCTCGGTGCTCAGCGTCACACTGTTTGCCATTGCGATCAATCCTATTGTAGCTTGTGTACCTCCGGGTATTTCCGCCTCCTTGTTCGTCCACGACTTTGCCATCTATTGCAGCTCTCGGCGGACGTGTCTGCTCGAACGCCGCCTCCAAGGTTGTCTAGATCGACTCTACACTTGGAGTATCCAAAACGGCTTTAGGTTTTCCGCCGAGAAGACCGTCTGCGTTAACTTCTGGCGCCAGAAGGCATTTCTATCGCCTTCTCTACACCTCGGCCCAGCTGTCCTTCCATTCGCAGACGAGGCAAAATTTTTAGGATTGATCTTTGACAGAAAGCTGAGCTGGTCCTCTCATATTACGTATTTAAGAGCAAGGTGTGACCGTTCTCTCAATCCTATACGCGTATTAAGTGGCACATCCTGGGGCGCAAATCGGACAATACTTTTACGACTCTACCGTTGCCTAGTCCGATCCAAACTCGATTACGGTTGCCTCGTGTACTCCTCGGCTCGTCCGTCGATTTTAAGTCGCCTAGATCCAATCCATCACCGTGGAATCAGGTTGAGTACTGGTGCCTTTCCCACTAGCCCAACAGTGAGTCTGTGTGCGGAAGCCGCCGAACCACCGCTTTCATATCGGCGCGATGTCCTTTTGTGCATTTACGCCTGCAAACTCTTAAGTATGCCAGGACATCCCTCTTTTAAACCGTTTTTTAACGACTCTTTGGATCGCCAGTACTCGACGCGCCCCCTAGCATTGCTCCCTCCTGGCGTTCGGTTTCGCTTACTTTTGCGACTCTTAGACATCACCTTGCCATCTGTGTTCCACAGGGGAGAATGCCGTTTTCCCCCCTGGCTCCGCTCGGAAATCCCCGTTGATCTGAGGCTAACGGCTATGCCGAAATCCACCACCCCTCCTCCGAGCATTCGCACGTCGTTTTTCGAACTTAAGGCTCATTATGGCCCCTGTAATTTTATATACACAGATGGCTCGAAAGACGACCAAGGAGTCGGATGTGCTTTTATTCACCGTGACCAGAGTTTTAAATTTCGCCTCTTACCGCAGTGCTCGATTTTTACCGCCGAGCTGTTTGCTATTTATCAAGCTATTTTATATATTCATAGGCAAGGTTCGCAGCGCTGGGTGATTTGCTCAGATTCTTTAAGCGCCCTCCAAAGCCTCAGGTCGCTGTACGCCTACCACCCTCTAGTGCAGCGTGTCCAGGATCGCCTTCACTTGGTCGCTGTCGATCGCATCAGCGTGTCTTTCGTGTGGGTCCCTGGACATGTAGGCCTGCCAGGTAACGAGGACGCTGATATCGCCGCGAAAGCTGCCCTTTCATGTGCCAGGTATTCTAGCACTCCGGTACCCTCTGTTGATTTTAGCGCTGTTTTACGGGACTTCACGCTTCTCGCTGGAAAAATTCTTGGAGCGCTGTCAAGCGGAACAAACTTCGGGAGGTAAAACCCCTCCCTGTCCCATGGCACACTTCCTCCCGTGGTTGCCGGCGCGAAGAAGTAATTTTAGCCAGACTACGTATCGGGCACTGCCGGTTTAGTCATAGCCATCTCTTATGTTCAGATCCTGCACCAGTTTGCCCTCGCTGCGGTGATCCACTAACGGTGCGACATATTTTAACACTGTGCCAGTTTTTAGCTCCCTTACGTGTATCTTTAGGTCTGCCAACAACTATGGCACAGATGCTAGCAGACACATCAAGCGCTGTAGAGCAAGTTTTCAGCTTTATTCACCTAAGTGGTTTGGATCGTCGTATATAACAATTCTCTTTCCACCTTTTCTGCTCTTCGGCCCTTCAGTCAAACTGGCTCTTATTGTTTTACCACTACTGGCATTGTTTTAGTGATGTTTTAACCTTTTACCCATCCGACCTGAAGGCTTCATGCCTGTCGTTTTCCTGTTAATCTTTTAGCGTTGTTAGGGCGCTAATAACCAAAGTAGTTGTGCGCCCCCCAAAACTGTAATACTACTACTAGTTCCAAAGACTGCCAACGTTTTGTCGAAGAAAAGGCAATGCAGGAAAGCCGGGTTAAGGAGAAGGTATCCTCGGACGCCCGGAAGGTCTTGCGTACTCGCCTGCCCTCCGTTTCTAGGTCCGGTACTTATAGCGCTGTCTTAGCTAAACCCGTTCCTAGAAAAGAAATATCAACGCAAACCTGCGATGCAGGTGAGGCTACCCTCTCAGAGTTCTTTTCCGGACTGAAGTACGGAAGTCCACAAATCCATCACCAGCGTCGGCAAGTACATAGCCTAAACGGAAGGAAACTAAAACAGCCCGGTCCCAAGCCAAACCGTCGACTTCTACATCTAAATATGACATTCCTGTCATATACGATCCACCGCCTAAAGTATTTAAGACCAGTTACACGAGGACAGATTATCATATACGATCCACCGCCTAAAGTATTTAAGACCAGTTACCAGAGGACAGATTATCATATACGATCCACCGCCTAAAGTATTTAAGACCAGTTACCAGAGGACAGATTATCTTAAAAGATCCGACCCGTATCCCCAGAAAGAAGGAAGCCCCTAGGACATCCCGAAGCTCTTCCTCTGAAGAGCTTTCTGGTGATTCGGATCGACGACTGTCATCTTCGTCGATCTCTGTGTCCATTAAATTTGAAGCCCTCAATCCGAAGTTCTGTTTAGGGAAAGGGGCCTCCTCCGCCGAAGAGATGGACCAAGAAGATTCCGACCACATTGCAAAAACGGCAACAAAAAAGCCCCAGGAGAAACCTGCAGAAAAAGGTGTTAGCCCTACACCGAAGAATAAGGGTAAACTGATTCGGCCACCGTTGAACTCGTCTTAATGTAGTCCAACTTTTACATTCGATCTCCATAGTTCAATGGCTATCCTACAATGGAATATACGGGGGTTAAGGACACATCGACCAGAACTGTAACTTTTGCTCAGTAAGCATAACCCCTTGGTGGTATGCTTACAAGAGACCAAGTTACGACCGCAAGACAGGTTTAAAATCAGACGCTACACACCACTGAGGTGTGATATTGAAACAGAAGAGGGCATTCCTGCTCATGGGGGCACTATGATGCTCCTCAGGGATGACATATTTGTAGATCCGTTTCAGCTACAATCTGACATACAATCTGTAGCTGTAAGGATTAAGCGGCCATCAATCGAATTTTGCATTTGCAATGTATGTCCCGCCATCAGATGACCTCTCGTTTATTGACCTTGAAGATCTGGTTTCCCAACTTTCAACCCATTTCTAAAAGTTGGAGACTTTAATGCCCATCACCCACTATGGGGCTCAACTCGGGCACGTTCGAGAGGCAACCTCATTGCATAATTTTTGGAGAGCAATACGGCATACCTTAACTGAGGAGGTTACGTAGTATGCAATACCGCCAAGTGGTGTCATAGGCCTTCTCCAGGTCAAAGAGATCTCCCACCACATTCTGCTGCAGTAGAAAGGTATCATTAATGTAAGCCTCAATGCGTGTTAGATTGTCAACACTAGAGCGATGGCAACGAAAACCGTATTGAAGGTTGGACAGCTGGTAATTGATTTCGAGCCACCAAACTAACCGAGAGTTTTCCGTTCGCTCAAACGTCTTACAGACGACACTCGTCAGGCAACTGGAGCGGTAACTAGATGGAAGTGTGCGGTCCTTTCCGGGTCGAGGGATGGGGATGACAATACGCTTTTGCCAGGAGGATGGAAAAACCCGCTCATGCCAGATGCGGTTATACATGCCTAAAAGGAAAGAGCGCATCGGGTGGAAGATGTAGCAGCATCTGTCTGTGGATGTCATCGGGACCGGGAGAAGAGTCCTTAACTAGGGCTAAAGAATTATGCAAGCTGGGCAGCGGTAAAAGGTTGGTTGTACGGCTCATTACATTCGCTATAAAATTAAAAGTTTTATGCGCTCCGCAGCTTTTTTGATAGGAAGGAAGAGGGCGTCATAACTAGCCGTTTGGCTAGTAGCAGCGAATGAGGTGGCAAGGGCTTCGGCTATATCTTGTTCGGTAGTGCAGGTGGAACCGTTGAGGGCAAGTCCGGGAATGACCGTCCGGCGATACATGCCATACATCCGCCGAACAGCTGACCATACCTGTTTGGCGGATCTGCGACGAGAAAGGGAAGACACGTAGGCTTCCCAGGATCTTCGTTTCGTATTGCGAAGCACAAAACGTGCCCTAGCTCGAGAACGTTTAAAAGCAACGAAGTTCTTTTCTGTCGGGTGCAACTAAAAAAGCCGCAAAGCACGTTTGCGTGGTTTTATAGCCACACAACATTCCTCACACCACCAGGGGACAAGGGTATGACGTGGGGTAGAAGAACCTCGAGGAATGCTGGATTTAGCGGCGAGCAGGATGGAACATGTAAGATACTCCATTTCATGAACGGTGTCAAAACCATCGTCGGTGAGGTGTATACGGGAATGAAACTTTTCCCAGTCAGCTTTGGAAATAATCCAGCGAGGACGTCGCGAAGGCGCATGTTGGCGGCCGGATAAATGGATGTTAATTGGGTAATGATCACTCCCAAAGAGGTGGGAAAGCACAGACCAATCAAGGAGTGGAACTAATACCGGGCTGCAGAATGAGAAGTCTGGTACCGAGTGCGTACTATTAGCGGATGACAAGAATGTCGGGTCACCAGTGTTCAGCAAAATCAGGCCGGACAAATCGAACGCGCCTACAATGAGGCAGCCACGAGCATATCAATGTCGGAGCCCCAGAGCGTGGGAGCTGAGCCAAAAGAGTCTGAAGATCCTGCTTTTGAAGAACACAGAGCCGAGGCAGATAAATGTTGCAAATGGTAAAAGAGATGCTCTCCCGCTGTATACCAACAGCGACAGCTTGCAACGGCGTGGTTAATGGTATATTGGTGGCAGAGATATTAGGCACCGCTAAAGTAGCAACGCCACAGCATGCTCGTGTGCCTGCAACGGAGTCTCCCCTAAATGCCGAAAAAGTGCTTAGGCGTAATGAGTGATAGTGATGCAAATGGGTTGCTTGGAGACAACTGATTGTGTCGGTTGAGAAACTAAAAACTGTAGGTCTTGAACTCGAGCTCGGAAACCATTGACGTTCCACTGGATTATTTCCATAAAGAGTTTAACGGGCCGTTTTAACTTTTTTCTTGACTTGGGCCCTACGATTTGAAAATCGTTAGCCTCCTGTGACTCCGCTGATGTTCGGGAGTCAGAACTCCTACGGCTCGAACGAGACCGGGAATTTATAGGAGGCGAGCGACTTCGCGATCTATGTTGTGGCCGGGACCGGTTTTTCACATTTACTACGGGATGTTTGTTACTCGCTGATGGCTTGGTGTCTGGAGTCTGTACGGCTGAAGCGGAGGTAGTGCTGGTGGATATACAAGTGGTCTTACACAACGTGGGTTTAACGGCTAGAAAATCAGTCTGGGTGGAGGCGTGGGCGACAGGGACGTGTTGAACAGCAACAGTGGGATTAGGAGTACGACGAGCTGCTAATGCATATCCAGTAGTAGTGGTAGCAGGCTTTAGTTGTTCAAAGCGCCGTCGTGCCTCTGGAAAAGTCAGGAGTTCCTTTACCCGTAGCTCCTGAATACTTTCTTCGTCCATGAATCTAGGGCACTGTCGTGAGCTGGAGGGATGACTACCACCACAGCTCACGCAACAAGGTGTTCGACTGCAGTTTGGGTCGTCGTGTGTCGCTAGGCCACATTGGCAGGATTGGTACGCGTGACCTTAGTATGTCCGAACTGCTGACATTGGAAACAGCGCATGGGTTTCGGGACATACTGGCGGACGCTAGCACGTTCATAGCCGCAATAGATGGACTTGGGCAACTTAGGCCCGGCGAAAGTAAGAAAAACCTTACGTAATGGGTACTCCTCTCCATCTTGTTTTCGTGTTAGCCGGTACGCCTGACAAACAAGCTGATCAGAGGCAACTTACTATTTCTTCATTCGCAAGACCACCTAAGCTGGAGGTGGTGACTACTCTTCTACAGATGTTAAGCGTTTTGCGTGGGTCCAACCGGATAGGGTAGGAGCCCAATAAAGTAGCTTTTTGCAGTTGGTGAGATTGGTCTGCACTTGTGCTCTCTGATTGTAAGGTGCCGCCTCGGAGACGCGTGGCGTTTTTGCCCGGGCCGCTAAGTTCGCGCTCTATTTAAAATGGACTAACATCTTTGATAGTTTTCCCATCACAAGTCAGTCATCACTAAATAAGGGTCAGTAAAAGAGGTTTTGCGCGGAGACATGATATAGACCCCCATCCGGAACCGTCGGCGTCAGCGTGCCATCCGGGGGTTAAAGAAAGACACCGAATCTTCACGGTCTGTGCCGTCATGGGGACCCCACCCATGACCGATCTCATTTGTACCTCAGATAAGCTACCCTTCCATATCCACTGTTTGTCCGTGTGGGTAAACCGTTAGCCCCTACCACAGGAATAACCGCCTGTGGCTCTCCACTCTAGGCCGCGCTGCATATAAAAAGGCATACGCGGATTCAGGGGACGTGTGGTTGATTACACCGGGGTTCCGTCAGCGGTAACACGTCCGGTTCGTGATACCCAGCGGCACACGGCCGTCGGGAGATTAACACAGACCGGGCACTCCAGGAGCTACGTGGGTGTACTTGACGGTGTGCACGGGTTCCGCACGTAAAGCTACACACAGGGCAGTGCGAGGGGTCCCCTCAACCTTCACTTTTGAGACGTCCGGAGAGCACACATGTTGGAAGCCTCGCTGAAAACTGTGGGACAGAACCACGGAGATTGAGATCCTTGCTGGTGAGACAGGAGTTATAAACGAAAGACCTTAAGTGCTAATAAATATAACAAAAAACTAGAAGGGGAAGATGATGCTTACTGATCAGCAGTAGCAGAGCGTGGCGCAGTTGATGGAGGTGAGGGGGATGAATTGAGGGTGAGTGGCTAGGGACCCCGGGATCGCCAATCCCGTACCTACCGTAGTAGGTCCCTGGGGAGGAACACCAGAGCCTCTTCTGCCGGTTTTCGGGGCTACTGATGGGCAGAAGTGAGAGATGATTTGACATACAACAGATGGTGTACATCTGTTTAAAGATGAGACAAAGTTGTTGCATGAAATCTTTTTTGCTATCCTTAATTAGGGATACGTGAGGTAGACACATCGTGTGCTAAGAGACTAAGAAGACATGGGAAGTGGTCGCTGGAATGTAAATCAGAGATGACGTTCCACTGTAATGAAACTGCTAACTGGGATGAACATACTGCCAAATCGATGTGCGAATAGGTGTTATAGGCGTCTGAAAGGAACGTTGGCGCTCCGGTATTCAGGAGAACCAAGTTATTGCTCTCCAACGGTTTCGCAAGGTCGTTGCCTCTCGAACATGCCCGAGTTGAGCCCCAAAGTGGGGAGGCACTCTGTAATTTCCTTCACAAATACAATCATCTGGTCACTGACATGGTCTTCTGCTAGCAGTTTCTTCTTGATAAATTGTCCCTTCGTTATCGTCAGCTCCGAAATGGTATACTTATTCCATCTTTCCTGCATCTCTGCGAAGGTCTTCATCTGTAATAGTGTTGAGAAAACCCTGTTTTAAGAGATTCTTAGTCAGCTATGCCTACTTAAACACTACTGTTTCTGGGGCACATCACGTGGAGGTGATCTCTTATCGCACCCCAAAAATTTCTACTTTTGTTATAACTATTTTGCTTTCTTCGTTCTGCTAGAACTCGTCAATGCGTTTTGTGTTTTCTTGGTCCATAATTTAACTTACATAAATTTACAAGCTCATTCAGAAAGAATTCGTTACAGTTCTGCATTATTTAAGTTCATTCCTATAAAACAGAATTTGTCATTAATTTATGCACATAGGCAAGAGTTTTCAGACATTTTCTTATATCCCTCGTTTCCTCAAGATCTTTCAGGCTCTTGGCAATCCTATTGTCAAGTGTAATTGTAGACTGTCTCGTTTTTTTACCCTCCAAGTCGAGTTCTTTTCTCTCGAAGAGGTATCCCTGGCATTCTGCATCATCCTTCAAGGCCTTAACTAGCGCGAGTATATTACGGTGTGGTCTTCGCACGATTTTGTTGAACCGGTGGATCCAACCTTCGACAGCATTGTTGGTTCTGTGACATTTTCCATGACAGTTCCATAACTCTGTTGGTATTGAAAGATTATCCAGCCACTGTACCACAAAGTAATAGAACAAACTTAATTGCTCATTTTCTGGCGACTTTTCTTCTATAATGAGCCAACCATCGTCAATTGAAAGAGCATTCGCTGAAAAGATCAGATTGACACTAGCAACTTTTTGTCGTATATTCCTTTCTTTTGAAATAATCATGTGGCGACGAATGACTTCCTATTCAAATCTAATATTGTTACGTTCCTGCTGAATTTTTTTTTCTTCCCAGGAGTTGTAAGCACTGCTGATAGGCCGCATTTCTCTTCAATGTAAAACTTTTCTTCGTCTTCCCTTAACACCGTTCCTTTGAATATGTTTAAAGCTGCTGTGGTTCTCTCTACCTTCTGCACGGAAAGAAGAGGTCCACCATTTTCCTTTTGTTTTTCAAAGTACTCTCTTAGGACACAAATCTTCTGGGCCTGAGCTTTTATAGTTCTTCTCGTACCCAGTGCACTCATTTGGCTTTACCAGGACTATAAGCCATTTTTATAAAAAAGGTAGCGAAACGAGGGCCACTACAATCCGTTACGTATGCAGCACCAGTAAAATATATAACAAACTAGAATGTCTCTAGGTACAGTGTTGTAATTCGTCCACAAATCAGAATCTCACTCTGCACTAATAACAATATAGTGCTGCGAACGCAAAACGCGGAAGGCAGAAGTGGGAACAACTGAGGAATGAATGCGTATAATGCAACGTGGGTGATGACACCTCCGCTGACGTGATGTATTTGTAACACGATTGGATGCGATAAGGCGAGCCTCCTTAAGTGCCCCTTATGAGCTGCCTGAGTCACGCGGCTGTTATTGATTCTCCCAGAGTCAGCAACAATGATGTCATGTTTTAGCAAAATACTGAAATTCGTCATAGTCGCAATATGCCCTTTCACAACACCTACGGGCTCTACCACCAGAACAGGCTTGTTGTCAAACCACATCTTACTGCTGTCGATATCTATTTCCTTTTCTTGAAAAGCACCTCTTTTGGTTTCAATTTCTTATGAGATTGCATTGTACACCCCATCAGCCTGTTTGATCTCAATGTTCCCAAACGAAATATTTTCAGTTGCCAACTCTGCAAAGAGCGGAAATGTGAACCAATTATCAAACTATAGCTAATGATTTATCTGCTTGGGAATGACCAGAAAGACGCAACACTGCATTTGCACATGCTCCTAAATCCTTCATTCCAGGCAGTGGATTACTTTTCCCACAATAAACTTCAAAATTGTACACATAAAATGTAAATGTTTTAGTCCCGTTAGCTACGTTTTTCGGCATGTACTGTTTCAAACTGGACTTCCCCTAGAAAGGGACCATTTGTTCATCCACACAATTTATGGCCGAAGAGTATAGCATTAAATTTCTGCAAAATACCGCTAAGTAGTGGTTTTATTTTGCAAAGTTTTTCTGCCTTCCATCATTCATATTAGCATTGTTGAAATGAAGATTTGATTTAATTTCTTCCCAACTATCCATACTCAACTTATTCGAAATCCATTGAATTCCAAGTAAGGAAGAGCAGTATAATCCTGTACGTAGCAACTGGATAAGGGACATACAAAGCACGGTCCTCATGAACTGTCCTAATTCAGCACCTGTCAACAGAAGCGGTTTAGATAGATTTTTTGTACTGAATACTAATAAGGTTGCTGAACATTTTCCAGGTTGTCATCCCTAAACTTTTAAATAATGAATTGGTTCCCAGATTGTTGCAGCGTCTGTAATACAACCTAACCACTGTGGAATGTCACGGTCACTTCTTGCCCTAGGCACATTTTCCAATTTTTGGTTGCTCCATTTTATATTGAGGAACCTGATGCAGCAGAATTGTTAGCATTTTCTCTAATAAATAATAAAGAATACAAAATTATAAAATTACCAGTTTCAAAATCCCTGTATGCGAGTGTGTATCAAATTTAGAATATAATAATACAGGCTGCAATATTTCTGTTACACCTGTTAACATGTTGACAAACGCTAACCATTCGATATTAGATTGTTAAAGCTATTAGATAAATATGATTTACCGAACGGTTTGAATTTAAATTGGAAATTAACCGAAGAACAAACGGAATTGTTGATGGTATATAATGTAATTGACGTGAATGAAAGTTCAATTTAGGAGGTAAACAAATAGTGGGCAGAATTAAACGTGGATCTATCTGGTCTGCTGAAGGTACGTTAAATATTAGATCTGAATGCATTGCTAATACAGAAAAAGGTCGTGTACCAGTAAACAGTTTACGAAAAACCTGTAGTGGAAAAATGTATTGCAGCTATTCATAGAGAGAAGAAAAACGTGAGTGCATTAAGAAGGTTGAGCATTTAAATGACAATTATATACTGCTTTGGTAGATAATGATAATCTTATACAAAACTTGCAAAAGGCAACTGAAGCACTACAAGATATGAAGGAGGCTAGTTATTAGACAGCATAATTTAACACAACTTCAAAATATAATTAATAAAATAAATACTAACGGTAATATGTACGAAGAGGTCATCGGGTTAAAAACTTTAATATTTAGTTTAACTAATTCTGATCTATGTGCTGCTGAAACAAAACAATTGGAAGAACGGTTGTATATTATGACAACGATTTAGAATTAACTAGTCAGGAAGAGGAAGGAGATAAAAAGAACAGCTTTGCGTACACAAGAAAATAGGTAAACATGCGATATATATATATATATATAATGTGTCTTGGTTATAACTAAAACCTTTACACTGTTTATTGAAATTTACATAAAATATGTTAAAACATTGAAGCCGAATACTGTTATAGTATTACTGAGGAGGCGATAATTTTTAAAATAATAAATAGTGAAACAAAAAAAGGTTACCGTACATACAACAATAATACTGAGTTCAGCTGTCCCATGTTTAAACAAAAATTAATTGATACGATCTTCACAAAAGATTCTATTATTGTATAATGTAGCGGAGGTACAGTGCATGCTGCCAAGGACAGTAATGTTACTGATTCCCCGCTCGCTGCGGTATACGCGCTTTCTGAATGATTAATTAATTCAATGGTTAGTTCATGGAGTGCTGAGTCGCACAATACTTTAGTCGCTACCGTTATGCCTTTTCTGGTAGTGTTTTATAATTGGTTCACAATAACCTTCCGGTATTTGTACTTTTAAACCTGTCTGGACTCGCCCAATACGTCCTGTTTCTATATTGCAGGAAGTGACACTTGCTACAACAAAGCCAGTAAGTGGGCTTTTCAATAGGGTGTATTGCATTCAGATTTAAAAATTCATATTGAAAGGCTCTATTTGTCGTATAATTAGTCGTGTTATTATCGTCATTGTCATCGTCATCGCTATCATCATTTTTGTCTTCTGAATGTAATAAGGCAGTCTGATCTTCAAAGTCAGTCTCGTCATTGTTTTCATCGTCTTGTATGTGAACTTGAAACATGTCTAATGTCGGTTAGTCTGTTGCAAATTTCATTGCGGCATTCCGGCAGTCGTTGGTCCACCATGGGACAGGAAATCGACCGGGTTGGGTGGCCGAACGTGGAATAGACTGTTCTCCAGTGGAAAGAATTGTAAGAGCTTCAATATATGTGCATATATAAAAACAAATTAAGTGTTTTACATGTTAAAAATCCTTATATCTAAGTGCAAATTAATGTTTACATTTTAAAAAGAATTTAAATATTGTCATGGGCAAACCTAACTGAATCTAAACGTTAAACAAATGCCCATAACGTGTGGGGGACTAGCTCAGGAACTACTCGCACTTTACATGCAACAGCTACCGTGCAAGGATCTAAATTTAAGCCCCTCAAAATCCAACCTCTGCGGTCCTCGTCCCGAGGGGTGGGCAACAGGAAGTAGGGGACTGACTGATGGGGTGAAGTACGGTGGGGACTGTATGTACCCCAGGACCGCTACGGCTGCCGAGAAGGCCCATCAGTAACCCTGAAAACTGGCAGAAGAGGCTCTGGTATTTTCCCCCAGGGACCTACTACGGTCCCTAGCCATTCACCCTCAATTCATCCCCAGGGTCCCTAGCCATTCACCCTCAATTCATCCCCTTCATCTCCATCAACTGTGCCACGTGTAGCTACTGCTTGTCAGTAAGGATCACCTTCTTCCCCTTCTAGTTTTTTATTATGATTATTAGTACTTAAGGTCTTAGGTTTATAACTCCTGTCTCACCAGCAGGGATCTCTCCTATCTCCGTGGTTCTGTCCCACGGTTTTCAGCGCGGCTTCCGACATGTGTGCTCTCCGGAGGTCTCAAAAGTGAAGGTTGAACGGACCCTTCGCACTGCCCCTATGTGTAGCCTTAGGTGCGGAGCCCGTCCACACCGTCAAGTACACCCACGTAGCTCCTTGAGGGCCCGGTCTGTGGTAATCTCCCGACGGCCGCGTTTTACCGTTGGGTTAGTATCACGGACCGGACGTGTTACCGCTGACGGAACCCCGGTGTAATCAACCACAAGTCCCCTGAATCCGCGTGTGCCTATTACACGCATGCGCGGCCTAAAGTGGGGAGCCACAGGCGGTTATTCCTGTGGTAGGGGCATAAAGCCGGGGTGTGCGTGGTGAACGGTTTACCCATACGGACAAGCAGTGGAGATTGAAGGGTAGCTTTTCTGAAGTACAAATGAGATCGGTCATGGGTGAGGTCCCCATGACGGCACAGACCGTGAAGATTCGGTGTCTTTCTTTCTTTAACCCCCGGATGGCAGGCTGACGCCGACGGTTCCGGAAGGGGGTCTATATCATCATGTCTCCGCGCAAACAATCCTTCATTGACCCTTATTTAGTTATGACTTTGGCTTGTGATGGGAAAACTTTTAAAGATATCAGTCCGTTTTATATAAAGCGTGAAGTTGACAAAATCAGCGGCCCGGTCAAAAACGCTACGCGTCTCCGAGACGGTAGCTTACTATTAGAGAGCACCAGTGCAGACCAGTCTCGCAAACTACAAAAGGCGACTTTGTTGGGCTCCTACCCTATCCGGGTAGCCCCACACAAAACACTTAACACCTGTCGAGGAGTAGTCACCACCTCCAGCCTAGACGGTCTTGCAAACGAGGAAATAGTAAGTTGCCTCTCGGATCAGCTTGTTTGTCAGGCGTACCGGCTAACACGGAAACAAGATGGCAAGGAGTACCCACTACGTACGGTATTTCTAACGTTTGCTGGGACTAAGTTACCGGAGTACATCTATTGCGGCTATGAGCGTGCGAGTGTCCGCCAGTATGTCCCGAACCCCATGCGCTGCTTCCAATGTCAGCGGTTCGGACATACTAAGGTCACATGCACCAATCCTGCTCTTTGTGAGCAATGTGGCCTAGCTAAACACGACGACGCAAACTGCAGCCGAACACCTTGCTGCGTGAACTGTAGCGGTAGTCATCCCTCCAGCTCGTGACAGTGTCCTAGATTCATGGACGAAAAAAGCTTACAGGAGCTACGTGTAAAGGAACGCCTCACTTTTCCAGAGGCACGACGGCGCTTCGAACAACTGAAGCCTGCGACCACTACTACTGGATATGCACTAGCAGCTCGCCGTACTCCTAATACCACTGTTGCTGTTCAACACGTCCCTGTCGCCCACGCATCCACGCAGACTGACTTTCTAGCCGTTAAACCTTCGTCTCAGACTGTATATCCACCAGCACTACCTCCGCCTCAACCGTACAAACTCCAACCACCAAGCCATCAACGGGTGACAACCATCCCGTAGTAAATATGAAAAGCCGATCCCGGCCACAACGTAGATCGCGAAGTCGCTCGCCTTCTATGAGATCCCGGTCTCGTTCTACGAGCCGTAGGAGTACTGACTCCCGAACATCAGCGGAGTCACAGGACGCTAACGATTTTCGAATCGTGGGGCCCAGATCAGCCAAGGTCAAGAAAAAGGTTAAAACGGCCCGCTAAAAACTCTTTATGGAAATAATCCAGTGGAATGTCAATGGTTTTCGAGCTCGTGCTCAAGACCTACAACATTTAGTTGCTCAACGGTCACCATCAATTATTTGTCTCCAGGAAACCCACTTACATCCCAATCACTCATTACACCTTCACTCTTTCTCTGCATTTAGAAGCGACTCTCTTGCAGGTATGCGTGCAAGCGGTGGCGTTGCTACCTTAGTGGCGCCTAACATCTCAGCCGCCAACGTTCCTCTCACCACACCATTGCAAGCTGTGGCCGTTCGGATACAGCTGGAGAGCATCAGTTTTACCATATGCAACATGTACCTGCCGCCGCTCAGTATAGTTCCAGAGCGTGATCTTCAAGCTCTATTGGCTCAGCTCCCCTCACCACTACTCCTTGTGGGAGATTTGAATGCCAAGCACACGCTCTGGGGATCAGACACTGATGACGCCCGTGGATGCCTCCTCGTGGACGTCTTCGATAAGTCTGACCTGCTTCTGCTAAATACTGGTGACCCGACATTCCTATCATCCGCATATGGTACACATTCCGTACTAGACCTTTCTTTCTGCAGTCCAGCATTAGTACCATTACTTGAGTGGTCAGTACTTTCCGACCTCTTTGGCAGTGATCATTACCCCATTAACATTCATTTTTCTGGCCGCCAATGTGTACCTTCTCGACATCCTCGCTGGATTATTTCCAAAGCTAATTGGGGAAAATTCCATTCCCTGATAAACCTTATCGATGACGGTTTCGACACCATCGACGAAATGGTCGAATATTTTACTTGCTCGATCCTGCTCGCAACAGAATCCAGCATTCCTCGGGGTTCATCTACACCACGGCGTATCCCTGTACCGTGGTGGTCTGAGGAGTGCAGTTTGGCAGTCAAAGCACGCAAACGTGCTTTGAGCGTTTTTCAGCGGCACCCGACTGAAGGGAACTTTGTCGCCTTCAAACGTTCTCGTGCTAGGGCACGGTTTATACTGCGCAACGCAAAACGTACATCTTGGGAAGCCTATGTGTCTTCGCTTTCCCGGCGCAGCTCTACCCAACAGGTATGGTCAGCTGTTCGGCGGATGTATGGCAAGTATCGCCGGACGGTAATTCCGGGCCTTGCCATCAACGGTTCCATGTGCACCACCGAGCAGGACATAGCAGAAGCCCTAGCTACAACATTTGCTGCTACTAGCCAAACTGCCCGCTATGACGCTCTCTTCCTGCCTATTAAGGAAAAGGCGGAACGGGTACAACTAAATTTTAATAGTGACTGCACCGAGCCGTACAACCAACCGTTTACCGCTGCCGAGCTCGCCCACTCTCTAGCGTTAGCAAAGGATTCTTCTCCAGGTCCCGATGACGTACACCGACAGATGCTGCTACATCTTCCATCTGAGGCGCTATGTTTCCTGTTAAACATCTATAACCGCATTTGGCATGAGCGAGTTTTCCCTTCCTCCTGGCGAGAGGGTATTGTCATCCCCATCCCTCGACCCGGAAAGGACCGCACGCTTCCATCTAGCTACCGCCCCATTTGCCTGACGAGTGTCATCTGTAAGACATTCGAGCGAATGGTAAACGCTCGGTTAAATTGGTGGCTAGAAAAACATAACCATCTGTCCAACTTGCAATGCGGTTTTCGCCGCCACCGCTCAAGTGTCGATAATCTAACACGCCTTGAGGGTTATATTTCCGATGCGTTTCTACTGAAACAGCACGTCGTGGGCGTGTTCCTCGACCTGGAGAAGGCTTATGACACCACCTGGCGGTACGGCATACTCCGTAACTTACATGGTTACGGTATGCGTGGTCATCTCCCCGAATTCCTATGCAACTTTTTAAAACTTCGCCGTTTTCGGGTTCGCATAGGAAACACGATATCACGGGAGCGGATACAGGAGAACGGCGTACCTCAAGGGTCAATTTTGAGCGTCACCCTTTTTGCCGTAGCGATTAACGGTATCACTAGTGCCGTTCGAAGTGGAATTCCATCATCCCTCTATGTTGACGACTTCGCAGTCTATTATAGGTCTGCCAACATAGATCACATAGAGCGCCAACTGCAGCTGACCATTACCCAGCTAGCAGCTTGGGCGCTTGAAACCGGCTTCCGTTTTTCAGCTGCGAAGACGCAGTGTATCCACTTTCACCGCCTACGAGGTATTCACCCGCCTCCTGATCTTCATTTGAACGGCACACCCCTACCATTTGTCTCAAACCTGAAGTTCTTGGGCCTCTACTTGGACCGACAACTAAATTGGGAGCACCACATTCGTCACCTTCGAGCCTCTTGCGATCGTTCTCTTCGGGTGCTAAAAGTATTATCTGGAGCATCTTGGGGGGGGGGGCGATCGCACGGTAATGTTGAGGCTGTACCGCTCTCTGGTTCGGTCCAAGCTGGACTATGGCAGTTTTATTTATGGCGCAGCGACCGCCTCTAAACTTCGCCTTTTAGACACCGTGCATCACACTGGCATCCGCCTTGCCACAGGAGCATTCCGCACCAGTCGAGTCGACTGCCTGTATGCAGACTCAGGCGAACCTCCACTCCATATTCGTCGCTCGCTGTTACTCTGCTCATACGTTTCAAAGTTGGCAAGTCATCCCAATCATCCTTGCTTTAAACCAGTTCTGCGTCCAGATTTAGTCCACCGTTATATGCGCCCTGGTTCTCGGACTCGCCCCGTGGGAATTAGATTTCGGGATCTCCTACATTCCCATGGCCTCCGAATGCCTCGCGTGGAGAGGTCGTCCATCAGCCTTTATCCTGCTTGGCAACTGGATCGTGCGAGTTTTGATCTCGCTCTTTCAAGCAACTCTAGACTCGCTACTCCACATTCGGTGTTCCAACAACTTTTTGCCGAATTGCTGGGCCGTTACCCTAACTATGTTCCGGTCTTCACAGACGGTTCTCAGTTAGGTAACGCTACGGGTTGCGCATTCTTTATTAACGGTGAGGCTCATAAATTTCGCCTTCTGGACTCCACTTCAGTTTTTTCCGCAGAACTGTATGCCATCTTTTATTTGCTCCTTTTTATTTGCAAGTTAGCTCCCGGCTCTTTTATTGTCTGCACTGATTCTCTGAGTGCTCTTCAGGCCTTGCAACAGCACACTGCCGCTCACACCCTCGTTTTAAAAATACAGGCCCAGATCTCGCAGATGCTCAGGCGCGGGTACAATTTTGTTTTTACTTGGACCCCAGGCCATGTGGGGATTTCCGGAAACGAGGAGGCGGACGCGGCTGCAAAGTCAGCTTGCCGTTTGCCCCGGGGTTTAACAACTACTGTGCCATACCAGGATGTGCAACGTTTTTTCCGTCGCCAACTCCTCTCTGTTTGGCAGCACTCCTGGACAGCTATGGAAGGCACACAACTCCGGGCAATTAAAGAGAGCGTACAACCCTGGCTAACTTCCTGCAGGGATAACCGGCGAGCCGAGGTGATACTCACCCGGCTGAGAATTGGGCACACACGAGTCACTCATGGCCATTTATTAAGAGGGGAACCGGCCCCTGTGTGTGCTCCGTGTTCAGTACGCCTCACTGTGCGGCATATTTTACTCGATTGCCCACAGTATGCCCGCGTTCGCCAGTCTTTGGGCTTGGGAGCTAACTTGCGCAGTATTTTAGGTGATGACCCAGTGGCCGTTGATAAGGCACTGCGCTTTAATTTTAAAATAGGTTTTAATAAACAAGTCTGACTCGTGTGTTAGGTTTATTAATTTTAGAGTTTTTAAATTTTTAGTACTGGGATGAATTTTAATGTGCTTTTAATAGTTGAGTGTTTTAATTGTATTTTACCTTTTCAACTGAATTTTTATAGTTATTAGGGTTTTTAGTGTTGACTTGGGGCCCAAATGACCTTGTTGTCGACGGGCCCTTAAACACCACATACTCACTCACTCACTCACTCTAAATTTAAAGAGTAACTCGGCCAATTCACAAAATGATCACAATTTAATTAAACAGAGAGAGAATCGAATACAATTTACCTTAGTTAACCTTGTCACCAAACTACGGTGAAACCATCGTTGTCCCGGGCAGAAATAGCAAGGTGAAGAGACACAGAGAGAGCCCCTACTGACATCCGTCGCACTCTGACGGTGAACGTTATATCCTCAAGTTAGGAAGCTTCTGTCCACTCAGCTTGGGGACCTTCCCTCCACCCCACGCGTAAAAGGAGTTTCCCCTACCCACTCCCATAGGCGAGTTGCCACATGCTCTGCAATGCTTAGCTGGCTACTTCTGTACAAAGACATTCATAACGTCCGCAGAAACCCTATATATATATATATATATATATATATATATATATACTTCCCACTAACAAGGCTGACGCAGTCGAATGATGTAAAGCTTTAAGAACTCTGTGTGACAAGAACTACCACCTCTGAAGTATTTTAGGTGACGACGCAGTGGCCGTGGATAAGGCACTGCGGTTTGTTTTTAAAATTGGTTTTAATAAACAAGTCTAACTTGCATTTTATATTTATTTTAGAGATTTTAAATTATAGGCTTTAGATGGTTTTTTATGTCCTTTTTAACAGTTGAGTGTTTTTATTATATTTTACCTTTTAACAAATATTTTTATAGCTTTTAGGTTTTAGTGTTGACTTAAGGCCCAAATGACCTTGATGTCGACGGGCCCTAAAGCCCCACACACTCACTCACCCCCTCTGAAGTATTGGTAGCCTACTGGTAGATTAATTAAAGGATATTAGAAATGTCTTCACTTTGCCTAAATATACATACAAACATAATCAGAAATGTAACCCCCAAGTTATAAGCTTACCGCAAATGCCCACCGAGATATCATGGTTTTGATTTTCGAATAATTCAATGTCATGAAGAGCCACAGGGATGTATATTACTTGAGCATTAATTTCGCGATATATATCATATTTACTGCTCGTGCTAGCTCTATACCTGTTCTGGCGAGCTGGAAATTTTGCCGCCAGCATACAATATGCTAAACATTTAGTCTGTATTCCGAATATTCACGACAGCAGCCCGCGTTTAACGGGCCGTATTGACATGCGCATAAGGTTAATGAATCTTATCCTATAAAGAGGTTTCGAACTGGCTTTTGTTTCAAAATTCTCTAGATGAGCCATTATGGACTTACAATTCAGATTTGTTTGTCGATTGCAATATAGCATCCATCTTACTGTTAAAGTTAATCGATTCAATTCTTTGGCATGCTAATTTAATTCCTGATTTGTAAGTTTTTATGGACTTCTGGATTTCATTGGTGACAACGGGTTTGCACAAGTTCAAGAACGTTGATGTATCTAGCTCTTGTTTAGAATTCTTTATGGTACCTGTAAAGATCCTGTGCTGGAATGCTGGTTTGCTAGTAATGCATTCCGATACGTTGCCGATGTGTGAAATGAAATGTGTAGTGTTTAACGCCCACTTTTACTACAGACGGCACCGCAGGCGATGACACTGATGATACATGAGATGAAGATGGAGCACCGGTGGAATGAGATGGCTGGGGAAACCGGAGGTCTCGGAGAAAACCCGCCCCAGCGCCGTGTTGTCCATCATAAATCTCACTTTACGGTCGCCTGTGATCGAACCTGGTCCGCCTTGGTGAGAGCCAAGCGGTCTAACCACTGAGCCACGGCGCGTCCCTGTTGATATGTGTCGGCTGCTTTGAACTACTTGCACGAAGCTCTTGCGACTCGTTACACCTTCTGAAATTATGGATTAAACATGTCAGAAAACACGACTAATTGATGATGATGATTGGTATAAGGGCGCTCAACTTCAGTGGTTATCAGCGCCCTTTAAAAAGTTAGTCACGGCAAAGGCCAGACATAAAAGGTGCTAAAAACGGATAAATAAAAAGAAACATACAAAAGGACACGTACGGAAGAAAACACAAACCAACAAAAACGAAGGAGAAAGAGAATTAAAAACCACCTTAAAACGTCCATAGTCAAATTCTAAAATCAAGGCGACGAAAAAATCTAAAAAGCTTCTCCACTACTTCACGATCGTCTGCTAACATTGCTGCAAAGGTGGTCGGCAGCTGCACAGACGCCCGAAGGTGTGCTAGGTGAGGACACTAGCAGCACGTGTCGGACGGACAACGACGCATGGCAGAATGGACACAGTGGAGCAGGCGCCTTTTGAAAAATAAAACTATGAGTAAAAAAGCAGTGCCCTATACGCAACCGAGCCAAAATTACCTCTTCGCGACGACAGGAACGACAGGAGGTAACCCAGGGAATCGGAAGTGCCTTAACGGACCTAAGTTGATTATTGCGGAGAGCGGACCACTCTTCATGCCAACAGGTGTCCACAGCTCTCCGCAGTAGAGCCCTAAAATCTTCCGATGTTACTGATGGTATGCGAACCCTGGGCTGTATGGTTGCCGTCTAGGCTGCCGAATCCGCCACTTCATTCCCTCGCAAGCCTACGTGACCAGGGATCCAGGCACACACCACGCTTACGCCAGAAGCGCGTAAAACGTGGAGGGCATCCTGGATACGCTGCACAATAGGGTGGTAGCTGTACAGCTGCCGTAGGCTTTGAAGTGCACTGAGGGAATCAGATAGGATAAGACAGTCCCCCAACTTTCGTCCACGCACGTGTAAAATGGCCCGGTATATTGCATACAACTCTGCAGTAAAAATGGAAGTGCTAGTGTGGAAGCCGAATGTATAGGTTTCGGTTCCACACACGTAAGCACAACCGACACCATTTGAGCTCTTGGAGCCATCAGTGTAAATGATAAAATGGTGCTCGTATCGCGCTAAAAATTCTAAAAAGCAGAGGCGGATACCAGACGTAGACATGGTAGATTTAGTATACTTAGTCATGCCCAGATCCACGTGGGACGCTCCGCGCAGCCAAGGGGGGTACATCCTCTCCCCCGCCCCTCAAAATCCAACCTCTGCGGTCCTCGTCCCGAGGGGTGGGCAACAGGAAGTAGGGGACTGACTGATGGGGTGATGTACGGTGGGGACTTGGTGTACCCACGACCGCTACGGCTGCCGAGAAGGCCCATCAGTAACCCCGAAAACTGGCAGAAGAGGCTCTGGTATTCTCCCCCAGGGACCTACTACGGTAGGTACGGGATTGGCGAACCCGGGGTCCCTAGCCACTCACCCTCATTTCATCCCCCTCACCTCCATCAACTGTGCCACGCTGTGCTACTGCTGATCAGTATGCATCACCTTCCCCTTCTAGTTTTTTATTATAATTATTAGCACTTAAGGTCTTAGGTTTATAACTCCTGTCTCACCAGCAGGAATCTCTCCTATCTCCGTGGTTCTGTCCCACGGTTTTCAGCGCGGCTTCCGACATGTGTGCTCTCCGGAGGTCTCAAAAGTGAAGTTTGAGCGGACCCTTCGCACTGCCCCTATGTGTAGCCTTAGGTGCGGAGCCCGTCCACACCGTCAAGTACACCCACGTAGCTCCTTGAGGGCCCGGTCTGTGTTAATCTCCCGACGGCCGTGTTGCCGTTGGGTTAGTATCACGGACCGGACGTGTTACCGCTGACGGAACCCCGGTGTAATCAACCACAAGTCCCCTGAATCCGCGTGTGCCTATTATACGCAGCGCGGCCTAAAGTGGGGAGCCACAGGCGGTTATTCCTGTGGATAGGAGCATAAAGCCGGGATGTGCGTGGTGAACGGTTTACCCATACGGACAAGCAGTGGATATTGAAGGGTAGCTTTTCTGAGGTACAAATGAGATCGGTCATGGGTGAGGTCCCCATGACGGCACAGACCGTGAAGATTCGGTGTCTTTCTTTTTTAACCCCCGGATGGCAGGCTGACGCCGACGGTTCCGGATGGGGGTCTCTATCATCATGTCTCCGCGGAAAACCTCCTTTACTGACCCATTTTTAGTGATGACCTTGGCATGTGATGGCAAAACGTTTAAAGGTATTAGTCCGTTCTATATCAAGCGTGAATTAGACAAAATCAGTGGCCCTGTCAAAAACGCTACGCGTCTCCGAGACGGTAGCTTACTATTAGAGAGCACAAGTGCAGACCAGTCTAAAAAAGTGCAAAAGGCTACTTTGTTGGGCTCCTTCCCTATCCGGTTAGCCCCACACAAAACACTTAACACCTGTAGAGGAGTAGTCACCACCTCCAGCCTAGATGGTCTTGCAAATGAAGAAATAGTAAGTTGCCTCTCTGACCAGCTTGTTTGTCAGGCGTACCGCTTAACACGGAAACAAGATGGCAAGGAGTACCCACTACGTACGGTATTTCTAACGTTTGCTGGGACGAAGTTACCCGAATACATATATTGCGGCTATGAACGTGCTAGCGTCCGCCAGTATGTCCCGAACCCCATGCGCTGCTTCCAATGTCTGCGGTTCGGACATACTAAGGTCACCTGTACCAATCCTGCTCTTTGTGAACAATGTGGCCTACCGAAGCACGAGGATCCAAACTGCACTCGAACACCCTGTTGCGTGAACTGTGGCGTCAGTCAACCCTCCAGTTCGCGACAGTGCGCAAAATTCATGGACGAAAAGAGCATTCAGGAACTACGTGTAAAGGAACGCCTGACTTTTCCAGAGGCACGACGGCGCTTTGAGCAACTAAAGCCTGCTACCACTACTACTGGATATGCATCAGCAGCTCGCCGTACTCCCAACACCACTGTTGCTGTTCAACACGTCCCTGTCGCCCACGCATCCACGCAGACTGACTTTCTAGCCGTTAAACCTACGTCTCAGACAGTTTGTATATCCACCAGCACTACCTCCGCCCCCCAGGGGCCTACTACGGTAGGTACGGGTATTGGCGATCCCGGGATCCCGAGCCAACAGTCTCCCTCGTGTGGGCTCCTCTTCGTGGTTGAGGGAGACGGTCAACAGGCCCACCCACGTGTAGGCCGTGCGTGGAGACCCGTGTCGGTGGAAAGGTTAGTCCTGGTGGTTGAGGGATGCGTACCTGAGCTCGTAACAGCTTTTTTTCTGAATTCGGGGAGGGTACGCATTTCTAATACACTACTTTGGCTTCTGCTTCGCCTAAACGGGAGGCTAGGGACTAACCCACCCCTCGTCAATCGGCCAGGACAAGGTGTTCCACTGAACTTCAGGGTGAGTGGGACGGCGCGCCCGCTACTGGGATGACCCCTTGTTGGGCTCCGTGGTGGGTGGGGAGTACTGGGGGATGAAATTTACGCTAACTCTTATGTTAAACCCTAAAACTAAAACTAATTCCAACAATTGTGGTAGAAATGGAAAAGAAGTAGTCGAGTCTTGTGGTCCTCGCTACTTGGTGGTTAGTCGTACAGAAGGTCAGAAGTTTACGACAGTGAACCCTTTTACGATCCAAAGGGGATTAGACAAAATTGCTGGTCCTGTCAAGTCATGCATACGATCGCGGAACGGCACGCTCCTGGTTGAGGCGCATTCTAGCTCCCAGGCAGCATCATTATTGAAGGCTAGCATGCTAGGTAGTTATCCCATAACTGTCACGATACATAAGACCCTGAACTCCTCGCGCGCGGTGGTAACCACCCGTGCGTTGGACGGTATGTCCAACGAGGAGATTCAGGAGAACCTGAAAGACCAAGGAGTTACCTGTGTGTACCGAGTGCAGCGCAGAGAACGTGGGGAATTGTTGCCTACTCGTACCCTGTTCCTTACTTTTGATAGGGTAGATCTTCCTCAAAAGATAAGGGCAGGCTACGAGAGTATTGAGGTTAGGCCGTATATACCAAACCCCCTGCGGTGCTACAAGTGTCAGCGTTATGGTCACACTAGTCAACTGTGTAACGGAACTCCAGCATGCGTTAACTGTAGTTTGGCTTTACATGAGGGTGAGTGCTCCTCGCCCATTAAATGTATAAACTGTGCCGGGGAGCATCCATCTAGCTCCAAAGACTGCCCACGCTTTGTGGAAGAAAAGGCAATACAGGAGATCCGGGTTAAGGAGAAGCTATCCTTCTCGGACGCCCGGAAGCTCCTGCGTACGCGCCTGCCCTCCATCCCTAGGTCCGGTACTTATAGCTCTGTGGTAGCTAAACCGGTTCCTAGAAAGGAAATCGCAACGCAAACCTGCGGTTCAGGTGAGGCTACCATCTCTGATAGAGTTATTGTTCCAACACAAGTACGGAAGTCCACAAACCCGTCAGCAGCGTCGGCAAATACATCGCCTCAACGGACGAAGAAATCTAAAACCTCAGCCCCGTCCGAAGCCAAACCGTCGACTTCTACCTCTAAACATGACAAGCCTGTAATATACGACCCACCGCCTAAAGTATTCAAGACCAGCTACGAGAGGACAGATTTCCTTAAAGATTCGACCCGTATCCCCAGGAAGAAAAAATCCTCTAGGACATCCCGAAGCTCTTCTTCTGAAGAGCTTTCTGGTGATGATTCGGATCGACGACTGTCATCTTCGTCGATCTCTGTGTCCAATAAATTTGAAGCCCTCGAACCTAAGTTCTCTGTAGGGAAAGGGGCTTCCTCCGCCGAAGAGATGGACCAAGAGGATACCGACCACAGAACGGCAACAAAACGGCCAGGATAAACAGGACGAAAAAGGTGTTAGACCTACACCGAAGAAAAAGGGTAAGCTGATTCGGCCACCGTTAAAGTCGTCTTGATGTACAGCAACTTTTACAACCTATCTCCATAGTTCCAATGGCTATCCTACAATGGAACATGCGGGGTTTAAGAACACATCGACCAGAGCTGGAACTTTTGCTCAGTAAGCATAACCCCCTGGTGGTATGCTTACAAGAGACTAAGCTGCGACCGCAAGACAAGTTTAACATCCGACGCTACACACCACTACGCTGTGATATTGACACAGAAGAGGGTGTTCCTGCTCACGGGGGCACTATGATGCTCCTCAGGGATGACATATTTGTAGATCCGGTACAGCTGCAATCTGATATACAATCTGTAGCTGTAAGGATTACGCTGCCATCAATCGAATTTTGCATTTGCAGTGTATATCTCCCGCCATCAGATGACCTCTCGTTAATTGACCTTGAAGATCTGGTTTCCCAACTTTCAACACCTTTTCTAATAGTTGGAGACTTTAATGCCCATCACCCACTATGGGGCTCAGCTCGGGTATGTTCGAGAGGCCACCTCATTGCAAAATTCTTGGAGAGCACTAACTTGGTTCTCCTAAATTCCGGAGAGCCAACGTTCCTCTCAGACGCCTATAACACCTTTTCGCACATCGATTTGGCAGTATGTTCATCCGAGTTAGCACTTTCATTACAGTGGAATGTCATCTGATTTATACTCTAGCGACCACTTCCCATGTCTTCTTAGTCTCTTAGCACACGATGTGTCTCCCTCACGTATTCCTAGATGGCGCTTTGATCGAGCCAACTGGAACCTTTACACCCAGTTGGCTGTCTTTGTGTACCACGAGCACGATTCTGTGAATGATCTAGTCGATCATCTCACAGAGAAAATTCTTTCCGCTGCAGAACAGTCTATTCCACGTTCGGCTACCCATCCCGGTCGATTTCCTGTCCCATGGTGGAACAACGACTGCCGGAATGCTATTCGTGCTCGTAGACGTGCTCTACGGGTATTCCAACGACACGCTACCCTAAGTAATCTTATTGAGTACAAGAAAGCGCGTGCACAGTCTAGGCAAATAATTAAGGATAGCAAAAAGATCTCATGGAACAACTTTGTCGCATCTTTTAACAGATGGACACCTTCATCTGTTGTATGGGATAGGTTACGGCGCGTGGCCGGAAAATCAACCCACTTGCCAACCGCTGGTCTGAAAACACCTGCAGGAGTTGTTGATCCGTTCGTCGTGGCTAACACCTTCGGCTGTGCTTTTGCTCAGGTGTCTAGCTCAAGTAATTATGCTCCTGAGTTTATGTCAATTAAGACTCAGGTAGAATCTCAAGGTTTCGTGTTTAGTTCCAGAAACCTTGAAGATTATAACCGCCTCTTCACCCTGGCAGAGTTAGAACACGCTCTTTCATCATCGCGACTGACAGCACCAGGACCGGACGGAATCCACGTTCAAATGATACAACATCTCTCACCTGAAGGTAAGGCATTCCTGCTCGAGGTCTATAACCGTGTTTGGGTTGATGCCACGTTTCCGGATAAGTGGCGAGAAGCCACCATTATACCTATCTTGAAAGCTGGCAAGGACCGTCACCTCCCTTCTAGCTACCGTCCTATTTCCCTCACCAGTTGCGTCTGCAAGGTGATGGAACGCATGATAAATGGGCGGTTGGTATAGTGGCTAGAAACGCACAACCTACTCAATAACATCCAGTGCGGTTTTCGACGACGCCGTTCAACAGTGGATCATCTTGTGTCCATGTCGACACAGATTATGAACGGCTTTTTTAAAAACTGTCAAACAGTCGGAATATTTTTTGACCTCGTGTTGGCGGGCAGGGTTGCTACGTACTCTGCACACCTGGAATATACGTGGACGCCTACCACTCTTCCTTCAGGAATTCTTGAAAGACCGCGTATTCCGAGTAAGGGTTTACTCGGTATTTTCGAACCTGTTCGTTCAAGAGAACGGTGTACCACAGGGATCGGTACTCAGTGTTACGTTGTTTGCTATTGCGATTAATTCTATCTCGAAATGTGTACCTCCGGGGGTCTCGTCATGCCTATTTGTAGACGACTTTGCTGTGTATTGTACATCTCAGCGCACTTCGTTTATAGAGCGCCGTCTTCAGACCACCTTGGACAACCTTAAGGTTTGGAGTTTAAAGAACGGCTTCCGATTCTCTGCTGAGAAAACCATCTGTGTTAACTTTTGGCGTCAGCGGAGTCGACTACCTCCAAGGCTGCGGCTAGGCTCTGATCTACTACCTTTTGCAGATGAAACGAGGTTCCTTGGATTGATATTTGATAGAAAACTCAGTTGGTCGTCGCATATAGCACAACTGAAAGCACGATGTGATCGATCTCTAAATATCTTGCGTATACTAAGTGGCAAATCGTGGGGAGCGGATCGTACAGTGTTATTGCGACTTTATCGCGCACTCATCCGTTCCAAATTAGATTATGGGAGTATCGTTTATGGCTCAGCGCGACCATCTGTGCTGAAAAAACTGGACACGGTGCATAACTCCGGCCTTCGTATAGCTACTGGGGCATTTCCAACCAGCCCAGTCGTAAGTCTCTACGCCGAAACGGCGGAACCTCCTCTGCAACATCGGCGGGAGATATTACTAGCAAATTATGGCTGTGGGTTGAACAGTATGCCTTGGCATCCTACATGTGCACCGTTTTTTGATACCTCCTTGGACGTACGTTACAGAAACACACGTCTGAGGCCCAAGCCGCCAGGATTTCGCTTCCGGGAACTCCTTGGTAGACTTACACTTAACTTGCCTAGGTTCTTCCCTAAGGGCGAAAGACTGTATCCCCCTTGGATGCGTGCAGCAGATCACGTAGATCTCGGCATGGTGCTGCATAGCAAATCCACGACGCCGACGAGCAGTATCCGCGGTTTGTTTTTAGAGTTTTTATCAGGCTATAAGGATTTTAGTTTATTTTATACCGATGGGTCTAAGAGCTCTGCTGGTGTTGGATGTGCATTCGTCCATGGAGCCGAACCCTTTACATTCGGTCTCCATGGCAGCACTTCCATATACAATGCTGAGCTCTATGCCATTTACCGAGCCCTTTTACATGTTCGCCGGAGGAAATTGGGTAATTGCCTTATCTTAAGTGATTCCCTTAGCGCACTCCAGAGCCTGCGTGCGCTGTACACCCACCACCCTATTGTACAGCTTATACAGGACACCCTTCACACCTTACACGCCTCAGGCGTTAGCGTCGTGTGTGCATGGGTTCCTGGTCACGCAGGCTTGCAGGGGAATGAAATGGCGGATTTGGCAGCCAAGATGGCAACGAAACAACCCAGGTTTTACATAGAATCGGTGACATCGGAAGATTTTAGCATTATACTGCGGAGAGGTGTGTTATCCTGCTGGCGGGAAGAGTGGTCTGCTCTCCGCAGAAATAAACTCCGATCGATCAAGGCCCTTCCGATACCCTGGGGAACATCCTGCCGTTCCTCTCGTCGTGAGGAGGTGCGGCTGGCTCGGTTACGGATTGGCCACTGCTTTTTTAGCCACAGTTTTATGCTGAATGGGGGCCCTGCACCAGAGTGTCCGCATTGCGGTGGAACTCTATCGGTCCGCCATGTGTTTTTAGAGTGTTTTTACCTAGCAGATGTCCGCCGGTCTCTCCAGCTGCCGGCCAGCCTGGCAGGGATCCTGGCGGACGAGGAACAAGCGGTGGCCAAAGCATTTCAGCTACTTTTAAGTGTGAATTTTAGAAATTAATGGTAAATTTTAGTCATTTTAATCTTTTAGTCTTACTTACACGTATATCTTATACTGTGCTTTTATTTAGGATGACTGTCTTTTAGCCTTGTCGTATATAACAGTTTTTTAAAATATAATTGTTAAGGGCGCTAATGACCGCGCAGTCTTGCGCCCAAAAACTCCACCAACACACACACACACCAGCACTACCTCCGTTTCAACCGTACAGACTCCAGCCACCAAGCCATCAGCGGGTACCCCCCAGGGGCCTACTTAGGTAGGTACGGGAATTGGCGATCCCGGGGTGCCCGAGCCATTCATCCCCATTGTCATCTTCTCATACCCATTTCCCCGTAGGATTAGGTTTCTTCCTCTTCTAAGCTTATTATGAATTCATAGTTTTAAGGGCTCTAGGTTTATTAACTCCTGACTCACCATCAGGGATCTTTTCTATCTCCGTGGTGCTGTCCCACGGTTTCGGCGCAGCTTCCAACTTGTGTGCTCCCCGGAGGTCTCAGGCGCGAAGGTTGAGTGGACCCTCCTCACTACCCCTTTCGTGCGACACTAGGTGCGGAGCCGTTCCATTGTCATGTACACCCACGTAGCTCCGATGGGGCCGGGTACCCTCGGACATCTCGGCGGACGCGTATCGCTGGGGTGGACGGGGAGACCCGACGTGTTACCGCTGTCTGAGGCCCGATGTAAACAACCACAAGTCCCCTGAATCCACGCTGACTCCGTTGAGGTAGCGTGGCCTAAAGTGGGGAGCCATTGGCGGATATTCCAGTGGTAGGGGCCTAAAGTCGGGCCTGCCTTTGGTGAACGTGTCGCATACCGGTCAGTAGTGATAGGCGGAGGGTAACTCCTCCGAAGTACTCCGTGAGATCGGGCCTGAAGCGGGTGCCCAGGCCGGCACACACCGTAAGATTTAGGTGTCTTTCTTTCTTTATCCCCCTGATGGCAGGCTGACGCCGACGGTTCCGGAGGGGGGACCTATTCATCATGGCTCCCTTGCGCCCAAAAACTCCAACTACATCGTGTAACAGTATGGTAAAAGAAGTAGCCGAGGCATTTGGTCCTCGCTACTTAGTAGTAAAACGGACAGAGGAGGGTAAGACATTTACATCGCTGAACCCTTTTGTTATTCAAAAGGGTCTCGATAAAATATCTGGTGCAGTCAAGTCGTGTGTGAAGTCGAGAAACGGAACACCCCTGGTTGAAGCACAAAGCGTCACCCAGGCAGCACATCCAGTGTGGATTCCGACGTCGCCGCTCCACAGTAGATCATCTGGTGTCGATGTCGACACAAATCATGAACGGCTTTATGAGGAACTGTCAGACCGTCGGCATATTTTTCGATCTGGAGAAGGCCTATGATAAGTGTTGGTGTGCAGGTATCCTACGCACCTTGCACGGCTGGAATGTACGTGGGCGCCTACCTGTTTTCCTTCGGGAGTTCATGAGCGACCGCGTTTTTCGGGTAAGGGTCGGCTCGGTTTTTTCGAATCTTTTCGTACAAGAGAACGGTGTTCCTCAAGGATCGGTGCTGAGCGTTACACTGTTCGCTATTGCCATCAATTCTATTTCCCAATGTGTTCCTCGAGGGGTTTCATCGTGCTTGTTCGTAGACGACTTCGCCGTGTACTGCACTTCACGACGCACTGCATTCGTGGAGCGGTGTCTGCAGCAATGTTTAGACAATCTCCGCGATTGGAGTGCTAAAAACGGTTTCCGATTCTCCACAGAGAAAACTGTCTGCGTCAACTTCTGGCGCAATAGGAGTCGTTTACCACCTTCACTCCGACTCGGTCCACACCTCTTACCATTTGCAGATGAAACGAGGTTCCTGGGACTGATCTTTGATCGGAAGCTTAATTGGACATCTCATATAGCAGTGCTGAAAGCACGATGTGAGCGTTCTCTTAACATACTGCGGGTACTTAGTGGACGATCGTGGGGAGCGGATCGCTCAGTGCTGCTTCGTTTGTATCGCACACTGATCCGATCCAAATTGGACTATGGGTGCATCGTTTATGCTTCAGCTCGTCCATCTGCGCTGAAGAAACTAGACACGGTTCATAACTCTGGGCTTCGTATCGCTATTGGAGCATTTCCAACTAGCCCAGTGGTGAGCCTCTACGCCGAAGCAGCAGAACCTCCTCTGCAATATCGCCGCGAGGTTTTGCTGGGGAATTACGGCTGTGGGCTAAATAGTATGCCTTCGCATCCGACGTATGCACCGTTTTTCGACACCTTACTTGACAGACGTTATAGGAACACGAGTATAAACCCGAAGCCGCCAGGTTTTCGGTTCCGGGAGCTCCTAGGGAGTCATGCACTCGAAATGCCTAGGATGTTACCCAAGGGCGAAAGAGTGTATCCTCCATGGTTGCGTGTAGGATCCCACGTAGATCTTGGAATGACGGTGCACAGGAAGGCTACGACACCCTCGTGTAGTATCCGCAGTAGCTTTTTAGAGTTTGTAACTTATTATAAGGAGCATACATTAATTTATACAGATGGATCCAAAAGCGATACAGGTGTTGGATGTGCTTACATCCATGGAGCCGAACCCTATACATTCGGTTTCCATGGCAGTACTTCCATTTATAGTGCAGAGCTCTACGCAATATACCGATCCGTCATACATGTTCGCCGAAGAAAGTTAGGAAATTGTCTTATCCTGAGTGATTCCCTAAGCGCACTTCAGAGCCTCCGTGAGTTGTACAACCAACACCCAATTGTGCAACGCATACAGGATGCACTCCACGTTTTACACGTCTCTGGCGTTAGCGTGGTGTGCGCATGGATTCCTGGCCACGTAGGCCTGCATGGGAACGAACTGGCGGATTCGGCAGCAAAGGTGGCAAGCGTAGAACCGAGTGTCAACATCCCTTTTGTCACCGCGGAAGACTTTAGGCTTGTTGTGCGTAGAGCGGCACTGTCACGCTGGCGTGATGAGTGGTCTGCTCTGCGTAATAACAAGCTGAGAAGGGTAAAAGGACTTCCGGATAACTGGGCGACCTCCTATCGCTCATCGCGTCGGGAGGAGGTGAGTTTGGCTCGGTTGCGTATTGGGCACTGCTACTTCTCACACAGTCACCTGTTGAGGAGGGTCACTGCTTCTGTTTGCGAGTCATGTGGTCAGGCTCTCTCGGTCCGTCATGTGCTGCTCGAGTGTATTCACCTAGCAGACCTGCGGGAGTCTCTGCAGCTGCCGGTCAGCTTGACGGAGATCCTAGCAGACAATAACTCTGCGGTGGAAAAAGTTCTGAAGTACATCGCCAGAGTTCAGTTAAGAATTTAATAGTTTATGCTTTTATCGTCTGTTATTTTATACGTTTTTATTTTCTTAGTCTATTGCTGGTTTCGGCCGGCTTTTGTTATAAATATATTTTTGTTTTATTGATACATGTTATATCTATTGCGTTTTTGTTTTTTAGCAATAAAGAGTGTTTTGTTTTTGTATTTCTTTTAAATGTTTATTTTTATAGATATATTTTTACTTAGTGTGTAAGTTTTTTAGTATCATTCGCACAATGGTCTTTAATGGGCGCTGATGACCTAGCAGTTAGCGCCCATAAACACAAATCATCATCACCCAGGCAGCGGCGGTACTGAAAGCTACAATGCTTGGTAGTTACCCTATCAGCGTTATGGTGCATAAGTCCCTGAACTCTTCGCGAGGTGTTGTAAACACCCGTGCATTGGACGGTATGTCCAACGAAGAGATTCAGGAGAACCTTAAAGAACAAGGTGTCACGGCAGTGTATCGCGTGCAACGACGTGAGCGCGGGGAATTGGTGCCGACTCGTACCCTGTTCCTAACCTTTGATAGGATTGACCTCCCTCAAAGGATAAAGGCAGGGTATGAAGCAATTGAAGTCAGACCATACATTCCTAACCCCTTGAGATGCTATAAGTGCCAGCGCTTTGGTCACACTAGTGACTTTTGTAACGGTGTACCTACTTGTGTCAGCTGCGGAGGCGTCTTGCATGAAGATGCTTGTACAAGACCTCCAGCATGCATTAACTGCAGCGGTGAACATTCATCAAATTCCCGCGAATGTCCCCGTTTCATAGAAGAGCGTGCGATCCAAGAGATCCGGGTCAAAGAGAAGGTGTCCTTCTCGGAAGCTCTTGCGTACTCGCCAACCGTCGGTTGCTAGGTCCGTTAGTTACAGCGCAGCTGTAGCTAAGCCGGTACCTAGACGCGAAATCGCAACTCAAACTGGCGATTTAAACGGCGCAACAATTGCAGAAAAAACAATAGCACCTAGGGTACAGACAAAGCAACAGTCATCAGCAAGTGTAGCAGTAAGCACACCTAGCGAAGCCAATCGTGGAAAGCTGTCATCCAAATCACCGCCAAGACCATCGACCTCAAAAAGTTCTCAGCCAGTTACATGTAACGCACCAGCAAAACAGTTAAAGAAAGCGTATGTAGGAAGCGACTCTCTGCAAGATAAAAATACTTGTAGCAAGTCGGCAAACCGGCGGAAGTGTCCGCGGCCATCTCCTCCGAGATCGTCTTCTGACGACTCTTCAGGAGACGAGACTGATCGGCGATTATCGTCGTCGTCGATCTCCGTTTCCAATCGGTTCGAGGCTCTCGAACCGAAGTTCTCCATCGGGAAACGTGCCTCCTCAGAAGAGGAGATGGAACAGGAGGATCCCGTCCACACTGCCCAAGGGGCAGTGAAAAAGAGGCAGGAAAAATCTCCTGAAAAAGGTGTTAGCCCAACACCGAAGAAAAAGGGTAAATTGATTCGGCCGCCTTTAAAGTCGTCATAAGCTAAAGCAAATCTACCACCATGTCTATTATTCATTGGAACTTACGCGGAATTAGAACACACAGACCCGAGCTCGAATTGTTGCTCAATAAACACGAACCACTCGTCATTTGCCTACAAGAGACTAAGATGCGTCCTTTAGACGACTTCATAATCAGAGGCTATACTCCACTAAGGTGCGATGTTGAACCTGAGGAGGGTATGCCTGCGCATGGAGGCACTATGATGCTCCTCAGAGATGACATTTTTGTTGAATTTGTACCTTTACAGTCTGACATCCAGTCAGTTGCTGTACGCATCCGACTTCCATCCATACATTTTGCTATCTGCAACATTTATCTACCACCTTCCGATGACCTCTCGCTTACTGACTTACAACATCTGGTCTCCCAGCTACCAACACCTTATCTGCTCGTGGGAGACCTAAATGCACACCATACTCTATGGGGTGCTCCTCGAGCATGTGCGAGAGGCAAATTAATTGCAAGTTTCATAGACAGCAATAACCTGGTTCTCCTGAACACCGGAGAACCCACGTTTTTATCCGATGCATTCAACACCTTTTCACACATTGACGTGGCCGTCTGTTCGCAACAGCTAGCAGTCTCCCTTCAATGGAATGTCATCTCTGACCTACATTCTAGCGACCACTTTCCGTGTCTTGTCAGTCTCTTAGCACGAGATCCGTGTTCCGCACGTCTGCCCAGCTGGCGCTTTGATCGTGCCAACTGGAATGCCTACAAGCAGTTGGCTGTCTTTAACTATGATGACCACGCGTCTGTGGACGACTTAGTTGAGCATTTCACGGTGACGATTCTTTCGGCAGCAGAACAATCTATTCCGCGAACGAGAACGCACACACGTCGTTTCCCTGTCCCATGGTGGACAGATAATTGCCGGACTGCTATTCGGGCTCGGAGGCGCGCTCTTAGGAATTTCCAGCGGCGCCCTACTCTCGATAATCTGATCGAGAGCCCCTCAAAATCCAACCTCTGCGGTCCTCGTCCCGAGGGGTGGGCAACAGGAACTAGGGGACTGACTGATGGGGTGATGTACGATGGGGACTTGGTGTACCCCACGACCGCTACGGCTGCCGAGAAGGCCCATCAGTAACCCCGAAAACTGGCAGAAGAGGCTCTGGTATTCTCCCCCAGGGACCTACTACGGTAGGTACGGGATTGGCGAACCCGGGGTCCCTAGCCACTCACCCTCATTTCATCCCCCTCACCTCCATCAACTGTGCCACGTGTAGCTACTGCTTGTCAGTAAGCATCACATTCTTCCTCTTCTAGTTCTTTATTATTCTTATTAGCACGTAAGGTCTTAGGTTTATAACTCCTGTCTCACCAGCAGGGATCTCTCCTATCTCCGTGGTCCTGTCCCACGGTTTTCAGCGCGGCTTCCGACATGTGTGCTCTCCGGAGGTCTCAAAAGTGAAGGTTGAGCGGACCCTTCGCACTGCCCCTATGTGTAGCCTTAGGTGCGGAGCCCGTCCACACCGTCAAGTACACCCACGTAGCTCCTTGAGGGCCCGGTCTGTGGTAATCTCCCGACAGCCGCGTTTTGCCGTTGGGTTAGTATCACGGACCGGACGTGTTACCGCTGACGGAACCCCGGTGTAATCAACCACAAGTCCCCTGAATCCGCGTGTGCCTATTACACGCATGCGCGGCCTAAAGCGGGGAGCCACAGGCGGTTATTCCTGTGGTAGGGGAATAAAGCCGGGGTGTGCGTGGTGAACGGTTTACCCATACGGACAAGCAGTGGATTTTGAAGGGTAGCTTTTCTGAGGTACAAATGAGATCGGTCATGGGTGAGGTCCCCATGACGGCACAGACCGTGAAGATTCGGTGTCTTTCTTTTTTAACCCCCGGATGGCAGGCTGACGCCGACGGTTCCGGATGGGGGTCTATATCATCATGTCTCCGCGCAAACAATCTTTCATTGACCCTTTTTTGATAATGACCTTGGCTTGTGATGGGAAAACGTTTAAAGAGATTAGTCCATTTTACATAAAGCGCGAACTAGATAAAATCAGCGGTCCGGTCAAAAACGCTACGCGTCTCCGAGACGGTAGCTTACTATTAGAGACCTCAACTGCAGACCAGTCTAAAAAGCTGCAAAAAGCGTCTTTGTTGGGCTCCTATCCTATCCGGGTAGCCCCACACAAAACGCTGAACACGTAGAGGAGTAGTCACCACCTCTAGCTTAGATGGTCTTGCGAATGAAGAGATAGTAAGTTGCCTCTCTGATCAACTGGTTTGTCAGGCGTACCGGCTTACCCGAAAACAAGATGGCAAGGAATACCCCTTACGAACAGTCTTTCTAACTTTTGCTGGAACTAAATTACCTGAATTTATCTATTGCGGCTATGAACGTGCTAGCGTCCGCCAGTATGTCCCGAACCCCATGCGCTGTTTCCAATGTCAGCGGTTCGGACATACTAAGGTCACATGTACTAATCCTGCTCTTTGTGAGCAATGTGGCCTACCGAAGCACGACGATCCAAACTGCAGTCGAGCACTTGCGTGAACTGTGGTGGCAGTCACCCCTCCAGTTCGCGACAGTGCCCTAGATTCATGGACGAAAAGAGCATTCAGGAGCTACGTGTAAAGGAACGCCTGACTTTTCCAGAAGCACGGCGGCGCTTCGAACAACTGAAGCCTCCTAGCACTACCACTGGATATGCATTAGCAGCTCGCCGTACTCCGAATACCACTGTTGCTGGTCAACACGTCCCTGTCGCCCACGCATCCACGCAGACTGACTTTCTAGCCGTTAAACCCACGTCTCAGACTGTTTGTATATCCACCAGCACTACCTCCGTTTCTGCCGTACAGACTCCAGCCACCAAGCCATCAGGGAATACCAACAATCCCGTAGTAAACATGAAAAACCGATCCCGGCCAACACATAGATCGCGAAGTCGCTCGCCTTCTATTAGATCCCGGTCTCGTTCTACGAGCCGTAGGAGTTCTGACTCCCGAACATCAGCGGAGTCACAGGACGCTAACGATTTTCGAGTCGTAGGGCCCAAATCAGCCAAGGTCAAGAAAAAGGTTAAAACGGCCCGCTAAAACCTCTTTATGGAAATAATCCAGTGGAACGTCAATGGTTTCCGAGCTCGCGTTCAAGACCTACAGTGTTTAGTTTCTCAACGGTCACCATCAGTTATTTGTCTCCCAGAAACCCATTTGCATCACTATCACTCATTACACCTAAGCACTTTTTCGGCATTTAGGGGAGACTCCGTTGCAGGCACACGAGCAAGCGGCGGCGTTGCTACTTTGGTGGCGCCTAACATCTATGCCACCAATATACCATTAACCACGCCGTTGCAAGCTGTCGCTGTTCGTATACAGCGAGAGAGCATCTCTTTTACCATCTGCAACATTTACCTGTCCCCGCTCTGTGTAATTCAAAAGCAGGATCTTCAGGCTCTTTTGGCTCAGCTCCCCTCACCGTTACTCATCTTGGGAGATCTGAATGCCAAACACACGCTCTGGGGCTCCGACATTGATGATGCTCGTGGCTGCCTCATAGTAGACACGTTTGATTCGTATGACCTGATTTTGCTGAACACTGGTGACCCGACATTCTTGTCATCCGCTTATGGTACGCACTCGGTACTCGACGTCTCTTTCTGTAGCCCGGTATTGGTTCCACTCCTTGAGTGGTCTGTGCTTTCCGACCTCTTTGGGAGCGATCATTACCCAATTAACATCCGTTTATCCGGCCGCCACCATGCGCCTTCGCGACATCCTCGCTGGATTATTTCCAAGGCTGACTGGGAAAAGTTTAATTCCCATATACACCTCACCGACGATGGTTTTGACACCGTCGATGAAATGGTGGAATATTTTACATGTTCCATCCTGCTCGCCGCTGAATCCAGCATTCCTCGAGGTTCTCCTACCCCACGTCATACCCCTGTACCCTGGTGGTCTGAGGAATGCGGTGTGGCTATAAAAGCACGCAAACGTGCTTTACGGCTTTTTCAGTTGCATCCGACGGAAAAGAACTTCGTTGCTTTTAAACGTTCTCGAGCCAGGGCACGTTTTGTGCTTCGCAATGCGAAACGAAGATCCTGGGAAGCCTACGTGTCTTCCCTTTCTCGTCGCAGCTCCACCAAACAGGTATGGTCAGCTGTTCGGCGGATGCATGGCAAGTATCGCCGAACGGTCATTCCCGGACTTGCCCTCAACGGTTCCATCTGCACTGCCGAGCAAGATATAGCCGAAGCCCTTGCCACCTCATTCGCTGCTACTAGCCAAACGGCTAGTTACGACGCCCTCTTTCTTCCTATTAAGGAAGCTGCGGAGCGAACAAAACTAAATTTTAATAGCGAATGTAATGAGCCGTACAACCAGCCTTTTACCGCTGCCGAACTTTCACATTCCTTAGCCCTAGCCAAGGACTCTTCTCCCGGTCCCGATGACATCCACAGACAGAAGCTGCTACATCTTCCACCCGATGCGATGTCTTTCCTGTTAGGCATGTATAACCGCATCTGGCATGAGCGGGTCTTTCCATCTTGCTGGCAAGAGGGTATTGTCATCCCTATCCCTCGACCCGGAAAGGACCGCACACTTCCATCAAGCTACCGCCCCATTTGCCTGACGAGTGTCGTCTGTAAGACCTTTGAGCGAATGGTAAACTCTCGGTTAGTGTGGTGGCTCGAAACTAATAACCAGCTGTCCAACCTTCAATGTGGTTTTCGTCGCCATCGCTCTAGTGTTGACAATCTAACACGCATTGAGGCTTACAATCATGATGCCTTTCTACTGCAACAGCATGTGGTGGGAGTATTCTTTGACCTGGAGAAGGCTTATGACACCACTTGGCGGTATGGCATACTACGTAACCTCCACAGTTACGGTATGCGAGGCCACTTACCGGAATTTTTAAGAAATTTTTTAGCACTACGTCGTTTTCGTGTCCGAATAGGGAACAGTATCTCAAGGGAGCGGATCCAGGAGAATGGTGTACCTCAAGGGTCGATCCTCAGCGTCGCCCTTTTTGCCGTGGCTATTAACGGCATCACTAGTGTCGTTCGCGGCGGAATTCCGTCGTCCCTGTATGTAGAAGACTTCGCTATATATTATCGATCTTATAACTTAGATCATATAGGGCGTCAACTGCAGTTGACCATCAACGAGCTGGCAGCCTGGGCGCTTCGCACCGGCTTCCGTTTTTCTCCTGCGAAGACACAATGTGTCCACTTCCATCGTCTACGAGGTATTCACCCTCCACCAGATCTGCACTTGAACGGCACACCCCTGCCGTTTGTCTCGCACCTGAAGCTCTTAGGCCTCTACTTGGACAGACAACTCACCTGGGAGCGCCACATTCGTCACCTTCGAGCCTCATGCGATCGTTCTCTGCGGGTGCTGAAGGTATTATCTGGAGCATCTTGGGGGGGGGGGCGATCGCACGGTAATGTTGAGGCTGTATCGCTCCCTGGTCCGATCCAAGCTGGACTACGGCTGTTTTATTTATGGCGCAGCGACCGCCTCTAAACTTCGCCTTTTAGACACCGTACATCATACAGGTATCCGCCTTGCCACAGGAGCTTTCCGCACAAGTCGCGTCGACTACTTGTATGCCGACTCCGGCGAGCCTCCACTTTCTATTCGTCGCTCGACGCTACTCTGTTCCTACGTAGCAAAGTTGGCAAGTTACCCAAACCATCCTTGTTTTAAACCAGTTCTGCATCCCGAGTTAGCCCACCGTTATACGCACCCTAGTTCTCGGACACGCCCAACCGGAGTAAGATTCCGGGAACTCTCCCGTACACACGATCTCCGAATGCCTCGCGTGGAGCGGTCTTCCCTGGGTCGTTATCCCGCATGGCAGCTCCAGCGTGCGCGGTTCGATCTTGCTCTTTCCACCAACTCGAGACTAGCTACCCCACATTCGGTATTCCAACAACTTTTTGCCGAACTACTGGACCGTTACCCTAATTATGTTCCGGGCTTTACAGATGGTTCCCAGTTGGGTAGCACTACGGGTTGCGCATTCGTCATTAACGGCGAGGTTCATAAATTTCGCCTTCTGGACTTCACCTCTGTTTTTTCTGCAGAACTGTATGCCATTCTCTATCTGCTCCTTTTTATTTGTAAGTTAGTTCCTGGCAATTTTATCGTTTGCACTGACTCTCTAAGCGCTCTTCAGGCCTTGCAACAACACATTGCAGCTCACACGCTCGTTTTAAAAATTCAGGCCTTGATCTCGCAAATGCTTAGTCGTGGATACCATGTTGTTTTTACCTGGACCCCAGGCCATGTGGGCATTTCTGGGAATGAGGAGGCGGACGCGGCTGCTAAATCCGCTTGCCGTTTGCCCCGGAGTTTAACAACTACGGTGCCTTACCAGGATGTGCAACGTTTTTTCCGTCGCCAAATCCTATCTGCTTGGCAGCACTCCTGGACAGCTTTGGAAGGCACACAACTCCGGGCAATAAAGGAGAGCGTACAACCCTGGCTAACCTCCTGCAGGGATAACCGGCGAGCCGAGGTGATACTCACCCGGCTCAGAATTGGACACACACGAGCCACTCACGGCCATTTATTAAGAGGGGAACCGGCCCCAGTGTGTGCTCCATGTGCAGTACGACTCACTGTGCGGCATGTATTGCTAGACTGCCCGCAATACGCCCGCGTTCGCCAGTCAGTAGGCTTGGGAACTAACTTGCTAAATATTTTAGGTGACAACCCAGTGGCCGTGGATAAGGCACTGCGGTTTATTTTTAAAATCGGTTTTAATACACAAGTATGACTTGTATTTTATATGTATTACTTTTAGAGTTTTTAAATTTAGTCTTTAGATCGTTTTTAATGTCGTTTTAGCAGTTGAGTGTTTTTATTATATTGTACTTTGTTTTAGCTAAATTTTATAGCTTTTAAGTTTTAGTGTTGACGTAGGGCCCAAATGACCTAGTTGTCGACGGGCTCTAAAACAGCACACACTCACTCACTCACCCCCCTACACTTATCATCTAAAGATTGGCCGAACCTGTGTAGGTAGGCACCGTATGGGCCGTGCCCAGTGATGTAATGCATGAGGCCTCTGAGTGGTTTGACAAATCTTAACAATGAGCGTTCTGTAACGGATGGAAAAAACGAATATACCCGCCTACCGGTTTGTGCTAAGTCCCATATGTCTTGCCACTCACTTAATATACATTCCTCTAGTTCCCATTCGTCAGTTATTCGACCTCCAGCTAATTGACTGGCCCTCATTTCATCACTATGGCGTAGCCAATACTTTGCCCCCCTTTTTCTGACTTCTAAAACGAGGGGTAGCAGCCCCAAGATAACTAGGAGCGCTTCTGTGGGAGTAGTCGAAGAAGCTCCGGTTATTCTTATTAGAATTTTTCTTTGTAATGATCTTAGAATCTCTTGAGTCCCTACCAGATAAGCTCTGTGACCCCAAACAGCTGATGCATAAGTTACTATTGGAACTAGAACCCCGTTATGCATGGCTTTAATGACCTGGAATGGTATCCTGTTTGTGAATTTAGCTATTGTTACTATTTTGTTTAAGACTAAATGCTTTTGATGTGACTTCGGTTATATGGCTTTTAAATAATAATCCTTCATCTAAATACACGCCCCTCAAAATCCAACCTCTGCGGTCCTCGTCCCGAGGGGTGGGCAACAGGAAGTAGGGGACTGACTGATGGGGTGATGTACGGTGGGGACTTGGTGTACCCCACGACCGCTACGGCTGCCGAGAAGGCCCATCAGTAACCCCGAAAACTGGCAGAAGAGGCTCTGGTATTTTTCCCCAGGGACCTACCACGGTAGGTACGGGTTTGGCGATCCCGGGGTCCCTAGCCACTCACCATCATTCCATCCCCTTCACCTCCATCAACTGTGCCACGCACTGCTACTGCTTGTCAGTAAGCATCACACTCTTCCTCTTCTAGTTTTTATTATTATTATTAGCACGTAAGGTCTTAGGTTTATAACTCCTGTCTCACCAGCAGGGATCTCTCCTATCTCCGTGGTCCTGTCCCACGGTTTTCAGCGCGGCTTCCGACATGTGTGCTCTCCGGAGGTCTCAAAAGTGAAGGTTGAGCGGATCCTTCGCACTGCCCCTATGTGTAGCCTTAGGTGCGGAGCCCGTCCACACCGTCAAGTACACCCACGTAGCTCCTTGAGGGCCCGGTCTGTGGTAATCTCCCGACGGCCGCGTTTTGCCGTTGGGTTAGTATCACGGACCGGACGTGTTACCGCTGACGGAACCCCGGTGTAATCAACCACAAGTCCCCTGAATCCGCGTGTGCCTATTACACGCATGCGCGGCCTAAAGTGGGGAGCCACAGGCGGTTATTCCTGTGGTAGGGGAATATAGCCGGGGTGTGCGTGGTGAACGGTTTACCCATACGGACAAGCAGTGGAGATTGAAGGGTAGCTTTTCTGAAGTACAAATCAGATCGGTCATGGGTGAGGTCCCCATGACGGCACAGACCGTGAAGATTCGGTGTCTTTCTTTCTTTAACCCCCGGATGGCAGGCTGACGCCGACGGTTCCGGATGGGGGTCCTATTCAAAATGCATCCGCGCAAAACCTCTTTCATCGACCCGTATATAGTAATGACCTTGGCATGTGAAGGCAAAACGTTTAAGGATATCAGCCCTTTTTACATAAAGCGTGAATTGGATAAGATCAGTGGCCCTGTAAAGAATGCGACGCGCCTCCGAGATGGCACTCTACTATTGGAGAGCACAAATGCAGACCAATCTCGAAAACTGCAAAAGGCGACTTTGTTGGGCTCCTACCCGATCCGGGTAGCCCCACACAAAACACTTAACACCTGTCGAGGAGTAGTCACCACCTCCAGCCTAGACGGTCTTGCAAACGAGGAAATAGTAAGTTGCCTCTCGGATCAGCTTGTTTGTCAGGCGTACCGGCTAACACGGAAACAAGATGGCAAGGAGTACCCACTACGTACGGTATTTCTAACGTTTGCTGGGACTAAGTTACCGGAGTACATCTATTGCGGCTATGAGCGTGCGAGTGTCCGCCAGTATGTCCCGAACCCCATGCGCTGTTTCCAATGTCAGCGGTTCGGACATACTAAGGTCACATGCACCAATCCTGCTCTTTGTGAGCAATGTGGCCTAGCTAAACACGACGACCCAAACTGCAGCCGAACACCTTGCTGCGTGAACTGTGGCGGTAGTCATCCCTCCAGCTCGCGACAGTGTTCTAGATTCATGGACGAAAAAAGCATTCAGGAGCTACGTGTCAAAGAACGCCTGACTTTTCCAGAGGCACGACGGCGCTTCGAACAACTGAAGCCTGCTACCACTACCACTGGATATGCATTAGCAGCTCGCCGTACTCCTAATACCACTGTTGCTGTTCAACACGTCCCTGTCGCACACGCATCCACGCAGACTGACTTTCTAGCCGTTAAACCTACGTCTCAGACTGTTTGTATATCCACCAGCACAGCCTCCGTTTCAGCCGTACAGACTCCAGCCACCAAGCCATCACCGAGTAACAACAATCCAGTGGTAAATGTAAAACACCGATCCCGGCCACAACGTAGATCGCGAAGTCGCTCGCCTTCCATTAGATCCCGGTCTCGTTCTACGAGCCGTAGGAGTTCTGACTCCCGAACATCAGCGGAGTCACAGGAGGCTAACGATTTTCGAGTCGTAGGGCCCAAATCAGCCAAGGTCAAGAAAAAGGTTAAAACGGCCCGCTAAAAACTCTTTATGGAAATAATCCAGTGGAATGTCAATGGTTTTCGAGCTCGTGCTCAAGACCTACAACACTTGGTATCTCAACGGTCACCATCAATTATTTGTCTCCAGGAAACCCACTTACATCCCAATCACTCGTTACACCTTAACTCCTTTTCTGCATTTAGAAGCGACTCTCTTGCAGGTATGCGTGCAAGCGGTGGCGTTGCTACCTTAGTGGCGCCTAACATCTCAGCCGCCCACGTTCCTCTCACCACACCATTGCAAGCTGTGGCCGTTCGGCTACAGCTGGAGAGCATCAGTTTTACCATATTTTGGCAACCCTGTATGGGTTGTCAGACCTGGCGCCACTGGCTGATCTTTGTTCATTGGTTGCGCTGGAGAGGGGGTTGGCTTCCTCTTCCGCAGACGACCAGCCGCCACCAGAGAGAGAGGATGTGTTGGTAGCAACCCTCCGGAACACAAACCTCATTGAATGTAAGTTGTCTGGAATTATTAAAACCTCTTTTTAAAATGCATTTGTGAGTTTCCCTTCGCTGGACCTTCCACCTTTCACCACCATGCAGGTAAGCTAGTTATCAGTAAAATCACATGTCCACCCTACCGCGTGGTGTAACTAGTGTTTGTTGAGATAGTTTAGCTCTACCGCTACGGATTCCCCCCAAAGCTAATAAATATTAAATCTATTCTAATGTAGGGTGTGACATATTGGTGGAGACGCGGGTAAGATCTCAAATTTTTTTTTTCTCCTTGCTTTAGTCCGGTTTTTATGAAAAAAATTTGAATGTATACGGTGGTGAAAGATGGAGGAAACATGGCCGACCGCGTGGTGTTCAATTAGTTAGAAATTCTAATCTGGTCATCGTCTCGTAATCCTTTAACTTTTGGTCCGTTTTTTATTTGATTTCTTCAATAGTAAACTTATTTCATAATATTGTGCTAAAATTTTTTTTTATAACTACATGGAAATTGATAATGTACACCACGTGGTCACGTGTTGATTTTCAAGGGACGCTGTGTGAGTTTTGGCAGTAAAATTCAAAGTAAATAGTTTCTTTTTGGTGTTTTTGTGAAGGATGCACTTCATTTTTGTGTTCATTCCAGTTGGTAATTCTGCTTATTTTATTCTGGTGTCCAGTGTTACTTAAAAGTAAGTCAAAATGCCTAAGAAAACGCGGCAATCATCCAATGTGCCAGTTACAATGGATTCACATGATGTAATAGCTTCGACTTCTGCTTTAGCTAATCAAAGTGCACATGTAGCTAGTAATTTAGAAGTATCCATGGCACCTAATGTTAATCAGACTCAGACAATGCAAGTTTCTCGGCCTTTTATTGATCCACCCTGTTTTGACAGGATAGCACTGATATCTCCTTCAGAATTTTTGAGAAAATTTAACTTAGTTTCTACAGCAAATGGTTGGTCAGATGTACAAAAGTTGAAGTTTTTCCCATGTTACTTGCGAGACACAGCAGCACTGTGGTACCGAACTTTTTGCCATAGACACCCTGAGCATGATTGGCATTTTCTAACTCAACAGTTTTTGGCAGCTTTTCAAATGTCCAATCAAGATGAATTGTTGGAAATTAAACTTAGGCAGAGGGTACAATTAGAAAATGAACCTGTATTAGATTACATTTATGATGTATTATCCTTGTGTGACCAAGTTAACGCTGCAATGACACAAATGGAGCAGGTAAAAACTTAGTGAAAGGATTGAAACCTCAGTATGTGCAAGCTTTGCTCCCATTAAATCCACAAACAGTTGAGGAGGTTTTACAAATTATTAAAAGCATTGATAAAGCTAATTTTTATGTGCAACATAGACAACATTTAGTACAAGCACAAACAGCAACTTACACTTCTCCACCTGTATCATCTGCACCTGTTTTATCACGGTTTGAAAGTGTAAATCACTCTGAACCAGTTATTAATGTTGTTTCCACATTGAGTGAACAGGTCACTAAACTTGCTACCCAAATGCAACAGCTTCAGTCTCAATTCACTGCTGCTGCATCTACTGTGCAGCCACCTCCACTTAAGCCTCCAAGACATCATGAAAAGAGACAGCAGGCACCTATTGTGTGTTACAATTGCAACAAGCGTGGTCATATGGCACGTAATTGCTGGACTTCACCATCTGCTTCAAAAAACTCGAGAGGCCCAGCCTCCAACGACATAACCTAGAGGTACCCAAAGTAAGTTCACCTGTGTCTAATGTTGTTTCTCTTCCAGGTCAAATTTTGCAAATTTTGGGGTCCATTGGGGAGTCAAAACTTCCAATTTTGTTGGATACAGGAAGTGCAGTTAGCATTGTGAATGCAGCTCATATCAATGACATTTCTAAAATGAAACCTGTCGAGATTTTGCTTAAAACAGCTGGTAACAAGTTATTAGATGCGCCTTATCAAACAAATTTGAAATTTCAAATTAATGACTTTGTTTTTCAGGAAGATGTGTTAGTGGTAAAAGACTTGGCACATAATCTCATTTTGGGTAATGACTTTCTAACTTCACATAAAGTTACCATTGATTATTCTTGTGCAGAAGTTAAGATTCAAACTCATGAGGGAGAAATGGTACACATTCCTTTTGAAACAACATGTGGTGGTCCCTTTACAGATATTGCTGTGATTCCATTGAACGATGAGGTACAGATAGTTAATAAAGTTTCTGTTGTAAAAGATGTTAAATTGCCACCGCTTACTACTTGTTTTGTGGCAGTGCAGCCTTCAGCTGATATTACAAATGAGGTTATGTTCGAGCCTTCTACCAGTATTATGCATAAGAAGAATATTTCTATTCCACCTGTAGTTTGCAAATCTTCAAAGGACTTTGTGATACCAGTACATAATAATTCAGCTGTTCCTCAAACACTTTTTGCTAAAACTGTATTAGCTAATGCTCATGAGGTTGCATTTGTTCAAAGTAACTCAGTTTCACCTAAGGATGTTACTCCATTGAACGCTCCAAAGTTTGAATTTAATGTTAATACCAACTTAACTGAAGCTCAAAATTCAGATCTTCATAATCTGTTGTTAAAATATGAACATGTTTTTGCCACTTCATTGCAAGATTTAGGCTCAACTAATGTAGCGGAATTTAAAATAGAGGTAAAGGATGAAAAACCTATTAAGCAACGACCCTATAGGGTAGCTCATAAGCAGAAAGAGATTATTTCCCAACAAGTAGAGGAAATGAAAAATGCTGGTATTATTAGAGATTCTCAGTCACCTTGGTCATCACCTGTGGTGTTGGTAAAGAAAAAAGATGGCTCTATGCGGTTTTGTGTAGATTATCGTCAACTGAATAAGGTTACAGTAAACTCAGCCTTTCCCTTGCCTCTTATTGATGACCTCCTTAGTTACCTTGGAGAAGCTAAATGGTTTGCTTCCTTAGATTTGTGGTCAGCATACTTTCAAATTCCTTTAGAGGAGAATAGTAAAAAGTATACCTCATTTGTTACTCATGAAGGGCAGTATGAATTTGAACGTTTGTCTTTTGGGCTTGCAAATGCACCAAGATTTTTCAGTTTTGTTGCTGAGAAATTGTTAGGAGACTTGAAATTTAAGAAAGCTTTAGCATATTTGGACGATATTGTTGTTTTTGCCAAAACTTTTGAACAATTATTAGAAAACTTAGAAGCTGTTTTTCAACGTTTGGGAATGCATAATTTTAAACTGAAACCTGGGAAATGTTTCTTTGCTATGGAAAAGATAAAGTTATTGGGTTTTGAAGTATCTAAAGATTGAATTTCCCCAGATTCTGAGAAAGTTACAGTGATCAAAGAACTACCACGCCCAAAGAATGTTAGAGATGTGAGAAAAGTTTTGGGTTTGTTCAATTTCTACAGGAAATTTATTAAGAATTACTCTTACATTGCCCATCCATTGATTCAGCTGACCAAGAAAAGTCAAAGTTTTATTTGGGGCCCGGATCAGCAAACAGCATTCCAGCAGTTAAAGAACTCTCTTGTTTCTGCTCCTGTGTTGGCTCATTATAATCCTGGAGCCTATACAGAATTACACACTGATGCTAGTGGTCTAGGAATAGGATGTGTTTTACTACAGAAAGTAAATGATAATCTTAGACCTATTGCATATGCTTCTAGAACTTTGTCAAAATGTGAAAGAAATTACAGTGTACCAGAGTTAGAGCTTTTGGCAATCGTTTTTGGTTTACCACATTTCAGGACTTTTGTGTATGGCTATAAAGTGCATGTTATTTCAGACCATCACTCCCTTTGTTATCTGAACAATTTAAAGGATTTGACAGGCCGGTTGGCTCGATGGAGTCTAAAGTTACAGGAATTTGATTATGATATATGTTATAAATCTGGTAAGAAACATAATGATGCAGATGTTTTGTCAAGGTTCCCTGTGTTACAGCCTGAAGAGCATCAAATTGAACAACTTGATGAGCTAATTACCTGTTTGCTATCACCAGTTGAGGTTGCTCAGAAACAAAATGATGATCCAGTTCTGACTCCAATTATTAATGCCCTTAAGGATCCTGAATCTGCTCCTGCTAAGGTTCAACGTCAAGCTTCTACCTATATTTTGAAAAGTGATGTCTTGTACAGGAAAAATTCGGGTTCTACTGGTCCCTTGCATTTACTAGTCATTCCTGATGTGTTAAAGCGTGAAATTTTGTCCTCATGTCATGATGATCCACTATCTGGTCATTTAGGTTTTTCTAAAACTTTTAGTAAGATTAATTCAAGATACTACTGGATAGGTATGAAAAAAGATATTGAGCATTTTGTGAAAACTTGTCCAAGTTGTCAGTCTAGGAAGGCACCTAAGAATCAAAAACCTGCTGGTCTTTTGCAGCCTATTCCAGTTAACTTTATTGGAGAACGTTGGGGAATAGATTTGTGAGGCCCTTTACCTCGTTCTACGTCGGGTCATAAGTATATCATAGTTGCTACAGAATATGCTTCTAGGTGGGTTGAAGCTGCCCCTCTCTCTTTGGCTACCATTCCCCAGGTTACTAAGTTCATCTTACATCAGATTATTTGCAGGCATGGGGCCCCTGCCATGTTACTGTCTGATCGTGGTAGTGTCTTTCTGAGTGAAGTAACCCAGGAACTCTTGAAAGCTTTGTCAGTTTCCCCTCATTTTACTAGTTCATACCACCCTGCATGCAACGGCCTTACTGAACGATTTAACCAGACTTTACTAAATTGTCTTAGTCATTTTGTGGATTCAAATCAGCGCAATTGGTCTAATGTTTTACCATATGTGATTTTTTCATACAATTCTTCTGTTCAGGAAACTACAAAATTTTCACCATTCTATTTGATATATGGTCGTGAACCTTCCTTACCAAATCAGGTGCAACTTCAGGCCACTTCAAATGATTTATTTGTTCGGCAAACTTTGGAAGAGATTCAGAAAGCTCGTGAAGTAGCCATCCATAATATTAATCAGCAACAGATTAAACAGAAAGAAAGATATGATGCTAAGCATAGAGATACTCATTTTGCAGTAGGTCAGCTTGTTAAGATTTTTACTCCAATTAGGAAAAAGGGAAAATGTACCAAATTGCTTCATAGATATTTTGGGCCTTTTGAAATTGTTCGACAAATTACTCCTGTTACTTATGTGGTTCGTCGACCAAATGCTCCTAGAGTTAAGGAACAATCAGTACATGTTTCTAGGATATTCCCATATTTTGATCCTGTGGGACCATATAGACTGTAAATGCATTTTGCTTTTCTTTTGTGTCACATTAAATGTAAAAAGGTTGTATGTAAAGTATATTGCCCCTTGTTTTCTGAGTGAGAATTTTGAGATTTAGTGTATAGTGTGCTAAGCTACTTTGTTTTGGAATATGATGTATATTATTGGCAAATGGCAATACTTGGATAGATGTTTGATGAATTAGATGTCAAAAGTTGAACATACAATTGTTATTATTGAAAGTCACAATTAATTGATATTAAAAGTATATGTTCCCTAATAACTGTTTTGAGTTGAATAACCTCATTTGATGATAAATTTTACAATGATTAGGAAATTGAAATTTTGTTTATTAATTTTAAGTTTACATTCTGGAATAGTGCTGTGCTACCTCGATAAGAAGGATGAATGAAATTATGTGTGATTATGTGAAAGATGTAGAGGTAAAGTTTATCTGGTTAATGGGGTTGCTGTAATGTGCCCGTTAATCCAGTGTTTTAGGCTCGATAAAATGGCTGAAATGTGCTTATCGATGCAAGTAACTAAGTGTATTTTTGAGTTTTGTTTAGCATTGGTGCTGAAATGTGCATGCTAAGATGATGAGGAAAACCTGAATCACAGAGAGGTTTGTGAATGACTTATGAAGCTGAGACCTGGGGATGTTCTGTTTGTCATCCTCGCCATAGTTACCAGGTATTTGTGAGATAGCACATTACTAGTACAGATGTTTACTTTGTCTCTTTATTGCAGGATGCTAATAGTTTGAACATTTTGATAAAATTGTTTTGGATTAAGAGTGATATATATTTTGGAGTTGTGTGATTACCAGTATGCTTTAATGGTTTATTGAATTCTAAGTTTTATGTTGAAAAGCAAAAGTACCCTTCAATGTATACAAAAGTTTTTAGAATAGGCTAAGACATGATACTATATTTTCTCTTTTGTGTATCTAGGATGTGAAATTTTGAGGCCCCAGAACTTAATTTTTCTTTCAGTTTTGTTCTATGTATTGTGTTGTAGAACGATTTTTTTTTTTTTTTTTTTTTGGTGTAGTAATGTGACAGTAGTTTTGTTGGCATGCAAAATGTTGATGTTGGTAGATTGTAAGTAGTTTTGTTGATTTGAAAGGTAGTAGTACTGATGATATTAAGTAGTGCGCGCACATAATAAATATGATTGAAATTATAATGGTAAAACAAAGAGAAAAACTGAGCTCATTTTTGTTTAAGTGTACACGTCAGTTTTGTTAAAAAGTTTATGGCCACGTGTAATATTTTGGGGTACCCCTCTAATTGTAAGTTTTGGTATTTTGATAATTTGTAATATTTTTATTCAATGTTTTGGAAGGTCAAATTATTTTGTGTGTGTGTGTGTGTGTGTGTGTGTGTATTGTATTATTTCTACCCTAAGGGGTTTTTGTAAAGTCTTGATTGTGACATTCCTACGTTTTATGTATTCTTTTGTGAAGATTATTTTGTGAAGATTATTTGATTTATCTTGTCAAAATTTGTAAGCTCTATATATTGCCGAGTGATGGAAATTATCTTAGTTTTATCATGTATCTTGCTACCCAGATGGGGTGCACCTAATTTTTTTTATTATTTATTATTGTTCAGAAGTGAAGTTTGTTTTTAATGATGTAGTTGTCTTCTGTAATTGACGTACACTTATATTTTTGGAAATAATGTTGTAGTATGATGATACGTATCAAGTCAGCCCTATTTATCTGCGTTCCTGCTGCACCACACTGTTCCTACCGAACTGTTTGCACCATGGGAGTGCTAAACCTGCCACACAGCCTTGTGTCATCGGGCTTTGGTCCGCCCTTTATGACCACTGTTCGTCAGAGCTTTGGCAGCTATTAGTGCTGTCACTTCGTACCTGTGTTGGGGGCAGAAGAACTATTAATGCCCCACATTGATATTCAGTGTAGAGCAAGTACAATTGTGCTCAATTCAGTGGTCTTTATTCATCAGTGACTGCAGTGCAAGCTTCAAGTTTTTTATTACATTTGTGAGACCAGTGGGAATGGAATGTACTGTTCAGGCAGGTTGTGAAACTTTTTTTTGCTTGGTGCAGTAGTGGTGAAAAGTGCTGAACTTCATTTATTTTTCTTTGAGGGCTTTTTAATTAAAGTTATAGACAGACACTGGAGTAAAGAAACGAGTGTGTAACGTCAAGAGAAGATTTATGTTTGTAATACTGTTTGTGATGTTTGTATGCTAATTTTTTTTTTTTTTGTTCCATCACTCGAGCGAGTTTCTTTTCATTTGTTATTAATTGTTCTGTTGACCCTGGGTCAACAGCTTGTGGTCCGGGGGGAGGTGTGGCAACCCTGTCTGGGTTGTCAGACCTGGCGCTACTGGCTGATCTTTGTTCATTGGTTGCGCTGGAGAGGGGGTTGGCTTCCTCTTCCGCAGACGACCAGCCGCCACCAGAGAGAGAGGATGTGTTGGTAGCAACCCTCCGGAACACAAACCTCATTGAATGTAAGTTGTCTGGAATTATTAAAACCTCTTTTTAAAATGCATTTGTGAGTTTCCCTTCGCTGGACCTTCCACCTTTCACCACCATGCAGGTAAGTTAGTTATCAGTAAAATCACATGTCCACCCTACCGCGTGGTGTAACTAGTGTTTGTTGAGATAGTTTAGCTCTACCGCTACGGATTCCCCCCAAAGCTAATAAATATTAAATCTATTCTAATGTAGGGTGTGACAATATGCAACATGTACCTGCCGCCGCTCAGTATAGTTCCAGAGCGTGATCTTCAAGCTCTATTGGCTCAGCTCCCCTCACCACTACTCCTTGTGGGAGATTTGAATTCCAAACACACGCTCTGGGGATCAGACACCGATGACGCCCGTGGATGCCTCCTCGTAGACGTCTTCGATAAGTCTGACCTGCTTCTGCTCAATACTGGTGACCCGACATTCCTATCATCCGCTTATGGTACACATTCCGTACTAGACCTTTCTTTCTGCAGTCCGTCATTAGTACCACTACTTGAGTGGTCAGTACTTTCCGACCTCTTTGGCAGTGATCATTACCCCATTAACATTCATTTTTCTGGCCGACAATGTGTACCTTCTCGACATCCTCGCTGGATTATTTCCAAAGCTAATTGGGGAAAATTCCATTCCCTCATAAACCTTATCGATGACGGTTTCGACACCATCGACGAAATGGTCGAATATTTTACTTGCTCGATCCTGCTCGCAGCAGAATCCAGCATTCCTCGAGGTTCATCTACACCACGGCGTATCCCTGTACCGTGGTGGTCTGAGGAATGCAGTTTGGCAGTCAAAGCACGCAAACGTGCTTTGCGCGTTTTTCAGCGGCACCCGACTGAAGGGAACTTTGTCGCCTTCAAACGTTCTCGCGCTAGGGCACGCTTTATACTGCGCAACGCAAAGCGTACATCTTGGGAAGCCTATGTGTCTTCGCTTTCCCGGCGCAGCTCTACCCAACAAGTATGGTCAGCTGTTCGGCGGATGTATGGCAAGTATCGCCGGACGGTAATTCCGGGCCTTGCCATCAACGGTTCCATGTGCACCACCGAGCAGGACATAGCAGAAGCCCTAGCTACAACATTTGCTGCTACTAGCCAAACTGCCCGCTATGACGCTCTCTTCCTGCCTATTAAGGAAAAGGCGGAGCGGGTACAACTAAATTTTAATAGTGACTGCACCGAGCCGTACAACCAACCGTTTACCGCTGCCGAGCTCGCCCATTCTCTGGCGTTAGCAAAGGATTCTTCTCCAGGTCCCGATGACGTACACCGACAGATGCTGCTACATCTTCCATCTGAGGCGCTAGGTTTCCTACTAAATATCTATAACTGCATTTGGCATGAGCGAGTTTTCCCTTCCTCCTGGCGAGAGGGTATTGTCATCCCCATCCCTCGACCTGGAAAGGACCGCACGCTTCCATCTAGCTACCGCCCCATTTGCCTGACGAGTGTCATCTGTAAGACATTCGAGCGAATGGTAAACGCTCGGTTAAATTGGTGGCTAGAAAAACATAACCATCTGTCCAACTTGCAATGCGGTTTTCGTCGCCATCGCTCAAGTGTCGATAATCTAACATGCCTTGAGGGGTATATTTCCGATTCCTTTCTACTGAAGCAACATACCGTGGGCGTGTTCCTCGACCTGGAGAAGGCCTATGACACCACTTGGTGGTACGGCATACTCCGTAACCTACATGGTTACGGCATGCGTGGTCATCTACCCGAGTTTTTATGTAATTTTTTAAAACTTCGCCGTTTTCGTGTGCGTATAGGTAAAACGATATCCCAGGAACGGATACAGGAGAACGGTGTACCTCAAGGGTCGATTTTGAGTGTCACCCTTTTTGCCGTAGCGATTAACGGCATCACTAGTGCCGTTCGAAGTGGAATTCCATCATCCCTCTATGTTGACGACTTCGCAGTCTATTATAGGTCTGCCAACATAGATCACATTGAGCGCCAACTGCAGCTGACCATTACCCAGCTAGCAGCTTGGGCGCTTCAAAACGGCTTCCGTTTTTCAGCTGCGAAGACGCAGTGTATCCACTTTCACCGCCTACGAGGTATTCACCCGCCTCCTGATCTTCATTTGAACGGCACACCCCTGCCATTTGTCTCACACCTGAAGTTCTTGGGCCTCTACTTGGACCGACAGTTAAATTGGGAGCACCACATTCGTCACCTTCGAGCCTCTTGCGATCGTTCTCTTCGGGTGCTCAAGGTATTATCTGGAGCATCTTGGGGGGGGGGGCGATCGCACGGTAATGTTGAGGCTGTACCGCTCTCTGGTTCGGTCCAAGCTGGACTATGGCAGTTTTATTTATGGCGCAGCGACCGCCTCTAAACTTCGCCTTTTAGACACCGTGCATCACACTGGCATCCGCCTTGCCACAGGAGCATTCCGCACCAGTCGAGTCGACTGCCTGTATGCAGACTCAGGCGAACCTCCACTGCATATTCGTCGCTCGATGTTACTCTGCTCATACGTCTCGAAGCTGGCAAGTCATCCCAATCATCCTTGTTTTAAACCAGTTCTGTGTCCAGATTTAGTCCACCGTTATATGCGCCCTGGTTCTCGGACACGCCCCGTGGGAATAAGATTTCGGGATCACCTACATTCCCATGGCATCCGAATGCCTCGCGTGGAGAGGTCGTCCATCTGCCCTTATCCTGCATGGCAGCTCAATCGTGCGCGGTTCGATCTAACTCTTTCAAACAACCCTAGACTCGCTACTCCACATTCGGTGTTCCAACAACTTTTTGCCGAATTACTGGGCCGTTACCCTAACTACGTTCCGGTCTTTACAGACGGTTCCCAGTTAGGTAACGCTACGGGTTGCGCATTCCTCATTAACGGTGAGACTCATAAATTTCGACTTCTGGACTCCACTTCGGTCTTCTCAGCAGAGCTGTATGCCATCTTTTATTTGCTCCTTTTTATTTGCAAGTTAGCTCCTGGCTCTTTTATCGTCTGCACTGACTGTCTAAGTGCGCTTCAGGCCTTACAACAGCACACTACCGCTCACACACTGGTTTCAAAAATACAGACTCAGATCTCGCAAATGCTCAGTCGCGGATACAATCTTGTTTTTACTTGGACGCCAGGCCATGTTGGGATTTGCGGGAACGAGGAGGCGGACGCGGCTGCTAAGTCTGCTTGCCGTTTGCCTCGGAGTTCAACAACTACAGTGCCATTCCAGGACGTGCAACGTTTTTTCCGTCGCCAACTCCTCTCTGCTTGGCAGCACTCCTGGACAGCTTTACAAGGCACACAACTCCGGGCAATTAAAGACAGCGTACGACCCTGGCTAACTTCCTGCAGGGATAACCGGCGAGCCGAGGTGATACTCACCCGGCTGAGAATTGGGCACACACGTGCAACTCATGGCCATCTTTTGAGAGGGGAACCGGCCCCTGTGTGTGCCCCGTGTGCAGTACGCCTCACGGTACGGCACGTACTGCTTGATTGCCCCCAGTACGCCCGCGTTCGCCAGTCAATAGGCTTGGGAGCTAACTTGACAAGAATTTTAGTGGACGACCCAGTGGCCGTGATTAAGGCACTGCGGTTTGTTACCGAAATTGGTTTTAACAAACAAGTCTAACTTGGATTTTATATTTGTTAATTTTAGCGATTTTAAATTATTAGACTTGGAACTGGTTTTTATGTGTTTTTAGTAGTTCAGTGTTATTTTTAATTTGTTGATTTTAGAGATTTTAAATTGTTAGTCTTAGTAGTGGCTTTTTTATGTACTTTTAGTAGTTGAGTGATTTTATTTTACCTTTTAGCTTAATTTGTGTATCTTTTAGATTTTAGTGTTGACGTAGGGCCCAAATGACCTCGCTGTCGACGAGCCCTTAAACACCACTCACTCACTCACTCACTCTAAATACACTCCCAGATATCTTGCGTTGCCAACCCCCTTTACATTATGATTATACATTTTTATGGTAAGGCCCCTCAAAATCCAACCTCTGCGGTCCTCGTCCCGAGGGGTGGGCAACAGGAAGTAGGGGACTGACTGATGGGGTGATGTACGGTGGGGACTTGGTGTTCCCCACGACCGCTACGGCTGCCGAGAAGGCCCATCAGTAACCCTGAAAACTGGCAGAAGAGGCTCTGGTAATTTTCCCCAGGGACCTACTACGGTAGGTACAGGATTGGCGATCCCGGGGTCCCTAGCCATTCACCCTCAATTCATCCCCTTCATCTCCATCAACTGTGCCACGTGTAGCTACTGCTTGTCAGTAAGCATCACATTCTTCCTCTTCTAGTTCTTTATTACACTTATTAGCACGTAAGGTCTTAGGTTTATAACTCCTGTCTCACCAGCAGGGATGTCTCCTATCTCCGTGGTTCTGTCCCACGGTTTTCAGCGCGGCTTACGACATGTGTGCTCCCCGGAGGTCTCAAAAGTGAAGGTTGAGCGGACCCTTCGCACTGCCCCTATGTGTAGCCTTAGGTGTGGAGCCCGTCCACACCGTCAAGTACACCCACGTAGCTCCTTGAGGGCCCGGTCTGTGGTAATCTCCCGACGGCCGCGTTTGCCGTTGGGTTAGTATCACGGACCGGACGTGTTACCGCTGACGGAACCCCGGTGTAATCAACCACAAGTCCCCTGAATCCGCGTGTGCCTATTACACGCATGCGCGGCCTAAAGTGGGGAGCCACAGGCGGTTATTCCTGTGGTAGGGGCATAAAGCCGGGGTGTGCGTGGTGAACGGTTTACCCATACGGACAAGCAGTGGATATTGAAGGGTAGCTTTTCTGAAGTACAAATGAGATCGGTCATGGGTGAGGTCCCCATGACGGCACAGACAGTGAAGATTCGGTGTCTTTCTTCTGTAACCCCCGGATGGCAGGCTGACGCCGACGGTTCCGGATGGGGGTCTCTATCATCATGTCTCCGCGCAAAACCTCCTTCATTGACCCTTATTTATTGATGACCTTGGCATGCGATGGAAAAACGTTTAAGGATATTAGCCCATTCTACATAAAGCGTGAAATAGATAAAATCAGTGGCCCTGTCAAAAACGCTATGCGTCTCAGAGACGGAAACCTACTATTAGAGACCACAACTGCAGAGCAATCTAAAAAACTGCAAAAGGCGACTTTGTTGGGCTCCTACCCGATCCGGGTAGCCCCACACAAAACTCTTAACACCTGCAGAGGAGTAGTCACCACCTCCAGCCTAGATGGTCTGGCGAACGAAGAAATAGTAAGTTGCCTCTCTGATCAACTTGTTTGTCAGGCGTACCGCTTAACACGGAAACAAGATGGCAAGGAGTACCCACTACGTACGGCATTTCTAACTTTTGCTGGGACGAAGTTACCCGAATACATATATTGCGGCTACGAACGTGCTAGCGTCCGCCAGTATGTCCCGAACCCCATGCGCTGCTTCCAATGTCAGCGGTTAGGACATACGAAGGTCACATGTACCAATCCTGCTCTTTGTGAGCAATGTGGCCTACCGAAGCACGACGATCCTAACTGCAGTCGAACACCTTGTTGCGTGAACTGTGGCGGTAGTCATCCCTCCAGCTCGCGACAGTGCCCTAGATTCATGGACGAAAAAAGCATACAGGAGCTACGTGTAAAGGAACGCCTGACTTTTCCAGAGGCACGACGGCGCTTTGAACAACTGAAGCCTGCGACTACTGGATATGCATCAGCAGCTCGCCGTACTCCTAATACCACTGTTGCTGGTCAACACGTCCCTGTCGCCCACGCATCCACGCAGACTGACTTTCTAGCCGTTAAACCCACGTCTCAGACTGTTTGTGTATCCACCAGCACAGCCTCCGTTTCAGCCGTACAGACTCCAGCAACCAAGCCATCAGCGGGTAACAACCATCCCGTAATAAATGCGAAAAACCGATCCCGACCACAACATAGATCGCGAAGTCGCTCGCCTTCTGTTAGATCCCGGTCTCGTTCTACGAGCCGTAGGAGTTCTGACTCCCGATCATCAGCGGAGTCACAGGAGGCTAACGATTTTCGAATCGTAGGGCCCAGGTTAGCCAAGGTCAAGAAAAAGGTTAAAACGGCCCATTAAAAACTCTTCATGGAAATAATCCAGTGGAATGTCAATGGTTTTCGAGCTCGTGCTCAAGACCTACAACATTTAGTTTCTCAACGGCCACCGTCAAGTATTTGTCTTAAGGAAACCCCCTTACATCCCAATCACTCGTTACACCTTCACCCTTTTTCTTCATTTAGAAGCGACTCTCTTGCAGGTATGCGTGCAAGCGGTGGCGTTGCTACCTTAGTGGCGCCTAACATTTCCGCCGCCCACGTTCCTCTCACCACACCACTACAAGCTGTGGCCGTCCGTATACAGCTGGAGAGCATCAGTTTTACCATCTGTAATATGTACCTGCCGCCGCTCAGTATAGTTCCAGAGCGTGATCTTCTAGCTCTATTGGCTCAGCTCCCCTCACCACTACTCCTTGTGGGAGATTTGAATGCCAAGCACACGCTCTGGGGATCAGACACTGATGACGCCCGTGGATGCCTCCTCGTAGACGTCTTCGATAAGTCTGACATGCTTCTGCTAAATACTGGTGACCCGACATTCCTATCATCCGCTTACGGTACACATTCCGTACTAGACCTTTCTTTCTGCAGTCCGTCATTAGTACCACTACTTGAGTGGTCAGTACTTTCCGACCTCTTTGGCAGTGATCATTACCCCATTAACATACATTTTTCTGGCCGCCGATGTGTACCTTCTCGACATCCTCGCTGGATTATTTCCAAAGCTAACTGGGGAAAATTCCAATCCCTGATACACCTCATCGACGATGGTTTCGACACCATCGACCAAATGGTGGAATATTTTACTTGCTCGATCCTGCTCGCAGCAGAATCCAGCATTCCTCGAGGTTCACCCACACCACGTCGTATCCCTGTACCGTGGTGGTCCGAGGAATGCAGTTTGGCTGTCAAAGCACGCAAACGTGCTTTGCGCGTTTCTCAGCGGCACCCGACGGAAGGGAACTTCGTCGCCTTCAAACGTTCTCGCGCTAGGGCACGCTTCATACTGCGCAACGCCAAGCGTAAATCTTGGGAAGCCTATGTCTCTTCCCTTTCCCGGCGCAGCTCTACCCAACAAGTATGGTCAGCTGTTCGGCGGATGTATGGCAAGTATCGCCGGACGGTCATTCCCGGCCTTGCCATCAACGGTTCCATGTGCACCACCGAGCAGGACCTAGCTGAAGCCCTAGCTACCACATTTGCTGCTACTAGCCAAACTGCCCGCTATGACGCTCTCTTCCTGCCTATTAAGGAAAAGGCGGAGCGGGTACCACTTAATTTTAATAGTGACTGCACCGAGCCGTACAATCAACCTTTTACCGCAGCCGAGCTCGCCCATTCTCTGGCGTTAGCAAAGGATTCTTCTCCAGGTCCCGATGACGTACACCGACAGATGCTGCTACATCTTCCATCTGAGGCGCTATCTTTCCTTTTAAACATCTATAACCGCATTTGGCATGAGCGAGTTTTCCCTTCCTCCTGGCGAGAGGGTATTGTCATCCCCATCCCTCGACCTGGAAAGGACCGCACGCTCCCATCTAGCTACCGCCCCATTTGCCTGACGAGTGTTATCTGTAAGACGTTGGAGCGCATGATAAACGCTCGTTTAAATTGGTGGCTAGAAAAACATAACCATCTGTCCAACTTGCAATGCGGTTTTCGTCGCCATCCCTCAAGTGTCGATAATCTAACACGCCTTGAGGGGTATATCTCCGATGCCTTTTTATTAAAACAGCACGTCGTGAGCGTGTTCCTGGACCTGGAGAAGGCCTATGACACCACCTGGCGGTACGGCATACTCCGTAACCTACATGGTTACGGCATGCGTGGTCATCTGCCCGAGTTTTTATGCAGTTTTTTAAAACTTCGCCGTTTTCGTGTGCGGATAGGGAAAACGATATCCCAGGAACGGATACAGGAGAACGGTGTACCTCAAGGGTCGATTTTGAGCGTCACCCTTTTTGCCGTAGCGATTAACGGAATCACTAGTGCCGTTCGAAGTGGAATTCCATCATCCCTCTATGTTGACGACTTCGCAGTCTATTATAGGTCTGCCAACATAGATCACATTGAGCGCCAACTGCAGCTGACCATTACCCAGCTAGCAGCTTGGGCGCTTCAAACCGGCTTCCGTTTTTCAGCTGCGAAGACGCAGTGTATCCACTTTCACCGCCTACGAGGTATTCACCCGCCTCCTGATCTTCATTTGAACGGCACACCCCTGCAATTTGTCTCACACCTGAAGTTCTTGGGTCTCTACTTGGACCCCCCCCCCAGGGGCCTACTTCGGTAGGTACGGGCTTGGCGAACCCGGGGTCCCGAGCCAACAGTCTCCCTCAAGTGGGCTCCTCTTCGTGGTTGAGGGAGATGGTCAACAGGCCCACCCACGTGTAGGCCGTGCGTGGAGACCCGTGTCGGTGGAAAGGTTTGTCCTGGTGGTTGAGGGGTGCGCATCTGAGCTCGTTCCAGTATTTTTCTGAATTCGGGGAGGGTGCGCATTGCTAATACACCACTTTGGCTACTGCTCCGCCTAAACGGGAGGCTAGGGACTAACCCACCCCTAGTCAATCGGCCAGGACAAGGTGTTACACTGTACTCCAGGGTGAGTGGGACGGCGCGCCCGCTATATCCCCTGTATAGCCCTGTCATCCCAGTGGGATGACCCCTTGTTGGGCTCCGTGGTGGGTGGGGAGTACTGGGGGATGAAATTTACTTTTAGCTACTTATGGCTACACTCACTCCAAAAAAACGTAAACAAGTAATTGATGAAAAAGAGGTACACGTGTCGTCATCTGCGCGTTACCTAGTAATACACCGTACCGAAGAGGGTCAGTCCTTCCTTAAGGTAAATCCGTTTATCATTCAGTCGGGTCTAGATAAAATCGCCGGTCCAGTTGAATCCTGTACTCGCCTACGTTCCGGTTCCCTCTTAGTCGAGAGTTACAGTGCCACGCAGTTCGAGAAGTTAACGAAGGCAAAACTCCTACACGGATACCCCATCCGTGTAGAGAAACACAGGAGCCTCAACTCTTCCAAGGGCGTCATCACCAGCCCCCTGCTAGACGGTATGCCGGAGGAGGAGATACAAGGGTATCTGGCTGACCAGGGTGTCACGGATGTTTACCGTGTTCGAGTCAAGCGTGATGGCGTACTGGTTCCCAGCCGCACGCTCTTCATTACTTTTGATCGGCTCGACCTGCCTCAAAAGATCAAGGCAGGCTATGAAGTTATCCCTGTGCGACCGTATATTCCGCGACCAATGCGTTGTTACCAGTGCCAACGTTATGGCCATACTAAAACCTCCTGTAAGTCTGCTGTCGCGGTGTGTGTTACCTGTGGTAAGGACGGTCATGATGGAGCGTGTCAAACTACTCCCAGTTGCGTGAACTGCCAAGGTGAACATCCGGCGAACTCCCGAAATTGTCCGCGATACCAGGACGAGAAGGCCATCCAGGAGCTGCGGGTGAAGGAGCGTCTATCCTTCTCTGAAGCCCGCAAACGCCATCAAGCTCGACAGCCTTCTCTCCTGAAGTTCGGTACTTTTAGTTCCGTCGTATCAAAACCAGTACCGAAGCGCGACATGGGCACTCAAGCTTGCCCTATACCGTCCACCATGGCTACTCCTCGCGTCGCTGTGCCTACTACCGATACCATTGGCTTCAAAACCGTAACTGTAAGCACTGAGACCCGCAAATTTAAAACGACACCTAAGAGAGCAGACTTCCTCAAAAACCCTCCGGCGTCTACCAGTGGCAAGTGTTCAGTTCCGGCCAGTTCTCCTTCACCTCCTCGTCGCTCTCGCTCCCAGGATACTAGGAGGCGTAGTCGCATGAAGGGGCTTTCTCCTCCACCCTTAAGTATCGGAAACAGTTATTTGCCCCTGACCTCGATCTCCAGCGACCCTGACCCTCTTCCAGATGAGGAGCCTATGGAGCACGAGACAAGTACTCCCAAAAGCCCGAGTCCCATGCGTAACCATAAAGGCAAATTGAAGCGTCAGCCGCCAGCTAAGTGAACTAAGCGACCAGCTTTCGCCATCTAAACCTGGATGTCCATCCTCCAGTGGAATGCGCGTGGCGTGCGCAGGCGTAAACCTGAACTCCAACTGTTGGCAAATTCGCTATCCCCCAGTATTTTCTGCTTGCAGGAGACGAAACTTCACCAGCAGGATACCTTCACCTTTCCTGGTTTTACTCCGGTGCGATTTGACCTCCCACCGGAGCCCGGTTCTCCTGCACATGGGGGTGTTATGCTTTTAATCCGGGATGACGTTTTCTTTCAACCTCTTCCTCTCGCTAGTACGCTGCAAGCTGTAGCTATTACTCTTAGATTTCCTGGCTTTTCATTTACTCTATGTTCTGTTTATCTACCGCCGTCTTCTCCCTTCGCCATTGCGGACCTCTCAGATCTAATGTCCCAGCTCCCGACACCCTTCTTGTTGTTGGGAGACTTCAATGCCCATCACCCTCTTTGGGGATCTCCTAGGGCTTGCGTAAGGGGGAAGCACCTAGCTGAATTCTTTCTTCAGAATCACCTCTCTCTTCTCAACACAGGCGAACCTACATTTATCTCTGATTCAACCAGCACTCTCTCTCAGCCGGACCTATCTGTTTGCTCGGCACAGCTTGCTCATCGTTTTGAGTGGAACGTCGTCTCGGACACATTCTCCAGCGATCACCTCCCCTGCCTGATAAGCCTGCTCTCGAACTATACACCATCGTCCCGTGTACCCACCTGGCAGCTACACAAAGCAAACTGGCCTCTTTTTTGTAGCCTGGCTATTTTCGACTCCCGTGTATCGGAAGACGTTGACGAGATGGTAGAGCACGTTACATCTGTGATCACCTCTGCCGCCGAACGTGCTATACCTCGCTCGTCAGGCCAACCTCGGCGTTTACCCGTTCCCTGGTGGACCGACGAATATCGGGTGGCGGTGCGTGCACGCCGGGCAGCATTGCGGGCATTTAAGCGCCATCCTACTCTAGATAACTTGGTCACCTTTAAGCGCTTACGAGCCAAAGCCCGTCGCGTCATTCAGGCTAGCAAGAGGACATCCTGGCAGCGCTTTGTGGAGACATTTAACCGCTTCACACCATCATCAGTGATCTGGAACAAGCTGCGACGCGTGGCCGGCAAAGTTTCTCGTGTTGCCGTGCCTGGCCTGCGGGTTAACAACGACATCGTGGTTTCCCCTAGAGCGGTCGCTGATGCCCTGGGAGGCGCCTTTGCTGAGGTCTCTCGCTCCTCCCACCATTCCGTGGACTTTCTACCCATTAAACACCGGGCTGAGACCCATGAACTCTCCTTCCACTCCTTGAACCGTGAGTGTTATAACGCCTTCTTCACCATGCAAGAGCTGGAGCGGGCCCTGGTCTGTTCCAGGCCCTCCGCACCGGGGCCGGATGGAATACACATCCTAATGCTGCAGCGCCTGTCTTCGGCAGGTAAGAATTTTCTTTTGCAAGTATATAACCTAATCTGGCGCACAGCAACTTTTCCGTCCGCTTGGCGCGAGGCCACCGTTGTCCCTATCTTAAAACCTGGAAAGGATCCCCATCTCCCTTCCAGCTATCGTCCGATCTCCCTCACCAGTTGCCTTTGCAAGGTGATGGAGCGTATGATAAACGGGCGATTGACATGGTGGCTAGAATCACAACACCTTCTATCTAACGTTCAGTGTGGTTTTCGTCGCTACCGTTCAACGGTCGACCACCTAGTCTCGTTGTCAACGCAAATCATGGATGGCTTTCTACGTAAGAGCCAAACGGTAGCTGTGTTCTTTGACCTGGAGAAGGCTTATGACACTTGCTGGAGATACGGAATTCTCCGTACCCTCCATAAATGGGGCATTCGTGGAAGACTGCCGCTTTTTATTCGAGAGTTTATGCGAGATAGGGTGTTTCGGGTACGTGTGGGTTCGGTTTTATCTCGTGCTTTTAGCCAAGAGAGCGGAGTACCGCAGGGCTCGGTACTTAGTGTCACACTATTTGCTATTGCTATCGATCCCATTGCGGAGTGCGTCCCGTCGGGCATTTCTTCTTCCTTGTTTGTGGACGACTTCGCCATTTACAGTAGTTCTCGGCGGACTTCACTCCTCCAACGCCGCCTCCAACTGTGCCTTGATCGCCTCTTCACCTGGAGTGTGGAAAACGGCTTTAAGTTCTCCGCCGAGAAGACCGTCTGCGTAAACTTCTGGCGCCGGAAAGTATTTCCGTCACCTCCTCTGCATCTCGGAGCCGATGCCCTTCCTTACGCAGACGAGACAAAATTCTTGGGATTGGTCCTCGATAGGAAGCTTAGTTGGTCTTCTCATATCTCGTATTTAAAGGCCAGGTGTGAACGTTCTCTTAGTGTTTTACGTGTTTTATGTGGCACATCCTGGGGAGCAGATCGGACAGTTCTTTTAAGACTCTATCGCTCTTTTATCCGATCCAAACTAGACTACGGCTGTATAGTGTATTCGTCTGCTCGACCTTCGATTTTAAAACGTCTAGACCCTGTTCACCACCGTGGTATCCGTTTGAGTATTGGCGCCTTTCCAACAAGTCCAGTCATGAGCCTTTGTGCGGAAGCCGCTGAACCTCCGCTTCGCTACCGGCGTGATGTCCTCCTGTGTAGTTACGCTTGCCGGCTTCATAGTTTGCCGGTACATCCGTCGTTTAGCTCGTTCTTTGATGATTCTCTGGACCGTCAATACTCAGCGCGCTCCCTGGCCCTCCTTCCTCCTGGCGTTCGATTTCGCTCTCTGCTTCGGCTGTTGGACGTCCATTTGCCTGTGCCATTCCGCAAAGGAGAAACTCGATTTCCCCCATGGCTCCGCTCCGAGATCCAGGTAAATCTGAGCCTGCTGTCCATGCCGAAATTGTCGACGCCAGATTCAGTCCTTCGTTCGGGCTTTTTAGAAGTTCAGGCGCAGTACCGACCCTGCAGTTTTATTTACACTGATGGCTCGAAGGATAATACGGGAGTGTGATGTGCTTTTATTCACGGTCGGCAGAGTTTTAGCTTTCGTCTTTTACCGCAGTGCTCGGTTTTTACAGCAGAGCTGTTCGGTATTTACCAAGCTCTTTTATATGTTCGTCGGCAAGCATTACAGTCTTGGGTTATCTGCTCCGATTCCCTGAGTGCCCTCCAGAGCCTACGGATGCTGTACACCTATCATCCACTCGTACAGCGGATCCAGGACTGCCTTCACACTCTCGCCAGTGCAGGCACTTGCGTCTCCTTTGTGTGGGTACCTGGACACGTAGGCATATCTGGAAACGAGGCTGCCGACGCTGCCGCGAAAGCAGCCGTTTTAGCTCCCAGATGTTTTAGGTCTAGTGTTCCCTCAGATGATTTTAACTCCTATTTACGTCGCGCCATCCTGTCAATGTGGAGCAGGCATTGGCAAGCCCGTCGGGGGAACAAACTTAGGGCGGTGAAGCCCCTCCCGATCATCTGGAGCACTTCGTCGCGCACCTCTCGTCGCGAAGAGGTTATTTTAGCACGACTGCGTATCGGGCACTGCCGTTTTAGCCATGGTCACCTTTTATCTTCAGATGCTGCACCGCTCTGTTCGCATTGTCATGAGCCCATGTCAGTGCGGCATGTTTTAGTTCAGTGCCAGTTCCTAACCCAGCTGCGTGTGTCCTTGGACCTGCCGACGACCCTGCCCGAAGTGCTGGCAGACACTTCACGTGCAGTGGATCGTGTTTTACGTTTTATTGACCGCAGTGGACTGGGCACCCGTATATGACCTCCATAATTGAACTTTTAACTGACTGTTCGCCTTTTAATCGGGTCGTTTTATCAGTTTTATTGTCTCGTATTAATACAGTATTTGGCACTGTATTGGTGACCTTTTTTACTATTTTAAAGTTTTTAGTCTTTTAGCTGAGACATCCGTTTCAACCTTTTAACGTTATTGTTTTTTAATGGGCGCTAATGACCATAGCAGTTGTGCGCCCTAAAGCCCCACCACTACTACTACTCTACTTGGACCGACAACTCAATTGGGAGCACCACATTCGTCACCTTCGAGCCTCTTGCGATCGTTCTCTTCGGGTGCTCAAGGTATTATCTGGCGCATCTTGGGGGGGGGGGCGATCGTACGGTAATGTTGAGGCTGTACCGCTCTCTGGTTCGGTCCAAGCTGGACTATGGCAGTTTTATTTATGGCGCAGCGACCGCCTCTAAACTTCGCCTTTTAGACACCGTGCATCACACTGGCATCCGCCTTGCCACAGGAGCTTTCCACACCAGTCGAGTCGACTGCCTGTATGCAGACTCAGGCGAACCTCCACTCCATATTCGTCGCTCGCTGTTACTCTGCTCGTACGTCTCGAAGTTGGCAAGCTACCCCAATCATCCTGGTTTCAAACCAGTTGTGTGTCCAGATTTAGTCCACCGTTATATGCGCCCTGGTTGTCGGACTCGCCCCGTGGGAATAAGATTTCGGGATCTCCTACAATCTCATGGCCTCCGAATGCCTCGCGTGGAGAGGTCGTCCATCTGCCCCTATCCACCATGGCAGCTCAATCGTGCGCGGTTCGATCTCGCTCTTTCAAACAGCTCTAGACTCGCTACTCCACATTCGGTGTTCCAACAACTCTTTTCCGAATTACTGGGCCGTTACCCTAACTATGTTCCGGTCTTTACAGACGGTTCCCAGTTGGGTAACGCTACGGGTTGCGCATTCTTCATTAACGGTGAGGCTCATAAATTTCGACTTCTGGACTCCACTTCGGTCTTCTCAGCAGAGCTGTATGCCATCTTTTATTTGCTCCTTTTTATTTGCAAGTTAGCTCCTGGCTCTTTTATCGTCTGCACTGACTCTCTAAGTGCTCTTCAGGCCTTGAAACAGCACACTGCCGTTCACACCCTTGTTATAAAAATACAGGCCCAGATATCGCAAATGCTGTTTCGCGGATACAATTTTGTTTTTACTTGGACCCCAGGTCATGTGGGGATTTCCGGGAACGAGGAGGCGGACGCGGCTGCTAAGTCAGCTTGCCGTTTACCCCGGAGTTTAACAACTAGGGTGCCATACCAGGATGTGCAACGTTTTTTCCGTCGCCAATTCCTATCTGCTTGGCAGCAATCCTGGACAGCTTTAGAAGGCACACAACTCCGGGCGATAAAGGAGAGCGTACAACCCTGGCCAACTTCCTGCAGGGATAACCGGCGGGCCGAGGTGATACTCACCCGGCTGAGAATTGGGCACACACGTGCAACTCATGGACATCTCTTAAGAGGGGAGCCGGCCCCTGTGTGTGCTCCGTGTGCAGTACGCCTCACTGTGCGGCATGTATTGCTGGATTGCCCACAGTACACCCTCGTTCGCCAGTCTTTGGGCCTAAGGACTAACTTGCTCGATGTTTTAGGGGACGACCCAGTGGCCGTGGATAAGGCACTGCGTTTTGTAGCGGAAATTAGTTTTAATACACAAATCTGACTGGGATTTTATATTTATTAATTTTAGAGCTTTTAACTATTAGTATTGGGATGATCTTTTATATACTTTTAATAGTTGACTTGTTTTTATCTTATTTTACCTTTGTAACTAAATTTGTGCAGCTTTTAGGTTTTAGTCTTGACTTTGGGCCCAAATGACCTTGCAGTCGACGGGCCATAAAGCACCACACTCACTCACTCACAACATTTGCTGCTACTAGCCCAACTGCCCGCTATGACGCTCTCTTCCTGCCTATTAAGGAAAAGGCGGAGCGGGTACAACTAAATTTTAATAGTGACTGCACCGAGCCGTACAACCAACCGTTTACCGCTGCCGAGCTCGCCCATTCTCTGGCGTTAGCAAAGGATTCTTCTCCAGGTCCCGATGACGTGCACCGACAGATGCTGCTACATCTTCCATCTGAGGCGCTATGTTTCCTGTTAAACATCTATAACCGCATTTGGCATGAGCGAGTTTTCCCTTCCTCCTGGCGAGAGGGTATTGTCATCCCCATCCCTCGACCCAGAAAGGACCGCACGCTTCCATCTAGCTACCGCCCCATTTGCTTGACGAGTGTCATGTGTAAGACATTCGAGCGAATGGTAAACGCTCGGTTAAATTGGTGGCTAGAAAAACATAACCATCTGTCCAACTTGCAATGCGGTTTTCGTCGCCATCGCTCAAGTGTAGATAATCTAACACGCCTTGAAGGGTATATTTCCGATGCGTTTCTACTGAAACAGCACGCCGTCGGCGTGTTCCTCGACCTGGAGAAGGCTTATGACACCACCTGGCGGTACGGCATACTCCGTAACCTACATGATTACGGTATGCGTGGTCATCTACCCGAATTCCTATGCAACTTCTTAAAACTTCGCCGTTTTCGGGTTCGCATAGGAAACACGATATCATGGGAGCGGATACAGGAGAACGGCGTACCTCAAGGTTCAATTTTGAGCGTCACCCCTTTTGCCGTAGCGATTAACGGCATCACTAGTGCCGTTCGAAGTGGAATTCCATCATCCCTCTATGTTGACGACTTCGCTATTATAGGTCTGCCAATATAGATCACATTGAGCGCCAACTGCAGCTGACCATTACCCAGCTAGCAGCTTGGGCGCTTCAAACCGGCTTCCGTTTTTCAGCTGCGAAGACGCAGTGTATCCACTTTCACCGCCTGCGAGGTATTCACCCGCCTCCTGATCTTTATTTGAACGGCACACCCCTGCCATTTGTCTCGCACCTGAAGTTCTTGGGCCTCTACTTGGACCGACAACTAAATTGGGAGCACCACATTCGTCGCCTTCGAGCCTCTTGCGATCGTTCTCTTCGGGTGCTGAAGGTATTATCTGGAGCATCTTGGGGGGGCGATCGCACTGTAATGTTGAGGCTGTACCGCTCTCTGGTTCGGTCCAAGCTGGACTATGGCAGTTTTATTTATGGCGCAGCGACCGCCTCTAAACTTCGCCTTTTAGACACCGTGCATCACACTGGCATCCGCCTTGCCACAGGAGCTTTCCGCACCAGTCGAGTCGACTGCCTGTATGCAGACTCAGGCGAACCTCCACTGCATATTCGTCGCTCGCTGTTACTCTGCTCGTACGTCTCGAAGTTGGCAAGTTATCCCAATCATCCTTGTTTTAAACCAGTTCTGTGTCCAGATTTAGTCCACCGTTATATGCGCCCTGGTTCTCGGACACGCCCCGTGGGAATAAGATTTCGGGATCTCCTACATTCCCATGGCCTCAGAATGCCTCGCGTGGAGAGGTCGTCCATCTGCCATTATCCCGCATGGCAGCTCAATCGTGCGTGTTTCGATCTAACACTTTCAAGCAACACTAGACTCGCTACTCCACATTCGGTGTTCCAACAACTTTTTGCCGAACTACTGGGCCGTTACCCTAACTATGTTCCGGTTTTTACGGACGGTTCCCAGTTAGGTAGCGCTACGGGTTGCGCATTCTTCATTAACGGTGAGGCTCATAAATTTCGCCTTCTGGACTCCACTTCAGTTTTTTCCGCAGAACTGTATGCCATCTTCTATTTGCTCCTTTTTATTTGCAAGTTAGCTCCTGGTTCTTTTATTGTCTGCACTGATTCTTTGAGTGCTCTTCAGGCCTTGCAACAACACACTGCCGCTCACACCCTCGTTATAAAAATACAGGCCCTGGTCTCGCAAATGCTCAGGCGCGGGTACAATTTTGTTTTTACTTGGACCCCAGGCCATGTGGGGATTTCCGGAAACGAGGAGGCGGACGCGGCTGCAAAGTCCGCTTGCCGTTTGCCCCGGAGTTTAACAACTACGGTGCCATTCCGGGATGTGCAACGTTTTTTCCGTCGCCAGCTCCTATCTGCTTGGCAGCAATCCTGGACAGGTTTACAAGGCACACAACTCCGGGCTATAAAAGAGAGCGTACAACCCTGGCTAACTTCCTGCAGGGATAACCGGCGGGCCGAGGTGATACTCACCCGGCTGAGAATTGGGCACACACGAGCCACTCATGGCCATCTATTAAGTGGGGAACCGGCCCCTGTGTGTGCTCCGTGTTCAGTACGCCTCACTGTGCGGCACATATTAATCGATTGCCCTCAGTACGCCAGCGTTCGCCAGTCTTTGGGCTTGGGAGCTAACTTGTTAAGTATTTTAGGGGACGACCCAGTGGCCGTGGATAAGGCACTGCGGTTTGTTTTAGAAATAGGTTTTTATAAACAAGTCTAACTTGTATTTTATATCTATTAATTTTAGAGATTTTAAGTTATTAGTTTTTAGATGGTTTTATGTGCTTTTAATGGTTGAGTGAGTTATTTTATTGCACGTTTTTACCTAAATTTGTGTAGGTTTTAGGTTTTATTATTGACTTCGGGCCCAAATGACCTTGCTGTCGTCGGGCCCTAAAACCCCACACTCACTCACTCGTCTGCACTGACTGTCTAAGTGCGCTTCAGGCCTTGCAACAGCACACTGCCGCTCACACCATTGTTTTAAAATTACAGGCCAGATATCGCAAATGCTCAGTCGCGGTTACAATTTTGTTTTTACTTGGACCCCAGGCCATGTGGGGATATCCGGCAACGAGGAGGCGGACGCGGCTGCTAAGTCCGCTTGCCGTTTACCCCGGAGTTTAACAACTAGGGTGCCATTCCAGGATGTGCAACGTTTTTTCCGTCGCCAACTACTATCCGCTTGGCAGCAATCCTGGACAACTTTAGAAGGCACACAACTCCGGGCAATAAAGCAGAGCGTACAACCCTGGCCAACTTCCTCCAGGGATAACCGGCGGGCCGAGGTGATACTCACCCGGCTGAGAATTGGGCACACACGTGCAACTCATGGCCATCTTTTGAGAGGGGAACCGGCCCCTGTGTGTGCCCCGTGTGCAGTACGCCTCACTGTACGGCATGTACTGCTGGATTGCCCGCAGTACGCCCGCGTTCGCCAGTCAATAGGCTTGGGAGCTAACTTGCCCAGTATTTTAGGTGACGACCCAGTGGCCGTGGATAAGGCACTGCGTTTGTTTTTAAAATCGGTTTTAATACACAAGTATGACTTGAATTTTATATTTATAAATTTTAGAGCTTTTAAATTATTTTGACTGGGATGACTTTTTATGTACTTTTAATAGTTGAATGTTTTTATTCTATTTTACCTTTTTAGCTTGATTAGTGTAGCTTTTAGGTTTTAATGTGTGTTTTATCTTTTTAACTAAATTTTTATAGTTATTAGGTTTTAGTGTTGACTTGGGGCCCAAATGACCTCGTTGTCGACGGGCCCTTAAACGCCACACACTCACTCACTCACTTTTTATGGTAGGTGATCTCTGTAGTTTACCTTTTAACAATATATAATTTGTTTTTTCAAGCGAGATATTTAATTTCATGTTATTACATTCATTTTCTATTTCTTTAATCACAAAATTACATTTAGTTTCTAACTCTAATCTAGAATTGGCTTCGAACATGATTATAATGTCATCAGCATAAGCTACTTGTAATCCAAGTTCACCTAATTCACTGATACGTATCAAAGCCGCCTCTATTCCTAAGTTCCAAAAGAGAGGGCCTAGTATTGACCCTTGCGGGCAACCCTTAGAGAGCACCTTTGAGTAATTTGCCGTACCTATGTTGATGTTTACTGTCCTATTTCTACAATAATCCACGCAGGTGTTGTACAATTGAGTAGAGCAGTTTATGTCGATTAATCTTTGATAGAGAACTGGCCACCATAAGTTATTGAATGCACCATCGATGTCTAAAAGTACTGCTAGAACATATTTGCTAGTTGAGTCCTGCGCAAAATTTGTTACGCAATTAATTGCATTTACCGCCGATTTTCCTTTTGTAAAACCAAATTGATTTGTAAACATGTTCCTCTCATTGCGTAGGCAGTTTAACTTTTCTGACAGCAATATTTCGTAGACCTTGCCTAAGGTGTTGAGCATGCATATGGGCCTATACGAGTTGACGACATGTGGGTCTCTGTCCATGTCTTTTTTCAATATAACCAGCCTTCCTTGTTTCCAGGTGTTTGGAAACCTGTCCCTGGCATAACAAGCCGAAAGTAATACGGACAGCGGTTCGGCTACCTGACCGCTTAGTGCCCGTAATACCTCGGCCGTTATTTCATCGGGGCCTGCTGCTTTCTTTTCTCTTAGCTGGCCTATTGCTGCTTGAGTCTGCTGGACACTAAAGACCTCGTTGTCCGCCCACTCCGGAACTGCCAGGCCTACCCTCTCCCTCTCAACCTTATTATTTCTGGTGTCATTGTCCTCTTTGTCATCTGGTAGTAAGCTGTCTACCAGGTATTGTAAGGTTTCGTCTCCAGGGAGGGTGTAGCTGCCATCCGGCTTCCTGAGGGTGGACATGGCGTCCTGATGAAATCTGTCTCTGGTGATTTTATATGGGAAGCCCCATGCATCTTTTTGCATGCAGTCCTCAACTAGCTTGTTCCACGAGTGTCTTTTAGTTTTTTCCAATAGTTCCCTGAATGCAGCTTTCCTACGCTGGTAGATAATTAACCGTATTTGTGCTTCGTCTATGGAACCTGATTTTTGATAAGCACTTCTCGCTTTTCTCATGTTTCTGCGGAATCTTTGAAGTTTGTCGTTCCATGGACCCTTTTTTTGTTATGTTTCGAAGTGCTTTATATGGTATAGCCAGTTTCATTGTTTTAATTATGCTACCAGTTAGCTGAGTTGCTGCTCTATCTATATCTATTTGTTGTTCATTGAATACTGGTGGCACAAAATTTTCTCTTAATCTATCCCAATTAGCACGTCGGAAGTTGTATTTGTATTGCACCTGCTCGTGATCATTGGATTTCTTTATGTCGAATCTAATTACATTATGATCGCTCTCGGTTTGTTGTAAAACCCTCCAATTTGAGATTAAACTATCAGCGCATCTATTAGTAAAGGTTACGTCTATGTTAACTTGTACCCCTACCCTGCCTATGTATGTAGGTGGGTTCCCTGGTTTGTTTTGCACTGATAGGTTCAATTCCATTAGCAAGTTCTCTACGTTATCTCCTCTTTCGTCAGTTCTGCCACTATACCATAGATTCGATTTGGCATTTATATCTGCAACTATGATTATTGGGTATCTATCTAGAGTTATACATATAGATCTAAGCAGAACTAACCCCTCATTTATGTCATGACTAGGAGGGAAATACATATTGACTAATATAAATTGCTGTGGCCCTAATATTTGTACACAGTTACAAAGTTCATTACAAAATTGTGATATTCTTATTGCTTTAATAGCTTTGTTCATTACAACGATTGCGGCTTTAGGATGTTCACTAGAAGCAATGGCTAAAGAAGATACGGGCATGTAACCTACTCTGCCGTTAAAATGGTATGCTTCTTGAATACATAAAATATCTAGGTTATCTTCTTCAGCCAGCTTCCGGAATTCCTGCATAACCAATCTGCTTCTTGCAGCATTTAGCTGGCCAATCTTTATATGATTTTCAGTATAATTTACAGTGTTATTCCTAGTCAAAACAGTATTTAAGTTATTAGCCATAATCTGTTCTCTGTATTAATCTCGCTCTAAGAGTTTTTTAAATCTCGCATTCTTTAGAGTTGGGATTTTTACAATTTGTTTTATTCCCATATTTACATGCAATACATACTTCGGGTAAATCTTTCTTCTGACATTCTTTTTTAAGGTGGTCCTGCTCTGAGCAGTGTTGACATACCTGTTTATCAAATGGACAATATTTCATGGTATGGCCTAGGTCCTGACATCTGTGACATCTTGGTACACTAATAAAATCTTTAACAGAGATAGCAGAAAAGTGTATGTACACCCTACCCTTACTAAGTAAGATATTGCGAATTTTTGGGCTTATTTCAAGCACATGATGTGCGTTATTTCCCCCTCTGGGGCCCGTTATAAATCTATATATTACATTTTCATTGAACTCCTCTTTTGAAATTTCATCCTCTAAATTTTGACCATATAAATAATCAAGTAGTTTATCTTGCTCTATCCATCTGGGGACATCATAAAGAATTACCCTAGGTTTGATTTTCTTAGGTTTATTGACATCTACTTCTTTTTTCAGTAACTGGTGATCTACTAATTTGTTAGCGTCATCCTCTGAGTCTATATGAACCATTACTTTATTACCCATTGTCCTGACTGATCTGATTTTGATTTTATCCTTTACTGGATTTACGAGTTCTCCTAGTTTCTTTTTTATTTCTTCAGGATTTTTCCCTTCTTTAGATAACATGACAACTGGGGAGGATTGAACATATTGTGGCTTGGAGGCCCTGGGGGGTACCCTTGTAACCTCAGCATATGAGGGACCTACACTTTTCTGTTTGCTAATTTCTTCTAGTCTCTTATTTTCCTTTTCTAGCTGTTCAATTTTTCCCTGTTCTACTTCGTTATTTGCAATTCTTTCCCTTAACCTGGTGTTTTCTTTCTCAATTTCCTCGTACCTGCCTCGCCAAATTCCTAATTCAATAATTAGCTTCATGTAAACTCATGCAATGCTGTTACCCTATCTTTTGTGATTCTTTCGCCGGCCTTTATTATCTGTTTTAATTCTGCTAACCCTTTCGGAAAATTCATACTTTCGACGAATTCCTCTAGCGCTGTTGTTTGAGGAGTCGCCTGGGGGTTAGTGCCACTGGCCACCTGTGAGGACTTCCTCACAGGCGACCGTTGCATAGACATGATTGAGCCCTTCTATAAGTTATTCTTTTGTTAATTGCTTGTTTACTATTATTTCAAATTAACTAATTTTTCAAATAGTTATAATCAGGAATAGAAAAACAATTTAATCAAGAGAGAGAGTATGTATACAAATTCTTGCACCACTTAGCCGGATTGCTCCGTTGCCCGGGGCGGGGGACGAGGACCCGGGTGCTTTCTAGCGTCTAGTACAATACTAACACTTATCCCCTGCGTGACTCACAACTTATGGGGGGGTAGACTACTAGAAATCCGCCCCTTAAGGAGTCCAGGGGGGCTCTCTCTTTCTTTTCAAGTCCAGCACCTATTTTATACGCTGGACTTATTCAATCTTTATTTATATTTTGAATATACATCTATTTATAACAAAATAACATAAACATAAACAAAAACAAGGAGAACAATTTAACAATTCACTAAACTAAATTATAGAACTCTCTGTATTTTACACCCGAAAATTTATCTGCATGATTATTTACTAATTGAAATGTATTTTTTCGCCTAATTAAATCAAACATGGACTTATTCCTTAAATGCCATAAGATGTTTGCATTTTGGCTTAATCTTAAAGGACACTCCCAAAGGGCATGTTCTGGTGTATCCGTCTCCACAACGACAAAGGTCACTTACAATTTGACCAAATCTATGCAGGTGCACTCCATATGGTCCATGCCCGGTAATGTAGTGTATGAATCCTCTTGAAGGCTTTAAAAATCTTATAGATTTACGCTCCCTAACACATGGGTAAAAAGAATAAACCCGTCTACCAGTAGGTAATCCATCCCAAATAGTCTGCCATTCATCAAAAATGATATCATCTAATTCAGCTTCATCATCTATCCTACATCCCACTAATTGACTTGCTCTAACCACATTACCGTGACGCAGCCAATATCGTGCACCCCTCTTTCGTAATTCCAAATCAAGGGGTAGTAGCCCCAGGATTACAAGCAACGCTTCTGTTGGCGTTGTAGAAAAAGCTCCCACTAATCTAATTAAAATTTTCCTTTGAAGAGATCTAAGTGCCTTCTGTGTCCCCATCAAAAATGCTCTATGTCCCCAAACCGCTGCAGCATAAGTTATAATAGAAACTAGAACCCCATTGTGTAAAACTTTAATCACATTGTAAGGAATTTTATTAGTAAATTTTGCCAAAGTAACAATTTTGTTCATAACTCTAAAAGCTTTTGAAATAACCATCTCTAAATGATTTTTAAAACTTAAATTTTCTTCTAGGTATACCCCTAAATACCTGGCGCTACTAACCCTTTTTATGGATTGTCCATACAATTTTATGGCCGGTGACCTTTGAAGTTTACCCTTAAATAAAACATAATTAGTTTTAGAATGAGAGATTGAAAGCTTCATGTCATTACAAAGATCCTGCATAACACTTAGAACATTATTACACTTATTCTCTAAAGTTATTCTAGAATTAGCTTCAATGATAAAGATAATATCGTCAGCATAAGCTACTGCTAAGCTGAGATCTCCAAGATCACTTATATTAATAAGAGCAGCTTCTATTCCTAGATTCCAAAATAGTGGACCAAAAATAGATCCTTGTGGACAACCCTTTGACAATTTTTTGGAATAACTTAGAGATCCAAATTCAAGTGTTATGACCCGATCACGACAATAATCTCTACAACTGTTATATAATTCCAAAGGACAACCAATATCTATCAATCGTTTGAAAAGTATAGGCCACCAAAGATTGTTAAATGCGCCATCAATATCAATCATTATACCAACAACATGCTTGCTAGGAGAACTTTCGACAAAGTCGACAACATGATTAATTGCATCTGTAGAAGATTTACCCTTGGAGAAACCATACTGGTTACAAAACATGTTTCCCTCTGTGCGATATCTACTTATTTTGTCACACAACAGCATTTCATATAATTTTCCTAACACATTCAGCATGCAAATAGGTCTATATGAATTGACCAGCTGAGGGTCTCTGTCCAAGTCCTTCCTAAGTACGACCAGCCGTCCACGTTTCCAGATGTTAGGGAAACGGCCTTTCCTGTAGCATTCTGAATATAACAATGCCAAAGTTTCAGATATTTTACTAGTCAATGCGCGAATCACTTCTGCCGTGATTCCACCAGGGCCTGCAGCTTTTCTTAATCTTAGACCACCAATTGCAGCTTGAACATCTTCAATATTAAAGCCAACATTGTCCACCACATCCGGCTGTACTCGAGCAATATATTCCCTACTATTCATGTTGTTATCCGAATCAGTTGCTTCAATATCATCAGGCAATAAGTTGTTAACAAGGTGTTCAATGGTTTCCTGTCCTGGAGAGGTATATAATCCATTCGGTAGCCTGAGAGTTGACATAGCTTCCTGATGAAATTTATCCCTTGTTATTCGATAAGGGAAACCCCAGGCATCCCTTTGAAGACAATCGTCCACAAGTTTATTCCATGATTGTCTTTTTGTCCTTTGAAGCAACTGTTCATATGCTAATTTTCTGCGTTGATATATTAGTAATCGTACAGCTCTTTCATCTTGGGAGCGAGACTTTTGATATTCTCTCCTGGCCTTCCTAGCATTCCTGCGGAAGCGCTGCAATTTATCATTCCAGGGACCGTTCCTAGATGTTTTAATTACTGCAACTCGTGGAATGGATCCATTCATTGCCTTTACGATTGCAGTCGTAATCTCGGTAGCAGCTAGTCTAGTTGGCTCGTCGAAAATTAAATTTATATAACACTTCCTCATTGACGAGATGTTCAACATCAAAACGTATCATATTGTGGTCACTTTCAGTTTGTTGTTGCATAACCCTCCAATTTGATATTAGGTGACTAGCTGTTCTACTGGTCAGGGTGACATCAATATTGGCATGTACACCTACACGACCGATGAAAGTTGGGGGATTGCCAGGTCTATTTTGCACAGTTAAGTTTAATTCCATAAGAATATTTTCAACTGCATCTCCCCTTTCATCTACCTTGCCACTATACCAAAGATGGGATTTGGCATTTATGTCAGCTGTAATAATTATTGGAAACCTATTCAGACAAGCACAGATATTCCTTAAGCATATCAAACCCTCAATAATATCTTTACTAGGAGGGAAATACATGTTCACTAGAATAAAACAACAACCAGGACCTAATATTTGAATACAATTACACAATTCATTGCAATACTGCGTGACAGTAACAACTTTGATATTCTTATTGAAGATAACAACAGATGCCTTAGGATTTTGTCCAGAGGTAACCGTCAAGGAAGCTACTGGCATGAAGCCAACCTTTGCATTAAAACAATACGGCTCCTGCATACAAACAATATCAATATTATCCTCATTCACTAACCTTCTGATCTCCTGCATTACTAGTTTGCTCCTAGCAGCATTAATTTGGCCTATTTTCATTATAATTAATTAGTATATAAAATTTCTTGGACCAGAGGATGGATACACCATTTATACATACAGCATTTATAAATGAATAAATATATAAATCCAAAATCATGACAAAGAACTGAAAACTAATAACCCTACATGTACATTTATAATATAAGACATGTAATAAGCATTTATCCATAATCAATTCTTTGTAAAAGTCTCATCCGCAACAATTTATATATCTCACATTCATTAGAATTTGGTTTTTTACATTGTGTTTTGCCTCTGTTCTTACAGGCGATACAAACTTGCGGTACATTCAGCTTCTGGCAGTCTTTCCTGATGTGATCCTCCTCACTGCAATGTGAACAAACTTGTTTATCCATGGGGCAGAATTTTACATGTCCCAAATCCTGGCATTTATGGCACCTGGGAACATTTACAAAGTCTTTAATTGACACAGCCGAAAAATGTATATATACTTTTCCCTTAGTTAATAGAATATCCCTAACCTTTGGGGCTATCTCCAATACATGATGGGCATTATTACTAGCCCTTGGTCCTGTGATAAATTTGTATTCTACTAACTCATCAAATTCAGATTTAGACATATGCTCTTCCAAATTTTGTCCATATAAATAATTTAATAAACTATCTTTCTCTATCCAGCGGGGAACATCGTACAAAATTACTCTTGGTCTAACTTTCTTTGGTTTATTTACCTCTACTTCTTTATTAAGGGATGGATGTTCAAGTAATTTATTCGCATCCTCCTCCGAATCTATGTGCACTACTACTTTATTTCCTACAGTCCTCATACCCTTAATTTTAATTTTATCCTTAATAGGATTTACCAACTCACCCAGTTTTTTCTTTAATTCATCAGGCTTTGTACCTTCCTTTGATAACAGGACCACAGGTGATGATTGAATTACTGGTAGCTTATTACGAGAAGGAGGTTTAGCTACTACATTAGCATATGTAGGACTAACACTATTTTGCTTACTGACCTCTTCTAATCTTTTATTTTCTTTTTCCAATTGAATTATCATCCCTTGCTTCAAATCTACCTCCTGGGCTTGTTCTCGTAACCTCTTATTTTCCTCCTGTAATACCTCCATCTTACCTTTAACATTACCTAATTCCATTACTAACTTCATGTAGAGTTCATGAAGTGCATTCACCCTATCCTTTGTAATTCTTTCCCCAGCCTTAATTATATCTTTTAGTTCCGTCAAAGCTATTGGAAAATTTAGGCTATCTACATATTCCTCCAACGGATTAGCTGAGGAAGATCTAGCTATGGCCACCTGTGAGGATTTCCCCACAGGCGACCGTGCGGTCGTCATTGTAAAAGAAAATTCAATAAACTATTAATTTCTTATACAGAACTAAAACAAAACAAATTAACACACAACTTGGCACAGAGAGTACCGGTTTTTTAAATCCCTATTTATGCACCACTTAGCCGGAAAAATTTCCGTTGCCCGGGGCGGGGGACGAGGACCCGGGTGCTTTCTAGCTTAGCTCTTTTATCACTTACTTTTAAAGCTTACGCTTTAACCCCTGCGTGACTCACGACTTACGGGGAGGGCTAAGATTGCTAGAAATCCGCCCCATAAGGAGTATCCACTACGTACGGTTTTTCTTACTTTCGCCGGGACTAAGTTACCCGAGTACATCTACTGCGGCTATGAACGTGCGAGCGTCCGCCAGTATGTCCCGAACCCCATGCGCTGCTTCCAATGTCAGCGGTTCGGACATACTAAGGTCACGTGTACCAATCCTGCTCTTTGTGAGCAATGTGGCCTACCGAAGCACGAAGACCCAAACTGCACTCGACCACCTTGTTGCGTGAACTGTGGCGGTAATCATCCTTCCAGCTCGCGACAGTGCCCTAGATTCATGGACGAAAGAAGTATTCAGGAGCTACGTGTAAAGGAACGCCTGACTTTTCCAGAGGCACGACGGCGCTTCGAACAACTGAAGCCTGCTACCACTACTACTGGATATGCATTAGCAGCTCGCCGTACTCCTAATACCACTGTTGCTGTTCAACACGTCCCTGTCGCACACGCATCCACGCAGACTGACTTTCTAGCCGTTAAACCTACGTCTCAGAGTGTTTGTATATCCACCAGCACAGCCTCCGTTTCAGCCGTACAGACTCCAGCCACCAAGCCATCACCGAGTAACAACAATCCAGTGCTAAATGTAAAAAACCGATCCCGGCCACAACATAGATCGCGAAGTCGCTCGCCTTCCATTAGATCCCGGTCTCGTTCTACGAGCCGTAGGAGTTCTGACTCCCGAACATCAGCGGAGTCACAGGAGGCTAACGATTTTCGAGTCGTAGGGCCCAAGTCAGCCAAGGTCAAGAAAAAAGTTAAAACGGCCCGTTAAAAGCTCTTCATGGAAATAATCCAGTGGAATGTCAATGGTTTTCGAGCTCGTGCTCAAGACCTACAATATTTAGTTTCTCAACGGTCACCGTCAATTATTTGCCTCCAGGAAACCCACTTACATCCCAATCACTCGTTACACCTTAACTCTTTTTCTGCATTTAGAAGCGACTCTCTTGCAGGTATGCGTGCAAGCGGTGGCGTTGCTACCTTAGTGGCGCCTAACATCTCAGCCGACAACGTTCCTCTCACCACGCCATTGCAAGCTGTGGCCGTTCGGATACAGCTGGAGAGCATCAGTTTTACCATCTGCAACATCTACCTGCCGCCGCTCAGTAAAGTTCCAGAGCGTGATCTTCGAGCTCTGTTGGCACAGCTCCCCTCACCACTACTTGTGGGAGATTTGAATGCCAAGCACACGCTCTGGGGATCAGACACTGATGACGCCCGTGGATGCCTCCTCATAGACGTCTTCGATAAGTCTGACCTGCTTCTGCTAAATACTGGTGACCCGACATTCCTATCATCCGCTTATGGTACACATTCCGTACTAGACCTTTCTTTCTGCAGTCCATCATTAGTACCACTACTTGAGTGGTCAGTACTTTCCGACCTCTTTGGCAGTGATCACTACCCCATTAACATACATTATTCTGGCCGCCAATGTGTACCGTCTCGACATCCTCGCTGGATTATTTCCAAAGCTAACTGGGGAAAATTCCAATCCCTGATACACCTCATCGACGATGGTTTCGACACCATCGACGAAATGGTGGAATATTTTACTTGCTCGATCCTGCTCGCAGCAGAATCCAGCATTCCTCGAGGTTCACCTACACCACGTCGTATCCCTGTACCGTGGTGGTCCGAGGAATGCAGTTTGGCTGTCAAAGCACGCAAACGTGCTTTGCGCGTTTTTCAGCGGCACCCGACGGAAGGGAACTTCGTCGCCTTCAAACGTTCTCGCGCTAGGGCACGCTTCATACTGCGCAACGCAAAACGTGAATCCTGGGAAGCCTATGTGTCTTCGCTTTCCCGGCGCAGCTCTACCCAACAAGTATGGTCAATTGTTCGGCGGATGTATGGCAAGTATCGCCGGACGGTAATTCCCGGCCTTGCCATCAACGGTTCCATGTACACCACCGAGCAGGACATAGCTGAAGCCCTAGCTACCACATTTGCTGCTACTAGCCAAACTGCCCGCTATGACGCTCTCTTCCTGCCTATTAAGGAAAAGGCGGAGCGGGTACCACTGAATTTTAATAGTGACTGCACCGAGCCGTACAACCAACCTTTTACCGCAGCCGAGCTCGCCCATTCTCTGGCATTAGCAAAGGATTCTTCTCCAGGTCCCGATGACGTACACCGACAGATACTGCTACATCTTCCATCTGAGGCGCTATCTTTCCTTCTAAACATCTATAACCGCATTTGGCATGAGCGGGTTTTCCCTTCCTCCTGGCGAGAGGGTATTGTCATCCCCATCCCTCGTCCTGGAAAGGACCGCACGCTCCCATCCAGCTACCGCCCCATTTGCCTGACGAGGGTCATCTGTAAGACGTTGGAGCGAATGATAAACGCTCGGTTAAATTGGTGGCTAGAAAAACATAACCATCTGTCCAACTTGCAATGCGGTTTTCGTCGCCAACGCTCAAGTGTCGATAATCTAACACGCCTTGAGGGGTATATGTCCGATGCCTTTTTATTGAAACAGCACGTCGTGGGCGTGTTCCTGGACCTGGAAAAGGCCTATGACACCACCTGGCGGTACGGCATACTCCGTAACCTACATGGTTACGGCATGCGTGGTCATCTGCCCGAGTTTTTATGCAATTTTTTAAAACTTCGCCGTTTTCGTGTGCGGATAGGGAAAACGATACCCCAGGAACGGATACAGGAGAACGGTGTACCTCAAGGGTCGATTTTGAGCGTCACCCTTTTTGCCGTAGCGATTAACGGCATCACTAATGCCGTTAGAAGTGGAATTCCATCATCCCTCTATGTTGACGACTTTGCAGTCTATTATAGGTCTGCCAACATAGATCACATCGAGCGCCAACTGCAGCTGACCATTACCCAGCTAGCAGCTTGGGCGCTTCAAACCGGCTTCCGTTTTTCAGCTGCGAAGACGCAGTGTATCCACTTTCACCGCCTGCGAGGTATTCACCCGCCTCCTGATCTTTATTTGAACGGCACACCCCTGCCATTTGTCTCGCACCTGAAGTTCTTGGGCCTCTACTTGGACCGACAACTAAATTGGGAGCACCACATTCGTCACCTTCGAGCCTCTTGCGATCGTTCTCTTCGGGTGCTGAAGGTATTATCTGGAGCATCTTGGGGGGGGGGGCGATCGCACTGTAATGTTGAGGCTGTACCGCTCTCTGTTTCGGTCCAAGCTGGACTATGGCAGTTTTATTTATGGCGCAGCGACCGCCTCTAAACTTCGCCTTTTAGACACCGTGCATCACACTGGCATCCGCCTTGCCACAGGAGCTTTCCGCACCAGTCGAGTCGACTGCCTGTATGCAGACTCAGGCGAACCTCCACTCCATATTCGTCGCTCGCTGTTACTGTGCTCATACGTGTCGAAGTTGGCAAGTTATCCCAATCATCCTTGTTTCAAACCAGTTCTGTGCCCAGATTTAGTCCACCGTTATATGCGCCCTGGTTCTCGGACACGCCCCGTGGGAATAAGATTTCGGGATCTCCTACATTCCCATGGCCTCCGAATGCCTCCCCGTGGAGAGGTCGTCCATCTGCCCTTATCCTGCATGGCAGCTCAATCGTGCGCGGTTCGATCTAACTCTTTCAAACAACCCTAGACTCGCTACTCCACATTCGGTGTTCCAACAACTTTTTGCCGAATTACTGGGCCGTTACCCTAACTACGTTCCGGTCTTTACAGACGGTTCCCAGTTAGGTAACGCTACGGGTTGCGCGTTCTTCGTTAACGGTGAGGCTCATAAATTTCGACTTCTGGACTCCACTTCGGTCTTCTCAGCAGAGCTGTATGCCATCTTTTATTTGCTCCTTTTTATTTGCAAGTTAGCTCCTGGCTCTTTTATCGTCTGCACTGACTGTCTAAGTGCGCTTCAGGCCTTGCAACAACACACTGCCACTCACACACTGGTTTTAAAAATACAGACACGGATCTCGAAAATGCTCGGTCGGGGATACAATTTTGTTTTTACTTGGACCCCAGGCCATGTTGGGATTTCCGGGAACGAGAAGGCGGACGCGGCTGCTAAGTCTGCTTGCCGTTTGCCCCGGAGTTTAACAACTACGGTGCCATTCCAGGACGTGCAACGTTTTTTCCATCGCCAACTACTATCTGCTTGGCAGCACTCCTGGACAGCTTTGGAAGGCACACAACTCCGGGCAATAAAACAGAGCGTACACCCCTGGCTAACCTCCTGCAGGGATAACCGGCGAGCCGAGGTGATACTCACCCGGCTGAGAATTGGGCACACACGAGCGACACATGGCCACCTATTAAGAGGGGAACCGGCCCCTGTGTGTGCCCCGTGTGCAGTACGCCTCACGGTGCGGCACGTACTGCTTGATTGCCCGCAGTACGCCCGCGTTCGCCAGTCAATAGGCTTGGGAGCTAACTTGCCCAGTATTTTAGGGGACGACCCAGTGGCCGTGATGAAGACACTGCGGTTTGTTACCGAAATTGGTTTTAACAAACAAGTCTAACTTGGATTTTATATTTGTGAATTTTAGCGATTTTAAATTATTGGACTTGGAACGGGTTTTTATGTGTTTTTAATAGTTCAGTGTTATTTTTAATTTGTTGATTTTAGAGATTTTAAATTGTTAGTCTTAGTAGTGGCTTTTTTATGTACTTTTAGTAGCTGAGTGATTTTATTTTACCTTTGGCTTAATTTGTGTATCTTTTAGATTTTAGTGTTGACTTAGGGCCCAAATGACCTTGTTGTCGACGGGCCCTTAAACACCACTCACTCACTCACCCTGCTTTTGCAAGATTGAACTTGTTTGCATTGTCACAAATGATCTGTATTTTCCGGTAGGCAACTTAAGTTTTCCGTTCTGAATGGAAAGTAGATTCAGATTTTTGTGAGCATATCACCTTTTTACATTCAGAGAATACATTTATCGATATCTGATACACCATAAATTTCCTTATTTTAATTTATCAAGCTACGTCATGCAACCAAAGATGCTTTGATGTAACACGGCACAAGTTGGTCGCATGTGAGAAACCACGTTATACGCATCCCGCCGCGCCGATCATTTAATGAAGTAATTGATTATTTCTTTATTTTATTATATAATTATCTATGCATTTGTTTATTGATTAATTTATTTTATTTCTTTATTTAATTACATATTTATTTATCTAATTAGTGGCGGCTCTTTTGAGGGATTTTAAAATATTAGGTCGATTTTGTGACGTCATTAATTTCGGCATTTTTTTTAAACTCAAAGGGGAGGTGATAATTATTATCAGATGGCGGCATCTTTTTGAGCGATTTTAAAATAGGTCGATTCTGTGACGTCATTAATTTCGGGATTTTATAAACTCAAGCGGGAGGTGATAATTGCTTATCTGTGGCGGCTCTTTTGAGAGATTTTAAAATACTGTGCTGGCTTTGAGTCGATTCTGTGACGTCATTAATTTCGGGATTTTGTAAACTCAAAGGGGAGGTGATAATTGCTTATCTGTGTCGGCAATCTCTTTGAGAGATTTTAAAATACTCTGCTGGCTTTGAGTCGATTCTGTGACGTCACTGTTGATCGCGTGCCGGGCTGGCGTGTTTTATGACGCCATTCATGACGTATGCCATTTAGAGGTGTGTCTGTGACGTCATTCGTGCCATGGGTTGGGTGGCACTGTTAAGGACAAAGAGGTGTGATAAAATTACATTGTAATCCTATTAGGGCTATTGTTATCTCCTTAGAGGTGGCTTCTTTGAGAGGTTTTAAAGCGGTATAATCTATCTACTCTCGTAAATATGATTACCCTGATTAGAGTTCACTTGTTGGTCTTCTAGTCAAGAGCCCCCCCCTGGGGGCCTACTTCGGTAGGTACGGGTTTGGCGAAGCCGGGGTCCCGAGCCAACAGTCTCCCTCGTGTGGGATCCTCTTCGTGGTTGAGGGAGACGTGTAGGCCGTGCGTGGAGACCCGTGTCGGTGGAAAGGTTAGTCCTGGTGGTTGTGGGATGCGTATCTGAGCTCGCAACAGTCATCAGCAAGTGTAGCAGTGTGCACACCTAGCGAAGCCAGTCGTGGAAAGCTGTCATCCAAATCGCCGCCAAGACCATCGACCTCAAAAAGTTCTGAGCCAGTTACATGTAACGCACCAGCAAAACAGTTAAAGAAAGCGTATGTAAGAAGCGACTCTCTGCAAGATAAAAATACTTGAAGCAAGTCGGCAAACCGGCAGAAGTGTCCGCGGCCATCTCCTCCGAGATCGTCTTGTGACGACTCCTCCGGAGAGGAGACTGACCGGCGATTATCGTCGTTGTCGATCTCCGGTTCCAATCGGTTCGAGGCTCTCGTACCGAAGTTCTCCATCGGGAAACGTGCCTCCTCAGAAGAGGAGATGGAACAGGAGGATCCCGTCCACACTGCCCAAGGGGCAGTGAAAAAGAGGCAGGAAAAATCTCCTGAAAAAGGTGTTAGCCCAACACCGAAGAAAAAGGGTAAATTGATTCGGCCGCCTTTAAAGTCGTCATAAGCTAAAGCAAATCTACTATCATGTCTATTTTTCATTGTAACTTACGCGGAATCAGAACACACAGACCCGAGCTTGAATTGGTGCTCTATAAACACGAACCACTCGTCATTTGCCTACAAGAGACTAAGATGCGTCCTTTAGACGACTTCAAAATCAGAGGCTATACTCCACTAAGGTGCGATGTTGAACCTGAGGAGGGTATGCCTGCGCATGGAGGCACTATGATGCTCCTCAGAGATGACATTTTTGTTGAATTTGTACCTTTACAGTCTGACATCCAGTCAGTTGCTGTACGCATCCGACTTCCATCCATACATTTTGCTATCTGCAACACTTATCTACCACCTACATGACCTCTCGCTTACTGACTTACAACATCTGGTCTCCCAGCTACCAACATCTTATCTGCTAGTGGAAGACCTAAATGCACACCATAATCTATGGGCTGCTCCTCGAGCATGTGCGAGAGGCAAATTAATCGCAAGTTTCATAGACAGCAATAACCTGGTTCTCCTGAATACCGGAGAACCCACGTTTTTATCCGATGCATTCAACACCTTTTCACACATTGACGTGGCAGTCTGTTCGCAACAGCTAGCAGTCTCCCTTCAATGGAATGTCATTTCTGACCTACATTCTAGTGACCACTTTCCGTGTCTTGTCAGTCTCTTAGCACGAGATCCGTGTTCCAGCTGGCGCTTTGATGGTGCCAACTGGAATGTCTACAAGCAGTTGGCTGTCTTCAACTATCATGACCACGCGTCTGTGGACGACTTAGTTGAGCATTTCCCGGTGACGATTCTTTCGGCAGAACAATCTATTCCGCGAACGAGAACGCACACCCGTCGTTTCCCTGTGCCATGGTGGACAGATAATTGCCGGACTGCTATTCGGGCTCGGAGGCGCGCTCTTACGAATTTCCAGCGGTGCCCTACTCTCGATAATCTGATCGAGTACAAAAAATGCGTGCGAAATCCAGACAGGTGATTAAGGATAGCAAAAAGACCTCATGGACCAACTTCGTGTCATCGTTCAATCAACATACACCTTCCTCAGTCGTATGGGATAGGTTAAGGCGCGTGGCCGGAAAGTCCACATACATGCCAATCGCCGGTCTTAAAAGCGCTACAGGTGCTGTTGTTCAGCACGATGTGGCTAATACTTTCGGCAGTGCGTTCGCTCAAGTGTCTAGCTCAAATAATTACTCGCCTGAGTTTCTCCAAATTAAGACTGGAGGAATCCAAAGGTTTCTCCTGCTCTAGAAACCTTGAAGACTACAATGGCCTCTTCACCATGGTAGAGTTAGATCACGCGCTTTCATCTTCGCGAGCATCTGCACCGGGACCAGACAGCATCCATGTGCGATTGTTGCAACAACTTTCTCCCGAAGGGAAGGCATTCCTACTGGAGATGTATAATCGTGTTTGGGTTGACGGCACTTTTCCTGAGAAGTGGCGGGAGGCCACCATCATACCCATTTTGAAAGCCGGGAGAAAATATAAAAAATGTTTACTATAAAGCACTTGTGTTACATTTCCTAAAACATAAAAACAAATACAAAGCAAAACAAAAGTGAAAATTGTAAATAGTATATATTTTTCAATTGTTGGAACGCACCACAACGGTGACAATGAAAACGTGCATTTTCCTTGATGAATGCGAGGGCAATGGACACAGACTGTCAGAAGGATTGACGCAGTGCGCGCACTTGAACGATGGCTTTGAAATGTGAGCATATGGGTCAAGAATGTTTTATAAAGCACATATGCGTTTTGCAAAACACTGTAAACATGCTGGGGCGATGGTCGTCAGGTTTTCTACAATGCCAACAATAGCGATAGGTACAATAATTAGAGCAAAACGTTCTGCAGAAGTGCAACATTTGAGATTCACTGTCAAATACACCGCAGTATTCACACCTGTCCATGATGGACGTCAGAGAGGAAATGTAGAGATAATTTTTATAGCAATTACAGTTACATGAAATGTCCCAAATTAAAAAAAGCGTCAAATCAATTTAATTGCTGCAACGTGGGCAGTTATATAGCAAATTAAATGGAATATTGTTTCGAATGTTGTTTAACACACATGCACGCACCCCCCCCCCCAGGGGCCTACTTAGGTAGGTACGGGTTTGGCGAACCCGGGGTCCCGGGCCAACAGTCTCCCTCGTGTGGGCTCCTCTTCGTGGTTGAGGGAGACGGTCAACAGGCCCACCCACGTGTAGGCCGTGCGTGGAGACCCGTGTCGGTGGAAAGGTTAGTCCTGGTGGTTGAGGGATGCGTATCTGAGCTCGTAACAGTATTTTTCTGAATTCGGGGAGGGTACGCATTACTAATACACTACTTTGGCTTCTGCTTCGCCTAAACGGGAGGTTAGGGAATAACCCACCCCTAATCAATCGGCCAGGATTAGGTATTGTACCGAACTCCAGGGTGAGTGGGACGGCGAGCTCGCTATATCTCCTGTGTAGCACTGTCATCCCAGTGGGATGACCCCTTGTTGGGCTCCGTGGTGGGTGGGGAGCACTGGGGGATGAATCTTACGCCAACTTTCATGGTAAACCTTAAAAACAATAATAACAATACTAATAATAAATCATTTAACCAAGCTGGAAAGGAAGTAGTCGAGTCTTTTGGTCCTCGCTACTTAGTTGTAACAAGAAAGGAGGAAGGTAAGAACTTTTTGACAGTGAACCCTTTTATAATCCAGAAGGGATTAGATAAGATTGCCGGTCCAGTCAAGTCCTGTACGCGCTCCAGAAACGGCACGCTCCTTGTGGAAGCACACACGACTTCCCAGGCGGCAACATTAATAAAAGCCACGTTATTGGGCAGCTATCCCGTCACAATTGCGGTGCACAAGACCCTAAACTCCTCCCGCGGGGTCGTCACCACTCGTGCGTTGGACGGGATGTCAAATGAAGAAATAAAGGAGAACCTACAAGACCAGGGTGTCACTGCAGTATACCGGGTGCAACGTAGAGAGCAAGGGGAATTGGTGCCTACCCGTACCTTGTTCCTGACCTTTGATCGGGTAGATCTCCCGCAAAGGCTTAGGGCAGGGTATGAGTCCATAGAGGTTAGGCCATATATACCAAACCCACTCAGGTGCTTTAAATGTCAGCGCTTCGGTCATACGAGTGATTTTTGTAGCGGTGTGCCAACATGCGTGCAGTGTGGTCTGTCTAAGCACGAGGATGCCTGCACATCCCCGGCAAAATGTGTCAACTGTGCTGGTGAACATCCATCCAGCCACAGAGAGTGCCCACGATTCCTAGAGGAAAAGGCGATACAGGAGATCCGAGTAAGGGAGAAGTTATCTTTCTCGGATGCCCGTAAAGTCCTACGTACTCGTCTACCCTCGGTGCCAAAGTCCGGTACCTACAGCTCCGTAGCTGCTAAGGTGGCACCGAGGAAAGAAATCGCAACTCAGACCAGCGATTGTGAGGCTAGTATAACAGACAAGGTCCTTACTGCCACACCAGCTCGAAAGCCTACCAAGCAATCCGGGCCGGCTCCTCGCTCACCTAAATCGCCGAGGGAGAAGTCCGCACCGACATCACCAAAGCCGTCAACCTCATCGAAAGTCCAGCCCAATTTAGTGTACGATGCACCGCCCAAAAAGTTTAAGACCGCTTACACAAAATCAGACTTTCTTAAAGTTACTAACAATGAGACCGGCAAGAAAAAAAGTTCTAGGGCATCTAGAAGTTCATTTTCTGAGGGGTCCTCTGGTGAAGACTCGGATCGACAACTGTCATCATCGTCGATCTCTGTGTCCAACCGTTTTGAGGTCCTCGAACCTAAGTTTTGTATAGGAAAAGGGGCCTCATCCGTGGAAGAAATGGACCAGGAAGACACGGACCACACTGCAAGAACGGCAATGAAAAAGCGCCAGGACAAACCCGATGAAAAGGAAACAGGTGTTAGCCCTACACCGAAGAAAAAGGGTAAGCTGATTCGGCCACCGTTAAAGTCCTCTTAATGTAGAAGACCTATTACAACCTATCTCCATAGTTCCAATGGCTATCCTCCAATGGAACTTGCGGGGTTTAAGAGCACATCGACCAGAATTGGAGCTTTTGCTCAGTAAGCATAACCCCTTAGTGGTATGCTTACAAGAGACTAAGCTACGACCGCAAGACAAGTTTAAAATTCGACGCTACACACCACTGCGGTGTGATATTGACACAGAAGAGGGCATTCCTGCTCACGGGGGCACTATGATGCTCCTCAGGGATGACATATTTGTAGACCCGGTACAGCTGCAATCTGATATACAATCTGTAGCTGTAAGGATTAAGCTGCCAACCATCGAATTTTGCATTTGCAATGTATATCTCCCGCCATCAGATGACCTCTCGTTAATTGACCTTGAAGATCTGGTTTCCCAACTTTCAACACCATTTCTAATAGTTGGAGACCTTAATGCCCATCACCCGCTATGGGGTTCAACTCGGGCATGTTCGAGAGGCCACCTCATTGCAAAATTCTTGGAGAGCAATAACTTGGTTCTCCTGAATTCCGGAGAGCCAACGTTCCTCTCAGACGCTTATAACACCTATTCGCACATCGATTTGGCAGTATGTTCATCCCAGTTAGCAGTTTCATTGCAGTGGAATGTCATCTCTGATTTACATTCCAGCGACCACTTCCCATGTCTTCTTAGTCTCTTAGCACACGATGTGTCTACCTCACGTAACCCTAGATGGCGCTTTGATCGTGCCAACTGGAACCTTTACACCCAGTTGGCTGTCTTTGATTACAATGAGCACGATTCTGTGAATGATCTAGTCGATCATCTCACAGAGACAATTCTTTCCGCTGCAGAAGAGTCTATTCCACGTTCGGCCACCCGACCTGGTCGACTTCCTGTCCCGTGGTGGAACAACGACTGCCGGAATGCTATTCGTGCTCGTAGACGTGCTCTACGGGTATTTCAACGACACCCTACCCAAAGTAATCTAATTGACTACAAGAAAGCGCGTGCACAGTCTAGGCAAATAATTAAGGATAGCAAAAAGATCTCATGGAACAACTTTGTCTCATCTTTTAACAGATGGACACCTTCATCTGTTGTATGGGATAGGTTAAGGCGCGTGGTCGGAAAATCAACCCACTTGCCAATCGCTGGTCTGAAAACACCTGCAGGAGTTGTTGTTGATCCGTTTGTCGTGGCTAACACCTTCGGCTGTGCTTTCGCTCAGGTGTCTAGCTCAAGTAATTATGCTCCTGAGTTTATCTCAATTAAGACTCAGGTGGAATCTCAAGGTTTCGTGTTTAGTTCCAGAAACCTTGAAGATTATAACCGCCTCTTCACCTTGGCGGAGTTAGAACACGCTCTTTCATCATCGCGACTGACAGCGCCAGGACCGGACGGAATCCACGTTCAAATGTTACAACATCTCTCACCTGAAGGTAAGGCATACCTGCTCGAGGTCTATAACCGTGTTTGGGTTGATGCCACGTTTCCGGACAAGTGGCGAGAAGCCACCATTATACCTATCTTGAAAGCTGGCAAGGACCGTCACCTCCCTTCTAGCTACCGTCCTATTTCCCTCACCAGTTGCGTCTGCAAGGTGATGGAACGCATGATAAATGGGCGGTTGGTATGGTGGTTGGAAACGCACAACCTACTGAATAACATCCAGTGCGGTTTTCGACGACGCCGTTCAACAGTGGATCATCTTGTGTCCATGTCGACACAGATTATGAACGGCTTTCTTAAAAATTGTCAGTCGGAATATTTTTTGACCTCGAAAAGGCTTATGATACGTGTTGGCGTGCAGGGTTGCTACGTACTCTGCACACCTGGAATATACGTGGACGCCTACCACTCTTCCTTCAGGAATTCTTGAAAGACCGCGTATTCCGAGTAAGGGTTGGCTCGGTTCTTTCGAACCTTTTCGTTCAAGAGAACGGTGTACCACAGGGATCGGTGCTAAGTGTTACATTGTTTGCTATTGCGATTAATTCTATCTCGAAATGTGTACCTCCGGGGGTCTCGTCATGCCTATTCGTAGATGACTTTGCCGTCTACTGTACATCTCAGCGCACTTCGTTTATAGAGCGCCGTCTTCAAACCACCTTGGACAACCTTAAGGTTTGGAGTTTACAGAATGGCTTCAGATTTTCTGCTGAGAAAACCATCTGTGTGAACTTCTGGCGTCAGCAGAGTCGACTACCTCCAAGGCTCCGGCTAGGCGCTGATCTACTACCGTTTGCAGATGAGACGAGGTTCCTTGGATTGATATTTGATAGAAAACTTAGTTGGTCGTCGCATATAGCACAACTGAAAGCACGATGTGACCGATCTTTAAATATCTTGCGGGTACTAAGTGGGAAATCGTGGGGAGCGGATCGTACAGTGTTATTGCGACTGTACCGGACACTCATCCGTTCCAAATTAGATTATGGTAGTATCGTTTATGGCTCAGCACGACCATATGTGCTGAAGAGGTTAGACACAGTCCATAATTGTGGCATACGTATAGCAGTTGGGGCATTTCCAACGAGCCGAGTTATAAGCCTGTATGCTGAGTCTGCAGAACCTCCTCTGCAGTACAGGCGCAACATGCTATTAGCAAATTATGGCTGTGGACTTAATTGCATGCCCACACATCCAACGTTTACGCCGTTCTTTAACACCTTCATGGACGTGCGTTATAGGAACACTTCTATTAAACCAAAGCCACCTGGTTTTCGTTTCCGGGAGCTCCTTAGACGTCTTAATAGCGAACTGCCTAAGATGTATCCTAGGGGGGAGAGGACATACCCTCCTTGGTTGTGCAGAGCGCCCCACGTTGATCTGGGCATGACCACACACGATAAATCTATCATGTCTATGTCTAGTATCCGCACTTGCTTTTTAGAGTTTTTATCGCGATATCAGGACCATATTAAAATTTACACCGACGGGTCCAAGAATTCAGATGGTGTTGGTTGTGCTTACGTGTGTGGAACCGAACCCTATACATTCGGATTCCACACTAGCACTTCCATTTTTACCGCAGAGCTCTATGCAATATACCGGGCCATTTTACACGTACGTCGACGAAAGTTGGGGAACTGCTTAATCCTGAGCGATTCCCTCAGTGCACTTCAAAGCCTACGGCAGCTGTACAACTACCACCCTATTGTGCAGCGGATACAGGATGCCCTCCACGTTTTACACGCTTCTGGCGTGAGCGTGGTGTGTGCATGGATTCCTGGTCACGTAGGCTTGCGGGGGAATGAAATGGCGGATTCGGCAGCCAAGACGGCTACCATGAAGCCCAGGGTTCGACTACCATGTGTGACATCGGAAGATTTTAGGGCGGTATTACGGAGAGCTGTGCTAACCTGCTGGCAGGAAGAGTGGTCCGCTCTCCGCAATAATAAACTTAGATCTATTAAGGAACTTCCGATTCCCTGGGTTACCTCCTGTCGGTCATCTCGTCGCGAGGAGGTGACTTTGGCTCGGTTGCGCATTGGGCATTATTTTAGCCACAGCTTTTTATTGAATAGAACCCCAGTTCCCGTTTGCCCACTGTGCAGTGGTGACCTGACTGTCCGTCACTTGCTTTTAGATTGTTATAGCTTGGCACGTCTCCGCAGGTCTCTCCAGCTGCCGGCCAGCTTGGCGGATATCCTCGCGGATGACGAAACGGCAGTGGGCAAAGTTTTAGCATTTGTTTCAGCTGTGGATTTTAGAATTTAACCTCAAGTATCTTTTTTTTTAGTGTATATATATATATGTGTGTGCAGTTTTAACAGGTTTATAGATAATAATATATATTTTTAGAAATCTTTATATCTGGCTTTTGCCATGACTTTTACAGGGCGCTGATGACCGCCGTAGTTGAGCGCCCCTATACACACCATCATCATCATGCACGCACAGCTTGACATTGGAGACATCGAGGAGTGTATGAATTTGCTTGAGTACGGAATGCTAGCCAGATCACAAAGTGTTGCTGTGTGTACTTGAAATAACCGCAATGTGCACAAATCCAATCTGGCATGGCAATAGCTGATGCTTTTGTCACACAAGGAAATGATGGCACGATGCACGAATTAAATGTTTAAAACACAAGTGAAACTTTTTTAAAAAGCTTGTATATACATAAAAAGAAGCGAAGTTACTGGGGAAAACAATTGAAAGAACACTGGCTAAAATTAAGCAAAAATGCACTCATAAGAATAAAGACTAATTGCTGTACATGTGAAACTTATTGTCTTTTGAAAACACAATTCTGAAACTTCTTAAATGGTTCTATACATAACTAAAGAAAGCGAAAACACTGGGATACAATTGAAGAAAAAACTCTAGCTAAAAACTAAGTTAAAAATAGCACCGCCAACAATAACACTAATAATAGTAAAACTAGTTCCTGTTCGTGGCAAACGAAACAGTGCTAAGAGTCCTGCCTCTGTCGCTTCACGCGGTGTATAGGAGTTTCCGCCGTATTGCGCGATTTCGCAAGGTTTTGCAAAATGGGCCGCCGATCCTCTAAGCTGGCGGGCACGTTGGAGCAGCTGTTCTCGCACCAGCCGTTACTATACTGGAGCAACAAAGACCCCGGCGACCATATAGGAAAGAGGTTTCTCCTCGTCGGAGTCTTATTAAATTTTCGGGGTGTGCAAGAGATTACCCGGACCAGTGATGGGTCCGGGGGATGAAATGTTGCTCAAAGCTGAGTTCAGCAGGGGTGAAGGTGTGGAACTGGGGGCGCAGGACGAAGTAGACAGGAGGAGGCGGGTAGGAAGGAGAATGTGGGGTCAGTGGCTGGACTGAAATGTCTTGTAGGGTAACAGACTGAAGCTGTCCAAAGGAAGAGGAGCAAAATCAAGGAACGCTACAAGCAACAGGTGGGGAGGTGTGTTGAGGGGTGGGTGAGGTTTGGGTAAGCGGAGAAAAACTGCTTTGGAGAGAGCAAAGGAACCTGGAGAATGTAGGGTAACTTCAGGGGGAAAAGGAGAGGTACTCATAGAATAGAGAAGTGGCGCAACAGCCAAAGAATCGTGGACATATTGTGCGGAGTAAAACCCGCTGGCGGTGCTGGAGCCTGACGGTTCTGAAGGCGAGATTACCTTCACCGACGAGAGTAGTACGCACCCCTGTGGAGCCAGACGGTCAAAGCCCAATCCTGGCGCCAGTAGTTGACCTTGAAGGTACACTACTGACGCCAATGTCCACCTCGACATCATAACCTTTGTGCCTTTCCTTTTTTGTGGCGCCAGGATCGGACGAACCCGTCCGGCTCCAGAGGGGCACTTTTTTGCAATCACTTACATCATCTTGAATACAGAAGTGGCAATGGGATATATAAGGTGGAAGTCCGTCTATGTGGGTTTCGCAAGTGGGTAGATTGAAGTGTTTGGTGCAGCGACGATATTTGGCAAACACCTGTTGGCACTCTTCACTTTAATTTTCGCATAGGCAGTCCACGTCACGAGGAGGAAATTGTTGCAGGAATAATGGCAGCGAAGTTAATAGACGTTGTACCGGTGTCAGCTGGGATAAACTTTCAAATTCGGATAGTTATTTGTGCAGAACCGGGTCGATTTATTCAGTAATACTTTGGTATCTAGAAAAAATAGTTATAAAAATAGATAAGACCTAGGATAAAGTAGACGACGGACAAGAGAGAAAAATAAATTGGGTGTGTAGAGTTGATAAAGTTTATAATGTTAGGTATGTTTTATTTTATTTTGATGCGGTTATTGCGATGCACTACTACTACTACTACTACTACTACTACTACTACTACTACTACTACTACAAAGTGAGTGCAAGGTTTACTGCTGTACTGTGAAACCGAATTAGATGTGAACAAAACTGTGCTTAAATAAACATTAAAAAAATAAAGTTTAATTACACAACTTTTATAAAGAATGCGTGCCATTTTTTAGGTACCTTTATGTGTTGAGACCAATTTTTTGAACTGGATGAGCAGAGATGTTGCACTGGTTATTTTACTGCAGCTGATTCCGATGTGAGCGGAACGAACGCGAACTTTATACTGACTGGAGGTTGGTACTGCCAGAATCCTTTAGTGGGTTACAACATGCAATAAACACGTGATTGGATGGTGTGTATCACGTGATGTAATGCGTTGCACAGTGTTGTACAGTTGCTAACGTTATATTTTAATCATGTGATTGGATAGTAATTATCACGTGATTGAATAGTGACTGTCATGTGATGCAATGCGTTGCATGAACAATGTTTTACAGCTGTTGACGTCATATTTTAATCACGTGATGTATATATGAGCTATATATATGTTTACCTGGTAGGTGTCTTTTATTATGTGGGGATGTTTGCAGTAGTGGTACTGAGTTTTGTTGCTGCACTAACAGGTGCTGAAACTAGTTGTGTAACTTTTGGAAGATGTGGATTTACTATTAACGATGCTACAGGACATTTGCAAAATGCAACTATATGTGAGGAAAATCATGAATTATTTTCTAATTGCTCGTGTATTTATAAACGAGATAGTAAATGTCTGAGGGTTATTTAATGAATATTGAGAACTTAAATAACGTGTATATTTCGTGAAACCTATAACAAAATGTCTTTATGGAGATCTTTGCGTTTAATTGTTTTATGGAGATTTACATATAGGAAATATGCAATGCGATGAGGGTTTTGTAGTAAATGAGGTTTGTGAATGTGAGCAAAACTTTGTGTAATACAATAGGTTGTAACTTTACTGGCGCACTTGTTAAAATGTTAACAAACGTAATATTAGTAGAAATGATGGATTGTAGGAAATTGTTAAATACGATTTGCCGGTTGGGTTTAATTTAAATTGGAAATTAACCGAAGAACAAATAGAGTTGATGATGCTATACAGCGTGATTGACGACATGAACTCCTATTTTGCAAATAATTATATTTATGTGTTTGGAAAGTGTGGAGAAGTTGAGTGGAATTTAAGCATAGGCGGGAAACAGGTTTCAGGTAGAATTAAGCGCGGAGCTTCTTGGTCAGCTGAAAGTTCCTTAAACAATAGGTCTGATTGTGGTGCCAGTGAAACAGAAAATGGACGTGTGCCAGTAAATAGTTTGCGAAAGGTCGTAGCGAGAAATGTAAAGCAGCTATTCAAAACGTTAAGCAGAAATCTGAACGACAATGTAATAAGAAAAATGCGGATTTAAATGATGAACTAGATACTGCTTGAGCAGATGATAATCTTAGGGAAAGCTTAAAAAAGCCACTGAAACATTACAAAGTATGAATGAAGCTTTGGCTATCAGACAACATAATTTAACACATCAAATTATAGTTAATAAGATAAAGGCTACAGTGAATAATATGCGCGAAGAGGTTATTGGATTAAAAGCTTCAATTTTTAATCTGACGAATTCTAATGTATGTGCTGGAAAGACTAAAAAATTACAAGAGGAGGAATTGTATATTAATTACGACGACGACTTAGACTTAGCAAGTCAGGCCTACGAAGAAGGAATTAAGGATGATGATGACTGCATATTCAACAAATAGGTAAAACTTTAACATATATTTATTTTGTTACTTATATGCATGTCTATTTGATCACTTTTGTTAGTACTATGCAATTTTAATGAATATATTTTAAACAGGTTAATAATGATGAACTCACTAAGTACTTTTACTTAATTACTATGTTAATTATTATTACTGAAAAAGCGTGTACTAAATTTTGATATTAACGCCCCGAATAGTACAATATAATTTTATTATTATTAGGCTACATAATACTTTTGTGAGGACTGTAAAATTTTTAATGAATACATTTGTAAACAGGTTAATAATGATGAACTCACTAAGTACTATTATTTAATTACTAACACCATGGACATATGATTGACACTGCGCGTATTAAATTTTTATATTAACGCCCCGCATAGTACCATATAATTTTATTATTAGTGTACATAATACCTCTGTTAGTACTATACAGAGACTGTTATTTATTACTGACACTGAATGTGCTAAATTTTTATACTAACGCCCTGAATAGTATAATACAATTTTATTAGTAGTATTATTATATGCATTACTTAATTTAAGTGAGCTAACCTTAACATTAGCTTCAAAATTATTTTAACACATTTATACATATTGGCAGTCACAGACATTAAAATCATAACTGATATTATGAACCGAGCTAATCTGTAACTTCAGCTCGCAATCATCAGCATCATAATTACAGCAGGTTCGCCTTTAACCTGGTCTCTTGAGCTGCCGGCCAGCTTGAAAGACGTATTGGCGGACGACCAGTAAGCGGTGGCCAAAGTTTTAAAGTTTTTATCCAATGTTAATTTTATCATATAGCCTGAGATCCATTTTAAACTTTCATCCTTTTTATATCTTGACTTAGGTACATATTCGTAGATTTTAGTGACGATTTTACTGTAAATGACGGTTTTAGCAGGCTTTACTATTAAGGGCGCTGATGACCGCGCTGTTGAGCGCCCCGAATCACTATCAAATCAGTAATTCGCCTTTAACAATTTTTACACTCACTAGCTGAAATAATGTCAAACAGCGTGTAATTCGTTTGGGGTACGTTTATTGCAGTAAACGTAACTAACCCGACAAACACCCCCCTCGGTATTATACGGAAAATTTGAATTGTTAATTAAATTTACAACAAGCTCATGGGGGTGCTGCTCACAAATTGTTTTGCTAACGCAAACAATGTTGTCTTTGTACAGTCTTTTGCGTGTTATTGTACCAAAAATCCTTTTGGTACTTGTACTCTCAGTCCTGTTCTAATTCGTTGCAAAGTCCCCGGCCGAATTGTGTAGTGCGCTGCACTAGAAACAAGTATTCCTGTACGGGTTCGTACTGCGTGCGAAGCGTACATGTCAAAAAATTCGTAGTGGCGGTAATTCCACTTAAGATTTTTTACTTAAATCTAATGGTCTTTAGTACCGCCACGTTTTAATGAAAGATTTAAAGGTGCCTTACCTGCATATGCTGCTGAACGGTAGGCGAAGTTCCAGAACATGTTGCTGCTGTTGTTATTGATGCTTAAATATCTTCATTAACGGTGAGGCTCATAAATTTCGACTTCTGGACTCCACTTCGGTCTTCTCAGCAGAGCTGTATGCCATCTTTTATTTGCTCCTTTTTATTTGCAAGTTAGCTCCTGGCTCTTTTATCGTCTGCACTGATTCTCTAAGTGCTCTTCAGGCCTTGCAACAGCACACTGCCGTTCACACCCTTGTTATAAAAATACAGGCCCAGATATCGCAAATGCTGTTTCGCGGATACAATTTTGTTTTTACTTGGACCCCAGGTCATGTGGGGATTTCCGGGAACGAGGAGGCGGACGCGGCTGCTAAGTCAGCTTGCCGTTTACCCCGGAGTTTAACAACTAGGGTGCCATACCAGGATGTGCAACGTTTTTTCCGTCGCCAATTCCTATGTGCTTGGCAGCAATCCTGGACAGCTTTAGAAGGCACACAACTCCGGGCGATAAAGGAGAGCGTACAACCCTGGCCAAATTCCTGCAGGGATAACCGGCGGGCCGAGGTGATACTCACCCGGCTGAGAATTGGGCACACACGTGCAACTCATGGACATCTCTTAAGAGGGGAGCCGGCCCCTGTGTGTGCTCCGTGTGCAGTACGCCTCACTGTGCGGCATGTATTGCTGGATTGCCCACAGTACACCCTCTTTCGCCAGTCTTTGGGCCTAAGGACTAACTTGCTCGATGTTTTAGGGGACGACCCAGTGGCCGTGGATAAGGCACTGCGGTTTGTAGCGGAAATTAGTTTTAATACACAAATCTGACTGGGATTTTATATTTATTAATTTTAGAGCTTTTAACTATTAGTATTGGGATGATCTTTTATATACTTTTAATCGTTGACTTGTTTTTATCTTATTTTACCTTTTTAACTAAATTTGTGTAGCTTTTAGGTTTTAGTCTTGACTTCGGGCCCAAATGACCTTGCAGTCGACGGGCCATAAAGCACCACACTCACTCACTCACTTGATGCTTAAATGTCGCTTGTTGACACTGTAATCACTACTTATGGTATGCCAGGAGGTGATTGCGAGCTGGTATATATATATATATATATATATATATATATATATATATATATATATATATATATATATATATATATATATATATATATATATATATATTCCAAAATAGCGTGTTTTAAACACGTGCACAAACGATATTTGTGTCACAACTAACATTGATCTATAACCTTTAACTTTTATTGCACTATATGTGGGTAAATCCAATCATCCGGAATAGCTTTTGTACTAGAGCGGACGATGTGCAGTCACCCGGAATAACTTTTCCAGTCAAGCAAAAGAAATTCCGGTCTTCCGTAATAACCTTTAATCTTTCTTGGCCTTCAAACTGCTGATGCAACATTTTATGAAACAGCGCTGCACAGTAACATTCAGGAACTGAGAAAGAAAGCATACATCTGCTTCGAATCGTGGTAAGTCGCAATTATGACGTTTACTATTGTTAGAACACGAACTAGAACTTCACTTAGATTTTATTCAGGATATACTGAAACTGAAGTGCAAGTTGACCCTATTCCAGAAGGCGAAGAAATAGAATTAATGGAATGGATTCATTGGGTTTTTACGCAATATTTAGACTTCGTAGATCAAAGATTGCTAAATTATCAACCGAAGTTATTATGGCATGTCCATAGCAAATTCAGCTTATCCAAACAGAAATTTCAATATCAGCGTTAGACGTTTTGAGAAATTATCTATAGAAGTTATTTTAAATTCAATTGAACGCGTTTTGCAAAATAATGAAGATTTTTTCTTAAATGGTACTTTCACATTTACTTGCGTATATACACAAATACTAGAAGGAGATTGTTTCAAATAATGTGAACTATGTAAAGGTATTATTGTTATTAAAAATAATGATGCACTTTGTTTACCTAGAGCTATAGCCTAGTGCATAGCAAAGGTTAATAACGATCCAGATTATAAGAGTGTTAAACAAGCTGAAACTGCGCAACATCGTAAAGCATTTCTACTATCTCAATTGGTTGACAAAAGTGAGAATTATTGTGTAGAGGACGTAAAGCATTTTGAAATAGCCTTAAAAGGTTATTGTATCACTGTTTTTGATGATCACAATGGAAACAAGGTATTGCACAAATCAATAACTAACAGTGATAAATATATTGACTTAATATATCACAATCACCATGCCCCTCAAAATCCACCCTCTGAGGTCCTCGTCCCGAGGGGTGGACAACAGGAAGTAGGGGACTGACTGATGGGGTGATGTACGGCGGGGACTTGCTGTGCCCCGGGAACGCTACGGCTACCGAGAAGGCCCATCAGTAACCCCGAAAACTGGCAGAAGAGGCTCTGGTGCAATCTCTCGACTGGGTTCCTCCGCGAGGTGAGTGTGTTCCTCCAAACGCCCACACCATGGTCCACTTCGGTGTTTAACCCCATTTATTTTTTGTTCTTTTTCTTTTTCCTCCCTGACCACATGTCTGGTAACAGCGCGGGTGGTTGGAGTGGAAAGCGCAAGGGGTTACTCTCACACAGTCACCTGTTGAGGAGGGTCACTGCTTCTATTTGCGAGTCATGTGGTCAGGCTCTCTCGGTCCGTCATGTGCTGCTCGAGTGTATTCACCTAGCAGACCTGCGGGAGTCTGCAGCTGCCGGTCAGCTTGACGGAGATCCTGGCAGACAATAACTCTGCGGTGGAAAAAGTCCTGAAGTACATCGCCAGAGTTCAGTTAAGAATTTAATAGTTTATGATTTTATCGTCTGTTATTTTATACGTTTTTAGTTTTATAGTTTATTGCTGGTTTCGGCCGCCTTTTGTTATAAATATATTTTTGTTTTATTTATACATGTTATATCTATTGCGTTTTTTGTACTTTAGGAATAAGAAGTGTTTTGTTTTTGTATTTCTGTTAAATGTTTATATTTATAGATATATTTTTACTTAGGTGTAAGTTTTTTAGTGTCATTCGCACAATTGTCTTTAATGGGCGGTGATGACCTAGCAGTTGAGCGCCCATAAATAAAAATCAGTGTGTTCGTATCCCGGGGAGGGGCCATTGCATGAGCTGTTACACTCCTGACGGCGATTGGGTCCCTCTGTCTTTACACTGGGAGGTGTGACCCTAGGGTGAGCTAGGTACAGGCCAGGACTCTCCCCTAAGCCGGGGTGGCGCCCAGGATGTGAGCACGCCATCGGAGACGTTTGCAATGGTGGAGGACATTACCGCAATGGGGCAGAAATTTAAACCAAGTACTTTGAAGGGTAATGGAAACGAAGTAGTAGAGTCCTGTGTCCTGGCTACTTGGTCGTAACCAGAACTGAGGAAGGAAAGAACTTTTTGTCAGTGAACCCCTTTCGTTATACAAAAGCGTCTTGATAAGATAGCTGCTCCGGTTAAATCTTGCACCCGTTCCAAAAATGGCACGCTTCTGGTCGAAGCCCATTTTGTCACTCAGGCAGCAGTGATACTGAAGGCGAAACTATTGGGCAGTTACCCGGTAAACGTCACAGTGCATAGGAGCCTCAACTCGCGCGGAGTGGTCAACACCCGTGCGTTGGACGGTATGACCAATGAAGAAATTGTGGAGAACCTTCAAGACCAACGTGTGACGGCTGTTTACCACAGCGTAGAGAGAGAGAGGGGAATTGGTGCCTACCCGTACCCTGTTCCTGACCTTTGATCGGGTAGACCTCCCGCAAACTCTCAGGGCAGGGTATGAGACCATCGAGCTTAGATCCTATATACCCAGCCCACTGCGGTGCTTTCTCAACGTTTCGGTCATGTGAGCAATTTTTGTACAGGTGTGCCCTTATGCGAAGAGTGGTCTGTCAAAACACGAAGATGCCTGCACATCCCCGGTAAAATGTGTCTACTGTGCTGGTACACATCCCTCCAGCTACAGAGAGTGCCCACGCTTCCTGGAGGAAAAGTCGATACAGGAGATCCGGGTTAAGGAGAAAATATCCTTCTCTGAAGCCCGGAAAGTTCTACGTACTCGTCAAACGTCCGTTCCGAGGTCCGGTACATACAGCTCATTAGCAGCTAAGGCAGTACCGAAAAAAGAAATCGCAACCCAAACCAGCGATTGTGAGGCAGCCATATCCGACAAATTATAATTGCCACACCAGCTCGAGAGCCTACCAAGACATCCAAGTCGGCTCTCTCACCTCAATCGACGAGGGAGAAGTCCGCACCGTCATCACCGAAGCGGTCACGTAGGCTTGCGGGGGAATGAAATGGCGGATTCGGCAGCCAAGACGGCTACCACGAAGTCCAGGGTTCGAGTACCATGTGTGACATCGGAAGATTTTAGGGCCGTATTGCGGAGAGCTGTGCAAACCTGCTGGCAGGAAGAGTGGTCCGCTCTCCGCAATAATAAACTTCAGATCTATTAAGGAACTTCCGATTCCCTGGGTTACCTCCTGTCGGTCATCTCGTCGCGAGGAGGTGATTTTGGCTCGGTTGCGCATTGGGCATTGTTATTTTGGCCACAGCTTTTTATTGAATAGGACCGCGGTTCCCGTTTGCCCACTGTGCAGTGCTGTCCTGACTGTGCGTCACTTGCTTTTAGATTGTTTAGCTTGGCACGTCTCCGCAGGTCTCTCCAGCTGCCGGACAGCTTGGCGGAGATTCTCGCGGATAACGAAACGGCGGTGGGCAAAGTTTTAGCGTTTGTTTCAGCTGTGGATTTTAGAATTTAACTGCAAGTATCTTGTGTTTTTTTAATATATATGTGTGTGCAGTTTTAATAGGTTTATAGATAATAATATATATTTTTGGAAATTTTTATATCTGGCTTTTGCCATGATTTGTTTTTTTAAAGGGCGCTGATGACCGCCGTATTTGAGCGCCCCTGTACACATCACCGAAGCCGTCAACCTCATCGACCGTCAAGCCCGTTATAGTCTACGATGCACCGCCCCAAAAAGTTTAAGACCAATTACACAAAATGCCCTCCACGTTGTGCACGCTTCTGGCGTTAGCGTGGTGTGTCCATGGATCCCTGGTCACGTAGGCTTGCGGATTCGGCAGCCAAGAGGGCTACCATTAAGCTCAGGGTTTGAGTACCATCTGTGACATCGGAAGATTTTAGGGCCGTATTGCGGAGAGCTGTGCAAACCTGCTGGCAGGAAGAGTGGTCCGCTCTCCGCAATAATAAACTTAGATTTGTCAAAGAAATTCCGATTCCCTAGGTTACCTCTTATCGGTCATCTCGTCGCGAGGAGGTGAATATGGCTCGGTTGCGTATTGGGCACTGCTTTTTTACTCAAAGTTTTCCGTTTAAAAAGGAGCCTTCTCCACTGTGTCCGTTTTGCAAAGAAGCGTTATCTCTACGACAGGTGCTGCTAGAGTGTTTTAGGACGTCTCTGCAGCTGCCGGCCAGCATTGCAGAAATGCTAGCGGACGAAAACGCAGTAGTGCAGAAGGTTTTTAGATTCTTTTCTGTTTTAGAGTTTAGGATTTGACGAATAGAATTTGACTTTTTAGATTTATATTTCTTTCGTTTTTATAGTTTCTTTTTTTACATGTATTATTTTATAACTATATTTACATTTCTATAGTTTTTTTTAGAGAAATTGATATATGGCTTTTGCCAATACCAGATTGAAAAGGGGCGCTGATAATCTCTGCAGTTCAGCGCCTCATACGCATCATTATCATCATGCGTTCTCCAATATGTCCGTTTTGCAATGAGGCGTTATCTGTGGGACACGTGCTGCTAGAGCGTTTTCACCTAGCAGACCTTAGGACGTCTCTGCAGCTGCCGGCCAGCTTCGCAGAAATGCTAGCGGACAATAACACAGTAGTGGAGAAGGTATTTAGATTCTTTTCTAGATCCCCAGGGACCTACTACGGTAGGTACGGGATTGGCGATCCCGGGGACCCTAGTTACTCACCCTCAATTCATCCCCTTCACCTCCATCAACTGTGCCACGCGCTGCTACTGCATATCAGTATGCATCACCTTCTTCCCCTTCTAGTTTTTTATTATAATTTTTAGCACGTAAGGTATTAGGTTTATAACTCCTGTCTCACCAGCAGGGATCTCTCCTATCTCCGTGGTTCTGTCTCACGGTTTTCAGCGCGGCTTCCGACATGTGTGCTCTCCGGAGGTCTCAAAAGTGAAGGTTGAGCGGACCCTTCGCACTGCCCCTATGTGTAGCCTTAGGTGCGGAGCCCGTCCACACCGTCAAGTACACCCACGTAGCTCCTTGAGTGCCCGGTCTGTGGTAATCTCCCGACGGCCGTGTTTGCCGTTGGGTTAGTATCACGGACCGGACGTGTTACCCCTGACGGAACCCCGGTGTAATCAACCACAGGTCCCCTGAATCCGCGTGTGCCCTTTATGCGCAGCGCGGCCTAAAGTGGGGAGCCACAGGCGGTTATTCCTGTGGTAGGAGCATAAAGTCGGGGTGTGCGTGGTGAACGGTTTACCCATACGGACAAGCAGTGGATATTGAAGGGTAGCTTTTCTGAGGTACAAATGAGATCGGTCATGGGTGGGGTCCCCATGACGGCACAGACCGTGAAGATTCGGTGTCTTTCTTTTTTAACCCCCGGATGGCAGGCTGACGCCGACGGTTCCGGATGGGGGTCTCTATCATCATGTCTCCGCGCAAAACCTCCTTCATTGACCCTTATTTATTGATGACCTTGGCATGCGATGGAAAAACGTTTAAGGATATTAGCCCATTCTACATAAAGCGTGAAATAGACAAAATCAGTGGCCCTGTCAAAAACGCTACGCGTCTCAGAGACGGCAACCTACTATAAGAGACCACAACTGCAGAGCAATCTAAAAAACTGCAAAAGGCGACTTTGTTGGGCCCCTACCCGATCTGGATAGCCCCACACAAAACTCTTAACACCTGCAGAGGAGTAGTCACCACCTCCAGCCTAGATGGTCTAGCGAACGAAGAAATAGTAAGTTGCCTCTCTGATCAACTTGTTTGTCAGGCGTACCGCTTGACACGGAAACAAGATGGCAAGGAGTACCTACTACGTACGGTATTTCTAACTTTTGCTGCGACGAAGTTACCCGAATACATATATTGCGGCTATGAACGTGCTAGCGTCCGCCAGTATGTTCCGAACCGCATGCGCTGCTTGCAATGTCAGCGGTTCGGACATACTAAGGTCACATGTACCAATCCTGCTCTTTGTGAGCAATGTGGCCTACTGAAACACGACGATCCTAACTGCAGTCGAACACCTTGTTGCGTGAACTGTGGCGGTAGTCATCCCTCCAGCTCGCGACAGTGCCCAAGATTCATGGACGAAAAAAGCATACAGGAGCTACGTGCAAAGGAACGCCTGACTTTTCCAGAGGCACGACGGCGCTTTGAACAACTAAAGCCTGCTACCACTATTACTGGGTATGCATCATCAGCTTGCCGTACTCCTAATACCACTGTTGCTGTTCAACACTACCCTGTCGCCCACGCAGACTGACTTTCTAGCCGTTAAACCCACGTCTCAGACTGTTTGTATATCCACCAGCACAGCCTCCGCTTCAACCGTACAGACTCCAGCCACCAAGCCATCAGCGGGAACCAACCACCCCGTAGTAAATGCAAAAAACCGCTCCCGACCACAACATAGATCGCGAAGGCGCTCGCCTTCTATTAGATCCCGGTCTCGTTCTACGAGCCGTAGGAGTTCTGACTCCCGAACATCAGCGGAGTCACAGGAGGCTAACGATTTTCGAATCGTAGGGCCCAAGTCAGCCAAAGTCAAGAAAAAAGTTAAACGGCCCGTTAAGAACTCTTTATGGAAATAATCCAGTGGAATGTCAATGGTTTTCGAGCTCGTGCTCAAGACCTACAACATTTAGTTTCTCAACGGTCACCGTCAATAATTTGCCTCCAGGAAACCCACTTACATCCCAATCACTCCTTACACCTTCACTCTTTTTCGGCATTTAGAAGCAATTCTATTGCAGGTATGCGTGCAAGCGGTGGTGTTGCTACCTTAGTGGCGCCTAACATTTCCGCCGCCCACGTTCCTCTCACCACACCATTGCAAGCTGTGGCCGTCCGACTACAGCTGGAGAGCATGAGTTTTACCATCTGTAACATGTACCTGCCGCCGCTCAGTGTAGTTCCAGAGCGTGATCTAGCGCTATTGGCTCAGCTCCCCTCACCACTACTCCTTGTGGGAGATTTGAATGCCAAGCACACGCTCTGGGGATCAGACACAGATGACGCCCGTGGATGCCTCCTCGTAGACGTCTTCGATAAGTCTGACCTGCTTCTGCCAAATACTGGTGACCCGACATTCCTATCATCCGCTCATGGTACACATTCCGTACTAGACCTTTCCTTCTGCAGTCCGTCATTAGTCCCACTACTTGAGTGGTCAGTACTTTCCGACCTCTTTGGCAGTGATCATTACCCCATTAACATTCATGTTTCTGGCCGCCAATGTGTGCCTTCTCGACATCCTCGCTGGATTATTTCCAAAGCTAACTGGGGAACATTCCAATCCCTGATACACCTCATCGACGATGGTTTCCACACCATCGATGAAATGGTCGAATATTTTACTTGCTCGATCCTGCTCGCAGCAGAATCCAGAATTCCTCGAGGTTCACCTACACCACGTCGTATCCCTGTACCGTGGTGGTCCGAGGAATGCAGTTCGGCTGTCAAAGCACGCAAACGTGCTTTGCGCGTTTTTCAGCGGCACCCGACGGAAGGGAACTTCGTCGCCTTCAAACGTTCTCGCGCTAGGGCACGCTTTATACTGCGCAGCGCAAAGCGTAAATCTTGGGAAGCCTATGTGTCTTCGCTTTCCCGGCGCAGCTCTACCCAACAAGTATGGTCAGCTGTTCGGCGGATGTATGGCAAGTATCGCCGGACGGTAATTCCGCGCCTTGCCATCAACAGCTCCATGTGCACCACCGAGCAGGACATAGCAGAAGCCCTAGCTACCACATTTGCTGCTACTAGCCAAACTGCCCGCTATGACGCTCTCTTCCTGCCCATTAAGGAAACGGCGGAGCGGGTAACACTTAATTTTAATAGTGACTGCACCGAGCCGTACAACCAAACTTTTACCGCAGCCAAGCTCGCCCATTCTCTGGCGTTAGCAAAGGATTCTTCTCCAGGTCCTGATGACGTACACCGACAGATGCTGCTACATCTTCCATCTGAGGCGCTATGCTTCCTTTTAAACATCTATAACCGCATCTGGTATGAGCGGGTTTTCCCTTCCTCCTGGCGAGAGGGTATTATTATCCCCATCCCTCGACCCGGAAAGGACCGCACACTTCCATCTAGCTACCGCCCCATTTGCCTGACGAGTGTCATCTGCAAGACCATGGAGCGAATGATAAACGCTCGGTTAAATTGGTGGCTAGAAAAACATAACCATCTGTCCAACTTGCAATGCGGTTTTCGTCGCCATCGCTCAAGTGTCGATAATCTAACACGCCTTGAGGGGTACATTTCTGATGCCTTTCTACTGAAGCAGCATGCCGTGGGCGTGTTCCTCGATCTGAAGAAGGCCTATGACACCACTTGGCGGTACGGCATACTCCGTAACCTACATGGTTACGGCATGCGTGGTCATCTACACGAGTTTTTATGTAATTTTTTAAAACTTCGCCGTTTTCGTGTGCGCATAGGTAAAACGATATCCCAGGAGCGGATACAGGAGAACGGTGTACCTCAAGGGTCGATTTTGAGCGTCACCCTTTTTGCCGTAGCGATTAACGGCATCACTAGTGCTGTTCGAAGTGGAATTCCATCATCCCTCTATGTTGACGACTTCGCAGTCTATTATAGGTCTGCCAACATAGATCACATTGAGCGCCAACTGCAGCTGACCATTACCCAGCTAGCAGCTTGGGCGCTTCAAACCGGCATCCGTTTTTCAGCTGCAAAGACGCAGTGTATCCACTTTCACCGCCTACGAGGTATTCACCCGCCTCCTGATCTTCATTTGAACGGCACACCCCTGCCATTTGTCTCACACCTGAAGTTTTTGGGCCTCTACTTGGACCGACAACTAAATTGGGAGCACCACATCCGTCACCTTCGAGCCTCTTGCGATCGTTCTCTTCGGGTGCTAAAGGTATTATCTGGAGCATCTTGGGGGGGGGGGCGATCGCACGGTAATGTTGAGGCTGTACTGCTCTCTGGTTCGGTCCAAGCTGGACTATGGCAGTTTTATTTACGGCGCAGCGACCGCCTCTAAACTTCGCCCTTTAGACACCGTGCATCATACTGGCATCCGCCTTGCCACAGGAGCTTTCCGCACCAGTCGAGTCGACTGCCTGTATGCAGACTCAGGCGAACCTCCACTCCATATTCGTCGCTCGCTGTTACTCTGCTCATACGTTTCGAAGTTGGCAAGTCATCCCAATCATCCTTGTTTTAAACCAGTTCTGTGTCCAGATTTAGTCCACCGTTATATGCGCCCTGGTTCTCGGACTCCCCCCTGGGAATAAGATTTCGGGATCTCCTACATTCGCATGGCCTCCGAATGCCTCGCGTGGAGAGCTCGTCCATCTGCCCCTATCCTGCATGGCAGCTCAATCGTGCGCGGTTCGATCTCGCTCTTTCAAACAACTCTAGACTCGCTACTCCACATTCGGTGTTCCAACAACTTTTTGCCGAATTACTGGGCCGTTACCCTAACTATGTTCCGGTCTTTACAGACGGTTCTCAGTTAGGTAGCGCTACGGGTTGCGCATTCTTTATTAACGGTGAGGCTCATAAATTTCGCCTTCTGGACTCCACTTTAGTTTCTTGCGCAGAACTGTATGCCATCTTCTATTTGCTCGTTTTTATTTGCAAGTTAGCTCCTGGCTCTTTTATTGTCTGCACTGATTCTCTGAGTGCTCTTCAGGCCTTGCAACAGCACACTACCGCTCACACCCTCGTTTTAAAAATACAGGCCCAGATCTCGCAAATGCTCAGGCGCGAGTACAATTTTGTTTTTACTTGGACCCCTGGCCATGTGGGGATTTCCGGAAAGGAGGCGGAGGCGGCTGCAAAATCCGCTTGCCGTTTGCCCCGGAATTTAACTACTGTGCCGTACCAGGATGTGCAACGTTTTTTCCGTCGCCAACTCCTCTCTGCTTGGCAGCACTCCTGAACAGCTTTGGAAGGCACACAACTCCGGGCAATAAAGGAGAGCGTACAACCCTAGCTAACTTCTTGAAGCATAACCGGCGAGCCGAGGTGATACTCACCCGGCTGAGAATTGGACACACACGTGCGACTCATGGGCATTTGTTAAGAGGGGAGCCGGCCCCTGTGTGTGCTCCGTGTGCAGTGCGCCTCACGGTGCGGCACGTACTGCTTGATTGCCCGCAGTACGCCCGCGTTCGCCAGTCAATAGGCTTGGAGACTAACTTGGTGGCAGTTTTAGGGGACGACCCAGTGGCCGTGGTAAAGGCACTGCGGTTTGTTGCCAAAATTGGTTTTTATAGACATATATGACCCATATTTTAAATTTGTTAATTTTAGATGTTTTAAATTGTTAGTCCTGGAATGGGCTTTTTAATGTACTTTTAATAGTTGAGTGATTTTATTTTATTTACCATTTTAGCCTAATTTGTGTAGCTTTTAGGTTTTAGTCTTGACTTCGGGCCCAAATGACCTTGCTGTCGATGGGCCCTTAAACACCACACACTCACTCACTTTTCACCACTTTGTTAATATTTCGACTAACCTTTACATCCCTTGCACTTAGGTTATTATTCACGGGCTTGTTTTCATCATTCTCTCTTCTATCCTTACTGCTACCTACGTAATTTTGCTTCAGTTGTTTATTTTCTTCCATTAGGCGTTCTATTTCACATCGTGCTTTCTTCAAATCTCTGTTAATTATTTCGATTATATGCTGAAGTGACGCCACATTTTCACGTGATTTTCTACAGCAATCATTCTTATTCTTCACGCCTATATTGTTCACAAAATTAGAACCTCCATTTCCATTGCTGTGGCCTGTGTTGAGTGTTGGATTTGTACGTGATTTGTCATTGAAAAGATCAGTTGTTTGATTAAAATCAGTAAAAACCGAGACATCACTTTCAGTATCGGCTTGTACCACCGTCATCTTGATTTACTACTTTACCTATTTTAACTTTTTCCTCAGTTTCTTTTAAATATATTTTGCCATCACCTAGGTCTGTTTTCAGTTTCCTTTACTTATGCATATATTTATAGTATTTTCTATTAATTTACCTAATAAAAGGATCCCTTTGTATTCAAATGAAGGCCATCCCTTCCCAGACAACTATCATCTAAAAATTTGTTTACATCTACAAAAACAGCCTTTAGTGTCTCACATGCCCAGCGACTCCTCTCGTTTATATCATCAATATATGCTGTACTTTCATCTCTTCTTCTCAGTATACCATTTATAGCTACAGGTGCCAGTGGGAAATACTTTTTAGCATACCTTATTACATTATACACCTCTGCCATAACGTCATCTGGTCCTAGTGATTTGTGAATGTCATTTGTTCCTATGTGTAGCACTAATGCTTTTATTTTGTCCTTGCTTCCTTCCTGGTCTAGTTGATTTGGCAGATATTGTGCCTTCATACCCCTGAACACTTTCACTGTTGTATCACCTCTGTTTAGCACTACGTTTTTTAACATGGAGTCACCACGCACTAGAACTCTTTTTCTTTCTTCTTTGTTCTTTGTCTTCTCTCTTCTTTCCCCGTACTGTATGTCCTGATGTATCTTTGCCTGTTTGTTGTTTATCCATTCACACCGCGAATTTTTTCCGGCATTTCCTTTCTTTATCTGATGGTTTTCAACATTTTCTGATGCCCCTCAAAATCCAACCTCTGCGGTCCTCGTCCCGAGGGGTTGGCAACAGGAAGTAGGGGACTGACTGATGGGGTGATGTACGGTGGGGACTTGGTGTACCCCAGGACCGCTACGGCTGCCGAGAAGGCCCATCAGTAATCCCGAAAACTGGCAGAAGAGGCTCTGGTATTTTTCCCCAGGGACCAACTACGGTGGGTACGGGATTGGCGATCCCGCGGTCCCTAGCAACTCACCCCATTCATCCCCTTCATCTCCATCAACTGTGCCACGTAAAGCTACTGCTTGTCAGTATGTATCACATTCTTCCTCTTCTAGTTTTTATTATTATTAGCACTTAAGGTCTTAGGTTTATTACTCCTGTCTCACCAGCAGGGATCTCTCCTATCTCCGTGGTTCTGTCCCACGGTTTTCAGCGCGGCTTCCGACATGTGTGCTCTCCGGAGGTCTCAAAAGTGAAGGTTGAGCGGACCCTTCGCACTGCCCCTATGTGTAGCCTTAGGTGCGGAGCCCGTCCACACCGTCAAGTACACCCAGGTAGCTCCTTGAGGGCCCGGTCTGTGTTAATCTCCCGACGGCCGTGTTGCCGTTGGGTTAGTATCACGGAGCCCCTCAAAATCCAACCTCTGCGGTCCTCGTCCCGAGGGGTGGGCAACAGGATTGATTGATTTTGTGGATTTTGGGGCGCTCAACAGCGCGGTCATCAGCGCCCTAAAGGATCTATGCGTTCTAAAATCTAGATAAAACAAAATCTAAAAGAACATACATCGTAGGTAAAAAACAAGCACATCCCGTACGCCAAAGGCTAAAAGACGCGTAAAATCATAGGACAGTTAAAAGTGGATAAAAACGTAAACACTAAAGTCTAAAATTAACATTTAAGAGTAGTTTAAAAACCTTGGCCACCGCTGTCTCTTCATCCGCGAGTATCTCCGCCAAGCTGGCTGGCAGCTTGAGAGAACTGCGGAGACGTTCAAGACTAGAACAGGCACAGAGAACATGACGGACCGTCAGCGCTGCTCCGCAAAGCGGGCAAACCGGAGCTGGAGCCCTGTTTAATAAATAACTATGGGTAAAATAGCAGTGGCCAAGGCGTAACCGAGCCAATCGCACTTCCTCCCGACGGGACGGACGGCAGGACGTTACCCAAGGGATCGGAAGAGCTTTGACACAGCGGAGCTTGTTTCTGCGCAGGGCGGACCACTCCCCTCGCCAGGATGACAACACAGCTCTGCGCAATTCTAGACGTAGGTCTTCCGATGTCACCGTGGATATGTTAACCATGGGCTGTGAGGTCGCCGTCTTCGCTGCTGAATCTGCTAGCTCATTCCCTGAAAGGCCCACGTGTCCGGGGACCCAAGCACACACCACGCTAACGCCGGAGGCGTCGATAACGTGGAGGGCGTCCTGGATTCGCTGTACAAGGGGATGAAAGTTGTACATCTGACGTAGGCTCTGAAGCGCGCTAAGGGAATCGCTGAGTATTAAGCAGTCACCCATGTTTCGTCGGCGTACGTGTAGAATGGCTCGGTATAGGGCGTAAAGCTCTGCGGTAAAAATAGACGTGATGCTATGGAATCCGAATGTATATTGTTCGGATCCAGAAACATAAGCGCATCCAACGCCATTTGAGGTTTTAGAACCATCGGTAAATATTAAAACACGATCACTATAACGTGATAAAAATTCTAAAAAGTAGCTGTGGATAGTACAAGGAGCCGTCGTAGACTTGTCGCATTTGGTCATGTACAGATCGACTGATGGCGGTTCACGCAGCCAAGGAGGGTACACTCTCTCGCCCATAGAAAACATCCTAGGGATTGTAATATTGTGTTTGCGGAGGAGCTCCCGGAGGCGAAAACCAGGTGGCTTTGGACTGAGAGTAGTGTTCCGATAGCGCGCATCTAGCGTGGTGTTGAAGAATGTCGCGAACGTGGGATGCGTAGGCATGCAAAATAGTCTGCAGCCATAATTAGCTAATAAAAGAACACGCCGGTACCTAAGAGGGGGTTCAGCAGCTTCGGCGTGCAGACTGATGACCGGACTGGTAGGAAAGGCTCCAATAGCTATCCGTAGGCCGCAATTATGGACCGCATCTAACTTTTTCAACACTGATGGACGTGCTGATGAAAAAACGATGCAGCCATAATCCAGTTTGGATCGTATCAGTGTGCGGTAAAGTCGCAGCAACACTGTGCGATCTGCTCCCCACGATTTGCCACTTAGTACCCGCAGAATTTGTAGGGAACGGTCACAACGCGCTCGCAGCTGTGCTATGTGAGATGACCAGTTAAGTGCTCTGTCGAAGACCAATCCCAGGAATCGTGTGTGATCTGCATAAGGAAGTAAATGCGGGCCCAAACGGAGTGAAGGAGGTGGTCGACTCCGACGGCGCCAGAAATTCACACATATGGTTTTCTCCGCAGAGAACCGAAAGCCGTGTCTCAGGCTCCAGTCATGCAGATGGTCCAAGCATTGTTGTAAGCACCGCCCGATAAAAGGTGTGCGCGGAGAAGTGCAATAGATCGCAAAGTCATCTACGAATAAACAGGACGACACGCCTGGAGGAACACATTGCGAGATAGGATTAATAGCTATAGCAAACAGGGTGACGCTAAGGACCGAACCCTGAGGTACACCGTTCTCCTGTATAAAAGGATTTGAAAGAACCGAGCCGACCCGTACTCGGAAGAAGCGCTGTTTTAGGAACTCCTTAAGAAAAAGTGGTAGGCGGCCACGAATGTTCCAACTGTGTAGAGTACGGAGCAATCCTGCCCGCCAACAGGTATCATATGCTCTCTCTAGGTCAAAGAATATCCCAACGGTTTGACAACCCTTCAGGAAGCCGTTCATATGTGTCGACATCGACACAAGGTGGTCTACTGTGCAACGACGTCGACGAAAACCGCATTGGATATTTGTTCGCAGGTTGTGTCGTTCCAGCCACCACACCAGCCGTGCCCCCCCAGGGGCCTACTTCGGTAGGTACGGGTTTGGCGAACCCGGGGTCCCGAGCCAACAGTCTCCCTCGTGTGGGCTCCTCTTCGTGGCTGAGGGAGACGGTCAACAGGCCCACCCACGTGTAGGCCGTGCGTGGAGACCCGTGTCGGTGGAAAGGTTCGTCCTGGTGGTTGAGGGATGCGTATCTGAGCTCGTAACAGTATTTTTCTGAATTCGGGGAGGGTACGCATTACTAATACACTACTTTGGCTTCTGCTTCGCCTAAACGGGAGGTTAGGGACTAACCCACCCCTAATCAATCGGCCAGGACTAGGTATTGTACCGACCTCCAGGGTGAGTGGGACGGCGAGCTCGCTATATCCCCTGTGTAGCCCTGTCATCCCAGTGGGATGACCCCTTGTTGGGCTCCGTGGTGGGTGGGGAGCACTGGGGGATGAATTTTTTCGCCAACTTACATGTCAAACCTTACCCAAAAAAATAATCAAAAAACTTGCAGCAATGGAAAAGAAGTAGCCGAGTCTTGTGGTCCTCGCTACTTGGTAATCAGTAGAACTGAAGAAGGCCAAAAGTTTACGACCGTTAACCCCTTTACAATCCAGAGGGGATTAGACAAAATTGCTGGTCCGGTCAAATCGTGTATACGGGCGCGAAATGGCACTCTCCTAGTTGAGGCGCAATCTAACGCCCAGGCGGCATCGTTGTTGAAGGCGACCATGCTAGGGAGTTACCCTGTATCCGTTACGGTACATAAGACCCTGAACTCCTCGCGTGGAGTAGTAACCACCCGTGCTTTGGATGGTATGTCCAACGAGGAGATTCAGGAGAACCTGAAAGACCAGGGAGTAATATGTGTGTACCGAGTGCAGCGCAGAGAACGTGGGGAATTGTTGCCTACTCGTACCCTGTTCCTTACTTTTGATAGGGTAGATCTTCCTCAAAAGATTAAGGCGGGTTACGAGAGTATTGAGGTTAGGCCCTATATACCAAACCCCCTGCGGTGCTACAAGTGTCAACGTTATGGTCACACTAGCCAACTGTGTAACGGATCTCCAGCATGCGTGAACTGTGGTTTGGCTTTACACGAGGGTGAGTGCTCCTCGCCCATTAAATGTATAAACTGTGCCGGGGAGCATTCATCTAGCTCCAGAGACTGCCCACGTTTTGTGGAAGAAAAGGCAATACAGGAGATCCGGGTTAAGGAGAAGGTTTCCTTCTCGGACGCCCGGAAGCTCCTGCGTACTCGCTTGCCCTCCGTCCCTAGGTCCGGTACTTATAGCTCTGTCTTGGCTAAACCCGTACCTAGGAAAGAAATTGCAACGCAAACCTGCGGTGCAGGGGAGCCTACCATCTCAGACAGAGTTCTTGTCCCCACACAATTACGGAAGTCCACAACTCCATCACCAGCGTCGGCAAATACATCGCCTAAACGGACGAAGGAAACTAAAACCCAAGCCCCGTCCCAAGCCAAACCATCGACTTCTACATCTAAATATGACAAGCCGGTAATATACGATCCGCCGCCTAAAGTATTTAAGACCAGTTACGAGAGGACAGATTTCCTTAAAGATTCGAACCGTACTCCTAGGAAGAAGAAAACCTCTAGGACATCTCGAAGCTCTTCTTCTGAAGAGCTTTCTGGTGATGAGTCGGATCGACGACAGTCATCCTCGTCGATCTCGGTGTCCAATAAATTTGAAGCCCTCGAACCTAAGTTTTCTTTAGGGAAAGGGGCTTCCTCCGCCGAAGAGATGGACCAAGAGGATATCGACAACAGAACGGCAACAAAAAGCGCCAAGAGAAATCGGCAGAAAAAGGTGTTAGCCCTACACCGAAGAAAAAGGGTAAGCTGATTCGGCCACCGTTAAAGTCATCTTAATGTAGACCAATTTTACAACCTATCTCCCTAGCTCCAATGGCTATCCTCCAATGGAACATACGGGGTTTAAGAACTCATCGACCAGAACTGGAAATTTTGCTCAGTAAGCATAACCCCTTAGTGGTATGCTTACAAGAGACTAAGCTACGACCGCCAGACAAGTTTAACATCCGACGCTACACACCACTGCGGTGTGATATTGACACAGAAGAGGGCATTCCTGCTCACGGGGGCACTATGATGCTCCTCAGGGATGACATATTTGTAGACCCGGTACAGCTGCAATCTGATATACAATCTGTAGCTGTAAGGATTAAGCTGCCAACAATCGAATTTTGCATTTGCAATGTATATCTCCCGCCATCTGATGACCTCTCGTTAATTGATCTTCAAGATCTGGTTTCCCAACTTTCAACACCATTTCTAATAGTTGGAGACTTTAATGCCCATCACCCACTATGGGGTTCAACTCGGGCATGTTCGAGAGGCCACCTCATTGCAAAATTCCTTGAGAGCAATAACTTGGTTCTCCTGAATTCCGGAGAGCCAACGTTCCTTTCAGACGCGTATAACACCTATTCGCACATTGATTTGGCAGTATGTTCATCCCAGTTAGCAGTTTCATTGCAGTGGAATGTCATCTCTGATTTACATTCCAGCGACCACTTCCCATGTCTTCTTAGTCTCTTAGCACACGATGTGTCTACCTCACGTATCCCTAGATGGCGCTTTGATCGTGCCAACTGGAACCTTTACACCCAGTTGGCTGTCTTTGATTACAACGAGCACGATTCTGTGAATGATCTAGTCGATCACCTCACAGAAAAAATTCTTTCCGCTGCAGAACAGTGCATTCCACGTTCGGCTACCCAACCCGGTCGACTTCCTGTACCATGGTGGAACAACGACTGCCGGAATGCTATTCGTGCCCGTAGACGTGCTCTGCGGGTATTTCAACGACATCCTACCCAAAGTAATCTAATTGAGTACAAGAAAGCGCGTGCACAGTCTAGGCAAATAATTAAGGATAGCAAAAAGATCTCATGGAACAAGTTTGTCTCATCTTTTAACAGATGGACACCTTCCTCTGTTGTATGGGATAGGTTAAGGCGCGTGGCCGGAAAATCAACCCACTTGCCAATCGCTGGTCTAAAAACACCTGCAGGAGTTGTTGTTGATCCGTTCGTCGTGGCTAACACCTTCGGCTGTGCTTTCGCTCAGGTGTCTAGCTCAAGTAATTGTGCTCCTGAGTTTATCTCAATTAAGACTCAGGTAGAATCTCAAGGTTTCTTGTTTAGTTCCAGAAACCTTGAAGATTATAACCGCCTTTTCACCTTGGCGGAGTTAGAACACGCTCTATCATCATCGCGACTGACAGCACCAGGACCGGACGGAATCCACGTTCAAATGTTGCAACATCTCTCACCTGAAGGTAAGGCATTCCTGCTCGAGGTCTATAACCGTGTTTGGGTTGATGCCACGTTTCCGGACAAGTGGCGAGAAGCGACCATCATACCTATCTTGAAAGCTGGCAAGGACCGTCACCTCCCTTCTAGCTACCGTCCTATTTCCCTCACCAGTTGCGTCTGCAAGGTGATGGAACGCATGATAAATGGGCGGTTGGTATGGTGGCTGGAAACGCACAACCTACTGAATAACATCCAGTGCGGTTTTCGACGACGCCGTTCAACAGTGGATCATCTTGTGTCCATGTCGACACAGATTATGAACGGCTTTCTTAAAAACTGTCAAACAGTCGGAATATTTTTTGACCTCGAAAAGGCTTATGATACGTGTTGGCGTGCAGGGTTGCTACGTACTCTGCACACCTGGAATATACGTGGACGCCTACCACTCTTCCTTCAGGAATTCTTGAAAGACCGCGTATTCCGAGTAAGGGTTGGCTCGGTTCTTTCGAACCTTTTCGTTCAAGAGAACGGTGTACCACAGGGATCGGTGCTAAGTGTTACATTGTTTGCTATTGCGATTAATTCTATCTCGAAATGTGTACCTCCGGGGGTCTCGTCAAGCCTATTCGTAGATGACTTTGCCGTCTACTGTACATCTCAGCGCACTTCGTTTATAGAGCGCCGTCTTCAAACCACCTTGGACAACCTTAAGGTTTGGAGTTTAAAGAACGGCTTCCGATTCTCTGCTGAGAAAACCATCTGTGTGAACTTCTGGCGTCAGCAGAGTCGACTACCTCCAAGGCTCCGGCTAGGCGCTGATCTACTACCTTTTGCAGATGAGACGAGGTTCCTTGGTTTGATCTTTGATAGAAAACTTAGTTGGTCGTCGCATATAGCACAACTGAAAGCACGATGTGACCGATCTTTAAATATCTTGCGGGTACTAAGTGGAAAATCGTGGGGAGCGGACCGTACAGTGTTATTGCGACTGTATCGCACACTCATCCGTTCCAAATTAGATTATGGTAGTATCGTTTATGGCTCAGCACGACCATCTGTGCTGAAGAGATTAGACACAGTCCATAATTGTGGCATACGTATAGCAGTTGGGGCATTTCCAACGAGCCGAGTTATAAGCCTGTATGCTGAGTCTGCAGAACCTCCTCTGCAGTACAGGCGCGACATGCTATTAGCAAATTATGGCTGTGGACTTAATTGCATGGCCACACATCCAACGTTTACGCCGTTCTTTAACACCTCCATGGACGTGCGTTATAGGAACACTTCTATTAAACCAAAGCCACCTGGTTTTCGTTTCCGGGAGCTCCTTAGACATCTTAATACTGAAATGCCAAAGATGTATCCCAGGGGGGAGAGGACATACCCTCCTTGGTTGTGCAGAGCGTCCCACGTTGATCTGGGCATGACCACACATGATAAATCTACCATGTCTATGTCTAGTATCCGCATATGCTTTTTGGAATTTTTATCGCGATATCAGGACCATATAAAAATTTACACCGATGGGTCCAAGAATTCAGATGGCGTTGGTTGTGCTTACGTGTGTGGAACCGAACCCTATACATTCGGATTCCACACTAGCACTTCCATTTTTACCGCAGAGCTCTATGCAATATACCGAGCCATTTTACACGTACGTCGACGAAAGTTGGGGAACTGCTTAATCCTGAGTGATTCCCTCAGTGCACTTCAAAGCCTACGGCAGCTGTACAACTACCACCCTATTGTGCAGCGGATACAGGATGCCCTCCACGTTTTACACGCTTCTGGCGTTAGCGTGGTGTGTGCATGGATTCCTGGTCACGTAGGCTTGCGGGGGAATGAAATGGCGGATTCGGCAGCCAAGACGGCTACCATGAAGCCCAGGGTTCGTCTACCATGTGTGACATCGGAAGATTTTAGGGCCGTATTGCGGAGAGCTGTGCAAACCTGCTGGCAGGAAGAGTGGTCCGCTCTCCGCAATAATAAACTTAGATCAGTCAAGGAACTTCCGATTCCCTGGGTTACCTCCTGTCGGTCATCTCGCCGCGAGGAGGTGATTTTGGCTCGGTTGCGCATTGGGCATTGTTATTTTAGCCACAGCTTTTTATTGAATAGAACCCCGGTTCCCGTTTGCCCACTGTGCAGTGGTGACCTGACTGTCCGTCACTTGTTTTTAGATTGTTATAGCTTGGCACGTCTCCGCAGGTCTCTCCAGCTGCCGGCCAGCTTGGCGGATATCCTCGCGGATGACGAAACGGCAGTGGGCAAAGTTTTACAATTTATTTCAGCTGTGGATTTTAGAATTTAACCACAAGTATCCTTTTTGTTGTTTTCTTTTTTAGTATATATGTGTGTAGTTTTTAAGAGGTTTATAGATAATATATATTTTTAGAAATTTTTATATCTGGCTTTTGCCATGACTTGTTTTTTAAAGGGCGCTGATGACCGCCGTAGTTGAGCGCCCTTATACACATCATCATCATCATCACACCAGCCGTGCGTTAATCATGCGTTCTAGCACTTTGCAGACACAGCTGGTGAGAGAAATAGGACGGTAGCTAGAGCAGAGATGACGGTCCTTTCCGGGTTTCAAAATAGGTATGATTGTGGCCTCCCGCCACTTTTCAGGGAAAGTGCCATCAACCCATATACGGTTATAGAGATCCAGCAGGAATGTCTTGCCTTCAGGTGAGAGCTGTTGTAACATGCGGACGTGGATACCATCTGGCCCTGGCGCTGATAGTCGCGATGCTGAAAGAGCGTGTTCCAACTCTGCCATGGTGAAAAGGCGGTTATAGTCCTCGAGGTTTCTAGATCGAAAGCAGAAACCTCGAGATTCTACCCGAGTTTTTATTGAGAGGAACTCAGGTGCATAATTAGTTATCGGAGCTAGACACGTGGGCGAAAGCACTGCCAAGGGTATTAGCCACTTCAAACGGTTCCACGACGAAGCCCGCAGGAGTTCTCAGACCAGCGATCGGCATGTAGGTCGATTTGCCGGCCACGCGCCTTATCTTATCCCATACAACAGAGGAGAGTGTATGTCGGTTGAAAGAGGACACAAATGTTTTCCAAGTTGTCTGTTTGCTATTCTTGATTATGTACCTAGACCTGGCACGCATTTTCTTGTACTTAATCAGGTTCTCCAGTGTAGGATGTCGTTGGAAAACTCTGAGAGCACGCCTACGAGCACGAATAGCATTCCGGCAATCGGTCGTCCACCAGGGAACAGGAGGGCGACGAGGGTTGGTGGTTGAGCGATCCGCGGCGGAAAGGATCTGCTCTGTAAGGTGCTCAACTAAGGCGTCCACAGAATCTTGCGCGTCGTAGCTAAACACAGCCAGCTGGGTGTAAAGGGCCCAGTTGGCGTGATCGAGGCGCCAGGTAGGCAAACGGGCGGAGTGAAAGTCATGTGCTAAGAGACTAACAAGGCACGGAAAGTGATCACTAGAATGCAGGTCAGAGATGACACTCCATTGTAGGGAAAGTGCTAGCTGAGGTGAACAAACTGCCAAGTCGAGATGCGAAAAGGTGTTGAAAGCATCCGATAGAAACGTAGGTTCTCCGGTGTTCAAGAGAACCAGGTTACTGCTGTCAAGGAATTCGGCAATAACTTTGCCTCTCGCACAGGATCGAGCTGAGCCCCAGAGATGGTGGTGGGCATTTAGGTCTCCTATCAACAGAAAGGGTGTAGGGAGCTGAGAGACCAACCCCTGTAGCTCACTAAGTGAGAGGTCAGCAGATGGCGGGACATAGACACTGCAGACGGCGAATTGCACAGTCGGGAGAACAATCCGTACAGCAACCGACTGTATGGCAGTCTGTAAAGGTATAATATCTACATATGTATCATCTCTGACGAGCACCATTGTGCCTCCATGCGCTGGAATGCCCTCTTCCGGATCAAGGTCATGCCTAAATGACGTGTACCGCCGGAGTGTAGAGGTGTCTTGGGGACGCAGCTTGGTCTCTTGTAAGCACACGACTTTAGGGTTATGCTTATTGAGCAACAAATCAAGCTCCGCTCGATGTGCTCGAAATCCGCGAATGTTCCATTGAAGAATAGCCATTGGAGGTATGGGATAAGATGGTAATAGATACGCAACGTTATGTTGATTTCGGCGGTGGTCGAACGAGTTTACCCTTTTTCTTGGGTGTGGGGCTAACACCTTTAACGTCCAGTTTATCCGGGCGCTTTTTACTAGACGTCCGGACTGTGTGATCCGTATCCTCTTGTTCCATTTCTTCAGCGGATGAGGTCCCTTTCCCTATTGAGAACTTCGGTTCGAGAGCCTCGAACCGATTGGCAATAGAGATCGACGGAGATGACGGTCGTCGATCCGAGACCTCTCCGGAAGACTCCTCAGAGGTGGAACTTTTAGATGCCCGAGGATTTTTCTTTCTGCGCATCGGCCGATCCGTATCCTTCAGAAAATCAGACCGTTGATAGCTGGTCTTAAAAGTTTTGGGTGGTGGCACGTACACAACTTGCTTAGTAGGCTTCGTAGAGCTCGATGCTCTGACCGGAGACCTGGGAGGTGTTTTCTTCCCTGCGGGTGCTTTGGACGAGGTAGAAGTAGATTGAGATGTCTTGACAGGCTTCGGAGCTACTGATGGACTAAGGATTCTGTCAGAGATACTAGCCTCACTGATATCGCTGGTCTGAGTTGCCATCTCCGTTCGCGGGACCGGCTTAGCTACTACTGAGCTATAGGTACCGGACATCGCAACGGAGGGCATGCGAGTACGTGCGAGTTTCCGGGCTTCCGAGAAGGATAGCTTCTCTTTCACCCGGATCTCCTGAATCTCCTTTTCCTCATGGAACCGTGGGCAATCTCTGAAGCTGGAAGCGTGTTCGCCAGCACAGTTCACACATTTTACGGGTGAGGTGCACTCACCTTCGTGCAGCGACATCGCACAATTCATACACGTAGGCGCCCCATTACAGAAGTCCTTAGTGTGGCCGAAGCGCTGACATCTGTAGCAACGTAAGGGATTCGGGATATATGGTCGTACCTCGATGACTTCATACCCTGCCCTAAGCCTTTGTGGGAGATCTACCCGATCAAAGGTCAGGAACAGGGTACGGGTAGGCACCAATTCCCCTCGCTCTCTTCGCTGGACACGATATACAGCTTTCACGCCTTGGTCTTTCAGGTTCTGCTGGATCTCCTCGTTGGTCATTCCGTCCAGCGCACGGGTGTTCACCACACCGCGCGAGGAGTTCAGGGTCTTGTGTACGGAAACGCTCACCGGATAACTGCCTAGAATGTTGGCCTTCAAGAGCGCTGCTGCCTGGGAGACGGAATGCGCTTCCACCAGCAGCGTGCCATTGCGCGAACGAGTACATGATTTTACCGGGCCAGCTATCTTGTCTAATCCTTTCTGGATGGCGAAAGGGTTCACTGATGCAAATGTCCTATCAGTCTCAGTTCTGCTTATCACCAAGTAGCGAGGACCACTAGACTCGACTACTTCTTTTCCATTTCTACAATTGTTGGGGTTGTTTTTTGTTGAAGGTTTAACATATGTGTTGCCATAAATTTCATCCCCCAATGCTCCCCACCCACCACGGAGCCCAACAAGGGGTCATCCCACTGGGATGACAGGGCTACATAGGGGATATAGCGGGCTCGCCGTCCCACTCACCCTGGAGTTCAGTGTATCACCTTGTCCTGGCCGATTGATTAGGGGTGGGTTAGTCCCTAACCTCCCGTTTAGGCGAAGCAGAAGCCAAAGTAGTGTATTAGAAATGCGTACCCTCCCCGAATTCAGAAAAAAACTGTTACGAGCTCAGATACGCATCCCTCAACCACCAGGACTAACCTTTCCACCGACACGGGTCTCCACGCACGGCCGACACGTGGGTGGGCCTGTTGACCGTCTCCCTCAACCACGAAGAGGAGCCCACACGAGGGAGACTGTTGGCTCGGGACCCCGGGATCGCCAATACCCGTACCTACCGAAGTAGGCCCCTGGGGGGGGGTGGGCAACAGGAAGTAGGGGACTGACTGATGGGGTGATGTACGGTGGGGACTTGGTGTACCCCAGGACCGCTACTGCCGCCGAGAAGGCCCATCAGTAACCCCGAAAACTGGCAGAAGAGGCTCTGGTGTAATCTCTCGATTGGGTTCCTCCGCGAGGTGAGAGTGTTCCTTCAAACGCCCAAAATATGGTCCACTTCGGTGTTTGACCCCATTTATTTATTTTCTGTTATTTTTCGTTTTCCTCCCTGAGCACATGTCTGATGGGTAACATAGCGCGGGTGGTCGGAGCGGGAAGCGCAAGGGGTGACTGGGTAACGCGTAACTCCCAGCCCCTTGTTACCATGTAGGACTGTGCTCGTATCCGCTGATAAAGGTCAGTCCCGGGGAGGGGCCATTGCATGAGCTGTTACACTCCTGAAGGCGATTGGGTCCCTCTGTCTTTACACTGGGAGGTGTGACCCTAGGGTGAGCAAGGTCCAGGCCAGGACTCTCACCTAAGCCGGGGTGGCGCCCAGGATGTGAGCACGCCATCGGAGACGTCTGCAATGGTGGAGGACCTTACCGCAATGGTGCACTCTATTAAACTCAAAACTGTGAAGGTTAGTGGAAAAGAAGTAGCTGAAGCCTGTGGTCCTCGCTACTTAGTCGTATCTAGAACCGAAGAAGGGAAGACTTTTCTGTCTCTGAACCCTTTTGTCATACAACAGGGATTGGACAAGATAGCTGGTCCGGTGAAATCCTGTACTCGATCGCGGAATGGCACGCTCCTGGTAGAAGCTCATTCAGTCTCCCAGGCAGCGGTAATATTGAAGGCGAACCTTTTGGGCAGTTACCCTGTGAACATCAGTGTGCATAAGAACCTTAACTCCTCGCGCGGAGTAGTCAAAACCCGCGCTCTAGATGGCATGACTAATGAGGAGATCGTAGAGAACCTAAAAGACCAAGGCGAAACGGCTGTTTACCGGGTGCAGCGACGGGAGCGTGGAGAACTGGTGCCTACCCGTACCCTGTTCCTGACGTTTGATCGGGTAGACCTCCCGCAACGACTCAGGGCAGGGTATGAGACCATTGAAATTAGACCCTATATACCTAGTCCACTGCGGTGCTTCAACTGTCAGCGTTTCGGCCATACGAGCAATTTCTGTACTGGTGTGCCCATTTGCGTGGAGTGTGGTCTGCCAAAACACGAAGATGCCTGCACATCTCCGGCAAAATGTGTTAACTGTGCTGGTGCACACCCCTCTAGCTACCGAGAGTGCCCACGCTTCCTGGAGGAAAAGGCGATACAGGAGATCCGGGTTAAGGAGAAAGTATCCTTCTCTGAAGCCCGGAAACTTCTGCGTAATCGTCAACCGTCCGTTCCGCGGTCCGGTACATACAGCTCAATAGCAGCTAAGCCGGTACCGAAAAAGGAAATCGCAACCCAAACCAGCGATTGTGAGGCCACCATATCGGACAGAATTATCACTGCCACACCAGCTCCGCAGCGGTCAAAGCCGTCACCGTCTACATCTACCTCACCTGCATCGGCGAAGAAGTCGGCACTGTCGCCATCAAAAACATCTGCCACAACCACAAAAACTAAGACACCTGTAGTTTACGATGCACCGCCGCTAAAGTTTAAGACCAGCTATCAGAGATCAGATTTCCTCAAGGATACGAGTGGCACGACCAAGAAAAAGAAAGGTAAGAAGGCATCTCGAAGTTCTTCCTCTGAGTCTTCTGGTGAGGAATCGGACCGACAACTTTCATCTTCGTCGGTCTCAGTCTCCAATCGGTTCGAGGTTCTGGAACCCAAGTTCTCTATGGGGAAAGGGGCCTCTTCCGCAGAGGAAATGGAGCAGGAGGATGGTGATCACACTGCCAGAATGCTTGTTAAAAAGCGGCAGGATAAACAGGACATACCAGGTGTTAGCCCAACACCGAAAAAGAAGGGTAAACTGATTCGGCCACCACCGAAGTCATCTTAATCTGCCTTAGCTAATAATATCCTATTCAACTACCACCACGGCTATCCTATATTGGAACATCCGGGGACTCCGGACGCGTCGGTCGGAGCTTGATCTGTTGCTCCATAAGCACAGACCTTTGGCTGTATGCTTACAGGAGACAAAGCTCCGTCCCACGGCCTCCTGTAACATCTCACGGTATACCCCTATACGGTGTGATGTAGAACCAGAAGAGGGTAGTCCAGCGCACGGAGGCACTTTAATGCTGGTCAGAGATGATATATACTTCGATGCTTTACCTCTACAAACAGACATTCAATCAGTGGCTGTCCACATTACCCTGCCGTCGTTACAATTCACCCTTTGTTCTATCTATGCCCCACCTTCTGAGGACCTCTCACTCACTGAGCTGCAAGACCTGATTCTGCAGTTACCCACACCTTTTCTGCTGGTGGGAGACTTCAACGCCCACCACCCTCTCTGGGGTTCCACCAAATCTTGTGCCAGAGGTAAAGTCATCGCGAAATTCCTGGACAACAATAACCTAGTTCTCCTGAACACCGGAGAACCAACCTTTCTTTCGGATGCATTCCACTCCATGTCGCACCTTGATTTGGCGGTTTGCTCATCACAGCTAGCAGCCTCTTTACAATGGAATATCATCTCTGACTTGCACTCTAGCGATCACTTTCCATGTCTCGTGACTCTCCTGGTACCATACGTACCCTCCACCCGTGGGCCTGCCTGGCGCTTCGATCATGCCAACTGGGCCCTTTACACCCAGTTGGCTGTTTTTAGTTACGAGCACGAGTCTGTGAATGACTTGGTGGGACACCTCACCGACCAGATTCTTTCTGCAGCAGAGCGGGCTATTCCCCGTTCTAGTGCTGCTCCCCATCGAGTTCCTGTTCCGTGGTGGACCCCTGATTGCCGGAACGCTATTCGTGACCGCAGACGCGCTCTGCGGTTCTTCCAAAGACACCCTACCTTGGATAACCTGATTGCCTACAAGAAAATGCGTGCTAGGTGCAGGCAAATAATTAGGGACAGCAAAAAGGCATCGTGGAATACCTTTGTATCTTCTTTTAATCGCCATACACCCTCCTCTGTTGTATGGAATAAGCTAAGGCGCGTGGCCGGAAAACCGACACACATGCCGATTGCAGGTCTGAAGACACGTGCAGGGGTCGTTGTGGATCCGTCCGATGTGGCTAACACTTTTGGCAGCGCTTTCGCTCAAGTGTCCAGCTCGGATAATTACGCGCCTGAATTCCTGTCCATTAAGGCTCAGGTCGAAGCTCAAGCTCTCTGCTTTCATTCCAGAAATAGTGAAGTTTACAACCGCCTCTTCACTATGGCAGAGTTGGAACACGCCCTTTCAGCTTCGCGACTATCTGCACCAGGCCCGGACGGAATCCACATGCAAATGCTGCAACAGCTCTCCCCTGAGGGCAAGACCTTCCTGCTGGTGGTCTATAACCAGATATGGGTGGAAGGGAGTTTCCCCGAACGGTGGCGAGAAGCCACCATAATACCCATACTGAAGCCCGGAAAGGACCGGCATCTCTCTTCCAGCTACCGCCCTATTTCTCTCACAGGTTGTACATGCAAGGTGCTGGAACGCATGATTAACGGACGGTTAATGTGGTGGCTGGAACGACATCACCTTCTAACCAACATCCAATGCGGTTTCCGCCGACGCCGTTCAACAGTGGACCACCTTGTGTCGCTCTCGACACAAATAATGAACGGCTTCCTTAAGAAGTGCCAAACCATCGGGATTTTTTTTTTTGACTTAGAGCGGGCTTATGATACCTGTTGGCGTGTAGGAATACTACGCACTCTGCACTCCTGGAACATTCATGGTCGCCTGCCAATTTTTGTTCAGCAGTTCCTGAAGGACCGCTCCTTCCGAGTAAGGGTCGGCTCGGTTTATTCTACTCCTTTTATTCAGGAGAATGGAGTACCCCAGGGTTCGGTACTTAGTGTCACGCTATTTGCCATCGCTATCAACTCCATCTCGCAATGCGTTCCTCCAGGAGTCTCGTCCTGCTTATTCGTAGACGACTTTGCGGTCTACTGTACCTCCCAGCGAACACCGTTTCTGGAGCGCCGTCTACAGCGATGCTTGGATAATCTTTTCGATTGGAGCTTAAGAAACGGTTTTCGTTTCTCAGCTGAGAAAAGCATTTGCGTGAACTTCTGGCGCCATCGGAGTCGATTACCACCTACGCTCCGATTGGGACCTCATAAACTACCGTTTGCAGACGAGACGAGATTCCTTGGTTTGGTGCTTGATAGAAAGCTCAGCTGGTCCTCGCATATAACACAACTGAAGGCCAGCTGTGACCGTTCTCTAAATATCCTGCGGGTACTCAGTGGGAAGTCCTGGGGAGCCGACCGCACGGTGTTGCTACGACTCTACCGCAGTCTCATTCGCTCCAAGTTGGACTATGGTTGCATCATATACGGCTCAGCACGTCCATCTGTGTTGAAAAAATTAGACGCAGTCCATAATCGTGGCATTCGTATTGCTATTGGGGCTTTTCCCACTAGCCCCGTCATAAGCCTGTATGCCGAAGCTGCAGAACCGCCTCTGCAGCGCCGGCGTGATATTTTACTAGGGAATTATGGCTGTGGTCTACATTGCATGCCAAAGCATCCATCGTTTGTTCCTTTTTTCAACACCTCACAAGATGACCGTTATAGGAACACCTCCCGTTTTCCAAAGCCACCTGGTTTTCGTTTTCGGGAGCTTATTACAAGGCTTCACCTCCATCTGCCTAAAATGTTCCTTAAGGGCGAGAGAGTGTACCCACCGTGGCTACGTGAATTTTCCCACGTGGATCTGGGCATGACACGGTGCAAGAAGTCACTGATGGCTCCCAGTAGTATACGTACGTGTTTCCTAGAATTTTTATCCCGTTTTAACGATCGGGTTTTAATTTATTCTGATGGCTCCAAGAGCCCAGAAGGTGTAGGGTGTGCGTTTGTCTGTGGAACCGAACCCTATACATTCGGTTTCCACAGCTGCACCTCAATTTTTAGCGCTGAAATTTATGCGATCTACCGAGCCGTTTTATATGTACGACGACACCAGATAGGCGACTGCGTTATTTTTAGTGATTCCCTGAGTGCACTTCAAAGCCTTCGGCAGCTGTACAGCTACCATCCCATTGTACAGCGAACCCAGGACGCCCTCCACGTTTTAGACACCTCGGGTGTTAGCGTGGTATGTGCATGGGTGCCTGGACACGTTGGCTTACCAGGGAATGAACTGGCGGATTCGGCGGCAAAGTCGGCTGTCAGTCAGCCAAAGACCAGAGTACCCTTCGTCTGTTCGGAGGACTTCCGTTTTGTGATGCGGATAGCCGTGTTGTCCTCCTGGCGCGCAGAGTGGTCCGCTCTTTGCGGAAATAAGCTCCGCTCTGTGAAGGACGACCCAGTGTGTTGGGTAACCTCTTGCCGTCCATCCCGTCGAGAAGAAGTGCACTTGGCTCGGTTGCGCATAGGCCACTGTTTCTTTACGCATTCTTATCGTTTTAACAAGGACCCCGCCCCAGTTTGCCCGCTTTGCGGGGATGCCCTCTCTGTCCGCCATGTTTTAATTAGCTGCTCTAACCTGGCTCGCCTTCGCCGGTCCCTCCAGCTGCCGGCTAGCTTGCCAGAGGTATTGGCGGACGACCAAAAAGCTGTGGCCAAAGTTTTTAAGTTCTTTTATACTCTCAATTTTAGAATTTAGCTTTTAACTTTCTATCCATTTTAACTGTCGAATGTTTTTAAGCATGTTTTAGTTTTGACGCACGAAGTGTGTGTATTATTTAGGCTGGACACCACTTGGTTGTTTTAATCTAGTCTTGTCATGATTAGCTTTTTAGGGGCGCTGATGACCGCGCTGTTGAGCGCCCAAAACCACCATCATTCATTCTTAGTATCACGGACCGGACGTGTTACCGCTGACGGAACCCCGGTGTAATCAACCACAAGTCCCCTGAATCCGCGTGTGCCTTTTATACGCAGCGCGGCCTAAAGTGGGGAGCCACAGCCGGTTATTCCTGTGGTAGGGGCATAAAGCCGGGGTGGGCGTGGTGAACGGTTTACCCATACGGACAAGCAGTGGTAATTGAAGGGTAGCTTCTCTGAGGTACAAATGAGATCGTTCATGGGTGAGGTCCCCATGACGGCACAGATCGTGAAGATTCGGTGTCTTTCTTTCTTTAACCCCCGGATGGCAGGCTGACACCGACGGTTCCGGATGGGGGTCTATATCATCATGTCTCCGCGCAAAACCTCTTTCACTGACCCTTTTCTGGTAATGACCTTGGCATGTAATGGCAAAACGTTTAAAGATGTTAGTACCTTCTATATAAAGCGTGAGCTCGATAAAATCAGTGGCCCTGGCAAAAACGCTACGCGTCTCCGAGACGGTAGCTTCCTATCAGAGACCACAAGTGCAGACCAATCTAGTAAACTGCAAAAAGCGTCTTTGTTGGGCTCCTACCCTATCCGGGTAGCCCCACACAAAACGCTGAACACCTGTACAGGAGTAGTCACCACCTCCAGTTTAGATGGTCTAGCAAATGAAGAAATAGTAAGTTGCCTCTCTGATCAACTTGTTTGTCACGCGTACCGGCTAACAAGAAAACAGGATGGCAAGGAGTACCCCTTACGTACGGTTTTTCTAACTTTTGCAGGGACGAAGTTATCCGAATACATATATTGCGGCTATGAACGTGCTAGCGTCTGCCAGTATGTCCCGAACCCCATGCGCTGTTTCCAATGTCAGCGGTTTGGACATACTAAGGTCACATGTACCAATCCTGCTCTCCTTGTAACGACAGGAATATGGCCCATCGATCTTCTAATTAGATTGAGAGGTGCAATGTTCTGGTTCAAGAAAAATAATTTTGATAAAGTAAATAGTATAGTTGGAAAGGTGTGTAATACCAGACAAGATATCAAGAAACATCTGTTGAAGGATTGGCAGAATGAATGGGATAGTATAAATGAAGGTAGAAGAACTCATGAATTCTTTCCATTTATAATCGAACGCTTGAAATTGAAACATGTAAAACCCACAAAAGGTCTAATTCATTTTTTGACTGGACATGGACCTTATGGTACATATTGGTATAAAGTGAAGAAGTTAAATAATTCCATTTGTAATATATGTAGTAAAGTAGATAATCCAGAACATGTTTTATTTGAATGCGTTAAGTATGACCATCTAATTACTGAAGAACGAAATAAATTAAGAGGATTTAATTTATGGAACATAATAAGAATCCCAGAATTATATAATATCTTGGCCAAATTAGCAAATACCATCAGCGAATTAGCATGGAAATCAATTCTACCCAAATGTATACCTGTTCAAGAAATTCAACCACCAATTGAATTAAGAAGATCCCAAAGACGTATTAATCCACGTAATGAAGAAAATATTATTATTTAAGAAGGTATGGATATTAATGATTAGCAAAATATAAATAGTAGAAGAAGAGGATATTGTGTTTCCCTTGGTCGACGAGATTGGGGCAACAGGAGAACTAGAGCCGTAGCAGAATCCGAAGGTGATGCAGAGAGGATGAGGGTGGCGCAATTCCCCTTCCATGTCTACCAGTTCTGAGGAGGACACATAGAGTTCCTGCCGGCGAATCAGGTACCCGCTTCAAGGTTGTTGGTGCAACTGATCCAGTAATGTCCAACAATCTGTATAATGAGGAGGTGATCGCAGAAATGAAAATTTTTTAGTGTTTCAGTGTAATATATTATCCTGTGAAATCTTTAGGGGAGGGACCCCCTCCCCTCAAATTAAATATAATTTTGAGTAGTGTTAATAGTATATATTTTTGGGGGAGGGGCTTTGCCCCTCCCCGTGGTGTTTAAAGTGAATGATGAAGTTTATTTGTGGTTTAGTTTAGGGAGGGATTTTCCTTCCCCGGTGTAAGATGATGAGAGAAGTGTTGTAAGTAATAATGTGGTGTAGTAATGGATGAGTAAAGTTTTTTTTTTTTGGATGGTTGTTTTGTAGTGAAGGATATTGGTGAATTGAGTTATGGATTATTATTATGGATAATTTGAGTGAAAGATGAAGGAGGATTTTAATGAATTATTTTAAGAAGTGGATATTTGGAAAAATGGATTTAAGGAGTTGATTTGATAAATTATGGAGATGTTATTTTATTTAAATTTGGTGTAAAATGAGGATTGTTAAATTTTGAGAAAGTGTGTTTTGAGAAATTATAGAATAGGAATTTTTATATATATATATAATTTTGTTGAAGATTTAGGAGATTTAATAGTTGAAATGTGTTTTGGTATAATGTTAATTTGATATTTTTGTCTTAATAAGGTAAAAAAAAATTAAATTATAAATAGATGAAATAAATAAATTAAATTGAATTGTTTGGTTTGGTTGTTTGAAGGTTATTGTAATGGTTTAATTTTGAAATATATGAAAGTTATTGAATGTATAATTATTGTTTGTTTAATATGTTTGAATTGTATTGTTATTTTTTGAATTTGAAATTTATATTTTATTTGATATAAAGTAGATTTGAAAAAAAAATATTGATTGTTGTAGAATTAAAAATAATAATTGAATTTGTTTGTTTGTATAAATTTATATAATGTATTTTAATTTGTTTAAAGAATTTGGAGTTAATAATTTGTAAATCCTGTGATTGTTGTAATGTAAATTTTATGAATTATTTTTATATAAGTTTTTGGTTAAATGTTTTGTAAGTTTTTAAGAAGGTTTTTTTTTATCAGTTATAAGTTTTAAATGTACTGGTTACCAGTACATTAAGTATCGGTTTCCGGTATTGTAGTCTTATTTTGTAATTGTAGCTGGTTGCCAGTTATTTGTATACTGGATTCCAGTAAATTTTTATTAGTTAAATTGTAAATTTTAAAAATGGTAGTTTTTGTATTTGTTTAAATTTTTTTCTTTTTTTTCTTTTAATTTTTGTTTTATTTAATTATCTGAAAAATGATTGTTTAAATTGTATTTTTGTATTTATGTGGTAGTTAATAAATTAGAATTTGGAAATCATGTCCCGGTATAAGAAATTAGGTACCGGGATTAGATTTTCAGATTTTATTTATTTATTTATTTATTTATTTGTACCAATCCTGCTCTTTGTGAGCAATGTGGCCTACCGAAACACGACGATCCTAACTGCAGTCGAACACCTTGTTGCGTGAACTGTGGCGGTAGTCATCCCCCCAGTTCGCGACAGTGCCCTAGATTCATGGACGAGAAAAGTATTCAGGAGCTACGTGTAAAGGAACGCCTGACCTTTCCAGAGGCACGACGGCGCTTCGAACAACTGAAGCCTTCTACCACTACTGCTGGATATGCACTAGCAGCTCGCCGTACTCCTAATACCACTGTTGCTGTTCAACACGTCCCTGTCGCCCACGCATCCACGCAGACTGACTTTCTAGCCATTAAACCTACGTCTCAGAATGTTTGAATGTCCTCCGGCACTACTTCCGTTTCAACCGTACAGACTCCAGACACCAAGCCATCAGCGAGTAACAACAATCCCGTAGTAACTGTGAAAAACCGACCCCGCCCACAACACAGATCGCGAAGTCGCTCGCCCTCTATTAGATCCCCCCCCGCCCCTCAAAACCCAACCTCTGCGGTCCTCGTCCCGAGGGGTGGGCAACAGGAAGTAGGGGACTGACTGATGGGGTGATGTACGGTGGGGACTTAGTGTACCCTACGACCGCTACGGCTGCCGAGAAGGCCCATCAGTAACCCCGAAAACTGGCAGAAGAGGCTCTGGTATTCTTCCCCAGGGACCTACTACGGTAGGTACGGGATTGGCGAACCCGGGGTCCCTAGCCACTCACCCCCATTTCATCCCCTTCACCTCCATCAACTGTGCCACGCTGTGCTACTGTTGATCAGTATGCATCACCTTCTTCCCCTTCTAGTTTTTTATTATAATTATTAGTACTTAAGGTCTTAGGTTTATAACTCCTGTCTCACCAGCAGGGATCTCTCCTATCTCCGTGGTTCTGTCCCACGGTTTTCAGCGCGGCTTCCGACATGTGTGCTCTCCGGAGGTCTCAAAAGTGAATGTTGAGCGGACCCTTCGCACTGCCCCTATGTGTAGCCTAAGGTGCGGAGCCCGTCCACACCGTCAAGTACACCCACGTAGCTCCTTGAGGGCCCGGTCTGTGTTAATCTCCCGACGGCCGTGTTTGCCGTTGGGTTAGTATCACGGACCGGACGTGTTACCGCTGCCGGAACCCCGGTGTAATCAACCACAAGTCCCCTGAATCCTCGTGTGCCCTTTATACGCAGCGCGGCCTAAAGTGGGGAGCCACAGGCGGTTATTCCTGTGGTAGGGGAATAAAGCCGGGGTGTGCGTGGTGAACGGTTTACCCATACGGACAAGCAGTGGATTTTGAAGGGTAGCTTTTCTGAGGTACAAATGAGATCGGTCATGGGTGGGGTCCCCATGACGGCACAGACCGTGAAGATTCGGTGTCTTTCTTTCTTTAACCCCCGGATGGCAGGCTGACCCCGACGGTTCCGGATGGGGGTCTAAATCATCATGTCTCCGCGCAAAACTTCCTTTACTGGCCCATTTTTACTGATGACCTTGGCTTGTGATGGCAAAACGTTCAAAGATGTAAGTCCGTTCTACATAAAGCGAGAATTAGATAAGATCAGTGGCCCTGTCAAGAATGCGACGCGTCTCCGAGACGGCACCTTACTCTTGGAGAGCTCAAAGCAGACCAATCTAGTAAACTGCAAAAGGCGACTTTGTTGGGCTCCTACCCGATCCGGGTAGCCCCACACAAAACTCTTAACACCTGCAGAGGAGTAGTCACCACCTCCAGCCTAGATGGTCTAGCGAACGAAGAAATAGTAAGTTGCCTCTCTGATCAACTTGTTTGTCAGGCGTACCGGCTTACCCGAAAACAAGATGGCAAAGAATACCCCTTACGAACAGTCTTTCTTACTTTTGCTGGGACTAAATTACCCGAATTCATCTATTGTGGCTACGAACGTGCTAGCGTCCGCCAGTATGTCCCGAACCCCATGCGCTGTTTCCAATGTCAGCGGTTCGGTCATCCTAAGGTCATATGTACCAATCCTGCTCTTTGTGAGCAATGTGGCCTACCGAAGCACGACGACCCCCACTGCAGTCGAACACCTTGTTGCGTGAACTGTGGCGGTAGTCATCCCTCCAGCTCGCGACAGTGCCCTAAATTCATGGACGAAAAAAGTATTCAGGAGCTACGTGTAAAGGAACGCCTGACTTTTCCAGAGGCACGACGGCGCTTCGAACAACTGAAGCCTGCTACCACTACTACTGGATATGCACTAGCAGCTCGCCGTACTCCTAATACCACTGTTGCTGTTCAACACGTCCCTGTCGCCCACGCATCCACGCAGACTGACTTTCTAGCCGTTAAACCTACGTCTCAGACTGTTCGTATATCCACCAGCACTACTTCCGTTTCAACCGTACAGACTCCAGACACCAAGCCATCAGCGGGTAACAACATTCCCGTAGTAACTGTGAAAAACAGATCCCGACCACAGCATAGATCGCGAAGTCGCTCGCCCTCTATTAGATCCCGGTCTCGTTCTACGAGCCGTAGGAGTTCTGACTCCCGAACATCAGCGGAGTCACAGGACGCTAACGATTTTCGAGTCGTAGGGCCCAAGTCAGCCAAGGTCAAGAAAAAAGTTAAAACGCCCCGTTAAAAACTCTTTATGGAAATAATCCAGTGGAACGTCAATGGTTTCCGAGCTCGCGTTCAAGACCTACAGTTTTTAGTTTCTCAACGGTCACCATCAGTTATTTGTCTCCAAGAAACCCATTTACACCACTATCACTCATTACACCTAAGCACTTTTTCGGCATTCAGGGGAGACTCCGTTGCAGGCACACGAGCAAGCGGTGGCGTTGCTACTTTAGTGGCGCCTAATATCTCTGCCACCAATGTACCATTAACCACGCCGTTGCAAGCTGTCGCTGTTCGTATACAGCGGGAGAGCATCTCTTTTACCATCTGCAACATTTACCTGCCGCCGCTCAGTGTAGTTCTAGAGCGGGATCTTCTAGCTCTATTGGCTCAGCTCCCCTCACCACTACTCCTTGTGGGAGATTTGAATGCTAAGCACACGCTCTGGGGATCAGACACGGATGACGCCCGTGGATGCCTCCTCGCAGACGTCTTCGATAAGTCTGACCTGCTTCTGCTAAATACTGGTGACCCGACATTCCTATCATCCGCTTATGGTACACATTCCGTACTAGACCTTTCTTTCTGCAGTCCGTCATTAGTACCACTACTTGAGTGGTCAGTACTTTCCGACCTTTTTGGCAGTGATCATTATCCCATTAACATTCATTTTTCTGGCCGCCAATGTGTACCTTCTCGACATCCTCGCTGGATTATTTCCAAAGCTAACTGGGGAAAATTCCAATCCCTCATACACCTGACCGACGATGGTTTAGACACCATCGGTGCAACCCCCCAGGGGCCTACTTCGGTAGGTACGGGTATTGGCGATCCCGGGGTCCCGAGCCAACAGTCTCCCTCGTGTGGGCTCCTCTTCGTGGTTGAGGGAGACGTTCAATTCGCCCACCCACGTGTAGGCCGTGCGTGGAGACCCGTGTCGGTGGAAAGGTTAGTCCTGGTGGTTGAGCGATGCGTATCTGAGCTCGTAACAGTATTTTTTCTGAATTCGGGGAGGGTACGCATTTCTAATACACTACTTTGGCTTCTGCTTCGCCTAAACGGGAGGCTAGGGACTAACCCACCCCTAGTCAATCGGCCAGGACTAGGTGTTACACAGAACTCCAGGGTGAGTGGGACGGCGCGCCCGCTATATCCCCTGTATAGCCCTGTCATCCCAGTGGGATGACCCCTTGTTGGGCTCCGTGGTGGGTGGGGAGTACTGGGGGATGAAATTTATGCCAACTCTCCATGTTAAACCCTAAATCTGAAACCAATTCCAATTGTGGTAGAAGTGGAAAAGAAGTAGTCGAGTCTTGTGGTCCTCGCTACTTGGTGGTTAGTCGTACAGAAGAAGGCCAGAAGTTTACGACAGTGAACCCTTTTACGATCCAAAGGGGATTAGATAAAATTGCTGGTCCTGTCAAGTCATGCACACGATCGCGAAACGGCACGCTCCTGGTTGAGGCGCATTCTAGCTCCCAGGCAGCATCATTACTGAAGGCAAGCATGCTGGGCAGTTATCCTGTCACCGTTACTATACACAAGACCCTGAACTCCTCGCGCGGCGTAGTAACCATCCGTGCGTTGGACGGTATGTCCAACGAGGAGATTCAGGAGAACCTGAAAGACCAGGGAGTTACTTGTGTGTACCGAGTGCAGCGCAAAGAACGTGGGGAATTGTTGCCTACTCGTACCCTGTTCCTTACTTTTGATAGGGTAGATCTTCCTCAAAAGATAAGGGCAGGATACGAGAGTATTGAGGTTAGGCCTTATATACCAAATCCCCTGCGGTGCTACAAGTGTCAGCGTTATGGTCACACTAGTCAACTGTGTAACGGAACGCCAGCATGCGTTAACTGTAGTTTGGCTTTACATGAGGGTGAGTGCTCCTCGCCCGTTAAATGTGTAAACTGCGCTGGGGAGCATCCAGCTAGCTCCAAAAGCTGCCCACGCTTTGTGGAAGAAAAGGCAATACAGGAGATCCGGGTTAAGGAGAAGCTTTCCTTCTCAGAGGCCCGGAAGCTCCTGCGTACGCGCCTGCCCTCCATCCCTAGGTCCGGCTCTTATAGCTCGGTGGTAGCTAAACCCGTTCCTAGAAAGGAAATCGCAACGCAAACCTGCGGTTCAGGTGAGGCTACCATCTCCGATAGAGTTCTTGTTCCGACACAAGTTCGGAAGTCCACAAACCCATCAGCAGCGTCGGCAAATACATCGCCTCAACGGACGAAGAAAACTACTACCTCAGCCCCGTCCCAAGCCAAACCGTCGACTTCTACCCCTAAATGTGACAAGCCTGTAATTTACGATCCGCCGCCTAAAGTATTTAAGACAAGTTACAAGAGGACAGATTTCCTTAAAGATTCGACCCGTACCCGCAGGAAGAAGAAAACCTCTAGGACATCCCGAAGCTCTTCTTCTGAAGAGCTTTCTGGTGATGAATCGGATCGACGACTGTCATCTTCGTCGATCTCTGTGTCCAATAAGTTTGAAGCCCTCGAACCTAAGTTCTCTTTAGGGAAAGGGGCTTCCTCAGCCGAAGAGATGGACCTAGAGGATACCGACCCCAGAACGGCAACAAAAAAGCGCCAGGATAAACCGGCAGAAAAAGGTGTTAGCCCTACACCGAAGAAAAAGGGTAAGCTGATTCGGCCACCGTTAAAGTCGTCCTGATGTACACCAACTTTTACAACCTATCTCCATAGTTCCAATGACTATCCTCCAATGGAACATACGGGGTTTAAGAACACATCGACCAGAACTGGAACTTTTGCTCAGTAAGCATAACCCCTTGGTGGTATGCTTACAAGAGACTAAGCTACGACCGCAAGACAAGTTTAACTTCCGACGCTACACACCACTGCGGTGTGATATTGACACAGAAGAGGGCATTCCTGCTCACGGGGGCACTATGATGCTCCTCAGGGATGACATATTTGTAGATCCGGTACAGCTGCAATCTGATATACAATCTGTAGCTGTAAGGATGAAGCTGCCATCAATTGAATTTTGCATTTGCAGTGTATATCTCCCGCCATCAGATGACCTCTCGTTAATTGACCTTGAAGATCTGGTTTCCCAACTTTCAACACCTTTTCTACTAGTTGGAGACTTTAATGCCCATCACCCATTATGGGGCTCAAATCGGGCATGTTCGAGAGGCCACCTCATTGCAAAATTCTTGGAGAGCAATAACTTGGTTCTCCTAAATTCCGGAGAGCCAACGTTTCTTTCAGACGCCTATAACACCTATTCGCACATCGATTTGGCAGTATGTTCATCCCAGTTAGCAGTTTCATTACAGTGGAATGTCATCTCTGATTTATACTCGAGCGACCACTTCCCATGTCTTCTTAGTCTCTTAGCACACGATGTGTCTCCCTCACGTATTCCTAGATGGCGCTTTGATCGAGCCAACTGGAACCTTTACACCCAGTTGGCTGTCTTTGAGTACAACGAGCACGATTCTGTGAATGATCTAGTCGATCATCTCACAGAGAAAATTCTTGCCGCTGCAGAACAGTGTATTCCACGTTCGGCCACCCATCCCGGTCGATTTCCTGTCCCATGGTGGAACAACGACTGCCGGAATGCTATTCGTGCTCGTAGACGTGCTCTACGGGTATTCCAACGACACCCTACCCTAAGTAATCTTATTGAGTACAAGAAAGCGCGTGCACATTCTAGGCAAATAATTAAGGATAGCAAAAAGATCTCATGGAACAACTTTGTCTCATCTTTTAACAGATGGACACCTTCATCTGTTGTATGGGATAGGTTAAGGCGCGTGGCCGGAAAATCAACCCACTTGCCAATCGCTGGTCTGAAAACACCTGCAGGAGTTGTTGTTGATCCGTTTGTCGTGGCTAACACCTTCGGCTGTGCTTTTGCTCAGGTGTCTAGCTCAACTAATTATGTTCCTGAGTTCATCTCAATTAAGACTCAGGTAGAATCTCAAGGTGTTGTGTTTAGTTCCAGAAACCTCGAAGATTACAACCGCCTCTTCACCCTGGCAGAGTTAGAACACGCTCTTTCATCATCGCGACTGACAGCACCAGGACCGGACGGAATCCACGTTCAAATGTTGCAACATCTCTCACCTGAAGGTAAGGCATTCCTGCTCGAGGTCTATAACCGTGTTTGGGTTGATGCCACGTTTCCGGACAAGTGGCGAGAAGCCACCATTATACCTATCTTGAAAGCTGGCAAGGACCGTCACCTCCCTTCTAGCTACCGTCCTATTTCCCTCACCAGTTGCGTCTGCAAGGTGATGGAACGCATGGTAAATGGGCGGTTGGTATGGTGGCTGGAAACGCACAACCTACTGAATAACATCCAGTGCGGTTTCCGACGACGCCGTTCAACAGTGGATCATCTTGTGTCCATGTCGACACATTATGAACGGCTTTCTTAAAAACAGTCGGAATATTTTTTTACCTCGAAAAGGCTTATGATACGTGTTGGCGTGCAGGGTTGCTACGTACTCTGCACACCTGGAATATACGAGGACGCCTACCACTCTTCCTGCAGGAATTCTTGAAAGACCGCGTATTCCGAGTAAGGGTTGGCTCGGTTTTTTCGAACCTTTTCGTTCAAGAGAACGGTGTACCACAGGGATCGGTACTAAGTGTTACGCTGTTTGCTATTGCGATTAATTCTATATCGCAATGTGTTCCACCAGGGGTCTCGTCATGCCTATTTGTAGACGACTTTGCCGTCTACTGCACGTCCCAGCGTACTCTCTTTCTTGAGCGCCGGTTACAGCGGTGCATAGACAATCTTTACGATTGGAGTTCAAAAAATGGCTTCCGGTTCTCTGCTGAGAAAACCGTCTGCGTCAACTTCTGGCGCCGTCGGAGATATTTCCCCCCTTCACTCCGATTGGGCCCACATAGACTGCCTTTTGCAGATGAGACGAGATTCCTTGGTCTGGTATTCGACAGAAAACTTAGCTGGTCCGCGCATATAGCACAGCTGAAAGCACGATGTGACCGTACCCTTAATCTTATGCGAGTACTAAGCGGCAAATCTTGGGGAGCGGATCGCACAGTGTTGCTGCGACTCTACCACGCACTGATTCGCTCCAAATTAGATTATGGCTGTATAGTATTTGCCTCAGCACGTCCATCCGTGCTGCAATAACTAGACACTGTCCATAATAGTGGACTACGGATTGCAATCGGAGCCTTTCCAACCAGCCCTGTTATTAGCCTCTACGCCGAATCTGCAGAACCTCCCTTGCGATACCGCCGAGATGTTTTATTAGCTAATTATGGCTGTGGACTTCTTTCCATGCCTACACATCCAACGTTTGCGGCTTTTACTGATAAATCATTGGATGCGCGTTATAGGTACACCCTTCGTGATCCCAAGCCACCCGGTTATCGCTTCCGGGAGCTTCTTGGCAGGCTTAGCATCGAACCCCCTAAACTGTTCCGTAAGGGCGAGAGAGTGTACCCTCCTTGGCTGCATGGAACTCCCCATGTAGACCTCGGCATGACACAGTACACAAAATCCACAATGGCTCCATGTAGTATCCGTACGTGCTTTTTACAATTTTTATCCCGTTTTAATGACCATGTTTTAATTTTTACTGATGGCTCCAAGTGTTCAGATGGAGTCGGCTGTGCATTTGTCTACGGAACCGAACCCTCTACATTCGGTTTCTGTAGCAGTACATCCATTTTTATAGCTGAGCTGTACGCAATCTACCGAGCAGTTTTATTTGTACATCGACGGAACCTGGGTAACTGCCTAATTCTGAGCGATTCTCTTAGTGCCCTTCAAAGCCTTACTAAGTTGTACAGCTCCCATCCAATTGTACAAGGTATCCAGGACACCCTCCACATTTTACGCGAGTCTGGTGTTAGCGCGACATGTGGATGGGTTCCTAGCCACACAGGACTGACTGGTAACGAACTAGCAGATTCGGCAGCTAAGGCAGCTACCACAAGACCCAGCGTTACTGTTCCGTTTCTGACTGCGGAGGACTTCAGGTTGGTTTTGCGGAGAGCAGTACTCTTGTGCTGGCACGACGAGTGGTCTGGTCTCCGTCAGAACCGGCTTAGAGAGGTGAAGGAGCTTCCGCTTCCCTGGGCCACTTGCTCTCGTACATCCCGGCGAGAGGAGGTGATTCTTGCTCGGCTACGTATCGGCCACTGCGTTTTTAGCCACAGCCATCTTTTAAATAAGCGCCCTGCTCCGGTCTGCCCGCTTTGTGGTGGTCCGCTCTCGGTCCGCCACGTTATTTTAGATTGTCATAACCTGGTACGTCTCCGCCGGTCTCTCCAACTGCGGGCCAGTTTGGCAGAGGTTCTGGCGGACGACCCTAACGAGGTGGCCAAGGTTTTCAAATTGTTTTTAAACCTTAATTTTAGAATCTAACAAGGATTTTATACATGAACCCTTTTAATTTTTAGTTGTTGACATGTCTGTGTTTTACGGGTAGTGCTTTTATTCGGGATGGTGTTTTTAGTTTTTTTTGTTTTTTTTAGCCTGATCATGTTTATGGGCGCTTATGGCCGCGCAGTTGTGCGCCCTAAAATACATCTATCATCATCATCCATCGGTGCATTGGTCGAATATTTTACTTGCTCGATCCTGCTCGCAGCAGAATCCAGCATTCCTCGAGGTTCAACTACACCACGTCGTACCCCTGTACCGTGGTGGTCCGAGGAATGCAGTTTGGCTATCAAAGCACGTAAACGTGCTTTGCGCGTTTTTCAGCGGCACCCGACGGAAGGGAACTTCGTTGCCTTCAAACGTTCTCGCGCTAGGGCACGCTTTATACTGCGCAACGCAAAGCGTAAATCCTGGGAAGCCTATGTGTCTTCGCTTTCCCGGCGCAGCTCCACCAAACAAGTTTGGTCAGCTGTTCGGCGGATGTATGGCAAGTATCGCCGGACGGTAATTCCCGGCCTTGCCATCAGCGGTTCCATGTGCACCACCGAGCAGGACATAGCTGAAACCCTAGCTACCACATTTGCTGCTACTAACCAAACTGCCCGCTATGACGCTCTCTTCCTGCCTATTAAGGAAAAGGCGGAGCGGGTACCACTTAATTTTAATAGTGACTGCACCGAGCCGTACAACCAAGCTTTTACAGCAGCCGAGCTCGCCCATTCTCTGGCGTTAGCAAAGGATTCTTCTCCAGGTCCCGATGACGTACACCGACAGATGCTGCTACATCTTCCATCTGAGGCGCTAAGTTTCCTCTTAAACATCTATAACCGCATTTGGCATGAGCGGGTTTTACCTTCCTCCTGGCGAGAGGGCATTGTCATCCCCATCCCTCGACCCGGAAAGGACCGCACGCTACCATCTAGTTACCGCCCCATTTGCCTGACGAGTGTCATCTGTAAGACGTTAGAGCGAATGATAAGCGCTCGGTTAAATTGGTGGCTAGAAAAATATAACCATCTGTCCAACTTACAATGCGGTTTTCGTCGCCATCGCTCAAGTGTCGATAATCTAACACGCCTAGAGGGGTATATTTCCGATGCCTTTCTGCTGAAACAGCACGCCGTGGGCGTGTTCCTCGACTTGGAGAAGGCCTATGACACCACCTGGCGGTACGGCATACTCCGTAACCTTCATGGTTACGGTATGCGTGGTCATCTACCAGATTTCCTATGCAATTTTTTAAGACTTCGCCGTTTTCGTGTGCGCATAGGAAACACGGTATCCTCGGAGCGGATACAGGAGAACGGCGTAGCTCAAGGGTCGATTTTAAGCGTCGTACTTTTTTCCGTAGCTATCAATGGCATCACTAGTGCCGTTCGAAGTGGAATTCCAACATCACTCTATGTTGACGACTTCGCACTTTATTATAGGTCAGCCAACATAGACCACATTGAGCGCCAACTGCAGCTGACCATCACCCAGCTAGCAGCTTGGGCGCTACAAAACGCTTTCCGCTTTTCAGCTGCGAAGACCCAGTGTATCCACTTTCACCGCCTACGAGGTATTCACCCGCCTCCTGATCTTCATTTGAACGGCACAACCCTGCCATTTGTCTCGCACCTGAAGTTCTTGGGCCTCTACTTGGACCGACAACTAAATTGGGAGCACCACATTCGTCACCTTCGAGCCTCTTGCGATCGTTCTCTTCGGGTGCTGAAGGTATTATCTGGAGCATCTTGGGGGGGCGATCGCACGGTAATGTTGAGGCTGTACCGCTCTCTGGTTCGGTCCAAGCTGGACTATGGCAGTTTTATTTATGGCGCAGCGACCGCCTCTAAACTTCGCCTTTTAGACACCGTGCATCATACTGGCATCCGCCTTGCCACAGGAGCTTTCCGCACCAGTCGAGTCGACTGCCTGTATGCGGACTCAGGCGAACCTCCAGTCCATATTCGTCGCTCACTGTTACTCTTCTCATACGTTTCGAAGTTGGCAAGTTATCACAATCATCCTTGTTTTAAACCAGTTCTGTGTCCAGATTTAGTCCACCGTTATATGCACCCTGGTTCTCAGACACGCCCCGTGGGAATAGGATTTCGGGTTCTACTACATTCGCATGGCCTCCGAATGCCTCGCGTGGAGAGGTCGTCCATCTGCCCCTATCCTGCATGGCAGCTCAATCGTGCGCAGTTTGATCTCGCTCTTTCAAACAATTCTAGACTCGCTACTCCACATTCGGTGTTCCAACAACTTTTTGCCGAATTACTGGGCCGTTACCCTAACTATGTTCCGGTCTTTACAGACGGTTCTCAGTTAGGTAACGCTACGGGTTGCGCTTTCTTCGTTAACGGTGAGGCTCACAAATTTCGACTTCTGGACTCAACTTCGGTCTTCTCAGCAGAGTTATATGCCATCTACTATATGCTCCTTTTTATTTGCAAGTTAGCCCCTGGCTCTTTTATTGTTTGTACCGACTCCCTCAGTGCTCTTCAGGCCTTGAAACAGCACACTGCTGCTCACTCTCTAGTTTTAAAAATACAGGCCCAGATCTCGCAAATGCTCGGTCGAGGATACCATTTTGTTTTTACTTGGACCCCTGGGCATATGGGCATTTCCGTGAACGAGGAGGCGGACGCGGCTGCTAAGTCTGCTTGCCGTTTGCCCCGGAGTTTAACAACTACGGTGCCGTACCAGGATGTGCAACGTTTTTTCCGTCGCCACCTCAAGGGTCAATTTTGAGCGTCACCCTTTTTGTCGTGGCAATTAACGGCATCACTAGTGCCGTTCGAAGTGGAATTCCATCATCCCTCTATGTTGACGACTTCGCAGTTTATTATAGGTCTGCCAACATAGATCACATTGAGCGCCAACTGCAGCTGACCATTACCCAGCTAGCAGCTTGGGCGCTTCAAACCGGCTTCCGTTTTTCAGCTGCGAAGACGCAGTGTATCCACTTTCACCGCCTACGAGGTATTCACCCGCCTCCTGATCTTCATTTAAACGGCACACCCCTGCCATTTGTCTCGCACCTGAAGTTCTTGGGCCTGTACATGACCGACAGCTCAACTGGGAGCGCCACATTCGTCACCTGCGAGCCTCTTGCAATCGTTCTCTTCGGGTGCTGAAGGTATTATCTGGAGCATCTTGGGGGGGGGGGCGATCGCACGGTAATGTTGAGGCTGTACCGCTCTCTGGTTCGGTCCAAGCTGGACTATGGCAGTTTTATTTATGCCGCAGCGACCGCCTCTAAACTTCGCCTTTTAGACGTTTCGAAGTTGGCAAGTTATCCCAAAAATCCTTGTTTTAAACCAGTTCTGTGTCCAGATTTAGTCCACCGTTATATGCGCCCTGGTTCTCGGACTCGCCCCGTGGGAATAAGATTTCGGGATCTACTACATTCGCATGGCCTCCGAATGCCTCGCGTGGAGATGTCGTTCATCTGCCCCTATCCTGCATGGCAGCTCAATCGTGCGCGGTTCGATCTCGCTCTTTCAAACAACTCTAGACTCGCTACTCCACATTTGGTGTTCCAACAACTTTTTGCCGAATTACTGGGCCGTTACCCTAACTATGTTCCGGTCTTTACAGACGGTTCTCAGTTAGGTAACGCTATGGGTTGCGCTTTCTTCGTTAACGGTGAGGCTCATAAATTTCGCCTTCTGGACTCAACTTCAGTTTTCTCCGCAGAGCTGTATGCCATCCTCTATTTGCTCCTTTTTATTTGCAAGTTAGCTCCTGGCTCTTTTATCGTCTGCACTGACTGTCTAAGTGCGCTTCAGGCCTTGCAACAGCACACTGCCGCTCACACACTGGTTTTAAAAATACAGACCCAGATATCGCAAATGCTCAGTCGCGGATATAATTTTGTTTTTACTTGGACCCCAGGCCATGTTGGGGTTTCCGGGAACGAGGAGGCGGATGGCTGCTAAGTCTGCTTGCCGTTTGCCCCGGAGTTTAACAACTACGGTGCCATTCCAGGACGTGCAACGTTTTTTCCGTCGCCAACTACTATCTGCTTGGCAGCACTCCTGGACAGCTTTGAAAGGCACGCAACTCCGGGAAATAGAGGAGAGCGTACAACCCTGGCTAACTTCCTGCAGGGATAACCGGCGAACCGAGCTGATACTCAGCCGGCTGAGAATTGGGCACGCACGAGCTACTCATGGCCATTTGTTAAGAGGGGACCGGCCCCTGTGTGTGCTCCGTGTTCAGTACGCCTCACTGTGCGGCATATATTAATCGATTGCCCGCAGTACGCCAGAGTTCGCCACTCTTTGGGCTTGGGAGCTAACTTGTGAAGTATTTTAGGGGACGACCCAGTGGCCGTAGTTAAGGCACTGCGGTTTATTTCAGAAATAGGTTTTAACAAACAAGTCTAACTTGTATTTTATATTTATTAATTTTAGAGATTATAAATTACTAGTTTTTAGATGGTTTTTTATGTGCTTTTAATGGTTGAGTGTTTTATTTTTATTGTACCTTTTTAGCTAAATTTCTGTAGCTTTTAGGTTTTAAAGTTGACTTAGGGCCCAAATGACCTTGCTGTCGACGGGCCCTTAAACTCCACACACTCACTCACTCAACATTTTCTGATGGCTTTCCAGCCTCCTCTTCTTTCTCTTGACTTCTTAACCCGTCGTAACGGTTTTCCAAGGTGATGTAGTTCCGGTTTGCTTCCCGAAATTTTGTGCGCTTCTTCTGCACTATTTCAATGTATGCGCTTTCATTGTTTTCCGTCGCTGCACATATTTGGGTGTTCAGTGCTTCGTTTTCCTTTTGTATTGAGTTTATTACATCCCTTGCTTTTTTCAGATAATTATTTAGTATGTTTATTACCAGCGGGGGTGACGCTATAATCTCAGCATCACGTGTTTCTCGCCTCCCGTTTGACGATTCCTCTCCGTGAAGTTTCGTTTTTTCAATTTCTGCATTGATTGCCGCGCTGCTTTCATTTTCATGGCTTTTCATATAATCATTTTTCAAGTTTTCATTCCTGTTTTTGTGTTCTCTTATGTCATAACCCGTATTTTCCTGTTTTTTCTGCACCTTCTCGTTAACACACAACACGCCGCCATTTTTCATTTGCATCGCATTAAGAACTATTTACTAGAAAATGTTTTCTACAATACTGAAGAATTTAAGTACAACACTACATGTAAACAAAATGTGTAAATGAGTGTAGATGTGTTTTACAGGTATGTGAAATTTGAGAGAAACAGATTTGTAAATAAACTTTGTAATTAAATTATGTATGTGACGTATCCTATGTACTTTTAACACTAGGATGAAATTAAATGAAATTGTGGTGAGTGTGTGCACAAGGGCTAAATAAGTTTCATTTGTTAATTTCCCAATTCTGTGTGTATGCCAGATTTCAATGTAAGTTTTTAAATTTTCTAGGAACACAAGTTTATGATCATCAGGGCCAGTAACTGGATCTGCATTATCATTTTTCATGTGCCCCTCAAAACCCAACCTCTGCGGTCCTCGTCCCTAGGGGTGGGAACAGGAAGTAGGGGACTGACTGATGGGGTGATGTACGGTGGGGACTTGGTGTACCCCACGACCGCTACGGCTGCCGAGAAGGCCCATCAGTAACCCCGAAAACTGGCAGAAGAGGCTCTGGTATTTTTCCCCAGGGACCTACTACGGTAGGTACGGGATTGGCGATCCCGGGGTCCCTAGCCACTCACCCTCAATTCATCCCCTTCATCTCCATCAACTGTGCCACGTTGAGCTACTGCTTGTCAGTAAGCATCACATTCTTCCTCTTCTAGTTTTTATTATTATTAGCACTAAGTTCCTAGGTTTATAAGTCCTGTCTCACTAGCAGGGATCTCTCCTATCTCCGTGGTTCTGTCCCACGGTTTTCAGCGCGGCTTCAGACATGTGTGCTCTCCGGAGGTCTCAAAAGTGAAGGTTGAGCGGGCCCTTCGCACTGCCCCTATGTGTAGCCTTGGGTGCGGAGCCCGTCCACACCGTCAAGTACACCCACGTAGCTCATTGAGGGCCCGGTCTGTGTTAATCTCCCGACGGCCATGTTGCCGTTGGGTTAGTAACACGGACCGGACGTGTTACCGCTGACGGAACCCCGGTGTAATCAACCACAAGTTCCCTGAATCCGCGTGTGCCCTTTATGCGCAGCGCGGCCTAAAGTGGGGAGCCACAGGCGGTTATTCCTGTGGTAGGGGCATAAAGCCGGGATGTGCGTGGTGAACGGTTTACCCATACGGACAAGCAGTGGAGATTGAAGGGTAGCTTTTCTGAGGTACAAATGAGATCGGTCATGGGTGGGGTCCCCATGACGGCACAGACCGTGAAGATTCGGTGTCTTTCTTTTCTTAACCCCCGGATGGGAGGCTGACGCCGACGGTTCCGGATGGGGGTCAATATCATCATGTCTCCGCGCAAACAATCTTTCATTGACCCTTTCTTGATAATGACCTTGGCTTGAGATGGGAAAACGTTTAAAGAGGTTAGTCCATTTTATATAAAGCGAGAACTTGACAAAATCAGCGGCCCGGTTAAAAACGCTACGCGTCTCCGAGACGGTCGCTTACTGTTAGAGACCTCAACTGCAGACCAGTCAAAAAAGCTGCAAAAAGCGTCTTTGTTGGGCTCCTACCCTATCCGGGTAGCCCCACACAAAACGCTGAATACGTGTAGAGGAGTAGTCACCACCTCCAGCTTAGATGGTCTTGCGAATGAAGAGATAGTAAGTTGCCTCTCTGACCAACTTGTTTGTCAGGCGTACCGGCTAACAAGAAAGCAAGATGGCAAGGAGTGCCCCTTACGTACGGTTTTTCTAACTTTCGCTGGGACTAAGTTACCCGAGTACATCTATTGCGGCGATGAGCGTGCGAGTGTCCGCCAGTGTGTCCCATGCGCTGTTTCCAATGTCAGCGGTTCGGACATACTAAGGTCGCGTGTACCAATCCTGCTCTTTGTGAGCAATGTGGCCTAGCTAAACACGACGACCCAAACTGCAGCCGAACACCTTGCTGCGTGAACTGTGGCGGTAGTCATCCCTCCAGCTCGCGACAGTGTCCTAGATTCATGGACGAAAAGAGCATTCAGGAGCTACGTGTCAAAGAACGCCTGACTTTTCCAGAGGCACGACGGCGCTTTGAACAACTAAAGCCTGCTACCACTACTACTGGATATGCATCAGCAGATCGCCGTACTCCTAATACCACTGTTGCTATTCAACACGTCCCTGTCGCCCACGCATCCACGCAGACTGACTTTCTAGCCGTTAAACCCACGTCTCAGGCTGTTTGTGTATCCACCAGCACAGCCTCCGCTTCAGCCGTACAGACTCCAACCACCAAGCCATCAGCGGGTAACAACCATCCCGTAGGAAATGCGAAAAACCGATCCCGACCACAACATAGATCGTGAAGTCGCTCGCCTTCTGTTAGATCCCGGTCTCGTTCTACGAGCCGTAGGAGTTCTGACTCCCGATCATCAGCGGAGTCACAGGAGGCTAACGATTTTCGAATCGTAGGGCCCAGGTCAGCCAAGGTCAAGAAAAAGGTTAAAACGGCCCATTAAAAACTCTTCATGGAAATAATCCAGTGGAATGTCAATGGTTTTCGAGCTCGTGCTCAAGACCTACAACATTTAGTTTCTCAACGGTCACCATCAATTATTTGTCTCCAGGAAACCCACTTACATCCCAATCACTCGTTACACCTTCACTCTTTTTCGGCATTCAGAAGCGATTCTCTTGCAGGTATGCGTGCAAGCGGTGGCGTTGCTACCTTAGTGGCGCCTAACATCTCCGCCGCCAACGTTCCTCTCACCACACCATTGCAAGCTGTGGCCATTCGGATACAACTGGAGAGCATCAGTTTTACCATCTGTAACATGTACCTGCCGCCGCTCAGTGTAGTTCTAGAGCGGGATCTTCTAGCTCTATTGGCTCAGCTCCCCTCACCACTACTCCTTGTGGGAGATTTGAATGCTAAGCACACGCTCTGGGGATCAGACACGGATGACGCCCGTGGATGCCTCCTCGCAGACGTCTTCGATAAGTCTGACCTGCTTCTGCTAAATACTGGTGACCCGACATTCCTATCATCCGCTTATGGTACACATTCCGTACTAGACCTTTCTTTCTGCAGTCCGTCATTAGTACCACTACTTGAGTGGTCAGTACTTTCCGACCTTTTTGGCAGTGATCATTATCCCATTAACATTCATTTTTCTGGCCGCCAATGTGTACCGTCTCGACATCCTCGCTGGATTATTTCCAAAGCTAACTGGGGAAAATTCCAATCCCTCATACACCTCATCGACGATGGTTTCGACACCATCGGTGCAATGGTCGAATATTTTACTTGCTCGATCCTGCTCGCAGCAGAATCCAGCATTCCTCGAGGTTCACCTACACCACGTCGTATCCCTGTACCGTGGTGGTCCGAGGAATGCAGTTTGGCTGTCAAAGCACGCAAACGTGCTTTGCGCGTTTTTCAGCGGCACCCGACGGAAGGGAACTTCGTTGCTTTCAAACGTTCTCGCGCTAGGGCACGCTTTATACTGCGCAACGCAAAACGTAAATCCTGGGAAGCCTATGTGTCTTCGCTTTCCCGGCGCAGCTCTACCCAACAAGTATGGTCAGCTGTTCGGCGGATGTATGGCAAGTATCGCCGGACGGTAATTCCCGGCCTTGCCATCAACGGTTCCATGTACACCACCGAGCAGGACATAGCTGAAGCCCTAGCTACCACATTTACTGCTACTAGCCAAACTGCCCGCTATGACGCTCTCTTCCTGCCTATTAAGGAAAAGGCGGAGCGGGTACCACTGAATTTTAATAGTGACTGCACCGAGCCGTACAATCAACCTTTTACCGCAGCCGAGCTCGCCCATTCTCTGGCACTAGCGAAGGATTCTTCTCCAGGTCCCGAGGATGTACACCGACAGATGCTGCTACATCTTCCATCTGAGGCGCTATCTTTCCTTTTAAACATCTATAACCGCATTTGGCATGAGCGGGTTTTCCCTTCCTCCTGGCGAGAGGGTATTGTCATCCCCATCCCTCGTCCTGGAAAGGACCGCACGCTCCCATCTAGCTACCGCCCCATTCGCCTGACGAGTGTCATCTGTAAGACGTTGGAGCGAATGATAAAGGCTCGGTTAAATTGGTGGCTAGAAAAACATAACCATCTGTCCAACTTGCAATGCGGTTTTCGTCGCCATCGCTCAAGTGTCGATAATCTAACACGCCTTGAGGGGTATATCTCCGATGCCTTTTTATTGAAACAGCACGTCGTGGGCGTGTTCCTGGACCTGGAGAAGGCCTATGACACCACCTGGCGGTACGGCATACTCCGTAACCTTCATGGTTACGGTATGCGTGGTCATCTACCAGATTTCCTATGCAATTTTGTAAGACTTCGCCGTTTTCGTGTGCGCATAGGAAACACGGTATCCTCGGAGCGGATACAGGAGAACGGCGTACCTCAAGGGTCGATTTTAAGCGTCGCACTTTTTGCCGTAGCTATCAATGGCATCACTAGTGCCGTTCGAAGCGCAATTCCAACATCACTCTATGTTGACGACTTCGCACTTTATTATAGGTCAGCCAACATAGACCACATTGAGCGCCAACTGCAGCTGACCATCACCCAGCTAGCAGCTTGTGCGCTACAAAACGTTTTCCGCTTTTCAGCTGCGAAGACCCAGTGTATCCACTTTCACCGCCTACGAGGTATTCACCCGCCTCCTGATCTTCCTTTGAACGGCACACCCCTGCCATTTGTCTCGCACCTGAAGTTCTTGGGCCTCTACTTGGACCGACAACTAAATTGGGAGCACCACATTCGTCACCTTCGAGCCTCTTGCGATCGTTCTCTTCGGGTGCTGAAGGTATTATCTGGAGCATCTTGGGGGGGCGATCGCACGGTAATGTTGAGGCTGTACCGCTCTCTGGTTCGGTCCAAGCTGGACTATGGCAGTTTTATTTATGGCGCAGCGACCGCCTCTAAACTTCGCCTTTTAGACACCGTGCATCATACTGGCATCCGCCTTGCCACAGGAGCTTTCCGCGCCAGTCGAGTCGACTGCCTGTATGCGGACTCAGGCGAACCTCCACTCCATATTCGTCGCTCACTGTTACTCTGCTCATACGTTTCGAAGTTGGCAAGTTATCACAATCATCCTTGTTTTAAACCAGTTCTGTGTCCAGATTTAGTCCACCGTTATATGCGCCCTGGTTCTCGGACACGCCCCATGGGAATAAGATTTCGGGATCTACTACATACGCATGGCCTCCGAATGCCTCGCGTGGAGAGGTCGTCCATCTGCCCCTATCCTGCATGGCAGCTCAATCGTGCGCAGTTCGATCTCGCTCTTTCAAACAATTCTAGACTCGCTACTCCACATTAAGTGTTCCAACAAGTTTTTGCCGAATTACTGGGCCGTTACCCTAACTATGTTCCGGTCTTTACAGACGGTTCTCAGTTAGGTAACGCTACGGGTTGCGCGTTCTTCGTTAACGGTGAGGCTCACAAATTTCGACTTCTGGACTCAACTTCGGTCTTCTCAGCAGAGTTATATGCCATCTACTATATGCTCCTTTTTATTTGCAAGTTAGCCCCTGGCTCTTTTATTGTTAGTACCGACTCCCTCAGTGCTCTTCAGGCCTTGAAACAGCACACTGCCGCTCACTCTCTAGTTTTAAAAATACAGGCCCAGATCTTGCAAATGCTCGGTCGAGGATACCATTTTGTTTTTACTTGGACCCCTGGGCATATGGGCATTTCCGGGAACGAGGAGGCCGACGCGGCTGCTAAGTCTGCTTGCCGTTTGCCCCGGAGTTTAACAACTACGGTGCCGTACCAGGATGTGCAACGTTTTTTCCGTTGCCAGCTTCTATCTGCTTGGCAGCAATCCTGGACAGCTTTAGAAGGCACACAACTCCGGGCAATAAAGGAAAGCGTACAACCCTGGCTGACTTCCTGCAGGGATAACCGGCGAGCCGAGGTGATACTCACCCGGCTGAGAATAGGGCACACACGAGCAACACATGGCCATCTGCTAAGAGGGGAACCGGCCCCTGCGTGTGCTCCATGTGCGGTACGCTTCACTGTGCGGAATGTACTGCTTGACTGCCCGCAGTACGCCCGCGTTCGCCAGTCTTTGGGCTTGGGGACTAACTTGCACAGTGTTTTAGGAAACGACCCAGTGGCCGTGGACAAGGCCCTGCGGTTTATATCAGAAATAGGCTTTAAAAAAACAAGTGTAACTTGTATTTTATATTTATCAATTTTAGAGGTTTTAAATTATTAGTTTTTAGATGGTTTTTATGTGCTTTTAATGGTTGAGTGTTTTATTTCATTGGACTTTTTAACTAAATATGTGTAGGTTTTAGTATTGACTTAGGGCCCAAATGACCTTGCTGTCGACGGGCCCTAAAACTCCACACTCACTCACTCACTCACTCAGTACCACTACTTGAGTGGTCAGTACTTTCCGACCTCTTTGGCAGTGATCATTACCCCATTAACATACATTTTTCTGGCCGCCAATGTGTACCTTCTCGATATCCTCGCTGGATTATTTCCAAAGCTAACTGGGGAAAGTTCCAATCCCTGATATACCTCATCGACGATGGTTTCGACACCATCGACGAAATGGTCGAATATTTTACTTGCTCGATGCTGTTCGCAGCAGAATCCAGCATTCCTCGAGGTTCACCTACACCACGTCGTATCCCTGTACCGTGGTGGTCCGAGGAATGCAGTTTGGCTGTCAAAGCACGCAAACGTGCTTTGCGCGTTTTTCAGCGGCACCCGACGGAAGGGAACTTCGTCGCCTTCAAACGTTCTCGCGCTAGGGCACGCTTTATACTGCGCAACGCAAAGCGTAAATCCTGGGAAGCCTATGTGTCTTCGCTTTCCCGCCGCAGCTCTACCCAAGAAGTATGGTCTGCTGTTCGGCGGATGTATGGCAAGTATCGCCGGACGGTTATTCCCGGCCTTGCCATCAACGGTTCCATGTGCACCACCGAGCAGGACATAGCTGAAGCCCTAGCTACCACATTTGCTGCCACGAGCCAAACTGCCCGCTATGACGCTCTCTTCCTGCCTATTAAGGAAAAGGCGGAGCGGGTGCCACTTAATTTTAATAGTGACTGCACCGAGCCGTACAACCAACCTTTTACCGCAGCCGAGCTCGCCCATTCTCTGGCGTTAGCAAAGGATTCTTCTCCAGGTCCCGATGACGTACACCGACAGATGCTGCTACATCTTCCATCTGAGGCGCTATGCTTCCTTTTAAACATCTATAACCGCATTTGGCATGAGCGGGTTTTCCCTTCCTCCTGGCGAGAGGGTATTGTCATCCCCATCCCTCGACCCGGAAAGGACCGCACGCTTCCATCTAGCTACCACCCCATTTGCCTGACGAGTGTCATCTGTAAGACCTTCGAGCGGATGATAAACGCTCGGTTAAATTGGTGGCTAGAAAAACATAACCATCTGTCCAACTTGCAATGCGGTTTTCGTCGCCATCGCTCAAGTGTCGATAATCTAACACGCCTTGAGGGGTATTTTTCCGATGCCTTTCTACTGAAACAGCACGCCGTGGGCGTGTTCCTCGACCTGGAGAAGGCTTATGTCACCACCTGGCGGTACGGCATACTCCGTAACCTACATGGTTTCGGTATGCGTGGTCATCTACCCGAATTCCTATGCAACTTTTTAAAACTTCGCCGTTTTCGGGTTCGCATAGGAAACACGATATCACGGGAGCGGATACAGGAGAACGGTGTACCTCAAGGGTCGATTTTGAGCGTCACCCTTTTTGCCGTAGCGATTAACGGCATCACTACTGCCGTTAGAAGTGGAATTCCATCATCCCTCTATGTTGACGACTTTGCAGTCTATTATAGGTCTGCCAACATAGATCACATTGAGCGCCAACTGCAGCTGACCATCACCCAGCTAGCAGCTTGGGCGCTTCAAAACGGCTTCCGTTTTTCAGCTGCGAAGACGCAGTGTATCCACTTTCACCGCCTACGAGGTATTCACCCGCCTCCTGATATTCATTTGAACGGCACACCCCTGCCATTTGTCTCGCACCTGAAGTTCTTGGGCCTCTACTTGGACCGCCAACTCAATTGGGAGCACCACATTCGTCACCTTCGGGCCTCTTGCGATCGTTCTCTTCGGGTGCTGAAGGTATTATCTGGAGCATCTTGGGGGGGGGGGGGCGATCGCACGGTAATGTTGAGGCTGTACCGCTCTCTGGTTCGGTCCAAGCTGGACTATGGCAGTTTTATTTATGGCGCAGCGACCGCCTCTAAACTTCGCCTTTTAGACACCGTACATCATACTGGCATCCGCCTTGCCACAGGAGCTTTCCGCACCAGTCGAGTCGACTGCCTGTATGCAGACTCAGGCGAACCTCCACTCAATATTCGTCGCTCGCTTTTACTCTGCTCATACGTCTCGAAGTTGGCAAGTTATCCCAATCATCCTTGCTTTAAACCAGTTCTGTGTCCAGATTTAGTCCACCGTTATATGCGCCCTGGTTCTCAGACACGCCCCGTGGGAATAAGATTTCGGGATCTCCTACATTCCCATGACCTCCGAATGCCTCGCGTGGAGAGGTCGTCCATCTGCCCTTATCCTGCCTGGCAGTTCGATCGTGCGCAGTTCGATCTAACTCTTTCAAACATCCCTAGACTCGCTACTCCACATTCGGTGTTCCAACAACTCTTTGCCGAATTACTGGGCCGTTACCCTAACTATGTTCCGGTCTTTACAGACGGTTCTCAGTTAGGAAACGCTACGGGTTGCGCGTTCTTCGTTAACGGTGAGGCTCACAAATTTCGCCTTATGGACTCCACTTCAGTTTTTTCCGCAGAACTGTATGCCATCTTTTATTTGCTCCTTTTTATTTGCAAGTTAGCTCCTGGCTCTTTTATCGTCTGCACTGACTGCCTGAGTGCGCTTCAGGCCTTGCAACAACACACTGCCACTCACACACTGGTTTTAAAAATACAGACCCAGATCTCGAAAATGCTCGATCGGGGATACAATTTTGTTTTTACTTGGACCCCAGGCCATGTTGGGATTTCCGGGAACGAGGAGGCGGACGCGGCTGCTAAGTCTGCTTGCCGTTTGCCCCGGAGCTTAACAACTACGGTGCCATTCCAGGACGTGCAACGTCTTTTCCGTCGCCAACTACTATCTGCTTGGCAGCACTCCTGGACAGCTTTGGAATGCACACAACTCCGGGCAATAAAGCAGAGCGTACAACCCTGGCCAACTTCCTCCAGGGATAACCGGCGAGCCGAGGTGATACTCACCCGGCTGAGAATTGGGCACACACGAGCGACACATGGCCATCTATTAAGAGGGGATCCGGCCCCTGTGTGTGCCCCGTGTGCAGTACGCCTCACGGTGCGGCACGTACTGCTTGATTGCCCGCAGTACGCCCGCGTTCGCCAGTCAATAGGCTTGGGAGCTAACTTGCCCAGTATTTTAGGTGACGACCCAGTGGCCGTGGATAAGGCACTGCGGTTTGTTTTTAAAATCGGTTTTAATACACAAGTATGACTTGAATTTTATATTTATAAATTTTAGAGCTTTTAAATTATTTTGACTGGGATGACTTTTATGTACTTTTAATAGTTGAATGTTTTTATTTTATTTTACCTTTTTAGCTTGATTAGTGTAGCTTTTAGGTTTTAATGTGTGTTTTACCTTTTTAACTAAATTTTTATAGTTATTAGGTTTTAGTGTTGACTTGGGGCCCAAATGACCTCGTTGTCGATGGGCCCTTAAGCGCCACACACTCACTCACTCACTCCATGGTGGACGGATGACTGCCGGAATGCAATCCGAGCTCGTAGGCGTGCCCTTAGGGTTTTCCAACGCCACCCCACATTGGAGAACCTCATTCATTACAAGAAAATGCGTGCCAGGTCTCGGCAGGTAATTAAGGATTGCAAAAAGAAATCATGGACTGCATTTGTATCGTCTTTTAATCGCCATACACCCTCTTCTGTAGTGTGGGATAGGTTAAGGCGTGTGGCCGGAAAAGCGACCCACATTCCGATTGCTGGTCTGAAAACTCCTTCAGGCGTCGTCGTGGATCCGTCAGACGTGGCTAATGCCCTTGGCAGTGTCTTCGCTCACGTATCTAGCTCAGACCATTATACACCTGAGTTCCTCTCCATCAAGCATCAGGTGGAAGCTCAAGGTTTCTGCTTTCTCTCCCGAAACCTTGAAGACTACAATCGCCTGTTCACCCTGGCAGAGCTAGAACACGCACTTTCATCCTCCAGACTATCTGCACCAGGACCAGACGGTATCCACGTACAATTCTTACATCTCTCTCCCGAAGGGAAGGCTTTCTTACTCGAGGTCTATAACCGTATCTGGGTTGACGGCAGTTTTCCTGACAAGTGGCGGGAGGCCACCATCAGACCAATTCTGAAACCAGGGAAGGACCGCCATCTGCCTTCCAGCTACCGTCCCATTTCCCTCACCAGTTGCGTTTGCAAGGTGATGGAACGCATGATCAATGGGCGGTTAGTGTGGTGGCTGGAAACCCACAACTTACTCACGAACATCCAGTGTGGTTTCCGACGTCGCCGTTCCACAGTAGACCATCTCGTGTCGATGTCAACGCAGATCATGAACGGTTTCCTTAAGAACAGCCAGACCGTCGGCATCTACTTTGACCTCGAGAAAGCTTACGATACCTGTTGGCGTGCAGGTCTGTTGCGCACCCTGCACAGCTGGAATATTCGCGGACGCCTACCTGTGTTTGTTCGGGAGTTTATGGACAATCGCGTTTTCCGAGTTAGGGTCGGCTCGGTCTTATCAAACCTCTTTAACCAAGAGAACGGGGTCCCACAAGGATCGGTACTTAGTGTTACACTGTTTGCTATTGCGATTAATTCTATCTCTGTGTTACTCGTGGGGTTTCATCGTGCTTATTCGTGGATGATTTCGCCGTCTACTGTACTTCTCAGCGTACTCCGTTTCTAGAGCGTTGTCTACAGCAATGCCTAGACAACCTCCAGGACTGGAGCTCTAAGCACGGCTTCCGGTTCTCCACTGAGAAGACGGTTTGCGTTAACTTCTGGCGCTCCAAGCGTCGACTACCACCCTCGCTCCGACTGGGGCAACATGTTATACCATTTGCCGATGAAACGCTGTTCCTCGGACTGATTTTCGATAGAAAGCTAAGCTGGTCGTCGCATATAGCACAGTTGAAAGCACGGTGTGAGCGTTCTCTTCATATCTTGCGGGTACTTAGTGGGAAATCGTGGGGTGCGGATCGCGCAGTGTTGCTTCGGTTGTATCGCACACTGATCCGCTCTAAGCTGGATTATGGGTGCATCGTTTATGCTTCAGCTCGTCCATCTATGCTGAAGAAATTAGACACGGTCCATAACTCTGGCCTTCGGTTGGCTACTGGCGCCTTTCCAACTAGCCCAGTAGTAAGCCTCTATTGTGAGGCAGCGGAACCTCCTCTTCATTATCGCCGGGAAGTTTTGCTGGGGAATTATGGCTGTGGCTTAAACGCTATGCCCTCACATCCGACGTATGCCCCCTTTTTTGACTCCTCCTATGACGTGCGATATAGGAACACACGTGTAAAACCACGGCCGCCAGGTTTCCGCTTCCGGGAGCTTCTTGGGAGGCATGCACTCGGGCTACCTAGGATGTATCCTAGGAGTGAACGGGTGTATCCTTCTTGGTTGCGTGCAGCATCCCCTGTAGATCTTGAGTTGGCAGTGCACCGGAAGTCCACGATTCCCACGTGTCGTATCCGTAGTTTGTTTTTAGAATTTTTATCGGACTATACGGATTTTAGCTTAATTTTTACCGATGGGTCCAAAAGCTCTACAGGTGTTGGGTGTGCGTACGTACATGGAGCCGAACCCTTTACATTCGGTCTCCATGGCACCACATCCATCTACACCGCAGAGCTCTATGCAATCTACCGAGCCCTTTTACATGTTCGCCGCCGAAAGTTGGGTAATTCCCTCATTTTCAGTGATTCCCTTAGTGCCCTTCAGAGCCTTCGTGAGCTGTACACTCACCATCCGCTTGTACAGCTTATCCAGGACACCCTCCACGTCTTACACGTCTCTGGCGTAAGCGTGGTGTGTGCGTGGGTTCCTGGTCACGTTGGCCTACAGGGTAATGAAAGCGCGGATTCGGCGGCTAGGGTGGCCGCCACAACACCTGGTGCTACCTTCCCCTTGGCCACCTCGGAAGTCTTCAGACTTGTTGTCCGTAGGGCGACGCTCTCGTGCTGGCGCGATGACTGGTCGGCTCTGCGTGGCAACAAGCTAAGGACCGTGAAGGAGCTTCCGATTCACTAGGCGACCTCCTGTCGAATATCCCGGCGGGAGGAGCTAATATTGGCTCGGTTGCGTATTGGTCACTGCTATTTTAGTCATAGTTTTCTATTAGGTAGGACCGCAGAACCTGTTTGCCCGCTGTGCGGTTCGTTTCTGACGGTCCGCCACGTGCTTTTAGATTGTCTTAGGTTAGGACCTCTCCGCAGGTCTCACCAGCTGCCGGCCAGCATGTCAGAGATCCTGGCGGATGACGAGCAAGCGGTGACCAAGGTTTTAGGTTTCATTTTAAATCTACATTTTAGAATATAGGACCCTTTTAATTTGGAATTTTAATCTTTTTATGGTTTTAACCTTTATTTTAGTCTTTGAGATACCGTTATACGGGTTTTTACCTTTGCTTATTTAACTGAGAGTTTTAGCGTTGTAGATCGAATTTAACCTCATTGGCCTTAAAGGGCGCTGATGACCTTGTAGTTGAGCGCCCTTAAACCCTATTATCATCATCATCGCGTGGAGCGGTCGTCCCTGGGTCGTTATCCCGCATGGCAGCTCCAGCGTGCGCGGTTCGATCTTGCTCTTTCCACAAACTCGAGACTAGCTACCCCACATTCGGTATTCCAACAACTTTTTGCCGAACTACTGGACCGTTACCCTAATTATGTTCCGGGCTTTACAGATGGTTCCCAGTTGGGTAGCACTACGGGTTGCGCATTCGTCATTAACGGCGAGGCTCATAAATTTTGCCTTCTAGACTTCACCTCTGTTTTTTCTTCAGAACTGTATGCCATCCTCTATCTGCTCCTTTTTATTTGTAAGTTAGTTCCTGGCAATTTTATCGTTTGCACTGACTCTCTAAGCGCTCTTCAGGCCTTGCAACAGCACATTGCAACTCACACGCTAGTTTTAAAAATTCAGGCCCTGATCTCGCAAATGCTTAGTCGCGGATACCATATTGTTTTAACTTGGACCCCAGGCCATGTGGGCATTTCCGGGAATGAGGAGGTGGACGCGGCTGCTAAGTCCGCTTGCCGTTTGCCCCGGAGTTTAAGAACTACGGTGCCATACCAGGATATGCAACGTTTTTTCCGTCGCCAACTTCTATCTGCTTGGCAGCTTTGGAAGGCACACAACTCCAGGCAATAAAGGAGAGCGTACAACCCTGGCTAACTTCATACAGGGATAACCGGCGAGCCGAGGTGATACTCACTCGGCTGAGAATTGGACACACACGAGCCACTCATGGCCATTTGTTAAGAGGGGAACCGGCCCCAGTGTGTGCTCCATGTGCAGTACGCCTCACGGTGCGGCACATATTGCTCGATTGCCCGCAGTACGCTCGCGTTCGCCAGTCAGTAGGCTTGGGAACCAACTTGATGGATGTTTTAGGGGACGACCCAGTGGCCGTGGATAAGGCACTGCGGTTTGTTTTTAAAATCGGTTTTAATCAACAAGTCTGACTTGTATTTTATATTTATTACTTTTAGAGGTTTTAAAGTATTAGTCTTTAGATTGTGTTTAATGTCATTTTGCAAGTTGAGTGTTTTATTATATTTTACCTTTTTTAGCTTAATTTTTATAGCTTTTAGGTTTTATTAATTGACTTCGGGCCCAAATGACCTTGCTGTCGACGGGCCCTAAAACCCCACCCAATCAATCCATCAACTGTGCCACGCTGTGCTACTGCTGATCAGTATGCATCACCTTCTTCCCCTTCTAGTTTTTTATTATAATTATTAGCACTTAAGGTCTTAGGTTTATAACTCCTCTCTCACCAGCAGGGATCTCTCCTATCTCCGTGGTTCTGTCCCACGGTTTTCAGCGCGGCTTCCGACAGGTGTGCTCTCCGGAGGTCTCAAAAGTGAAGGTTGAGCGGACCCTTCGCACTGCCCCTATGTGTAGCCTTAGGTGCGGAGCCCGTCCACACCGTCAAGTACACCCACGTAGCTCCTTGAGGGCCCGGTCTGTGGTAATCTCCCGACGGCCGCGTTTGCCGTTGGGTTAGTATCACGGACTGGACGTGTTACCGGTGACGGAACCCCGGTGTAATCAACCACAAGTCCCCTGAATCCGCGTGTGCCCTTTATGCGCAGCGCGGCCTAAAGTGGGGAGCCACAGGCGGTTATTCCTGTGGTAGGGGCATAAAGCCGGGGTGTGCGTGGTGAACGGTTTACCCATACGGACAAGCAGTGGATATTGAAGGGTAGCTTTTCTGAGGTACAAATGAGATCGGTCATGGGTGGGGTCCCCATGACGGCACAGACCGTGAAGATTCGGTGTCTTTCTTTTTTAACCCCCGGATGGCAGGCTGACGCCGACGGTTCCGGATGGGGGTCCTAATCAAAATGTATCCGCGCAAACCCTCTTTCATTGACCCGTTCTTAGTAATGACCTTGGCATGTGAAGGCAAAACGTTCAAAGATTTAAGTCCGTTCTATATAAAGCGTGAACTAGATAAAATCAGTGGCCCTGCTAAGAATGCGACGCGCCTACGAGACGGTACGTTATTGTTAGAGAGTACCAGCGCAGGCCAATCTAAGAAGCTACAGAAAGGGAATTTGTTGGGCTCCTACCCAATCCGGGTAGCCCCACACAAATCGCTGAAAACTTGCAGAGGAGTAGACACCACCTCCAGCTTAGATGGTCTTGCCAACGAGGAAATCGTTAGCTGTCTCTCAGATCAGCTTGTCTGTCAAGCGTACAGGTTAACCCGCAAACAGGATGGCAAGGAATATCCCCTCCGCACAGTTTTTCTAACCTTCTCAGGCACTAAATTACCTGAATACATTTACTGTGGATATGAGCGTGCTAGCGTCCGTTAATATGTGCCGAACCCCATGCGCTGTTTTCAGTGCCAGCGCCTCGGACATACTAACGGCTCGTGTAACCATCCAGCCCTGTGTGAACGATGTGGCCTTCCGGCTCACGAAGACCCGAACTGCAGCCGAAAACCCTGCTGCGTTAACTGTGGCGGAGATCATCCTTCGAGCTCGCGACAGTGTCCACGATTCCTGGACGAAAAGAGTATTCAGGAGCTGCGCGTTAAGGAACGCCGCACATTTCCTGAGGCACGACGGCGCTTCGAACAACTGAAGCCATCTACCACCAGCAACTATGCATCAGCCGTCCGCCGCACTCCTGGTACCACTGTTGCCGTCCAACACATCCCTGTTGCTCACGCGTCCACACAGACCGACTTTCCTCCCACGTCTCGTAACACACCTACAGCTACCAACAGCACTACTACTACCACCACCGCCACCACTTACACCTCACAGACACCAGTACCCAAGCCGTCCACAAGTACTGCTAACCAAGTAGTGCTTGTAAGAAACCGATCACGGCCATCACATAGATCACGCAGTCGCACACCTTCGAAGAAATCCCGGTCCCGCTCACCGAGCCGAAGGAGTTCTTCTGACTCTCGTACATCTGGAGAGTCGCAGGACGCTAGCGCCTTTCGCATCGTGGGCCCCAAGTCATCCAAGGTCAAGAAAAAAGTTAAGACAGCCCATTAAATCACTCTAAATGGAAATAATCCAGTGGAATGTCAATGGTTTTCGAGCTCGTGCTCAAGACCTACAACATTTAGTTTCTCAACGGTCACCATCAATTATTTGTCTCCAGGAAACCCACTTACATCCCAATCACTCGTTACACCTTCACTCTTTTTCGGCATTCAGAAGCGATTCTCTTGCAGGTATGCGTGCAAGCGGTGGCGTTGCTACCTTAGTGGCGCCTAACATCTCCGCCGCCAACGTTCCTCTCACCACACCATTGCAAGCTGTGGCCATTCGGATACTGCTGGAGAGCATCAGTTTTACCATCTGTAACATGTACCTGCCGCGGCTCAATATAGTTACAGAGCGGGATCTTCTAGCTCTATTGGCTCAGCTCCCCTCACCACTACTCCCTGTGGGAGATTTGAATGCCAAGCACACGCTTTGGGGATCAGACACAGATGACGCCCGTGGATGCCTCCTCGTAGACGTCTTCGATAAGTCTGACCTGCTTCTGCTAAATACTGGTGACCCGACATTCCTATCATCCGCTTATGGTACACATTCCGTACTAGACCTTTCTTTCTGCAGTCCGTCATTAGTACCACTACTTGAGTGGTCAGTACTTTCCGACCTCTTTGGCAGTGATCATTACCCCATTAACATTCATTTTTCTGGCCGCCAATGTGTACCTTCTCGACATCCTCGCTGGATTATTTCCAAAGCTAACTGGGGAAAATTCCAATCCCCCATACACCTCATCGACGATGGTTTTGACACCATCGACGAAATGGTCGAATATTTTACTTGCTCGATCCTGCTCGCAGCAGAATCCAGCATTCCTCGAGCCTCACCTACACCACGTCGTATTCCTGTACCGTGGTGGTCTGAGGAATGCAGTTTGGCAATCAAAGCACGCAAACGTGCTCTGCGCGTTTTTCAAGCGGCACCCGACGGAAGGGAACTTCGTCGCCTTCAAACGTTCTCGCGCTAGGGCACGCTTTATTCTGCGTATATCTTGGGAAGCCTACGTGTCTTCGCTTTCCCGGCGCAGCTCTACCCAACAAGTATGGTCAGCTGTTAGGCGGATGTATGGCAAGAATCGCCGGACGGTAATTCCCGGCCTTGCCATCAACGGTTGCATGTGCACCACCGAGCAGGACATAGCTGATGCCCTAGCTAGCACATTTGCTGCTACTAGCCAAACTGCCCGCTATGACGCTCTCTTCCTGCCCATTAAGGAAAAGGCGGAGCGGGTACCACTTAATTTTAATAGTGACTGCACCGAGCTGTACAACCAACCTTTTACCGCAGCCGAGCTCGCCCATTCTCTGGCGTTAGCAAAGGATTCTTCTCCAGGTCCCGATGACGTACAACGACAGATGCTGCTACATCTTCCATCTGAGGCGCTATGTTTCCTTTTAAACATCTATAACCGCATTTGGCATGAGCGGGTTTTCCCTTCCTCCTGGCGAGAGGGTATTGTCATCCCCATCCCTCGACCCGGAAAGGACCGCACACTTCCATCTAGCTACCGCCCCATTGGCCTGACGAGTGTCATCTGTAAGACCTTCGAAAGGATGATAAACGCTCGGTTAAATTGGTGGCTAGAAAGACATAATCATCTGTCCAACTTGCAATGCTATGTTGACGACTTTGCAGTCTATTATAGGTCTGCCAACATAGATCACATTGAGCGCCAACTGCAGCTGACCATTACCCAGCTAGCAGCTTGGGCGCTTCAAAGCGGCTTCCGTTTTTCAGCTGCGAAGACGCAGTGTATCCACTTTCACCGCCTACGAGGTATTCACCCGCCCCCTGATCTTCATTTGAACGGCACACCCCTGCCATTTGTCTCGCACCTGAAGTTCTTGGGCCTCTACTTGGACCGACAACTAAATTGGGAGCACCACATTCGTCACCTTCGAGCCTCTTGCGATCGTTCTCTTCGGGTGCTGAAGGTATTATCTGGAGCATCTTGGGGGGGGCGATCGCACGGTAATGTTGAGGCTGTACCGCTCTCTGGTTCGGTCCAAGCTGGACTATGGCAGTTTTATTTATGGCGCAGCGACCGCCTCTAAACTTCGCCCTTTAGACACCGTGCATCACACTGGCATCCGCCTTGCCACAGGAGCATTCCGCACCAGTCGAGTCGACTGCCTGTACGCAGACTCAGGCGAACCTCCACTCCATATTCGTCGCTCGCTGTTACTCTGCTCGTGCGTCTCGAAGTTGGCGAGTTATCCCAATCATCCCTGTTTTAAACCAGTTCTGTGTCCAGATTTAGTCCACCGTTATATGCGTCCTGGTTCTTGGACACGCCCCATGGGAATAAGATTTCGGGATCTCCTACATTCCCATGGCCTCCGAATGCCTCGCGTGGAGAGGTCGTCCCTCTGCCCTTATCCTGCATGGCAGCTCAATCGTGCGCGGTTCGATCTAACACTTTCAAGCAACACTAGACTCGCTACCCCACATTCGGTGTTCCAACAACTTTTTGCCGAACTACTCGGCCGTTACCCTAACTATGTTCCGGTCTTTACAGACGGTTCTCAGGTAGCACTACGGGTTGCGCGTTCTTCGTTAACGGTGAGGCTCATAAATTTCGACTTCTGGACTCCACTTCGGTCTTCTCAGCAGAGCTGTATGCCATCTATGATTTGCTCCTTTTTATTTGCAAGTTAGCCCCTGGCTCTTTTATTGTTTGCACTGACTGTCTAAGTGCTCTTCAGGCCTTGCAACAGCACACTGCCGCGCACTCCCTTGTTTTAAAAATACAGACCCAGATCTCGGAAATGCTGGGTCGAGGATACCATTTTGTTTTTACTTGGACCCCAGGCCATGTGGGCATTTCCGGGAACGAGGAGGCGGACGCGGCTTCTAAGTCCGCTTGCCGTTTGCCCCGGAGTTGGTGCCATTCCAGGATGTGCAACGTTTTTTCCGTGGCCAGCTCCTATCTGCTTGGCAGCAATCCTGGACAGCTTTACAAGGCACTCAACTCCAGGCTATAAAGGAGAGCGTACAACCCTGGCCAACTTCCTGCAGGGATAACCGGCGGGCCGAGGTGACACTCACCCGGCTGAGAATTGGGCACACACGATTGACTCATGGCCACCTGTTAAGAGGGGAACCGGCCCCTGTGTGTGCTCCATGTGCAGTACGCCTCACGGTGCGGCACGTTTTGCTTCACTGCCCGCAGTACGCCCGCGTTCGCCAGTCTTTGGGCTTGGGGACTAACTTGCACAGTGTTTTAGGAAGCGACCCAGTGGCCGTGGAGAAGGCACTGCGGTTTGTTTCAGAAATAGGTTTTAATAAACAAGTCTAACTTGTATTTTATATTTATCAATTTTAGAGATTTTAAATTATTAGTTTTTAGATGGTTTTTATGTGCTTTTAATGGTTGAGTGTTTTATTTTATTGTACCGTTTTAACTAAATTTGTGTAGGTTTTAGTATTGACTTAGGGCCCAAATGACCTTGCTGTCGACGAGCCCTAAAACTCCACACACTCACTCACTTTACAAGGCACAAAACTCCGGGCTATAAAGTAGAGCGTACAACCCTGGCCAACTTCCTGCAGGGATAACCGGCGGGCCGAGGTGATACTCACCCGGCTCAGAATTGGGCACACACGGTTGACTCATGGCCACCTATTAAGAGGGGAACCGGCCCCTGTGTGTGCTCCGTGTGAAGTACGCCTCACGGTGCGGCACATATGTCGCACCCTATATTAAAATAAATTTAAATATTTATTAACTATGGGGGAAACCGTAGCGGTAGAGCTAAACCATTTTAACAAACACTAGTTACACACCACGCGGTAGGGTAGTTATGTTATTTTACACTGATAATTAGCTTACCTGTATGGTGGTGAAAGGTGGAAGGCCCAGCGAAGGAAAACTCACAAGTGCATTTTAAAGGAGATTTAATATCATGTATTTTAGACAACTTACATTCCAATGAGGTTTGTGTCCCGGAGGGTTGCTACACACACGTCCTCTCTCTCTCTGGTGGCGGCCGATCGTCTGGGAGAAAAGGAAGTGCCATCCCCTCCCCAGCGCAGCCAACGAACAAAGTTCAAACTAGTGGCCCCAGGCCTGACAACTCATACAGGGTTACCAGATCTCCCCCGGGACCACAAGCTGTTGACCCAGGGTCAACAGAACAATTAATTACAAATGAAAAGAAAATTTAACTCGCTCGAGTGATGGAACAAAACAAACAAAAAAAAATATCATACAAATATCACAAACAGTATTACAAACATAAATCTTGTCTCTTGACGTTACACATTCGGTTTCTTTACTCCACTGTCTGTCTATAACTTTAATGAAAAAGCCCTAAAAGAAAAATAAATGAAGTTCAGCACTTTTCACCACTACTGCACCAAGCAAAAAAAAAAGTTTCACAACCTGCCTGAACAGTACATTCCATTCCCACTGGTCTCACAAATGTAATAAAAAAAACTTGAAGCTTGCACTGCAGTCACTGATGAATAAAGACCACTGAATTGAGCACAATTGTACTTGCTCTACACTGAATAACAATGTGGGGCATTAATAGTTCTTCTGCCCCCAACACAGGTACGAAGTGACAGCACTAATAGCTGCCAGAGCTCTGACGAACAGTGGTCATAAAGGGCGGACCAGAGCACGATGACACAAGGCAGTGTGGCAGGTTTAGCACTCCCATGGTGCAAACAGTTCGGTAGGAACAGTGTGGTGCAGCAGGAACGCAGTTAAATAGGGCTGACTTGATACGTATCATCATACTACAACATAATTTCCAAAAATATAAGTGTACGTCAATTACAGAAGACACAACTACATCATTAAAAACAAACTTCACTTCTGAACAGTAATAAATAATAAAAAAAAATTAGGTACACCCCATCTGGGTAGCAAGATACATGCTAAAACTAAGATAATTTCCATCACTCGGCAATATATAGAACTTACACATTTTGACAAGATAAATCAAATAATCTTCACAAAATAATCTTCACAAAAGAATAGATAAAACGTAGAAATATCACAATCAAAACTTTACAAAAACCCCTTAGGGTAGAAATAATACAATACACACAGCACAAAATAATTTGACCTTCCAAAACATTGAATAAAAATATTACAAATTTTCAAAATACCAAAACTTACAATTAGAGGGCTACCCCAAAATATTACACGTAGCCATAAACTTTTTAACAAAAACTGACGTGTACACTTAAACAAAAATGAGCTCAGTTTTTCTCTTTGTTTTACCATTATAATTTCAATCATATTTATTATGTGCGCGCACTACTTAATATCATCAGTACTACTACCTTTCAAATCAACAAAACTACTTACAATCTACTAACATCAACATTTTGCATGCCAACAAAACTACTGTCACATTACTACACCAAAAAAAAAAATTAAGTTCTGGGGCCTCAACATTTCACATCCTAGATACACAAAAGAGAAAATATAGTATCATGTCTTAGCCTATTCTAAAAACTTTTGTATACGTTGAAGGGTACTTTTGCTTTTCAACATGAAACTTAGAAGTCAATAAACCATTAAAGCATACTGGTAATCACACAACTCCAAAATATATATCACTCTTAATCCAAAACAATTTTATCAAAATGTTCAAACTATTAGCATCCTGCAATAAAGAGACAAAGTAAACATCTGTACTAGTAATGTGCTATCTCACAAATACCTGGTAACTATGGCGAGGATGACAAACAGAACATCCCCAGGTCTCAGCTTCATAACAGTCATTCACAAACCTCTTTGTGATTCAGGTTTTCCTCATCATCTTAGCATGCACATTTCAGCCACTTTATCGAGCCTAAAACACTGGATTAACGGGCACATTACAGCAACCCCGTTAACCAGATAAACTTTACCTCTACATCTTTCACATAATCACACATAATTTCATTCATCCTTCTTATCGAGGTAGCACAGCACTATTCCAAAATGTAAACTTAAAATTAATAAACAAAATTTCAATTTTCTAATCATTGCAAAATTTATCATAAAATGAGGTTATTCAACTCAAAACAGTTATTAGGGAACATATACTTTTAATATCAATTAATTGTGACTTTCAATAATAACAATTGTATGTTCAACTTTTGACATCTAATTCATCAAACATCTATCCAAGTATTGCCATTTGCCAATAATATACATCATATTCCAAAACAAAATAGCTTAGCAAACTATACACTAAATCACAAAATTCACACTCAGAAATCAAGAGGCAATATACTTTACATACAACCTTTTTACATTTACTCTGACACAAAAGAAAAGCAAAATGCATTTACAGTCTATATGGTCCCACAGGATCAAAATATGGGAATATCCTAGAAACATGTACTGATTGTTCCTTAACTCTAGGAGCATTTGGTCGACGAACTACATAAGTAACAGGAGTAATTTGTCGAACAATTTCATAAGGCCCAAAATATCTATGAAGCAATTTGGTACATTTTCCCTTTTTCCTAATTGGAGTAAAAATCTTAACAAGCTGACCTACTGCAAAATGAGTATCTCTATGCTTAGCTTCATATCTTTCTTTCTGTTTAATCTGTTGCTGATTAATATTATGGATGGCTACTTCACGAGCTTTCTGAATCTCTTCCAAAGTTTGCCGAACAAATAAATCATTTGAAGTGGCCTGAAGTTGCACCTGATTTGGTAAGGAAGGTTCACGACCATATATCAAATAGAATGGTGAAAATTTTGTAGTTTCCTGAACAGAAGAATTGTATGAAAAAATCACATATGGTAAAACATTAGACCAATTGCGCTGATTTGAATCCACAAAATGACTAAGACAATTTAGTAAAGTCTGGTTAAATCGTTCAGTAAGGCCGTTGCATGCAGGGTGGTATGAACTAGTAAAATGAGGGGAAACTGACAAAGCTTTCAAGAGTTCCTGGGTTACTTCACTCAGAAAGACACTACCACGATCAGACAGTAACATGGCGGGGGCCCCATGCCTGCAAATAATCTGATGTAAGATGAACTTAGTAACCTGGGGAATGGTAGCCAAAGAGAGAGGGGCAGCTTCAACCCACCTAGAAGCATATTCTGTAGCAACTATGATATACTTATGACCCGACGTAGAACGAGGCAAAGGGCCTAACAAATCTATTCCCCAACGTTCTCCAATAAAGTTAACTGGAATAGGCTGCAAAAGACCAGCAGGTTTTTGATTCTTAGGTGCCTTCCTAGACTGACAACTTGGACAAGTTTTCACAAAATGCTCAATATCTTTTTTCATACCTATCCAGTAGTATCTTGAATTAATCTTACTAAAAGTTTTAGAAAAACCTAAATGACCAGATAGTGGATCATCATGACATGAGGACAAAATTTCATGCTTTAACACCTCAGGAATGACTAGAAAATGCAAGGGACCAGTAGAACCCGAATTTTTTCTGTACAAGACATTACTTTTCAAAATATAGGTAGAAGCTTTACGTTGAACCTTAGCAGGAGCAGATTCAGGATCCTTAAGGGCATTAATAATTGGAGCCAGAACTGGATCATCATTTTGTTTCTGAGCAACCTCAATTGGTGATAGCAAACAGGTAATTAGCTCATCAAGTTGTTCAATTTGATGCTCTTCAGGCTGTAACACAGGGAACCTTGACAAAACATCTGCGTCATTATGTTTCTTACCAGATTTATAACATATATCATAATCAAATTCCTGTAACTTTAGACTCCATCGAGCCAATCGGCCTGTCAAATCCTTTAAATTGTTCAGATAACAAAGGGAGTGATGGTCTGAAATAACATGCACTTTATAGCCATACACAAAAGTCCTGAAATGTGTTAAACCAAAAACGATTGCCAAAAGCTCTAACTCTGGTACACTGTAATTTCTTTCACATTTTGACAAAGTTCTAGAAGCATATGCAATAGGTCTAAGATTATCATTTACTTTCTGTAGTAAAACACATCCTATTCCTAGACCACTAGCATTAGTGTGTAATTCTGTATAGGCTCCAGGATTATAATGAGCCAACACAGGGGCAGAAACAAGAGAGTTCTTTAACTGCTGGAATGCTGTTTGCTGATCCGGGCCCCAAATAAAACTTTGACTTTTCTTGGTCAGTTGAATCAATGGATGGGCAATGTGAGAGTAATTCTTAATAAATTTCCTGTAGAAATTGAACAAACCCAAAACTTTTCTCACGTCTCTAACATTCTTTGGGCGTGGTAGTTCTTTGATCACTGTAACTTTCTCAGAATCTGGGGAAATTCCATCTTTAGATACTTCAAAACCCAATAACTTTATCTTTTCCATAGCAAAGAAACATTTCCCAGGTTTCAGTTTAAAATTATGCATTTCCAAACGTTGAAAAACAGCTTCTAAGTTTTCTAATAATTCTTCAAAAGTTTTGGCAAAAACAACAATATCGTCCAAATATGCTAAAGCTTTCTTAAATTTCAAGTCTCCTAACAATTTCTCAGCAACAAAACTGAAAAATCTTGGTGCATTAGCAAGCCCAAAAGACAAACGTTCAAATTCATACTGCCCTTCATGAGTAACAAATGAGGTATACTTTTTACTATTCTCCTCTAAAGGAATTTGAAAGTATGCTGACAACAAATCTAAGGAAGCAAACCATTTAGCTTCTCCAAGGTAACTAAGGAGGTCATCAATAAGAGGCAAGGGAAAGGCTAAGTTTACTGTAACCTTATTCAGTTGACGATTTCTTTACCAACACAACAGGTGATGACCAAGGTGACTGAGAATCTCTAATAATACCAGCATTTTTCATTTCCTCTACTTGTTGGGAAATAATCTGTTTCTGCTTATGAGCTACCCTATAGGGTCGTTGCTTAATAGGTTTTTCATCCTTTACCTCTATTTTAAATTCAGCTACATTAGTTGAGCCTAAATCTTGCAATGAAGTGGCAAAAACATGTTCATATTTTAAGAACAGATTATGAAGATCTGACTTTTGAGCTTCAGTTAAGTTGGTATTAACATTAAATTCAAACTTTGAAGCTTTCAGTGGAGTAACATCCTTAGGTGAAACTGAGTTACTTTGAACAAATGCAAGTTCATGAGCATTAGCTAATACAGTTTTAGCAAAAAGTGTTTGAGGAACAGCTGAATTATTATGTACTGGTATCACAAAGTCCTTTGAAGATTTGCAAACTACAGGTGGAATAGAAATATTCTTCTTATGCATAATACTGGTAGAAGGCTCGAACATAACCTCATTTGTAATATCAGCTGAAGGCTGCACTGCCACAAAACAAGTAGTAAACGGTGGCAATTTAACATCTTTTACAACAGAAACTTTATTAACTATCTGTACCTCATCGTTCAATGGAATCACAGCAATATCTGTAAAGGGACCACCACATGTTGTTTCAAAAGGAATGTGTACCATTTCTCGCTCATGAGTTTGAATCTTAACTTCTGCACAAGAATAATCAATGGTAACTTTATGTGAAGTTAGAAAGTCATTACCCAAAATGAGATTATGTGCCAAGTCTTTTACCACTAACACATCTTCCTGAAAAACAAAGTCATTAATTTGAAATTTCAAATTTGTTTGATAAGGTGCATCTAATAACTTGTTACCAGCTGTTTTAAGCAAAATCTCGACAGGTTTCATTTTAGAAATGTCATTGCTATGAGCTGCATTCACAATGCTAACTGCACTTCCTGTATCCAACAAAATTGGAAGTTTTGACTCCCCAATGGACCCCAAAATTTGCAAAATTTGACCTGGAAAAGAAACAACATTGGACACAGGTGAACTTACTTTGGGTACCTCTAGGTTATGTCGTTGGACGCTGGGCCTCTCGAGTTTTTTGAACCAGATGGTGAAGTCCAGCAATTACGTGCCATATGACCACGCTTGTTGCAATTGTAACACACAATAGGTGCCTGCTGTCTCTTTTCATGATAGCTTGGAGGCTTACGTGGAGGTGGCTGCACAGTAGATGCAGTAGCAGCGAATTGAGACTGAAGTTGTTGCATTTGGGTAGCAAGTTTAGTGACCTGTTCACTCAATGTGGAAACAACATTAATAACTGGTTCAGAGTGCTTTACACTTTCAAACTGTGATAAAACAGGTGCAGATGACACAGGTGGAGAAGTGTAAGTTGATGTTTGTGCTTGTACTAAATGTTGTCTATGTTGTACATAAAAATCAGCTTTATCAACTCTTTTAATAATTTGTAAAACCTCCTCAACTGTTTGTGGATTTAATGGGAGCAAAGCTTGTACATACTGAGGTTTCAATCCTTTCAAAAAGTTTTTTACCTGCTCCATTTGTGTCATTGCAGCGTTAACTTGGTCACACAAGGATAATACATCATAAATGTAATCTAATACAGGTTCATTTTCTAATTGTACCCTCTGCCTAAGTTTAATTTCCAACAATTCATCTTGATTGGACATTTGAAAAGCTGCCAAAAACTGTTGAGTTAGAAAATGCCAATCATGCTCAGGGTGTCTATGGCAAAAAGTTTGGTACCAAAGTACTGCTGTGTCTCGCAAGTAACATGGGAAAAACTTCAACTTTTGTACATCTGACCAACCATTTTCTGTAGAAACTAAGTTAAATTTTCTCAAAAATTCTGAAGGAGATATCAGTGCTATGTTGTCAAAACAGGGTGGATCAATAAAAGGCCTAGAAACTTGCATTGTCTGAGTCTGATGAACATTAGGTGCCATGGATACTTCTAAATTACTAGGTACATGTGCACTTTGATTAGCTAAAGCAGAAGTCGAAGCTATTACATCATGTGAATCTATTGTAACTGGCACATCGGATGATTGCCGCGTTTTCTTAGGCATTTTGACTTACTTTTAAGTAACACTGGACACCAGAATAAAATAAGCAGAATTACCAAATGGAATGAACACAAAAATGAAGTGCAGTGGTACACACCAGTCTGCACCCTCAGCGCCTGAAAAATATCATTAACACGGTTGCACTGCACACCGTAGACATACAAAACATCAGTAGATAGCACATGTGCCACTAACGTACTCATATATTTCACAAGTCACGTGAAACTTTAACTCATATAAAACACATTTCAACCGCGACAGCAATTATATTTCACAACCCTCCAAGTTACATCACTATAAACAAAATTTCGACAAAAATGCACTTAAATCCAAAAAATTATCCCCAAAATCTTGAAAATTGCAGTATCCTTCACAAAAACACCAAAAAAAGAAACTATTTACTTTGAATTTACTGCTAAAATTCACATAGCGTCCCTTGAAAATTAACACGTGACCACGTGGTCGACCAAAATTTAAGTTCACATCCCAAAATACTCAAAATTTAGAAAAACAAATCTCCACAAATTTAAACTATAAACTCTGTATTAATAAATAAACCTCACATTAAGCCTCAAAAGAAAACTAAAGCCTGAAAAGAAAATTAATTAAAAACAAATTATGCCACCACGTGGTGTCCATTCTTCAACGCAAATAATCAATTTCCATGTAGTTATAAAAAAAAATTAGCACAATATTATGAAATAAGTTTACTATTAAAGAGATCAAATCAAAAACAGACCAAAAGTTAAAGGATTACGACACGATGACCAGATTAGAATTTCTAACTAATTGAACACCACGCGGTCGGCCATGTTTCCTCCATCTTTCACCAGCGTATACATTCAAATTTTTTCATCATCAAAACAGGAATAAAGCAAGGGAAAAAAAATTGAGATCTTACCCGCGTCTCCACCAATATGTCGCACCCTACATTAAAATAGATTTAAATATTTATTATCTATGGGGGGAACCGTAGCGGTAGAGCTAAACCATTTTAACAAACACTAGTTACACACCACGCGGTAGGGTGGACATGTTATTTTACACTGATAATTAGCTTACATGTATGGTGGTGAAAGGTGGAAGGCCCAGCGAAGGAAAACTCACAAGTGCATTTTAAAGGAAATTTAATATCATGTATTTTAGACAACTTACATTCCAATGAGGTTTGTGTCCCGGAGGGTTGCTACACACACGTTCTCTCTCTCTAGTGGCGGCCGATCGTCTGGGGAAAAAGAAATGCCATCCCCTCCCCAGCGCAGCCAACGAACAAAGTTCAAACTAGTGGCCCCAGGCCTGACAACTCATACAGGGTTACCACAATATAACTTATGAATATTATTTAATCACATTCCTCATTCATATTTTTTATACAAATGTTGTAGTCTCCTCTAGCGGACGTTTAATCATTTCACTCACTCTCTCACTACACCCACAAAACTGCAGTGTCCTGGTTTTCCAGTTCTCTTAATGTCACTTCTGACTCTAGATATACATTCTTTCAACTCTATTTTTTTGGTTTTTTTTTTGTTTTTTTTTTCTTTTTACATTGTATTTATCACTTCACACTAGCATTCAGGTATCTATATTTACATGTCATTCTTATCATTTTAGCATTCATTCCTATATTGATGACCCCTTCAATTACACTACTACCTTCATTAACATTCCTAGAATTCCACCCACTTTGTTCATAACCCATTTCTTATGGCGAATTAAGTAAAACCAATGGTGTCCACAACAATTGATTTCACACACCTTGTTTCAACCTTGTTTGCATCCAGATGTATGTGTACATACATCTCTTTTGCTGCTATCACAACCTAAAGCTAACACATATATTTACATACACTTCACATTTCTTTTTCTTTTATTCCCATAACACAGTTACCTTCGTTCAATGTACCTGGTACTTTCTGTTTTCGGACATAATTGTAATCCTATGACGTAAGGCAATCAATGAAAGAAAGAAAATGAAATAAACAACCTGTGAGGATATCTTTACTTCCTTGTTATTTAATGTCAAATTACAATGAGGGGACTGGGGGTGTCATGCGAATATCATGTCGCATCTGGCCAAGCGGTTCTCCTGTTCGAACTCTACCGGTCTCACACCAACCCGTTCAATGCTTAGCGGAGGTGCTTATTTATTTAGGTGTATTCGCTTCCCTATAGGGACGTAATGCACTGATGTGGTATTTGCAAATGGGTTTACCCGTTCTTATATGTTGTAGTATGTAGGTTCTAACTCCTATTTGACCAGTTATCTTGACGGGTCCCTTCCACAATAAATTTAATGTTTTGTAAACATTTTTTGCTAATGAGGATTTATCGAAATTCCTTACTAGTACTTTGTCATTGATTTGTGGCTCCCATTTATGTAAATGCCTTTTCTGTTTGGCACGCCTTTTGTCTGCTTTATTCTTTGTGCGCACAAATGCCTTTCCTATCCTTTTAGCATCGCACTTAGGTATACTTGGTAAAGAGGCTGGTACTCCACTGATAACCGGTTCGTGTGGCCTCCCTGTCATCAGCTGGACAGGTGGATAACCATGGTTTGTGTTGATTGAGTGGTTCATGATCCATTCTATATAAGTTAGGTACTCGGGCCATGTCCTATGCTTCATGTGGCATATTATTCTGAGATAGGCATTTAAATCTCGCATTACTCTTTCGCATGGCTTAGAATTCGGGTGGTAATTGCTGATATGGTAAATCTTTATATTTGCATCGTGTCGTTTGGTTGCAAATTTTTGGCCGTGATGCACAGAAGCATCATCTACGAGGATTGCCTTCATTTTACCATACTTCTGAGCGTAATTCTTTACTATTTTGTCCGCGCAGGTCGCACGTGTTAACTTTTTCATGGGGTATAATCTTACAAATTTTGACATCACATCAACCAACACGAAGATATACTTTAAGCCTGCCCTTGCTGTCGGTAAAGGTCCGTGGGCATCAACTGCTACTAGTTCCAAAGGGAATTGCCTTAATATTGCCTGAGGAGGTCGGTCAAATCGTTTATTAAGCGGTTTCGCTCTTTGGCACAAATCACAAGTTACGACAAACGCTCTTTCCTACCTAACTTTGGGAGGTATAAGTGTTCGGAGATAACTAGGCTCGTCCTCTCCACACCTGCATGAATTAGTGCAACATGGTAGGCTTCTATAATTAGTGCTTCCAGAGCTGCTGGTACGTATGCTTTCCATGCTGGGGCATGCTTATCTACTAGCTTGTAAATCATGCCATCCATTTTTCCAAACTTCGTTTTGTTCTCAGGACAGATAGGTGGCACGTTCTCCCATATTGCAGCTAATTTTCTGTCTTCCTGTTGATATTTCTGCAACAATTTCATTTCTTTTGCGACGCGGTTATTTAAATGTAAGTATAGCTTCAATATTTTCACCTCTCTTTGAGAGCTTCCTATTGTTTCCGGAAGGTTCTTTCCTACTTTAATCCTGGATAGTAGGTCGCTGAAAATGTTAATGCTCCCTGGGATATGCCTGAAGTCTACGTTGTAGGACATTATTTCATGGATGTAACGCGAAAGCTTACTACTGGTCATTTTGCAGTTCTTTATGAACGATAAGCTTATATGATCCGTGTACACTATGATTTGTTTATTGTATATGTAATGTTTGAATTTCTGAATTGCAAAGAATATTGCACTAATTTCCTGTTCGGTCATGCAGGCAATGCGTTCCGTTCGGCTTAAGGATCTGGATGCCGTTGCAATTATGCGCATTTTGCCATGTTGGGATACTTGTGCTAGGATGCAGCCGTACGCTATCATTGAAGCATCGGTGTATATAAGAAATGGTAAGTTCATTCGCGGACGTGTAGGAGAATGGAGTTGCTGAATAAATCTTAATCGTTGGAAGGCTGTCTCTTCCACGTCAGACCACCGCCATTTTGTATTCGTAACTAACAAAGCTCTAAGCGGTGCTGTCTCCTTGGCGTAATTTATAAGGAATCTACTTTGATATCCTAAAATACCTAGAAACTTTTTTACTTGTTTGACGTTTTTCGGACGCGGTATATTTAGTACTGCTTCGATTCTCTCCTTGTCTGGTGATAAACTTTCTCCTGAAATTACGTGGCCTAAAAATTTCACTGATTTTTCAAAAAATTTACATTTTTCCCAATTTAGTGTCATGCCACAATTTTTTAATTTGTTAAACACGATTTCCAAATGGTCAAGGTGTTCGTCGGCGCTCAAGTCATGAATTAATATGTCGTCCACATATTGAGATATGTATCCTTCCGATTGTGTACCGAATATGGTGTGCATGGCTCTTAAGAAACCACTTCCAGATACGCTCAGTCCAAATGCACAACGACGAAATTGATAAACTCTTCCCTGGTGGATGAATCCTAAATATTCCCTGAGGCTTGGCACAATTTCAATTTGTAGGTAAGAATTAGTTAAATCAAGTGGCGTGAACCATCGCTGCCTTCCAATACTAGCGAGGATTTCTTCGATATTTTCTGTGCGCATGTGGTCTGGGACTATGTACTGATTTAATATTCGTGCATCAACTGCCAATCTCACTGTCCCAACTTTTTTCTTTACGATACACAAAGGTTGTGCATATGGAGTGTCTGAAAACTATAATTCCTTGTTCCAACATCTCGTCAATTTTTTTAGACACCGCGTCTTTCACGGCCAAAGGGATCATTCTGCACTTGTGTCAGTTTATTGGAATTTCTGCTATTTTAAATGAATACTGATATGCGTTGCATAAGCCTGTACGGTCTGAGAAAATTTCTCTGTGTCAATATCAGCTGGTATAGGCGTTTTTTTGTATTCACTCAACTCGGTTAACCCTCTGATGCGAGTTTTTACCTGCTTGGGGAAGGGTTCTCTCTTCCTCTCTACGTTCACTATTGTCTCCCTTTCGACACCTGCTGCCTCTTCCACGTCATTGTATCCACCACGTCTTGTACATTCTGTGCCATTAACCTAATTATATCGCCACCATTTCCTATATTTACTAGTTCAACGAAAAATTCTTCGTTTTGAATTTCTTCCTCTTCAGGTAAAAACATGTTATCCTGTGACACAGAGGTAAATGGTATTTGAGTTCTTACGCCTGCTATGGTGAATGTGGCCAGCGACTGCTCGTAATCAATCAGAGTACAGTGCGTTTAATAGGTCACTTCCGATAATTATATCGGTAGCTAGGCGTTTTACCACGAAACATACAAAATCTACGCCATATCCGTTTATTTTTGCATTTATTAAATTATGCTGCGAAATCCTTTGTTTAGTTTTGCCGATAGCACCCGTACACATGGCATTTTTGACTGGGAGGGACTGCAATTTCATGCCCAAATTCATTAGTTGATTGTACAAATTCTCGCTGCAGACCGTGACTGAAGATCCCGTATCTAAAATAACTTGGAAAACTCTGCAATTTCGGCAGTTATTCTTGGAGCTTCCATTATTTCTTGGTTTACTATAATTTCTGCGCAACCGATAGATCTGTTTGAGTACAATTCAGAATTTTGTTTTCTCCCTGGAACAATTGTTTACATGTACGTCACTTTGTGTTGCTATATCATTATCATTAGTGTCCCCTATAGACTGATAGCTCTGGGTGGCTTCTAATCGGGAAGGATGCGGAGACTCCATACGTCCCGTGTCTAGTTTTCCGGTGGCGTCAGGGTTCGAACCTGAGTCGTGTGTGCCTGAGAATGTACATAGTTCGTGTTGACTCTGTTGGATGGAGGTGTTGGTGGGCGTGGGACCTCTCTCTCACGTGTCATATCAGCGTTTGTATTTGTTGTATTCAAGGGACTTCTGGGTCGATGGGATGGCCTAACATATTCGTTATGGAAACTTCTACGTGGGTTTTCCCGGTTCGTTCCTCCTCGTCTGTTGAATGACATGTACTGAATAGGGTAGTTATATGGGGCCGATTATGGGTGTAATTCGTTCTCTCATTCCTCTCGTCGGTCGTATGGCCTGGAGGTTCTCTGTCTATTGGACCAGTTCGCGTCAATATGCCTGTTTTGAGGTCCTTCTGCCCTCATCCCATCATTATTTTGCCTAGTGGGATGAGTACTTGTTCTGTGCCACGTGACTGGCCCTTCTATCTGCGGTTCATGACTCTGTAATGCTGCCAATAATTCAATAGCCTCGCTGAGGGTTTGGGGCCTGGCAACAACTAAATGGTGACGAATCATATTTGGGTAATGTCGACATATGGCGCTAATAAAGTCATGTTCAGAAAGGGGAGGATCAAGTAACTTGTTCAGCTGACCCAATCTTAAGAAGTAGTCATGGATTCGTTGTTAACACGCTGATATCTCCCGTTATTGATCTGACTGCGAACATTGTACTGAGCAACCGCATTCCAATATTTCTGTAGGAATGCAATTCTAAAATGTTCATACTGCGCCAAGTCTCCAATCGTTAAACGAAACCAGCTTAGAGCAGAACCAGTTAAGCTCCTCTGAATTATGATCATTTTGTAATTGTCGGGTATCCCTCTCAACGCGAAGTAAGACTCAATATCATTGATAAATTGTTTCGCGTTGTCGCGAGCGCTGTCAAACGTCGGCAGAGGAAGTTTATTGAGGAAATTCATGGGCGGAGGTGGGCGTGTCTCAGTACCTTAAAATTGGTAACTAGTGTTAGGAGATGACAATGGAACGCTTATATGATCGCTCACTCTTCCCTCGACACTTATACCACTACCTGAGGTTACGGACACCGTTGAGGCATGGCACTGTAGATTACTGGCTTCGTGCCTCATCGCTGCTCGTATCTCAGTTACAGCAATTTCCTTTGCCTTTTCTTGCAATTTATCGTACTGGGCGGCAACTACGTGTCATTTCTCCCCATACTTTGTTAATTTCGCTAAGATTTAAGCTTTGATTTTCACCCATTACAGCTTTCACTCTCTCTAGTTCTGTACTAATTACTCGTTCCAATGCTTTATGTCTCTCCTCCATAGTGACACATGTGGTTCTTGCCTCAGCCCTTACTTGTTCTAAATTATATCTTAAAGCTACATCCATTGTCTCTGATGCTGCCAACTTCGTTTATACACTCAGATCTTATCTGGTTCATTTCTACCTGCGTGGATCCCAGTTCACTCCTAATGGCACTTCTATTTGTAAGGTATGTCTGACGCGATTAACCTCACCCACTACGCTATTCAGTTGTTTCTCTAACTGAGAGCTTAGCACACATTGTTTCTCTGTAATCTTAGCTTCCTGTTCCCTAAGTTGTTGACTTTACCTTAGCTCCATTTCAGTATTTTGCGCTGTTATTTTACTGTCTAATGTGCTAACTTGTGCTGTGATTTTACTGTCTAACGTATTCATTTTTTCTATCAGCTGAAGCATTAAACTATTCATACTGCTTAGTCCTGGGTCGGCAAGGGGAGGAGATTGCTCTGCTATTCTAACTTCTGCTTCTGGGACTACTTCTACGTTAGCTTCCGTATCCTCAAATACACTATTCTCTACCATACATCTATCATCTGCCATTTCGTTATTTTTACTTATTACTTTTCTATTCCTAAGTATCATTTACGTAAGATTACTGCCTCGTTTCTGGAAGAAAGGAAAACATTTTTTTACTGTATTCTGTTCCCTATTACTGGCAGCATCAGCCTATTTAAGCATAAATGGTTTAGCACAAGATTACAAGATTATTAGTATACAACTGAAATTGGTTGCACTTACTCGTTGATGTCCGTATCCGTCGTTAGGGTAATCCTGGGTAGGGGAATAGCACTGGTTTGGCACTTTCACTGGGGGGATATAGGTTGTTGTTTTCTGGGGCTGTTCTGCTGGTGATGGCCGCTGTGTTGTCTCCGTCGTCGACTTCCGCAGGTGTTCCGGAATTCGAACTCCGTTGCGTCTGTTCTCCGTGGATGTTGTAGTTTCCCTGCCGCGTCGGTCAGAACTCCAACACATGCATACTGGTTGGCACCTTATCGAAGAAATACACTTTAGTCGCCAAAAACTATGACACCGTATTCAGTACTACATGATCCAGGTTGCTCGCCAAAGGTCACTGGTACAGTCCGGACTTCGAAAACCACGTTGGGTGCCAAATTATGAGGCGGTCCTTGCCCGTTAGGTACCTCGTTGAGCCCTCCCGGTACTCAACACCTCATATGAGAAGATATGTGATGGGTGAGGATTACGAATGGGAGGTTTCCAACAGGTCGGGGATTTTCTCAGGGTAGATCTGCATGAATTATCTCTTTTGAGTTTCAGGGGGTGGGTGCGTCCGGACAGGGCATGGGTATTATATAGAAGACACCACGACCGTTGAATGTCAGGTTTATTGAAATACGTAGTCCTCTCCACTCGTCACCGTTATCTTGATGTTATGTATGTATCTGTGTACGCATTGTTTGTGAACGTCGAGGGCATTACTTCGTGCATTCGCGAACACGGCCTTTGATGCATTTTCAGTACTTGTGGACCCCTTCACTCGCCGAAACAGAGTATTCGCGAACACGGACTTTGATGAATTTTCATTACTTGTGGACCCCTTCACTCGCCGAAACAGAGTATTCGCGAACATGGACTTTGATGAATTTTCATTACTTGTGGACCCCTTCGCTCGCCGAAACAGAGTGATTTTCTAGCAAAGCTCAAACGTCGCCATTGCGCAAATTTCCTCTTTCTTTCGCCGAACTTTGGACACTTAAGAGGTCATGTGACCTGTTACTTGTTTCTGATAGGTTGTTTCATCCCTACTCATAAACCTAAAAGCAATTTCTCGTGTCTGAAACGTGTATTCTATGCGATTTTCACTTTCCCACAGTCAGGCTAATTAATGCATAAGCATGTTTAAAAATGTGTAACTTTAATCTCGGTTGTCAACTTGACAATGTCTTCTTTAAAAAAATTAAATCTCGGTGTCTATTCTATCATCACGTAGCATGTGCAGGCCAAGACATGGCTGGAGACGAGGGTCTAACCTTAGACAATGCCACCTTTGTCGGCAAGCAACACAATGAAAGTACCTGTGAGGAAGGTGTTCATTCCCCTCGCTATTTGGGTTTTCGTGCTTTCGATAATATATATCGGGATGGCCTGTTTAGTATCTGCAGTTGTATATTTCATCATTTTCCTCTATATTTATTATAACTTTGTTTAATTCATATTGTGGTATCTATCCGCCCTTAATTATGCATGTAATAAGACTTTCGAGGTTATTATGGCAATGTTATCCCTAACAGGGACGGTATCAAGGCTCAGATCGACAACTGTCATCATCGTCGATGTCTGTGTCTTACCGGTTTGCGGTGCTAAGTTTTCTGTAGGAAAAGGGGCCTCGTCCGTCGAAGAAATGGACCAGGAAGACACGGACCACACTGCAAGAAAGGTAACGAAAAAGCGCCAGGATAAACTCGACGATAAAGAAACAGGTGTTAGCCCTACACCGAAGAAAAAGGGTAAACTGATTCGACCACCGTTAAAGTTGTCTTAATGTAGAGACTACAGTAGCTTACAAGAGACTAAATTACGACCGCAAGACAAGTTTCAAATCCGACGCTACACACCACTGCGGTGTGGTATTGACTCAGAAGAGGGCATTCCTGCTCACGGGGGCACTATGATGCTACTCAGGGATGACATTTGTAGATCCGTTACAGCTACATTCTGATTTATAATCTGTAGCTGTAAGTATTAAGCTGCCATCAATCGAATTTTGCATTTGCACTGTATATCTCTCACCATCAGATGACCTCTCGTTAATTGACCTTGAAGATCTGGTTTCCCAACTTTCAACACCATTTCTAATAGTTGTAGACTTTAAAACCCATCACCCACTATGGGGCTGAACTCGGCATGTTCGAGAGGCCACCTCATTGCGAAATTCTTGGAAAGCAATAACTTGGTTCTCCTGAATACCGGAGAGCCAACGTTCCCTTCAGAGGCCTTTAACACCTATTTGCACCTCGATTTGGCAGTATGTTCATCCCAGTTAGCACTTTCATTACAGTGGAATGTCCACCCTGATTTACATTCCAGCGACCACTTCCATGTCTTCTTAGTCTCTTAGCACAAAATGTGTCTCCCTCATGTATCCCTAGATGGTGCTTTGATCGTGCCAACTGGAACCTTTACACCCAGTTGGCTGTTCTTGATTACAACGAGCACGATTCTGTGAATGATTTGGTTCATCTCACAGAGAAAATTCTTACCGCTGCAGAACAGCCTATTCCACTTTCGGCTACCCAACCCGGTCAATTTCCTGTCCCATGGTGGACCAACGACTGCCGGAGTGCTATTCGTGCTCGTAGACGTGCTCTACGGGTATTTCAACGACACCCTACCCTAAGTAATCTAATCGAGTACAAGAAAGAGCGTGCACAGTCTAGGCAAATAATTAAGGATAGCAAAAAGATCTCATGGAACAACTTTGTCTCATCTTTTAACAGATGGACACCATCTGTTGTATGGGATAGGTTAAGGCGCGTGGCCGGAAAATCAACCTACTTGCCAATCGCTGGTCTGAAAACACCTGCAGGAATTATTGATCCGTTTGTCGTGGCCAAAACCTTCGGCTGTGCTTTCGCTCAGGTGTCTCGCTCTAGTAATTATGCTCCTGAGTTTATCTCAAGACTGGGGTAGAATCTCAAGGTTTCGTGTTAAGTTCCTGCAACCTTGAAGATTATAACCGCCTCTTCACCTTGGCAGAGTTAGAACGCGCTCTTTCATCATCGCGACTGAAAGCACCAGGACCGGACGGAATCAACGTTCAAATGTTACATCTCTCACCTGAAAGTAAGGCATTCCTGCTCGAGGTCTATTACTGTATTTGGGTTGATGCCACGTTTCCGGACAAGTGGCGAGAAGCCACAATTATGCCTATCTTGGAAGCTGCCAAGGGCCGTCACTTCCCTTCTAGCTACCTTCCTATTTCCCTCACTAGTTGCGTGTAAAAGGTGATGGAACGCATGATAAATGGGCGGTTGGTATGGTGGCTGGAAACGCACAACTTACTGAATAACATCCAGTGCTGTTTTCGACGACGCCGTTCAACAGTGGATCATCTTGTGTCCATGTCGACACAGATTGTGAACGGATTTCTTAAAATCTGTCAAACAGTCGGAAAATTTTTTGACCTCGAAAAGGCTTATGATTCGTGTTGACGGGAGGGTTGCTACGTACTCTGCACACCTGGAATATACGTGGACGCCTACCACTCTTTCTTCAGGAATTCTTGAAAGACCGCGTATTCCGAGTGTTGGCTCGGTTCTTTCTAACCTTTTTGTTCAAGAGAACGGTGTACCACGGGGATCGGTACTAATTGTTACGTTGTTTGATATTGCGATTAATTCTATCTCGAAATGTGTACCTCCGGGGGTCTCGTGCCTATTTGTACCGTCTACTGTATATCTCAGCGCATTCCGTGTTTAGAGCGCCGTCTTCAGATCGTTTATAGCTCAGCTCGCGCATCTGTGCTGAAGAAATTAATCCCAGTACATAACTCTGGCCTTCGATTTGCTACTGGGCTTTTCCAACAAGCCCAGTTGTAAGTCTACGCCGAGGCGACTGAACCCCCTTTGCAATATCGGCGGGAGGTTTTGTTAGGCGGTTATGGCTGTGGATTAAACGCACTGCCCTCGCATCCGACTTTTAGACGTGCTATACAGGAACACTCGTTTATACCCACAGCCGCCAGGTTTTCGTTTCCGCGAGCTTCTTAGGCGTCATGAACTTGAGCTACCCAGGATGCTCCCTAGGGGTGAACGAGAGTATCCTCCTTGGTAACGTGCAGCACCTCCCGTTGATCTACGAATGACTGTGCACAGTAAGTCCACAACGCCCCCGAGCAGTATGCGCAGTTTGTTTTTAGAGTTTTTATCGCGCAATAGGGTTTTTAATTTTGTTTATACTGACGGGTCCAATAGTTCTGCCGGTGCTGGATGTGCATATGTCCATGGGGCCGAACCCTATACATTCGGTCTCCATGGCAGCACTTCCATATACACTGCAGAACACCACGCCATACATCGAGCCCTTTTATATATTCGCCGCCGAAGGTTGGGCAACTGCCTTATACTCAGCGATTCCCTTAGCGCACTTCAGAGCTTGCGTGACCTGTACAACCCTCACCCCCTTGTACAGAGTATCGAGGACGCCCTCCACGTTATGCACGCCTAGGGGTCAGCGTGGTATGTGCCTGGGTTCCTGGTCACGCGGGGTTGCGGGGAAATGAAATGGCGGATTCGGCAGCAAAGGCGGCTACGACACGGCCCAGTGTGAACTTTTCTGTCGTCCTCTCCGAAGACTTGCGGCTCGTGCGGAGAGCGGTACTCTCGTGCTGGCGCGGTGAGTGGACTGCTCTCCACAACAACAAACTTCGAGAGATAAAAGGGCTTCCAATTACCTGGGCCACTTCCTGTCCTGCATCCCGGCGGGAGGAAGTTGTTTTAGCGCGTTTACGTATTGGTCACTGCTATTTTAGTCACATTTTTTTTTAGTAAACGGGACCCAGAACAGATTTGCGTCCTGTGCGGTCGGTACCTGTCAGTCCGACACGTAGTTTTAGATTGTTTTATATTAGCACGTCTCCGCCGGTCTCTCCAGCTGCCGGCCAGCTTGGCAGAGGTACTGGCGGATGACGAGCAAGCGGTGTCCAAGGGTTTAGCTTTCTTTTTATCATTAAATTTTAGAACATATGTCCAAACCATTTGGGCACTTTAGTCATTTTAGCCTTTCACCTGCTTTAAGTTTTCTTTTGGTGTGTGACGTATTGTTGAGCGGTTGCTTTATATAGTTTTTATCTAAATGACCATCTTTTAGGTTTTTAGCTCGTTTTATTCTTTTCGGCACTGTAAAGGCGCTAATAACCTTGTAGTTGAGTGCCCTTAAACCCATTCATCATCACCCAGTACTTCTACGGGTTGCCGCTCCCGTAGTCGTATTCGAGGAACCGGCAGGGCTTGTGTACAGTCGGTTTCCCGATCCCCTTCTGGAAGGGACTCTTCTGACTCCCGCACCTCTGAGGAGTCGCTCATGGAGCGACCGTTTGTCGGTTTCAAGTCCGTCAAAGTGCGGAAAAAAGAGACATGACGTCCGACTACCTGAACCTGCATTCCTCGCGCCCTTACAGTCTTGAATTTTCTCCCTAACACCGCCGCTCCCCCCTAGCCCATTTCCATGACTCTTTTGACGTGGAAAATTCGTGGTGTGCGCTCACATAGGGCAGAGCTCCAGCTCTTGTTGCGGTCCTACAACCCCATAGCGGTTTGTTTACAAGAGACCAAACTTCGTCCTCAGGATACTTTTGATTTGCGTCATTAGATTCCGGTACGCTTCGACCTTGTGCCGGAAGAGGGCTCTCCTGCTCATGGTGTTGTCATGATCCTCACACGCACTGTTGTTTTTGTTCAACCTCTGCCCCTTAACACTACGTTGGAAGCTGTTGCTCTTCGGCCCAGTCTTCCCGGTTTATCCTTTACCTTATGCACAGTTTACCTTCCCCCTTCAGACTCCGTCCTTCCTGCCGACCTCTCCCAACTCGCTTCGCAGCTCCCCACACCCTTTCTTCTCTTGGGGGATTTTAATGTCCATCATCCGTTTTGGGGCTCTCCTAGGGCGTGTGTAAGGGGAACCCTACTCTGACTTCTTGGACCAGTTTCCTCTCCTTGTTTTAGACTGGTGAACCCACCTTTTTTCCGATTCTACCGATACTCCCTCCTACCTCGATCTTTCTCTCTGCTCCACACAGCTTGCTCATTGTTTCCAATGGCATGTGGTATCTGACACTCATTCCAGTGATCACTGCTCATGTGTGCTAATTGCTCTCCCACAACGTTCCCCGCTCGCGTGCAGCCTCATGGCAACTCTCCAAGGCTAACTGGGCGCTCTTTTCCGAAGCTGCCACATTCAAGGATTCAGAGTTTCCTACTATTCACCTTCTGGTCGACCATTTCACTTCAGTTGTTGTCTCCGCTGCCGAGCAATTTATTCCGAAATCCTCCACGGAGCCTCGGCGTTTGTCTGTCCCGTGGTGGACTCTTGAGTGCCGCGATGCCCTTCGCGCACGCCGGAAAGCTCTTAGGGTATTTCAACATCACCCCACCGTCAATAACTTGGTAGCTTATAAACACCTGCGCGCACGAGCCCGACGTGTTTTTAGGGCTAGCAAAAGAGCGTCCTGGACTTCCTTTGTTGCCTCTTTCGCACACCACCCCTTCTGTGGTTTGGGAGATACTCCGTCGTGTTGCCGGTAAACGGCCACCCTCATTCATTCCTGGACTTCAGGTTGCACCTCTCACTGTTATAGATGCGGTTGATGTTGCTGACTGCGTGGGTAGCGCTTTTGCTGCCGCCTCCAGCTCAACCAACTACGTTTCGACGTTTCGGATCCTCAAGTCTCAGATTGAGGCCCCGGAATTATCTTTCCGCTCAGCTAACCGGGAGTGCTACGACGCAGAATTTAGCTTACTGGAGCTGGACTCGGCGTTATGCTCCTCTCCCTTATCCGCTCCTGGGCCTGATGGTGTTAACGTGGCTATTGTTGCATACCAGGGTTGTAAGGGGGGTTGAAAGACTTACAAACCTAATCTACAACTGGGGGTGTAGCTATAGGGATGGTAGAGCAAATAAAACATCAAAACCAACCTAAACTGAAGAACTCTATTTTAAGAAGCCTAGTAATTAATTATACAGAGTATTCCCTGAGTCTAGAAGAGACCAGAGGTGCTTTGGTAATACTTCATGACATAATAATTTGATATAACCTTACCGTTGGCGACGGGTTAGGTGTATGGCTGGGCTTGTGGAAAGATGCATCATCTGCTGAGTCCGGCGGGGCCATAGTATTCGTAGAAACACTGTTAGATAGACTTCTGTTACCTCTCACAGGGACCGACATAAAGTCTCCTCTGACATCCCTGCGACGTTTCTCACCGAGGGCTAACTCTACCTGGCTTAAAAAGTCAATTCAGCGATTCCCACTAACTATTTGCATCATACCGTTTGCGTCATTGAGAGAATGTTTAAGCCTGTACTGACCTATTATTTCTTCTGATCAGCAGACCCAGTCTGGGTCACATGTGGATAATTTCCTTATGCCAACAGTCTGCCAGTCAGCAGAATTTACGTTTGACATACATTTCTGTCAGAATCAATACACGTTACAGAATACCGAAATTTCAAAATCTAGCTCAGCCTATACACGCAACACTATGCTTCAACACCTCTCCTTTGCTAGTAAAGACTTTCTGCTACGCATGTACAACCGCATCTGGCGTGACGGAGTTTTCCCTGCAGCTTGGTGCGAGGCAACTAACATTCCGGTCCCAAAACCGGGTAAGGACCGCCGTTTGCCCTCCAGTTACCGCCCCAACTCCCTCACCAGTACAGTGTGTAAGGTGATGGAGCACATGATTACTGGGCGCTTACGATGGTAGCTTGAGTCGGAGAACCTTCTGTGCAACATCCAATGCGGATTTCGCCGTTTCCGTTCCAGCACTGATCACTTGATTTCCCTCTCGACTCATATGAACGCCTACCTGCGCCGCTGCCAAACTGTGGCCGTCTTTTTTACCTTAGGAAAGCCTATGACTCCTGTTGGCCGACTGGCATATTACGCACCATACATCAGTGGGGTCTTCGTGGTCGACTTCCCATTTTCCTCCGGAAATTCATGGTGGAGCGGTCCTTTCGTGTTCGGGTTGGGTGTAATTTATCCCGCGTTTTACATCAGGAAAATGGGGTACCCCAGGGTTCGGTCCTCAGCATTACCCTCTTTGCCATCGCCATCAATCCTATAATTGAATGTATTCCAGCTGGAATATCCTCTTCTTTATTTGTGGATGACTTCGCCGTACATTGTAGCTCTCGGCGGACGAGTATTTTGGAGCGTCGGCTCCATATCTGTTTGTTTTGGATCCAGGATACGCTCCATGTTTTGCACGCCTCGGGCGTTAGCGTGGTGTTTGCCTGGGCTCCTGGTCACGTGGGCCTGCGCGGGAACGAAATGGCGGATTCGGCAGCCAAGGTGGCAACCATTGATCCCAGTGTTACCATCTCATGTGTGACGGCGGAAGACTTTCGGCTTGTGCGTAGGGCTGCGCTCTCGTGCTGGCGCGACGAGTGGTTTGCTCTCCGTGACAAGCTCCGAATGGTAAAGGAGCTTCCGAATCACTGGGTGACCTGTCGCATATCGCGGTGGGAAGAGGTCATTTTGGCTCGGTTGCGCATTGGACACTATTATTTTAGCCATAACTTTTTATTAAACCGGACAGCGGCTCCAGCCTGCTCGTTCTGCGGTGCCGAACTGTCGGTGTGCCATGTATTTTTAGACTGTTTTAGATTCGCACGTCTCCGGAGGTCTCTCCAGCAGCCGGCCAGCTTGGCAGAGATACTCGCGGATGACGAGACGGCAGTGGATAAAGTCTTAGCGTTTGTTTTTTTCTATAAATTTTAGAATTTTGGCCCATGAACCTGGATATTTTAACCATTGTAACCTCTTTTCTGGTTTTAATGTTTTTAGTTTCCTTTTTGTTAGTCTTTCCCACCGTCGTGCGGGCGTTTTTCTTGTTTTTTTAGCCCCTCAAAATCCAACCTCTGCGGTCCTCGTCCCGAGGGGTGGGCAACAGGAAGTAGGGGACTGACTGATGGGGTGACGTACGGTGGGGACTTGGTATATCCCAGGACCGCTACGGCTGCCGAGAAGGCCCATCAGTAACCCCGAAAACTGGCAGAAGAGGCTCTGGTATTTTTCCCCAGGGACCTACTACGGTAGGTACGGGATTGGCGTTCCCGGGGTCCCTAGCCACTCACCCTCATTTCATCCCCTTCACCTCCATCAACTGTGCCACGCTCTGCTAATGCTGATCAGTATGCATCACTTTCTTCCCCTTCTAGTTTTTTATTATAATTATTAGCACTTAAGGTCTTAGGTTTATAACTCCTGTCTCACCAGCAGGGATGTCTCCTATCTCCGTGGTTCTGTCCCACGGTCTTCAGCGCGGCTTCCGACATGTGTGCTCTCCGGAGGTCTCAAAAGTGAAGGTTGAGCGGACCCTTCGCACTGCCCCTATGTGTAGCCTTAGGTGCGGAGCCCGTCCACACCGTCAAGTACACCCACGTAGCTCCTTGAGGGCCCGATCTGTGTTAATCTCCCGACGGCCGTGTTGCCGTTGGGTTAGTATCACGGACCGGACGTGTTACCGCTGACGGAACCGCGGTGTAATCAACCACAAGTCCCCTGAATCCGCGTGTGCCCCTTATGCGCAGCGCGGCCTGAAGTGGGGAGCCACCGGCGGTTATTCCTGTGGTAGGGGCATAAAGCCGGGGTGTGCGTGGTGAACGGTTTACTCATACGGACAAGCAGTGGATTTTGAAGGGTAGCTTTTCTGAGGTACAAATGAGATCGGTCATGGGCCATGACGGCACAGACCGTGAAGATTCGGTGTCTTTCTTTTTTAACCCCCGGATGGCTGGCTAACGCCGACGGTTCCGGATGGGGGTCTCTATCATCATGTCTCCGCGCTAAACCTCTTTCACTGACCCCCCCAGGGGCCTACTTCTGTAGGTACGGGTTTGGCGAACCCGGGGTCCCGAGCCAACAGTCTCCCTCGTGTGGGCTCCTCTTCGTGGCTGAGGGAGACGGTCAACAGGCCCACCCACGTGTAGGCCGTGCGTGGAGACCCGTGTCGGTGGAAAGGTTCGTCCTGGTGGTTGAGGGATGCGTATCTGAGCTCGTAACAGTATTTTTCTGAATTCGGGGAGGGTACGCATTACTAATACACTACTTTGGCTTCTGCTTCGCCTAAACGGGAGGTTAGGGACTAACCCACCCCTAATCAATCGGCCAGGACTAGGTATTGTACCGACCTCCAGGGTGAGTGGGACGGCGAGCTCGCTATATCCCCTGTGTAGCCCTGTCATCCCAGTGGGATGACCCCTTGTTGGGCTCCGTGGTGGGTGGGGAGCACTGGGGGATGAAACCTAGCCCATTTTTTATGGCCAAAACTAACAACAATAATAAATTATTTAAGAAAGATGGAAAAGAAGTAGTGGAGTCTAGTGGTCCTCGCTACTTAGTTGTAACAAGAAAGGAGGAGGGCAAGAACTTTTTGACAGTGAACCCGTTTATCATCCAGAAGGGCTTAGATAAAATTGCCGGTCCAGTCAAGTCGTGTACTCGCTCCAGAAACGGCACGCTCCTTGTGGAAGCGCACTCGTTTTCCCAGGCAGCGACATTATTAAAAGCCACGTTATTGGGCAGCTATCCCGTCACAATTGCGGTGCACAAGACCCTGAACTCTTCCGGCGGGGTCGTCACCACTCGTGCGTTGGACGGGATGTCAAATGAGGAAATCAAGGAGAACCTAGAAGACCAGGGTGTCACCGCTGTATACCGAGTACAACGCAGAGAACGAGGGGAGTTGGTGCCTACCCGTACCCTGTTCCTGACCTTTGATCGGGTAGACCTCCCGCAAAGGCTTAGGGCAGGGTATGAGACCATGGAGGTTAGGCCATATATACCCAACCCCCTCAGATGTTTCAAATGTCAACACTTCGGTCATACAAGTGAATTTTGTAAGGGTGTGCCAACATGTGTTGAGTGTGGTCAGCCTAAACACGAGGATGCCTGCACATCCCCGGTAAAATGTGTCAACTGTGCTGGTGAACATCCATCCAGCCACAGAGAGTGCCCACGTTTCCTAGAGGAAAAGGAGATACAGGCGATCCGAGTAACGGAGAAGTTATCCTTCTCGGATGCCCGTAAACTCCTACGTACTCGTCAACCCTCGGTCCCAAGATCTGCTACTTACAGCTCCATAGCTGCTAAGGTGGCACCGAGGAAAGAAGTCGCTATTCAGACCAGCGATTGTGAGGCTACTATAACCGATAAAGTCCTTACCGCCACACCTGCACAAAAGACCACCAAGACATCCAAGCCGGCTCCTCTCTCACCTCAATCGCCGAGGGAGAAGTCCGCCTCGTCCTCACCTAAGCCGTCAACCTCATCGACCGTCAAGCCTGTTATAGTGTACGATGCACCGCCCAAAAAGTTTAAGACCAATTACACAAAATCAGACTTCCTCAAGGATACTAACAAAGACACCGTCAAGAAAAAAAGTTCTAGGGCATCTAGAAGTTCATCTTCTGAGGGGTCTTCTGGTGAAGAAACGGATCGACAACTACCATCATCGTCGATCTCTGTGTCCAACCGGTTTGAGGTTCTCGAACCTAAGTTTTCTATAGGGAAAGGGGCCTCATCCGTGGAAGAAATGGACCAGGAAGACACGGACCACACTGCTAGAATGGCAATGAAAAAGCGCCAGGACAAACCCGACGAAAAGGAAACAGGTGTTAGCCCTACACCGAAGAAAAAGGGTAAGCTGATTCGGCCACCGTTAAAGTCGTCTTAATGTAGACCGATTTTTAAACCTATCTCCATAGTTCCAATGGCTATCCTCCAATGGAACATGCGGGGTTTAAGAACACATCGACCAGAACTGGAACTTTTGCTCAGTAAGCATAACCCCTTTGTGGTATGCTTACAAGAGACTAAGCTACGACCGCAAGACAAGTTTAAAATTCGACGCTACACACCACTGCGGTGTGATATTGACACAGAAGAGGGCATTCCTGCTCACGGGGGCACTATGATGCTCCTCAGGGATGACATATTTGTAGACCCGGTACAGCTGCAATCTGATATACAATCTGTAGCTGTAAGGATTAAGCTGCCAACAATCGAATTTTGCATTTGCAATGTATATCTCCCGCCATCATATGACCTCTCGTTAATGGACCTTGAAGATCTGGTTTCCCAACTTTCAACACCATTTCTAATAGTTGGAGACTTTAATGCCCATCACCCACTATGGGGTTCAAAACGGGCATGTTCGAGAGGCCACCTCATTGCAAAATTCTTGGAGAGCAATAACTTGGTTCTCCTGAATTCCGGAGAGCCAACGTTCCTCTCAGACGCTTATAACACCTATTCGCACATCGATTTGGCAGTATGTTCATCCCAGTTAGCAGTTTCATTGCAGTGGAATGTCATCTCTGATTTACATTCCAGCGACCACTTCCCATGTCTTCTTAGTCTCTTAGCACACGATGTGTCTACCTCACGTAACCCTAGATGGCGCTTTGATCGTGCCAACTGGAACCTTTACACCCAGTTGACTGTCTTTGATTACAATGAGCACGATTCTGTGAATGATCTAGTCGATCATCTCACAGAGACAATTCTTTCCGCTGCAGAAGAGTCTATTCCACGTTCGGCCACCCAACGTGGTCGACTTCCTGTCCCGTGGTGGAACAACGACTGCCGGAATGCTATTCGTGCCCGTAGACGTGCTCTACGGGTATTTCAACGACACCCTACCCAAAGTAATCTAATTGAGTACAAGAAAGCGCGTGCACAGTCTAGGCAAATAATTAAGGATAGCAAAAAGATCTCATGGAACAACTTTGTCTCATCTTTTAACAGATGGACACCATCGTCTGTTGTATGGGATAGGTTAAGGCGCGTGGCCGGAAAATCAACCCACTTGCCAATCGCTGGTCTGAAAACACCTGCAGGAGTTGTTGTTGATCCGTTTGTCGTGGCTAACACCTTCGGCTGTGCTTTCGCTCAGGTGTCTAGCTCAAGTAATTATGCTCCTGAGTTTATCTCAATGAAGACTCAGGTAGAATCTCAAGGTTTCGTGTTTAGTTCTAGAAACCTTGAAGATTATAACCGCCTCTTCACCTTGGCGGAGTTAGAACACGCTCTTTCATCATCGCGACTGACAGCACCAGGACCGGACGGAATCCACGTTCAAATGTTACAACATCTCTCACCTGAAGGTAAGGCATACCTGCTCGAGGTCTATAACCGTGTTTGGGTTGATGCCACGTTTCCGGACAAGTGGCGAGAAGCCACCATTATACCGATTTTGAAAGCTGGCAAGGACCGTCACCTCCCTTCTCGCTACCGTCCTATTTCCCTCACCAGTTGCGTCTGCAAGGTGATGGAACGCATGATAAATGGGCGGTTGGTATGGTGGCTGGAAACGCACAACCTACTGAATAACATCCAGTGCGGTTTTCGACGACGCCGTTCAACAGTGGATCATCTTGTGTCCATGTCGACACAGATTATGAACGGCTTTCTTAAAAACTGTCAAACAGTCGGAATATTTTTTGACCTCGAAAAGGCTTATGATACGTGTTGGCGTGCAGGGTTGCTACGTACTCTGCACACCTGGAATATACGTGGACGCCTACCACTCTTCCTTCAGGAATTCTTGAAAGACCGCGTATTCCGAGTAAGGGTTGGCTCGGTTCTTTCGAACCTTTTCGTTCAAGAGAACGGTGTACCACAGGGATCGGTGCTAAGTGTTACATTGTTTGCTATTGCGATTAATTCTATCTCGAAATGTGTACCTCCGGGGGTCTCGTCAAGCCTATTCGTAGATGACTTTGCCGTCTACTGTACATCTCAGCGCACTTCGTTTATACAGCGCCGTCTTCAAACCACCTTGGACAACCTTAAGGTTTGGAGTTTAATGAACGGCTTCCGATTCTCTGCTGAGAAAACCATCTGTGTTAACTTCTGGCGTCAGCGGAGTCGACTACCTCCAAGGCTCCGGCTAGGCGCTGATCTACTACCTTTTGCAGATGAGACGAGGTTCCTTGGATTGATATTTGATAGAAAACTTAGTTGGTCGTCGCATATAGCACAACTGAAAGCACGATGTGACCGATCTTTAAATATCTTGCGGGTACTAAGTGGAAAATCGTGGGGAGCGGACCGTACAGTGTTATTGCGACTGTATCGCACACTTATCCGTTCCAAATTAGATTATGGTAGTATCGTTTATGGCTCAGCACGACCATCTGTGCTGAAGAGATTAGACACAGTCCATAATTGTGGCATACGTATAGCAGTTGGGGCATTTCCAACGAGCCGAGTTATAAGCCTGTATGCTGAGTCTGCAGAACCTCCTCTGCAGTACAGGCGCAACATGCTATTAGCAAATTATGGCTGTGGACTTAATTGCATGCCCACACATCCAACGTTTACGCCGTTCTTTAACACCTTTATGGACGTGCGTTATAGGAACACTTCTATTAAACCAAAGCCACCTGGTTTTCGATTCCGGGAGCTCCTTAGACATCTTAATACTGAAATACCCAAGATGTATCCTAGGGGGGAGAGGACATACCCTCCTTGGTTGTGCAGAGCGTCCCACGTTGATCTGAGCATGACCACACATGATAAATCTACCATGTCTATGTCTAGTATCCGCATATGCTTTTTAGAATTTTTATCGCGATATCAGGACCATATTAAAATTTACACCGATGGGTCCAAGAATTCAGATGGCGTTGGTTGTGCTTACGTGTGTGGAACCGAACCCTATACATTCGGATTCCACACTAGCACTTCCATTTTTACCGCAGAGCTCTATGCAGTATACCGAGCCATTTTACACGTACGTCGACGAAAGTTGGGGAACTGCTTAATCCTGAGTGATTCCCTCAGTGCACTTCAAAGCCTACGGCAGCTGTACAACTACCACCCCATTGTGCAGCGGATACAGGATGCCCTCCACGTTTTACACGCTTCTGGCGTGAGCGTGGTGTGTGCATGGATTCCTGGTCACGTAGGCTTGCGGGGGAATGAAATGGCGGATTCGGCAGCCAAGACGGCTACCATGAAGCCCAGGGTTCGACTACCATGTGTGACATCGGAAGATTTTAGGGCGGTATTACGGAGAGCTGTGCTAACCTGCTGGCAGAAAGAGTGGTCCGCTCTCCGCAATAATAAACTTAGATCTATTAAGGAACTTCCGATTCCCTGGGTTACCTCCTGTCGGTCATCTCGTCGCGAGGAGGTGACTTTGGCTCGGTTGCGCATTGGGCATTGTTATTTTAGCCACAGCTTTTTATTGAATAAAACTCCGGTTCCTGTTTGCCCACTGTGCAGTGGTGACCTGACTGTCCGTCACTTGTTTTTAGATTATTATAGCTTGGCACGTCTCCGCAGGTCTCTCCAGCTGCCGGCCAGCTTGGCGGATATCCTCGCGGATGACGAAACGGCAGTGGGCAAAGTTTTAGTATTTGTTTCAGCTGTGGATTTTAGAATTTAACCTCAAGTATTTTTTTGTTATTTTTTTTAGTATATATATGTGTGTAGTTTTAACAGGTTTATAGATAATAATATATATTTTTAGAAATCTTTATATCTGGCTTTTGCCATGACTTCTTTTTTAAAGGGCGCTGATGACCGCCGTAGTTGAGCGCCCCTATACACATCATCATCATCATCTCTTTCACTGACCCTTTTCTGGTAATGACCTTGGCATGTAATGGCAAAACGTTTAAAGATGTTAGTCCCTTTTATATAAAGCGTGAGCTGGATAAGATCATTGGCCCTGTCAAAAACGCTACGCGTCTCCAAGACGGTAGCTTACTATTAGAGACCACAAGTGCAGACCAAGATAGTAAACTGCAAAAAGCGTCTTTGTTGGGCTCCTACCCTATCCGGGTAGCCCCACACAAAACACTTAACACCTGTAGAGGAGTAGTCACCACCTCCAGCCTAGATGGTCTTGCAAATGAAGAAATAGTAAGTTGCCTCTCTGACCAGCTTGTTTGTCAGGCGTACCGGCTAACACGGAAACAAGATGGCAAGGTGTACCCATTACGTACGGTATTTCTAACTTTTGCTGGGACGAAGTTACCCGAATACATATATTGCGGCTATGAACGTGCTACCGTCCGCCAGTATGTCCCGAACCCCATGCGCTGTTTCCAATGTCAGCGGTTCGGACATACTAAGGTCACGTGTACCAATCCTGCTCTTTGTGAGCAATGTGGCCTGGCGAAACACGAAGACACAAACTGCACTCGAACACCCTGTTGCGTAAACTGCGGCGGTAGTTATCCTTCCAGCTCGCGACAGTGCCCTAGATTTATGGACGAAAAAAGTATTCAGGAGCTACGTGTAAAAGAACGCCTGACATTTCCAGAGGCACGACGGCGCTTTGAACAACTAAAGCCTGCTACCACTACTACTGGGTATGCATCAGCAGCTCGCCGTACTCCTAATACCACAGTTGCTGTTCAACACGTCCCTGTCGCTCACGCATCCACGCAGACAGACTTTCTAGCCGTTAAACCCACGTCTCAGACTGTTTGTATATCCACCAGCACAGCCTCCGCTTCAACCGTACAGACTCCAGCCACCAAGCCATCAGCGGGTAACAGCCATCCCGTAGTAAATGCGAAAAACCGATCCCGGCCACCACATAGATCGCGAAGTCGCTCGCCTTCTATTAGATCCCGGTCTCGTTCTACGAGCCGTAGGAGTTCTGACTCCCGAACATCGGCGGAGTCACAGGAGGCTAACGATTTTCGAGTCGTAGGGCCCAAATCAGCCAAGGTCAAGAAAAAGGTTAAAACGGCCCGCTAAAAACTCTTTATGGAAATAATCCAGTGGAATGTCAATGGTTTTCGAGCTCGTGCTCAAGACCTACAACATTTAGATTCTCAACGGTCACCATCAATTATTTGTCTCCAGGAAACCCACTTACATCCCAATCACTCGTTACACCTTCACTCCTTCTCAGCATTTAGAAGCGACTCTCTTGCAGGTGTGCGTGCAAGCGGTGGCGTTGCTACCTTAGTGGCGCCTAACATCTCAGCCGCCAGCGTTCCTCTCACAACACCATTGCAAGCTGTGGCCGTTCGGCTACAGCTGGAGAGCATCAGTTTTACCATATGCAACATGTACTTGCCGCCGCTCAGTATAGTTTCAGAGCGTGATCTTCAAGCTCTATTGGCTCAGCTCCCCTCACCACTACTCCGTGTGGGAGATTTGAATGCCAAGCACACGCTCTGGGGATCAGACACTGATGACGCCCGTGGATGCCTCCTCGTAGACGTCTTCGATAAATCTGACCTGCTTCTGCTAAATACTGGTGACCCGACATTCCTATCATCCGCTTATGGTACACATTCCGTACTAGACCTTTCTTTCTGCAGTCCGTCATTAGTACCACTACTTGAGTGGTCAGTACTTTCTGACCTCTTTGGCAGTGATCATTACCCCATTAACATTCATTTTTCTGGCCGCCAATGTGTACCTTCTCGACATCCTCGCTGGATTATTTCCAAAGCGAATTGGGGGAAATTCCATTCCCTAATAAACCTTATCGATGACGGTTTCGACACCGTCGACGAAATGGTCGAATATTTTACTTGCTCGATCCTGCTCGCAGCAGAATCCAGCATTCCTCGAGGTTCACCTACACCACGTCGTATCCCTGTACCGTGGTGGTCCGAGGAATGCAGTTTGGCTGTCAAAGCACGCAAACGTGCTTAGCGCGTTTTTCAGCGGCACCCGACGGAAGCGAACGTCGTCTCCTTCAAACGTTCTCGCGCTAGGGCACGCTTTATACTGCGCAACGCAAAGCGTAAATCCTGGGAAGCCTATGTGTCTTCGCTTTCCCGGCGCAGTTCTAACCAACAAGTATGGTCAGCTATTCGGCGGATGTATGGCAAGTATCGCCGGACGGTAATTCCCGGCCTTGCCATCAACGGTTCCATGTGCACCACCGAGCAGGATATAGCTGAAGCCCTAGCAACAACATTTGCTGCTACAAGCCAAACTGCGCGCTATGACGCTCTCTTCCTGCCTATAAAGGAAAAGGCGGAACGGGTACAACTAAATTTTAATAGTGACTGCACCGAGCCGTACAACCAACCTTTTACCGCTGCCGAGCTCGCCCATTCTCTAGCGTTAGCAAAGGATTCTTCTCCAGGTCCCGATGACGTACACCGACAGATGCTGCTACATCTTCCATCTGAGGCGCAATGTTTCCTTCTAAACATCTATAACCGCATTTGGCATGAGCGTGTTTTCCCTTCCTCCTGGCGAGAGGGTATTGTCATCCCCATCCCTCGACCCGGAAAGGACCGCACGCTACCATCTAGCTACCGCCCCATTTGCCTAACTAGTGTCATCTGTAGGACGTTGGAGCGAATAATAAACGCTCGGTTAAATTGGTGGCTAGAAAAACAACCATCTGTCCAACTTGCAATGCGGTTTTCGTCGCCATCGCTCAAGTGTCGATAATCTAACACGCCTTGAGGGGTATATTTCGGATGCGTTTCTACTGAAACAGCACGCCGTGGGCGTGTTCCTCGACCTGGAGAAGGCTTATGACACCACCTGGCGGTACGGCATACTCCGTAACCTACATGGTTACGGTATGCGTGGTCATCTACCGGAATTCCTATGCAACTTTTTAAAACTTCGCCGTTTTCGGGTTCGCATAGGAAACACTATATCACGGGAGCGGATACAGGAGAACGGCGTACCTCAAGGGTCAATTTTGAGCGTCACCCTTTTTGCCGTAGCGATTAACGGCATCACTAGTGCCGTTCGAAGTGGAATTCCATCATCCCTCTATGTTGACGACTTCGCAGTCTATTATAGGTCTGCCAACATAGATCACATTGAGCGCCAACTGCAGCTGACCATTACCCAGCTAGCAGCTTTGGCGCTTCAAACCGGCTTCCGTTTTTCAGCTGCGAAGACGCAGTGTATCCACTTTCACCACCTACAAGATATTCCCCCGCCTCCTGATCATCATTTGAACGGCACACCCCTGCCATTTGTCTCGCACCTGAAGTTCTTGGGCCTCTACTTGGACCGACAATTCAATTGGGAGCACCACATTCGTCGCCTTCGAGCCTCTTGCGATCGTTCTCTTCGGATGCTGAAGGTATTATCTGGAGCATCTTGGGGGGGGGGGGGGCGATCGCACGGTAATGTTAAGGCTGTACCGCTCTCTGGTTCGGTCCAAGCTGGACTATGGCAGTTTTATTTATGGCGCAGCGACCGCCTCTAAACTTCGCCTTTTAGACACCGTGCATCATACTGGCATCCGCCTTGCAACAGGAGCTTTCCGCACCAGTCGAGTCGACTGCCTGTATGCAGACTCAGGCGAACCTCCACTCAATATTCGTCGCTCGCTGTTACTCTGCTCATACGTCTCGAAGTTGGCTAGTTATCCCAATCATCCTTGTTTTAAACCAGTTCTGTGTCCAGATTTAGTCCACCGTTATATGCGCCCTGGTTCTCGGACACGCCCCATGGGAATAAGATTTCGGGATCTCCTACATTCCCATGGCCTCCGAATGCCTCGCGTGGAGAGGTCGTCCATCAGCCCTTATCCTGCTTGGCAACTGGATCGTGCGCGGTTCGATCTCGCTCTTTCCAGCAACTCTAAACTGGCTACTCCACATTCGGTGTTCCGACAACTTTTTGCCGAACTACTGGGCCGTTACCCTAACTATGTTCCTGTCTTTACAGACGGTTCTCAGTTAGGTAGCACTACTGGTTGCGCATTCTTCATTAACGGTGAGGCTCATAAATTTCGCCTTCTGGACTCCACTTCGGTCTTCTGAGCAGAGTTGTATGCCATCCTCTATCTGCTCCTTTTTATTTGCAAGTTAGCTCCTGGCTCTTTTATATTCTGCACTGACTCTCTGAGTGCGCTTCAGGCCTTGCAACAGCACACTGCCGCTCAGACCCTCGTTTTAAAAATACAGGCCCAGATCTCGCAAATGCTCCGGTGCGGGTACAACTTTGTTTTTACTTGGATCCCAGGCCATGTGGGGATTTCCGGAAACGAGGAGGCGGACGCGGCTGCAAAGCTCGCTTGCCGTTTGCCCCGGAGTTTAACAACTACTGTGCCATACCAGGATGTGCAACGCTTTTTTCGTCGCCAACTCCTCTCTGCTTGGCAGCACTCCTGGACAGCTTTACAAGGCACACAACTCCGGGCAATTAAAGAGAGGGTACGACCCTGGCTAACTTCCTGCAGGGATAACCGGCGAGCTGAGGTGATACTCACCCGGCTGAGAATGGGGCACACACGAGCTACTCATGGTCATTTGTTGAGAGGGGAACCGGCCCCAGTGTGTGCCCCGTGTGCCGTACGCCTCACTGTGCGGCATATTTTATTCGATTGCCCACAGTACGCCCGCGTTCGCCAGTCTTTGGGCTTGGGAGCTAACTTGCTCAGTATTTTAGGTGACGACCCAGTGGCCGTGGATAAGGCACTGCGGTTTGTTTTTAAAATCGGTTTTAATACCCAAGTGTGACTTGTATTTTATATTTATTACTTTTAGAGTTTTTAAGTTTTAGTCTTTAGATCGTTTTTAATGTCCTTTTAGCAGTTGAGTGTTTTTATTATATTTTACTTTGTTTTAGCTAAATTTTATAGCTTTTAAGTTTTAGTGTTGACGTAGGGCCCAAATGACCTTGTTGTCGACGGGCCCTAAAACAGCACACACTCACTCACCCCTACAGATGCTGCTACATGTTCCATCTGAGGCGCTATGTTTCCTTTTAAACATCTATAACCGCATTTGGCATGAGCGGGTTTTCCCTTCCTCCTGGCGAGAGGGTATCGTCATCCCCATCCCTCGACCCGGAAAGGACCGCACGCTACCATCTAGCTGCCGCCCCATTTGCCTAACGAGTGTCATCTGTAAGACGTTGGAGCGAATGATAAGCGCTCGGCTAAATTGGTGGCTAGAAAAGCATAACCATCTGTCCAACTTGCAATGCGGTTTTCGTCGCCATCGCTCAACTGTCGATAATCTAACACGCCTTGAGGGGTATATTTCCGATGCCTTTCTACTGAAACAGCACGCCGTTGGCGTGTTCCTCGACCTGGAGAAGGCTTATGACACCACTTGACTGTACGGCATACTCCGTAACCTATATGGTTACGGCATGCGTGGTCATCTACCCGAGTTTTTATGTAATTTTTTAAAACTTCGCCGTTTTCGTGTGCGCATAGGTAAAACAATATCCCAGGAGCGGATACAGGAGAACGGTGTACCTCAAGGGTCGATTTTGAGCGTCACCCTTTTTGCCGTAGCGATTAACGGCATCACTAGAGCCGTTAGAAGTGGAATTCCATCATCCCTCTATGTTGACGACTTTGCAGTCTATTATAGGTCTGCCAACATAGATGACATTGAGCGCCAACTGCAGCTGACCATTACCCAGCTAGCAGCTTGGGCGCTTCAAACCGGCTTCCATTTTTCAGTTGCGAAGACGCAGTGTATTCACTTTCACCGCCTACGAGGTATTCACCCGCATCCTGATCTTCATTTAAACGGCACACCCCTGCCATTTGACTCGCACCTGAAGTTCTTGGGCCTCTACTTGGACCGACAACTAAATTGGGAGCACCACATTCGTCACCTTCGAGCCTCTTGCGATCGTTCTCTTCGGCTGGACCGCTCTCTGGTTCGGTCCAAGCTGGACTATGGCAGTTTTATTTATGGCGCAGCGACCGCCTCTAATATTCGCCTTTTAGACACCGTGCATCACACTGGCATCCGCCTTGCCACAGGAGCATTCCGCACCAGTCGAGTCGACTGCCTGTATGCAGACTCAGGCGAACCTCCACTCCATATTCGTCGCTCGCTGTTACACTGCTCATACGTCTCGAAGTTGGCTAGTTATCCCAATCATCCTTGTTTTAAACCAGTTCTGTGTCCAGATTTAGTCCACCGTTATATGCGCCCTGGTTCTCGGACACGCCCCGTGGAAATAAGATTTCGGGATCTCCTACATTCCCATGGCCTCCGAATGCCTCGCGTGGAGAGCTCGTCCATCAGCCCTTATCCTGCTTGGCAACTGGATCGTGCGCGGTTCGATCTCGCTCTTTCCAGCAACTCTAAACTCGCTACTCCACATTCGGTGTTCCAACAACTTTTTGCCGAACTACTGGGCCGTTACCCTATGTTCCGGTCTTTACAGACGGTTCTCAGTTAGCACTACGGGTTGCACATTCTTCATTAACGGTGAGGCTCATAAATTTCGCCTTCTGGACTCCACTTCGGTCTTCTCAGCAGAGTTGTATGCCATCCTCTATCTGCTCCTATTCATTTGCAAGTTAGCTCCTGGCTCTTTTATTGTCTGCACTGACTCTCTGAGTGCGCTTCAGGCCTTGCAACAGCACACTGCCGCTCAGACCCTCGTTTTAAAAATACAGGCCCAGATCTCACCAATGCTCAGGCGCGGGTACAATTTTGTTTTTACTTGGACCCCAGGCCATGTGGGGATTTCCGGGAACGAGGAGGCGGACGCGGCTGCAAAGTCAGCTTGCCGTTTGCCCCGGAGTTTAACAATTACTGTACCATACCAGGATGTGCAACGTTTGTTTCGTCGCCAACTCCTCTCTGCTTGGCAGCACTCCTGGACTGCTTTGAAAGGCACACAACTCCGGGCAATTAAAGAGAGCGTACAACCCTGGCTAACTTCCTGCAGGGATAACCGGCGAGCCGAGGTGATACTCACCCGGCTGAGAACTGGGCACACAGGTGCTACTCGTGGTTATTTGTTGAGAGGGGAACCGGCCCCAGTGTGTGCTCCGTGTGCCGTACGCCTCACTGTGCAGCATATTTTACTCGATTGCCCACAGTACGCCCGCGTTCGCCAGTCTTTGGGCTTGGGAGCTAACTTGTGCAGTATTTTAGGTGACGACCCAGTGGCTGTGGATAAGGCACTGCGGTTTGTTTTTAAAATCGGTTTTAATACACAAGTATGACTTGTATTTTATATTTATTACTTTTAGAGTTTTTAAATTTTAGTCTTTAGATCGTTTTTAATGTCCTTTTAGCAGTTGAGTGTTTTTATTATATTTTACTTTGTTTTAGCTAAATGTTATAGCTTTTAAGTTTTAATGTTGACGTAGGGCCCAAATGACCTTGTTGTCGACGGGCCCTAAAACAGCACACACTCACTCACCCCGACAGATGCTGCTACATGTTCCATCTGAGGCGCTATGTTTCCTTTTAAACATCTATAACCGCATTTGGCATGAGCGGGTTTTCCCTTCCTCCTGGCGAGAGGGTATCGTCATCCCCATCCCTCGACCCGGAAAGGACCGCACGCTACCATCTAGCTGCCGCCCCATTTGCATAACGAGTGTCATCTGTAAGACGTTGGAGCGAATGATAAACGCTCGGCTAAATTGGTGGCTAGAAAAGCATAATCATCTGTCCAACTTGCAATGCGGTTTTCGTCGCCATCGCTCAACTGTCGATAATCTAACACGCCTTGAGGGGTATATTTCCGATGCCTTTCTACTGAAACAGCACGCCGTTGGCGTGTTCCTCGACCTGGAGAAGGCTTATGACACCATTTGGCTGTACGGCATACTCCGTAACCTATATGGTTACGGCATGCGTGGCCATCTACCCGAGTTTTTATGTAATTTTTTAAAACTTCGCCGTTTTCGTGTGCGCATAGGTAAAACAATATCCCAGGAGCGGATACAGGAGAACGGTGTACCTCAAGGGTCGATTTTGAGCGTCACCCTTTTTGCCGTAGCGATTAACGGCATCACTAGAGCCGTTAGAAGTGGAGTTCCATCATCCCTCTATGTTGACGACTTTGCAGTCTATTATAGGTCTGCCAACATTGATCACATTGAGCGCCAACTGCAGCTGACCATTACCCAGCTAGCAGCTTGGGCGCTTCAAACCGGCTTCCATTTTTCGGCTGCGAAGACGCAGTGTATTCACTTTCACCGCCTACGAGGTATTCACCCGCATCCTGATCTTCATTTAAACGGCACACCCCTGCCATTTGTCTCGCACCTGAAGTTCTTGGGCCTCTACTTGGACCGACAACTAAATTGGGAGCACCACATTCGTCACCTTCGAGCCTCTTGCGATCGTTCTCTTCGGCTGGACCGCTCTCTGGTTCGGTCCAAGCTGGACTATGGCAGTTTTATTTATGGCGCAGCGACCGCCTCTAATCTTCGCCTTTTAGACACCGTGCATCACACTGGCATCCGCCTTGCTACAGGAGCATTCCGCACCAGTAGAGTCGACTGCCTGTATACAGGCTCAGGCGAACCTCCACTCCATATTCGTCGCTCGCTGTTACTCTGCTCATACGTCTCGAAGTTGGCTAGTTATCCCAATCATCCTTGTTTTAAACCAGTTCTGTGTCCAGATTTAGTCCACCGTTATATGCGCCCTGGTTCTCGGACACGCCCCGTGGAAATAAGATTTCGGGATCTCCTACATTCCCATGGCCTCCGAATGCCTCGCGTGGAGAGCTCGTCCATCAGCCCTTATCCTGCTTGGCAACTGGATCGTGCGCGGTTCGATCTCGCTCTTTCCAGCAACTCTAAACTCGCTACTCCACATTCGGTGTTCCAACAACTTTTTGCCGAACTACTGGGCCGTTACCCTATGTTCCGGTCTTTACAGACGGTTCTCAGCACTACGGGTTGCGCATTCTTCATTAACGGTGAGGCTCATAAATTTCGCCTTCTGGATTCCACTTCGGTCTCCTCAGCAGAGTTGTATGCCATCCTCTATCTGCTCCTTTTCATTTGCAAGTTAGCTCCTGGCTCTTTTATTGTCTGCACTGACTCTCTGAGTGCGCTTCAGGCCTTGCAACAGCACACTGCCGCTCAGACCCTCGTTTTAAAAATACAGGCCCAGATCTCACCAATGCTCAGGCGCGGGTACAATTTTGTTTTTACTTGGACCCCAGGCCATGTGGGGATTTCCGGGAACGAGGAGGCGGACGCGGCTGCAAAGTCAGCTTGCCGTTTGCCCCGGAGTTTAACAATTACTGTACCATACCAGGATGTGCAACGTTTGTTTCGTCGCCAACTCCTCTCTGCTTGGCAGCACTCCTGGACTGCTTTGAAAGGCACACAACTCCGGGCAATTAAAGAGAGCGTACAACCCTGGCTAACTTCCTGCAGGGATAACCGGCGAGCCGAGGTGATACTCACCCGGCTGAGAATTGGGCACACAGGTGCTACTCATGGTTATTTGTTGAGAGGGGAACCGGCCCCAGTGTGTGCTCCGTGTGCCGTACGCCTCACTGTGCAGCATATTTTACTCGATTGCCCACAGTACGCCCGCGTTCGCCAGTCTTTGGGCTTGGGAGCTAACTTGTGCAGTATTTTAGGGGACGACCCAGTGGCCGTGGATAAGGCACTGCGGTTTATTTTTAAAATCGGTTTTAATAAACAAGTATGACTTGTGTTTTATATCTATTGCTTTTAGAGATTTTAAATTTTTAGTACTGCGACGAGTTTTAATGTGTTCTTAATAGTTGAGTGTTTATATTTTATCTTACTTTTTAACTTTGGGTGGCTTTTAGATTTTAGTGTTGACTTAGGGCCCAAATGACCTTGTTGTCGACGGGCCCTAAAACCCCACTCACTCACCTCTCGATTTTCAAGACCCGGCTCTGCACAAGGTGATCCTGCAATGAGAAGATCAAGTTTACCTAGTCCTTTCAGCTTCTCTGTTAAAAATGGGACATTTTCAATGTGCTGTATATTTTCCATGTGATTTACAATCTGACTTTAATGTCATCATCATATATTTGAGCAGCAAATTATTAGCCTAGAAACCTTGGATTTACAAGACTCGGCTCTGCACATGGTGATCCTACAATTAGAAGATCACGTTTACCCAGCCGTTTCAGGTTCTCCTCTATTAAAAATGTGACATTTCCATTGTGCTGTATATTTTCCATGTGATTTACAATCTGACTTTAACGTCATCATCATGTATTTCAGCAGCAAAGTAATTATTAGCCTAGAAACCTTGGATTTACAAGACTCTGCTCTGCACAAGGTGATCCCGCAATTAGAAGATAGAGTTTGCCCAGTCCTTTCAGCTTCTCTTCTGTTAAAAATGTGACATTTCCAATGTGCTGTATATTTTCCATGTGATTTATTATCTCACTTTAATGTCATCATGTTTTTCAGCAGCAAAGTAATCATTAGCCTAGAAACCTTGGATTTACAAGACTCGGCTCTGCACAAGGTGATCCTCCAATTAGAAAATCAAGTTTGCCCAGTCCTTTCTGCTTCTCCTCTGTTAAATATCTGACATTTCCAATTTGCTGTATATTTTCCAAGTGATTTACAATCTGACTTTAATGTCATCATTACGTATTTCAGCAGCAAAATAATTATTAACCTGGATACCTCTGATTTACAAAACTGGGCTCTGCTCAAGGTGATCCTCCGATTAGAAAATCAAGTTTGCCCAGTCCCTTCAGATTCACCTCGTTTAAAAATCTGACATTTACAATGTGCTGTATATTTTCCAAGTGATTTACGCAGCTGACTTTAATGTCACATTATGTATTTCAGCAGCAAAGTAATTATTAAGTTGGAAACCTTGGATTTACAAGACTCGGCTCTGCACAAGGTGATCCTCCAATTAGAAAGTCAAGTTTACCCAGTCGTTTCAGTTTCTCCTGTGTTAAATATCTGACATCTCCAATGTGCTGAATATTTTCCAAGTGATTTACACAGCTGACTTTAATGTCATCATCATGTATTTCAGCAGCAAAATAATTATTAACCTGGGTATCTCTGATTTAGAAAACTCGGCTCTGCACATGGTGATCCTCCAATTAGAAGAGCAAGTTTGCCCAGTCCCTTCAGCTTCACCTCTGTTAAAATGTGACATCTCCAATGCGCTGTATATTTTCCATGTGATTTACAATCTGACTTTAATGTCATCATCATGTATTTCCGCAGCAAGGTAATTATTAACCTGGAAACCTCTCGATTTACAAGACCCGGCTCTGCACAAGGTGATCCTGCAATGAGAAGATTCAGTTTACCTAGTCCTTTCAGCTTCTCCTCTGTTAAAAATGTGACATCTCCAATGTGCTGTATATTTTCCATGTGATTTACAATCTGACTTTAATGTCATCATCATGTATTTCCGCAGCAAGGTAATTATTAACCTGAAAACCTCTCGATTTACAAGACCCGGCTCTGCACAAGGTGATCCTGCAATGAGAAGATTCAGTTTACCTAGTCCTTTCAGCTTCTCCTCTGTTAAAAATGTGACATCTGCAATGTGCTGTATATTTTCCAAGTGATTTACGATCTGACTTTGATGTCATCATTATGTATTTCAGCAGCAAGGTAATTATTAACCTGGAAACCTCTGGATCTATAAGACTCGGCTCTGCACAATGTGAACCTGCAAATAGAAGATCAAGTTTGCCCAGCCTTTCAGCTTCTCTGTTAAACATCTGACATCGCCAATGTGTGGAATATCTTCCAAGTGATTTACACAGCTGACTATAATGTCATCATGTATTTCAGAAGCAATGTAATTATTAACCTGGAAACCTCTGGATTTACAAGACTCGGCTCTGCGCAAGGTGATCCTCCTATTAGAAAATCAAGTTTACCCAGTCGTTTCAGTTTCTCCTCTGTTAAATATCTGACATCTCCAATGTGCTGAATATTTTCCAAGTGATTTACACAGCTGACTTTAATGTCACATCTTGTATTTCAGCAGGAAAGTACTTATTAAGCTGGAAACCTTGGATTTACAATACTCGGCTCTGCACAAGGTGATCGTCCAATTAGAAAATAAAGTTTACCCAGTCGTTTCAGTTTCTCCTCTGTTAAATATCTTACAGCTCCAATGTGCTGTATATTTTCAGAGATTAACACAGCTGACTTTGTCATCACCATGTATTTCAGTAGCAAAGGAATTATCCTGGAAACTTCTGTATTTACAGGACTCGGCTCTGCACAAAGTCATCCTCCAATTAGAAGATCAAGGTTACCTAGTCGTTTCAGTTTCTCCCCTGTTAAATATCTGACATCTCCAATGTGCTGAATATTTTCCAACTGATTTACACAGCTGACTTTAATGTCATCATGTATTTCAGCAGCAAGGTAATTATTAGCCTGGAAACCTCTCGATTTTCAAGACCCGGCTCTGCACAAGGTGATCCTGCAATGAGAAGAACAAGTTTACCCAGTCATTTCAGCTTCTCTTCTGTTAAAATGTGACATTTCCAATGTGCTGTATATTTTCCATGTGATTTACAATCTCACTTTAATGTCATCATGTTTTTCAGCAGGAAAGTAATCATTAGCCTAGAAACCTTGGATTTACAAGACACTGCTCTGCACCAGGTGATCCTGCAATTAGAAGATCAAGTTTGCCCAGTCCTTTCAGCTTCTCCTCTGTTAAATAACTGACATTTCCAATGTGCTGAATATTTTCCAAGTGATTTACAATCTGACTTTAATGTCATCATTACGTTTTTCAGCAGCAAAAAAACTATTAAGCTGGATACCTCTGATTTAGAAAACTGGGCTCTGCACAAGGTGATCCTCCGATTAGAAAATCAAGTTTGCCCAGTCCCTTCAGCTTCACCTCGTTTAAAAATGTGACATTTCCAATGTGCTGTATATTTTACAAGTGATTTACGCAGCTGACTAATGTCACATCATGTATTTCAGCAGCAAAGTAATTATTAAGCTGGAAACCTTGGATTTACAAGACTCGGCTCTGCACAAGGTGATCCTCCAATTAGAAAATCAAGTTTACCCAGTCGTTTCAGTTTCTCCTGTGTTAAATATCGTACATCTCCAATGTGCTGAATATTTCCCAAGTGATTTACACAGCTGACTCTAATGTCACATCATGTATTTCAGCAGGAAAGTAATTATTAAGCTGGAAACCTTGGATTTACAAGACTCGGCTCTGCACAAGGTGATCCTCCAATTAGAAAATCAAGTTTACCCAGTCGTTTCAGCTTCTCCTCTGTTAAATATCTGACATCTCCAATGTGCTGAATATTTTCCAAGTGATTTACACAGCTTACTTTAATGTCATCATGTATTTCAGCAGCAAGGTAATTATTAACCTGGAAACCTCTCGATTTACAGGACCCGGCTCTGCACAAGGTGATCCTGCAATGAGAAGATAAAGTTTACCTAGTCCTTTCAGCTTCTCCTCTGTTAAAAATGTGACATTTCCAATGTGCTGTATATTTTCCAAGTGATTTACAATCTGACTTTAATGTCATCATCATGTATTTCAGCAGCAAAGTAATTATTAGCCTAGAAAACTTGGATTTACAAGACTCGGCTCTGCACAAGGTGATCCTACAATTAGAAGATCAAGTTTACGCAGTCGTTTCAGTTTCTCCTCTGTTAAATATCTGGCATCACCAATGTGCTGATTATTTTCCAAGTGATTTACACAGCTGACTTTAATGTCATCATCATGTAGTTCAGCAGCAAAGTAATTATTAGCCTAGAAACCCTTGATTTACAAGACTCGGCTCTGCACAAGGTGATCCTGCAATTAGAAGATCAAGTTTGCCCAGTCCTTTCAGCTTCTCCTCTGTTAAAAATGTGACATTTCCAATGTGCTGTATATTTTCCAAGTGATTTACAATCTGACTTTAATGTCATCATGTATTTCAGCAGCAAGGTAATTATTAACCTGGAAACCTCTCGATTTACAGGACCCGGCTCTGCACAAGGTGATCCTGCAATGAGAAGATCAAGTTTACCTAGTCCTTTCAGCTTCTCCTCTGTTAAAAATGTGGCATTTCCAATGTGCTGTATATTTTCCAAGTGATTTACAATCTGACCTTAATGTCATCATTACGTATTTCAGCAGCAAAATAATTATTAACCTGGATACCTCTGATTTACAAAACTGGGCTCTGCTCAAGGTGATCCTCCGATTAGAAAATCAAGTTTGCCCAGTCCCTTCAGCTTCACCTCGTTTAAAAATGTGACATTTCCAATGTGCTCTATATTTTCCAAGTGATATACGCAGCTGACTAATGTCACATCATGTATTTCAGCAGCAAAGTAATTATTAAGCTGGAAACCTTGGATTTACAAGACTCGGCTCTGCACAAGGTGATCCTCCAATTAGAAAATCAAGTTTACCCAGTCGTTTCAGTTTCTCCTCTGTTAAATATCTGGCATCTCCAATGTGCTGAATATTTTCCAAGTGATTTACACAGCTGACTTTAATGTCATCATCATGTATTTCAGCAGCAAAGTAATTATTAGCCTAGAAACCTTGGATTTACAAGACTCGGCTCTGGACAAGGTGATCCTGCAATTAGAAGATCAAGTTTGCCCAGTCCTTTCAGCTTCTCCTCTGTTAAAAATGTGACATTTCCAATGTGCTGTATATTTTCCAAGTGATTTACAATCTGACTTTTATGTCATCATGTTTTTCAGCAGCAAAGTAATTAGCCTAGAAACCTTGGATTTACAAGACTCGGCTCTGCACAAGGTGATCCTGCAATTAGAAGATCAAGTTTGCCCAGTCCTTTCAGCTTCTCCTCTGTTAAATATCTGACATTTCCAATTTGCTGTATATTTTCCAAGTGATTTACAATCTGACTTTAATATCATCATTGCGTATTTCAGCAGCAAAATAATTATTAACCTGGATACCTCTGATTTACAAAACTGGGCTCTGCTCAAGGTGATCCTCCGATTAGAAAATCAAGTTTGCCCAGTCCCTTAAGCTTTACCTCGTTTAAAAATCTGACATTTCCAATGTGCTGTATATTTTCCAAGTGATTTACGCGGCTGACTTTAATGTCACATCATGTATTTCAGCAGCAAAGTAATTATTAAGCTGGAAACCTTGGATTTACAAGACTCGGCTCTGCACAAGGCGATCCTCCAATTAGAAAATCAAGTTTACCCAGTCGTTTCAGTTTCTCGTGTGTTAAATATCTGACATCTCCAATGTGCTGAATATTTTCCAAGTGATTTACACAGCTGACTTTAATGTCACATCATGTATTTCAGCAGGAAAGTAATTATTAAGCTGGAAACCTTGGATTTACAAGACTCGGCTCTGCACAAGGTGATCCTCCAATTAGAAAATCAAGTTTACCCAGTCATTTCAGCTTCTCCTGTGTTAAATATCTGACATCTCCAATGTGCTGAATATTTTCCAAGTGATTTACACAGCTGACTTTAATGTCATCATGTATTTCAGCAGCAAGGTAATTATTAACCTGGAAACCTCTCGATTTACAGGACCCGGCTCTGCACAAGGTGATCCTGCAATGAGAAGATCGAGTTTACCTAGTCCTTTCAGCTTTTCCTCTGTTAAAAATGTGACATCTCCAATGTGCTGTATATTTTCCAAGTGATTTACAATCTGACTTTAATGTCATCATTACGTATTTCAGCAGCAAAATAATTATTAACCTGGACACCTCTGATTTAGAAAACTCGGCTCTGCACATGGTGATCCTCCAATTAGAAGAGCAAGTTTGCCCAGTCCCTTCAGCTTCACCTCTGTTAAAAATGTGACATCTCCAAATTGCTGTATATTTTCCATGTGATCTCCAATCTGACTTTAATGTCATCATCATGTATTTCCGCAGCAAGGTAATTATTAACCTGGAAACCTCTCGATTTACAAGACCCGGCTCTGCACAAGGTGATCCTGCAATGAGAAGATTCAGTTTACCTAGTCCTTTCAGCTTCTCCTCTGTTAAAAATGTGACATCTGCAATGTGCTGTATATTTTCTAAGTGATTTACGATCTGACTTTGATGTCATCATTATGTATTTCAGCAGCAAGGTAATTATTAACCTGGAAACCTCTGGATCTATAAGACTCGGCTCTGCACAATGTGAACCTGCAAATAGAAGATCAAGTTTGCCCAGCCTTTCAGCTTCTCTGTTAAACATCTGACATCGCCAATGTGTGGAATATCTTCCAAGTGATTTACACAGCTGACTTTAATGTCATCATGTATTTCAGCAGCAATGTAATTATTAACCTGGAAACCTCTGGATTTACAAGACTCGGCTCTGCACAAGGTGATCCTCCAATTAGAAAATCAAGTTTACCCAGTCGTTTCAGTTTCTCCTCCGTTAAAAATCTGACATCTCCAATGTGCTGAATATTTTCCAAGTGATTTACACAGCTGACTTTAATGTCACATCTTGTATTTCAGCAGGAAAGTAATTATTAAGCTGGAAACCTTGGATTTACAAGACTCGGCTCTGCACAAGGTGATCGTCCAATTAGAAAATCAAGTTTACCCAGTCGTTTCAGTTTCTCCTCTGTTAAATATCCTACACCTCCAATGTGCTGTAGATTTTCAGAGATTTACACAGCTGACTTTGTCATCACCATGTATTTCAGTAGCAAAGGAATTATCCTGGAAACTTCTGTATTTACAGGACTCGGCTCTGCACAAAGTCATCCTCCAATTAGAAGATCAAGTTTACCCAGTCGTTTCAGTTTCTCCCCTGTTAAATATCTGACATCTCCAATGTGCTGAATATTTTCCAACTGATTTACACAGCTGACTTTAATGTCATCATGTATTTCAGCAGCAAGGTAATTATTAGCCTGGAAACCTCTCGATTTTCAAGACCCGGCTCTGCAAAAGGTGATCCTGCAATGATAAGATCAAGTTTACCCAGTCCTTTCGGCTTCTCTTCTGTTAAAAATGTGACATTTCCAATGTGCTGTATATTTTCCATGTGATTTACAATCTCACCTTAATGTCATCATGTTTTTCAGCAGCAAAGTAATCATTAGCCTAGAAACCTTGGATTTACAAGACTCGGCTCTGCACAAGGTGATCCTGCGATTAGAAGATCAAGTTTGCCCAGTCCTTTCAGCTTCTCCTCTGTTAAATATCTGGCATCTCCAATGTGCTGAATATTTTCCAAGTGATTTACACAGCTGACTTTAATGTCATCATGTATTTCAGCAGCAAGGTAATTATTAACCTGGAAACCTCTCGATTTACAGGACCCGGCTCTGCACATGGTTATCCTGCAATGAGAAGATCAAGTTTACCTAGTCCTTTCAGCTTCTCCTCTGTTAAAAATGTGGCATTTCCAATGTGCTGTATATTTTCCAAGTGATTTACAATCTGACCTTAATGTCATCATTACGTATTTCAGCAGCAAAATAATTATTAACCTGGATACCTCTGATTTACAAAACTGGGCTCTGCTCAAGGTGATCCTCCGATTAGAAAATCAAGTTTGCCCAGTCCCTTCAGCTTCACCTCGTTTAAAAATGTGACATTTCCAATGTGCTGTATATTTTCCAAGTGATCTACGCGGCTGACTTTAATGTCACATCATGTATTTCAGCAGCAAAGTAATTATGAAGCTGGAAACCTTGCATTTCCAAGACTCGGCTCTGCACAAGGTGATCCTCCAATTAGAAAATCAAGTTTGCCCAGTCCTCTCAGCTTCTCCTCTGTTAGAATGTGACATTTCCAATGTGCTGTATATTTTCCAAGTGATTTACAATCTGACTTTAATGTCATCATTACGTATTTCAGCAGCAAAATAATTATTAACCTGGATACCTCTGATTTAGAAAACTGGGCTCTGCACAAGGTGATCCTCCGATTAGAAAATCAAGTTTGCCCAGTCCCTTCAGCTTCACCTCGTTTAAAAATGTGACATTTCCAATGTGCTGTATATTTTACAAGTGATTTACGCAGCTGACTTTAATGTCACTACATGTATTTCAGCAGCAAAGTAATTATTAAGCTGGAAACCTTGGATTTACAAGACTCGGCTCTGCTCAAGGTGATCCTACAATTAGAAAATCAAGTTTACCCAGTCGTTTCAGCTTCTCCTCTGTTAAATATCTGACATCTCCAATGTGCTGAATACTTTCCAAGTGATTTACACAGCTGACTTTAATGTCACATCATGTATTTCAGCAGTAAAATAATTATTCAGCTGGAAACCTTGGATTTACAAGACTCGGCTCTGCACAAGGTGATCCTCCAATTAGAAAATAAGTTTACCCAGTCGTTTCAGCTTCTCCTCTGTTAAATATCTGACATCTCCAATGTGCTGAATATTGTCCAAGTGATTTTCACAGCTGACTTTAATGTCATCATCATGTATTTCAGCAGGAAAGTAATTATTAGCCTAGAAACCTTGGATTTACAAGACTCGGCTCTGCACAAGGCGATCCTGCAATTAGAAGATCAAGTTTGCGCAGTCCTTTCTGCTTCTCCTCTGTTAAAAATGTGACATTTCCAATGTGCTGTATATTTTCCATGTGATTTACAATCTGACTTTAATGTCATCATCATGCAATTCAGCAGCAAAGTAATTATTGGCCTAGAAACCTTGGATTTACAAGATTCGGCTCTGCACAAGGTGATCCTACAATTAGAAGATCAAGTTTCCCCAGTTGTTTCCGTTTCTCCTCTGTTAAATTCCCTCAGGGGCTCACGTTCTGTGAGTACGGGTGTGACGACCCCGGGGTACCCTAGCCAATCATCATCCCCATCGTCACCCTCCCATCCCATCTTGGATATGCCACGTTATACACTCCTAGCTCTAAGTTTCTTCCTCTTCTAGGTTTATTGTTAAATTCTAGGCTTTAGGTGTTTAGATTTACAAACTCCTGTCTCACCAACAGGGATCTTTCCGGTCTCCGTGGTTCCTGTCCCACGGTTTCGGCGCAGCTTTCAACTTGTGTGCTCTACGGAGGTCCCAAGCATGAAGGTTGAGTGGACCCTCCTCACTACCCCTTTTGTGCGGCATTAGGTGCGGAGCCGTTCCATAGCCACGTACACCCACGTAGCTCCAAAGGGGCCGGGTCTCCTCGGATATCTCAGCGGCCGTGTGCCGCTGGGATGCACGAGGAGAGTCGACGTGTTACCGCTGCTTGGGGCCCGGTGTAAACAACCACAAGTCCCCTGAATCTACGCTGCCTCCGTTGAGACTGCGTGGCCTAAAGTGGGGAGCCACTGGTGGTTATCCCAGTGGTAGGGGCATAAAGCCGGGCCTGCCTATAGTGAAAGTGTCGTACGCCGGTAAGTAGTGATAGTCGGAGGGTAACTCCTATGAAGTATTCTCTGAGATCGGGCCTCAGGTGGGTACCTCGGGCCGGCACAAACCGGAAGATTTCGGTGTCTTCCATTTTCATCCCCCGGATGGCAGGCTGACGCCGACGGTTCCGGAAGGGGGACCTATAACCATGGCTCCTCTGCGCTCCTCTTTATCAACACCTCTCTTTTATGTAATGAAGTTAAATAGTGACAGTAAGAATATGACACACTTGAGTCCTTTTTGTATCCAAAGAGAACTGGATAAGATCTGTGGTCCAGTGAGAAATGCAACACGGTGTAGGGACGGCAGCCTGCTAATTGAGATAGCCAAAGACATCCAGGCCGAGAAATTGTTAAAAACTAGTCTACTGGGCTCCTACCCTGTAAATGTGGGAAAGCACAAGACCCTGAACAATTGTCGCGGAGTTGTCACTACTGCCAGCCTAGACGGTCTCTCCACAGAAGCCCCTCAAAATCCAACCTCTGCGGTCCTCGTCCCGAGGGGTGGGCAACAGGAAGTAGGGGACTGACTGATGGGGTGATGTACGGTGGGGACTTGGTGTACCCCACGACCGCTACGGCTGCCGAGAAGGCCCATCAGTAACCCCGAAAACTGGCAGAAGAGGCTCTGGTATTTTCCCCCAGGGACCTACTACGGTAGGTACGGGATTGGCGATCCCGGGGTCCCTAGCCATTCACCCTCAATTCATCCCCTTCATCTCCATCAACTGTGCCACGTGTAGCTACTGCTTGTCAGTAACCATCACCTTCTTCCCCTTCTAGTTTTTATTATAATTATTAGCACTTAAGGTCTTAGGTTTATAACTCCTGTCTCACCAGCAGGGATCTTTCCTATCTCCGTGGTTCTGTCCCACGGTTTTCAGCGCGGCTTCCGACATGTGTGCTCTCCGGAGGTCTCAAAGGTGAAGGTTGAGCGGACCCTTCGCACTGCCCCTATGTGTAGCCTTAGGTGCGGAGCCCGTCCACACCGTCAAGTACACCCACGTAGCTCCTTGAGGGCCCGGTCTGTGGTAATCTCCCGACGGCCGCGTTTTGCCGTTGGGTTAGTATCACGGACCGGACGTGTTACCGCTGACGGAACCCCGGTGTAATCAACCACAAGTCCCCTGAATCCGCGTGTGCCCTTTATGCGCAGCGCGGCCTAAAGTGGGGAGCCACAGGCGGTTATTCCTGTGGTAGGGGCATAAAGCCGGGGTGTGCGTGGTGAACGGTTTACCCATACGGACAAGCAGTGGAGATTGAAGGGTAGCTTTTCTGAGGTACAAATGAGATCGGTCATGGGTGAGGTCCCCATGACGGCACAGACCATGAAGATTCGGTGTCTTTCTTTTTTAACCCCCGGATGGCAGGCTGACGCCGACGGTTCCGGATGGGGGTCTATATCATCATGTCTCCGCGCAAACAATCTTTCATTGACCCCTTTTTGATAATGACCTTGGCTTGTGATGGGTAAACGTTTAAAGAGATTAGTCCATTTTACATAAAGCGCGAACTAGATAAAATCAGCGGTCCGGTCAAAAACGCTACGCGTCTCCGAGACGGTAGCTTACTATTAGAGACCTCAACTGCAGACCAGTCTAAAAAGCTGCAAAAAGCGTCTTTGTTGGGCTCCTACCCTATCCGGGTAGCCCCGCACAAAACGCTGAATACGTGTAGAGGAGTAGTCACCACCTCTAGCTTAGATGGTCTTGCGAATGAAGAGATAGTAAGTTGCCTCTCTGATCAACTTGTTTGTCAGGCGTACCGGCTTACCCGAAAACAAGATGGCAAGGAATACCCCTTACGAACAGTCTTTCTAACTTTTGCTGGAACTAAGTTACCTGAATTTATCTATTGCGGCTATGAACGTGCTAGCGTCCGCCAGTATGTCCCGAACCCCATGCGCTGTTTCCAATGTCAGCGGTTCGGACATACTAAGGTCACATGTACTAATCCTGCTCTTTGTGAGCAATGTGGCCTACCGAAGCACGACGATCCAAACTGCAGTCGAACACCTTGTTGCGTGAACTGTGGTGGCAGTCACCCCTCCAGTTCGCGACAGTGCCCTAGATTTATGGACGAAAAGAGCATTCAGGAGCTACGTGTAAAGGAACGCCTGACTTTTCCAGAAGCACGGCGGCGCTTCGAACAACTGAAGCCTCCTAGCACTACCACTGGATATGCATTAGCAGCTCGCCGTACTCCGAATACCACTGTTGCTGTTCAACACGTCCCTGTCGCCCACGCATCCACGCAGACTGACTTTCTAGACGTTAAACCCACGTCTCAGACTGTTTGTATATCCACCAGCACTACCTCCGTTTCTGCCGTACAGACTCCAGCCACCAAGCCATCAGGGAATACCAACAATCCCGTAGTAAACATGAAAAACCGATCCCGGCCAACACATAGATCGCGAAGTCGCTCGCCTTCTATTAGATCCCGGTCTCGTTCTACGAGCCGTAGGAGTTCTGACTCCCGAACATCAGCGGAGTCACAGGAGGCTAACGATTTTCGAGTCGTAGGGCCCAAATCAGCCAAGGTCAAGAAAAAGGTTAAAACGGCCCGCTAAAACCTCTTTATGGAAATAATCCAGTGGAACGTCAATGGTTTCCGAGCTCGCGTTCAAGACCTACAATGTTTAGTTTCTCAACGGTCACCATCAGTTATTTGTCTCCAAGAAACCCATTTGCATCACTATCACTCATTACACCTAAGCACTTTTTCGGCATTTAGGGGAGACTCCGTTGCAGGCACACGAGCAAGCGGCGGCGTTGCTACTTTGGTGGCGCCTAACATCTATGCCACCAATATACCATTAACCACGCCATTGCAAGCTGTCGCTGTTCGTATACAGCGAGAGAGCACCTCTTTTACCATCTGCAACATTTACCTGCCCCCGCTCTGTGTAATCCAAAAGCAGGATCTTCAGGCTCTTTTGGCTCAGCTCCCCTCACCGTTACTCATCTTGGGAGATCTGAATGCCAAACACACGCTCTGGGGCTCCGACATTGATGATGCTCGTGGCTGCCTCATAGCAGACACGTTTGATTCGTATGACCTGATTTTGCTGAACACTGGTGACCCGACATTCTTGTCATCCGCTTATGGTACGCACTCGGTACTAGACGTCTCTTTCTGTAGCCCGGTATTGGTTCCACTCCTTGAGTGGTCTGTGCTTTCCGACCTCTTTGGGAGCGATCATTACCCAATTAACATCCGTTTATCCGGCCGCCACCATGCGCCTTCCCCCCCAGGGGCCTACCACGGTAGGTACGGGTATTGGCGATCCCGGGGTCCTGAGCCAACAGTCTCCCTCGTGTGGGCTCCTCTTCGTGGTTGAGGGAGACGATCAACAGGCCCACCCACGTGTAGGCCGTGCGTGGGGACCCGTGTCGGTGGAAATGTTTCTCCTGGTGGTTGAGGGATGCGTATCTGAGCTCGTAACAGTATTTTTCTGAATTCGGGAAGGGTGCGCATTTCCAATATACCACTTTGGCTACTGCTTCAGCTAAACGGGAGGTTAGGGACTAACCCACCCCTAATCAATCGGCCAGGACAAGGTGTTACACTGAACTCCAGGGTGAGTGGGACGGCGAGCCCGCTATATCCCCTATGTAGCCCTGTCATCCCAGTGGGATGACCCCTTGTTGGGCTCCGTGGTGGGTGGGGAGCATTGGGGGATGAAATTTATTCCTACGTTTTATGGCCACAACTACACCTAAACGCAGAAAACAAGTTGCAGACGAAAGAGAGGTACACACATCTTTATCAGCGCTTTACCTAGTTATCCATCGGACAGAAGAGGGTCAGTCATTGTTAGAGGTCAACCCTTTCGTAATTCAATCAGGTCTGGATAAAATCGCTGGGCCCGTGAAGTCATGTACACGTTTACGGTCTGGTTCATTGTTGGTTGAAAGCTACTCTACCTCCCAATTTGATAAGTTAATGAAAGCGAAACTCCTGCACGGATATCCTATCCGTGTAGAAAAGCACAGGAGTCTCAACTCTTCCAAGGGCGTTATCACCAGCCCGCTGTTGGATGGTATGCCGGAGGAGGAGATCCAGGGTTATCTGGCTGACCAGGGTGTCACGGAAGTGTACCGTGTGCGAGTCATGCGTGACGGTGTGCAGGTTCCTAGCCGCACACTTTTTGTTACTTTCGATCGGCTCGAACTGCCTCAGAAGATCAAGGCAGGATATGAAGTTATCCCTGTGCGCCCGTACATTCCGCGGCCTATGCGCTGCTACCAGTGTCAGCGCTATGGCCATACCAAGACCTCTTGTAAGGCTACTGTTGCGGTATGTGCCAACTGTGGTAAGGGCAGTCATGACGGGACTTGTCCCTCTGCCCCAAGTTGCGTGAACTGCCAAGGTCAACATCCGGCGACCTCCCGCGATTGTCCGCGATACCAGGATGAGAAGGCCATCCAGGAGCTGCGGGTGAAGGAGCGTCTATCCTTCTCTGAAGCCCGCAAACGACATCAGGCTCGACAACCTTCTCTCCTGAAGTTTGGTACTTTTAGTTCCATAGTTTCAAAACCAATACTAAAGCGTGACATGGGCACCCAAACTTGCCCTGTGTCTTCAACCGTGGCTACTCCTCGCGTCGCGTTGCCAACTTCTAATACCGCTAGCTCGAAAACCATTTCAGTGAGTACGGACACCCGGAAATTTAAAGTCACGCCAAAACGCTCCGACTTCCTCAAAGACCCTCCGGCACCTGCCAGTGGCAAGTGTCCCGGCCCGGCCAGTTCCCCTTCACCTCCTCGGCGCTCTTGCTCCCAGGACACCAGGGGGCGTAGCCGTGTGAAGGGGCCTTCCCTTCCAACCTTGAGTATTGGCAACAGTTTTCTCCCGTTGACCGCGTTATCCAATGACCCTGACCCTCCTCCACCCGAGGAGCCTATGGAGCACGAAGCAAGTGCTCCAAAAAGCCCGAGCCCAACACGGAACCCGAAGGGAAAATTAAAGCGACAGCCACCAGCAAAGTGAACTAAGTGACCGGCTTTTTCCCTTTACCCCAGGATGTCCATTTTACAGTGGAATACACGTGGCGTGCGCAGGCGTAAACCAGACCTACAACTGTTGGGTAATTTGCTGTCCCCCAGTATTTTCTGCCTGCAGGAGACGAAACTTCACCAGCAGGATACGTTCACCTTTCCTGGTTTTACTCCGGTGCGCTTTGATTTACCACCGGAGCCCGGTTCTCCTGCACATGGGGGTGTTATGTTTTTAATCCGGGACGACGTTTTTTACCAACCTCTTCCGCTCAATAGTACCTTGCAAGCCGTAGCCGTTACTCTTAGACTCCCAGGTCTCTCTTTTACCTTATGTTCTGTTTATTTACCGCCCTCTTCTCCCTTCGCCATTGCGGACTTCTCCGATCTGGTGTCCCAGCTCCCAACACCCTTCTTGCTGTTGGGAGACTTCAACGCCCATCACCCTCTTTGGGGATCACCTAGGGCTTGCGTAAGGGGGAAGCACCTTGCTGAATTCCTTGTTCAGAATCACCTCTCAATTCTCAACACTGGCGAACCTACATTTATTTCTGATTCAACCAGCACTCTCTCTCACCTGGACTTATCCGTTTGCTCGGCACAGCTTGCTCATCACTTTGAGTGGAACGTCGTCTCTGACACCTTTTCCAGCGACCACCTTCCCTGCCTGATTAGCCTGCTTTCCAACTACACACCATCTTCCCGTGTACCTACTTGGCAGCTACACAAAGCTGACTGGTCCCTTTTTTGCAGCCTGGCTATCTTTGACGACCATGTATCCGACAACATCGACGAGATGGTAGAGCACGTTACCTCTGTGATTACATCTGCCGCCGAACGTGCTATACCTCGCACTTCAGCCCAACCTCGGCGTTTACCCGTTCCCTGGTGGACCGATGAATGCCGCGCGGCGGTGCGTGCGCGCCGGGCTGCACTGCGAACTTTTAAGCGTCATCCTACCCTGGACAATTTGATCAGGTTCAAGCGCCTACGCGCAAATGCCCGACGCGTGATACAGGCCAGCAAAAAGACATCCTGGAAGCGTTTTGTGGAGACTTTTAACCGCTTCACACCATCCTCTGTGGTTTGGAACAAGCTGCGACGCGTGGCCGGTAAAGTTCCTCGTATTCTGGTGCCTGGCCTACGGATTAACAATAACACCGTAGTTACCCCTAGAGCTGTCGCTGATGCCCTGGGAGGAGCTTTTGCTCATATCTCTAGTTCCTCCCATTATCACCCGGACTTTCTGCCCAGCAAACACCGGGCAGAGACGCATGACCTATCCTTTCAATCCTTAAACCATGAGTGTTATAACGCCTTCTTCACAATGCAAGAGCTGGAGCGGGCCCTGGTAACTTCCAGACCCTCCACACCGGGGCCGGACGGAGTCCATATCGTAATGCTGCAACACCTGTCCTCAGTTAGTAAGCTCTTTCTCTTGCAAGTGTATAACTATATCTGGCGCACAGCAACATTTCCGACCGCTTGGCGCGAGGCTACCGTTGTCCCTATCTTAAAACCTGGAAAGGATCGCCATCTGCCTTCCAGTTATCGTCCGATCTCCCTCACCAGTTGCCTTTGCAAGGTGATGGAGCGCATGATAAACGGGCGACTGACATGGTGGCTAGAATCCCAACGTCTTCTATCAAACGTTCAGTGCGGTTTTCGTCGCTACCGGTCAACGGTCGACCACCTAGTCTCGTTGTCCACGCACATTATGGATGGATTTTTACGCAGGAGCCAAACGGTTGCTGTGTTCTTTGACCTGGAGAAGGCATACGACACTTGCTGGAGGTATAGAATTCTCCGCACCCTCCATAAATGGGGCATTCGTGGAAGGTTACCCCTATTTATTCGAGAGTTTATGCGTGATAGGGTGTTTCGGGTACGTGTGGGTTCCGAGTTATCTCGCGCTTTTATTCAAGAGAACGGAGTACCGCAGGGCTCGGTACTCAGTGTCACACTATTTGCTATTGCCATCGATCCCATTACGGAGTGCGTCCCATTGGGCATTTCTTCTTCTTTATTCGTGGACGACTTCGCCATCTATTGTAGTTCTCGGCGTACTTCTCTCCTGCACCGCCGCCTTCAAATGTGTCTTGACCGACTCTTTACTTGGAGTGTGGAAAACGGCTTCAAGTTCTCCGCCGAGAAAACCGTCTGCGTAAACTTCTGGCGAAGGAAAGCATTTTCGCCGCCGTCGCTGTATCTGGGAGCCGATGCCCTTCCCTACGCAGACAAGACAAAATTCTTGGGATTGGTGTTTGATAGGAAACTTAGTTGGTCTTCTCATATCTCGCATTTAAAGGCCAGGTGTGAACGTTCTCTAAGTGTTTTACGTGTTTTAAGTGGCACCTCCTGGGGAGCTGATCGGATGGTTCTTTTAAGGCTATATCGCTCTTTTGTCCGATCTAAACTTGACTACGGCTGTATTGTATACTCGTCCGCTCGACCATCGATTTTAAAAAGACTTGACCCTGTTCATCACCGTGGTATCCGCTTGAGTATTGGCGCCTTCCCAACAAGTCCGGTCATCAGCCTGTGTGCGGAAGCTGCTGAACCTCCGCTTCGCTATCGGCGTGATGTCCTCCTTTGTAATTACGCTTGCCGGCTTTTTACTTTGCCGGATCATCCGTCGTTTAGTTCGTTCTTTAATGATTCCCTGGACCGTCAATACTCAGCGCGCTCCCTGGCCCTACTCCCTCCTGGCGTTCGTTTTCGCTCTCTGCTTCGGCTGTTGGATGTTGATTTACCGGCGACATTTCGCAAAGGAGAAACACGATTTTCGCCATGGCTACGCTCCGAGATCCAGGTAAATCTGAGCCTGCTGTCCATGCCGAAATTGTCGACGCCAGCTTCAGTCCTTCGTTCGGGCTTTTTAGAAGTTCAGGCGCAGTACCGACCCTGCAGTTTCATTTACACTGATGGCTCGAAGGATAATACGGGAGTGGGATGTGCTTTTATTCACGGTCGGCAGAGTTTTAGCTTTCGTCTTTTACCGCAGTGCTCGGTTTTTACAGCAGAGCTGTTCGGTATTTACCAAGCTCTTTTATATGTTCGTCGGCAAGCCTTACAGTCTTGGGTTATCTGCTCCGATTCTCTGAGTGCGCTCCAGAGCCTACGGATGCTGTACACCTATCATCCGCTCGTACAGCGAATCCAGGACTGCCTTCACACTCTCGCCAGTGCAGGCACTTGCGTCTCCTTTGTGTGGGTACCTGGACACGTAGGCATATCTGGAAACGAGGCTGCCGACGCTGCCGCGAAGGCAGCTGTTTTGGCTCCCAGATGTTTTCGCTCTTGCGTTCCCTCAGACGATTTTAGCTCATATTTACGTCGCGCCCTCATGTTAAGGTGGAGCAGTCATTGGAATGCCCGTCGGAGGAATAAGCTTAGGAAGGTAAAACCCCTCCCAATCATCTGGAGCACTTCGTCGCGCACCTCTCGTCGCGAGGAGGTGATTTTAGCACGACTGCGAATCGGGCACTGCCGTTTTAGCCATGGTCACCTTTTATCTTCTGATGCTACACCGCTCTGTTCTCATTATCACGAGCCCATGACGGTGCGGCATGTCTTAGTCCAGTGCCAGTCTTTAGCCCAGCTGCGTGTGTCCTTGGACATGCCGACGACCCTGCCTGAAGTGTTGGCAGACACTTCATGTGCAGTGGCTCGTGTTTTACGTTTCATATATTATAGCGGACTGGGCACACGTGTATGACACCCAGATTATCCTTTTATCATACTTTTAGCCTTTTGTGCGAGTTGTACCAGTTTTAGTGTCTCATAGTTCACGTAGTGCAGTTTTTAGCACTGTATCGGTGACCTTTTTAGTGTTGTAAAGTTTTTTGGTGTTTTAGCGGAGGACTCACTTTCAATTTTATTTTTGACGTTATTGGTTTTTTACTGGGCGCTAATGAGCCTAGCAGTTGTGCGCCCTAAAGCCCCACTACTACTACCATGCGCCTTCGCGACATCCTCGCTGGATTATTTCCAAGGCTGACTGGGAAAAGTTTAATTCCCATATACACCTCACCGACGATGGTTTTGACACCGTCGATGAAATGGTGGAATATTTTACATGTTCCATCCTGCTCGCCGCTGAATCCAGCATTCCTCGAGGTTCTCCTACCCCACGTCATACCCCTGTACCCTGGTGGTCTGAGGAATGCCGTGTGGCTATAAAAGCACGCAAACGTGCTTTACGGCTTTTTCAGTTGCATCCGACGGAAAAGAACTTCGTTGCTTTTAAACGTTCTCGAGCTAGGGCACGTTTTGTGCTTCGCAATGCGAAACGAAGATCCTGGGAAGCCTACGTGTCTTCCCTTTCTTGTCGCAGCTCCACCAAACAGGTATGGTCAGCTGTTCGGCGGATGCATGGCAAGTATCGCCGAACGGTCATTCCCGGACTTGCCCTCAACGGTTCCATCTGCACTGCCGAGCAAGATATAGCCGAAGCCCTTGCCACCTCATTCGCTGCTACTAGCCAAACGGCTAGTTACGACGCCCTCTTCCTTCCTATTAAGGAAGCTGCGGAGCGAACAAAACTAAATTTTAATAGCGAATGTAATGAGCCGTACAACCAGCCTTTTACCGCTGCCGAACTTTCACATTCCTTAGCCCTAGCCAAGGACTCTTCTCCCGGTCCCGATGACATCCACAGACAGATGCTGCTACATCTTCCACCCGATGCGATGTCTTTCCTGTTAGGCATGTATAACCGCATCTGGCATGAGCGGGTCTTTCCATCTTGCTGGCAAGAGGGTATTGTCATCCCCATCCCTCGACCCGGAAAGGACCGCACACTTCCATCAAGCTACCGCCCCATTTGCCTGACGAGTGTGGTCTGTAAGACCTTTGAGCGAATGGTAAACTCTCGGTTAGTGTGGTGGCTCGAAACTAATAACCAGCTGTCCAACCTTCAATGTGGTTTTCGTCGCCATCGCTCTAGTGTTGACAATCTAACACGCATTGAGGCTTACATTCATGATGCCTTTTTACTGCAACAGCATGTGGTGGGAGTATTCTTTGACCTGGAGAAGGCTTATGACACCACTTGGCGGTATGGCATACTACGTAACCTCCACAGTTACGGTATGCGAGGCCACTTACCGGAATTTTTAAGAAATTTTTTAGCACTACGTCGTTTTCGTGTCCGAATAGGGAACAGTATCTCAAGGGAGCGGATCCAGGAGAATGGTGTACCTCAAGGGTCGATCCTCAGCGTCGCCCTTTTTGCCGTGGCTATTAACGGCATCACTAGTGTCGTTCGCGGCGGAATTCCGTCGTCCCTGTATGTTGACGACTTCGCTATATATTATCGATCTTATAACTTAGATCATATAGAGCGTCAACTGCAGTTGACCATCAACGAGCTGGCAGCCTGGGCGCTTCGCACCGGCTTCCGTTTTTCTCCTGCGAAGACACAATGTGTCCACTTCCATCGTCTACGAGGTATTCACCCTCCACCAGATCTGCACTTGAACGGCACACCCCTGCCGTTTGTCTCGCACCTGAAGTTCTTAGGTCTCTACTTGGACAGACAACTCACCTGGGAGCGCCACATTTGTCACCTTCGAGCCTCATGCGATCGTTCTCTGCGGGTGCTGAAGGTATTATCTGGAGCATCTTGGGGGGGCGATCGCACGGTAATGTTGAGGCTGTATCGCTCCCTGGTCCGATCCAAGCTGGACTACGGCTGTTTTATTTATGGCGCAGCGACCGCCTCTAAACTTCGCCTTTTAGACACCGTACATCATACAGGTATCCGCCTTGCCACAGGAGCTTTCCGCACAAGTCGCGTCGACTGCTTGTATGCCGACTCCGGCGAGCCTCCACTTTCTATTCGTCGCTCGACGCTACTCTGTTCCTACGTAGCAAAGTTGGCAAGTTACCCAAACCATCCTTGTTTTAAACCAGTTCTGCATCCCGAGTTAGCCCACCGTTATACGCACCCTAGTTCTCGGACACGCCTAACCGGAGTAAGATTCCGGGAACTCTCCCGTACACACGATCTCCGAATGCCTCGCGTGGAGCGGTCTTCCCTGGGTCGTTATCCCGCATGGCAGCTCCAGCGTGCGCGGTTCGATCTTGCTCTTTCCACCAACTCGAGACTAGCTACCCCACATTCGGTATTCCAACAACTTTTTGCCGAGCTACTGGACCGTTACCCTAATTATGTTCCGGGCTTTACAGATGGTTCCCAGTTGGGTAGCACTACGGGTTGCGCATTCGTCATTAACGGCGAGGTTCATAAATTTCGCCTTCTGGACTTCACCTCTGTTTTTTCTGCAGAACTGTATGCCATTCTCTATCTGCTCCTTTTTATTTGTAAGTTAGTTCCTGGCAATTTTATCGTTTGCACTGACTCTCTAAGCGCTCTTCAGGCCTTGCAACAACACATTGCAGCTCACACGCTCGTTTTAAAAATTCAGGCCTTGATCTCGCAAATGCTTAGTCGTGGATACCATTTTGTTTTTACCTGGACCCCAGGCCATGTGGGCATTTCTGGGAATGAGGAGCCGGACGCGGCTGCTAAATCCGCTTGCCGTTTGCCCCGGAGTTTAACAACTACGGTGCCTTACCATGATGTGCAACGTTTTTTCCGTCGCCAAATCCTATCTGCTTGGCAGCACTCCTGGACAGCTTTGGAAGGCACACAACTCCGGGCAATAAAGGAGAGCGTACAACCCTGGCTAACCTCCTGCAGGGATAACCGGCGAGCCGAGGTGATACTCACCCGGCTCAGAATTGGACACACACGAGCCACTCACGGCCATTTATTAAGAGGGGAACCGGCCCCAGTGTGTGCTCCATGTGCAGTACGACTCACTGTGCGGCATGTATTGCTAGACTGCCCGCAATACGCCCGCGTTCGCCAGTCAGTAGGCTTGGGAACTAACTTGCTAAATATTTTAGGTGACAACCCAGTGGCCGTGGATAAGGCACTGCGGTTTATTTTTAAAATCGGTTTTAATACACAAGTATGACTTGTATTTTATATGTATTACTTTTAGAGTTTTTAAATTTAGTCTTTAGATCGTTTTTAATGTCGTTTTAGCAGTTGAGTGTTTTTATTATATTGTACTTTGTTTTAGCTAAATTTTATAGCTTTTAAGTTTTAGTGTTGACGTAGGGCCCAAATGACCTAGTTGTCGACGGGCCCTAAAACAGCACACACTCACACTCACTCTCCACAGAAGAAATTGTCAACGGTCTCTCAGACCAAGGGGTAATTGCAGCATTCAGGTTGATGGGGAAGAAGGACGACCAGCCGTTTCCATTGCGAACGGTCTTCCTGACGTTCGAACGTACCGTCCTCCCAACATTCATCTTATCTGGTTACGAACGCGCCTCAGTACGTCCGTATATTCCCAACCCCATGCGTTGTTACCGCTGCCAAAGGTTCGGGCACACGCAGCAACGGTGTACAGGTTCGCCAGTATGCTTCCGCTGCGGCCGCGACGCACACGATGGCTCCCAGTGCGCTCAGGACCCCACCTGTGTCAACTGTGGCGGCACACACCCATGGACGTCCCGCGATTGTCCTCGTTTTGTAGAAGAAAAGACCATCCAAGAGCTTCGTGTTAAAGAACCCTGACCTTTCCTGAGGCACGGAAACGTTACCATGAGCTACATCCTGTTACTACTTTAAACTATTCTGCAGCAGTTCGACAGCCTGTTCCAAAACAAGACGCCGTTGTGCAAACGTACTCTAGTCCTCCCTCTCGTGTGTCGATAGGTATCCAAACTGATACATCTGATACGCGAGGTGGCCGTTCCCGGAAGAAATTACCCTCCACCCCCAAAGAATCCAAGGTTCCTCGTGATCCACGGGTGTCTTCTCGCGGATCGTCCGAAGAATCCTCTGAGAGGGACTCAGATCGGCATTGCCCATCTTCGCCGTTCTCGGGTTCCAACCGTTTTGAGCTCCTCGAACCTCGGTTTTCTGTAGGAAAGGGGTCACCCCAAGAGGAGGATATGGACCAGGAGGATTCCGCTGCCATTGCTCGGGCAGCTGTTAAAAAAAGACAAGAGGAACCTCCCGCGAAAGGTGTTAGCCCAACACCTAAGAAAAAGGGCAAGTTGATCCGGCCACCGTTATCCTCGACCTAGTGGCGTTAATTAATTGCGATCTCTCCCAGTGCATTTAACCACGAATATCCTTCACTGGAATCTACGTGGACTTCGCAGCCATCGACCGGGGCTTGAACCTCTGCTCCAGGAATATGAGCCAATGGTGGTGTGTCTTCAGGAAACGAAACTCCGTCCACAGGACTCTTTTCAGATCAGGCGGTACTCTGTACTACGCTGTGACCGTTTGCCAGACGAGGGGGTTCCTGCCCACGGGGGCACTATGCTACTCCTCCGCAATGATCTCTTCATCGAACCTGTTTCGTTACAGTCTGATATTCAATCTGTGGCTGTCCGTCTTACCCTGCCCTCCATCAAATTCACCATTTGCAACATCTATCTGCCTCCGTCTGACGACCTGTCGCTCAGCGATATTCAGGATCTAGTCTCCCAGTTACCCCCTCCTTTTCTACTGGTTGGAGACGTCAATGCCCACCACCAACTCTGGGGCTCTCGCAGAGCGTGCGCGAAAGGCCAACTAATAGCCGGTTTCTTGGATACCCATAACCTCACGGTCCTGAACACCGGAGCGCCTACCTTTCTTTCTGACGCCCACCACAGCTTTTCACACCTTGATTTGGCTGTCTGTTCTGCGCCTTTGGCAGTTTCCTTACGATGGTCTGTCCTTTCTGATCCATACAGTAGCGATCACTTCCCCTGTGCTTTAGAGCTTTTGCTGCCTAATACCAATTCCACGTATATCCCTAGATGGCGCTTCGATCACGCCAACTGGCACCTATTCTCTCAGTTGGCTGTGTTCACTTATAATGAAACCGACTCTGTGAATGCACTGGTGGACCATCTTACGACGACCATTCTCTCCGCCGCTGAGCGCTCCATTCCTCGGTCGTCAGCGCCATCCCGAAGATTACCTGTACCTTGGTGGAACGATGACTGTCGCCGCGCTATCCGCTCCCGCAGACGTGCCCTCAGAATTTTCAAGCATCACCCAACACTGGACAACTTGGTAACTTACAAGAAAATGCGTGCCCAGGCTCGGCAGATCATAAAGGAAAGTAAAACCGCCTCCTGGAGAAAGTTCGTTTCCTCCTTTACCTAACATATCTCATCTTCTGTGGTATGGGATAAGTTACGGCGAGTTGTCCGGAAACCGGCCCACACGCCAATCGCCGGTCTTAAGACCGCTGCCGGAGCTGTCGTGGATAGCTTCGATGTTGCTAACACCCTAGCACGTACTTTTGCTCAAGTGTCCAGCTCTGATAACTATCTGCCCGACTTCCTTGCTATGAAGGCTCAGGTGGAATCCCAAGGCTTCTCCTTCCGTTCTGCCAATCTAGAGGATTACAATCGTCTTTTCACCATGACGGAGCTAGACCATGTCCTGTCATCTTCTCGATCTTCGGCCCCATGACGGCACAGACCGTGAAGATTCGGTGTCTTTCTTTAACCCCCGGATGGCAGGCTGACGCCGACGGTTCCGGATGGGGGTCTATATCATCATGTCTCCGCGCAAACAATCTTTCATTGACCCTTATTTGATAATGACCTTGGCTTGTGATGGGAAAACGTTTAAAGAGATTAGTCCATTTTACATAAAGCGCGAACTAGATAAAATCAGCGGCCCGGTCAAAAACGCTACGCGTCTCCGAGACGGTAGCTTACTATTAGAGACCTCTACTGCAGACCAGTCTAAAAAGCTGCAAAAAGCGTCTTTGTTGGGCTCCTACCCTATCCGGGTAGCCCCACACAAAACGCTGAATACGTGTAGAGGTGTAGTCACCACCTCTAGCTTAGATGGTCTTGCGAATGAAGAGATAGTAAGTTGCCTCTCTGATCAACTTGTTTGTCTGGCGTACCGGCTTACCCGAAAACAAGATGGCAAGGAATACCCCTTACGAACAGCCTTTCTAACTTTTGCTGGAGCCCCTCAAAATCCAACCTCTGTGGTCCTCGTCCCGAGGGGTGGGCAACAGGAAGTAGGGGACTGACTGATGGGGTGATGTACGGTGGGGTCTTGGTGTACCCCAAGACCGCTACGGCTGCCGAGAAGGCCCATCAGTAACCCCGAAAACTGGCAGAAGAGGCTCTGGTATTTTTCCCCAGGGACCTACTACGGTAGGTACGGGATTGGCGATCCCGGGATCCCTAGCCACTCACCCTCAATTCATCCCTTTCATCTCCATCAACTGTGCCACGTGTAGCTACTGCTTGTCGGTATGCATCACCTTCTTCCCCTTCTAGTTTCTTATTATAATTATTAGCACGTAAGGTCTTAGGTTTATAACTCCTGTCTCACCAGCAGGGATCTCTCCTATCTCCGTGGTTCTGTCCCACGGTTTTCAGCGCGGCTTCCGACATGTGTGCTCTCCGGAGGTCTCAAAAGTGAAGGTTGAGCGGACCCTTCGCACTGCCCCTATGTGTAGCCTTAGGTGCGGAGCCCGTCCACACCGTCAAGTACACCCACGTAGCTCCTTGAGGGCCCGGTCTGCGTTAATCTCCCGACGGCCGTGTTTGCCGTTGGGTTAGTATCACGGACCGGACGTGTTACCGCTGACGGAACCCCGGTGTAATCAACCACAAGTCCCCTGAATCCGCGTGTGCCCTTTATGCGCAGCGCGGCCTAAAGTGGGGAGCCACAGGCGGTTATTCCTGTGGTAGGGGCATAAAGCCGGGGTGTGCGTGGTGAACGGTTTACCCATACGGACAAGCAGTGGATTTTGAAGGGTACCTTTTCTGAGGTACAAATGAGATCGGTCATGGGTGAGGTCCCCATGACGGCACAGACCGTGAAGATTCGGTGTCTTTCTTTTTTAACCCCCGGATGGCAGGCTGACGCCGACGGTTCCGGATGGGGGTCTCTATCATCATGTCTCCGCGCAAAACCTCTTTCACTGACCCTTTTCTGGTAATGACCTTGGCATGTAATGGCAAAACATTTAAAGATGTTAGTCCCTTTTATATAAAGCGTGAGCTGGATAAGATCAGGGGCCCTGTCAAAAACGCTACGCGTCTCCGAGACGGTAGCTTACTATTAGAGACCACAAGTGCAGACCAATCTAGTAAACTGCAAAAAGCGTCTTTGTTGGGCTCCTACCCTATCCGGGTAGCCCCAAACAAAACACTCAACACATGTAGAGGAGTAGTCACCACCTCCAGCCTAGATGGTCTTGCAAATGAAGAAATAGTAAGTTGCCTCTGACCAGCTTGTTTGTCAGGCGTACCGGCTAACACGGAAACAAGATGGCAAGGAGTATCCATTACGTACGGTATTTCTAACTTTTGCTGGGACTAAATTACCCGAATACATATATTGCGGCTATGAACGTGCTACCTACCGCCAGTATGTCCCGAACCCGATGCGCTGTTTTCAATGTCAGCGGTTCGGACATACTAAGGTCACATGTACCAATCCTGCTCTTTGTGAGCAATGTGGCCTACCGAAACACGACGATCCTAACTGCAGTCGAACACCCTGTTGCGTGAACTGTGGCGGTAGTCATCCCTCCAGCTCGCGACAGTGCCCTAAATTCATGGACGAAAAAAGTATTCAGGAGCTACGTGTAAAGGAACGCCTGACTTTTCCAGAGGCACGACGGCGCTTCGAACAACTGAAGCCTGCTACCACTACTACTGGATATGCACTAGCAGCTCGCCGAACTCCTAATACCACTGTTGCTGTTCAACACGTCCCTGTCGCCCACGCATCCACGCAGACTGACTTTCTAGCCGTTAAACCTACGTCTCAGACTGTTTGTATATCCACCAGCACTACATCCGCTTCAACCGTACAGACTCCAGACACCAAGCCATCAGCGGGTAACAACAATCCAGTAGTAACTGTGAAAAACCGATCCCGACCACAGCATAGATCACGAAGTCGCTCGCCCTCCATTAGATCCCGGTCTCGTTCTACGAGCCGTAGGAGTTCTGACTCCCGAACATCAGCGGAGTCACAGGACGCTAACGATTTTCGAATCGTAGGGCCCAAGTCAGCCAAGGTCAAGAAAAAGGTTAAAACGGCCCGCTAAAAGCTCTTTATGGAAAGAATCCAGTGGAATGTCAATGGTTTTCGAGCTCGTGTCTCTGTCGACGCAAATATTGAACGGCTTTCTTGAGCGCAGCCAAACCGTCGGGATCTTCTTCGACCTCGAGAAGGCCTACGATACATGTTGGAGAGCGGGCATTCTTCGCTCCCTGCACTCCTGTAACCTGCGTGGGCGCCTCCCAATTTTCATCCAAGAGTTCCTGAAAGACCGTGTTTTCCGTGTAAGGGTCGGATCCGTGTATCCGGATCTCTTTGTTCAAGAGAATGGCGTGCCACAGGGATCGGTCTTAAGCGTCACCCTCTTCGCTGTCGCCATCAATTCCTTTACACAATGCATTCCTTCCGGAGTTTCTTCCTGTCTTTTCGTAGACGACTTCGCCGTCTATTGTACATCCCGGCGCACGCCTTTTTTGGAACGCAGACCGCAACAGTGTTTGGACAATCTTTTTGCATGGAGCCGCAAAACCGACTCCGTTTTTCCACCGAAAAGTCCCTCTGCGTGAACTTCTGGCGTCGCCGCAGACGATTACCACCTTTGCTCCGATTCGACCCAACCATTCTTCCTTTTGCCTATGAGACCACCTTTCTCGGCGTGACGTTCGACAGGAAACTTAGCTGGTCGTCGCATATTCTACACCTGAAGGCGCGATGTGTCCGCTCGCTGAACCTCTTACGGGTACTGTGTGGCACTTCCTGGGGAGCGGATCGGACAACTTTGCTTCGTCTATATCGCACATTGGTAAGATCCAAAATGGATTATGGCTCCGTCGTTTACGCATCCGCCCGTCCATCTGTGTTGAAATCCTTGGACGTCGTCCATAACCGGGGTATTCGTCTGGCTACCGGTGCCTTTCCAACTAGCCCGTTCGTTGGCCTTTATGCCGAAGCAGGAGAACCTCCTCTTTCCTGTAGACGAGCAGTCCTGCTAGGGAGTTGCGTCTGTGGGCTAAGGTGTGTGCCTACGCACCCCACGTTCGCTTCCTTTTTCGACTCAGTGCTGTATCAACGTTATACGCAGAGCCGGGATAGGCCCAAGCCTGCTAGTTTTCGTTTCCGGGAGTTTCTGCGGCAGCATGCTCTCCAACTGCCTCGTTTCTTTCCTAAGGGGGAGAGGCTTTATCCTCCTTGGCTCCGTTCGGCCTCCGCCGTCAATCTTGGGATGTTGGAGTTTCGGAAATCTCTGCTGCCGGCGTCCGTTATCCGCTCCGGTTTTTTAGAGTAATTTCCCGCTATGGTGACCGGATTTTAATCTACACTGACGGCTCCAAGGGTGCCCAAGGTGTTGGCAGCACATTTGTGTGCGGAAATGCCACGTACGCCTTCGGTCTACCTAGTTGCACTTCCGTTTTCAGTGCGGAGCTCTATGCTATCTACCGGGCTCTATTGCACGTCCGCCGCCGCAACCTGGGTAACTGCCTGATTCTGAGTGACTCCCTAAGTGCCCTACAGTGTTTGCATGAGCTGTACAACTATCCAATTGTATAGCGTGTCCAGGATGCCATTCACGCTCTCAGCACCTCTGGCGTTAGCGTTGTTTGTGCTTGGATTCCTGGGCACGTTGGCTTGCCTGGCAACGAGCAGGCGGATTTAGCGGCAAAGGCAGCAACCACTGCACCCCAAATCCGTACTGCTTACGTCACCTCTGAAGACTTCAGGCTAGTTATTCGGAGAGAAGTGGTTTCGCGGTGGCACGAGGACTGGCTGGCTCTTCGTTGTAACAAACTGCGAGAGGTAAAGGAAACTCCGTCTCCTTGGAGGACCTCGCAGCGTTCTTCTCGTCGCGAAGAAGTGATTGTGGCCCGGCTACGCATTGGACACTGCGCTTTTACACATGCGTACCTTTTAAAGCGGGTACCACCACCAGTTTGCCCGGTGTGTGGGGACAGTCTGTCAGTCCGTCACATACTGTTGGAGTGTGCTTCCCTAGGACCCCTTCGTGCCACCCTGAAGCTGCCGGACCGTCTTGCAGCAGTACTGCCGGATGACTCCCAAGCTGTCGAAAAGGTTTTTAAATTCCTATCGCAGATACCCTTCGCACTGCCTATTTAGATTTTAGCTATAGGGTAGGGTAGTACTAGCACTAAGGGCACTCCACTTCTTTATATACCGTGCTTCTGTGATGCTCCGTGAGTTGTTCACTTGAGGCTGTACGACCATTACCGTGATTATAACTTTTTAGCGCGCTGTTTTACTCCCTGACTTTTACAATCGTTTTTCTTGGCAAGTCCCCCTGCCTTTTGTACCATCGTTTCTGTTGAGGCGCTAATGACCTTGCAGTTGAGCGCCCTCAACTCAATCAATCAACTCACGCCGGCCAACCGTTCCTCAAACTTGGCGGCGAGGACCTCGTTCGCCTCCCTCATCTCCGTTATCAGTTCGGCCATCTTTGCGGTCATTGTCGTGGCCAAGTTGTTGCTTGCCGTTTCCATCTTCGCTGCGAGGTTTTCATTTGCCGTCTTCATTTCCTTCAACTCTGCGGCCAGGTTGTTACTTGCCGCTTCCGTCTTCTCTGTTAATTCGGCCTTCATTTCTTCCATCTTCTCGGTGAAGTTGCCGTTGGCCGTCTTCATTTCTGTCAGTTCCGCTTTCATTTCCATCATCTTCTCCAAAGTCTTTTCCAATGCCGCGTCCATGGCTGTAATGTTCGGTGCTGTTGTCATCCCACTTCTGACACCAGTGTGACTTTGTGGGCTCGTGAAATGACAAGTCCAATTACACCAACTCAACAATGTTCTTTATTTCCACCGACTTACAGTTGAACACTTGCCAATTACACAAAATTACGTAATGCACACAATTACGATTCACCAGTTCGTCCGTTACAATTTCACTTGCACTAGTAATTACGGACAATACTCCGATGCACGTACACAATTACGTAAATTCTTCCGTCGCACAGTCTTCTCTTTCACTAACACGGCGCTACTTCACTAGCACGTCAAGCACTGACTGACTGACTTGCTGCAGCCCTTTTTATGGGCATCTCGTCGTCTTCTCGGCTTCTCTAGTTTCCAAGCGAAGATTCCAGATGATAGGAGAAGGGGAGAGAAACGTCCAGGGACGAGTGACATTCCCTCTAATCTTCCCCCTCAGTGACAGAGACTGATGAGAGGCGTGGCTCGGCCGCCTCTGGTTTCCTCACAGCTGTTGCCCTCATGCCTACCGCTAATTGGGTGACAATATGGAACTTCTACAGTATTTCCACAGTATTTTCTTTGTGGAAGTGACTATATATTGTGTTGAACTATTGTATGGATACAACATATGTATGCTAATGGAATGCGTTGTGATGTTGGTAGCATAGTGGCAGGTAACGAAGGACTGATGTTTAAGCAATCTTGCATAATTAATGGATGCCACATAAACTAATAAATTAACGTAAAAAGTATTTACAGTGTACTGTTCTAAAGCCCATGTATTGTCAACATTAAAACTAACCAAATAACATGGTTGCACCCTTTATTACACCCCTGTAGCCACAAATGTTAATCTGCTATATTTCATTCTAGGATTGATATCTTAATATTGGATACTGAAAATTAATAATGTTCTATTTTTGTTTTTCAATATTGTCACCTTGGCGGTAGACTCGCGAAGCCGATGAAAAATGATGGCCGGTGGAGATTCGGAAAACTTCGGAACCAATCGTTACCGGTAGCGACAGACAGTTGAATGTAGTTTTTGTAAAATAAACAGTTTTTCAGGTTAGCTAGCAAAAGGTAATGGTGAACAGTGTATTTCGAGGAGAATAAAGTGTAGTAATTGTGTTTTGTAACATCGTTTTATTATTTCACGAACCGACAAAGTCACAATATATACGATTACATTTCAAACAAGAGGCAAATATATTTGTTTAGAAATAAGGCAAAAACATTTGAAACGTGCAAGAAAATCATTAATCGCTTTACCTTGGAATACTTCAACATGGATTGAATGTTTCGAGTATGGTGAAAAATATCTGCATATTATACAATATTTTAGAAAAATTGTGACTTTTGAAGATGTAATGGAGACCTATTATCTGAACCTGTTATGCCACAACATTAATAAATCTTGGCAGTTGCTATCCACTAACTATAACATTAACCTTACTTCTAAATATAGATCAGCAGTTTAACAACACAATATCTAAAGTCACCTAAATGCAAACGTTGATAAATAAAGTAAGATACTTAACCACGATTTAACCATGTTACCTGCTGTGTGCTCAAAGAAAGATGTACGTTAATTTCATTTTCCAGAAAATAACCACAGATGAGGATGACCCATTAAACATATATTTCACATATTTCAATAAATAACACGAATTCACAATGTCCGATTAGGCACTTCTGTATCTAGCTCCTTCAACATTGAGCTTTTCGATGTGAAAACGGCGTCCTCCAGGGCCACTAAAATGTGTCATGTCTGCAGCCACAAATATTAATATGCTATATTTCAAACGAATCGTCATGGCTCCCAATCTCACATTACTCTTATCGCTAAAAAATCGCCAGTTGTGTTTATAATTTAATGTTCACATTTAAATACGAAAGTGATTATCGAAATGATTCCTTCAATACGTAATGAAGTTTAAAAAACAACAGAAAACGCCGATAATGTGCTTTCCCTTTAAATAAACCAGAATAAAATAAAATGATAATACCGAAATGAATTTCGCTAACGAAAACGGAATGTAACCAAAACTGGAATACATTTTATAATACGCAGCACACTATCAGCTCTTGGCCATTGTGGCCCCGCTAGCTAATACATCTAAGCCATTTGCAGTTTTTCAACCACGACTTCTAAAGCTCTCCGAGTCCAAATACTGTAAGAGTTCTTGCGTATTTGTGCGCCTACTCACTGCTTCTAACTGATGAATACAATTACAATATCGATACGTATAACAAGATATGAAACCATTTCGTGTCCTCCAGTCTCCTCGCCGTAACTATAACGCCACATAATTATGACGACGATGAACGGATATTTGAAAGATCTTTTATAAAATAATAATCACACATGAAGATGACGCCCCTCAAAATCCAACCTCTGCGGTCCTCGTCCCGAGGGGTGGGCAACAGGAAGTAGGGGACTGACTGATGGGGTGATGTACGGTGGGGACTTGGTGTACCCCACGACCGCTACGGCTGCCGAGAAGGCCCATCAGTAACCCCGAAAACTGGCAGAAGAGGCTCTGGTATTTTCCCCAGGGACCTACCACGGTAGGTACGGGATTGGCGATCCCGGGGACCCTAGCCATTCCCCCTCAATTCCTCCCCTTCACCTCCATCAACTGTGCCACGCTCTGCTACTGCTGATCAGTATGCATCACCTTCTTCCCCTTCTAGTTTTTTATTATAATTATTAGCACTTAAGGTCTTAGGTTTATAACTCCTGTCTCACCAGCAGGGATCTCTCCTATCTCCGTGGTTCTGTCCCACGGTTTTCAGCGCGGCTTCCGACATGTGTGCTCTCCGGAGGTCTCAAAAGTGAAGGTTGAGCGGACCCTTCGCACTGCCCCTATGTGTAGCCTTAGGTGCGGAGCCCGTCCACACCGTCAAGTACACCCACGTAGCTCCTTGAGGGCCCGGTCTGTGGTAATCTCCCGACGGCCGCGTTTTGCCGTTGGGTTAGTATCACGGACCGGACGTGTTACCGCTGACGGAACCCCGGTGTAATCAACCACAAGTCCCCTGAACCCGCGTGTGCCCTTTATGCGCAGCGCGGCCTAAAGTGGGGAGCCACAGGCGGTTATTCCTGTGGTAGGGGCATAAAGCCGGGGTGTGCGTGGTGAACGGTTTACCCATACGGACAAGCAGTGGATTTTGAAGGGTAGCTTTTCTGAGGTACAAATGAGATCGGTCATGGGTGAGGTCCCCATGACGGCACAGACCGTGAAGATTCGGTGTCTTTTTTCTTTAACCCCCGGATGGCAGGCTGACGCCGACGGTTCCGGATGGGGGTCTATATCATCATGTCTCCGCGCAAAACCTCCTTTATTGACCCATATTTATTGATGACCTTGGCATGTGATGGCAAAACCTTTAAAGATATTAGTCCTTTTTACATTAAGCGAGAATTAGATAAGATCAGTGGCCCTGTCAAGAACGCTACGCGTCTCCGAGACGGCAACTTACTATTAGAGACCACATCTGCAGAGCAATCTAAAAAACTGCAAAAGGCGACTTTGTTGGGCTCCTACCCGATCCGGGTAGCCCCACACAAAACTCTTAACACCTGCAGAGGAGTAGTCACCACCTCCAGCCTAGATGGTCTAGCGAACGAAGAAATAGTAAGTTGCCTCTCGGATCAGCTTGTTTGTCAGGCGTACCGGCTAACACGGAAACAAGATGGCAAGGAGTACCCATTACGTACGGTATTTCTAACTTTTGCTGGGACGAAGTTACCTGACTACATATATTGCGGCTATGAACGTGCTAGCGTCCGCCAGTATGTCCCGAACCCCATGCGCTGTTTCCAATGTCAGCGGTTCGGACATACTAAGGTCACATGTACGAATCCTGCTCTTTGTGAGCAATGTGGCCTGCCGAAACACGACGATCCTAACTGCAGTCGAACACCTTGTTGCGTGAACTGTGGGGGTAGTCATCCCTCAAGCTCGCGACAGTGTCCTAGATTCATGGACGAAAAAAGCATACAGGAGCTACGTGTAAAGGAACGCCTGACTTTTCCAGAGGCACGACGGCGCTTCGAACAACTGAAGCCTGCTACCACTACTACTGGATATGCACTAGCAGCTCGCCGAACTCCTAATACCACTGTTGCTGTTCAACACGTCCCTGTCGCCCACGCATCCACGCAGACTGACTTTCTAGCCGTTAAACCTACGTCTCAGACTGTTTGTATATCCACCAGCACTACATCCGCTTCAACCGTACAGACTCCAGACACCAAGCCATCAGCGGGTAACAACAATCCAGTAGTAACTGTGAAAAACCGATCCCGACCACAGCATAGATCACGAAGTCGCTCGCCCTCCATTAGATCCCGGTCTCGTTCTACGAGCCGTAGGAGTTCTGACTCCCGAACATCAGCGGAGTCACAGGAGGCTAACGATTTTCGATTAGTAGGGCCAAAATCAGCCAAGGTCAAGAAAAAGGTTAAAACGGCCCGCTAAAAACACTTTATGGAAATAATCCAGTGGAATGTCAATTGTTTTCGAGCTCGTGCTCAAGACCTACAACATTTAGTTTCTCAACGGTCACCATCAGTTATTTGTCTCCAGGAAACCCACTTACATCCCAGTCACTCGTTACACCTTCACTCTTTCTCTGCATTTAGAGGCGACTCTCTTGCAGGTATGCGTGCAAGCGGTCGCGTTGCTACCTTAGTGGCGCCTAACATCTCAGCCGCCAACGTTCCTCTCACCACGCCATTGCAAGCTGTGGCCGTTCGGATACAGCTGGAGAGCATCAGTTTTACCATCTGCAACATGTACCTGCCGCCGCTCAGTATAGTTCCAGAGCGTGATCTTCAAGCTCTATTGGCTCAGCTCCCCTCACCACTACTCCTTGTTGGAGATTTGAATGCCAAGCACACGCTCTGGGGATCAGACACTGATGACGCCCGTGGATGCCTCCTCGTAGACGTCTTCGATAAGTCTGACCTGCTTGTGCTAAATACTGGTGACCCGACATTCCTATCATCCGCTTATGGTACACATTCCGTACTAGACCTTTCTTTCTGCAGTCCGTCATTAGTACCACTACTTGAGTGGTCAGTACTTTCCGACCTCTTCGGCAGTGATCATTACCCCATTAACATTCATTTTTCTGGCCGCCAATGTGTACCTTCTCGACATCCTCGCTGGATTATTTCCAAAGCTAACTGGGGAAAATTCCAATCCCTCATACACCTCTTCGACCATGGTTTCGACACCATCGACGAAATGGTCGAATATTTTACTTGCTCGATACTGCTCGCAGCAGAATCCAGCATTCCTCGAGGCTCACCTACACCACGTCGTATTCCTGTACCGTGGTGGTCCGAGGAATGTAGTTTGGCTGTCAAAGCACGCAAACGTGCTTTGCGCATTTTTCAGCGGCACCCGACGGAAGCGAACTTCGTCGCCTTCAAACGTTCTCGCGCTAGGGCACGCTTTATACTGCGCAACGCAAAGCGTAAATCTTGGGAAGCATTTGTGTCTTCGCTTTCCCGGCGCAGCTCTACCCAACAAGTATGGTCAGCTGTTCGGCGGATGTATGGCAAGTATCGCCGGACGGTAATTCCCGGCCTTGCCATCAACGGATCCATGTGCACCACCGAGCAGGACCTAGCTGAAGCCCTAGCTACCACATTTGCTGCCACGAGCCAAACTGCCCGCTATGACGCTCTCTTCCTGCCTATTAAGGAAAAGGCGGAGCGGGTACCACTTAATTTTAATAGTGACTGCACCGAGCCGTACAACCAACCCTTTACCGCAGCCGAGCTCGCCCATTCTCTGGCGTTAGCAAAGGATTCCTCTCCAGGTCCCGATGACGTACACCGACAGATTTCTGCTACATCTTCCATCTGAGGCGCTATGTTTTCCTTTAAACATCTATAACCGCATTTGGCATGAGCGGGTTTTCCCTTCCTCCTGGCGAGAGGGTATCGTCATCCCCATCCCTCGACCCGGAAAGGACCGCACGCTACCATCTAGCTACCGCCCCATTTGCCTAACGAGTGTCATCTGTAAGACGGTGGAGCGAATGATAAACGCTCGGTTAAATTGGTGGCTAGAAAAACACAACCACCTGTCCAACTTGCAATGCGGTTTTCGTCGCCATCGCTCAAGTGTCGATAATCTAACACGCCTTGAGGGGTACATCTCCGATGCCTTTTTATTGAAACAGCACGTCGTGGGCGTGTTCCTGGACCTGGAGAAGGCCTATGACACCACCTGGCGGTACGGCATACTCCGTACCCTGCATGGTTACGGCATGCGTGGTCATCTGCCCGAGTTTTTATGCAATTTTTTAAAACTTCGACGTTTTCGTGTGCGGATAGGGAAAACGATATCCCAGGAACGGATACAGGAGAACTGTGTACCTCAAGGGTCAATTTTGAGCGTCACCCTTTTTGCCGTAGCGATCAACGGCATCACTAATGCCGTTAGAAGTGGAATTCCATCATCCCTCTATGTTGACGACTTCGCAGTCTATTATAGGTCTGCCAACATAGATCACATCGAGCGCCAACTGCAGCTGACCATTACCCAGCTAGCAGCTTGGGCGCTTCAAACCGGCTTCCGTTTTTCAGCTCCGAAGACGCAGTGTATCCACTTTCACCGCCTACGAGGTATTCACCCGCCTCCTGATCTTAATTTGAACAGCACACCCCTGCCATTTGTCTCACACCTGAAGTTCTTGGGCCTCTACTTGGACCGGCAACTAAATTGGGAGCACCACATTCGTCACCTTCGAGCCTCTTGCGATCGTTCTCTTCGGGTGCTGAAGGTATTATCTGGAGCATCTTGGGGGGGCGATCGCACGGTAATGTTGAGGCTGTACCGCTCTCTGTTTCGGTCCAAGCTGGACTATGGCAGTTTTATTTATGGCGCAGCGACCGCCTCTAAACTTCGCCTTTTAGACACCGTGCATCACACCGGCATCCGCATTGCCACAGGAGCTTTCCGCACCAGTCGAGTCGACTGCCTGTATGCAGACTCCGGCGAACCTCCACTCCATATTCGTCGCTCGCTGTTACTCTGCTCATACGTTTCGAAGTTGGCAAGTTATCCCAATCATCCTTGTTTTAAACCAGTTCTGCGTCCAGATTTAGCCCACCGTTATATGCGCCCTGGTTCTCACACACGCCCCGTGGGAATAAGATTTCGGGATCTCCTTCATTCCCATGGCCTCCGAATGCCTCGCGTGGAGAGGTCGTCCATCTGCCCCTATCCTGCATGGCAGCTCAATCGTGCGCAGTTCGATCTCGCACTTTCAAACAATTCTAGACTCGCTACTCCACATTCGGTGTTCCAACAACTTTTTGCCGAATTACTGGGCCGTTACCCTAACTATGTTCCGGTCTTTACAGACGGTTCTCAGTTAGGTAACGCTACGGGTTGCGCGTTCTTCGTTAACGGTGAGGCTCATAAATTTCGCCTTCTGGACTCCACTTCAGTTTTTTCCGCAGAACTGTATGCCATCTTCTATTTGCTCCTTTTTATTTGCAAGTTAGCTCCCGGATCTTTTATTGTCTGCACTGATTCTCTGAGTGCGCTTCAGGCTTTGCAACAGCACACTGCCGCTCAGACCCTCGTTTTAAAAATACAGGCCCAGATCTCGCAAATGCTCGGGCGCGGGTACAATTTTGTTTTTACTTGGACGCCAGGCCATGTGGGGATTACCGGGAACGAGGAGGCGGACGCGGCTGCTAAGTCCGCTTGCCGTTTGCCCCGGAGTTTAACATCTACGGTGCCATACCAGGATGTGCAACGTTTATTCCGTCGCCATCTCCTATCTGCTTGGCAGCAATCCTGGACAGCTATAGAAGGCACACAACTACGGGGTATAAAGGAGAGCGTACAACCCTGGCAAACATCCTGCAGGGATAACCGGCGAGCCGAGGTGATACTCACCCGGCTGAGAATTGGGCACACACGAGCAACTCATGGCCATCTGCTAAGAGGGGAACCGGCCCCTGTGTGTGCCTCGTGTTCAGTACGCCTCACGGTGCGGCACGTACTGCTTGATTGCCCGCAGTACGCCCGCGTTCGCCAGTCAATAGGCTTGGGAGCTAACTTGCACGGTGTTTTAGCTAACGACCCAGTGGCCGTGGACAAGGCACTGCGGTTTGTTTATGAAATAGATTTTAATAAACAGGTGTGACTTTTATTTTATATTTATTACTTTTAGAGATTTTAAATTATTAGTCTTTACATCGTTTTTAATGTCTTTTTTTAACATTTGTGTGTTTTTATGGTATTTTACCTTTTAACTAAATTTTATATAGTTATTAGGTTTTAGTGTTGACTTGGGGCCCAAATGACCTTGTTGTCGACGGGCCCTTAAACGCCACATACTCATACTTACTTAATTCAGCTTTCACTTGGCTTATGCCAGTACGTCTCAACCTTTTTGCAATGGATGCCATTCTTGTTATTTCTTAAAGACATATATATTAAAAATAAACTTAGAATATGTATCAAAGATTTGTTAGTAATGATTTGTCATTGGAACAGTTAGATACTACTTACAGAGATACAGAAGCATTATAAGGATAATTTGTCATTCAGATAATCTTGTACAGAATAAAAAGGTTTTGAACAAAGGTACTCTCTAGCAGCATTTTTAAAAGCATTGAAATTATCAATTTTTCCCTTAAGGACATTAGGAAGTGCGTCAAATATTTTGATAGTTTTATAATACACACCTTTCTGGAAGCAGGAAAGTTTAGCACCGGGATAATGATTATACTGTTGTCTGTTTATTCTGTGAATTACATTATTTGTTGCAAATAAGGCACGAGTGGAATATCTGATGCTAAAATTAAAGAGGGAGAAGTTGACTGATAATGAAAACAATCTGTTTTTGAAATCGACCTCCATTACAAAGAAGAATTAGCACCAATTTCTTAAGATAAGTGACGCCTTTTGTTACTAATGTTTATATTTGTGTAATTAAAGAGGGAGTATTTGTTGGTCCACAAATTAGGAAGTTGATTTCTGATACTTCATTTTAAGAAACAATGACAGATAATGAAAAACAGGCATGGATTGGTTTTAAGAGTGTCATCAAAAACTTTCTGGGAAATTACAAGGATCCAAATTACAAAAATATTGTGGAAATTATGCCTGAGAACTTTCGAAAGCTGGGCTATAATATGAGTGTGAAAGTACACTTCCTGCACTCTCATTTTGCCCTTTTTTTTCCCCAGAAAATCTCGTCTGTGTCAGTGAGAAGCAGGGCAAAGATTTCACCAAGACATAAAGGAAATGGAGAGATGCTACCAGGGAAAGTGGAATGTGAATATGATAACTGATTATTGCTGGTTACTGAACAGAGATGTAGCAAATACTTTCCATAGTAAGAACTCTACAAAACGTTCATTTCATTTCAAGGCAGTATATAAAAGACTGGTTAAATGTTCAAATATAAGTGATGACATGAAACATTAGTTAATTCTGAAGAGTGTTGTGTTTGCAATTATGCAGTTACGGATTTATTAACTTATATTTAATAATATAACATAAATTCAATAGAGACTAGTATAAAAATGCAAGTTTACTATTTCCTACTATTGGTAAGTGATGGAAAAAAAACTAAGTTCATATTCTGATTCAGCACACTCAAATTAGGGATAGTGACATTAAAATAAACACCCCAGAGAAAAAGTTAAATTTTGCCAAATTATCTTGATAATGCTTATCTAGAGCTGGGAAAGGAATTCTATTCGTAGTTAATTTCTCTCCATCTTAATCAGCCACACGTTCGGGCGCAATTTGGTGCGGCATTTCTATGTTTGAGATGGGATGCACGTTGACTGTTTCGAAGACCCACATCGAGAAGCCAGATATAACAGGGTTAATTCGTTGTATTTTGTGTTGTTTCTTGATGATTGTGTTTGATTAAATAAGAGACATGAGAATCTTGGTTTCAGGCGTGGTTCTGAATAAAGTTTTGGGGAAGTCAAATTTTGTTAACAATTTAACTGTATTATTTGGATTACATTTTACTTGAACTTCCCTTCCCAGTCACTTGCAGGTTACTTCCAACATATCGATAAATTCTTACTTTGTTATATTTAAACAGTTCCCACTATTACATAAAAGTTCTTGATCCTGCTCCACTATTCATCACACTCACCATTACAAAACATCTCTACTAAGATTATTGATTTTTCGTAACTATCGTTACTCCTCTCTTAATTTATTGATTGGCCGATTTAAATCCACATCACAACATTACGTCATACAATTATTACTATGCCAGTCACAAAATTACATATATTTTTACTTATTTAAATTACTAAATAGATTTACATAAACATTTTTTTTTATTATTTTATAAGCTTTTCATAATTTTTCTAAATATAACTCGAAACTACTGTTACAGCTCTGTAGAATCTAGCTATTTTATAATAACAAATCATTTCCCATTTACGTTTGATGCCTCTAATATATGACATAATTGCAAATCCAATATAAAATGTTTAAATGTATTGGCAAAAGCCAAGTGAAACCTAAAACATAAAAAAGTAAAAAATGTGTTTTCATATACACATTTGCTAGTCTTATAACTGTAGGGGAATGTTTCATTTTGTTCCACATTTAATTATCTCACTTTATTTTTCATGTTGTCTGTGTATACCAATAATATAGAAAATTTGACTTTTTGTCTGCAGTTTTCATTTTAATATGTCAATTTCCCTAATTTGAATAAGGTGAATCAGAATATAAACTTAATTTTTATCTCTCATGTACCAATTCCTCACAGTAGAAGAAATAGTAAAATATGAATTTTTGTACTCAACTCTATTGAATTTATGTTATATTACATAAATATTAATAAATCCACAACCATCAACAAAATGTTCTTCATAACAAACATATTTCACATCTGTTATAAAAAATAGTGTGCAGTTGAACATTAAACCAGTTTTTGTTAACACTTATCTCGAAATGGACGTATTTCCGCTTTGTTTATGTCTTGGTGAAATCGTTTACCCTGCTCCTCGCTGAAACAACCAAGATCTTCTGGAAAAAAACTCCAAATGAGAGTGCAGGAAATATACTTTCACATTTATATTGCAACCCAACTTTCAACATTTCTTTAACATATCCTTTACAATATTTTTGTAATTTGGATCCTTGTAATTATCCAGAAATTTTTCCATGACACTCTCATAACCAATCCATGCCACTTTTTCAGTATCTGTCATCATTACTTCAAATAACGTATCAGAAATCAACTTCCTAATTTGTAGCCCAATATATATTCCCTCTTTAACTTCAGCGTCAGATATTTCAGGGAACTTCTTGCAGATTTATTTCTAGCACTTCTCATTCTTATTCAAAGCCTGAATAAATTGCTTCATTAAGGCTAATTTTATGTGTAATGATTGTAAGAGAACATGTTTTTGTATCCACGAGGCACTCATAAATATTTTTCACTCCTGGCACCAGACTGTCTCTCTGGTTCCAATTTTGTCTACTCCAGTGCTCGGATAGGACTCTACTATCCCACTCACAAATAAAATATGACATTTTGGTATAGACCGATTGCTGACCTAGTAGCATGCCAATTCGTTTTAAATCTCCACATATCTGCCACTAGTTTGGCATATTTGATTTTTTCCAGAAGTAATTTTAGATTACAATGTGTTTCCTTGAGGTAAACTGAATGGGCTACTGGAAGTGATGCATATTTATATCCATTAAAACACATTACACTTTTCCTTCTAATTTTAGTATTGTTGTCTGCTACACTGGTGTCACTGTTGTGAAACATATTAATTTAAACAAATAAGTTATTAAATTTTCTTAGTTTCATGCAGAACTACATTAAAACATTATAGGTATAACTAATAATTGTAAGAAAGAAATGGTACATAGTAGAAAAAAAAACGATTATAGTTTTGCAATCAGCACATCAAATTTACTAAATTACAGATATTTTGGAGGAAACCCCAGAATCATCCATATGAGTGTAATGTATCTTTTGTGTACAATACTCAGGTTATGTATATCCTATTAAACTGTACACTTCTTTCACATGTTCAGTGTTCACAGTGTTTGTGGCTATTGGTGAACTCACTGAGTGGGAATCAATCTAATGTAACCTAATTGAGCCCGCCTTGGTAGCGTAGATGGTAGCATGTCTGCCTCGCATTCAAGAGGTCCTGAGTTCGAACCTTGGTCAGGGTGAGTTACCTGGATAAGGTTTTTCCGGCTGTTCGAAATAACTTCAACTGAGTATATAGAGAGCTATATGTGTATGGAGGAATTTAGTAGCAGTCACGTCAAAATTAATAGCAAGAACTATTTGTAGTTGGTTTATTGATACCCGTCACTTTTTTATATTATTGAGAGACTAGTTTCAATCTCTTTCCAACTAGCATTTGTTGTCTGCTCTCTCTCTCTGGTGGTCGAACTATGAACCTTTTTGTCAAATTATCTACTGGTGGGATTTCAAAGTTCATTACACGATCCTTATTTTTGCATATGAATATGTTCTCTCATGTTGTCAATTTATTTTGATTTATCACTCCTTTTAATAAATTTGGATTTGGACCAAAGTCATGATTTTCATTCCAAAAATGAAATGCTACTGCTGACTTATCTTCTTGTTTCAATCTGATGCTTTTGAAGTTGGAAAGAGATTGAAAATGGAGGTGATTGCCTTTGAAACCAGTCTCTCAATAATATAAAAAAGTAAGTGACGGGTATAAATAAACCAACTATAAATAGTTTTTGCGATATAGAGAGCTCTTGACTTAGCTTAATTTTAATGCTATTTTCTTTTTTATAGATATAAACTCTGCACTTACCACTATAGATACAAGTGCTAAGATTTCATGCAATTTTCTCCACTAATTCAGAAAACTGGTGTTTTACTTCACGCCTATCTTTTTCAAAAAGGTTTACATCTACATATATCCACTTGAAACACAATAATATTCCAATGTATACAGTGCATTGGTAAACTTAGGTAATCCATTCTTCTTCAACATTTAATGTGCCTTTACAGTACATTGGTAAACTTAGTAATCCATTCTTCTTCAACATTTAATGTGCCTTTCCTAAATACACAATGGTGGAAGGTTTTCCTTATAATGCAGTAATTTATCTGAATAGTCATCTCTACTCATTGTACTAAATATATTAATAAGGCTGTCCTGCATAAAATAACTCATCTTTGCTAATAATTTGCATTAAAGAATTGCTGTCTTAATCTAAATGCTAATATGGGACATTGATTTCTGACTGCTTCCTTAAACATCATACATAATCCACATATGGGACAATGGGGCTAATATTGACAAAGTACTCTTAATCCAAAAGAAGGCAATACAAATTATTACAGGTGCAGCATTTAATGTGCTCATTGTCACCCTTTGTTTATACAGAGGGAGATACCTACTGTCATAATCAGTATATTTATAACTGTATAGTTTTATTCCAACTGAAGTTACATACAGTTAGGACTCATGCTGAAGTCCACAATTATTGTACGAGTAAAAATCAATTTTTGGTCACTGATCCACTAAGATTGACAAAATCCAAGCAGTAGTTTAATAATATATAAATCAAAATGTTTAACAGACTGCCTATATAAGCTGAATATTGTAGTGTCAAACACTTCAAACAAAAGTTGAAATATTGACTCCTTCTTATTCCATTTTACAGTTATGTGTGTTTGGACGAATTTAATAATCATTAACAATATTTAGTAACAATATTTACGACGCTACGGCTGCCGAGAAGGCCCATCAGTAACCCCGAAAACTGGCAGAAGAGGCTCTGGTAATCTAATATAATAATATATCTAATATATATAATATAATAATATAATATATAATATATAATATATATAATATATAATAATATATAATATATAATATATATATAATATATATATATATATTATATATATAATATATATAATATATAACCTATCTAATATAGGTCTGCCAACATAGATCACATTGAGCGCCAACTGCAGCTGACCATTACCCTGCTAGCAGCTTGGGCGCTTCAAACCGGCTTCCGTTTTTCAGCTGCGAAGACGCAGTGTATCCACTTTCACCGCCTACGAGGTATTCACCCGCTTCCTGATCTTCATTTGAAGCCCCTCAAAATCCAACCTCTGCGGTCCTCGTCCCGAGGGGTGGGCAACAGGAAGTAGGGGACTGACTGATGGGGTGATGTACGGTGGGGACTTAGTGTACCCACGACCGCTACGGCTGCCGAGAAGGCCCATCAGTAACCCCGAAAACTGGCAGAAGAGGCTCTGGTATTCTCCCCAGGGACCTACTACGGTAGGTACGGGATTGGCGAACCCGGGGTCCCTAGCCACTCACCCTCATTTCATCCCCCTCACCTCCATCAACTGTGCCACGCTGTGCTACTGCTGATCAGTATGCATCACCTTCTTCCCCTTCTAGTTTTTTATTATGATTATTAGTACTTAAGGTCTTAGGTTTATAACTCCTGTCTCACCAGCAGGGATCTCTCCTATCTCCGTGGTTCTGTCCCACGGTTTTCAGCGCGGCTTCCGACATGTGTGCTCTCCGGAGGTCTCAAAAGTGAAGGTTGAGCGGACCCTTCGCACTGCCCCTATGTGTAGCCTTAGGTGCGGAGCCCGTCCACACCGTCAAGTACACCCACGTAGCTCCTTGAGGGCCCGGTCTGTGGTAATCTCCCGACGGCCGCGTTTTGCCGTTGGGTTAGTATCACGGACCGGACGTGTTACCGCTGACGGAACCCCGGTGTAATCAACCACAAGTCCCCTGAATCCGCGTGTGCCCTTTATGCGCAGCGCGGCCTAAAGTGGGGAGCCACAGGCGGTTATTCCTGTGGTAGGGGCATAAAGGCGGGGTGTGCGTGGTGAACGGTTTACCCATACGGACAAGCAGTGGATATTGAAGGGTAGCTTTTCTGAGGTACAAATGAGATCGGTCATGGGTGAGGTCCCCATGACGGCACAGACCGTGAAGATTCGGTGTCTTTCTTTCTTTAACCCCCGGATGGCAGGCTGACGCCGACGGTTCCGGATGGGGGTCCTATTCAAAATGCATCCGTGCAAAACCTCTTTCATCGACCCGTACATAGTAATGACCTTGGCATGTGATGGCAAAACGTTTAAGGATATCAGCCCTTTTTATATAAAGCGTGAATTGGATAAGATCAGTGGCCCTGTAAAGAATGCGACGCGCCTCCGAGATGGCACTCTACTATTGGAGAGCACAAATGCAGACCAATCTCGAAAACTGCAAAAGGCGACTTTGTTGGGCTCCTACCCGATCCGGGTAGCTCCGCACAAAACCCTCAACACCTGCAGAGGAGTAGTCACCACCTCCAGCCTAGATGGTCTTGCAAATGAGGAAATAGTGAGTTGCCTCTCTGACCAGCTTGTTTGTCAGGCGTACCGGCTAACACGAAAGCAAGATGGTAAGGAGTATCCACTACGTACGGTTTTTCTTACTTTCGCCGGGACTAAATTACCCGAGTACATCTACTGCGGCTATGAACGTGCGAGCGTCCGCCAGTATGTCCCGAACCCCATGCGCTGCTTCCAATGTCAGCGGTTCGGACATACTAAGGTCACATGTACCAATCCTGCTCTTTGTGAGCAATGTGGCCTACCGAAGCACGAGGATCCAAACTGCAGTCGAACACCCTGTTGCGTGAACTGTGGCGGCAGTCACCCCTCCAGTTCGCGACAGTGCCCAAAATTCATGGACGAAAAGAGCATTCAGGAGCTACGTGTAAAGGAACGCCTGACTTTTCCAGAGGCACGACGGCGCTTCGAACAACTGAAGCCTGCTACCACTACTACTGGACATGCACTAGCAGCTCGCCGTACTCCTAATACCACTGTTGCTGTTCAACACGTCCCTGTCGCCCACGCATCCACGCAGACTGATTTTCTAGCCGTTAAACCTTCGTCTCAGACTGTTTGTGTATCCACCAGCACTACCTCCGCTTCAACCGTACAAACTCCAGCCACCAAGCCATCAGCGGGTAACAACCATCCCGTAGGAAATGCGAAAAACCGATCTCGACCACAACATAGATCGCGAAGTCGCTCGCCTTCTGTTAGATCCCGGTCTCGTTCTACGAGCCGTAGGAGTTCTGACTCCCGATCATCAGCGGAGTCACAGGAGGCTAACGATTTTCTAATCGTAGGGCCCAGGTCAGCCAAGGTCAAGAAAAAGGTTAAAACGGCCCATTAAAACTCTTCATGGAAATAATCCAGTGGAATGTCAATGGTTTTCGAGCTCGTGCTCAAGACCTACAACATTTAGTTTCTCAACGGTCACCATCAATTATTTGTCTCCAGGAAACCCACTTACACCCCAATCACTCGTTACACCTTCAGTCTTTCTCTGCATTTAGAAGCGACTCTCTTGCAGGTATGCGTGCAAGCGGTGGCGTTGCTACCTTAGTGGCGCCTAACATCTCAGCCGCCCACGTTCCTCTCACCACACCATTGCAAGCTGTGGCCGTTCGGCTACAGCTGGAGAGCATCACTTTTACCATATGCAACATGTACCTGCCGCCGCTCAGTATAGTTCCAGAGCGTGATCTTCAAGCTCTATTGGCTCAGCTCCCCTCACCACTACTCCTTGTGGGAGATTTGAATGCCAAGCACACGCTCTGGGGATCAGACACCGATGACGCCCGTGGATGCCTCCTCGTAGACGTCTTCGATAAGTCTGACCTTCTGCTAAATACTGGTGACCCGACATTCCTATCATCCGCTTATGGTACACATTCCGTACTAGACCTTTCTTTCTGCAGTCCGTCATTAGTACCACTACTTGAGTGGTCAGTACTTTCCGACCTCTTTGGCAGTGATCATTACCCCATTAACATTCATTTTTCTGGCCGACAATGTGTACCTTCTCGACATCCTCGCTGGATTATTTCCAAAGCTAATTGGGGAAAATTCCATTCCCTGATAAACCTTATCGATGACGGTTTCGACACCATCGACGAAATGGTCGAATATTTTACTTGGTCGATCCTGCTCGCAACAGAATCCAGCATTCCTCGAGGTTCATCTACACCACGGCGTATTCCTGTCCCGTGGTGGACTGAGGAATGCAGTTTGGCAGTCAAAGCACGCAAACGTGCTTTGCGCGTTTTTCAGCGGCACCCGACTGAAGGGAACTTTGTCGCCTTCAAACGTTCTCGCGCTAGGGCACGCTTTATACTGCGCAACGCAAAGCGTACATCCTGGGAAGCCTATGTGTCTTCGCTTTCCCGGCGCAGCTCTAACCAACAGGTATGGTCAGCTGTTCGGCGGATGTATGGCAAGTATCGCCGGACGGTAATTCCGGGCCTTGCCATCAACGGTTCCATGTGCACCACCGAGCAGGACATAGCAGAAGCCCTAGCTACAACATTTGCTGCTACTAGCCAAACTGCCCGCTATGACGCTCTCTTCCTGCCTATTAAGGAAAAGGCGGAGCGGGTACAACTAAATTTTAATAGTGATTGCACCGAGCCGTACAACCAACCGTTTACCGCTGCCGAGCTCGCCCATTCTCTAGCGTTAGCAAAGGATTCTTCTCCAGGTCCCGATGACGTACACCGACAGATGCTGCTACATCTTCCATCTGAGGCGCTAGGTTTCCTACTAAACATCTATAACCGCATTTGGCATGAGCGAGTTTTCCCTTCCTCCTGGCGAGAGGGTATTGTCATCCCCATCCCTCGACCCGGAAAGGACCGCACGCTTCCATCTAGCTACCGCCCCATTTGCCTGACGAGTGTCATCTGTAAGACATTCGAGCGAATGGTAAACGCTCGGTTAAATTGGTGGCTAGAAAAACATAACCATCTGTCCAACTTGCAATGCGGTTTTCGTCGCCATCGCTCAAGTGTCGATAATCTAACACGCCTTGAGGAGTATATTTCCGATTCCTTTCTACTGAAGCAACATACCGTGGGCGTGTTCCTCGACCTGGAGAAGGCCTATGACACCACTTGGCGGTACGGCATACTCCGTAACCTACATGGTTACGGCATGCGTGGTCATCTACCCGAGTTTTTATGTAATTTTTTAAAACTTCGCCGTTTTCGTGTGCGCATAGGTAAAACGATATCCCAGGAACGGATACAGGAGAACGGTGTACCTCAAGGGTCGATTTTGAGCGTCACCCTTTTTGCCGTAGCGATTAACGGCATCACTAGTGCCGTTCGAAGTGGAATTCCATCATCCCTCTATGTTGACGACTTCGCAGTCTATTATAGGTCTGCCAACATAGATCACATTGAGCGCCAACTGCAGCTGACCATTACCCAGCTAGCAGCTTGGGCTCTTCAAAACGGCTTCCGTTTTTCAGCTGCGAAGACGCAGTGTATCCACTTTCACCGCCTACGAGGTATTCACCCGCCTCCTGATCTTCATTTGAACGGCACACCCCTGCCATTTGTCTCACACCTGAAGTTCTTGGGCCTCTACTTGGACCGACAGTTAAATTGGGAACACCACATTCGTCACCTTCGAGCCTCTTGCGATCGTTCTCTTCGGGTGCTGAAGGTATTATCTGGAGCATCTTGGGGGGGCGACCGCACTGCAATGTTGAGGCTGTACCGCTCTCTGGTGCGGTCCAAGCTGGACTATGGCAGTTTTATTTATGGCGCAGCGACCGCCTCTAAACTTCGCCTTTTAGACACCGTGCATCACACTGGAATCCGCCTTGCCACAGGAGCATTCCGCACCAGTCGAGTCGACTGCCTGTATGCAGACTCAGGCGAACCTCCACTGCATATTCGTCGCTCGATGTTACTCTGCTCATACGTCTCGCAGCTGGCAAGTCATCCCAATCATCCTTGTTTTAAACCAGTTCTGCGTCCAGATTTAGCCCACCGTTATATGCGCCCTGGTTCTCACACACGCCCCGTGGGAATAAGATTTCGGGATCTACTGCATTCACATGACCTTCGAATGCCTTGAGTGGAGAGGTCGTCTATCTGCCCTTATCCTGCATGGCAGCTCAATCGTGCGCAGTTCGATCTAACACTTTCAAGCAACACTAAACTCGCTACCCCACATTCGGTGTTCCAACAACTTTTTGCCGAATTACTGGGCCGTTACCCTAACTATGTTCCGGTCTTCACAGACGGTTCCCAGTTAGGTAACGCTACGGGTTGCGCAATCTTTATTAACGGTGAGGCTCATACATTTAGACTTCTGGACTCCACTTCGGTCTTCTGAGCAGAGCTGTATGCCATCTTTTATTTGCTCCTTTTTATTTGCAAGTTAGCTCCCGGCTCTTTTATTGTCTGCACTGATTCTCTGAGTGCGCTTCAGGCTTTGCAACAGCACACTGCCGCTCAGACCCTCGTTTTAAAAATACAGGCCCAGATCTCGCAAATGCTCGGGCGCGGGTACAATTTTGTTTTTACTTGGACCCCAGGCCATGTGGGGATTACCGGGAACGAGGAGGCGGACGCGGCTGCTAAGTCCGCTTGCCGTTTGCCCCGGAGTTTAACATCTACGGTGCCATACTAGGATGTGCAGCGTTTATTCCGTCGCCATCTCCTATCTGCTTGGCAGCAATCCTGGACAGCTATAGAAGGCACACAACTACGGGGTATAAAGGAGAGCGTACAACCCTGGCAAACATCCTGCAGGGATAACCGGCGAGCCGAGGTGATACTCACCCGGCTGAGAATCGGGCACACACGAGCAACTCATGGGCATCTGCTAAGAGGGGAACCGGCCCCTGTGTGTGCCTCGTGTTCAGTACGCCTCACGGTGCGGCACGTACTGCTTGATTGCCCGCAGTACGCCCGCGTTCGCCAGTCAATAGGCTTGGGAGCTAACTTGCCAAGAATTTTAGGGGACGACCCAGTGGCCGTGATGAAGGCACTGCGGTTTGTTACCGAAATTGGTTTTAATAAACAAGTCTAACTTGGATTTTATATTTGTTAATTTTAGCGATTTTAAATTATTAGACTTGGAAGGGGTTTTTATGTACTTTTAATAGCTCTGTGTTGTTTTTAATTTGTTGATTTTAGAAATTTTAATTCTTAGTCTTAGTAGTGGATTTTTTATGTACTTTTAGTAGTTGAGTGATTTTATTTTACCTTTTAGCTTAATTTGTGTATCTTTTAGATTTTAGTGTTGACTTAGGGCCCAAATGACCTTGTTGTCGACGGGCCCTTAAACTCCACACACTCACTCACTCACTCTTCATTTGAACGGCACACCCCTGCCATTTGTCTCGCACCTGAAGTTCTTGGGCCTCTACTTGGACCGACAACTAAATTGGGAGCACCACATTCGTCACCTTCGAGCCTCTTGCGATCGCACGGTAATGTTGGGGCTGTACCGCTCTCTGGTTCGGTCCGAGCTGGACTATGGCAGTTTTATTTATGGCGCAGCGACCGCCTCTAAACTTCGCCTTTTAGACACCGTGCATCACACTGGCATCCGCCTTGCCACAGGAGCTTTCCGCACCAGTCGAGTCGACTGCCTGTATGCGGACTCAGGCGAACCTCCACTCCATATTCGTCGCTCGCTGTTACTCTGATCGTGCGTCTCGAAGTTGGCAAGTTATCCCAATCATCCCTGTTTTAAACCAGTTCTGTTTCCAGATTTAGTCCACCGTTATATGCGCCCTGGTTCTCAGACACGCCCCGTGGGAATAAGGTTTCGGGATCTACTACATTCGCATGGCCCCCGAATGCCTCGCGTGGAGAGGTCGTCCATCTGCCCCTATCCTGCATGGCAGCTCAATCGTGCGCAGTTCGATCTCGCTCTTTCAAACAATTCTAGACTCGCTACTCCACATTCGGTGTTCCAACAACTTTTTGCCGAATTACTGGGCCGTTACCCTATGTTCCGGTCTTTACAGACGGCTCTCAGTTAGGTAACGCTACGGGTTGCGCGTTCTTCGTTAACGGTGAGGCTCACAAATTTCGACTTCTGGACTCAACTTCGGTCTTCTCAGCAGAGCTGTATGCCATCTACTATATGCTCCTTTTTATTTGCAAGTTAGCCCCTGGCTCTTTTATTGTTTGCACCGACTCTCTCAGTGTTCTTCAGGCCTTGAAACAGCACACTGTCGCTCACCCTCTTGTTTTAAAAATACAGGCCCAGATCTCGCAAATGCTCGGTCGAGGATACCATTTTGTTTTTACTTGGACCCCTGGGCATATGGGCATTTCCGGGAACGAGGAGGCGGACGCGGCTGCTAAGTCTGCATTGCCGTTTGCCCCGGAGTTTAACCACTACGGTGCCGTACCAGGATGTGCAACGTTTTTTCCGTCGCCAGCTTCTATCTGCTTGGCAGCAATCCTGGACAGCTTTAGAAGGCACACAACTCCGGGCAATAAAGGAAAGCGTACAACCCTGGCTAACTTCCAGCAGGGATAACCGGCGGGCCGAGGTGATACTCACCCGGCTCAGAATTGGCCACACACGAGCAACTCATGGCCATCTGCTAAGAGGGGAACCGGCCCCTGTGTGTGCTGCATGTGCAGTACGCCTCACTGTGCGGCATGTACTGCTGGATTGCCCGCAGTACACCCGCGTTCGCCAGCCTTTGGGCCTAAGGGCTAACTTGCTCAATGTTTTAGGGGACGACCCACTGGCCGTGGATAAGGCACTGCGGTTTGTGGCGGAAATTGGTTTTAATAAACAAGTCTGACTTGAATTTTATATTTATTAATTTTAGTGCTTTTAATTATTGGGACTGGGATGAGTTTTTATGTTCTTTTAAACGTTGAGTGTTTTTATTTTATTTTAACTTTTTAACTAAATTTGGGTAGCTTTTAGGTTTTAAAGTTGACTTAGGGCCCAAATGACCTTGTTGTCGACGGGCCCTAAAACAACACACACTCACACTTTTTCGCAGAATCTTAACATTATCTCCTTCTTTAGCCAGTAATCTTTTAAATTTAGCCAATCTTGTCACCGTGTTTCAGTGTATTTTATATAAGGACATTTTTAGGAGACAATGATAATTTAGGAACCCCGGTACTCAAAACACCCTTTTTCTTATTTGCTGAAGTGAAAGCCACTGGTTTACCTGGGGAGATACTTGAACAAGCAGCTATAATGTCATGGAAAAGGCTCAGAACCACTTTCAGAACTGTCAGTATTTTTTGGAAGCAGTTGTTGAGCTGATTCACTATTGATGTTATCACTTCCATGTTGAAACCTGGCAATACATGGGACCATTTCCAAATATTTTGGTACCGCTCCATGCTTTAACATACATCTAGAACCAACTTGTTCTTGTTCCAGAAATCAGTACTCGCACACATGAAAGCAAGCACAACTTTCACTGGAAATTGTGCAGATGTCTTTCCACTTCTGTAGTTCTGATGTTCCTGGCGAAATTTATAGAATTGGACATTGGTATACGTTCTGCATAGTCTAGGGGCTGCTAATAGCTCCTCCAACACTGAGAATTTGCAAGAATACTTCAGCCGAAATTTGTCACTGTGATTATTCTGTTAACAATAAACAAACGTGTTGAAATATCCTAATCAAGAGACGTGTCCAATAATAAATAATTAATTAATGAAATATAACCTGGCTGAAAGTAATGTACAATAGTGGGGTAACTCTTAGCTATATGGACCATGGGCTCATTTGAACATCATTTCATCATTGTGTCAAGATCAAGTAGGGGAGGGTGAGACACAAAAAAAGTAAATATGTTTAAAATTCTTTTTATTGTGTTCCAAATGTATGAATGTAATTTTTCCTTAGTAATGAGGGCTTTTCTTCCATAATTTATTAAAAGTACTATAAGAAAATTAGTGAAAATAGAAGTAATATTTTTAGTGTGTGTCTCATGGTGGTCCATAAGTGGACTACGATGAGACAATACAACTTCACTGACAGTAGGTCAATCAAGTCACATTGGAACCTTTTCTTAAGGGGAGGCATCTGTGAAAAATGCTAAAATCCAGAGTTTTCATCAGAACTGCTTGAAATTTTGTCATTAGGTGGGGTACAGGGAATCTAGTTAAGCTTTCAAAATTCATATTTCTATCTTAAATAGTTTTTTTAAAAAAACATATTTAGTGCTTTTTATAGTATGATTTTTGTATGTTATATAAAAAGTCCCAGGTCATACAGTTTTTCTTTTAGAAACTTTAAATTTTAGTTTCAGGTTTCTCTGTACATCATTTATAAAAGTTGCTATACTTTTAAAGTGTATATCAAGTATTTTTGGACAAAAAAAATTATTTGTGAATATATTAAATTTTTCTTAATTTTTTTACAATTTTGAGATTTAAAATTCAATAATAAATAAACTATTTAATTTAAAGAAACAAAAATACCAACTTTTATTAAAAATTTATTTAGGAATATGTATGCAAAGTTTAATACAAATTCGTTGAGAATTGAAGAAGTTGGAGCATTTTGAAGATACAAAAATGTTCAAAAATTGAAAGTGGAGAAAAATGAATTTAAAGATTTAGATTGAAATTACACTACTTTCTTTACTTTGAAAACTCCATTCATCATATGCAGGCCCTACAGCTATCTTATTACCTTCTTTCTCTTTAATTTGGTTACCTTTGGCCTTTTTTTTATAGTTTTTCTATCTACAATAGTTTTTACAAAAAAATGATAATTTAATTTTTTGCTGCAATTTCTTTACATTCTTTACATTCTCTACAATTTTTGTTATAAATGATTGGAACTTTGGATTCTGGTTCCTTTAGATAATAGTTACAAAACTATATATGTATATACTTATTTGCCCATGTCTAATGGTTCTGGAGGAGAAAATTTTAGGAATATGATAGAAAACTGATTAAACTTCAAGAAAATTCTTTTTTCAATACCAGTCATTATTAATTTTTTCATATACAGCCATACTGATACCAATTTTTATAGAAAACTTACCTAGGAATGTACATATATGCAAAACTTAAAGAAATTCATTGAAAACTTTAGTGTTTGGACTGTAAGGAGTAATCAAAATGCTAAAAGTTGGACATGAAAAATCTAGTTAGAAGCTCTAAATATAAACAACATTTTTTTCTATGTTTCTAAACCCTCCTGCACTATATGAGGACCACTCAGCTAGTTTATTATCCTCTTCTTCTTTTAATTTAGTTACCTTTAACTGCTGCTTGGTAGATTTATATTTGCTCAATGAACTCTGAGCACTTTGTTTTAGCTTTCACCTATCCCTAATGGTGTTAATTTTCTTGCTAGCAGGACTTACTTTGCTTGCTGCAACTTTTGCCTTAACTTTCAGTCTATCTTTATAACCCATATTAAATTCACTAACAGCTGCAATCACAGCAATTTGCAATTTCTTTCTTAATACAAAAACTTCTTTGTGACATTTACTCCAAGGAAAACTTCATTAGCATTCTGTGCTTCTCCTTTAATGCAACTTCCCCGTAGAATAGTACTAGCTAATCTCTTTATTTTTGTCTATGAAATGGAAATTGTAAGTAGAATAGTTCATGCAATTCATACCCATGGTCATACAAAACTTCTGCATAGAAATATGACCCTTACCAATGCCCAGAAATACATCAACCATTCTTCTATTTATATCAAAAGGTGATCTACTAGAATCACTGTTAACTCTTGGGCTATAATATGTTTTCACTTAACATTTGCCTCAAACAGAGCATTCTGGTATAATTACTTACTATTATGGCTCGAAAACCATATATATCATTATATTTTGCTTCGAAATAGCCACTGTGCTCCTAACCTAAACTGGTATGAATCATATACCTACTGTTGCAACAAGAAAGCACTACAATGTTAAATCAGGCTTTATTCCTATTCTTAACAATAATTTAATATAAGCTGCTATCCACAGCTTTCACTTGCATGTAAACCGTATTTCACAAACACTACATGCCAGTGGAAATGTTTGTTTACTTTCAAAAGTAGTAAGTTGGAAATAATATATAGAAAATGGCAGCGGACAAGTTCAGTAGCTTCCACAAACATCCACAAAATGTCGCTGCACACTACCACAGTTACTGAATCAAACCGCATAGTTTAAACATGAGAATTTCATCAATTTCTGTGCAACACACTAGAAAAAGCAATATAAATGGCCACGCCCACCCACACATGGGCATTTAAATAATTACGTAGTGGCTGTTTAAATGGTGCTAGGGCCTAACTGATGGCAGATTCTGAAACTACAATGCTTAAACATAATTTTAATGCAAAAACCGGAAAATGTCCTTTTTTGTCATTTTTGACGAAATTTCACTGATGCCTCCCCTTAATGTGATTTTAAAAATTGGGCATAACATTAGCTATGAATACAATTTAAGTAACTGCAAGGATTAACACTGACATTCTTCTTTCAAGTTACACAACTGTTCATTTCTAATGCATGTTTAGTAAACTGAAATCAGTATCAAACTTGCAAGTGATGGCTTAGGCAGTGTCATTTTTATATCCTTGATAGACACAGACGCCAAATCTTGTATGGTGAGAAACAAATTTTTCATTCTTTACAGATATTCTTAAGTTAATTTATAAATCTCCGTCTTCATGCCCCTCAAAATCCAAACTCTGTGGTCCTCATCCAGAGGGGTGGGTAACAGGAAGTAGGGTACTGACTGATGGGGTGATGTACGGCGGGTCTTGACGTGCCCCAGGACTGCCACGAATGCCAAGAAGGCTAATCAGTAACCCCGAAAACTGGCAGAAGAGGCTCTGGTGTAATCTCTCGACTGGTTTCCTCTGCGAGGTGAGTGTTCCTTCAAACGCCCAAAACCTGGTCCACTTCAGTGTTTGACCCCATTTGTCTATATTTTCTTTCTGTTTCCTCCCGGTACACATGTCTGATGGGTAACATAGTGCATGTGGTTGGAGTGGGAAGCGCAAGGGGTGACTGTGTAACGTGTAATTCCCAGCTACTTGTTACCATGTAGGACTGTGTTCGTATCCACTGATATAGGTCAGTCCTGGGGAGGGGGCATTGCATGAGTTGTTCCACTCCTAAAGGCGACGGGGGTCCCTCTGTCTACACTGTCTTTACCCTGAGGTGAGCAAGGTCCAGGCCAGGACTCTCACCTAACCTGGGGTGGCGCCCAGGATGTGAGCGCGCCATTGGAGACGTTAGCAGTAATGTCCTCCACCTATGCAATGGCACCTAAATTTAAACCAACAACTGTGAAGGGAATTGTAAAGGAAGTAGTTGAGCCCTGTGGTCCTTACTTAGTTGTAACCAGAACTGAGGAAGGACAGAACTTTCTGACCTGAACCCTTTCATCATCCAAAAGGGTTTGGGAAAAATAACTGGTCCGGTAAAATCCTGTGCATGTTCAAAGAATGGCACTCTCCTCGTGGAGGCACATTCTGTTTCCCAGGCAGCTGTCATATTGAAGGCAAACCTATTAGCCAGCTACGCGTGTGTGTGTGTGTGTGTGTGTTTGTAATTTACGTCCTCCAATGTTAAGTCATATTGGACGATGAATGGAATGGGTGAAATGATGCTCAAATGAGTACGGGGTCCACAGAGCTTAGAGTTACCCGACATTCGTCATTCAGGATAAGGGAAAACCCCGGAAAAACTTATCCAGGTAACTCACCCTGACCGAGATTCGAACTCGGGACCTCTTGAACGTGAGGCAGACACGCAACCACCACGCTACCAAGGCAGGCACAGCCAGCCAGCTACGCAGTGACCGTCACAGTTCATATGAGCCTGAACTCCTCGCGCGTAGTAAACACCCGTGTGTTGGACGGTATGAGAAATGATGAAATAATTGAGAACTTAAACATCAAGGTTTCAAATGCAAGCTGAAAAGGTGTTAAATTATATTGCTATTTCTCTTTTTCATGTGAACATGTCCATTAAAGGTGTGACTAGTGATTAACAAATGAAGTGATTCATACTCAAAGGACAAATAATGCATTCAACGTATACAGCTTGTTTATGACAACTCTCTAATCCAACTTGAATCACACAGTAAGACCATAAATATCTGTGGAACATAAAAATCTTACTTTTGTCTTGTAATGTACAGAGTTACTGCTGGTATATGCCTACTACTTTAGCAAGAGGACTCTGCACAGCTATTGGCAAGCATTGCCATGCATTTAATCTTTGCACTTTTGTATCATAAACTTTGCGAATGCAAGTAATGGTTTAATTCATTACTGTAGTTATGATAAGAAGTGGAGCATGTCCAATGATAATACAGTGTGTATTATAGTGAAGTGTGTAAACGAGTTTTCTCACTGTTCATTTATTTTCACTATTGTGATGAAAAGCTACATAGTGAATTAATTCAGTTATGCCTCACTTAATAGAATGTTTGCACTTTCCACATAAAGATGGCAAAGTTTGCAAAATCAGTGTTGCATAAAGGGACTTGTATTCCTTTATGTATTGGTTTGCTTTGTGGCTTAGGTATGCACAAGTTGGCGGACTGTTCAACTGCCACATGCATCTCGCCCAAGGCATCATCTGCAGTTTTTAATGTTCAACAATTTAACTTTAAACTCAACTACTGTTAGGCACAGGTTATCAGGAGCCAAATGATGTTCAGGATATATTTAGTCATTATTCATTAAAGGAAGGATGTAAAACATGTTTTGGTAATTTTAAAAAACATAACCTTAACCAGACATTTATACTCCTAAATATTTGCATAAGTGATGTACTCTAACCTATGGTAACAAACAGCAAGTAAGGATTTTGCTCATTGGCATTTTAAATTAGCGCTATTTTCAGACTGTTCACTCCTTTGATAGTAATGAACACTTTAGGAATACAGCATTCCATATTACATGCAAGTCCTTCAATTTTGTTTCATGGCTAACTTAACAAAAGAATGTTAATTTAATAAACATGTGGTACCTAAATGTGCACTTTTTCCTATGGTGAGCATTCCTCAAAGTGAATTCTTTTATTTGGGTTTTGAGGTGCAAATCAGGAAGATCAAGCTGCACAAGGAAGAAGAGTAAGGGCCAGAGTCATCAGGCGATACTTCACATAAACCAAAACATTCCTGACAATTTAACAACTATACCATTTGCCATCTTAACATATAATGCATATGAAGTGGGAGATAATCGATGAAAATAACCTATTTCACATTTTACCTATAACCTGTTACATTTTACAGTTGTCAATGTATCAGAAATGAAAAACTGCTGTAGTAAAACTTTGGCTTTATTGCGATAAAGTGTTGATTAAGAATGATTCATACATGCAGTACATCTATTAAGTAACTGTTCTCATCCATGTCACAATCTCCCTTCCTGCGTTTTCCTTGCTCTATGTATATACTTCTCCCTATCCCAATCCCTTTTAATTTCTCCTGTTGTAATGCAACACCAATAAGAACAGAAGTCTTTTGAAATACACTGAATTTTTTTTTTTGCAAAATTTCACACAATTTTCCATGTGTCTCATTAATAGTGACTAAGGTTGTGTGAATGTTATCTAATTTGTTATTTAAATCTTCTGTGGCACTCTTTTGTTGCTGCTGCTGTTCCCTAAATGCCTGAAGAAGCGTGGCATCGTATGGCTCAAAGCGTGTTCTTCTGTAACAAAACAAAACTTTTTGATGGATAGAGTCAACATGAAAAATTTAATGCCATGGCTGGGATGTGAACCACGGATCTCCTGGTATCCGTCCAGTCGCTGTTAACCTTTTTGTTAAGAGCACCTGGATGGAAACCAGGAGATCCGTGGTTCAAATCCTGGCCATGGCATTGAATTTTTCATGTTGACTCTCTCCAGCAAAAACTTTAGCCTATAAACGGCTAGTGTGGAGAAATGATTAATTTCCATCAATTAACTAAAACAAAACTTATTTGTTAAAATTTAAATACTGCAAATAAAGTAGCATTAGCAAGTTCTAAGGCATGGACAACTACAAGCAGAGGGGTCTAGACATGTCTAGCTATACTGCATCGTCCTAAGAAAAATACTTTTTGTATTACTCTGCGCCCACGTGCACAAGCGTGACAGATAACGTGACACCTCCGCTCATGTGTTACACCATTTTACATTCACCAGTTGTGTGCACAAGAGTAGCTTACCAGTAGGTAAAAGATAAATGGAGCTCTTCGTGGAATTGCTCACAGGAAAGTGTGCTTCTTAGGACAGCAGGACTGTATATTAGTTCCAGTGATCGAATTTCATAGTTTGCTTCAGTGACAAGTTATCTTACTTGTTCATCTGTGGGAGTTGAATAATAATCTCATGTATCGAAATTTAACTGTATTGGAACACCACAGTGAAGCAAAATAATAATTAAATTATAGATGAGTCGTATTTATTACACATCAGCTTCACTTATGCACCTAATTTGAGGACATGTTTTGAGAACCGTCGTTCGCATCATCGGCTCTAAGGCGACTAAAGCTCGATCCAGTGGTGTGGGTAGTTCTGGAGTTGCTGCTGCCTTGTTGATTTTGTGATGAATTTAAATATGGGTTGTCTTCTGGCAGGATTTCAAAATTCTTCTTCTTCTTTCTCTAACTCCTTTGTGCTGTTAAGCGTGGAGTACAAGCCTCTTCCTTGCCCTCTTGGGCAAGGGCCCAACTTCTCAATGTATTCCTGATACAACATGTGTGGCCTTCCCCAAATTCCTTTACCTTCTGGTCTTGCTTCTAAATATTGTCTGGGTTTTCTTTCTTCTGACATGCGGAGTACATGTCCATACCATTTAGGACTTAAAAACCAACTAATGAAATTTGAAGTTTCTCTATTTATATTCTCTCCCATATGACAAGTTCACTATGTTTTTGTAGATATTTGAGTAATTTCATGATTTTCAGATCAGAAATGAGCTGCTATTGCGGACTTATCAATATTTTTGTATCTTAAATGCCTAAAATGGCACTTTTTGATGGCATTCTTTTTTATTTTCTTGCTGGCTGAGGGGTAGATTTACTAATCTGTGTGTGAGACTGTTGATGGTGCTGACTGAGATAGGTGCAAGATGGCGGAACAACACTAGCACTATAAAATGAAGCTCCGCAATTTTGGAGTAATAAACCAAAAAGACATTGATAAATAATATGGTGATTACAACAAAATCAAAAACTGCAAATGTGCCTGTAGAAGTGATACGGTGGAAAACACACTGGAGAGACAAAAATCAACAAAATATTGGGATCAGCAGATGAAGCATGAAGCAAGACACGTGGACACAGCTGAAGAAAACATCACTGCAGCTGATAATTACGATCCTTACAAGGGATCTACAGGAAGCAAAAACCAAATCCTACAACTAAAAGAAGAAAAATAATATTTGGAAAACAAGATTAAAGAAAAAGAAAGCATAAGCTGGGAGAGTGCAACATCAAGACGGAAAGCAACGCCGTTTGAAGCTACATCTAAACAAACAGTACAAACAAAAAATGGCTTCAGCTATTTAGAAGAGTTAGAAGATACAAATCAGGAAACTTCAGTGGTTACAGATGGAATGAATGCAAAAGAAAAAGCATCAATCTACAGATGGAACAAACGAGATGAAATGGTGAAAAATGATGTGAAAGTGTCGTTAAAACAAGATGTGGTTGTGATGGGCGATTCCATAATTAGACACGTGGATTTACGGGAAACGGCAGAAGTGAAAGTGTTTAGAGGCATTAGGACAAATCAACTAGAAGACAAAATAGACCAAAAAAGGGCAGGGATTCAAAAAAATCCCGAAGTTATATACTTACACGTGGGTACAAATGACCTTAAACAAGCCACCTGTTCCAAAGAGGTTATGGAAGATTTATATAGTGCAACTAAGTGTATTAAGCGTATGTACCCTAAAACATTAGTTATTATAAATGGCGTGATCAAAAGGAGGGATATAAATTTTAACTTTACAAATAGTTTAAATCAAAATCTTTGTTGGATGCGTGAACAACTGAAGTGCGTTTTTGTAGACATAGACAAGCAGATTGGAAGAGACGGGCTGCACTTAAACAGAAAATGTTCTTCTAAGCTAGGAAGAATAATGAAAAATGTAATTAATCTATGTAAAGTTCAGGGAAACTAATCAAGAGAAGTGTAAATAGCATATTAAATACAAGTGAAATAGGTACACAAGTACAAGGAGGTAAGGTACAGGTTAGTACTAACCTAAATTTACAAAATCATTTTAATTATAAAAAACACACAGTAACAAAAAGTAAGTTCAAATAAAAAAAATTTAAAATACTGCCTCAGAATATTCAAAGCATTGCCAACTATGCAATTAGATGTAATAATTTTTTCTGAACATGGACTTAAGATTGAAGAAATAAATGTAAATAGTTATGAAAATTATACTTCAGGTACCAGTTTTTGCAGAGCAGAACATAAAAGTGGGGGAGTTGCAATTTATGTTCACAATGGGCTAAAAGATAAAGAAATTGACTGCATAAAATATAGTGTAGAAATGTGCTGTGAATTAGCTGCAATAGAGGTTAAGTTAGAAAAGAAAAACTTTATAATATTAGGGGTGTATGGGCCACCAATTGCAAACAAAAAACATTTCTTTAAAACTTTAGAAGACTGTTTATATAGCATAGTAAAAAACAAACATAATTGTGCTCGTGGACATCAATATAGATGTACTTATGGAAAGTAGAAAGAAACGTTTGTTACTGGAAGTACTAGAGAGAAGCAATCTAACATTAATTAAAACAGAACCCACAAGGGTAACCAATAATTCCTCAACCTCTGTGGATCACATAGCCACAAATTTAAAGCCAGAAGAGTTGTGTAGCAAAATTGTGAAAATGGGAATTAGTGATCATTATGGAAAACTAATCAAAACTAAAATGTTAGGTAAACAAAAAAAAGGAAGCAAATAATATAATAGAAACTAAAAGGATAGTAAATAAAATTACACTAGAAGCTCTAAGAAAAAATCTACAAGCAATAAAATGGGTGGATATGCACAGTGAAAAAGAAATAAACTATAAATTTGACCACTCTTGTACTATTTCAAGAAATTGTTTGGACGCAACAGTACCATTTCTCAAAGTAAACTTAAAGAACCAAAATGTAAACACTTGGGCCTCTAAAGCTACATAGACATCTCCAAAAAGCATATGCAATTTCTTAACAGTCTAAAGCACCCAAATATTGATGCTAAATCCTATAATTACATAGAAAAATACAATAAAATTTCAAATAATGTAATAAAAGAAGCAAAAAGGTTACATAATGCAAAATTAATGAAAAATGCAGAAAATAAAGTTAAAGCTACATGGAACATTGTAAATTCAACACGTAAGGAAAATCAACAAAAATGGCAGGGAATATGTTCATTGAAGTAAACAACCAAGTGATACAAGATCCCATAAAAATAGCAAATCACTTCAATGAACACTATATAAATATTGTAAAAAAAAAAATTAGGAATAAAACAAACTCAGTATGTACCAATAAATGGTGGACTGGATGAATTTACAAATGAAAATATTAAATATTGCAAATACGAAATTGCAGATGTACTTACTCACTTAACCAATCAATCTTTCAGTTCTGGAATATTTCCAAAGAAATTAAAACAAGTTGTGGTCAGACCAATTTATAAGAAAAAAAACTCAAAATTAATAATGGAAAATTATAGACCAATATCTTTATGCTCAACTTTCTCTAAAATAGCAAGCAGAAGGATTATTTCTAACACAGTTTGAAGCTTTTGCAAAAAATTTCAAATGTTATCAGAATGTCAGTTTGGGTTTCAAAAGAAAAAGTCTACAGTAGAAGCAATTTGCAGAGGAAATGGCATTATTATAAATGGCCTAAATAGAAAAGAACATGTAGTCGCTATTTTCCTTGATCTTACCAAGGCTTTAACATTGAAATCTTAATGTCAAAATTGGAAAACTATGGAATTAGAGACATACCACTACTATGGCTCGGCTCTTATCTACAAAATAGAGAACAATGCATGGAAATAATACATGATTTAAATGGAAAGTTAATGAAATTTCGATCATCATTCAAAAAAGTAACACATGGAGAGCCCCAAGGCTCAAAATTAGGACCATATTTATTCCTACTGTATATAAACAACTTATTTCAAGTAATAAAAGAAGCAGCGGGAATAGCAATAGGCTATGCAGATGACACCACGATATTAGTAACAGGAAAAACAGAAATAGAAGTACAAAATAGGGCAAATACTCTACTAGTAAAAGTAAACAGACATTTAGAAAACTTAGGCATGATATTAAACACAAACAAAACAGAGTGGATACAAATCAGTCTTAATAACAAAAAACAGACAAATATAAAGTTAACAATAGGAAACAAAGAAATTCAACAGGTAAATGAAACAAAATTCTTAGGATTAGTAATTGACAACAGATTGAAATGGAATGAACATGTTCAAAAAGTAATAAAAAAGTTAATTCAGGTATATATATCTTAAAACAAACAATACAAATAATAGATAAAAAATGTATTAAACAAACATACTATGCATTCATTCACTCTCACTTGAGCTATGGGATTGTATTATGGGGCACAGTACAAAAAACTTTAGCTTTAAGACTATTTCGATTGCAAAAAAGAGCAATACGTTTGATGGCAGGAATACAGAAAAGAGACACATGTAGAAATGCATTTAAAAAACTAAATATTTTAACATTAATACAATTTTGAGTCGAACTAATACTCAATGCTCCATTTATTGCTAGTATTTACCTAGAACGCATTTCGTTAGGGTCTTCCTAACATCATCAGCTGTTGTCGACTCAACAGCTCGAGTCGACAACAGCTGATGATGTTAGGAAGACCCTAACGAAACGCGTTCTAGGTAAATACTAGCAATAAATGGAGCATTGAGTATTAGTTCGACTCAAAATTGTATTAATTTTGTGCTTCATTGTATCATAGTCCTTAAACAACAGAATATTTTAACATTACCTTCATTATATATATGAATGGATCATACTTACATTAAAAAAGTTATGATCAAAACAAAAATGGTAACATCCATAAACATAACAGCGGAACAAAAGATAATTAGTTTAGAAACAGACTTACTGGTATCCTAAATAATAAAAGCATAGAAAATAGCATCAAAGATTTGTATAACCACCTACCGGCTGAAATCAAACAGATAACAAACGGGAAAACAAAACTAAAGGCTGTCAAAACTTATTTATTACAGAAAGTATTTTACTCCGTGGAAGAATATAAACAGATGAGGTAGAATATTCTGTTTACACTTCTCAACTTTATAAACATGTTTGTAAATATTATTGTATTTATTTTATGTATATACAAATTGACGATCCATGTAAAAAGCTTCACAGTTGGAGATAAATAAATATCAATATCATACATATTTTGAGAATGTTAAGCAATTGTCTTCCAGAAAGTGCAAAAAACAACCCTGATATATTTTCCAATATCTGTGGCAACTTTGTTGTTAAATCACTGGACAAGAAAAAATGGGAAGCAGAGAGACAGTCTCATGCCAGGAATGAAAAATGTAATTCATGAGTGTCTTGTGGACCCCAAAAATGTCCTTTTGCCAACGTTGCACATAACATTAGGCTTAATAAAGCAATATGTGAAGGCTTTGAATAAGGATGGCTGCTGCTACAAATATCTCTTCTTTTTCTTCTTTTTTGTAATTTACGTCCTTAAACTCTTTTGAAGTCATATCGGACGATGAATGGAATGGGTGAAATGATGCTCAAATGGGCCCATGGTCCATGGAGCCTAGAGTAACCCGATTTTCGTCTTTTAGGATAAGGGAAAACCCCAGAGAAACCTTATCCAGGAGCTCACCCTGACCGAGATTCGAACTAGAGGCCTCTTGAACGTGAGGCAGACATGCTACCATCTATGCTACCGAGGCCGGCAAATTTAAAATACATCTGCAAGAAGTTCCCTGGATTGGAGTAGAGTGATTTGCATTCAGTAGGTTCACTTGTAGCCAGAACAGGCTGTGAACATTGAACATGTCCAGAGGTATAAAGTTAAATAGCATATATATGTACAAAAGTTAACAGACACAGGAAATATGAACAAAATTATGGAAAACAACGCAGGGATAATTATATATGATACAAAATCAAACACTTCTTAATTCAGCTTTCACTTGGCTTATGCCAGTACGTCTCAACCTTTTTGCAATGGATGCCATTCTTGTTATTTCTTAAAGACATATATATTAAAAATAAACCTTGAACATGTATCAAAGATTTGTTAGTAATGATTTGTCATTGGAACAGTTAGATACTACTTACAGAGATACAGAAGCATTATCAGGATAATTGGTCATTCAGATAATCTTGTACAGAATAAAAAGATTTTGAACAAGAATAATTTGTCATTCAGATAATCTTGTACAGAATAAAAAGATTTTGAACAAAGGTACTCTAGCAGCATTTTTAAAAGCATTGAAATTATCAATTTTTGCTTTAAGAACATTAGGAAGTGCGCCAAATATTTTGATAGTTTTATAATACACACCTTTCTGGAAGCAAGAAAGTTTAGCACTGGGATAATGGATATTATACTTTTGTCTAATGTTTATTCTGTGAATTACATTATTTGTTGCAAATAAGGCACGACTGAAATATCTGATGCTAAAATTGAAGAGGGAGAAGTTGACTGATAATGAAAACAATCTGTTTTTGAAATCGACCTCCATTAGAAAGAAGAATTAGCACCAATTTCTTAAGATAAGTGACGCCTTTTGTTACTAATGTTTATATTTGTGTAATTAAAGAGGGAGTATTTGTTGGTCCACAAATTAGGAAGTTGATTTCTGATACTTTATTTTAAGAAACAATGACAGATAATGAAAAACAGGCATGGATTGGTTTTAAGTGTCATCAAAAACTTTCTGGGAAATTACAAGGATCCAAATTACAAAAATATTGTGGAAATTATGCCTGAGAACTTTCGAAAGCTGGGCTACAATATGAGTGTGAAAGTACACTTTCTGCACTCTCATTTTGCCCTTTTTTTTCCCAGAAAATCTCGTCTGTGTCAGTGAGAAGCAGGGCAAAGATTTCACCAAGACATAAAGGAAATGGAGAGATGCTACCAGGGAAAGTGGAATGTGAATATGATAACTGATTATTGCTGGTTACTGAACAGAGATGTAGCAAATACTTTCCATAGTAAGAACTCTACAAAACGTTCATTTCATTTCAAGGCAGTATATAAAAGACTGGTTAAATGTTCAAATTTAAGTGATGACGTGAAACATTAGTTAATTCTGAAGAGTGTTGTGTTTGCAGTTATGCAGTTACGGATTTATTAACTTATATTTAATAATATAACAAATTCAATAGAGACTAGTATAAAAATGCAAGTTTACTATTTCCTACTATTGGTATGTGATGGAAATAATGACATTAAAATAAGCACCCCAGAGAAAAAGTTAAATTTTGCATATCAGTGTTATCTGAATGCCAAATTATCTTGATAATGCTTATCTAGCTCTGGGACAGGAATTCTATTCGTAGTTAATTTCCATCTTAATCAGCCACACGTTCGGGCGCAATTTGGTGTGGAATTTCTTGTTTGAGATGGGATGCACGTTGACTGTTTCGAAGACCCACATCGAGAAGCCAGATATAACAGGGTTAATTCGTTGTATTTTGTGTTGTTTCTTGATGATTGTGTTTGATTAAATAAGAGTCATGAGAATCTTGGTTTCAGGCGTGGTTCGGAATAAAGTTTCGGGGAAGTCAAATTTTGTTAACAATTTAACTGTATTATTTGGATTACATTTTACTTGAACTTCCTTTCCCAGTCACTTGCAGGTTACTTCCAACATATCGATAAATTCTTACTTTGTTATATTTAAACAGTTCCCACTATTACATAAAAGTTCTTGATCCTGCTCCACTATTCATCACACTCACCATTACAAAACATCTCTACTAAGATTATTGATTTTTCGTAACTATCGTTACTCCTCTCTTAGTTTATTGATTGGCCGATTTAAATCCACGTCACAACATTACGTCATACAATTATTACTACGCCAGTCACAAAATTACATATATTTTTACTTATTTAAATTACTAAATAGATTTACATAACCATTTTTTTTATAATTTTATAAACTTTTCATAACTTTTCCAAATATAACTTGAAACTACTGTTACAGCTCTGTAGAATCTAGCTATTTTATAATAACAAATCATTTCCAATTTACGTTTGATGCCTCTAATATATGACATAATTGCAAATCCAATATAAAGTGTTTAAATGTATTGGCAAAAGCCAAGTGAAACCTAAAACATTAAGTAAAAACTGTGTTTTCATATACAGATTTGCTAGTCTTATAACTGTAGGGGAATGTTTCATTTTGTGCCACATTTAATTATCTCACCTTATTTTTCATGTTGTCTGTGTATAACAATAATATAGAAAATTTGACTTTTTGTCTGCGATTTTCATTTTAATATGTCAATATCCCTAATTTGAATAAGGTGCTACATAAGTCAAACTAAAAAAAATCTAAAAACCAAAGTCAATGAGCATTTTAGAAACATCAGATTGAAACAACAAAAGTCAGCAGTAGCATTTCATTTCTGGACCGAAAACTATGCCATTGATCCAAATCCAAAATTATTACAAGGAGTGATAAACTAGTCCCCCAATAATATGAAAAAAAGTAGGTGACAAGTGTCAATAAAGCGACTACAGATAGTTTTTACGATTCCATTTTTACTATACTTATGAGTAATTTAATTCTAATCCAAACATTGTATTTTAAACTTGTTACCTTCAATTACGTCCCAAATGACAGTTTATTGCAGCTTTTAGGTCATTAAGTAAAATATGAATATGAATCAAAGTATAAACTTGAAAGAAGCATAGAGACAGTGAAGCACAACTTAGTACAAAAGAAGATATTGATATCTCGATTCACTTTTGTGCTATGAATATGAATGTTGGTTGGCAGGTTACCAACACTCCCCACATGGCAGCCTTGGCCTTCAAGGTAACCTTGCCCCACCATGTGATGACCGGACCCAGTTCTGAGGTGGAGGCACCCAACGGGCGATGTCCATTACCTCCAATGGTAGGGTGATAATGAAGATGACGGTGAGGTGAGAGGACCTACAGCTTATACCATGGACTCCGAACCATGTTGGGCATAGGGGACACTTCACATGTGCTAGACAGAGGTGAAGGTGTGGATAAGGCCAACTTAAAATCGCCACCCCAGAGCTGGGAATTGAACTTGGAACCCTTAGCATGGGAGCTGCAAACGAAACCACTGCACTATCCCGGCGCCCCTATGAATATGAATGTAATACATTAAATTCTATTGGAATTATTTTTTTTAAGTTACATTTTTTAGGAGAACCCAGCTATTCCTAAGGAGTGCTTCACCATGCTGTAAATAATTGATTCTAGTTTTCTGCTTAATTTAACAGACATTTTACCAATTAAAATTATTCCATGTTCTATACTGAATTGATCGGGTAATTAACTAATAACCTTAATGTATAGACATGTGCTTCCCACTTATTTCCTGCTATATATTTGAATATATAGGAGATGTTATTAAAGAATAGTATTACAATGGATATCAGCACATTTTTCTTTTTTGGTAATTTACGTCCTCCAACATCAAGTCATATCGGACGATGAATGAAATGGGAAATATGATGCTCAAATGAGCCCGGGGTCCATAGAGTTACCTGACATTTGTCTTTTAAGGATAAGGGAAAACCCCGGAAAAGACCTTACCCAGGTAACTCACCCTGACCAAGATTCGAACTCGGGACCTCTTGAATGCAAGACAGACATGCTACCATCTATGCTACCAAGGCGGGCATCAGCACATTGTGGTACATATGGTAATGAGACAGCAGACTACTTAGCCAAGAAAGCAAGACTTCTAACATATGGAGCAACTAGAAAATTAACATTTGATTCTGTAAAATTATTAATAAAAAGTAAATATGAAAATTTCAAAAAAATAAATAACGTTACATTATCTCAAGGAAGAAAATGGGAAGTTCTTGCACATATCCAAAAGTAATACCAGATCTACCTAGGAAATCAGCAATTGCAGCCTTCCGATAATTAACAGGACGTGATTGTCCAGCAGACATTTGCATAAATTTGGAATATATGGTTCGCCGCTTTGCCTATTATGCAGTCTAAATGAAGAAGCGCTCTATATTCATCTTCAGAAATGTACAGCAGTTCACAATATACAGAATAATTATGAAAAATATTGGAGTGTAAGAAGACTAATGACTTTATTGTCAACCATCGGGGGCCGCGCCATGGCTCAGTGGTTAGACCGCTTGGCTCTCACCAAGGTGACTGGGGTTCGATTCGAGGCGACCACAAAGTGAGATTTGTGGTGGACAACATGGCGCTGGGGCGGGTTTTCTCCGGGATCTCCGGTTTCCCCCGCCATCTCATTCCACCGGTGCTCCATCTTCCTCGTGTATCATCAGTGTCATCGCCTGCGGTGCTGTATGTAGTAAAAGCGGGCATTAAACACAACACATTTCATTTCAACCGTCGTGTATTACAAAACAACAATATTCCTCCCATAATTCAGAAGTTTTTCTTGTTTCTATGGATTTGGAGAAGGAATTTGATACAATACATTGAAAGGCATTATGGCTAAGCTACGGTTGAAAGAAGTGGCTGTTAAGATAAAGATGGATGTGAATACAGTTTCTAAAGTTATTAAGAATAGTATAGGACCTAGGCAAGGGTGTAAGTTGAGCCCAATTTTATTTAATCTGTTTACAGATGATATCCTGGAAGTAGATAGAGTCAGACTGAAAAATTCAATGCCATGGCCGGGATACAAACCATGGCATTTGAACCTTGATTCAAATCCCCGCCATGGCATTGAACTTTTCAGTCTGATTCTATCTGTCCAAATATTAGCTTACACATGGCTAGTGTGGCAGAACGATTAAACTTCCATCCTAGAAGTAATTAGTAAACAATAGGGAAATTCTAGCATTATTATTTGCACATGATTTGGTAGTGTCATCTATATCCACTGGGGCATTATCAAGAGCTCTTAATGTCTTGGGGGGCTTTTGCAGAAGTTTGGAGTTAAAGATGTATTATGAAAAGACCATGATTATGATCTTGAAAGGGATATGCATTAAAAACAGAAGAAAAATTAAGATGGAAGCACAAAAAATAGCTATAGTGAGCAAAATTGAGTATAGTGGTGCTGTTCGAACGGTTTCCATGGATTTATCTTTGGTAATAGATAACTCTCAGGTAACACACTGATTACTCCACGTGGAGTAAACATATATCTGTCATTTGTGATTCCTGTGAATTCCATTAGCTAAAGTGTGTGTTCATTGGTGCTTAGCACACGACCGGGAGGCCCGTCAGTACCCCTCTCACTCTTACAAGAATAATCAGTGTGTAATCTGAGAGGTTTCTGTTAACAAAGATAAATCCATGGTAACCGTTCCACCAGCGCAGCTATACCTACTTGGGGATTCAGTTAAGTATTAATGGAAGATGTAGTTTTAGCTAAGTGAAAAAAGGGAAAGAGCATGTGTATTTAAAATACCAGGAATACAAATTAAATGGTTAGAAAAATTGCATAAGGCAATAGTGGAAACCAAAATGCTATATGGGATAGAGGTACGGGGATGTGATGAAGGGTGGCAAGAGGTGCACTTAAAATTTAGAAGTTTTGGTTGGTTAATTTTGAGTTTGCCTGTTGCACCATTAAGTGAGTAGTAATGCTGGAACTAAATGGAATTGGAAGTAATGGGCTACTGATTAAAAGATTGATAAAGTTCTGGTATCGAGTTAGAGCAGTGGAAGACCAGCATATAATTAAACAATGTACGGTTATGTAAGAGAAAACATAAGTGCCTGATAGTTGTGCTTGACCTATACAAAATATTCACTTTATTTGGGATTTGTAAAGAGACAAAATTATGGTGAGAACAATGGGTAGCAGTTAGGTGGCTGAAATTTCTAAGAGAAAAATTTAAAATGAGAATTAGAGAGGTTAATAATATTGAGGAGGAAGTTGGGTGAATTATTATGAAAGACTAAAGAAAAATACAAGAGAGGAATTTTAGAATTATAAAATTGTATATTTGTATGGATGTCTGTCAGCAAAATTGGTATATTTAATTAAAAGGGAGTATCAAAATAGGTAGATTGTAAAGTTGGTGTATAGTGTATTAATAAACACTGTGCTTTTTATAATTGCATTATGTAACTCAAGTCTATTTAGATTGTACATTAGAAAGGAAGAATAGTTACTAATACTAAAATACATGTATTTGTAACGGGGATGAGATGTCAGGAGTTAATAGCTTGTATATAATGGAAGTGAAATAAAATTCATTCATTGATTTAACCGAATTAGTTATCTATTTTGCTTTTACCACCTGAATTTTTATTTTTTTATTTTTTATTTCTCTACCTTTCTCGTCAGAGCTGATGTCAGGAGACGCTTGGGTTCCTCAGACTGAGGGAATTGAAGCATCTACCTTAGATGGTCCGCCTCGGTAGCGTGGTGGTAGTATGTTTGCCTCACGTTCAAGAGGCAGTCTTGGTCAGGGTGAGTTACATGGATAGGGTTTTTTCCAGGGTATTTTCGTATCCTGAAAGACAAATGTTAGGTAACTCTAAGCTCTAAGGACCATGGGCTCATTTGAGCATCATTCACCCATTCCATTCATCGTCCGATATGACTTAGCGTTGGAGGACGTAAATTACAAAAACAAAAAAGACCTGAGATGAAATCAGGGTTGAGGGGTCAGAGCAACGACTGAAATGAATGATTGATGGAGCAATTGGTGGAATGATGGTGGGGGAAATCCACCCCAACGCCATGTTGTCCACCAAAAGTCCCAATTTAGTCACCTGGAATCGAACCCAGGCCACCTAGGTGAGAGACAAGTAGTCTAACCACTCAGCCATCTCAGCCAATCTGATAGGTGAACTATTATTTAGCATATAAATAGCTAATGGAGTTAACCATTTAAGCAGTGGGATGTTTCAGATGTTTAGCTTATCATCTTCTAGTGAGTTAATCAAAAACTCCACAACTCAAGGCTTTTTCACTATGTTTAAAATGAAGGTGTTATTCCAAAAATTATTGTTTGCAAAAGAGTTGAAACTTTTACATACACTAACAATTTTTAGATCTCCAAATGGAATCATTAACTAATCTGGATTTTTTATTAAATAATAATTTAGTAAATACGTAAAATGTGAAGCTATTAACAGTGAAGCAAACAAATGTATACAAATATAATAATTTGTTAACATAAAAACTTCACTTAACTTATAAGATATTATGAAAGTTTTCTTCTAAATTGATTAGGATCACGATTTTGTGAACATTTTATTTACATCCTCAGCCAGAGCCTCAAACGATTTCGTCGTCAGTGTTTAAGTCAGTAGATGTCACTGTTTTTGTCAATACTACTAAAGTCTGAAAATGAAACAAATTTAAAAACACAATCGACTGCTGGTATTTCAAAATTCATTACATGATGTTTAGTTTTTAAAATAAATATATTTTCTCAAACCATTAAATCTATTGAACCATTTATAAGATAAGTGAAGTTTTTATGTTACAAATTATTGTACTTGTATATAGTAATTTAGTAACTTGAAAGAATCATATTATCCTTATAGCCCATTAGCGCATACCACAATGTTTGTTTCTATCAAAGCAAATTGTTTTATAAGTTGAAATCTGAAAGTTTTTCCTGGTTTCAGACATGTCTCAGAGATATAAAATATGTCTATTTCACAATCTGTAAATAAATTTTAAAACTCTTTATCTCTTTTAACTATTCCTCTTGCATTCCAAAACATTACTTTTAAATTACAATAAGCTGCGATGGAATTCCTGTCTCCAAAGTTTGAGTGTTATTGGAGTACTTTTAGCATGTTGAAATCAAATTCAAAGCCAGAAAGTTTCTATCACATATAATTTTTTAATTTTATTTATTTATTTTATCCTTATAGTGTAATGTTATAATGGTTATGGAAACCTATAGATCATACATACTGGAATGCTTAAACATGTGTAGTTTTAATATAATTTTGAGTCAAACTAGTACTCAATGCTCCACTTATTGCTAGTATCTACCTAGGACGCATTTCGTTAGGATCTTTCTAACATCATCAGCTGTTGTCGACTAATAGATGTTGGTTTGGTGAACTCCTTGGAGGTGATAGGTGCGTCTCTGTCGGTAACTTGATGAAGCTGATGTTAGAAAGGTCCTAACAAAACGTGTTCTAGGTAACTGCTAGTAAATTGGAGCATTGAGTACTAGTTTGACTCAAAATTATATTAATTTTGTGCTTCATTGTATCATAGTCCTTACACATTGGAATGTGTAGTTTTACTATGTCAGGATTTGAAAACAAAATGTATTTAAAATGCTTTCAAGGTTCTTCAGGCACTGGGTGATTATTTGATACAGGGTTTTTATTTAGGTGCAGAGCATCTACTCCCATTAGTCCTGGACCCGTAGGACCAAGGACCTGAACCTCCTTCTACCCGGGAGTGATGGAAACTCTGGGGGTCTTTCCATGGATCAATGCCTTGAGTCTAAAATGCCTCCCATCGACTACAACGTCAAGACCAGTGGAAGTGGATATGCCACTTACACACGTCAACTCCGCAGAGAAGACTACCAATATGACCTCGATGGGGCCGCCTGGTGATCTAGCACACCTTCTAATAGCTCTGCAGGCTAGTACCCGGGAATTATGAGGCAACCCTCTACCCCCTCCGGGCGGCCGTAGCGTGGCCAGAGGTACCCAATTGCCCGTGGGTGTCGGGAAGAGACTGCCCCCTCAAGTCCAACACAATCCGAAGAACTCCCCAACGGGAGGGGCTCGGTAGTTCGGCCTGAGGTTCCTCTAGTAACGTCAGAGGTACCACAAGTGCTAAGGGTCTGCAGCACCTGCACTATGGCAGCTGAAGGGGGTGGATCCCCAGGGTGCAAGCGCGTAAGGAATTTAGAGTGAGCTAATGTGCTACCTTGCTATTAGTGTATGTTTATTTGTGGGAGAAAGATAGATATTGGCCACCTTTAGGAGATAGATTCACTCCTATCTTATATGTGTGAGCACATACACATCCAGTCTGGTTCCTCTCACTGGAAACGAAAACAGTTTCAGGCTTTATTATGGGGTAGAATGTTGCGATTCATTAGTTCAATACAAAAGTATTTACCATTTTGCATTACCCATGTATATGACCCAGTGCACTATTGGTATATATGTGCATAAGCAGAGGCGCAATATTGCAGGTTTTGAGAAGAAATCATATCTTGCCTACTTTGGAAACAACATTGGAGAGCAAAGTATAGCTTGAGCACTGTTCAAAGTTTGTACTAGCATGCGCTGAAGAACTTTTGTCATTGGGTCAACAGCAGCAGACCGTTGCTTTCTTTTGGAGTATCTATGGTTTAGAGAGAGCAGGCAAACCATAGTAATAGCTACTACTTCTGTTCGTGTGATGTGAACTGATATAATTCTAAAAATAAAAAGCAAATCATATATCCAGTTGTCCTTTCTGTGGTCTTTGTAGTAGTGAGTGTGGTAGTCTTTGTAGTACTGGTGCTTGTGTCTGTGATTGTCGTTGTGACTGCGCTGGTGACTGAAGTTGTTCTGGTAATTCCTCTGCTGCAGCAGCATTCTTTTTGGCTGGTGCAGTCTTTCTGGCAGTTGGTACCTTCAGCTTGCCAGAAGCTGCTTTGCTGGGCACCTCACGTTGGACGCATCTGTGTTTCTTTGTTGGCCTTGTGGTGGTGGCTGCAGTTGTCCTTTCTGTGGTCGTTGTAGTAGTGAGTGTGGTCGTCTTTGTAGTACTGGAGCTTGTGTCTGTGATTGTCGTTGTGACTGCGCTGGTGACTGAAGTTGTTGTTCTGGTACTTCCTCTGCTGCAGCAGCAGTCTTTTTGGCTGGTGCAGTCTTTCTGGCAGTTGGTACCTTCAGCTTTGACAGAAGCTGCTTTGCTGGGCAGCTCACGATGGACGCATCTGCATTTCTTTGTTGGCCCTTAAGCATAACACACAGACAATTTAAAATTCATAATATTTTGGAATAACACTTGATTTGATTTTAAAGCTTAGCTTGTTTCAGTGTGGAGAAATTTACAATAACCAAAGAAAAACAAAATGAATAGAAAATAATACAATATGCAATATTCTGGCTCACAACTAGGTATGAAAATGCATATCAACAGCAAAGTGGATAAATATAGTTACGACAGAACTAATTAGCAGTATTTCAAAGTCCATTTATATCTTTTAATACTTAAATGTCTGGATTTATTTCATGATTAAATGACCAAAAAACGATCTATCACAGCTCATTCATCAAACAGTCGATATTGCCTAAAAATCAATACCAACTTTACTTCAAAATCTGAAGCTACTAACAGTGAAGCAACACAAATATTGCAATAAAATATAATGAAGATGAAGAAGAAGATGATGATCCCAATCTAAACAGTTAATTTGATAAATGCCAGATTTTTTTATCATCTGAAATTTTATATTTTTTAGAAAAATTTAGCAAATATTTTATATTATATTTATTTTGAGGATCTAAAATCATACCAAATTCTTAAATACAATTTTAAAATTATAATCATCTTTCATTTCATATGGGTAGAAACATCACTTACAAATTTCTTATATTTTCATTTTTCCTAAAAAGCAAAATGGTTGCATTCTATAAATTTGTATGAAGACTTAATAGTTGATGTTATTAAACTTAATAATCTTTCACGGCTTCACAGGTGATCAGCCGTGTCAGGTTTATGTAGTTCAAGCTTTTGGCCCTTTTGGACTCCATGCAGACTCCAGATCCTGCAGAAGGCCATGGAGTCTACAATGGGCGAAAGTTCAACCTTTATAAACCTTACATGGCTGATCACACGCGAAGCCTTGATTAGTAATGCTCACCATGATAGCTTCAAGTCTTACATTAATAATCTTTAATATAAAGTTGAGTCGAACTGGTACTTTTTGTTAGGACCTTTCTAATACTTTCAGCTAATGTCCTTGGATGCAATTGGAGTGTTTTCTTTTTTTTCTTCTTTTACCCATATCTTTTAACATTAAGTCATATCGGACGATGATTGAGGGAAATTATGCTCAAATAAGTCTGGGGTCCACATAGCTTATAGTTACACGACATTCGTCTTTTAGGATAAGGGAAAACCCTGGCAGAAACCTTATCCAGGTAGCTCACCATGACAGAGATTTGAACACGGCACCTCTTGAATGTGAGGCAGACACACTACCATCCACGCCACAGAGGCAGGTCGATAGGGGTGTCTCTGTTGGTATCTTGATGAACTTGAAGTTTGGGTTCTCTTCAAAGGTAGTGACAAACTTGAACAGTTTTCCTTCTTATTTCTTTATGAATATCTTTTCCCACATGGTTAATACACTTCCATGATATATGATGCATATGTATATAAGGGCGCTCAACTGCAGGTGTTATCAGCACCCTTTGAAAAACTCATGGCAAAAGCCAGATATAAAGTGTACTATAAATAAAACTGGGAGTAAAGTCACAAATAAAATACATGTACACAATTAAGGCAAATGTCACACAAAAAGAAAAAAAAAAAAAAACAGTATCTTGCCAAGTGCATAAAAACCCCGTTCTCTTCACTATAAATGCACTTGGACCCTGAACACTTGTTAATAAGTGCATTTCTTGTTCTATGTCGTGATTATCATTCCAAAATTGGTACACTACAACTGATTTGTCTATTTCTTTGTTCTTGATGTTCCTAAAATGCTCTTTATGCCTAAAGTTCATATTCCTTTTAGTTTTCCCAATGTAAGATTTGTTACAGCCTTTGCAGTTTATCTGGTATGCATCTGGGCAATAGTAAACTTGAAATAGGTGGATGGTGCATTAAGACAATTTAATTTACAGAATCCACAATAAAATTTTCCATAGAAAAAAGGCAAAGTATGAAATCCTTTTCTTAGACCTGAAACTAAACATAAAACATACGAAATTACAATTTGGCATATATATGAAAGAAACACATGGAAGTTGTAATAAAATCAGAAGGAGATAACCCAAGACAACAGAAGCATGCTGTAATCAACAGTTTAACTTCCAAACTGGTTAATGTCACCTTAAACAGGATGGAATATTTCAAAGAGTAAAATCATACATTCACATTGCAGAAAACAATGGAGTCAGTGTTGACTAGATCAAAAATAAAATTGATAAATTCAAAAGATAACAGAGATGCAAACTAACTACTCTCTCCCCAAATCAGTAATAAAACTTAATACAACAAATATACATACCTTCCCAGAGCTACATACATTTTCCAAAAAGTCTTCAAAGAACACAACATTACTTTGGTCTCACAGATGAAATTCAGTGTACAACATACCTTTTGACATCACATAATACAAAGGAGAAACCCACAAACAAAAAATCAAATGTGTACCAGATAAACTGCAAAAGCTGTGACAACTTTTAAATTGAAAAAAGCTGAAAGGAATTTGAACTTTAGGCTTAAAGAGAATTTTAGGAGCATCAAGAACAAGGAAATGGAAAAATCTGCAGTAGCGTACTATTTCTGGAATGATAATCACGATATAAAGCAACAAATCCACATATTAAAAAGTGTTCAAGGTCCAATTGCATTAACCATGTGGAAAGAGATAATCATTAAGAAATATGAAGGAAAACAGTTCAATTTCAACACCACCTTTGAAGAGAATCTGAACTTTAAGCTCATCAAGATACCCCAGAGACGTTCCTATCACCTCCAAGGAGTTAACCAAATCAAAATTCAACAGTCAACATTAGCTACCGATGTTAGGAAGGTCCTAACAAAACGTGTTCTAGGTGAACACTAGCAATATATGGAGCACTGAGTACTACTTTGACTCGAAATTATATTAATTTTGTGCTTCATTGTATCAAAGTCTTTACTCATAGGAAAATTAATTATGTTTATTTGGATTGGAAACTTTCCAGTTTAGTGGTAAAATTTTTCAACAAACTTCTGCTTTATCAATGGGTAATCCAGTTTCTCATTTTCTTGCTGATCTTTCAATGAGGTTTTTTGGAATGCAAGTCACTAAAGTATTCTCTATAATTTTTAAAACTTTGTATAGAGACCGGGATGACATTTTTGCTATTGAAAGGTAGAGTCACACTGAAAAATTCAATGCCATAGCAAGGATTTGAACCGCGGATCTTCTGGTCTCCATCCAGCCCCTGTTACCATTGAGCTGCTATGGCCAACATGCCGATATAACATTAAATTTGAATGTCTGACTCTACTTTTCAGTCTGACTCTACCTTTCCATACTATCCTATATATGCCTGATTTTTCCTCTGGTGGGATCGTGTTTTTTAAGGTATTATTTAACAAGTTTTAAAAGGTATGACTCAATTTTAGTCTTTATGCATTTAAATGGATCCACAGATTTCATGATATGGGAGAAAATATTTATTTTTAAGAACAGAGGTCATGTAATGAATTTTGCAGTACTGTCCACTGATTCTCTCAACAAAATTGTTTTATTTCCGGTAGATGGGAATACAATAGCAAATAATTCATCACCTAGCAGCAATAGCTTTAACAACAAACAGTATACAATGAAGCTGAAAATGCTACTGATTGATTGTTAAATATGTCATTATGACTGAATTTATATTTTCAAAAAGATAAGCGAAGTTGTGTCACAAACTAGTTAATGTATTATAATACATTTACTCATTCAGAGATTTGAATATCTTGATCCTACCAAGTTTATATATAAACAGTTATTAATTTACATGAAGACTAATACTGTGAACTATGTCACAAATGCTGAAATACATACCCATAACACACATAATAAAGACAAATTACACACCTACATTCATAAAACAAAACTATTTGAGACTTCTGTCAAATATATGGGTTTAAAATTATACAACCACTTGCCAAATCACTTAAAAAACATACCGTCTATAAATAAGTTTAAGGCAGAGCTATATAATTTCTTTAAAAAACAATCAGTTTACTCAGTAAATGAATACTTAGAATATAATTCTGGTAAAATATAAATTTATCAGCTTTTTGTACATAATTATATTAATGTATTCTATTTCTATTCTTGTTTCATGTGTCCAAAATTGGAACACTCATCAATGAAGAACTTTAGCTGGCCAAAGCATTAATATCAAGTGTAATACTAGTGTCAGTATCAGCATAAATATTCGTAACTAATATCTGTTTCATATAACCTTGCCCGGCTGAAATGTATCACTCCGCGTTCAACAGCCCTCCCCCTCGCCCTAATTGGCTAATGCTTTCGCGTCATAGGCCATAGGCGGTGCCTTCCCATCACATTTCGTAATAATTGCCGGGAAGATAAATAAAATCATACAAAAATCATACAAATAAGGATATGAAGGCATGCAAAAATACAAGTTTATAATGAACTGAGCAAATTGAAAGACAATGACTGAGCAATGAAACTGAAAGAGTTTATAATGAAAGGCCTTTGGCCTTTTCCAGTGAGATTTTTAAACCAGAACACATACCTTTCAAAAATGCTTGTCTTTCAGTCTTAAAAGTCGTGTCACACCATACTTTTCCTGTGTTCTTCGTGTATATTTAGCGATTTGTATCTCGGTGCAGTGTGGTTGTCCTTAAAATAGCATCTTCGCCACACAGCAATATCGCCTCTGTCTTTTAGCACATTTTTCTTGCCTCTTTTTTCATTCACAAATCCCAGCTGTATAAGCAATCTCCTGAAATTTGGTAAATCTGTATCCTCATTTACAGCAGACAAAATGTTACTTATGTTAGGGAGTTCATTTCTAAAGAAAAACTACACACATGACGACGCACAACACTTTTCACGTATTTTCTCCGAGCACGCACTTTTGTTTATTCCTGCTTTTGCCTGGAGTGGTAAGTTTTCCTGTTTCCTCAATTTCATGTCGCGATGTTCCTACGGATCTAACACTCACACTTGTAAGTTCGGAGCACAACTGTTCGACTTCCCTCACTGACAAAGACGGATTCTTCTCTGTGAGTGCATTAAACACATGCAACACAATTCTTTTTTCACCGCTTTGTAATGGCTTACCCTTACGATGCTTCAGCGAAAAACTGGCGGTAGACTCTGCCATTATACATATAATAAGTACATGCGCAATAAACGATGGATAAAATAACATATCTCTCGAACGCGCACAGTACACCTTCTAATGACAATACATGACTAATCCAGTTCAGAACAAGGTCAGTGATAAAACTCATATAAACAAATATATGTAATTCACTACCGCTGAAGCACGTGCTCTTGTGTAATCAGAAAGGCAGGCCTAGATGCAAAGGAACCTCCTCTTTACTTTGTTTAAGAATTAACATGCATTTCAGATAAATTAACTCTGTTGCGTAATATATTTAATTGAAACAGTTATGAAAGTAAATATTTGACAATTCTCTTTCAACATATAAAGATATATCACCATGTTAAATAACGAACTAATTTTTACCGCAAAACAGTCTCTACCAAACAGCAGCCAATGAGAGGAGATGAGGTCACGTGACCGTTAAGAGATTACCGAGCAAGCTTACGTGAAACAAGGTATTAGTTGACCTGTTATTGTTCTCCATTGTTTTCATGTTTTCAAGTGTGAATAGTAATTTGTGTAAATTATCTGTAAACTTTCGATTGTAAATACCTTGTAGATGAATTGTAAATATTGTAAAATACTGTAACTATATTGGTAACGCCTGTAAATCTGTATGAATTCCTGTGGCTAATAAACCTGTATTGTATTCTATAGGGTTTAACAGAAGGGTATGTCAAAACTTTGAGAAAATATGTCTTGCATATAGAAGATAAAAAAGTGTTATATGATCACAGATCTGGAAATTGTTTCCATGGCAGAACTCCTTTTCTACAAGTCTGCTCACATGGTGAGATGTGTAGGTGTACTTTGGCCATAACCACACAACAGACAGTGGTTTAACTACACTTTTACATCTGGTTAAACTGGGTAAGGTTGATACATTTCACCATTATCACTGTGCAACAGTTTTATTAAAGTTGTCTCCAAGTTAATCAATTCATAAATCTTTCCGTATGGGAAAAACATCTTTGACAAATAAATTTGGCCATCTACCGACGACAAGGAGAAGGAGGATAACACTATAATTGGCACTAGTCATGACTCAACTGATGATGGGAGCAACAGCTCTTGAAACATGTCCTGTGAAAAAGAGTATGAGTGAAGCAATGTGTCAATATCTTCTCGATTCACTTTTATTTTAATTAAATGTCACTTTGCCAAACAGATGCCAATAAGTACAAGTTTAAGAATCCAAAACATATCAAAAACTGCACTTCAGATTGAAAGCAAAACATGGATATTAAACATTAGCAAACAAAAACAGTTGGAAGCACCTCAAATGTGTCTTTTATGATGCACCGGTTTCTCAAAATATGACAAGAAAATAAATTATTACATTGGGAAAAAGTTAAACATTAGAAACATAGTGCAAAAAATTAAACATTATTAATGAGAATGGCTCCAAAACATTGCGTGAGTAGGTCCTAACAGATTTGTTAAATTGGTCAGAGGTTAGAACCCATGTGGGATAAGAGACAATACCAAAAGAAACAGCAATTAATCTGAGATTTAGAAACCACAAATGTTCTTGATGATGGCAATACTGCCAAGAAAAACACTGGGCAAATTAGACTCCAAACAGGCCTTTACTTCCTCTACAAACATCTGCACTGCACATAGTAGCTTCTTGTACATACTGGAGTGGACTTCATTGTGAAACTGAGTCACACTTAAAAAGAACCGTTAAACCCAGCTACCTTTTATAATCTAAGTTTTATTTCATTGCATTTTCAGAGTTCCAACACATTTTATAATTAAATATTAAGATGTCTCCCTTACCAAAGGTCTTGCTGACTGGATTCGTCTTCCATACTGAATGGAAGGGTGGTCATATTGCATACGCCTGTCAAAACTATACCTTGGCATGCGTATAGTGGGATCTGCATAGCCAAGGTCCTGCTGTAACATGTACCACCTTAAACAAGAACACAATTAGAATAACTTTCACCCTTACATAGAAGTCATTAAAAGCATGTTAAATATTAGTTTTGAGCAGTTAGAATTAGCTTTAGCTACTGTTCTAAATCTCTGTCTATTTAGGACGCCTTAAAATACTTTTGTCCAGATAAACTTCCATATGGAACTTCTACAGTATTTCCACAGTATTTTCTTTGTGGAAGTGACTATATATTGTGTTGAAATATTGTATGGATACAACATATGTATGCTAATGGAATGCGTTGTGATGATGGTAGCATAGTGGCAGTTAACGAAGGACAGATGTTTAAGCAATCTTGCATCATTAATGGATGCCACATAAACTAATAAATTAACGTAAAAAGTATTTACAGTGTACTGTTCTAAAGCCCATGTATTATCAACATTAAAACTAACCAAATAACATGGTATAACCCTTTATTACACCCCTGTAGCCACAAATGTTAATCTGGTATATTTCATTCTAGGATTGATATCTTAATATTGGATACTGAAAATTAATAATGTTCTATTTTTGTTTTTCAATATATACGATTACATTTCAAACAAGAGGCAAATATATTTCTTTAGAAATAAGGCAAAAACATCTGAAACGTGCAATAAAATCATTAATCGCTTTACCTTCGAATACTTCAACATGGATTGAATGTTTCGAGTATGGTGAAAAATATCTGCATATTATGCAATATTTTAGAAAAATTGTGACTTTTGAAGATGTAATGGAGACCCATTATCTGAACCTGTTATGCCACAATATTACTAAATCTTGGCAGTTGCTATCCACTAACTATAACATTAACCTTTCTTCTAAATATAGATCAGCAGTTTAACAACACAATAGCTAAAGTCCCCTAAATACAAACGTTGATAAATAAAGTAAGATACTGAACCACGATTTAACCATGTTACCTGCTGTGTGCTCAAAGAAAGATGTACGTTAATTTCATTTTCCAGAAAATAACCACAGATGAGGATGACCCATTAAACATATATTGCACATAAGATTTTCAATAAATAACACGAATTCACAATGTCCGATTAGGCACTTCTGTATGTAGCTCCTTCAACGTTGAGCTTTTCGATGTGAATAAAATGTGTCATGTCTGCAGCCACAAATATTAATATGCTATATTTCAAACGAATCGTCATGGCTCCCAATACACTTATCGCTAAAAAATCGCCATTTGTGTTTATAATTTAATGTTCACATTTAAATACGAAAGTGATTATCGAAATGATTCCTTCAGTACGTAATGAAGTTAAAAAAAAAAAAACAGAAAACGTCGATAATGTGCTTTCCCTTTAAATAAACCAGAATAAAATAAACTGATAATACCGAAATGAATTTCGCTAACGAAAACGGAATGTAACCAAAACTGGAATACATTTTATAAGTAATACGCAGCACACTATCAGCTCTTGGCCATTGTGGCCCCGCTAGCTAATACATCTAAAACATTTGTAGTTTTTCAACGACTTCTAAAGCTCTCCGAGTCCAAATATTGGAACAGAGTTCTTGCGTATCTGTGCACCTACTCACTGCTTCTAACTGATGAATACAATTACAATATCGATACGTATAACAAAATATGAAACCATTTCATGCCCTCCAGTTTCCTCGCCATAACTATTACGCCACATAATTATGACGACGATGAACGGATATTTGAAAGATCTTTTATAAAATAATAATCACACATGAAGATGACACCTTAAACACTAATTCCGCATAAGATTTTCAATAATTAACACAAACATTCACAATATATCGTGATATCGTACTTAGCGTCACCCCCATACAGATAGAAAATCTATTCGCCATACTTGTATATTAAAAAATAAGACGATAAACCGATATTTGAAACACTGCCTATGAAATATTAACCACTAATGAAGATTACACATTAAGCACTTATTTAATCTACGATTTTCAATAATTAACTTACTGATGCACACATTACACTTTGATACAAAACTTTTCTTTAACTTCCATCGGCCTTACACTTCTTGACCATCTTCTGTACTTCTGACTTCTCTGAATGCGTAACCCACGCTACTCTTACCCGGCATGCAACTGCATTTACTTGATTGGCTACCAACCGCTACCCACGCAATTATCTACCAATAAGGACTATAATCACGTGACCCTGTCGATGTGCGTAGTAAAATAAGATAATGCGTTTCCATGGCTGCCAATCTTACAATATGCCTATCACTAAAAGCTGGCTGCTAAAAATCGATATCTGTATTTAATTTATATTTTTAATTTTGAAGTCATTTATTGTATACATTATTATATTAAATTATCAGAACAGATCTCTGTGAATCTTTGGGAATTAACATAAATTAAACATCCCCTAGAAAGCTTGAATATATTATATATTTCAATACGCTTTGTTTAAAAAACAATGCCCATTATACGGTCCATGTTTAATGTTTAAATGTATACTGACACGAAATTCCAATAACCAAAATAGTATACCCAACAGCGGTTATAAATTTTATAATAGTGTCAGTCACATGAAGTATTTCACTCAAAAATACTAATCCTGTAACATTTCTATCCGTGAGTTTGTCAGCACAAGTCAGAAACAAAATTACAAGCAATAAAAGGCCTACTATTTTTCCAAGAATGTGATATAGATGTTTTAAACAAAATCCATCTCAAACTACTGTTTACTTTGAGAAAGTTTGTTTATGTCTTATTTCCTCCATTCCAATGGTGGCTGATGTCGATCATTTTTTTGTTCTTTAATTATCATCATTATCATCATAATCATCATCGTCAAAGTATTTTTGTATTACAGATATTCACACAAAAAGTAAATTTATCTTTAAATGTTCTTCAAGAAGCCATTGAGGCACTCCAGCTTCTTATTTAACTTTATGTATTTTTATATGAGTATGAAAACATAAGATAGATAATATTATCAACATAGAAATTCAGCTTTTACTTTAAATTTCAATACATTTTCAGGTGGCACATTAGTACCCAGTAAAACTAAAATATGAACAAATATTTTCAGCAAGGGTATTTTTTATGAAGAAAATGCAATAACAACAAAATCTCTACTGTATCAGAGAAAATCAATAAAGGATACTCCGCCATTCAGTTCAACCGCTGATTAACATAGCCTGCAGGCTAAAAATATATTTTGGAATTGCCACTGAAGGGAACATAAGTTTAATCCATCTTTTGATTATGTTTAGGTTTGCCTACCATCCTAGGAGATTTTATTAACACTTTGTCATCAACCACTTAAATCCAAACACTCCCGCATGAGGTCGAAGGGAGAAAGGAAACAGAATGACAACAGCTGTCACAAACTGCATGCCTTATTTGTTTGGAAATTTTATTAATATATTCCTTTTTTAATTAACGACCTACAGTATGCATGATATGCAATGAATGAAAATGTGTGAAATAATTAAACCAAGGTCCTTAGAGCTTAGACCTACCATTCATCTTTTAGGATAAGGAAGCTCCAGAAAAAATCTTATCCAGGTAACTAATGTAGTTAATATAATTTTGAGTCAAACTAATACTCAGTGCTCCACTTATTGCTAGTATTTACCTAGAATGCATTTCATTAGGATATAATTTTGAGTCGAACTAATACTCAATGCTCCACTTATATGCTAGTATTCACCTAGAATGTGTTTCGTTGGGATTTTCCTAACGAAACATGTTCTAGCAATAAGTGGAGCATTGAGTGGATATTAGTTCAACTCAAAATTATATTTATTTTGTGCTTCATTGTATCATAGGCCTTACACATTGGAACTAATGTATTTGTTGGCATTGGCTAACTCTAAATGACAGCGAAGGAACTATAATCTATGTGCTCTTAGTAGAAATTCTTGCTGTATAATTCAGTTATGTACCTTTTATACTTTATACTTAGTTTAAATGGCACCCTTTAATTTTTGTTTGTTTTCTGAGTTAAATAAATCCAGTTCTCGAAGAACTGACTACGCTATAAAAGTTGTAAACCACCCTCTAGGGTTCTTGATGAATAAACATGCATGTCTATGTAAGTTAAGTAATGCAGTGATCTAAGTACTAAAGAAAGTAACTTTTATCCTGAAAAATGTATCAAGTAATATGAATAATAAGATATTATTTAATTTTGACTCGGGACCATACATAATTGTTACTAATGGTAACAATGGTAATGCAAAGCAAATCCACCCAATGAGCATGGGAAAATATTGTATGAGAACAAATTTAAGGTAAAATCTATTATACCCTTTGGGAGAAATAAAATTGAGGAACATTTTAATCAATTTAATGAGGTAAATGATTTCTTACAATCCGATTTTGATGAGAAGTAAAAATATAAAAGTTTAATTTCATCCTACAATTGCATTCAAAAGGCATAGCAGAGGGAGTCGACACATAGTTGACAGAAGAACAAATCCACACCTATTCTGAGAATTATGTAAATGATAGAAATGTGCAGAGGTTCTCAAGAAAAGTAGTCGAAAATGATACAGTTAAATTTGTATAAACTCAAACTATCTACATTTAGAGGACAAATGCTTCCAGGTAGGATGCACATATATAGTAGGTACAGCATGCCAGGATTCAGAATTTACTGAAAGACCTTTTCAATTTAGAAGATGCTGCAAATTTGGTCATTAATTATAATGCTGTCATTAAAAATAGGTTTGTATTAAAAGACTAATTCAGTCACATTTTAATAAAACTTAAAACTTCACTCTTCACTTCACTTAATAACAGGAAAAGAAAACTGAAGCATGGAAGCACAGGAAATAAGCATAATAGGAAGGATTCAGTACTTGGGGTTTCAGTTAAGTAGTAATGGAACAGCTCATGATGTTAGGAAGGTCCTACTGAAACGCGTTCTAGGTAAATACTAGCAATAAATGGAGCATTGATAACTAGGTCGACTTAAATTTATATGGGAAATGTTCTTAACAATAAAAATTTTCTCCCATAAATCCTTTCATGGAAGTATTGAAAACAGTGTTGTTGTATAAATTAAATTTATTGGGAGTCGATTAATGACACTAAACAACACTTACTTTTAAATTTCCCCGGAACTAGTTTCAGAGGCCTTCCCTCTTATCTTCAGTAGGACATCGACTGGTTCTCATTGGTGTAGCTGGCAATATTTTGTCATCGGTCTCCTCTGGTGGCGGTTTGAGTAACTTGCTGAAAAAATCTTTCTGGGGGATGTCGAAATTGAATACTTTGTTCCTATTTTTTTAAATAAAGATCTGTTCCCATGTGGACAGTTCTTGTTTTCCTGTTGTATGTCTTAGTAATTTTGGTTCTGGATTTATGTTGTGGTTTTTTTCCCAAAAATGCGTGGCAACTGCAGATTTTTCTAATTGTTTGTATTTTATGTTCCTAAAGTGTTCCTTTGCTCTTGTTTCTAAATTTCTTTTGGTTTTTCCAATATAAATTTCACTACAGTCACATTTTACTACATACGGCACCGCAGGCGATGACACTGATGATACATGAGAGGAAGATGGAGCACCGGTGGAATGAGATGGCGGGGGAAACCGGAGATCCCGGAGAAAACCCGCCCCAGCGCCATGTTGTCCACCACCAATCTCACTTTGCGGTCGCCTGGGATCGAACCCTGGCCGCCTTGGTGAGAGTCAAGCGGTCTAACCACTGAGCCATGGCGCGGCCCCCTACGGTTGACAATAAAGTTATTAGTCCTCTTACACTCCAATATTTTTCATAATTATTCTGTATATTGTGAACTGCTGTACATTTCTGAAGATGATTATAGAGTGCTTCTTCATTTAGACTGCATAATAGGCAAAGTGGCGAACCATATATTCCAAATTTATACAAATGGTTTGCTATACAATCACGTCCTGTTAATTATCGGAAGGCTGCAATTGCTGATTTCCTAAGTAGTTCTGGTATTACTTTTGGATTCTGGGCAAGAACTTCCCATTTTCTTGCTTGAGATAATGTAACGTTATTTATTTTTTTGAAATTTTCATATTTACTATATATTAATTATGTCACAGAATCAAATGTTAATTTTCTAGTTGCTCCATATGTTAGAAGTCTTGCTTTCTTGGCTAAGTAGTCTGCTGCCTCATTACCATATGTACCACAATGTGCTGATGCCCGCCTTGGTAGCATAGATGGTAGCATGTCTGTCTTGCATTCAAGAAGTCCCGAGTTCGAATCTCGGTCAGGGTGAGTTACCTGGGCAAGGACTTTTCTGGGGTTTCCCTTATCCTTAAAAGACGAATGTCAGGTAACTCTAAGCTCTATGGACCCCGGGCTCATTTGAGCATCATATTTCCCATTTCATTCATCGTCCAATATGACTTGATATTGGAGGACATAAATTACCAAAAACAAAAGAAAATGTGCTCATATCCATTGTAATACTATTCTTTAATAACATCTCCTATTTATTCAAATATATAGCAGGAAATAAGTGGGAAGCACATGTCTATACATTAAGGTTATTAGTTAATTACCTGATCAATTCAGTATATATATATATATTTTGTAATTTACGTCCTCCAACGTTAAGTCATATCGGACGATGAATGGAATGGATGAAATGATGCTCAGCTGAGTCCGGGGTCCATGGAGCTTAGAGTTACCCGACATTCGTCTTACAGGATAAGGGAGAACCCCGGAAAAAAACCTTATCCATGTAACTCACCCTGATCGAGATTCGAACTCGGGACCTCTTGAACATGAGGCAGACACAATTCAGTATAGAATATGGAATAATTTTAATTGGTAAAATGTCTGTTACATTAAGCAGAAAACTAGAATCAATTATTGACAGCATGGTGAAGCACTTCTTAAGAATACCTGGGTTCTCCTACAAAATGTAACTTAAAAAAAAATAATTCCAATAGAATTTAATGTATTACATTCATATTCATAGGGGCGCCGGGATAGCTCAGTGGTTTCGTTCGCAGCTCTCATGCTAAGGGTCCTGAGTTCAATTCCCAGCTCTGGGGTGGCGATTTTAAGTTGGCCTTATCCACAGCTTCACCTCTGTCTAGCACATGTGAAGTGTCCCCTATGCCCAACATGGTTCGGAGTCCATGGTATAAGCTGTAGGTCCTCTCACCTCACCGTCATCTTCATTATCACCCTACCATTGGAGGTAATGGACATCGCCCACTGGGTGCCTCCACCTCAGGTCCGGATTTCACATGGTGGGGCAAGGTTACCCTGAAGGCCAAGGCTGCCATGTGGGGAGTGTTGGTAACCTGCCAACCAACATTCATATTCGTAGCACAAAAGTGAATCGAGAAGATATTGACAATATTGTAACGGGACCGCTGGAGCACCCTGTACCAGCTGCGAACGGAAGGCAGGGGGGAGGACCGCGTTAGCCACACCTTCTCCTCGTTTGTCTTGTAGTGGTGACAGGCTTGTGGTTAGGGGAAAACATGACTGGTCGCCTGTTTTTCTCTACACCTGTTTCTCGATCTTTCGTTTACTGGAACAGTCTCCTGGTCACTAGAAACCGGCGATATTCCGATATAAAGAGGGTTACAGACAGACAGAGTGAGTCAGTCAGTTGTTGGTTTGAGTTGGTCAATCAGTTGGTTAGTGAGTGTGAGCGAGAAGACAGTCGCAGTTCTTGGTGTAAGAGTTAGTCAGTGACGTGTTAATGAACGAGAAGATTGTGCAACGGAAGACTGTACGAACCGTGTATGAGTATCGGAGTTGATGTAATCGCGAGTACAAGGAAATTGTAACGGACGAACTGGTGAATTGTAACTGTGTGCATTACGAAATTTTGTGTAATTGGCAAGAGTTTGACTGTAAGTCGGTGGAAATAAAGAACATTGATGAGTGGTGTAATTGGACTTTTTATTCCACGAACCCACAAAGTCACACTGGTGTCAGGAAGCGGGAAAACAACATCACCGAACATTACAACCATGGACGCGGCATTGGAAATTTTTTTGGAGAAGATGATGGAAATGAAGGCCGAACTAATCGGGAAGATGGAAGAAATGAAGGCCGAATTAACAGAGAAGCTGGAGACTAGAAATAACCTGGCCGCGGAACTGAAACTAATCAGGACGGCTAGGGACAACATCACCGAGAAGATGCAACAAATTAAGGCCGAGTTAACCACGGAAATGAGAGCAGCGAATGACGGTCCGGCTACCGAAATGAAGGTGGCGAACGAGGCTCTCGCCGCCAAGTTTGAAGAACAGTTGGCCGGCGTGAGGGATGACGTGACGGAGCTGGGCGAGCGGAAGGGTCAAGTAGACGACCGCCTTAATGATTTAGAGGAAAAGGCCGACAACATCGCAAAACCCCTCACCCGCCCGACGGAGGAAAACCGGCCTTATGTGTGGACGTAGGACGCCGAAGACGCTTTCCAGCACCCGAAGGGGACCCTGTGCAGTGCTCCAATTTTGGATTTCCCACAACCGGGTGGCGCCTTCATTGTGGACACCGACGCCAGCGACCATTGCATTGGAGGTGTCCTATCGCAGATCCAGGACGGCCATGAGCGCACAAGAGTGGAAGAGAAGGAGCGTGCCGCAGCAGTCCGAGTAGTTGTGGCAGTGCCTGCTGAAGGCTGGGATAGCGCAGGCCTGAGGAGGGAGCAGCTGGCGGACGCAGACTTGGGGCCACTCTCGAGGGAAGTGGACGCAGGGACGAGGCCAACCTGGGAGGACATCGCACCGAGGAGCGCCACCTACAAGTCGCACTGGGCCCAATGGGACTCGTTGAAGACCAGAGTGGGCGTGCTGTTCCGGGTATGGGAGTCCCCCGATGGGAAGGCGCAGAGAGGACAGTTGGTACTTCCCCGGAGTAAGGTCCCGGAAGTCTTGGTGGAAGTGCACGCCGGTACTTCAGGAGGACACCTGGGAGCGAACCGAATGATTCACAAACTACGGCAGCGCTACTTCTGGCTCAGACTCCGGGCAGATGCTGGTGGTACACCTGGACCGCCTCGCACGCTACGATGGGGCTGTTCGAGGGCGAACAGCTTTGAGGAGGGAGCAGTGTAACGGGACCGCTGGAGCACCCTGTACCAGCTGCGAACGGAAGGCAGGGGGGAGGACCGCGTTAGCCACACCTTCTCCTCGTTTGTCTTGTAGTGGTGACAGGCTTGTGGTTAGGGGAAAACATGACTGGTCGCCTGTTTTTCTCTACACCTGTTTCTCGATCTTTCGTTTACTGGAACAGTCTCCTGGTCACTAGAAACCGGCGATATTCCGATATAAAGAGGGTTACAGACAGACAGAGTGAGTCAGTCAGTTGTTGGTTTGAGTTGGTCAATCAGTTGGTTAGTGAGTGTGAGCGAGAAGACAGTCGCAGTTCTTGGTGTAAGAGTTAGTCAGTGACGTGTTAATGAACGAGAAGATTGTGCAACGGAAGACTGTACGAACCGTGTATGAGTATCGGAGTTGATGTAATCGCGAGTACAAGGAAATTGTAACGGACGAACTGGTGAATTGTAATTGTGTGTAGCACGTAATTTTGTGTAATTGGCAAGAGTTTGACTGTAAGTCGGTGGAAATAAAGAACATTGTTGAGTGGTGTAATTGGACTTTTTATTCCACGAACCCACAAAGTCACAATATCTTCTCGATTCACTTTTGTACTAAGCTGTGCATCACTGTCTCTATGCTTCTTTCAAGTTTATACTTTGATTCACATTCATATTTTACTTAATGAGCTAAAAGCTGCAATAAACTGTCGTTTGTGACGTATTTGAAGGTAACAAGTTTAAAATTTAATAACTTTTTGCTTCACTGTGGTGTTCCAATACAGTTAAATCTCGATATGTTAAAATACAATGTTTAGATTAGAATTAAATTACTCATAAATATTGTAAAATGGAATCGTAAAAACTATTTGCAGTCGGTTTATTGACACTCCTCACCTACTTTTTTTCATATTATTGGGGGACTAGTTTCAGAGGTCATTGCCTCCTATTTCAGCTTCTCTCCAACTAGCATCCCTTATTGTCTGCTCTCCTCTCTGGTTTTTGAACTATGAACTTCTTTATCAAATTATCTATTGGTGGGATTTCAAAATTCATTACGCGGACCTTATTTTTCCATATGAATATGTTCTCCTATGTTTTTAATTTATTTTGGTTTATCAATCCTTGTAATAATTTTGGATTTGGATCAATGTCATGGTTTTCGGTCCAAAAATGAAATGCTACTGCTGACTTTTGTTGTTTCAATCTGATGTTTCTAAAGTGTTCTTTGACTTTGGTTTTTAGATTTCTTTTAGTTTGACTTATGTAGCATTCTTCACAATTTTTACAGCTTATTTTGTACATTCCGGATATGTTAACTGATGGGATTTCATCTTTTGTTTTTGACTTTAGCAGTTTGCAAATTGAATGTCCATTAGTAGGTGCCAAGATTATATTTTGTTCCTTAAAGTTCTTTTTAAATTCAATACATTTTTTGGGTGATATGTGAATGAACTGAATATGCTGTTGCTTTTTTTTTTTTTTCTTTTGTAAATGTGGTGCTTCCTTAAAGAATTTCTTTGGTTTAGCTTTCATAATTTTCTTAAATACCAGACTTTTGTGTGCATTTTCTTCTCCTATGAGTAGTATGGCTTCTGGTTCTTTGACACATTCTTCTTTATTCATGCAAATGTTGACCAGTCTGTGTGTAAGGCTGTTTATTACTGTATGCTTATGTATAATTGGGTTGTAGCTATTCCTTTTTATGTAATTTTCTGAATGTGTTGGTTTCCAGTAAATTCCATTTTTTTTTTTTTTTTTTTCCTGATGATATTTAGATCCAAGAAACAGAGTTGTTCATTGATTTCCTTTTCTACTGTGAACGTGATAGTCCTGCAGATTGAGTAATTTTAATGCATCATCTAAATGTTTATTTGGCACTGTTGCAAAGATGTTCTCAACATATCTATACCAAACTGAACATGTTCAAGAGGTCCTGAGTTCGAATCTCGGTCAGGGTGAGTTACCTGGATAAGGTCTTTCCGGGGTTTTCCCTCATCCTTCAAGACGAATGTGGGGTAACTCTAAGCTCCGTGGACCCTGGACTCATTTCAGCACCATTTCACCCAATTCATTCACCGTCCGATATAACTTAACGTTGGGGCGGACGTAAATTTAGAATATATATATACCAAACTGAAGATCCATAGGAAGGCCTTTTTAATTTGTGTTTCAAATGCACTCATAAATAAATTTGCTTCAACTTGGTTAGAATAGTCTACACATGTTTTTAAACCTAGATTAAGCAAATTCAGTTCTGATTTTGTGAAACTTTGGGTTGATAGATTAACAGCATTGATTGGATGAGCTTTTAGGTTATGTTTGGCTATTTGGGTTGGCTTTTCAAAAGTGCTTGCTTTCTGCATAATTTTTTAAGTTAATGGAAAAATGAAGAGCAAAACAGCAAATTTAAAAAATTAAGATATTAATGCTTGGAAATAAAGATGTGACATCAAATGAAACCAGTCTGTCATTTCTGTAAAAATGTATCTCTTTGATTTTTTTAACAGATCTAAAGAGTTTTTTAAATTTGCACTTTCAAATTTAGCGAAACTGTTGAATTTGTTTAGTAACCATTTGGCCAAATTATACATAGGGGCATTTATGCTGCTAGTGATAGGTCTTATGCCTTTCCCTGTTTTGTGAATTTTTGGCAGCTCATAAACTCTTGGTAATGTTGGATTATCGACTTTAACTCTGTGAAATTCTTTTTTGGTAATTATTTTGCTCTCTTTTAGAGTTTTATTTGTGGTTTCAATGCAGTACTTTAATGGGTTGGTTTCTACTATTTGGTAATTATTGTCTTCTAACAAGTCCTCCATCCTTAGTGTAACCTGCTTTTCCAAAATTACTAGTTTATTTCCCTTGTCTGCTTTAGTATAAATAACTGGTTTCTTTTTACGAGCTGTTATTATTTGGTTACTAAAATTATTTTTCTTTTCATTTTTAATTTGTTCTACTACATTGGAGCATTTGTTTTCTACTGTGTTTTTATTTTCTTTATTTAGTGTTTGTGTAGCAATTTGTATGTCAGCAATATAATCTGCAAGTTGATTGTAATAATCTACACATGTTTTTAAACCTAGATTAAGTAAATTCAGTTCTTATTTTGGAAACTTTGGTTTGATAGATTAACAACATTGTTTGGGTGATCTTTTAGGTTATGCTTCGCTCTTTGGGTTGGCTTTTCAAATGTGTTTGCTTTCTGGCATAATTTTTTAAGTTTGTTTTTTAAATTTCCTGATTTACCCTTCATTTTTCCATTATGATATTCAAATAAATTGTTTTCAATTTTTCCCAAAATATATTTCCTATTTTTTTGGTAAGCTTTTGATGCAAATTGTGCAATTTCATTTCTAACACATATCTATTTCTGTTATGTTTGTTCTTTTCTACTTCAAACACTTTTTTCTCTGCTGCTTTTTGATGTTTTGATCAAATTTCACTACTTTTCGGAAGAAATTAGGTACTACTTTTAATTGATACACATATTAAACCTTAAGGTCAGCTGCAATTCTCCTCCATTTTTCTTGTAGTTTTACGAAAAGTTTTATTTTAGCGTGTTTTCCAATAATAAAAGTCCAGATCCTACCTTGTTGTATCATTTTTTTTTTTTATGTAGCACACCTTAACCTCCAATTTCTTATTCTTCAAGACTTGTTAGCCTATTAGTTATGTGTGTTTGGAGGAATTTAATAACATTGACGTCAAAACTAATCGTAAATATTGTTACTAAGTATTGTTAATCATTACTAAATTCGTCCAAACACACATAACTGTAAAATGGATTAAGAAGGAGTCAGTATTTCGACTTTTGTTTGAAGTGTTTGACGCTACAATATTGAGCTTATATAGGTAGTCTATTAAACATTTTGATTGATATATTATTAAACTACTGCTTGGATTTTGTCAATCTTAGGGGATCAGTGGCCAAAAATTGATTTTTACTCGTACAATAATTGTGGACTTCGTCACGAGTCCTAACTGTATGTAACTTCAGTTGGATTAAAACTATACAGTTATAAATATACTGATTATGACAGTAGGTATCTCCCTCTGTATAAAAAAAGGGTGACAATGAGCATATTAAATGCTTATTAACCGCCGATTACTGTTTCAACCAAATTATGAATAGCAACTAATGTGGATAATACAGATATGAAACTATAATGTGATTTATTAGCATTTAGATTAAGACAGCAATTCCTTAATGCAAATTCTTAGCAAAGATGAGTTATTTTATGGAGGACAGCCTTATTAATATATTTAGTACAATGACTAGAGATGACTATTCAGATAAATTACTGCATTATAAGCAAAACCTTCCACCATTGTATATTTAGGAAAGGTACATTAAATGTTGAAGAAGAATGGATTACTAAGTTTACCAATGCACTGTATACATTGGAATATTATTATGTTTCAAGTGGATATATGTAGATATAAACCTTTTTGAAAAAGATAGGCATGAAGTAAAACACCACCAGAGAGAGCAGACAACAACAGATACCAGTTGGAAAGAGATTGAAAATGGAGGCCAGGGCCTTTGAAACTTGTCTCTCATAAATATATGAAAAAGTAAGTGACGAGTGTCAATAAACCAACCACAAATAATTTTTATATACCAGTTTTCTAAATTAGTGGAGAAAATTGCATGAAATCTTAGCACTTGTATCTATACTGGTGAGTAAGTGCAGAGTTTATATCTATAAAAAAGAAGATAACATTAAAATTAAGCTAAGTCAAGAGCTCTCTATATCGCAAAAACTATTTATAGTTGGTTTATTTATACCCGTCACTTACTTTTTTATATTATTGAGAGACTGGTTTCAAAGGTAATCGCCTCCATTTTCAATCTCTTTTCAACTTTAAAAACATCAGATAGAAACAAGAAAGTCAGCAGTAGCATTTCATTTTTGGAATGAAAACCATGACTTTGGTCCAAATCCAAATTTATTAAAAGGAGTGATAAATCAAAATAAATTGACAACATGAGAGAACATATTCATATGCAAAAATAAGGATCGTGTAATGAACTTCGAAATCCCACCAGTAGATAATTTGACAAAAAGGTTCATAGTTCGACCACCAGAGAGAGAGAGAGCAGACAACAAATGCTAGTTGGAAAGAGATTGAAAATGGAGGCAATTGCCTTTGAAACTAGTCTCTCAATAATATAAAAAAGTGACGGGTATCAATAAACCAACTACAAATAGTTCTTGCTATTAATTTTGACGTGACTGCTACTAAATTCCTCCAAACACATATAGCTCTCTATATACTCAGTTGAAGTTATTTCGAACAGCCGGAAAAACCTTATCCAGGTAACTCACCCTGACCAAGGTTCGAACTCAGGACCTCTTGAATGCGAGGCAGACATGCTACCATCTACGCTACCAAGGCGGGCTCAATTAGGTTACATTAGATTGATTCCCACTCAGTGAGTTCACCAATAGCCACAAACACTGTGAACATTGAACATGTGAAAGAAGTGTACAGTTTAATAGGATATACCTAACCTGAATATTGTACACAAAAGATACATTACACTCATATGGATGATTCTGGGGTTTCCTCCAAAATATCTGTAATTTAGTAAATTTGATGTGCTGATTGCAAAACTATAATCGTTTCTTTTTTCTACTATGTACCATTTCTTTCTTACAATTATTAGTTATACCTATAATGTTTTAATGTAGTTCTGCATGGAACTAAGAAAATTTAATAACTTATTTGTTTAAATTAATATGTTTCACAACAGTGACACCAGTGTAGCAGACAACAATACTAAAATTAGAAGGAAAAGTGTAATGTGTTTTAATGGATATAAATATGCATCACTTCCAGTAGCCCATTCAGTTTACCTCAAGGAAACACATTGTAATCTAAAATTACTTCTGGAAAAAATCAAATATGCCAAACTAGTGGCAGATATGTGGAGATTTAAAACTAATTGGCATGCTACTAGGTCAGCAATCAGTCTATATCAAAATGTCATGTTTTATTTGTGAGTGGGATAGTAGAATCCTATCCAAGCACTGGAGTAGAAAAAATTGGAGGCAGAGAGACAGTCTGGTGCCAGGAGTGAAAAATATTTATGAGTGCCTCGTGGATACAAAAACATGTTCTCTTACAATCTTTACACATAAAATTAGCCTTAATGAAGCAATTTATTAAGGCTTTGAATAAGCATGAGAAGTGCTAGAAATAAATCTGCAAGAAGTTCCCTGAAATATCTGACGCTGAAGTTAAAGAGGGAATATTTATTGGGCTACAAATTAGGAAGTTGATTTCTGATACGTTATTTGAAGTAATGATGACAGATACTGAAAAAGAGGCATGGATTGGTTATGAGAGCGTCATGGAAAACTTTCTGGATAATTACAAGGATCCAAATTATAAAAATATTGTAAAGGATATCTTAAAGAAATGTTGAAAGTTGGGTTGCAATATAAATGTGAAAGTATATTTCCTGCACTCTCATTTGGAGTTTATTTCCAGAAGATCTTGGTTGTTTCAGCGAGGAGCAGGGTAAACGATTTCACCAAGACATAAACGAAGCGGAAATACGTCCATTTCAAGATAAGTGTTAACAAAAACTGGTTTAATGTTCAACTGTACACTATTATTTATAACAGATGTGAAATATATTTGTTATGAAGAGCATTTTGTTGATGGTTGTGGATTTATTAATATTTATGTAATATAACATAAATTCAATAGAGTTGAGTACAAAAATTCATATTTTACTATTTCTTCTACTGTGAGGAATTGGTACAGGAGAGAGAAAAATTAATATAAAAATTATTTGTGGTTGGTTTATTGACACTCGTCACTTACTTTTTCATATATTTATGAGAGACTAGTTTCAAAGGCCCTGGCCTCCATTTATTGACGAGTGTCAATAAACCAACCACAAATAATTTTTATATTAATTTTGACGTCACTGTTACTAAATTCCTCCAAACACACATCGAGAAAAATTAAGTTTATATTCTGATTCACCTTATTCAAATTAGGGATATTGACATATTAAAATGAAAACCGCAGACAAAAAGTCAAATTTTCTATATTATTGGTATACACAGACAACATGAAAAATAAGGTGAGATAATTAAATGTGGCACAAAATGAAACATTCCCCTACAGTTATAAGACTAGCAAATGTGTATATGAAAACACATTTTTTACTTTTTTATGTTTTAGGTTTCACTTGGCTTTTGCCAATACATTTCAACATTTTATATTGGATTTGCAATTATGTCATATATTAGAGGCATCAAACGTAAATTGGCAATGATTTGTTATTATAAAATAGCTAGATTCTACAGAGCTGTAACAGTAGTTTCGAGTTATATTTAGAAAAGTTATGAAAAGTTTATAAAATTATAAAAAAAATGGTTATGTAAATCTATTTAGTAATTTAAATAAGTAAAAATATATGTAATTTTGTGACTGGCATAGTAATAATTGTATGACGTAATGTTGTGACGTGGATTTAAATCGGCCAATCAATAAATTAAGAGAGGAGTAACGATAGCTACAAAAAATCAATAATCTTGGTAGATATGTTTTGTAATCGTGAGTGTGATGAATAGTGGTGCAGGATCAAGAACTTTTATGTAATAGTTGGAACTGTTTAAATATAACAAAGTAAGAATTTATTGATATGTTGGAAGTAACCTGCAAGTGACTGGGAGAGGAAGTTCAAGTAAAATGTAATCCAAATAATACAATTAAATTGTTAACAAAATTTGACTTCTCCGAAACTTTATTCCGAACCGCGCCTAAAAATTAGATTTTCATGACTCTTATTTAATCAAACACAATCATCAAGAAACAACACAAAATACAACGAATTAACCCTGTTATATCTGGCCTCTCGATGTGAGTCTTCGAAACAATCAACGTGCATCCCATCTCAAACATAGAAATGCCGCACCAAATTGCGCCCGAACGTGTGGCTGATTAAGATGGAGAGAAATTAACTACGAATAGAATTCCTGTCCCAGAGCTAGATAAGCATTATCAAGATAATTTGGCATTCAGATAACACTGATATGCAAAATTTAACTTTCTCCCTGGGGTGTTTATTTTAATGTCATTATCCCTAATTTGAGTGTGCTGAATCACAATATGAACTTAGTTTTTTTCCATCACATACCAATAGTAGGAAATAGTAAACTTGCATTTTTATACTAGTCTCTATCGAATTTATGTTATATTATTAAATATAAGTTAATAAATCCGTAACTGCATAATTGTAAACACAACACTCTTCAGAGTTAACTAATGTTTCACGTCATCACTTAAATTTGAACATTTAACCAGTCTTTTACATACTGTCTTGTAATGAAATTAACGTTTTGTAGAGTTCTTACTATGGAAAGTAGTTGCTACATCTCTGTTCAGTAACCAGCAATAATCAGTTATCATATTCACATTCCACTTTCCCTGGTAGCATCTCTCCATTTCCTTTATGTCTTGGTGAAATCTTTACCCTGCTTCTCACTGACAAGGACGAGATTTTCTGGGGAAAAAAAGGCCAAATGAGAGTGCAGGAAGTGTACTTTCACACTCATATTGTAGCCCAGCTTTCGAAAATTCTCAAACATATTTTCTACAACATTTTTGTAATTTGGATCCTTGTAATTTCCCAGAAAGTTTTTGATGACACTCTTAAAACCAATCCATGCCTGTTTTTCATTATCTGTCATTGTTTCTTAAAATAAAGTATCAGAAATCAACTTCCTAATTTGTGGACCAACAAATACTCCCTCTTTAATTACACAAATATAAACATTAGTAACAAAAGGTGTCACTTATCTTAAGAAATTGGTGTTAATTCTTGTTTCTAATGGAGGTCGATTTCAAAAACAGATTGTTTTCATTATCAGTCAACTTCTCCCTCTTTAATTTTAGCATCAGATATTCCAGTCGTGCCTTATTTGCAACAAATAATGTAATTCACAGAATAAACATTTGACAAAAGTATAATATCCATTATCCCAGTGCTAAACTTTCTTGCTTCTAGAAAGGTGTGTATTATGAAACTATCAAAATATTTAGCGCACTTCCTAATGTCCTTAAAGGAAAAATTGATAATTTCGGTACTTTTAAAAATGCTGTTAGAGAGTACCTTTGTTCAAAATCTTTTTATTCTGCACAAGATTAACTGAATGACAAATTATCCTGATAATGCTTCTGTATCTCTGTAAGTAGTATCTAACTGTTCCAATGTCAAATCATTACTAACAAATCTTTGATACATGTTCAAAGTTTATTTTTAATATATATGTCTTTAAGAAATAACAAGAAAGGCATCCATTGCAAAAAAGTTGAGACGTACTGGCATAAGCCAAGTGAAAGCTGAATTAAAAAGTGTTTGATTTTGTATCATATATAATTATCCCTGCTTTGTTGTCCATAATGTTGTTCATATTTCCTGTATACTATAATATGTGTCTGTTAACTTTTGTACATATATATGCTATTAAACTTTATACCTCTGGACATGTTCAATGTTCACAGCCTGTTCTGGCTACAAGTGAACCTAATGAACGCAAATCAATCTAATCCAATCCAGGGAACTTCTTGCAGATGTATTTTATATTTGCCGGCCTCGGTAGCGTAGATGGTAGCATATCTGCCTCACGTTCAAGAGGCCTCGAGTTCGAATCTCGGTCAGGGTGAGCTCCTGGATAAGGTTTCTCTGGGGTTTTCCCTTATCCTAAAAGACGAAAGTCGGGTTACTCTAGGCTCCATGGACCATGGGCCCATTTGAGCATTATTTCACCCATTCCATTCATCGTCCGATATGACTTCAAAAGAGTTTAAGGACATAAATTACAAAAAAGAAGATATATTTGTAGCAGCAGCCATCCTTATTCAAAGCCTTCACATATTGCTTTATTAAGCCTAATTTTATGTGCAACGTTGGCAAAAGGACATTTTTGGGGTCCACAAGACACTCATGAATTACATTTTTCATTCCTGGCACGAGACTGTCTCTCTGCTTCCCATTTTTTCTTGTCCAGTGATTTAACAACAAAGTTGCCACAGATATTGGAAAATATATCAGGGTTGTCTTTTACACTTTCTGGAAGACAATTGCTTAACATTCTCAAAATATGTATGACATTGATATTGATATTGATATTTATTTATCTCCAACTGTAAAGCTTTTTACATGGATCGTCAATTTGTATAGACATAAAATAAATACAATGATATTTACAAACATGTTTATAAAGTTGAGAAGTGTAAATAGCATATTCTACCTCATCTGTTTATATTCTTCCACGGAGTAAAATACTTTCTGTAATAAATAAGTTTTGACAGCCTTTAGTTTTGTTTTCCCGTTTGTTATCTGTTTGATTTCAGCCGGTAGGTGGTTATACAAATCTTTGATGCTATTTTCTATGCTTTTATTATTTAGGATACCAGTAAGTCTGTTTCTAAAATAATTATCTTTTGTTCCGGTGTTATGTTTATGGATGTTACTATTTTTGTTTTGATCATAATTTTATATATATATATAATGAAGGTAATGTTAAAATATTTAGTTTTTTAAAAGCATTTCTACATGTGTCTCTTTTCTGTATTCCTGCCATCACACGTACTGCTCTTTTTTGCAATCTAAATAGTCTTAAAGCTAAAGTTTTTTGTACTGTGCCCCATAATACAATCCCACAGCTCAAGTGAGAGTGAATGAATGCATAGTATGTTTGTTTAATACATTTTTTATCTATTATTTGTATTGTTTGTTTTAAGATACGAGGGCTTTTTTTTTTCAACCTCCGATCGCTCCATGCCGACGCTACGCGGGCAGCAGAAAGCGGGTATGCGCTGTCGGCGACTGCGCAGCTCTTGCACTACACACTCCGCCATTGTTGACATTCAGTACAGTCGGCATTGTGCTACAGCCACGTAAACATGGCCGCCATTATTGATGCTCCCGCCAAGTGCGAATTGCGAAGTGTAATTCGTTTTCTACAGGCTGAAGGCCATGGTGCTGCAGAAATCCATCGGAGGATGAGTCGTGTGTATGGCGAAAACTTCATGAATGATGGTGTTGTTCGTGAATGGTGTCGAAAGTTTAAAGATGGTCGTAATGATGTGCATGATGAAGGGGGTCAAGGACGCAAATCATCCGCCATACAGTCCTGACTGAGCACCCAGTGACTTTCACCTTTTTCCTCAACTGAAGACGTGGCTTGGTGGGAAGCGATTTCAAACCAATGAGGACATTCAAACGAACGTCAAGGACTACTTGAATTCACTGGCGGCAACTTTCTTTGAAGAGGGAATTGAAAAGCTTGTCCACAGATATGACAAATGTCTCAATCTCTTCGGTGATTATGTCGAAAAGTAACCATAAGTGTACTATTCTTTTGGTAATAAAATTATTGTTTTATATGAACTTGTGTTTTATTTATAGCCTATCGGAGGTTGAAAAAAAAACGGCCCTCGTATATATACCTGAATTAACTTTTTTTATTACTTTTTGAACATGTCCATTCCATTTCAATCTGTTGTCTATTACTAATCCTAAGAATTTTGTTTCATTTACCTGTTGAATTTCTTTGTTTCCTATTGTTAACTTTATATTTGTCTGTTTTTTGTTATTAAGACTGATTTGTATCCACTCTGTTTTGTTTGTGTTTAATATCATGCCTAAGTTTTCTAAATGTCTGTTTACTTTTACTAGTAGAGTATTTGCCCTATTTTGTACTTCTATTTCTGTTTTTCCTGTTACTAAAATCGTGGTGTCATCTGCATAGCCTATTGCTATTCCCACTGCTTCTTTTATTACTTGAAATAAGTTGTTTATATACAGTAGGAATAAATATGGTCCTAATTTTGAGCCTTGGGGCACTCCATGTGTTATTTTTTTGAATGATGATCGAAATTTCATTAACTTTCCATTTAAATCATGTATTATTTCCATGCATTGTTCTCTATTTTGTAGATAGGAGCCGAGCCATAGTAGTGGTATGTCTCTAATTCCATAGTTTTCCAATTTTGACATTAAGATTTCTATGTTAAAGCCTTGGTGAGATCAAGGAAAATAGCGACTACATGTTCTTTTCTATTTAGGGCATTTATAATAATGCCATTTCCTCTGCAAATTGCTTCTACTGTAGACTTTTCTTTTGAAACCCAAACTGACATTCTGATAAAATTTGAAATTTTTTGCAAAAGCTTCAAACTGTGTTAGAAATAATTCTTCTGCTATTTTAGAGAAAGTTGAGCTTAAAGATATTGGTCTATAATTTTCCATTATTAATTTTGAGTTTTTTTTCTTATAAATTGGTCTGACCACAACTTGTTTTAATTTCTTTGGAAATATTCCAGAACTGAAAGATTGATTGGTTAAGTGAGTAAGTACATCTGCAATTTCGTATTTGCAATATTTAATGATTTCATTTGTAAATTCATCCAGTCCACCATTTATTGGTACATACTGTGTTTGTTTTATTCCTAATTGTTTTTACAATATTTATATAGTGTTCATTGAAGTGATTTGCTATTTTTATGGGATCTTGTATCACTTGGTTGTTTACTTCAATGAACATATTTCCCTGCCATTTTTGTTGATTTTTCCTTACGTGTTGAATTTACTATGTTCCATGTAGCTTTAACTTTATTTTCTGCATTTTTCATTAATTTTGCATTATGTAACCTTTTTGCTGCTTTTATTACATTATTTGAAATTTTATTGTATTTTTCTATGTAATTATAGGATTTAGCATCAATATTTGGGTGCTTTAGACTGTTAAGAAATTGCATATGCTTTTTGGAGATGTCTATGTACCTTTAGAGGCCAAATGTTTACATTTTGGTTTTTTAAATTTACTTTGAGAAATGGTACTGTTGCGTCCAAACAATTTCTTGAAATAGTACAAAAGTGGTCAAATTTATAGTTTATTTCTTTTTCACTGTGCATATCCACCCATTTTATTGCTTCTAGTAACAAACGTTTCTTTCTACTTTCCATAAGTACATCTATATTGATGTCTCCGAGCACAATTATGTTTGTTTCTTACTATGCTATATAAACAGGCCTCCAAAGTTTTAAAGAAATGTTTTTTGTTTGCAATTGGTGGCCCATACACCCCTAATATTATAAAGTTTTTCTTTTCTAACTTAACCTCTATTGCGGCTAACTCACAGCACATTTCTACACTATATTTTTGCAGTCAATTTCTTTATCTTTTAGCCCATTGTGAACATAAATTGCAACTCCCCCACTTTTATGTTCTGCTCTGCAAAAACTGGTACCTGAAGTATAATGTTCATAACTATTTACATTTATTTCTTCAATCTTAAGTCCATGTTCAGAAAAAATTATTACATCTAATTGCATAGTTGGCAATGCTTTGAATATTCTGAGGAAATATCTTAAATTTTTTTTATTTGAACTTACTTTTTGTTACTGTGTGTTTTTTATAATTAAAATGATTTTGTAAATTTAGGTTAGTACTAACCTGTACCTTACCTCCTTGTACTTGTGTACCTATTTCACTTGTATTTAATATGCTATTTACACTTCTCTTGCTTAGCTTCCCCGAACTTTACATAGATTAATTACATTTTTCATTATTCTTCCTAGCTTAGAAGAACATTTTCTGTTGAAGTGCAGCCCGTCTCTTGCAATCTGCTTGTCTATGTCCACAAAAACACACTTCAGTTGTTCACGCATCCAACAAAGATTTTGATTTACACTATTAGTAAAGTTAAAATTTATATCCCTCCTTTTGGTTACGCCATTTATAATAATTAATGTTTTAGGGTACATACGCTTAATACACTTAGTTGCACTATATAAATCTTCCATAACCTCTTTGGAACAGGTGGCTTGTTTGAGGTCATTCGTACCCACGTGTAAGTATATAACTTCGGGATTTTTTTGAATCCCTGCCCTTTTTTGGTCTATTTGGTCTTCTAGTAGATTTGTCCTAATGCCTCTAAACACTTTCACTTTTGCCGTTTCCCGTAAATCCACGTGTCTAATTATGGAATCGCCCATCACAACCACATCTTGTTTTAACGACACTTTCACTTCATTTTTCACCATTTCTTCTCGTTTGTTCCATCTGTAGATTGATGCTTTTTCTTTTGCATTCATTCCATCTGTAACCACTGAAGTTTCCTGATTTGTATCTTCTAACTCTTCTAAATAGCTGAAGCAATTTTTTGTTTGTACTGTTTGTTTTGATGTAGCTTCAAACGGCGTTGCTTTCTGTCTCGATGTTACACTCTCCCAGCTTATGCTTTCCTTTTCTTTAATCTTGTTTTCCAAATATACTTTTTCTTCTTTTAGTTGTAGGATTTGGTTTTTGCTTCCTGTAGATCCCTTGTAAGGATCATAATTATCAGCTGCAGTGATGTTTTCTTCAGCTGTGTCCACGTGTCTCATTTCACGCTTCATCTGCTGATCCCAATATTTTGTTGATTTTTGTCTCTCCAGTGTGTTTTCCACCGTATCACTTCTACAGGCACATTTGCAGTTTTTGCTTTTGTTGTAATCACCATATTGCGTATTTATCATTTTTTTTTTTTTTGGTTTATTACTCCAAAATTGCAGAGCTTCATTTTATAGTGCTGGTGTTGTTCTGCCATCTTGCACCTATCTCAGTCAGCACCATCAACAGTCTCACACACAGATTAGTAAATCTACCCCTCAGCCAGCAAGAATATCAAACAGAATGCCATCAAAAAGTGCCATTTTAGGCATTTAAGATACAAAAATATTGATAAGTCCGCAATAGCAGCTCATTTCTGTTCTGAAAATCATGAAATTAGTCAAATATGTACAAAAACTTAGTGAACTTGTCATATGGGAAAGAATACACATAGAGAAATGTAAAAACCAACTAATGAATTTTGAAGTCTTAAATGGTATGGACATGTACTCTGCATGTCAGAAGAAAGAACCCAGACAATATTTAGAAGCAAGACCAGAAGGTAAAGGAATTTGGGGAAGGCCACGCATGTTGTATCAGGAATACACTGAGAAGTTGGGCAAGGATAGAGGGAAAACCATGACAGAAATGAAGAGAATGATAATGGACCAAGAAAAGTGGAGGAAATGGGTAGAAGGGGCTTGTACTCCACGCTTAACAGCACAAAGGAGTTGGAGAAAGAAGAAGAAGAATTTTGAAATCCTGCCAGAAGACAACCCATATTTAAATTCATCACAAAATCAACAGAGGGCAGCAGCTACTCCAGAACTACCCACACCACTGGATCAAGCTTTAGTCTCCTTAGAACCGATGATGCAAATGATGTTTCGCAATACATGTCCTCAAATGAGGTACATAAGTGAAGCTGATGTATAATAAATATGACTCATCTATAATTTAACTATTATTTTGCTTCACTGTGGTGTTCCAATGTAGTTAAATTTCGATACATGAGATTATTATTCAACTCCCACAGATGAACAAGTAAGATAACTTGTCACTGAAGCAAACTATGAAATTCGATCACTGGAACTAATATACAGTCCTGCTGTCCTAAGAAGCACTCTTTCCTGTGAGCAATTCCACGAACAGCTCCATTTATCTTTTACCTACTGGTAAGCTACTCTTGTGCACACAACTGGTGAATGTAAAATGATGTAACACATGAGCGGAAGTGTCACGTCATCTGTCACGCTTGTGCACGTGGGCGCAGAGTAATACAAAAAGTATGTTTCTTAGGACGATGCAGTATAGCTAGACATGTCTAGACCCTCTGCTTATAGTTGTCCATGCCTTAGAACTTGCTAATGCTACTTTATTTGCAGTATTTAAATTTTAACAAATAAGTTTTGTTTTATATAGAATCCAAAATACTTCAAAAAATTTGAAAAGATATTTAAGAGCTTCAACATAAAATTAGCCCCTCAAAACAAACACAACATCCGCAACTTACTAAACCACCCTCTAAAAAATAGCACACCGAAAACTCAATTATCAGGCATTTACCAAATGAGTTGCCAGGATTGTGACAAGATATACATTGGTAAGACCAAAAGGAATCTAGGAACAAGAATGAAAGAACACTTCAGAAATATTAAATTCAAACAAATGGACAAGTCGGCCGTATCACATCATTTTTGGTCTGAGAATCACAACATAAAGCAAGAAATAGAACTGATCAAACAGGCAAAGAAACCTCTGGAACTAAAGATTTGGGAAAACATATTTATTACGTAAAAACAGGATCTCTTGATGAATTTTGAAATTCCCGCGGTAGATGACGTCATCAAACTTACCAGGACATTAGATGGCAGCACAACTCCAAGCCAGATGCAGACACCGGATGCATCATCAGTCTACCACAGAGCTGACGATAGGGGAGAAGTCCCCAGAAACTAGTCTTCATAAAAAACTTGTAAGTGGAGAAAAGTATATACAAGGTTGACTCACTTGCCTAATTTTAGTAAGTTTTGTTTTAGTTAATTGATGGAAATTGATAATTTCTCCACACTAGCCGTTTATAGGCTAAGGTTTTTGCTGGATAGAGTCAACATGAAAAATACAATGCCATGGCCAGGATTTGAACCACGGATCTCCTGCTTCAAATCCCGGGCGTGGCATTGAATTTTTCATGTTGACTCTATCCATCAAAGAGTTTTGTTTTGTTACAGAAGAACACGCTATGAGCCATACGATGCCACGCTTCTTCAGGCATTTAGGGAACAGCAGCAGCAACAAAAGAGTGCCACAGAAGATTTAAATAACAAATTAGATAACATTCACACAACCTTAGTCACTATTAATGAGACACGTGGAAAATTGTGTGAAATTTTGCAAAAAAAAAAAAAAAAAATGCAGTGTATTTGAAAAGACTTCTGTTCTTATTGGTGTTGCATTACAACAGGAGAAATTAAAAGGGATTGGGATAGGGAGAAGTATATACATAGAGCAAGGAAAAAGCAGGAAGGGAGATTGTGACATGGATGAGAACAGTTACTTAATAGATGTACTGCATGTATGAATCATTCTTAATCAACACTTTATTGCAATAAAGCCAAAGTTTTACTACAGCAGTTTTTCATTTCTGATACATTGACAACAGTAAAATGTAACAGGTTATAGGTAAAATGTGAAATAGGTTATTTTCATCGATTATCTCCCACTTCATATGCATTATATGTTAAGATGGCGAATGGTATAGTTGTTAAATTGTCAGGAATGTTTTGGTTTATGTGAAGTATCACCTGATGACTCTGGCCCTTACTCTTCTTCCTTCTCCAGCTGAACCTTCATGTGCACCTTGATCTTCCTGATTTGCACCTGAAAACACAAATTAAAGAATTAATTTTGAGGAATGCTCACCACAGGAAAAAGTGCACATTTAGGCACCATATGTTTATTAAATTAATATTCTTTTGTTAAGTTAGCCATGAAACAAATTTGAAGGACTTGCATGTAATATGGAATGCTGTATTCCTAAAGTGTTCATTACTATCAAAGGAGTGAACAGTCTGAAAATAGCGCTACTTTAAAATGCCAATGAGCAAAATCCTTACTTGCTGTTTGTTACCATATGTTAGAGTACATCACCTATGCAAATATTTAGGAGTATAAATGTCTGGTTAAGGTTATGTTTTTTAAAATTACCAAAACATGTTTTACATCCTTCCTTTAATGAATAATGACTAAATATATCCTGAACATCATTTGGCTCCTGATAACCTGTGCCTTACAGTAGTTGAGTTTAAAGTTAAATTGTTGAACATTAAAAACTGCAACTGCCACATGCATCTCGCCCAAGGCATCATCTGAACAGTCCACCAGCTGTCGACCTGTTGCCAACTTGTGCATACCTAAGCCGCAAAGCAAACCAATACATAAAGGAATACAAATCCCACTATGCAACACTGATTTTGCAAACTTTGCCATCTTTATGTGGAAAGTGCAAACATTCTATTAAGTGAGGCATAACTGAATTAATTCACTATGTAGCTTTTCATCACAATAGTGAAAATAAATGAACAGTGAGAAAACTCATTTACACACTTCACTATAATACACACTGTATTATCATTGGACATGCTCCACTTCTTATCATAACTACAGTAACGAATTAAACCATTACTTGCATTTGCAAAGTTTTATGATACAAAAGTGCAAAGATTAAATGCATGGCATTGCTTGCCAATAGCTGTGCAGAGTCCTCTTGCTAAAGTAGTAGGCATGTACCGGCAGTAACTCGTACATTACAAGACAAATATCTGTGGAACTTAAAAATCTTACTTTTATGGTCTTACTGTGTGATTCAAGTTGGATTAGAGAGTTGTCATAAAAAAGCTGTATACGTTGAATGCATTATTTGTCCTGTGAGCATGAATCACTTCATTTGTTAATCACTAGTCACACGTTCAATGGACATGTTCACATGAAAAAGAGAAATAGCAATATAATTTTATTTAACACCTTTTCAGCTTGCATTTGAAACCTTGATCTTGTAAGTTCTCAATTATTTCACCATTGCTCATACCGTCCAACACATGGGTGTTTACTACTCCACGCGAGGAGTTCAGGCTCTTATCAACTGTGACGGTCACCGGGTAGCTGCCTAATAGGTTTGCCTTCAATAGGACTGCTGCCTGGGAAACAGAATGTGCCTCCACGAGAAGCGTGCCATTCCTTGAACATGCACAGGATTTTACTGGACCAGTTATTTTATCCAAACCCTTTTGGATGATGAAAGGGTTCAGTGTCAGAAAGTTCTTTCCTTCCTCAGTTCTGGTTACAACTAAGTAAGGACCACAGGGCTCAACTACTTCCTTTACAATTCCCTTCACAGTTGTTGGTTTAAATTTAGGTGCCATTGCAATGGTGGAGGACATTACTGCTAATGTCTCTGATGGCGTGCTCACATCCTGGGTGCCACCCCAGGTTAGGTGAGAGTCCTGGCCTGGACCTTGCTCACCTCAGGGTCACACCTCCCAGTGTAAAGACAGAGGGACCCCGTCGCCTTCAGGAGTGTAACAGCTCATGCAATGGCCCCTCCCCGGGACTGAACTTTATCAGTGGATACGAACACAGTCCTACATGGTAACAAGGGGCTGGGAATTACGCGTTACCCAGTCACCCCTTGCGCTTTCCACTCCAACCACACGCACTATGTTACCCGTCAGACATGTGTTCAGGGAGGAAACAAAAAGAAAATATAGACAAATGGGGTCAAACACCGAAGTGGACCAGGTTTTGGGCGTTTGAAGGAATACTCACCTCGCGGAGGAAACCAGTCGAGAGATTACATCAGTTTTGGCAGTCGTGGCGGTCCTGCGGCACGTGAAGTCCCCGCCATACATCACCCCATCAGTCAGTCCCCAACTTCCTGTTACCACCCCTCGGGAAGAGGACCAGAGTTTGGATTTTGAGGGGCATGAAGACGGAGATTTATAAATTAACTTCTTAAGAATATCTGTAAAGAATGAAAAATTTGTTTCCCACCATACAAGATTTGGCATCTGTGTCTATCAAGGATATAAAAATGATACTGCCTAAGCCATCACTTGCAAGTTTGATACTGATTTCAGTTTACTAAACATGCATTAGAAATGAACAGTTGTGTAATTTGAAAGAAGAATGTCATAGTGTTAATCCTTGCAGTTATTTAAATTGTATTCATAGCTAATGTTATGCTCAATTTTTAAAATCACATTAAGAAAAGGCTCCAATGTGATTCGATTGACCTACTGTCAGTGAAGTTGTATTGTCTCGTTGAAGTTAACATGTCTCATCGTAGTGCACTTATGGACCACCATGAGACATACACTAAAAATATTACTTCTATTTTCACTAATTTTCTTATAGTACTTTTAATAAATTATGGAAGAAAAGCCCTCATTACTAAGGAAAAATTAAAATTCTTTTTATTGTGTTCCAAATGTATGAATGTACACATATTTACTTTATTTTGTGTCTCAAGGTGGCCCACCCTCCCCTACCTGATCTTGACACAATGATGAAATGATGTTCAAATGAGCCCATGGTCCATATAGCTAAGAGTTACGCCGCTATTGTACATTACTTTCAGCCAGGCTATATTTCATTAAGTAATTATTTATTATTGGACACCTCTCTTGCTTAGGATGTTTAGGATATTTCAACACGTTTGTTTAGTGTTTAACAGAATATTCACAGTGACAAATTTCGGCTAAAGTATTCTTACAAATTCTCAGGTTGGAGGAGCTATTAGCAGCCCCTAGGACTATGCAGCACGTATACCAATGTCCAATTCTATAAATTTCCCCGAGAACATCAGAACTACAGAAGTGGAAAGACATTTGCACAATTTCCAGTGAAAGTTGTGCTTCTTTTCATGTGTGTGAGTACTGATTTCTGGAACAAGAACAAGTTGGTTCTATTTTAATACAATTTTGAGTCGAACTAATACTCAATGCTCCATTTATTGCTAGTATTTACCTAGAACGTGTTTCGTTAGGATCTTCCTAACATCATCAGCTGTTGTCAACTAATGGATGCCAGTTCAGTGAACTCCTCGGAGGTGATAGGTGCGTCTCTGTCGGTATCTTGATGAACTTGAAATTTGGGTTTTCTTCAAAGGTAGTATCGAAATTAAACAATTTACTTTCATATTTCTTTATAAAGATTTTTTCCCATGTGGTTAATGCAGCTGGACCTTGGACACTTTTTAGTAAGTGAATTTCTCGTTCTATGTCATGATTGTCCTTCCAAAAATGGTACGCTACCGCCGATTTATCTATTTCTTTATTCCTGATGTTCCTAAAGTGCCCTTTAAGCCTAATGTTCACGTTCCTTTTTGTTTTTCCAATGTAGAATTTGTCACAGTCCTTGCAATTTATCCGGTACACTCCTGATTTTTTGCCTGTGGGTATCTCCTTTGTATTATGTGATTTCAAAAGGTGTTGTACATTAAAATTTGTTCTGTGGGGCCAAAGTAATATTGTGTTCTTTGAAGACTTTTTGGAAAAGGTGTGTAGCTCTGGGATGATATGTAAATGTTCTGTATGAAGTTTCATTGCTGATTGGGGAAAGAGTAGTTTCTTTTTTTCATCTTTGTTGTCTTTTGAATTTATCAATTTTCTTTTTGACCAATTCAGCACTGAATTCATTTTATTCTTCAATGTGAATGATATTATTGAGTGAATGAGTGAGTGAGTGAGTGACTGAGTGGGGTTTAAGGGCCCGTCGACAACAAGGTCATTTGGGCCCCAAGTCAACACTAAAAACCTAAAAACTATAAAAATTCAGTTAAAAAGGTAAAAGTCAATAAAAACACTCAATTGTTAAAAGGACATTAAAAGCGATTTGAAGACTCATAATTTAAAAGCTCTAAAATTTATAAGTATAAAATTCAAGTCAGACTTATGTATTAAAACCGATTTTAAAAACAAACCGCAGTGCCTTCTCCACGGCCACTGGGTCGTCACCTAAAACACCGGGCAAGTTAGCTCCCAAGCCTAAAGACTGGCGAACGCGGGCATACTGCGGACAGTCCAGTAATATATGCCGCACAGTGAGGCGTACGGCACACGGAGCACACACTGGGGCCGGTTCCCCTCTTAATAAATGACCATGGGTCGCTCGCGTGTGCCCAATTCTCAGCCGGGTTAGTATCACCTCGGCTCGCCGGTTATCCCTGCAGGAAGTTGTACGCTCTCCTTTATTGCACGGAGTTGTGTGCCTTCAAAAGCTGTCCAGGAGTGCTGCCAAGCAGAGAGGAATTGGCGACGGAAAAAACGTTGCACATCTTGGTATGGCACAGTAGTTGTTAAACTCCGGGGCAAACGGCAAGCAGACTTTGCAGCCGCGTCCGCCTCCTCGTTTCCGGAAATCCCCACATGGCCTGGGGTCCAAGTAAAAACAAAATTGTACCCGCGACCAAGCATTTGCGAGATCTGGGTCTGTATTTTTAAAACGAGGGTGTGAGCGGCAGTGTGCTGTTGCAAGGCCTGAAGAGCACTCAGAGAATCAGTGCAGACAATAAAAGAGCCAGGAGCTAACTTGCAAATAAAAGGGAGCAAATAGAAGATGGCATACAGTTCTGCGGAAAAAAACTGAAGTGGAGTCCAGAAGTCGAAATTTGTGAGCCTCACCGTTAACGAAGAACGCGCAACCCGTAGCGTTACCTAACTGAGAACCGTCTGTAAAGACCGGAACATAGTTAGGGTAACGGCCCAGTAATTCAGAAAAAAGTTGTTGGAACACCGAATGTGGAGTAGCGAGTCTAGAGCTGTTTGAAAGAGCGAGATCGAACCGCGCACGATTGAGCTGCCATGCTGGATAGGGGCAGATGGACGACCTCTCCACGCGAGGCATTCGGAGGCCATGAGATTGTAGGAGATCCCGAAATCTTATTCCCACGGGGCGTGCCCGAGAACCAGGGCGCATATAACGGTGGACTAAATCTGGACACAGAACTGGTTTGAAACAAGGATGATTGGGGTAGCTTGCCAACTTCGAGACGTACGAGCAGAGTAACAAATAAATAAATAAATAAATAAATAAATAAATAAATAAATAAATAAATAAATAAATAAAATCTGAAAATCTAATCCCGGTACCTAATTTCTTATACCGGGACATGATTTCCAAATTCTAATTTATTAACTACCACATAAATACAAAAATACAATTTAAACAATCATTTTTCAGATAATTAAATAAAACAAAAATTAAAAGAAAAAAAAGAAAAAATTTTAAACAAATACAAAAACTACCATTTTTAAAATTTACAATTTAACTAATAAAAATTTACTGGAATCCAGTATACAAATAACTGGCAACCAGCTACAATTACAAAATAAGACTACAATACCGGAAACCAATACTTAATGTACTGGTAACCAGTACATTTAAAACTTATAACTGATAAAAAAAACCTTCTTAAAAACTTACAAAACATTTAACCAAAAACTTATATAAAAATAATTCATAAAATTTACATTACAACAATCACAGGATTTACAAATTATTAACTCCAAATTCTTTAAACAAATTAAAATACATTATATCAATTTATACAAACAAACAAATTCAATTATTATTTTTAATTCTACAACAATCAATATTTTTTTTTCAAATCTACTTTATATCAAATAAAATATAAATTTCAAATTCAAAAAATAACAATACAATTCAAACATATTAAACAAACAATAATTATACATTCAATAACTTTCATATATTTCAAAATTAAACCATTACAATAACCTTCAAACAACCAAACGAAACAATTCAATTTAATTTATTTATTTCATCTATTTATAATTTAATTTTTTTTACCTTATTAAGACAAAAATATCAAATTAACATTATACCAAAACACATTTCAACTATTAAATCTCCTAAATCTTCAGCATAATTATATATATATAAAAATTCCTATTCTATAATTTCTCAAAACACACTTTCTCAAAATTTAACAATCCTCATTTTACACCAAATTTAAATAAAATAACATCTCCATAATTTATCAAATCAACTCCTTAAATCCATTTTTCCAAATATCCACTTCTTAAAATAATTCATTAAAATCCTCCTTCATCTTTCACTCAAATTATCCATAATAATAATCCATAACTCAATTCACCAATATCCTTCACTACAAAACAACCATCCAAAAAAAAAAAAAAAAACTTTACTCATCCATTACTACACCACATTATTACTTACAACACTTCTCTCATCATCTTACACCGGGGAAGGAAAATCCCTCCCTAAACTAAACCACAAATAAACTTCATCATTCACTTTAAACACCACGGGGAGGGGCAAAGCCCCTCCCCCAAAGCAGAGTAACAGCGAGCGACGAATATGGAGTGGAGGTTCGCCTGAGTCTACATACAGCAGTCTACTCGACTGGTGCGGAAAGCTCCTTTGACAAGGCGGATGCCAGTGTGATGCACGGTGTCTAAAAGGCGAAGTTTAGAGGCGGTCGCTGCGCCATAAATAAAACTGCCATAATCCAGCTTGGACCGAACCAGAGAGCGGTACAGCCTCAACATTACCGTGCGATCGCCCCCCCCCCCCCAAGATGCTCCAGATAATACCTTCAGCACCCGAAGAGAACGATCGCAAGAGGCTCGAAGGTGACGAATGTGGTGCTCCCAATTTAGTTGTCGGTCCAAGTAGAGGCCCAAGAACTTCAGGTGCGAGACAAATGGCAGGGGTGTGCCGTTCAAATAAAGATCAGGAGGCGGGTGAATACCTCGTAGGCGGTGAAAGTGGATACACTGCGTCTTCGCAGCTGAAAAACGGAAGCCGGTTTGAAGCGCCCAAGCTGCTAGATGGGTAATGGTCAGCTGCAGTTGGCGCTCACTGTGATCTATGTTGGCAGACCTATAATAGACTGCAAAGTCGTCAACATAGAGGGATGATGGAATTCCACTTCTAACGGCACTAGTGATGCCGTTAATCGCTACGGCAAAAAGGGTGACGCTCAAAATCGACCCTTGAGGTACACCGTTCTCCTGTATCCGCTCCTGGGATATCGTGTTTCCTATGCGTACACGAAAACGGCGAAGTTTTAAAAAATTGCATAAAAACTCGGGTAGATGACCACGCATACCGTAACTATGAAGGTTACGGAGTATGCCGTACCGCCAAGTGGTGTCATAGGCCTTCTCCAGGTCGAGGAACACGCCCACGGCGTGCTGTTTCAGTAGAAAGGCATCGGAAATATACCCCTCAAGGCGTGTTAGATTATCGGAACTTGAGCGATGGCGACGAAAACCGCATTGCAAGTTGGACAGATGGTTATATTTTTCTAGCCACCAATTTAACCGAGCGTTTATCATTCGCTCCAACGTCTTACAGATGACACTCGTTAGGCAAATGGGACGGTAGCTAGATGGTAGCGTGCGGTCCTTTCCGGGTCGAGGGATGGGGATGACGATACCCTCTCGCCAGGAGGAAGGGAAAACCCGCTCATGCCAAATGCGGTTATAGATTTTTAAAAGGAAACATAGCGCCTCAGATGGAAGATGTAGCAGCATCTGTCGGTGTACGTCATCGGGACCTGGAGAAGAATCCTTTGCTAACGCCAGAGAATGGGCGAGCTCGGCTGCGGTGAAAGGTTGATTGTACGGCTCGGTGCATTCACTATTAAAATTAAGTGGTACCCGCTCCGCCTTTTCCTTAGGCAGGAAGAGAGCGTCATAGCGCTCAGTTTAGCCAGTAGCAGCAAATATGGTAGCTAGGGCTTCAGCCATGTCCTGCTCGGTGGTGCACATGGAACCGTTGATGGCAAGGCCGGGAATTACCGTCCGGCGATACTTGCCATACATCCGCCGAACAGCTGACCATACTTGTTGGGTAGAGCTGCGCCGGGAAAGCGAAGACACATAGGCTTCCCAGGATTTACGCTTTGCGTATCACAGTATAAAGCGTGCTCTAGCACGAGAACGTTTGAAGGCGACGAACTTCCCTTCCGTCGGGTGCCGCTGAAAAACGCGCAAAGCACTTTTGCGTGCTTTGACAGCCAAACTGCATTCCTCAGACCACCACGGTACAGGGATACGACGTGGTCAAAATAGGGATTAACGGACAAAAATACAATGCGATTTTAGACACGGGAGCAAATAGCAGTGTGCTCGCAGAAGTTCTACGATGACCTAATAACTAGTGGTTTTAAGGAGATGTCTTTATCGGTCAGTGGCATTTGTTGTTCGCTAGCTGTTGGTAAGAGGAAGGAAAGGGTGAAATTTCAGACGATGTTGAATGTTGAAATAAATGGGACAATAATAGAGGTTCTATTTCTGATTGTGCCCAGACTAGTAACAGATATAATAATAGGTTGTGATTGTCTTTATGCATGGGAAGCGGTAATAAATTTCGAAAGTAGATTTTTGAAGTTGGATACAGAGCAAGGGACGGTTATAATACAATTTATGGAAGACAGTAGTTCGGAGAACATTGTCAGGGATAAAGAAGAAATTAGGGCAGATACCTTCTTTGTTGAATATATAAAAGTTGGAGCTATGGCAGAAATTAACGTTGAAGAATACAACATTGAAAATGACGTGAATATGATGCCTGACGAAGATTTTAAATGCGTTAATAATGTTTTAAGAAAACACCAAGAGAATTCCTCCGTAAATTTGAGCTATTCTCAAAGAAATAGGCACGGTAGTGTGGTAAACTATATAGATATAGAGGACTTCTTATGAGAAAAGACCGGTGAAGCAGCCGACTTAAATGAGAAACAGAAGAAGGAATTATTTGACGTTTTGGTCAGAAATAAAGAAGTTTTCTCTGAAAAACCTGGGAAAATATATCAGCTACACCCGTTCATTTGAAATGACGCCTATCAAACCTTTCATCCATAAAGCGAGACCAATTCCATGTGCGATCAGAGAGGAAGTTGATAAAGTAATTCAATCGATGCTAGAAGATGGAGTTATTGAAATCTCCAATTCAGAGTTTGCAAATCCACTGTGCATCGTAAATAAATCAGATGGAAAAATTAGAATTACTTTGGATGCAAGAAAACTGAATGAACACTGTAAACCTGACCGATTTAGACCAGAGAGTGTAGAAGTAACACTAAACAAACTATAGAAAGGAATTTTTTTTTCCTCCACATTGGATTTGACGGCATCCTTTTGGCAGATACCACTTCGGGAAGTCTTAGGAAAATACACTGCATTTTTACACTCAAGGATTTTATACCAGTTCAAAGTTTGCGCATTTGGAATGAATACCAGTGTTAGTGCATTGCTCAGAGCTCTATATGGAATATTTGGAGAATCTATTAAGAAATTTGTAGCTCAATATATTGATGATTTTATATTATTTTCAATGACTGTGGATCACCATTTGCGACATCTCGATTACGTGCTGAGTAAATTAAGAGAAGCCAATATGACAATTAAACCGAGTAAAACAGCATTCTTCGTGAGACAGACGGAATTTCTAGGATACATAATATCGAATGAAGGAATCAGGCCAAATCCAAACCGAATAGAAAGTATTAACAAAATACCGGCACCGAAAAATATAAAACTGAGAAGATTCTCGAGGATTCTAAATTATCAGTCTAGATTATTATTGAGTTTGCAAACGTCGTCGCCCCATTAAGAGAACTTTTGAGGAAAGGGGTAGATTGGAGGTGGTCACCAGTGGAAGAAGCGTTCTCAAGAGTGATATGATTATTTGCAGCTTCCAACTTGTTGGAGAAAAACAGAGAAAACCTCCCATATATTATTTTTACTGAGGATTCAGGGCGCGGTTACGGTGCTGTCATAATTCAACGAGATGAAGAAGGGAAAGATCATCTTATTGCAGTTGCCTGAAGGGGAATTTCGAGAACAGAAGCGCAGGCATGCACTACTGAGAAAGAAATAGCGGCCGCTTATTTCGCGCTGGTCAAATTTAAAGAGTATGTTTATAATAACCCAGTGATAGTGTACACTGATCACGTAAGCCTAAGATTTATGAACTCATGCAAGCTAACCATTACACGTATTTCCCGATACAAACACGAGATTACTTCCCACAATTTGGAAATAAGACACATTCCCGGAAGTAAAAACATTTTCAGTGACTTGTAATCTCGCATGGAGACAAATTATCCCATACCTGACGCTATCAGAGAAAATAAGCATTTTATATCTTGAGACGAGTGAGGGAAAACAATTACTTAAGAAATTTTTAAATTTGGAGCAATTACAGAGAGAGGATGACTGTATCAGAAAATTAAGAGAAAACGCTCAGCCAATAACGGAGAATTTGAAAGATACCAAGGCCTTCATGAAAGAAAAATATATGTTTCACGGGAGAATTGAACAAAAGTGGATAATTCCGAAAACATTGGAAGAACAACTCATGGCATTTCACAAGTCATTGGCACATACAGGTAGCGAGAAATTAACTTTAGTGATTGGCGAAAATTTTTACATAAAGCATTTGGCGAGGAAAGTCAGAAGGGTGTGTTCTACGTGCTAGTTGTGTCAGAAGGCCAAACCCTTTAACATTAAATTCAATACAGAACCGCAGGCAATTATTAGACGAGAGTGAAATGCTTTAGTTACAGCAGATGCACATGGGGAGCTTCCCATGGCAAAATTCGGATGCAGGTATGTCTGTTTTACAGGACGTTTTCAGTATATTTGTTAAAATATATCCTGTAAGAAACATAAGTAGCGAAACTTGCGTGGGGAAAATAGTTAACGATTATGTTCCAAAATGTGGCAAAGTTGTGGCGATCTTAACTGATAATGCAACTGTGCATCGCAGTTAATGTTTTCAAGAGACGTTGAAAGAGAATAACATTAAATTGTACCACTGCTCGTCCTATTTTCAGTCGGGAAATACTACAGAACGTGTACTTAGACATTGGAATATATTTTCGGATATTAACACAAAAACCACAAGGATTGGGTAAAATACTGTCCCGTGATTGAGAACATTACTAATAATACAATAAACGTAACCACAGGATTCGAACCCGTTAAACTCATGTTAGGCATTGAGCCGCAACCAATATTCACAGAAATAACAGCAATTTGTAGACGCCAACAAAACCCCGTTAAGCAATGAAGAGAGGGCTAAAAATGCCTTTGAATGAATTAAGCAAAAAGCAGAAAAAAGAAAATTAAAGAGAAAAGAAAGAAAGCATAAGTGGGGGCCAAAGATCGGTGATTTAATACTGGTAAAAGACCATAAATTATCAAGTGCATTAAAAGGTAGAAATAAAAGGATGGAACTGTTATATAAGGGTCCTGCGGAAATTGTCGCGAAATTTGGGGAACATACATTCGAATTAGCAGACGTCAAAAATAACAAACACTTAGGTAGGTGGCATAAACAACTCCTTCGTCCTTAAAAGAAGCCGTTAGATGCTCCTGATTCCTAAATAAGTTGTGGGTATAATTTGATCAGAAAACACAGATATGTCCGTATTTTAAAGAACTAAAGTACCATAACAAAATTGTAAAATTAGAAGAAAAACAAACTTGTAAAATGTATATGTTATGTATAAAAGTGCAGTGTAGCATTTATAAGGTTCAGTATAAACAGTGTAGTTACTGCAGTGAAACTTAAAACTAAACAAGTGAAAAAAATTATTAATGAAAATCTGAAAAATGAAAGACTTTTGAAAAGAATATTTATATAGAATCCAGAAAAAGAATTCAGAAATTTTGTAAAAATATATATAATATTATTAATGTACAATTGGTTTAAACACGGGAGTGTATCTTTATGAATTGTTTCAAGTGTAACAATATGAATTAATTATAAGTAGATCAGATGGAGAAAAAGAAAGATGATGTAGATTGAAATATTTTACTACTAATATTTAAGAGTTGAACATTGCAGATCAGAATGTTGGTAAATTTTAAATGAACTGTTTTTATGTAACAGTAGCATAACTTCCCTCGTTCTAGATCACGCCGTGGCGACAGACATGTCTCGACACGCATTCCCAGGTTTTTTTAAGGGAAGTCATAAATTATTATATATGTATATTCCAGATACAGACGTCGCGACATCTGCCGTCTGTGGAAGGGGGAGATGAGATCGACCACCTGTTACTCGCCAAAGATTATGTGGGAGAAAACACTGAAATGCATTCCAAGGGTTTTGGTAGGGTTGTGAGTGCACCCCAAGCAAACAGGCATGTGAAACTTGAAGGCTTTTTCTTATAAAAATTAATGGGTCCCATTAACTCTGATCTGACAAATATTGCGTCGGGTCTTATGTCAAGAGACATTTATGTTGCAGCTGTAAGCATGAAGGAAAACTGTGTCGCTCCCCTACGTCTATATGTGTCCAACCAGACTTTTTTAAGTGTGTGAGTAAACAGAAGAAAGAATTCCCATGTTTTAAGAGAAGCCATCAATTATTGTTTCCACCATCCTGTGAGAAGCAGGGTCTGTTGAACATCCGCCCCCACTTGTAACATTTTCCACCCTCCAAAGTGATTGAGGCCACCTGTCGTGCAAAGATTTTTGTTGTTGCGGGAGGTGGTGACCTCTCTCAAAGACATGGCTCCATCATTTTATGCTAATTTAAAAAATCATTTGAAGTAAATAGTCCTCTCGTTAAGAGCGAAAACAGCACTTCATCTTTAGAATAACATGAAATCGACGTGAAAATAAAAAATAACTTCAATGGTTGATAGCCAATGGATCTAGGTTCGAATCGCAGCGATATAACGTAAATATTGCAAATAGTTTATTTAGTTTTGAGGACGCAGCGCGTTTCCAAAATCTAGCGTTTGATTACTGCTTTTCCAGAGTTATTATTGAAAGCAGTTGATGTATCTTATAGGGTAATGCTGCTAATTATTTAATTAACTACATTGAAGGACTCCCAATAATCTCCAATTCAAGTAAATATGTAATATATTTCTTCATTTACAGTTGCTTGTAGGAGAACATTCTTCAGTTTTTGTAAAAGGGTTTTACCGCTAAGAATGACAAGTTAACCGTAACTGGTGAACCGTAATAACGAGCGACCTGCGCACTATGTACACCTGTTAGAGAAATTTAAATTGAACACTCTTGGAAATCAACACCCTTCTTTTACTTTCAATGTTTATGGCCAATGCAGTGCGCCAGCAATTAATGCTAATTTTTTAAAAAATCATTTGAGGTAAATGTCCCTATGGTTAGGATTTTGAGCAGTCAGGATCATTTCTTCATACGCTTATACTCTGTGATGATGATGATGATGATGATGATGATGATGATGATGTGTATACGGGCGCTCAACTACGGCGGTCATCAGCGCCCTTTAAAAAACAAGTCAACAAGTCATGGCAAAAGCCAGATATTAAAATTTCCAAAAATATATTATATATAAATCTATTAAAACTGCACACACATATATACTAAAAGAAAAAAAAGGAAAGAAAAAACATACTTGAGATTAAATTCTAAAATCCACAGCTGAAACAAACGCTAAAACTTTGCCCACCGCCGTTTCCAGCCACCATACCAACCGCCCATTTATCATGCGTTCCATCACCTTGCAGACGCAACTGGTGAGGGAAATAGGACGGTAGCTAGAAGGGAGGTGACGGTCCTTGCCAGCTTTCAAGATAGGTATAATGGTGGCTTCTCGCCACTTGTCCGGAAACGTGGCTTCAACCCAAACACGGTTATAGACCTCGAGCAGGAATGCCTTACCTTCAGGTGAGAGATGTAACATTTGAACATGGAGTGAGTGAGTGTGTGGAGTTTAAGGGCCCGTCGACAACAAGGTCATTTGGGCCCTAAGTCAACACTAAAATCTAAAAGATACACAAATTAAGCTAAAAGGTAAAATAAAATCACTCAACTACTAAAAGTACATAAAAAATCCACTACTAAGACTAAGAATTAAAATTTCTAAAATCAACAAATTAAAAACAACACAGAGCTATTAAAAGTACATAAAAACCCCTTCCAAGTCTAATAATTTAAAATCGCTAAAATTAACAAATATAAAATCCAAGTTAGACTTGTTTATTAAAACCAATTTCGGTAACAAACCGCAGTGCCTTCATCACGGCCACTGGGTCGTCCCCTAAAATTCTTGGCAAGTTAGCTCCCAAGCCTATTGACTGGCGAACGCGGGCGTACTGCGGGCAATCAAGCAGTACGTGCCGCACCGTGAGGCGTACTGAACACGAGGCACACACAGGGGCCGGTTCCCCTCTTAGCAGATGCCCATGAGTTGCTCGTGTGTGCCCGATTCTCAGCCGGGTGAGTATCACCTCGGCTCGCCGGTTATCCCTGCAGGATGTTTGCCAGGGTTGTACGCTCTCCTTTATACCCCGTAGTTGTGTGCCTTCTATAGCTGTCCAGGATTGCTGCCAAGCAGATAGGAGATGGCGACGGAATAAACGCTGCACATCCTGGTATGGCACCGTAGATGTTAAACTCCGGGGCAAACGGCAAGCGGACTTAGCAGGCGCGTCCGCCTCCTCGTTCCCGGTAATCCCCACATGGCCTGGGGTCCAAGTAAAAACAAAATTGTACCCGCGCCCGAGCATTTGCGAGATCTGGGCCTGTATTTTTAAAACGAGGGTCTGAGCGGCAGTGTGCTGTTGCAAAGCCTGAAGCGCACTCAGAGAATCAGTGCAGACAATAAAAGAGCCGGGAGCTAACTTGCAAATAAAAAGGAGCAAATAAAAGATGGCATACAGCTCTGCTGAGAAGACCGAAGTGGAGTCCAGAAGTCTAAATGTATGAGCCTCACCGTTAATAAAGAATGCGCAACCCGTAGCGTTACCTACCTGGGAACCGTCTGTGAAGACCGGAACATAGTTAGGGTAACGGCCCAGTAATTCGGCAAAAAGTTGTTGGAACACCGAATGTGGGGTAGCGAGTTTAGTGTTGCTTGAAAGTGTTAGATCGAACTGCGCACGATTGAGCTGCCATGCAGGATAAGGGCAGATAGACGACCTCTCCACGCGAGGCATTCGAAGGTCATGTGAATGCAGTAGATCCCGAAATCTTATTCCCACGTGGCGTGTGTGAGAACCAGGGCGCATATAACGGTGGGCTAAATCTGGACGCAGAACTGGTTTAAAACAAGGATGATTGGGATGACTTGCCAGCTGCGAGACGTATGAGCAGAGTAACTTCGAGCGACGAATATGCAGTGGAGGTTCGCCTGAGTCTGCATACAGGCAGTCGACTCGACTGGTGCGGAATGCTCCTGTGGCAAGGCGGATTCCAGTGTGATGCACGGTGTCTAAAAGGCGAAGTTTAGAGGCGGTCGCTGCGCCATAAATAAAACTGCCATAGTCCAGCTTGGACCGAACCAGAGAGCGGTACAGCCTCAACATTACAGTGCGATCGCCCCCCCCCCCAAGATGCTCCAGATAATACCTTCAGCACCCGAAGAGAACGATCGCAAGAGGCTCGAAGGTGACGAATGTGGTGTTCCCAATTTAACTGTCGGTCCAAGTAGAGGCCCAAGAACTTCAGGTGTGAGACAAATGGCAGGGGTGTGCCGTTCAAATGAAGATCAGGAGGCGGGTGAATACCTCGTAGGCGGTGAAAGTGGATACACTGCGTCTTCGCAGCTGAAAAACGGAAGCCGTTTTGAAGAGCCCAAGCTGCTAGCTGGGTAATGGTCAGCTGCAGTTGGCGCTCAATGTGATCTATGTTGGCAGACCTATAATAGACTGCGAAGTCGTCAACATAGAGGGATGATGGAATTCCACTTCGAACGGCACTAGTGATGCCGTTAATTGCTACGGCAAAAAGGGTGACGCTCAAAATCGACCCTTGAGGTACACCGTTCTCCTGTATCCGTTCCTGGGATATCGTTTTACCTATGCGCACACGAAAACGGCGAAGTTTTAAAAAATTACATAAAAACTCGGGTAGATGACCACGCATGCCGTAACCATGTAGGTTACGGAGTATGCCGTACCGCCAAGTGGTGTCATAGGCCTTCTCCAGGTCGAGGAAAACGCCCACGGTATGTTGCTTCAGTAGAAAGGAATCGGAAATATACCCCTCAAAGCGTGTTAGATTATCGACACTTGAGCGATGGCGACGAAAACCGCATTGCAAGTTGGACAGATGGTTATGTTTTTCTAGCCACCAATTTAGCCGAGCGTTTACCATTCGCTCGAATGTCTTACAGATGACACTCGTCAGGCAAATGGGGCGGTAGCTAGATGGAAGCGTGCGGTCCTTTCCGGGTCGAGGGATGGGGATGACAATACCCTCTCGCCAGGAGGAAGGGAAAACTCGCTCATGCCAAATGCGGTTATAGATGTTTAACAGGAAACATAGCGCCTCAGATGGAAGATGTAGCAGCATCTGTCGGTGCACGTCATCGGGACCTGGAGAAGAATCTTTTGCTAACGCTAGAGAATGGGCGAGCTCGGCAGCGGTAAACGGATGGTTGTACGGCTCGGTGCAGTCACTATTAAAATTTAGTTGTACCCGCTCCGCCTTTTCCTTAATAGGCAGGAAGAGAGCGTCATAGCGGGCAGTTTGGCTAGTAGCAGCAAATGTTGTAGCTAAGGCTTCTGCTATGTCCTGCTCGGTGGTGCACATGGAACCGTTGATGGCAAGGCCCGGAATTACCGTCCGGCGATACTTGCCATACATCCGCCGAACAGCTGACCATATTTGTTGGGTAGAGCTGCGCCGGGAAAGCGAAGACACATAGGCTTCCCAAGATGTACGCTTTGCGTTGCGCAGTATAAAGCGTGCCCTAGCGCGAGAACGTTTGAAGGCGACAAAGTTCCCTTCAGTCGGGTACCGCTGAAAAACGCGCAAAGCACGTTTGCGTGCTTTGACTGCCAAACTGCATTCCTCAGACCACCACGGTACAGGGATACGCCGTGGTGTAGATGAACCTCGAGGAATGCTGGATTCTGCTGCGAGCAGGATCGAGCAAGTAAAATATTCGACCATTTCGTCGATGGTGTCGAAACCGTCATCGATAAGGTTTATCAGGGAATGGAATTTTCCCCAATTAGCTTTGGAAATAATCCAGCGAGGATGTCGAGAAGGTACACATTGGCGGCCAGAAAAATGAATGTTAATGGGGTAATGATCACTGCCAAAGAGGTCGGAAAGTACTGTCCACTCAAGTAGTGGAACTAATGACGGACTGCAGAAGGAAAGGTCTAGTACGGAATGTGTACCATAAGCGGATGATAGGAATGTCGGGTCACCAGTATTTAGCAGAAGCAGGTCAGACTTATCGAAGACGTCTACGAGGAGGCATCCACGGGCGTCATCGGTGTCTGATCCCCAGAGCGTGTGCTTGGCATTCAAATCTCCCACAAGGAGTAGTGGTGAGGGGAGCTGAGCCAATAAAGCTTGAAGATCACGCTCTGGAACTATACTGAGCGGCGGCAGGTACATGTTGCATATGGTAAAACTGATGCTCTCCAGCTGTAGCCGAACGGCCACAGCTTGCAATGGTGTGGTGAGAGGAACGTGGGCGGCTGAGATGTTAGGCGCCACTAAGGTAGCAACGCCACCGCTTGCACGCATACCTGCAAGAGAAATTTTAAAAAGCAAAACTAAACACATCTTCAGTTGTCAAACCGCTTGTTTCAAAGTAGTTTGAAAATAGGGAAAACATACAGCAAAGAGATGTCCAGGGCAGAAGAGGTGATGGAAGCCGTGTCGGCTCTACAGAGCATGGACACTGAAGAGGTCCTGAACTTCCCTCGTATTGCATTCGATGAGATGGAATACGAGGGGTTTGACCCAAAGCGAACCATGGCCATCCTGCTGAAGAGAGTAAGAGAGAAAGGCAGCGGATCAGAGAGGATAGGGGATGAGGAAGTGGACACAAAGAGCAATAAGTTCATCCTAAATGAACTTGCTACTCTAGCTTTTGTGGCTGCTTGTCGAGGTAACAAGATAACCTCTAAGATCATCCCCAAGAGCTCCGACAACGCAGCCGACTGGCTGGGGAGGATGGAGAGAAAGTACACAATAGTTGAATCTTCTTCCAGGAGAAGGGGCTATGGGAAAGAAGACATCACTCTAGCAAGAATTATGGCTTGCTTTGCCCACATTGTTCTTGATGCTGTACATCAGGGAAAGTTCACCCCAACTCTGACCCCGACTACAATCAAGAACTTGAGAAACCCTCCAAAGGTCATCTGCTGCTCAGTCTTCGGGACATTGATCCCTCCAGTTCCCAGCTGGGAGAGTGAGATATACTACACGACGTTGCTATTTGCTTGGTTATGGCATCAAAGTTGCTTCGATGCTATCATCAATAGCAATCACAATGTAGAGAATGTGGAGAGATTTGCTCGCATCCAGCTGGCATCTGACCACTTTTCAGTTACCATGAAAGAAGAGAGAATGATCAAGTGGGAAATTGCGGTCAGGAACCACCAAGGTCTGCTCACTCTGAAGCAGGGCTCAGGTGCTCCTGGGATCACAGAGATGGCTCAGAAGTGGAAGCAGGAAGTGAAGTCCAAGATAGAAATACTGGACCTGCACCACAGGATCGAGACTCCACGATTTGCAGCTGGGAGTCCGCCAGATCAACCCTCCGCAAAGAAACTCAAACCAGGGACGCCAAGCGCCGGACCAGCATCTCCCGAAGAAATGGAGGCTGAAAGCGCCAGAGGACCCTCGCCACCTGCACCCGAGGGCCTGGCTGCATTGGGAGCCCGTGCTGCTTCTCCTCACCAACCAGGCGCCCAAGCTGCAGGGGCAGCTGGAAGAAGGAAGTCCCCCTCTCCTAGATTGTAGTGTTTTAACACTACGGCTCTTTTAAGAGCCACCCATCAGCTGGCACTCCCTTGTTCTAGAAGGTTGACCCTTATAGGTTAGTTTGGTTTTGCTTAGTTTCTTAGTTTGTCCTCCGGTCTTTGTGTGAAAAGGTTCGAAAAAAAAACCGAGCCAACCCTTACTCGGAATACGCGGTCTTTCAAGAATTCCTGAAGGAAGAGTGGTAGGCGTCCACGTATATTCCAGATGTGCAGAGTACGTAGCAACCCTGCACGCCAACACGTATAAGCCTTTTCGAGGTCAAAGAATATTCCGACTGTTTGACAGTTTTTAAGAAAGCCGTTCATAATCTGTGTCGACATGGACACAAGATGATCCATTGTTGAACGGCGTCGTCGAAAACCGCACTGGATGTTATTCAGTAGGTTGTGCGTTTCCAGCCACCATACCAACCGCCCATTTATCATGCGTTCCATCACCTTGCAGACGCAACTGGTGAGGGAAATAGGACGGTAGCTAGAAGGGAGGTGACGGTCCTTGCCAGCTTTCAAGATAGGTATAATGGTGGCTTCTCGCCACTTGTCCGGAAACGTGGCTTCAACCCAAACACGGTTATAGACCTCGAGCAGGAATGCCTTACCTTCAGGTGAGAGATGTAACATTTGAACATGGATTCCGTCCGGTCCTGGTGCTGTGAGTCGCGATGATGAAAGAGCGTGTTCTAACTCCGCCAAGGTGAAGAGGCGGTTATAATCCTCAAGGTTTCTGGAACTGAACACGAAACCATGATGATGGGGGCGTGATGATGATGATGTGTATAGGGGCGCTCAACTACGGCGGTCATCAGCGCCCTTTAAAAAAAGTCATGGCAAAAGCCAGATATAAAAATTTCTAAAAATATATACTATTATCTATAAACCTGTAAAAACTACACACATATATACTACAAAAAAAAAACAAAAAAAAGATACTTGAGGTTAAATTCTAAAATCCACAGCTGAAACAAATGCTAAAACTTTGCCCACTGCCGTTTCGTCATCCGCGAGGATATCCGCCAAGCTGGCCGGCGGCTGGAGAGACCTGCGGAGACGTGCCAAGCTATAACAATCTAAAAGCAAGTGACGGACAGTCAGGTCACCACTGCACAGTGGGCAAACGGGAACCGGGGTTCTATTCAATAAAAAGCTGTGGCTAAAGTAACAATGCCCAATGCGCAACCGGGCCAAAGTCACCTCCTCGCGACGAGATGACCGACAGGAGGTAACCCAGGGAATCGGAAGTTCCTTAATAGATCGAAGTTTATTATCGCGGAGAGCGGACCACTCTTCCTGCCAGCAGCTTAGCACAGCTCTCCGTAATACCGCCCTAAAATCTTCCGATGTCACACATGGTAGTCGAACCCTGGGCTTCATGGTAGCCGTCTTGGCTGCCGAATCCGCCATTTCATTCCCCCGCAAGCCTACGTGACCAGGAATCCATGCACACACCACGCTCACGCCAGAAGCGTGTAAAACGTGGAGGGCATCCTGTATCCGCCTCACAATAGGGTGGTAGTTGTACAGCTGCCGTAGGCTTTGAAGTGCACTGAGGGAATCACTCAGGATTAAGCAGTTCCCCAACTTTCGTCGACGTACGTGTAAAATGGCCCGGTATATTGCATACAGCTCTGCGGTAAAAATGGAAGTGCTAGTGTGGAATCCGAATGTATAGGGTTCGGTTCCACACACGTAAGCACAACCAACACCATCTGAATTCTTGGACCCATCGGTGTAAATTTTAATATGGTCCTGATATTGCGATAAAAATTCTAAAAAGCATGTGCGCATACTAGACATAGACATGGTAGATTTATCGTGTGGGGTCATGCCCAGATCAACGTGGGGCGCTCTGCACAACCAAGGAGGGTATGTCCTCTCCCCCCTAGGATACATCTTGGGCATTTCGCTATTAAGATGTCTAAGGAGCTCCCGGAAACGAAAACCAGGTGGCTTTGGTTTTATAGAAGTGTTCCTATAACGCACGTCCATGGAGGTGTTAAAGAACGGCGTAAACGTTGGATGTGTGGGCATGCAATTAAGTCCACAGCCATAATTTGCTAATAGCATGTTGCGCCTGTACTGCAGAGGAGGTTCTGCGGACTCAGCATACAGGCTTATAACTCGGCTCGTTGGAAATGCCCCAACTGCTATACGTATGCCACAATTATGGACTGTGTCTAACCTCTTCAGCACATATGCTCTTGCTGAGCCATAAACGATACTACCATAATCTAATTTGGAACGGATGAGTGTGCGATACAGTCGCAATAACACGGTACGATCCGCTCCCCACGATTTACCACTTAGTACCCGCAAGATATATAAAGATCGGTCACATCGTGCTTTCAGTTGTGCTATATGCGACGACCAACTAAGTTTTCTATCAAATATCAATCCAAGGAACCTCGTCTCATCTGCAAAAGGTAGTAGATCAGCGCCTAGCCGGTGCCTTGGAGGTAGTCGACTCCGCTGACGCCAGAAGTTAACACAGTCGGTTTTCTCAGCAGAGAATCGGAAGCCGTTCTTTAAACTCCAAACCTTAAGGTTGTCCAAGGTGGTCTGGAGACGGCGCTCTAAAAACGAAGTGCGCTGAGATGTACAGTAGACGGCAAAGTCGTCTACAAATAGGCATGACGAGACACCCGGAGGTACACATTTCGAGATAGAATTAATCGCAATAGCAAAGAGCGTAACACTTAGCACCGATCCCTGTGGTACACCGTTCTCTTGAACGAAAAGGTTCGAGTGAGTGTGTGGGGCTTTAGGGCCCGTCGACACAAGGTCATTTGGGCCCTAAGTCAACACTAAAACCTAAAAGCTATAAAAATATTTGTTAAAAGGTAAAATATAATAAAAACACTCAACTGTTAAAAAGGACATAAAAACCATCTAAAGCCTATAATTTAAAATCCCTAAAATAAATATAAAATGCAAGTTAGACTTGTTTATTAAAACCAATTTTAAAAACAAACCGCAGTGCCTTATCCACGGCTACTGCGTCGTCACCTAAAACACCGTGCAAGTTAGGCTCCAAGCACAAAGACTGGCGAACGCGGGCGTACTGCGGGCAATCCAGCAGTACATGCCGCACAGTGAGGCGTACGGCACACGGAGCACACACTGGGGCCGGTTCCCCTCTCAACAAATGACCATGAGTACCTCGTGTGTGCCCAATTCTCAGCCGGGTGAGTATCACCTCGGCTCGCCGGTTATCCCTGCAGGAAGTTAGCCAGGGTCGTACGCTGTCTTTAATTGCCCGGAGTTGTGTGCCTTGTAAAGCTGTCCAGGAGTGCTTCCAAGCAGAGAGGAGTTGGCGACGGAAAAAACGTTGCACGTCCTGGAATGGCACTGTAGTTGTTAAACTCCGGGGCAAACGGCAAGCAGACTTAGCAGCCGCGTCCGCCTCCTCGTTCCCGCAAATCCCAACATGGCCTGGGGTCCAAGTAAAAACAAAATTGTATCCGCGACTGAGCATTTGCGAGATCTGGGTCTGTATTTTTAAAACCAGTGTGTGAGCGGTAGTGTGCTGTTGTAAGGCCTGAAGCGCACTTAGACAGTCAGTGCAGACGATAAAAGAGCCAGGAGCTAACTTGCAAATAAAAAGGAGCAAATAAAAGATGGCATATAGCTCTGCTGAGAAGACCGAAGTGGAGTCCAGAAGTCGAAATTTATGAGTCTCACCGTTAATGAAGAATGCGCAACCCGTAGCGTTACCTAACTGGGAACCGTCTGTAAAGACCGGAACGTAGTTAGGGTAACGGCCCAGTAATTCGGCAAAAAGTTGTTGGAACACCGAATGTGGAGTAGCGAGTCTAGGGTTGTTTGAAAGAGTTAGATCGAACCGCGCACGATTGAGCTGCCATGCAGGATAAGGGCAGATGGACGACCTCTCCACGCGAGGCATTCGGATGCCATGGGAATGTAGGTGATCCCGAAATCTTATTCCCACGGGGCGTGTCCGAGAATCAGGGCGCATATAACGGTGGACTAAATCTGGACACAGAACTGGTTTAAAACAAGGATGATTGGGATGACTTGCCAGCTTCGAGACGTATGAGCAGAGTAACATCGAGCGACGAATATGCAGTGGAGGTTCGCCTGAGTCTGCATACAGGCAGTCGACTCGACTGGTGCGGAATGCTCCTGTGGCAAGGCGGATGCCAGTGTGATGCACGGTGTCTAAAAGGCGAAGTTTAGAGGCGGTCGCTGCGCCATAAATAAAACTGCCATAGTCCAGCTTGGACCGAACCAGAGAGCGGTACAGCCTCAACATTACCGTGCGATCGCCCCCCCAAGATGCTCCAGATAATACCTTCAGCACCCGAAGAGAACGATCGCAAGAGGCTCGAAGGTGACGAATGTGGTGCTCCCAATTTAACTGTCGGTCCAAGTAGAGGCCCAAGAACTTCAGGTGTGAGACAAATGGCAGGGGTGTGCCGTTCAAATGAAGATCAGGAGGCGGGTGAATACCTCGTAGGCGGTGAAAGTGGATACACTGCGTCTTCGCAGCTGAAAAACGGAAGCCGTTTTGAAGCGCCCAAGCTGCTAGCTGGGTAATGGTCAGCTGCAGTTGGCGCTCAATGTGATCTATGTTGGCAGACCTATAATAGACTGCGAAGTCGTCAACATAGAGGGATGATGGAATTCCACTTCGAACGGCACTAGTGATGCCGTTAATCGCTACGGCAAAAAGGGTGACGCTCAAAATTGACCCTTGAGGTACGCCGTTCTCCTGTATCCGCTCCCGTGATATAGTGTTTCCTATGCGAACCCGAAAACGGCGAAGTTTTAAAAAGTTGCATAGGAATTCGGGTAGATGACCACGCATACCGTAACCATGTAGGTTACGGAGTATGCCGTACCGCCAAGTGGTGTCATAAGCCTTCTCCAGGTCGAGGAACACGCCCACGGCGTGCTGTTTCAGTAAAAACGCATCGGAAATATACCCCTCAAGGCGTGTTAGATTATCGACACTTGAGCGATGGCGACGAAAACCGCATTGCAAGTTGGACAGATGGTTATGTTTCTCTAGCCACCAATTTAACCGAGCGTTTACCATTCGCTCGAATGTCTTACAGATGACACTCGTCAGGCAAATGGGGCGGTAGCTAGATGGAAGCGTGCGGTCCTTTCCGGGTCGAGGGATGGGGATGACAATACCCTCTCGCCAGGAGGAAGGGAAAACTCGCTCATGCCAAATGCGGTTATAGATGTTTAACAGGAAACATAGCGCCTCAGATGGAAGATGTAGCAGCATCTGTCGGTGCACGGCATCGGGACCTGGAGAAGAATCTTTTGCTAACGCTAGAGAATGGGCGAGCTCGGCAGCGGTAAACGGTTGGTTGTACGGCTCGGTGCAGTCACTATTAAAATTTAGTTGTACCCGCTCCGCCTTTTCCTTAATAGGCAGGAAGAGAGCGTCATAGCGGGCAGTTTGGCTAGTAGCAGCAAATGTTGTAGCTAAGGCTTCTGCTATGTCCTGCTCGGTGGTGCACATGGAACCGTTGATGGCAAGGCCCGGAATTACCGTCCGGCGATACTTGCCATACATCCGCCGAACAGCTGACCATATTTGTTGGGTAGAGCTGCGCCGGGAAAGCGAAGACACATAGGCTTCCCAAGATGTACGCTTTGCGTTGCGCAGTATAAAGCGTGCCCTAGCGCGAGAACGTTTGAAGGCGACAAAGTTCCCTTCAGTCGGGTGCCGCTGAAAAACGCGCAAAGCACTTTGAGTGCTTTGACTGCCAAACTGCATTCCTCAGACCACCACGGTACAGGGATACGCCGTGGTGTAGATGAACCTCGAGGAATGCTGGATTCTGCTGCGAGCAGGATCGAGCAAGTAAAATATTCGACCATTTCGTCGATGGTGTCGAAACCGTCATCGATAAGGTTTATCAGGGAATGGAATTTTCCCCAATTAGCTTTGGAAATAATCCAGCGAGGATGTCGAGAAGGTACACATTGGCGGCCAGAAAAATGAATGTTAATGGGGTAATGATCACTGCCAAAGAGGTCGGAAAGTACTGTCCACTCAAGTAGTGGAACTAATGACGGACTGCAGAAGGAAAGGTCTAGTACGGAATGTGTACCATAAGCGGATGATAGGAATGTCGGGTCACCAGTATTTAGCAGAAGCAGGTCAGACTTATCGAAGACGTCTACGAGGAGGCATCCACGGGCGTCATCGGTGTCTGATCCCCAGAGCGTGTGCTTGGCATTCAAATCTCCCACAAGGAGTAGTGGTGAGGGGAGCTGAGCCAATAAAGCTTGAAGATCACGCTCTGGAACTATACTGAGCGGCGGCAGGTACATGTTGCATATGGTAAAACTGATGCTCTCCAGCTGTAGCCGAACGGCCACAGCTTGCAATGGTGTGGTGAGAGGAACGTGGGCGGCTGAGATGTTAGGCGCCACTAAGGTAGCAACGCCACCGCTTGCACGCATACCTGCAAGAGAAATTTTAAAAAGCAAAACTAAACACATCTTCAGTTGTCAAACCGCTTGTTTCAAAGTAGTTTGAAAATAGGGAAAACATACAGCAAAGAGATGTCCAGGGCAGAAGAGGTGATGGAAGCCGTGTCGGCTCTACAGAGCATGGACACTGAAGAGGTCCTGAACTTCCCTCGTATTGCATTCGATGAGATGGAATACGAGGGGTTTGACCCAAAGCGAACCATGGCCATCCTGCTGAAGAGAGGAAGAGAGAAAGGCAGCGGATCAGAGAGGATAGGGGATGAGGAAGTGGACACAAAGAGCAATAAGTTCATCCTAAATGAACTTGCTACTCTAGCTTTTGTGGCTGCTTGTCGAGGTAACAAGATAACCTCTAAGATCATCCCCAAGAGCTCCGACAACGCAGCCGACTGGCTGGGGAGGATGGAGAGAAAGTGCACAATAGTTGAATCTTCTTCCAGGAGAAGGGGCTATGGGAAAGAAGACATCACTCTAGCAAGAATTATGGCTTGCTTTGCCCACATTGTTCTTGATGCTGTACATCAGGGAAAGTTCACCCCAACTCTGACCCCGACTACAATCAAGAACTTGAGAAACCCTCCAAAGGTCATCTGCTGCTCAGTCTTCGGGACATTGATCCCTCCAGTTCCCAGCTGGGAGAGTCAGATACACTACACGACGTTGCTATTTGCTTGGTTATGGCATCAAAGTTGCTTCGATGCTATCATCAATAGCAATCACAATGTAGAGAATGTGGAGAGATTTTCTCGCATCCAGCTGGCATCTGACCACTTTTCAGTTACCATGAAAGAAGAGAGAATGATCAAGTGGGAAATTGCGGTCAGGAACCACCAAGGTCTGCTCACTCTGAAGCAGGGCTCAGGTGCTCCTGGGATCACAGAGATGGCTCAGAAGTGGAAGCAGGAAGTGAAGTCCAAGATAGAAATACTGGACCTGCACCACAGGATCGAGACTCCACGATTTGCAGCTGGGAGTCCGCCAGATCAACCCTCCGCAAAGAAACTCAAACCAGGGACGCCAAGCGCCGGACCAGCATCTCCCGAAGAAATGGAGGCTAAAAGCGCCAGAGGACCCTCGCCACCTGCACCCGAGGGCCTGGCTGCATTGGGAGCCCGTGCTGCTTCTCCTCACCAACCAGGCGCCCAAGCTGCAGGGGCAGCTGGAAGAAGGAAGTCCCCATCTCCTAGATTGTAGTGTTTTAACACTACGGCTCTTTTAAGAGCCACCCATCAGCTGGCACTCCCTTGTTCTAGAAGGTTGACCCTTATAGGTTAGTTTGGTTTTGCTTAGTTTCTTAGTTTGTCCTCCGGTCTTTGTGTGAAAAGGTTCGAGAAAAAAAAACCCGAGCCAACCCTTACTCGGAATACGCGGTCTTTCAAGAATTCCTGAAGGAAGAGTGGTAGGCGTCCACGTATATTCCAGATGTGCAGAGTACGTAGCAACCCTGCACGCCAACACGTATCATTAGCCTTTTCGAGGTCAAAGAATATTCCGACTGTTTGACAGTTTTTAAGAAAGCCGTTCATAATCCGTGTCGACATGGACACAAGATGATCCATTGTTGAACGGCGTCGTCGAAAACCGCACTGGATGTTATTCAGTAGGTTGTGCGTTTCCAGCCGCCTTACCAACCGCCCATTTATCATGCGTTCCATCACCTTGCAGACGCAACTGGTGAGGGAAATAGGACGGTAGCTAGAAGGGAGGTGACGGTCCTTGCCAGCTTTCAAGATAGGTATAATGGTGGCTTCTCGCCACTTGTCCGGAAACGTGGCTTCAACCCAAACACGGTTATAGACCTCGAGCAGGAATGCCTTACCTTCAGGTGAGAGATGTAACATTTGAACATGGATTCCGTCCGGTCCTGGTGCTGTGAGTCGCGATGATGAAAGAGCGTGTTCTAACTCCGCCAAGGTGAAGAGGCGGTTATAATCCTCAAGGTTTCTGGAACTGAACACGAAACCATGATGATGGGGGCGTGATGATGATGATGTGTATAGGGGCGCTCAACTACGGCGGTCATCAGCGCCCTTTAAAAAAGTCATGGCAAAAGCCAGATATAAAAATTTCTAAAAATATATACTATTATCTATAAACCTGTAAAAACTACACACATATATACTACAAAAAAAAAAACAAAAAAAAAAGATACTTGAGGTTAAATTCTAAAATCCACAGCTGAAACAAATGCTAAAACTTTGCCCACTGCCGTTTCGTCATCCGCGAGGATATCCGCCAAGCTGGCCGGCAGCTGGAGAGACCTGCGGAGACGTGCCAAGCTATAACAATCTAAAAGCAAGTGACGGACAGTCAGGTCACCACTGCACAGTGGGCAAACGGGAACCGGGGTTCTATTCAATAAAAAGCTGTGGCTAAAGTAACAATGCCCAATGCGCAACCGGGCCAAAGTCACCTCCTCGCGACGAGATGACCGACAGGAGGTAACCCAGGGAATCGGAAGTTCCTTAATAGATCGAAGTTTATTATCGCGGAGAGCGGACCACTCTTCCTGCCAGCAGGTTAGCACAGCTCTCCGTAATACCGCCCTAAAATCTTCCGATGTCACACATGGTAGTCGAACCCTGGGCTTCATGGTAGCCGTCTTGGCTGCCGATTCCGCCATTTCATTCCCCCGCAAGCCTACGTGACCAGGAATCCATGCACACACCACGCTCACGCCAGAAGCGTGTAAAACTTGGAGGGCATCCTGTATCCGCTGCACAATAGGGTGGTAGTTGTACAGCTGCCGTAGGCTTTGAAGTGCACTGAGGGAATCACTCAGGATTAAGCAGTTCCCCAACTTTCGTCGACGTACGTTTAAAATAGCCCGGTATATTGCATACAGCTCTGCGGTAAAAATGGAAGTGCTAGTGTGGAATCCGAATGTATAGGGTTCGGTTCCACACACGTAAGCACAACCAACACCATCTGAATTCTTGGACCCATCGGTGTAAATTTTAATATGGTCCTGATATTGCGATAAAAATTCTAAAAAGCATGTGCGCATACTAGACATAGACATGGTAGATTTATCGTGTGGGGTCATGCCCAGATCAACGTGGGGCGCTCTGCACAACCAAGGAGGGTATGTCCTCTCTCCCCTAGGATACATCTTGGGCATTTCGCTATTAAGACGTCTAAGGAGCTCCCGGAAACGAAAACCAGGTGGCTTTGGTTTTATAGAAGTGTTCCTATAACGCACGTCCATGGAGGTGTTAAAGAACGGCGCAAACGTTGGAAGTGTGGGCATGCAATTAAGTCCACAGCCATAATTTGCTAATAGCATGTTGCGCCTGTACTGCAGAGGAGGTTCTGCGGACTCAGCATACAGGCTTATAACTCGGCTCGTTGGAAATGCCCCAACTGCTATACGTATGCCACAATTATGGACTGTGTCTAACCTCTTCAGCACATATGCTCTTGCTGAGCCATAAACGATACTACCATAATCTAATTTGGAACGTATGAGTGTGCGATACAGTCGCAATAACACGGTACGATCCGCTCTCCACGATTTACCACTTAGTACCCGCAAGATATTTAAAGATCGGTCACATCGTGCTTTCAGTTGTGCTATATGCGACGACCAACTAAGTTTTCTATCAAATATCAATCCAAGGAACCTCGTCTCATCTGCAAAAGGTAGTAGATCAGCGCCTAGCCGGAGCCTTGGAGGTAGTCGACTCCGCTGACGCCAGAAGTTAACACAGACGGTTTTCTCAGCAGAGAATCGGAAGCCGTTCTTTAAACTCCAAACCTTAAGGTTGTCCAAGGTGGTCTGGAGACGGCGCTCTAAAAACGAAGTGCGCTGAGATGTACAGTAGACGGCAAAGTCGTCTACAAATAGGCATGACGAGACACCCGGAGGTACACATTTCGAGATAGAATTAATCGCAATAGCAAAGAGCGTAACACTTAGCACCGATCCCTGTGGTCCACCGTTCTCTTGAACGAAAAGGTTCGAGTGAGTGAGTGAGTGTGTGGGGCTTTAGGGCCCGTCGACATCAAGGTCATTTGGGCCCTAAGTCAACACTAAAACCTAAAAGCTATAAAAATATTTGTTAAAAGGTAAAATATAATAAAAACACTCAACTGTTAAAAAGGACATAAAAAACCATCTAAAGCCTATAATTTAAAATCTCTAAAATAAATATAAAATGCAAGTTAGACTTGTTTATTAAAACCAATTTTAAAAACAAACCGCAGTGCCTTATTCACGGCTACTGCGTCGTCACCTAAAACACCGTGCAAGTTAGGCTCCAAGCACAAAGACTGGCGAACGCGGGCGTACTGCGGGCAATCCAGCAGTACATGCCGCACAGTGAGGCGTACGGCACACGGAGCACACACTGGGGCCGGTTCCCCTCTCAACAAATGACCATGAGTACCTCGTGTGTGCCCAATTCTCAGCCGGGTGAGTATCACCTCGGCTCCCCGGTTATCCCTGCAGGAAGTTAGCCAGGGTCGTACGCTGTCTTTAATTGCCCGGAGTTGTGTGCCTTGTAAAGCTGTCCAGGAGTGCTGCCAAGCAGAGAGGAGTTGGCGACGGAAAAAACGTTGCACGTCCTGGAATGGCACTGTAGTTGTTAAACTCCGGGGCAAACGGCAAGCAGACTTAGCAGCCGCGTCCGCCTCCTCGTTCCCGCAAATCCCAACATGGCCTGGGGTCCAAGTAAAAACAAAATTGTATCCGCGACTGAGCATTTGCGAGATCTGGGTCTGTATTTTTAAAACCAGTGTGTGAGCGGTAGTGTGCTGTTGTAAGGCCTGAAGCGCACTTAGACAGTCAGTGCAGACGATAAAAGAGCCAGGAGCTAACTTGCAAATAAAAAGGAGCAAATAAAAGATGGCATATAGCTCTGCTGAGAAGACCGAAGTGGAGTCCAGAAGTCGAAATTTATGAGTCTCACCGTTAGTGAAGAATGCGCAACCCGTAGCGTTACCTAACTGGGAACCGTCTGTAAAGACCGGAACGTAGTTAGGTTAACGGCCCAGTAATTCGGCAAAAAGTTGTTGGAACACCGAATGTGGAGTAGCGAGTCTAGGGTTGTTTGAAAGAGTTAGATCGAACCGCGCACGATTGAGCTGCCATGCAGGATAAGGGCAGATGGACGACCTCTCCACGCGAGGCATTCGGATGCCATGGGAATGTAGGTGATCCCGAAATCTTATTCCCACGGGGCGTGTCCGAGCACCAGGGCGCATATAACGGTGGACTAAATCTGGACACAGAACTGGTTTAAAACAAGGATGATTGGGATGACTTGCCAGCTTCGAGACGTATGAGCAGAGTAACATCGAGCGACGAATATGCAGTGGAGGTTCGCCTGAGTCTGCATACAGGCAGTCGACTCGACTGGTGCGGAATGCTCCTGTGGCAAGGCGGATGCCAGTGTGATGCACGGTGTCTAAAAGGCGAAGTTTAGAGGCGGTCGCTGCGCCATAAATAAAACTGCCATAGTCCAGCTTGGACCGAACCAGAGAGCGGTACAGCCTCAACATTACCGTGCGATCGCCCCCCCAAGATGCTCCAGATAATACCTTCAGCACCCGAAGAGAACGATCGCAAGAGGCTCGAAGGTGACGAATGTGGTGCTCCCAATTTAACTGTCGGTCCAAGTAGAGGCCCAAGAACTTCAGGTGTGAGACAAATGGCAGGGGTGTGCCGTTCAAATGAAGATCAGGAGGCGGGTGAATACCTCGTAGGCGGTGAAAGTGGATACACTGCGTCTTCGCAGCTGAAAAACGGAAGCCGTTTTGAAGCGCCCAAGCTGCTAGCTGGGTAATGGTCAGCTGCAGTTGGCGCTCAATGTGATCTATGTTGGCAGACCTATAATAGACTGCGAAGTCGTCAACATAGAGGGATGATGGAATTCCACTTCGAACGGCACTAGTGATGCCGTTAATCGCTACGGCAAAAAGGGTGACGCTCAAAATTGACCCTTGAGGTACGCCGTTCTCCTGTATCCGCTCCCGTGATATAGTGTTTCCTATGCGAACCCGAAAACGGCGAAGTTTTAAAAAGTTGCATAGGAATTCGGGTAGATGACCACGCATACCGTAACCATGTAGGTTACGGAGTATGCCGTACCGCCAAGTGGTGTCATAAGCCTTCTCCAGGTCGAGGAACACGCCCACGGCGTGCTGTTTCAGTAAAAACGCATCGGAAATATACCCCTCAAGGCGTGTTAGATTATCGACACTTGAGCGATGGCGACGAAAACCGCATTGCAAGTTGGACAGATGGTTATGTTTCTCTAGCCACCAATTTAACCGAGCGTTTACCATTCGCTCGAATGTCTTACAGATGACACTCGTCAGGCAAATGGGGCGGTAGCTAGATGGAAGCGTGCGGTACTTTCCGGGTCGAGGGATGGGGATGACAATACCCTCTCGCCAGGAGGAAGGGAAAACTCGCTCATGCCAAATGCGGTTATAGATGTTTAACAGGAAACATAGCGCCTCAGATGGAAGATGTAGCAGCATCTGTCGGTGCACGTCATCGGGACCTGGAGAAGAATCTTTTGCTAACGCTAGAGAATGGGCGAGCTCGGCAGCGGTAAACGGTTGGTTGTACGGCTCGGTGCAGTCACTATTAAAATTTAGTTGTACCCGCTCCGCCTTTTCCTTAATAGGCAGGAAGAGAGCGTCATAGCGGGCAGTTTGGCTAGTAGCAGCAAATGTTGTAGCTAAGGCTTCTGCTATGTCCTGCTCGGTGGTGCACATGGAACCGTTGATGGCAAGGCCCGGAATTACCGTCCGGCGATACTTGCCATACATCCGCCGAACAGCTGACCATATTTGTTGGGTAGAGCTGCGCCGGGAAAGCGAAGACACATAGGCTTCCCAAGATGTACGCTTTGCGTTGCGCAGTATAAAGCGTGCCCTAGCGCGAGAACGTTTGAAGGCGACAAAGTTCCCTTCAGTCGGGTGCCGCTGAAAAACGCGCAAAGCACGTTTGCGTGCTTTGACTGCCAAACTGCATTCCTCAGACCACCACGGTACAGGGATACGCCGTGGTGTAGATGAACCTCGATGATTTGATTGATTTTGTGGATTTTGGGGCGCTCAACAGCGCGGTCATCAGCGCCCTAAAGGATCTATGCGTTCTAAAATCTAGATAAAACAAAATCTAAAAGAACATACATCGTAGGTAAAAAACAAGCACATCCCGTACGCCAAAGGCTAAAAGACGCGTAAAATCATAGGACAGTTAAAAGTGGATAAAAACGTAAACACTAAAGTCTAAAGTTAACATTTAAGAGTAGGTTAAAAACCTTGGCCACCGCTGTCTCTTCATCCGCGAGTATCTCCGCCAAGCTGGCTGGCAGCTTGAGAGAACTGCGGAGACGTTCAAGACTAGAACAGGCACAGAGAACATGACGGACCGTCAGCGCTGCTCCGCAAAGCGGGCAAACCGGAGCTGGAGCCCTGTTTAATAAATAACTATGGGTAAAATAGCAGTGGCCAAGGCGTAACCGAGCCAATCGCACTTCCTCGGGACGGGACGGACGGCAGGACGTTACCCAAGGGATCGGAAGAGCTTTGACACAGCGGAGCTTGTTTCTGCGCAGGGCGGACCACTCCCCTCGCCAGGATGACAACACAGCTCTGCGCAATTCTAGACGTAGGTCTTCCGATGTCACCGTGGATATGTTAACCATGGGCTGTGAGGTCGCCGTCTTCGCTGCTGAATCTGCTAGCTCATTCCCTGAAAGGCCCACGTGTCCGGGGACCCAAGCACACACCACGCTAACGCCGGAGGCGTCGATAACGTGGAGGGCGTCCTGGATTCGCTGTACAAGGGGATGAAAGTTGTACATCTGACGTAGGCTCTGAAGCGCGCTAAGGGAATCGCTGAGTATTAAGTAGTCACCCATGTTTCGTCGGCGTACGTGTAGAATGGCTCGGTATAGGGCGTAAAGCTCTGCGGTAAAAATAGACGTGATGCTATGGAATCCGAATGTATATTGTTCGGATCCAGAAACATAAGCGCATCCAACGCCATTTGAGGTTTTAGAACCATCGGTAAATATTAAAACACGATCACTATAACGTGATAAAAATTCTAAAAAGTAGCTGTGGATAGTACAAGGAGCCGTCGTAGACTTGTCGCATTTGGTCATGTACAGATCGACTGATGGCGGTCCACGCAGCCAAGGAGGGTACACTCTCTCGCCCATAGAGAACATCCTAGGGATTGTAATATTGTGTTTGCGGAGGAGCTCCCGGAGGCGAAAACCAGGTGGCTTTGGACTGAGAGTAGTGTTCCGATAGCGCGCATCTAGCGTGGTGTTGAAGAATGGCGCGAACGTGGGATGCGTAGGCATGCAAAATAGTCTGCAGCCATAATTAGCTAATAAAAGAACACGCCGGTACCTAAGAGGGGGTTCAGCAGCTTCGGCGTGCAGACTGATGACCGGACTGGTAGGAAAGGCTCCAATAGCTATCCGTAGGCCGCAATTATGGACCGTATCTAACTTTTTCAACACTGATGGACGTACTGATGAAAAAACGATGCAGCCATAATCCAGTTTGGATCGTATCAGTGTGCGGTAAAGTCGCAGCAACACTGTGCGATCTGCTCCCCACGATTTGCCACTTAGTACCCGCAGAATTTGTAGGGAACGGTCACAACGCGCTCGCAGCTGTGCTATGTGAGATGACCAGTTAAGTGCTCTGTCGAAGACCAATCCCAGGAATCGTGTGTGATCTGCATAAGGAAGTAAATGCGGGCCCAAACGGAGTGAAGGAGGTGGTCGACTCCGACGGCGCCAGAAATTCACACATATGGTTTTCTCCGCAGAGAACCGAAAGCCGTGTCTCAGGCTCCAGTCATGCAGATGGTCCAAGCATTGTTGTAAGCACCGCCCGATAGAAGGTGTGCGCGGAGAAGTGCAATAGATCGCAAAGTCATCTACGAATAAACAGGACGACACGCCTGGAGGAACACATTGCGAGATAGGATTAATAGCTATAGCAAACAGGGTGACGCTAAGGACCGAACCCTGAGGTACACCGTTCTCCTGTATAAAAGGATTTGAAAGAACCGAGCCGACCCGTACTCGGAAGAAGCGCTGTTTTAGGAACTCCTTAAGAAAAAGTGGTAGGCGGCCACGAATGTTCCAACTGTGTAGAGTACGGAGCAATCCTGCCCGCCAACAGGTATCATATGCTCTCTCTAGGTCAAAGAATATCCCAACGGTTTGACAACCCTTCAGGAAGCCGTTCATGATATGTGTCGACATCGACACAAGGTGGTCTACTGTGCAACGACGTCGACGAAAACCGCATTGGATATTTGTTAGCAGGTTGTGTCGTTCCAGCCACCACACCAGCCGTGCGTTAATCATGCGTTCTAGCACTTTGCAGACACAGCTGGTGAGAGAAATAGGACGGTAGCTAGAGCAGAGATGACGGTCCTTTCCGGGTTTCAAAATAGGTATGATTGTGGCCTCCCGCCACTTTTCAGGGAAAGTGCCATCAACCCATATACGGTTATAGAGATCCAGCAGGAATGTCTTGCCTTCAGGTGAGAGCTGTTGTAACATGCGGACGTGGATACCATCTGGCCCTGGCGCTGATAGTCGCGATGCTGAAAGAGCGTGTTCCAACTCTGCCATGGTGAAAAGGCGGTTATAGTCCTCGAGGTTTCTAGATCGAAAGCAGAAACCTCGAGATTCTACCCGAGTTTTTATTGAGAGGAACTCAGGTGCATAATTATCGGAGCTAGACACGTGGGCGAAAGCACTGCCAAGGGTATTAGCCACTTCAAACGGTTCCACGACGAAGCCCGCAGGAGTTCTCAGACCAGCGATCGGCATGTAGGTCGATTTGCCGGCCACGCGCCTTATCTTATCCCATACAACAGAGGAGAGTGTATGTCGGTTGAAAGAGGACACAAATGTTTTCCAAGTTGTCTGTTTGCTATTCTTGATTATGTACCTAGACCTGGCACGCATTTTCTTGTACTCAATCAGGTTCTCCAGTGTAGGATGTCGTTGGAAAACTCTGAGAGCACGCCTACGAGCACGAATAGCATTCCGGCAATCGGTCGTCCACCAGGGAACAGGAGGGCGACGAGGGTTGGTGGTTGAGCGAGGAATAGAATGCTCCGCGGCGGAAAGGATCTGCTCTGTAAGGTGCTCAACTAAGGCGTCCACAGAATCTTGCGCGTCGTAGCTAAACACAGCCAGCTGGGTGTAAAGGGCCCAGTTGGCGTGATCGAGGCGCCAGGTAGGCAAACGGGCGGAGTGAAAGTCATGTGCTAAGAGGCTAACAAGGCACGGAAAGTGATCACTAGAATGCAGGTCAGAGATGACACTCCATTGTAGGGAAAGTGCTAGCTGAGGTGAACAAACTGCCAAGTCGAGATGCGAAAAGGTGTTGAAAGCATCCGATAGAAACGTAGGTTCTCCGGTGTTCAAGAGAACCAGGTTACTGCTGTCAAGGAATTCGGCAATAACTTTGCCTCTCGCACAGGATCGAGCTGAGCCCCAGAGATGGTGGTGGGCATTTAGGTCTCCTATCAACAGAAAGGGTGTAGGGAGCTGAGAGACCAACCCCTGTAGCTCACTAAGTGAGAGGTCAGCAGATGGCGGGACATAGACACTGCAGACGGCGAATTGCACAGTCGGGAGAACAATCCGTACAGCAACCGACTGTATGGCAGTCTGTAAAGGTATAATATCTACATATGTATCATCTCTGACGAGCACCATTGTGCCTCCATGCGCTGGAATGCCCTCTTCCGGATCAAGGTCATGCCTAAATGACGTGTACCGCCGGAGTGTAGAGGTGTCTTGGGGACGCAGCTTGGTCTCTTGTAAGCACACGACTTTAGGGTTATGCTTATTGAGCAACAAATCAAGCTCCGCTCGATGTGCTCGAAATCCGCGAATGTTCCATTGAAGAATAGCCATTGGAGGTATGGGATAAGATGGTAATAGTTACGCAACGTTATGTTGATTTCGGCGGTGGTCGAACGAGTTTACCCTTTTTCTTGGGTGTCGGGCTAACACCTTTAACGTCCAGTTTATCCGGGCGCTTTTTACTAGACGTCCGGACTGTGTGATCCGTATCCTCTTGTTCCATTTCTTCAGCGGATGAGGTCCCTTTCCCTATTGAGAACTTCGGTTCGAGAGCCTCGAACCGATTGGAAATAGAGATCGACGGAGATGACGGTCGTCGATCCGAGACCTCTCCGGAAGACTCCTCAGAGGTGGAACTTTTAGTTGCCCGAGGATTTTTCTTTCTGCGCATCGGCCGATCCGTATCCTTCAGAAAATCAGACCGTTGATAGCTGGTCTTAAAAGTTTTGGGTGGTGGCACGTACACAACTGGCTTAGTAGGCTTCGTAGAGCTCGATGCTCTGACCGGAGACCTGGGAGGTGTTTTCTTCCCTGCGGGTGCTTTGGACGAGGTAGAAGTAGATTGAGATGTCTTGACAGGCTTCGGAGCTACTGATGGACTAAGGATTCTGTCAGAGATACTAGCCTCACTGATATCGCTGGTCTGAGTTGCCATCTCCCTTCGCGGGACCGGCTTAGCTACTACTGAGCTATAGGTACCGGACATCGCAACGGAGGGCATGCGAGTACGTGCGAGTTTCCGGGCTTCCGAGAAGGATAGCTTCTCTTTCACCCGGATCTCCTGAATCTCCTTTTCCTCGCGGAACCGTGGGCAATCTCTGAAGCTGGAAGCGTGTTCGCCAGCACAGTTCACACATTTTACGGGTGAGGTGCACTCACCTTCGTGCAGCGACATCGCACAATTCATACACGTAGGCGCACCATTACAGAAGTCCTTAGTGTGGCCGAAGCGCTGACATCTGTAGCAACGTAAGGGATTCGGGATATATGGTCGTACCTCGATGACTTCATACCCTGCCCTAAGCCTTTGTGGGAGATCTACCCGATCAAAGGTCAGGAACAGGGTACGGGTAGGCACCAATTCCCCTCGCTCTCTTCGCTGGACACGATATACAGCTGTCACGCCTTGGTCTTTCAGGTTCTGCTGGATCTCCTCGTTGGTCATTCCGTCCAGCGCACGGGTGTTCACCACACCGCGCGAGGAGTTCAGGGTCTTGTGTACGGAAACGCTCACCGGATAACTGCCTAGAATGTTGGCCTTCAAGAGCGCTGCTGCCTGGGAGACGGAATGCGCTTCCACCAGCAGCGTGCCATTGCGCGAACGAGTACATGATTTTACCGGGCCAGCTATCTTGTCTAATCCTTTCTGGATGGCGAAAGGGTTCACTGATGCAAATGTCTTATCAGTCTGTTCTGCTTATCACCAAGTAGCGAGGACCACTAGACTCGACTACTTCTTTTCCATTTCTACAATTGTTGGGGTTGTTTTTTTGTTGAAGGTTTAACATATGTGTTGGCATAAATTTCATCCCCCAATGCTCCCCACCCACCACGGAGCCCAACAAGGGGTCATCCCACTGGGATGACAGGGCTACATAGGGGATATAGCGGGCTCGCCGTCCCACTCACCCTGGAGTTCAGTGTATCACCTTGTCCTGGCCGATTGATTAGGGGTGGGTTAGTCCCTAACCTCCCGTTTAGGCGAAGCAGAAGCCAAAGTAGTGTATTAGAAATGCGTACCCTCCCCGAATTCAGAAAAAAAAACTGTTACGAGCTCAGATACGCATCCCTCAACCACCAGGACTAACCTTTCCACCGACACGGGTCTCCACGCACGGCCGACACGTGGGTGGGCCTGTTGACCGTCTCCCTCAACCACGAAGAGGAGCCCACACCAGGGAGACTGTTGGCTCGGGACCCCGGGATCGCCAATACCCGTACCTACCGAAGTAGGCCCCTGGGGGGGATGAACCTCGAGGAATGCTGGATTCTGCTGCGAGCAGGATCGAGCAAGTAAAATATTCGACCATTTCGTCGATGGTGTCGAAACCGTCATCGATAAGGTTTATCAGGGAATGGAATTTTCCCCAATTAGCTTTGGAAATAATCCAGCGAGGATGTCGAGAAGGTACACATTGGCGGCCAGAAAAATGAATGTTAATGGGGTAATGATCACTGCCAAAGAGGTCGGAAAGTACTGTCCACTCAAGTAGTGGAACTAATGACGGACTGCAGAAGGAAAGGTCTAGTACGGAATGTGTACCATAAGCGGATGATAGGAATGTCGGGTCACCAGTATTTAGCAGAAGCAGGTCAGACTTATCGAAGACGTCTACGAGGAGGCATCCACGGGCGTCATCGGTGTCTGATCCCCAGAGCGTGTGCTTGGCATTCAAATCTCCCACAAGGAGTAGTGGTGAGGGGAGCTGAGCCAATAAAGCTTGAAGATCACGCTCTGGAACTATACTGAGCGGCGGCAGGTACATGTTGCATATGGTAAAACTGATGCTCTCCAGCTGTAGCCGAACGGCCACAGCTTGCAATGGTGTGGTGAGAGGAACGTGGGCGGCTGAGATGTTAGGCGCCACTAAGGTAGCAACGCCACCGCTTGCACGCATACCTGCAAGAGAAATTTTAAAAAGCAAAACTAAACACATCTTCAGTTGTCAAACCGCTTGTTTCAAAGTAGTTTGAAAATAGGGAAAACATACAGCAGAGATGTCCAGGGCAGAAGAGGTGATGGAAGCCGTGTCGGCTCTACAGAGCATGGACACTGAAGAGGTCCTGAACTTCCCTCGTATTGCATTCGATGAGATGGAATACGAGGGGTTTGACCCAAAGCGAACCATGGCCATCCTGCTGAAGAGAGTAAGAGAGAAAGGCAGCGGATCAGAGAGGATAGGGGATGAGGAAGTGGACACAAAGAGCAATAAGTTCATCCTAAATGAACTTGCTACTCTAGCTTTTGTGGCTGCTTGTCGAGGTAACAAGATAACCTCTAAGATCATCCCCAAGAGCTCCGACAACGCAGCCGACTGGCTGGGGAGGATGGAGAGAAAGTACACAATAGTTGAATCTTCTTCCAGGAGAAGGGGCTATGGGAAAGAAGACATCACTCTAAAAAGAATTATGGCTTGCTTTGCCCACATTGTTCTTGATGCTGTACATCAGGGAAAGTTCACCCCAACTCTGACCCCGACTACAATCAAGAACTTGAGAAACCCTCCAAAGGTCATCTGCTGCTCAGTCTTCGGGACATTGATCCCTCCAGTTCCCAGCTGGGAGAGTGAGATACACTACACGACGTTGCTATTTGCTTGGTTATGGCATCAAAGTTGCTTCGATGCTATCATCAATAGCAATCACAATGTAGAGAATGTGGAGAGATTTGCTCGCTTCCAGCTGGCATCTGACCACTTTTCAGTTACCATGAAAGAAGAGAGAATGATCAAGTGGGAAATTGCGGTCAGGAACCACCAAGGTCTGCTCACTCTGAAGCAGGGCTCAGGTGCTCCTGGGATCACAGAGATGGCTCAGAAGTGGAAGCAGGAAGTGAAGTCCAAGATAGAAATACTGGACCTGCACCACAGGATCGAGACTCCACGATTTGCAGCTGGGAGTCCGCCAGATCAACCCTCCGCAAAGAAACTCAAACCAGGGACGCCAAGCGCCGGACCAGCATCTCCCGAAGAAATGGAGGCTGAAAGCGCCAGAGGACCCTCGCCACCTGCACCCGAGGGCCTGGCTGCATTGGGAGCCCGTGCTGCTTCTCCTCACCAACCAGGCGCCCAAGCTGCAGGGGCAGCTGGAAGAAGGAAGAAGTCCCCATCTCCTAGAGTGTAGTGTTTTAACACTACGGCTCTTTTAAGAGCCACCCATCAGCTGGCACTCCCTTGTTCTAGAAGGTTGACCCTTATAGGTTAGTTTGGTTTTGCTTAGTTTCTTAGTTTGTCCTCCGGTCTTTGTGTGAAAAGGTTCGAGAAAAAAAAACCGAGCCAACGCTTACTCGGAATACGCGGTCTTTCAAGAATTCCTGAAGGAAGAGTGGTAGGCGTCCACGTATATTCCAGATGTGCAGAGTACGTAGCAACCCTGCACGCCAACACGTATCATAAGCCTTTTCGAGGTCAAAGAATATTCCGACTGTTTGACAGTTTTTAAGAAAGCCGTTCATAATCTGTGTCGACATGGACACAAGATGATCCATTGTTGAACGGCGTCGTCGAAAACCGCACTGGATGTTATTCAGTAGGTTGTGCGTTTCCAGCCACCATACCAACCGCCCATTTATCATGCGTTCCATCACCTTGCAGACGCAACTGGTGAGGGAAATAGGACGGTAGCTAGAAGGGAGGTGACGGTCCTTGCCAGCTTTCAAGATAGGTATAATGGTGGCTTCTCGCCACTTGTCCGGAAACGTGGCTTCAACCCAAACACGGTTATAGACCTCGAGCAGGAATGCCTTACCTTCAGGTGAGAGATGTAACATTTGAACATGGATTCCGTCCGGTCCTGGTGCTGTGAGTCGCGATGATGAAAGAGCGTGTTCTAACTCCGCCAAGGTGAAGAGGCGGTTATAATCCTCAAGGTTTCTGGAACTGAACACGAAACCATGATGATGGGGGCGTGATGATGATGATGTGTATAGGGGCGCTCAACTACGGCGGTCATCAGCGCCCTTTAAAAAAAAGTCATGGCAAAAGCCAGATATAAAAATTTCTAAAAATATATACTATTATCTATAAACCTGTAAAAACTACACACATATATACTACAAAAAAAACAAAAAAAAGATACTTGAGGTTAAATTCTAAAATCCACAGCTGAAACAAATGCTAAAACTTTGCCCACTGCCGTTTCGTCATCCGCGAGGATATCCGCCAAGCTGGCCGGCAGCTGGAGAGACCTGCGGAGACGTGCCAAGCTATAACAATCTAAAAGCAAGTGACGAACAGTCAGGTCACCACTGCACAGTGGGCAAACGGGAACCGGCGTTCTATTCAATAAAAAGCTGTGGCTAAAGTAACAATGCCCAATGCGCAACCGGGCCAAAGTCACCTCCTCGCGACGAGATGACCGACAGGAGGTAACCCAGGGAATCGGAAGTTCCTTAATAGATCGAAGTTTATTATCGCGGAGAGCGGACCACTCTTCCTGCCAGCAGGTTAGCACAGCTCTCCGTAATACCGCCCTAAAATCTTCCGATGTCACACATGGTAGTCGAACCCTGGGCTTCATGGTAGCCGTCTTGGCTGCCGAATCCGCCATTTCATTCCCCCGCAAGCCTACGTGACCAGGAATCCATGCACACACCACGCTCACGCCAGAAGCGTGTAAAACGTGGAGGGCATCCTGTATCCGCTGCACAATAGGGTGGTAGTTGTACAGCTGCCGTAGGCTTTGAAGTGCACTGAGGGAATCACTCAGGATTAAGCAGTTCCCCAACTTTCGTCGACGTACGTGTAAAATGGCCCGGTATATTGCATACAGCTCTGCGGTAAAAATGGAAGTGCTAGTGTGGAATCCGAATGTATAGGGTTCGGTTCCACACACGTAAGCACAACCAACGCCATCTGAATTCTTGGACCCATCGGTGTAAATTTTAATATGGTCCTGATATTGCGATAAAAATTCTAAAAAGCATGTGCGCATACTAGACATAGACATGGTAGATTTATCGTGTGGGGTCATGCCCAGATCAACGTGGGGCGCACTGCACAACCAAGGAGGGTATGTCCTCTCCCCCCTAGGATACATCTTGGGCATTTCGCTATTAAGACGTCTAAGGAGCTCCCGGAAACGAAAACCAGGTGGCTTTGGTTTTATAGAAGTGTTCCTATAACGCACTTCCATGGAGGTGTTAAAGAACGGCGTAAACGTTGGATGTGTGGGCATGCAATTAAGTCCACAGCCATAATTTGCTAATAGCATGTTGCGCCTGTACTGCAGAGGAGGTTCTGCGGACTCAGCATACAGGCTTATAACTCGGCTCGTTGGAAATGCCCCAACTGCTATACGTATGCCACAATTATGGACTGTGTCTAACCTCTTCAGCACATATGCTCTTGCTGAGCCATAAACGATACTACCATAATCTAATTTGGAACGGATGAGTGTGCGATACAGTCGCAATAACACGGTACGATCCGCTCCCCACGATTTACCACTTAGTACCCGCAAGATATTTAAAGATCGGTCACATCGTGCTTTCAGTTGTGCTATATGCTACGACCAACTAAGTTTTCTATCAAATATCAATCCAAGGAACCTCGTCTCATCTGCAAAAGGTAGTAGATCAGCGCCTAGCCGGAGCCTTGGAGGTAGTCGACTCCGCTGACGCCAGAAGTTAACACAGACGGTTTTCTCAGCAGAGAATCGGAAGCCGTTCTTTAAACTCCAAACCTTAAGGTTGTCCAAGGTGGTCTGGAGGCGGCGCTCTAAAAACGAAGTGCGCTGAGATGTACAGTAGACGGCAAAGTCGTCTACAAATAGGCATGACGAGACACCCGGAGGTACACATTTCGAGATAGAATTAATCGCAATAGCAAAGAGCGTAACACTTAGCACCGATCCCTGTGGTACACCGTTCTCTTGAACGAAAAGGTTCGAGTGAGTGAGTGAGTGTGTGGGGCTTTAGGGCCCGTCGACATCAAGGTCATTTGGGCCCTAAGTCAACACTAAAACCTAAAAGCTATAAAAATATTTGTTAAAAGGTAAAATATAATAAAAACACTCAACTGTTAAAAAGGACATAAAAAACCATCTAAAGCCTATAATTTAAAATCTCTAAAATAAATATAAAATGCAAGTTAGACTTGTTTATTAAAACCAATTTTAAAAACAAACCGCAGTGCCTTATCCACGGCTACTGCGTCGTCACCTAAAACACCGTGCAAGTTAGGCTCCAAGCACAAAGACTGGCGAACGCGGGCGTACTGCGGGCAATCCAGCAGTACATGCCGCACAGTGAGGCGTACGGCACACGGAGCACACACTGGGGCCGGTTCCCCTCTCAACAAATGACCATGAGTACCTCGTGTGTGCCCAATTCTCAGCCGGGTGAGTATCACCTCGGCTCGCCGGTTATCCCTGCAGGAAGTTAGCCAGGGTCGTACGCTGTCTTTAATTGCCCGGAGTTGTGTGCCTTGTAAAGCTGTCCAGGAGTGCTGCCAAGCAGAGAGGAGTTGGCGACGGAAAAAACGTTGCACGTCCTGGAATGGCACTGTAGTTGTTAAACTCCGGGGCAAACGGCAAGCAGACTTAGCAGCCGCGTCCGCCTCCTCGTTCCCGCAAATCCCAACATGGCCTGGGGTCCAAGTAAAAACAAAATTGTATCCGCGACTGAGCATTTGCGAGATCTGGGTCTGTATTTTTAAAACCAGTGTGTGAGCGGTAGTGTGCTGTTGTAAGGCCTGAAGCGCACTTAGACAGTCAGTGCAGACGATAAAAGAGCCAGGAGCTAACTTGCAAATAAAAAGGAGCAAATAAAAGATGGCATATAGCTCTGCTGAGAAGACCGAAGTGGAGTCCAGAAGTCGAAATTTATGAGTCTCACCGTTAGTGAAGAATGCGCAACCCGTAGCGTTACCTAACTGGGAACCGTCTGTAAAGACCGGAACGTAGTTAGGGTAACGGCCCAGTAATTCGGCAAAAAGTTGTTGGAACACCGAATGTGGAGTAGCGAGTCTAGGGTTGTTTGAAAGAGTTAGATCGAACCGCGCACGATTGAGCTGCCATGCAGGATAAGGGCAGATGGACGACCTCTCCACGCGAGGCATTCGGATGCCATGGGAATGTAGGTGATCCCGAAATCTTATTCCCACGGGGCGTGTCCGAGAATCAGGGCGCATATAACGGTGGACTAAATCTGGACACAGAACTGGTTTAAAACAAGGATGATTGGGATGACTTGCCAGCTTCGAGACGTATGAGCAGAGTAACATCGAGCGACGGATATGCAGTGGAGGTTCGCCTGAGTCTGCATACAGGCAGTCGACTCGACTGGTGCGGAATGCTCCTGTGGCAAGGCGGATGCCAGTGTGATGCACGGTGTCTAAAAGGCGAAGTTTAGAGGCGGTCGCTGCGCCATAAATAAAACTGCCATAGTCCAGCTTGGACCGAATCAGAGAGCGGTACAGCCTCAACATTACCGTGCGATCGCCCCCCCCCCAAGATGCTCCAGATAATACCTTCAGCACCCGAAGAGAACGATCGCAAGAGGCTCGAAGGTGACGAATGTGGTGCTCCCAATTTAACTGTCGGTACAAGTAGAGGCCCAAGAACTTCAGGTGTGAGACAAATGGCAGGGGTGTGCCGTTCAAATGAAGATCAGGAGGCGGGTGAATACCTCGTAGGCGGTGAAAGTGGATACACTGCGTCTTCGCAGCTGAAAAACGGAAGCCGTTTTGAAGCGCACAAGCTGCTAGCTGGGTAATGGTCAGCTGCAGTTGGCGCTCAATGTGATCTATGTTGGCAGACCTATAATAGACTGCGAAGTTGTCAACATAGAGGGATGATGGAATTCCACTTCGAACGGCACTAGTGATGCCGTTAATCGCTACGGCAAAAAGGGTGACGCTCAAAATTGACCCTTGAGGTACGCCGTTCTCCTGTATCCGCTCCCGTGATATAGTGTTTCCTATGCGAACCCGAAAACGGCGAAGTTTTAAAAAGTTGCATAGGAATTCGGGTAGATGACCACGCATACCGTAACCATGTAGGTTACGGAGTATGCCGTACCGCCGAGTGGTGTCATAAGCCTTCTCCAGGTCGAGGAACACGCCCACGGCGTGCTGTTTCAGTAAAAACGCATCGGAAATATACCCCTCAAGGCGTGTTAGATTATCGACACTTGAGCGATGGCGACGAAAACCGCATTGCAAGTTGGACAGATGGTTATGTTTCTCTAGCCACCAATTTAACCGAGCGTTTACCATTCGCTCGAATGTCTTACAGATGACACTCGTCAGGCAAATGGGGCGGTAGCTAGATGGAAGCGTGCGGTACTTTCCGGGTCGAGGGTTGGGGATGACAATACCCTCTCGCCAGGAGGAAGGGAAAACTCGCTCATGCCAAATGCGGTTATAGATGTTTAACAGGAAACATAGCGCCTCAGATGGAAGATGTAGCAGCATCTGTCGGTGCACGTCATCGGGACCTGGAGAAGAATCTTTTGCTAACGCTAGAGAATGGGCGAGCTCGGCAGCGGTAAACGGTTGGTTGTACGGCTCGGTGCAGTCACTATTAAAATTTAGTTGTACCCGCTCCGCCTTTTCCTTAATAGGCAGGAAGAGAGCGTCATAGCGGGCAGTTTGGCTAGTAGCAGCAAATGTTGTAGCTAAGGCTTCTGCTATGTCCTGCTCGGTGGTGCACATGGAACTGTTGATGGCAAGGCCCGGAATTACCGTCCGGCGATACTTGCCATACATCCGCCGAACAGCTGACCATATTTGTTGGGTAGAGCTGCGCCGGGAAAGCGAAGACACATAGGCTTCCCAAGATGTACGCTTTGCGTTGCGCAGTATAAAGCGTGCCCTAGCGCGAGAACGTTTGAAGGCGACAAAGTTCCCTTCAGTCGGGTGCCGCTGAAAAACGCGCAAAGCACGTTTGCGTGCTTTGACTGCCAAACTGCATTCCTCAGACCACCACGGTACAGGGATACGCCGTGGTGTAGATGAACCTCGATGATTTGATTGATTTTGTGGATTTTGGGGCGCTCAACAGCGCGGTCATCAGCGCCCTAAAGGATCTATGCGTTCTAAAATCTAGATAAAACAAAATCTAAAAGAACATACATCGTAGGTAAAAAACAAGCACATCCCGTACGCCAAAGGCTAAAAGACGCGTAAAATCATAGGACAGTTAAAAGTGGATAAAAACGTAAACACTAAAGTCTAAAGTTAACATTTAAGAGTAGTTTAAAAACCTTGGCCACCGCTGTCTCTTCATCCGCGAGTATCTCCGCCAAGCTGGCTGGCAGCTTGAGAGAACTGCGGAGACGTTCAAGACTAGAACAGGCACAGAGAACATGACGGACCGTCAGCGCTGCTCCGCAAAGCGGGCAAACCGGAGCTGGAGCCCTGTTTAATAAATAACTATGGGTAAAATAGCAGTGGCCAAGGCGTAACCGAGCCAATCGCACTTCCTCCCGACGGGACGGACGGCAGGACGTTACCCAAGGGATCGGAAGAGCTTTGACACAGCGGAGCTTGTTTCTGCGCAGGGCGGACCACTCCCCTCGCCAGGATGACAACACAGCTCTGCGCAATTCTAGACGTAGGTCTTCCGATGTCACCGTGGATATGTTAACCATGGGCTGTGAGGTCGCCGTCTTCGCTGCTGAATCTGCTAGCTCATTCCCTGAAAGGCCCACGTGTCCGGGGACCCAAGCACACACCACGCTAACGCCGGAGGCGTCGATAACGTGGAGGGCGTCCTGGATTCGCTGTACAAGGGGATGAAAGTTGTACATCTGACGTAGGCTCTGAAGCGCGCTAAGGGAATCGCTGAGTATTAAGTAGTCACCCATGTTTCGTCGGCGTACGTGTAGAATGGCTCGGTATAGGGCGTAAAGCTCTGCGGTAAAAATAGACGTGATGCTATGGAATCCGAATGTATATTGTTCGGATCCAGAAACATAAGCGCATCCAACGCCATTTGAGGTTTTAGAACCATCGGTAAATATTAAAACACGATCACTATAACGTGATAAAAATTCTAAAAAGTAGCTGTGGATAGTACAAGGAGCCGTCGTAGACTTGTCGCATTTGGTCATGTACAGATCGACTGATGGCGGTCCACGCAGCCAAGGAGGGTACACTCTCTCGCCCATAGAGAACATCCTAGGGATTGTAATATTGTGTTTGCGGAGGAGCTCCCGGAGGCGAAAACCAGGTGGCTTTGGACTGAGAGTAGTGTTCCGATAGCGCGCATCTAGCGTGGTGTTGAAGAATGGCGCGAACGTGGGATGCGTAGGCATGCAAAATAGTCTGCAGCCATAATTAGCTAATAAAAGAACACGCCGGTACCTAAGAGGGGGTTCAGCAGCTTCGGCGTGCAGACTGATGACCGGACTGGTAGGAAAGGCTCCAATAGCTATCCGTAGGCCGCAATTATGGACCGTATCTAACTTTTTCAACACTGATGGACGTGCTGATGAAAAAACGATTGATTTGATTTGATTGATTGAGTTGAGGGCGCTCAACTGCAAGGTCATTAGCGCCTCAACAGAAACGATGGTACAAAAGGCAAGGGAACTTGCCAATAAAAACGATTGTAAAAGTCAGGGAGTAAAACAGCGCGCTAAAAAGTTAAAATCACGGTAACGGTCGCACAGCCTCAAATGAACAACTCACGGAGCATCACAGAAGCATGGTATATATAGAAGTGGAGTGCCCTTAGTGCTAGTACTACCCCACCCTATAGCTAAAATCTAAATATGCAGTGCGAAGGGTATCTGCGATAGGAACTTAAAAACCTTTTGGACAGCTTGGGAGTCATCCCCTAGTACTGCTGCAAGACGGTCCGGCATGTTCAGGGTGGCACGAAGCGGTCCTAGGGAAGCACACTCCAACAGTATGTGACGGACTGACAGACTGTCCCCACACAACGGGCAAACTGGTGGCGGTACGCGCTTTAAAAGGTACGCGTGTGTAAAAGCGCAGTGTCCAATGCGTAGCCGGGCCAGAATCACTTCTTCGCGACGAGAAGAACGCTGCGAGGTCCTCCAAGGGGACGGAGTTTCCTTTACCTCTCGCAGTTTGTTACGACGAAGAGTCAGCCAGTCCTCGTGCCACCGCGAAAGCACTTCTCTCCGAATAACTAGCCTGAAGTCTTCAGAGGTGACGTAAGCAGTACGGATTTGGGGTGCTGTGGTTGCTGCCTTTGCCGCTAAATCCGCCTGCTCGTTGCCAGGCAAGCCAACGTGCCCAGGAATCCAAGCACAAACAACGCTAACACCAGAGGTGCTGAGAGCGTGAATGGCATCCTGGACACGCTGTACAATTGGATGTTAGTTGTACAGCTCATGCAAACACTGTAGAGCACTTAGGGAGTCACTCAGAATCAGGCAGTTACCCAGGTTGCGGCGGCGGACGTGCAATAGAGCCCGGTAGATAGCGTAGAGCTCCGCACTGAAAATGGAAGTGCAACTAGGTAGACCGAAAGTGTACGTGGCGTGTCCGCAGACAAATGCGCTTCCAACACCTTGGGTACTCTTGGAGCCGTCAGTGTAGATTAAAATCCGGTCACCATAGCGGGAAAGAAACTCTAAGAAACCGGAGCGGATAACGGACGCCGGCAGCAGAGATTTCCGAAACTCCAACATCCCAAGATCGACGGTGGAGGACGAACGTAGCCAAGGAGTATAAAGCCTCTCCCCCTTAGGAAAGAAACGAGGCAGTTGGAGAGCATGCTGCTGAAAAAGCTCCCGGAAACGAAAACCAGCAGGCTTGGGGTTATCCGGGCTATGCGTATAGCGTTGATCCAGCACTGCGTCGAAAAAGGAGGCTAACGTGGGGTGCGTAGACACACACCTTAGCCCACAGCCATAACTCCCTAACAGGACTGTTCGTCTACAGGAAAGAGGAGGTTCTCCTGCTTCGGCATAAAGGCTAACGACCGGGCTAGTTGGGAAGGCACCGGTAGCCAGACGAATGCCCCGGTTATGGACGACATCCAAGGATTTCAACACAGATGGACGGGCGGATGCGTAAACGACGGAGCCATAATCCATTTTGGATCTTACCAATGTGCGATATAGACGAAGCAAAGTTGTCCGATCCGCTCCCCAGGAAGTGCCACACAGTACCCGCAAGATGTTCAGCGAGCGGACACATCGCGCTTTCAGGTGTAGAATATGCGACGACCAGCTAAGTTTCCTGTCGAACGTCAGGCCCAGAAAGGTGGTCTCATCGGCAAAAGGAAGAATGGTTGGACCGAATCTGAGCAAAGGTGGTAACCGTCTGCGGCGACGCCAGAAGTTCACGCAGAGGGACTTTTCTGTGGAAAAACGGAAGCCGGTTTGGCGGCTCCATGCAAAAAGATTGTCCAAACATTGTTGCAGTCTGCGTTCCAAAAAGGGCGTGCGACGGGATGTACAATAGACGGCGAAGTCGTCTACGAAAAGACAGGAAGAAACTCCGGGAGGAATGCATTGTGTGATGGAATTGATGGCGACAGCGAAGAGGGTAACGCTTAAGACCGATCCCTGTGGCACGCCATTCTCTTGAACAAAGAGGTCCGAGTACACCGATCCGACCCTTACACGGAAAACGCGGTCTTTCAGGAAGTCTTGGATGAAAATTGGGAGGCGCCCACGCAGGTTACAGGCGTGCAGGGAGCGAAGAATGCCCGCTCTCCAACATGTATCGTAGGCCTTCTCGAGGTCGAAGAAGATCCCTACGGTTTGGCTGCGCTCAAGGAAGCCGTTCAATATTTGCGTCGACAGAGACACGAGATGATCGATAGTCGAACGCCGTCTACGGAAACCACACTGGGTATTGGTCAAGAGGTCGTGAGTTTCTAGCCACCATACCAACCGTCCATTAATCATCCGTTCCATTACCTTGCAAATGCAACTGGTAAGGGAAATGGGACGGTAGCTGGAGGGAACATAACGGTCCTTGCCAGGCTTCAGTAGGGGTATAACGGTGGCCTCCCGCCACATATCGGGGAAAGTGGTGTCAGCCCATACACGATTGTAGACATGGAGGAGGAAAGCCTTTCCTTCAGGAGAGAGCTGTTGCAACATGCGTATGTGAACGCCATCTGGTCCTGGTGCCGAAGATCGAGAAGATGACAGGACATGGTCTAGCTCCGTCATGGTGAAAAGACGATTGTAATCCTCTAGATTGGCAGAACGAAAGGAGAAGCCTTGGGATTCCACCTGAGCCTTCATAGCAAGGAAGTCGGGCAGATAGTTATCGGAGCTGGACACTTGAGCAAAAGTACGTGCTAGGGTGTTAGCAACATCGAAGCTATCCACGACAGCTCCGGCAGCGGTCTTAAGACCGGCGATTGGCGTGTGGGCCGGTTTCCCGACAACTCGCCGTAACTTATCCCATACCACAGAAGATGAGGTATGTTGGGTAAAGGAGGAAACGAACTTTCTCCAGGAGGCGGTTTTACTTTCCTTTATGATCTGCCGAGCCTGGGCACGCATTTTCTTGTAAGTTACCAAGTTGTCCAGTGTTGGGTGATGCTGGAAAATTCTGAGGGTACGTCTGCGGGAGCGGATAGCACGGCGACAGTCATCGTTCCACCAAGGTACAGGCAATCTTCGGGATGGCGCTGACGACCGAGGAATGGAGCGCTCAGCGGCGGAGAGAATGGTCGTCGTAAGATGGTCCACCAGTGCATTCACAGAGTCTGTTTCATTATAAGTGAACACAGCCAACTGAGAGAATAGGTGCCAGTTGGCATGATCGAAGCGCCATCTAGGGATATACGTGGAACTGGTATTAGGCAGCAAAAGATCTAAAGCACAGGGGAAGTGATCGCTACTGTATGGATCAGAAAGGACAGACCATCGGAAGGAAACTGCCAAGGGCGCAGAACAGACAGCCAAATCAAGGTGTGAAAAGCTGTGGTGGGCGTCAGAAAGAAAGGTAGGCGCTCCGGTGTTCAGGACCGTGAGGTTATGGGTATCCAAGAAATCGGCTATTAGTTGGCCTTTCGCGCACGCTCTGCGAGAGCCCCAGAGTTGGTGGTGGGCATTGACGTCTCCAACCAGTAGAAAAGGAGGGGGTAACTGGGAGACTAGATCCTGAATGTCGCTGAGCGAGAGGTCGTCAGACGGAGGCAGATAGATGTTGCAAATGGTGAATTTGATGGAGGGCAGGGTAAGACGGACAGCCACAGACTGAATATCAGACTGTAACGAAACAGGTTCGATGAAGAGATCATTGCGGAGGAGTAGCATAGTGCCACCGTGGGCAGGAACCCCCTCGTCTGGCAAACGGTCACAACGTAGTACAGAGTACCGCCTGATCTGAAAAGAGTCCTGTGGACGGAGTTTCGTTTACTGAAGACACACCACCATTGGCTCATATTCCTGGAGCAGAAGTTCGAGCTCCGGTCGATGGCTGCGGAGTCCACGTAGATTCCAGTGTAGGATATCCATGGTTAAATGCACTGGGAGAGATCGCAATTAATTAACGCCACTAGGTCGAGGATAGCGGTGGCCGGATCAACTTGCCCTTTTTCTTAGGTGTTGGGCTAACACCTTTCGCGGGAGGTTCCTCTTGTCTTTTTTTAACAGCTGCCCGAGCAATGGCAGCGGAATCCTCCTGGTCCATATCTTCCTCTTGGGGTGACCCCTTACCTACAGAAAACCGAGGTTCGAGGAGCTCAAAACGGTTGGAACCCGAGAACGGCGAAGATGGGCAATGCCGATCTGAGTCCCTCTCAGAGGATTCTTCGGACGATCCCCGAGAAGACATCCGTGGATCACGAGGAACCTTGGATTCTTTAGGGGTGGAGGGTAATTTTTTCCGGGAACGGCCACCTCGCGTGTCAGATGTATCTGTTTCGACACCTATCGACACACGAGAGGGAGGACTAGAGTACGTTTGCACAACGGCGTCTTGTTTCGGAACAGGCTGTCGAACTGCTGCAGAATAGTTTAGGGTTGTAACAGGGTGTAGCTCATGGTAACGTTTCCGTGCTTCAGGAAATGTCAGGTGTTCTTTCACACGAAGCTCTTGTATGGTCTTTTCTTCCGCAAACCGAGGACAATCGCGGGACGTCGATGGGTGCGTACCGCCACAGTTGACACAGGTGGGGTCTTGAGCGCACTGGGAGCCATCGTGAGCGTCGCGGCCGCAGCGGGAGCATACTGGCGAGCCTGTACACCGTTGCTGCGTGTGCCCGAACCTTTGGCAGCGGTAACAACGCATAGGGCTAGGAATATAAGGACGTACTGAGGCGCGTTCGTAACCACACAAGATGAATGTTGGGAGGGTGGTACGTTCGAACGTCAGGAAGACCGTTCGTAATGGAAACGGCTGGTCGTCCTTCTTTCCCATCAACCTGAAAGCTGCAGTCACCCCTTGGTCTGATAGACAGTTCACAATTTCATCTGTAGAGAGACCGTCGAGGCTGGCAGTAGTGACAACTCCGCGACAACTGTTCAGGGTCTTGTGCTTTTCCACCTTAACAGGGTATGAGCCCAACAGACTGCTTTTCAACAATTTCTCGGCCTGGGTATCTTTGGCTATTTCAATTAGCAAGCTGCCGTCCCTACACCGTGTTGCATTTTTCAATGGACCACAGATCTTATCAAGTTCTCTTTGAATATAAAAAGGACTCAGGTGTGTCATATTCTTACTGTCACTATTTAACCGCATGACATAAAAGCGTGGTGTTGATAAAGGGGAGCGCAGAGGAGCCATGGTTATAGATCCCCCTTCCGGAACCGTCGGCGTCAGCCTGCCATCCGGGGGATGAAAATGAAAGACACCGAAATCTTCCGGTCTGTGCCGGCCCGAGGTACCCACCTGAGGCCCGATCTCAGAGAATACTTCAGAGGAGTTACCCTCCGACTATCACTACTTACCGGCGTACGACACTTTCACCATAGGCAGGCCCGGCTTTATGCCCCTACCACTGGGATAACCACCAGTGGCTCCCCACTTTAGGCCACGCAGTCTCAACGGAGCCAGCGTGGATTCAGGGGACTTGTGGTTGTTTACACCGGGCCCCAAGCAGCGGTAACACGTCGACTCTCCTCGTGCACCCCAGCGGCACACGGCCGCTGAGATATTCGAGGAGACCCGGCCCCTTTGGAGCTACGTGGGTGTACGTGGCTATGGAACGGCTCCGCACCTAATGCCGCACAAAAGGGGTAGTGAGGAGGGTCCACTCAACTTTCATGCTTGAGACCTCCGTAGAGCACACAAGTTGAAAGCTGCGCCGAAACCGTGGGACAGGAACCACGGAGACAGGAAAGATCCCTGTTGGTGAGACAGGAGTTTGTAAACCTAAACACTTAAAGCCTAGAATATAACAATAAACCTAGAAGGGCAAGAAACTTAGAGCTAGGGGTGTATAACGTGGCATATCCAAGATGGGGTGGAAGGGTGACAATGGGGATGATGATTGGCTAGGGTACCCCGGGGTCGCCACACCCGTACTCACAGAACGTGAGCCCCTGGGGGGTGAAAAAACGATGCAGCCATAATCCAGTTTGGATCGTATCAGTGTGCGGTAAAGTCGCAGCAACACTGTGCGATCTGCTCCCCACGATTTGCCACTTAGTACCCGCAGAATTTGTAGGGAACGGTCACAACGCGCTCGCAGCTGTGCTATGTGAGATGACCAGTTAAGTGCTCTGTCGAAGACCAATCCCAGGAATCGTGTGTGATCTGCATAAGGAAGTAAATGCGGGCCCAAACGGAGTGAAGGAGGTGGTCGACTCCGACGGCGCCAGAAATTCACACATATGGTTTTCTCCGCAGAGAACCGAAAGCCGTGTCTCAGGCTCCAGTCATGCAGATGGTCCAAGCATTGTTGTAAGCACCGCCCGATAAAAGGTGTGCGCGGAGAAGTGCAATAGATCGCAAAGTCATCTACGAATAAACAGGACGACACGCCTGGAGGAACACATTGCGAGATAGGATTAATAGCTATAGCAAACAGGGTGACGCTAAGGACCGAACCCTGAGGTACACCGTTCTCCTGTATAAAAGGATTTGAAAGAACCGAGCCGACCCGTACTCGGAAGAAGCGCTGTTTTAGGAACTCCTTAAGAAAAAGTGGTAGGCGGCCACGAATGTTCCAACTGTGTAGAGTACGGAGCAATCCTGCCCGCCAACAGGTATCATATGCTCTCTCTAGGTCAAAGAATATCCCAACGGTTTGACAACCCTTCAGGAAGCCGTTCATGATATGTGTCGACATCGACACAAGGTGGTCTACTGTGCAACGACGTCGACGAAAACCGCATTGGATATTTGTTAGCAGGTTGTGTCGTTCCAGCCACCACACCAGCCGTGCGTTAATCATGCGTTCTAGCACTTTGCAGACACAGCTGGTGAGAGAAATAGGACGGTAGCTAGAGCAGAGATGACGGTCCTTTCCGGGTTTCAAAATAGGTATGATTGTGGCCTCCCGCCACTTTTCAGGGAAAGTGCCATCAACCCATATACGGTTATAGAGATCCAGCAGGAATGTCTTGCCTTCAGGTGAGAGCTGTTGTAACATGCGGACGTGGATACCATCTGGCCCTGGCGCTGATAGTCGCGATGCTGAAAGAGCGTGTTCCAACTCTGCCATGGTGAAAAGGCGGTTATAGTCCTCGAGGTTTCTAGATCGAAAGCAGAAACCTCGAGATTCTACCCGAGTTTTTATTGAGAGGAACTCAGGTGCATAGTTATCGGAGCTAGACACGTGGGCGAAAGCACTGCCAAGGGTATTAGCCACTTCAAACGGTTCCACGACGAAGCCCGCAGGAGTTCTCAGACCAGCGATCGGCATGTAGGTCGATTTGCCGGCCACGCGCCTTATCTTATCCCATACAACAGAGGAGAGTGTATGTCGGTTGAAAGAGGACACAAATGTTTTCCAAGTTGTCTGTTTGCTATTCTTGATTATGTACCTAGACCTGGCACGCATTTTCTTGTACTCAATCAGGTTCTCCAGTGTAGGATGTCGTTGGAAAACTCTGAGAGCACGCCTACGAGCACGAATAGCATTCCGGCAATCGGTCGTCCACCAGGGAACAGGAGGGCGACGAGGGTTGGTGGTTGAGCGAGGAATAGAATGCTCCGCGGCGGAAAGGATCTGCTCTGTAAGGTGCTCAACTAAGGCGTCCACAGAATCTTGCGCGTCGTAGCTAAACACAGCCAGCTGGGTGTAAAGGGCCCAGTTGGCGTGATCGAGGCGCCAGGTAGGCAAACGGGCGGAGTGAAAGTCATGTGCTAAGAGGCTAACAAGGCACGGAAAGTGATCACTAGAATGCAGGTCAGAGATGACACTCCATTGTAGGGAAAGTGCTAGCTGAGGTGAACAAACTGCCAAGTCGAGATGCGAAAAGGTGTTGAAAGCATCCGATAGAAACGTAGGTTCTCCGGTGTTCAAGAGAACCAGGTTACTGCTGTCAAGGAATTCGGCAATAACTTTGCCTCTCGCACAGGATCGAGCTGAGCCCCAGAGATGGTGGTGGGCATTTAGGTCTCCTATCAACAGAAAGGGTGTAGGGAGCTGAGAGACCAACCCCTGTAGCTCACTAAGTGAGAGGTCAGCAGATGGCGGGACATAGACACTGCAGACGGCGAATTGCACAGTTGGGAGAACAATCCGTACAGCAACCGACTGTATGGCAGTCTGTAAAGGTATAATATCTACATATGTATCATCTCTGACGAGCACCATTGTGCCTCCATGCGCTGGAATACCCTCTTCCGGATCAAGGTCATGCCTAAATGACGTGTACCGCCGGAGTGTAGAGGTGTCTTGGGGACGCAGCTTGGTCTCTTGTAAGCACACGACTTTAGGGTTATGCTTATTGAGCAACAAATCAAGCTCCGCTCGATGTGCTCGAAATCCGCGAATGTTCCATTGAAGAATAGCCATTGGAGGTATGGGATAAGATGGTAATAGTTACGCAACGTTATGTTGATTTCGGCGGTGGTCGAACGAGTTTACCCTTTTTCTTGGGTGTCGGGCTAACACCTTTAACGTCCAGTTTATCCGGGCGCTTTTTACTAGACGTCCGGACTGTGTGATCAGTATCCTCTTGTTCCATTTCTTCAGCGGATGAGGTCCCTTTCCCTATTGAGAACTTCGGTTCGAGAGCCTCGAACCGATTGGAAATAGAGATCGACGGAGATGACGGTCGTCGATCCGAGACCTCTCCGGAAGACTCCTCAGAGGTGGAACTTTTAGATGCCCGAGGATTTTTCTTTCTGCGCATCGGCCGATCCGTATCCTTCAGAAAATCAGACCGTTGATAGCTGGTCTTAAAAGTTTTGGGTGGTGGCACGTACACAACTGGCTTAGTAGGCTTCGTAGAGCTCGATGCTCTGACCGGAGACCTGGGAGGTGTTTTCTTCCCTGCGGGTGCTTTGGACGAGTTAGAAGTAGATTGAGATGTCTTGACAGGCTTCGGAGCTACTGATGAACTAAGGATTCTGTCAGAGATACTAGCCTCACTGATATCGCTGGTCTGAGTTGCCATCTCCCTTCGCGGGACCGGCTTAGCTACTACTGAGCTATAGGTACCGGACATCGCAACGGAGGGAATGCGAGTACGTGCGAGTTTCCGGGCTTCCGAGAAGGATAGCTTCTCTTTCACCCGGATCTCCTGAATCTCCTTTTCCTCGCGGAACCGTGGGCAATCTCTGAAGCTGGAAGCGTGTTCGCCAGCACAGTTCACACATTTTACGGGTGAGGTGCACTCACCTTCGTGCAGCGACATCGCACAATTCATACACGTAGGCGCACCATTACAGAAGTCCTTAGTGTGGCCGAAGCGCTGACATCTGTAGCAACGTAAGGGATTCGGGATATATGGTCGTACCTCGATGACTTCATACCCTGCCCTAAGCCTTTGTGGGAGATCTACCCGATCAAAGGTCAGGAACAGGGTACGGGTAGGCACCAATTCCCCTCGCTCTCTTCGCTGGACACGATATACAGCTGTCACGCCTTGGTCTTTCAGGTTCTGCTGGATCTCCTCGTTGGTCATTCCGTCCAGCGCACGGGTGTTCACCACACCGCGCGAGGAGTTCAGGGTCTTGTGTACGGAAACGCTCACCGGATAACTGCCTAGAATGTTGGCCTTCAAGAGCGCTGCTGCCTGGGAGACGGAATGCGCTTCCACCAGCAGCGTGCCATTGCGCGAACGAGTACATGATTTTACCGGGCCAGCTATCTTGTCTAATCCTTTCTGGATGGCGAAAGGGTTCACTGATGCAAATGTCTTATCAGTCTCAGTTCTGCTTATCACCAAGTAGCGAGGACCACTAGACTCGACTACTTCTTTTCCATTTCTACAATTGTTGGGGTTGTTTTTTTGTTGAAGGTTTAACATATGTGTTGGCATAAATTTCATCCCCCAATGCTCCCCACCCACCACGGAGCCCAACAAGGGGTCATCCCACTGGGATGACAGGGCTACATAGGGGATATAGCGGGCTCGCCGTCCCACTCACCCTGGAGTTCAGTGTATCACCTTGTCCTGGCCGATTGATTAGGGGTGGGTTAGTCCCTAACCTCCCGTTTAGGCGAAGCAGAAGCCAAAGTAGTGTATTAGAAATGCGTACCCTCCCCGAATTCAGAAAAAAATCTGTTACGAGCTCAGATACGCATCCCTCAACCACCAGGACTAACCTTTCCACCGACACGGGTCTCCACGCACGGCCGACACGTGGGTGGGCCTGTTGACCGTCTCCCTCAACCACGAAGAGGAGCCCACACCAGGGAGACTGTTGGCTCGGGACCCCGGGATCGCCAATACCCGTACCTACCGAAGTAGGCCCCTGGGGGGATGAACCTCGAGGAATGCTGGATTCTGCTGAGAGCAGGATCGAGCAAGTAAAATATTCGACCATTTCGTCGATGGTGTCGAAACCGTCATCGATAAGGTTTATCAGGGAATGGAATTTTCCCCAATTAGCTTTGGAAATAATCCAGCGAGGATGTCGAGAAGGTACACATTGGCGGCCAGAAAAATGAATGTTAATGGGGTAATGATCACTGCCAAAGAGGTCGGAAAGTACTGTCCACTCAAGTAGTGGAACTAATGACGGACTGCAGAAGGAAAGGTCTAGTACGGAATGTGTACCATAAGCGGATGATAGGAATGTCGGGTCACCAGTATTTAGCAGAAGCAGGTCAGACTTATCGAAGACGTCTACGAGGAGGCATCCACGGGCGTCATCGGTGTCTGATCCCCAGAGCGTGTGCTTGGCATTCAAATCTCCCACAAGGAGTAGTGGTGAGGGGAGCTGAGCCAATAAAGCTTGAAGATCACGCTCTGGAACTATACTGAGCGGCGGCAGGTACATGTTGCATATGGTAAAACTGATGCTCTCCAGCTGTAGCCGAACGGCCACAGCTTGCAATGGTGTGGTGAGAGGAACGTGGGCGGCTGAGATGTTAGGCGCCACTAAGGTAGCAACGCCACCGCTTGCACGCATACCTGCAAGAGAAATTTTAAAAAGCAAAACTAAACACATCTTCAGTTGTCAAACCGCTTGTTTCAAAGTAGTTTGAAAATAGGGAAAACATACAGCAAAGAGATGTCCAGGGCAGAAGAGGTGATGGAAGCCGTGTCGGCTCTACAGAGCATGGACACTGAAGAGGTCCTGAACTTCCCTCGTATTGCATTCGATGAGATGGAATACGAGGGGTTTGACCCAAAGCGAACCATGGCCATCCTGCTGAAGAGAGTAAGAGAGAAAGGCAGCGGATCAGAGAGGATAGGGGATGAGGAAGTGGACACAAAGAGCAATAAGTTCATCCTAAATGAACTTGCTACTCTAGCTTTTGTGGCTGCTTGTCGAGGTAACAAGATAACCTCTAAGATCATCCCCAAGAGCTCCGACAACGCAGCCGACTGGCTGGGGAGGATGGAGAGAAAGTACACAATAGTTGAATCTTCTTCCAGGAGAAGGGGCTATGGGAAAGAAGACATCACTCTAGCAAGAATTATGGCTTGCTTTGCCCACATTGTTCTTGATGCTGTACATCAGGGAAAGTTCACCCCAACTCTGACCCCGACTACAATCAAGAACTTGAGAAACCCTCCAAAGGTCATCTGCTGCTCAGTCTTCGGGACATTGATCCCTCCAGTTCCCAGCTGGGAGAGTGAGATACACTACACGACGTTGCTATTTGCTTGGTTATGGCATCAAAGTTGCTTCGATGCTATCATCAATAGCAATCACAATGTAGAGAATGTGGAGAGATTTGCTCGCATCCAGCTGGCATCTGACCACTTTTCAGTTACCATGAAAGAAGAGAGAATGATCAAGTGGGAAATTGCGGTCAGGAACCACCAAGGTCTGCTCACTCTGAAGCAGGGCTCAGGTGCTCCTGGGATCACAGAGATGGCTCAGAAGTGGAAGCAGGAAGTGAAGTCCAAGATAGAAATACTGGACCTGCACCACAGGATCGAGACTCCACGATTTGCAGCTGGGAGTCCGCCAGATCAACCCTCCGCAAAGAAACTCAAACCAGGGACGCCAAGCGCCGGACCAGCATCTCCGGAAGAAATGGAGGCTGAAAGCGCCAGAGGACCCTCGCTACCTGCACCCGAGGGCCTGGCTGCATTGGGAGCCCGTGCTGCTTCTCCTCACCAACCAGGCGCCCAAGCTGCAGGGGCAGCTGGAAAAAGGAAGAAGTCCCCATCTCCTAGAGTGTAGTGTTTTAACACTACGGCTCTTTTAAGAGCCACCCATCAGCTGACACTCCCTTGTTCTAGAAGGTTGACCCTTATAGGTTAGTTTGGTTTTGCTTAGTTTCTTAGTTTGTCCTCCGGTCTTTGTGTGAAAAGGTTCGAAAAAAAAACCGAGCCAACGCTTACTCGGAATACGCGGTCTTTCAAGAATTCCTGAAGGAAGAGTGGTAGGCGTCCACGTATATTCCAGATGTGCAGAGTACGTAGCAACCCTGCACGCCAACACGTATCATAAGCCTTTTCGAGGTCAAAGAATATTCCGACTGTTTGACAGTTTTTAAGAAAGCCGTTCATAATCTGTGTCGACATGGACACAAGATGATCCATTGTTGAACGGCGTCGTCGAAAACCGCACTGGATGTTATTCAGTAGGTTGTGCGTTTCCAGCCACCATACCAACCGCCCATTTATCATGCGTTCCATCACCTTGCAGACGCAACTGGTGAGGGAAATAGGACGGTAGCTAGAAGGGAGGTGACGGTCCTTGCCAGCTTTCAAGATAGGTATAATGGTGGCTCCTCGCCACTTGTCCGGAAACGTGGCTTCAACCCAAACACGGTTATAGACCTCGAGCAGGAATGCCTTACCTTCAGGTGAGAGATGTAACATTTGAACATGGATTCCGTCCGGTCCTGGTGCTGTGAGTCGCGATGATGAAAGAGCGTGTTCTAACTCCGCCAAGGTGAAGAGGCGGTTATAATCCTCAAGGTTTCTGGAACTGAACACGAAACCATGATGATGGGGGCGTGATGATGATGTGTATAGGGGCGCTCATTTACGGCGGTCATCAGCGCCCTTTAAAAAAAAGTCATGGCAAAAGCCAGATATAAAAATTTCTAAAAATATATACTATTATCTATAAACCTGTAAAAACTACACACATATATACTACAAAAAAAAAAACAAAAAAAAGATACTTGAGGTTAAATTCTAAAATCCACAGCTGAAACCAATGCTTAAACTTTGCCCACTGCCGTTTCGTCATCCGCGAGGATATCCGCCAAGCTGGCCGGCAGCTGGAGAGACCTGCGGAGACGTGCCAAGCTATAACAATCTAAAAGCAAGTGACGAACAGTCAGGTCACCACTGCACAGTGGGCAAACGGGAACCGGCGTTCTATTCAATAAAAAGCTGTGGCTAAAGTAACAATGCCCAATGCGCAACCGGGCCAAAGTCACCTCCTCGCGACGAGATGACCGACAGGAGGTAACCCAGGGAATCGGAAGTTCCTTAATAGATCGAAGTTTATTATCGCGGAGAGCGGACCACTCTTCCTGCCAGCAGGTTAGCACAGCTCTCCGTAATACCGCCCTAAAATCTTCCGATGTCACACATGGTAGTCGAACCCTGGGCTTCATGGTAGCCGTCTTGGCTGCCGAATCCGCCATTTCATTCCCCCGCAAGCCTACGTGACCAGGAATCCATGCACACACCACGCTCACGCCAGAAGCGTGTAAAACGTGGAGGGCATCCTGTATCCGCTGCACAATAGGGTGGTAGTTGTACAGCTGCCGTAGGCTTTGAAGTGCACTGAGGGAATCACTCAGGATTAAGCAGTTCCCCAACTTTCGTCGACGTACGTGTAAAATGGCCCGGTATATTGCATACAGCTCTGCGGTAAAAATGGAAGTGCTAGTGTGGAATCCGAATGTATAGGGTTCGGTTCCACACACGTAAGCACAACCAACGCCATCTGAATTCTTGGACCCATCGGTGTAAATTTTAATATGGTCCTGATATTGCGATAAAAATTCTAAAAAGCATGTGCGCATACTAGACATAGACATGGTAGATTTATCGTGTGGGGTCATGCCCAGATCAACGTGGGGCGCTCTGCACAACCAAGGAGGGTATGTCCTCTCCCCCCTAGGATACATCTTGGGCATTTCGCTATTAAGACGTCTAAGGAGCTCCCGGAAACGAAAACCAGGTGGCTTTGGTTTTATAGAAGTGTTCCTATAACGCACGTCCATGGAGGTGTTAAAGAACGGCGTAAACGTTGGATGTGTGGGCATGCAATTAAGTCCACAGCCATAATTTGCTAATAGCATGTTGCGCCTGTACTGCAGAGGAGGTTCTGCGGACTCAGCATACAGGCTTATAACTCGGCTCGTTGGAAATGCCCCAACTGCTATACGTATGCCACAATTATGGACTGTGTCTAACCTCTTCAGCACATATGCTCTTGCTGAGCCATAAACGATACTACCATAATCTAATTTGGAACGGATGAGTGTGCGATACAGTCGCAATAACACGGTACGATCCGCTCCCCACGATTTACCACTTAGTACCCGCAAGATATTTAAAGATCGGTCACATCGTGCTTTCAGTTGTGCTATATGCGACGACCAACTAAGTTTTCTATCAAATATCAATCCAAGGAACCTCGTCTCATCTGCAAAAGGTAGTAGATCAGCGCCTAGCCGGAGCCTTGGAGGTAGTCGACTCCGCTGACGCCAGAAGTTAACACAGACGGTTTTCTCAGCAGAGAATCGGAAGCCGTTCTTTAAACTCCAAACCTTAAGGTTGTCCAAGGTGGTCTGGAGACGGCGCTCTAAAAACGAAGTGCGCTGAGATGTACAGTAGACGGCAAAGTCGTCTACAAATAGGCATGACGAGACACCCGGAGGTACACATTTCGAGATAGAATTAATCGCAATAGCAAAGAGCGTAACACTTAGCACCGATCCCTGTGGTACACCGTTCTCTTGAACGAAAAGGTTCGAGTGAGTGAGTGAGTGTGTGGGGCTTTAGGACCCGTCGACATCAAGGTCATTTGGGCCCTAAGTCAACACTAAAACCTAAAAGCTATAAAAATATTTGTTAAAAGGTAAAATATAATAAAAACACTCAACTGTTAAAAAGGACATAAAAAACCATCTAAAGCCTATAATTTAAAATCTCTAAAATAAATATAAAATGCAAGTTAGACTTGTTTATTAAAACCAATTTTAAAAACAAACCGCAGTGCCTTATCCACGGCTACTGCGTCGTCACCTAAAACACCGTGCAAGTTAGGCTCCAAGCACAAAGACTGGCGAACGCGGGCGTACTGCGGGCAATCCAGCAGTACATGCCGCACAGTGAGGCGTACGGCACACGGAGCACACACTGGGGCCGGTTCCCCTCTCAACAAATGACCATGAGTACCTCGTGTGTGCCCAATTCTCAGCCGGGTGAGTATCACCTCGGCTCGCCGGTTATCCCTGCAGGAAGTTAGCCAGGGTCGTACGCTGTCTTTAATTGCCCGGAGTTGTGTGCCTTGTAAAGCTGTCCAGGAGTGCTGCCAAGCAGAGAGGAGTTGGCGACGGAAAAAACGTTGCACGTCCTGGAATGGCACTGTAGTTGTTAAACTCCGGGGCAAACGGCAAGCAGACTTAGCAGCCGCGTCCGCCTCCTCGTTCCCGCAAATCCCAACATGGCCTGGGGTCCAAGTAAAAACAAAATTGTATCCGCGACTGAGCATTTGCGAGATCTGGGTCTGTATTTTTAAAACCAGTGTGTGAGCGGTAGTGTGCTGTTGTAAGGCCTGAAGCGCACTTAGACAGTCAGTGCAGACGATAAAAGAGCCAGGAGCTAACTTGCAAATAAAAAGGAGCAAATAAAAGATGGCATATAGCTCTGCTGAGAAGACCGAAGTGGAGTCCAGAAGTCGAAATTTATGAGTCTCACCGTTAGTGAAGAATGCGCAACCCGTAGCGTTACCTAACTGGGAACCGTCTGTAAAGACCGGAACGTAGTTAGGGTAACGGCCCAGTAATTCGGCAAAAAGTTGTTGGAACACCGAATGTGGAGTAGCGAGTCTAGGGTTGTTTGAAAGAGTTAGATCGAACCGCGCACGATTGAGCTGCCATGCAGGATAAGGGCAGATGGACGACCTCTCCACGCGAGGCATTCGGATGCCATGGGAATGTAGGTGATCCCGAAATCTTATTCCCACGGGGCGTGTCCGAGAATCAGGGCGCATATAACGGACTAAATCTGGACACAGAACTGGTTTAAAACAAGGATGATTGGGATGACTTGCCAGCTTCGAGACGTATGAGCAGAGTAACATCGAGCGACGAATATGCAGTGGAGGTTCGCCTGAGTCTGCATACAGGCAGTCGACTCGACTGGTGCGGAATGCTCCTGTGGCAAGGCGGATGCCAGTGTGATGCACGGTGTCTAAAAGGCGAAGTTTAGAGGCGGTCGCTGCGCCATAAATAAAACTGCCATAGTCCAGCTTGGACCGAACCAGAGAGCGGTACAGCCTCAACATTACCGTGCGATCGCCCCCCCAAGATGCTCCAGATAATACCTTGAGCACCCGAAGTGAACGATCGCAAGAGGCTCGAAGGTGACGAATGTGGTGCTCCCAATTTAACTGTCGGTCCAAGTAGAGGCCCAAGAACTTCAGGTGTGAGACAAATGGCAGCGGTGTGCCGTTCAAATGAAGATCAGGAGGCGGGTGAATACCTCGTAGGCGGTGAAAGTGGATACACTGCGTCTTCGCAGCTGAAAAACGGAAGCCGTTTTGAAGCGCCCAAGCTGCTAGCTGGGTAATGGTCAGCTGCAGTTGGCGCTCAATGTGATCTATGTTGGCAGACCTATAATAGACTGCGAAGTCGTCAACATAGAGGGATGATGGAATTCCACTTCGAACGGCACTAGTGATGCCGTTAATCGCTACGGCAAAAAGGGTGACGCTCAAAATTGACCCTTGAGGTACGCCGTTCTCCTGTATCCGCTCCTGGGATATCGTGTTTCCTATGCGCACACGAAAACGGCGAAGTTTTAAAAAATTGCATAAAACTCGGGTAGATGACCACGCATACCGTAACTATGAAGGTTACGGAGTATGCCGCACCGCCAAGTGGTGTCATAGGCCTTCTACAGGTCGAGGAACACGCCCACGGCGTGCTGTTTCAGTAGAAAGGCATCGGAAATATACCCCTCAAGGCGTGTTAGATTGTCGACACTTGAGCGATGGCGACGAAAACCGCATTGCAAGTTGGACAGATGGTTATGTTTTTCTAGCCACCAATTTAACCGAGCGTTTATCATTCGCTCGAAGGTCTTACAGAGGACACTCGTCAGGCAAATGGGGCGGTAGCTAGATGGAAGTGTGCGGTCCTTTCCGGGTCGAGGGATGGGGATGACAATACCCGTTCGCCTGGAAGGGAAAACCCGCTCATGCCAAATGCGGTTATAGATGTTTAGTAGGAAACATAGCGCCTCAGATGGAAGATGTAGTAGCATCTGTCGGTGTACGTCATCGGGACCTGGAGAAGAATCCTTTGCTAACGCCAGAGAATGGGCGAGCTCGGCAGCGGTAAAAGGTTGGTTGTACGGCTCCGTGCAGTCACTATTAAAATTTAGTTGTACTCGTTCCGCCTTTTCCTTAATAGGCAGGAAGAGAGCGTCATAGCGGGCAGTTTGGCTAGTAGCAGCAAATGTGGTAGCTAGGGCTTCAGCTATGTCCTGCTCGGTGGTGCACATGGAACCGTTGATGGCAAGGCCGGGAATTACCGTCCGGCGATACTTGCCATACATCCGCCGAACAGCTGACCATACTTGTTGGTTAGAACTGCGCCGGGAAAGGGAAGAGACATAGGCTTCCCAAGATTTACGCTTTGCGTTGCGCAGTATGAAGCGTGCCCTAGCACGAGAACGTTTGAAGGCGATGAAGTTCCCTTCTGTCGGGTGCCGCTGAAAAACGCGCAAAGCACGTTTGCGTGCTTTGACAGCCAAACTGCATTCCTCAGACCACCACGGTACAGGGATACGACGTGGTGTAGATGAACCTCGAGGAATGCTGGATTCTGCAGCGAGCAGGATCGAGCAAGTAACATATTCGACCATTTCATCGATGGTGTCGAAACCATCATCGATAAGGTTTATCAGGGAATGGAATTTTCCCCAATTAGCTTTGGAAATAATCCAGCGAGGATGTCGAGAAGGTACACATTGGCGGCCAGAAAAATGAATGTTAATGGGGTAATGATCACTGCCAAAGAGGTCGGAGAGTACTGACCACTCAAGTAGTGGTATTAATGACGGACTGCAGAAAGAAAGGTCCAGTACGGAATGTGTACCATAAGAGGATGATAGGAATGTCGGGTCACCAGTATTTAGCAGAAGCAGGTCAGACTTATCGAAGACGTCTACGAGGAGGCAGCCACGGGCGTCATCAGTGTCTGATCCCCAGAGCGTGTGCTAGGCATTCAAATCTCCCAAAAGGAGTAGTGGTGATGGGAGCTGAGCCAATAGAGCTTGAAGATCACGCTCTGGGACTATACTGAGCGGCGGCAGGTACATGTTGCAGATGGTAAAACTGATGCTCTCCAGCTGTATCCGAACGGCCACAGCTTGCAATGGTGTGGTGAGAGGAACGTTGGCGGCTGGGATGTTAGGCGCCACTAAGGTAGCAACGCCACCGCTTGCACGCATACCTGCAAGAGAGTCGCTTCTAAATGCAGAGAAAGAGTGAAGGTGTAACGAGTGATTGGGATGTAAGTGGGTTTCCTGGAGACAAATAATTGATGGTGACCGTTGAGAAACTAAATGTTGTAGGTCTTGAGCACGAGCTCGAAAACCATTGACATTCCACTGGATTATTTCCATAAAGAGTTTTTAATGGGCCGTTTTAAACTTTTTCTTGACCTTGGCTGATTTGGGCCCTACGACTCGAAAATCGTTAGCCTCCTGTGACTCCGCTGATTTTCGGGAGTCAGAACTCCTACGGCTCGTAGAACGAGACCGGGATCTAATAGAAGGCGAGCGACTTCGCGATCTATGTGTTGGCCGGGATCGGTTTTTCACATTTACCACGGGATTGTTGTTACTCGGTGATGGCTTGGTGGCTGGAGTCTGTACGGCTGAAACGGAGGCTGTGCTGGTGGATATACAAGCAGTCTGAGGCGTGGGTTTAACGGCTAGAAAGTCAGTCTGCGTGGAGGCGTGGGCGACAGGGACGTGTTGAACAGCAACAGTGGTGTTGGGAGTACGGCGAGCTGCTGATGCATATCCAGTAGTAGTAGCAGGCTTTAGTTGCTCAAAGCGCCGTCGTGCCTCTGGAAAAGTCAGGCGTTCCTTTACATGTAGCTCCTGTATGCTCTTTTCGTCCATGAATCTAGGGCACTGTCGCGAACTGGAGGGGTGACTGCCGCCACAGTTCACGCAACAAGGTGTTCGACTGCAGTTTGGATCGTCGTGCTTCGGTAGGCCACATTGCTCACAAAGAGCAGGATTGGTACATGTGACCTTAGTATGTTCGAACCGCTGACATTGGAAACAGCGCATGGGGTTCGAGACATACTGGCGGACGCTAGCACTTTCATAGCCGCAATAGATGTACTCGGGTAGCTTAGTCCCGGCGAAAGTAAGAAAAACCGTACGTAGCGGGTACTCCTTGCCATCTAGTTTTCGAGTTAGCCGGTACGCCTGACAAACGAGTTGATCGGAGAGGCAACTTACTATTTCCTCATTCGCAAGACCATCAAAGCCTGAGGTGGTGACTACTCCTCTGCAGGTGTTAAGGGTTTTGTGTGGGGCTACCCGGATCGGGTAGGAGCCCAACAAAGTCGCCTTTTGCAGTTTGCGGGATTGGTCTGCATTTGAACTCTCCAATAGTAAGGTGCCGTCTCGGAGGCACGTCGCATTCTTGACAGGGCCACTGATCTTATCTAATTCTCGCTTTATGTAGAACGGACTTATATCTCTGAACGTTTTGCCATCACAAGCCAAGGTCATTACCAAAAACGGGTCGGTGAAAGAGGTTTTGCGCGGAGACATGATGATATTGACCCCCATCCGTATAGGGTTCGGTTCCACACAGGTAAGCACAACCAAAACCATCTGAATTCTTGGACCCGTCGGTGTAAATTTTAATATGGTACTGATATCGCGATAAAAACTCTAAAAAGCAAGTGCGGATACTAGCCATAGACATGGTAGATTTATCGTGTGTGGTCATGCCCAGATCAACGTGGGGCGCTCTACACAACCAAGTAGGTTATGTCCTCTCCCCCCTAGGATACATCTTAGGCAGTTCGCCATTAAGACGTCTAAGGAGCTCCCGGAAACGAAAACCAGGTGGCTTTGGTTTTATAAAAGTGTTCCTATAACGCACGTCCATGAAGGTGTTAAAGAACGGCGTAAACGTTGGATGTGTGGGCATGCAATTAAGTCCACAGCCATAATTTGCTAATAGCATGTTGCGCCTGTACTGCAGAGGAGGTTCTCCAGACTCAGCATACAGGCTTATGACTCGGCTCGTTGGAAATGCCCCAACTGCTATACGTATGCCACAATTATGGACTGTGTCTAATCTCTTCAGCACAGATGGTCGTGCTGAGCCATAAACGATACTACCATAATCTAATTTGGAACGGATGACTGTGCGATACAGTCGCAATAACACTGTACGATCCGCTCCCCACGACTTTCCACTTAGTACCCGCAAGATATTTAAAGATCGGTCACATCGTGCTTTCAGTTTTGCTATATGCGACGACCAACTAAGTTTTCTATCAAATATCAATCCAAGGAACCTCGTCTCATCTGCAAATGGTAGTAGATCAGCGCCTAGCCGGAGCCTTGGAGGTAGTCGACTCCGCTGACGCCAGAAGTTAACACAGATGGTTTTCTCAGCAGAATCGGAAGCCGTTCCTTAAACTCCAAACCTTAAGGTTGTCCAAGGTGGTCTGGAGACGGCGCTCTATAAACGATGTGCGCTGAGATGTGCAGTAGACGGCAAAGTCGTCTACAAATAGGCATGACGAGACCCCCGGAGGTACACATTTCGAGATAGAATTAATCGCAATAGCAAACAACGTCACACTTAGCACCGATCCCTGTGGTACACCGTTCTCTTGAACGAAAAGGTTCGAAAGAACCGAGCCAACCCTTACCCGGAAAACGCGGTCCTTCAAGAATTCCTGAAGGAAGAGTGGTAGGCGTCCACGTATATTCCAGGCGTGCAGAGTACGTAGCAACCCTGCACGCCAACACGTATCATAAGCCTTTTCGAGGTCAAAAAATATTCCCACTGTTTGACAGTTTTTAAGAAATCCGTTCATAATCTGTGTCGACATGGACACAAGATGATCCACTGTTGAACGGCGTCGTCGAACTGGATGTTATTCAGTAGGCTGTGCGTTTCCAGCCACCATACCAACCGCCCATTTATCATGCGTTCCATCACCTTGCAGACGCAACTGGTGAGGGAAATAGGACGGTAGCTAGAAGGGAGGTGACGGTCCTTGCCAGCTTTCAAAATAGGTATAATCGTGGCTTCTCGCCACTTATCCGGAAACGTGGCATCAACCCAAACACGGTTATAGACCTCGAGCAGGTATGCCTTACCTTCAGGTGAGAGATGTAACATTTGAACGTGGATTCCGTCCGGTCCTGGTGCTGTCAGTCGCGATGATGAAAGAGCGTGTTCTAACTCCGCCAAGGTGAAGAGGCGGTTATAATCTTCAAGGTTTCTGGAACTAAACACGAAACCTTGATATTCTACCTGAGTCTTAATTGAGATAAACTCAGGAGCATAATAACTTGATCTAGACACCTGAGCGAAAGCACAGCCGAAGGTGTTAGCCACGACAAACGGATCAACAACAACTCCTGCAGGTGCTTTCAGACCAGCGATTAGCAAGTGGGTTGATTTTCCGGCCACGCGCCTTAACCTATCCCATACAACAGATGATGGTGTTCATCTGTTAAAAGATGAGACAAAGTTGTTCCATGAGATCTTTTTGCTATCCTTAATTATTTGCCTAGACTGTGCACGCACTTTCTTGTACTCAATTAGATTACTTTGGGTAGGGTGTCGTTGAAATACCCGTAGAGCACGTCTACGAGCACGAATAGCATTGCGGCAGTCGTTGTTCCACCACGGGACAGGAAGTCGACCAGGTTGGGTGGCCGAACGTGGAATCGACTCTTCTGCAGCGGAAAGAATTGTCTCTGTGAGATGATCGACTAGATCATTCACAGAATCGTGCTCACTGTAATCAAAGACAGCCAACTGGGTGTAAAGGTTCCAGTTGGCACGATCAAAGCGCCATCTAGGGTTACGTGAGGTAGACACATCGTGTGCTAAGAGACTAAGAAGACATGGGAAGTGGTCGCTGGAATGTAGATCAGAGATGACATTCCACTGCAATGAAACTGCTAACTGGGATGAACATACTGCCAAATCGATGTGCGAATAGGTGTTATAAGCGTCTGAGAGGAACGTTGGCTCTCCGGAATTCAGGAGAACCAAGTTATTGCTCTCCAAGAATTTTGCAATGAGGTGGCCTCCAAACCACTTAGGTGAATAAAGCTTAAAACTTGCTCTACAGCGCTTGATGTGTCTGCTAGCATCTCTGCCATAGTTGTTGGCAGACCTAAAGATACACGTAAGGGAGCTAAAAACTGGCACTGTGTTAAAATATGTCGCACCGTTAGTGGATCACCGCAGCGAGGGCAAACTGGTGCAGGATCTGAACATAAGAGATGGCTATGACTAAACCGGCAGTGCCCGATACGTAGTCTGGCTAAAATTACTTCTTCGCGCCGGCAACCACGGGAGGAAGTGTGCCATGGGACAGGGAGGGGTTTTACCTCCCGAAGTTTGTTCCGCTTGACAGCGCTCCAAGAATTTTTCCAGCGAGAAGCGTGAAGTCCCCGTAAAACAGCGCCAAAATCAACAGAGGGTACCGGAGAGCTAGAATACCTGGCACATGAAAGGGCAGCTTTCGCGGCGATATCAGCGTCCTCGTTACCTTGCAGGCCTACATGTCCAGGGACCCACACGAAAGACACGCTGAGGCGATCGTCAGCGAGCAAGTGAAGGCGATCCTGGACACGCTGAACTAGAGGGTGGTAGGCGTAGAGCGACCTGAGGCTTTGGAGGGCGCTTAAAGGATCTGAGCAAATCACCCAGCGCTGCGAACCTTGCCTATGAATATATAAAATAGCTTGATAAATAGCAAACAGCTCGGCGGTAAAAATCGAGCACTGCGGTAAGAGGCGAAATTTAAAACTCTGGTCACGGTGAATAAAAGCACACCCGACTCCTTGGTCGTCTTTCGAGCCATCTGTGTATATAAAATTACAGGGGCCATAATGAGCCTTAAGTTCGAAAAACGACGTGCGAATGCTCGGAGGAGGGGTGGTGGATTTCGGCATAGCCGTTAGCCTCAGGTCAACGGGGATTTCCGAGCGGAGCCAGGGGGGAAAACGGCATTCTCCCCTGTGGAACACAGATGGCAAGGTGATGTCTAAGAGTCGCAAAAGCGAAACCGAACGCCAGGAGGGAGCAATGCTAGGGGGCGCGTCGAGTACTGGCGATCCAAAGAGTCGTTAAAAAACGGTTTAAAAGAGGGATGTCCTGGCATACTTAAGAGTTTGCAGGCGTAAATGCACAAAAGGACATCGCGCCGATATGAAAGCGGTGGTTCGGCGGCTTCCGCACACAGACTCACTGTTGGGCTAGTGGGATGATGATGATGATGTGTATAGGGGCGCTCAACTACGGCGGTCATCAGCGCCCTTTAACAAAAAAACAAGTCATGGCAAAAGCCAGATATAAACATTTCTAAAAATATATTTTATCTATAAATCCATTAAAACTGCACACATACAGATATTAAAAAAAAAAAAAAAAAAGATACTTGAGGTTAAATTCTAAAATCCACAGCTGAAACAAACGCTAAAACTTTGCTCACCGCCCTTTCGTCATCCGCGAGGATCTCCGCCAAGCTGGCCGGCAGCTGGAGAGACCTGCGGAGACGTGCCAAGCTAAAACAGTCTAAAAGCAGGTGACGGACAGTCAGGTCCGCACTGCACAGTGGGCAAACGGGAACTGGAGTCCTATTCAATAAAAAGCTGTGGCTAAAATAACAATGCCCAATGCGCAACCGAGCCAAAATCACCTCCTCGCGGCGAGCTGAGCGACAGGAGGTAACCCAGGGAATCGGAAGTTCCTTGACTGATCTAAGTTTATTATTGCGGAGAGCGGACCACTCTTCCTGCCAGCAGGTTTGCACAGCTCTCCGCAATACGGCCCTAAAATCTTCGGATGTCACACATGGTAGACGAACCCTGGGCTTCGTGGTAGCCGTCTTGGCTGCCGAAGGCTAGTGGGAAAGGCACCAGTACTCAACCTGATTCCACGGTGATGGATTGGATCTAGGCGACTTAAAATCGACGGACGAGCCGAGGAGTACACGAGGCAACCGTAATCGAGTTTGGATCGGACTAGGCAACGGTAGAGTCGTAAAAGTATTGTCCGATTTGCGCCCCAGGGTGTGCCACTTAATACGCGTATAGGTTTGAGAGAACGGTCACACCTTGCTCTTAAATACGTAATATGAGAGGACCAGCTCAGCTTTCTGTCAAAGATCAATCCTAAAAATTTTGCCTCGTCTGCGAATGGAAGGACAGCTGGGCCGAGGTGTAGAGAAGGCGATAGAAATGCCTTCTGGCGCCAGAAGTTAGCGCAGACGGTCGTCTCGGCGGAAAACCTAAAGCCGATTTGGATACTCCAAGTGTAGAGTCAATCTAGACAACCTTGGGGGCGGCGTTCGAGCAGACACGTCCGCCGAGAGCTGCAATAGATGGCAAAGTCGTCGACGAACAAGGAGGCGGAAATACCCGGAGGTACACACGCTACAATAGGATTGATCGCAATGGCAAACAGTGTGACGCTGAGCACCGAGCCCTGCGGTACTCCGTTCTCTTGGATAAAAATACGGGATAAAACTGAACCCACGCGCACGCGAAAGACTCTATCCCTCATGAACCCTCGAATAAAAAGGGGTAGACGGCCACGGATACCCCAATTATGTAGTGTACGCAGAATACCGTACCTCCAACAGGTGTCGTACGCCTTGGCCAGATCAAAAAAGACGGCAACCGTTTGATTCCTGCACAAAAAATTGTCCATAATGTGTGTGGATAGGGATACAAGGTGATCGGTTGTGGAACGGAAGCGTCTGGAGCCACATTGGACATTGGACAACAGATGTTGGGATTCCAGCCACCATGTTAACCGCCCGTGTATCATGCGCTCCATCACCTTGCAGATGACGCTGATGAGGGAGATAGGGCGATAGCTGGAAGGTAGATGGGGGTCCTTACCAGGCTTTAAAATTGGGACGATGGTGGCCTCGCGCCAGGCGGATGGAAATGTAGCGGTACGCCATATGCGGTTGTATACACTTAGAAGAAACCTTTTTCCAAGGGAGGTAAGATGTTGCAACATAAGAAGGTGTATACCATCTGGACCAGGTGCGGAGGGTCGGGAGGAGGCCAGCGCCCTCTCTAGTTCGGCCTCGGTGAAATCCGTGTTGTAATATTCGGTATTGGAGGAGGAAAAAGAGAGCTCATGGGATTCCACGCGGTCTTTCTGGGATAGGAATGCTGCAGGATAGTGGTAGGAGCTGGAAACATCAGCGAAAGCACTACCCAAGGCGTCAGCAACGGCTCCGGGTATAACGATGGTGTCATTATTCAGTCGACGGCCAGGAATCGTGAGCCTGGAAGCTTTGCCAGCAACGCGGCGAAGCCGGTCCCATACAAGAGAAGTCGGTGTTGAGGGATTAAACGACTCGACAAAGCGGTTCCAGGAGGCCCGTTTACTCTTTGTAATAATGCGCCGAGCTCTGGCACGAAGTTGTTTGTACGTGACCAGATTGTCAAGAGTAGGGTGGCGCCGAAATACCTTAAGTGCCTTTCTCCGTGCTTGGATCGCCGCCCTGCATTCATCAGTCCACCAAGGGACTGGCAAGCGTTTCGGGTGGGAGGAGGACCGGGGGATGGCTTGTTCGGCCGCGGATGTAATAACGGAGGTTAGGTGATCCACCATCTCGTCAACATCGCTGAAGAGGCGGTTCACGAAGACCGCCAAGCCAGAGTAAAGGGGCCACTGCGCTCTGTGGAATTGCCAGTGGGGTACACGCGACGATGGAGCAGTGTGGGAAAGCAAGCGTATGACACACGGAAAATGATCGCTGCCAAAGCTGTCAGAGCAGACGTTCCACTGCACGCGGGGTGTAAGCTGATGGGAGCAAGCTGCCAAGTCGAGGTGAGAAAAATTGCCACTGGAGTCGGACAGAAAGGTAGGTTCGCCGGTGTTTAGAACAGAGAGATTATACTGAGCAAAAAAGTCAGAGGTCGTTCCCCCTTGCACAAGCCCGTGGTGATCCCCATAGGGGGTGGTGGGCATTGAAGTCTCCCAACGGAAGATAAGGCGTCGGGAGCTGCGCCACTAAAGCTGCAAGATCAGCAATAGGGAGAGGAGATGAAGGTGGAAAATAAACAGTACACAGCGTAAATGAAAAACCAGGGAAACGTAACCTGACTGCAACAGCTTGCAGGTGGGTGGTAAGCCTATGAGTTTGATCATAAACGTTGTCACTGATAAGTAACATAACACCGCCATGGGCAGGAGAACCAGGAGTCGGTGGGAGATCAAAGCGCACCGATGTGTAGCCAGGAAAGGTGAAAGCATCCTGGCTGTGAAGCTTTGTCTCCTGCAGACACCAAATACTGGGTGACAGCGAAGATGTGAGCATTTGTAATTCAGTTCTGCGTGTACGAATGCCACGGGTGTTCCACTGTATAATAGACATTGGGAGGCAAATAAAAAAATAGATGGTCAAGCTTTTTCACTTGGCCACAGGTTGACGCTTTAATTTACCCTTATTCGTGCGCGTGGGACTGGGACTCTTAGGAGTCGTGGGATCCTCCTCCATAGGCTCGGTTGGAGGGAGAGGGACGGATTCACCGGAAACCGAACACAGGACTTCAAAGCGGTTACAGGTGGCCGTGGGGATCGCAGAACTGCGCGAATCCCGGCTACGGCCTCTACTATCTTGGGACCGTGATCTCCGAGGTGGTGAGGGAGATGAGGCTTTCGATGCGAGCGGTTTACTAGCAGAAGCTGGAGGGTCTTTTAAGAAGTCGGAACGTTTGGGCTGGGTCTTGAATTGTCGAGGTTGAGTACTAACAACTATTTTCTTCGGACTGCGCGACCCAGAAGGGCGTCCATTCACTTTGGCCGGAGCGGCAAGAGAAGAATCCGGGCCCGTTTGGGTACCGAAATCCCGCTTAGATACTGGGGTGGAAACCACCGAACTAAACGTACCAAATTTTAAGAGAGAAGGCTGCCGAGCGAGGTGGCGTTTGCGGGCCTCTGTGAAAGAAATACGTTCTTTCACCCGCTGCTCTCTTGGATGGCCTTCTCGTCTAGAAACCGTGGGCAGTCGCCTGAATTAGCTGCATGAGAACCTCGACAATTTACGCAGCAGGGAGGAGTCGGACAAACACCCTCATGGGCCTCGTCGCCACAACTGGCGCAAATAGGCGTGGTTGCTTTGCAGGTTAACTTCGTGTGACCGTATCGTTGACACCGGAAGCAACGCATAGGCCGTGGAATATAGGGTCGAACGTTTATCACTTCATATCCAGCCTTAATTTTAGATGGCAGCTCTAGACGGTCAAATGTGAGGAAAAGTGTGCGAGTCGGTACCAGAACACCGTCACGCATGGTTTTAACGCGGTACACAGAGATTACGCCATGGTCTGATAAGTAACCCTGGATTTCTGCTTCTGGCATGCCGTCCAGGAGGGAGGAAGTAATGACGCCCTTGCTTGAGTTGAGGCTTCTGTGTTTTTCGACGCGGATGGGATATCCGTGGAGTAATTTGGCTTTTAATAATCGATCGAACTGTATGGCAGTATGCGTCTCAACCAACAAAGAACCAGTTCTAAGACGAGTGCAGGATTTCACCGGGCCAGCGATTTTGTCAAGTCCCGTTTGTATAGCGAAAGGATTCACTGTTAAAAAGGTCTGAGTCTCTTCAAGTCGACTTATTACTAAGTACCGAGCGCTTGAAGCTACGGGTGCCTCTATTTCATCATTCACTTGTCGTTTTCGTTTCGGTGTAAGGTTTGCCATGAAAAGTATGGTGTTGCTTTCATCCCCAAATGCTCCCCACCCACCACGGAGCCCAACACGGGGATAGGGGATATAGCGGGCGCGCCGTCCCACTCACCCTGTAGTTCAGTGTCACACCTTGTCCTGGCCGATTGATTAGGGGTGGGTTAGTCCCTAACCTCCCGTTTAGGTGAAGCAGTAGCCAAAGTGGTATATTGGTAATGCGCACCCTTCCCGAATTCAGAAAAGTACTGTTACGAGCTCAGATACGCATCCCTCAACCACCAGGACAAACCTTTCCACCGACACGGGTCTCCACGCACGGCCTACACGTGGGTGGGCCTGTTGACCGTCTCCCTCAACCACGAGGAGGAGCCCACACGAGGGAGACTGTTGGCTCGGGACCCCGGGTACGCCAAACCCGTACCTACCGAAGTAGGCCCCTGGGGGGGGCTGCGGTAAAGGGTTGGTTGCACGGCTCGGTGCAGTCACTATTAAAATTTGGTGGTACCCGCTCCGCCTTTTCCTTAATAGGCAGGAAGAGAGCGTCATAGCGGGCAGTTTGGCTCGTGGCAGCAAATGTGGTAGCTAGGGCTTCAGCTATGTCCTGCTCGGTGGTGCACATGGAACCGTTGATGGCAAGGCCGGGAATTACCGTCCGGCGATACTTGCCATACATCCGCCGAACAGCTGACCATACTTGTTGGGTAGAGCTGCGCCGGGAAAGCGAAGACACAAATGCTTCCCAAGATTTACGCTTTGCGTTGCGCAGTATAAAGCGCGCCCTAGCGCGAGAACGTTTGAAGGTGACGAAGTTCGCTTCCGTCGGGTGCCGCTGAAAAATGCGCAAAGCACGTTTGCGTGCTTTGACAGCCAAACTGCATTCCTCGGACCACCACGGTACAGGGATATGACGTGGTGTAGGGGAACCTCGAGGAATGCTGGATTCTGCTACGAGCAGGATCGAGCAAGTAAAATATTCGACCATTTCATCGATGGTGTCGAAACCATCGTCGATGAGCTGTATGAGGGATTGGAATTTTCCCCAGTTAGCTTTGGAAATAATCCAGCGAGGATGTCGAGAAGGTACACATTGGCGGCCAGAAAAATGAATGTTAATGGGGTAATGATCACTGCCAAAGAGGTCGGATAGTACTGACCACTCAAGTAGTGGTACTAATGACGGACTGCAGAAAGAAAGGTCTAGTACGGAATGCGTACCATAAGCGGATGATAGGAATGTCGGGTCACCAGTATTTAGCAGAAGCAGGTCAGATTTATCGAAGACGTCTACGAGGAGGCATCCACGGGCGTCATCTGTGTCTGATCCCCAGAGCGTGTGCTTGGCATTCAAATCTCCCACAAGGAGTAGTGGTGAGGGGAGCTGAGCCAATAGAGCTAGAAGATCACGCTCTGGAACTATACTGAGCGGCGGCAGGTACATATTACACATGGTAAAACTGATGCTCTCCAGCTGTATTCGAACGGCTACAGCTTGCAATGGTGTGGTGAGAGGAACGTTGGCGGCTGAGATGTTAGGCGCCACTAAGGTAGCAACGCCACCGCTCGCAAGCATACCTGCAAGAGAGTCGCTTCTAAATGCAGAAAAAGAGTCAAGGTGTAACGTAGAAGTTTCCGGGCTTCCGAGAAAGATATTTTTTCCTTAACCCGGATCTCCTGTTTCGCATTTTCCTCCAGCAAGCGTGCGCACTCTCTGTAGCTGAAGGGATGTGCACCAGCACAGTTAACGCATTTTGCCGGGGATGTGCAGCCATTTTCGTGTTTTGACAGACCACACTCCATGCATCTGGGTACATCAGAACAAAAATTGCTTGTCTGGCCGAAACGTTGACAATTGAAGCACCGCAATGGGCCAGGTATATAGGGCCTAACTTCAGTGGTCTCATAGCCTGCCCTGAGCCTTTGCTGGGGGTCTACCCGATCAAAGGTTAGCAACAGGGTACGTGTAGGCACCAGTTCCCCACGCTCCCGTCGCTGCACGCGATATACATCAGTTACACCTTGTTCTCGTAGGTTCTCTTTGATCTCCTCATTCGACATACCGTCCAATGCACGGGTGGTGACAACTCCGCGTGAGGAGTTCAGAGTCTTGTGCAATGCAACGGTGACCGGATAACTAACCAGCAGCGTAGCCTTCAATATCGTCGCCGCCTGTGAAACAGAGTGCGCTTCCACATGGAGCGTGCCGTTTCTCGAGCGAGTACAGGACTTAACCGGACCAGCTATCTTGTCCAGACTCTTTTGGATAATAAACGGGGTTCAATGACAAAGTTCTTGCCTTCTTCAGTTCTAGTAATTACTAAGTAGCGAGGACCACTGGGCTCAACTTCTTTTCCATCCACTTTCACAACTGTTGTAGGTTTGGATCTCGGTGCCATTGCGGTAATGTCCTCCACCATTGCAAACGTCTCCGATGGCGTGCTCACATCCTGGGTGCCGCCCCGGCTTAGGAAAGTCCTGGCCTGGACCTAGCTCACCCTAGGGTCACACCTTCCAGTGTAAAGACAGAGGGACCCAATCGCCTTCAGGAGTGTAACAGCTCAGGCAATGGCCCCTCCCCGGGACTGACCTTTATCAGCGGATACGAACACAGTCGTACATGGTAACAAGGGGCTGGGAGTTACGCGTTACCCAGTCACCCCTTGCGCTTCCCACTCCAACCACCCACGCTATGTTACCCGTAAGACATGTGTTCAGGGCGGAAAAAGAAAAGAACAAAAATAAATAAATGGTGTCAAACACCAAAGTGGACCATGGTTTGGGCGTTTGAAGGAACACTCACCTTGCGGAGGAACCCAGTCGAGAGATTAAACCAGAGCCTCTTCTGCCAGGTTTCGGGGTTACTGATGGGCATTCTCGAGTCAGTCCCCTACTTCCTGTTGCCCACCCCTCGGGACGAGGACCGCAGAGGTTGGATTTTGAGGGGCACAAAATTTAGAGGGCTTTCATGTTTATCATACCGTTAACTGATTATTTTTGCTTATTTAATTCTGTTTTCCAGATCGCACAGCCATGCAACTCAATGACAGTGAAATCTTTAGACGCCGGCAGGCATCACCCATTGCAAATGATTGGGGTCAGTGCACACAATATTTAGAGGACTTTCATGTTTATCATACTGTTAATTGATTATTTTTATATATTTAATTCATTTTTCCATATAATAGAACTTTACCATGGTTACCAAATTGTCATTCATTTTTTTATATGTTAGGCTCAATGAAATGGAATGTCAGCCGTATGCATGTATTGATTTCAGATACAGAACCCTTCTCCAATGCTATATCACCATCCATATATGTAACGGGATTGATGAAACGGAATTATAACTGATTGCTTTTCTCCATTTCAGATTGCACAACATTACTACAGGCGTTATAACACCTTCCAGCAATGTTTTATATCATTTGATTACCAAAGCGATATTATAATCGATTTTTGGTTATTCCACGTACCCATCTATTCATGGTTTAAGGAGGAGGCGGAGGCGGCGGCTGCGGCGAAGAATTGTTCCACAGAAGAAAAAAATAACACACACACGTACGCAGCATTTAGGAAATTTTGGTATGTGTATAATAAAAATTTAATAAAAATCAGTAATTCTCTATTTATAATAGCATTATTGTTCACCTAAAAATATCCGTATTTTCCTATGCTCCATATCCCAGCAAATTCAGCTTAATTTTTGGATAAAAGCCCTGTTCTATACCAGCATTCTCGACCGACTTCAGCTCTCCATTTTGAACACCGCTGAACCTACCTTTATTTCTGACCCAACAGGCACCTTTTCACATTTGGATTTACGTTTTAGTTCTGCACAGCTTGCCCACCGTTTGGAGTGGAATGTTATTTCTGATGCACACTCCAGTGATCATTTTGCATGTATGATTACGCTACTCTCTTCTGGTGTAACCTGAACACCACCCTCTAGGTGGCAGTTTGCTAAGGCCGATTGGAAACTTTATTCGAATCTTGCGCAGTTCTCTAACTCTGCCTTTTCCACCGTTGACGAGATGATGATGATGTGTATAGGGGCGCTCAACTACGGCGGTCATCAGCGCCCTTTAAAAAACAAGTCATGGCAAAAGCCAGATATAAAAAATTTCTAAAAATATATATTATTATCTATAAACCTATTAAAACTCCACACATATATATACTAAAAAAACAGAAAAAGATACTTGAGGTTAAATTCTAAAATCCACAGCTGAAACAAACGCTAAAACTTTGCCCACCGCGGTCTCGTCATCCGCGAGGATCTCCGCCAAGCTGGCCGGCAGCTGGAGAGAACTGCGGAGACGTGCCAAGCTAAAACAATCTAAAAACAAGTGACGGACAGTCAGGTCACCACTGCACAGTGGGCAAACGGGAACGGGAGTGCTATTCAATAAAAAGCTGTGGCTAAAATAACAATGCCCAATACGCAACCGAGCCAAAATCACCTCCTCGCGCCGAGATGACCGACAGGAGGTAACCCAGGGAATCGGAAGTTCCTTGTTTGATCTAAGTTTATTATTGCGGAGAGCGGACCACTCTTCCTGCCAGCAGGTTTGCACAGCTCTCCGCAATACGGCCCTAAAATCTTCCGATGTCACACATGGTAGACAAACCCTGGGCTTCATGGTAGCCGTCTTGGCTGCCGAATCCGCCATTTCATTCCCCCGCAAGCCTACGTGACCAGGAATCCATGCACACACCACGCTAACGCCAGAAGCGTGTAAAACGTGGAGGGCATCCTGTATCCGCTGCACAATAGGGTGGTAGTTGTACAGCTGCCGTAGGCTTTGAAGTGCACTGAGGGAATCACTCAGGATTAAGCAGTCCCCCAACTTTCGTCGACGTACGTGTAAAATGGCCCGGTATATTGCATAGAGCTCTGCGGTAAAAATGGAAGTGCTAGTGTGGAGTCCGAATGTATAGGGTTCGGTTCCACACACGTAAGCACATCCAACGCCATCTGAATTCTTGGACCCGTCGGTGTAAATTTGAACATGGTCCTGATATCGCGATAAAAAATCCAAAAAGCATATGCGGATACTAGACATAGACATGGTAGATTTATCATGTGTGGTCATGCCCAGATCAACGTGGGGCGCTCTGCACAACCAAGGAGGGTATGTCCTCTCCCCCCTAGGATACATCTTGGGCATTTCAGTATTAAGATGTCTAAGGAGCTCCCGGAAACGAAAACCAGGTGGCTTTGGTTTAATAGAAGTGTTCCTATAACGCACGTCCATGAAGGTGTTAAAGAACGGCGTAAACGTTGGATGTGTGGGCATGCAATTAAGTCCACAGCCATAATTTGCTAATAGCATGTTGCGCCTGTACTGCAGAGGAGGTTCTGCAGACTCAGCATACAGGCTTATAACTCGGCTCGTTGGAAATGCCCCAACTGCTATACGCATGCCACAATTATGGACTGCGTCTAATCTCTTCAGCACAGATGGTCGCGCTGAGCCATAAACGATACTACCGTAATCTAATTTGGAACGGACGAGTGTGCGATACAGTCGCAATAACACTGTACGATCCGCTCCCCGCGATTTTCCACTTAGTACCCGCAAGATATTTAAAGATAGCACCGATCCCTGTGGTACACCGTTCTCTTGAACGAAAAGGTTCGAAAGAACCGAGCCAACCCTTACTCGGAATACGCGGTCCTTCAAGAATTCCTGAAGAAAGAGTGGTAGGCGTCCACGTATATTCCAGGTGTCCAGAGTACGTAGCAACCCTGCACGCCAACACGTATCATAAGCCTTTTCGATGTCAAAAAATATTCCAACAGTTTGACAGTTTTTAAGAAAGCCGTTCATAATCTGTGTCGACATGGACACAAGATGATCCACTGTTGAACGGCGTCGTCGGAAACCGCACTGGATGTTATTCAGTAGGTTGTGCGTTTCCAGCCACCATACCAACCGCCCATTTATCATGCGTTCCATCACCTTGCAGACGCAACTGGTGAGGGAAATAGGACGGTAGCTAGAAGGGAGGTGACGGTCCTTGCCAGCTTTCAAAATCGGTATAATGGTGGCTTCTCGCCACTTGTCCGGAAACGTGGCATCAACCCAAACACGGTTATAGACCTCGAGCAGGTATGCCTTACCTTCAGGTGTGAGATGTTGCAACATTTGAACGTGGATTCCGTCGGGTCCTGGCGCCGTCAGTCGCGATGATGATAGAGCGTGTTCTAACTCCGCCAAGGTGAAGAGGCGGTTATAATCTTCAAGGTTTCTGGAACTAAACACGAAACCTTGATATTCTACCTGAGTCTTAATTGAGATAAACTCAGGAGCATAATTACTTGAGCTAGACACCTGAGCGAAAGCACAGCCGAAGGTGTTAGCCACGACCAACGGATCAACAACTCCTGCAGGTGTTTTCAGACCAGCGATTGGCACGTGGGTTGATTTTCCGGCCACGCGCCTTAACCTATCCCATACAACAGAGGAAGGTGTCCATCTGTTAAAAGATGAGACAAAGTTGTTCCATGAGATCTTTTTGCTATCCTTAATTATTTGCCTAGACTGTGCACGCGCTTTCTTGTACTCAATTAGATTACATAGGGTAGGGTGTCGTTGAAATACCCGTAGAGCACGTCTACGAGCACGAATAGCATTGCGGCAGTCGTTGTTCCACCACGGGACAGGAAGTCGACCAGGTTGGGTGGCCGAACGTGGAATCGACTCTTCTGCAGCGGAAAGAATTGTCTCTGTGAGATGATCGACTAGATCATTCACAGAATCGTGCTCATTGTAATCAAAGACAGCCAACTGGGTGTAAAGGTTCCAGTTGGCACGATCAAAGCGCCATCTAGGGTTACGTGAGGTAGACACATCGTGTGCTAAGAGACTAAGAAGACATGGGAAGTGGTCGCTGGAATGTAAATCAGAGATGACATTCCACTGCAATGAAACTGCTAACTGAGATGAACATACTGCCAAATGGATGTGAGAATAGGTGTTATAAGCGTCTGAGAGGAACGTTGGCTCTCCGGAATTCAGGACAACCAATTTATTGCTCTCCAAGAATTTTGCAATTAGGTGGCCTCTCGAACATGCCCGAGTTGAACCCCATAGTGGGTGATGGGCATTAAAGTCTCCAACTATTAGAAATGGTGTTGAAAGTTGGGAAACCAGATCTTCAAGGTCAATTAACGAGAGCTCATCTGATGGCGGGAGATATACATTGCAAATGCAAAATTCGATGGTTCGCAGCTTAATCCTTATAGCTACAGATTGTATATCAGATTGCAGCTGTACCGGGTCTACAAATATGTCATCCCTGAGGAGCATCATAGTGCCCCCGTGAGCAGGAATGCCGTCTTCTATGTCAATATCACACCGCGGTGGTGTGTAGCGTCGGGTTTTAAACTTGTCTTTCAGTCGTAGCTTAGTCTCTTGTAAGCATACCACCAAGAGGTTATGCTTACTGAGCAAAAGTTCCAGCTCTGGTCGATGTGTTCTTAAACCCCGCATGTTCCATTGAAGGATAGCCATTGGAACTATGGAGATAGGTTTAAAAATCGGTCTACATTAAGACGACTTTAACGGTGGCCGAATCAGCTTACCCTTTTTCTTCGGTGTAGGGCTAACACCTGTTTCCTTTTCGTCGGGTTTGTCATGGCGCTATTTCATTGCCATTCTAGCAGTGTGGTCCGTGTCTTCCTGGTCCATTTCTTCCACGGAAGAGGCCCCTTTCCCTATAGAAAACTTAGGTTCGAGAACCTCAAACCGGTTGGACACAGAGATCGACGATGATGATAGTTGTCGATCCGTTTCTTCACCAGAAGACCCCTCAGAAGATGAACTTCTAGATGCCCTAGAGCTTTTTTTCTTGCCGGTGCCTTTGTTAGTGACCTTGGGGAAGTCCGATTTTGTGTAAGTGGTCTTAAACTTTTTGGGCGGTGCATCGTACACTATAACAGGCTTGACGGTCGATGAGGTTGACGGCTTAGGTGAGGACGGTGCGGACTTCTCCCTCGGCGATTGAGGTGAGAGAGGAGCCGGCTTGGATGTCTTGGTAGTCTTTTGTGCAGGTGTGGCGGTAAGGACTTTATCGGTTATAGTAGCCTCACAATCGCTGGTCTGAATAGCGACTTCTTTCCTCGGTGCCACCTTAGCAGATATGGAGCTGTAAGTAGCAGATCTTGGGACCGAGGGTTGACGAGTACGTAGGAGTTTACGGGCATCCGAGTAGGATAACTTCTCCGTTACTCGGATCGCCTGTATCTCCTTTTCCTCTAGGAAACGTGGGCACTCTCTGTGGCTGGATGGATGTTCACCAGCACAGTTGACACATTTTACCGGGGATGTGCAGGCATCCTCGTGTTTAGGCTGACCGCACTCAACACATGTTGGCACACCCTTACAAAATTCACTTGTATGACCGAAGTGTTGACATTTGAAACATCTGAGGGGGTTGGGTATATATGGCCTAACCTCCATGGTCTCATACCCTGCCCTAAGCCTTTGCGGGAGGTCTACCCGATCAATGGTCAGGAACAGGGTACGGGTAGGCACCAACTCCCCTGGTTCTCTGCGTTGTACTCGGTATACAGCGGTGACACCCTGGTCTTGTAGGTTCTCCTTGATTTCCTCATTTGACATCCCGTCCAACGCACGAGTGCTGACGACCCCTCGGGACGAGTTCAGGGTCTTGTGCACCGCAATTGTGACGGCATAGCTGCCCAATAACGTGGCTTTTAATAACGTTGCTGCCTGGGAAAACGAGTGCGCTTCCACAAGGAGCGTGCCGTTTCTGGAGCGAGTACAGGACGTGACTGGACCGGCAATTTTATCTAAGCCCTTCTGGATGATAAACGGGTTCACTGTCAAAAAGTTCTTGCTTTCCTCCTCTCTTGTTACAACTAAGTAGCGAGGACCACTAGACTCCACTACTTCTTTTCCATCTTTCTTAAATAATTTATTATTGTTGTTAGTTTTGGCCATAAAAATGGGCTAGGTTTCATCCCCCAGTGCTCCCCACCCACCACGGAGCCCAACAAGAGGTCATCTCGCCGTCCCACTCACCCTGGAGTTCGGTACAATACCTAATCCTGGCCGATTGATTAGGGGTGGGTTAGTCCCTAACCTCCCGTTTAGGCGAAGCAGAAGCCAAAGTAGTGTATTAGTAATGCGTACCCTCCCCGAATTCAGAAAAACTCTTACGAGCTCAGATACGCATCCCTCAACCACCAGGACTAACCTTTCCACCGACACGGGTCTCCACGCACGGCCTACACGTGGGTGGGCGAATTGACCGTCTCCCTCAACCACGAAGAGGAGCCCACACGAGGGAGACTGTTGGCTCGGGACCCCGGGATCGCCAATACCCGTACCTACCGAAGTAGGCCCCTGGGGGGCGTTGACGAGATGGTGGACCACCTTACATCGGTGATTTTAACCGCCGCCGAACGTTCTGTTCCTCGTTCATCGCCTACTAGCACGCGTACTCTTGTGCCTTGGTGGACAGACGAATGCGCGCAAGCAATTCGTGATCGAAGACGCGCTCTTCGAGTGTTTAAACGCCACCCGACCTTGGAGAACTTAGTCGCCTCTAAGGCTCTCCGGGCTAGGGCGCGTCGTGTTATCCGCACTTATAAGAAGACTTCATGGAGGCGCTATGTGGAGAGCTTTCACTGTAACACCCCACAAGCTGATGTGTGGGATAAACTAATGCGCGTGGCCGGTGTACCTCAGCACCTTCCGATAGCCTGATCAGAGTTGGCACTGAGACCCATGTTGAGCCGCGGGTTATAGCGGCCACCTTGGGCAAATCTTTCGAAGCGAATTCCAGCTCTGAGCATTACGACACAGCCGTTCTTTCCCAGAAGTCCGCGGCGGAAGCCCGAGTTGTCTTTCCGCTTTGGTTCCAACGAGGACTATAACAGTCCCTTCGCTTTGCGTGAATTAGAGTTCGCCCTGGCCTCTTTTAGGCCTTCAGCTCCCGGTCCCGATGGTGTCCAAGTGTTGTTTCTTCAACATTTGTCTGTGGAGACAAATGCAGTCTTATAACCGTGTCTGGCAGGATGGTATTTTTCCGACAGTCTGGCGTGAGGCCATCATCGTCCCCATTTTGAAGCCAGGAAAGGATCGCCAACTACCCTCCAGTTACCGCCCAATTTCCCTAACTAGTTGCGTTTGCAAGGTTATGGAACGCGTGATAAACGCGCGGCTGACTTGGTGCCTAGAATCAAGGGGCCTTCTGGCGAACGTGGAGTGCGGTTTTCGCCGACACCTTTCCACTGTCGATAATCTTGTCCGCCTTTCGACACAAATACTCGATGGATTCGTGACCAAATGCCAGACTGTGGCCCTATTTTTTTGACCTAGAGAAAGCTTACATTTGTTGGAGGTATGGTATTCCACGTACACTGCACCAGTGGGGCTTTAGAGGTCGTCTCCCAATCTTTGCCCGTGAGTTCATGCAGGACCTGGTATTTCGGGGACGAGTTGGTTCGATTCTTTCGCAACCTGTCATCCAAGAGAACGGAGTACCTCAGGGATCGGTTCTCAGTGTCACCCTTTTTGCTATAGCCATTAACCCTATAGTTTTCCGTGTTCCTCCAGGAGTAACGTCGTCGCCTTTCGTGGACGATTTCGCTATCTGCTTCACTTCTCGCAACACTTGCCTGCTGGAACGCCGATTGCAGCGATGTCCTGACTCCCTTTACACCTGGAGTCGGGCAAACGGTTTTCGTTTTTCTGCCAAGAAGACGGTATGCGTAAATTTCTGGCGTTACAAGGAATTCCCTCCGCCCTCTCTACACCTCGGTGCAGCTCTGCTACCCTTCCCGGACGAGACGAGGTTTTTGGGGCTGATATTTGATCGAAAGCAGTGTTTTTCCTCACATGTTACTCATTTAACAGCACGGTGTCAAAGCTCTAACTCCGTTTTACGAGTCCCCCCAGGGGCCTACTTCGGTAGGTACGGGTATTGGCGATCCCGGGGTCCCGAGCCAACAGTCTCCCTCGTGTGGGCTCCTCTTCGTGGTTGAGGGAGACGGTCAACAGGCCCACCCACGTGTCGGCCGTGCGTGGAGACCCGTGTCGGTGGAAAGGTTAGTCCTGGTGGTTGAGGGATGCGTATCTGAGCTCGTAACAGTTTTTTTTGGAATTCGGGGAGGGTACGCATTTCTAATACACTACTTTGGCTTCTGCTTCGCCTAAACGGGAGGTTAGGGACTAACCCACCCCTAATCAATCGGCCAGGACAAGGTGATACACTGAACTCCAGGGTGAGTGGGACGGCGAGCCCGCTATATCCCCTATGTAGCCCTGTCATCCCAGTGGGATGACCCCTTGATGGGCTCCGTGGTGGGTGGGGAGCATTGGGGGATGAAATTTATGCCAACACATATGTTAAACCTTCAACAAAAAAACAACCCCAACAATTGTAGAAATGGAAAAGAAGTAGTCGAGTCTAGTGGTCCTCGCTACTTGGTGATAAGCAGAACTGAGACTGATAAGACATTTGCATCAGTGAACCCTTTCGCCATCCAGAAAGGATTAGACAAGATAGCTGGCCCGGTAAAATCATGTACTCGTTCGCGCAATGGCACGCTGCTGGTGGAAGCGCATTCCGTCTCCCAGGCAGCAGCGCTCTTGAAGGCCAACATTCTAGGCAGTTATCCGGTGAGCGTTTCCGTACACAAGACCCTGAACTCCTCGCGCGGTGTGGTGAACACCCGTGCGCTGGACGGAATGACCAACGAGGAGATCCAGCAGAACCTGAAAGACCAAGGCGTGACAGCTGTATATCGTGTCCAGCGAAGAGAGCGAGGGGAATTGGTGCCTACCCGTACCCTGTTCCTGACCTTTGATCGGGTAGATCTCCCACAAAGGCTTAGGGCAGGGTATGAAGTCATCGAGGTACGACCATATATCCCGAATCCCTTACGTTGCTACAGATGTCAGCGCTTCGGCCACACTAAGGACTTCTGTAATGGTGCGCCTACGTGTATGAATTGTGCGATGTCGCTGCACGAAGGTGAGTGCACCTCACCCGTAAAATGTGTGAACTGTGCTGGCGAACACGCTTCCAGCTTCAGAGATTGCCCACGGTTCCGCGAGGAAAAGGAGATTCAGGAGATCCGGGTGAAAGAGAAGCTATCCTTCTCGGAAGCCCGGAAACTCGCACGTACTCGCATGCCCTCCGTTGCGATGTCCGGTACCTATAGCTCGGTAGTAGCTAAGCCGGTCCCGCGAAGGGAGATGGCAACTCAGACCAGCGATATCAGTGAGGCTAGTATCTCTGACAGAATCCTTAGTCCATCAGTAGCTCCGAAGCCTGCCAAGACATCTCAATCTACTTCTACCTCGTCCAAAGCACCCGCAGGGAAGAAAACACCTCCCAGGTCTCCGGTCAGAGCATCGAGCTCTACGAAGCCTACTAAGCCAGTTGTGTACGTGCCACCACCCAAAACTTTTAAGACCAGCTATCAACGGTCTGATTTTCTGAAGGATACGGATCGGCCGATGCGCAGAAAGAAAAATCCTCGGGCATCTAAAAGTTCCACCTCTGAGGAGTCTTCCGGAGAGGTCTCGGATCGACGACCGTCATCTCCGTCGATCTCTATTTCCAATCGGTTCGAGGCTCTCGAACCGAAGTTCTCAATAGGGAAAGGGACCTCATCCGCTGAAGAAATGGAACAAGAGGATACGGATCACACAGTCCGGACGTCTAGTAAAAAGCGCCCGGATAAACTGGACGTTAAAGGTGTTAGCCCCACACCCAAGAAAAAGGGTAAACTCGTTCGACCACCGCCGAAATCAACATAACGTTGCGTAACTATTACCATCTTATCCCATACCTCCAATGGCTATTCTTCAATGGAACATTCGCGGATTTCGAGCACATCGAGCGGAGCTTGATTTGTTGCTCAATAAGCATAACCCTAAAGTCGTGTGCTTACAAGAGACCAAGCTGCGTCCCCAAGACACCTCTACACTCCGGCGGTACACGTCATTTAGGCATGACCTTGATCCGGAAGAGGGCATTCCAGCGCATGGAGGCACAATGGTGCTCGTCAGAGATGATACATATGTAGATATTATACCTTTACAGACTGCCATACAGTCGGTTGCTGTACGGATTGTTCTCCCGACTGTGCAATTCGCCGTCTGCAGTGTCTATGTCCCGCCATCTGCTGACCTCTCACTTAGTGAGCTACAGGGGTTGGTCTCTCAGCTCCCTACACCCTTTCTGTTGATAGGAGACCTAAATGCCCACCACCATCTCTGGGGCTCAGCTCGATCCTGTGCGAGAGGCAAAGTTATTGCCGAATTCCTTGACAGCAGTAACCTGGCTCTCTTGAACACCGGAGAACCTACGTTTCTATCGGATGCTTTCAACACCTTTTCGCATCTCGACTTGGCAGTTTGTTCACCTCAGCTAGCACTTTCCCTACAATGGAGTGTCATCTCTGACCTGCATTCTAGTGATCACTTTCCGTGCCTTGTTAGTCTCTTAGCACATGACTTTCACTCCGCCCGTTTGCCTACCTGGCGCCTCGATCACGCCAACTGGGCCCTTTACACCCAGCTGGCTGTGTTTAGCTACGACGCGCAAGATTCTGTGGACGCCTTAGTTGAGCACCTTACAGAGCAGATCCTTTCCGCCGCGGACCATTCTATTCCTCGCTCAACCACCAACCCTCGTCGCCCTCCTGTTCCCTGGTGGACGACCGATTGCCGGAATGCTATTCGTGCTCGTAGGCGTGCTCTCAGAGTTTTCCAACGACATCCTACACTGGAGAACCTGATTGAGTACAAGAAAATGCGTGCCAGGTCTAGGTACATAATCAAGAATAGCAAACAGACAACTTGGAAAACATTTGTGTCCTCTTTCAACCGACATACACTCTCCTCTGTTGTATGGGATAAGATAAGGCGCGTGGCCGGCAAATCGACCTACATGCCGATCGCTGGTCTGAGAACTCCTGCGGGCTTCGTCGTGGAACCGTTTGAAGTGGCTAATACCCTTGGCAGTGCTTTCGCCCACGTGTCTAGCTCCGATTATTATGCACCTGAGTTCCTCTCAATAAAAACTCGGGTAGAATCTCGAGGTTTCTGCTTTCGATCTAGAAACCTCGAGGACTATAACCGCCTTTTCACCATGGCAGAGTTGGAACACGCTCTTTCAGCATCGCGACTATCAGCGCCAGGGCCAGATGGTATCCACGTCCGCATGTTACAACAGCTCTCACCTGAAGGCAAGACATTCCTGCTGGATCTCTATAACCGTATATGGGTTGATGGCACTTTCCCTGAAAAGTGGCGGGAGGCCACAATCATACCTATTTTGAAACCCGGAAAGGACCGTCATCTCTGCTCTAGCTACCGTCCTATTTCTCTCACCAGCTGTGTCTGCAAAGTGCTAGAACGCATGATTAACGCACGGCTGGTGTGGTGGCTGGAACGACACAACCTGCTAACAAATATCCAATGCGGTTTTCGTCGACGTCGTTGCACAGTAGACCACCTTGTGTCGATGTCGACACATATCATGAACGGCTTCCTGAAGGGTTGTCAAACCGTTGGGATATTCTTTGACCTAGAGAGAGCATATGATACCTGTTGGCGGGCAGGATTGCTCCGTACTCTACACAGTTGGAACATTCGTGGCCGCCTACCACTTTTTCTTAAGGAGTTCCTAAAACAGCGCTTCTTCCGAGTACGGGTCGGCTCGGTTCTTTCAAATCCTTTTATACAGGAGAACGGTGTACCTCAGGGTTCGGTCCTTAGCGTCACCCTGTTTGCTATAGCTATTAATCCTATCTCGCAATGTGTTCCTCCAGGCGTGTCGTCCTGTTTATTCGTAGATGACTTTGCGATCTATTGCACTTCTCCGCGCACACCTTTTATCGGGCGGTGCTTACAACAATGCTTGGACCATCTGCATGACTGGAGCCTGAGACACGGCTTTCGGTTCTCTGCGGAGAAAACCATATGTGTGAATTTCTGGCGCCGTCGGAGTCGACCACCTCCTTCACTCCGTTTGGGCCCGCATTTACTTCCTTATGCAGATCACACACGATTCCTGGGATTGGTCTTCGACAGAGCACTTAACTGGTCATCTCACATAGCACAGCTGCGAGCGCGTTGTGACCGTTCCCTACAAATTCTGCGGGTACTAAGTGGCAAATCGTGGGGAGCAGATCGCACAGTGTTGCTGCGACTTTACCGCACACTGATACGATCCAAACTGGATTATGGCTGCATCGTTTTTTTCATCAGCACGTCCATCAGTGTTGAAAAAGTTAGATACGGTCCATAATTGCGGCCTACGGATAGCTATTGGAGCCTTTCCTACCAGTCCGGTCATCAGTCTGCACGCCGAAGCTGCTGAACCCCCTCTTAGGTACCGGCGTGTTCTTTTATTAGCTAATTATGGCTGCAGACTATTTTGCATGCCTACGCATCCCACGTTCGCGCCATTCTTCAACACCACGCTAGATGCGCGCTATCGGAACACTACTCTCAGTCCAAAGCCACCTGCTTTTCGCCTCCGGGAGCTCCTCCGCAAACACAATATTACAATCCCTAGGATGTTTTCTATGGGCGAGAGAGTGTACCCTCCTTGGCTGCGTGGACCGCCATCAGTCGATCTGTACATGACCAAATGCGACAAGTCTACGACGGCTCCTTGTACTATCCACAGCTACTTTTTAGAATTTTTATCACGTTAAAGTGATCGTGTTTTAATATTTACCGATGGTTCTAAAACCTCAAATGGCGTTGGATGCGCTTATGTTTCTGGATCCGAACAATATACATTCGGATTCCATAGCATCACGTCTATTTTTACCGCAGAGCTTTACGCCCTATACCGAGCCATTCTACACGTACGCCGACGAAACATGGGTGACTGCTTAATACTCAGCGATTCCCTTAGCGCGCTTCAGAGCCTACGTCAGATGTACAACTTTCATCCCCTTGTACAGCGAATCCAGGACGCCCTCCACGTTATCCACGCCTCCGGCGTTAGCGTGATGTGTGCTTGGGTCCCCGGACACGTGGGCCTTTCAGGGAATGAGCTAGCAGATTCAGCAGCGAAGACGGCGACCTCACAGCCCATGGTTAACATATCCACGGTGACATCGGAAGACCTACGTCTAGAATTGCGCAGAGCTGTGTTGTCATCCTGGCGAGGGGAGTGGTCCGCCCTGCGCAGAAACAAGCTCCGCTGTGTCAAAGCTCTTCCGATCCCTTGGGTAACGTCCTGCCGTCCGTCCCGTCGGGAGGAAGTGCGATTGGCTCGGTTACGCCTTGGCCACTGCTATTTTACCCATAGTTATTTATTAAACAGGGCTCCAGCTCCGGTTTGCCCGCTTTGCGGAGCAGCGCTGACGGTCCGTCATGTTCTCTGTGCCTGTTCTAGTCTTGAACGTCTCCGCAGTTCTCTCAAGCTGCCAGCCAGCTTGGCGGAGATACTCGCGGATGAAGAGACAGCGGTGGCCAAGGTTTTTAAACTACTCTTAAATGTTAATTTTAGACTTTAGTGTTTACGTTTTTATCCACTTTTAACTGTCCTATGATTTTACGCGTCTTTTAGCCTTTGGCGTACGGGATGTGCTTGCTTTTTACCTACGATGTATGTTCTTTTAGATTTTGTTTTATCTAGATTTTAGAACGCATAGATCCTTTAGGGCGCTGATGACCGCGCTGTTGAGCTTCCCAAAATCCACAAAATCAATCAATCAATCCGTTTTACGAATTTTAAGTGGCAAATCCTGCGGAGCCGACCATACTACCTAGATGCGCCTCTACCGATCGCTGGTTCGCTCCAAGCTTGATTACGGTTGTGTTGTGTATTCCTCTGCACGACCTTCTATCCTCCGCCGCTTGAATACCATTCAACACCAAGGTCTCCGGCTAGCAACTGGTGCATTTCCAACCAGCCCAGTTTTGAGCCTTTGTGCGGAGGCTGAAGAACCCCTTCATCCTATCGGCGTGACATATAGCTCTGCAACTATGCTTGCAATTTGGCCAGTATGCCCCAACACCCTACTTTCGATTCTTTCCTTAACGAGTCTTTGAATTGTTTTATGCCAGTCATGCCCGTGCCCTGCTTCCCCCCAGTTGTGCGATTTCGCAGTTATTGAGGACTTGGCTGCCGAGCTCCCAGCGGTTCTTCCCAGGGGAGAGACCCATTTCCCCCCTTGGTTACACCCCGATCCCTCTTATCATCTTGGGTTGGCGAATATCCCCAAGTCCTCCACTCTTTCCCAAGTTCTTCGCGCTGCTTTCGCTGAACTACAGTCTCAGATTGGGGCTCGGTGTTCATTTACACTGACGGCTCTAAGGATGATCGGGGGGGGGGGGTAGGGTGTGGTTTTGTGTTTGGAGCTCAGAGTTTTAGTTTTCGTCTACAGGAGCAATGCTCCATTTTTACTGCAGAACTGGTTGCCCTGGAAAGAGCTCTTTCTTTTATTCGCCAGCATGGATTTCAGCATTGTGTCTTGTGCCCGGATTCCTTGAGTGCCCTGCAGAGCATTCGCTCACTATGCACCCAGGATCCAATAGTGGAATGCGTGCACGATTCTGTCCACCAGCTGGTGACCGCTGGCGTTCCTTTAGGTTTTGCATGGGTACCTGGTCATATTGGTATTCCAGGGAATGAGGCAGGGGATGCTGCTGCGAAGTCTGCCATTTTAAGGTCCAGATATTTTAACCATTCTGTCCCAGCGGAGGACTAAACATAATCTCCATCAGCGTGTCCTTTCTCGTTGGGCTGCGTGTTGGTCCACCATTTCAGAAGTCAAATTGCGCGCCTTAATACCGCTTCCTTCTGTCAGGAGGACGTCCCCCCGTCCCTCCCGTTTGGTAGAGGTGCTTTTGTGCAGACTGCGTATCGGGCACTGCTCTTTAGCCACCGGCATTTATTGCGCAGCGAACTGGCTCCACTTTGTCCACACTGTAGCTCGCCGTTGACTGTTGCGCATGTTCTGGCACATTGCCCCATTTTAAGTCCTGTTCGTGTTTCCTTAGGCATGGCCGCTGACTTGCCCAGCATTTTAGCGGATGACTCGGGAGCCGTGGCACGTGTTTTAGTTTTTACCTGGCGCGTTGGTGTCACTTCCCGGATGACCTCATTCTGAACTGCTTTTGTTGGATTTGATCGTTTTAACCATTTTTTACCCGTCTTGACACATTTTAACTGCTCAGTTTTTATCTCCTGATTTTCCCTGTTCACGCACCAGCGCTAATGAACTCACTGGTTGAGCGCCCTTAAACCCCACTCCCTTCCTTCACGCCTGATAAAGCACACATAAATTTGCTTCATGTTCATAAGTATTCCTTTAAACATCAAAAGGTTTTTCCTGTGTGCACTCAAAGTCAATAAACATAAACAGAACATTCTTACTTAACTGTTTGCCACGATATGGCTTAATATAGCATTGATTGTGTTCCACATATGTCACATATACTGCAATATTTTTCTCCACAAATATGAGGAAGCTGTCTACGTCTGAGGTTACACATTTAAGACAAACTTTTTCAATATCGCATACCGACTTCCCCTTAGGATAAAATGCTCCTTTTAATAAGTGATTATCATAACACGGTTGACCTTTAAAGTCGCGATTACAGGAAGAACCAGTAATGTAATTTTCAAAGTAACACACGGTAAATTGCACTTGGAAAAATTATACTCAACGATGAAGTTCTTTCTTATTTTTTGTTGCTAAATTACATTGACTGCAATAGTATTTGTATTTAAATGCTCCGTGCAGATCCACAATGGCGTTAAAATGGTGATTATGGTATAGTAAATCAATATATTTATTACTATTCACTGATGTTTTATACACAAGTTTATTTCCAGTATGTCCGTCAAAAACGGTGAAACAATATTCTTTTAAAACATCTTCAAAATGTTTTACATATTCTATACTATACATAGTAGTTCCGCTAATTCACCAAACCAGATATTAAGACTGACTGACTGGTATCAAACATCACAGAATGACGAAGTAACGGATAATAATAATGCTTTACGCTTTTGAACTCTTTCAGACTGTTTTCCTGTCTTATACTCTGGATCGCTATTAACTTTAGCTAAACAAACAGCTATTGCTCTGGGTACACAAAGGGTAGCGGAATTTTTAATTACAAGAATTCCTTTAATTTTGAAACATAACTCACATTTACTAAAACATTCTCCTTCCAATATTTGAGTGTAAACACATGTAACGTTTAATGTACCATTTAGGAAAAAATTTTCATTGCTTTTTAACACAGTTTCAACTGAATTTAAAATAACATCTATATCAAACTGATCAAAGCGTCTTACACTGGTATTAAAATTTCTATTCGGATAATTGGAATTAGCTATCTACATACCAAAATAACTCGGTCGATAATTTAACAATTGTTCATTCACAAATTCTAAAAATTGAGAAAAAACTCAATGAACCCATTCCATTAAATTAATTTCATCATAGTCATCAGGAATTGGGTCAACTAGTACTTCAGTTTCTGAATATTCAGAATAAAATCTAGACAAATTTCTAACTCGTGTTCCAAGAATAGTAAATACCATTACCCAGAGTCGAACTAGAAGATGTATGCTTTCTTACGTAAACCGTTAATGCTAATTCAAATTATTAGCATAACTTTTATACTTAACTACACATGTTCTAATAACACACAAATACCGCATCAGCTTTTAGCGTTAGCCAAATAAAAGGTTAAAAGGTTAGCTTACTTAGCAAGAGAACTTCGCTCCACATGATCTAATAACATGAAAGTGTTGCATCAGCTTTAAAACTTGTGCCAAATGAAGGTTAAAAGGTTAACTTGCTTAGTAACAGCAATGTGGCTAAGCATAAGGTTAATACGGTTCATCGAATAGACGCAAATTAAGAAATATATATAATCCCAGCCAGTTACTAAGTCATACGGTGTGTAAGTTGTCTAACTACGCCAAACAGCCTACCGCTTCTAACTGCTTGAAGATGATCTCCAATTATCAATTAAACAACGGTGCTGCTGCTGTTACCTCTACAGGTAATAACAATACTGCACGTAATAAAAGACCACATTCAGATTTCTCTATAGGTCTGGATGCTGGTGCTAAACGCCATAAAACAATATTACCTAATTTACTCGGGTGTGTTGCACTAGCGCGTCTCTCCCCAAGAAGAAAAAGCAAGCGTACTCGGTTTCATACACGATGAAATTGTGTTGCTTGACCGGTGATGCAAATAGATCATGGAACATTCTTCGATTCCAACAGTGGATCATCTTGTGTCCATGTCGACACAGCAGCAGCAGCAGCAGCAGCAGCAGCAGCAGCAGCAGCAGCAGTGCTTTAGGGCGCGCAACAACTGAGGTCATTAGTGCCCGAAAATAAACTGTGGCAGGAAAAAAGAAAGAAAAAAGTGCCTACTTCCCGGACAAAACGCTTAAAACATTAAGACGTTAAAAATCACTAAAACCACTTAAAATCGTTAGAAAAAAACGCCAGGGTTCGTTAAAACGCTAAAAACGCGGAGTGATACATGTCTGCTGGGCTAGGTTATGTGAAACAGATTACTCGCTTCTGAGGTGGGCTCGCAGCGTCCTCTGCCATCTAGCGTCGGGAACAGATTCTGTGCGGCAACTGCAGCCGGGAAATACGAATCGGCTCCTCCGAAACCGCATAGGTTAGTAGTGAAATCAATGAATAATCAAAGTACTGAGTACATGAAAACTTGGATTAAAAGTAAGCTGAATCCAGTGGAGATGAAAGTGGGAGTTAATGCTATCAAAGCTACCAAGAGTGGCCATCTTCTCATTGAGACAGAAAACAAAGAAATAGATATTATCTGCAAGAATATAAATGAAAAAAATACGGAGCAGAATTAGATGCCAATTTAAGAAAGTCATGCAATCCGAAAATAATTATCTTCAACGTTCCAGATGATATCACGCCTGATAATATAGTAGCCGCAGTAACTACACAAAATTGAGAAATGGAAAAATACAAGGGTGAACTGAATGCACTATTCGCATTTGAGGATAGTAAGAAACAAAAGAACTTTGTTCTAGAACTGAATGCGGCTGCAAGAAATCGTATAATTGGTAGGAAACTGAAAATCGGCTGGCACATCTGTAATTGGAATGATTACATTAGAGTTAATGGGTGCTACAAACGTTGCAAATATAGTCACAAGGCCTCTGACTGCAAAGAGAAATAAACATATCCAAAATGTTCAGGAGAGCATCTTTTGAAGGAGTGCCCTGCAAAAGAAGAATATAGGTGCATAAACTGCATTAACTATAAAAATACAAAAAAGATGAAAAGATAAGTATTAATCTCTCTGCAGTGGATGGACAATGTCTTACCTATCAGGTTACACTGAGAAGAATCCAACAACATAGATTAGTAACATGGACAAAAGTAAATACAACTTGCTGTGTCTTCAAGTAAATGTTCAACACCTTAGAGTAGCAACTTCTAACTTGGTGCAACTAAGGCATGAGCAGCGTATAGACTTGGCATTCATCCAGGAGCCTAGCCCTTTAAAACCACATATTGTTAAAATCCAGTTGAACGAATTGTAAAATATACCCATCCTTGATAAAATCACTGGGAAAAACGCTTAGTCAAAATCTAAGAGCAATCTAAACTAAAAAGGTTAAAACGCTACAATATATTGACCGCTAAATGCGATAATCAATCTCTAAATATCAATTAAAAAACTTAAACAGCGCTTTGTTGTTCGCTAAAACCGCAAGCAAACACACCATGTTACGACGACTTCGCGGGTGTCCGGATCAGTTTATCCTTCCTTTTGGGTGTCGCGCTAACACCTTTACCATCCTATTTATCAGCTCGTTTTTGAAGCCGTCCTGGCGGTCTGGGACGTGTCCTCCTGTTCCATCTCTTCTACGGATGAGGCCCCTTTGCCGATAGAGAACTTCGGTTCAAGGACCCCAAGCCGACTGGATACAGATATCGACGAGGATGAGAAGTGCCGCTCAGAGTCCTCACACGAAGACTCCTCAGAGTAGGAACTTTTGGCTGCCCTAGAACTCTTCTTTGGGCTGGCAGTCTTGTTGGTAACTTTGGGAAAATCGGATTTTTATAACTGGCTTAAACGGTCTGCACGGGGCATCATACCGAACGAGCTTTTCAGTCTTGGTGGAGGGTGATCCTTTAGCCGTGACAGTGCTCGCGATCTCCTTCCTGATGAAGAGGCGGACCTCCTAGGTGCAGACAGCGGCGATGGTGACGGGGTAATTATTTTCTCGGATACTGTTGCCGCACCAATATCGCTGGTCTAAGTAGCGATCTTTCCTCGCCAACGGCTTAGCTGCTACTGCGCTGTAAGAGGGAGAGATGGTATGCGGGCACGCGCAAGTTTCCGGGCTTCTGACAAGGACACCTCTTCCACCCGGATCTCTTGAATCACTTTTCCTTCGATGAAGCGTAGGCAATCTTTAAAGTTAGACGGATATTCTCCACCACAGTTCCCACATTTAACAGGCGATGTGCACGCACCTTCGTACAGTGACATCGCGGTGACCACAGGTAGGTGTACCGTTACAGAACTGAGACCGAAGCGCTGACACTGGTAGCATCTCTTAACGGGTTCGGTATATACGGGCGTACCTCAATGGTCTCATACCCTGCCTCAATCTTTTGTGGGAGCTCTACCCGATCAAATGTCAGGAACAGGGTACGGGTAGGCATCAATTCCGCTCGCTCCCTTCGCTGTACACGATACGAAGCTGTCACACCTTGGTTCTGTAGGTTTTCCTGAATTTCCTCATCGGTCATACCGTACAACGCACGGGTAATTACCACTCCACGCGAGTTCAGGGTCTTGTGCACTGAGGTTCACCGGGTAGCTACCTAATAATTTCGCCCTCAATAAAACTGATGCCTGTGGACAGAAAGTGCTTCCACTAGGAGCGTGCCATTTCTTGAACGAGTACAAAATTTAACCGGACCAGGTATTCTGTCCCAACCCTTTTAGATGATGAAAGGGTTCAGTGACAGAAGGTTCGTTCCTCAGTTCAGGTTATAACGAAGTATCGAGCACCACAGGGCTCGACTACTTTTCCATTTCCCTTCACAAGTGTAGGTTTAAATTTCGGTGCCATAGCGGTGGTATCCTCCACCATTGCAAATGTCTCCAATGGCGTGCTCACATTATAGGCACCACCCCGGCTTAGGCGAGAGTCCTGGCCTGGACCTTGCTCACCTTAGGGTCACACCTCCCAGTGTAAAGACAGAGGGACCCAATCGCCTTCAGGAGTGTAACAGCTCATGCAATGGCCCCTCCCAGGGACTGACCTTTATCAGCGGATACAAACAGTCCTACATGGTAACAAGTAGCTGGGAATTGCGCGTTACCCAGTCACCCCTTGCGCTTCCCACTCCAACCACCCGCGCTGTTATCCGTCAGACATGTGTTAAGGGAGTAAAAATAAACGTAAAATAAATAAATGCGGTCAATCATCGAAGTGGACCATGGTTTGGGGTTACCATCGGGGTTACCGTAGCCGCAGCGGTCCTGGGGCACATCAAGTCCCCGCCGTACATCACCCCATCACTCAGTTCTCTACTTCGTGTTGCCCAGCCCTCGGGACGAGGACCACAGAGGTTGGATATGAGGGGCAGTTAAGTTACAGAATGCTACAAATTTTTAAATTGAAAAAGTTTATATTATTTACAGGAAAGAAGAATAACAAATTGTTTAGACTATTAACTATTAATTTAGAATATTACAACGTTGGATTACGTCACGTCTAAGTTTGACTGGGCGTCGGCGGATAACACCATCTGCAAATACATCACCTTGCACTATATCAGAGGGAACTGCACCGGGAAATTTAGAAGTGTTTGATACGGAATGCACATGTTACAATTGTGCACACGAGGCTATGATGAACATATTTTCTGAAGTGGACAGTGTGGACATCTATCATTTTGTCCGCTACTTACTATAGTTTGTTTTTTTATAACTTTAAATTAACATTGGTCAAATTATACATTTTAAATAAACAGGCATGTATAACATTGTTTTATACTAAAAAACATTTTTGGTAGCTTCAAGTGATGTGCATCACAAGTTTCATTTAAAGCATAATGTATATATACCTATTTTTATATAAAATCTGAAACATCCTGTGCCACGCTACTTAGATGATGGCTTAGATGGATTGTGTACTTGCACGAACTGCACGTATAGAACCCTAGTGAGGCAGATTTTATGTATTTCAGGTAGTTATATTACTTGTTTCTGTGTTTAGAGCCTGTCGTCCGTTGAAGATTCATCCATTGGCAGCACAGATCAATTCCGTCACTTTGAGGATTGGAACGTTTAGACAATTCTCACTGATTTTCTTCAATGCTTTCAGGTAAGTTTATTTTATTTTTAGTTATATGAGATATTGGCAAAACCACATGTAGCAATTAGAAGCAGTAATTCCCCTTTTCTCCATATTAAATCATTTTCAGGAAACACTTGATTACACATAAGATCACATAGTGGAGCAGGTTTTTAGGTTCTTTTCTAGGTTAGACTTTAGAATTGTACGAAGGGAATTTTTGGTACTTTTTATTTTACATCTTTTCTATTTTTTTTCGTTTGTTTTTTCTTACGTACGTGTTTTTTTGTAAGTTTACATTGCATAGACTTTTAGAACCATATATATGGCTTTGGAATGACTAGTTTTTAAAGGGCGCTGATGACCGCTGTAATTGAGCGCCCTTATATACGTCACAACACATTCGATTTTATTATTATTATTTATTATTATTATTACTATTATTATTACCGTAAAAATGGACATAGCGTTACGCTACTTTCCAAATATATGTTTACGATTCTATAGTTTAATTATTCGATAACAGTTATTCCTAATGTATGCATAAATATCTTTCTTCTGCTTTGCTGATTATATTTTATTCAGACAAAATCAAATGTACTATTTTATACCTCATTCTGTTTTATTTCTGTTGTTAGTCTCTGAATCTAAGTCACAGAGCCTGAAGTGCATTGCTGAAAACCAACAACAGTCGACACAAGAGTTCGGTCAAATTTCGCATTCTCTCAACCGCCAGGACGCGTCATCTTTTCTTCTTCAATAAGTTCATATCTTCTGATTTAAGTTTCCTGCTGTTCAATTCTAGACACAGAAACAACCCCTTTACAGCATAATTTGTTTGCACAGCTAACAGACTTAAATAACTATATATATCCACGCAGTCTATCAAAAATGATGACCAACGTCATCAACCTTTAAGATAGGCCAAGTAGGCCTGTTTCGGCTCAGAAGGGATCTTCCCAGCGTCTCCGTGGTCTTCCAACATCTCTAATACCAACTGGTTTATACTGCAAGGCCTGGTTGGTGAATCTTTCTTCTGGCATTCGAGAGAGATGATCTTGCCATTTCAGTTTCTACTCCCTAAGTTTGTCATTTAAAGTAAATATTTTTAGTTGTTCTCTTGTTGCACAGCAACCCGGAAGAAACAAACAAAAAAAACTAAAGGTAAGGCATATACAGTGAGAAAGTAAGGTGGTTGTATCTGCATTTAAAGGAGGAGTATTTAATACCAGAATTCACAACCTTCTAGAAATAGTTGACCCGTGTGAATTTCTAGAAAAAGTCCCCATCTTGCATTGAAAGAGATAGTTTCTTTGTTAAGCAGCAAAACCTTCAGGCTTTAAAATTAACAGTTCATGTGAACTAACGTTCCTGATTCAAAAGCTTGACGAAGTGCACACGGAATTCATCTTTTCTAATAGCAAGACAAAGTTGGAGGTTCAATCTACTAATTTAGATACCTTATACACCTCTATGAGCGATGAACTCATTGAAAATATTTGAAAATTTGAAGGCCGAGGTAGTTCAAAATCTGTGGGGCGGGACCCCTATATCTGGTGAAATTTTGGTTGCTGCGCAACTGCTCAGGCCTACGGGCTAACGGATGCCAGAAACTTGTTAAAGAACCTCGGCGTAGCGGTGTCGCTGTCGAGGTTCGTCCAGATTTAGAGGAGGCTCCCACGTGCTCGTCGTCCGCCCTGCACAGCAGTCCCTGACTGTTGACTGAGAGGAGCCAAAACATTTTATGACAGTGGGAATCTTAGGATGGAAAGAGAAAAGGAGGTGTTTACCTCTCGGAGAGCGCTTGAGCGTTCTCCGGAGAGGAAAAGTGTCCAAGGACAAGAAAAGATCAGTAAAACAAAAGAAAACGAGGATATGACACCTGTGAAAGATTCGTGGAGTGAGACAGTTGCTGAAATTGTTGGCGTTATCGCCGTAGATAAAGCGATTACAGTAAATGGTAAGAGGACCCTTAGCACACTGATGGTGAAGTTGCAGCAGGAATATGAAAAACTTAAGATAGTAATGAAAAGCTAAAAACAGAAAACGCAACTATAAAATCAATGCAACAGACGTCAAAAATGACATGCGCAAGCGCTAGAACAACCCAAGTTGCCGGATACAACAATAAAAGTGAACAGAGCAGTACAAAAGCAGACTCATGCGGTTCTAATAAAATCAACAAAAGGTAAATCAACTAAGGATTTTATGGATACCGTAACGAAAAATCTGAAACCATCAGAGGAAGGAATAAAAATAAATAACATGAGAGTCGCCGAAAAAACTTTGATAATGGAAACTGAAACCAGTGAGGACGCACTAAAAATAATAAACAGTAAAAACTTACAGGAAAAGGATCTGCCGTTTGATCTATCAAGAAAGAAAAACCCCCTGGTCATCTTATACGACGTATTTTCGTCAGAAAAGGAGGAAGATCTCAAGCACAATATGTATCAGCAAAATTTTAGGGATGAAATGTCCTGGGAGGAATTTGATGAGAAAGTCAGGTTCAGGTTCAAAACCGGACCCAGGGAAGCTAGGATTGTACATCATGTTATAGAAGTTGACCCCATAATTAGGAAGTAACTAATAACAAGGGAACGAATATTCCTAGGATTCCAATCGGTAAACGCCTAAGATTATGTAGTAGTGGCTAAGTGCCTAAAGTGTCAACGGTATGGACATGTAACAAAATATTGTAGAAGTGAGAAGGAAATATGTGCTCACTGTGGTGAGCAAGACCATACCAAAAAGGAACAGCCAGGCATCTGTGTACCATGTAGCTCAAGGAAGAAAAATATAAGTGAAGGAAAGAAAATTACTTGCAAAGATAGGAGATCCTGTCCGACACTTATGTTCTGGGAACAACTGGTAAACAGAACTATGGATAGTCATTAAATTTGGACAAATCAACTCTCAAAGATCGCGCATAGTAATGCAGGAGATTCGCAGGCTTATTGATGACATGCATTTGGACATTGTGTGTATACAGGAACCATATATTGTCAATGGTAGACCGATTCATACACCAGTGACAGCCAGAGTAATCCTTGATGGGGAAAACCCGAAGGCAGCAATTGCCATAATCAATAGAAATATTCAGGTTCTCAAAATTTCGCAATTCTGTGACGAATACCTTAATTGCATTGAGATATGTGCCAACAGACTCAATATTGTACCGTGCAACCACTATTTCCAATATATGGATGAGGTGGAAATACACATTGAAAAAATGCTAGCGGTTTTAGATAATTATCCAAATTCGGCCCTAATTTACATGATGGACTCAAACGCAAAATCAGATCTATGGTACAGCAAACATCCAGACAGCCGTGGGGAAAAATTAGAAGAAGTGATAAATACAACTTGACAGTCATAAACAAACCACTAAATCCATACTCCTTTCATAATAGGATAGATGCAACCGAAAATATTGATGTCACACTCGCAAGAGGACCAGTCACAGAAAAAACTAATAACTGGAAAGTCGGACAAAACCTAACCACCAGCGACCATAACTTGATTTACTTCGATTTAGAAATACGGCAAACGGGTGAGGAAATTCAAAGCAACAACAGACAAATAAAGTATCAGCTGGAAAATGCGGATTGGGTGGCGCTAAAAAGAAATTTTAGGATCCCCAGCGAGGTCAAAGAAAACGATGATATTAATGCAAAAGCCAAACAACTAACCATATATATACAGGAGGCAATGAGACAAACACTGAAGAAGTGCACACAAGGTGAGAAAGAATACAGAGTATGGACACCAAGATTACAAAGTCTAAGAAGGAAAGTTCGCAAGGCGAGAAGGGTGTATCAAAAGTCTATTAGCAGAGCAAAAGGAAATAAATCTGAATACCTTCAGGATGTACAAACAACAATACAAAGAGGAACTAGAGAGCACCAGAGCTGAAAAATGGGAGGACTATGTAGAAGATATGCTACAGAAGGACACGTGGGGAATGCCTCATAAGATCATTATGGAAAAAATAGCTGCACCGGATGTTATTTCAACAATAGAAAAAGATGCAGGCGTATATACTTCTACATGGCAGGAATCCATAAACGTACTACTTCACAAAATGCTACCGCTAGATCAGAGATGAAGATGATGAAGAACAGAGACAAAAAAGTAGAGAATACCAACAGGAATATCAAAATAACGACATAATATATCCGTATGATGTAACGGAAGTACTTGCAGCGATAGAACAATTAAAACCGCGTAAGGCACCTGGTCCCGACAACATACAATCCGAGATATTACAAAATCTAAAGTTCCAAATAGCGCCATATCTATGCGATCTCCTTAACTTATGTTTGGCAAAAGGAAAGGTACCCTGTTGGAAAGAAGCAAATATTGTCATCTTGAAGAAGGGGAAAGACAAGGACCCAAGAAATCCAAAATCTTACCGACCTATGTCTACTAAACAATTTGGGGAAAATACAAGAAAAATTATTGTACAAAAGAATAAGTGAGTATCGCTCAATGATAGGACTGACAGACAGGCAATACGGCTTCAGAAAAGGTAAATCCACCGAAGATGCCATCAATTCGGCAGTACAAACCATCAGCTCAAGCAACGAAAAATACGTTATAGGCATTTTCGTAGATATGTCAGGAGCGTTTGACAATCTCTGGTGGCCACAACTATTTGAAGTGCTTAGACAAAAAAGATATCTTCGCAGTTTGTATAATTCATTGAAAGATTACTGCAAGGACAGAAGGGTGCATATGAGAGGGCTGAATACCATCATAACCAGAGAAATAAAGGATGCCCTCAGGGTTCGGTTCTTGGACCGTTATTCTGGGACATATTAACAGAGCCAATTATAGAAACTTTACAACAATCGACAGACACGTTGAACATAATACCATACGCGGATGACATACTAATACTAGTCGCGGCGGATAGCAGAAAAGAACTAGAAGCAAAATCTAATAACGTCCTGGAAATATTAGGGGAATGGTGCAGACAAGCTAAGCTCCAAATAGCGCCTCATAAATCGTCGTATATGCTGGTAAAAGGCTCACTGAAAAGAGACCCAATCATCAAGTATAATTATGAAAATATTAAAAGAAACAACATAGTAAAGTATCTGGGCATAAATATTGATGAGAAACTAAATTATGATGCACATATCAAACTAGCCTCAACAAAAGCAAACAACATTATGATGAAACTTTCGGCCCTGACAACTAGAAAATATAAATTGCCCCCAACAATTAGCATATATCACATGAGCTTCATGGTAGGTATCACTTCGTATGGAGCCTCGGTTTGGGTACATCGTCTTAAAATCAGAAAAAAAAGGTAGATCTAGTGCGGAAGTATCAACGGCGATCACTATTACGCTGTAGTGCAGCAGTGACCACGACAGCCACCATGGCACTACTAGTTATAACAGCAACGTGGCCCCTAGATCTACTTATAAGACAACGAGCGGCAAAGTACTGGCTCAAGCGCGATAGAGGCGATCAAAAAGAAAAAGTAATCGGAACACCGTGCACCTCAAAGCAACAAATCCGCGAAGCGCTAATACACGAATGGCAAACGGAATGGGACACTTCAGATAAAAGCAGAAGGACGTATGAAATATTTCCAAATATTAAAGAAAGGCTCCGTCTAAAACACATCAAGCCAAGGAAAGGAGGAATCCAGTACATATCAGCCCATGGACCCTATAGGACGTACCTGAAAAGGATAAACAGGACCAACGACGCTATATGCCCAACATGATGATGTGTATAGGGGCGCTCAACTACGGCGGTCATCAGCGCCCTTTAAAAAACAAGTCATGGCAAAAGCCAGATATAAAAATTTCCAAAAATATATATATAAACCTATTAAAACTGCACACATATATACTAAAAAAACAAAGATATTTGAGGTTAAATTCTAAAATCCACAGCTGCAACAAACGCTAATACTTTGCGCACCGCCGTTTCGTCATCCGCGAGGATCTCCGCCAAGCTGGCCGGCAGCTGGAGAGACCTGCGGAGACGTGCCAAGCTAAAACAATCTAAAAGCAAGTGACGGACAGTCAGGTCAGCACTTCACAGTGGGCAAACGGGAACCGGGGTCCTATTCAATAAAAAGCTGTGGCTAAAATAACAATGCCCAATGCGCAACCGAGCCAAAGTCACCTCCTCGCGACGAGATGACCGACAGGAGGTAACCCAGGGAATCGGAAGTGCCTTAATAGATCGAAGTTTATTATTGCGCAGAGCGGACCACTCTTCCTGCCAGCAGGTTTGCACAGCTCTCCGTAATACGGCCCTAAAATCTTCTGATGTCGCACATGGTCCTCGAACCCTGGGCTTCATGGTAGCCGTCTTGGCTGCCGAATCCGCCATTTCATTCCCCCGCAAGCCTACGTGACCAGGAATCCATGCCCACACCACGCTTACGCCAGAAAGGTGTAAAACGTGGAGGGCATCCTGTATCCGCTGCACAACAGGGTGGTAGTTGTACAGCTGCCGTAGGCTTTGAAGTGCACTGAGGGAATCACTCAGGATTAAGCAGTCCCCCAACTTCCGTCGACGTACGTGTAAAATGGCCCGGTATATTGCATAGAGCTCTGCGGTAATAATGGAAGTGCTAGTGTGGAATCCGAATGTATAGGGTTCGGTTCCACACACGTAAACACAACCAACACCATCGGAATTCTTGGACCCATCGGTGTAAATTTTAACATGGTCCTGGTATCGCGATAAAAATTCTAAAAAGCGGATACTAGACCTAGACATGGTAGATTTATCATGTGTGGTCATGCCCAGATCAACGAGGGACGCTCTGCACAACCAAGGAGGGTATGTCCTCTCCCCCTAGGATACATCTTGGCCATTTCAGTATTAAGATGTCTAAGGAGCTCCCGGAAACGAAAACCAGGTGGCTTTGGTTAGGGACCCCGGGTTCGCCAATCCCGTACCTACGGTAGTAGGTCCCTGGGGAAAAATACCAGAGCCTCTTCTGCCAGTTTTCGGGGTTACTGATGGGCCTTCTCGGCAGCCGTAGCGGTCTTGGGGTACACCAAGTCCCCACCGTACATCACCCCATCAGTCAGTCCCCTACTTCCTGTTGCCCACCCCTCGGGACTAGGACCGCAGAGGTTGGATTTTGAGGGGCTCTGTTAAAAGATGAGACAAAGTTGTTCGATGAGATCTTTTTGCTATCCTTAATTACTTGCCTAGACTGTGCACGCGCTTTCTTGTACTCAATTAGATTACTTTGGGTAAGTTGTCGCTTAAATACCCGTAGAGCACGTCTACGAGCACGAATACCATTCCGGCAGTCGTTCCACCATGGGACAGCAAATCGACCGGGTTGGGTAGTCGAACGTGGAACGGACTGTTCTGCAGCGGAAAGAATTTTCTCTGTGACATGATCGACTAGATCATTCACAGATTCGTGCTCGTTGTGATCAAAGACAGCCAACTGGGTGTAAAGGTTCCAGTTGGCACGATCAAAGCGCCATTTGGGGATACGTGAGGGAGACACATCGTGTGTTAAGAGACTAAGAAGACTTGGGAAGTTGTCGCTCGAGTGTAAATCAGAGATGACATTCCACTGTAATGAAACTGCTAACTGGGATGAACATACCGCCAAATCGATGTGCGAATAGGTGTTATAGGCGTCTGAGAGGAACGTTGGCTCTCCGGAATTCAGGAGAACCAAGTTATTGCTCTCCAAGAATTTTGCAATGAGGTGGCCTCTCGAACATGCCCGAGTTGAACCCCATAGCGGGTGATGGGCACTAAAGTCTCCAACTATTAGAAATGGTGTTGAAAGTTGGGAAACCAGATCTTCAAGGTCAATTAACGAGAGGTCATCTGATGGCGGGAGATATACATTGCAAATGCAAAATTCGAGTTTTGGCAGCTTAATCCTTACAGCTACAGATTGTATATCAGATTGCAGCTGTACCGGGTCTACAAATATGTCATCCCTGAGGAGCATCATAGTGCCCCCGTGAGCAGGAATGCCGTCTTCTGTGTCAATATCACACCGCAGTGGTGTGTAGCGTCGGATTTTATACTTGTCTTGCGGTCGTAGCTTAGTCTCTTGGAAGCATACCACCAAGGGGTTATGCTTACTGAGCAAAACCTCCAATTCTTGTCGATGTGCTCTTAAACTCCTCAAGTTCCATTGGAGGATAGCCATTGGAACTATGGAGATAGATTGTAAAAGGTGGTCTACATTAAGACGACTTTAACGGTGGCCGAATCAGCTTACCCTTTTTGTTCGGTGTAGGGCTAACACCTTTGGTTGCCGGTTTATCCTGGCGCTTTTTTGTTGCCGTTCTGTTATCGGAATCCTCTAGGTCCATCTCTTCGGCGGAGGAGGCCCCTTTCCCTAAAGAGAACTTAGGTTCGAGGGCTTCAAACTTATTAGACACAGGGATCGACGAAGATGAAAGTCGCCGATCCGATTCATCACCAGAAAGCTCTTCAGAAGAAGAGCTTCGGGATGTCCTAGAAGTTTTCTTCTTCCTGGGGGTACGGGTCGAAAATTTAAGGAAATCTGTCCTCTGGTAACTGGTCTTAAATACTTTAGGCGGCGGATCGTATACTACAGGCTTGTCATATTAACATGTAGAAGTCGACGGTTTGGCTTGGGACGGGGCCGAGGTATTAGATTCCTTCGTCCGCTTAGCCGATGTATTTGCCGACGCTGGTGATGCATTTGTGGACTCCCGTACTTGTGTCGCGACAAGAACTCTATCAGAGATGGTAGGCTCCCCTGCAACGCAGGTTTGTGTTGCAATTTCTTTCCTAGGAACGGGTTTAGCCACGACAGAGCTATAAGTACAGGACCTAGGGACGGAGGGCAAGCGAGTACGCAGGAGCTTCCGGGCGTCCGAGAAGGAAACCTTCTCCTTAACCCGGATCTCCTGTATTGCCTTTTCTTCCACAAAACGTGGGCAGTCTTTGGAGCTAGATGGATGCTCCCCGGCACAGCTCACACATTTCACTGGCGATGTGCATGCACCCTCATGCTGGGACATCGCACAGTTAAAACACGTAGGCGTCCCGTTGCAGAACGCGCTAGTGTGTCCGAAGCGCTGGCACTTAAAACATCTCAGCGGATTAGGGATATAGGGACGTACCTCGATGGTCTCTTACCCTGCCCTAAGCCTTTGAGGGAGATCGACCCGATCAAAGGTCAGGAACAGGGTGCGGGTATTTCCCCTCGCTCCCTGCGCTGCACACGGTACACATCCGTCACACCTTGATCTTTCAGGTTTTCAATGATTTCCTCATTAGACATGCCATCCAAAGCACGGGTGTTAACCACTCCGCGCGAGCAGTTGAGGCTCTGTGTACTGTGACATTAACCGGGTAGCTGCCTAATAGGTTTGCCTTCAGTAGGACTGCCGCCTGGGAAACGGAATATGCCTCCACGAGTAGCGTGCCATTCCTTGAACGGGTGCAATATTTTACTGGACCAGCTATTTTATCCAAATATAGCGAGCTCGCCGTCCCACTCACCCTGGAGGTCGGCACAATACCTAGTCCTGGCCGATTGATTAGGGGTGGGTTAGTCCCTAACCTCCCGTTTAGGCGAAGCAGAAGCCAAAGTAGTGAATTAGTAATGTGCACCCTCCCCGAATTCAGAAACACTGTTACGAGCTCAGATACCCACCCCTCAACCACCAGGACTAACCTTTCCACCGACACGGGTCTCCACGCACGGCCTACATGTGGGTGGGCCTGTTGACCGTCTCCCTCAGCCACGAAGAGGAGCCCACACGAGGGAGACTCTTGGCTCGGGACCCCGGGTTCGCCAAACCCGTACCTACCGAAGTAGGCCCCTGGGGGAGAGTAAAGTATGTCATCACGCACACCGATGCTTCATCGCGTGTCTTATCGCCTCGTGTTCGACATATAACCGCTGCTACAATCCTATAGTCATACCGATTTCCGATCTGCTCCCGAAAAACATCCAGCTTTTGAAAAAGACGACGCGTAAAAATGGACTTCAACTTTAACATCAGAAGTGCAAGTTCTTCTTCTGCTTCACGTTCGAGAGCGAATATTCCGCTGCACCTGTCAGCAAATGGAGACGGCGCCGACGTTCCGCTGGACTTATCCAGCAAGCGACTGGGAGGGGAGCTGCCGCCGGTTCCCGACTTCATCCCCCTTACCAGGGAAATTCTGGCCACGCTAAGGAAGTCCTTGGCAAAGCGGTATGGCGCTGCAGACATCAGCGTCCGAGTCCAGCTCCCCGCCGACGATCTCCAGGAGTCTACCGCTGCACCCCGTCAGCAGCAAGATTCATCACCTGCAATGCCTGGCGGGTTCCAACACGGTTCTCTGATGATCGAGGAGTCCTCTAACGAGTCGTCTCAGGCGCCGATGGACCTGCCTGCTGCGGAAGAACCAGACACGTCGGCGCAGCCGTCGTCCTCGCAGCAGGTACCTCAAGGGCCGAGGCGCCCCTTTAGAAAATCTATTAGAATCCGAAGAGCTAGGGTTAGGACGCTTGTAGCTAACCTACAACATTGCCTTGCGGACGTGACTGACATGTTCCAGACTGACGTGCCCGATGACGCCGGGATGGAACAAGAGACCCCGGACTTCGTGTCCGAGATAAATGCGATGGGCTCGGGCGTTAACTTCGACGCCGACGGACACGACAGTAACCCTGACGACGGTAACCATGACGACGGCGACAGTTTTCAGGGGTATACAATGGAAAACAACAATGTTTTCCAATATGAATTTTTGAACATATTTGTCATATCAGAACCCATACGGGACGGACATGTTATATCCTGTCTGGGTGGTCATGTCATTCCGCCGGGGTGCATCGCGACGATACCGACGGGGCTAAAGATTAAAGTTCCCCAAGGGTATGTCGCAACGGTGTCAAATTTGGGGCACCTGTTGAATCGCGACATCACTGTCGCGCATAAAGTTATTTCACACGATGTCCCACGTGCTGACTATCAACATTAGGAGCAACTAGCTGACTGCTTGGACTCTAGATCACGGCGACCAGGTTGCGTTGCTGACCTCGGTGTGCCACGTACCTGACGCACAATACACCGTAATGCAGGAGGACGGAGGCTATCAAGCGTGTTAAACCTAGCACTTCTTTTCTATACAGCAACGGCAACAACAAAAACTTCAAAATAATGTATCACTTTTTTTAAACACATTCACTCAGAATGAAATTGTTAACATTTTTTGTTAATTCCTCATTCAGAATGTTACTCTTCTTTTTTCTTTGTCGAAAAAAGAAGAAAAGCTATATATTTTTTACTGCAACTCTTAGCTATCTTGTCATGTATTCGAAATCGTCGTCGATTTCTTCCTTTTCCCCTTCCGCACTCGTTATCTGTAAATCGTCGTCGCAATTGACGTACAACTCTTCCTGAGATCCATCCTTATTCTTAGAAGCACAGATGTTGGACTTCGTGAGATTGGCTATCAAATGCTTCAAACCTATGACCTATTCGTACATGTGATTCACGTTGGACTTTGCGTCAGATTGTGTTGTCTAATATCTAAGGCCTCCTTCAGCTCTCTCAAAGCTTGGTCCGCCTTCGACCTTTCCCTAGGATCAGCGGTATCTCCCAAAACAGTACCTAATTCGTCGTTCAAATTTGCAACTTTAGCATTACACTCTCGCTCCAACTTCTGCTTAATTCTATTTATGCCCGATTTACATTTTTCGGCAACAATCTTGCGCAAACTATTGACCGGCACGCGACCGGACGATGCGGCCGCCGCGCCGGCGCCGCATTCGAATCTTATATTTAAAGTGCCTTTGGCAGACCAGGTGGCTCCGCGCTTGATCCTACCAGCAACCCTCTTTCCTCCCAGGTTCAAATCCCACTCGCCATTTCCGCAAGTCCCAAACACGTAAAGATAATTATCCGCAAAGTACGCGTTCATGTCGTCGACGACGCTGTACATTACCAACTCCTAGACTGTAGTGGGGGGTCGTCGTAGACCTGGAGTGGGAGAGGAGTTTGAAGCCGCTATAAAAACGCTAGGCTGAAACAATCATACAGTTTGTCGCATTCAACAGAAGACTGTCCTCCGAGACCACAGCAATCTTATTTCAGGAAATTCATCTAGTTTTCATTTATAAAAAAGATAAGCTAATTCATTTTATAATCATACTTGATTGCACTCAAAATATATTCTTAATTACGGCAAATTAATATTTATCGATGATTGTCCCTAAACATAATTATTATTTCAGGGAAAAAGAACCGGGTCAATAAATTGACTCTGGCTGGCAGAAAACGCAAAATACCAGCAAGCGACTCCAATGAAACCCCAGCTGCGAACATCCTGCCTTCGGCAAACGGCCTGGAACCTAGCCAACCGTCGCCCATTTATCCCGAGGCGAAGTATATCATCCCTCCGCCGAAAGGCTTTGAAGAATGAGCTATAGTTGGGGACTGGTGCGTTTGTTTTAATTGTGGTTATAGGACTGCACTCGAGTGGTTGCAGAATCCAAATGATAGTATGTAATACTGCATTCTTTTTTAAAGCTTTCCCCATTGCATGCAACTATCAGTTTCAAGGAAAAATCCTCTTTCACAAGATGTTTATATCTGTTTATTAAGGCTCATGGGGATCTTCAGATCCAGCTAATTTTATTTATGTATGTTTAATTAAAATTTTTCATGTTTTCTCACATATGACTTGTACAGCAGATAAAGTAACTGGAAACTGCAAAATGAATAATAATAAAAATGGCATACTCTCTTGGTCAAATACATTGGAAAGTTAAATATAAATGGATTTATAATGAACAATACACTTATCTCCATGTACATATATATAGGCCTACTAAGAAATAGAGTGTAATCAGATGGCTTACTTGCTTCAAGCATTTGGTGCTGCATGGAAGGATGTACAGTAATATCAGGACCATGTTAAAATTTACACCGATGGGTTAGTCCCTAACCTCCCGTTTAGCGAAGCAGAAGCCAAAGTAGTGTATTAGAAAAACGCACCCTCCCCGAATTCAGAAAAAACACTGTTACGAGCTCAGATAGGCATCCCTCAACCACCAAGACATACATTTCCGCTGACACGGGTCTCCACGCACGACCTACACGTGGGTGGGCCTGCTGACCTCCCTCAAACACGATGAGGAGCCCAAACGAGGGAGACTGTTGGCTCGGGACCCCGGGTGCGCCAAACCCGTACGTACCGAAGTAGGCCCCTGGGGGGTTCTCCGACGTCGGTAGCCCTGAACGACTGAAAGGCCTTGTGGATCAATTTTAGCCCCCTTGCACGTTCCGGAATGTGGAGATTGTAGAAGGGAATCCGCTTCAGGCAGGTAACGAAGAGGAATTAGCCCTTATCACTGATTATCCCTCGATGAGCCATCAATCGGCTGTTCCGCGAACGCTACCCCGAACTGGTAGACCTAGTCGGCCTGTATGAGTAGTATACTACCACAGCGTACTTTTCCTCCGTTTCTAAAGTGCCAATGGAAGGTTTCCGGAGTAACTATTGGAATATGCCTTTGTAGACACCGATATCTCAGTCTACCTGCACGCCCCTCAACCCCGGAGAATGACACCCGATGCTGAATATTAGGGCCCCATGCTGGATCATGCCCGGCAGCCTAATGCCCAGCCACTGTAGCAGTTATTCATCCTGGGACCCGAACATTTGTGCAACTTTTGAAGGAGGTTAAGAGCATTGTCAAACTGGAGGATGTTGGCGTGGAGGTGCAACTCATCCGCAAGACCCGTGGAGAACTGCTTCTTACCGTTAATGGGGCAGCTGACAAGGCTGAACCACTGAGGAAGGCTCTTGCACAAAACCTTAAGACACGGCTGTGCACTTTACCCGTAGACTGGACACTGTACTGTACATTCATGATATTGATGCCATCACCACGGAGGCCGAAGTCCAGGAATCCATTTCCCGCGCTTTGGGAATGAGCGCAGATCTGCGGGTCACGTCTCTTCAACCCCGAGGCTAACGAAAGAGACAGGCTATGGTGCGTTTGAATCAGCTGATAACAGCAGTCCTAACCTGTGCAGTATACGCACGTGTGGTCTGTGCGATATTACGTTTGTTTTACTTTATTAACTAGTGAAATGAATAATATTTAGTGGTTCAGGTTAGTGAAAAAGTGTTGTAGGCTGTAAGTTAACCTCTGGGAACGTTCTAACGGCTTCGATGCCATATAGCATCTTCTCGCTTAAATTTAGATTGAAGCATTTATTTTAGTAAATTCTGCTTATTCTTTTATCATACGCGTGATATTACATAGTTCTATCTTGTGTTTAAATGTACAGAAAAATTATCTCCATTATTGAACGAAATAATAACGTCTGTGTTCAACCACATGGTGGACACAAGTTAATGTTATTATTACTATTTTCCTTTTTAGGTACTCAAGAGTTGTAAAAAATGCCTCGACGTAATGTCTTTGGGTGTAGATCAAATTATGGCACAGAAAGTGAAAAAAACATTTTCACTGCCAAAAGACGAAAATCTTCGTAAGATCTGGCTACGGCATATTCCGAAGGATTTTTCCGAAGGATTAAATATCATTTTGTGTGCACAAAGCATTTTGAGGAGTCGTGTGTTATAAGAATAGTAAGGATTTCCACTTGAAAGGTAGATTGATTGATTGATTGATTGTGTGGATTTAGGGCGCTCAACAGCGCGGTCATCAGCGCCCTAAAGGATCTATGCGTTCTAAAATCTAGATAAAACAAAATCTAAAAGAACATACAGCGTAGGTAAAAAAAAAAAAACAAGCACATCCCGTACGCCAAAGGCTAAAAGACGCGTAAATCATAGAACAGTTAAATGTGGATTAAAACGTAAAGACTAAAGTCTAAAATTGACATTTAAGAGTAGTTTAAAAACCTTGGCCACCGCTGTCTCGTCATCCGCGAGAATCTCCGCCAAGCTGGCTGGCAGCTTGAGAGAACTGCGGAGACGTTCAAGACTAGAACAGGCACAGAGAACATGACGGACCGTCAGCGCTGCACCGCAAAGCGGGCAAACCGGAGCTGGAGGCCTGTTTAATAAATAACTATGGGTAAAATAGCAGTGGCCAAGGCGTAACCGAGCCAATCGCACTTCCTCCCGACGGGACGGACGGCAGGACGTTACCCAAGGGATCGGAAGAGCTTTGACGCAGCGGAGCTTGTTTCTGCGCAGGGCGGACCACTCCCCTCGCCAGGATGACAACACAGCGCTGCGCAATTCTAGACGTAGGTCTTCCGATGTCACCGAGGATATGTGAACCATGGGGTGTGAGGTCGCCGTCTTCGCTGCTGAATCTGCTAGCTCATTCCCTGAAAGGCCCACGTGTCCGGGGACCCAAGCACACACCACGCTAACGCCGGAGGCGTGTATAACGTGGAGGGCGTCCTGGATTCGCTGTACAAGGGGATGAAAATTGTACAACTGACGTAGGCTCTGAAGCGCGCTAAGGGAATCGCTGAGTATTAAGCAGTCACCCATGTTTCGTCGGCGTACGTGTAGAATGGCTCGGTATAGGGCGTAAAGCTCTGCGGTAAAAATAGACGTGATGCTATGGAATCCGAAGGTATATTGTTCGGATCCAGAAACATAAGCGCATCCAACGCCATTTGAGGTTTTAGAACCATCGGTAAAAATTAAAACACGATCACTATAACGTGATAAAAATTCTAAAAAGTAGCTGTGGATAGTACAAGGAGCCGTCGTAGACTTGTCGCATTTGGTCATGTACAGATCGACTGGTGGCGGTCCACGCAGCCGAGGAGGGTACATTCTCTCGCCCATAGAAAACATCCTAGGGATTGTAATACTGTGTTTGCGGAGGAGCTCCCGAAGGCGAAAGCCGGGTGGCTTTGGACTGAGAGTAGTGTTCCGATAGCGCGCATCTAGCGTGGTGTTGAAGAAAGGCGCGAACGTGGAATGCGTAGGCATACAAAATAGTCTACAGCCATAATTAGCTAATAAAAGAACACGCCGGTACCTAAGAGGGGGTTCAGCAGCTTCGGCGTGCAGACTGATGACCGGACTGGTAGGAAAGGCTCCAATAGCTATCCGTAGGCCGCAATTATGGACCGTATCTAACTTTTTCAACACTGATGGACGTGCTGATGAAAAAACGATGCAGGCATAATCCAGTTTGGATCGTATCAGTGTGCGGTAAAGTCGCAGCAACACTGTGCGATCTGCTCCCCACGATTTGCCACTTAGTACCCGCAGAATTTGTAGGGAACGGTCACAACTCGCTCGCAGCTGTGCTATGTGAGATGACCAGTTAAGTGCTCTGTCGAAGACCAATCCCAGGAATCGTGTGTGATCTGCATAAGGAAGTAAATGCGGGCCCAAACGGAGTGAAGGAGGTGGTCGACTCCGACGGCGCCAGAAATTCACACACAGTTTTCTCCGCAGAGAACCGAAAGCCGTGACTCAGGCTCCAGTCATGCAGTTGGTCCAAGCATTGTTGTAAGCACCGCCCGATAAAAGGTGTGCGCGGAGAAGTGCAATAGACCGCAAAGTCATCTACGAATAAACAGGACGACACGCCTGGAGGAACACATTGCGAGATAGGATTAATAGCTATAGCAAACAGGGTGACGCTAAGGACCGAACCCTGAGGTACACCGTTCTCCTGTATAAAAGGATTTGAAAGAACCGAGCCGACCCGTACTCGGAAGAAGCGCTGTTTTAGGAACTCCTTAAGAAAAAGTGGTAGGCGGCCACGAATGTTCCAACTGTGTAGAGTACGGAGCAATCCTGCCCGCCAACAGGTATCATATGCTCTCTCTAGGTCAAAGAATATCCCAACGGTTTGACAACCCTTCAGGAAGCCGTTCATGATGTGTGTCGACATCGACACAAGGTGGTCTACTGTGCAACGACGTCGACGAAAACCGCATTGGATATTTGTTAGCAGGTTGTGTCGTTCCAGCCACCACACCAGCCATGCGTTAATCATGCGTTCTAGCACTTTGCAGACACAGCTGGTGAGAGAAATAGGACGGTAGCTAGAGCAGAGATGACGGTCCTTTCCGGGTTTTAAAATAGGTATGATTGTGGCCTCCCACCACTTTTCAGGGAAAGTGCCATCAACCCATTTACGGTTATAGAGATCCAGCAGGAATGTCTTGCCTTCAGGAGAGAGCTGTTGTAACATGCGGACGTGGATACCATCTGGCCCTGGCGCTGATAGTCGCGATGCTGAAAGAGCGTGTTCCAACTCTGCCATGGTGAAAAGGCGGTTATAGTCCTCGAGGTTTCGAGATCGAAAGCAGAGACCTTGAGATTCTACCCGAGTTTTAATGGAGAGAAACTCGGGTGCATACTGATCGGAGCTAGACACGCAAGCGAAAGCACTGCCAAGGGTGTTAGCCACTTCCAATGGATCCGCGATGAGGCCTGCAGGAGTTCTCAGACCAGCGATTGCCATGTGAGTCGATTTGCCAGCCACGCGCCGTATCCTATCCCACACAACAGAGGAAGGTGTTTGGCGATTGAAGGAGGACACAAATGAAATCCATGAGGTCTTTTTGCTATTCTTAATTACAGACCTAGACCTGGCACGCATTTTCTTATACTCAATCAGGTTCTCCAGTGTAGGATGTCGCTGGAAAATCCTGAGAGCGCGCCTACGAGCCCGAATAGCGTTCCGACAATCGGTCGTCCACCAGGGAACAGGAGGGCGACGAGGATTGGTGGTTGAGCGAGGAATAGAATGTTCCGCGACGGAAAGCATCTGCTCTGTAAGATGCTCAACTAAGGCGTCCACAGAATCGTGCGCGTCGTAACTAAAAACAGCCAGCTGGGCGTAAAGGGTCCAGTTGGCGTGATTGAGGCGCCAGGTAGGCAAAGGGTCGGATTTTAAGTCGTGTGCTAAGAGACTAACAAGGCACGGAAAGTGATCACTAGAATGTAGGTCAGAGATGATACTCCATTGTAGGGAAAGTGCTAGCTGAGGTGAACAAACTGCCAAGTCGAGATGCGAGAAGGTGTTGAAGGCATCAGATAGAAACGTAGGTTCTCCGGTGTTTAAGAGAACCAGGTTGCTGCTGACTAGGAATTCGCCAATAACTTTGCCTCTCGCACAGGTTCGAGCTGAGCCCCAGAGATGGTGGTGGGCATTTAGGTCTCCTATCAAAAGAAAGGGTGCAGGGAGCTGAGAGACCAACCCCTGTAGTTCATTAAGTGAGAGGTCAGCCGATGGCGGAACATAGACACTGCAGACGGCGAATTGCACGGTCGGGAGAATAATACGTAAAGCAAACGACTGTATGGCAGTCTGTAAAGGTATATCTACATATATATATATCATCTCTGACGAGCACCATAGTGCCTCCATGCGCTGGAAGTCCCTCTTCCGGATCAAGGTCATGCCTAAATGACGTGTACCGCCGGAGTGTAAAGGTGTCTTGGGGACGCAGCTTAGTCTCTTGTAAGCACACGACTTTAGGGTTATGCTTATTGAGCAACAAATCAAGCTCTGCTCGATGTGCTCGAAATCCGCGAATGTTCCATTGAAGAATAGCCATTGGATTTGATTTGATTGTGGTTTAGGGCGCTCAACAGCGCGGTCATCAGCGCCCCTAAAAAGCTACTCATGACAAGACTAGATTAAAACAACCAAGTTGTGTCCAGCCTAAAAAAAAAGAACACACACTTCGTGCGTCAAGACTAAAACATGCTTAAAAACATTCAACAGTGAAATTGGATAAAAAGTTAAAAGCTAAATTCTAAAATTGAGAGTATAAAAGAACCTAAAAACTTTGGCCACCGCTTTTTGGTCGTCCGCCAATACCTCTGGCAAGCTGGCCGGCAGCTGGAGGGACCGGCGAAGGCGAGCCAGGTTAAGGCAGCTAATTAGAACATGGCGGACAGACAGTGCATCCCCGCAAAACGGGCAAACTGGAGCGGGGTCCTTGTTAAAACGATAAGAATGCGTAAAGAAACAGTGGCCTATGCGCAACCGAGCCAAGTGCACTTCTTCTCGACGGGATGGACGGCAAGAGGTTACCCAACACACTGGGTCGTCCTTCACAGAGCGGAGCTTATTTCCGCGTAGAGCGGACCACTCTGAGCGCCAGGAGGACAACACGGCGCTCCGCATCACAAAACGGAAGTCCTCTGAAAAGACGAATGGTACGTTGGTCTTTGGCTGAATGACAGCCGACTTTGCCGCCGAATCCGCCAGTTCATTCCCTGGTAAGCCAACGTGTCCAGGCACCCATGCACATACCACGCTAACACCCGAGGTGTCTAAAACGTGGAGGGCGTCCTGGGTTCGCTGTACAATGGGATGGTAGCTGTACAGCTGCCGAAGGCTTTGAAGAGCACTCAGGGAATCACTAAAAATAACGCAGTCGCCTATCTGGTGTCGTCGTACATATAAAATGGCTCGGTAGATCGCGTAAATTTCAGCACTAAAAATTGAGGTGCAGCTGTGGAAACCGAATGTATAGGGTTCGGTACCACAGACAAACGCACACCCTACACCTTCTGGGCTCTTGGAGCCATCAGAATAAATTAAAACCCGATCGCTAAAACGGGATAAAAATTCTAAAAAACACGTACGTATACTACTGGGAGCCATCAGTGACTTCTTGCACCGTGTCATGCCCAGATCCACGTGGGGGAATTCACGTAGCCAGGGTGGGTACACTCTCTCGCTCTTAAGGAACATTTTAGGCAGATGGAGGTGAAGCCTTGTAATAAGCTCCCGAAAACGAAAACCAGGTGGCTTTGGAAAACGGGAGGTGTTCCTATAACGGTCGTCTTGTGAGGTGTTGAAAAAAGGAGCAAACGATGGATGCTTTGGCATGCAATGTAGACCACAGCCATAATTCCCTAGTAAAATATCACGCCGGCACTGCAGAGGCGGTTCTGCAGCTTCGGCATACAGGCTTATGACGGGGCTAGTGGGAAAAGCCCCAATAGCAATTCGAATGCCACAATTATGGACTGCGTCCAATTTTTTCAGCACAGTGGGACGTGCTGAGGCGTATATGATGCAACCATAGTCCAACTTGGAGCGAATGAGAGTGCGGTAGAGTCGTAGCAACATCGTGCGGTCGGCGCCCCAGGACTTCCCACTGAGTACCCGCAGGATATTTAGGGAACGGTCACAGCTGGCCTTCAGTTGTGTTATATGCGAGGACCAGCTGAGCTTTCTATCAAGCACCAAACCAAGGAATCTCGTCTCGTCTGCAAACGGTAGTTTATGAGGTCCCAATCGGAGCGTAGGTGGTAATCGACTCCGATTGCGCCAGAAGTTCACGCAAATGCTTTTCTCAGCTGAGAAACGAAAACCGTTTCTTAAGCTCCAATCGCAAAGATTATCCAAGCATCGCTGTAGACGGCGCTCCAGAAACGCTGTTCGCTGGGAGGTACAGTAGACCGCAAAGTCGTCTACGAATAAGCAGGACGAGACTCCTGGAGGAACGCATTGCGAGATGGAGTTGATAGCGATAGCAAAGAGCGTGACACTGAGTACCGAACCCTGGGGTACTCCATTCTCCTGAATAAAAGGAGTAGAATAAACCGAGCCGACCCTTACTCGGAAGGAGCGGTCCGTCAGGAACTCCTGAACAAAAATTGGTAGGCGACCACGAATGTTCCAGGAGTGCAGAGTGCGTAGTATTCCTACACGCCAACAGGTATCATAAGCCCGCTCTAAGTCAAAAAATATCCCGATGGTGTGGCACTTCTTAAGGAAGCCGTTCATTATTTGTGTCGAGAGCGACACAAGGTGGTCCACTGTTGAACGGCATCGGCGGAAACCGCATTGGATGTTGGTTAGAAGGTGATGTCGTTCCAGCCACCACATTAACCGTCCGTTAATCATGCGTTCCAGCACCTTGCATGTACAACTTGTGAGAGAAATAGGGCGGTAGCTGGAAGAGAGATGCCGGTCCTTTCCGGGCTTCAGTATGGGTATTATGGTGGCTTCTCGCCACCGTTCGGGGAAACTCCCTTCCACCCATATCCGATTATAGACCTCCAGCAGGAAGGTCTTGCCCTCAGCTGAGAGCTGTTGCAGCATTTGCACGTGGATTCCGTCCGGGCCTGGTGCAGATAGTCGCGAAGCTGAAACGGCGTGTTCCAACTCTGCCATAGTGAAGAGGCGGTTGTAGTCTTCACGATTGCTGGAATGAAAGCAGAGAGCTTGAGCTTCGACCTGAGCCTTAATGGACAGGAACTCAGGCGCGTAACTATCCGACTTGGACACTTGAGCGAAAGCACTGCCAAAAGTGTTAGCCACATCGGACGGATCCACAACGACCCCTGCACGTGTCTTCAGACCTGCAATCGGCATGTGTGTCGGTCTTCCGGCCACGCGCCTTAGCTTATTCCATACAACAGAGGAGGGTGTATGGCGATTAAAAGAAGATACAAAGGTATTCCACGATGCCTTTTTGCTGTCCCTAATTATTTGCCTGCACCTAGCACGCATTTTCTTGTAGGCAATCAGGTTATCCAAGGTAGGGTGTCTTTGGAAGTACCGCAGAGCGCGTCTGCGGGCACGAATAGCGTTCCGGCAATCAGGCGTCCACCACGGAACAGGAACTCGATGGGGAGCAGCACTAGAACGGGGAATAGCCCGCTCTGCTGCAGAAAGAATCTGCTCGGTGAGGTGTCCCACCAAGTCATTCACAGACTCGTGCTCGTAACTAAAAACAGCCAACTGGGTGTAAAGGGCCCAGTTGGCATGATCGAAGCGCCAGGCTGGCCCACGGGTGGAGGGTACGTATGGTACCAGGAGAGTCACGAGACATGGAAAGTGATCGCTAGAGTGCAAGTCAGAGATGATATTCCATTGTAAAGAGGCTGCTAGCTGTGGTGAGCAAACCGCCAAATCAAGGTGCGACATGGAGTGGAATGCATCCGAAAGAAAGGTTGGTTCTCCGGTGTTCAGGAGAACCAGGTTATTGTTGTCCAGGAATTTCGCGATGACTTTACCTCTGGCACAAGATTTGGTGGAACCCCAGAGAGGGTGGTGGGCGTTGAAGTCTCCCACCAGCAGAAAAGGTGTGGGTAACTGCAGAATCAGGTCTTGCAGCTCAGTGAGTGAGAGGTCCTCAGAAGGTGGGGCATAGATAGAACAAAGGGTGAATTGTAACGACGGCAGGGTAATGTGGACAGCCACTGATTGAATGTCTGTTTGTAGAGGTAAAGCATCGAAGTATATATCATCTCTGACCAGCATTAAAGTGCCTCCGTGCGCTGGACTACCCTCTTCTGGTTCTACATCACACCGTATAGGGGTATACCGTGAGATGTTACAGGAGGCCGTGGGACGGAGCTTTGTCTCCTGTAAGCATACAGCCAAAGGTGTGTGCTTATGGAGCAACAGATCAAGCTCCGACCGACGCGTCCGGAGTCCCCGGATGTTCCAATGTAGGAGTGCCATGTGGAGAGTTGGGAGTTATCAGGGAGCGCAGTGAACCATAATTAGGAGCATAGCAATTACTATCTAGGCGGTTTCTCTCGGTTCAGCTTAAGTTTTTTCTTACGCGTCGGACTCCGGGTGGGCCGAGGGTGGCCCGCCACCACAACCGCATCCGCAGCCCCATCGCTACTAGCGGACTCGGAACAGGTGGTGCGGGTCCGTGAGCGAGAACGATCCTTCGGACGTCGTGGTGGTGATGTCCTACTTAAACGATCGGTGTTAGTTCGCGCAGCTGAGACCAAGGTGGAGGTGGAGACGCTGCGGGATAGCGGAGCAGTATGCAGTTCAGTAGGGTGGTCGAACGAGTCAGTTTGAGTGGCGATAGAGACGCGAGAGAGTGCAGTAGGAAGAGTTTGCACTTCTACATCGCATTTGGGTGTAGGCTTTCGGAGAGCGGCGGAGTAATCCAAGGAAGTGTTTGGGTGAAGTGCTTCATAACGTTTCCTGGCCTCTGGGAAGGTTAACTTCTCTAAGACGCGGAGCTCTTGAATTGCCTGTTCTGCCAGATATCGTGGGCATTTCCTAGTACCAGATGGGTGTGCACCCTCACAGTTGACACAATGGGGGTCCTGTGTACACATAGACTCGTCATGCGCAGGACAGCCACAACGAGGACAGACGGCGGGGGCCTGACAACGCTGCTGGGTGTGTCCATATTTCTGGCAACGAAAACACCTAAGGGGATTCGGAATGTACGGACGGATAGCCGCTCGCTCATAACCGCAAAAGATGTGCGGCGGTAGCACGGTCCCTTCAAAAGTCAAGAAGACCGTGCGAAGCGGAAACGGTTGATCGTCCCTCTTGCCAATGAGGCGGAATGCCGCAATAACACCCTGATCGGATAAAGATGCAACGATATCTTCATTCGAAAGCCCATCTAAAGAAGAAGTAGTAACCACACCGCGGACAGAATTTAAACTCCGGTGTTTGACAACAGTTATGGGATACGAACCAAGAAGACTGGCCTGTAACAGCTGGTTAGCTTGCGTATCCTTGGCGATCTCGATTAACAGTGTACCGTCTCTACAGCGCGTTGCGTTTTTAACAGGGCCACAAATTCGGTCGACTTCCCGTTGTATATAAAAGGGGCTTAGGTCCTTCATTGTCTTTGTTTCACCTGTCAGAGCCATCACTAAAAATCGTGGAGTGAAAGGATTTGAGCGCAAGGGAGCCATGATGAAAGAGTCCCCCTTCCGGAACCGTCGGCGTCAGCCTGCCATCAGGGGGATTAAAGAAAAAAAGACACCTATAACTTCCGGTCTGTGCCGGCCTGGGCACCCGCGTCAGGCCCGATCTCACGGAGTACTTCAGAGGAGTTACCCTCCGCCTATCACTACTTACCGGTATGCGACACGTTCACCATAGGCAGGCCCGACTTTATGCCCCTACCATTGGAATAACCGCCAATGGCTCCCCACTTTAGGCCACGCTGCCTCAACGGAGTCAGCGTGGATTCAGGGGACTTGTGGTTGATTACATCGGGCCCCAGACAGCGGTAACACGTCGGGTCTCCCCGTCCACCCCAGCGATACGCGTCCGCCGAGATGTCCGAGGAGACACGGCCCCAACGGAGCTACGTGGGTGTACATGACAATGGAACGGCTCCGCACCTAGTGTCGCACAAAAGGGGTAGTGAGGAGGGTCCACTCAACCTTCGCGCCTGAGACCTCCGGAGGGCACACATGTTGGAAGCTGCGCCGAAACCGTGGGACAGGTACCACGGAGAGAGGAAAGATCCCTGCTGGTGAGGCAGGAGTTGATAAACCTAAACACTTAAATCTATAAAGGAGCAATAATCTTAGAAGAGGAAGAAACTTAATACTAGGGGTGACTATCGTGGCACATCCAAAATGGGGTGAGAAGGTGACGATGGGGATGATGATTGGCTGGGGTACCCCGGGGTCGCCACACCCGTACTCACAGAACGTGAGCCCCTGGGGGGGGGGCCATTGGAGGTATGGGATAAGATGGTAATAGTTACGCAACGTTATGATTTCGGCGGTGGCCGAACGAGTTTACCCTTTTTCTTGGGTGTGGGACTAACACCTTTTACGTCCAGTTTATCCTGGCGCTTTTTACTAGACGTCCGGACTGTGTGGTCCGTATCCTCTTGTTCCATTTCTTCAGCGGATGAGGTCCCTTTCCCTATTGAGAACTTCGGTTCGAGAGCCTCAAACCGATTGGAAACAGAGATCGACGGAGATGACGGTCGTCGATCCGAGACCTCTCCGGAAGACTCCTCAGAAGTGGAACTTTTAGATGCCCGAGGATTTTTCTTTCTGCGCATCGGCCGATCCGTATCCTTCAGAAAATCAGACCGTTGATAGCTGGTCTTAAAAGTTTTGGGTGGTGGCACGTACACAACTGACTTAGCAGGCTTCGTAGAGCTCGATGCTCTGACCGGAGACCTGGGAGGTGTTTTCTTCCCTGCGGGTGCTTTGGACGAGGTGGAAGTAGATTGAGATGTCTTGACAGGCTTCGGAGCTACTGATGGACTAAGGATTCTGTCAGAGATACTAGCCTCACTGGTATCGCTGGTCTGGGTTGCCATCTCTCTTCGCGGGACCGGCTTAGCTACTACTGAGCGATAGGTACCGGACATCGCAACGGAGGGCATGCGAGTACGTGCGAGTTTCCGGGCTTCCGAGAAGGATATCTTCTCTTTCACCCGGATCTCCTGAATCCTCTTTTCCTCGCGGAACCGTGGACAATCTCTGAAGCTGGAAGGGTGTTCGCCAGCACAGTTCACACATTTTACGGGTGAGGTGCACTCACCTTCGTGCAGCGACATTGCACAATTCATACACGTAGGCGCACCATTACAGAAGTCCTTAGTGTGGCCGAAGCGCTGACATCTGTAGCAACGTAAGGGATTCGGAATATATGGTCGTACCTCGATGACTTCATACCCTGCCCTAAGCCTTTGTGGGAGATCTACCCGATCAAAGGTCAGGAACAGGGTACGGGTAGGCACCAATTCCCCTCCCTCTCTTCGCTGAACACGATATACAGCTGTCACGCCTTGGTCTTTCAGGTTCTGCTGGATCTCCTCGTTGGTCATTCCGTCCAGCGCACGGGTGTTCACCACACCGCGCGAGGAGTTCAGGGTCTTGTGTACGGAAACGCTCACCGGATAACTGCCTAGAATGTTGGCCTTCAAGATCGCTGCTGCCTGGGAGACGGAATGCGCTTCCACCAGCAGCGTCCCATTGCGCGAACGAGTACATGATTTTACCGGGCCAGCTATCTTGTCTAATCCTTTCTTGATGGCGAAAGGATTCACTGATGTAAATTTCTTGTCAGTCTCAGTTCTGCTTATCACCAAGTAGCGAGGACCACTAGACTCGACTACTTCTTTTCCATTTCTACAATTGTTGGGATTGTTTTTTTGTTGAAGGTTTAACATAAGTGTTGGCATAAATTTCATCCCCCAATGCTCCCCACCCACCACGGAGCCCAACAAGGGGTCATCCCACTGGGATGACAGGGCTACATAGGGGATATAGCGGGCTCGCCGTCCCACTCACCCTGGAGTTCAGTGTAACACCTTGTCCTGGCCGATTGATTAGGGGTGGGTTAGTCCCTAACCTCCCGTTTAGGCGAAGCAGAAGCCAAAGTAGTGTATTAGAAATGCGTACCCTCCCCGAATTCAGAAAAACACTGTTACGAGCTCAGATACGCATCCCTCAACCACCAGGACTAACCTTTCCACCGACACGGGTCTCCACGCACGGCCTACACGTGGGTGGGCCTGTTGACCGTCTCCCTCAACCACGAAGAGGAGCCCACACGAGGGAGACTGTTGGCTCGGGACCCCGGGATCGCCAATACCCGTACCTACCGAAGTAGGCCCCTGGGGGGCTTGGCTGCTGAGCTCCCAGCGGTTCTTCCCAGAGGAGAAACTCATTTTCCCCCTTGGTTACACCCCAATCCCTCTTATCATCTTGCGTTGGCGTATACCCCCAAGTCCTCCACTCCTTCCCAAGTTCTTCACGCTGCTTTCATTGAACTGCAATCTCAGCTTGGGGACTCGGTGTTTATTTACACTGACGGCTGAAAGGATGATCGGGGGTAGGGTGTGGTTTTGTGATTGGAGCTGAGAGTTTTAGTTTTCGTCTACAGGAGCAATGCTCCATTTTTACTGCAGAATTGGTTGCCCTTGAAAGAGCTCCTTTATTCGCCTGCGTGGATTTCAGCATTGTGTATTGTGCCCGGATTCCTTGAGTGCCCTGCAGAGCATTCGCTCACTATACACCCAGGATCCAATAGTGGAATGCGTGCACGATTCTGTCCACCAGCTGGTGACCGCTGGCGTTCCTTTAGGTTTTGCGTGGGTACCTGGTCATGTTGGTATTCCAGGGAATGAGGCAGGGGATGCTGCTGCGAAGTCTGCCATTTTAAGGTCCAGATATTTTAACCATTCTGTCCCAGCGGAGGACTGTAAACATAATCTCAATCAGCGTGTCCTTTCTCGTTGGGCTGCGTGTTGGTCCACCATTTCAGAAATCAAATTGCGCGCCATAATACCGCTTCCTTCTGTCTGGAGCACGTCCTCCAGTCCCTCCCTTTTGGAGGAGGCGGTTTTGTGAGGACTGCGTATCGGGCACTACTCCTTTAGCCACCGGCATTTATTGCGCAGCGAACCGGCTCCTCTTTGTCCACACTGTGGCGCGCCGTTGACTGTTCCGTATGTTCTGGCACATTGCCCCATTTTAAGTGCTGGTCGTGTTTCCTTGGGCATGGCCGCTGACTTGCCCAGCACTTTAGCGGATAATTCGAGAGCCGTGGCACGTTTTTAGTATTTAACCGGGGCGTTGGTGTCATCTCCCGGATATGACCTAATTCCCAACTTCTTTTATTGGATTTTATCGTTTTTAACACTGTTTAACCCGTTTTGACACATTTTAACTCCTTCGTTTTTATCTCTTGATTTTCCCTGTTCACGCACCGGCGCTAATGACCTTACTGGTTGAGCGCCCTCAAACCCCACTCCCTTCCTTCACGCCTGATAAAGCACACATAAATGTGCTTCATGTTAATGAGTATTCCTTTGAACATCAAAAGGTTTTTCCTGTGTGCATTCAAAGTCAATAAACATAAACAGAACATTCTTACTTAACGGTTTGCCACGATATGGCTTAATATAGCATTGATTTGTGTTCCACATGTCACATATACTGCAATATTTTCGTGCACAAATATGAGGATGATGATGATGATGATGTGTATACGGGCGCTCAACTACGGCGGTCATCAGCGCCCTTTAAAAAACAAGTCAACAAGTCATGGCAAAAGCCAGATATAAAACTTTCCAAAAATATATTATATATAAATCTATTAAAACTGCACACACATATATACTAAAATAAAAAAAGGAAAGAAAAAAAAAATACTTGAGATTAAATTCTAAAATCCACAGCTGAAACAAACGCTAAAACTTTGCCCACCGCCGTTTCGTCATCCGCGAGGATCTCCGCCAAGCTGGCCGGCAGCTGGAGATGATGATGATGTGTATAGGGGCGCTCAACTACGGCGGTCATCAGCGCCCTTTAAAAAACAAGTCATGGCAAAAGCCAGATATAAAGATTTCTAAAAATATATATTATCTATAAACCTGTTAAAACTACACACATATATATACTAAAAAAAAAATAACAAAAAAGATACTTGAGGTTAAATTCTAAAATCCACAGCTGAAACAAATGCTAAAACTTTGCCCACTGCCGTTTCGTCATCCGCGAGGATATCCGCCAAGCTGGCCGGCAGCTGGAGAGACCTGCGGAGACGTGCCAAGCTATAACAATCTAAAAACAAGTGACGGACACTCAGGTCACCACTGCACAGTGGGCAAACGGGAACCGGGGTTCTATTCAATAAAAAGCTGTGGCTAAAATAACAATGCCCAATGCGCAACCGAGCCAAAGTCACCTCCTCGCGACGAGATGACCGACAGGAGGTAACCCAGGGAATCGGAAGTTCCTTAATAGATCTAAGTTTATTATTGCGGAGAGCGGACCACTCTTCCTGCCAGCAGGTTAGCACAGCTCTCCGTAATACCGCCCTAAAATCCTCCGATGTCACATATGGTAGTCGTACCCTGGACTTCATGGTAGCCGTCTTGGCTGCCGAATCCGCCATTTCATTCCCCCGCAAGCCTACGTGACCAGGAATCCATGCACACACCACGCTCACGCCAGAAGCGTGTAAAACGTGGAGGGCATCCTGTATCTGCTGCACAATAGGGTGGGAGTTGTACAGCTGCTGTAGGCTTTGAAGTGCACTGAGGGAATCACTCAAGATTAAGCAGTTCCCCAACTTTCGTCGACGTACATGCAAAATGGCCCGGTATATTGCATAGAGCTCTGCGGTAAAAATGGAAGTGCTAGTGTGGAATCCGAATGTATAGGGTTCGGTTCCACACACGTAAGCACAACCAACGCCATCTGAATTCTTGGACCCATCGGTGTAAATTTTAATATGGTCCTGATATCGCGATAAAAATTCTAGAAAGCATATGCGGATACTAGACATAGACATGGTAGATTTATCATGTGTGGTCATGCCCAGATCAACGTGGGGCGCTCTGCACAACCAAGGAGGGTATGTCCTCTCCCCCCTAGGATACATCTTGGGCATTTCAGTATTAAGATGTCTAAGGAGCTCCCGGAAACGAAAACCAGGTGGCTTTGGTTTAACAGAAGTGTTCCTATAACGCACGTCCATGAAGGTGTTAAAGAACGGCGGAAACGTTGGATGTGTGGGCATGCAATTAAGTCCACAGCCATAATTTGCTAATAGCATGTTGCGCCTGTACTGCAGAGGAGGTTTTGCCGACTCAGCATACAGGCTTATAACTCGGCTCGTTGGAAATGCCCCAACTGCTATACGTATGCCACAATTATGGACTGTGTCTAATCTCTTCAGCACAGATGGTCGTGCTGAGCCATAAACGATACTACCATAATCTAATTTGGAACGGATAAGTGTGCGATACAGTCGCAATAACACTATACGGTCCGCTCCCCACGATTTTCCACTTAGTACCCGCAAGATATTTAAAGATCGGTCACATCGTGCTTTCAGTTGTGCTATATGCGACGACCAACTAAGTTTTCTATCAAATATCAATCCAAGGAACCTCGTCTCATCTGCAAAAGGTAGTAGATCAGCGCCTAGCCGGAGCCTTGGAGGTGGTCGACTCCGCTGACGCCAGAAGTTAACACAGATGGTTTTCTCAGCAGAGAATCGGAAGCCGTTCTTTAAACTCCAAACCTTAAGGTTCGCCAAGGTAGTCTGGAGACGGCGCTCTATAAACGAAGTGCGCTGAGATGTACAGTAGACGGAAAAGTCGTCTACAAATAGGCATGACGAGACCCCCGGAGGTACACATTTCGAGATAGAATTAATCGCAATAGCAAACAACGTAACACTTAGCACCGATCCCTGTGGTACACCGTTCTCTTGAACGAAAAGGTTCGAGAGAACCGAGCCAACCCTTACTCGGAATACGCGGTCTTTCAAGAATTCCTGAAGGAAGAGTGGTAGGCGTCCACGTATATTCCAGGTGTGCAGAGTACGTAGCAACCCTGCACGCCAACACGTATCATAAGCCTTTTCGAGGTCAAAAAATATTCCGACTGTTTGACAGTTTTTAAGAAAGCCGTTCATAATCTGTGTCGACATGGACACAAGATGATCCACTGTTGAACGGCGTCGTCGAAAACCACACTGGATGTTATTCAGTAGGTTGTGCGTTTCCAGCCACCATACCAACCGCCCATTTATCATGCGTTCCATCACCTTGCAGACGCAACTGGTGAGGGAAATAGGACGGTAGCTAGAAGGGAGGTGACGGTCCTTGCCAGCTTTCAAGATAGGTATAATGGTGGCTTCTCGCCACTTGTCCGGAAACGTGGCATCAACCCAAACACGGTTATAGACCTCAAGCAGGAATGCCTTACCTTCAGGTGAGAGATGTTGTAACATTTGAACGTGGATTCCGTCCGGTCCTGGTGCCCTCAGTCGCGATGATGAAAGAGCGTGTTCTAACTCCGCCAAGGTGAAAAGGCGGTTATAATCCTCAAGGTTTCTGGAACTGAACACGAAACCATGAGATTCTACCTGAGTCTTAATTGAGATAAACTCAGGAGCATAATTACTTGAGCTAGACACCTGAGCGAAAGCACAGCCGAATGTGTTAGCCACGTCAAACGGATCAACAACTCCTGCAGGTGTTTTCAGACCAGCGATTGGCATGTGGGTTGATTTTCCGGCCACGCGCCTTAACCTATCCCATACAACAGATGATGGTGTCCATCTGTTAAACGATGAGACAAAGTTGTTCCATGAGATCTTTTTGCTATCCTTAATTATTTGCCTAGACTGTGCACGCGCTTTCTTGTACTCAATTAGATTACTTTGAGTAGGGTGTCGTTGAAATACCCGTAGAGCACGTCTACGAGCACGAATAGCATTCCGGCAGTCGTTGTTCCACCACGGGACAGGAAGTCGACCGGGTTGGGTAGCCGAACGTGGAATAGACTCTCCTGCAGCGGAAAGAATTTTCTCTGTGAGATGATCGACTAGATCATTCACAGAATCGTGCTCGTTGTAATCAAAGACAGCCAACTGGGTGTAAAGGTTCCAGTTGGCACGATCAAAGCGCCATCTAGGGATACCTGAAGGAGACACATCGTGTGCTAAGAGACTAAGAAGACATGGGAAGTGGTCGCTGGAATGTAAATCAGAGATGACATTCCACTGCAATGAAACTGCTAACTGAGATGAACATACTGCCAAATGGATGTGAGAATAGGTGTTATAAGCGTCTGAGAGGAACGTTGGCTCTCCGGAATTCAGGACAACCAATTTATTGCTCTCCAAGAATTTTGCAATGAGGTGGCCTCTCGAACATGCCCGAGTTGAGCCCCATAGTGGGTGATGGGCATTAAAGTCTCCAACTATTAGAAATGGTGTTGAAAGTTGGGAAACCAGATATTCAAGGTCCATTAGCGAGAGGTCATCTGATGGCGGGAGATATACATTGCAAATGCAAAATTCGATGGTTGGCAGCTTTATCCTTACAGATACAGATTGTATATCAGATTGCAGCTGTATCGGGTCTGCAAATAAGTCATCCCTGAGGAGCATCATAGTGCCCCCGTGAGCAGGAATGCCATCTTCTGTGTCAATATCACACCGCAGTGGTGTGTAGCGTCGGTTTTAAACTTGTCTTGCGGTCGTAGCTTAGTCTCTTGTAAGCATACCACCAAGGGGTTATGCTTACTGAGCAAAAGCTCCAATTCTGGTCGATGCGCTCTTAAACCCCGCAAGTTCCATTGGAGGATAGCCATTGGAACTATGGAGATAGGTTGTAGAAGGTGGTCTACATTAAGACGACTTTAACGGTGGCCGAATCAGCTTACCCTTTTTCTTCGGTGTAGGGCTAACACCTGTTTCCTTTTCATCGGGTTTGTCCTGTCGCTTTTTCATTGCCGTTCTGGAGGTGTGCTCCGTGTCTTCCTGGTCCATTTCTTCCACGGATGAGGCCCCTTTTCCTATAGAAAACTTAGGTTCCAGGACCTCAAACCGGTTGGACATAGAGATCGGCAATGATGACAGTTGTCGATCCGAGTCTTCACCAGAAGACCCCTCAGAAGATGAACTTCTAGATGCCCTAGTACTCATTTCCTTCTTGTCGGATCCTTTGTTAGTAACCTTGAGGAAGTCTGATTTTGTGTAAGTGGTCTTAAACTTTTTGGGTGGTGCATCGTACACTATTACGGGCTTGACGGTCGAAGAGGTAGACGGCTTAGGTGAAGACGGTGCGGACTTCTCCCTCGGCGATTGAGGTGAGAGAGGAGCCGGCTTGGCAGTCTTGGTAGGCTTTTGTGCAGGTGTGGCGGTAAGGATCTTATCGGTTATAGTAGCCTCACAATCGCTGGTCTGAATTGCGATTTCCCTCCTCGGTGCCACCTTAGCAGCTATGGAGCTGTAAGTAGCAGATCTTGGGACCGAGGGTTGACGAGTACGTAGGAGTTTACGGGCATCCGAGAAGGATAACTTCTCCCTTACTCGAATCGCCTGTATCTCCTTTTCCTCTAAGAAACGTGGGCACTCTCTGTGGCTGGATGGATGTTCACCAGCACAGTTGACACATTTCGCCGGGGATGTGCAGACATCCTCGTGCTTAGACAAACCACACTGCACGCATGTTGGTACACCGCTACAAAAATCACTCGTATGACCGCAGCGTTGACATTTAAAGCACCTGAGTGGGTTTGGTATATATGGCCTAACCTCTATGGACTCATACCCTGCCTTAAGCCTTTGCGGGAGATCTACCCGATCAAAGGTCAGGAACAGGGTACGGGTAGGCACCAATTCCCCTCGCTCTCTACGTTGTACCCGGTATACTGCAGTGACGCCCTGGTCTTGTAGGTTCTCCAGTATTTCCTCATTCGCCATCCCGTCCAACGCACGAGTGGTGATAACCCCGCGGGAGGAGTTAAGTATCTTGTGCACTGCAACTGTAACCGGGTAGCTGACCAATAACGTAGCTTTTTGTATGGTTGCTGCCTGGGAAACAGATTGTGCTTCCACAAGGAGCGTGCCGTTTCTCGAGCGAGTACAGGACTTTACTGGACCAGCAATTTTGTCCAATCCCTTCTGTATAATAAAAGGGTTCACTGTCAAAAAGTTCTTGCCTTCCTCCCTTCTGGTTACAACTAAGTAGCGAGGACCATAAGACTCGACTACTTCCTTTCCACGTGTGTTAAAGGGTTTTTTAGTATTATTGTTAGTAAATGTGGCCATAAAAGATGGGCTAGGTTTCATCCCCCAGTGCTCCCCACCCACCACGGAGCCCAACAAGGGGTCATCCCACTGGGATGACAGGGCTACACAGGGGATATAGCGAGCTCGCCGTCCCACTCACCCTGGAGGTCGGTACAATACCTAGTCCTGGCCGATTGATTAGGGGTGGGTTAGTCCCTAACCTCCCGTTTAGGCGAAGCAGAAGCCAAAGTAGTGTATCAGTAATGCGTACCCTCCCCGAATTCAGAAAAATACTGTTACGAGCTCAGATACGCATCCCTCAACCACCAGGACGAACCTTTCCACCGACACGGGTCTCCACGCACGGCCTACACGTGGGTGGGCCTGTTGACCGTCTCCCTCAGCCACGAAGAGGAGCCCACACGAGGGAGACTGTTGGCTCGGGACCCCGGGTTCGCCAAGCCCGTACCTACCGAAGTAGGCCCCTGGGGGGGGGGGGCAGCTGGAGAGACCTGCGGAGACGTGCCAAGCTAAAACAATCTAAGAGCAAGTGACGGACAGTCAGGTCAGCACTGCACAATGGGCAAACGGGAACCGGGGTCCTATTCAATAAAAAGCTGTGGCTAAAATAACAATGCCCGATGCGCAACCGAGCCAGTCACCTCCTCGCGACGAGATGACCGACAGGAGGTAACCCAGGGAATCGGAAGTTCCTTAATAGATCTAAGTTTATTATTGCGGAGAGCGGACCACTCTTCCTGCCAGCAGGTTTGCACAGTTCTCCGTAATACGGCCCTAAGATCTTCGGATGTCACACATGGTAGACGAACCCTAGGCCTCATGGTAGCCGTCTTGGCTGCCGAATCCGCCATTTCATTCCCCCGCAAGCCTACGTGACCAGGGATCCATGCACACACCACGCTTACGCCAGAAAGGTGTAAAACGTGGAGGGCATCCTGTATCCGCTGCACAATAGGGTGGTAGTTGTACAGCTGCCGTAGGCTTTGAAGTGCACTGAGGGAATCACTCAGGATTAAGCAGCTCCCCAACTTTCGTCGACGTACATGTAAAATGGCCCGGTATATTGCATAGAGCTCTGCGGTAAAAATGGAAGTGCTAGTGTGGAATCCGAATGTATAGGGTTCGGTTCCACACACGTAAGCACAACCAACAAAATCTAAATTCTTGGACCCGTCCGTGTAAATTTTTGCATGGTCCTGATATCGCGATAAAAATTCTAAAAAACATGTGCGGATACTAGACATAGGCATGGTAGATTTATCGTGTGTGGTCATGCCCAGATCAACGTGGGACATTCTGCACAACCAAGCAGGGTATGTCCTCTCGCCCCTAGGATACATCTTGGGCATTGCAGTATTAAGATGTCTAAGGAGCTCCCGGAAACGAAAACCAGGTGGCTTTGGCTTTATAGAAGTGTTCCTATAACGCACGTCCATGAAGGTGTTAAAGAACGACGTAAACGTTGGATGTGTGGGCATGCAATTAAGTCCACAGCCATAATTTGCTAATAGCATGTTGCGCCTGTACTGCACAGGAGGTTCTGCAGACTCAGCATACAGGCTTATAACTCGGCTCGTTGGAAATGCCCCAACTGCTATACGTATGCCACAATTATGGACTGTGTCTAATCTCTTCAGCACAGATGGTCGTCCTGAGCCATAAACGATACTACCATAATCTAATTTGGAACGGATGACTGTGCGATACAGTCGCAATAACACTGTACGATCCGCTCCCCACGATTTTCCACTTAGTACCCGCAAGATATTTAAAGATCGGTCACATCGTGCTTTCAGTCGTGCTATATGCGACGACCAACTAAGTTTTCTATCAAATATCAATCCAAGGAACCTTGTCTCATCTGCAAATGGTAGTAGATCAGCGCCTAGCCGGAGCCTTGGAGGTAGTCGACTCCGCTGACAGCAGAAGTTAACACAGATGGTTTTCTCAGCAGAGAATCGGAAGCCGTTCTTTAAACTCCAAACCTTAAGGTTGTCCAAGGTGGTCTGGAGACGGCGCTCTATAAACGATGTGCGCTGAGATGTGCAGTAGACGACAAAGTCGTCTACAAATAGGCATGACGAGACCCCCGGAGGTACACATTCCGAGATAGAATTAATCGCAATAGCAAACAACGTAACAGCACCGATCCCTGTGGTACACCGTTCTCTTGAACGAAAAGGTTCGAAAGAACCGAGCCAACCCTTACTCGGAAAACGCGGTCCTTCAAGAATTCCTGAAGGAAGAGTGGTAGGCGTCCACGTATATTCCAAGCGTGCAGAGTACGTAGCAACCCTGCACGCCAACACGTATCATAAGCCTTTTCGAGGTCAAAAAATATTCCGAATTTTGACAGTTTTTAAGAAATCCGTTCATAATCTGTGTCGACATGGACACAAGATGATCCACTGTTGAACGGCGTCGTCGAAAACCGCACTGGATATTATTCAGTAGGTTGTGCGTTTCCAGCCACCATACCAACCGCCCATTTATCATGCGTTCCATCACCTTGCAGACGCAACTGGTGAGGGAAATAGGACGGTAGCTAGAAGGGAGGTGGCGGTCCTTGCCAACTTTCAAGATAGGTATAATGGTGGCTTCTCGTCACTTGGCCGGAAACGTGGCATCAACCCAAACACGGTTATAGACCTCGAGCAGGTATGCCTTACCTTCAGGTGAGAGATGTTGTAACATTTGAACGTGGATTCCGTCCGGTCCTGGTGCTGTCAGTCGCGATGATGAAAGAGCGTGTTCTAACTCCGCCAAGGTGAAGAGGCGGTTATAATCTTCAAGGTTTCTGGAACTAAACACGAAACCTTGAGATTCTACCTGAGTCTTAATTGAGATAAACTCAGGAGTATGATTGCTTGAGCTAGACACCTGAGCGAAAGCACAGCCGAAGGTGTTAGCCACGACAAACGGATCAACAACTCCTACAGGTGTTTTCAGACCAGCGATTGGCAAGTGGGTTGATTTTCCGGCCACGCGCCTTAACCTATCCCATACAACAGATGATGATGTCCATCTGTTAAAAGATGAGACAAAGTTGTTCCATGAGATCTTTTTGCTATCCTTAATTATTTGCCTAGACTGTGCACGCGCTTTCTTGTACTCAATTAGATTACTTTGGGTAGGGTGTCGTTGAAATACCCGTAGAGCACGTCTACGAGCACGAATAGCATTCCGGCAGTCGTTGTTCCACCACGGGACCGGAAGTCGACCAGGTTGGGTGGCCGAACGTGGAATCGACTCTTCTGCAGCGGAAAGAATTGTCCCTGTGAGATGATCGACTAGATCATTCACAGAATCGTGCTCACTGTAATCAAAGACAGCCAACTGGGTGTAAAGGTTCCAGTTGGCACGATCAAAGCGCCATCTAGGGTTACGTGAGGTAGACACATCGTGTGCTAAGAGACTAAGAAGACATGGGAAGTGGTCGCTGGAATGTAGATCAGAGATTACATTCCACTGCAATGAAACTGCTAACTGGGATGAACATACTGCCAAATCGATGTGCGAATAGGTGTTATAAGCGTCTGAGAGGAACGTTGGCTCTCCGGAATTCAGGAGAACCAAGTTATTGCTCTCCAAGAATTTTGCAATGAGGTGGCCTCTCGAACATGCCCGAGTTGAACCCCATAGTGGGTGATGGGCATTAAAGTCTCCAACTATTAGAAATGGTGTTGAAAGTTGGGAAACCAGATCATCAAGGTCAATTAACGAGATGTCATCTGATGGCGGGAGATATACATTGCAAATGCAAAATTCGATTGATGGCAGCTTAATCCTTACAGCTACAGATTGTATATCAGATTGCAGCTGTATCGGGTCTACAAATATGTCATCCCTGAGGAGCATCATAGTGCCCCCGTGAGCAGGAATGCCGTCTTCTGTGTCAATATCGCACCGCAGTGGTGTGTAGCGTCGAATTTTAAACTTGTCTTGCGGTCGTAGCTTAGTCTCTTGTAAGCATACCACTAAGGGGTTATGCTTACTGAGCAAAATTTCCAGTTCTGGTCGATGTGTCCTTAAACCCCGCATGTTCCATTGGAGGATAGCCATTGGAGCTAAGGAGATAGGTTGTAAAATTGGTCTACATTAAGATGACTTTAACGGTGGCCGAATCAGCTTACCCTTTTTCTTCGGTGTAGGGCTAACACCTTTTTTCTGGCGATTTCTCTTGGCGCTTTTTTGTTGCCGTTCTGTTGTCGATATCCTCTTGGTCCATTTCTTCGGCGGAGGCAGCCCCTTTCCCTAAAGAAAACTTAGGTTCGAGGGCTTCAAATTTATTGGACACCGAGATCGACGAAGATGACTGTCGTCGATCCGACTCATCACCAGAAAGCTCTTCTGAAGAAGAGCTTCGAGATGTCCTAGAGGTTTTCTTCTTCCTAGGAGTACGGGTCGAATCTTTAAGGAAATCTGTCCTCTGGTAACTGGTCTTAAATACTTTAGGCGGCGGATCGTATACTACAGGCTTGTCATATTTGCATGTAGAAGTCGGTTTGGCTTGGGACGGGGTCGAGGTTTTAGATTCCTTCGTCCGCTTAGGCGATGTATTTGCCGACGCTGGTGATGCATTTGTGGACTCCCGTACTTGTGTCGGGACAAGAACTCTATCAGAAATGGTAGGCTCCCCTGCACCACAGGTTTGTGTTGCAATTTCTGTCCTAGGAACGGGTTTAGCCACGACAGAGCTATAAGTACCGGACCTAGGGACGGAGGGCAAGCGAGTACGCAGGAGCTTCCTGGCGTCCGAAAAGGAAACCTTCTCCTTAACCCGGATCTCCTGTATTGCCTTTTCTTCCACAAAACGTGGGCAGTCTTTGGAGCTAGATGGATGCTCCCCGGCACAGCTCACACATTTCACTGGCGATGTGCATGCTCCCTCATGCTGAGACATCGCACAGTTAAAACACGTAGGCGTCCCGTTGCAGAACGCACTAGTGTGTCCGAAGCGCTGGCACTTAAAACATCTCAGCGGATTAGGGATATAGGGACGTACCTCGATGCTCTCGTACCCTGCCCTAAGCCTTTGCGGGAGATCGACCCGATCAAAGGTCAGGAACAGGGTGCGGGTAGGCACCAATTCCCCTCGCTCTCTGCGCTGCACACGGTACACATCCGTCACACCTTGATCTTTCAGGTTTTCAATGATTTCCTCATTAGAGATGCCATCCAAAGCACGGGTGTTAACCACTCCGCGCGAGGAGTTGAGGCTCTTGTGTACTGTGACATTAACCGAGTAGCTGCCTAATAGGTTTGCCTTCAGTAGGACTGCCGCCTGGGAAACACAATGTGCCTCCACGAGTAGCGTGCCATTCCTTGAACGAGTGCAAGATTTTACTGGACCAGCTATTTTATCCAAACCCTTTTGGATAACGAAAGGGTTTAGGGACAGAAAGTTCTTACCTTCTTCCGTTCTAGTGACCACTAAGTAGCGAGGACCACAAGCCTCGACTACTTCTTTTCCAATATTACCACAATTTTTTGAATTTGTTTTTGTTGTAGGGTTTGACATAAGAGGTTGGCGTAAATTTCATCCCCCAGTGCTCCCCACCCACCACGGAGCCCAACAAGGGGTCATCCCAGGGGATATAGCGAGCTCGCCATCCCACTCACCCTGGAGGTCGGTACAATACCTAGTCCTGGCCGATTGATTAGGGGTGGGTTAGTCCCTAACCTCCCGTTTAGGCGAAGCAGAAGCCAAAGTAGTGTATTAGTAATGCGTACCCTCCCCGAATTCAGAGAAATCCTGTTACGAGCTCAGATACGCATCCTTCAACCACCAGGACTAACCTTTCCACCGACACGGGTCTCCACGCACGGCCTACACGTGGGTGGGCCTGTTGACCGTCTCCCTCAGCCACGAAGAGGAGCCCACACGAGGGAGACTGTTGGCTCGGGACCCCGGGTTCGCCAAACCCGTACCTACCGAAGTAGGCCCCTGGGGGGCAAATATGAGGAAGCTGTCTACGTCTGAGGTAATACATTCTGTTACATTTAAGACAAACTTTTTCAATATCGCATACCGACTTCCCCTTAGGATAAAATGCTCCTTTTAATAAGTGATTATCATAACACGGTTGACCATTAAAGTGGCGATTACAGGAAGAACCAGTAATGTAATTTTCAAACAAAGTAACACACGGTAAATTGCACTTGGAACAATTATATTCAACGATGAAGTTCTTTCTTATTTTTTGTTGCTAAATTACATTGTCTGCAATCAAACATTACTTCAAAGAATGACGAAGTAACGTTAAATATTAATGCTTTACGCTTTTGAACTCTTACAGACTGTTTACTGTCTTACACTCTGGATCGCTATTAACTTTAGCTAAACAAACAGCTATTACTCTGGGTAAAAAGAGGGTAGCGGAATTTTAATAACAAGAATTCCTTTATTTTTGAAACATAACTCACATTTGTCAAAATATTCTCCTTACAATATTTGAGTGTAAACACATGTAAATTTTAATGTACCATTTAGGAAAAAGTTTTCATTACTTTTAAACACAGTTTCAGTTGAATGTAAAATAACATCTATATCGATCTGATCAAAGCGTCTTACACTGATATTAAAATTTCTATTCGGATAATTGGAATTGGCTATCTACATGCCAAATAACTCGGTCGATAATTTAACAATTGTTCATTCACAAATTCTAAAAATTGAGAAAAAAACTTAATGAATCCATTCCATTAAATTAATTTCATCATAGTCATCAGGAATTGGGTCTACTAGTACTTCAGTTTCTGAATATTCAGAATAACGTCTAGACAAATTTCTAACTCGTGTTCCAAGAATAGTATACACAATTACCCAGAGTCGAACTAGAAGATGTATGCTTTCTTATGTAAACCGTTAATGCTAATTCATATTATTAGCATAACTTTTATACTTATCTACACATGTTCTAATAACACACAAACATCGCATCAGCTTTTAGCGTTAGTCAAATAAAAGGTCAAAAGGTCAGCTTACTTAGCAACAGAACCTCGGTGCACATGTACTAGCAACGTAAAAGTGCTGCATCAGCTTTTAACTTGTGCCAAATGAAGGTTAAAAGGTTAACTTGCTTAGTAACAGCAATGTGGCTAAGCATAAGGTTAATACGGTTCATCGAATTGACGCAAATTAAGAAATATATATATAATCCCAGCCAGTTACTCAGTCATACGGTGTGTAAGTTGTCTAACTACGCCAAACAGCCTATTGCTTCTAACTGCTTGAAGATGATATCCAATTATCAATTAAACAACGGTGCTGCTGCTGTTACCTCTACAGGTAATAACAATACTGCACGTAATAAAAGACCACATTCAGATTCCTCTATAGGTCTGGATGCTGGTGCTAAACGCCTTAAAACAATATTACCTAATTTACTCGGGTGTGTTGAACTAGCGCGTCTCTCTCCCCAAGAAGAAAAAGCAAGCGTACTCGGTTTCATACACGATGAAATTGTGTTGCTTGACCGGTGATGCAAATAGATCATGCAACATTCTTCGATTCCAACAGTGGATCATCTTGTGTCCATGTCGACACAGCACCACCAGCAGCAGCAGCAGCAGCAGCAGTAGGGCTTTAGGGCGCGCAACACCTGAGGTCATTAGTGCCCGAAAATAAACTGTGGCAGGAAAAAAGAAAGAAAAAAAAGTGCCTACTTCCCGGACAAAACGCTTAAAACATTAAGACGTTAAAAATCACTAAAACCACTTAAAATCGTCAGAAAAAAACTCCAGGGATCGTTAAAACGCTAAAAAAGCGGAGTGATACATGTCTGCTGGGCTAGTTATGTGAAACAGATTACTCGCTTCTGAGCTGGGCTCGCAGCGTCCTCTGACATCTAGCGTCGGGAACAGATTCTGTGCGGCAACTGCAGCCGGGAAATACGAATCGGCTCCTCCGAAACCGCATATGTTAGTAGTGCAATCAATGAATAATCAAAGTACTGAGTACATGAAAACTTGGATTAAAAGTAAGCTGAATCCAGTGGAGATGAAAGTGGGAGTTAATGCTATCAAAGCTACCAAGAGTGGCCATCTTCTCATTGAGACAGAAAACAAAGAAATAGATATTATCTGCAAGAATATAAATGAAAAAAAAAAATACTGAGCAGAATTAGATGCCAATTTAAGAAAGTCATGCAATCCGAAAATAATTATCTTCAACGTTCCAGATGATATCACGCCTGATAATATAGTAGCCGCAGTAACAACACAAAATTGAGAAATGGAAAAATACAAGGGTGAACTGAATGCACTATTCGCATTCGAGGATAGTAAGAAACAAAAGAACTTTGTTCTAGAACTGAATGCGGCTGCAAGAAATCGTATAATTGGTAGGAAACTGAAAATCGGCTGGCACATTTGTAATTGGAATGATTACATTAGAGTTAATGGGTGCTACAAACGTTGCAAATTAGTCATAAGGCCTCTGACTGCAAAGAGAAATAAACATATCCAAAATGTTCAGGAGAGCATCTTTTGAAGGAGTGCCCTGCAAAAGAAGAATATAGGTGCATAAACTGCATCAACTATAAAAATACAAAAAAGATGAAGATAAGTATTAATCACTCTGCAGTGGATGGACAATGTCTTACCTATCAGGTTACACTGAGAAGAATCCAACAACATAGATTAGTAACATGGACAAAAGTAAATACAACTTGCTGTGTCTTCAAGTAAATGTTCAACACCCTAGAGTAGCAACTTCGAACTTGGTGCAACTAAGGCATGAGCAGCGTATACACTTCGCATTTATCCAGGAGCCTAGCCCTTTAAAACCACATATTGTTAAAATCCAGTTGAACGAATTGTAAAATATACACATCCTTGATAAAATCACTGGGAAAAACGCTTAGTCAAAATCTAAAAGCAATCTAAACTAAAAAGGTTAAAACGCTACAATATATTGACCGCTAAATGCGATATTCAATATCTAAATATCAATTAAAAAACTTAAACAGCGCTTTTTGTTCGCTAAAACCGCAAGCAAACACACCATGTTACGACGATTTCGTTGGTGTCCGGATCAGTTTACCCTTCTTTTTGGGTGTCGGGCTAACGCCCTTACCATCCCATTTATCAGGTCGTTTTTTGAAGCCGTCCTGGCGGTCTGGGACGTGTCCTGTTCCATCTCTTCTGCGGATGAGGCCCCTTTCCCGATAGAGAACTTCGGTTCAAGGACCCCAAAACGACTGGATACCGATATTGACGAGGATGAGAAGTGCCGCTCAGAGTCCTCACACGAAGACTCCTCCGAGTAGGAAGTTTTGGCTGCCCTAGAACTCTTCTTTCGGCAGGCAGTCTTGTTGGTAACTTCGAGGAAATCGGATTTCTTATAACTGGTCTTAAACTGTTTGGGCGGGGCGGCATACCGAACGAGCTTTTCAGTCTTGGTGGAGGGTGATCCTTCAGCCGGTGACACCGCTGTGTTTACCTAGGAGCTCCGCCTCTCCATCAGGAAGGAGATCGCCAGCACTGATGGTGATGGGGTAATTATTTTCTCGGATATTGTTGCCGCACTAATATCGCTGGTCTGAGTAGCGATCTGTCCTCGCCATCGGCTTAGCTGCTACTGCGCTGTAAGAGGGAGAGATGGTATGCGGGCACGCGCAAGTTTCCGGGCTTCTGACAAGGACACCTCTTCCATCCGAATCTCTTGAATCACTTTTTCCTCGATGAAACGTAGGCAATCTTTGAAGTTAGACGGATAATCTCCACCACAGTTCAAATATTTAACAGGCGATGTGCACGCACCTTCGTGCAGTGGCATCGCAGTGACCACAGGTAGGCGTACCGTTACAGAACTTGCTACTGTAACCGAAGCGCTGATACTGGTAGCATCTTAACGGGTTCGGTATATATAGACGTACCTCAATGGTCTCATACCCTGCCTCAATCTTTTGTGGGAGATCTACCCGATCAAATGTCAGGAACAGGGTACGGGTAGGCACCAATTCCGCTCGCTCCCTTCGCTGTACACGATACGAAGCTGTCACACCTTGGTTCTGTAGGTTTTCCTAAATTTCCTCATCGGTCATACCGTCCAACGCACGGGTAATTACCACTCCACGCGAGTTCAGGGTCTTGTGCACTGAGGTTCACCGGGTAGCTACCTAATAATTTCGCCCTCAATAAAACTGATGCCTGTGGACAGAAAGTGCTTCCACTAGGAGCGTGCCATTTCTTGAACGAGTACAAAATTTAACCGGACCAGGTATTCTGTCCCAACCCTTTTAGATGATGAAAGGGTTCAGTGACAGAAGGTTCGTTCCTCAGTTCAGGTTATAACGAAGTATCGAGCACCACAGGGCTCGACTACTTTTCCATTTCCCTTCACAAGTGTAGGTTTAAATTTCGGTGCCATAGCGGTGGTATCCTCCACCATTGCAAATGTCTCCAATGGCGTGCTCACATAGGCACCACCCCGGCTTAGGCGAGAGTCCTGGCCTGGACCTTGCTCACCTTAGGGTCACACCTCCCAGTGTAAAGACAGAGGGACCCAATCGCCTTCAGGAGTGTAACAGCTCATGCAATGGCCCCTTCCAGGGACTGACCTTTATCAGCGGATACAAACAGTCCTACATGGTAACAAGTAGCTGGGAATTGCGCGTTACCCAGTCACCCCTTGCGCTTCCCACTCCAACCACCCGCGCTATGTTATCCGTCAGACATGTGTTCAGGGAGGAAAAATAAACGTAAAATAAATAAATGCGGTCAATCATCGAAGTGGACCATGGTTTGGGGTTACCATCGGGGTTACCGTAGCCGCAGCGGTCCTGGGGCACATCAAGTCCCCGCCGTACATCACCCCATCACTCAGTTCTGTACTTCGTGTTGCCCAGCCCTCGGGACGAGGACCACAGAGGTTGGATTTGAGGGGCAGTTAAGTTACAGAATGCTACAAATTTCAAATTGAAAAAGTATATATAATATACAGGAAAGAAGAATAACAAATGACTTAGACAAGAAAGAATATTAAAACGTTGGATTACGTCACGTCTAAGTTTGGGCGTCGACGGATAACCATCTGCAAATGCATCACCTTGCACTATATCAGAGGCTCCGGGAAATTTAGAAGTATTTGTGATACGGAATGCACATGTTACAATTGTGCACACGAGGCTATGATGAACATGTTTTCTGAAGTGAATAGTGAGTACATCTATCATTTTTTCCTTGCCTTACAATAGTTTCTTTTTATATAACTTTAAATTAACATTGGTCAAATTATACATATTAAATAAACAGGCATGTATAACATTGTTTTATACTAAAAAAACATTTTTGGTAGCTTCAAGTGATGTGCATTACAACTTTCATTTAATTTTTATTTAAAGCATAATGTATATATACCTATTTTTAAATAGAATCTGAAACACATCCTGTGCCAGGCTACTTAGTTGATTGCTTAGATTGATTGTGTACTTGCACGAACTGCACGTATAGAACCCTAGTGAAGCAGCTGCTAAACGGAACGATTGGTAATTAACACTTTATTCGTTTTGAATAGTTTCCCCTTCTTAACTGCTTCAGTGTCCACATAGAAATCAAAACCACTTGAAAAATAAATTTCAGATAACTTCAATTGTTTGAAAGAATCTCCATTATAGCTTTGCCAATCTTTAAGTTCATGAGAATTTATGCATTTCAGGTAGTTATATTACTTGTTTCTGTGTTTAGAGCCTGTCGTCCGTTGAAGACTCCTCCATTGGCAGCACAGATCAATTCCGTCACTTTGAGGATTGGAACGTTCAGACAAATCTCACTGATTTTCTTCAATCCTTTCAGGGTAAGTTTATTATTTTATTTGTTGTTATATCAGATATTAGCAAAACCACATGTAACAATTACAAGCAGTAATTCCCCTTTTCTCATATTAAATCATAATAAGGAAACACTTGATTACACATAAGATCACAAAGTAGCGGAGAAGGTTTTGAGGTTCTTTTCTAGGTTAGACTTTAGAATTGTACGAAGGGAATTTTTGGTAGTTTTTATTTATATCTTTTCTATTTTTTTCGTTTGTTTTTTCTTATGTACGTGTATTTTTTGTAAGTTTATACTTGCACAGACTTTTAGAACCATATATATGGCTTTGGAATGACTAGATTTTAAAGGGCGCTGATGACCGCTGTAGTTGAGCGCCCTTAAACACATCACATACGATTTTATTATTAATTATTATTCTTACCGTAAATATGGACATTATAGCGTTACGCTACTTTCAAAATATATGTTTACGATTCTAGGGATTAATTATTCGATAACATTTATTCCTAATGTATACATAAATATCTTTCTTCTGCTTTGCTGATTACATTTTATTCAGACAAAATCAAATGTATTATCTTATACCTCATTCTGTTTTATTTCTGTTGTTGGTCTCTGAACCTAAGTCACACAGCCTGAAGTGCATTACTGAAAACCGACAACAGTCGACACACGAGTTCGGTCAAATTCCGCATTCTCTCAACCGCCAGGAAGCGTCATCGTCCCCCCCCCCCAATAAATTCATATCTTCTGATTTAAGCTTCCTGCTGTTCAATTCTAGACACAGAAACAACCCCTTTACAGGATAATTTGTTTGCACAGCTAACTCTATAAAAAATGACGACCGACATCATCAACCTTAAAGATAGGCCAGATAGGCCTTTTTCGGCTCCGAAGGGATCTTCCCAGCGTCTCCGTGGTCTTCCAACATCTCTAATACCAACTGGTTTATACTGCAGAGGCCTGTTTGGTGAATCTTTCTTCTGGCATTCGAGAGAGATGATCTTGCCATTTCAGTTTCTACTCCCTAAGTTTGTCATTTAAAGTAAATATTTTTAGTTGTTCTCTTATTTTTTCTCTTTAAGTGTCGTCTTTAAGACTACAGCCAGCTACATACCTCAAAAATTTCATTTCAGTCGTTTCAATTATTCTTTTATCAGTTCTGCTCAAGGTCCAGGTCTCGGCTCCATAAGATATAACAGGCACTGCGGTAGTTTTATAAAACCTAATGTGGTTTCTCTTCTTGTTTTACTTTTCAATGTTCCTTTTATAGTGCCATATATGTTTTGAAATTTATAGATCTTTTGTTTTAAATCTGTCACATTCATAGCATATATCACATCCAAAGTAATTAAAATTTTTAACTTGTAGTAGTTTGTTTTTGAGGAGCATTTTGGACTGTGTTGGGTATTTACCAATAAAAGCCATCACTTTCGTTTTCTCTGCTGAAATGATAAAATTATACTTTGACATTGTTTTGTCGAGTTGGTACAAAGCTATTTGTAATCTGTGTTCAGTATCTGCCAGAATGACCTGATCATCTGCAAACGAGACTGTATTTAAGATTGTACGACCTAACTTAAAATCTACTTTCAACTGAGCTTGCCATTTTTTTTATTTTAATGACTAAGTGATTCAAAACAATGATTCCCATCTCTTTTTTTTCTTATCATCTTCAAACCTAGGCAGAGGCAGTACATCGGGTATTGGACAGCAACCCGGAAGGAACACCAACAAAAAAAAAAAAAGAAAAAAGAAAACTAAAGGTAAGCCATACACAGTGAGAAAGGAAGGTTGTTGTATCTGCATTTAAAGGAAGAGTATTTAATACCAGAATTCACAACCTTCTAGAAATAGTTGACCCATGTAAATTTCTAGAAAAATGTCGACATCTTGCATTGAAAGAGATGGCTTCTTTGTCAAGCAGCAAAACCTTCAGGCTTTAAAATTAACAGTTCATGTGAACTAACGTTCCTGATTCAAAAGCTTGACAAAGTGCACACGGAATTCATCTTTTCTAATAGCAAGACAAAGTTGGCGGTTCAATCTGCTAATTTAGATACCTTATACACCTCTATGAGAGATGAAATCATTGAAAATATTTCAAATTTTGAAGGCCGAGGTAGTTCAAAATCTGTCAGCAGTCCGTGCTCTTGTTATCGGATCAAGCTTTTATGATCCATTAAATGCATCGCTCTACATTGAGTTACCTGCTTCATTACAACGAAAAATGCCGTCGTAATCTTAAAAATAAAGATGAATACTGTTTTGCATGGTATTTGCTTGCTCCAAAGTATTCTGTAAATAGGAATAATAATCATAATAATCATAATAATAATAACAATAATAACAATAATAATACTTTATTATCACCTTATGTTCTACAAGCATTGTTGAAAACAGGCAAGTCGTCAATTACATACAATTAAAGTTGCTGGATATTTTGTTATATATATATATACAGATATTAGAAGAAACTAAAACTTAGGTGGTTATTCTAAATGTATAATGTCTTGTACACCTGATACAATGTCTAGGTTTTAGTCGTAAGTATTGTAAAATAAGAAACTAGCACTCAAACGATAAATTCTGAAGTTGTAGTCTTAGTTTAGAAATTCATCAAGTGAATAAAAAACATTATTAATTAAATATGATTTCAAGAAAAATTTGAATTTTGTTAAGTTACTAGACATTTTAACTTCTGCTGGGAGTTAGTTATATAGCTTGGCTCCCATGTAACTAGGAAACTTGTCACACAGGTGGAGTCTATACATCATAGTAGCGAAATTATTCTTGTTTCTTGTGTTGCGGTCATGAATATCCGAATTTGTTTGCAATGGGATGTATTTTATCATATATAAAATTGTTTTGTTGATGTACAGGCTTGTCAGCGTCATTATTTTTTGCTGACGAAAGGCTTCCCTACATGATTCCTTAGTTTTTAAATTAGATATATATCTAATTGCTCTTTTCTGTAAAGTAAAAATTTTGTGTAATATTAATTTCGAAGTATTACCCCAGATCTCCAGACCATATATGATGTGTGACTGAATGAGGGAGAAATAAATCATTCTAATAGTTGCTTCTGGGACATAGTTCTTTAGAAACTTTAAAAGAAATAAATTTTTACTTGGTTTTAATGCTAATTGGTCAACATGGGGTGTAAAAGATAATTTTTTGTCCAGTGTGACCCCAAGTAGTTGTACATACAAATAAATAAGCATCGTACCGAAAATTGGGTTTGTGAGCCTTGCATGAAACATTTTACCAAATGGGATACATTTAGAGAACACCAGCCAAGTTCAGTTCTGTGAACAGTGCTAATCGCAGCTCGACTCGGGCTATCCAAAATCATTAAGCAGTTTCAATATCGCTTAGCTCATGTGTCGCCATGATGAATCATTGAGATTAAAGCTTTTTAGAGGACTTTAAACTCAAATAGCTCGAATGGTGTTGGTTGTGCTTAAGTGTGTGGAACCGAACCCTATACACTGGGATTCCACACTAGCACTTCCAGTTTTACTGCAGAGCTTTATGCAATATACCGGGCCATTTTACACGTACGTCGACGAAAGTTGGGGGACTGTTTAATCCTGAGTGATTCCCTCAGTGCACTTCGAAGCCTACGGCAGCTGTACAACTACCATCCTATTGTGCAGCGTATCCTGGAGGCCCTCCTGGTTTTACACGCTTCTGGCGTTAGCGTGGTGTGTGCATGGATCCCTGGTCACGTAGGCTTGCGGGGGAATGAAATGGCGGATTCAGCACCCAAGACGGCTACCATGAAGTCCAGGGTTCGAGTGCCATCTGTGACATCGGAAGATTTTAGGGCCGTATTGTGGAGAGCTGTGCAAACCTGCTGGCAGGAAGAGTGGTCCACTATCCGCAACAAGTAACCTTAGATCTGTGAAAGAACTTCCGATACCCTGGGTTACCTCCTGTCGTTCATCTCGTCGTGAGGAAGTAAGTTTGGCTCGGTTGCGCATTTGGTAGTGCGTTTTTACTCAGATTTTCATTTAGAAAGGAGCCTGCCCCAGTCTGCGATTTGCAATGAAGCGTTATCTGTACGACACGTGCAGCTAGAGTGTTTTCACCTAGCAGACCTACCTAATAAGGCAGTGGAGGTTTTTAGATGGTTTTCAAGGTTAGATTTTAAAATTTAGGGAAGAGAATTTTTGCTGTTTATATTTATATTTTGTTTTTGTACATTGCTGTATGCATGTATTTCTGTAGGTTTATTTACGCTTTTATACAGTTTTAGAAACAACTGATTTTTGCCATGAATAATTGTTTAAAGGGCGCTGATAACCTCTGCAGTTGGGCGCCCTTATACACATGATCACTATCCGCTCCTACGGAAGTAGACCCCTGAGGGGCAGTGGCCAGTCATTTCATAAAACTACAAGCATTCCTGTGGTACAGTTGAATGAATCAAGTAACCGCAATTTACAAATTCCTTCTAAATTTCTAAAAGAAAATGTTAAGTGTGCTTTTTTATTTTGTGTTTTTATACAATCAGAATGTTGCAGCTATACAGATATTGAACATCAATTTTGTAATAAAAACTAAATTAAGTAAATAAGCACATTACAGAGTATAAACCCATCATCTATTAGAGAAACGAGCTAAGTCAATCTTTTCAATCAATTTTTGCAATAATTACTACGAATTAAGTTGATGTATTTATATATAATTACTGGACTTCAATAGAGAATACGACTAAACATCAAACAGAATTATCTGATGAGTTTATCGGCTAAACAGTTTTTTTTTTCTCTCCTGAGAAGTTCAATCCTTTTTCTGCCATCCAATTCAAATATACGCACATATTTATGTTGCAACATTAAAGAGAATAGAAGAGAATAATATACTTGTATATAGTTCTTTTGGTAGCACACACTGGGAAACTTTGCTCATCACACAATTGCAAACGCATTACTATTTTACGCAATTGCGGCTCATCTTTTCTTTTTAAGTATAGCATATTACTGGGACAGTTTGAAAAGTGTTTACTAGTTATTACATCTTGTTGAAATGTATATTGGTCCATTATTACGTTTGTCATTTTCAATATATAACATTTGAACAACTTTCCTTAACCGCTAGTGTCGTTTCAACTTGTCCTTCACTGGACAAGTGACATATCTCATACATTGTAGTACCGAAATGCAATTTTATCACTAGAAGTTTTGAGCCTTTGTACCTATACAGATATATTGGCTGCAAAATGTAACTATTGTTGCATAGCCAATATGCATAATTTGTTCATGGACCATTATACTTTATATCACACTTACCAATCTGATTCTGGAAAACTTTTGAAATTCTAGATATTTGTCAACAACTTATAATGGTTAAGCTGTTTTAAACGTATTGTTACCTTTAAGCCATAGAATCAGAAACTAGATAGAAAACTAAAGTCATCGATTGTAAGAAGTCCATTAGTCTAATATGCTCTTTTCCGGGTTATTCTACAGCGGCAATGAAAATGGCGACCCGTCATATCCCTGTTCCCTGGTGGTCTTCATTGTAAAATGTAGACAGCGGCTACATCTCTGAGGTACCAGTATAGAGCTTGAGGCATATGCTGCACTTTGTCTCTTACGATTGATACATTTTACGATTACTACTGCAGCAGAGAGGAGTTTATCCAATATTTCCTCAATATACTCCGGGATCAAGAAAAGAGAATATTGACATCAGAAACTCGTACCAGTATAGAGCTTGAGGAATATGCTGCACTTTGTCTCTTACGATTGATACATTTTACGATTACTACTGCAGCAGAGAGTTTATCCAATATTTCCTCAATATATTCCGGGATCAAGAAACGAGAATATTGACCTCAGAAACTCGTATGATGATTATATATGTAAGGGCGCTCAACTACGGCGGTCATCAGCGCCCTTTAAAAAACTAGTCATGGCAAAAGCCAGATATAAAACTTTCCATAAAGTATACAAGTGTAACAAAACCTATTAAAAATACACGTACATAAAAAACATCAAAACCTACCAAAAAACTCTTTCACCAAATCCCAAACCCCAAAACCAGAAAAGAATCTAAAATCCTTCTCCACGGGTATCCACGCACGACCTACACTTGGGTGGGCCTGTTGGCTCGGGACCCCGGGTGCGCCAAACCCGTACCTACCGAAGTAGGCCCCTGGGGGGGGGGCAGAAACGCGTATTGTACCCGTGAAAGAGACAGGGTTGAACAGAATATCTGAGTCCAGATCATTCCAGGTGGCAGTTAGAAGATACACACATGGAGGCGATACAGGAGATCCGGGTTAAGGAGAAAATATCCCTCTCCGAAGCCCGAAAACTTCTACGTACTCGTCAACCGTCCGTCCCGAGGTACGGTACATACAGCTCAATAGCAGCTAAGGCGGTACCGAAAAAGAAATCGCAACCCAAACCAGCGATATCCGACAGAATTATCACTGCCACACCAGCTCGAAAGCCTACCAAGACATCCAAGCCAGCTCCTCTCTCACCTCAATCGCCGAGGGAGAAGTCCGCATCGTTATCACCGAAGCCGTCAACCTCATCGACCGTCAAGCCCGTTATAGTCTACGATGCACCGCCCAAAAAATTTAAGACCAATTACACAGAATCAGACTTCCTCAAGGTTACAAACAAAGGGACTGGCAAGAAAAAAGTTCTAGGGAATCTAGAAGTTGCTCTTCTGAGGGGTCACCAGACTCAGATCGACATCTGTCATCATCGTCGATCTCTGTGTCCAACCGGTTTGGGGTCCTCGAACCTAAGTTTTCTATGGGAAAAGGGGCCTCATCCGTCGAAGAAATGGACCAGGAAGACAAGGACCACACTGCAAGAACGGCAACGAAAAAGCGCCAGCATAAACCGGTCGAAAAAGAAACAGGTGTTAGCCCTACACCGAAGAAAAATGGTTAACTGATTCGGCCACCGATAAAGTCGTCTTAATGTAGACCAATTTTACATCCCATCTCCATAGTTCCAATGGGTATCCTCCAATGGAACATACGGGGTTTAAGAACACATCGACCAGAACTGGAACTTTTGCTCAGTAAGCATAACCCCTTGGTAGTGTGCTTACAAGAGACTAAGCTACCACCGCAGCACAAGTTTAAAATCCGACGCTACACACCACTGCGGTGTGATATTGACAAAGAAGAGGGCATTCCTGTTCACGGGGGCACTATGATGCTCCTCAGGGATGACATATTTGTAGATCCGTTACAGCTGCAATCTGATGTACAATCTGTAGCTGTAAGGATTAAGCTGCCATCAATCGAATTTTGCATTTGCAATGCATTTGTACCGCCATCAGATGACCTCTCGTTAATTGGCCTTGAAGATCTGGTTTCCCAACTTTAAACACCATTTCTAATAGTTGGAGATTTTAATGCCCATCACCCACTTTGGGGCTCAACTAGGGCATGTTCGAGAGGCAACGTCATTGCGAAATTCTTGGAAAGCAATAACTTGGTTCTCCTGAATACCGGAGAGCCAACGTTCCTCTCAGACGCCTTTAACACCTATTCACACATCGATTTGTGCAGTGTTCATCCCAGTTAGCAATTTCATTAAGGTGGAACGTCATCTGTGATTTACAATCCAGCGACCACTTCCCAAGTCATCTTAGTCTCTTAGCACAAGATGTGTCTCCCTCACGTATCCCTAGATGGCGCTTTGATCGTGCCAACTGGAACCTTTACACCCAGTTGGCTGTCTTTGATTACGAGCACGATACTTTGAATAATTTGGTTGATCATCTCTGCGCTGCAGAACAGTCTATTCCACGTATGCTGAGTCTGCAGAACCTCCTCTGCAGTACAGGCGCAACATGCAAATTATGGCTGTGGACTTAATTGCATGCCCACACATCCAACGTTTACGCCGTTCCTTAATACCTACATGGACGTGCGTTATAGGAACACTTCTATTAAACCAAAGCCACCTGGTTTTCGTTTCCGGGAACTCCTTAGACATCTGGAAACTGAAATGCCCAAGATGTATCCTAGGGGGGAGAGGACATACCTACCTTGGTTGTGCAGAGCGTCCCACGTTAATCTGGGCATGACCAACTATGATAAAGCTACCATGTCCATGTCTAGTATCCGCACATGTTTTTTAGAATTTTTATCGCGAATTCAGGACCATGTTTTAATTTATACTGATGGGTCCAAGAACTAAAATGGTGTTTGTTGTGCTTACGTGTGCGGAACCGAACCCTATATATTCGGATTCCGCACTAGCACTTCCATTTTTACTGCAGAGCTCTATGCAATATACCGGGCCATTTTACACGGACGTCGACGAAAGTTGGGGGACTGCTTAATCCTCAGTGATTCCCTCAGTGCACTTCAAAGCCTACGGCAGCTGTACAACTACCACCCTATTGGGCAGCGGATACAGGGTGCCCTCCATGTCGGACGTAATGTCGCCGCTTCTGACAAACAAGATGCACTACGCGCCTACCGGGACAGTCGTAAAGCCCTTAAAGTTGCCATTTCGACGGCTAAACGTGCTGCGTGGAGCTCCCTTTGTGCCAAAGTTGACGCTGATGTGTGGGGTCTGGGTTACCAAATTGTTACCGGGAAACTTGGCTTCCGCTCACCTATGGCTCTTAGTGATAATGAACAGCTTCACATCGCCAGAACTTTGTTACCTGCACATGCTCGGCGTATCTGGCCGGAGATTCTCGTAGACATTGCGACTATTCCCATCTGTACAGTTGCTGATATCCGCGCCGCAGGAAACCGCCTCAAGTCTGGCAAAGCCGGTTGCCCCGATGGCGTTCCTCCGGAGGTTGTGCGACTTCTTGCTGTTGAGAAACCGGAGCTTCTCCTGGACTTCTTTAATTCTATTCTGTCCTTCGGTGAATGTCCTAGTGCATGGAAACTTGGCAAACTTATTCTTCTTGCAAAACCCAGTCCGCCTGGAGGGAGTACGTCCTACAGTCCCCCCCCCCCAGGGGCCTACTTCGGTAGGTACGGGTTTGGCGAACCCGGGGTCCCGAGCCAACAATCTCCCTCGTGTGGGCTCCTCTTCGTGGCTAAGGGAGACGGTCAACAGGCCCACCCACGTGTAGGCCGTGCGTGGAGACCCGTGTCGGTAGAAAGGTTAGTCCTGGTGGTTGAGGGATGCGTATCTGAGCTCGGAACAGTGTTTTTCTGAATTTCGGGAGCGTGCGCATTACTAATACACTACTTTGGCTTCTGCTTCGCCTAAACGGGAGGTTAGGAACTAACCCACCCCTAATCAATCGGCCAGGACTAGGTATTGTACCGACCTCCAGGGTGAGTGGGACGGCGAGCTCGCTATATCCCCTGTGTAGCCCTGTCATCCCAGTGGGATGACCCCTTGTTGGGCTCCGTGGTGGGTGGGGACCACCGGGGGATGAATTTTTTCGCCAACCTTCATGTCAAACTTAAACACAAAAAACAATCAAAAAACTTGCAGCAATGGAAAAGTAGCTGAGCCTTGTGGTCCTTGCTACTTGGTAATCAGTCGCACTGAAGAAGGCCAAACGTTTACTACCGTTAACACCTTTACCATCCAGAGGGGATTAGACAAAATTGCAGGTCCGGTCAAATCTTGTATACGATCGAGAAATGGCACGCTCCTGGTTGAGGCGCAATCTAACGCCCAGGCGGCATCGTTACTTAAGGCAAGCATGCTAGGGAGTTACCCAATATCCGTTACGGTACATAAGACCCTGAACTCGCGCGGTGTGGTAACCACCCGTGCGTTGGACGGTATGTCCAACGGGGAGATTCAGGAGAACCTAAAAGACCAGGGTGTAACTTGTGTGTACCGAGTACAGCGCAGAGAACGTGGGGAATTGTTGCCTACTCGTACCCTGTTCCTTACTTTTGATAGGGTAGATCTTCCTCAAAAGATTAAGGCAGGATACGAGAGTATTGAGGTCAGGCCGTATATACCGAACCCCCTGCGGTGTTACAAATGTCAGCGTTATGGTCACACTAGTCAACTGTGTAACTGATCTCCAGCATGCGTCAACTGTGGTTTGGCTTTACACGAGGGTGAGTGCTCCTCGCCCATTAAATGCATAAACTGTGCCGGGGAGCATCCATCTAGCTCCAAAGACTGCCCACGTTTTGTGGAAGAAAAGGCAATACAGGAGATCCGGGTTAAGGAGAAGGTTTCCTTCTCGGACGCCCGGAAGCTTCTGCGTACTCGCTTGCCCTCCGTTCCTAGGTCCGGTACTTATAGCTCTGTATTGGCTAAACCCGTTCCTAGGAAAGAAATTGCAACGCAAACCTGCGGTGCAGGGGAGCCTACCATTTCCGATAGAGTTCTTGTCCCGACACAAGTACGGCAGTCCACTACTCCATCACCAGCGTCGGCAAATACATCGCCTAAACGGACGAAGGAAACTAAAACCTCAGCCCCGTCCCAAGCCAAACCGTAGACTTCTACAAGGAAATATGACAGGCCTGTAATATACGATCCGCCGCCTAAAGAATTTAAGACCAGTTACCAGAGGACAGATTTCCTGAAAGATTCGACCCGTACCCCCAGGAAGAAGAAAACCTTTAGAGCATCCCGAAGCTCTTCTTCTGAAGAGCTTTCTGGTGATGAATCGGATCGACGACTGTCATCTTCGTCGATCCCTGTGTCCAATAAGTTTGAAGCTCTCGAACCTAAGTTCTCTTTAGGGAAAGGGGCTTCCTCCGCCGAAGAGAGGGACCTAGAGGATACCGACCCCAGAACGGCAACAAAAAAGCGCCAGGATAAACCGGCAGAAAAGGGTGTTAGCCCTACGCCTAAGAAAAAGGGTAAGCTGATTCGGCCACCGTTAAAGTCGGTTTAATGTAGACCACCTTTTACAACCTATCTCCATAGTTCCAATGGCTATCCTCCAATGGAACTTGCGGGGTTTAAGAGCACATCGACCAGAATTGGAGCTTTTGCTCAGTAAGCATAACCCCTTGGTGGTATGCTTACAAGAGACTAAGCTACGACCGCAAGACATGTTTAAAATCCGACGCTACACACCACTGCGGTGTGATATTGACACAGAAGAGGGCATTCCTGCTCACGGGGGCACTATGATGCTCCTCAGGGATGACATATTTGTAGACCCGATACAGCTGCAATCTGAAATACAATCTGTAGCTGTAATGATTAAGCTGCCATCAATAGAATTTTGCATTTGCACTGTATATCTCCCGCCATCAGATGACTTCTCGTTAATTGACCTTCAAGATCTGATTTCCCAACTTTCGACACCATTTCTAATAATTGGAGACTTTAATGCCCATCACCCACTATGGGGCTCAACTCGGGCATGTTCGAGAGGCCGCCTCATTGCAAAATTTTTGGAGAGCAATAACTTGGTTCTCCTGAATTCCGGAGGGCCAACGTTCCTTTCAGACGCCTATAACACCTATTCGCACATCGATTTGGCAGTATGTTCATCCCAGTTAGCAGTTTCATTGCAGTGGAATGTCATATCTGATCTACATTCCAGCGACCACTTCCCATGTCTTCTTAGTCTCTTAGCACACGATGTGTCTACCTCACGTAACCCTAGATGGCGCTTTGATCGTGCCAACTGGAACCTTTACACCCAGTTGGCTGTCTTTGATTACAATGAGCACGATTCTGTGAATGATCTGGTGGATCATCTCACAGACAATTCTTTCCGCTGCAGAAGAGTCGATTCCACGTTCGGCCACCCAACCAGGTCGACTTCCTGTCCCGTGGTGGAACAACGACTGCCGGAATGCTATTCGTGCTCGTAGACGTGCTCTACGGGTATTTCAACGACACCCTACCCAAAGTAATCTAATTGTGTACAACAAAGCGCGTGCACAGTCTAGGCAAATAATTAAGGATAGCAAAAAGATCTCATGGAACAACTTTGTCTCATCTTTTAACAGATGGACACCATCATCTGTTGTATGGGATAGGTTAAGGCGCGTGGCCGGAAAATCAACCCACTTGCCAATCGCTGGTCTGAAAACACCTGCAGGAGTTGTTGATCCGTTTGTCGTGGCTAACACCTTCGGCTGTGCTTTCGCTCAGGTGTCTAGCTCTAGTAATTATGCTCCTGAGTTTATCTCAACTAAGACTCAGGTAGAATCTCAAGGTTTCGTGTTTAGTTCCAGAAACCTTGACGATTATAACCGCCTCTTCACCTTGGCGGAGTTAGAAAACGCTCTTTCATCATCGCGACTGACAGCACCAGGACCGGACAGAATCCACGTTCAAATGTTACATCTCTCACCTGAAGGTAAGGCATTCCTGCTCGAGGTCTATAACCGTGTTTGGGTTGATGCCACGTTTCCGGACAAGTGGCGAGAAGCCACCATTATACCTATCTTGAAAGCTGGCAGGGACCGTCACCTCCCTTCTAGCTACCGTCCTATTTCCCTCACCAGTTGCGTCTGCAAGGTGATGGAACGCATGATAAATGGGCGGTTGGTATGGTGGCTGGAAACGCACAACCTACTGAATAACATCCAGTGCGGTTTTCGACGACGCCGTTCAACAGTGGATCATCTTGTGTCCATGTCGACACAGATTATGAACGGCTTTCTTAAAAACTGTCAAACAGTGGGAATATTTTTTGACCTCGAAAAGGCTTATGATACGTGTTGGCGTGCAGGGTTGCTACGTACTCTGCACGCCTGGAATATACGTGGACGCCTACCACTCTTCCTTCAGGAATTCTTGAAGGTCCGCGTTTTCCGAGTAAGGGTTGGCTCGGTTCTTTCGAACCTTTTCGTTCAAGAGAACGGTGTACCACAGGGATCGGTGCTAAGTGTTACGTTGTTTGCTATTGCGATTAATTCTATCTCGAAATGCGTACCTCCGGGGGTCTCGTCATGCCTATTTGTAGACGACTTTGCCGTCTACTGCACATCTCAGCGCACATCGTTTATAGAGCGCCGTCTCCAGACCACCTTGGACAACCTTAAGGTTTGGAGTTTAAAGAACGGCTTCCGATTCTCTGCTGAGAAAACCATCTGTGTTAACTTCTGGCGTCAGCGGAGTCGACTACCTCCAAGGCTCCGGCTAGGCGCTGATCTACTACCATTTGCAGATGAGACGAGGTTCCTTGGATTGATATTTGATAGAAAACTTAGTTGGTCGTCGCATATAGCACAACTGAAAGCACGATGTGACCGATCTTTAAATATCTTGCGGGTACTAAATGGAAAATCGTGGGGAGCGGATCGTATAGTGTTATTGCGACTGTATCGCACACTCATCCGTTCCAAATTAGATTATGGTAGTATCGTTTATCGCTTAGCACGACCATCTGTGCTGAAGAGATTAGACACAGTCCATAATTGTGGCATACGTATAGCAGTTGGGGCATTTCCAACGAGCCGAGTTATAAGCCTGTATGCTGAGTCCGCAGAACCTCCTCTGCAGTACAGGCGCAACATGCTATTAGCAAATTATGGCTGTGGACTTAATTGCATGCCCACACATCCAACGTTTACGCCGTTCTTTAACACCTTCATGGACGTGCGTTATAGGAACACTTCTATAATGCCAAAGCCACCTGGTTTTCGTTTCCGGGAGCTCCTTAGACATCTTAATACTGAAATGCCCAAGATGTATCCTAGGGGCGAGAGGACATACCCTCCTTGGTTGTGCAGAATGTCCCACGTTGATCTGGGCATGACCACACACGATAAATCTACCATGCCTATGTCTAGTATCCGCACATGTTTTTTAGAATTTTTATCGCGATATCAGGACCATGCAAAAATTTACACTGACGGGTCCAAGAATTTAGATGGTGTTGGTTGTGCTTACGTGTGTGGAACCGAACCCTATACATTCGGATTCCACACTAGCACTTCCATTTTTACCGCAGAGCTCTATGCAATATACCGGGCCATTTTACATGTACGTCGACGAAAGTTGGGGAACTGCTTAATTCTGAGTGATTGCCTCAGTGCACTTCAAAGCCTACGGCAGCTGTACAACTACCACCCTATTGTGCAGCGGATACAGGATGCCCTCCAAGTTTTACACGCTTCTGGCGTGAGCGTGGTGTGTGCATGGATTCCTGGTCACGTAGGCTTGCGGGGGAATGAAATGGCGGATTCGGCAGCCAAGACGGCTACCATGAAGCCCAGGGTTCGACTACCATGTGTGACATCGAAAGATTTTAGGGCGGTATTACGGAGAGCTGTGCTAACCTGCTGGCAGGAAGAGTGGTCCGCTCTCCCCAATAATAAACTTAGATCTGTTAAGGAACTTCCGATTCCCTGGGTTACCTCCTGTCGGTCATCTCGTCGCGAGGAGGTGACTTTGGCTCGGTTGCGCATTGGGCATTGTTATTTTAGCCACAGCTTTTTATTAAATAGAACCCCGGTTCCCGTTTGCCCACTGTGCAGTGGTGACCTGACTGTCCGTCACTTGCTTTTAGATTGTTATAGCTTGGCACGTCTCCGCAGGTCTCTACAGCTGCCGGCCAGCTTGGCGGATATCCTCGCGGATGACGAAACGGAAGTGGGCAAAGTTTTAGCATTTGTTTCAGCTGTGGATTTTAGAATTTAACCTTAAGTATCTTTTTTGTTGGTGTTTTTTAGTATATATATGTGTGTAGTTTTAACAGGTTTATAGATAATAATATATATTTTTAGAAATCTTTATATCTGGCTTTTGCCATGACTTGTTTTTTTTTAAAGGGCGCTGATGACCGCTGTAGTTGGGCGCCCCTATACACATCATCATCATCATCATCCTACAGTCCACTCAGTTCCAGACAGGCCATGACCATTTCCAATTCTAATTGCACCGTGTGGGGCTCGTTAACTCCGACCTCTGCCTTTATTGCGCCCAAACGGACACTCCGGAACATACGATTCTGGATTGCTCTCAATGGCTCGATCACCGTCACCGCTGCGACGCTAAAATCGGTCAGGTAGTTACTTTGTCAACCATTCTTCTAATTATGCTGATGTCCCGGAAAAACTAGGATGCTATTGCCACAATGATTACATCCATCCTCACGCACGGCGGTCGTCCTGCTCTTTCGCCTTAAGACGGCCGCGGCCGCTGCGTGTACTTCCAACATATCCGACCGCATCTGCTCCCTCATTAAGGCCGTAAGGTGCTCTAAACGCTCCATTGGTACGTCAGTACGTTGACCATCTTTATTGCCATTCTTCTTGGAGTAATACCGATTAGCGGTCCCAGGAAGAAGTCTCTTGTGGCTCGCAGGGGTTTTTTAGTTGATAAGAATCCAACTCGCTGAGCACGGCGTGTCTTTTGGAGAGAACGCGGATCTACGTGCAATTCGTCGGCTGCTCGAGGAAATGAGCAAATGTAGTAGGGAGTTGATGTCCATGATAAAGACTACCCCTAATACACAGGTGGACAAAAAAAAGGAGTCAAACACATGGAGAAATTGACCGACACCATGCTGAGCCGCCTGAATAAACGCGTTCTCTACCCCCAGAAAATTGAGACGCAGAGTTTTGCTCTACAGGTCCGAGAGTCACATCTCTCCCGCATTGAATCCCGGAAGGATGTAGGGCTACAGGTGTATCTGAAAGGAGAAATGGAGTTGAAAGAGGTTCTTTCGACTGCTAGCAGCTTCGAGGAATTCGCACCTTTGCTGGATATGGCATGGCCGGAAAGTGTTTATGAGGCTACCAACATCCTATATGGCAATCCAAGTACTTTAGACGAAGGAGACGTAGCCATTGTCATTACTGATGATAGTGGGCAACAAGGGATGCTGAAGCAGTTTGGTGACGTTCAGCCCGAGGTAGCAGACCTCCTGACGGGGAAGCTGGAAGTGGGTAAGGTGGAATATTTAAAGACAAGTACTAGTATAACAGTAGAGGCGATCAAAAGGAGCGTTCTCGGTACATCTACCTTATACCCTGTTGTGTGGATTCCAATAGTGTCAGTGACATGGAGCGGCTTTCTATCATCCTGCAGCACTGGAGTGAAAGAGTGTGTGCTGTTTTACGGCCCGTCGACAACGTCATTTGGGCATGAAGGCAACACTAAAACCTAAAAGCTATAGAAATTTAGCTAAAAAGTTAAAACAACTTAACTATCAAAAGTACATAAAAAACCATCCTAAGACTAATAATTTAAAATATCTAAAATTAAGAAATGCAAAATGTAAGTCAGACTTGTTTAATAAAACCGATTTCGGTAACAAACCGCAGTGCCTTAACCACGGCCACTGGGTCGTCCCCTAAAACAGCCAGCAAGTTAGTCCCCAAGCCTACTGACTGGCGAACGCGGGGGTGCTGCGGGCAATCCAGCAATACATGCCGCACACTGAGGCGTACTGCACATGGAGCACTCACAGGGGCCGGTTCCCTTCTTAACAAATGGCCATGAGTCGCTCGTGTGTGCCCAATTCTCAGCCGGTTATCCCTGCAGGAAGTTAGCCAGGGTTGTACGCTCTCCTTTATTGCCCGGAGTTGTGTGACTTCCAAAGCTGTCCAGGAGTGCTGCCAAGCAGATAGGAGTTGGCGACGGAAAAAACGTTGCACATCCTGGTATGGCACCATAGTTGTTAAACTCCGGGGCAAACGGCGAGCGGACTCAGCAGCCGCCTCCGCCTCCTCGTTCCCGGAAATGCCCACATGGCCTGGGGTCCAAGTAAAAACAATATGGTATCCGTGACTAAGCATTTGCGAGATCAAGGGATGAATTTTTAAAACGAGCGTGTGAGCTGTAATGTGCCGTTGCAAGGCCTGAAGGGCGCTTAGAGAGTCAGTGCAAACGATAAAATTGCCAGGAACTAACTTACAAATAAAAAGGAGCAGATAGAGGATGGCATACAGTTCTACCGAAAAAACAGGTGAAGTCCAGAAGGCGAAATTTATGAGCCTCGCCGTTTATGACGAATGCGCAACCCGTAGTGCTAACTGGGAACCGTCTGTAAAACCCGGAACATAATTAGGGTAACGGTCCAGTAGTTCGGCAAAAAGTTGTTGAAATACCGAATGTGGGGTAGCTAGTCTCGAGTTGGTTGGAAGAGCGAGAGCGAACCGCGCACGCTGGAGCTACCATTTGGGATAACGACCCAGGGACGACCGCTCCACGCGAGGCATTCGGAGGTCGTGTGCACGGGAGAGTTCCCGGAATCTTAATCCGGTTGGGCGTGTCCGAGAACTAGGGTGCGTATAACGGTGGGCTAAATCGGGATGCAGAACTGGTTTAAAACATGAATGGTTTGGGTAACTTGCCAACTTCGCAACGTATGAACAGAGCAATGACGAGCGACGAATAGAAAGTGGAGGCTCGTCGGAGTCGGCATACAAGCAGTCGACGCGACTTGTGCGGAAAGCTCGTGTAACAATGCGGATACCTGTATGATGTATGATGTCTAAAAGGCGAAGTTTAGAGGCGGTCGCTGCGCCATAAATAAAACAGCCGTAGTCCAGCTTGGATCAGACCAAGGAACCATACAGCCTCAACATCACCGTCCGATGCACCCCCCCCCCCCCAAGATACCCCAGATAAAATCTTGAGCACCCGAAGAGAACGATCACACGAGGCTCGGAGGTGTCGAATATGATGCTCTCAGATCAATTTTCTGTCCAAATAGAGGCCTAAAAATTTCAAGTGCGGGACAAACGGCTGGGGTGTGCCGTTCAAGTGAAGATCAGGTGGAGGGTAAATACCCCGTAGACGATGGAAGTGGCCATATTGTGTCTTCGCAGGCGAAAAACGGAAGACGGTCCAAGCGCCCAGGCTGCCAGCTGGTTGATGGTCAACTGCAGTTGACGCTCTGTAGGATCTAAGTAACAACAACGATAATATATGGCGAAGTCGTCAACATACCGGGACGATCGAATTCCGCCGCGAACGACACTAGTAATGCCGTAAATAGCCACGGCAAAAAGGGCGACGCTGAGAATCGACCCTTGAGGTACACCATTCTCCTGGATCCGCTCCCTTGATATTCTGTTCCCTATACGGACACGAAAAGCGACGTAGTACTAAAAAGTTACCTAAAATTCCGGTAAGTGCCCTCACATACCGTAACTGTGCAGGTTACGTAGTATACCATACCGCCAAGTGGTGTCATAGGCCTTCTCCAGGTCAAAGAAAACTCCCACATGCAGCTGCAGTAGAAAGGCATCATGAATGTAAGCCTCAATGCGTGTTAGATTGTCAACACTAGAGCGATGGCGACGAAAACCGCATTGAAGGTTGGACAGCTGGTTCTTGATTTCGAGCAACAAGAACCAACAGAGTTTACCATTCGCTCAAAGGTCTTACAGACGACACTCGTCAGGCAAATGGGCCGGTAACTAGATGGAAGGGTGCGGTCCTTTCCGGGTCGAGGGATGGGGATGACAATACCCTCTTGCCAGCAAGATGGAAAAACCCGCTCATGCCAGATGCGGTTATACATACCTAAAAGGAAAGACATCGCATCGGGTGGAAGATGTAGCAGCATCTGTCTGTGGATGTCATCGGGACCGGGAGAAGAGTCCTTAGCTAGGGCTAAAGAATGTACAAGCTCGGAAGCAGTGAAAGGTTGGCTGTACGGCTCATTACATTCGCTATTGAGTGTGTGGTGTTTTAGGGCCCGTCGACAGCAAGGTCATTTGGGCCCGAAGTCAAGACTAAAACCTAAAAGCTACACAAACTTAGCTAAAAAGCTAACATAAAATAAAAACACTCAACGATTAAAAGTACATAAAAACTAAACCCCATACTAATAGTTAAAAGCTCTAAAATTAACAAATATAAAATCCAAGTCAGACTTGTTTATTAAAACTAATTTCAGCCACAAACCGCAGTGCCTTATCCACGGCCACTGGGTCGTCCCCTAAAACATCGAGCAAATTAGTCCTTAGGCCCAAAGACTGGCGAACGCGGGTTTACTGCGGACAATCCAGCAATACATGCCGCACACTGAGGCGTACTGCACACGGAGCACACACAGGGGCCGGTTCCCCTCTTAACAGATGACCATGAGTCGGAGGTGTGCCCAATTTTCAGCCGGGTGAGTATCACCTCGGCCCGCCGGTTATCCCTGCAGGAAGTTGGCCAGGGTTGTACGCTCTCCTTTATCGCCCGGAGTTGTGCCTTCTAATGCTGTCCAGATTTGCTGCCAAGCAGATAGGAGTTGGCGACGAAAAAACGTTGCACATTCTGGTATGGCACAGTGGTTGTTAAACTCCAGGGCAAACGGCAAGCGGACTTTGCAGCCGCGTCCGCCTCCTCGTTTCCGGAAATCCCCACATGGCCTGGGGTCCAAGTAAAAACAAAATTGTACCCGCGCCTGAGCATTTGCGAGATCTGGGCCTGTATTTTAAAAACGAGGGCGTGAGCGGCAGTGTGCTGTTGCAAGGCCTGAAGAGCACTGAGAGTCAGTGCAGACGATAAAGGAGCCAGGAGCTAGCTTGCAAATAAAAAGGAGCAAATAGAAGATGGCATACAGCTCTGCGGAGAAAACTGAAGTAGAGTCCAGAAGGCGAACTTTATGAGCCTCACCGTTAATGACGAACGCTACATTCGCTATTAAAATTGCGTTTTATTTGCTGCGCAGCATCCTTAATAGGAAGGAAGAGGGCGTCGTAAGTAGCCGTTTGGCTAGTAGCAGCGAATGAGGTGGCAAGGGCTTCGGCTCTATCTTGCTCGGCAGTGCAGATGGAACGGTCGAGAGCAAGTCCGGGAATGACCGTTCGGCGGTACTTGCCATGCATCCGCCGAACTGGTGACCATACCTGTTTGGCGGAGTTGTGTGATGATGATTTGTATTTATGGGCGCTCAACTGCTAGGTCATCAGCGCCCATTAAAGACAATTGTGCGAATGACACTAAAAAACTTACACACTAAGTAAAAATATATCTATAAAAATAAACATTTAAAAGAAATACAAAAACAAAACACTCTATTGCTAAAATACAAAAAACGCAATAGATATAACACAAAAATATATTTATAACAAAAGGCGGCCAAAACTAGCAATAGACTATAAAACTAAAAACGTATAAAATAACAGACGATAAAAGCATAAACTATTAAATTCTTAACTGAACTCCGGCGATGTACTTCAGGACTTTTTCCACCGCAGAGTTATTGTCTGCTAGGATCTCCGTCAAGCTGACCGGCAGCTGCAGAAACTCCCGCAGGTCTGCTAGGTGAATACACTCGAGCAGCACATGACGGACCGAGAGAGCCTGACCACATGACTCGCAAATAGAAGCAGTGACCCTCCTCAACAGGTGACAGTGTGAGAAGTAGCAGTGCCCAATACGCAACCGAGCCAAACTCACCTCCTCCCGACGCGATAAGCGATAGGAGGTCGCCCAGTTATCCGGAAGTTCTTTTACCTTTCCCAGCTTGTTATTACGCAGAGCAGACCACTCATCACGCCAGCGTGACAGTGCTGCTCTACGCACAAGGCTAAAGTCTTCCGCGGTGACAAAAGGGATGTTGACACTCGGTTCTACGCTTGCCACCTTTGCTGCCAAATCCGCCAGTTCGTTCCCATGCAGACCTACGTGGCCAGGAATCCATGCGCACACCACGCTAACGCCAGATACGTGTAAAACGTGGAGTGCATCCTGTATGCGTTGCACAATTGGGTGTTGGTTGTACAACTCACGAAGGCTCTGAAGTGCGCTTAGGGAATCACTTAGGATAAGACAATTACCTAACTTTCTTCGGCGAACATGTATGACGGCTCGGTATATTGTATAGAGCTCTGCACTATAAATGGAAGTACTGCCATGGAAACCGAATGTATAGGGTTCGGCTCCATGGATGTAAGCACATCCAACACCTGTATCGCTTTTGGATCCATCTGTATAAATTAAAGTATGGTCCTTATAATAAGTTACAAACTCTAAAAAACTACTGCGGATACTACACGAGGGCGTCGTAGCCTTCCTGTGCACCGTCATCCCTAGATCTACAAGGGATCCTACACGCAACCATGGTGGATACACTCTTTCGCCCTTGGGTAACATCCTAGGCATTTCGAGTGCATGACTCCCTAGGAGCTCCCGGAACCGAAAACCTGGCGGCTTCGGGTTTATACTCGTGTTCCTATAACGTCCGTCAAGTAAGGTGTCGAAAAACGGTGCATACGTCGGATGCGAAGGCATACTATTTAGCCCACAGCCGCAATTCCCCAGCAAAACCTCCCGGCGATATTGCAGCGGAGGTTCTGCTGCTTCGGCGTAGAGGCTCACCACTGGGCTAGTTGGAGATGCTCCAATAGCGATACGAAGCCCAGAGTTATGAACCGTGTCTAGTTTCCTCAGCGCAGATGGACGAGCTGAAGCATAAACGATGCACCCATAGTCCAATTTGGATCGGATCAGTGTGCGATACAAACGAAGCAGCACTGAGCGATCCGCTCCCCACGATCGCCCACTAAGTACCCACAGTATGTTAAGAGAACGCTCACATCGTGCTTTCAGCACTGCTATACGAGATGTCCAGCTAAGCTTCCGATCAAAGATCAGTCCCAGGAACCTCGTTTCATCTGCAAATGGTAAGAGGTGTGGACCGAGTCGGAGTGAAGGTGGTAAACGACTCCTAATGCGCCAGAAGTTGACGCAGTTTTCTCTGTGGAGAATCGGAAGCCGTTTTTAGCACTCCAATCGCGGAGATTGTCTAAATATTGCTGCAGACAGCGCTCCACGAATGCAGTGCGTCGTGAAGTGCAGTACACGGCGAAGTCGTCTACGAACAAGCACGATGAAACCCCTCGAGGAACACATTGGGAAATAGAGTTGATGGCAATAGCGAACAGTGTAACACTCAGCACCGATCCTTGAGGAACACCGTTCTCTTGTACGAAAAGATTCGAAAAAACTGAGCCGTACCTTACCCGAAAAACGCTGTCTAAATTTGAAGATCTGCCCATCTTCCCAAGTTTTCTTGATTACCCATCTTCCTTTTCCTTTCATGTCAGGTTTTAGAAGTGGTAATAAACTAGCAAAGCAGATTATATACTTGGCATGTAGTGTACTAGATTCTCAGGAAATTCTGTAATACATTAATTCAAACCCTTGTTTGCTTCAAATTACTTTTTATATAGGTATTCCAGTTTGTAGTGTAACATCTTTTAGGTAAGAAGGTATTCAAAGTCTTTACAATAACAGAATGTACTCATTAATTGGGAAAACGACATTGGGAAGTGATAGGCTACTCTCTCCTGTTTTAGTCAAGGTTAATGAACACTTTCGTTAGTCCTTTTCTTAATACTAAAAACGCATTCTAAAAGCTTAAAGTAAAAGACCACGGCGAGGTGTAATATCTCGGTGAATAATGAACACTTCCTGATGAAAGTCAACCAGGTGTCGTCAGGTCCTCTCGTCGACACGTGCGGGAGCAAACACCCAAATGTCCAAGTATAAAATGTGTTTCCCTAGACAGACCCGGGACAGTTGTATGATCCTGTTCTGTACCTGCACCATGAGTAAGGTGTATTTCTAAGATACTGCCAGAAATAGTAATTACTGGGGGGATTGATAGCCAGTGCATTCTTATCATGCTACCATTTTATTATCATGTTATCACATTATTTGATATTAGATAATAACTCGGTCACTCAAATTATATATATTGGTGTTCGGCCGTGTTGGCGACACGGATTGTCGCGAAACGGGTCGGCAATTTTAGCCTATCGCAAACTCGGATGCACTTTTGCAGCGCCGCGAAAGTGCACTGTGCACTATAAAAGGAAGGATTTTCGTGCAATATTTCGAACTCGTCTTAAACGTCGTGAAGATGGCTAAACCGGTGACACACGCTGCAACCCGTGCCGCTGGTTATTGAACCACTGATAACTATAACGATGCAGTGAACTTTATTGTTCAGTTTCTGGAGCAGGAGCAGTCAATTAAGCTGGTAATACCTCTGCAGTGTCCCTGAAGGATGGTGAGGTGATCGTTCACATTAAAACTACACTGGACCCCATTTTGGACGTGGACCACCTACAAGTGCAGGACTTTTTCGGGGAGGTGTTTGCATAGCTCACCGACCCAGATGATTTTCCCTCGGTAGCAGGATCAGCAAAGACATTTCTACGATTGCATCGCTGGTAGTTTTCTATGGTTGCACGTCAACCAAATAACGATGCAACCCCCACCACGAGGAACACTGTTAGCAGCGTAGTAACCATGTTGGAGATAGATGAAACCGATGGTCCGTTCTCGGACGTGATGGTGTCGGCAAAAGCAGATACTCTTCTAGGGTCTATCGCCCTCTGCCATTGCTATGTACCAGGTCACAACAAAGAGACAACGCCAGCGAACAGTTCGTCGGTGGATGCGAGAGGATGGATGGAATTCTGCGACTGTGGGTGTTCACCTGTCAGAGCTCGCAGCTTGGCACGATCAGTGTAAAAGGCTTATCGTCAGGATATTTAACAAACGAGGTAATGTAGTTTACCAACGCGCCTTTGATACCGCACATGAATACATTCCCTTGTATTACACTGCTAACCGTAAGTATAAATTGATAATTAAACTGGATGCAGGTCAGAACCATTAAAGCGTCTTGCGAAGCATGTCTAAAATACCATACACCGAACGTATGCAGTACCTGCGTTGAAACGGTAGGCACAAATGATCTGGTAAGGATTACGGATAAACCGAACTGTTTGCATAAATTGGTATGTTTCGCAGATTTTGAGGCCTACATTGACCAGGAGGTTAGGCACAAGCCTTCGGGTTATTGCTGAAAACCTAACTTTCAGACACCATATTGACTACATATGTAAAAAGTACAGATCTTTATTAAGGAACCTAGCAAAATATCTAAATTCCGAACATCTGAAATTAACCTATTATGTAATAATACATTCACATCTACCATCTACGCATTCGTTAAAAAGACTGAATAAAAAGGCAAGTATTATATTTTTATAGCTAAGATTTATTTCAGCAGTCATGGAGGTCGATGGTTTGCTTATAATATACATTTTTCTTATACTTTTAATATTTATAAGTTGTATATTTTATATTTTTAAAATCCATGAAATTAAATGTACATGTACTTCTTGTATCGCATGCGCAGAAAGAAAAATGGAAACTTTATAAATGAGCAGGTCCTACATTATGTTCAGTTGACACAATGCCAGTTGCTTCGGATCCCGTATATTTGGGAAACAATATTGTAGCAAAGGTTGTAATTAATAACGAATTTCTGGTTAACGCTAGAGGCTATCAAAATAGAAATCCATTTGAAATTGCATCAGTTAATATCTCAAAAACAAAAAGAGATCACGTAATTGAAATTAAAGTGTGCAAGCATTTTGAAACAGGAGTAACATATATTTTGGAAGTTAACTTAAAATTGTTCAGATTGGATCCGGACGTTTGCAAAAAAATGATTTTACAAGTCAGAATATTATTTTATTGATCTCACATTAGGGTACCACAGAGAATAGATTCTGGGCTACTGAACTGGGCCCTTGTGCTTGTGCAATTAGGATAGCCTTGTCTTTCATTAACCAATACTAATTAATTCTAATGAGTGAGTGTGTGGTGTTTAAGGGCCCGTCGACAACAAGGTCATTTGGGCCCAAAGTCATTACTAAAACCTAAAATCTATAAAAATTAAGCTAAAAAAGGTAAAATATAATAAAACACTCAACTGTTAAAAGGGCATTAAAAACGATCTAAAGACTAATACTTTAAAACTCTAGAAGTAATAAATATAAAATACAAGTCAGACTTGCTGATTAAAACCGATTTTAAAAACAAACCGCAGTGCCTTATCCACGGCCACTGGGTCATCACCTAAAATACTGCACAAGTTAGCTCCCAAGCCCAAAGACTGGCCAACTCTGGCGTACTGCGGGCAATCGATTAATATATGCCGCACAGTGAGGCGTACTGAACACGAGGTACACACAGGGGCCAGTTCCCCTCTTAGCAGATGGCCAAGAGTTGCTCGTGTGTGCCCAATTCTCAGCCGGGTGAGTATCACCTCGGCTCGCCGGTTATCCCTGCAGGAAGTTAGCCAGGGTTGTACGCTCTGCTTTATTGCCCGGAGTTGTGTGCCTTCCAAAGCTGTCCAGGAGTGCTGCCAAGCAGATAGCAGTTGGCGACGGAAAGAACGTTGCACGTCCTGGAATGGCACCGTAGTTAAACTCCGGGGCAAACGGCAAGCAGACTTAGCAGCCGCGTCCGCCTCCTCGTTCCCGGAAATCCCAACATGGCCTGGCGTCCAAGTAAAAACAAAATTGTATCCGCGACTGAGCATTTGCGAGATCTGGGTCTGTATTTTTAAAACCAGTGTGAGCGGCAGGGTGCTGTTGCAAAGCCTGAAGCGCACTTAGTGCAGACGATAAAAGAGCCAGGAGCTAACTTGCAAATAAAAAGGAGCAAATAGTATATTGCATACAGCTCTGCTGAGAAGACCGAAGTTGAGTCCAGAGGTCGAAATTTGTGAGCCTCACCGTTAACGAAGAACGCGCAAACCGTAGCGTTACCTAACTGAGAACCGTCTGTAAAGACCGGAACATAGGGTAACGGCCCAGTAATTCGGAAAAAAGTTGTTGGAACACCGAATGTGGAGTAGCGAGTCTAGTTGTTAGAAAGAGCGAGATCGAACCGCGAATGATTGACCTGCCATGCAGGATAGGGGCAGATGGACGACCTCTCCACGCGAGGCATTCGGAGGCCATGCGAATGTAGTAGATCCCGAAATCTTATTCCCACGGGGCGAGTCCGAGAACCAGGGCGCATATAACGGTGGATTAAATCTGGACACAGAACTGGTTTAAAACAAGGATGATTGGGATAACTTGCCAACTTCGAAACATATGAGCAGAGTAACAGCGAGCGACGAATATGGAGTGGAGGTTCGCCTGAGTCTGCATACAGGCAGTCGACTGGTGCGGAAAGCTCCTGTGGCAAGGCCGATGCCAGTATGATGCACGGTGTCTAAAAGGCGAAGTTTAGAGGCGGTCGCTGCGCCATAAATAAAACTGCCATAGTCCAGCTTGGACCGAACAAGAGAGCGGTACAGCCTTAACATTACCGTGCGATCGCCCCCCCAAGATGCTCCAGATAATACCTTCAGCACCCGAAGAGAGCGATCGCAAGAGGCTCGAAGGTGACGAATGTGATGCTCCCAATTGAGTTGTCGGTCCAAGTAGAGGCCCAAGAACTTCAGGTGCGAGACAAATGGCAGGGGTGTGCCGTTCAAATGAAGATCAGGAGGCGGGTGAATACCTCTTAGGCGGTGAAAGTGGATACACTGCGTCTTCACAGCTGAAAAACGGAAGCCGGTTTGAAGCGCCCAAGCTGCTTGGTGGGGAATGGTCAGGTGCAGTTGGCGCTCAATGTGATCTATGTTGGCATACCTATAATAAACTGCGAAGTCGTCAACATAGAGGGATGATGGAATTCCACTTCGAACGGCACTAGTGATGCCGTTAATCGCTACGGCAAAAAGGGTGACGCTCAAAATTGACCCTTGAGGTACGCCGTTTACCTGTATCCGCTCCGGTGATATCGTGTTTCCTATGCGAACCCGAAAACGGCGAAGTTTTAAAAAGTTGCATAGGAATTCGGGTAGATGACCACGCATACCGTAACCATGTAGGTTACGGAGTATGCCGTACCGCCAGGTAGTGTCATAAGCCTTCTCCAGGTCGAGGAACACGCCCACGGCGTGCTGTTTCAGTAGAAACGCATCGGAAATATACCCCTCAAGGCGTGTCAGATTATCGACACTTGAGCGATGGCGACGAAAACCGCATTGCAAGTTGGACAGATGGTTATGTTTTTCTAGCCACCAATTTAACCGAGCGTTTATCATTCGCTCGAAGGTCTTACAGATGACACTCGTCAGGCAAATGGGGCGGTAGCTAGATGGTAGCGTGCGGTCCTTTCCGGGTCGAGGGATGGGGATGACAATATCCTCTCGCTAGGAGGAAGGGAAAACCCGCTCATGCCAAATGCGGTTATAGATGTTTAAAAGGAAACAGCGCCTCAGATGGAAGATGTAGCAGCATCTGTCGGTGTACGTCACCGGGACCTGGAGAAGAATCCTTTGCTAACGCCAGAGAATGGGCGAGCTCGGCTGCGGTAAAAGGTTGGTTGTACGGCTCGGTGCAGTCACTATTAAAATTAAGTGGTACCCGCCCCGCCTTTTCCTTAATAGGCAGGAAGAGAGCGTCATAGCGGGCAGTTTGGCTCGTGGCAGCAAATGTGGTAGCTAGGGCTTCAGCTATGTCCTGCTCGGTGGTGCACACGGAACCGTTGATGGCAAGGCCGGGAATTACCGTCCGGCGATACTTGCCATACATCCGCCGAACAGCTGACCATATTTGTTGGGTAGAGCTGCGCCGGGAAAGCGAAGACACATAGGCTTCCCAAGATTTACGCTTTGCGTTGCGCAGTATAAAGTGTGCCCTAGCGCGAGAACGTTTAAGGCGACGAAGTTCCCTTCCGTCGGGTGCCGCTGAAAAATGCGCAAAGCACGTTTGCGTGCATTGACAGCCAAACTGCATTCCTCGGACCACCACGGTACAGGGATATGACGTGGTGTATATGAACCTCGAGGAATGCTGGATTCTGTTGCGAGCAGGATCGAGCAAGTAAAATATTCGACCATTTCATCGTTGGTGTCGAAACTATCGTCGATGAGGTGTATGAGGGATTGGAATTTTCCCCAGTTAGCTTTGGAAGTAATCCAGCGAGGATGTCGAGACGGTACACATTGGCGGCCAGAAAAATTAATGTTCATGGGGTAATGATCACTGCCAAAGAGGTCGGAAAGTACTGACCACTCAAGTAGTGGTACCAATGACGGACTGCAGAAAGAAAGGTCTAGTACGGAATGTGTACCATAAGCGGATAATAGGAATGTCGGGTCACCAGTATTTAGCAGAAGCAGGTCAGACTTATCGAAGACGTCTACGAGGAGGCATCCACGGGCGTCATCAGTGTCTGATCCCCAGAGCGTGTGCTTGGCATTGAAATCTCCCACAAATAGTGGTGAGGGGAGCTGAGCAAATAGAGCTTGAGGATCACGCTCTGGAACTATACTGAGCGGCGGCAGCTACATGTTGCAGATGGTAAAACTGATGCTCTCCAGCTGTAGCCGAACGGCCACAGCTTGCAATGGTGTGGTGAGAGGAACGTTGGCGGCTGAGATGTTAGGCGCCACTAAGGTAGCAACGCCACCGCTTGCACGCATACCTGCAAGAGAATCGCTTCTAAATGCTGAGAAAGAGTGAAGGTGTAACGAGTGATTGGGATGTAAGTGGGTTTCCTGGAGGCAAATAATTGACGGTGACCGTTGGGAAACTAAATGTTGTAGGTCTTGAGCACGAGCTCGAAAACCATTGACATTCCACTGGATTATTTCCATGAAGAGTTTTTAACGGGCCGTTTTAACTTTTTTCTTGACCTTGGCTGACTTGGGCCCTACGATTCGAAAATCGTTAGCGTCCTGTGACTCCGCTGATGTTCGGGAGTCAGAACTCCTACGGCTCGGAGAACGAGACCGGGATCTAATAGAGGGCAATCAGGATCTTAATAAAAGTACCTTTGAAGGGGGCCGATCGTACTCTTGACCTATACAAGGGGTTACGGTTACCAACGAGGCTAGAGGAGTTAGACAAATATATCACTATAAATACATCAGTAGCTTACTTGGCAGTATCTAGTGATAGAAGTACGCCTTACTCACCGACTCCCATCTCAATCAATGTAAATCTGTAACCATATCCGTATGCTCTTCGGAATTTGCCCTCAACTCCTCTGCCTCCCCCACATGTATGTCCTTATTCTATGGGCAAGAAGAAAATGTCCACACCTTGTGCAAACGAGTAATCCTGAAACCTAACTTCCCTCCTGTCTGGTATAATGTGAAGTCACAAAAGGGAAATTATTGGGTCTACTCAGTGTCAAAACCATTAAAGATTGCTAAGACATGCTCTGGTCGCAAAACACGTTTCAGGCCGTTGATTCTACATGCAACCGGGTTGCTGACAGACAACCTCGACTGTCATTACCATTCGGACACAATGACACTTCTTCCTGCCATCGTCGGAGAGACGCAGCTCAACTTGGACGAGGAGGCTATCGTCGTTCCCGACATTGGTAGCCTACTGTCGCCGGCGAATAGCCATAACCTGTCAACTCCAGGTCGACACCCTCTGGATTTAAAGCTGGAAGACATCCAGACCGAACTCCGCATCTACGACAAACCGCAAGTGTCGCTACATCTCACCAATAGCATGCGTGAGGCATGCGATTCGCTGGACCATCAGCCCGAAACATCCTCGCAACTTTGGACAGGCGCTGGGTACTACTGGCCGTAATGAGTGTGGTAATGGTGCTAGGACTTACCAAAAAGCACTGGTACAAACGCCTACAACTTAGAGGAAAATTGCTTTCCCGCCAACACCCAACGCGAGCGCAAGACGCCAGGGACGTAGAGGAAGGCCATCAACTAGTGAGAAACGCTGGAACCGCCCATTCGAACCCAAAAGAGGAAACCACAAGGGCAGAAACTAATATTTGTTTCGCAACAAGCGCATTATGTTAATTTGGACGATAGAAGAAAGAGAAACGCCGATAACAAAGTACACATATGACAAAGATTATTGTAACACCACACACGATCTGCACATGCATCTTTATGTAAACTTAGTTGTGAGAATTACCCCAGTATAAGATACTTAAGTAGGAAATAAGTTAGCCACGACATCAAATAAGCACTAGACCTGAAAAGCGAAAGCAAAACCAAAATTACATTTCAGAATTTAATCATTTAAGAAACAATCATTTCAGTAAGAGAAAAAGGGAATAAATGGATAATGAGCACTTACCTTTTCAATCTGATGAGGTTCGCAATTGGTACCGTTGTACCTATTGCTCATATCAAGGCGGGGAGGGTATAGTGCCCGCGTATTACACACATTCCATATGAAGGGGTGGCAGATGGTAACCACCGAGACATCCCTTATAGATTCCACCCTTAAACGTGGGATCGACTTTTAGATGGCTTCTGAAAGAAAACCATATTTTATGTAGTATTCGGAGTTTGGTGAGAATATTAGCGGATGCTGATTCACATCCACGTGCCGCTTGCAAGATGCTATGGTTTGGAAAACTTAGCTAAGCTGGACTACGTGACAGGATGAATTAATCTTTAAGGCGTTTCAAATCATTTAAAGGTCCATATGCAATTGAAAATTTTCTTAAAGAATTAACGTTAATTGCAAATGTCAATATATATGCTAATAAAATTGAAATAAGTATGAGAGATGTGGATGAGCTAGAATATCAAAATGCAACACGATGTCACATATGCAAACGTGAATTTCTTAACTCGTGTATAAAGGTTCGTGATCATTGTCATTTAACTGAAAGTTACGTTGGGCCAGCCCATAAGCACTGCAATTTAAATAGGAAAATGCCAGGATTCATACCAATATTCTTTCATTGCATGTCAAAATACGATGCTCATTTTATAGTCAAAAAACTAGGTTATGATACGGAGCCTATCAACTGTATTGCAAACTTCTGAAAATTGCTTATCCTTTAGCAAAAGATATACAAATTCGAATGGAATGAGTATATATCTAAGATTTCTGGATAGCAATCGTTTTTTTTTTTTTTTTGGATTCAAAACTTAGTAACCTTTCTGGTATGTTAGAACCCGATGATTTTCATTATATCAATAATACGTTTACGAACCCTTTGCATAAACAACTGATGAAACGCAAAGGTGTCCTCCCGTACACCTATGTGGATTCTATAGAAAAATTAAACGAGGATAGTCTACCATCTAAACCATTTTGATCATGTAAGCGTCGACGTACGTGTGAAATGGCCCGGTATATTGCATAAAGCTCTGCAGTAAATATGGAAGTGCTATTGTGGCATCCGAATGTATACCGTTCGGTTCCACACACGTAAGCACAACCAATACCATTTGAGTTCTTGGAGCCATCAGTATAAATTATAACATGGTCCTCATATCGCGATAAAAATTCTAAAAAACATGTGCGGATACTAGACAGACATGGTACATTTATATTTGGTCATGCCCAGATCAACGTGGGACGCTTTGCACAACCAAGGAGGCTATGTCCTCTCCCCCCTAGGATACATCTTGGGCATATCAGTATCAAGATGTGTAAGGAGCTCACGGAAACGAAAACCAGGTGGCTTTGGTTTAATGGTAGTGTTCCTATAACGCGCGTCCATGAAGGTGTTAAAGAACGGCGTAAACGATGGATGTGTGGGCATGCAATTAAGTCCAGCCATTAATTTGCTAATAACATGTTGCGCCTGTACTGCAGACTCAGCATACAGCCTTATAACTCGGTTCGTTGCGCCAACTGCTATGCGTATGCCACAATTATGAACTGTATCTCTTCAGCACAGATGGTGTGCTGAGCCATTAACGATACTACAATAATCTAATTTGGAACGGAGAGTGCGCGATAAAGTCGCAATGACACTATGATCCGCTCCCCACGACTTTCCACATAGTACCCGAAAGATAATTCCTAAGAGCGCACCTTAGAGCAGGAATAGCATTCCGGCAATCTGTCCACCATGGGACAGCAAATCGACAGGTGTTGAACGCATCAGGAAGGAACGTGGGTTCTCCTGCACTCAGGAGCACCAGGTTATTGCCGTCCATGAAATTGGCGATTAGTTTTGCCTCTTCCACAACCTCGAGTTGAGCCCCAGGCTGGTAGGGATTTAGATCAGCTACCAACACAAAAGGTTCTGGCAGTCGGAAGACCAGATTGATTGATTGAGTTGAGGGCGCTCAACTGCAAGGTCATTAGCGCCTCAAGAGAAACAATGGTACAAAAGGCAGGGGGACTTGCCAATAAAAACGATTGGAAAAGTCAGGGGGTAAAACAGCGCGCTAAAAAGTTAAAATCGCGGTAATGGTCGCACAGCCTCAAGTGAATAACTCACGGAGCATCACAGAAGCATGGTATATAGAGCGGAGTGTACTTAGTGCCAGTACAACCTTACTCTATTGCTAAAATCTAAATATACAGTGCGAAGGGTATCTGCGATAAGAACTTAAAAACCTTTTGGACAGCTTGGGAGTCATCCACCAGTACTGCTGCAAGACGGTCCGACAGGTTCAGGGTGGCACGAAGGGGTCCTAGGGAAGCACACTCCAACAGAATGTGACGGACTGACAGACTGACCCCACACAACGGGCAAACTGGTGGCGGTACCCGCTTTAAAATGTATGCGTGTGTAAAAGCGCAGTGTCCAATGCGTAGCTGGGCCAGAATCACTTCTTCGCGACTGTTACAACGAAGAGTCAGCCAGTCCTCGTGCCACCACGAAAGCACTTCTCGCCGAATAACTAGCCTGAGCTCTTCAGAGGTGACCTAAGCAGCACGGATTTGGGGTGCTGTGGTTGCCGCCTTTGCCGCTAAATCCGCCTGCTCGTTGGCAGGCAAGCCAACGTGCCCAGGAATCCAAGCACAAACAACGCAAACGCCAGAGGTGCTGAGAGCGTGAATGACATCCTGGATACGCTGTCCAATTGGATGATAGTTGTACAGCTCATGCAAACACTGTAGGGCACTTAGGGAGTCACTCAGAATCAGGCAGTTACCCAGGTTGCGGCGGCGGACGTGCAATAGGGTCCGGTAGATAGCACTGAGCTCCGCAACGGAAGTGCAACTAGATAGACCGAAGGTGTACGTGGCGTTTCCGCAGGCAAATGTGCTTCCAACACCTTGGGTACTCTTGGAGCCGTCAGTGTAGATAAAAATCAGGTCACCATAGCGGGAAAGAAACTCTAAAAAGCAGGAGCGGATAACGGACGCCGGCAGCAGAGATTTCCGAAACTCCAACATCCCAAGATCGACGGCGGAGGACGAACGGAGCCAAGGAGTATAAAGCCTCTGCCCCTTAGGAAACAGACGAGGCAGTTGGAGACATTGCTGCCGCAGAAACTCTCGGAAACGAAAACTAGCAGGCTTGGGGTTATCCGGACTATGCGTATAACGTTGATCCAGCACTGCGTCGAAAAAGGAAGCGAACGTTGGGTGCGTAGGCACACACCTTAGCCCACAGCCATAACTCCCTAGCAGGACTGCTCGTCTACAGGAAAGAGAAGGTTCTCCTGCTTCGGCATAAAGGCTAACGACCGGGCTAGTTGGGAAGGCACCGATAGCCAGACGAATGCCCCGGTTATGGATGACATCCAAGGATTTCAACACAGATGGACGGGCGGATGAGTAAACGACGGAGCCATAATCCATTTTGGATCTTACCAATGTGCGATATAGACCAAGCAGTTATCCGATCCGCTCCCCAGGAAGTACCACACAGTACCCGCAAGATGTTCAGCGATCAGACACATCGCACCTTCAGGTGTAGAATATGCGACGACCAGCTAAGTTTCCTGTCGAACGTCAGGCCCAGAAAGGTGGTCTCATCGGCAAAAGGAAGAATTGTTGGACCAAATCAGAGCAAATGTGGTAACCGTCTGCGGCGACTCCAGAAGTTCATGCAGAGGGGCTTTTCTGTGGAAAAACGGAAGCCGGTTTTGCGGCTCCATGCAAAAAGTTTCTCCAAACATTGTTGCAGTCTGCGATCCAAAAAGGCGTGCGCCGGGATGTACAATAGACGGCGAAGTCGTCTACGAAAAGACAGGAAGAAACTCCGGAAGGAATGCATTGTGCAATGGAATTGATGGCGACAGCGAAGAGGGTGACGCTTAAGACCGATCCCTGTGGCATGCCATTCTCTTGATCAAAGAGATCAAAATACACCGATCCGACCCTTACACGGAAAACGCGGTCTTTCAGGAACTCTTGGATGAAATTTGGGAGGCGCTCACGCAGGTTACAGGCGTGCAGGGAACGAAGAATGCCCGCTGTCCAACATGTATCGTAGGCCTTCTCGAGGCCGAAGAGGATCACGACGGTTTGGCTGCGCTCAAGAAAGCCGTTCAATATTTGCGTCGACAGAGACACGAGATGATCGATAGTCGAACGCCGTCTACGGAAACCACACTGGGTATTGGTCAAGAGGTCGTGAGTTTCTACCCACCATACCAACCGTCCATTAATCATGCGTTCCATTACCACGGTAGCTGGAGGGAAGATAACGGTCCTTGCCAGGCTTCAGTAGGGGTATAACGGTGGCCTCCCGCCACATATCGGGGAAAGTGGTATCAGCCCAAACACGATTGGTGACATGGAGCAGGAAAGCCTTTCCTTCAGGAGAGAGCTGTTGCAACATGCGTATGTGAACGCCATCTGGTCCTGGTGCCGAAGATCGAGAAGATGACAGGACATGGTCTAGCTCCATCATGGTGAAAAGGCGATTGTAAACCTCTAGATTGGCAGAACGAAAGAAGCCTTGGGATTCCACCTGAGCCTTCATAGCAAGGAAGTCGGGCAGATAGTTATCGGAGCTGGACACTTGAGCAAAAGTACGGGCTAGGGTGTTAGACACATCGACGCTATCAACGACAGCTCCGGCAGCGATCTTAAGATCGGCGATTGACGTGTGGGCCGGTTTCCCGGCAACTCGCCGTAACTTATCCCATACCACAAAAGAGGCATGTTGGGTAAAGGAGGAAACAAACTTTCTCCAGGAGGCCGTTTTACTTTCCTTTATGATCTGCCGAGCCTGGGAACAATTTTCTTGTAAGTTACCAGGTTATCCAGTGTTGGGTGATGCTGAAAAATTCTGAGGGCACGTTTGCGGGAGCGGATAGCACGGCGACAGTCATCGGTCCACCAAGGTACGGGCCATCTTCGGGATGGCACTGACGACCGAGGAATGGAGCGCTCAGCGGCGGAGAGAATGGTCGTCGTAAGATGATCCACCAGTGCATTCACAGAGTCGGTTTCGTTATAAGTGAACACAGCCAACTGAGAGAATAGGTGCCAGTTGTGATCGAAGCGCCATCTAGGAATATATGTGGAATTGGTATTAGGGAGCAAAAGATCTAAAGCACAGGGGAAGTGATCGCTACTGTATGGATCAGAAAGGACAGACCATCGGAAGGAAACTGCCAAGGGCACAGAAAAGACAGTCAAATCAAGGTGTGAAAAGCTGTGGTGGGCGTCAGAAATAAACGTAGGCGCTCCGGTGTTCAGGACAGTGAGGTTATGGGTATCCAAGAAATCTGCTATTAGTTGGCCTTTCGCGCACGCTCTGCGAGAGCCCCAGAGTGGGTTATGGGCATTGACGTCTCCAACCAGCAGAAAAGGAGGGGGTAACTGGGAGACTAGATCCTGAAAATCGCTGAGCGAAAGATCGTCAGACGGAGGCAGATAGATATTGATGGAGGGCAGGGTAAGACGGTCAGGCACAGACTGAATATCAGACTGTAACGAGACAGGTTCGATGAAGAGATCTTTCCGGAGTAGCATAGTGCTCCCGTGGAGAGGGACCTCTCGTTTGGCAAACGGTCACAGCGTAGTAGAGTACCGCCTGATCTGAAGAGTCCTGTGGACGGAGTTTCCTTTCCTGAAGACACACCACCATAGGCTCATATTCCTGGAGCAGAAGTTCAAGCTACGGTCGGAAGTCCAGATGCATATCAGTAAGCGAGAGGTCATCGGAAGGCGGTTGATAAGTATTGGGAATACCGAACTGTATGGATAGAACTTTAGTGCACACATCAACTGACTGGATATCAGACTGTAACAGTACAAATGGTACAAAGGTCATCTGAGTATCATGCCACACTGCGTAGGAATAACCTCTTCAGCTGCAACGTCATATCTTAGTAGTGCATAGCCTGTGATTTTAACGGCGAATTGGGGACGCAGCTTAGTCTCTTGTAGACACATGAACAATACCTCGTGTTTCCTAAGCAACAATTCAAGATCGGCCTATCTGTTCCAATTACGTTTTTGCTTCAAAGCAGGTTACGCATTGTAACAATGGAATAACCATTAGCTTGACTTCTGCGGTGGCCGAATCAATTTGCCCTTTTTCTTTGGTGTGAGCTAACGCCTTTCTCGGGAGGGTTTTCCTGCCCCTAGCAGTATAAACAGGATCCACCTGCTCCATCTTCTCCACTGAGGAAGACCGTTTCCCGACTGAAAACTTCGGTTCAAAAACCTCACGATTGGAAACAGATCGACGACGTTGGTAATCGCCGATCAGAATCCTCTCGGGAAGATTCGTCAGAAGACGATCTCAGATGTGCGCGACTTTCCCGCAACTTGGTGCCAGTATTATTTTTACTCTTGAGAAAGATCTTTCATACGCGGTCTTGCACTCTTTTACAGGTACAGTATATACTACTGGATCAGAACTTCACGTGGATGCTCTAGGCGGTGATTTGGATGACAGTTTTTTCATGAAAGAACAGCTTTTCCGCCAGTTTCCGGGCTTCAGAGGACCTCTCTAACCCGGACCTCGGATCGCATGCACCTCTACAAAACGGGGTCATTCTTGTGAACACGATAGACGTTCACCGCTGCAGTCAATGCAAAAGCTTAGTTACCCGACATTCGTCTTTCAGGATAAGGGAAAACCCCGGAAAAACCTTATCCAGGTAACTCACCCTAATCGGGATTCGAACTCGCGACCTCTTGAACGTGAGACAAGACACGCTATCTACGCTACCGAGGCGGGCAGTAGTCAATGCATGCATGAGGTGTACCTGCATCTTCATGCAAGACGCCTCCGCGGCTAACAACTTTGGCACTTATAACCCGATCAAAAGTTAGGAACAGGGTACGAGAATGCACCAATTCCCCGCGCTCACGTTGAAATTGAAATAAAAGGTGTAGTTTAACGCCCAGTTTTACTACATACGGCACCGCAGGCGGTGACACTGATGATACATGAGATGAAGATGCAGCACCGGTGGAATGAGATGGCGGGGGAAACCGGAGGTCCCGGAGAAAACCCGCCCAAGCTCCATTTTGTCCACCACAAATCTCATTATGCGGTCGCCTGGGATCGAACCCGGGCCGCCTTGGTGAGAGCCCAGCGGTCTAACCACTCACGTCGTTGAACACGACACTGCCGTGACACCTTGGTCTTCAAGGTTCTCTTGAATCTCTTCGTTACACATAGCGTCCAATGTACGGGTGTTTACAACGCAGCGCGAAAACTCGAGGGATCTATGCACCATAACGTTAATCTGACAGCTGTCTACCATTGTAGATTCCAACATCGCCGTTGCCTAGGAGACGGATTGTGCTTCAACCAGGAGCGTAACATTCCTACACTTTGTACATGATTTAGCTGCACCAATATTTTATAGACCCTTTCGAATGATGAAATGGTTCATAACATAGAAAACTTTTTACCTTCCTCAGTTGGTTTTAAAGCAAAGACCAAGTGACTTTTACCCTTTCACAATTTTGTGGGTTTTCTATTGGTTGTCATACCGACAATGTCTATCGCAAACATCTCCGATGGCGTGCTCACATTCTGGGCGCCACCAGACTTAGGTGAGCCCTGGCCTACACGTTGCTAATCTCAGGGTCACACCTCCCAGTGTAAATACAGGGATGATGATGATGATGTGTATAGGGGCGCTCAACTACGGCGGTCATCAGCGCCCTTTAAAAAACAAGTCATGGCAAAAGCCAGATATAAAGATTTCTAAAAATATATATTAACTATAAACCTGTTAAAACTACACATATATATACTAAAAAAAATAACAAAAAAGATACTTGAAGTTAAATTCTAAAATCCACAGCTGAAACAAATGCTAAAACTTTGCCCACTGCCGTTTCGTCATCCGCGAGGATATCCGCCAAGCTGGCCGGCAGCTGGAGAGACCTGCGGAGACGTGCCAAGCTATAACAATCTAAAAGCAAGTGACGGACACTCAGGTCACCACTGCACAGTGGGCAAACGGGAACCGGGGTTCTATTCAATAAAAAGCTGTGGCTAAAATAACAATGCCCAATGCGCAACCGAGCCAAAGTCACCTCCTCGCGACGAGATGACCGACAGGAGGTAACCCAGGGAATCGGAAGTTCCTTAATAGATCTAAGTTTATTATTGCGGAGAGCGGACCACTCTTCCTGCCAGCAGGTTAGCACAGCTCTCCGTAATACCGCCCTAAAATCTTCCGATGTCACATATGGTAGTCGTACCCTGGGCTTCATGGTAGCCGTCTTGGCTGCCGAATCCGCCATTTCATTCCCCCGCAAGCCTACGTGACCAGGAATCCATGCACACACCACGCTCACGCCAGAAGCGTGTAAAACGTGGAGGGCATCCTGTATCCGCTGCACAATAGGGTGGTAGTTGTACAGCTGCTGTAGGCTTTGAAGTGCACTGAGGGAATCACTCAAGATTAAGCAGTTCCCCAACTTTCGTCGACGTACATGCAAAATGGCCCGGTATATTGCATAGAGCTCTGCGGTAAAAATGGAAGTGCTAGTGTGGAATCCGAATGTATAGGGTTCGGTTCCACACACGTAAGCACAACCAACGCCATCTGAATTCTTGGACCCATCGGTGTAAATTTTAATATGGTCCTGATATCGCGATAAAAATTCTAGAAAGCATATGCGGATACTAGACATAGACATGGTAGATTTATCATGTGTGGTCATGCCCAGATCAACGTGGGGCGCTCTGCACAACCAAGGAGGGTATGTCCTCTCCCCCCTAGGATACATCTTGGGCATTTCAGTATTAAGATGTCTAAGGAGCTCCCGGAAACGAAAACCAGGTGGCTTTGGTTTAATAGAAGTGTTCCTATAACGCACGTCCATGAAGGTGTTAAAGAACGGCGGAAACGTTGGATGTGTGGGCATGCAATTAAGTCCACAGCCATAATTTGCTAATAGCATGTTGCGCCTGTACTGCAGAGGAGGTTCTGCAGACTCAGCATACAGGCTTATAACTCGGCTCGTTGGAAATGCCCCAACTGCTATACGTATGCCACAATTATGGACTGTGTCTAATCTCTTCAGCACAGATGGTCGTGCTGAGCCATAAACGATACTACCATAATCTAATTTGGAACGGATAAGTGTGCGATACAGTCGCAATAACACTGTACGGTCCGCTCCCCACGATTTTCCACTTAGTACCCGCAAGATATTTAAAGATCGGTCACATCGTGCTTTCAGTTGTGCTATATGCGACGACCAACTAAGTTTTCTATCAAATATCAATCCAAGGAACCTCGTCTCATCTGCAAAAGGTAGTAGATCAGCGCCTAGCCGGAGCCTTGGAGGTGGTCGACTCCGCTGACGCCAGAAGTTAACACAGATGGTTTTCTCAGCAGAGAATCGGAAGCCGTTCTTTAAACTCCAAACCTTAAGGTTGTCCAAGGTAGTCTGGAGACGGCGCTCTATAAACGAAGTGCGCTGAGATGTACAGTAGACGGAAAAGTCGTCTACAAATAGGCATGACGAGACCCCCGGAGGTACACATTTCGAGATAGAATTAATCGCAATAGCAAACAACGTAACACTTAGCACCGATCCCTGTGGTACACCGTTCTCTTGAACGAAAAGGTTCGAGAGAACCGAGCCAACCCTTACTCGGAATACGCGGTCTTTCAAGAATTCCTGAAGGAAGAGTGGTAGGCGTCCACGTATATTCCAGGTGTGCAGAGTACGTAGCATCCCTGCACGCCAACACGTATCATAAGCCTTTTCGAGGTCAAAAAATATTCCGACTGTTTGACAGTTTTTAAGAAAGCCGTTCATGTGTCGACATGGACACAAGATGATCCACTGTTGAACGGCGTCATCGAAAACCACACTGGATGTTATTCAGTAGGTTGTGCGTTTCCAGCCACCATACCAACCGCCCATTTATCATGCGTTCCATCACCTTGCAGACGCAACTGGTGAGGGAAATAGGACGGTAGCTAGAAGGGAGGTGACGGTCCTTGCCAGCTTTCAAGATAGGTATAATGGTGGCTTCTCGCCACTTGTCCGGAAACGTGGCATCAACCCAAACACGGTTATAGACCTCAAGCAGGAATGCCTTACCTTCAGGTGAGAGATGTTGTAACATTTGAACGTGGATTCCGTCCGGTCCTGGTGCCGTCAGTCGCGATGATGAAAGAGCGTGTTCTAACTCCGCCAAGGTGAAAAGGCGGTTATAATCCTCAGGGTTTCTGGAACTGAACACGAAACCATGAGATTCTACCTGAGTCTTAATTGAGATAAACTCAGGAGCATAATTACTTGAGCTAGACACCTGAGCGAAAGCACAGCCGAAGGTGTTAGCCACGTCAAACGGATCAACAACTCCTGCAGGTGTTTTCAGACCAGCGATTGGCATGTGGGTTGATTTTCCGGCCACGCGCCTTAACCTATCCCATACAACAGATGATGGTGTCCATCTGTTAAACGATGAGACAAAGTTGTTCCATGAGATCTTTTTGCTATCCTTAATTATTTGCCTAGACTGTGCACGCGCTTTCTTGTACTCAATTAGATTACTTTGAGTAGGGTGTCGTTGAAATACCCGTAGAGCACGTCTACGAGCACGAATAGCATTCCGGCAGTCGTTGTTCCACCACGGGACAGGAAGTCGACCGGGTTGGGTAGCCGAACGTGGAATAGACTCTCCTGCAGCGGAAAGAATTTTCTCTGTGAGATGATCGACTAGATCATTCACAGAATCGTGCTCGTAATCAAAGACAGCCAACTGGGTGTAAAGGTTCCAGTTGGCACGGTCAAAGCGCCATCTAGGGATACCTGAAGGAGACACATCGAGTGCTAAGAGACTAAGAAGACATGGGAAGTGGTCGCTCGAGTGTAAATCAGAGATGACATTCCACTGTAATGAAACTGCTAACTGGGATGAACATACTGCCAAATCGATGTGCGAATAGGTGTTATAAGCGTCTGAAAGGAACGTTGGCTCTCCGGAATTCAGGAGAACCAAGTTATTGCTCTCCAAGAATTTTGCAATGAGGTGGCCTCTCGAACATGCCCGAGTTGAGCCCTATAGTGGGTGATGGGCATTAAAGTCTCCAACTATTAGAAATGGTGTTGAAAGTTGGGAAACCAGATATTCAAGGTCCATTAGCGAGAGGTCATCTGATGGCGGGAGATATACATTGCAAATGCAAAATTCGATGGTTGGCAGCTTAATCCTTACAGCTACAGATTGTATATCAGATTGCAGCTGTATCGGGTCTGCAAATAAGTCATCCCTGAGGAGCATCATAGTGCCCCCGTGAGCAGGAATGCCATCTTCTGTGTCAATATCACACCGCAGTGGTGTGTAGCCTCGTATTTTAAACTTGTTTTGCGGTCGTAGCTTAGTCTCTTGTAAGCATACCACCAAGGGGTTATGCTTACTGAGCAAAAGCTCCAATTCTGGTCGATGCGCTCTTAAACCCCGCAAGTTCCATTGGAGGATAGCCATTGGAACTATGGAGATAGGTTGTAGAAGGTGGTCTACATTAAGACGACTTTAACGGTGGCCGAATCAGCTTACCCTTTTTCTTCGGTGTAGGGCTAACACCTGTTTCCTTTTCATCGGGTTTGTCCTGTCGCTTTTTCATTGCCGTTCTGGAGGTGTGCTCCGTGTCTTCCTGGTCCATTTCTTCCACGGATGAGGCCCCTTTTCCTATAGAAAACTTAGGTTCCAGGACCTCAAACCGGTTGGACATAGAGATCGACGATGATGACAGCTGTCGATCCGTTTCTTCACCAGAAGACCCCGCAGAAGATGAACTTCTAGATGCCCTAGTACTCTTTTTCTTCTTGTCGGATCCTTTGTTAGTAACCTTGAGGAAGTCTGATTTTGTGTAAGTGGTCTTACACTTTTTGGGTGGTGCATCGTACACTATAACGGGCTTGACGGTCGAAGAGGTAGACGGCTTAGGTGAAGACGGTGCGGACTTCTCCCTCGGCGATTGAGGTGAGAGAGGAGCCGCCTTGGCAGTCTTGGTAGGCTTTTGTGCAGGTGTGGCGGTAAGGATCTTATCGGTTATAGTAGCCTCACAATCGCTGGTCTGAATTGCGATTTCCTTCCTCGGTGCCACCTTAGCAGCTATGGAGCTGTAAGTAGCAGATCTTGGGACCGAGGGTTGACGAGTACGTAGGAGTTTACGGGCATCCGAGAAGGATAACTTCTCCCTTACTCGAATCGCCTGTATCTCCTTTTCCTCTAAGAAACGTGGGCACTCTCTGTGGCTGGATGGATGTTCACCAGCACAGTTGACACATTTCGCCGGGGATGTGCAGACATCCTCGTGCTTAGACAAACCACACTGCACGCATGTTGGTACACCGCTACAAAAATCACTCGTATGACCGAAGCGTTGACATTTAAAGCACCTGAGTGGGTTTGGTATATATGGCCTAACCTCTATGGACTCATACCCTGCCCTAAGCCTTTGCGGGAGATCTACCCGATCAAAGGTCAGGAACAGGGTACGGGTAGGCACCAATTCCCCTCGCTCTCTACGTTGTACCCGGTATACTGCAGTGACGCCCTGGTCTTGTAGGTTCTCCAGTATTTCCTCATTCGCCATCCCGTCCAACGCACGAGTGGTGATAACCCCGCGGGAGGAGTTAAGTGTCTTGTGCACTGCAACTGTAACCGGGTAGCTGCCCAATAACGTAGCTTTTTGTATGGTTGCTGCCTGGGAAACAGATTGTGCTTCCACAAGGAGCGTGCCGTTTCTGGAGCGAGTACAGGACTTTACTGGACCAGCAATTTTGTCCAATCCCTTCTGTATAATAAAAGGGTTCACTGTCAAAAAGTTCTTGCCTTCCTCCTTTCTGGTTACAACTAAGTAGCGAGGACCATAAGACTCGACTACTTCCTTTCCACGTGTGTTAAAGGGTTTTTTAGTATTATTGTTAGTAAATGTGGCCATAAAAGATGGGCTAGGTTTCATCCCCCAGTGCTCCCCACCCACCACGGAGCCCAACAAGGGGTCATCCCACTGGGATGACAGGGCTACACAGGGGATATAGCGAGCTCGCCGTCCCACTCACCCTGGAGGTCGGTACAATACCTAGTCCTGGCCGATTGATTAGGGGTGGGTTAGTCCCTAACCTCCCGTTTAGGCGAAGCAGAAGCCAAAGTAGTGTATCAGTAATGCGTACCCTCCCCGAATTCAGAAAAATACTGTTACGAGCTCAGATACGCATCCCTCAACCACCAGGACTAACCTTTCCACCGACACGGGTCTCCACGCACGGCCTACACGTGGGTGGGCCTGTTGACCGTCTCCCTCAACCACGAAGAGGAGCCCACACGAGGGAGACTGTTGGCTCGGGACCCCGGGATCGCCAATACCCGTACCTACCGTAGTAGGCCCCTGGGGGGAGTAAATACAGGGACCTAATGTCCTTGAGGAGTACATCAGCTCATGCAATGACCTCTACTCGGGACTGACCTTTATCAGCGGATACCAACACAGTCCTACATGATAATTAGGGACTGGGACTTACGCGTTACGCAGTCACCGCCTGCAACGGTATCCGTCATACCTGTGTTGAGGGAGTGACGAATTTATGGGTCAAACACAGATGTGGACCTAAGTTTTTTGGGGCGTTTGGCATAAGCTCTTTCCACTCAGAGGCACCCAATTGAGATTTGGCTTCCGACCCCAGGATCACCAATCCCGTATCTAACGAAGTAGGCTCTCGGTTCCAATGTCCGAAAATTATTCAATTTCAGTGTAAATGGTGCCCTTAGTGGTAAATTTATTCTCTTTAAAATATAACTTATAAAAATCTGCAATAAATATATGGATAGTATGGATGAGGAGAATCAAATGACATTTCTTAAATCAAAATGATGCACATTGTTAATTTGTTCCCTTCAAAACATAAGCCAACTAACATGTAATCCTTTCAGGTCAAAATTGTCAGATTGTGTAGAATACGTTCCCCAAAAATTTTTGTCAGAAGTCCAGAGAGCTGGCACAAGGGCTGACAAAACCTGCAGAAGTGGCCATGCAATTGCAGTGCTGCTCACGTAATTACTGACACATGTATCTGTTGCCAACATTTGCACCAACATCTCTGGCACCTGTTTGACAATGTTCGAAATTTCACAGATGTACAGCACATGTACCATTGTTAGAAGGAAAGCTACTTAACTCCGGAAATGAATATGAATATCCCACCGGATCCCTGGCATTTAGTAAACATAAGTTTTTAGTTGCAAGTTGTGTCTTGTACCGATGGCTCGATTTATAAGTTTCATTGATCTTGCAACAAGCAAGCTATGTCGGAAGTGCTATGCAGTTCAACAGCGCAGAACAGAACAGGGTCGAAATTTTCAAATATTTTTGTGCGGGAGAGGGCATCCTGAGCAGTTCTCTGAATCTGTGGCAAAAGGTACATTGTTCTAGATCAGCAAATTGCTGCCTGCAAAAGTGCTCCACAGCTTTGTGAGTGAACCTCTAATGAGCAAACTGCTACTCAAAGTTCCCATGGAGACACATCACAGACATAACAACATGCCTGGTTTAGCTACTGCCGGGAGATGTGCATCTCCTCAATGGACAAGTACATCAACAGGGGTACAATACTGTCAGCAACATCGTACAAATTGACAACTGTAAAATAGGAAGCCAAAAATACCATCACAGCCACATCGTTGAAGGAAACTGGTTCCTTCGGATGACTGACGTGGTCACCAGTGAAGTGCAAATGACTCCCAACAGAAGAGATGGTGTCACCCTCTTTGTCCTGATCAAGCAACATGTAGAATTCGCCAGCACAATCATTACCGATTGTTGGGGTGGATAGAGCAGATTATTGACTAGGGAATTTACAGCGCACCTAACAACCACAGCCCGTATTTTGTGGACCTAGTAACATATTTTCAGAATTACATCAAGTTACGTTAGAAAACTGTCCAGCTGCAGCATCAGAAAGACAATATAGATGTACATATTACACAACTGTGGTGACAAGAGGTAAAATACCAATTAGCAGACACATTACAGGAACTAATTAACAATATTCCACAGGTTTATTCCATTACATAATGCATATAAATGTAACCAAAACAGGCTGCGCCGTGGCTCTGTGGTTAGTCCGCTTGGCTCTCACCAAGGCGGCTCGGGTTCGATCCCAGGCGACTGCAAAGTGAGATTTGTAGTGGAGAACACGGCGCTGGTGCGGGTTTTATCCGGTACCTCCGGTTTCCCCCGCCGTCTCATTTCACCGGTGCTCCATCTTCATCTCATGTACCATCAGTGTCACCGCCTGCAGTGCCGTATGCAGTAAAAGCGGGCGTTAAACACTACACATTTGTAACTAAAACATTAGTGGCCTCCTTTCTTTTTCTTGTTAAATTTAATGAGAGAAGAACCCAACAATTGTTTAAATGCCTATACAATACAGTGCAATGGATTAAGAGTTGGCAACAAAAACTAGCGTGCTTGTATCAATGTTGGCAGAGGTCAAGTTGTATGCTATCAGTGCATGCGCAATAAGTACTTTCAGTAATTCTTTGTAATATAAAAAGTATCTATTCGCGAGAATAAGGAGTATTCATACTGATGAATAATGTAATAACATTTAAAGTTATTTGTAATGCAACTGCCAAATTTGGCACATCATATAGCAAGTTGCAATTCCATGGACACCTTGGAAGTTTCCGCCAGCCCTTGTGCATGCATATGAATTGGACAAAATTTCTTGTGGGACATATTCTAAAGAGCCAAATTGTCTTGCTCTCAATGCATTAAAATTGTGTGTTTCAAGTGAGATGCTGTTTGTACTTGAATGCTACTAGGTGGACAACCAATCAGAGTCCTCAAGTGTTGTCATATTGCACTCTCAATAAGTGGTAGGAGACAAGTGCCAAATGAGTCAATCTCTAATAAATACTATTTGTGCTAAGAAAAAAATTCAGATTTTACAAGATGTGATCTCTTAGGAAGGTCGAGAGTAATTTATACAACATATCAAAAACTCATTTTGAGCCCAAAGTTTTCCTAATACAAACAATGCATCGTGACCTAGGTATTGTAATGAACATTACTGGTTATGTGTGCATGTACCTGTATTTGTAATTACTCACAAGTGAAATGTGAACATTTGACATGTGCTAAAAGAACTACTTTGAATAAGCCAAACTCGAGGTAGAGTAGTAACTTCCTACTGACTGGTAAGAATGCCGCAAGGCAGAATATTTTTCTATGTTTATAAATGGTTGGTAAATTCTATTTACTCTACAGAGGTCAAAGCAGTATTCAGCTGTTCTTCAATTTAAAACCCAGGGAGAAACCTATCAGACGGATCAACTTGCAACAAAAATGAGGCAAGATAATCTGTTTCCCATTTCCACTGCCAGTACAATACAATTGAATTAATGTGGGCACAAATTACGTTGCAAACAATACTTTTCATCTGACATTTAACAACTTATTCACAGAAAATTTGGCAACAAGACTGGGAAAACTGCCATTTATGCAAATAAATTACAAGACTTTTGGAAAGAAATAGCACATGTCAAGAGTTTGGAGCCTTTCATAAATTTGCAGTACTCAGACAAGAAGACAATGACGAACTGTCTCTTGACCTACGTATTGTAATGAACATTATTGGTTGTCATGTTAGCATTTAGGTGCATTTGTAATTACTCAGAAGTGAAATGTAAAGATCTGACATAACGTGATAAAAGCACTTTGAACAAGGCAAACTTGAGATAGAGTAGTCACTTCCTGCTGGCCGGTAAGAATGTTGTATGGCAAAATGTGACATGTGTGTATGTTTATGAATGGTTTGTAATCTCTATTTACCCTACAGTTCAAAGCAGTATTCAGCTGTTCTTCAGTTTAAAAACCAGGGAGAAATATATCAGACCGATCAACTTGCAACAGAAATGAGAAAAGATAACCTGTTTTCCCCATTTCCACTGCCAGTACAATACAATTGAATTAATGTGGGCACAAATTACGTTGCAAACATAATACTTTTCAACTGACTGACGTTTAAGAATTTATTCACCGAAAATGTGACAACGCAAGACTGGGAAAACTGCCAGATATGCAAATACATTACAAAACATTTGGAAAGAAATAGCACATGTCAAGAATTTGCAGCCTATCATAAATTTGCAATACTCAGATGAGAAGACAATGACAAATTGTCTCTTGACTTAAGTGACATTGCATGCACCACTGACGAATTCAATGGATTAGAAAGATAATTTATTCATAAATTATAATTACAATTATGCACATATGCATAATATGCAAATATCCATGTTACCATTATAATTTCCACTTAATTATAAAAGTTTGGAAAATTCAGTTTGTGTTCGCTTACATCTAGCACCAAGAAGACTCGTATGTATGCAAGAGAAAGAACAGAATAGCGGTAATGAGATGGTAATTCTCAATCCGCAAACGCATCTCATTCACTACAAGCAACTTTAACATATGTAAATTATTTCTTGAGCATGTGAATGGCAAGCTAAGGAAACTGATGCAGACAAGACATTACACACTTGCTTAGGTGGGGAAATATAAGCAGAAGAAAATTGCACTATGGACTGGAAACTGGAGTACAAAATTGCCCTGCTCTGCTCTTACATCAGACAAGTATTTCGGCCCACTGTTGATGCTTACAGCCCTTAATATTTCAGCTGTTGGAAATTACATGTATACTTTGTGCAACATGAAATGGTTAAACTGCAGAACAGCGGTTTCATCTGCTACAGTACGGAATGACTCCAACTGCAGAGTTCTGAAATAATCCAAGACAGCATATCTTGGTATTCCTGTTACATTGTTGTACACTTAAACTGCACAAAGACAGCAAAGCTATAATAAGAGCGTGACTTCATGGCTGAGCATTGCCAACATTTTGCTGAAAATACCAACACTACCAGGCAAACTAGTAATACTGTAACATGTGAGCAAGAACAGATGTTATACGTAAAAATAAAATTTGAATTTGTATTATACTGCTTCAAGAAATAAATAGTCTACCCACCACAAGGCAAGAGATGCAGCGCACAGGGGTTTCAACTGTTTATCTGCTCTGTTAACCCTTTGTGACGCACAGAGTAGTAAAGCGTAGTGAAATAATGAATAGACTGCAGCGCACAGCATGGTAGAACGTAGTTAATGTATATCATGTGTTTATGCTGACCCCAGTAGTCAGGAACTGTTCTGACGTAACCATACTCCTGTTGCAATGTTAAGTGTTTTTGTCATGCCAGAATGTAATAAGCCATAACACTGAAATAAGAGTACATCTGCATAAGTAAGCAGTTTTCCAATGTGTTGATAGCTACTTCAACTGTTCCAAGTACATCAAGGGCCAGAAAACGCTGTAGTGAGAAGGTATTGCAAACAGAAGAGGAATTATGTGCAGCATAATGGGAATACTCTGTAGCAAGCTTATTATTCATACGCAAATACAGGGAAATGCTGCCAACAAATGTTTTTACTTATGAACTAGTGATACTCTGATAGGAATAACATGTAGTAAGCTTATCATACTTTTCTCATATATTATACTTTAAGCAACTTAAGATACTTTCTTTATTTTGTCTATATGTATTCTTCACTATTTTGTATGCCAAAACATCAAGTGAATCCCCTCAACTAAACAAAGATGTACATACTTATTTTACTCTCAGACAAAATGAATTTCTGAGTTCATGCAGGTGTACCTTAGGTAATAAAAAATATAATTAATGCAGGTTCTAAATATTTTAATGTACTACCATCAGATCTAAAGGGATTAACTGATATAAAACTGTTATAAGAAAGGGCTCAAGAAATATCTACTAACATACTGCGTTTACAGTTCACAGGAATTTTTAAAAAGTACTAATTAGTCTTAAACACATTAACGAAGATGTAGTTATGCTACACAGTTTAAGTGTCATTATTGTTCTGAAATGGTTATAACTTGCATAAATTTAGGAGTATCCTACTTTTGTAGTTTTCTTCTTTGTTAACTGGTTTTGTTATCAATGATGCACAATTATTTGTATTCAATAAATGTGGGTTGCAGTATTCGCAAGAATTAGTCTACTTCAAAACAGTTATTGGGATGTTTCCGAGTTATATGACTGAGAATTGTGCAGTGGAAGAATATGATGAAAGAGCCTGGGAAACAAGAAGAAGAAAATGTTGCTGCTTTTGAGGAAGTTGAATATGCAGAAGTACAGCGTCCTAAACAAAAAAAAAAAAAAAAGCAAAAAAAAATCCCATGGTCGCTGTTCTGCAGTTTATTAATTTTCCGCTAATAGCCATCCTTGGACCGTGAATATACTACACTTTCCCTTGAGATTACAAGTCAATTTGGATTAACAAACGTCTAGAATTTTAGAATATTTTGTAGAACAGCGAAAAAGTCACCTGCATGCGTCGCTTCTTTGTTCACACGGATTACACTTTATAAGCTTAGAACAGCATTTAATTCTTTTTATTTAGAATGCTAACAATATAAGACACACTTACATACCTTAGACAATTATAACCACTGAAAGCGCTATCCCACACACTGTTAATACAAACATTTGTAATCAAATTCCACAATTATTACTTTCCGAAGTGTATTCTCAGACGCCATTTGCAATAATGACGCCAAGCCACCCAAGCAGATGTGTGCCACGTCAAGCCAAGACAAACTCACAGCAGCACAGAAGACCATTCGCCACAGAGGACCTAAATGAAACGCAGCAGCTAGCTGATCAAAGAATGTAGTTGCGCCGAAGAAGGAATTATACCACCAACCACAATAAGTTTGATAATTCCGTTTTATTCTGCTTCATTAGAGAGTTTTCTTTATCATCCACACCAAAGTCCTTGACTATGACATAAATAAATAGTCGCATTTCTTTACTTTCACACCGTTAATATTTACTTATGTCACATAGAACTTGTAACGTTTAATTCCGAAGACATGTTCCTCTTCTACCTTAATAATTAGCGAAATAATGATTCACACAAAAATTCGACGTAAAGAGAGTGCAGTGAATATATGTACATATTGTGAAACTCATTGAATCTAAATTAGACTACAGTGTATATAAAAAGTATTGTATTCCACATAAAAGTTCGAATTCAAGATATAACCTTAAGTACTACAAGGCAAAACTTAGATATGTATCTAAAGGAAACCGACAGACATGTTTATGTCAGTCTATCACACATACACGGCGCGACAGTGAATGTAAACTCTTCAGATGAAATCATGTGTTCTGAACAGCAACGTGTCACACATCGACAGGTACAAGAACTCACATTCATTCATTCGTTCATTCGTTATCTGCTTAAAAGAATACCAAACATATTCAAAGCATCGTCAAGTTAAATATACGCAACCAGAAAATCACATTTTTTAATATCTACATAAACAAGTTCTAAAATAACCTAATTACAATAATAAATCACAAACTATACACTATTACACTTACACTACACAAATACCATTTATTTAGTCAATATTATATAAGATATTCATCAATTAAATAATAGCAACCTTCCATACAATATTTCAATTTTATCCTGAATATTTTAAGATTATGAATATTTTTCAGATAGGTATGGAGTTTATTATACAGTTCATGAGCTGCAGCAGTAGATCTGGTTTTATATAGTTCTAATCGGTGTGACTGCAAATGAAAATTTGTATTTCCTCTGGTGTAGTGCTTATGCATTTCTTTATTTGTTTTACCTTTATCTCGCCTGTTAATTATTTCTACTATTACTTCATATATGTAAAGTAAATATAGAGTTAAAATATTTAGGTTTTTGAAGGTTTGCCTACAAGACCCTGTTTCATTCCTATAATTAGTCTTATTGCTCTTTTTGGAGAAGAAATACTCGGTTAGCATGTTTTTTAGCATAACGTCCCCACACTGTTAACCCATATGATATATCGGGTATATGAATCCATAATCTAGCATTGTTTGTGTATTAATATCCACTATGTTCAGCTTTTTTTTCATTACGAATAATCCTGAGCTCATTTTGTTGCATATATGATCAATGTGATATAACGTGATTGAATATTGTTATAAGGGGAATGAAGAGGCGACATACGGGCGTCTGCTATGGTAGTTTGCATTTCCATATATAGTAATTATTTGCTATTTTCATATCACAGAAGTGCTCAATTTGTGATTCATCTTACCATACACCAGGCTACTAATATTTCCCTCTTCTATAAACAAAGTAAGGAACGAATACAGCGCTATCTCCTGGAGATCAATATGCCTCAATGATAAATAGGAAAGTATTGCACTCCACCCAAAAATTCCACAATAAGATTTCAGTCAAAATGCATGTTTTGTAATCCTTGAAATAAGCGCTCTCGTGTATATGTTGTTTATGTGAGAGCAGCATTTCTAACAAATGAAAAATCGAGAAAATAAACTTTCTATTTATATTCAGCATTTTCCAAGCATTAGACATGAATATTTTTAAGAAATCACCCTCATCCACATAATCCTTTATGTGTGATGTGTTTAGAATCTTTTTTTTTTCTCACAATCGGCTTTCATGATACTATATTAAACATATAGTATCATGACAAACTAAATATGTATCCCAAACTGGGTGGGAATGTTCTCAGAAATCATCTTCATTTTGAATGAACAGGCAAAACAGAGGAGGAAAATTTACTGTGCAAATGTAGATGCCGTTAAATACCCAGTTTATGTCAAGTGAACAGTATTAGACATTCCTTGTTATTTGTTTGAATGTTCTAATTGCTGTATTTTTCTGAAATGGGAATTCCTTAACCATTTCTTGTATCTTTTTGCCATTCAGTTTAAAAATCATCACATAGCGAGCAGTTCCTCATAGATTCGACCACCGCTTAAGCTCTTTCTTACGTTTTTGTTGTACTCGATCAGGCTATCCTGTGTAGGGTGTCGCTGGAAAATCCTAAGAACACGAATAGCACTCCAGGAATCATCTGTCCACAAGGGGACAGGAAATTTTCGTGCGTACGTAGTCGATAGGGGAATGGAATGTTCGGCAAGGGACAGAATCCTCTCTATGAGATGTTGAACTAGATGGTTCACAGAATTGTGCTTGTTATAATTGAAATGTGTATAGCACCCAATTTGCACAATCAAAGCGTCAATTAGGCAGATGTGCGGAACACACACCTTCTGCCAAGACTCTAATAAAACAAGGAAAATGGCCACTATAAGGTAATTCTGGGATGAAATTCCATTCTAAGCAAAATGCTAACTGAGGTGAACAGACTGTCAAATCAATCTGAGAAAAGATGTTGAATGCATCAGAAAGGAACTTAGGTTCTCCGCTGTTCATGAGAACCAGGTTATGGCTGATCTGAAGCACGAGATTAGTTTGCCTCTCGCACAAGCTCAAGTTGAGCCCCAGAGAGGTGGTGGGCATTTAGGTGCAACACCAACAGAAAAGGTGTTGATTACTGAGAAACCAGATCTTCTAATTCAGTAACGGGGATGTGCTCAGATTTTGGTACAGAAATACTGCAAATAGCAAATCCGACCGATGGTAGTTAAATACCTACGGAAACTGATAGGATGATATATAATCCCCGAGGAGCATACAACAGGTGCATTTTGCATATTAAATCTGTACTTGTTTGCATTGTTTTATATACAAACATGTTTCAATTACGCTTATCGTCTGTAGCTGTCCATGACCACAGAAGTCGAAATAAACAGAGGTTAGCTGTAGGAGAATCCAGGTTTGCAGCGAAGTGTTAACCTCAGGTTTCGCCCAAATGAAGGCTCTCTGAGGGGGTTGCGGGAAGGTGAAGAGATGGAAGTAGCTTCTTATGCATTGCTTAAATGGAGGTTTATAAACCTAGCTCCTCCTACTCTTTGCAACAGCTATAGCGTGTTATTCAGGCTTACCTTCCTTGTGTCTGTTTGTTCTGTAGTGTGGTTTCGTGCTCCCAGAGCTTTGAGAAAGCTTTGTTTAAGGCTAAACTGAGTATTCTAACGTTTTATTTCTAGTGATTTTTGTGAGGTGTTGTTTTTGTACGTTTTTAAAATTCTTATAGAATGAATACCATGCAATCTTTACTGGAAAAGCCCTTTTCGCTACGCAGTGCTGAAGAAACATCTGAAGTGAAACGAATGGGTCGGCCCACGCCAAACATTTCTATAACATTCAATGGGAAGTTCAACCCTGACATGTACAAGAAGCACGACTGGTTATGTGGATGTGAAGTTAATAACCCTTTATACTGTTTCCCATGCCTGCTCTTTGGAGGAGATGATTCCTGGGTGAAGCAAGGAATGAAAGACATGCAACACATGCACGACCGTGTTAAAAAGCATGAGTCCTCTTCGTGTAATATAGAAAATGCATTAAGTTTAGCAATGTATGGCAATATTAATATTGCTGTACAAATGGACAGTGCATAGAGAAGGAACATACAGCTGCATAACGATAAAGTTACGCAGAATAGATATGTCCTAAATATCATAATAAACTGTATACGGTTTTGCGGCTCATTTGAGCTGGCTTTGAGAGGTCATGATGAATCTAATATATCACAAAACCCTGGTATCTTTCGAGGCCTAATAGACTTCAGCGCTTATCTGGATAGTGTCCTGAAGGCCACCTGGAAAAAGCAGCTTTTTTATGGGCACTTCAAAAACTATACAAAACTGAGTTCTTCAGTGTTGTTGGAGGTATACCAAGAGGAAATAATGACGGAGATTAAGGATGCAGAATTCCTTGCTGTCATAGCAGATGAAACCGGTGATGTTTCCTCAGTGTATCAGATGGTTATTATTTACAGATATCTTGTGAATGACAAACCTGTAGAACGATTTTGGAGTTTTGTTGGACCTGCTGCTCATGATGCAGACTCTCTTGCCACAGTCATTAAATCTAAACTTGATCTGCAACTGCCAGGGTGCCCAAATAAACTTATAGCACAGACCTATGATGGTGCATCCGTCATGGGAGGTAGGAAACACGGTGTTCAGGCAATTGTGAAAGAGAAGTAACCTTGTGCCTCTTATATACACTGCCATGCACATAAACTTAATTTAATAATGCTGAATGCAGCCTCAGTAAACACCAGTGTGAGGATATTTTTTGCCAATTTACAAGGAATATGCACATTTTTTCAAATTCTCCTCATAGAACAGCTGTGCTTGATGAAGTTGTGCAGAAGCGATTGCCACGCTCTGTTCCGACACGATGGAATTTTCATTCACGGATCGTCAATACCATTTTCAAACACAGGGAGATTAAATGCATGGAGGTCATTCAAAAGAGAGCTCTGTTAAACAGCACCACACTTGTTCAGGCTTCTGGGTTTATGGCCACTTTGAAAGATGATAATTTTGTATTCTGGCTGTCTTTCTTCCACAAGATCATGCCTCATGTGGACATTTTGTACAATCAGCTGCAGAAACGAGACTAAAATGCAATATTTGACCTCGCCCAGCTAAACGCATTTGAAAGGGAAGTGCAAAAAGTAAGAAATAGTGTGGATATTGAGGAACATGAAGAAACTGCAATTAAGAGGAGAAGAATGGAAGATCATGATGTGAAAAAAAGAGAAGCTCTTGAAGTCTGTGACATTATTCTTAGAGAAGCAAAGGACCGATTTAGCTTCACAGGGCATCTGGTAGCCTCGACTTTTTTATCAAGAAAATTTCTCCGACTATGATAAGACATTTGCAGAGGATTCCCTTAGAAAAACAATAAGGTTCTATCCTTTTATCACTGGAACAAAAATTCGTACAGAACTGACTGTAATTTACAGTCGAGAAGAATTTCGTGGAATGTCTGGTGCTTTGTGCTTGATGGACTTCATTAAGGAAAACAATTTATGTGCTACATTGAGCGAATATGTCAAACTCCTCCGAGTCCTGTTAAGTATGCCAATGTGTACCACTGAAGCAGAACGCTGTTTCTCAACTTTAAAAAGAGTAAAAACTTTCCTTAGGAACACAATCTCACAGGACAGATTGTCAGCATTAGCAATGCTTTTAATTGAGAGAGAGTTTGTTATGAAGATAAGCGACTTCAACGCAAAAGTTATCGATATATGCGCCAGGTCTAAGGAGAGTAGAGCAGAGTTTCTGTATAAATAGGTGGGTCACTACTACTCTGTATTTTATTTTTCATTTGTGCATCACCAATAATTTAATCCACCAGCCACCAGTGGGTTTATTTAATAATTTGAAGCCTTTGCAATATGTAAAGAGAGATAATTTATAATCATTAGCTGTAAAGTCTTGAACTGAGTAAAAGCAATGGTAAAATAAATGTGCCCTGCATTGCAAAAGATGATTTTCTAGATAGATCTGGAATTTTTTAAGTTTATTTTATAGATCCGTCCAATAAAACTTTTCAGAGAATGCAAGATATTTGTCATAATCGGTTGTGAGAATGTTAATTTAGTTTTTAATTCTTTCATAGGGGATATTTTATTTAATTGTCTGAACACCTTTGCAACCACCCTCGGTTGCTCATTCCCATTAATTCCACATTGGAAAAGCACTGGTTAAATGTCAAAAGTTTCGTTAAAATACAGATTTAGAACTGTAACTCCTCACGTATTGTAACAAACCAAATAACCTCATTTAATATCTTAGAATGGTTTGCTCCTTTATGTGTCATTTCTTTAATTTGCTTTTTCCAGGTTCATTTCTGTCAAGGCAAATTCTAATTCATTGATCATATTCTGTTTTGGTTAATTGATGACTATCATAACTTACGGTAATAGTGCTTGGTTCCTTATTTAAGGAAAAAAGTGGAAAACTACTTTCCACAGGTTAATTTTTCACGAAGGTTTTCGAGCATCCTTTGTTTACGTGTAGTCATTGTATTTGAACGTCCAGCTGCAGAATTTCAAGTTTTTCTGATTTCTCTGATTTCCAAATTCAGCATTAACTGCATACAACGATGCCTGTTAGAATTATGGTGAGAAGGTACTCCCCAGGCACGTATAGGGGGGGGGGGAGGGTCCAAAAAATCTATGTTGAATTATTTGCTTTTAGTAGATAATCAGCAATGCACTTTTATCATGTTAGTAAAAAATAAAAACACATGCAATATATTACACTTACATGACTTTTTACACCCAAGCTTCTACAAATTGTTCTTAGAAAAGCTTGTATTTGCCTTGTTTCCTTGAATAAAGTGTGTAGAAAGGCCTTGCACATTGCACATATTTTGTTCTTATACCTGGGATAAAGTGATATAAGCAGTAATCAGATATTTAGAAAGCGAACCACTGATTGGTGCATTTGAAGTATTAGTTCTCCTTGAATGAAAAAGGGGAATAGGAATTTAGAAGTTAAAAAGTTACATACCTTTAAGTAACTGTTTGGGAATTGTAATCAACAAATTATAATATATAGGAATTGGTTAGCTTCGCAGTACATTGTTGTAATTGACATTATTTGTGTATTTTAACGAGTTCTACAGCTGCTGTGCAGTAACCTTTTGTTTATCCCTTAAGGGAATGCAGCACCGAAATTGGCTAAAAATATGGGGGAAATCTTTTTTTTTTTTTTTGAGCTAATAAAATACTTTGAACCTTATAGAATCATAATCCAACAAAATGTATGAGTTTTAGGCATTTAAATATCCTCACATGACATTTAAATGCCCGTGCGCAGCTGCATACCGGCCCTTGGATTCACAGAATTCTGTCATTTGAGTTCCATTGAATGTGCTAAATTAATACATTTGAAATTAGCGGACAAAGTTTCTGGTGGAATTTTGTGTGTTGGTAGTTTCTTACAGTATGTGGCACCATGCAAACAAAACACTGGCTGTACCCATTGAAAGCTAATAGTAATGTTTATATTTTGCTTTTGTGTGAGTTTCTAACTTGGTCATGGTTTTCTTGTGTTTCTCATTAAACTACATACTGTTTATATGTAATTGATGAGTTTTAGTGTGCCATTTAATAATTATAAAGGTGTTCTATGCATCTAAACGTGCATAAAACTGTTTTATAGGTCATAGGTAAAACATTCTTTGAAACAACTGATGTTTTGTTGACTGTGTATATAGTTAGGATCAGGTATTCGGCTAAACGTCACATGGGAAGAAACGCCTAAACATAACAACACAACAATGGGAGCATACTTGAGACCTGATATGGTAAGTAAACTAATGCTTGTGTACCAAAGTCTGGCATCAGATGAGATGTACTTTGCTTAGGACACAAAATGCAAATGAAAGTTTACATAGCATGATATGGCATAATTGCCCAAAAGAAATACTTTTGTCAAAGAAGAGACTTCAGGTTACTGTGACATCAACCATCAGTGCATTCAATTTTGGTTGTTCTGCTTCACTCAAGCTGTAGTCAGACATAATGGACACAGATTTCACCAGCATCTCTAAAAATTAGCCAAGGAAAGGACCAATTACGCTTACTTTATTCAGCAAATTCTGCACAGGTAACTACTAAAACGTACAGAAGGAACCTAAAATTGAAGAAAACTGCTGCACAAGAGAGAAGGAAGAGGCAGGAGAGTTCAACTTACTAATTTGGAGGCTTTTAGTCTGCTTCAAGGCATGCAGCTGAGAAGGAAAATGTTTTGGATTTTAAAATTTGATTTACACAGTTATAGTTTTTTCAACATTTTTGTCATTTAAAATGTTCCGCACGATGCAGTTTTGATTCCCTCCCCCTAAAATTTTCAACATATGTTCTTAGAAAGCAAACTAAGGTTATTATCATACTAATTTTTAATATGAATTATATTATTAAAGTTATTGATATATAAAATAAAAGGTTTAATCATTTTTGGCCTTTTTTGTTTGCTCCGTGCCTAATCCCCCCCCCCTTTGGAACTAAAAGCAGTATAAGAAATTCATATGATAGATCTTTTCTTCATAACCATCTGAATATTTTAAGAAGTAGAAAAATTAAAATGTTGAAAATTTTCATCAAGTGGAACGGTTTGAATTTTGCCCAAATTTTGAATTTCACAAATTAATTACTCAAAAACTATTGAAGATACAGAAACCAAATTTTGAATACTGCATCTGCTATGCATCAGAGCTAAGTGGTAAAAGTTCAGCAAGATTGGTTGAAAATTTCCGGATTTGGGGTTTTTAGTGCTGCATACCCTTAAATAACTTCATGTCTGCCTGACAGTGAATAGGGACGTTAAGATTAGAAGCTTGAATAAACTTTTCGGTTTTTTTAAACCAAAGTTTATTTCAACTATTAACAAAAGTTTGAGATGATAATTTATTTGGAGGGTCCGGACCTCCTGGATACCCCCGTTAAATACGTCCCTGATATATATCTATCCCCTTGAACTTTTGAGTTTTAAAATATTTATTTTCTTTGTAATTTTACTCTCTGTAATGCTAAGTAAAACAATCGAATTATTCAAGATATTCTCGGGGAAACAACCTAGGTTAAGAGACAATTAGAAATTAACGTTTCAGGAGCACATATCACTCCCATTGTCAGGATATTTATAAGCAATGTTATAAATAAATATATACATACACGGTGTTCATTTTTATTCGTTATTTTCCAAACTCCGATAGAGCAAGAATGACGTCATAGTTGACTGGTGAGTCTATCTTGAAATCACAACGCCCTCTACAGAGAAGAAGTGGTAATTTTTACGAAACAGTAAGTAAATTACAGCACTCTTAGTGTGGTTGGGCCAATAACTAATACAAACAACTTCCCCTGGATATGAATGCAAGAGCACCGCGTCTTCATGGTAGAGTGCTACTTTCGTACATTAAAATTGGTCAACATATAAATATAATTTAAACCGCTGCAAAGAGGAGTTTATGCAAAGCTATCCAGCATTCGGACAAGTCCCTCGGTGCGTAATGTCGTCAAAAGTGTCAAGGTACCGTCAAACTGACATACTTTTGTTTGCAACTTAAACACTTTTGTTTTATCAGTATACGATATAAACCTTCTGTCATTCTCATACTTAATTAAAATGTCTATTAATGTTGGTATCCTTATGTCTTTTAAAACCAAAAGGTGCATCAAACATTTACAAGATACAGGATCAGTTATTCACAAAGAGAGACACTGGACGCTATGAAGTAATTGGTCCCGATCTAGAAGCAATAAACAATGTTATGACAGAAAGGCCTCAAGCATACCTTCTCACAATACAGACAGTGTTTAAGGGAAAGAGAGAAAGGAAATATAAGAAAATGGACACATAAGACTACGTACTAGAGATATTTTCTTGTTCAGACTTGGATAAAAGCTTTGTTCATATTGTAACACTAGTTTATTTTTCATTCCTGGAACATGTTCTACTAATTTTCTGGTTTGTAATGAAGTTACATTGTGAGGAGACTGTGGTTATTAGAAAAGAATTGAGATCAAATTGAAATATTTCTATTTCATGTATATATGTCTACTATACCAGAAAAACAAATGTTCATTGTGAAATAAGTGTTGATTGACTTATAATTTTGTATATTCTTCATGATATACTTTTATGGCTGCATAATTAGCTTTGCAGTGCATTACATAGCAATATATAGTTTTTTTACAAACAGTTATCGTATCTACGCACCTGCGAAACTCCGCATCTTTATGTTACACGGGCAGGACCCACCTCTCAAATGGTATATTTACCTGCCGGTAGAGGGAGGCTTCAAAGCTGCTGTCAGCACATCAAATACGATCGCAAGCCGCTAGGGGAATTGTATACCAATTCGCTCCATCAGCGATGCTAGTGATGTCATTAAATTTTGTGCGGTAAAATCACAGATAAAAATGAACACCATGTATATATTTATTTCCAAAAGCCTCATAAAAAGATCAGCAAGAAAAGGTGGAAGAGGATTACCCATTGCTAAGCAAGAAATCACTAAAGCATTCCCTTTAATTTTTAAAGTTTGGTAAAGATATGTTGATGATACTTTTGTAATTGTTCCTGATAAACTCATAAACGATGCTTTATCATTACCAAATTTGCGAGATAAACCTATAAAATTTACATTAGAAACTGAAATTAATGGATTTCTTTGTTTTCTAGGTCTAAAGATAATAAGAAATAATAATAAATTCAACTTTGGTATTTATAGGAAGTCTACTCATATTGATAACTACATAAAAGAGAGAAGTTTTAACCTTTTTTCACATAAATTTGCTGTTTTCAATAGTTTGACTTATAGATTAATAAATATACCCATGAATAAAGAGCAATTTAATAAATAATATAGAAATATGATTACTGCTTCAATTAATGGTTTTACTAAAGAATTTATACAAAAGAAAATTGAAAAATTTAAATATAAAGAATTGTTAATGATATTTCTACCCTTAGAAAAAATAAAGACGATTATAATTTTTAAACATTAACTTACCATCCTTGGGTTAAAAATATTAAACTTATTTTGTAAGAACAAAACGTAATTTAGAACCAGAACGAAAGAACATTTTCTTAACATAAGTATAAACAAATTGATAAATCGGCCGTAGCAGATCATTTTTGGTCATTTGCCCATTAAATAAATTATTAAAACAATTAAATGGTCCGACAGATTTAATAGTTTGGGAAAATATATTCATTTTAAAAAATAAACATCGCATAATGAATTTTGGAATACTGGCAGTTGATTCTGTTTTTAAATTTGTTTTATGTTCAGATTTTGGTAATACTAACAAGAACATATTAACATCTAACATTCATAACCATGACGACAGCTTTGTTGTTTCCGGCTGAGGATATGTAAAGGTTTTACATCGCGATTCCGGAGGATTTCTAAGACAATTATCATCATTTCTTATAAGTGAAGTTTTAAATTACAAATTGTTGTATTTGTATATATATGTTTGCTTCACTGCTAATAGCTTCATATTTTACGTATGTATGGCTTAAATAAAATCCAACTTCATGATGCTTCCCATGTAATCACACGTTTCTATCTCCAGTTCTTTTTTAATTTACGTCCTCCAGCGTTAGGTCATATCGGACGATGAATAAAACTGGTGAAATGATACTCAAATGAGTCCGGGATCCATGGAGCTTAGAATTACCCGACATTCATATTTCAGGACAAGAGAAAACCCTGAAAAACCCGTATCCAAGTAACTCGCCCTGGCCGAGACTGTAACTTAAGACCTCTTGAAGGTGAGGCAGAGACGCTACCATCTACGCTACCGAGGCGGGTTCTATCTCCAGTATCCAGGTCTTTGTCCACTGAGCTGTTTTAGTTTCTAGTTCCCATTTTACTTGCAAATTTTTATCGTGGTTTCCCTAAAGCTTACTCTCAGTTCTTTTTCCTTTATAATATATGAATGTGTGCTCTTTAGTCACTAAGTGGATGGATGTGGTCCCAGCTCTTGTGGGAAAGTTGTGTACGCACCAGCTATTCTGATTGCTACCTTTCGTTGCACTTTTCACAATTATTTTGAAAGTCTGCTTCTTTTCCAGATAGATTAACCAAAAGATGCGTAGTATGATATTGTTGAGTTTACTACACTTGTAGGTATGCTGCTTTTGCAACACTAGAAGTATATATAGCAGCGCTAACTCCTAGACAATAAGCAGAATTGGGTTACACATTAATTTATTAAATCTCTGAGTTGGAATATTAATAGAATCACGCAGTAACATAATGATTACTTTTAAGCAGATTCATATAAAAACTTTTGATTTGGAGCAGATATTTACGTCTCCACTTCACAATATCTTCTTTGTCCTCTATCACCGATTTCTGCCCTCGCTTTTGAAATTTCAATCTAATATCTATCAACAACCGATGGAGAGCACTTCGTGAAAAATTTTGCAAGTTTGTGTCAGAGTTTACCGCATGCAAAACCTTTAGAGTCGATCATTAATTTCTGCAAAAATAACAATGAACTTTACTGCGTATAGCACTTTTCGTAAAATCGTCGTATTTCTCCAAGCATTGTTTGCATTTACGCGATTTTACCAGTGTTCTTAGAGTTCCGGATGCTTGCTGTTCCATTCTAATCCTTGTTTCACATAGGCTTGCCCCCGATCTTTTAACGGCCACGTGACCTTATCACCTCTCAATGGCTGCTATCAGTATAAACTGTTGTGCGGTAAAGATTAGTTCTTTATTTAACATGTTGATATATATTTATATGTTGGAAGAGAATTGTCAAATTCATATTTTCGTAACTATCTTAATTAAATATATTACGCAATAGACTTTATTTATCTGAAATGCATTTTAATTCTTAAACGAAGTAACGTGATTTAGCGGTAGTGATGATATATTCCTTCGTTTTCCATTCTTGTGGGAAAGCTCCTCTAGGAATGAACCCCGTCTTCGGACGGGATTGAGGGAAGCCGTAAGTTTCCGGGTACTAGCCTGCTCAGCTAGTAGAAGGTGTGCTAGATCGCCAGGCGGCCCCACCGAGGTCATATCGGTAGTCTTCACCTTGAGTGTTGACGCGCGTAAGTGGCGTATCCACTTCCGTCCTGACTGGTCTTCGGACCAGGAGGGGGGCAGTTTAGGAAACTAGGTACTGTCCTAATGGAAAGCCCCACGGAGAGACCCTTTGGGATACTCCCTGGTTGTAAGAGACCCGGGTCTTGTTCCTACGGGGACAGGGTTAATGGGAGTAGACTCTCTGCACTCAGATGTAATAACTATTATTCTTTGCCATATTTATGTTCTGGGAACAAAGTTTTCGTTATTTTAAGTTGTTCTTTGTAGTGGTGATCTAAACAGTCACTATTTTATATACAGTACCCCATGTGTCAACATCAATTTTAGTACATAGCTTCTTCTAGGAGTTCTTTTAGCTAGTTTAATAACATACTTAAGCGCATTTCTACTTTAACGTTTTAGGGTTTGTATTTGTGATTTTTTTTCTTTTTTGATTTGCCCTATCACTTTGCTTCTGGAATAAGTACCTTGTCTCCTTAAATTTGCCATGTTCCAGCAATGTGCTACTTTATGCTTACAGCCATCATATTTTGTTTTAGAATCTTAACTGCATACTTTTTCAGTAATTTGGAAAAAAACAATAGCGCATTTATATACGGTCAGAATTTTTCTAATTTTGTCTGGGTTCAAGGATCTCAAAAGGTGTATTGTCACTGATAGCCTGGTTTCGAATTTTTGGCTGTAATATTCCTACGAAATACTATATACATAGTAGAGAAAGTAAAAATACCTTTTATGGATTCAAGGACTTAAAGGAATTTGTATTTTTGGTGTATTCTGGATATCGATCTTTATGGATGTATGTATCCTTTCGCTAACTGCTGTTCGTAGCAGGGAAAGCGAAAAGCAAATGTTTCTTCGCAATTAAAGGTTACAAGTTCTACTTGGGTTGAACACGCTGAGAACGATAATAAAGGCTGAAATTACGTTGCGAATGCAAAGAAATGCCGTTATTAATGTATTACTACTCTTCGGCAAAGGCTGGAGACTGATAACGAAAACTATCTAATGATTGTGTATCAAGGCCCCCCCCCCCAAAAAAAAAATTGAACATGTAGTATGATCAGGGGTTGTTAACTGGGATACAGACTCCGAATCCGCATTAAGCTTGTCGAAACTATCGTCCGACAGATTGAGCGCTGCACATCAACTTTAAAATCTGTCGGTGTCAACAGATGTCAACACCGAAAACACAAAAGAATAAAAAAGTTCTAACGGCTCAGCCGCCACACCTGAACATCCCCATACCGACCAGCCCAAGGCAGCACATATATGGAGAGGTCGCCCAAAGATCACCTGACCCGCACAGGAAAACCGCGGGAACCGTGTATATATGCATATAGTGGTTTACAGGTGTGTTTATGTATGGCTGAGGAAGGAACGTGCTGGCCGCGACCTGTGTGTGTGTGGGTGGGGGTGGGAGTGGGTGGGTGTGTGAGTGTGTGTGTGCGTGCGTGTGTGGGTGGGGGTGGGGGTGTGGGGTGGGTGTGCGGGTGTGCGTGCGTGTGCGTGCGTGTAATTAGTGTGCAGTGTATATAGTGAAAAAAGTGCTGAAAAACATAAAGACAAAATAAAACAATAAACCAGTTATAAAAGCTGTTCTCGGTGGCCAACAGGGCCACTGTATGAGCTTTTATGGGATATACAACATACACCCTAATATACATTTTAAAAAAATTATATACCCATGTAAATATCTGCCTGTAAGCCCCGCCCAATGTTGGGGTACCAGGCCATGTACCTTTTTTAAGGCTAAATAAATCAGTCAATCAATCAATCAGTCAATCAATCAATCAATAAATCAATGTCTCTCTTCACTCAACTTAAAACTCTGTCGGTGTCCTGTAATAACATGTGGTCGGTGTTAACGGTGTCTAAGCGAAGGCAAGTTAAACGTGAAAACTGGTCATTGATTTGTAAAATTCGCAAGATTTGTAAGGCTTGTGATGGCATATCAGCAGGAAGAAGGAAGGGAGATGGCAGGAATGAAAAGTGCCGCATGATTAGAAATTTTGTGTTTATTGGCTTTGGTGATGTGCATTGATCTTCAGGAACATTATTAGTGTAGAACAAAGCTTTCTTTCTCACCTATACAGCAATTTGTTGTGGTTCATCAGATATTTTTTTAAAGTTTGTGTTTCATTTCAATATCAGTGCAAAATTAAGAAAAACTTTGAGGAGTATTGTGGCCAATATGTTCCAAATTTTCAGGAAAATTGAAGTTATTTTAGGCAGTTGATTGGATAAATTCGCTGGTTTTGTGTTAGAAGCTTTAAATTTAAATTATTTGAGTCATAAGTAGTATGGAATTGAGAGAATCAGCACAGTGTAGATATGATGCTGAACTCTCCTCTGTGTTAATATATGAGTGATGTAGAATACTCATTGATTTAGAACTCTCCTATGTGAATATCGAGCTGTAAAAGAAGGGGAGTGTTGGCGTAGTGCCGTTCTCCCCTGTGCAGTGAGATGTGTTTGAGGGGGTGATGATGATGATGATGTGTGTGTGTGATGTGTGATGGGTGGATGTGTAACGGGGTTCCGGGGGTGTTTGAATTAAATGTGTTGATAATAATTCTTTTCGATGTTTGTGCTTAAACTCTCATGTATGAATATCGAGTCTAGGGTTCGATATGGGGTTCGGCGGGGGATGTTTGAATTAAATGTGTTGATAGTAATTCTTCGATGTCTGTGCTTAAACTCTCATGTATGAATATCGAGTCTAGGGTTTGATATCTATTACGTTTAGTGTATGATATATGATGCAGTATCGCTATTCTTTAGATAAAAGAATATCGAGAGAATGATTAGGTAGGTGTACTTGGAGAGATTTATGAAATAAATGTAATAAGACATTCTGGTAAGGGGTGTTCCCTAACCAGAATTCAACCTTCAGCTATGTATCTAAGAGCGATGTAAGGTTAAGAAAAAGGTTAAATTCCATTCCCACATCGAGGTATGAGAAAATATAAATCTGTTCCACATTGAAGTATAAGAATGGAGATGCAAATCTATGTGAAAGGGTTTCATGACAAAGGAATGTTCCCTCTAAGCATGATAAAAGCGGAACATAGCAAATGCAAATAAAATAAAAGCACTACCCATCTCTTTAAGAATGATAAAAAATTTGAGAGAAAAGTATAAGAATGGAAATGTAAATCTGTGTGAAAGGGTTTCAAGACAAAGGAATGCTCCCTCTAAGCATGATAAAAGTGGAACATAACAGTGACAATATTTGTAAGGAGATTATTAAAATATTCCCTCTAAGCATGATAAAAGTGCAACATAACATCGAAAATAAAATAAAAGCACTAACCATCTATTTAAAAATGATTAAGATAACGAGAGAAAAGTACCTCGTCTTTAAGTATATATGAGTAATACAAACTGATCAATCAATATGATAATATATATACGCAAGTAGGGATCTATAGTGTAGATATCCTAACTATCCAGGGTAAGATATCACCCTCGACATAAAAAAATTGTCTAGAAAATCTCCCCTCAGTATTACGAATACTCCACTGAACTTCATCCTTCTCGGAATGCGGGTCAGAGAGAGAGAGAAAAAAAGAGTTAATCTCTCCAGACTGGTGACAGGGGTGGTCAAAACACTCTTATTGCTGTAGCGAAGTCTAATTTTGTCAAATAACGCTAGGAAAAAAAGAATATATTTCAAAATTAAACGAATGAATCTATATATTTGTATGAATGATGAAACAATGTTATGAATGTGTTAGTATACCAAATGTAAAAAAATCAAATGTTCAGAAAAATATATTTTGTACAAGTATGTGTGTGTAAAGAAATGTGTAACTATATCCCCCCTCCAAGATGTAGGGAACGAATCACAGTTAGTGTGCGCACGCAACATGGTGTTTGGGAAGGAGAGATACGGCGGGGGGGTGTAAAAAATGATGAATCTATATAAAGCTTAAACTATGATAATAAAGTTACTAGTAATAACTTTTAACTCATAACGTAGTCACTAGTAACAACTTTAAACTCATAGCGTAATATGTAGACAGTAACAGCTCTCCCGGAAGGAGGGGCGGAGCCTCTCTCAATAAATACCCCGGTACGGATGAGTGAGGAGGCAGTCGATTCTCTGGAAATATGGATCCTACAGGTAAGATAGAAAAGTTGTATATTGTATTTCTTTTTTATCTCTGTTTACGAAGAGTGTTGAAGTAATACTGATTCGTTTGTGCTTATATGTTTGTTTCAGATCATGAGATGCTCCAGCTAAATCAACTAGCTGAAGGTGGAACACATCTTCCCACAAAGAAACTACGTGAATTAGATCAGTCCGTTCAACACATCATTCGATCCGTCAAAACCGTGAAGACCAGATATGGTGAACGGGTTGTCGTCGAAACATCAGAATTCCAAGTCTTCCTCCCGGAGAGATTCAAACACATGACCGCAGCGCAGAAAGATCTACTAAACCGTGGTGACTGCATACTCCAATACCATGGCGAGGAAACTCTAGAAAGTGGCTTCAAACGACATAAATTGTCTTTTTAAGCAGCCCGTAATTTCGTCAAAAGGTGAGCATAATTATTGAATAAAATTTCATAAAAAAGTGATAATGTAGTTACTAGTATGTAAATGTGAAATCGTACATGTTGTATTAGAACTTAAAGTGTTAATTATCGCACGTCATGTAGTATTAGTAATTGAGAGTAAACGTTGTAGGGTTAATTTTCATGTGTAATATTTACGTACATGTGAATATCGTAATTCAGTTACGTTATTTCACATGCATGTTAGTTACGTTTTGTTTGTTACACGTAAAAGTAACGTTGTAGGTGAAAAAAACGTTAATTTATATGTGTAAAACGTACATGTGAATATCGTAGTTCAGTTACGTTATTTTACATGTATATGGTTTACGTTGTGTGTTTTATCATTTATGTAAGGGAGAGAGCATTACGTAAAACAATTACATACTATCTGAATATTGTAGTTACGTGATGATAGCCATAGTTGAAATCTCTGTTGAAAATACATAATCATTATGTAAATATTTTCATATGTAAAAGTTACATGCATGTTACGTTCTATGTAAAGTATAGAGTTTATGTAAAATTGAGATTCATGCATGTAAAAGTTATTAACATGTATGTTATTTCTGTTACCACCTTACATACATGTAAATCAATGTTCCCGTATGTAAAGTTAATCGAATGTTGTAATTGCTTTTGAGAAACGCCGACAAGATGCTCCGATAGTGCCACTGGACAACCCTCGATTCAGCAAGATGAAACCCGTCCGAACGTGATCCATCCGGAACGATTTCAATGTATTCACAGTGAGTCTGCCTTCAAAAACAGATTATGTACCTACGAAATTCACAACTGTGTTAATATACTTGACCCCGTCATATTCTTATCGGAATGCAAACCTTTAATTATGAATGAAATTGATAAGAGCTTAAACATGTATAAATCAGGTCTTAAGATAGGATCCTGTTTATCCTGTCAATATGTCATAATATCACAAGAGAGCGATAATATTCATACATTTAGCTTTAACAGTAAACTTGAGGTGATATTGCAATCTACAGATAAATCTATATGGTATGAAGAGAAGATTGTACAACATATACTAGATCATATGGATAATTTTGAATCGCGTACCAGTTCAAAAGCATACTGTCTGTTAGCATCCAAATACCCTGTAGAACGTAACAAGAATCGACCCACATCCTATAAAAGATATGATTTTCTTAAAGAATTTAACTTTGAGAATATAACATTCCCCGTGTCATTGAAAGATGTAGAAAAATTCGAGAATCAAAATTCAAATATTTCATTAAAGATATACGGTGCTGAAAATAAATCGATTATTCTCTTCTATCAACCAAGAGAGATAAAATCACATCATGTTAATCTTTTGATGTATAAAAGACATTATTGTCTGATAACAGACTTATCACGTTTGCTAGGAAAGCAGCTAACTAAACATAATGGGCGAAAATGGTTATGTAACAATTGTAACTTGTATTTCACATCAGAATCACGTTTAAATAGTCATAAAAAGCGGTGTATGATGAATCAAATTATCAGAATTCCCGAGGCTGGTAAAACAGATCTCGTTGAATTTAACGCATGTTCGAAATGTCTAAAAGTTCCATTCGTGGTTTATGTAGACATAGAATGTATCTTACGTAAGGTAGATTCGTGTCAAGATGTATCGAGCAAAAGTTGGACACGTACCACCCATAAACATGAAGCGAATGCAATTGCATTACATTTAGTTTGTAGTTATGATAAAAATTTAACACGTTTCAAATCATTTGAAGGTCCATATGCAATTGAAAATTTTCTTAAAGAATTAACGTTAATTGCAAATCAGGTCATTAATATATATGCTAATAAAATTGAAATAAGTATGAGAGATGTGGATGAGCTAGAATATCAAAATGCAACACGATGTCACATATGCAAACGTGAATTTCTTAACTCGTGTATAAAGGTTCGTGATCATTGTCATTTGACTGGAAGTTACGTTGGCCCAGCCCATAAGCACTGCAATTTAAATAGGAAAATGCCAGGATTCATACCAATATTCTTTCATTGCATGTCAAAATACGATGCTCATTTCATAGTCAAAAGACTAGGTTACGATACGGAACCTATCAACTGTATTGCACAAACTTCTGAAAATTACTTATCCTTTAGCAAAAGATATACAAATTCGAATGGAATGAGTATATATCTAAGATTTTTGGATAGCTATCGTTTTTTGGATTCGAAACTTAGTAACCTTTCGGATATGTTAGAACCAGATGATTTTCATTATACCAATAATACGTATACGAATCCTTTGCATAGACAACTGATGAAACGCAAAGGCGTCTTCCCGTACACGTATGTGGATTCTATAGAAAAATTATACGAGAATAGTCTACCATCTAAACATCATTTTGATCATGTAAGCGATGAGGATTATAGTCATGCTAGAACGGCATGGAATGAATTCAATGTTAAAAATCTGGGTGAATATTTAAATATATATATCTTAAGAGTGATACGTTAATTTTAACGGACGTGTTTGAACGCTTCCGTGAATTAAGTATCGGTTTGTACGGACTCGACCCGTGTCAGTATTACACACTTCCCGGATTAGCTTATGATGCAATGTTAAGAACGACTGGTGTACAGATTTCATTATTAACAGATAAGACTATGTTAGATTTCTTCGAAAAAGGAATACGAGGTGGAATTTGCACTGTATCCAAACGGTATGCAAAGGCGAATAACAGATACATGACTAACTATGATAACACTCAACCAACTAATTATTTAATGTACGTAGACTGCAATTCTTTATATGGATATACAATGGAGAATAATAGCCTACCATACACTGATATAAGGTTGCTAACTGATGCTGAAATTAAATCAATAGATTTTATGTCTATTACAAGTGATTCTGACGTGGGATATGTGTTGGAAGTAGACTTTAAATATCCACAGGAACTTCATGATATACAAAATGATTTGCCATTATGCCCTTTGAATGAAATCGCGCCAGGTGATAAGTATACAAAATTGCTAACAACATTGAATGATAAAAATAAATACGTATTACATTATCTCAATTTTCAACAATGTGTTAAACTTGGTTTGATTGCATCACGTATACACAGAGTAATAGGTTATAAACAATCTAACTGGATAAATCCTTACATTGAACTCAACGCTCGTGAACGTATTGAAGATAAAACGAAATTTGGCCAAAATCTATGGAAGTTAATGAATAATTGTGTTTATGGAAAATTTATAGAGAATTTATAGAGAATGTAAAACGTTATAATTCATTTCATTTAGCTACCAGCTGGAAACGAGCGCGTAAATTGTTAGCTCGACAGACGTGTATAAGGTATGTGATTTTTGATGAAAATTTAATAGGTATAGAATTGGTCAGAGATGAAATATTGATGAATAAGCCAATATACATAGGACAAGCAATCCTGGATCTATCCAAACATAAAATGTATGATTTTTATTATGAAATTCTGAAGAAAAAATTGAAAGATGTAACTTTAATCTATACGGACACGGATGCTTTTCTCTTTGAATCTAGCTGCGATATATATGGATTTATGAAAACCAATATACATTTATTCGATACATCGAATTATCCAATGGATAATGTGTATGGTATTCCGTTAGCAAATAAGAAAATTTCAGGATTATTCAAGGATGAGCTAGCCGGTAGAGTGATGACTGAATATGTGGGATTGAAATCGAAATTATATTGTTATCGATATGATACTGAAGTGATTAAAAAATCAAAAGGTGTACCAAAAGATTCGATGAGATTCATAACCTTTGAACAATATCTCTCATGTATTACACATCCTGACACGATACATCGAAGCATGCAGACATGTTTCAGAAGTTATAAACATAATGTTCATACCATTGAATCTAATAAGATAGCTTTAAGTGGTATCGATACAAAACGATACATTCCCGATAATTCATTTTCAACATTAGCATGGGGACATTATGCTATAGAAAATTGTCAAGTGTAATTTTTCTTTTATTTTCTCAATAAAGCATAGATTCAGCTGAGTTAAAAGGTATTACTAGGCACATGATAATAACATATTACTGTATTTCAAAAAACAAAATAATTGAGTTTCAAGTATAATTGTAAAGTGTGTTACAACTGAGTTAAAAGGTATTACTAGGCACATCATAATACCATATTACTGTATTTCAAAAAACAAAATAATTGAGTTTCAAGTATAATTGTAGAGTGTGTTACAACTGAGTTAAAAGGTATTACTAGGCACATGATAATAACATATTACTGTATTTCAAAAAACGAAATAATTGAGTTTCAAGTATAATTGTAAAGTGTGTTACTAATTACATGATAATAACGTATTTACTTCATTTGAAAGATGACGTGTTCCTTTTTTTATGTTTACGTTAGGGGGGGAAGGAATATTTTTTCCTATTCATGTCGTTTTGAAATGTTAGATAGCAGAAATCAATGTAACCTTATTGATCTCTACAATTAAATGTTAATTCAACTATATTCATGTATGATTTTTTATTAAAATATATTTACTAATTATATCAAAATGTTATTATCATGTCTCCGTTAAGGGGAGAGGGGGGATTTATATATAATCAATGTGAACTAGCATGTACATTATGTTAAAGGCTCTTATTTCAACTATAATCATGTATGATATTTGTTTAACGTATATTACTAATTACATCAAATTGTAATTATCATGTTTACGTTAAGGGGAGGTGAATTTATATATACTCAATGTGAACTAGCATGTACGTTATGTTAAAATCTCTACAATTAAATAATAATTCAACTATAATCATGTATGATTTTTTTTAAAATAAAGTATAAAAATGTTATTATCATGTTTAAGTTAAGGAGATGTGAATTTATATATAATCAATGTGAACTAGCATAAACGTTATGTTACAGAAGATATCAGGAATCAATGTGAACAAAAAAAATAAAACACAATATATCATTAAAATTATATTTCTTTATTGAGTTGTGTGTTTTTTTATTTATACAATGTCCACCTCATTAATCCATTCACGGGTAGGAAATCCTAACCATTTCACCAGAATCCTATCACCACGTCGTCTGATAATCCTTTCAACTAAATACGTGTCTGGATATTGAGTTTTCTGTAATTCATAACCGTAGAATGCTCCTTCAATCAGTTTACCCTCCAGATCCTCGATGAGATAAGTCAATGGATGTGCCCTTTGCACTGTACGTATCCTAAAGACTTCAACACTCCAATTTGGTAGATAACCTTTCTCCATAACACCTTTATGCTTAGAAATCCTCACGTTGTCACCAACACGATGAAGTCTAGATCTTCGCTTCTCACGCAGACTTCTATCATATTTGTATACACTGAGGAGGAGAGAATTATCACGAACTTCTACAGGCTTCATACGAATCGTTCGATGGTAAGTATTATTGTATGTAAGAATAATTCTAGGTAGTATGTTTATCCATTGATATGAGCCTTGAACAATAAATTCCTTATGCAAATTCATTTTGATCGTTCTTATTAAACGTTCCACTGCATCAGCCTTAACGTGAGTGAATGTACTGTAATGATTAATATTATTACGATTCATTAGTTCGCGGAAATGTTTATTGTAAAACTCCCTTCCATTATCAGATTTAACATTCTTCGGTAACGATTACATTTCATTCAATATCTCCTCCATAGCAGTCGAAACGTTAATACCACTTTTATCACGTAATGGTCGTGCATAAGCCATCTTGGAATAAAAATTGCATGCAAGAAGAATATACTTATAATTCCTATTGTCTCTTGCATAATTAGACATGTCCATAAGATCTATTTGTACTAAATTGTTCATTCCTTTGCTTATGATCTTACGACGCAAAAATCGTCTTCTAGCTGGTGCATGTAGCTCGGTTGCAATGTGACGTTTTATCATGCTATAATTTTTGATGTTTTAAGTTCTGTAATAATTTCTTCTATCTCGGGTGAGTGATTCAAATTACCTGCATCCCTCGACGCAACTAATAATCTTAATCTGTTTATTATTTCATTCGGATCGTTCCAGTAGACGTAATCTAATTTTCTCTGCGGTATATGTTCTTTCCAACGTAAATCAAATCCAGTTCGATTACTAACAAGGGCACGAATGATATGACGATACTTGAACCCTCGATTTGCTCTTAAACGTCCATCTCTTGAGTAGCCGTGTCTGTAAACTTGAGTATTCTGTAAGATTTGTGAATACACGTCTAAATCATCATCTGTGTACGATGTCTTGCGAGGTAAACGTTTAAATAATAATTCATATAAGCCTGTTGTGGGTTCATACGTTTCTGTCCCTATCTGAATACCATCAGATTTAAACATAACTGTCTTGTTACCCAATTTATACTCATTATCCTCATAACGTATACTGTCCATGTCACTCGAACTAGCAGTTCGAACCTTGTGTAGATACTTTGACACGAGATCAGATCCGTTAGCATCATCTGTAGTTTCGTCGTCGTCGTCGTCGTCGTCGTCGTCTTGGTGTGCGTTCGCTATTACTTTCAATGGTTCGGTTACAGGTTGAAGAACTTCAGACATGACTCGTTGCGTTTCGAATTTCATTCCTTTGAGAGAACGTAACTTTTCTCTTATTGCCCTACTGTGACGGGCAATGGATTCCTTAAGTCTTATAGCTTCAGCATCCATATCGAAATGAATGTATAATTAATCAGCTACTGCCAATTTATATGAAACTATCAGTTCTATACTTAATATATGACCATCTTTAGCACGTCCGGCTGGCGCTGTAAACGATAGAATATCGCCAGTTTCAACTTTTGCAGGATATCTTTCAACTAATCTTCCGTTTATTGCAAACAATGTATCATTTACAGCATGCGGATGTACCGATGATACACGAGAGTACACTTCCATTTCCAGGAACTTTATAGTATTCGAGTCCCGATGTTAACGTATACCTTAAAAAGGGACCTCGAAACGGACGTGTTTGCAATGAAATTATGAGTTGTGCTTTCAATTGTTGTAACATAGTGTTTACAACATTTCTCATTCGTGTTTTCATAGTATGAATATCGTTATTTATAGTGATTAGTTTATTATCAAGTTCCGTTTGTCGTGCGGTTAATTCTTTCAATTCTTTTTCTACAGCTGTGGTAATAGTCTCGCTAGCGGATGTGATTGTTCTAGTTAACTGACCTTGTAATTCATTCTGTTTCCGTGTAATAGTATCGGCAATGTTTGTTATAGTCTCAGTTAAACCCGTTTGCAATTCATTGTGTTTCTGTATAAAGAAATGATTAACACAACTCATGGTTACTGCATCACTATCATCTATCGGATCGGCTAAATCCTTCAATCTCTTCATTCGAAATGATAGAGTTTCATTAGAGTCGTGAATTGGAATCCTGTCATCTACATATTTTTTATTAGGAACGTCGTGTTCGTGAAGGGGTTCCAACAGCGTTTTCATTCTTATACCATCTATAATGACATTATTTTCGGAATCACGTTTAAATGCATATTTACTTAAGTACTCCATTAAATTGTTGTATTGGATGTCGAGCGAATTTTGTATGTGAGCCCTAAGCATAGCTTCAAACTCGCCCATACGCTGATACGATGTCTGCTCGCTGAAGATCTGCATTCGATTCTCGACGTCAGCCGTATGCGTATCCACATAACGTTTAGTCGATGCATCGTCACCTTCTTCAGGGTCGTGAATATTGCACAATCGCTTTCCCTTGAATCGATAGTTTCCCGATCCATCTTTAGTTATGATATATCGATTGAACACACCCCTAGAGGGTATGATTCTTCGGGATCCGAACGTGTCGATACTCATTGCTTAAGTGATGGATTATTCTATTTATTCATTCTGATAAAGCGATCAAAACCATGACGGTAGCGTCCCTCGTTCAATGGATATTCTGGTACTATAACAACAAAGGATCGTTCATCACTCTCCCATATATGTTTACACATATCCTTAAATTCATCATAGGACATATTGGTATTTACATAATCTTCGTATATATGTTTTACATTGAGATCATCCTGTCTAAAGAATATACTCATATTTGCATTATCTCTAATTAAATGTTTAGGTACTTTAGCATATGATTGTGCTAAATATATAGCATCGACATTACGATGTCTACCCATACTGTAATATGAAGCTATCTTACCCTGTTTTTCAATTATCACATCATCAAATTCGAGTATCGAATTTTCTCTAGCATCCGACGTTTGAATCACTTTTTCACCATCATCGAACGTAAATACACCTATATCGGGTATAGTTTTCAGTAACCTGAGTAAATATCGATATTTAGGTTGTTGCAACGATTTCGAGTATATGTAGAGGTTTTCGAATCTCAGACCATTCTCGTGAATAAGCAGGTTGAGTAAAACGTTAGTTTTTCCAGCATTTGAACTGCCCAGTATGAGCGCTCTAACGTTACTCGGAAACAACGTACCGTGTCGTCCTTTGCGAATGTCATCCTCGAAATCTAACACCTGTATGGGTAGTGTACACTTTTGCTTTACTATCTCCATATCGCGACTAATACTTATAAAGCATAAGTTTTGCCTTTTATTTCGTTCGTGATAAGGGCAATCTATGTAATTACTGGATTTAGCCAATCGTCATAGGAATCGTATACTTATAAAGTGCACGTTTTGCCTTTTTTTATTTCATAGTGAGACATGCGCTCTACACGTGCACGCAAAGGTTCGGGAATTCTTAATTCCTTGATTAATTCATTACCATTTGAGGCACATTTACCGGGTTATCGTTTCTGCGGTCCCGGAACGAAACTACATAAACGCTTGCAGAGAGGTGACTTACCGGTGAACGGGTTAGATTCAGCGTGTCTCGAGTGAGTGAGTGAGTGTGTGGCGTTTAAGGGCACGTCGACAACGAGGTCATTTGGGCCCCAAGTCAACACTAAAACCTAATAACTATAAAAATTTAGTTAAAAAGGTAAAACAGACATTAAAATCTAAAAGCTACACTAATCAAGCTAAAACGGTAAAATAAAATAAAAACATTCAACTATTAAAAGTACATAAAAAGTCATCCCAGTCAAAATAATTTAAAAGCTCTAAAATTTATAAATATAAAATTCAAGTCATACTTGTGTATTAAAACCGATTTTAAAAACAAACCGCAGTGCCTTATCCACGGCCACTGGGTCGTCACCTAAAATACTGGGCAAGTTAGCTCCCAAGTCTATTGACTGGCGAACGCGGGCGTACTGCGGGCAATCAAGCAGTACGTGCCGCACCGTGAGGCGTACTGTACACGGGGCACACACAGGGGCCGGTTCCCCTCTTAATAGATGGCCATGTGTCGCTCGTGTGTGCCCAATTCTCAGCCGAGTGAGTATCACTTCGGCTCGCCGGTTATCCCTGCAGGAATTTGGCCAGGGTTGTACGCTCTGCTTTATTGCCCGGAGTTGTGTGCCTTCCAAAGCTGTCCAGGAGTGTTGCCAAGCAGATAGTAGTTGGCGACGGAAAAAACGTTGCACGTCCTGGAATGGCACCGTAGTTGTTAAGCTCCGGGGCAAACGGCAAGCAGACTTAGCAGCCGCGTCCGCCTCCTCGTTCCCGGAAATCCCAACATGGCCTGGGGTCCAAGTAAAAACAAAATTGTATCCCCGATCGAGCATTTTCGAGATCTGGGTCTGTATTTTTAAAACCAGTGTGTGAGTGGCAGTGTGTTGTTGCAAGGCCTGAAGCGCACTCAGGCAGTCAGTGCAGACGATAAAAGAGCCAGGAGCTAACTTGCAAATAAAAAGGAGCAAATAAAAGATGGCATACAGTTCTGCGGAAAAAACTGAAGTGGAGTCCATAAGGCGAAATTTATGAGCCTCACCGTTAACGAAGAACGCGCAACCCGTAGCGTTACCTAACTGAGAACCGTCTGTAAAGACCGGAACATAGTTAGGGTAACAGCCCAGTAATTCGGCAAAAAGTTGTTGGAACACCGAATGTGGAGTAGCGAGTCTAGAATTGGTTGAAAGGGCGAGATCGAACTGCGCACGATTGAGCTGCCATGCAGGATAGGGGCAGATGGACGACCTCTCCACGCGAGGCATTCGGAGGCCATGCGAATGTATTAGATCCGGAAATCTTATTCCCACGGGGCGTGTATGAGAACCAGGGCGCATATAACGGTGGACTAAATCTGGACACAGAACTGGTTTAAAACAAGGATGATTGTGATAACTTGCCAACTTCGAAACGTATGAGCAGAGTAACGGTGAGCGCCGAATATGGAGTGGAGGTTCGCCTGAGTCTGCATACAGGCAGTCGACTCGACTAGTGCGGAAAGCTCCTGTGGCAAGGCGGATGCCAGTATGATGCACGGTGTCTAAAAGGCGAAGTTTAGAGGCGGTCGCTGCGCCATAAATAAAACTGCCATAGTCCAGCTTGGACCGAACCAGAGAGCGGTACAGCCTCAACATTACCGTGCGATCGCCCCCCCAAGATGCTCCAGATAATACCTTCAGCACCCGAAGAGAACGATCGCAAAAGGCTCGAAGGTGACTAATGTGGTGCTCCCAATTTAGTTGTCGGTCCAAGTAGAGGCCCAAGAACTTCAGGTGCGAGACAAATGGCAGGGGTGTGCCGTTCAAATGAAGATCAGGAGGCGGGTGAATACCTCGTAGGCGGTGAAAGTGGATACACTGGGTCTTCGCAGCTGAAAAGCGGAAACCGTTTTGTAGCGCCCAAGCTGCTAGCTGGGTGATGGTCAGCTGCAGTTGGCGCTCAATGTGATCTATGTTGGCTGACCTATAATAATGTGCGAAGTCGTCAACATAGAGTGATGTTGGAATTCCGCTTCGAACGGCACTAGTGATGCCATTGATAGCTACGGCAAAAAGTGCGACGCTTAAAATCGACCCTTGAGGTACGCCGTTCTCCTGTATCCGCTCCGAGGATACTGTGTTTCCTATGCGCACACGAAAACGGCGAAGTCTTAAAAAATTGCATAGGAAATCTGGTAGATGACCACGCATACCGTAACCATGTAGGTTACGGAGTATGCCGTACCGCCAGGTGGTGTCATAGGCCTTCTCCAAGTCGAGGAACACGCCCACGGCGTGCTGTTTCAGCAGAAAGGCATCGGAAATATACCCCTCTAGGCGTGTTAGATTATCGACACTTGAACGATGGCGACGAAAACCGCATTGTAAGTTGGACAGATGGTTATGTTTTTCTAGCCACCAATTTAACCGAGCGCTTACCATTCGCTCCAACGTCTTACAGATGACGCTCGTTAGGCAAATGGGGCGGTAGCTAGATGGAAGCGTGCGGTCCTTTCCGGGTCGAGGGATGGGGATGACAATACCCTCTCGCCAGGAGGAAGGGAAAACCCGCTCATGCCAAATGCGGTTATAGATGTTTAAGAGGAAACTTAGCGCCTCAGATGGAAGATGTAGCAGCGTCTGTCGGTGTACGTCATCGGGACCTGGAGAGGAATCCTTTGCTAACGCCAGAGAATGGGCGAGCTCGGCTGCTGTAAAGGGTTGGTTGTACGGCTCGGTGCAGTCACTATTAAAATTAAGTGGTACCCGCTCCGCCTTTTCCTTAATAGGCAGGAAGAGAGCGTCATAGCCGGCAGTTTGGCTCGTGGCAGCAAATGTGGTAGCTAGGGCTTCAGCTATGTCCTGCTCGGTGGTGCACATGGATCCGTTGATGGCAAGGCCGGGAATTACCGTCCGGCGATACTTGCCATACATCCGCCGAACAGCTGACCATACTTGTTGGGTAGAGCTGCGCCGGGAAAGCGAAGACACAAATGCTTCCCAAGATTTACGCTTTGCGTTGCGCAGTATAAAGCGTGCCCTAGCCCGAGAACGTTTGAAGGCGACGAAGTTCGCTTCTGTCGGGTGCCGCTGAAAAATGCGCAAAGCACGTTTGCGTGCTTTGACAGCCAAACTACATTCCTCGGACCACCACGGTACAGGAATACGACGTGGTGTAGGTGAGCCTCGAGGAATGCTGGATTCTGCTGCGAGCAGGATCGAGCAAGTAAAATATTCGACCATTTCGTCGATGGTGTCGAAACCATCGTCGATGAGGTGTATGAGGGATTGGAATTTTCCCCAGTTAGCTTTGGAAATAATCCAGCGAGGATGTCGAGAAGGTACACATTGGCGGCCAGAAAAATGAATGTTAATGGGGTAATGATCACTGCCAAAGAGGTCGGAAAGTACTGACCACTCAAGTAGTGGTACTAATGACGGACTGCAGAAAGAAAGGTCTAGTACGGAATGTATACCATAAGCGGATGATAGGAATGTCGGGTCACCAGTATTTAGCAGAAGCAGGTCAGACTTATCGAAGACGTCTACGAGGAGGCATCCACGGGCGTCATCAGGGTCTGATCCCCAGAGCGTGTGCTTGGCATTCAAATCTCCCACAAGGAGTAGTGGTGAGGGGAGCTGAGCCACTAGAGCTAGAAGATCCCGCTCTGTAACTATACTGAGCGGCGGCAGGTACATATTACAGATGGTAAAACTGATGCTCTCCAGCTGTATCCGGACGGCCACAGCTTGCAATGGTGTGGTGAGAGGAACGTGGGCGGCGGAAATGTTAGGCGCCACTAAGGTAGCAACGCCACCGCTTGCACGCATACCTGCAAGAGAATCGCTTCTAAATGCCGAAAAAGAGTGAAGGTGTAACGAGTGATTGGGATGTAAGTGGGTTTCCTGGAGGCAAATTATTGACGGTGACCGCTGAGAAACTAAATGTTGTAGGTCTTGAGCACGAGCTCGAAAACCATTGACATTCCACTGGATTTTTTCCATGAGGAGTTTTTAATGGGCCGTTTTAACCTTTTTCTTGACCTTGGCTGACCTGGGCCCTACGATTCGAAAATCGTTAGCCTCCTGTGACTCCGCTGATGATCGGGAGTCAGAACTCCTACGGCTCGTAGAACGAGACCGGGATCTAACAGAAGGCGAACGACTTCGCGATCTATGTTGTGGTCGGGATCGGTTTTTCGCAATTACTACGGGATGGTTGTTACCCGCTGATGGCTTGGTGGCTGGAGTCTGTACAGCTGAAGCGGAGGCTGTGCTGGTGGATACACAAACAGTCTGAGACGTGGGTTTAACGGCTAGAAAGTCAGTCTGCGTGGATGCGTGGACGACAGGGACGTGTTGAACAGCAACAGTGGTATTAGGAGTACGGCGAGCTGCTGATACATATCCAGTAGTAGTGGTAGCAGGCTTCAGTTGTTCGAAGCGCCGTCGTGCCTCTGGAAAAGTCAGGCGTTCTTTGACACGTAGCTCCTGAATGCTTTTTTCGTCCATGAATCTAGGACACTGTCGCGAGCTGGAGGGATGACTACCGCCACAGTTCACGCAGCAAGGTGTTCGGCTGCAGTTTGGGTCGTCGTGTTTAGCTAGGCCACATTGCTCACAAAGAGCAGGATTGGTACACGCAACCTTAGTATGTCCGAACCGCTGACATTGGAAACAGCGCATGGGGTTCGGGACATACTGGCGGACACTCGCACGCTCATAGCCGCAATAGATGTACTCGGGTAACTTAGTCCCAGCAAAAGTTAGAAAAACCGTACGTAGTGGGTACTCCTTGCCATCTTGCTTTCGTGTTAGCCGGTACGCCTGACAAACGAGTTGGTCGGAGAGGCAACTTACTATTTCTTCATTTGCTAGACCATCTAAACTGGAGGTGGTGACTACTCCTCTGCAGGTATTGAGCGTTTTGTGTGGGGCTACCCGGATAGGGTAGGAGCCTAACAAAGACGCTTTCTGCAGTTTTTTAGATTGGTCCGCTGTTGTGGTCTCTAATAGTAAGCTGCCGTCTCGGAGACGGGTAGCGTTTTTCACAGGACCACTGATCTTATCGAGCTCACGTTTAATATAAAATGGACTAATATCCTTAAAGGTTTTGCCATCACATGCCAAGGTCATCAACAAATAAGGGTCAATGAAGGAGGTTTTGCGCGGAGACATAATGATATAGACCCCCATCCGGAACCGTCGGCGTCAGCCTGCCATCCGGGGGTTAAAGAAAGAAAGACACCGAATCTTCACGGTCTGTGCCGTCATGGGGACCCCACCCATGACCGATCTCATTTGTACTTCAGAAAAGCTACCCTTCAATATCCACTGCTTGTCCGTATGGGTAAACCGTTCACCACGCACACCCCGGCTTTATGCCCCTACCACAGGAAAAACCGCCTGTGGCTCCCCACTTTAGGCCGCGCTGCGCATAAAGGGCACACGCGGATTCAGGGGACTTGTGGTTGATTACACCGGGGTTCCGTCAGCGGTAACACGTCCGGTCCGTGATACTAACCCAACGGCAAAACGCGGCCGTCGGGAGATTACCACAGACCGGGCCCTCAAGGAGCTACGTGGGTGTACTTGACGGTGTGGACGGGCTCCGCACCTAAGGCTACACATAGGGGCAGTGCGAAGGGTCCGCTCAACCTTCACTTTTGAGACCTCCGGAGAGCACACATGTCGGAAGCCGCGCTGAAAACCGTGGGACAGAACCACGGAGATAGGAAAGATCCCTGCTGGTGAGACAGGAGTTATAAACCTAAGACCTTAATTGCTAATAATTATAATAAAAAACTAGAAGGGGAAGAAGGTGATGCTTACTGACAAGCAGTAGCTACACGTGGCACAGTTGATGGAGATGAAGGGGATGAATTGAGGGTGAATGGCTAGGGACCCCGGGATCGCCAATCCCGTACCTACCGTAGTAGGTCCCTGGGGGAAAATACCAGAGCCTCTTCTGCCAGTTTTCGGGGTTACTGATGGGCCTTCTCGGCAGCCGTAGCGGTCGTGGGGTACACCAAGTCCCCACCGTACATCACCCCATCAGTCAGTCCCCTACTTCCTGTTGCCCACCCCTCGGGACGAGGACCGCAGAGGTTGGATTTTGAGGGGCGCGTGTCTCGATCACGTTCGGGCTTACGCAGAGAGTACTGATACAGAATCTCGTCGTGTAGCCGATAAGGTGTTGGTAGAGAAAGCTTGGAGACGTGTAAAGTCTGCCGACGCTTATTTGGGCGAACGACTTGCAGCTCGACTTGTGACTACACTTATGAAGGGTAAATTGGCAGCGGGCGCTGGTATGCGTAAACGTCGCAACAAGAGAGGTGGTTTCTTACCTTTGCTACCACTTTTAGCAGCTCTAGGTGCAGATGGTGGTCTAGCTGGAGGTGCTGCTCAGATTGCTACGGCTGTCAATAAGAAACGTTCGGATGCAAAACAACTTGCGGAATTAACACGTCACAACGAGCGTATGGAATCTTTGGCACAGGGCAAAGGTCTTCGCCGTAAGAGACGTCGTAAGGTTAGAGGATTGTATCTTCGATCAAAAAACTTGGGGCGAGGCCTATATTTATCCCGGAAAAAGCCCTGAGTGCTACCGAGATCGATTCGTATGCACGACGTCTACACATTACACATTTTAGAGGTGTCTACATGATCGATAAACTCCCTCCACGTCCTCGATACTATGAGAGAATAGTAGTGAATCTGGATACATCAAATAATCCTGGTACACATTGGATTGCTGTACGTAAGGATGGTGACGTTGCCTACTACTTTGACAGTTTCGGCGATCTGAGACCTCCGGAAGAGATAGAAACATACCTTTCGGTGTCAAGCTCCTATACAATACGACGAGATTTCAAGAATTCGATTCTGTGATTTGCGGTCACTTGTGCCTTCAGTTTCTCCTCGATGAGTTACACGATCACCGTGAGTGGTAGTGATACCAGCTTCTCTACATTTTTAAATCCACCATTACATCTGGATCCTAACGGACATTACGAGATAGCTCTATCGAATTTTGAGACTTTTTACTCGATTCCGAATGTGGACGAGAGTAACAATCTATTCCATTACGTTCGCGATGGAAAAGTCGAACGTATAGTAATTCCACCGGGTACTTATGAATTGGATGATATCGCCAGGTTGATCAAGGATGTTCTCGACATCGGTGACGACTTTATTCTACGTGCTAATAATAACACCATGAAATCATAAATTCAATCTCCCTATATTATCGACTTTAGTCGTGAGAGATCTATTGCTCCTCTTCTCGGTTTCACCTCTAAACAGAGGGTACCGGCGAACGTGCTGACCGAGTCTAATGATTTGGTTAACATATTCAAGGTCAGCATCATACGTATCGAGTGTAGTCTTGCAACGGGATCTTTCATCAATGGTAAAAGTGGTCATTCTCTGTATGAATTTTTCCCATCGGTACCTCCAGGTTATCATATCTCGCAGGAACCATCAAGTCCTATATATTTACCAATCATCGATACGAATCTCATTGATCATCTCGACATTAGAGTGGTAGACCAGAACGGCGATAAGTTAGATTTCAGGAACGAAACCATCACTGTACGATTGCACATACGTCGTATTGGTTATAAGTTTTAAGAGACGATGCTATATTAAAAAACATCTCTCGAGATTGAACTCTACTCGATCATGGACCCGCAAGCTAATCACATCGTCTAATCGAAAATTTCTCGCTAACTTGGGCTTCAAGCTTCTATGATGGATGTGTTGGACGTGACCGGGATTCCGACCTTTGATGATAAGATCAGTAAGGAGGAAGAACACGTATTCCTACCGTACAATACCTCAGCTCTCGATGTGAACGATGAAATTAGAATTCCATGTCAAGCTGAAGATTTGTACACGCTTCCTAGTAGAAGTTATCTCTACATTGAGGGGAATCTCACTAAACCCGACGGCACCGTCGCCACATCGAAATTGAGTAACAATGCTATGGCATTCCTATTCGATGAGATTCGTCTGGATATGAATGGGCCGACTATTGATAGAACTAGGAATCCGGGCATTTCATCAACGATGCGTAACTATGCCGCACTGAATGAACTGGAATCGAATCGTTTACTAAATTCTGGATGGATCTATCCAGGAGGTGTGGTAGACATCGTGAATACATCGAATGGTATCTTAAATGCTATCGTTCCTCTTTCGATGTTGCTGGGTTTCGCCGACGATCACAAGGAGGTCATACTTAATAGCAAGTTTGAACTTTTTCTCATTAGATCTAAGGATTCTAATAATTGTATCATTGGAAACGATCCTACAACCATACAACTAACTAGACTCGAATGGAGGATGCCTGTACTTCGACTTTCAGATTCTGAACGAGTTGATAAACTTAAACTCGTCAAATCGGATAAACCTCTACACGTCGCATTTCGAACCTTGGATCTTCACACTCAACCTGCTGTACCTCAAACTAAAGCGTTCACATGGAACATTGCAACCACGACTAAACTTGAAAAACCACGTTTCGTCATAGTCGGTGCACAAGTGGATAGATTGAATCATCTCGCTAAGAATGCTTCTCTATTTGATAATTGTAATATCACCAATCTGAAACTTTATCTCAACAGTGAATCTTACCCCTATCACGATATGATTTTGGATTTCGCCAATTCGAAATTTTCATCTCTGTATGACCAATATTCCAAATTTCAATCATCCTACTATGGAAAGGAGAATTACCCTCTTTTGAAAAGGAACGACTTTCTGAAATATGCACCGCTATTCGTCATCGATTGCTCTCATCAACCTGAGGATACTGTGACGGGGGCAGTGAATGTCAGATTGGAAGTTCAAGCATCGTCAAATTTTCCTGCACAAGCTTCATTATTCTGTTTAATTATTCATGATAAATTATTCACTTATAAACCATTAACTCATGTTGTACAATCTATCATATAGGTGTAATAAATAAAACATTACAAATTCAAATTATCTTTTTATTGACTTTAACATACATCTCCAATATCCTCTTCCTTGCACTCCTGCTTTTTGCATCATATGAACATAATGATTTATGAATATCATACAATTGATATAAATTTCTTTCAATATATGGAATTAGTCTTTTAAGTCCATTGAATGCAGTACTATTCAGATTTATACTGCCCACATTTAAACATGTATTCACAAACGTTATTTCTTTCATCTTATTCATTCATAACATTATATTAAATGCATATATTATATTTTCACTGTACGGTGCACATGGTTGCTTACCATCTTTCAGATACGTATCCAAAACACACAAATTTGACATTATTACCTCCCAATCCTCTTTTGTAATATACACAAACGTATCGTCATGTGTGGCTTTAATGTAAATTTATGGGAGTTCATTGTATAATCCTATGTTCACACAAAAGTCAATGCTGATGGAGATGTCGTTATCGTTCATGCACACACTATTTACCATCACTCGCATATTCTTCCTCTACTTCTTCTGCGAAGGGTGTGAAGGGTTCGAACATCATTATGATGAAACTGTCTTGATCGAACGTCTTCTTTGCTTTGACGATTCTCGGTTTGCAGTTCGTCTTCTTCTTTTTCTTGTCTCCTTTCTTATTGGATCTGCGGACATACACGAACTATGTCTCAACATCGAGAATATTTAATACACTTGTTAACGTAAAACTCTTATTATTTTATACTCACTTTTCTATGACTTCCTCCTCAGATTTCGATGTACCGATATCCTTAAACGGACGATCATTGTACGGACCGCACACATCTTCACCTTGATCCTGTTCGGACTGGCATGCCACATCTTCACTTTGGGCTTTACTGAAATAAACATATTTATCATTAGTTTTCTAACACATAACAACACTTTCACGTTAACACTCAATTATAATTCTACTTACCCGAGATACACTTTACAATTCTTTCCGCATTGAGCATAAGATGTGATCGAATCATGATGGGAAGGATTCTTGCAAATCACTTGATGCATCTTCCCATCACACGTTTCATCGTGATGCTCAACCCAATGCTTTTGCAAATCTTCTAAATTGCGTAGATTCTCCCAGAATCTGGTATCACTTTCAATGATAGGAGTTGTTGTTCCACTCATCTTGACGTTGCGATGTAAAGTGAGAATGCATTCGTTCCCGAGTGAGCAGATGGGTGATGAAACGTGATCATACCTGTCCCCCCTCCCCATCCTCTCGTCGATTGTACTTAACGTATGGAGGGTTTGTGTGAAGTGAGGACGCGTTCGTTCCCGAGCTAGCGGAGACAGCATGAAACCTGTTAAATCGAATTTACTATATTACCGTTTTATCCCGTTCCCCCCTTCCACCCTCTCGTCGCTTGTACTGGAGGAGGACTAGTGTTTATCCTGGCGTACATGAATGAGTATCGAACCAATGACTCTATATTCATATATATATGAATCCTCCCGAGAGAACTCAATTTTCATAGATGCATATTTATACACCCACACATACACACATATGCACAAATCTTGGGGAATGACAACACGTCATCACCCTTATACTTCAATGTGGAACAGATTTATATTTTCTCATACCTCGATGTGGGAATGGAATTTAGCCTTTTTCTTAACCTTACATCGCTCTTAGATACATAGCTCAAGGTTGGATTCTGGTTAGGGAACATCCCTTACCAGAATGTCTTATTACATTTATTTCATAAATCTCTCCCAGTACACCTACCTAATCATTCTCTCGATATTCTTTTATCTAAAGAATAGCGATACTGCATCATATATCATACACTAAACGTAATAGATATCAAACCCTAGACTCGATATTCATACATGAGAGTTTAAGCACAGACATCGAAGAATTACTATCAACACATTTAATTCAAACATCCCCCGCCGAACCCCATATCGAACCCTAGACTCGATATTCATACATGAGAGTTTAAGCACACACATCGAAAAGAATTATTATCAACACATTTAATTCAAACACCCCCGGAACCACGTTACCCATCCACCCATCACACATCACACACACACACATCATCATCATCATCATCACCCCCTCAAACACATCTCACTGCACAGGGGAGAACGGCACTACGCCAACACTCCGCTTCTTTTACACCTCGATATTCACACATGAGAGTTCTAAATCAATGAGCATTCTACATCACTCATATATTAACACAGAGAGTTCAGCATCATATCTACACTGTGCTGATTCTCTCAATTCCATACTACTGTCGTACATAACAGTCCATGTAAGGTAAGTAGTTTCCAGTTTAAATTACTACAAAAATAGCTTCCTTAAATTACAGCTATTTTGTAATTTTCATTCGATTTCCATGAGTTCATATAAAACAACAGTAAGCCAAAATTAAACACCATTAATATTATGTGATTTGTTCAATATATAAGCTTTGTTCTGGAGGTGGAGTTAATTTAGTCCATATAATTAGCTGTCATCAAAGACAGAAATATTTAAACAATTGCTTGTTAGCTTTATAGATATATCTCTTTGCATGTTGTCACATATCTTTAATTCTCATGCTGTTTGTACTAACATGTGTACAACAAACTTATACACGAAGATTTTCAAAAGAATTCTTGCATCTCAGACTACATTTTAGATGAAACATTTGTGCATTTCAGCCACATTACTCTTCCTGGATTAAGTAATCTAAAATATATGAATTTTTATAAGGATGTATTTGCGATGTTTGGTGGCAGCATCTGTTTTTGATAATGATATACTGTTTGCTTTGTGTACTACATGCTTTGCTGTCATTCTAACACAAGTATGTGAATTTTTGGATATACCACAAGTGTGGCTGTGGATCTGTAGAGAATTCAATTCTCTTTGATTTCTGTAGAATTTCTTTGTTTATAATTGGCATTATCAGCGTTTACATAAAATATGGGGACTTAAATTAAATTCTTTGGATAACATGCTTGGATATGAACTTTTATAAAGTTTTTCTTTAAATTGCAATGATATTTTGAAGGATTAGGTTCTCTCTCATAAATTCAGTTTGTTCTTTCTTGTATAATGCAGTAATCACTATGTAATATTGTACACACTACACCAAATAATGTACCTGAGTAGCCATCTTAGAAGAGATATAGTCGGATTATAATTGATATTGTAAAAGCTTTAAAAAGTTTTAAGTGCATTTGTGCATTGCAAGAAATTATTAAAATGTCATTGTGCCATCATCATTATATGCCATTTTTACAATTATTTCCAGTATTCCACTTATTCTTAAAATATGTGCAATGTTAGTTGCAGCTAGGAGCATGAGCTCAAATTAGTAAAGCATCATAATAAGCAATAGGTAGGGGTGGTGATATTAAGCATTTTGATTCTTACATTTAGCACTTGGTAGCATTTATAGATTTGCAATTTAGCATCTTATAGCATTTTGAAGAAAGTTTGAGTTGATTTTGTTAAATGATGAATATTAATATTCTTTATATGAAATTTAAAACACATTTATGGAGGTTTATTAACGATGGTGAGTTAAAAGTGCATAAAGTGTCAATTTATTTCACATTAATATAGGTTAAAGCAATACACAGAAATATAAAACACTGTCTTACAGACTAAAGCATATTCATAACACAAAAAAGAAAAATCCATACTGATGTAGAACACAATAAAAAGAAAATGCACTAAATTAGCCTAGTTTGTGATTCAGTAATGCTGTTGAATGAAAGAACTGAACATATTTCAAAAAGTTGCTCTGTTATTTCAGTCCTCCTGTCACTTACAGTCAAATTATATTTACTGAAATGTCGTTCAGCATCTACACTGTTGATAGCATCCCAAGAACATTGCAGAGCTACTCGTACGAACTCTGGGTATTTGATCTTAACAGCCAACATGCGTTACATGCAGTAATGCAAAGCCACATAGTTTTGAAAAGCAGATATAGCCACACCTAAATAATGCACTTATTCTTTCATTCCATTGAACAGATAAAGAATTTTGGACTGTCAAAAGAAATAATGCTTAGGTGTGTAAGCATTTTAATTAGACCTATTAATGACTCACAGTTCCAGCACTTTCACAGCACAATTAAGACCACAAACAGCAGTAATGCTTCTGAGTGTAACCTTTCATTGATTTACTTATGTGACACACATTCAGTTGTATGTCATAGCCTGAGAGGTTTACACTATGCAGCACTCCTGGACAGCTTTGGAAGGCACACAACTCCGGGCAGTAAAGGAGAGCGTACAACCCTGGCTAACTTCCTGCAGGGATAACCGGCGAGCCGAGGTGATACTCACCCGGCTGAGAATTGGGCACAAATTGCGATGTGAGGTAATGGAAACGTCTTTACAGTACGCACGGAGAAAGTTATCAGTGTTTAGGTGTTTATTGTGATAAATGCCTGAACCTGTTACGCAGGTCACATTTAATGTTTCCGCAAACTGATCACTGTAACAGTTGAAGAGGTTCTCTTGGTTACATTTTATTGCCACATTTAAATATCGTACACCTGTACAGTGCTGAAACCAGAAATGTATGGTGCTCCAGCAACGCTATAGCAGCATAAATGAAATCCAGAAATTCTGTGGAGAGTAGGGAATAAAAATAAACATAAATCGAAAGTTAAATTTACATATATATAAAAGAAATATCTTGGAAGGAAATTACAATAAACCGAGAGCACTGGTATTATGGTAGAAGGTTTTGCCATTGCATTTAAAGTTTAAAATTTGTAGTTCGTTTTCACATCCTTCTGGAAAAGCACAATAAAATTACCAAAAGGCTGTGAAGATAAAGAACGAAACACTTTTGAAACACAGGCATTGCAACTACCACGGCGATTTCATAAACGTTATAAATATGTACATCAAAAGAAATAATGCCCATATTTTCTTGTAGTTGTCCTACTGTGTATTACAATGTTCAGTACAAAATATTACACTATGTTATACAACATCATATAACACTACTGCTAGTACTACTACTATTATTATATAACATTACTATTACTATTATTATATAACGTTACTGTTACTATTATTATATAACATTACTGTTACTATTATTATATAACATTACTGTTACTATTATTATATAACATTACTATTACTGTTATTATATAACATTACTGTTACTATTATTATATAACATTACTATTACTGTTATTATATAACATTACTATTACTGTTATTATATAACATTACTATTACTGTTATTATATAACATTACTGTTACTATTATTATATAACGTTACTGTTACTATTATTATATAACATTACTGTTACTATTATTATATAACATTACTGTTACTATTATTATATAACATTACTGTTACTATTATTATATAACATTACTGTTACTATTATTATATAACATTACTGTTACTATTATTATATAACGTTACTATTACTATTATTATATAACATTACTGTTACTATTATTATATAACATTACTGTTACTATTATTATATAACATTACTGTTACTATTATTATATAACATTACTATTACTATTATTATATAACATTACTATTACTATTATTATATAACATTACTGTTACTATTATTATATAACATTACTGTTACTATTATTATATAACATTACTATTACTATTATTATATAACATTACTATTACTATTATTATATAACATTACTGTTACTATTATTATATAACATTACTATTACTATTATTATATAACATTACTATTACTATTATTATATAACATTACTGTTACTATTATTATATAACATTACTGTTACTATTATTATATAACATTACTATTACTATTATTATATAACATTACTATTACTATTATTATATAACATTACTGTTACTATTATTATATAACATTACTATTACTATTATTATATAACGTTACTATTACTATTATTATATAACATTACTGTTACTATTATTATATAACATTACTGTTACTATTATTATATAACATTACTGTTACTATTATTATATAACATTACTATTACTATTATTATATAACGTTACTATTACTATTATTATATAACATTACTGTTACTATTATTATATAACATTACTGTTACTATTATTATATAACGTTACTATTACTATTATTATATAACGTTACTGTTACTATTATTATATAACGTTACTGTTACTATTATTATATAACATTACTGTTACTATTATTATATAACGTTACTGTTACTATTATTATATAACATTACTGTTACTATTATTATATAACATTACTATTACTATTATTATATAACGTTACTGTTACTATTATTATATAACATTACTATTACTATTATTATATAACATTACTGTTACTATTATTATATAACATTACTGTTACTATTATTATATAACATTACTGTTACTATTATTATATAACGTTACTGTTACTATTATTATATAACATTACTGTTACTATTATTATATAACATTACTATTACTATTATTATATAACGTTACTGTTACTATTATTATATAACATTACTATTACTATTATTATATAACATTACTGTTACTATTATTATATAACATTACTGTTACTATTATTATATAACATTACTGTTACTATTATTATATAACATTACTGTTACTATTATTATATAACGTTACTGTTACTATTATTACATAACGTTACTCTTACTATTATTATATAACGTTACTGTTACTATTATTATATAACGTTACTGTTACTATTATTATATAACATTACTATTACTATTATTATATAACATTACTGTTACTATTATTATATAACATTACTGTTACTATTATTATATAACATTACTATTACTATTATTATATAACATTACTATTACTATTATTATATAACATTACTATTACTATTATTATATAACGTTACTGTTACTATTATTATATAACATTACTGTTACTATTATTATATAACATTACTATTACTATTATTATATAACATTACTATTACTATTATTATATAACGTTACTGTTACTATTATTATATAACATTACTGTTACTATTATTATATAACATTACTATTACTATTATTATATAACGTTACTATTACTATTATTATATAACATTACTGTTACTATTATTATATAACATTACTGTTACTATTATTATATAACGTTACTGTTACTATTATTATATAACATTACTGTTACTATTATTATATAACATTACTATTACTATTATTATATAACGTTACTGTTACTATTATTATATAACATTACTGTTACTATTATTATATAACATTACTATTACTATTATTATATAACGTTACTATTACTATTATTATATAACATTACTGTTACTATTATTATATAACATTACTGTTACTATTATTATATAACGTTACTGTTACTATTATTATATAACATTACTATTACTATTATTATATAACATTACTATTACTATTATTATATAACATTACTATTACTATTATTATATAACATTACTACTACTATATATAACAACACTACTACTATATATAATAATACTTATACTTATATAACAATACATTAGAAACGAACCAGCAACTCCTTAACAAACAAAATGTGCTATATAACCGCTCCGAGAAGCTGTAATTAACATTAAAATACATTAGAAACGAACCAGCAACTACTTAACAAACAAAATGTGCTATATAACCGCTCCTAGAAGCTGTAATTAACATTAAAATACATTAGAAACGAACCAGCAACTCCTTAACAAACAAAATGTGCTATATAACCGCTCCGAGAAGGTGTAATTAACATTAAAATACATTAGAAACGAACCAGCAACTCCTTAACAAACAAAATGTGCTATATAACCGCTCCGAGAAGTTGTAATTAACATTAAAATACATTACAAACGAACCAGCAACTACTTAACAAACAAAATGTGCTATATAACCGCTCCGAGAGGTTGTAACTAACATTAAAATACATTACAAACGAACCAGCAACTCCTTAACAAACAAAACATGCTATATAACCGCTCCGAGAAGTTGTAATTAACATTAAAATACATTAGAAACGAACCAGCAACTCCTTAACAAACAAAATGTGTGTAAGTACGAGACAATAAAGGTCTAGTATAAGTTGTATTGTTATATAACAGTCGTTGTATAAGTTGTATTGTTATATAACAGTCGTTGTGTAAGTTGTATTGTTATATAACAGTCTTTGTATAACTTGCATTGCTATATAACACTTATACTTATAGTATAATAATAAATAACGAGATTAATAAAGAAAATAAAAATCAATAACTACGAGGATATATGGGAGTACTTTTAGTGATAGTCAAATGTCTTAAAACTGCATGTCTGGATGACTGTCTTTGACATTACGTTCTATTTGCATGTACAAGAGCTAAAATATGAATAACCAGAAGGAAATATGCATATAAAGTACAATAGGTGATAGTCAAATGTTTTAAAACTGGTTGTCTACTTGAAGATTGAGGTCAGATTGTGAATTTCAATGCAGTTTAATACGTCACAAACAAAACCCTCTTGATATAACCTGTTTCAACATGTGCAGAGGACCACGTTAGTATTACATTTCCATATATAAGAATAAAAATAAATTTCTAAATTATAAGAAAATCAGCTTCAAGTTAGAGTTATTTAAGACTTATACTTATACAGCAATACCATTAATGTTCTGCCTATATTTTTGAGGAAATGCTACAAGATTATTGCAAATAATTAAAATGTATATACTTTAAAAGTAGCTCGGTAGTAAGCCTCTAACGAAGAATCAACTTAATATCTGAAATTACTGTTGCGTAGAGCACTTTAAATATTTAAAACATTTTTACAGAAGTGATAATTACTAAACCATTTCGTGTAAGAACACATACATTTACACGTAAAATTCAATTGAAACTCTAATTATATCGTTAAATTTCCTAAAAGATACCTTTATTATTTTAGATTTTGGAATTCTCAGTGTACATTCAAAATTTTAACACCTTTCCTGCATTGCCAAAACCTTCCCAACATCGATTACGGTAACAAACAGCACGTACGTATCGCAATATTCACAGGACGTGAACCGCCTCAGGAGCCAGAGATAACATCGCCAACTATCCATGTGAACAGACCCGTCTTCAACATTCAGAAGTTGGCAATGGACATGTGTGAGTTGACGTCATCCAACATGGCTAGTGGTTCATATTTGTGCATTTTAAGTGTATTTTAGCTATAATCGAGCTGTTTCGACGCTTCAAGACTGCGTTCCTACATAGCAGATGTGGTAAGTGTTGTGCTTTAGTTCATAAGTGTCTCTTTTATGTGTGTAATATGTGTAATTCGCGGTGTGCATGTCTCTTAACCTCTCGCGCCAAGCAGACGAATTCGCGGGAAAGCTACCAGACCAGGAGGAGACAGAAATAAAGTAATATCTACACAGGTAGGCGTTCCGGGACAGTGCTAACATTCACGCCTAGCCGGCATGTCTTCCTAGACGTATTGCAGTGACTTCGTGGTTTCTACCTACTCATATACGAGAGAAATCATGATTTTTTCTTGCAATACCTATAGGGGGCATGTTCGACTGTTGACGGGCGAGGATCCCTCCCGCCCGCCCTCATTCGTGTTTTTTCCTTGTAGAAACTATCTCCTGGCGCATGCGCACTGCCCTCTTTTATTGCCAACACAGTTCCGAGATACTAAATAGCCTTACCTCGGACAACTTTACCTTTGTCATCCCGCGGCGTCGTCTGCTAGGCTGACCTGTCGTTCGATATCTCGATCAGGCTCCGTCTGCACATCCAACTCTGGATGTGTTCGTTTGTAACGATACCTCCGTCCTACTGAGTGAAGCCGTCCTTACTTATTACTACTATTATTATATAACATTACTATTACTATTATTATATAACGTTACTATTACTATTATTATATAACATTACTATTACTATTATTATATAACATTACTATTACTATTATTATATAACATTACTATTACTATTATTATATAACGTTACTATTACTATTATTATATAACATTACTATTACTATTATTATATAACATTACTGTTACTATTATTATATAACATTACTGTTACTATTATTATATAACATTACTGTTACTATTATTATATAACGTTACTGTTACTATTATTATATAACATTACTGTTACTATTATTATATAACGTTACTGTTACTATTATTATATAACGTTACTATTACTATTATTATATAACATTACTATTACTATTATTATATAACATTACTGTTACTATTATTATATAACGTTACTATTACTATTATTATATAACATTACTATTACTATTATTATATAACATTACTATTACTATTATTATATAACGTTACTGTTACTATTATTATATAACATTACTATTACTATTATTATATAACATTACTGTTACTATTATTATATAACATTACTATTACTATTATTATATAACGTTACTATTACTATTATTATATAACATTACTATTACTATTATTATATAACATTACTATTACTATTATTATATAACGTTACTATTACTATTATTATATAACATTACTGTTACTATTATTATATAACATTACTATTACTATTATTATATAACGTTACTATTACTATTATTATATAACATTACTATTACTATTATTATATAACATTACTGTTACTATTATTATATAACATTACTATTACTATTATTATATAACGTTACTGTTACTATTATTATATAACATTACTATTACTATTATTATATAACGTTACTATTACTATTATTATATAACATTACTATTACTATTATTATATAACATTACTATTACTATTATTATATAACATTACTGTTACTATTATTATATAACATTACTATTACTATTATTATATAACGTTACTATTACTATTATTATATAACATTACTGTTACTATTATTATATAACGTTACTGTTACTATTATTATATAACATTACTGTTACTATTATTATATAACGTTACTATTACTATTATTATATAACATTACTATTACTATTATTATATAACATTACTATTACTATTATTATATAACATTACTGTTACTATTATTATATAACGTTACTATTACTATTATTATATAACATTACTATTACTATTATTATATAACATTACTATTACTATTATTATATAACATTACTGTTACTATTATTATATAACGTTACTATTACTATTATTATATAACATTACTGTTACTATTATTATATAACATTACTATTACTATTATTATATAACATTACTATTACTATTATTATATAACATTACTGTTACTATTATTATATAACGTTACTATTACTATTATTATATAACATTACTGTTACTATTATTATATAACGTTACTATTACTATTATTATATAACATTACTGTTACTATTATTATATAACATTACTATTACTATTATTATATAACATTACTGTTACTATTATTATATAACGTTACTATTACTATTATTATATAACATTACTGTTACTATTATTATATAACGTTACTGTTACTATTATTATATAACATTACTGTTACTATTATTATATAACGTTACTATTACTATTATTATATAACATTACTATTACTATTATTATATAACATTACTATTACTATTATTATATAACGTTACTATTACTATTATTATATAACATTACTATTACTATTATTATATAACATTACTGTTACTATTATTATATAACATTACTATTACTATTATTATATAACATTACTATTACTATTATTATATAACATTACTGTTACTATTATTATATAACGTTACTATTACTATTATCATATAACATTACTATTACTATTATTATATAACATTACTATTACTATTATTATATAACATTACTATTACTATTATTATATAACATTACTGTTACTATTATTATATAACGTTACTATTACTATTATTATATAACGTTACTATTACTATTATTATATAACGTTACTATTACTATTATTATATAACATTACTATTACTATTATTATATAACATTACTGTTACTATTATTATATAACATTACTGTTACTATTATTATATAACGTTACTATTACTATTATTATATAACGTTACTATTACTATTATTATATAACGTTACTATTACTATTATTATATAACGTTACTATTACTATTATTATATAACATTACTATTACTATTATTATATAACATTACTGTTACTATTATTATATAACGTTACTGTTACTATTATTATATAACGTTACTATTACTATTATTATATAACATTACTGTTACTATTATTATATAACGTTACTATTACTATTATTATATAACGTTACTATTACTATTATTATATAACATTACTGTTACTATTATTATATAACATTACTATTACTATTATTATATAACATTACTATTACTATTATTATATAACATTACTATTACTATTATTATATAACGTTACTATTACTATTATTATATAACGTTACTATTACTATTATTATATAACGTTACTATTACTATTATTATATAACATTACTGTTACTATTATTATATAACATTACTATTACTATTATTATATAACATTACTGTTACTATTATTATATAACGTTACTATTACTATTATTATATAACATTACTGTTACTATTATTATATAACATTACTATTACTATTATTATATAACATTACTATTACTATTATTATATAACATTACTGTTACTATTATTATATAACGTTACTATTACTATTATTATATAACATTACTGTTACTATTATTATATAACGTTACTATTACTATTATTATATAACGTTACTATTACTATTATTATATAACATTACTGTTACTATTATTATATAACATTACTATTACTATTATTATATAACATTACTATTACTATTATTATATAACATTACTGTTACTATTATTATATAACATTACTGTTACTATTATTATATAACATTACTGTTACTATTATTATATAACGTTACTATTACTATTATTATATAACGTTACTATTACTATTATTATATAACATTACTGTTACTATTATTATATAACGTTACTGTTACTATTATTATATAACATTACTGTTACTATTATTATATAACATTACTGTTACTATTATTATATAACATTACTGTTACTATTATTATATAACATTACTATTACTATTATTATATAACATTACTGTTACTATTATTATATAACGTTACTATTACTATTATTATATAACGTTACTATTACTATTATTATATAACGTTACTGTTACTATTATTATATAACATTACTGTTACTATTATTATATAACGTTACTGTTACTATTATTATATAACATTACTGTTACTATTATTATATAACGTTACTATTACTATTATTATATAACATTACTATTACTATTATTATATAACATTACTGTTACTATTATTATATAACATTACTGTTACTATTATTATATAACGTTACTATTACTATTATTATATAACGTTACTGTTACTATTATTATATAACATTACTGTTACTATTATTATATAACATTACTATTACTATTATTATATAACATTACTGTTACTATTATTATATAACGTTACTATTACTATTATTATATAACGTTACTATTACTATTATTATATAACATTACTATTACTATTATTATATAACGTTACTGTTACTATTATTATATAACGTTACTATTACTATTATTATATAACATTACTATTACTATTATTATATAACGTTACTATTACTATTATTATATAACGTTACTGTTACTATTATTATATAACATTACTGTTACTATTATTATATAACATTACTATTACTATTATTATATAACGTTACTGTTACTATTATTATATAACATTACTGTTACTATTATTATATAACATTACTATTACTATTATTATATAACATTACTATTACTATTATTATATAACATTACTATTACTATTATTATATAACATTACTGTTACTATTATTATATAACATTACTATTACTATTATTATATAACATTACTATTACTATTATTATATAACATTACTATTACTATTATTATATAACGTTACTATTACTATTATTATAAAACATTACTGTTACTATTATTATATAACCGCTCCGAGAAGTTGTAATTAACATTAAAATACATTAGAAACGAACCAGCAACTCCTTAACAAACAAAATGTGCTATATAACCGCTCCGAGAAGCTGTAATTAACATTAAAATACATTAGAAACGAACCAGCAACTACTTAACAAACAAAATGTGCTATATAACCGCTCCGAGAAGCTGTAATTAACATTAAAATATATTAGAAACGAACCAGCAACTCCTTAACAAACAAAATGTGCTATATAACCGCTCCGAGAAGTTGTAACTAACATTAAAATACATTAGAAACGAACCAGCAACTCCTTAACAAACAAAATGTGCTATATAACCGCTCCGAGAAGCTGTAATTAACATTAAAATACATTAGAAACGAACCAGCAACTCCTTAACAAACAAAATGTGTGTAAGTACGAGACAATAAAGGTCTAGTATAAGTTGTATTGTTATATAACAGTCGTTGTATAAGTTGTATTGTTATATAACAGTCGTTGTGTAAGTTGTATTGTTATATAACAGTCTTTGTATAACTTGCATTGCTATATAACACTTATACTTATAGTATAATAATAAATAACGAGATTAATAAAGAAAATAAAAATCAATAACTACGAGGATATATGGGAGTACTTTTAGTGATAGTCAAATGTCTTAAAACTGCATGTCTGGATGACTGTCTTTGACATTACGTTCTATTTGCATGTACAAGAGCTAAAATATGAATAACCAGAAGGAAATATGCATATAAAGTACAAGAGGTGATAGTCAAATGTTTTAAAACTGGTTGTCTACTTGAAGATTGAGGTCAGATTGTGAATTTCAATGCAGTTTAATACGTCACAAACAAAACCCTCTTGATATAACCTGTTTCAACATGTGCAGAGGACCACGTTAGTATTACATTTCCATATATAAGAATAAAAATAAATTTCTAAATTATAAGAAAATCAGCTTCAAGTTAGAGTTATTTAAGACTTATACTTATACAGCAATACCATTAATGTTCTGCCTATATTTTTGAGGAAATGCTACAAGATTATTGCAAATAATTAAAATGTATATACTTTAAAAGTAGCTCGGTAGTAAGCCTCTAACGAAGAATCAACTTAATATCTGAAATTACTGTTGCGTAGAGCACTTTAAATATTTAAAACATTTTTACAGAAGTGATAATTACTAAACCATTTCGTGTAAGAACACATACATTTACACGTAAAATTCAATTGAAACTCTAATTATATCGTTAAATTTCCTAAAAGATACCTTTATTATTTTAGATTTTGGAATTCTCAGTGTACATTCAAAATTTTAACACCTTTCCTGCATTGCCAAAACCTTCCCAACATCGATTACGGTAACAAACAGCACGTACGTATCGCAATATTCACAGGACGTGAACCGCCTCAGGAGCCAGAGAGAACATCGCCAACTATCCATCTGAACAGACCCGTCTTCAACATTCAGAAGTTGGCAATGGACATGTGTGAGTTGACGTCATCCAACATGGCTAGTGGTTCATATTTGTGCATTTTAAGTGTATTTTAGCTATAATCGAGCTGTTTCGACGCTTCAAGACTGCGTTCCTACATAGCAGATGTGGTAAGTGTTGTGCTTTAGCTCATAAGTGTCTCTTTTATGTGTGTAATATGTGTAATTCGCGGTGTGCATGTCTCTTAACCTCTCGCGCCAAGCAGACGAATTCGCGGGAAAGCTACCAGACCAGGAGGAGACAGAAATAAAGTAATATCTACACAGGTAGGCGTTCCGGGACAGTGCTAACATTCACGCCTAGCCGGCATGTCTTCCTAGACGTATTGCAGTGACTTCGTGGTTTCTACCTACTCATATACGAGAGAAATCATGATTTTTTCTTGCAATACCTATAGGGGGCATGTTCGACTGTTGACGGGCGAGGATCCCTCCCGCCCGCCCTCATTGGTGTTTTTTCCTTGTAGAAACTATCTCCTGGCGCATGCGCACTGCCCTCTTTTATTGCCAACACAGTTCCGAGATACTAAATAGCCTTACCTCGGACAACTTTACCTTTGTCATCCCGCGGCGTCGTCTGCTAGGCTGACCTGTCGTTCGATATCTCGATCAGGCTCCGTCTGCACATCCAACTCTGGATGTGTTCGTTTGTAACGATACCTCCGTCCTACTGAGTGAAGCCGTCCTTACTTATTACTACTACTATTATATAACATTACTATTACTATTATTATATAACGTTACTGTTACTATTATTATATAACGTTACTGTTACTATTATTATATAACATTACTGTTACTATTATTATATAACGTTACTGTTACTATTATTATATAACGTTACTGTTACTATTATTATATAACATTACTGTTACTATTATTATATAACGTTACTGTTACTATTATTATATAACATTACTGTTACTATTATTATATAACATTACTGTTACTATTATTATATAACATTACTGTTACTATTATTATATAACGTTACTGTTACTATTATTATATAACATTACTGTTACTATTATTATATAACGTTACTGTTACTATTATTATATAACGTTACTATTACTATTATTATATAACATTACTATTACTATTATTATATAACATTACTGTTACTATTATTATATAACGTTACTATTACTATTATTATATAACATTACTATTACTATTATTATATAACATTACTATTACTATTATTATATAACGTTACTGTTACTATTATTATATAACATTACTATTACTATTATTATATAACATTACTGTTACTATTATTATATAACATTACTATTACTATTATTATATAACGTTACTATTACTATTATTATATAACATTACTATTACTATTATTATATAACATTACTATTACTATTATTATATAACGTTACTATTACTATTATTATATAACATTACTGTTACTATTATTATATAACATTACTATTACTATTATTATATAACGTTACTATTACTATTATTATATAACATTACTATTACTATTATTATATAACATTACTGTTACTATTATTATATAACATTACTATTACTATTATTATATAACGTTACTGTTACTATTATTATATAACATTACTATTACTATTATTATATAACGTTACTATTACTATTATTATATAACATTACTATTACTATTATTATATAACATTACTATTACTATTATTATATAACATTACTGTTACTATTATTATATAACATTACTATTACTATTATTATATAACGTTACTATTACTATTATTATATAACATTACTGTTACTATTATTATATAACGTTACTGTTACTATTATTATATAACATTACTGTTACTATTATTATATAACGTTACTATTACTATTATTATATAACATTACTATTACTATTATTATATAACATTACTATTACTATTATTATATAACATTACTGTTACTATTATTATATAACGTTACTATTACTATTATTATATAACATTACTATTACTATTATTATATAACATTACTATTACTATTATTATATAACATTACTGTTACTATTATTATATAACGTTACTATTACTATTATTATATAACATTACTGTTACTATTATTATATAACATTACTATTACTATTATTATATAACATTACTATTACTATTATTATATAACATTACTGTTACTATTATTATATAACGTTACTATTACTATTATTATATAACATTACTGTTACTATTATTATATAACGTTACTATTACTATTATTATATAACATTACTGTTACTATTATTATATAACATTACTATTACTATTATTATATAACATTACTGTTACTATTATTATATAACGTTACTATTACTATTATTATATAACATTACTGTTACTATTATTATATAACGTTACTGTTACTATTATTATATAACATTACTGTTACTATTATTATATAACGTTACTATTACTATTATTATATAACATTACTATTACTATTATTATATAACATTACTATTACTATTATTATATAACGTTACTATTACTATTATTATATAACATTACTATTACTATTATTATATAACATTACTGTTACTATTATTATATAACATTACTATTACTATTATTATATAACATTACTATTACTATTATTATATAACATTACTGTTACTATTATTATATAACGTTACTATTACTATTATCATATAACATTACTATTACTATTATTATATAACATTACTATTACTATTATTATATAACATTACTGTTACTATTATTATATAACGTTACTATTACTATTATTATATAACGTTACTATTACTATTATTATATAACGTTACTATTACTATTATTATATAACATTACTATTACTATTATTATATAACATTACTGTTACTATTATTATATAACATTACTGTTACTATTATTATATAACGTTACTATTACTATTATTATATAACGTTACTATTACTATTATTATATAACGTTACTATTACTATTATTATATAACGTTACTATTACTATTATTATATAACATTACTATTACTATTATTATATAACATTACTGTTACTATTATTATATAACGTTACTGTTACTATTATTATATAACGTTACTATTACTATTATTATATAACATTACTGTTACTATTATTATATAACGTTACTATTACTATTATTATATAACGTTACTATTACTATTATTATATAACATTACTGTTACTATTATTATATAACATTACTATTACTATTATTATATAACATTACTATTACTATTATTATATAACATTACTATTACTATTATTATATAACGTTACTATTACTATTATTATATAACGTTACTATTACTATTATTATATAACGTTACTATTACTATTATTATATAACATTACTGTTACTATTATTATATAACATTACTATTACTATTATTATATAACATTACTGTTACTATTATTATATAACGTTACTATTACTATTATTATATAACATTACTGTTACTATTATTATATAACATTACTATTACTATTATTATATAACATTACTATTACTATTATTATATAACATTACTGTTACTATTATTATATAACGTTACTATTACTATTATTATATAACATTACTGTTACTATTATTATATAACGTTACTATTACTATTATTATATAACGTTACTATTACTATTATTATATAACATTACTGTTACTATTATTATATAACATTACTATTACTATTATTATATAACATTACTATTACTATTATTATATAACATTACTGTTACTATTATTATATAACATTACTGTTACTATTATTATATAACATTACTGTTACTATTATTATATAACGTTACTATTACTATTATTATATAACGTTACTATTACTATTATTATATAACATTACTGTTACTATTATTATATAACGTTACTGTT